>CAKXYN010000057.1:4800000-7600000 GCA_935064755.1 Tragelaphus eurycerus | reverse complement strand
TGGTCTCTTTAGACGGGATAAATTGGATTCTTTTTTTCCCGGCTTGCAGTTTTGTTGCAGGACCAGATGTTTCTCAAATGCCACATGCTGAGGCTCCTATACTGAATGTAGCACCTGACCTTCTCTATAATTGACTAAAAATATTGATGTAATGGCATGGGTCTGATTGTGATTTATTAAAACCACTGCCGATCCCAGGCCAGCTGCCAGCATTGCAGCCCGCTGATCGTGTGGCATTAGAAAAGCCATCAATAGTGAAACAAAATAAATGACATTAATGGGAAAGTATTAGGCCTACATAGCCATGGCTACAAGGAAATTATGTGGATTCCGAAGGAGGGTCAAAATAAAAAATGCCACAAATGAAATTTCTATATATTCTAATATGATTGCATTTATAAGACAAAATGCTACTATAATTCTTAAGATAAAACACAAAGAAATTATACTTAAAATAATTTAATCCTCTTTACTAGAATTTTGCTCATTGTGCATATTTCTTTTAACAGGCTTAGGAGAGTTAAATGTATTATAGCTACAGTATGACTCTGATTTCTCTCTAAAGCCATTTATGTTTTCTAGAATTATGCTAAGTAAAGAACAAAGTACACTCTGTTAGTCTCATTTATTACAACCATGTCCATAATTTACAAGCTGATTATTCAAGCCCCATACAAGGGAAATCAGAATAGTTACCTACTGTCAAAGAACGGTAAGCCAGCCTACGTTTTATCACCTGTCTTCTTACACAGCTACCTAAAAAAGGACACCAAGGTCTACAAATGCACTCTAAGTGCGATTAATACTGAAAAGGACTATCTTAAGATAACTGTATTAAAGGCATTAGGGAGTAACCAGGTGTTCTAAATAAGTAACAGTCAAATGTGACACGGAACTAAATATAATGACAAAAATATCAGCGTGGAGGCACAGTGTGCTTTTGCTATAACACTGTTTTTAATAAAATCCAAATAAGTTATATGAGATTTATACAGAAAAATTATCAATACTAATATTAATTTTCCTTTAAATGATGCATCCTTGGTTGTTGCTCTTAATTAAAAATGTATGCATTTAAAAGCAAGCAGTTTGACAGCTGTTTTCATTTGGGAGCAAAAAAGTAAAAAATGTCCTGTCAATTTGGGGAAACATTAAAATTTCAGAATTTTCTTCCATTTTTTCCTTGCTCTATAGAATAATAGACTTGAAGCTTTTCAATAACTCTATTACGGAAACACTAATTATTTATAGACAAATATACTTCACAGTCCATTTAGTTCTCCAAGATATGTTATTACACAAAAATCACTTCAGAAAAAAAACGCTTTCATGTTGATAGCTATATATTTGTATAGCACAGTACACATGCTATCACTAGAAAGAATTCTGATATCATAAAAAAGACCCATTTGGTGTAAGTTGCCTAAACATTTTCATTTTAAAATTCCAAAACTTTCTTTATATTAAAGAAAAAAATTTAAGGCTAAAAAAAAAAGTAACAAACACATACTGAGCTCCCAATATGTGCCAACCAGTACACATCAAAGTAATCTCCTAATATATATACAACCTGGTGTCGAAATGACCATAACACATCTGTTATATTAAAGTATAATGAAACTCTAAAACCTTCAACAGAATTCCCTCTTCCTCAGTCCCCCTCCATATATGCACCCACGGACTTTTATACACTGAAAGACAGGGCACTAGAGAGCTCTGACCCAGTAATTCATGGCATTCCCATGACCACGCTTGCAGCTGAGATCAGTGGGAATACGATTAAAACAAACAAACAAACAAACACGGTTTCTGCCTTGACTCAGTCCTTTTGTCTTGACCTGTGTGTCTTCTGAACATCAAAAATGATATGCCAAGAAACGAGATTCATTTTATTTAAGTATTTTTCAAGATAAGCATGATGAAACAGACCTTCTCTATATTAGCAAATGCTTATACTCAAAAACATCCCAAAACAGATAGGTTTCTACTCAACTAGTTTATAAAGTTCAGCTTAAAAAAACAAAAATCATTTTCTATTTACTGGAAAATCTCTAAACTAGACTTTGCTAAACACATAAACTGCTTGAAACACAAGCAGAAACCAGTCACACTATACATAACACACAAGCTATTTACCATTTTCCTTTGTTGTTGTTGTCTTCCAGAAAAAGTTACGCAGAAATGAGGGATTAAAAAATGTTTTTCTAGTGGGAAATAAAGAACTTTTTCATTAACATTACTTAAATGAGTCAAAACATGTTCCTAAAACTTGTAGAATAAAATATTCCAAAAAGATTACATTTTATGACTTATCTAAGTTCCTTAGTCTGAGAAAGTAATTTAAATATTTTGTTTCTAAAACTAGAACTAAAAACTGCTTGTTCGATTTGGTAATCTGAAAGGAGGTAGATTTAGTAAATAAAATGTTAAAGCTGGTATTGTGTCATCATAGCCCAGTAATCTGCAACAAAAACTCAATAAGACAACACATATTATTATGTTTTCAAATTTACATGCTAAAAACGAAAAAGTGTAAATAGAGAATCACTTCTTCAAATAAAATACTGTACTTGTACAAATTCAGATATAAGTGCTGCAAGTAAAACAGTTTAAACCAACAACTTCCCTTAACAGTTCACTTCAAAATGAACAAATACATGAGCAACTATTCCTTTGAGTAGTTGAAGGAAACTGAAATATCCATAAAAATCCATAACTATACCCATAATGATTTTCTCCTTCCCCTTTGCTTTAAATTCATAGTAGAAGATAAATTACAAAATTAAATTACTCTGTTCTTCATCTGGTCTTGATCATATCCATTTGACCAAAGCCATTTATCTTAACCTAGGCCTTCCACAGAAAAGCAGTGGCCAAATCCTAAACGTATCTCTTTACCTCACTGCAGAATTTCCCCAGGCTCCATGCTTGTCTGTGAGAATGTTGATAATTTTCTGGATTAGTTGAGTTGCTGTCACATGGTCTCGATATTTAGCTGCTCTTATCAAATGATCACACATCTTCTCATCTTCTCGTTTGTCTGCTGAATACTGGGCACATAGTGACTTGGATAGGAAAAAGAAACATCTATTAATATAAAAATATGGGGGGAAACCCCTTTAATTGCATGATGAAACAATCTCTAAAATGAATAGAATCAAACAAAAATTTAAAGTGACTTTTACATTGCTCATGAGCTGAATTGAGCAGAGTTGGTGATCTACTGTCTCAGTACCACAATCCCTCAAGAACTTATTTCTCTGTAGTCATTCATAAGGTACTTTCAGAAGTGGTTAATATCTAAGCAGAGACCTGAATAAAGAGAAGAAGCCAGAAAATGCGGGGTCCACATTACAAGTAGCATGAAGGGAGGTTACAAAGAACTAAAGCAAAGTGAACAAAGAGAAGAATGGTATGAAAAGAGACTGAAGAGGGAGGCAGGCAGGGGCTGCATCATTTAGTACTGTTCAGTTATGATAAGGAGCTTAGATTCTATTCTAACCCAATGAGTTACCAGTACGTTAATCAAGGGAATGATGCAATTGATTTACATATGAAAATGGTCCACATAGCTCCATTCAGAGGATGAATTACAGAGCAACAAGAGGCTTGAGGGAGACTGGTTATCAGGCTACTGCACAGGTCCAGAAAAGAGACGCTGGTGGTTTGCAGTAGTAAACTGAGCTAGTTCTCAACACCTTTAGAAAATGCCAGAAACAGTGTGGTCTTTTAAACCTTGGCTATGCAAAATGGACCACCAGCACTAGAATAACCTAGGAACTTATTAAAAATGCAGAATTATAGATCCCACTCCACACCAACTAAATCAAAACCTGGATTTTAATGAGATCTCCAGGTGATTTCTAAATTAAAGTTTGAAAAGTACTTTCTTAGACATCAATTTTGCCAAAACAAATTTAGGATTCTTTAGCAATAATCAGATACAACACAACCGCTAGTTTCCACGATGCTTATTTCTTTTCTTTTAGAATTCAGACACTTGTGGTATCATGTTTAAGATGCGATACTACCTAAATAATTGCTTAAAATTAAAAAAAATAATGATTAATGTAAACTTGTTAGTTAAAAGGTCAGTTTAGTTAGATAGTTCCTTCCTTTTTATCGGAGTGTAAAAGAGGAAGTAATTGTTCCAGGAGAGCTCTTTCTGTGCCAGAAGAGAAGCAAGCCTGAGGAGGAAGACAATACCCACAGGGAGTGGAGGTATGCGAATTACAAACTAGCTTACTCTGAATGGAATCATGAACTTGTGGATCAACCAAAGACCAGCCTACCTTTAAATTAAACTTTCTGTGAGACCTTTTTTTTTTTTAAAGATTTTTTTTACAAGAACCTATAAGCTCCTGCTCATTCACTGAAGTCATTCACTGAAGTCCAGTATGAACTGGGTTTTCTGTTCCACAAGCAACACAAATGATATGGTGTTTATGCAAATGCATAAAGAATCAAATATCTCTTGGTTTGTACAGAACACTAGGCTACTGAGATCAAAGACTGAATCAGCTTGATAGCCTTTGTCCTGGAGAATCCCCATTCTAGACTGTGAGAAGGGAATTGGGAATAAAAGTACAGTCGTCTCTTGCTATTCTGAGGGGGTGGGAGGAAGGGGGCAAGGTTCCAGGACCCCCATGGATACCAAAATTTGCAGATGCAAAATCCCTTTCATACAAATAATATAATATATATGAATACGTTTATACATATGAATAAGCATAAGATTGAGAAACAAATCAAAAACCAGACAAAAGTATCATCTTTGGCAGAGTCTCTTATAAGTCCTGGGCAACTAACTCACTTTACCTTGCTAGGTCTAACTGTCCTCCCATCTGCAAAATGAGAGGATTATATTACCTCTAAGGATTGTACACTTAAAAGATTTTGGCCAATCTCTAGGAGGTTAGTTTCTGTATATTGTTAAAAGGAAAGTACTTCTTTTACCTAAACACTGATATGGAAAAAATAAATTATGTTAGAAACAAGATTAATTTATAAAATACTACAGGCAAATGCCAGGCTTTTCCAGTGGCTCAGAGGTAAAGAATCCACCTGGAATGCAGGAGACACAGGTTCAACCCCTGAGTCAGGAAAATCTCCTGGAAAAGGGAATGGCAACCCACTCCAGTATTTTTGCCGGGGCAATCCCATGGACAGAGAAGCCTGGAGGGCTACAGTCCACAGAGTAGCAGAGAGTCAGACATGACTGCAGCGAATGAACATACGCACACAGGCAAATGCCAGATACCATGTTAAAAAATGAAAGCCTGAGCCAAACAAACCCCAAGATAGTTCAGTTTGTCAACATTATGATTTGAGCAAAGAAAAGAAAATATGATTAAGAAATACTTGAAGGGAATAGTTTAAGTGAAAATAGCTAGGGAATTATTCCATTGTTAACAAAAAGGTCAACTGCTATGTGATATTTTCAGAGATTCATTCCAGAATAGGTAGCACTCTGTAGGTTACTTCACATCTAAGTCAACCATACTCTGACACCAGGACAAAATGGTAGACACTGTCAGAATCTGTATAGCTTAAACACCCCCTAATGCATGCACAGTGTGCCTTTATCTAACCTCACCTGATAACGAGAGGGAATTAAAATTATTGATGGAAATTCAAAAACAATTGGTTTGAATACTCCCCTGAAACACCAGATACCTTCAATACTAAATGCACCAAAATTACCAAAAAATAAATTATTAAATAGGCTACCTGTATGCATTTACCAGTTTAACTTTATCAAATCATATTCTTCAAAACATTTGGTAAGCAACTGAAGTTTGCTTAAAAAGGCAGAATTCTAAAAAGAGTCCAAGGTAGGAAGTTAAATAGTAAAATGGTTTTAAGTGCTCTTTAATGGATCCTCCTTTATAATATAAACAGCAACTTTTCATATCTGACATAAAATCTATAGATATAAATCACATTAAAGGGCTATTCTCTCCTGATTATCAATCTCTGTCTCATTGTGGAACATTAGAGTCACATCTAACCTTAAAACATGATAAAAGGAAACCAAATAAGAATGTTTTCTAATGATATAATGAACTTGCATCTATTCTTGAAAGCATCTTTAAAATACAATTTTAAAGATGAACACATTCTTATTAAAAACCAATAACATATTCAACATATGACATATCATTCAAAGTCAAGTACGGATGAGGAATATTTGCCTGAAGATCAAACACATGTTACTTATTGAAGAAATGTGTGTGTGTGTGTGTGTGTGTGTGTGTGTGTGTGTGTGTGTGTGCACTTGTCTTTAAGGATTAAGTGGAGGTATCCCAAAAGACCTTACCAAAATGTACCATCTATCAATAAAATCAAGGGCCAGGTCTACTGTGTGCCTGCTAAATTGCTTCAGTTGCATTTGACTCTGGACCCTATGGCCTGTAGCCCACCAGGCTCCTCTGTCCATGGGATTCTCCAGGCAAGAATACTGGAGTGGGTTACCATTTCCTTCTCCAGGGTACCTTTCTAGCCCAGGGATTGAACCCAAGTCTCTTGTGTCTCCTGCATTAGCAGGAGGGTTCTTTGCCACGAGTGCCACTTGGGAAGCCCACCAGGTCTAGGACTTTCATTCAATTTTACTTCACATAAACTTTTCTGTTTTCCTACTTTAAGCAACACATGAACTAAGTAATATAGCATCACAACAATGACCCTCCTGTCCAACCTGAATCATAAAATAAAAACAAATTAAAAAAAAAAACAAAAACAGGAAACAGCATCCTGGGGACTAATTCAAATATATTTGATTTTAATTTGATCATTGCTAAAGAAATCTATTAATGTATTAATATTGAATTAATAAAACATAAGATAAATCATGGAGAAGGCAATGGCACCCCACTCCAGTACTCTTGCCTGGAAAACCCCATGGATGGAGGAGCCTGGTAGGCCGCAGTGCATGGGGTCGCTAAGAGTCAGACATGACTGAGCGACTTCACTTTCACTTTTCACTTTCATGCATTGGAGAAGGAAATGGCAACCCACTCCAGTGTTTTTGCCTGGAGAATCCCAGGGACAAGGGAGCCTGGTGGGCTGCCGTCTATGGGGTCACACAGAGTCGGACACGACTGAAGTCACTTAGCAGTAGCAGCAAGATAAATCTAGTTCTTAAAAAAATTCACTTAACTGAAGAGAGAAGCAATTTAGACTGATCAATTGTAATTCAAATAACTGTTCTGGATCTTTAAATAAAGAAGGAAAGACAATATCACATTTAGCCTTTCCTTTCAGATGTTATGTCTCTAAGTTTACTATCTGTCCTTTGTATGAAAGCCCAGAGAGGAATGAACTTAAAATCAAGCAGATTTCTCTATTATGCTCCTGCCATCACTCTGATGACCTTTCTGGTGGTCAGACTTCCTCTTCATTATCTCCCAGGATGCTCGCATTTTCTCAAGGCTTTGTCATATGTCCCTTGGCAATATCATCCACTCCCACCATCATCTGCTGTTATCAATTTAGATGTAGCTGTCAAGTTTTTCATGTCTGACTCAGTTGTTTTCCCAAATTCAGATCCAACATTTCTATCTGTAGGACAGTCTCCAATCATTCAATAAGTACCTAAAACTTAAAATGTACAGCCTACTATCTTTATCCCAAAAATGCTGTTACACTGAAAAGGGAACGGTTTTCTATTTCTGTCATCTGTGACTTCAATTTCCCTCACATCATATCCCATCATTCCCAGCCAAACCTCTAACCACTCATCACAGCCCTAATGTAGATCTTTATTTGCTCACAACTCAGCTCTTGAAATAATCTTCTGTCCTTTTATAAGAAGTCCCAGAATTATTTCTAGAAAAATTTGCTTTGGAATGACATAGATATATGTACAGATCCCATCCTCAAAAAATACATAATTGTTTAAAATATTGAAAAATTAGAACCAAATTTTACTGCCCAGATTTGTGAATGTGTAGCCATCTATAAAGTGGAATATTATCTTTTACATTACTGTCTATCCACACTCTGTTTGCCAGATATACTAGATTATACACTACTACCCAAATAGCCTCAAGACATTTTCAAGGGCTGGAAAATACACTTTTCCTATAGGTTTTACATGTGAAACAAGTTTAAAGATGTCTATTGAGAAAGTAAGAGGAAAATTTGAAAAGCAAACTACTAGAGAAGAGGAACTCATGCAGAGGAAAATATACGGAAATCTAGAGTTCCTTTTGATTCTTTACCTGAATATAAGGAAAATTAGAAACCTGAATACAAGGAAAATTAGAAAAAATTGTGGGAACTGGATAAAACAGCATTTAAAGTAAAATTTATACATTTAAATATGTTATAAAATATTAAATATTTAAAGAAAAATAATACAAATCTTAAACTCAGATGACAGAGGCTAAGGAATACACTGCAACTAATTTTGCATTAAAGGAACAGAAAACTAAATAACAACATAATTTGCATAAACAAACACAAAAACTCAACAAAATACTATCATTCAGCTATCTATAAAACAGACTATATATCATGATGAAGTAGAGTGTATCTATGGAATGCAAAGTTGACTTAATATTTAAATATAATTCACCATAAAAGAGAAAAAAAAGGAGAAAACATATCATCTAAATCATTTTTAAAGCAATTACCTAAACAAATAACATTCAAAACCCTTTCATGAAAATAAATAAATTAATTAAATAACAAGCACTCCACAAATCAGGAATACAATGAGACTTCCTAAACCTTAGGAAAGACATCTATAAGAATTATTGAACTAAAACTGGAAATAAAGTGCTATGTCCTCTCTCATAACTTCTATTCAATATGGTAAAAGAGATCTTAACCAGCATAGACAAAAAATAAACAAGTAAACAAAAAGTCTGAAAAGGAAAGACTCTTCATTTGTATATGCATTCCCCTATGAACTGCGGTGTTGGAGAAGACTCTTGAGAGTCTCTTGGACTGCAAGGAGATCCAATCAGTCCATTCTAAAGGAGATTAGCCCTGGGATTTCTTTGGAAGGAATGATGCTAAAGCTGAAACTCCAGTACTTTGGCCATTTCATGAGAGGAGTTGACTCATTGGAAAAGACTCTGATGCTGGGAGGGATTGGGGGCAGGAGGAGGAGGGGACGACAGAGGATGAGATGGCTGGATGGCATCACTTACTCGATGGACGTGAGTCTGAGTGAACTCCGGGAGCTGGTGAGGGACAGGGAGATCTGGTGTGCTGCAGTTCATGGGGTCACAAAGAGTCAGACTTGACTGAGCGACTGCACTGAACTGAACTGAACTGATGTTATAATTCTGAGCATTCTAAGAAAAAACTACTAGAATATATAATACAAGTTTCTTTGATAAAAGGTCAATATACTACATGCTGACAATAATCAACTCAAAAACAATTAACAACACCATTAATAACGTGAAATATTTAGCAGTATATAAAAACATATTCAGGTCTACACAATGAAAACCATAAAACACTGCTAAGAGAAACTAAGACTAAATAACTGAGGACATATACAATATTCATCGATTTAAAATCTCAGTATTTTAAAAAATATATACTTTTCAAATTGATTTTATAGATTCAACCCAATCTTAATTAATATTTTAGGAGGCTTTCTTAAGGATATATTGACAGCTGAGTCTAAAATATATCTGAACAAAAAAGAAAAAAAAAAAAACAATTTACAAAGGAAAGATGAAACTGTAGAATTTTATACTCTTTGAATCACACTGTAAAATAAGAAATCAATACAGCATAGATTATGAAATGAAAAAAGAGTGCCTTTTCAACAACTGATATGGAAACACCTAGACACTCAAAAGAGCAAAGAAAGAAAAAAAACTTGTTTTCACCTCATACCACACAGAAAATGTTTACTTTAAAATGAATAAAAAATATAGATGTAAAAGTTAAAATTTTAGCACTTCTAGAAAAAATAAACAGAAAATCTGATGAACTTCAAGTAGGCAGAGAATACTTAGACTAAAATTCACAGATTGGAGAGTGTAAAAGAAAATCATAACTATAAAAAAATTTGACAAATTAGACTTCAGTGAAACTGATAAAATCTGCCCTGTAAAAGTTACCATTTAGAAAACGAAAAGGCCAGTGAGGGAAGGAAAGCGTGGGACGAACGGAGAAAGCGCCATCAACATATACACACTACGTAAGTAAAACGGGTACCGAGTGAGAAGTTGGGTGCCTGGCCTGGCACTCTGAAATGACCTAAAGGGGCAGGCTGGAAGGGGCGCTGAGCTAAAAAGGACGTGACATGTGTGATTGAGGCTGATTTGCATGTTGTACCATAGAAACCAACGCAATGTTGTATAGCAATTTTCCTACAATTAACAAAGAAATGAATAAAGAAAGGAAGAAAATGAAAAGGCAATGAGAAAAAACATTCACCATATGTATAGCTGACAAAAGATTTCCTTGCAGGAAATACAAAGAATTCCTACAGTGCCATAAAGACAGACAAACTTAAAACCATAAACAAAGGATCTGACTAGACATTTTACAAAAGATATACAAATGACTAATAAGTATGTGAAAAAACGCTTAGTCAGCAGAGAAATTCAACTAAAAACCACAGCACTCTATCATTATATACACACTAGAAGGGCTGAAATTGCAGGAACTGACAATAAATACTGGAAGGGTGTGGAACAAAGGGAACTCTCATACCTCCCAACTAGCCTGATGAAGTGCAATTGCTACAACTACTCTAGAAAATAGTCTGGCAGTTTCTCCTAAGCCTAAATACAAACTTGCAACAGCACACAGCAATTACACTCCTAGGTACTTCCTCGAAATGAATGATAACATGTTTCCACAAAAATGAGTTGATGAAAATGCCCATAATGCTTTTAATCATCAGAGCCAAACAGTGGAAATTACCCCATATACACCTACAGATGAATGGATAAACAAAGCAGTACTGCTAAGCAATGTAAAAAACAAAAGAGCAATACGCATACAACAATGTGGATTAGTATCAAAAATGTTACGCTGACCAAAACAATCCAGGCCTTAGAGCACCCATTATGTAATTTATATGAAATTGTATGCCACACCAAACTATCTATAATGACAGAAACCAGAAGAGCAGTTGCCTACAGCTAGGTATGTGTATGAATCTGCCTGAAATGCAGGAGACCCAGGTTCAATCCCTGCATCGGGAAGATCCCCTGGAGGAGGACATGGCAACCCACTCCAGTATTCTTGCCTGGAGAATCCCATGGACAGAGGAGTCTGGTGGGCTACAGGCCGTGGGGTCACAAGGGTTGGACACGACTGCGCGACTCAACCACCACCACCAGGTATGTGTATGTGCAGTGGAACTGACCACACTGGAACAGAAGAGAATTCTCCAAGATGACAGACAATTTCCATTTCTTGATTATAACAGCAACAAAGATATACATGTGTCAAAACTCATCCAACTGAGTATCTGAAATGAGTTTATTATATATAAATCACTCAATAAAGTATATTTAAGAAGTTCTTAAAAATGAATAGGCAAGGCACTAAGAGGGAAGAAAGTAGTTAAAATACTCATACTGAAAAAATTAGCTCATATACCAAGTAGGTCAACACACTCTATAAATCAGTAAGGTAGATAAACAATAAGAGATAACTAATAAGAAACCAAGTAAAAGATAAATAGGTACTACACAAAAATTCTTCAAAAAAAAAAAACATAATACATAACAAGCAGCAGAAAAGATGTACACTTTAATTTGTAAAGAATGTCCAAAATAAACACAGTGACATACCACTACACAACTACCAGAAAGCTAAAATTGAAAGGCAAACAACTATGGATGAAAATGTGGAGTAATACGAACAGTTACACACTGATGCTGGAAGAGGTACACACTGATGTTGGAAGAGGTACACACTTTTGCAAGAGAGTGTAGCAGTTATCTATTGAGACGGAAAACATGAATATTTTACAGTCAAGTCCACCCTCCCCTTCATGGATCACAGCCTTGTTGGGCAAAGGGGCTTGCATAACTCAATGAAGCTATGAGCCATCCTGTGTAGGGCCACCCAACATGGATGGGTCACAGTGAGAATTCTGACAAAGCATGGTCTAACGGAGGAGAGAATGACCAACTACTGCAGTATTCTTGCCTCAAGAACCACATGAACAGTATGAAAAGGCAAAAAGATATCACAGTGGAAGATGAGCCTCTCAGGTCAGAAAGTATCCAATATGCTACTGGACAAGACTGGAGAAATTGCTCCAAAAAGAATGAAGAGGCTGGGCCAAAGGGGAAACGATGCTCAGTTGTGGATATGTCTGGTGGTGAAAGTAAAATCTGATGCTGTAAAGAAAATATTGCATAGGAACCTGGAATGTTAGGTCCACAGATGAAGGTCAATTGCACGTGGTAAAACAGGAGATGACAAGAATGAACATCGATGTATTAGGCATCAGTGAACTAAAATGGACGGGAATGGGCGGATTTAATTCAGATGATCATTGGATCTAATCCTGTGGGCAAGAGTCCCTTAGAAGAAATGGTCTCATAGACAACAAAAGAGTTCGAAATGTAGTACTTGGGTACAATCTCAAAACTGGCAGAATGACCTCGGTTCCCTTCCAAGACACACTATTCAACATCGTAGTAATCCAAGTCTAAGCCACATTCACTAATGTTGAAGAAGCTGAAGTTGATGGCTTCTATGAAGACCTACTAGATCTTCTAGAACTAACACCAAAAAAAGACATCCTTTTCACCACAGGGGATTGGAATGCAAAAGTAGAAAGTCAAGAGATTTCGGGAGATGAAAGTAAGTTTGGCCTTGGAATACAAAATGAAGCAGGGCAAAGGCTAACAGAGTTTTGTCATGAGAAATCACTGGTCATAGCAACACAAGAGACAACTCTACATATGGACACCACCAGATGGTCAGTACTGAAATCAGATTGATTTTATTTTCTGCAGCCAAATGGAGAAGCTCTATACAGCCAGCAAACACAATGCCTGGAGCTGACTATGACTCAGATCATCAGCTCCTTAATGCAAAATTCAGGCTTAAATTGAAGAAAGTAGGGAAAACCATCAGACCATTCAGGTATGACCTAAATCAAATCCTTTAAATTTATACAGTGGAAATAATGAATAGATTTGAGGGATTAGATCTGGTGGAGAGAGTGCCTGAAGAACTATGGATGGAGATTCATAACACTGTACAGGAGGCGGTGACCAAAACTAACCCAAATGAAAAGAAATGCAAGAGGGCAAAGTGGTTATCTGGGGAGGCTTTACAAATAATGGAGGAAAGAAGAGATGTGAAAGGTATGAGAGAAAGGGAAAGATATATTGAACTGAATGTAGAGTTCCAAAGAATAGCAAGGAGAGATAAGAAAGCCTTCTGAATGAACAACACAAAGAAATGGAGGAAAACAAGAGAATAGGAAAGACTAGAGATATCTTCAAGAAAACTGGAATAGCAAGGCAACATTTCATGCAAGGATGGGCACGATAAAGGACACAAACAGTTAGGACCTAACAGAAGAGATCAATTAAAAAGAGGTGACAAGAATACACAGAACTACACACAAAATGTCTTAATGACCAAGATAACCACAATGAAGTAGTCAGTCACCATGCCAGACATCCTGGAATGTGAAGTCAAGTGGGCCTCGAAAGCACTGCTATGAACAAAGCTAGTTCATAGTATGAAATGAACTAGAAGGAATTCCAGCTGAGCTATTTCAAATCCTAAAAGATGATGCTTTACAGTGCTGCAATCAATAAGTCAACAAATTTAGAAAACTCAGCATTGGTTGCAGGACTAGAGAAGGTCCGTTTTCCATTCTAATTACAAAGAAAGGAAATGCCAAAGAATGTTCAAACCACTGCACAATTGTACTCATTTCACATGCTAGCAAGATAATGCTCAAAATCCTTCCCGATAGGCTTCAACAGTACATGACCAAGAACTTCCAAATGTACAGGCTGGATTTGAAAAGGCAGAGGAACCAGAGATCAAACTGCCAAAATTCGTTGGATCATAGAAAAAGCAAAGGAATTTCAGAAAAACATCTGCTTCATTGACAATGCTGACACCTTTGACTGTGTGGGTCACAACAAACTGTGGAAAATTCTTAAAGATAGGGGAATAGAAGACCACCCTGTCTCCTGATTAATCTGCATGTAGGTCAAGAAGTAACAGAATTGGACATGAAACAATGGGCTGGTTTAAAATTGGGGAAGAAGTATGTCAAGGCTATATATTGTCACCCTGCTTATTGAACTCATATCCAGAGTGCATCATGAGAAATGCCAGACTAGATGAATCACAAGGCAGAATCAAGATTGCTGGGAGAAATATTAACAACCTCAGATATGTAGATGATACCCACTGTAATGGCAAAAAGTGAAGAGGGTCTAGAAAGCCTCTTGATGAGGGTCAAAGAAGTGAGTTCAAAAGTTGGCTTAAAACTCAACATTCAAAAAACAAAGATCATAGCATCCAGTCGCATCACTTCATGGTAAATAGAAGGGGAAAAACTGAAAATAGTGACAGATTTTATTTTCTTGAGTTCTAAAATCACTGAGGATGATGATTGCAGCCATGAAATTAAAAGACGCTGGCTCCTTGGAAGGAAAGCAGTTACAAATCTAGACAGCATATTGAAAAGCGAAGATATCACTTTCAGACAAAGGTCTGTATAGTCAATGTTATGTTTTTTCCCAGAGAGTTCGACCATAAAGAAGGCTGAGTACCGAAGAATTGATGCTTCTGAACTGTGGGCTTGAGAAGACTCTTGAGAGTCTCCTGGACAGGAAGGAGATCAAACCAGTCAGTCCTAAAGGAAATCAACCCTGAATATTCAGTGGAAGGACTGATGCTGAAGCTGAAGCTCCAGTACTTTGGCCACTTACTGTGAAGAACTGACTCACTGGAAAGGACCCTGATGCAGGAAAAGACTGAGGGCAGAAGGAGAAGGGGACAACAGAGGATGAAATGGTTGGATGACATCACCACTCAATGAACATGAGTTTGAACAAACTCCATGCAACAGTGAAGGCTAATGGAGCCTGGCACGCTGCAGTCCATGGAGCTGCAAAGAGGTGGGCTCACCTGAGCAACTGAACAACAAACCCATCCCACAGATACACGTGAGTATGTACACCAAAAGACTAAAGCAGCACAGACCCTGATATCAATAGTTAAAAAACGGGCTGCCAGTCAGTAGCAGAAGATGGCATGAAAAACCACTGCTCTACTAATGAAACAGAATAATATACGGTATTGATCATGAAAAAGAAAACATAACAAATAAATCTCACAAATATAACAGTAGAACTAAAAATGCAGAGAAAACCAACTTTGTGTAAAGTTCAAAAACTGGAAAAGAAATTACAATAATTAAAAAACATACAGCTATGTATTAAAAGAAAAAAAACAGAAGCAAGTAAGTCATTAGATAAAATGACATTATTTAGCTTAATGAAACAAAAAAGGGTTGTGATTGGATAAATAAATGCACAAGGCTTCTCACAACCACCTCAGCATTAAGAAAAGGAGGTAAATTAATGTTAAATGCACACTTTTTTCTAGAGTATATTTTATGAGAAACATTATAAAGCAAGTTTTCACTAAGTTTGCATAATATTGTGATTTAAAAATAAATTTCAGTTAAAAAGTTCAAGGCTAAAATCTTTAAAATATTTTATAACCTGTTATTCTAAGTTACTAACATTTATTTTAATTAAGCAATTGAAATGTATTGGCTTCAGAAGTTTTGTGCTTCAGTTTTTAAAAGAAATTTATACTCAAATTTAAAAAGCAATGATTTATATGATAAAGAAATTCCTCTCTTCTACTTCGTCCCTGTTTGGCTGTTTTCTACAGGTGTAGTCATGTTAACATGAATGTACCGCCTGTGTAAATAAAATCAAATTATCCATCATTCCTTTTCAAGACATAAAGTTCTATCTTCATTCTTTTTCATGGCTATACACAATATTATACTTTTAGTTAAATAAACACACTTTCTGGTAAACACTTTTAAGTGTATTACCTTATGCCCCAATTTATCTCAAAATTATTTACACTATACATTGTTTGTCTCATTGTAAACCATTTAAAAGGGCAATCATCTAAAGGACAACAAATTAAGAAGCTTTTCAACAGTTCAATTTTGGAGGTCTTTGCACTCAATCTCAATTTAGATTTAAAGTCCAATCATTAAAAATAAAAAAAAATGTTGTCCATGGGAATGTTACAGAGCCTCCTGAAAAACTTAGAAAAATAAAAGCTTAAAAACCCAACAGCAAACGGAAGTCAACCAATGACAATGTGTGACAGCCACCTTTAATTCTAAAGTGATTCCTCTGTCATCCAACGCTTCAAAGTATTGATTTCTCTCAGCATGAAAAAGTCTAAGCCAATGAAATAGATATAGTATCATTCCCCTGATAATAGCATTCAAGGTGAAAACAGGCAGAACACTTATCAAAGTATCGCTTCCATTTCTTATTGTTTTAACAGACTGGATACGATGTGCTGGGTTCTTATCTTTACAATTGCAGACTTAAAACAATATTTTCAAATAATCTGAGTGCTAACATAGGTTCTAATATTTTAGAGAATAAAAAAATGGGTTTCAAAAGCTTTTACATATTTGTAAAGTGAAGTCAACACTAAGAAGAAGGTTACAGTTTCCACTTGCATGTAAAATACACATACAATACTGTTTACATTATTTCATTGCTATATTAGAGTTACTTGTTAACAATGAAAATTACAAAATTTTTAAGTAAATAGCAAAACAGCTTTCATAAAAGCAAATTGATTTCTTTAACAATGCCTGCATACATTATATATCAGTTTGGTAAATAAAGTAAAATGTGGTTAGTATCAGTGATCAATACAACTGACAGGAAATTTAAATAAAGTTAAATTCAAATAACCATATTTTAAAATTCATAATGAGACAAGTATATCTTCCAGTAAGATTATAATTATACACAAATACATATAAACACATATACAGTGAAAGAGAAATTCAACAGTTTTTATTTTTTAAACTTTATTTTTTGTTAATTTGCACAAGAGCTGAATATCTTAAACAAATCCTATAATCTTTTAACTCAACATATGTACCTAACCATTGGGTTTTTTGGAAATCATACAAAACTAGGGCATCTTACTTGTACTAGGCTAAAAGTAGTGTGTGTGTATGTGTGTGTGTGTGCAAAACTAGGGCATCTTACTTGTACTAGGCTAAAAGTAGTGTGTGTGTGTGTGTGTGTGTGTGTGTGTACCTATGTATAAATATACTTTAATTTCAAATAACAGTAGTTCAAGAACAAGCATGAAAACCGAAAAGTTAAAAAGAGATTAATTCATTCTTTAAGAAACCATAGTTAATACTGTGGTTAAGAACACAGACTCTGGAGCCAGACAATCTGAGTTTAAATCTTGGCTCTGACATATTCATGATCAAGCTAGGTATTTAACCTCCCATTCCTCAGTTTCCTTATAGAAAAAGGATATAATGTGATGCGCTTTTCATAAAGTTCCAATATGCATAGACATAAAACAATCAGAATGTTGCCAGGCGTATACACTAATGCCCAACACTTAATGTAGACTCAGTCATGACGTTAACCAACTATACTGCAAACAGTCCCTTGTCTTCCATCATCTGAATGCAGCTGAGGGACATAGAGTAAAAATAATTACAATATGAGATACTTGCTAAGAAAGATATTCACAGTGTGCCTGGAAAGAACAGAAAAGAACTATTCAGAACCAGTGAGGGTTTCACAAAGGAATTAGAGGTTAAGTAACTTTTCATGGAGAAGAAAGGGCTCATTTAAGAGAGAAGAAATAAAATATACCAAAATAGAGGTGAAAAAATGAGAACAGCTCAAATAAAAAACTTTTAAGAATAACAAAATAAGACCTGCAATTACCAGAGCTCTCTCTTTTTTTAAGCAAACCAGTACATGCTGCTTTATGTCTTCCTTGGGTGCCTAATGTACTTTTACCCATTTCCTTTCTAAAAAGATTATTCCTCAAAAGTTTTTATAAATGGTTTAATATATAAATAGTTGATTTGGTCAACTGTTAAGATAACTAGAATTTATCATAAACTGAAACCTTAAATACAGGCTTTATCTATCTGTAGGGAGTATATTCAGACATTCTTCTAGAAGAGATTTTTAAACAGCAGTAAGATATCATTTCTCTATCTCTAATGAGAACACAGTGAAGAAAATATATTTTTCAGTTTGAATTTAATTTGATCAGCCTTGCTCACAGGTATGAATTCCATTTCACCTCAGCCATAGTTCCTTTGCTTTTTTCTAGCTTTCTACCTTTAACGGAGTGCCCAGTAATATAGCTCTGTTTCTTGAAGCTAGAGAAGCATCACTTATAATTCTCAAAATCAGAAACATCAGCTTACATTACAATGGTCTTCCTTTGTCCCAAAAATGAAAGCTTCTTTAGTTTCACATGTTATTCTAAAAAGGATGATTTTTTTAAAAATATGTACATGCATGCACATGCCCTGTGTAGATATGTATATTTTCTATTCAGAAGTTACCCCCCATAGAAAACTGAGACCGGAAAATGTTGTGAGCCTAGTTCTTAATCTGGCCATTATCAAGAAGCTAAAATAGGAAGTGAGACAAGTTAAAACACACCCTAGAAGAATCTAAAAATAGTGCATTCCAGAATGAACACAGCAGAGTTTGGAAATGTACTGAGACATACTATGACTAAAGAGTCCAGGTGTGAAAGATAAACCAGAATATGTATGATAAACCAGAGTGAGAATTTTCCTTAAGGAGTTTGATGGTCCCATTGTCAATTAACCAGAAGAAGGAAAAAAGGTGAACCCTGGACTTAGTGAGACACAGCATTCTTTTTATTCTAAGACTGGATGCAAGTCAGCCTGTACGAAAAGAAGAAGGAATGTGATCAAGAGAGATCGCTATGTGAGGGAGCTGGACAAGCCCCTGCAACTTGGCAAAGCAGGAGAGAGACAGAGGTCAAGAGAAAACCTCCTCTGCAGGAGTGTGGCCTATGAATTAGCAGATGCAAAACTCAGTAACGAGCTTTCCTTTTCTGCACTGTGATGTCTTTCATCATTGCAAGGCCTACAAAGGAGAAAAAGAAAAGCCTTTGTCCATGCTTTGAGCAAGATAAAGCTACTTCCTGGGAAAGCCACTTGTATGATACTAAGAGACAGCCTCCAGAGTTCTGACAGAGCAGCTGACTGGACCAAGGCCCTAAGGCAGAGGTAAGAATTCCAGAGTAAGTGTGGGACATATAAGCATTCTTGAGTAATCCTTAAGATTACTTAGAAAAAAAAAATTACTCTTCATTTTGAAGTAACAGCAATAGCTGCATCATTAAACATTTAGTATGGACTCACGTAACAGGCACTTTACAGTTATCAAATCCCATTTACTCCTCATTACTATAGGTAGGCACCATCATTATCCTGATTTTCACATGAGACATTAATGTCTTAGCTCACACAGTCAGTAAACAACAGAGTCAAAATTAATGCACAAGGTTATCTGACTGGAAAGTCAGAACTATGTGAAACTGCACCAGAGTAATCCATGGTCTCATTGGCTGAGTGCTCAAACTAAAGTGATCTGGACATTTAAAAGGACTCAAAATAGTCCTTTACTTAACCAACGTATCTATAGTACTTTATCACTCTCATGTTTGTTTATAACATCATTTTTATCTAACATAAATAAAATAATATCCAAAGCTACAATTATATATATGTGTGTGTGTGTGTGTATATATATATATATATGCATGTATGTAGAGAGAGAGAGAGTCAAGCTTACGATTTTCCTATTCCTGCTCTATAGATGAAGAAATATATAAAAAGAGGATAAGAAGTACCTCTAAAACCATAATGCTAGTAAACAAATACCAAAGCCAGGATAAGAACTGCCATTCTATTGCTTTGCTATTATGACTCAAGCTGTGATCTTGAGCTCTGATGACTCAAGATCTATTAATCAGTCATCTCTTCAAGGAAATGACAGAACTGATTATGTAAAGTGTACCTCAAGAAAGAGATGTTGCAAACACAGTGGGATGTATTAATCACCAATTACAGAGCCATCATGAGAAATAGAAGGCATAAAGCTAAGCTTTAAAAAAGTTATCATGAACCTTGGTCATCCCTTTCTCAGTTACTAAAGCAGGAAATGGCTACCCACTCTAGCATTCCTGCCTAGAAAATTCCATGGACAGAGAAGCCCGGTGGACTAGTCCATGTGGTCACAGAGTCAGACACGACTGAGTGACTAACACACTTTTAAGATGAGATGTTCCAAATAGGAGTAAAAAAACATAAGGGAATAAAAAGGAAAGGATAAAATAAAAAAAAAAAAGATAATCAGGAAAGCATAAATGGAAAGTTCACTTGAAAATATTTTTACTGTATCATAAGTTTACTTTAAAAGTTACTAAGAAAAAGACATATAGTGCCATTTTATTTCATTTGCCTTGTATTTCAACCACTAAAAGACAGATTGGGGAATTCAATTCAATAATGAGAATATAAAATTTAAAAGAGGACAAAGATAAAAAAAAAGTTTTTTCTTCAACTAATGTTTAAATAATTCAGATTTATTTTGCACTCCACCAATTTTACATGCAGGTAAGAACCAATATATAAAGTTAGTAGAAAGAGAAAATAAACAGAAAAAACTTGTTTATGGTTTTAGGTTCAAAAAATTTTCTGAAACTTAAAGACTGAATGAAGGGAAATTTAAAGATTACTATATAGCTGATTCTAACATAACACAAGCAATACCGAGTGCTGGAGAGAATGTAGAGGAAAGAAAATCTGGCACACTGTCAGTGGGAACATAAACTGGAGCAGCCACTGCTGAAGACAGCATGAAGGTTTCCCAAAAAGTTACAAATAGAGCTACTGTATGATCTAGCAATGCACTTCTTTATATGTAAAGGAAACAACTCACTACATTGAAGAAATACACGCACTCCCAAATTCCTTGCATCATTATTAAAAATAGCCAAAATATGGAAACACACTAGGTATCCATCAACAAATGGATAAACAAAATACACTGGAATACTATTCAACCTCAAAAAAGGGGAAATCTTACCACTTGTGATGACATGGATGAATCGCAGGGCAATATGCTAGGTGAGACAAGCCATAAACAAAAAGACAAATATTGCATGTTTCACTTATATGCAGAATCTAAAAACAAAAAATTCAAACTCATACTAGAGGTTTAAGACTGGCAGGAAAGGGAAGATATTGATCAAATGGTACAGAATTTATATTCTGAGATTAGTAAATTCTATATATCTAATACACAGTATGACAACAATACTTAATGAGAACATGCTGTATACTTGAAATTTGCTTCGATCTCAAGTGGTCGACCACACACAAACACAAATGGCATGGGTTGAAGGATATGTTAATTTGCTCAATTGGGGTAATCATTTCACAACGTACATCAAAATGTCATGTTGTGCACCTGAAATATATTCAATATTTATTTGTCAATCTTATTTCAATAAAGTCAGGAGAAAAACAAAACAGTGGCAAACTAAAAAGAAATACAGGGGAGGATAATGACGACTACTTTTCTTTATGCTTCTACCAGGATTCCAACATTGAATTAAGGCATCAACTAAGAAATAAATGTTTCTATTGCAAGTATGGCAAGCCCTTTCTGGATATTTTCTAGTTATCTTGCCAATCCCTACCTTTCTTTGTAAAAATTTGAAGGAAAAAGATGCTATTCTGATTGTTAACCTCAAAAAAAAAAAAAAAAGATGTTATGGAGATATAAACATGATAAAGTCAGCCCACAGAATCAACTGAATGAGAGAACAGATGAAGGAGATCCATTTTAAAACCACTTTGAAAAAATCCTGAAAAGAAGTATGGCTTAACATTAATTTCTAAAATATAAGAAATACAAGTTGCAGAAGAAAGCTAGATTTAATCTCTCAGCCAAGTAGACTGTATTGATACTAACTTCAAATTGTGGCCACAAACTTCAAACACACAACAACTCTTTTCTATTCTCACTTTTAGCTGATGATACTGTCCCCAAATATTTTAGTGAGGAAATAAAAGCAACCAGAAACCAACTTCCACAAGCTCCCAGTGACTCATTTACCCTCCTTCTAGCATATGTTCTGACTTTTTTTGCCTGTTAATATAGGAGAACTCTCCATCATCACTGTTCAGTCGCTAAGTCGTGTCCAACTCTGCTGCTGCTAAGTCGCTTCAGTCGTGTCCAACTCTGTGCGACCCCATAGACGGCAGCCCACCAGGCTCCCCTGTCCCTGTGATTCTCCAGGCAAGAACACTGGAGTGGGTTGCCATTTCCTTCTCCAATGCATGAAAGTGAAAAGTGAAAGTGAAGTTGCTCAGTCGTGTCCGACTCTTAGCGACCCCGGAGACTGGAGCCTACCAGGCTCCTCTGTCCATGGGATTTTCCAGGCAAAAGTACTGGGGTGGGGTGCCATTGCCTTCCCCGTGTCCAACTCTGCTCCTTTCTAATTCAGCTCCCCATCTGGGGACCACATCTCATCTGCTCAACTCTGCCTCCACGGTGTTACTCATCACTTCTTCACTCTCCCTTAAGTAATGGACTTTTCTTCTAACAAATCATTTTCCTGTGCATGCAGACATGCTGTTGTTTTCAAAATCTTAAACTGAAAACTACTCTTCTCAATAATTTGCCCACAAACTTCTGCATTATTTCTCGAGTCCCCTTCAGTAATATCCCCACAAAGAGTGCTCTGTATCCATTTCCCATTCTCTCTTCTAAGTAAGAGTAACAGTGGTTTCTTTAGATGATCTTCTACTTAGTCTTTTTTTTTTTTCCTACCCAACTGCTTAACACTGGAGTGTCTCCAGGGCATGGTCTTTAGAATTCTCCCCGATCTATCATCACTTCTTTGATGATCTCAGAGTTTTAAAAAGCTATTCATATTCCAGTGACTCTCACATTTATGTTTCCAGTCCACACGTTTCCTGAATTTCAGATTCTTTTATCCAAATGCTTACTTTAAATCTTCTCTTGGATGCCTAATTTTTAACTTATTTTTGAACTGAATCCCTTATTTGTCATCCAACCCCCACTCCAACCCATCCTTCTCTGGAAAATTCTGCTTTTACACAGTCTGTATCTCAGTGAATGATATCCCCTTTTTTACATTTGCTGAAATCTTGGAGTTATTCTTGACTTCTCTCTCACACACCCAGGTGTATATTTACAATTATAATATCTTCTTGAATTAGTAACTGTTTAAATTATTATATAATAATTTTTTGGCCTTTTTGTTACAGTTTTGACTGAAGGTCTAAACTTGGTTTGATATAAATGTAAATACTGTTTTTGGTTCCAGTTGCATGGAATATTTTTTCCATCCCTTCATTTTCAGTCTCTGTGTATCCTTCAAGGTCAAATGGGTGATTTATATACCACCATTACAGTGTTAGAGTATTCTGATTTTGACCATATACTTAATAAAACCAGTAAGTATTATATTTATATTCAACTTCATGTTATTAACTAGCTTCCTTTCATTTCAGCTGGAAGAAATAGCTTTAGCATATTTTATAAGGCAGGTTTAGTGAGGGGGAGGGGGTGGCACCCACCCCCCCCACATCCCCAGTACTCTTGCCTGGAGAATCCCATGGACAGAGGAGCCTGGTGGGCTCCAGTCCAGGGGGTCGCTAGGAGTCAGACACAGCTGAGCGACTTCACTTTCACTTTTCACTTTCATGCATTGGAGAAGGAGATGGCAACCCACTCCGGTATTCTTGCCTGGAGAATCCCAGCGACGGAGGAGCCTGGTGGGCTGCCGTCTATGGGATCACACAGAGTCGGACACGACAGAGGCGACTTAGCAGCAGCAGCAGCAGTGGTGATGAATCTTCTTTGCTTTTTTTCTTTTTAGTCTGGGAAAGTTTATTTTATTTAGTTATTTTTGATTCAAGGATAATTGCTTTACAGTATTGTGTTGGTTTCTACCAAACATCAATATGAATCAGCCATAGGTTTATGTCTGGGCAAGTCTTTCCCTCTCTTCTTTTCTTGATGATGGCTTTTTTGGACAAAGTATTTGTGGTTGGCAGTCTTTTCCCTTAAAACACTTTGAATATATCATCTTCAGGCCTGTAAGGATTCTGCTGAGACACCTGTTGACACCCTATGGATTTATGTGACAATTCGCTTTGTATGTGACTTTGAGTGCAGCAATTCACTTTTCTCTTGCTGCTTTCAAATCTTTGTTTTGATTTTCAAGAGCTTGATTATAATGCATCTATGTGAAATCCTCTTTAGATTAAAAGTTATTCTATAATTGTGCTCCTATTTGTTTTCTGACTACTTTTTACATTCTTTTTACTCTTTTGCTGTCTTCCTTTATTATTTGACAGTTTTTTGTAGCATTATATTTTGTGATTCTACTACAGGTTTTTTTGTGATTACCATGAGGATTACATAACACATTTTATAGCTATTATAGTCTATTTTACGGGGAAGGCAATGGCACCCAACCCCAGTACTTTTGCCTGGAAAATTCCATGGACAGAGGAGCCTGGCAGGCTCTAGTCCATGGGGTAGCTACCAGTCGGTCACAACTGAGCGACTTCACTTTCACTTTTCACTTTCCTGCATTGGAGAAGGAAATGGCAACCCACTCCAGTGTTCTTGCCTGGAGAATCCCAGGGACGGGGGAGCCTGATGGGCTGTCGTCTATGGGGTCGCACAGAGTCGGACATGACTGAAGCGACTTAGCAGCAGCAGCAGCAGTCTATTTTAAGTTGAACAGAGTTTTATACCAAACTAAAACATTCAGGATGAGATGGCTGGATGGCATTACTGACTCGATGGACGTGAGTCTGAGTGAACGCCAGGAGTTGGTGATGGACAGGAAGGCCTGGCGTGCTGCAATTCACGGGGTCGCAAAGAGTCGGACACGACTGAGAGACTGAACTGAACTGAACTGAACTGAAAACATTCAGAAAACTAAGATCATGGCATCTGGTCCCATCACTTCATGGGAAATAGATGGGGAAACAGTGGAAATAGTGTCAGACTTTATTTTGGGGGCTCCAAAATCACTGCAGATGGTAACTGCAGCCATGAAATTAAAAGACGCTTACTCCTTGGAAGGAAAGTTATGACCAACCTAAATAGTATATTGAAAAGCAGAAATATTACTTTGCCAGCAAAGGTCCATCTAGTCAAGGCTATGGTTTTTCCAGTGGTCATGTATGGATGTGAGAGTTGGACTGTGAAAAAGCTGAGCGCCAAAGAATTGATACTTTTGAACTTTGGTGTTGGAGAAGACTCTTCAGAGTCCCTTGGACTGCAAGGAGATCCAACCAGTCCATCCTAAAGGAAATCAGTCCTGGGTGTTCATTGGAAGGACTGATGCTGAAACTGAAACTCTAGTACTTTGGCCACCTGATGCGAAGAGCTGACTCATTAGAAAAGAGCCTGATGCTGGGAGGGATTGGGGGCAGAGGAGAAGGGGACAACAGAGGATGAGATGGTTGGATGGCATCACTGACTCGATGAATGTGAGTCTGAGTGACCTCCGAGAGCTGGTGATGGATAGGGAGGCCTGGCGTGCTGCAGTTCATGGGGTCGCAAAGAGTCGGACACGACTGAGCGACTGATCTGATCTGAAAAGAATCTAAGATCTCATGTGAAAAGACTGAATCCCCAAATTTTTGTTAGCTGATTATGAAAAGCTTTATTAATCCTATATTCTCTTTATTAGTTCATGCTTTCATTAATTTAACATTTCATTGAGAACTTCCTATGCTTCAAGCCTAGTCTAGGTATTGAAATTAAAATAAATGGATGCTACTTTAAAGTTTGCTTCCCTCAGTAGACAATTTTAAAATATTCTTAATGCATACAAGTAACTCTCCCCAAGTCTCCAGTAAGAATATTCTAACCTATTCCAGAATTTGAAAATGTAATATCCATTAAAAAAAAGAAATATCAGTGAAAGATTAGCCTCTATTTCCCCTACATGGCTTCTATAAGTGATGTATGAAAACCACAGAGACCGTAACATAAGATACTTTCAAGTCAGAATATGTAAGCTTCCAAAAATTACACATAAAATTTCATGGTTTTATTTGTATAAATTTCTGAAGGTCAGATTCTCAAGAGTCCATACACAAATAAAAATTTAGGAACTACTGAATTTTTTGTTACTCAAAACACGTAACAATTTACATAATATAATTCCATTTTGGGTTGAATATATATTACACAAGAAATGTATATGCATACAATTATACATAAAGTGTACAGTAATAATAAAAAGTCTGAAAAGTTATGTGCCAATCATTATCCTGGGAGTATGGTAAGGAAAAAGATACTGGAGAACGTTCTCTTTTTATTTTACACTATTCTACATTGTTAGATTTTTTCTTTCTTCTCTATTTTTTCTCCCCCCCCGTATATATCCCTCAGATTAGTATTTTTCAGTTAAAAAAAGAACACTGATCTTAACAAAATATGTCCTTAAGTCAAGGTTTCTCAGGTAAACATGCTGCTGCTGCTGCTGCTGCTAGGTCACTTCAGTCGTGTCTGACTCTGTACGACCCCATAGACGGCCACCCACCAGGCTCTGCCGTCCCTGGGATTCTCCAGGCAAGAACACTGGAGTGGGTTGCCACTGCCTTCTCCATTGTGTGAAAGTGAAAAGTGAAAGTGAAGTCGCTCAGTCACGTCCAATTGTAGCGACCCCATGGACTACAAGCCACCAGGCTCCTCCATCCATGGGATTTTCTAGGCAAGAGTACTGGAGTGGGGTGCCATTACCTTCCCTGTTGAACATGCTAGCATATATCAATTCTATTTTTACATGACATGTCTGCTGTTTTTATTTCATGACAATCTAAACAAATCAATAAAAAACAGATTTGGGATTATAGATATATAGAAGTGTTTCATATGCTATTAGCTCTTATACAACTATAATCAAATTAAGCACAAATTAAATTCAAGAATCATCATAAAAATCAATAAATTTATATTATTGATGACTGCTTAAAATGAAAGAATATAACTTGTAATGACATGATAAGGATCAGTTGGTACCATCATTAGGATAAAATGGCATCAGTCAATCCATAAGTATCTAATGTCAAGCCATGAATATCTAATATTTAAAAAGCATACTATAAACTCCACTGCTCCCATTGAAGATGACATAATTGGATAAATTTTTCATTAATATGAAAAAACAAAACTGAACTAAATGGATATTTCACTTTTTTGTGGAATCTAAAACAAGCTGAATTCATAGAGAGTAGAATGGTAAAATAACAAAACACTAATAAACAGAATATGGTAACCAATAATTATTATTATTTTTCAACAATAACTGAATAAGCCAAATCAATTAGATAAGAAAAAGCAATCACAAGAATAAAATTTGGAAATACAAAGGAAAAACTATCAATATCTATACATGAAGTGTTTATATACCTGAAAAGCTCACAGAATCAAATGAAAATAGTTTTTGAATAAAACAACCTGAATCTAACATTATTAGCTAAGGAAGACTAGCCACAGCAATTCTGAAAAATATTTTAGAAGTCAGTGATGGGAAAACATAACACAGCCCTATTAATATTAAAATACACTATAAGGTCTCAATAATTTAAATAAAAATCAACACCAATACATGCAATCACAGAGACTAATATGGAGATAAAGTCTATTAAAAAAAAAAGATCCCCAACACGTAGGCATTTGGTATATGTTAACAATGGTATCTCAAATTAGAGGAGAAAATTAGGACTTTGTAGATAGTACATAAAAAATTACATTATCATGTAAAATAAAGTTAGATTCATATCACAGTTTATCCTAAGATAGATTATAAGTAAATGAAATATTTAAACATAAGACAATAAAACTAGAAATGCTAGAATAAACACGGAGAAATTTCTGTATAATCTATGTGGGTAAAAGACCTTTCCAACTACAAATAAAAATATCAAGCCATAAAAGAAAGTATTAATAAATTCAAGAACAAAAATATTTTGTAAAACACGTCTGTAGGACACCAAAAATTTCACCATCTGTTAGTCAACAAACTGGCATAAATACTTATAAAAACATAAACGCAAAGTTAAAACTATAGTGAGAAATACAAATGAAAGCTACATACTGCCATGCATAATCTGTGAGAATGACCTAAGTCTGAAAGTTTGATAACATACTCTGTGAGGAAACAGTCACATGCTGCTAATGGAAGTATTTAAAAAAAAACCTCCAAAAAACATTAAAAAAGCAAAGCATAAAGCATTATAGATATGGTAACATTTATATAAGGAAAGGGGATAAGAATATATATTCATATATATTCACATTTATTTATGTGAATAAAGAAACCTGGACAAGATTTATAAGAAACTAACAGTGGCTTCCTCCAAAGGTGAGGAGGCAGAAGCCGCCCAGGAAGAGATAAAAGAAACGTTTCATTCTGTGTCTTCTCATAGTTTACAAAATTTTAATTACATACAGAGGACAATAAAGAAAAGAATTTTACACTTACAAACATTCAATGTCTTCTACATAGAATTTTTATATAATGCTGACATTATATGAAATTATTAAAAATGACACAAGTTAAAAGTAACAAAGAGGAATTCTTGTGAAAGACCTATACTTTTAGTAAAGCAATAAGAAATGGAAAAGAAATGAAACTTAAGGAGAACCATAAGAAGGAAAAAGCTAACCAGGAAAGCACCTGGTAAGAAAGTCAAGTCAAAAAAGAAATTTCAAAAAGGAAGGGTTGACCATCAATGGCAAATGATACAAAATCAAGGAACATGAAGAATAAAAAAGAGCTAATGGGTGAGTATAACTAGGTCATCTCAAGAGAACAGTTGAAGTATTTTCGTTCCAGGACTGAAGATGAAAAGGAAAGGCGAGAAGCAAGGACGGAGACACTGAACAGTAAAGGGGGTGAGAAAGACAGCCTCAGCAAAAACTCTGGCAGAACGACAAAGCAAAGTGAAAACAAAAGCTGGAGGATTCCAGCATTTACACAAGGTTGGCCAGCTTGAGCATATGATAATTAGATGTACAGATAATAATTATAACAACACTAAGAAGCTACAAGATACTTCCAGAAAGGTAATCTGAAAGGAAGAGGAAAAGAAAAGCTCCCAACGTATTAAATAATAAACTCAGAAAAAATAATATATTTGGTTAAAGAAAACCACAGAGGGTACTCAGTGATTATAAAGACCACCAATGACATCAAGTAAAAATTAGACCTTTCAATCAAAACTATTCTTAAGAGTAAACTCCCTATTTCATGCTTAATGACAGCTTGGAACTGAATGTTCACGGTGTTCTGAAAACAGGTATCAAGGAAGATCTCACATGTAACGGGGTGCATCATCTAAGGATCTTTTTCACATTAAGAATCCTATTAGAAAGAAAACACTAAAAGGTAATTGAATTTCCCTCAGTTATCTTCATCTCTGTCAGCTCCTGCTACAATAACTTATTCTCCAGAGCAGAGATAACTCAATTCTGTCCAGCAAGCATATGTTATGAATCTCCAAAGCAAACTTGTCTAAATCACTCTGGTCTTCTATCAAGGTTAGCTGTGGATATGAACTCTGACAGAAAGCAAACAAATTTATTTTTATCTTTTCAATAATTCACTTCTTCATGCTTTCATGGAAGAAATCATGAGACAAATATACGGTCTGCAGTTACGTTATAAAGTCAGTTAAAATGGTTTCCAAGACTTAAATAAAAAAGACTTAATTAATCATTTTTAAACACATACAAAACAGTACTGATATACTGAATTGGTATTATATTACCTTAAGCTTCAATTTTTATTGATAGTTGGAGTTCAGTTAAAAAATATTATTAACCAGAAGTTACTTATGATCACATAAATACTATTTCAAGTACTTCATCCTTGAAAAGCTTTCAGTAAAACATATTTTTAAAAATATTAGCATTCATTCTTTAAATAAAAAATCAATAAATTAAATAACAGTACTCAAAAGGAAATGTATTCATCTGTATTCTAAACGAGCATTTTCTAATGAAAATGAAAGAAAAAAATTAAATTACAGTAAAGGCAATGCTATCAGAAATTCTGTGTCCCTTTAAAGTTGGAATCTAAATAACACAAGATTATTCAGAACATAAACTAATTCAAATTCAGGCAGTAAGAAACTTAACTATTTAACCCACATTATAAATATATATAAAACTATGTGATATAAATAAAAATGTATTTTAATATAAAAATACAAAATATAAAATTTTACTCTCCACAATAACATCTTTAAGGTTTTATTATATTCAGTTTGCTGCTGCTAAGTCACTTCAGTCATGTCCGACTCTGTGTGACCCCATAGACGGCAGCCCACCAGGTTCCCCCATTCCTGGGATTCTCCAGGCAAGAACACCAGAGTGGGTTGCCATTTCCTTCTCCAGGGCATGAAAGTGAAAAGTGAAAGTGAAGTCACTCAGTCGTGTTCGACTCTTAGCGACCCCACGGACTGCAGCCTACCAGGCTCCTCCGTCCGTGGGATTTTCCAGGCAAGAGTACTGGAGTGGGGTGCCATTTATATTCAGTTTACAGGAGGAAAACTAAGACTCTGAGAGGTTCAGTGAATTCTTCCCAATACTTTCCAAATGTTTCTAACACCACATATTCCTGTTATATAACACTGTTTTTCTTTGTTTTGGGGTTTGTTTGTTTTTGTCTGTTTGTTTTTGCCACAGCAAACAGCTTGTGGGATCTCATTTCTCCAACCAAGACTTGAACCTGGACCACAGTCAAGTGCCAAATTCTCATGAATAGACTACCAAGGAATTGCCATCACTGTTAACACAGTTTCAAATTAACATTACTTTTAAACACTAGAGAGAAGTTCAAAGAATTTGGCCAACGATGTTTCTGGCTATTTTTTTTTTTTTTTTATTTTATTTAAATTTTATTTTATTTAACTTTACAATATTGTATTGGTTTTGCCATACATCAAAATGAATCCGCCACAGGTATACATGTGTTCCCCATACTGAACCCTCCTCCCTCCTGGCTATTTTTTAATATAAACTGTGCTAACCTGCACTTTATGATGTAACCTGCCTATTCTTTCATCTCAAGCACATTCAGTACTTTTTGGATAGAGCAACTCAAAACTGTAATTTGAAAGGCACTAATCATGGAAATTTGGAACACTATTACAACCTATCACTCTTGCTAGTAATAGGTTAAAAAATACTTCTGCCATGGTCTTTCCCACTGAACTGAATCCTTTCTGTCTCCAAAAGAACCAGTATCGCCCACTAGTATCAGAAAAAAAGAAACTGAATGTGTAGGCTATAATTATCATTTATTTATTAACCAATTCTTTACTGAACACATATTATGTGTAAGGCAATATGCCAGGCACTATGAACACCTGGTGAATAGACACAAGAGTTCTTGTCTGAGGGAAGCAGCGAGAAGAGCTGGAAACAAAATAACCAGACAAGTAAATAAATAATTGCAAACCGTTAAGTAAATGCAATGCTATGCTATGCTATGCTAAGTCACTGCAGTCATGTCCAACTCTGTGTGACCCCATAGATGGCAGCCCACCAGGCTCCCCCATCCCTGGGATTCTCCAGGCAAGAACACTGGAGTGGGTTGCCACCTCCTTCTCCAATGCATGAAAGTGAAAAGTGAAAGTGAAGTCACTCAGTTGTGTCCGACTCTTAGCGACCCCATGGACTGCATCCTACCAGGCTCCTCCATCCATGGGACTTTTCAGGCAAGAGTACTGGAGTGGGGTGCCATTGCCTTCTCCGAAGTAAATGCAATGAGAGGTTACAATAGAAAGATGTGATTTAAGACTTACATGGGTTGATTGGTCAGGGTCACCGAGAGGAGAGCAGAACAGGCTTTTGTATAAAACTAAAATCTGGAGGGAGATGTGAAAGATGAGCAGAAGTCAGGATACATGAAAGGAGAACGGCAAGTAGAGCGTAGGGTAAGAGGAGGACAGTACTTGTCAGAAGGTGGAAATGGGAAGCAGGAGCCACTTTATGCTGCATCTTCTGGACTGTATTAACAATAGCAGGTTTACTCTGAAACACATGAAAACACTGGATGGTTTTATGTCTGATCAGCATAAACATGTTGAACCTCGTGTTTCAGAGAGATTACTTAGGCTATTCGGTAGAAGATAAAGGAGACATCTGTTGGTGGGGCAAGGGATATCAAATAAATTATTTCAGGTTTTAACTAAAGATGTGATGGCTAAATCAAGAAATAAAAATATTGGTAGCAGATATATTTCATTTAAGAGATAAACAGACCTTGATGAGTGACACCAAATGTGATACAATGAAAAACAACAGGTGATGCCTGTCTTCTGTAAGAAAGTAAATAGGTGGTATTTATTCACATGAGTAGAAGTGGAAGAACAGATGTAGAGAGAATTTCAGATTTGGAAAATTTTCCCCAAAAGTAGGGATGCTTATAAGAAATGTCAACTGGAGGCAAAAAGTAGACAGATCTACACTATATAAGTCTAAGGCTCTGAAGAGAAATCAGAGTTTGAGATAAAAACCATAAAGCGAGAGATAATAAATGTGTACTCAGAAAATGAAAGGAAAGGTTTTCAGATTTCTGAAGAAAGAAAGAAAGATTTCTGGGAAAGAAAGAGTAAAATAATTACTGCTTTAAACTCATGAAGTATAAAACTATACATTAAAACTGTTTATTATTCACAGAAAAGGAATATATTCCAGCCTGGCTCTTGATAACGGGTAGTAAACACAAGCCAAAAAACACCTACCTCATTTCCTAATTTCCTCTTTTTCAGACAATTAGATAATCTTTATACATCACTTACATGTGAGTTACTTGACATAATAAGTCACTGAAGACTGAGTATTCTACTCCCTATGACAATCTATCTTCATACACAAATAATGTGAGGAAAGAAGTAGATTCATTCATTAGGAGAAAAAGAGGTCCTTGTTTATTTAGAGCTAAACTTTTAAGTCTCAGCCTGATTCAGTGTGTTCAGTTGGCTAACACATGCTGTTACTGAGGCCACTGACGACTCTGGCTCTAAGACTGACAGTGAAACACCGCCCAGAAAAGGGACTTCACGAATACAGATTTCACCAGTACTCTCAATGAACTTTTTGGCATATAAGTTCTAGATGTAAAAGAAAGGCAACACCAAAAAAAAAAAAAAAGTAATATTTTACTATAAATCCCAATGAGGAAAAAAACTGACTTACTGAACTTATTAGAAAATTGACTTACTTACTAGAAGTCAGTAATAATACACATATCCACTAAAGGCCTGTCTTTGGTTAAATTATAACTTTAATTTACATCATACTAAGTACACCAAAATAGAAAGTCAAATCCAAGAAATTTTTCAATCACAATGTAACTTGTGATTACACCAAAAAGACCAATCTCAGGTATATCAAAGCAAAATGTCATGTTTACTGAGATTCAATATCTTTAACACAACATACAAGAAAAGTAACTAGAAACGTACTTCACTTTCATTGAGCACTTGTAAAAATTACTTTTAAACACATTTCTAGGTAACTTGACACTAGTAAAAATTACTAATGTATTTGAATATTAGTGTGTCAAAGTAAAAGTTATTTGTGTAATATGACAAATATATGAAGAGATGTGCGACAATACCGATAGAGGATATTTTAAATTGCTCAGTGTCATCAACAGTTATTTCTCTTCTGAGCTAACATGAAAGTTTACACATTTACATTTACAAGATTTAGAAATGTACTCATGAAAAGAATATCTTTCTACAATGACAACTCAGCTAAACTTATCTTCTACTTTAGGAAGTGAAACAATCTTTCATACATCTTATATTTTCCAACTGAAGGAGAGGCATATACCAGAAGTAAGAATAGCAGAACTTGGCTAAAGTTGAAATCTACCAAGAAACTTATTAACAATTCTCTGTCTTTCTCATATGGAAAATGGGCATAATAAAAAATAACCATCAACTTCATAGGTTAATGTGAAAAATAAATTAATTATGCTATGAAAAAGTGCTTAGAATACTGCCTGATATATTATAAACATGCAATAAATCATAGTTATTATTAAAGTCATTATTATCCCCATCCTGAATGCTTGGGTATAAACAAGAGTGGTGGACCTCATACGAAATTCTTTAAGAAAAATGACTATGAATTCCAAAGAACTAAGAATCCCAGGGACAGCGGAGCCTGGTGGGCTGCTGTCTATGGGGTCGCACAGAGTCGAACACGACTGAAGCGACGCAGCAGCAGCAGCAGCAAGACAGTCCAGATACATTTGCATGATGATGATATAACAGGAATAAAACAAAATATGATCACAATTGAGTTTAAAAAACTGAAAGTCTAAAGGGCCACCAAAGGTTTTTCTAATCAAAATCTAATTTAAGGTAAAAGATTTTAATTTTCTTTTAAGTAATGTATGCATTTTATGCTTCTTATAATTTCTAATCAAAATATAAACATTTATCTTAATAACTTATTTTTACTATTATTTTATTTTTAATGAAATGTAATCTTTTAAATGTATCAGTTCAGTTCAGTTCATTTCAGTCACTCAGTGGTGTCCGACTTTTTGCAACCCCATGAATCGCAGCACGCCAGGCCACCGTGTCCATCACCAACTCCCGGAGTTTACCCAACCTCATGTCCATCGAGTCGAAGATGCCATTCAGCCATCTCATCCTCTGTCATCTTCTCCTCCTGCCCCTGATCTCTCCCAGCATCAGGGTTTTTTCCAATGAGTCAGCTCTTCGCATCAGGTGGCCAAAGTATTGGAGTTTCAGCTTCAGCATCAGTCCTTCCAAAGAACACCCAGGACTGATCTCCTTTAGAATGGACTGGTTGGATCTCCTTGCAGTGCAAGGGACTCTCAAGACTCTTCTCCAACACCACAGTTCAAAAGCATCAATTCTTTGGCACTCAGCCTTCTTTAGAGTCCAACTCTCACATCCATACATGACCATTGGAAAAACCATAGCCTTGACTAGATGGATCTCTGTTGACAAAGTAATATCTCTGCTTTTTAATGTGCTATCTAGGTTGGTCATAACTTTCCCTCCAAGGAGTAAGCATCTCCTCATTTCACGGCTGCAATCACCATCTGAAGTGATTTTGGAGCCCCCAAAATAAAGTCTGACACTGTTTCCACTGTTTCCCCATCTATTTGACATGAAGTGATGGGACCAGATGCCATGATCTTCGTTTTTTGAATGCTGAGTTTTAAGCCAATTTTTCACTCTCCTCTTTAACTTTCATCAAGAGGCTCTTCAGTTCCCCTTCACTTTCTGCCATAAGGGTGGTGTCATCTGCATATCTGAGGTTATTGATATTTCCCCCTGCAATCTTGATTCCAGCTTGTGCTTCTTCCAGCCCGGTGTTTCTCATGATATACTCTGCACACAAGTTAAATAAGCAGGGTGACATTATACAGCTTTGACGTACTGCTTTTCCTATTTGGAACCACTCCACTGTTTCACGTCCAGTTCTCACTGTTGCTTCTTGATCTGCATACAGATTTCTCAGGAGGCAGGTAAGGTGGTCTGGTATTCCCATCTCTTGAAGAATTTTCCACAGTTTATTGTGATCCACACAAAGGCTTTAGCGTAGTGTATGAGGTAGAAGTAGATGTTTTTGTGGAATTCTCTTGCTTTTTTTGATGATCCAATGGATGTTGGCAATTTGATCTCTGGTTCCTCTGCCTTTTCTAAAACATTGGGAAGTTCACATTTCACATATTGTTGAAGCCATGCTTGGGGAATTTTGAGCATTACATTGCAAGCATGTGAGATGAGATTAATTGTGCAGTAGTTTGGACATTCTTTGGCATTGCCTTTCTTTGAGATTGGAATGAAAACAGACCTTTTCCAGTCCTGTGGCCACTGCTGAGTTTTCCAAATTTGCTGGCATATTGAGTGCAGCACTTTAACAGCATCATCTTTTAGGATTTGACATAGCTCACCTCAAATTCCATCACCTCCACTAGTTTTGTTCATAGTGATGCTTCCTAAGGCTCACTTGACTTCACACTCCAGAATGTCTGGTTCTAGGTGAGTGATCACACCATCGTGGTTATCTGGAGCATTAAGATCTTTTTTGTACAGTTCTTCTGTGTATTCTTGCCACCTCTTCTTAATATTTTCTGCTTCTGTTAGGTCTGTACCATTTCTGTCCTTTATGGAGCTGATCTTTGCATAACATATTCCCTTGGTATCTCTAATTTTCTTGAAGAGATCTCTAGTCTTTCTCATTCTGTTGTTTTCCTCTATTTCTTTGCATTGATCACTGAGGAAGGCTTTCTTATCTCTCTCTGCTATTCTTTGGAATGCTGCATTCAGATGGATATATCTTTCCTTTTCTCCTTTGCCTTTAGTTTCTCTTCTTTTCTCAGCTATTTTTAAAACCTCCTCAGAAAACCATTTTGCCTTTTTGCATTTCTTTTTCTGGTGGATGGTTTTGATCACATCTTTCTGTACAATTTTATGAACCTCATTCATAGTTCCTTAGGCACTCTTGTCTATCAGACCTAATCCCTTGAATTTATTTGTCACTTTCACTGTAAATGATTAGATTTAGGTCATAAGTGAATGGTCTGGTGGTTTTCCCTACATTTTTCGATTTAAGTCTGAAATTTGCAATAAGGAGTTCGTGGTCTGAGCTGCAGTCAGCTCCCAGTCTGTTTTTGCTGACTGTATAGAGTTTCTCTATCTTTGTCTGCAAAGAATATAATCAATCTGATTTTGGTATTCACCATCTGGTGATGTCCATGTATACAACTGTCTCTTGTGCTGTTGCAAGAAGGTGTTTGCTACAATTATAGTGTGCTCTCTGAGAAAAACTTTGTGAGCCTTTGTCCTGCTTCATTTTGTACACCAAGGCCAAACTTGCCTATTACTCCAGGTAGTTTTTGTCTTCCTACTTCTGTATTCCAATCTCCTGCGATGAACAGTGCATTTTTTTTTGGTGGGGGGTGGGGGGGGGGGGGGGGTGGTGGTGTTAGTTCTAGAAGGTCTTGTAGGTCTTCATAAAACCATTCAACTTCAACTTCTTTGGCATTAGTGTTTGGGGCATAGACTTGGATTACTGGGACACTGAATCGTTTGCATTGTAAATGAAGAGAGCTCATTCTGTCACTTCTGAGACTGCACCCAAGTACTGTATTTCAGATTCTTTCATTGATTGTAAAGGGTACTCCATTTCTTCTAAGGGATTCTTGCCCACAGTAGCAGATATGATGAACTGAAGTGAGAGTCACTCAGTCATGTCCAACTCTTTGTGACCCAATGGACTATACAGTCCATGGAATTTTCCAGGCCAGAATACTGGAGTGGGTAGCCTTTCCCTTCTTCAGGGGATCTTCCCAACCCAGGGATCGAACCTAGGACTCCCACACTGCAGGCTGATTCTTAACCAGCAGAGCCACAAGGGAAGCCCAAGAATACTGGAGTGGGCAGCCTATCCCTTTCCATGGATCTTCCCAACCCAGGAATCTAACCATAGTCTCCTGCACTGCAGGTGAACTGTTTTCCAATGAGCTATCAGAGAAGCCCATATAATGGTCATCTGAATTAAATTTGCCCATTCTCGTCCATTTTAGTTCACTGATTTCTAAAATATCGATGTTCACACTTGCCATTTCCTGTCTGCTGCTAAGTCACATCAGTCGTGTGCGACTCTGTGGGACTCCATAGACGGCAGCCCACCAGGCTCCCCCGTCCCCGGGATTCTCCAGGCAAGAACACTGGAGTGGGTTGCCATTTCCTTCTCCAATGCGTGAAAGTGAAAAGTGAAAGTGAAATCGTTCAGTCGTGTCCGACCCTTAGCAACCCCATGGACTGCAGCCCACCAGGCCCCTCCGTCCATGGGATTTTCCAGGCAAGAGTACTGGAGTGGGGTGCCATCTCCTGTCTGATGACTTCCAATTTACCTGGATTCATGGAACTAACATTCCAGGTTCCTATGCAATATTGTTCTTTATAGCACCAGACTTTACTTCCATCACCAGTCATATCCACAACTGTCCATTTTTTTAGCTTTGGCTCAGCCTATTCATTCTTCCTGGAACTATTTCTCCAGTCTTCCCCAGTAGCATGTTGGACACCTACCAACCTGGGGAGTTCATCTTTCAGCATCCTATCTTTTTGCTTTTTCATTCTAACTTTTGATTTACAAATATTTTATTTCAATTTGACCATGTAATATGAATATAAAAATAAGACAAAATAGACATAATTGAATTATAAGTACAAAATTTAAAAAAAAAAAAAAAGAAAGAAACCAGGATTCATATCCAGATTCTAACTCCTATGTGAACTGTGTAACTTTGGGAAATGACTATGCTTCTCTAGCCTCAGTTTCCTAATTCTCTATAGTGGGCCTAAAAGCAATAGCTTCCTCTTTGAAACAATTTCATATTCCAAAGGTAACCCGAGTAAGCCAAAGAAAGCAATCTAACAGACTGGCAGTTGGTAAGCACTATGTAAATGTTTGTCACTATTATTATGATCAGACTATCACTGTCTCTATAAAACAATTTAAAATTTATAGTTCATAATGTATAAAACAAGCAGGGATTTAAATATAAGAAAATATTATATAAAATGCCATATTAAAAATAAGGTTTCAAAAATAGTTAATATGTACAAGTCATGAATCACATCAAGCTAAAATAAATGTCTCATTATTTAGAAGCTTGTATATTCTCTACAAGACGTCCTTATTATTCATTTTCGTTTCCTGTATTCACTTTAATTTTTTAGTTAACAAGAGGATAAACTGTATCAGCTAACAGGAGGATAAACAATGAAAATAAATGAAAAATATGCCTTTTGCATTGATCAGTAGGATAAAAAAAAAAAAGAAATGGAACAAAGAATTAGATGGATTAAGTTACTCATTGACATGGCAGGATGTAATTTAGGAAATACACATGAGTTTCCTACTTTTGTATCTCACTCCCAAGTAAACTGTCTCTTTCCTACAGAAAGCAAAAGAAAAAGCACGTTCATATTACAATGTAAAGCAGACATCTTTAATTCTATAAACAATCAATCAATTATATACCAAGTATCATGTTAAGTGATAGGAATTAGGCGCAAAAAACTCTTTTTGTAGCAAAGAATCTAGAACAAGCTACTTACTGTTACTGAGAATATTTGTTTGAATTCAAAATGTTTACCTTCATTGTCATAATAGACTAAAAATCTATTACAGTTTTGAGAGTTCCTTTTAGGGCAAGTTTATTAGTTTTTATAGTAAATGATCTCCTTATGTAAAACTCAACTATAATCTGTAGAGATTTCCAATTCTGTAAAATATTATCTAGGGGAAGAAATACTCATGTTCATACTAAACTCAAATGTCAAATTAAGATTCTATAGAGAATCAGCAAGCATATTATAATGTTTACTGACATACAATGAACACTCAACAAATATTAGTTACTAATATATGAACACCAACAAGGTAAAGAAGCAAATGCTAAATTAAAATTTTAATTTCATGCTCTTAAATCTAAAAGAATTGCCAAGGATACTATCCTTTGCTCCATTAAACAAATGTTTACTGAACAAAAATTATGTACCTTTTACAAAGAATTGAAAATTATAAGGGCACAAAAGACAGGCATGATTTCAACTTTATACTACGAGGCATGAAATGTAAATAAGGAAATATCCTTTTAAGTTATTCACTATGAAGTCAACTTTAAAGGAGAGCGCTAGGCTAGAGAATACCCTGCATCAGGGAAGAGTTACCAACTTTGGTAGGATAGTCACAGAATGCCTCTGAAGAGATGACTTAGAAAGGGGAAAATAAAGTTTAGAACTTAGACACAAAAACCAGAAAAAAGAGCACACTCTGCTAAGACAGTCCTTTGACAGTTCATTGTTCTTTCCAAAACTTTAAAATCTAGATTTCTAGAAGTACCAATTTCTGGCTTTCTATCTACCAACAGCAAGTACAACTTTCTGTTGCTACTGAATCACCTGGTGATCTCATGCTGATTATGGTGTTAAATGCCAGCAGTTACAGTGGAGACTCCCAAATTTGTATTCTAAGCCTACATTCCTCAAAGGAATTTCATGTTTATATACCCAACTGTCTAATGAACATCCCCACTTGGATGGCACACAGACATTTCAATTGTAACATGTTCAAAACTGGGCTCATGACTTTTCCTCATTGCCCTACCCTGATCCCTCTCAAGTCTTAGGACTTCAGCAATTCCATTGTCCTATTAAATAGTTGCTCAAACCAAAACCTTCCAGTCAGCCTTCATGCCCTTCACTCTCTCAACATAAATCCATCTGCATATCCTGTTAGCTCTAAAACAACACAGATTACAATCCAAGCAATTCTCACTACTTCTACTGCCATGAGTTTACCCCAAGTCATCATTTCTTATCTCATTTACCACAGTAACTGGCCTTCCTATTCAGGCCTTTGCCTCCCTTCAGTCTCTTCGGAAAGCGGCAACCGGAATGATGTACATAAAATTTTACTCAGATTGTCACTTCTCTGCTCATTACCCTTCAAGAGCTTCCCAACTATTCAGAGTCAAAGTCACTGCAATGGGTTATAATGTCTTCCATGATCTAGTCCAACATCTACTCTTTAATCTCATTTCCTCCTATTTGCTCATTTACTCATCCAATCCAAAAATGCTGGCTTTTTCTTTTTATCCTTTAAATGCTCCAGGCATAAAACTGCCTGTCAGCCTTTTTCCATGTGCCCTCTCCAAACCCCTTAAACTTCTTCACCTCCTTTAAGAGGTCTTTTCAGCCAAAGCCTTCCTATAATCCTATTTAATGGCCACATAAGACTTCTTTGTTTTCCTCCATAGCACTTTCAACAGTCTATCATTAGACTCAATACCTTAATTTCACTGTTTATAATCTGTCTTCCCTCAAACGCAAGTTCAGTTCGGTTCAGTCGCTCAGTCATGTCCAACTCTTTGCGACCCCATGAATCGCAGCACACCAGGCCTCCCTGTCCATCACCAACTCCCAGAGTTCACCCAGACTCACATCCATTGAGTCAGTGATGCCATCCAGCCATCTCATCCTCTGGCGTCCCCTTCTCCTCCTGCCCCCAATCCCTCCCAGCATCAGAGTCTTTTCCAATGGGTCAGCTCATCGCATGACGTGGCCAAAATACTGGAGTTTCAGCTTCAGAATCATTCCCTCCAAAGAAATCCCAGGGCTGATCTCCTTCAGAATGGACTGGTAGGATCTCCTTGCAGTCCAAGGGACTCTCAAGAGTCTTCTCCAACACCACAGTTCAAAAGCATCAATTCTTTGGCACTCAGCCTTCTTCACAGTCCAACTCTCACATCCATACATGACCACAGGAAAAACCATAGCCTTGACTAGACGGACCTTTGCTGGCAAAGTAATGTCTCTGCAAGTAATTTCTTAAAAACCAGGTTTTTATGTCAGTTTTATATTCCCAGCCCAGAACAGTGCCCTGTATACAGTAAATGCTCAACAAATACCTCTTAAGCAAATAAATGTACAGAGACTAACAAAAGTAAGAGAGAGACATGTTAAAAGAGCTAAATTACAAGATTAGTATGACTAATGGCTCAGCAGTAAAGAATCCACCTGCCAATGCAGGAGACACGGGTTCAATCCCTAGGTCAGGAAGATCCCCTGGAGGAAGAAATGGCAGAGAACTTCAGTATTCTTGCCTGGGAAATTCCAGGGACAGAGGAGCCTGGCAGGCTACAGTCCATGGGGTCACAAAGACAGACACAACTTAGTGACCAGACAGCAGCAACAACAGTGCAAAATAACAAGGGGAGAGTAGTAGAATAGACAGTATGCAGGGCCACAAATGCTATGATAAGGGCTTGGGATTTTTTTTCAAACATAAACAGAGAACCACTGAAGTGTTACGTAAGCAAGGAGATGATATGACCCAGTACATGTTTCAGGATCATTCATACTGATACGCAGAAAACACATTAAGAATGGAGGACGGTTAAAAGTAGGAGGCTGTTACTGTCATGCAGATGAAAGATGGTAATCTGAACTAAGGTGAGAGAAATGACACAAGTCCATAATTTCAAGATAAAGTATAAAGACTGAATTGCCAGGATGTTTGAATCTGTAGCAAGGGGGAAAAAGAATTCAAGGTTGGCTCTTAGCTTTCTGCTTTGGTAGGTTGGTAAGAAAGGAAGATCAAAAGTCTTTTTAAAAACATATTAAATACAATGTAATAAAAGAAGCTCACATATAATTCAGTGTCTACTATATGCTAGACATTGTTGTCAATGTTGTACATGGATCTCATTTAATTCCCACAACTACTATAATCTTCACTTTACAAATGAGGGACTCAAGAACTAAGAAATGACAAAGGGAAAAATACTGAGTATTAGATCAGATCAGATCAGATCAGTCGCTCAGTCGTGTCCGACTCTTTGCGACACCATGAACCGCAGCACGCCAGGCCTCCCTGTCCATCACCAGCTCCCGGAGGTCACTCAGACTCACATCCATCGAGTCAGTGATGCCATCCAGCCATCTCATCCTCTGTCGTCCCCTTCTCCTCCTGCCCTCAATCCCTCCCAGCATCAGAGTCTTCTCCAATGAGTCAACTCTTCGCATGAGGTGGCCAAAATACTGGAGTTTCAGCTTTAGCATCATTCCTTCTAAAGAAATTCCAGGATTGATCTCCTTCAAAATGGACTGGTTGGATCTTCTTGCAGTCCAAGGGACTCTCAAGAGTCTTCTCCAACACCACAGTTCAAAAGCATCAATTCTTCGGTGCTCAGCCTTCTTCACAGTCCAGCTCTCACATCCATACATGACCACAGGAAAGACCATAGCCTTGACTAGGCGAACCTTTGTTGGTAAAGTAATGTCTCTGCTTTTGAATATGCTATCTAGGTTGGTCATAACTTTCCTTCCAAGGAGCAAGCGTCTTTTAATTTCATGGCTGCAGTCACCATCTGCAGTGATTTTGGAGCCCAGAAAAACAAAGTCTGCCACTGTTTCCACTGTTTCCCCATCTATTTCCCATGCAGTGATGGGACCAGATGCCATGATCTTCGTTTTCTGAATGTTGAGCCTTAAGCCAACCTTTTCACTCTCCACTTTCACTTTCATCAAGAGGCTTTTTAGCCCCTCTTCACTTTCTGCCATAAGGGTGGTATCATCTGCATATCTGAGGTTATTGATATTTCTCCTGGCAATCTTGATTCCAGCTTGTGTTTCTTCCAGTCCAGCATTTCTCATGATGTACTCTGCATAGAAGTTAAATAAACATGGTGACAATATGCAGCCTTGACGTACTCCTTTTCCTATTTGGAACCAGTCTGTTGTTCCATGACCAGTTCTAACTGTTGCTTCCTGACCTGCATACAGATTTCTTAAGAGGCAGATCAGGTGGTCTGGTATTCCCATCTCTTTCAGAATTTTCCATAGTTTATTGTGATCCACACAGTCAAAGGCTTTGGCATAGTCAATAAAGCAGAAATAGATGTTTTTCTGGAACTCTCTTACTTTTTTCATGATCCAGCGGATGTTGGCAATTTGATCTCTGGTTCCTCTGCCTTTTCTAAAACCAGCTTGAACATCAGGAAGTTCACGGTTCACATATTGCTGAAGCCTGGCTTGGAGAATTTTGAGCATTACTTTACTAGCGTGTGAGATGAGTGCAATTGTTCGGTAGTTTGAGCACTCCTTGGCACTGCCTTTCTTTGGGATTGGGATGAAAACTGACCTTTTCCAATCTTGTGGCCACTGCTGAGTTTTCCAAATTTGCTGGCATATTGAGTGCAGCACTTTCACAGCATCATCATTCAGGACTTGGAATAGCTCCACTGGAATTCCATCACCTCCACTAGCTTTGTTCGTAGTGATGCTTTCTAAGGCCCATTTGACTTCACATTCCAAGATGTCTGGCTCTAGGTCAGTGATCACATCATCATGATTATCTAGGTCTTGAAGCTCTTTTTTGTACAGTTCTTCTGTGTATTCTTGCCACCTCTTCTTAATATCTTTTGCTTCTGTTAGGTCCACACCCTCTCTGTCCTTTATCGTGCCCATCTTTGCATGAAATGTTCCTTTGGTATCTCTGATTTTCTTGAAGAGATCCCTAGTCTTTCCCATTCTGTTGTTTTCCTCTATTTCTTTGCATTGATCACTGAAGAAGGCTTTCTTATCTCTTCTTGCTATTCTTTGGAACTCTGCATTTAGATGTTTATATCTTTCCTTTTCTCCTTTGCTTTTCGCTTCTCTTCTTTTCACAGCTATTTGTAAGGCCTCCCCAGACAGCCATTTTGCTTTTCTGCATTTCTTTTCCATGGGGATGGTCTTGATCCCTGTCTCCTGTACAATGTCACGAACCTCATTCCATAGTTCATCAGGCACTCTATCTATCAGATCTAGGCCCTTAAATCTATTTCTCACTTCCACTGTATAATCATAAGGGATTTGATTTAGGTCATACCTGAATGGTCTAGTAGTTTTCTCTACTTTCTTCAATTTCAGTCTGAATTTGGCAATAAGGAGTTCATGGTCCGAGCCACAGTCAGCTCCTGGTCTTGTTTTTGCTGATTGTATAGAGCTTCTCCATCTTTGGCTGCAAAGAATATAATCGATCTGATTTCGGCGTTGACCATCTGGTGATGTCCATGTATAGAGTCTTCTCTTGTGTTGTTGGAAGAGGGTATTTGCTATGACCAGTGCATTTTCTTGGCAAAACTCTATTAGTCTTTGCCCTGCTTCATTCCGTATTCCAAGGCCAAATTTATTAGAGTATTAGAGTTCATATCAAAACCTTGGCTATTTGAATACAGAGCTGAAGCTTGTAAAATTCAGACTATAGAGTACCATGATGATTGTGAAAATTTCTAAGTGGATCTATAAAATAACATTAAATAAATAAGCCTGGCACTCAGAAAAGTAACGTGGACCAAAGACAAATTTCAAAACTTCCAGACTAAAGGTAGTATTTAAGAATTATGAAGACAGTTTACATTACTGAGCAGTGGAACACAGACACGTAGGAAAAGGCTGCGGATAAAGTCCCAAGGAACTTCCATATTTAAAGGCTATGCAGAAAAAAGAAGCTAGAAAACTACTTAGAACAAGTCAAGATAAGAGAGAACAGGCAACAGCATTACATATTGAGATTAGACTTACTAAAATAAAAACAAAGAGAGGTAAATACTAGTTTTGATTACACTGAAGTCATTGGTAATTCCAAGAAGCTTCAAAAGTGATGGTAGAAGCCTGACTGCCATGAAGCCAAAAGGCCACAAAGAAATTCAGAGGAAAGAGAATATATGTTGAAAACTAATGTAAAGATTGACTATTGGAATAAAAGAAAAATAAGAGGTAGAAGAGTGAGGAGAAGGTTCTGAATTTGTTTTTAGTTTATTTAAAGATGGATTATATTATAACATTCCTGAGCTTTCCCAGGAGAAAAGGAAGAATGATTAAGAGAAAAGATAAATGAGATAAGCAAAATCTTGATAAGCAGGAACGAAGAAGGGCTTCAAAAAACAGCCAGGTTTGTCACTGAAAAATGTGGGTCTCTGGGATCCCTGGTGGTCCCAGGTTAAGAATCTGCCTGCCAATGCAGGGACATGGGTTCCATCCCGGTCCAGGGAGAATGTGCATGCCATAAGGCAATCGAGCCTGTGCTCTGCACCAAGGGCGGCCACAGTGAGGACAGAGCAGCACTGCAGGGAGAGAGGGTCGGGCACCGCCACGGGGGAAAGCTCGATCGGCAGCAGAGACCTACAGCCACCGGAAATGAACAAATAAAAACAGAATTCATAAAACACTGGGCCTTTCTGGTGGGATCACAAAGAGTCGGAAACCACTAAGTGACCAACACTTTCACTTTCACTAGTGGGAGGGAATTAACACACAGAAGATATTGATTAGCTTGGTGATGGACAGATGCAGCATTCATTCCACTCTAATACAATCTACTTTTGCAAGAAATATGAGTTCAGGGCAGCTGACAATATGGTTAGAGTAGGGCATTTGGTTTTGAGGAGAGGGAAAAAGAATGAATGAAATAATTTATTTGGAGTATGGGAATTAAAGCCCTTCAGAGAAGGCATGTGCTTTTGGTGTCATTTCTAAGAACCCATTTCCACATACAAAGTCATGAAGATCTACCATTATATTACCTTCTAAGAGTTTATGGTTTTGATCTTACATTTAGATCATTGATACAATGAGTTAATCTCTATGAGATAAAGATCAACTTTATTCTTTTGCATGTAGCTATCCAGTTGTCTTTGCACAATTTGTCAAAGAGACTATTCTTTCCTCATTGAATTTCTTGTTACGCTTGTCAAAACTCAACTGACCTACAGGTACAAATTTATTTTAGATTCTAAATTGTATTCTTCTGTTATACATGTCTATTCTAGTGCCACTACCATTATTATTCTATGTGATTAATTGCAATTCCATGTGAATTTCAAAAAATATATAACTTTTAAATCGCTGTCTACTTTTAAAGACAATTGCTTTTAAAAATTGCTTTTAGAAGCAATTTTTCATGCTCAAATTACAACGTTGCAAACTTAAAAGTTAGACTATTAGCATATGGTCTCATATATGGTGCTGAAAACAAGGAACAATCAAAGATAATCATCAGTTAAAAACATTAGCACTGTTAGCACTCTTCTATTTGAAGCCATATCAATTCATTATGTCTGCAAATTGTACTTAAGAATACAAATGAGTAGCATTATATATATACCACATATATATATACAAAAAATGCTATGAATGACATTATTAGCATACCAGGTATAAATAATTTTAATAGTCTTATCACTAATATTTGCACTTTTCCATTACTGACTTGAGATTCTCTTTCTAGTCTCCATCTTTTCCCCACTTAACAGATTCTTCATGTTAACAACATTTTTATTTTTATATATTTAAATACAAATAACATAATTCACCTAAATTTTTTCCAATTTTCAGTTTTAATATTTATTTTGTTCATACTATGTCTACAGTGATTAATCTATAAATATATTCCAATGAGATTAACTGATGTATTGAAACTCCCCTTCAGAAATTTCAAAAATTCATTGTTTTGTGTTCTGCTACTTGAACCCTGTACAATTTTCACATTTAATTTTCATAGAACTAATCACGTCTTACTGAACATCTAGCAAAACAGCTTAGTTCATATTCCCAAGGGGAATTTTACTATGATCAGTGTGTCAGGAATTTTAGGCTGGTATTTTTAAAATGTACAAAAAGCCTGTAAATGTAAGTTTAATATCAAATTAGGCCAATTAGAAATCCTCAATAAATTTCAAAGTTTAGAAATTCTATATATCATAACTATCCACTCATAATGCAATAGAATGAAAATTTTTAAATGTGAACAAAAAATAAAGGACAAATCCTTTGAATACTAAATAACTACCAGATCAAAAAGATACCAATTAAGAAACTAAGGAACATGAACATGCCATGTAGAAAACAACAGGACGGGGCCACTGCTGTCTTTAGGGTAACACTAACATCTTGACTTGCTCTCATTGCTTTAAAAGGAATAAAACTCTGCTTTCAAATAAACAAGAAAAAGAGGGATGCAAGGGAAGGAAGAAAAAGTTACCAAAGATGCAACTGAATTAGAAAGCAATTTAACTCAACCAATCAATAAGTCTAAGACTTAGCTCTATGGAATACAAACCAAAAAAGAACTATTATACAGACAGTTTAAGACAACAGTATGTAACAAAAGGAAAACCAACATCACTTATAAATACTGAATAATTATAACAATCCTTAAAAAGTCAGACTTGCTTATTATGTTTTTTAAAAATCCTCAACCTGGTAGGATTTATTGAGATAAGAAAATCTGTAAAAGTTATTAATATGCAGCATCTCTTCTATAGATTTTGTAATAAAAATATATATTCATCTTAAAGATAATGACAAACGTAAAATGGAAAAATCAGTAGTCATCTACAGAAAAATATAACAACAAAACGCAGAGTAGAAAATTATAAACTGCAGCACTTCTCAATACTAGAAGAATGGAAATAACATAAAAGTCTAATAAAGGAAGTCTGGCATTCTAATAATAATTATATTATTAGAAACATACAAAAATACAATGGATTACTATACACAACAACAAAAAATGAGGACACTCAATATATACTGACCATTGACCATACACACACATACACACATTGCAGGCACATTCTTTATCGTCTGAGCCACGAGGGAAGCCCCCCACGCACACACTAAGGCGCAAAACTACATACACTATGCATTTATCTATGAAAACTGACACGACATATTTGTAGTTTCTCCTTCAAAAGTATCCTATTGATTCTAATTTGGTAAGTGGGCACTTTCAGTGAATGAATATATGTGTATCTTTAAATGACAGAAGGCTACATGGGACCTTTGTACTACTTTCGCCACTTCTTTAAATTCTGTAATTATTTCAAGTTAAAGTTAAGAGAAAAACAATAGAGATAAATCATAAATGATAAACAATGTCTTTTATTTATATTTTTCCTTATTTTTCTAAACTTTCTATAATAAACATGTATGTATCATTTCCATTATGAAGAAAATAGACACATTACAACAAGAGGAAAGCAAATGACCATCAATCACAAAAATGCAAGTATCAAAGAGGTTTAGTTCAGTTCAGTTCAGTTGCATCCGACTCTTTGCGACCCCATGAATCGCAGCACACCAGGCCTCCCTGTCCATCACCAACTCCCAGAGTTCACTCAGACTCACATCCATCGAGTAAAGTTACCACCATTATCCCTCATCTAAATTGCATATGTATTTAGTGTTTGGGTGAAATCAACTCAGTTTCTTGTATTACACAGTATTTTAGAAGTATTTTTCCTCTTTCAATTTCACATGTTTTCTTCTTCCTCATCCTCTCATCTTCAAACAAATAAAAAGACATATACCACCACGACCACTAAAACTTCAAATAAAAATAATGAACTGCAATTTCAACCCAGAGTTACAAAGGAACTGCTCTATAACCAAGAAAGGACAATAAGGAAGATGTTTCAGATTAGGATGGTAGGCTGAAATGGCAACTTTAAAAGTTTTTTTCTTCCTTCAAATCCTAAAAAATTATCAAAAGCAAAACTACTGGGTGAAAAAAAAACTAACAAATATAGCCAGTAACAAAAAAAAAAACATAATGTAAACCACCAAACATTAAAAAATTGGTGGCCATTGGAAAACTAAACATACTGAAATTAGAACTAAGGCTGCGGTAAGCTCAATTCTTAATTAACCACGTCCTCTTGAGTCCAAAGTAATACTGGTAAACTGATAACATTCTAAGAATTTTTCTTATTGCCTTCATATATGAAGAAACATAAATTGAGTAGGTATCATTATCTCTTGCTTCTTCTAACTGAAGATGCTAGAAAAAGCCTACTGTGCAAAAATTGGTGAAACAAGTAAGTGAAAATACAGTCTGACTTCCCAGGGCAGAAGCAGACTCCAGAGTACTCTCTGCAATGATGGATAATGATTCAAAGCTGAAGCACATTTCTCCCTGATAAGACTTCTCCATGTTTCTAAAAAGATGGAATGAACCTTGTAGAAAATTATTAAAACCTTAATAAGAGAAAGTAAAACTTAGATGAGCTATGAAGGCCTCCTCACCTATATCAAGGGTCTTTCTCCCTCTCTTCATGATAGGCAAATAAAACTAGTCAAAAATCAAACTTCAAAAATCAAACAATAGCTCAGGTAGGGAAAAAAATAGCTTTATAGACAGGGAGGAGAAAGGAAGAAGTCACTAAGACAATCTATCTAAGCCAAACAGTAGCTGCATAAATACTACATAAACAGTAGTAAACATAAATCACCAATGAATAAATTAAAAAGAAATAAAATATTTAAATAAAACTAGAAAATTCTATACAATAGATAAAGAGCCACAGAAGAATATATAACAAGAAATGAAAGGAAATTTCTCATGTTTTTTTTCTAGAAAACATAAAAATGTAACTAAAAAAAAAGTAAAAGTCAAAATGAAGTAAGTGGACAAAGATAAAGACAGACGCTGGAGGTTTAAATAAATGAAATGAAGAACAAAATAACCATTAAAAATTACAAAAAGACAAGATAAAATATTAAAACACCCTCATGGCAAGAAATCAAAGGAAGTAAAGCAATTAAGAAATTAACAGATATGAAAGACAGTCATATCTAACACAGACTGTGTCACTAAGAAAAAGAAAATAAAAGCCAAAAGATATTTCAAATTTTAATTTACAGAAATTTCTAAGAACTAAATGAAAACTCTGAATTCGCAGATTATAACAAAAGACTATGTTCCAGGAACTTTTGATAAATAAGGCTCAATGCTGCTGTTGTTGCTGCTAAGTCGCTTCAGTCGTGTCCGACTCTGTGCAACCCCATAGAGCTCACCAGGCTCCCCTGTCCTTGGGATTCTCCAGGCAAGAACACTGGAGTGGGTTGCCATTTCCTTCTCCAATGCATGAAAGTGAAAAGTGAAAGTGAAGTCGCTCAGTCGTGTCCGACTCTTAGCGACCCCATGGACTAGAGCCTACCAGGCTCCTCCATCCATGGGATTTTCCAGGCAAAAGTACTGGGGTGGGGTGCCATTGCCTTCCCCGATAAGGCTCAATACTCAGTCATATTCTTGTTAAGGAACGAACTCCCTAGACGACAAAAAAAAAAAAAAAACAGAAAACAAGCAAATCATCAACGGGACAAATATCAGACTATCCTCAAACTTCTCTGAAAGCAACACTCAAATCCAAAGACAATGAAGCAAAGTCTATAAAGTTTGCCAAGAATATTCAATTCATCAGGATGTAATTCAGATACCAGGACAGCTGGCAAACATTCTTAAGCAGGAAAGAACTTTAAGTTTACAGCACACATGAACCTTTGTCAGGGGAGGGGAGGCGATAACACCCAGCAATTAAGACTTGAGTCAAAAGAAGGAACCTGAGGGAAACTAAGAAATCATGTTTAATAAAAGAGGGGTAGGGTAGTGAATTCACTTAAATATATTATAAATACTAAAGTACTTTCAGAATTGTGGTTACAATACATGAGCGTTACACATGTAGACAATATTAAAAATAGAATATAACTTCAAAAATTAAAAATTGAGAAAAAAGTGAAGTATTAGAGGACTCAGGTCTTCAGCTTTCACAGCAGATTGTGAACTGAAATATGCACTTTTAAACAAGTTATAAATGAAGCTCTTATTTAAAAAAAAAAAACACCATCAACCTATTCATCCTTTTATAATTTATTAATATCCTGTTCATTGAGAAAATGATAATTCTCTTGGTAAAGAAACTTTTCCTTCTGTTTTTCCACACTTTTAATTTTGTTAAATTTACATACAATGCTGTAATAAGCAGCCTTATATATCTACACTTACATACTACTACTTTTTTTCTTACAGATATATTTATAGAATAGAGTTACTGGGTAAATGGGGGTGTGTGTGTGTACATGCGTCCATACAATTATTACTAAAAAATATATGACCATATTGCCCTACCATAATACTAAAACTGTACATTTCCACTGCAAAAATAAAAGAATCCCCCTGCCCATCTCATCAACCCTATCTTCTTCAACAGTACTAGCTATGACTCTTACCTTCTCTCAGTCAGAGACTAGAGAAGTGATATCATGATTAATCTCATTTACATTTCCTTGAATGTTCCTGTAAACATACAATGATCTGATTATCATTTTATATGTTCCTGATAACTTACATTCTTCTGTGAAGTCCCTACTCATATCCTCTGAATATGTGCCTATTGGGTCAACTTTTCATTTATCACTTCATAAGAATTATTGAGACAGTAGGGCTTCCCAGGTGGTTCAGCGGGTAAAGATTCACCTGCTAGCGCAAGAGACGTGGGTTCAATCCCTGGGTTGAGAAGATCCCCTGCAGAAGCAAACAGCAACCCAGTCCAATATCCCTGCCTAGGAAATCTCAAGAGGACCCTGGCAGACTCCAGTCTCCATGGAGTAAACAGTCGGGCATGAATGAGAAACTAAACAACAATTAAGGTAGTAAACATTGATTTATCAGTCTTTCCATGTTCCATCATGTCCTCCCACATGACTGACTGTGAGTTTCCTCAGCTTAACATTAAATGCAGTAATAAACATTTACTTCTATTCTTTCTAAAGTGACCTGTCTTGGTTACAGAAGTCTTGCATATGCTTCAGTTCCAATTTTACAGTTTTCCAAATATTTTTCTAAAATATTAACTAGGTTATCTTTCATCTTATATATCTTTACTCCATTTGAAACATTTTTTGTATATATTATTTTTATACCATTGTTTTAATTAGTATTGTTTATCTGGGAAGTCAAGTACATCCTCAACATTCTTATTTCATAATCTCAACAATATATTCATCCATTTCTTTTTTCCATATTAACTGGATATTTATATATCCAAATATATTATGGGGAAGTTTTTGATGTCTAGGTATCTTTTAAGGGATATTTAAATTCTAAATACTCTATTATTCTAATGGAATGATATGCTAATATTACTTTACTGAATTTACATATTAATTTGAAAACAATTTTTGTGGCAATAATATCTTTTCTTTGTATTATGAAAACATTATAAGGACATTTGGGGAAATATGAATAATGTATACATTTAAATAATAGCATTGAAACTGTTAATTTTCTGATTTGATAAGTGTACAAGATGACAACAAAGGATGTGCACAGGAAATTCTCATTTAAGTAATTACAAGTAAAAGTTTATTATGGCTTCAACTTATTCTCAAATTCAGAAAAAGAGGACAGAAGCAAATATGGTGAAATTTAAAACACTGCAGAAATTAGAATGGTGAAGATAGAATGGTGAAGAGTGGTTCTTGTATTACTCATATGTCTCCTATAAATCTCAAATTATTTCAAAATAAAAGAAGGATTCTACATCTCTGTCACTGTATGTCACACACAGAAGATTTACTACTCAGTGTGGAATGACTCTCCAGTAGTTTATATTTGCTTTTATCAATAAGATTTTATATTTTTGTTACAAATAACCATCTGTTTATTTTTTAGAGAATTCGACCCAAAATAGTATTTTTAACTGTATACAAACTATTTCTGATTTCCATTCTTAACTGGCTACTGATTGCTGGTCAAAAGATAATCTATTAATTTTTTGCATATTTATCTTATATCCAATAATATTAATGAAGTCCCACTTAATTCTGGTGGAAAAATGTTCAAGAATCCCTTAGATTTTTCTAGATCATAGCATTAGTGACCTGAAAGTGCTATTTCTTCCCTCTCTAACATTCATATTAACAGGATCTTGCACTTGCACGAATATCAAGTTTTGTTAAACACTGTTAATAGAAGGTATCAATCACTCTTTTTTTCCCTGATTTTAATAAAAACAGCTTTAAAATTTTCAAATGATATTTAGTAAATGGCAGCAAACAAAACCATCCCAAAGAAAAAGAAAATCAAGAAGGCAAAGGGGTTATCTGAGGAGGCTTTACAAATAGCTGAAAAAAGAAGAAAAGTGAAAAGCAAGGGAGAGAGGGAAAGGTACATCCAACTAAATGCAGAGCTCCAAAGAATGGCACGGAGATACAAGAAGGCCTTCTTCAATGAACAATGTATAAAACCAGAAGGAAACAACAGAAGGGGAAAAACTAGAGATCACTTTAGGAAATTGGAAATATCAAGGGAACATTTTGCTCAAAGATGGGCACAATAAAGGACAGAAATGGTAGAGACCTAGAAGACACCGAAGAGATCAAGAAGAGATGGAAAGAACTGAACAAAAAAGATTTTAGTGAACCAGATTACTATGATGGTGTGGTCAGTCACCCAGACATTCTGGAGTGCGAAGTCAAGTGAGCCTTAGGAAGCACTGCCGATAATAAAGCTGATGGATGCAATGGAATTCCAGTAGAGCTATTCAAAACCTTAAAGGATGATGCCATCAAGGTGTTACATTAAATATGACAGCAAATATGGAAGACCCAACATTGGCCTCAGGACTGGAAAAGGTCAGCCCTCATCCCAATTCCCAAGAAGGGTAGTACTAAAGAATGTTCTACCCACTGGACAACTGCACTCATCTCCCATGCTAGTAAGGTCATGCTTAAAATCCTGAAGGCTAGGCTTCAGCATTATGGGAACCGAGAAGTTCCAGATGTCTAAGCTGGGTTTAGAAAAGGAAGAGCAACCAGAGATCAAATTGCCAACATTCACTGGATCATAGAGAAAGCAAGGGAATTCCAGAAAAACATCTGCCTCTGTTTCATTGACTACACTAAAGTCTTTGACTGTGTAGATCATAACAAACTGTGGAAAGCTCTTAGAGAGATGGGAATACCAGAACATCTTACCTGTCTCCTAAGAAACCTGTATGTGGGCCAAGAGGCAATAGTTAGAACTCTGTATGGAACAACTGACTGGATCAAGATTGAGAAAGGAGTATGACAGGTTTGTCTGCTGTCACCCTGTTCGTTTAACCTATATGCTGAGAACATCATGAGAAATGCCAGGCTGGGTGAGTTACAAGCTGGCATCAAGATAGGCGGGAGAAGCATCAACAACCTCAGATATGTGGATGATACGACTCTAATGACAGAAAGTGAAGAGGGACAAAAGAGACTCTTGATGAGGGTGAAGGAGGAGAGTGAAAAAGCCGGCTTAAAACTAAATATTAAAAAACTAAGATCATGGCATCTGGCCCCATCCCTTCATGGCAAATAGAAGGGGAAAAGGTGGAAGCAGTAACAGATCTCCTCGTCTTGGGCTCTAAAATCACTGTAGATAGTGACTACAGCCTTGAAATCAGAAGACCAATTGATCTTGGCAGGAAAGCAATGACAAACCTAGACAATGTGTTGAAAAGCAGAGACATTACTCTGCAAAAAGATCCATATAGTCAAGGCTATTGTATTCCCAGTGGTCAGTACAGTTGTGAGAGCTGGATCGAAAAGAAGGCAGAATGCCAAAGAACAGATGCTTTAGAACTGTGGTGCTGGAGAAGACTCCTGAAACTCCCCTGGACAACAAGGAGATCAAACCAGTCAATCTTAAGGGAAATCAACCCTCAATACTCATTAAAAAGACTGAAGCTGAAGCTCCAGAATTTGGGTCACCTGATGCAAACAGCCAACTCAGGGAAAAGACCCTGATGCTGGGAAAGACTGAGGGCAGAAGGAAAAGAGGGCGACAGAGGATGATATGGCTGGATGGCATCACGGACACAGTGGCCATCAACTTGGGCAAACTTCAGGAGATGGTGAGGGACAGGGATGTCTAGCATGTCAGGTCCATGGGTTTGTAAAGCATTGGACACGACTGGGTGACTAAACAACAGCAAATGGTCATTATATTTAAATTGTTTTCTAATAAACACTTTTCCAACAGTTTCATTAGGGCTGGATACTAAAATTTATAATGTGCTTTTTTCTACTTTTATTGATATTTTCATATGATTTTCTTATTTTTAATTGGTTGATTTATTCTGTAGGTAGATATCCTAATATTATCCAAACCACCTTTGGAGTCTATGAATAAATTCTAAGTGTTCACACTATATAGCTGACCCTTGAACTACATGGAGTTAAATACAATTTACCTTCCATATCCAAGGTTCCTCCACATCTGTAATTTCCTCTAACTGCAGACTGTGTGGTACTCTACTATTGACTACTGAAAAATATCAGCAGATAAGTAGACCCACAAAGTTGAAACCTGTTTGTTCAAGAGTCAGTTGTATAATTCTTTCATTACATTGTTGGATTATGTTACACTTTTGTGCCCATATTCTTAAGTAAAATTGGTCTTCTGGAGTTTTATTTTTCCAATGTCTTTTCTAATGTGAAATGAACCTGAAGAAGTTTTCTTTATTTTTAATGTATCAGAAAAATACCAGCAACATTTGAATTATCTGTTCTTAACATGTTAGAAAGAACCCCCGGATGCAGCTTTTTTTCTCCCCCAATTGTTAGCAAATGTTCCTGTCAAATTTTCTAGTTCACCTTAGGTGTGAATTCTTGTAATTTATATAGCTACGACACCATTAATTCTCTCTATGAATTCATGCTTGTTCCACAAATTCAGGAGCAAGTGCCGAGACAAGCACTGGTCCCGGGATAGCTCTGTCGCTTGATCCCCATCAGAAGCCAGAAAGAAAGCTGTATGCACCTTCATCTCCTCTGCAGCAACCTCAAGGGTGAAAAACTTCATGCCTCTGTTCAGCTTCTCTCTAGAAACCTGAAAGATTTCATCTAACATACGCGTTTTCACTTCCAGGAAACCAGCTCTACTTTGCATACAGGAGAGCAAGACCCGTTCACTAATTTACATTACTGGCCAAGACTACAGAGTCTTACACTATTTCCAGAATCCACCATGATACTCACACAGATTAATTTTTAATTGTTTGAAGAAACATGATTGTTACGACCACACTGCAGTGTTACCTTCACAGTTTCCTGTGATGAACGTTTTAAGAAGGTAACTTCCTCAGATCACTCATAGGTATAACCTACCTCAAATTCCGCATGTCTGTGAATATCCTCTGCTCGCTGCCTGCTCAGGATGAATTCAGCTTCATTTGCTACTCTTACTAGATGATCCTTCATTGTTTGGCTAAGCAACCTATGAAGAGATGAACATTGTCACATAAGTAAATGCATCCACATGACATATGATTTTCCATTACTCAGAGGTGGTGTGTTTGTTATTTGGGAGAGGGAAGAACATGCAGTCTCCTCTTCTGGCATGGTAACAAATGAAGGACTATTATTTCACACTAAACAAATGAAAAACATAACGGCAAAGAGTGATCTTTCTGGCAACAGCAGATTAGCTTTTATCAAACTAACTACACAACAAAAGCAACTGAAAATGCTAGATTAAATTTATGTTTTACTCTTTTAAGGTACTGGAGAGCTTCCAAGGTAGCCAAGATTTAAGGAGCCAGGATCCGAGAGATGTTCAGCATGACTTTTCCTGTTGACACATTTGCTATTCACGTGTGGGAACAGAGAAGCTAAATACAGCTGTTATAAGTTTTAGAGCACCAAGGAAATAAAAATGGAATTTTATAACCTTTCAAGGTGGAGGGATCCTAGTAGTTTACCCAGGCTTACAGAAGGAGCAGAACTGTTCTGTAGGAAACAGACAATAGATCAGTTCCCCAAAATAATACAACAGGCCCCCAAACAACACCATGGTGATGTGCATGTAGATTAACTGGCAGCCAAAAAACTACAGAAAATTTTCAGAATCTTGTAGAATGAAAAGAAAAAAAAAAAAAAAGCAAACAAAAAGAAAGATGTAATAGACTCATGGTAGGTCATGGACTCATAGTAGAAGTAGACTATTCATGTAGTAGACCCTGGGTTTTCAGAAGACCTAGGAGGGCTCCAAGCTAAAAGTAGGCAAACTGTAAAGAGGGCAAACTCTAACAAAGATTTAAAAAATTCCAGCTTTGAATCAGCTCAGTCTTAATATATGTGTGTTAGTCACTCTGCTGCTGCTGCTGCTACTAAGTCACTTCAGTCGTGTCCGACTCCGTGCGACACCATAGATGGCAGCCCACCAGGCTCCCCCGTCCTTGGGATTCTCCAGGCAAGAACACTGGAGTGGGTTGCCATTTCCTTCTCCAATGTATGAAAGTGAAAAGTGAAAGTGAAGTCACTCAGTCGTGTCCGACTCTTAGCTACCCCATGGACCACAGCCCACCAGGCTCCTCTGTTCATGGGATTTTCCAGGCAAGAGTACTGGAGTGGGGTGCCACTGCCTTCTCCAGTTAGTCACTCAGTCGTGTCTAACTCTTTGCAACACCATGGACTGTAGCCTAACAGGTTCCTCTGTCCATGAGATTCTCTAGGCAAGAACACTGGAGTGGGTTGCCATGCCCTTCTCCAGAGATCTTCCTGACCCAAGGATTGAAGAAAGGTCTCAGGCATTGCAGGTAAATTCTTTACCATTTGAGCTCCTTGGGAAGCCCCACTCTTAATATAATTAGCACCTAATCTAACTGCTGGGCTTCCCAGGCGGCTCAGTGATAAAGAACACACCTGCCAACGCGAAGAAACACGGAAGATACAGCTTCAGTCCCCAGGTCAGGAACATCCCCTGGAGGAGGAAATGCCAAATCATGCCCACATTCTTACCTGGGAAATTCTAAGGACAGAGGAGTCTAGTGCAAAAAGTCATATATGACTAAGGACATACAATCAGACTACTAATAAAAATCAAAAGGAAATCCTCCCAGAGGAAGATATCATCATCTAAGGACTGTTAAATACAATTTCCTGTAACATTAAACACAATTTCCAACATTCAATCACCAATAACATAGTGTTGAAATATACAAACTACTATAGGTAAAATAATAACTAGCAATGACTGCTGTATAACACAGGGAAGTCTACTCAATACTCTGTAATGACCTATATGAGAAAAGAATTTAAAGAGTAAATAAATGAATATGTATTCCTGAATCACTTTGCTTTACAAAAGAAATTAACATAACATTGAAAATCAACAATATTCCTTAATTTTTTTAAAATCACCAATGACGAGGTAGAATAACAGACAACACCAAAAGAATGAAAGCCAACTTACAAAGTATCAAAATACTAAAGTTTCAAGGTGAAACCAAGCAGGGCCCTGTGGAGCTCCTGGGTATGAAAGCCTTTCCCTGTCCAAGTTCTTTGAAGGGAACAGACTCTACCCTCCCTGACCTTCCCTGAGTCCCAAACAGCAGATTCAAAGAGCTGCTAATCAGGGAAGGGAGGAGATGCAGAGATAAGACAGCCAAGAAACAACAGTGCAGCCTTGAGGCAATGTCCTGGTTCCCCTTAGTTCAGTTCAGTTGCTCAGTCCTGTCCGACTCTTCCCGACCCCAAGAATCGCAGCACACCAGGCCATCCTGTCCATCACCAATTCCCGGAGTTCACTCAAACTCATGTCCATCAAGTCAGTGATGCCATCCAGCCATCTCATCCTCTGTCGTCCCCTTCTCCCCCTGACTTCAATCCCTCCCAGAATTAGGGTCATTTCCAATGAGTCAACTCTTCGTATGAGGTGGCCAAAGTACTGGAGTTTCAGCTTTAGCATCAGTCCTTCCAATGAACCCACAGGACTGATCTCCTTTAGGATGGACTGGTTGGATCTCCTTGTAGTCCAAGGGACTGTCAAGAGTCTTCTCCAACACCACAGTTGAAAAGCATCAATTCTTTGGCACTCAGCCTTCTTCACAGTCCAACTCTCACATCCATACACGACCACTGGAAAAACCATAGCCTTGACTAGAAGGACCTTTGTTGGCAAAGTAATGTCTCTGCTTTTCAATATGCTACCTAGGTTGGTCATAACTTCCCTTCCAAGGAGTAAGCGTCTTTTAATTTCATGGCTGCAATGTGATTTTGGAGCCCGAAAAAATAAAGTCTGACACTGTTTCCACTGTTTCCCCATCTATTTCCCATGAAGTGTTGGGACCAGCTGCCATGATCTTCGTTTTCTGAATGTTGAGCTTTAAGCCAACTTTTTCACTCTCCACTTTCACTTTCATCAAGAGGCTTTTTAGTTCCTCTTCACTTTCTGCCATAAGGGTGGTGTCATCTGCATATCTGAGGTTCTTGTGATATTTCTCCTGTCAATCTTGATTCCATCTTGTGCTTCTTCCAGCCCAGCGTTTCTCATGATGTACTCTGCGTATCAGTTAAATAAGCAGGGTGACAATATACAGCCTTGACTAACTTCTTTTCCTATTTGGAACCAATCTGTTGTCCCATGTCCAGTTCTAACTATTGCTTCCTGATCTGCATATAGCTTTCTCAAGAGGCAGATCAGGTGGTTCGGGTATTCTCATCTCTTTCAGAATTTTCCACTGTTTATTGTGATCCACACAATCAATGGCTTTGGCATAGTCAATAAATCAAGAGACACACTAATAATATCTCTGAGCTCTTCATAAAACCAAAATCTCCAACAACTGGATGATATCAGGATTCTTCATTCCAGAGAAGACCACCTGAGGCCAGATTAAAGGAACCAGAGAAGCTCATCAAAAGATTACCTGAGACCAAATGAAAGGAGTGAAGGCCCTGCACAAACTCTAATCTTAGCCTTGAACCACTGAACCAAGCCTCAACCTTGAACCATTGCTATAAAACCCCTCCCCAGGTGTGGACATGCCATTTTCCAGGGCACATGCTCACTCTGTCCCCTTCTGCACGGCAAAGTAATAAAGCTAATCTTTTCTACTTCACCAAAACTCTTTATGATCTTGGGCTCCAAAATCACTGCAGATGGTGACTGAAGCCTTGAAATTAAAAGATGCTTGTTCCTTGGAAGAAAAGCTATGACCAACCTAGACAGCATATTGCTTTGCTGACAATCCGTATAGTGAAAGCTTTGGTTTTTTCCAATAGTCACATATGCATGTGCGAGTTAGACTATAAAGAAAGCTGAGCACTGAAGAATTGATGCTTTGGAACTGTTGAGTTGGAAAAGACTCCCGAGAGTCCCTTGGACTGCAAGGAGATCAAACCAGTCTATCCTAAAGGAAATCAGTCGTGAATATTCATTGGAAGGACTGATGCTTAAGCTCCAATACTGCGGCCACCTGATGTGAAGAGCCAACTCGTTAGAAAAGACCCTGATGCTGAGAAAGACTGAAGGCAGGAGGAAAAGGGGATTACAGAGGATAAAATGGTTAGATGGCATCACTGACTCAATGGACACGAGTTTGAGCAAGCTTCAGGAGGTGGTGAAGGACAGGGAAGCCTGGAAGGCTGCAGTCCACGGGGTCACAGAGTCGGACATGACTGAGCGACCAAAAAACAGCAACAAAGCCAGCGTTAAGAGAATTAAAAGGCAAACTTAAGAAAGGAAGAATATTTATATTTAGTATTAAATACTTTACCAAATATAAAGTATTATATTTAGAATACTTAAACAAGGAAATTACATCTGAAAGAAAAGACAATAATCACAATAATAAAAAGTACCAAACTACACAAAACACATGGACAAAATATTTCCAAATGGCAAATAACTTCATGAAAAGGTTTTTGGGTGTTCAGGATTATTAATCATCAGGGAAATACAAATTAACACCATAAAAATATACTACAGCTCACCAGAATCACTATATTTACAAAAACAGTATCAAAATTTGGCACGGATATGAAACTTAGACCCTCATAAACACAAAATATATTTCAAAGAATGATTATAGCAACTTTAGCCAAACACTAGTTTAGTCACTCAGTCATGTCAGACTCTTTGCAACCCCATGGACTGTAGCCTACCAGGCTCCTGCATCTATGGGATTTTCCAGGCAAGAATACTGGAGTGGGTTGTCATTTCCTTCTCTAGAGGATCTTTTGGACCCAGGGATTGAACCCAATGTGGGTCTCCCACATTGCAGGCAGACATTTTACCGTCTGAGTCACCAGGGAAGCCAAACACTAGAAACTATCAAATGCCCATTAAAAATAAAATGAAATTTTTTAAGTAGTGGAGCATTTATATAATAAGATAGTAAAGAATATCTAAAAGAAATAACTACTGTTATGCACAACAAAATTAGTGTTAAGCAAGGGTACATAAAAAAATACATACATATAAATCATCTTGTAAAAAACAAGTATTTTTTAAATGATTTATGGTAACAGAAGTCAAGGGTTTAAGAGCTGATTAGCTTGGGTGCTACTACAGACCTCTCCAAATAGTGATTCACAAGGAACATTAGTAATGATCATACATATTTAAATGTTGCAAAGAATTACCTTGAAAATACAAACAATTGACTCAGTGTTGGTAAATGCTTCCATAATACCATACACCTGTCAAATACCAACAGAATGATTCATTTCATATAAATGGGAGACTTCTGAAATATGTTAAGTAAAAGTCTTCTGAACTCCGCTCTTTAAAAGGAATTGGAAATACAGGATGGTCAGGGCTAGGATTATCAAGGGCAGCTAAACTACACTTAGATAATGCCCACCTTATAACGTTAGACCCCACAGTTATCACCGATAGCATGGCTACAGACACTCCACAGGGTTCTTCTGTCGCTTTATTGCAACTATTTTATCAAAAATGTAAATTTACTATGCAGAGGCTTTGATACAAAGCAGTCGTTACACTCCTGTCATATGAATATGTTCTCACACATGCAGAAAGATGTGAGTGTGTACAAAGGAGTTTCCTATAATATCTTATATTATTAAAAGTGCAAAACTGAAAAAACAAAAATATACAATCATATAATGTGATAGCCTGCATGCTTGTGAACTCAAGTCACTCAGTAGTGTCTGACTCTTTGTGGCCCTACAGACTTTGCGCACCAGGCTCTTCTGTCCATGGAATTTTCCAGGTAAGAATAACTGAAGTGGGTTGCCACGTCCTCTTCCTGTGTATCTTGCCAACCTAGGGATCAAATGTACATCTCTTGCATCGGCAGGCAGATTCTTTAGCACTGAGCCACCTGGGAAGCCCATAATGAGATAAGAGAATAGTTTTTCCACAATATATTATTAAATGGAAAAAAATTTTGAAGAGTATTATGTATAATATGAATTTGGGGAAAATATGAAAGAAGATACATCAAACTTTCAGTTACCTAAAATAAGGTCAGAATTACTAGAATTGCTGCACATGAGACAAATGAGGCCTGTCGACTACTTTTGTAATAAAGTTTTATTGGAACAAAGCCGTGCACACTCATCCGTTGCACTGTTACACGGCTGTCACCATGCTGTCACACGACACTGAGGTGAACAGTGCCTCCTCCGTCCGTGGGGTTCTCCAGGCAAGAATACTGGTGTGGGCAGCCATTCTCTTCCCCACAGGATCTTCCCAACCCAGGGATCAAACCCAGGTCTTCTGCATTGCACGCAGATTCTTTACTGTCTGAGTCACCAGGAAGCCCAATCATATTGGAATACTACATTAAGTTGAGTAATAGAGACAGAGATTATATGGCCTGCAAAACCCCAAACGCTTACTATCTGGCCCTTTATAAAAAATAGTTTGTCTCTCTTCTCTAGAAAAGTCAGGTCTGTGTCCTTTTCCTCACATTTCTCTATTCTTTTAGGTTTTACAATAAGCATTATTAAAAGGAAGGAAAACACAAAATGTCTAAGGAAAATAAAAAGGCTTTGTGCTCTTCTACCACTTTTTTCGTATCTCTATTAAGTTCATATAACACTATTTATAATTTGGTTCCAGGTCTGTCAGACCTTTCACCATTATCCACAAGTTATTTCCCAGTCACTTTAGAAGTTAACAAAATGTCCTATCTATAATTTTTGGCTAACATCATCAAGTTATTTTTTTTCAAATGCTATTAAATGGTACACATTCAGACACAGAGATAAAAACAATCCCGATTGCAACTTTAAAACCTGCTAATGAATAAATTCCTATGACACTGCAGAGAAAGCAACAACTTTCATGAATGCAGATGTGAAATACTGGTTTGTGCTTCTAAGTTTCTCTCTAGAGATCAGAAACCACATCGTGAATTTAACATCAATAATACTGCCTCACAACACTCAAATATTAATTGAATTGAAGAGTCAATGGCACGCCATCCTTCCAGTCCCCAAACAAGCATCTTCAAAGTTATTCTAGTCCCTTCCTCTTTGTTACTACCTCAGATATGCAGATGACACCACTCTTAGAGCAGAAAGTGAAGAAGAACTAAAGAGCCTCTTGATTAAAGTGAATGAAGAGAGTGAAAAAGTTGGCTTAACGCTCAACATTCAGAAAACAAATATCATGGTATCCGGTCCCATCACTTCATGGCAAATGGATGGGTAAACAGTGGAAACAGTGGCAGACTTTATTTTGGGGGGCTCCCAAATCACTGCAGATGGAGACTGCAACCATGAAATAGAAAGAAACTTACTCCTTGGAAGAAAAGTTATGACCAACACTTAGCTAGCTAAAAACCAGAGACATTACTTTGCCAACAAAGGTCCATCTACTCAAGGTGATGGTTTTTTCAGTAGTCATGTATGGATGTGAGAGTTGGACTATAAAGAAAGCTAAGCGCAGAAGAATTGATGCTTTTGAACTCTGGTGTTGAAGAAGACTCTTGAGAGTCCCTTGGACTGCAAGGAGATCCAACTAGTCCATCCTAAAGGAGATCAGTCCTGGGTGTTCATTGGAATGACTGATGTTGAGGCTGAAACTCCAAATCTTTGGCCACCTGATGCGAAGAGGTGACTCACTGGAAAAGACCCTGATGCTGGGAAAGATTGAGGGCAGGAGGAGAAGGGGACGACAGAAGATGAGATGGTTGGATGGCATCACCGACTCAATGAACATGGGTTTGAGTGGACTCCGGGGGTTGGTGATGGACAGGGAGGCCTGGTGTACTGTGGTTCATGGGGTCGCAGAGAGACGGACACGACTGGGTAATTGAACTGAACTGACATAGCAAAGGTGATGGGGCACACACTCCTGTGATATGTCACATTATGTAAGCTCTGTCTTGGCCCACAGGAGATTCTCCAGCCAGCCTTGAAAAAGTAAGCTGCTATGGTATTACAGGGCCATGTGACAAGGGGGCTAGGACAGCCTCTGGGTGCTGAGATTAGATCTTAGTGATCTAAGTAATCTTACTGATCAGCCAGTAAGAAAAAGGGGATCTCAGTCCTCTGGGTGAAAGGAACTAAATTCTGCCAACAACGTGAGCTTAAAAGAGGACTCCAACCTCCAGCAAGAACACAGTTTGTGTAATACCTTTACTGCAGATTTACAAAACTTGCAGTAGAGGATTCCGTTGAGCTGTGCCTAGATGGCCAACTCAAAGAAACTGCAAGATAGTAAATTTGTGTTGTTTCAAGCTGCAACATTTCTGGGAATCATTACATACCAATAGATAAGCAATATGAATACAGTTAGGACGTAGAATACACGTACTATCATAATTCAGTAGAAGTCAGGATAACTATCAGTTACTCAAGAAGGAAAGAAGTACCAACAGAGAGCTAGAGCATAAAGATGAGCCTTAAATAAAGGGCAAAGCATAATGGAGAGGAAAGGTCATTGTGGAAAACAGTATGAATGAAGTTACAAAGAGGGGGGAAAATGTGTTCTGAAAAGACATCATTGTTTTTCCAGATGCACATAATGTACAGATATCTAAATAGAAAGACATACACTATTGTCCTTTTTTTTTTGGTGCTTTGTATACATGTAATATATGTAGAACAACAAAAAAAAAAGATGCAACACCTAAATAAGGAAGCAACAATGGAAACACAGGAACATTTTTCAGTATAAGTCACACCACTATTAATATTTTACATACCTGTCGTTACATTTGTCTAAACTTATAAAAACATAAATGGTATCTGCTGTATACATGTATATATATAGAAATATGTATATGTGCATATAAATATTTAAGTGCATGTGTGTAAAGGAGTCATACTACACTGTTTATTTTACTTAATGGTGTACCATTATCAAACAGAATTTTTGTGGATGGAATATAACATAATTTATTAAATTAGTCTCTTATTCACAGATCATTCTTGCCTTCTCTACCTTGACTGGTAATATCATTGCTATTTACCTAGTTACTGACTAGAAATATCAACCGTATCTGATTCTTCCTTCCTCATCATTCTTCACTTTCAATAGAACAAGTATGGTCCATTCTACCTCTCTAGTACCTCTCAAGCTGTTTCTTTCCATAACATTTTCCAGTGCCTCAGGAACCCAACCTCATGGCTTCAATTATTGCAATCTATGTGCTCAGTCACTTCAGTCATGTCCAACTCTTTGCGACCCTATGGACTATAGCCCACCAGGCTCCTCTGTCCATGGGGATTCTCCAGGCAAGAAAATTGGAGTGGGTTGCCATTTCTTCCTCCAGGGGATCTTCCCGACCCAGGAATGGAACCAGCCTCTCTTATGTCTCCGGCACTGGCAGGCCTGTTCTTTACCACTAGTGTCACCTGGGACGCTCCCTAATTATTACAATAGCCTCCAATCAAATGTCTTTCCATTAATCTCATTATTCTCAACAATATTGCAACAGGTTTAGTTTTCTGAAATGAAAATCTGATTATGACTCTACATCTTACATTTGGAACTTTAATAGTTCTTTACATCTTCCTACTATTCTCTCAGCCAGGAAGGATATCATTTCTTATTCTATCTTGCCTATCTTATAAATCCTTCAAAGCAAAACTCAGGATTTAACTTGAAAAAACCTTTTCTGACTCTGTATCTGTTTTCCCTCCAAAGAACCAAAAAGCCAAAGGTACATACGCCTCTTCTGTGGTACTTATACTGTATCATTCTGTATAACACAATTTTAATTAGGTATTTACAAATCTGTCTTCCATTTCAGATTGCACTGACCTTGAATAGATTATCCTTATTATCTCTAGCGTATAGAACAGTGCCTGATCATCGGTAGAGGACTAGCAGTGCTTACACAGCAAATAAACAGTTCGAACATTTGCTTACGCCAGGCAATTCTAGGCTGCTATATATGAGGAATATAAAGAATCATAAAACTGGCCACAGGGAGTTTACAGTATAACACAGGAAGTTAGGACCACATGCAAGTAGCACGATAACTGTTGTCAGCACCTTAAGGTTCTTAAACCATTTTCTCTTCTTCCTCAATACCACACAGCACATTCCCGGTTTGTCTCCTGCTTAGTAGCTGCTTCTTCACTGTCTCCTTTCCCACTGCCTCCTCCTTGAACTACCTCTAAATTTTGTAGTTTCTCAGAGCTCAGGTCCTCTATCAAAACTATTTCATAAATCCAATGACTTTAGACTCTCACCTGCATGCTGCTGATTCCTATACCTCCATCCCTACATTTGGTTCCCTGTACTTTCCACCCACACAGTAAACTGTCCAACTGAAGTCTTCACTGGGACACCCAGTGAACATTTCAAATTTACCATTTCTAACACAGAACTCTTGATTTTACCCACCCACTGTCAATAAAAACTCTTGCCCGATCCCTACCTCACTTTCCCTACTTCAATAAATAATTCCTAAGTCCCCTTAAAGTGGCAGAAGACTCAGTAACTGAACAACAAACAACAACAAAGTCCCCTTAAATATAACCCTAGGGTTATTTCTTGATTTACCTTTCCCTCGCCTCCAAATCAAACTCATGGAAGCAAGTTCTACTGCTTTAACTCTTAAATATATCACATATGCATCTCTCTATCACCACTGCTAATCACATCAGTCTCAACCACCTTCACCTCTTGCCTGAAATATTGCAGTGGTATCTTCATTGATATACCTGCTTCCTTTCTTGTTCCATATCCCGACCCTATCACAATTCATTCTCCACCTTCCCCCAACCCTGCCTCTTGTGGGCTGCACCCTGCAGCTTGTCAGATCTTAGTTCCCCAAACAGGGATTGATTTTGGACCCTCAGTAGTGAAAGTGTGGATCCTAACTAAGCTGGACTATAATTCATTCATTCTTTTAAAAACACAGCTTATGCTGTACAGAAAACTGGATAACCATGTGCAAAATAACGAGGTTGGACCTTTATTTTAGGCCATGTATAAAAACTGACTCAAATACATTAAAGATGTACATATAATACAGACAAAAACTCCTAGAAGAAAACATAGGTGACAAGCTTCCTAACCTCTAATTTGGCAATGACTTCTTGGCTATGACACCACAAGCACAGGTAACAAAAGATAAAACACTTAAAAAATTTACAACTTAAAGCATCAACTTAAAATTTTAAACTATCAAATTTAAAACTTCTATGTATCAAAAGACATAATCAACACAGTAAAAAAGGCAATCCACAGAATGGGAGAAAATACTTGCAAATCATATAACTGATAAGGGGTTAATAACCAAAATACATATGAAAAAACTCCTATAACTCAATAACAAGAAGAAATAAATAATTTAAAATGGGGCAAACTACCAAATAGCTATTTTGCCAGATAAGATATAAAATAACTAATAACACAGAAAAGAGACTAAACATCAAGGAAATGCCAAATGAGGAAATACTACCTCACACCCATTAGGATGGCTACTATCAAAAAACCGAGAAAATTACTGTTGGCAAGGATACAGAGAAATTTAAACCTTTTTGCACTGTGGGTAGAAATATAAAATTGTGCAGCCACTAAGGAAGGCAGTGGGGCAGTTTCTTAAAAAATTAAAATATGACCTATATCTCATATGGCTCATCCATCTGTCATATGACCCAGCAATCCCACTTCTGCATACATAGCCTAGAGAACACAAAGCAGGGACTAGCAGCATTACACAGAAAACCAAAAGGTGGAAGCAACTCAGTGGTTACCTATCAGTGAAAAAATAAGTAAAACATGCTGTACACACATAATGAAATATCCAGTTCAGTTCAGTCGCTCAGTAGTGTCCGACTCTTTGCGACCCCATGAATCATAGCACGCCAGGCCTCCCTGTCCATCACCAACTCCCGGAGTCCACCCAAACTCATGTCCATCGAGTCAGTGATGCCATCCAGCCATCTCATCCTCTGTCGTCCCCTTCTCCTCCTGCCCCCAATCCCTCCCAGCATCAGTCTTTTCCAATGAGTCAACTCTTCGCATGAGATGGCCGAAGTATTGGATTTTTAGCTTTAGCATCAGTCCTTCCAATGAACACCCAGGACTGATCTCCTTTAGAATGGACTGGTTGGATCTCCTTGCAGTCCAAGGGACTCTCAAGAGTCTTCTCCAACACCACAGTTCAAAAGCATCAATTCTTCAGTGCTCAGCTTTCTTCACAGTCCAACTCTCACATCCATACAAGACCACTGGAAAACTCTGCCTTAAAAAGGAAGCAAAGTCTAACATATGCTACAACATGGATGAAACCTGAAGATATTATGCTAAGTGGGAGGTAAAAAAGCCAGGAACCAAAGGACAATACTATACGATTCTACTAATATGAGATGCATAGAGCAGACAAAGTCATTGCAAACGAAAGCACAATGGTGGCTTCCAGGGGCTGGGAGGAGGGAGGAATGGGTCAGTATAGCAAGATGAGATGAGTTCCAGAGAGGGATGCTGCAACACTTACACAGCAAAGGGAATGCACTTAATGACAGTGAAGTGTACACTTTAAAATGGGTAAAGTCTAAGTTTTATATTAAGTATATTTTACCACATTTAAAAATAAGTTAAAACCTAAAAAATAAACATTTTACTTAAATGCTGCCATCAAAAAACAAAATGCCGCTACTCTGTTTAAAATTCTGCAACGTATTTTTACCAAACAAAATTAAAACCAAATTTCTGACTACAACAAACAGGGACCTATGTGACTGAAACTCTGGATACTTTTAGCATTTCCAACCTTCATTCTCTCCCTCAGTCATTTTGCTCCAGCCACTCTGGCCTTTTACTTGTTCCGATAATTCACAAACATCAGTCCCTTCTCAAGGCCTTTGCTCTTGATATTTCCTTATCATACAATGTTATGACCTAGATCTCAAACTGGCTACTTCTCTTCATTCAAATCAAGTGTCACTTCTTCACACATCTCCTCTAAACACACTATTATCGGTTTCCCTATAAATTCTTCCCTCTCATAACATTATCCTGTACTGTTTTCTTCTAAGCATTTATTACTATCTGAATCACCTTATTTGTTCATTAACTTGTTTATTATTTGTTCTCTCTCCTATGACAGTAAAGTCTTACTCACAGCTGTCTCTTCCGGCTCCAGAAAAGTGGCTGCCACACAGTCTATAATCAATAAATAAGTACTAACTGAATGATAGAAAATGAGTGCCAAACCACCCTGAATCTATTATTTCGTATTTTCTCTACATCAAAAATCTTGATTTCCTTAAGAGCTAATTGAATCCTCATTCCCTCTAAGGAATACTGCACAATGTTATCTTAAAAGGTCTTTACTTAATGCCAGTCATATATCTAATGTTTATTACATACACAGCAGATATTTCACTTGTTAACACAGTATCATAGCTACATATATTACTCTACCCTCCGTATCAGACCACAGGTGCTTAAAGAAGCACATGATTTATTCTTCTTTTTTAATCAACCACAGCACCTAAGAGGTATTGTTCAGGTAGGCTGTACTTAATCATTATTTGATAAATGGATAGTTTGTGGCAATTCTTTAAAGTTCTCAAGTATCTAAATTTAACTAGGTAATTTAAAGCAAAACTCTAGAGGCTTTAAATTAGACAACTATATCAGAAATTTAAGTTTTAAAAATTTTCAGTACATAATAAAAAGTATTACTGTCTAATCTTAGTCATTTAAAAGAATATTTTAAAATCGGATTAAAATGTACTAAAGTATTTAGTGTTACTTCCAGAATAGAAAGGAAGCATATACATTTTTCCTTCATAATTTACAAAATGATTTTAAAATACAGTATTTCAGAAGGCCCTAACTACATGCTTCTCAATTAAGTTAGACACACAAATATGACTTTTCCTTTTATTATGGAAAACAAAAATGACTCCACAATATAAGTAATAAGATATATAAATGAATAAAGAATTTTACTTTTCTAAGAGGCAAATATTTTCCATCTATGTGCATATTTTCTAAAATATACAATTTATATAGTATTTAGCAGCTGTAATTTTAATAGTTGTAAAAACTATCTTTCCAACCAAGAATTATAGGTGAATTAAAGTTTTAATTATAATGAACAGTCTCAAAATAGCAGGTTTACTATTTAGTAAATTAAATCTCTAAAATGCAGAGCAAAAAAATGATTCACATATATTAATATTAAGAAGAAAAACTAGGTATAATTTATACCTCTAGCACAAGGAGGAAAAAAACTGCTTGTGTCAGCCTTAGGAAACAAACAGCCCTATCAAGTGACCAAGTAGGAGAGATTCACGCTAGCAGCTCAATAAATAACCGTAATGATGACAACCGTCGCCCGTAACTACATTACAGCCCATTGTCCACATCTGATTATACTAGTCTAGACCTTGGGTAAGCACATACACACATTTTCACCAAGAGTTTTCCAATACTGCTGCTCTGTTTCCTGGGCTTTCTGTGACCCCCCACCTACCCCCCGCCACCATTAGCAGTGACTGTCAGATTTTCTCTACTAAACATCTTCACCACTGATGGGAAAGGAAGTTACCACTTTACCATAGCCTAACAACTGAGAATATGGAAGCAATGTGTCTGAATTGGAAATCTCTCTCACACTATAATTTCTTTAGAATTAACCACAAACAATAGTCACAAACCAAATCTGAGATGAAAAAGTTGTTTGCAAAGTCATCCTTCAGTAATATCACAACTAATAAAACATCACTTCTCACAATATATTTTCATTTATTAATATAATCTTTATTCTTACATTGTAGTAAAGTCAAAGTGTTAGCTCAGTCGTGTCTGATTCTCTGCGAGCCCGTGGACCGTAGCCCACCAGGCTCCTCTATCCATGGGATTCTCCAAGCAAGAATACTAGAGTGGACAGCCATTCCTTTCTCCAGGGGATCATCCTGACTCAGGGATCAAACTCGGGTCTCCCCATTGGAGGCAGATTCCTTACTGTATGAGTAACCAGGAAAACCCTATATGGCAGAAATATTACATAACTTTCCATGTAACCACCTCTTTGATCACGTTACACACACACATGGCATATTCAACAATTCAGTATCACAAAAATTTTTAAATGGATCTCTCATAAAGCCCTCAGTAACAATTTTGAGTAAGAGATACAAAGAGTCTAACATCATGAAATACACAAGAGTGAAGTCTTAGAAACAGCAGACTGATCATCAACAAAAGTCTATTTTTAAACAAACTTTTCAACATTCTCTAAAAGGCTCCATATATATTTAAAGCCAATCTAGATCTTTCTTGGTTTAGAAATAGTCCAGGTGGTACCTACTTCTGCAAGCTAATACCCTTTATTAGGAAGACTAAAATATATTCATACACTTTACTACAACTGGGACAGAAAGAGCAAATTATTTCTCATGAAACTATAAGAACTCAGTAACGTAATATAAATTTCAGATTTAACAAATATATACATATATATATACACACACACTAGTCTAGACTTTGGGTAAGACTGATATATATATATGATTATATATATATACTGATATCTCTCTCTATATATAATATATATATACTGTTATCAATATGCTGCTACCGCTGCTAAGTCGCTTCAGTCGTGTCCGACTCTGTGCGACTCCATAGACGGAAGCTCACCAGGCTCCCCCGTCCCTGGGATTCTCCAGGCAAGAACACTGGAGTGGGTTGCCATTTCCTTCTCCAATGCATGAAAGTGAAAAGTGAAAGCGAGGTGGCTCAGTCGTGTCCGACTCTTAGCGACCCCATGGACTAGAGCCTACCAGGCTCCTCCATCCATGGGATTTTCCAGGCAAAAGTACTGGGGTGGGGTGCCAATACTGATATATATATATATATATATATACCAATATCAATCTATTTTTCCAAACTTATTTTGCACAATAATCCCAAGCCGAACATTTTAAAACAATAGCTCATGGTAGGAGAGTGGGTAGAATGGAAGCAGATGGGCAGTCACAAGCTGGCATGTTCTAGGTGAAACAAATTCTTAGGACTATATATACATATTCTTGAGAATAAATATTTTAAAGTGGGAGAGAAGATAACTTCATAATAAAAAAGCAAAACCAAGAAAAACCACTGTTTACTCCCCACTTGTAATCTAGTTGAGGATTTCTCTCTCACAAAATATCTCCCATCTTCTAACTGCTTCTGTCACCACTGCTAGTTGTATTTGCTTCTCATTTCACAGGAATATGTCCTTTTAAATTCCACCTTGACCACCTTATTTAAAACTGCAACATTCTCTGCCCCACAGTGCGCCTATTCTCTTTATCTCCCTGTTTTAACTTTCTCATAGCACTTAGCACTTTCTGACCTAGTAAGAACATTTTAATTTCCTTATCATCCATGTAAATTAAAACACACTTTTGGAACGTGGTAATGTCTACTCTATCTACTGCTATACCCCCAGAGCCTAAATCACAGACCAGCACACAGCAGTCATGCATAAATATTTCTGAATGAATGAAGTGAACCAACTCAGTCTTTATTTTCATTTTACTTTTCTCAAAGTTTACCTTTTTCTAGCCCCTTCTCCGCAAATTTGCCTCTTTTTTCTATATTCAATTTCATTTAATAAAGTAAATGATTCCATTTATGTACAAACCATTGTAGTTTTTAACAATCTGTAAGATTGTGAACCTCTATACAGACACAAGCATATTCTACAGGCATTTTGAATCCACACCACATTTTTCTGAAAACCATAAACTTTGGCCTTGCAGGAAAAACCTCAACTGCAATGCCAAACATATAAAGCCCTTAAACCTAGTGGGATTCACCATTTTTAGGAGGTGAAAAATATAATTTTAATGTAGTATCATTATTTTACATTGATCACAACAGAACAAGCCTAAAAAGTAACCACAAGAAACTGGCATCAAGCTGGAAAATTAAAAGTGAAAAATAATTTGACCATATGACTCTTTTAAACCAAAACACATGAAGAAATGAAATAAGAAAAATGTGTTTATCCTAATTAAGCGTAGAAAATTCTAGTCCTCTTTAATAAGCCGTTAAATTTTCGAAAACAAGAAGCAGTAATTTAAATAGTCTGATCTTCAAAAGGAAAGAACACAATCCCTTCTAAATAGCCCACACAAATTTATCAATTCAATCCACAGTAAATGGAGATGAAAGTCTACTCTCAACAAATCTTTCAAACAATGTCCTACTCTGCCTTCCAAAATATCTATACAGCTGAACAAAGATCATATCCAAACAACTGTTTATAATATTTAATTGGAGTCTTACTACACACATAATTTTAAAAATTTAACTGGAACGTATATGGCTCTTTAAGAAACTCTCCAGAGTTTCCAACAAATTATTTCCACTTTGATTCCAAGTATATCTTTGGTTACCTCAGATACGACTACATCCTACCTAAGCTGTTTACTTAAGTGCAACAAATACCTTTGCATTTACCAAAATGTAACCCAAATAATAGCCAAGAGCATCAGAATAAAATGAAAAGTGTTTTTGCCTTCTCTTTCTCCCTCGTTCTCCCTCTTTGCCTTGCTTTCCTTTCATTCTTCTGACTTATTCAACAGACATTTATTTATTAGGACTCTATGATATTTGTAGTGAAGGGAAATGCTGGAGCTACGAAATGACTGCTCAGGAAGCACAAGAGCAATGCAAGCAGTTGAATTCTAAAGAGCCAGACAAGTGTATTAGTACTAGAAACATTATGTCTTTTATGGGGGCTATTTACATATTCAGATACAAGTCTGAATTACTGCCTCAATAAGCAGATCCTGACTATCCCCAGGGGATAATTAAGCAATGTGCCCAACAGTATGTGGGATAATCTGCCTTTCTGCACTTTTCAAGGATGGGAAAAAGGAAAGACTCCTAGTAGCAAGTTTAAGAGTAAAATCCTAGGAGGCTATCAGATCAGATCAGATCAGATCAGTCGCTCAGGAGGCTATAGAAGTTCTCAAAATGTATTTTCAGTAAACTAAACCCAACAGTTGAAACAGAGGTCATTTTATAGTTACTTATATATTTTAAAGGTTATAAAATTCAAGATAAGAATTTATATCTTAAAATTTTTAACAGATATTATTCCTTTAAACTAGGTTCCACAGTCTACTGCTGTGCTGTGCTTAGTCGTTCAGTCATGTCTGACTCTTTGAGACCCCATGGACTGTATGTAACATGCCAGGCTCCTCTGTCCATGGGATTTTCCAGGCAAGAATACTGGAGTGGATTGCCACGCCCTCCCCAGGGGATCTTCCTAACCCAGGGACTGAACCCAGGTCTCCTGCATTGCTGGCAGATTTTTTACCATCTGAGTCACCAGGGAAGCCCCTCCACTGTCTATTACCTTTCTGATCTTTACCATCAAAAACGTAAAAACGTTGATCAGCCAATGGAATTGTGTCTGTTTTTCACTTTAAAATATAAATGAGGAGACAAATTAAAAATTTATGTAACAAAGACAGGATCCCTTTTAAGCTATAAAAATTTTACTTATAGGGAATCTGCACTGATTTTCAAAATCCCAGAGTTTAAGAACAAAAATAGGACCATCTAAATAAATACATACAATATCCAACATTCATCCATTACATTGCTCCTTCTAAAACAAGTCAAACAACTGAAGTTATAAGACTTACTAATACTCACAGAGCAGCTGCCTTGATCACCACTGCCTAGAACAACATCAGGGACTTAAACTATTTGCTGTCTGGATGTCAGGCAAGCTGGCAGGAAGAAAGAAGGCTACATAGCCTCTGGATCTATTTCTGCTGGCAAAATTAACACCAATATTGAGATACTAAAATTTTTAGAAAAGAGCAATAAAACAATTAAGGATAATAAAAGAATAAGAAGAAAGGCAAAATATGGACTCTAAACCCCTTTATCCAAATGAGAAAAGACTTTTAAGGTTCACAGATAAAGAATTTAATTTAAAAATGTAAGCAACAGTTTTACTGGAATTAGTTTTCAATTCACTTTTCAGTTAAATATATTTTTAAGGTGAAAGAAAAAGCAACTAACATAAAATGAAATCCAGTACACAAGCAAATCAACCAAAGCCCTATATACATAATAATGTTACCTACCACACTAGAATTTAGAATAGACTTTCTGATTTCCTATTAATGTGGTGCCACAGAATCACGATACACTCTAAAAGAAGGTTTTTCAGAATGAATAAAACACTTTTAGATCAATGATTTACATATTTGAAAAGTTAACTGAGGTGATAGTGGTGATAATGGTTCAATGCATCACAAAACACCATAAACAAAATTCTGATTCAGAAATAGCAAAGTTCTTACAAAATGTGGACATTTACTTTTTTAAACTTAAATCTTTTGTTATATGTTAATATATTTTACTCTGTCTTAGTAAAGACTGTCAAAGAAATACTACTTGATTATGTCAGTAATTACAAAAAATGGGTTTAAAATGGATTGCTGTTTACAAGAAAAAGATAAATAATTCAACTTAAAACTATCAAAACAGTGTATTTAGAAAGAAAGTATCTAATCAATTAAACAGGTAAGTTAAGAGAAACATTTCTACCAAACAACAATTACTTATGTCTGACCTAAGTAATTGATTTGTTAATGATACCCATCAAGTCCGATAAATCCCATGCTGTAGTCTCAGTCTATAAAGGTCTACATGTTATTTACACTAATAAAACATTAATCAAAGCCAAAATTTATAGCAGCTACCCTATAAATGAGGTCAAAGCAGGTCAGACTTACATAAAAAGAAAGAGAAAAAAAGAAAAAAGAAAAAAAAAAGGTCAGTCTCTGCAGTGAAAAGAAAACCCTTATTACTTATTCTTCTTGACCCTGGGATTAAGTCCAGTAGCTGAATACTGCTACACAAATACATCCATTGCTACATAAATTCATTTAATCTCAATGCACTGAATATTTATAAAAAGAAAGCCAGCCCACTGATTTCAGAAAAATAAATTTCTAAATTATTCCTTTACAATACATTCTACCCTTAAAGAAAGAGAGAATAAAAATATCAAATAGCACTCCCATTATTTCAGTAAAGAAAGTTAGTTCTCTTTATACCAATGTTTATTTCTAACATTTGCTTAAAAGACAAAAGCTAAGGGATTCCTACAGGCAAAGCACAGAGGTAAAGAAGACAGCTTAACCTGGAGGCAAACAAATCCAGAGTAAGAGAGGCATTAGGAAACAGGAAAAAGGTATTGTAAAATCTATAATCACATGTGATATAAAAACAAATAAGTTTTTCAAATAATTGTTTCCTCAGTAAGAAACAATGAGTTATTCTGGGTAAAATATTTGAGAGTAACATAAAACTCATTTCTTTACAAGACAGATAAAAAAGTTTAGTGTAAAATACTTATTATATGTCTATGTATTTTCTTTTCTCTTGGAATTAATATTCAAAGAAATATCACTTGACTATTGTTAAAATTATCTGCATACACCAAATTTCTGTTTAAGAAATAATGACATTTACATGAAAAATGGCAGTAACTGAAATAAAAACTGTAAGTGTTCTTACAGTATCTTATCGATTAAACACAAATACTGACTGGATTTGCTAGGCACTTCTCTAGCAGCCAAGAATAAAACAATAAGCAAGACACAGAGGGCCTGCCCTCAGTAAGCAATGGACAGGAAGAGAGACAACAAAAACAAACCTGGGAAGACAGTAAAAGATATTGGCAGGAAATTTTTAAGAAATGAGATAAAAGTAACCTGGGTAACAGGATTCAGGGAGGACTTCTGAAAAGGCAACACCTGAACTAGGACTTAGAATGAACCAGACATGTAAAGATCTAGGGGCCAACCTCCCAGCTATGGTGAAAAAAAGAGGCCAACAAATCATTTCCTAGAAAACAGCATAGAACTGAAAAAGATAATCACAGGGTTCTGAAGACTGACAAAAGAAAACAACAAAATTCAAAATAATTTTATTCACAAAAATGTGCTAAACATTGAGTAAGAACAAACAGAGTCTGTAGCAATCTTTTCCGGAAATGTCCCACCCAAACACCATGCATGTAAAAGTTTCATCCATTTATGGCTCCTTATGAAACCAGCAACTTCACTTCCAGAGATGGCTGACTTGATTTGGAAGGGAGGACAGAAAATGAAGATATTGCATGTCAAGCTGAAAACCAGAAAACCCGACACCTCTCCTAGAATGAGATTACATTTAAAGTTAGAATGAGAGACCAGAAATAAAGAGAGGGATACCCTGAAAATGAATTAGCAAAATAAGAATTTCACACATGGCTCTCTGAGCCATTAAGCACACATACAACACAGATTCGACAAAGATCAACAGGAAGTAAAAGCTAGAGATGAAAACAACTGCAAATTTAAATGTGTTCCTCAAACCAAACACAGATCTACCAGTCATACATGGTCACAGGTTTCAGCAAGAGTTTGACCAATCATTCATTAACCTCAAAGTGATGGAGAAAAAGGTGTGACCCAAGAAGAATTCTAAAACAGCTAAGCAGCAACATTAAATGATCATACCATAAGAGATCAATTCTGCAAATTAAGCCCAAGCGAGTAACTTTCAAGTCAACAAACAAAACTGAATTCAACAATCATAAACAGAATTGTATAGCACAGCAAAGCACAAATTATCCCAGGTATGCAGAGTCAGTTCAACATTCCAGAGTCAGTCAACATAATCCATTATAAACAAGCTAAACAGAAAAATGAAACGGTCCTATCAATAGACACCAAAAAAGCACTTGACAGAATCAAATGCCTATTCATGATAAATAATGAATATTTATCATATTCATATTCATGAGAGAATCATTATCTCTCATGATCATGATATCTCTCATAAACTAAGAATAGAAGAAAACATCCTCAACTTGATAAAGAATATCTACCAAAAGCTAACATCAAATTTAACGGTAAGAAACTAGAAACTTTCCCATTAAGACCAGTACAAGGCAAGGATGATGCCCCTCTCACCACTCCTCTTCAACATTCTACCAGAAGAAAGGAGACAAGAAAAGGAAACACAGCATACAGATTGGTAAGAGAGAAGAATGTCTCTGATCAGAGAGAACAGGATCATTTAGGTAGAAAACCCAAAACAACTAAACTTATACTTGTATCTCACACTCTACAAAAACACTGGGTTTAACTGGTGGTTCAGTGGTAAAGAATCTACCTGCCACTGTAGGAGATACAGAGAGGGTGGTTCAATCCCTGGGTTGGGAAGATCCCCTAGAGAAGGGCATGGCAACCCACTCTGGTATTCTTGGCTGGGACACCCCATGAACAGAAGAGCCTGGCATGCTACAGTCCATGGGGTCCCAAAAAGAGTCAAACACGACTTAGCAACCAAACACAGCATACAAAAACATTAACTCAAAATGCACCACAGATCTAAATGTAGAGGCTAAAACTACAAAATTTCACAAGATAAAAAAAATTCTAGAAAAAAAAGAAAACCCGACTTGTTTTAAGCTAAAATGTTTTAAATTTACCAACAAATCATAATCCATAAAAGAAAAAAATTGGTAAATGATACTTTGTCAAAATTTTAAACTTTTGATCTTCAGCAAAAATGAAAGGACAAGTTACAGATTGAGAAAATGTTGCAAATCATGTATATGACAGAATGGTGCATGTAGAAAAATATAACCTACTGTTTAAAAATTAGAAGTCACACAACAAAATTTTTAAAAGGGCGAAAACGCACACAGACATTTTCCCAAAGGCGGCACTTGAAAAAACACTCAAGAGCATTAGCCATTGCTGCTGCTGCTAAGTGGCTTCAGTCGTGTCCAACTCAGCATGACCCCACAGACGGCAGCCCACCAGGCTCCCCCATCCCTGGGATTCTCCAGGCAAGAACACCGGAGTGGGTTGCCATTTCCTTCTCCGACATTAGCCATTAGGGAAATGCAAACAAAAAACAGTGTGAGATACCCACCAGGCTAACTAGGAAAACAGCTTAGCAGTTACTTAAAAAAAATTTAACAGCCTTCTCATCCCTCTCAGCAGCTGTGCTCCCAGGCATCCACCCAAGAGAGATGGAAGCGCATGTCCACGCAAGCCTTGTTCAAAAGCTCACACAGAAGTGCTGCTTACAAGAGCCAAAACAGAAAGTAATCCAAATGTTCACTGAAGGGATAAACAAAATGTGGTATATCCATATATCAGAATACCACTAATCAATACAAAAGAACAAAATTCTGATACATGCTACAATGTGGGTAAGAGCACCAGGAATTATCATAAGAACAGTGTTGGAGAAAGTGACAGTGACGCAAAAACTAAAATCAATGAGAAATAAATAGGAAATGCTTGGGGTATGGAGAAAGGGACGACAGAGGAGGAGATGGCTGGATGAAATCACTGACTCGATAGACATGAGTTTGAGCAAGCTCTGCGAGTTGGTGATGGACAGGGAGGCCTGGCGTGCTGCAGTTCACGGGGTCTCAAAGAGTCCGACATGACTGAGTGACTGAACACACTGAACTGATAGACAGGCACCACCGATGAGGGATGGTAAGTGATACAGTGTACACACACAGGGTTTAAAGCTTACCAAGATCCTCATCTGACACTCCCTGAACCGCCTGTCCTCCCCCAGTCTTGTCTCCCACCCTACCTCAGCCATTTATCACATGGCCACAAGCCAGAGCACATCATTTCCAATGACTGAATGGCCTTGGTCTAGCCAACCCCTCTCTTCACTACTCCCTCTCATGTTCAGAGCTCAGTCACTCTACCACCACAACTTTAACAGTAGAGTTCAATCTACCCATCCAGTCATTTTCTTTATAGATACTCTCCAGCCCTAGCTTAACAATTACAATCCTGTGGCCAATGATCATAATCACTCTCTTGCATAAAAGTTTGACTCCCTTGTTCTTCTCACCCCCATACGCACTTGACAAAACCTAAACCCACTTAAGCCTCTCATTCTACTTCCATATTTACCTCCCAGACTCTGCAACTGCATGAAACATCTTCCCATATTACCATAAATGACCCACCATGTGTATACAAATTCACCTACTCTCTGACCTACTTTTAAAAATCACTCCAGAAATTCTCACCTATCTCTTCTACATTGATTTCCCCACTTTTTACCATAATACTGTTCTCTTGCTCTCATTTTTCAAAAACCCTATTTCCTTTGACACTATTCCCTCCCACTCCATTTATTTTCTCTCCTCTGTAACAAAATTCCTCTAAAGAATTGCTTCAGATCAGATCAGATCAGTCGTTCAGTCGTGTCTGACTCTTTGCGACCCCATGAACCGCAGCACGCCAGGCCTCCCTGTCCATCACCAGCTCCCGGAGGTCACTCAGACTCGCATCCATCGAGTCAGTGATGCCATCCAGCCATCTCATCCTCTGTCGTCCCCTTCTCCTCCTGCCCTCAATCCCTCCCAGCATCAGAGTCTTCTCCAATGAGTCAACTCTTCGCATGAGGTGGCCAAAATACTGGAGTTTCAGCTTTAGCATCATTCCTTCTAAAGAAATTCCAGGATTGATCTCCTTCAGAATGGACTGGTTGGATCTTCTTGCAGTCCAAGGGACTCTCAAGAGTCTTCTCCAACACCACAGTTCAAAAGCATCAATTCTTCGGCGCTCAGCCTTCTTCACAGTCCAGCTCTTACATCCATACATGACCACAGGAAAGACTATAGCCTTGACTAGGCGAACCTTTGTTGGTAAAGTAATGTCTCTGCTTTTGAATATGCTATCTAGGTTGGTCATAACTTTCCTTCCAAGGAGCAAGCGTCTTTTAATTTCATGGCTGCAGTCACCATCTGCAGTGATTTTGGAGCCCAGAAAAACAAAGTCTGACACTGTTTCCACTGTTTCCCCATCTATTTCCCATGCAGTGATGGGACCAGATGCCATGATCTTCGTTTTCTGAATGTTGAGCTTTAAGCCAACCTTTTCACTCTCCACTTTCACTTTCATCAAGAGGCTTTTAGCCCCTCTTCACTTTCTGCCATAAGAGTGGTGTCATCTGCATATCTGAGGTTATTGATATTTCTCCCGGCAATCTTGATTCCAACTTCTGTTTCTTCCAGTCCAGCATTCCTCATGATGTACTCTGCATATAAGTTAAATAAACATGGTGACAATATGCAGCCTTGACGTACTCCTTTTCCTATTTGGAACCAGTCTGTTGTTCCATGACCAGTTCTAACTGTTGCTTCCTGACCTGCATACAGATTTCTTAAGAGGCAGATCAGGTGGTCTGGTATTCCCATCTCTTTCAGAATTTTCCATAGTTTATTGTGATCCACACAGTCAAAGGCTTTGGCATAGTCAATAAAGCAGAAATAGATGTTTTTCTGGAACTCTCTTGCTTTTTCCATGATCCAGCGTCTCTCATTCTCTTTTTTAAATTCACTGCAAATATGCTTTTTTCCACTCTCCCAAAACCGCTCCTGTCCAAATCAGAAGCAACTTCTGAGCCTATGGTCAAATCTGTCATCACCTTACCACCTTAATGATTTCATCTAGTCTCAAGACATTAAATATCATCTATATGCTTATGACATCCAAATTTAGGTCTCTAATCTGGCGAAATAATTAGAAACTGTCTATTTAGTATCTCTCCCCTGGAGAAGGAACTGCAACCCACTTCAGTATTCTTGCCTGGAGAATTCCATGGACAGAGGAGCCTGGGTGGGCTACAGTTTATGGGGTCACAAAGAGCTGGACACAACTGAGTAACTTTCACTTCACATTTAATATCTCTACCTGGATGTCTGTGTGCATGCAAAGTCAATTCGGTCATGTCCAACACTTTGCAACCCTACGGACTGTAGCCTGCCAAGCTCCTCTGTCCATGGGATTCTCCAGGCAATAATACTGGAGTGGATTACCATGCCCTCCCTCCAGGGGATCATCCCCAATCCAAGGATTGAACCCATGTCTCTTATAGCTCCTGCATTGGCAGGTTGGGCTTTACCCTTAGCGTCACCTGAGAAGCCCTCCTTGATGTCTACTAGAGATCTAAAAATCAGTATTGCAAAACTGAACTCTTGATGTCCCCTAATAACTGCTTTATTAACAGATTTTACCATCCTGGTTGACAGATACACCATCTTTTCAGCTGCAGAAGCCAAAAATGTTAAGAGTAATAATACTAGACTCCTAGTTTTCTCTCACAACCCACATCTGATCCATTAGTACTGAAACATCCTACTGGCTCTATCTTCAAAATATATCCATAATGCTCCTACATTTTACCTCTTCTACTGCTACTGGTTTTCCCGTACATGCTCCTATGATTAACTCCTTCACCTCCTTCAAGCGGGGCTCACAAAAATGTCACTTTCTTGATGATCTATATGAAGAAGATTGAGCGCTAAAGAATTGATGCTTTTGAACTGTGGTGTTGGAGAAGACTCTTGAGAGTTCCTTGGACTGCAGGGAGATCCAATCAGTCCATTCTGAAGGAGATCAGCCCTGGGATTTCTTTGGAAGGAATGATGCTAAAGCTGAAACTCCAGTACTCTGGCCACCTCATGCGAAGAATTGACTAATTGGAATAGACTCTGATGCTGGGAGGGATTAAGGGCAAGAGGAGAAGGGGACGACAGAGGATGAGATGGCTGGATGGCATCACTGACTTGATGGACATGAGTCTGGGTGAACTCTGGGAGTTGGTGATGGACAGGGAAGCCTGGTGTGCTGCAATTCATAGGGTCGCAAAGAGTTGGACATGACTGAGCGACTGAACTGAACTGAACTGAATATAACCAATCTTTAAACTACAAACTAAACCCTTTATATTTCCTTCAAAAATTTCCCTCAACCTGCTTAACATTATCTTTTTCCAAAGAACTTAACACCTTTCATGTATTATATAATCCATTACTTATTCTGTTTATTGTTTACAGCTTGTCAGTGACTGTTCAAAACTAAGATCTGCTGTTGCTGCCGCTAAGTTGCTTCAGTCGTGTCGGACTCTGTGCGACCCCATGGACTGCAGCCTACCAGGCTTCTCTGTCCACGGGATTCTCCAGGCAAGAATACTGCAGTGGGTTGCCATTTCCTTCTCCAATGAATGAAAGTGGAAAGTGAAAGTAAGATCTACACACACACAAAAAAAAGAATCTTTAGCTGCTTTGTTTATTGTTGTATCCCAAGAATCAAGGACAATTACGATACACAGTCAGTGCATAAGAAACACTGGCTGAATGAATAGATGAGGAAACAGAGGCTCACAGAAGTAACAGTACTTCCCAAATATCAAAGCTGGCACTTGAACCCAAAGCTAACTTCAAAGCTAATACTATTAATCACAAGGCTATTCTGCATTATCTATTAAATGTAACAGTAACTTGCATAATTGAGGGCATTTACACTTAGTAGAACCTAAACAAAATTGACTTATAACAAGTTTTCTTAAAAAAAAAAAAAAGAACTGGTGTTAATCAGTGTTTTGCATTAAGTAGAGTAAATACATATTCGATCAACAGCACTCACTGTCTCTTTTTACATATATACACTATTAAAGCATCTAATACCTCAGTGTTGAAATTCAGCCAAAGAGCTTTTTTATTGGTGAGTAAGCACTTTGAAATTTTTGCTAAAAGTGAGACTAAATTAGTCCATTCACTCATTGAGAAATATTATTGATTTCCCAACACATGCCAGACTCCAGACTACAGTAAGTTCTGCTTCTCACTTAGATCACTATAATAGTTTTGTTATTGCTCCTCATTTCAATCAGGTCTCCTCTCCTTCAACCCATCCTCAGATCACTGCTAGTTATTTTTTCTAAATCCAAGTATTACAATCATACTTCTTTTCTAAAAATCTTTCAAAGCTTCCCACTGCCTTTAGATCAAAGTTCAAATACACCACATTAGATCTTTTATGATCCAGATGACCAACTCACACACAACTCACAATTCACACAACCACACACAGCATCCCACATCACAGCATCTTCAGATATTATATTCCCTCTATTAAGAAGGATTTTCACAGTATCCTCTCCAACTTACCCATAATCCCCACTTTTTCAAAGTCAATTCACTAACACAACTCATCCTTGAAAATACATCTCAGGAATTATGTTTCCTAGGGAGGTTTTACCTAACTCTTCAATATTAAATTGTGAAGCCTTTCCCTTTATTCTAATTCCTACCTTCTAGCACAGAATTTAGCACATGGTTGCAGGTTTATTTATCTGTATTCAGTACTAATCTGTGAGCACGTATAATTATTTGATAAGCAGAATAATCTTAGTAGCATTTAATATAAAACAAACAGTTCCTTTTTTTTTTTTTTTACTTTTACTTGCATTTATTTTTGCAACATTTATTCCTGGGCCATAAGTTTTTGTTTCTTCAGTTTCTTCTACGATATCTTTCCTTCTGTGCAACCTCCTCTTCTGGTTTAGGAACAATCTGTTCTTTTTCAGTAAGGATCATCTCAGTGTGGCAAGGAGAGCTCGTGTAGGGGTTGATATGACCATGAGCTCTATAAGTCCTGCGCAGCATCTTGGGGGCTTGTTCACCCGAATATGCTCAATGACCAGAGAATCTACATCCAAGCCCTTGAGCCTAGCATTACTCTCTTCATTTTTGAGCATGTGCAGTAAAAATACAGCACACTTTTGGAGCGTCCGACTCTGCATCCAGCCCCCTTGTCTGTCCTGCGCACACCTACCAACTGCACTGCTCCAAGGGTGGAATGGCACACACTGCTTCTTTAAAGCGGTGCCCTTCAGATACTCGGTTGCTTTTCGGATATGCATACCCTTTATGGCCTGGGCAGTTGCATGAGGTTTCTTAAAATGAACACGAAGATTTGAACCTCTTGATTTGCATGACTCTGTGGGGTTTTCTGGGTCAAGTGAATAGTGCACCATTTTTAGAGGTCACCTCAGCCCACTTACCAGAAAAGGAACAGTTCCCTTTTTTATAACATTAACGAGTCAGAGGCTGAATTCCTAGCTACTACTACAAAATTTTCCTGTAAGTGATGGTGTCACTTTCTCAGTATTAGCCAGAACACTATAAGGAAACATTCGTAAACAATAATTATATTCAGAATGCTATTTCCAATAACAGTCAATCCCACCTTTTATGTATACTCTGGGTCTTTAGTTCAACTAATCCAAAACCGGGCTTCCCCGGAGGCTCAGCTGGTAAAGAATCAGCCTGCAATGCGGGAGACCTGGGTTCAATCTCTGAGTTGGGAAGATCCCCTGGAGAAGGCAATGGCTACCCACTTCAGTATTCTGGCCTGGAGAATTCCATGGACTATATAATCCAAAATCAGATGCCACAAAACACACACACAGTAGTCTGCTCATCGTTTCTTCATTTTTACCTTTTAATTTTCTCACTTTCTTAAGTCTATTTTCACCCTTGTATCTTTCTTTTTATATCTGTACTTCATTTTTCTTTCTTAATATTGAATTTTCTTTCCTTGAATTCTTCTTCCCTTATACCCAGGTCATGACATGAGATAATATAGACATGTTAGTCTTATTATTGCTCTAAAATATAATAGAATTTGAGAAAGTCTAAAAAATATGTATTTTCCTTATATCTGCTAATAGAATCATCAGTTTACTTTTGCCAAACTCAGCCTTACTTATTGAAAAATAAAGAACAGACTTTACCATGAAGCACATAACCATGAAGATAACAATAAAATGATTAAATATTGAAGTATTTATAATAATTAATATCTAACTCACTATATTACTCTGTAAAATCAATACCAAAAATATCAGTTCAAATAGCAAAAAAGAACAAGATTCTAAAGTAATATATAAATGGATATAAAATAGATTACCTTCCTTCATTGACAAGTTCAATAAAAGCAAGGCCTGCATTCTTCTGAATAGAATTCTGCCACTCCTAAAAAAAAATAGTAGACAACAGCTGAACAAATTTCACTTAGTAGGTTATTTCTTTAAAACAACAATTATAATAAACATCACCGATATCAATTACATACTTTGGCTCTTCATGGAAAAGTTTTGTTAAACATGCTCTCTACCTAGCAGCCCCATGAACACATAAATAGTTGACATTAAAATGGAAACAAAACAAGTCAGCAACGATTAGATTCTAGATAAACTAAATGAGCCTACCTATATATATCTTGCCCTTCTAGTTCTATACCATTATATCCTAGAAATTTAACTGAAATAGTTTGAAAGAAGGCAGCAAAGAAGACTAAGGACAAAGGTTTTGGTTTTGTATCCTTAAGAAACAAAAGAGGGGAAAATGGAATTAAGGAGCTCCATAAACGTAATAAATAGCACATGTCCTACAAAATTTGATGACTAAAGATTGAGAAAGAGACAAGAAAAATCAATGAATTTGGCTAGACCACTTTTAAAATGGAAAACCAAAAGTCACTAGCCTATGAATTAGCAAATGAGGGTGTAAATTTATTAATATACTCTTTATGAGTAAGTCACCCATTAAAAAGCCAAAGAAATCAACCAATAGAGTATGTAGGGGAAAAAAATATTTAATCCTTATCTCAAAACAGATATAAAATAAGCATCAATCCAATAAGACTGGGGCCACATAAACTGAAATATAGCCAGATTTGAGAAATACCCATGCATGCATGCATATGTGCATGTTTTTTTAAAAACTAGACATATATAATCCTTTTGTTTCTGAAAACTAAGGAGCCTTATAGTCCACCTACATAATATTACTCAACTAATCTTTTTTTGTTCTTTTATAAATGCTAAAACAAAAGACACCCTGGGACCTTAGCACTGTTATCATGAATAGTGTTCACATTTTCTGAATCTAATACCTTTAAGAGTTTTCAACACTATGTAATTTCATATATTATGCCAAATTCTAATTTTTCTAAATTTCATCCTTTCTCATCCACTTTCTCATTTTTATCCCCAATTTTGTATTACTTTAAGTTTTGAAAAACCTGAGCTTGCTCTCACAACTGAAATGGCTGTTTGCCATAATTTTGTTACAGAGTCTACTTCATGAATAGTGTAAGCAAGAAGATACCCACAGAACATATACAGCAGGATAAGAAGTAGATACAAAGGCATTTAGACATTTGAGGACAGTAATGGGCTAAGACTAAGAAATAAGATAAAGCAGTGTGTTGTTGAGGAAAGAGCAGGAAACGTAATGTGTTCTTAAGGAACAAGAAGTCATGAGATTTATGCTCTCAAATCAACTATGACATTAACAGGGTATGTCCACAGAAAGATCATTCTACATCTCTAGGTCTTTGATACCCTCTTTAAAAAATTCTTGAGGCTATATTATTCTATGATTTAATAACTTACAAACACCTACAAATTAGTGGCTCATAAGTCCACAATATATACTCTTAAAATTCACAACTGCCAGCCAACTGAAACAACAAAATAAACATCTTCTATTTCGTTCACTGAGGTAAACCAGGTGAAGGATAAACAGAATACCCATCTAACTTGAAATCTTTTTCTTTCCAGCAAAATGAAGTAAAGAGTACAAAGGAGAGCAGCCAAACCCCAAGAAGAAATAAATCTCTGAGAGAAGAAGATGTGTCAGACCCTCCACTCTTCTCAGAAATAGGGAGAAGAGAGAAAAAAGCAGAAACTGCAGGTAAGTTTTTGACTCTGGCCCAGAAACCCACACCTCACTTCCGAGCATGAGCACAGGGAGGCACCAAGAGGAGTGGACCTAAAGCTAGTAAGGCGCAGGAAGAGCAGACGGGCAGAGCAAATGGTAGGCGGGCCTAAAACAGCCTCAGAGGAACTCATGCCCTCGGAAAACTCAGAAAATTACAGAAAGACGTACAGGTAGTTGAGGCTTTGAGGGGATGAGGGAAACACGGCTGTGACATCTGCTGCTGACAGACAGGAAGGAATCAGAAGGGATGGTAACACCTCAAGGGATGCTCCTGTCAAGAACAGAAGCACATGCTCACTCCTCAGCTCTTACACTCAACAGAGTACTCGCAGCAAGCCACGTGAAAATCTGACACAGCACCAGAGTATACGGAGGTAAAATCTTAAATTAACTGCATTTTCCTATACATCATTTACTTGAGAGAAAAATTTCAAAAAGGAAGTTAAATATACTGAAAAGAAAATAGTTACTCTTCTTGCTAGAAAAAAAGGAATTAGGAAGAAAGGCAAGAGATTATCCTATATATGATTCTCTAGACCAGACATTATATTTTTAAAAGTATCTATCACTTTCTTCAAATCTGTTTTGTCTGATTTAAAACTGCAACAGGTAGGGATTTTTGTTAGTCATACAAAACTCCAACTCCACATGAAAAAAACAGGTAACAGTGGAGAGACTCAAATTTTCAGTATACAGGTTACCATCGTTTTATTTACACTTATATAATACAGATCGACATTTACTTATAATGTAAAAGCAGAAAGTGTCTCATTCAAATGTCACAAAGATTTCAAACAGCATGGTTAAGATACGAGCGAAAACTAGTTACAGTTAGCATAACCATAAAAAATTATTGTTTAAAAATTTATGACCTCAAATTAAGTACGTCACACTATTTTTTTCCTTTTAAATTAAAAACAAATTAGACATGAGGATATACATAGAACTGGAAGAGTCCAATTTTTCTTACAAAGGCTCAGAAACGTATTTACGACTGCTAATTCATTTGGATTCTTGTTTTCCCAAATATCATCTATAAACTCATATTAGTTTACTTGTAGGAAGGGCTATCTATTCACCGGGAATAAAACTTTTCCAACAACTGAAAAAATTTAGACAAAATGAGAAATGAAGTGAAAATACAAATTCTTATCTACACTTTGAGTAGTTATAAAAACCTCACAATTCTCAAAGATATCAGAATTTTAATTTGTTTATAATCCACTATTTATAAATTATCTAACACTTAATACACTATGACACACCAGGTACGTAAGTACATACTGATAGGAACTCATAACTCAGGTAAAAAAAAACCTGCAGCCCATGAGAAAAGGAAATTTTTTTTAAAAAATAAGCCCAGAAAGATGACGTAGCTTGAGGCGTGCACAGATGACGTAGAGGGGAACCGTGTTGGACGTTGTTTTGTTCGTTAAAACATCTTTCCCTTTTGGTGCCATTGCTCAGACGGGTTGTTGAAAAGGTCCTGATACCGCAGGTCCAAAGGAAAACAGCTAATTGAGAAAATGCTGCCTCTTGAAACGAGTATAGCGGTGGAAACAGAAGAGACAGCAAGAATTAACTATCATATCGCACCAGAGCTTAAAAACCTATGCTTAATGATAAAAATTGCTCTTGTCGGAGCACTTGAAAAGTGTGAGGGAGCTGAGAGAAGAGAAATGTACAAGTCTGATGGGGCACAGAATCGAATTACTGAAGTGAACGTAAAACGAGAAATTTTCACAGCATGCAGAAAAAAAAAAAAAAAAAACAGAAAAAGGAATCAAGTAAAGAGAAGAAGGAAGACCTTGATGACCTGTCCAGGTGATAAAATCTACGCATAATAGGAATACCTGAAACAGAGGACAAAGCAAATGAAGCTGAAACTGTAATTAAGGAACTAACTGAAGAAAAATGTTCAGAGTTAAGAAACTAGATCTACAAGTAGAAAAGGCTCGCAGGGTACCATTAAGTTTTAGTGAAAAGAAAGCAGTATCTAGATATATCCTGCTAGTTTTTTTTTAATTGGAAGGGTAAAGAAAAAAGTCCACAAGTATCCCAGAAGAGACAAGCCACTTATAAAAGGATGAAAGTTAGCCTGACCTCAAATTTTTCCCTTGCAACAGTAAATGCCAGAAAACAATATCTACAGTTTTTGCTCAGAGGCTCAGTCTTATCCTGCTCTTTACGACCCCATGGACTGTCAGGCTCCTCTGACCGTGAGATTCTCCCAGCGGGAATAGTGGAGTGGGGTGCCATTTTCTCCTCCAGAGGATCTTCCCCACTCCAAGATGGAACAGGTGTCTCTTTTGCCTCATTCATTGGTGGCAAGTGGATTCTTTACCACGTGGGAAGCCCATCTATGGTTTTAAGGGAGAACAGTTTTGAACCAATTAGATGTCCTGACGAGTTATTTCTGTACCGAGGCAATTGGAAGCATTCACAGATATGCAGAGGCTGAGAAAGTATATCTTTTACGTACTGCCATTGAAAACTTTGTTAAATGATGTACTGCAGCCAACAAAAAACATGGATTAAAATAATAAGAGTAAGGAGGCAACGGTATAAAAAAAATTGGTGGTAAGGTTTAAACTACCTTAAGGTTACAGTGTTCTGTAGAATTATAAAACTAAATGCAAGCATAAATATGGAAACTGGGTCTAAAATTTCAGCTTATGTCTATAAAGCTAAATGTTCAATATGTAAAACAAATACTGCTTTATTTTTAGCATGTAAAGATATGCATGTTCTTAAGTAAAACATGTAAAATAAAAGGACTTTGTCACTGTGGACAGAACCTGTAGAACAAAGGCATATCAAATGTTAACCTGACAAAATGGGAAAACCAGTATTACAGTTTTGTTTCCTCTAGTTTTAATTATAAGAGTGGGAAAGTAGCAAATTTGTCTGTGATGCTAATACTAGTAGTGTAAAAAGAAACTTTGTAAATTGTTGATTGGGGTGGTAGTGGATTGAAACCTTGTTTAAAGTACATCTTGCCCCAAATCAGTACCTACTGCTTTATGTAGTAGATGATTGTAGGTAAATTTGACAATAAATTCTACAAATAGAGAGGACATATTCAAATTGTAGGGGAAGTGGTTAAAAACAGCAAGGAAGCATTAAAATTGGCATAAAATAGATTGATACAGGTACTGCGGAGTTACCACACTCAAACTGGTTAAATATTGCTATTTTAAAAGATTGAAATTGGGCCAAAAATTGATCTATGATCCTGGATACCCACATTTGTAAAAAACTGTAAAAGAGTTTAAAGATAATGAAAACAATGAGTCATAACGGAGCAATATTTTTATTAGACAACTCAAGCTATAACATATTTATAAAATATACACTACAGATTGTAATATTTAAGATTCTTTATGTGGTAGTTAACATGGCATTCATTATAAAATAAATGTTCAATATCTTCCTATAAGTGGTAGTTTTACTGATGTATACATGTTTTTAAAAATTGTATATTTAAAATTACTACACTTTATGTACTTAGAATTAATAAAGTAATCCTTTAAAGAAAATAAAAAAAAAAAATAAAAATAAAAAATAAAAAAAATAAAAAATAAGCCCAGGTGTTTGTCAAAGCCAACAAATTTTCTCCATACTAAAACACCATCAACAATCTGAAAATTGAAAAGAATATCCATGCTCTCCTAAAGCATTTTTATCTACTTCTGAGACAATTATTAAAGAAGGTGTTAGTCAAAACAATTTCATAAACCACAGCTCAATATAACTTTTAGTGAGCTTTAACAGCTGAAAGAAAAGCTTAATGGTTATCGTCTTTCATGATCATTTCAATATTTCATCATAATATTTATAATTACATAGTGATGCAAAATGCACCATACATTTAAAGGTCTTGGTTATTCTTCTCCCAGAGGTATTGATGAAACATGTTAAAAGCCTCAAATCCAACCACTAATGCAACTAAGTAATTTTAAAATACATTTCAGCACTTTGGAGAGGAAGGACTCAAAACACAGCAACGGAGTCAATAATTTCATACCTGTTCTAAGCTGTATTTAATTGACTATCACTTCCTAGGGCCACAACTGGTGACTAGTCAATTTTTACTAAAATATACTCTTAGTTTAGTGATGCTCTTAGTCATACAGTAACAACAACAACAACACGATAATGTATATTAGTGAAATCTATTAAACAGAGTTACACCAATTCTCAAACATGTGTTTTCGGTGGTAAAAGTCTACCAAACTTGGGATGGGAAATAAAAGTCTCCATCAACTAAACTATTTATGTGACTCCCTAACATTAACAAATAAATACAGGAAAGGGCACCAATAAATGTGCTATAAATTATAATATTTAATATAGCTAAATTCCTTAAAGTGAACTTAACAGTTTCCTATAAATTTGAGAACCTCCTACAATATATTTTAGTGTCTTGAATGCATACAGCGCATGAATTTGCCTACATTCTAAAACTAATTCCCAAACATTACCATGTTCTAAAGCAAATAAAATCAGACTACAGATCAATAAGACAACTACATATATTCCATGATGCCATCTTTTTTGGTCAAATCATCAATATTGACATTAAATGTAGTACCAATTTTTTATTCTAGTGGGCTAGAAAATCACTGAACTATCTTTTACTCTTAAAAAAGAAAGGTATAAAATGAGTGACTTTGGTTAAACGCAGGAAAAAGTAAGGACAAAGACAATAAAGAGGGGACAACAGTAAAGAGAAACAGCAAAGAGGGAGAACAAGACGGGGGAGCAGCAGGTGGACGCGGAGCACCTCTCTCTCCACAGATACATCAGGAGCACACCTTCAGACACAGAGGGCACGCAGAACACCAGCTGAGAGCAACAGCAGGACCTGACCAGCGGGAAGGAACATACAGACCTGTGCAAAACTTGGCAGGACAAAGGAATTAGGGGGAAAACAGGAGTGTTAGCAGGACTGGATCTGCCCTCGGCGGGTTGGGGGACTGAAACGCAGAAACACAGAAGTCGCTCAGTTGTGTCCGACTCTGTGCGACCCCATGGACTGTAGACCCCCAGGCTCCCTGGTGCATGGGATTTTCCAGGCATGAATACTGGAGTGGGCTGCGCAGTCCAATCCCCACAGCGGGGAAACTGTCTGAGTCAGAGGAGAAACATTTAAGGCTGAGAGCGAAACAGCTGACCTGTGGCAGCCTAAATGGAATGAGAATCACACAGTCCTTGCCACAGCCATATATACCCTGGACAGGAATGCTGGTCTCCTGGAAGGGGCAGCGGCTGGGAGCTGGAGTTTAGGGATTATGAAGCAATCCCAGGGTGAGGGCTGCTGTTGACTGCAGAGAGATGGATTGAGGGGATGTCAGGGACATCACGGTGGGAAATGCTGGTGGAGGAAAACCAGGCAGCGCTAATCTTCAGAGCAGGACCCCAGTGAGGGGGGCCCCTCTATGTGCCTGTCAAGCCAAACAACAGAGAAGGACCCCAGGCAAAGGAGCCCTCTAAGTACCTGAACAGGTGGAGCTACTGGGAAAGACTGGCTAAAGGGGCCCTCTGATCACCAGGTACAAGAGGCTCAAAAAGACTCTGCTAGGGCCATAACTCCTGCGGTGGAGGCAGTCCATGTCCCTGCACACTTGGCGCCGCCAGGGTCCCCGCAAGCCAGGCAGCTGCAACACCTTCACTCTCAACTCTCACGGGGGCAGAGCTACCACAGGCAAAAATAGCCTCATGTCTATGCATACAGGGTCGCTTTGGTTGTGTTTGACTCTTTGCGACCATGTAGATTGTGGCCTGCCAGGCTTCTCTGTCAGAGAGCGGGTTTTCTCCAGGCAAGAAAACTGGAGCAAACTGGCCTATACTGGTTGCCATACCCTTCTAGAGCACTGTATTTCCTGCTACCGTAGCCGCCAACCCCCCTGAGTATCTGGTGCTGCCAGAACCCCTGTGACCCCAAGCAGCTACACCACCTCCACACCTGGCCCTCACAGGGGTAAACCCAAGTCCTCCAGGGCAGCCTCAGGAACTAAATCCCAGTGGACAACCCACATGTAGAGGTGGAAATAAAACCACAATTGAAACCTAGGGGCAGTGTGGCTAAGGAAGAAGACCCAAAACCTTCCCATCAGCTGCAAAAGCTGCAGATTAAATCCACGTGATCAACTAAGCAGACTCTGTGTCTATGGAAAATAAAAAAAGCCACTGAGAGCTCCCACAAAAGAAAATGCACTAGCTCTTGATAGCTGTGGGCATTACAGGCAAGAATACACAGGAGTACGACCAGATTAGAATCTGAGCTGCCCCCACAGCAGGTCCAGAGATCAGCACAGTGTTGGAGGGCATACTAGGGAGGTAAGGTGGACTGTGACTCCCAGCGAGGGAAGGACTCTCACAGCAGTGACTCGAAACAAACATTTATTATTCTCATTTTTAAACTTGTTCTGCAGATTCTTTTGGATTTTTTTTCTTCCCCCTCTTGTTGCAGCTGTCGATTTTATTGGCATGAAGAAATCCAATTAAGCCTTTGAGCTTTTTTTCTTCCTCAGTCACAGTTTTTATTGTTGTCATAAACCTCTGCCTCTACATTGTGGGCTTGTGCAGTTCTGTAGAGTTTTCCTCTTTGTTTTTCTCTCTTTTTTTTTAAGTTTTAATTTTTTTTTTTTTAAATTTATTATTATTTTTTTACTTTACAATATTGTATTTGTCTTGCCATACATCAAGACACATCTGCCACGGGTGTACACGTGTTCCCCATTATTATTTTTTCTATTTATTCCTTTGTTTGCTTTTCCTACAATTCTTTTCCCCTTCCAGTTAATCTTCACCATATATAAAACCTCTTTATCTACCTCTATTTAACTTGGCATATATATTCTTTCTTTCTTTTCTTTCTCTCCTTTCCTCTTAACATATTTGTTAGTTTTATTTTCATTGCTTAATTCCTCAACTGGCACCTTGCTTTAGTTTTGTTTTCCAGTTTGTGCTTCAATTAGTTTTGTTCTGGTACATACAATTTTTGGTTTCCTTCATTCCCCAGGTCAATCTACTGTAGTTTATTTTTGTTGGACTGTTTCGATTTTGATTATGAGAGTATGTGTATATTCAGTCACACTTTCAACTGCTGTGATAAACCTTTGCCTCTACATTAGGATACTGCAGTTCTGTGGAGTTTTCCTTTTTTTCTTTAGTCTTTCGTATTTTTTTCTTTTCTTTTTTTTATAATTTTTAATTTTTTAAACCTATTATATTTTTTCTACATTTATTCTTTTGTTTACCTTTCCTGCTGCTGCTGCTGCTAAGTCGCTTCAGTCGTGTCCGACTCTGTGTGACCCCATAGACGGAAGCTCACCAGGCTCCCCCATCCCTGGGATTCTCCAGGCAAGAACACGGGAGTGGGTTGCCATTTCCTTCTCCAATGCATGAAAGTGAAAAGTGAAAGTGAAGTCGCTCAGTCGTGTCCACGACTAACCTTTAATGTATACAAGTCTTCATCTACCTCGGTTGAATTTTGCATATCTATTCTTTCCTTTCCTATCAACATATTTGTTAGTTTGTTTTCATTGCTTTATTCCCCATTTGGCACCTTGGTTTAGTTTTGTTTTCCAGTTTGTGCTTAACTTAGTTTTGTTCTTAACTGGGAAATATAATTTTTTATTTCCTTTGTTCACCAGGTCAATCTACTGTACTTTATTTTTGGACTGTTTTGACTTTGCTCAAGTGTGTACATATATATGTGTGTGTGTGTGTGTGTGTGTGTGTGTGTGTGTGTGTCTTCCATTATTTTAATTACTATTTGCCTGATTTTGTAGCTGCCATTTGGGGTTTATTTTTGCTTTCTTGTTGCTGGATATTTGTTTTAATTTCACTAAATGCCATAATAAGCCACTTGTGGAATCTTCATTCCTGACCAGAGATTAAGATGTGAGCCTTTGGAATGGGAGCACTGTCTCTAAGACCCTAGATTACCAGAGAAATAACTCTGCTGCTGCTACTAGGTCACTTCAGTCATGACCGACTCTGTGCGACCCAATGGACAGCAGCCCACCAGGCTTCCCCATCCCTGGGATTCTGCTGCAAGAACACTGGAGTGGGTTGTCATTTCCTTCTCCAGTGCATAAAAGTGAAAAGTGAAAGTGAAGTCGCTCAGTCGTGTCCAATTCTTTGTGACACCATGTACTGCAGCCTACCAGGCTCCTCCATCCATGGGATTTTCCAGGCAAGAATACTGGAGTGGGGTGCCATTGCCTTCTCTGAGAACTAACCCTAAGGAGTATCAAATAGTGAGAACTCAAACAAAGGAAACCACTTGAATATAAGATCCAGCATCACCCAACCACCAGCAGCACCCTGTGCAGGACACCACATCTAAACAACAACACCAACAAAGAGACATATAAACTAAAAGTGAAGGATGGAAAAATATATTCCATGGAAATGGGAAGCAAAAGAGAGCTGGCGCAGTAATCTTCATATCAGACAAAACAGACATTAAAATAAAGATAAGGAAGGACACTACGTAATGGTCAAGGGATCAGTCCAAGAGGAAGACATAACAATAGCAAATATCTATGCACCCAACATAGGAATGTGAAAGTCGCTCAGTCGTGTCCAACTCTTTGCGACTCCATGGACTGTAGTCCATGGAATTTTCCAGGCCAGAATACTGGAGTGGTAGCCTTTCCCTTCTCCAGGGGATCTTCCCAACGCAGGGATCCAACCCAGGTCTCCTGCATTGCAGGCGGATTCTTTACCAGCTGAGCCACAAGGGAAGCCCAACATAGGAGCACCTCAATATATAAGACAAACACTAACAGACATACAAGGAGAAACAGACAGTAACACAATAATAGTAGGAGACTTTAACACTCCACTCACACCAATGGACAGATCATCAAAACACAAAATTAATAAGGAAACACAAGTCTTAAATAACAGATGAGATGGATCTCACTGATATCTTCAAGACATTCCATCCAAATGGAGAAGAATACACCTTCTTCTCCAGTGCACATGGAACATTCTCCAGGATAGACCACATCTTGGATCACAAATCAAACCTCAGAAAATTTAAGAAAACTGAAATCATATCAAACATCTTCTCCAAACACAATGCTATGAGACTAGATATCAATTACAAGAAAAAAACTGTAAGAAACACAAACACATGGAGATTACACAACACATTTCTAAATAATCAACAGGTTACAGAAGAAATCAAAAGGGAAATCAAAAAATTTCTAGAAACAAATGACAATGAAAATATGACAATTCAAAATCTATGGGATGCAGCAAAAGCAGTTCTAAGAGGGAAGTTTATAGCCACACAATCCTACCTCAAAAAACAAGAAAAACATCGAATTTACAACCTAAATTTATATCTAAAACAACTGGAAAAGGAGAACAAAAAACTTCAAAAATTAGTAGAAGAAAAGAAATTACAGAGATCCAAGAAGAAATAAAAGAAAAAGAAATGAAAGAAACAATAGTAAAGATTAATAAAACTAAAAGCTGGTTCTTTGAGAAGATAAAAAAATTGACAAACCTTTAGCCAGACTCATCAAGAAAAAAAAAAGAAGAATCAAATCAACAAAATTAGAAATGAAAAAGGAGTGGTTACAATAGACAATGCAGAAATACAAAGGATTACAAGCGACTATTACGAACAACTATACGGCAATAAAACAGATAATCTGGAAAAAATGGACAAATTCTTAGAAAAGTTCAAGCTTCAAGAATGAACCAGGAAGAAATGGAAATTATGACCAATCAGTCATAAGCACTGAAATTGAAGCTGTGATAAAAAAAAATCTCCCAAAAAACAAAAGCCCAAGACCACATGGCTTCACAGAATTCTATCAAACATTTAGAGAAGAGCTAAGGCCTATCGTCCTAAAATTCTTTCAAAAAATTGCAGAGGAAGGAACACTTTCAAATTCATTCTATGAGGCCATCATCACCCTGATACAAAAACCAGACAAACAAAACACAAAAAGAAAACTACTGGTCAGTATCACTGATGAACATAGATGCAAAAATCCTCAATAAAATTTTAGCAAACAAAATTCAGAAACACATCAAAAAGCTCACACACCATCATCAAGTTGGGTTTATTCAGGAATGCAAGGATTCATGAATATAGGCAAATCAATCAATGTGATACACCATATTAACAAATTGAAAGATAAAAAACATATGATAATCTCAATAGTTGCAGAAAAAGGCCTTCACAAAATTCAACACCCATTTATGATAAAAACTCTCCAGAAAGAAGGCACAGAAGGAACCTACCTCAACATAGTAAAGGTCATATATGGCAAGCCTACAGCAAAAATTATTCTCAATGGTGAAAAAACTGAAAGTATCCCCCCTAAGATCAGGAACAAGACAAGCGTGTACACTTTTGCCACTATTATTCAACATAGTCGAATAAACTGAATTTGAAGAAAGTGGAGAAAACCACTAGACCATTCAGGTATGACCTAAATCAAATCCCTTATGATTATACAGTGGAAGTGAGAAATATATTTAAGGGACTAGATCTGATAGATAGACTGCCTGATGAACTATGGATGTAGGTTCATGACACTGTATAGAAGCCAGGAATCAAGACCGTCCCCAAGAAAAAGAAATGCAAAAAACCAAACGGCTGTCTGAGGAGGCCTTACAAATAGCTGTGAAAAGAAGGGAAATGAAAAGCAAAGGGGAAAAGGAAAGATATACCCTTTTGAATGCAGAGTTCAAAAGAACAGAAAGGAGAGATAAGAAAGCCTTCCTCAGCAGTCGAAGCAAAGAAATAGAGGAAAACAATAGAATGGGAAAGACTAGAGATCTCTTCAAGAAAATTAGAGATACCATGGGAACATTTCATGTAAAGATGGGGACATTTTATGTCCTAGATAAAAGACAGAAATGGTAGGGACCTAACAGAAGCAGAAGATATTAAGAAGAGTTGGCAAGAATACACAGAACAACTGTATAAAACAGATCTTCACGACCCAGATAATCACGATGGGGTGATCACTCACCTAGAGTCAGACATACTGGAATGTGAAGTCAAGTGGGCCATAGAAAGCATCACTACGAACAAAGCTAGTGGAGGTGATGGAATTCCAATTGAGCTATTTCAAATCCTGAAGGATGATGCTGTGAAAGGGCTGCACTCAATATGCCAGCAAATTTGGAAAACTCAGCAGTGGCCACAGGACTGAAAAAGGTCAACTTTCATTCCAATCCCAAAGAAAGACAATGCCAAAGAATGCTCAAACTACCGCACAATTGCACTCATCTCACACGCTAGTAGAGTGATGCTTATAATTCTCCAAGCCAGGGTTCAGCAATACGTGAATGGTGAACTTCCAGATGTTCAAGCTGGATTTAGAAAAGGCAGAGGAACCAGAGAACAAATTGCCAACATCCGCTGGATCATTAAAAAAGCGGGAGAGTTCCAAAAAAACATATTTCTGCTTTATTTACTATGCCAAAGCATCTGACTGTGTGGATCACAATAAACTGTGGAAAATTCTGAAAGAGATGGGAATTTCAGACCACCTGACCTGCCTCTTGAGAAATCTGTATGGAGGTCAGGAAGCAACAGCTAGAACTGGGCATGGAACAACAGACTGGTTCCAAATAGGAAAAGAAGTATGTCAAGGCTGTATATTGTCACCCTGCTTATTTAACTAATATGCAGGGTACATCATGAGAAACGTTGGGCTGGAAGAAGCACAAGCTGGAATCAAGATTGCCGGGAGAAATATCAATAACCTCAGATATGCAGATGACACCACCCTTATGGCAGAAAGTGAAGAGGAACTAAAAAGCCTCTTGATGAAAGTGAAAGAGGAGGGTGAAAAGGTTGGCTTAAAGCTCAACATTCAGAGAACTAAGATCATAGCATCCAGTCTCATCACTTCATGGCAAATGGATGGGGAAGCAGTGTCAGACTCTATTTTTGGGGGCTCCAAAATCACTGCAGATGGTGACTGCAGCCATGAAATTAAAAGATGCTTACTCCTTGGAAGGAAAGTTATGATCAACCTAGATAGCATATTCAAAAGCAGAGACATTACTTTGTCAACAAAGATCCATCTAATCAAGGCTACAGTTTTTCCAGTGGTCATGTATGGATGTGAGAGTTGGACTATAAAGAAAGCTGGGCGCAAGGCAATGGCACCCCACTCCAGTACTCTCGCCTGGAGGGTCCCATGGACTGAGCAGCCTGGTGGGCTGCAGTCCATGGAGTTGCTAGGAGTCAGACACGACGGAGTGACTTCACTTTCACTTTTCACTTTCATGCAGTGGAGGAGGAAATGGCAACCCACTCCAGTGTTCTTGCCTGGAGAGTCCCATGGACGGAGGAGCCTGGTGGGCTGCTGTCTATGGAGTTGCACAGAGTCGGACAGGACTGAAGCGACTTAGCAGCAGTAGCAGCAGAGCGCCGAAGAATTGATGCTTTTGAACTGTGGTGTTGGGAGAAGTCTCTTAAGAGTCTTTTGGACTGCAAGGAGATCAAACCAATCAATCCTAAAGGAAACCAGTCCTGGGTGTTCATTGGAAGGACTGATGTTGAAGCTGAAAACTCCAATAGTTTGGCCACCTGATGCAAAGGGCTGACTCATTGAAAAGGTCCTGATGCTGGGAAAGATTGTGGGCAGGAGAAGGGGACGACAGAGGATGAGATGGTTCGATGGCATCGCCGACTCAATGGACATGGATTTGGGTGAACTCCAGGAGTTGGTGATGGACAGGGAGGCCTGGTGTGCTGCTGTTCATGGGGTCGCAAAGAGTTGGACATGACTGAGCAATTGAACTGAACTGAACTAAGTTCTGGAAGTCCTAGCTACAGCAATCAGAGAAGAAAAATAAAAGAAACCCAGATCGGAATAGAAGAAGTAAAGCTCTGTTTAAAGATGATGTGATTCTGTACATAGAAAACCCTAAAGACAGTATCAGAAAATTATTAGAGCTAATCAGCGAGTTTAGCAAAGTTGTAGCATACAAAATCAATAAACAGATATCACTTCTATTTCTATATTCTAGCTATGAAAAATCAGAAAGAGAAATTAAGGCATCAATCCCATTCACCATTGCAACAAAAAGAATTAGATATCTAGGAATAAACTTACCTAAGGAGACAAAAGAACTGTACACAGAAAATTATAAGACACTAACAAAATCAAAGATGCCATAAACAGATGGAGAGATATTCCATGTACCTGGGTAGAAAGAATTGATATTGTGAAAATGACTGTACTACCAATAGCAATCTACAGATTCAAGGTGATTCCTATCAAATTACCATTGGCATTTTTCACAGAACTAGAACAAAGAATTTCACAATTTATATGGAAACACAAAAGACCCCAAATAGTCAAAGCAGTCTTGAGAAAGAAGAATGGAACTGGAGGAATCAATCTTCCTGACTTCAGATTATACTATAAAGCTATAGTCATCAAGACAGTATGGTACTGGCACAAAAACAGAAATATAGACCAATGGAAAAACACAGAAAGCCCAGAAATAAATCCATGTACCTATGGGTACCTTATTTTTGACAATGGAGTAAAGAATATACAATGGGGCAAAGACAGCCTCTTTGATAAATGGTGCTGGGAAAACTGGACAGCTACATGTAAAAGAAAGAAGTTACAACACTTCCTAACACCATACACAAAGATAAACTCAAAATGGATTAAAGACCTAAATGTAACGCCAGAACTATAAAACTGTTAGAGGAAAACATAGGCAGAACACTAGATGACATAAATCAAAGCAAGATCCTCTATGACCCACCTCCTAGAGTAATGGAAATAAAAGCAAAAGTAAACAAGTGGGACCTGATTAAAGTCAAAAGCTTTTGCACAGCAAAGGAAACAATAAGCGAGGTGAAAAGACAACCCTCAGAGAGGGAGAAAATAATAGCAAATGAAACAACAAATGATTAATTTCCAAAATATACAATCAGCTCATACAACTTAATACCAGAAAAACAAACAACCCAATCAAAAAGTGGGGCAAAGACCTAAACAGACATTTGTCCAAAGAAGACATACAGATGGCTAACAAACACATGAAAAGATGCTCAACATCGCTCATTATTAGAGAAATGCAAATCAAAACTACAATGAGGTATCACCTCACCCTTTTCGATAAGGGTCAGAATGGCCCTTATCAAAAAGTCTAGAAACAATAAATGCTGGAGAGGGTGTAGAGAAAAGGGAATGCTCTTGCACTGTTGGTGGAAATGTAAATTGATACAGCCACTATGGAAGACAATAGGGAGATTCCTTAAAGAACTAAATAAAACCTCCTGTGACTCAGCAATCCCACTCCTAGGTACATACCCTGAGGTAACCAAAACTGAAAGAGACACATGTATCCCACTATTCATTGCAGCACTATTTACAATAGCTAGAACAAAGAAGCAATCTAGATGCCCATCAACAGATGAAAGGATAAAGAAGTGATGGTACATATACACAATGGAATAGTACTCACCCATAAAAAGGAATGCATTTGAATCAGTTCTGATGAGATGGATGAACCTAGAACCTATTATACAGAGTGAAGTGAGTCAGAAAGAGAAAGAGAAATACCGTATTATAATGCATATATACAGAATCTAGAAAAATGGTACTGAAGAATGTATTTACAAGGAAACAGTGGAGAAACGAACATAGAGAATAGACTTAGGAACATGGGGAGAGGGGAGGAGAGGGTGAGATGTATGGAAAGAGTAACATGGAAACCTACATTACCATACATAAAATAGATAGCCAGAGGGAATTTGCTGTACGGCTCAGGGAACTCAAGCAGGGGCTCTGTATCAACCTAGAGGGTGGGATGGGGAGGGAGATGGGAGGAGGTTCAAAAGGGAGGGGATATATGTATACCTATGACTGGTTCATGTTGAAGTTTGACAGAAAACAGCAAAACTCTGTAAAGCAATTATCCTTCAATAAAAAATAAATTAATTTTAAAAAGAAAGAAAAAAAAAGAAACAGTAAAATAAAGATTTCCCTATAGTCCAGAGGGAAATAAATTGAAGCAGCAGACAAATGCTTGTTATAGAACCCCTAGAAAGGACAAGAACTGACGCACTGATTATATATAAGGATGGTTGAGGGGCAGGAATGAAAAGAGTTTAAATGAATAAAAGCTGGTATTAAAAAAATAGCATCTGAGCTTGTCTCCCCATATTGCTGGCCATCCCCACCATGGTAAACAACTGGAAGTTTGCTTTCCAGAGGAGTAAACTTCTGAATACCTTAAAAAGTCTTACTACAAAAAACAAAACAACTTCAAAGTATGCTTACCAAACCATGAGATACCCAGCAATATTAGAGAAGTGTTCCCTGAGAAAAATGAGAATCCATGATTAAATTTAAGGTTCATTCATCACTAGCAGACAACTCATACATACGCACACAGACATTTGTGCAACACACTTAAATATGAGCACAAGCAGTCAACAGTGATTAGAGGAAAGACTCATATGAATGACAGACACCAAAGAGACAAGCAGGGGAAAAGTTACTCTTAATTATTAATAATAGACAATATTATTAATGGGGTGGAAGAGGCAGATGGAAGAAAAGTACAATTACTACCACCAGAAAGATAAAAACTTGGCTGTAAAAATCAGGGCAGGGGTACATTTTTTATTCACTGGTACCTCTCTGCCTTTGTATGAGAGCTCTCCAAGCCATCAGTGCCATGATCACAGGCCCTGGGAGCTCTTTTAATCTCTAAGAAGAACTGGAGCTAAAGTTGTAAAAAACGAACTCTTACTGAAGCTCAGGATCATTTGGGAGCCAGATAACCCTATCTTTGCACAATAGAGAAAATTTGTTGTTTGGAAAAAAAAAAAAGAGTTCTGGCTTGCTTAGTGACTCGGTGGTAAAGAATTTGCCTGCCAATATAGGGGACACGAGTTTGATCCCTGATCCGGGATGATCCCACACACTGCAGAGCAACTAAACCTGTATGTCACAACTTTTGAGCCTTTGCTCTAGAGCCCAGAACTGCAACTGCTGAGCCCACGCACCACAACTACTGAAGCCTGCACGCCCTAGCCTGTGCTCCAGAAGAGAACCAGCACTGAGAAGCCTGCATGCTGCAACTGGACAGTGGCCCCTGCTAGCCACAACTAGAGAAAAGCCCACACAGCAACAAAGACCCAGTGCAGCCCAAACAAATAAAATTATTTTAAAATAAGAGTTCTCCAGAGAAATAGAGCCAACGGGATGAAGATTCATATTTTATTTAAGAAAGTGGCTCACACTACCATGGAGGCTGACAAGTCCCATGATCTGCAGAGAAAATGAGTAAGCAGGAAACCCAGGAGAGCTGATAGTGTAGTTCAAATCCAAGTTAAAAAGCCTAAAAATCCGGAAAACCAATGGTGTGGTTCCAGTCTAAAGGGCAACGGGCTTCAAATCCAAAAAGTGACAACATGTTATGTTTTGTCAGTTTGAGGACAAAGGCAGGAAAAAATGTTATCTCAGTTCCAATGCAGTCAAGCAAGTAGAATTCTCTCTACTCAGGGTATGGTCAGCCTTTGTGTTACAGCCAGGCCTTCAACTGACTGCATGAGGCTGATCCGCATCGAGAAGTGCAGCCTGCTTCACACAGTGTACTGATTCTACATGCTAATCTCATTTAGAAACTCTCCAAATCATGTTTGACCAAGTATCTGGACACCTCATGGCCTGGTCAAGCTGGAACAAAATTAACCAGCTCTCCCTTTCCATCTCCCCTCCAAATCTCAGATAAGAATATGCTCTTAGAAATTAAAAGGATAATTTCAAATAAAAATTTTGAAAGAATTATTGGAAGATGTGATAGAAGGCTCTCAGGAGAGTAAAAGAAAAGATAAAATGAAGGAAAAGGGATGAGAACAATATGAAAATTAGATAATCCAGCTCAACATCTACCTAAGAGTAGTTCTAGAAACAGAAATGAGAATACAGTAAAAACATTTCCATAGAAATAATTTAAGACACTTTCTCTGAACACAAGTATATACTTGTGCAGACAGAAAAAGTTTATATAAAATATCAAAGACAGTGGATTCTAAAAGATTTACCCACATCAAGGTACAACCAGTAACAATAAACAATTTTCAAAATAATAAAAGCTCACAGAGAAAAAATTATAAGATTACAACTTTCAGCCTCTAATACTAATCTCCCACCAAGCCATGAATAATGGTTTAAAAAAAGACATTTTGATCTAAGCAAGCTCTAAAAAATTCTACAAATATTCTTTTTTAAGAAATTACAAAGGACATCCTCATCAAAGTTAATACAGAGACGCCCACTGTCATCCTCCAGCCAAGTTCTGCTTTAATTTTTCCATGGCATACTACTGCCACTTAGATTTTATTTTTGCCTTTCTCTTTATTCTATCCTTTATTCTGATGCTAGGCCAATGACTAACACATATAGAATAAGTGATCAATAAATGTTCAATCAGTGTATCTTCCAAAAAAGAAGGCCACTATGAGTAAAAGGATATAGACACAAAAGCATAAGATGGAGAAGAGGACACTTCCAGGTGGATGACAAAAGAAGCCTCCAGGTGACAGCTTTCTACAGAACTAAGGAGTAACCAATCCAGGTGAGAATAGGACAATAGAGAACTCCAAGCAACATATATCCAAGGAAAAGAACCGAACCAAGAGATACCAAGTGAGTTCGTTACATCAGTAGAAGTTCTATGATTCCAACGGAAAATTCAGAAATAAATTTGTGGTGGCTACAAAGGGAAAAAAAAAAAAAAAAAAGGAGGACATCATTAATTCCAGCAGAAAGAAAGAAAGAGAAAAACAAATGGAAGGGAAGAAGGACAGGCAAGGTGCTTAGGTAAATATGGTATATTTTTTGTAGGTCTGCATGGATATTTCCATTGTCACAAAAATGGTAATGCTAGGGATGGTTTTAACTAAACTCTATCATATAACCGCACTGGAAAACAAGAGAGTGTGTGAACTGGAAAGGGAGAGCAATGTAAGTATTCAATAATCATCTTCCATAAAAGACGCTAAGATAATGTTTAAAAAGAGAAAAATCTAGAAATAGCTATCATTCAGAAATATGAAAGTAACTAAGAGACAACAGCCAAGAGATCTGAATGTGGCTCCTCCCACAAAGTAAGAATCAACAGAAAGAATAATTGAGGCAGGAGACTGCTGTTTTCAGTTTAAGTATTATCCTATTCTTAGATTTGTGAAATAATATATTTTCCTTGATAAAAAATAAAGTTTGTATTCAAAAATCACATGTTCTAAATGAAGAATAGTAGATAAATATAAAATAAAAATACACATTTTTCTAAATGGACAATAGGTATTTATGCAAAACTATAGGAAATGGCAACCCACTCCAGTGTTCTTGCCTGGACAATCCCAGGGATGGGGGAGCCTGGTGGGCTTCTGTCTATGGGGTCACACAGAGTCGTACACAACTGAAGTGACCTAGCAACAGCAGTAGCAGCAACATAGCAATATGTCTCTAAAAAGTAGAACAAGCATTCAAGTTTCACAGATACTGAAATCAAAACTATGAAAATGTAAATGCATCAGAAACTATTAAGAATTTTTATTTTTTTAAAGTTAGGATTTTTTATTCTATCAAATAAAATTAACTTCATTGTTATTGGCAATAAAATATTTTTTAAACTATTGACCTAAAGATTGAAATATAATTTCACTTAAAAAAAAAGGAAGAATAACTTGAAAACACAACCTAAACTCGTATCAAATTATTTCATTTTCCTGAAGAAACATTAAAATTTAAAGGCTTGCGCTCCGTGCGTTCTTAGTGCAGTAGGAAGCACGTCAGTCTCGCGACCTAAAGGATTGTGTCCTTCAATGAAAGTTACCTATGCCTTTGTAAGGCGAATCAAATTCATTGAATATAGATCCAATTACCTAAGTAGATGTCAGAAACACTGTCAAGAGTCAAGGGAGTAGGCCACTGAGGAGAATTCAAACGAGGAAGGGAAAGTATTAACCCAGAGTTGAGAACTGCATTATACATAGGGACTAAAGGTCAAAACCAGAGAAAACTAGTTCATAGTCAAGATATAGTAATCTTAAGTGCTCAAAGCAAACTATCAAGAACTTTTCAACAGTGTTTGCACTTTGTGTCAGCACTCTCTCAACAGCATATCCAACACAAACTTGAGGAACCACATAACAGGAAAGAATATAGCATAACTGCAAAGAGCAGGTTTTATTCCACTGTCTCTTTAAAGGGTAAAACAAATCATTACGTGAAATATCAAAATGAAATATTGCCTTTTGGAAAGCTTTGGTTTCGATGGTTTTTGTGAACATACATAAAACTGTACATCAAGTTTATATAAGTATTATGGTTTAGCTTATAAGTAAAATATATATACAGATAACAACAAGGTAAAAAGAGAAAAGAAAGAGAAATTCTATTAAAGTTAGATTAGCAAATGATTCAGTTCTATAATTGTTTATTTAACAAATACTTTTGAATATTTACTATATGCAAGGAATTGAACAGTGAGAAAATAACTTTTTATAGGATTGACAAAATAAAGAATGCAAAGGTTTAAAAGTCAAAAAGTGGAGATAACCATGCAACGAGTTCTGATTATTGTATAGTTTATATTATTTGTAAATAATCTATCAAAAAACTAATAAGCCCCTGCTGTGATGTTTAAGCATACTTTAAAATTAACTTATTTACAAGTTTCTGTAAAAATATTTGTTTAAGCTTTTCAGAAAAAAATATATACTTCAGTCCACTATGATCTTTCAAATAAGTTGCAACCTGGCATCAATATTATCAAGACAGTTCACTAATCAATAAAGAAAGCTTGATTTCAATAAAGGTGCCAAAGTTGCTCTAACCCTTTCCAGCAACAAGGTCTCAACAGATGATCATCATTAAGCTTATATCAGGGTTTCACATGCAGGAGCTATATAAATGTGTCCTATTAGTACACAGTCAGTCTGTTTGGCAACTCCAGTTCTCCAGACATGTGGCAATGCTGCCCTTTGAGGTCTGAAGTCAAGTCTTTAGGGAATCTCAAAGCCTGCACTGAAATTACAAGGAGTGTTCGTTCATTAGGGACTGCTGGAGAGGAAACATGAAAGACTTCCATTAAAGCCATATAAAACAGCTACTTATTTTTTCAAAGTTTTTTAAACTATCTCATTGACTCAGCTACAATAAAAAGTATTTAGCAACTGAATTATTTTTAAAACCATGACTTTCAGGACATGGATACAAACAGTTTTCTTCATGCCTCACTATATCCTACCCCAATACATCTAATATTCCTTTTACAGGAATCATCAAGTTTTTTGTGACCTGGGAGAGAATAAAATTTACTTTACACCTCTAAATTCTTTCTACAGATCACTGTAAACATTTATAAAATGAAGGTATTTTTAGAGACAAAGTTTTGTTTTCTAATTTTAATTCTGAATAACATATACTGTTACTTAAACTCAGCCATAAATATGTATATGTTTCTTTTTAAATGCCGCATTTTTTAATTCGAAAAGGCTGCCTCTTTTTCATTTTCATTCCATTTAAAACTAATAATCATAAAAAGTTGTAAATACAAGATTATATGAATTACTACCTTATCTATGAAATGGCATTTAGCAGATAACACTATAGAATGTACATGAAGATTCAAATTTTTTAAATTAAAAGAATGTCAATTAATTGACAGTCAAGAGTTCTAAGAAATTTCATGTCTTTGCTGTCTCAGGATTTGAAAAACAGAATAAATATAATTTCTGATTAATAGTTGATGTCATTTTAACTTTCTGAATGTACAGACACTTTTTAACTTCAGAACTGTTATTTCTTGAATTCTTCAACAAAACAAAGACTATTAGAGAATACTACAGTAACAAATCTCTAAAACGTTACATAAAATTCATTAGCTTGTCTCAATCATTCCTTGAATTCACATATATGTTGGTTTCTGACAGCCAAATTCCAAAAAGCAATTACAACCTCCATCCATATGTAAAAAGATAACAGAAAGCAAGTACATTAAACCAGTTTAAAAGAATAAAAATCTAAAGAAAACAGATTACGAATGATTTATACGAATGCCTAGTGCTGAAGTTAATTACAAGTAACCCAATAAAATAGTGCCTTTATTATTGTACAGCAAGTAATAGCTCTAGATGTAAAAACCAGAACTCTTTCTGCTGACTTTTGCATGCCCAATCCCACAGCACACAACATTAAGAATTAAACATGTAGTAAATACGGCATATAGAAAACACCAGCAGTTTTTAACTAAAAGCAGAAAACTCTCCTGCTGTTTAACCATTTAGAGTCTCCCACTCTCAACAGTGACCACTGTAAACTGATACTGTGTACTCATTGAGCAAATTCCTCATGTTAAAGAAAGTGAGAGCTCATTTCAGTATTAAAAGTTTTATATAAAATGAAAAATAACTGTGAAATAGTATTCAAGAGCAGAAAATGAAGAATCATTTATGTTTACGCTATGAAATGATACGTTCAGAATCTAATGTTTCCAAACCTCATACCACATCTACCAATCAAGCTCTGGGTCCTGATTTTAAAGTACGCTATTATATCTGAGACGCATGCATTATGTGCTGTAGTAACACGTTACAGTTGTCAACAGCCACAATCTATAGCCAATCATAGTACATTTAATGACTTTCCTGAAGAGGAATAAAACCTTTCAGTACAGAATGATTCCATAATTCTTTCAGATATTTATCAATGCACCTAATGAGATACTAGTTCGTATAAATTCTGAGTTCAATGCAAAAAATCCTAAAACATACTATGATAAACATCACCCATGTAGGTCATTCTGACCTGTAACATAACTAAAATACTGACATGAAATACTTAAAAACCTCCTTTTGTTGTACAAATAACTTAGAACAGATATTCAAATGGTGGATCTCTCTGGCAGTATTATATTCATATTAATTTCATCTCCATTAGAAATGTATGCAATATTAGCTTATTTAGATTTTTTTTTTCTAGGTCAGTAACTTCACAAATGGGAATGCATCTCAACTACAGTGAAATTCTTTACAGGTAGCGATGTCAATCTCTTGCGGTTCTCAACAGCACCTGATTCAATTTCCTTATAACAAACATTTAAATGTTTGTTAAACAGATCATAATTTAACACTGTTAGGTGAATGAGTGTGGCACCAAGAACGCTCACTAAATAGATTACTCATTTGTTGTGGCTGTTACAACAAATCGTCAGAAATTTGGTAGCTTGAAATACTAGAAATCAGTTCTTTCACATTTCTAGAGGCCAGGAGTCCAAAATGAGCTTCACTGAGCCAAAATCAACAGCTGTCATGCTTCGGGAGAACCTATTCCTTTCCTCTTCCAAGCTTCTAGCAGCTGTCAGCAGCCCTTGGCTTGTGGCCGTTCTGCTCCATCCTCGCGCTGCCTCATCCTCACACTGCCGCCTCCTCTGAGTTCAGCTCACTTCAGTTCAGTTGCTCAGACGTGTTCGACTCTTTGCGAATCCATAGACTGCAACATGCCAGGCCTTCCTGTTCATCACCAACTCCCAGAGTTTACTCACTAATGTCCATTGAGTCGGTGATGCCATCTAACCATCTCATCCTCTGTTGTCCCCTTCTCCTCCTGTCTTCAATCTTTCCTACATCAGGGTCTTTTCTAATGAGACAGTTCTTCGCATCAGGTGGCCAAAGTATTGGAGTTTCAGCTTCAACATCCATTCTTCCAATGAATATTCAGGACTGATTTCCTTCAGGATGGACTGGCTGGATCTCCTTGCAGTCCAAGGGACTCTCAAGAGTCTTCTCCAACACCACAATTCAAAAGCATCAATTCTTCAGCACTCAGCTTTCTTCACAGTCAAACTCTCATATCCATACATAACTACTGGAAAAACCATTGCCTTGACTGCTGCTGCTGCTAAGTTGATTCAGTCGTGTCCGACTCTGTGCGATTCCATAGACAGCAGCCCACCAGGCTCCCCCGTCCCTGGGATTCTCCAGGCAAGAATACTGGAGTGGGTTGCCATTTCCTTCTCCAATCCATGAAATGAACCTTTGTTGGCAAAATACTGTCTCTGCTTTTTAATATGCTGTCTAGGTTGGTCATAACTTTCCTTCCAAGGAGTAAGTTTTTTTTTTTTTTATTTCATGGCTGCAATCACCATCTGCAGTGATTTTAGAGCCCCCAAAAATAAAGTCTGACACTGTTTCCACTGTTTCCCTATCTATTTACCATGAAGTGATGGGACCATATGCCATGATCTTAGTTTTCTGAATGCTGGGTTTTAAACCAACTTTTTCACTCTCCTCTTTCAGTTTCATCAAGAGGCTCTTTAGTTCTTCTCCACTTTCTGCCATAAGGGAGGTGTCATCTACATATCTGAAGTTATTGATATTTCTCCTGGCCATCTTGATTCCAGCCTGTGCTTCATTTAGTCTAGCGTTTCTCACGATGTAGTCTGCATATAAAAGTTAAATAAGCAGGGTGACAATGTAGAGCCTCCTTTTCCTATTTGGAACCAGTCTGTTGTTCCATGTCCAGTTTTTACTGTTGCTTCCTGACTTGCATACAGGTTTCTCAGGAGGCAGGTCAGGTGGTCTGGTATTCCCTCCTCTGGATGCCTATCTCTAATCTCCCCAGAGTCTAATAAGGCTACCTATGGCAGCACATTTAGTGGCCATCCAAATAATTCAGGAGTATCCCCTCATCTCAAAAACCTTAACATTTTCACATGAAGATCCTTTTTCCAAGTAAGGTAACATTCACAGATTCCAGAGATTTGACATGGATAACTTTGGGGAGCCGTTTTCAGACTATCACGAAAGAAACCAAATTAAAAGAAGAGAGAGTGCAAGTTGAAGGAAAGTGAAGTTTACTATTTGAATTCAGCAAAATTCAAAAGATTTAAAAGAAATTTTTTAAAAAAAAGCATTTTTAAAAAATTAGTCTATTGTTAAGAGTTGGAAAATTTTTTAAGCAAGTCAAATTGGGCTATAAGTGTTGGTTCTAATAGTAATTACTGAGTTGTGACTGGTCTTGTTCTCAGTTCCAGAGATTTCAGTACCAAGCTGTACAAAATTCAAATCTGAGCAGAGGGCTTCTCTGGTGGCTCAGACAGTAAAGAACTTGCCTGCAATGTGGAAGACATAACAACTTTGATTCCCGGGTCAGGAAGATCCCGTGTGGAGTGCATGGCAACCCACTCCAGGATTCTTGGCTGGAAAATCCCATGGACAGAGGAGCCGGGAGGGCTACAGTCCATGGGGTCACAAGGAGTCATACACGATAAAGCTACTAGCACTTTCACATTCAAGATACAGGAAACAAGCATATATCATTAAGAACAACTTCTAATAATTAGCAGAAAATCAACGACAGCACTGTCAACTGTCCAAAAAAGTAAGGCAGCAGTTCAGACTTCCTTAAGATACTAATAAGAATTAGAAAGCGTCTTTGTAAAAAAAAAAAAAAAAATCCCTCCATTATTTTACTTTCTCATTGCCAATGACCAACCTCCTTTTTTCTTCCTTAATGTACAAAAACAGAAACCTGTGCTGACAAACTAAACTAGAAATTAGTGCTATAAAACAACAATAGTAAATCTTTTCAATAGATATAAGTAGGACACAACTCTGAAAGATGAAGCAAAGCTGTAAGCTTTCTTAGGTTTTTCATCTCCCCTCTGGAAAAAAGAACAGTAAGAAATCAGAATTAAGTTTGATCTGAACTATGTAGTATCTGAGAATAAGAATAACCTGACAAATTAACAAACCCAACAAGACAACACTGCTGTTTTAACTGAATGTCTAATGAAAATTTGCACTTCCAATAAAATTTCTTCAAAAATACGCAATTATTATCAAAAAGAATGCACCATGCATTCAATATTTAGGACAATGGCATGCATTTGTATACTCTATATGTAAAAGCGCATTGTGAAAAGTAAGACATCAGGAGAATGTGAGAACAGACTCAGGTTTAGGCAGCTTGGTTTTCTGGTAAAATATCCAGAAAATGACAAGATATATGTAACAGATATATCAAATATCTGAATACTACTTACAAGGCAACAGAGAAATAAGCATAAACTAAAATAAAATACATATTAGAGACCTTGAAAATAAGGCAGTGGAGTTTGAATTTGGTAAGTCAGTAAACTACAACCTCTCTTGGAAAGGAATTACAAAGAGACTCTTGTAGGAAACGGAGAAGGCAATGGCACCCCACTCCAGTACTCTTGCCTGGAAAATCCCATGGACAGAGGAGCCTGGTAGGCTGCAGGCCATGGGGTCACGAAGAGTCGGATACAACTGAGCGACTTCACTTTCACTCTTCACTTTCATGCACTGGAGAAGGAAATGGCAACCCACTCCCATGTTCTTGCCTGGAGAATCCCAGGGACAGGGGAGCCTGGTGGGCTGCCGTCTATGGGGTCGCACAGAGTCGAACACGACTGACATGACTTAGCAGCAGCAGCAGCTTGTAGGAAAATAAATTTCTTGGTGCATAACTGAAAGAGGTAAAAATCAACAGAAAGGAAAAAGGCCATTTCTCTAACTCAGGATAAGTTAGATGAGAATCTGTAATTCTCTACGGACACCTTTTTCAAATGATACCTCCTTTTATGCCTGCCTGTCTCCCCCAGTTATGACAGGACTCAAGGTGAGAATAATCACAATGAGCAAACTATTAATGATGATATAACTGGTCAGGGGAAAAAAAAATGTTGATAATCAGTGACCTCAGTTAATTGTTATAAAAGTATTTCTCAACTATGGTAACACAGGAGGTGTGTTGAAAGTGATGCAGTATACATAAAAAGCACTAAGATGTACAAAAGACATCTTTAAGAAAATCATTCAAGTTCTAATCCCTGGAAAGACATCCATGTCAGTTGTATTCAGGCATACTTAGCTGACTTCCAAAAGGCGCCAATGCTATAGTGAGCACAAGGAAACAGTGAGATCACCTGTGAGAGCCCCCAGAAAATACTAATGCTATCCATTAACTTATCTACATGAAAACAGCCAAAACCTGCAAATTGATGGGCTTTCTCATAGCTCTAAAATTCTCTCATTTGAGATGAAAATGGATTAGGCTGGGCATACGATCACAGAAAGAACAGAAAATAATGAGCGAGATAACTGCAGAAAATAATGGTGGACTGAAGCAAATATCTGAAAGATCTAGTATCATGAGAAGAAAACAAAAGGCACCAAGAGCACTGAACAATGAGGGGAGCTGATGAGCTGTTAGAACACTTAGATTCAGAGTCGAGTAACTGTAATTTACAACCTACTGTGTTCAATGGAATTTTACATACACTGTCTAATGTAATCTTTATTACACCCATTTCACTCATAAGAAACTGATTCTCAAGCAAGTGAAGTAATTTGCCCATGGTTACACAGTTAATATGTGGTAGAGGGAAAAACATTATTCAAAATCTATCATCACAGCATTTTCCTGGGCCCAGATCTTCCTAAGATTCTTTCTAAAGCTGCTTTTCCTTTTTCCTATTGTTACCCATGATGCAGACAACAGGCACCTCTACAAAGTCCACCTCTAGCAACTGAGTAAGTTAACTACTCGAAAAATAGCCCTCAGGGTTGTGATTCTTGCCTAATTCATGCCTGAATTAAAGTTCAAACTTCAGATTTTGTTAAAACTGCATACATGCTTCTGGAAGTTCATATTATAAACTGGCAACTTGACTAAAAACAGTTGCCTATCTAAAAGGTGCATTAATAGATGAAATATATAGGCAACTACTAATATAGAATAATTGTCCCTTAAAAAGTGACAGCAAAACTTAAATCTAGATTTAAGAACTCTAATTACTCTGATTAAAAACATATTTATGATCAAACATATGGTAATGATAATACAGCTGAGCCTTCACAAAGTTATCAGTTTGGTACTAAAACAAAGGCAATCTAAAGCTTTATGCTTTTAATCTAGCCTTTTTGTAACACTTTAACTTCAACAGATTAATTTGAAGTAATAGAAAAAAAAGAAATAAGCCATCAGCAGTAAAAGCTGAGAAACAGCAACCGAGCTGTAATGATAACTGTATTAAAACCAAAGGAAAATATTAGGCTAAGGGTATTTCCATCTATACATTCCTCTTTTCTTCTAGCTCTCTGCTTAATCCCAAATTTAAAAGACCAGTTGTAAAACGGCGGGGTGCCAAATTAAAGCACACTTTATTTTCAGATGTCTCCATACTCATAGGCTGACTTCCTGTCAGGAAGAGTTCCATTTCACTGAATACCCCAATCAGCAGGGAACTTGCAGAATTAAGTGCCAGTTGATATTACTTTGTTTTGCATTTACCACCCCTGAGAATAACGTTCAAAGATCCAGTTATATAGTCAGCATGGTATCATCCTTCTGACTAGACTGCCAAGCCACGGGGTGTACTGCCAGTTCCACAAAATTTACCTTAAAAGGTGGTGCTTTCTAAACCCTAGTGTGCTAGTGAATCAACAGGATGCCTGTATTTCAGAATAAATCCTGCATCTAGAGCTAAATCATACTTCTCTTTGGTTACAAAGCACTTTAATGCTGGAAAAGCCTTAAACCAGATTCAAGAAAAGACCAATTAATATTCACTAATTCATCAACTTAAAATTTTTATTTTTTTAAGTGAAATGCAATAATTTAGTCTGATTTATTGCATTTTTAATGTTTTACTATTTTTTAAAGACAAATGATTTCACCTTATTAAAACAAGTCATAAAAATCTGAATCAAGGAAAACTATAATTTTCTTTTACCATATTAGCATAAAGTATAGTTATTAAACTGGCTTCAAATACTTGACAACTGTTGTAAACTGTCGAATAAACAACTAAAAATCATTAGTTACGATTTTTCATGATTGGTTAATATAGCTTCAATCTTAAATTATCCTCTCCAACTCCCACAGACTTCTTATGCTTCAAAGGTCACCAGTCTCTTTTCATGAAGTCAACTATTTCTATTGCACACAAAATTAATTCTGAGCATTCTAATACAGCACACCTATGCTCACAGTCTTTGGACATTATAAGGATAAAACATTCACAGCAGCTCTCAGACAAAAGTAGGTGATTGTACTGGAAGCCTATTTTTTGATCCCAGTATTAATCATCGTCATACTGATTCTCACACATTCACAATAAAAATGCTACAAGCACTGACAACAAATCAGAGACAATCAATTTACAGTCATTAATTTTCTATAAATATACTTTAAGGGTGAGGAAAAAAAGCATCTAATATAAAAGGAGGGTAACATGAAAAAGCTGAAATATTAAATTACTGATCCTAGTTGGACTGTTAGGGGAAGCACACTGACAAACTGCCCACCCTGGTCATGCCCATTAGTAACCATTGGCATGAGTTGTTTTATGACAGGAGATCCTGGTAAGGGATACGGAACTAATAAGCCACCCCCAACAGGAAGAGATCGGGAAAGGTCAAAAGGAGACACCGCATGTACGTTCACTTTCCAGAATCCCTCTTGCTAGCATCCATCTTGGCTGAGCAATGCCTGCGCCACCAGGAAAGACTCTGAATTAGAATGATTGGCCAAAGATAACCTGGAAACTTAATCCCATTACCATAAAACCTGAGACTGCAAGCCACGCAGCAGAGCAGTTCTCCTGGGTTCCCTTACCCTACCCTACTGCTCTCCAGCCAGGTGCTCTTTCCCAATAAAATCTCTTGCTTTGTCAGCACATGTGTCTCATCGGACAATTCATTTCCGAGTGTTAGACAAGAGCCCAGTTTCAGGCCCTGGAAGGGGTCCCCCTTCCTGCAACAGGACCATACTACATATAAACTGATCTTAAAGAATCCAATGGCTCTTATTAAATTTGGAAAAAGGATGGATGACTATAAAGAAAATAGAATAATTTATTGACAACATACCAAAATATAAATGTAAACATTTAATACATTTTGAAAATTTGTTGCCATGTAAGCATTTTCAGCAATCTTTCTACTAAGATACAGATGTGTCTTTTTAAGAAACCTTGAGGTATAACAAGATGTTATCATATTGGGGTAAACACCATTTTTAAGAGCCAGAGGTTCACAGTTGTCATATTCTCTTTGTTAGTAGAAGTGGTGGTCTCTGAAATGAATGCTGGGTTATTTGAAGCTAGTGAATTAAAAGTGATAGAAATAATTCTACAGAAAGAGAAAAACATACATGCACAAAGTGATTTCTTCATAAAAAGTCATCAGTTAAGACTATTTTAACAGGTCCTTTCATGACTCTTTTAATCAATCTCTTTGAGACCCAAAGCTGATCAGGCAAAGGGATTTAACATGCATCATTTTCTTACTTTAAAACATTTAAATAAGTATAAGGTAAGAGTTCGGGATTAGGATTTGAAGCCCATACATAAGAGCTAGGATGCTTTCCAGATTAAAGTAAAATTTAATAGAAGAAAGAAAAGTATTAAATAGGATGGTATCTGTTCCTTACGGGGAAGGCAATGGCACCCCACCCCAGTACTCTTGCCTGGATAATCCCATGGACGGAGGAGCCTGGTAGGCTCGTCCATGGGGTCGCTGAGTCGGACACGACTGAGCAACTTCACTTTCACTTTTCACTTTCATGCATTGGAGAAGGCAATGGCAACCCACTCCAGTATTCTTGCCTGGAGGATCCCAGGGACAGAGGAGCCTAGTGGGCTGCCGTCTATGGGGTCGCACAGAGTCGGACACGACTGAAGCGACTTAGCAGTAGCAGCAGCAGCTATTCCTTAACTAAAATACTTTCTAATGAATCAATGGCACCCCACTCCAGTACTCTTGCCTGGAAAATCCCATGGATGGAGGAGCCTGGAAGGCTGCAGTCCATGGGGTTGCGAAGAGTCATACACGACTGAGCGACTTCACTTTCACTTTTCACTTTCATGCATTGGAGAAGGAAATGGCAACCCACTCCAGTGTTCTTGCCTGGAGAATCCCAGGGATGGGGAAGCCTGGTGGGCTGCCGCCTATGGGGTCACACAGAGTCAGACACGACTGAAGTGACTTAGCAACAGCAATAGCAATGAATCAAAAACACATGATTTTTAAAGGAAATGTTACTTAAATAAGGTAAATATACTGATTTATTCAAAAATATCATTAAATGATTTTATTATAATTCTGACATTAATAAAGTACACAAAATGGACAATAAGAAATGGTTTCCTGAATTCAAGGAGTTTTTTTTTTTTTTTTTTTTTATTTAACTTTACAATATTGTATTGGTTTTGCCATACATCAAAATGAATCCGCCACAGGTATACATGTGTTCCCCATCCTGAACCCTCCTCCCTCCTCCCTCCCCATACCATCCCTCTGGGTCGTCCCAGTGCACCAGCCCCAGGCATCGAACCTGGACTGGCGACTCGTTTCAAATATGATATTATACATATTTCAATGCCATTCTCCCAAATCATCCCACCCTCTCCCTCTCCCAAAGAATCCAAAAGACTGTTCTATACATCAGTGTCTCTTTTGCTGTCTCATATACAGGGTTATTGTTACCATCTTTCTAAATTCCATATATATGGATTAGTATACTATATTTGTGTTTTTCTTTCTGGCTTATTTCACTCTGTATAATAGGCTCCAGTTTCATCCACCTCATTAGAACTGATACAAATGTATTCTTTTTCATGGCTGAGTAATACTCCATTGTGTATATGTACCACTGCTTTCTTATCCATTCATCTGCTGATGGACATCTAGGTTGCTTCCATGTCCTGGCTATTATAAACAGTGCTGTGATGAACATTGGGGTACACGGGTCTCTTTCAATTCTGGTTTTCTCAGTGTGTATGCCCAGCAGTGGGATTGCTGGATCATAAGGCAGTTCTATTCCCTGTTTTTTGAGAAATCTCCATACTGTTCTCCAAAGTGGCTGTACTAGTTTGCATTCCCACCAACAGTGTAAGAGGGTTCCCTTTTCTCCACACCCTCTCCAGCATTTATTGCTTGTAGACTTTTGTATTGCAGCCATTCTGACTGGCGTGAAATGGTACCTCATAGTGGTTTTGATTTGCATTTCTCTTCTAATGAGTGATGTTGAGCACCTTTTCATGTGTTTGTTAGCCATCTGTATGTCTTCTCTGGAGAAATGTCTATTTAGTTCTTTGGCCCATTTTTTGATTGGGTCATTTACTTTTCTGGAATTGAGCTGTAGGAGTTGCTTGTATATTTTTGAGATTAGTTGTTTGTCTGTTGCTTCATTTGCTATTATTTTCTCCCATTCTGAAGGCTGTCTTTTCACCTTGCTTATAGTTTCCTTTGATGTGCAGAAGCTTTTAAGTTTAATTAAGTCCCATTTGTTTATTTTTTATTTTATTTCCAATATTCTGGGAGGTGGGTCATAGAGGATCCTGCTGTGATGTGTGTCAGAGAGTGTTTTGCCTATGTTTTCCCCTTGGAGTTTTATGGTTTCGGGTCTTACATTTAGATCTTTAATCCATTTTGAGTTTATTTTTGTGTATGGTGTTAGAAATTGTTCTAGTTTCATTCTTTTACAAGTGTTGGACCAGTTTTCCCAGCACCACTTGTTAAAGAGATTGTCTTTAATCCATTGTATATTCTTGCCTCCTTTGTCAAAGATAAGGTATCCATATGTGTGTGGATTTATCTCTGGGCTTTCTATTTTGTTCCATTGATCTATATTTCTGTCTTTGTGCCAGTACCATACTGTCTTGATGACTGTGGCTTTGTAGTAGAGCCTGAAGTCAGGCAGGTTGATTCCTCCAGTTCCATTCTTCTTTCTCAAGATAGCTTTGGCTATTCGAGGTTTTTTGTATTTCCATACAAATTGAGAAATTATTTGTTCTAGCTCTGTGAAGAATACCGTTGGTAGCTTGATCGGGATTGCATTGAATCTATAAATTGCTTTGGGTAGTATACTTATTTTCACTATATTGATTCTGCCAATCCATGAACATGGTATATTTCTCTATCTATTAGTGTCCTCTTTGATTTCTTTCACCAGTGTTTTATAGTTTTCTATATTTAGGTCTTTAGTTTCTTTAGGAAGATATATTCCTAAGTATTTTATTCTTTTCATTGCAATGGTGAATGGAATTGTTTCCTTAATTTCTCTTTCTATTTTCTCATTATTAGTGTACAGGAATGCCAGGGATTTCTGTGTGTTGATTTTATATCCTGCAACTTTACTATATTCATTGATTAGTTCTAGTAATTTTCTGGTGGAGTCTTTAGGGTTTTCTATATAGAGGATCATGTCATCTGCAAACAGTGAGAGTTTTACTTCTTCTTTTCCAATTTGGATTCCTTTTATTTCTTTTTCTGCTCTGATTGCTGTGGCCAAAACTTCCAAAACTGTGTTGAATAGTAATGGTGAAAGTGGGCACCCTTGTCTTGTTCCTGACTTTAGAAGAAATGCTTTCAATTTTTCACCACTGAGGATAATGTTTGCTGTGGGTTTGTCATATATAGCTTTTATTATGTTGAGGTATGTTCCTTCTATTCCTGCTTTCTGGAGAGTTTTTAATCATAAATGGATGTTGAACTTTGTCAAAGGCTTTCTCTGCATCTATTGATATAATCATATGGTTTTTATTTTTCAATTTGTTAATGTGCTGTATTATGGTGATTGATTTGTGGATACTGAAGAATGCTTGCATTCCTGGGATAAAGCCCACTTGGTCATGGTGTATGATCTTTTTAATGTGTTGTTGGATTCTGATTGCTAGAATTTTGTTAATGATTTTTGCATCTATGCTCATCAGTGATACTGGCCTGTAGTTTTCTTTATCTGTGGCATCTTTGTCAGGTTTTGATATGAGGGTGATGGTGGCCTCATAGAATGAATTTGGAAGTTTACCTTCCTCTGCAATTTTCTGGAAGAGTTTGAGTAGGATAGGTGTTAGCTCTTCAAGGAGTTTTTAATCTAATAAAAAACCAAGATTTATAATACAGTACAACAAGTATGAAAACAGCTCTTGTGCCCATAAATTTTAACTCTTTATAGCACTTGTTTCCATAAACTCAGATGGAGTTCTCTAAATTGATAAATTCACAACTTATAACACAATGTTGGAGGCATCTGAGCAAAGAATTAAAGAAAAATAAGAGTTAATAGGACTTGGAATTATTTTTATTCTAATTTATTATAAAAGCAAAAACAAAACCCACATATTAAATAGCATTGTTATTATGTAACATATGCAGAGAAAGATTTTCATTTGTTCTAATGACAAAATTTCTGTACATGTCAAAGATAAGAGTTCTTCAGACCATATCAGAAAAAGAGCAAATTAGTCTCCCATCTATTAATTTAATGAATGTTCCTAAATATACCTGAGTGAATTTGAGCTACCAGTATTCCATTCTCCACTCACTTCTAGGATTAAGGATTATCAACATAGATTTTTCTTGTTTACTGTCTTTAGGAATTGTCTTATAGACAAATTATACTTTAAAAAAAAAAAAACATAAAAACACCACAGATGTCAGTGAAAAACCCCTGGACTAAGGCATTAGAGTCATTTTTTAACTCTTAATTCTTTAACCCTATTTCTTTAACCCTAGCTCTTTAGCCTCTTTAATAATGACTTCATATTTTTATTATATATATATCCTAATTGCAAGCCATCTCAAATCCTGATTGCTTGAATGGATAAATGAATGACCATGAAGAATAACAGCCACTGTGTAATTCAGCTGTGTAACTACAAACTATGGCTAAAATTTCCTTCTACTACAAATTGTTAAAAGTTTATTGCTAAAATTTTACTTATTTATTTAACAACTACTGAAATTTTCTTTCATCAGACACTATCATACACCTTTCACATATATATTAATTTCATTTTATTTGGACCTCTTGCACTTCATTTAGTGCATAGCAAAGTTCGGTTCTACAAATGGGTCAATAATAATGTACGTAATATCCCATTAATATAAAATATATTCTAACATTGGATTCTGGAATTTATGCTAAACATTTAAACATGATTACAGAACATAAATTATCACAATAGTGACTAAATGTAAAACGTCAATGTAATGTAAGTTACTCAACCAATGTAGGATATAGCTATATAATCAACTGATGTCAAATATTTCAATTTATCCTTAACCTTAGGATTAGCTTTACATAAATATTATAAAAATACATGCATGTGCGTGTAAAAATAAACACACAACAAATACACACTGGGATACTTCTGGTTAGACTTGAGTTGTTCTAAAAAGAATATGTATTCTTAATATAATTAGCTCTGAACATTTATGTCTTCAGAAACAATATATAAATTAAGCCCAAATTACCTACAAAGGATAGAGAACAGGTAATTGAGATAATTCTTTTGAATGAAGTAAAAATACTCAGTGTTTCATAAAAAAAACAAACAAACACAGCTGTACTTTTGCAAATCTACTGATTTTCTATAATCATTGTGATTCGAGAAGCAGATAAAATCAGAAGAAAAATATGAAAAAATGAGGTATTTCCTGTAGTATTCTCTGTTTCAATGCTGACATTTATTCTAAATTATATTTTACAAAAATTATCCACGTCCACTATGGCCAAAAGGATTCTGTGATCAAATACGCTAATATTATTCCCATACAAATTCAACACACTTTATTATATACATATTTTATGCATACACAAACACACATACATACATGTATTGACTAAAGGCCTTGAGGGGCTCCTTCACTAAGATCCTAATTAAATTTAAACCAACATTTTCCAAGCTTATTGTTATCACTCTGCTTTTCTCACAGAACATCCATCATCATCTGACAGTACACACTAGGGTTTGCTGTACTGTAAATTTCGGATGATGAGAACTGATCAATCACCTAGCAATCACAAAACCAAAAAGGAAAATTATATAGGTACAGAAAAGAGTACAGGAAATGCTTTAAGAACTTCACTATCTATTGATCCTGATGAAATTATAAAAAAACATACATGGAACCAGGAAAAGACTTTTGGACTGGAAGGCAAAGAAACCTGAAATGACTTACTCATGGAGAGAAATACAAGTAGAGTTAGATTAAATAGGGATTAACAAATAGATTTTTTTATGTTCCATTCCTATTCCACTCCTTGCCCCTATGACTTGCTTCTGTTTCTCTTAAACTTCTGATAAAACTTCCATGTTATATTACAATTATTTGTGTCTCTTACTAGATTAAGAGGTGGGACCTATCTTAGAAGCATTCAATACATGTCTGCTAAATAAAAAAAGAAATACCACAAGCAGGCATATCCAGGATTCAGGGCAGATAAACTGACACAAAGCTCTGCGTAAGAGAGCATTTGAACTGAGCCTGACTGACAGTGCATCGCCTCATGATACTGCTGCATAAAAGCTCTATACCATGAGATTCCATACAGGTTTAAAAAAAAAAAAAAATGCACGCTTGACACTCCACTCCAGTACTCTTGCCTGGAAAATCCCATGGACCGAGGACCCTGGTAGGCTGCAGTCCATGGGGTTGCTAAGAGTCAGACACGACTGAGCGACTTCACTTTCACTTTTCACTTTTACGCATTGGAGAAGGAAATGGCAACCCACACCAGTGTTCTTGCCTGGAGAATCCCAGGGACGGGGGAGCCTGGTAGGCTGCAGTCCATGGGGTCACAGAGAGTCGGACACGACTGAAGTGACTTAGCAGCAGCAAGGAAGTTAAGACACTTATAGTTCCAATGAGCAACTTAAACTCAAAATTCCCATTTTGTGCTTATCAAAAAAGATAATCCTTTGTTTTACTGACTCAATTTCTTTTTAAAAAACATACCATTAAAGCTTTCCAAAAAACGATTAATATTTTCTTAATATTAGATATTGAGTTGTAGCTGAAAAGGTTGAATTGTACCCTAAATACAGCACACTCTTGAGAAGCTAAGCACCACAATTAAAAGAAGTAAATCTCCATACATATTAACTTCTACAATAAGAAAAATCCATGCACAGTAACAGAAATCAAATCAGTAGCAACTTGAGGTGAAAAGGGTAGGGATTAATTACAAAGGCTCAGGGAACCTTCTGAAATGAAACGGTTGTTACGTGTTTGGGTAAACTCCAGGAGTTGGTGATGGACAGGGAGGCCTGGCGGGCTGCAGTGCATGGGGTCGCAAAGAGTCGGACACGACTAAGCAACTGACCTGAACTGAACATGGTTGTGTATATACAAAAATGCATTAAACTGTACACTTAAATACTGTAAAATATTATATATACTGTATATTAATTATGCTTCAGTGAAGCTGATCTTTTTAAAAGAAGTAAATGTGATGAAAGTAAAAGAAAATGAAAAAAAGTAGGACTCTCTAAATGAACATGACACAATATACAAAAGTATGAGAATATATCATAATGAAAAAGACAAAAAGGTCAAATCCCAAAACACAGAGATTTAGGATGAGTGTTGTGGGTGTGAGCGTGAGCGTGCTCAGTTGTGCCCAACTCTTTGCAACCCTATGGACATGGACTGGAGCTGCCAGGCTCCCGTGTCCATGGGCTTCTTCACGGGATACTGAAGTGGGGGGTGCCATTTCCTCCTCCAGAGGATCTTCCCAACCCAAGATCCAGCCCATGACTCCTGCAAGGGCAGGCAGATTCTTTACCACTTGAGCCACCTGGGAAGCCCATGCTCACTGTCACCATTCATTTATTAATTACACAATTATATAAATATTTAGTTGAAGAGTAATTATGCTGAAAGTTGGAAATACAGAAGACAAAAACACAGTGCTGCTTTAAGAAACTTGAAAGCCTAATAGGAGAGAAATAAAAATCCTAGGCAACTTTAAGAATGAAATTACTGTAAGGTGGGTCAGTGATTGCTCTGGATGTATACCTTAAGTTTAGAGTTGTGGGGAAGAGATGAGTCAACAAAAGCTTTCCAGAAGACACTGCAGTTTAGCTGGGAGCTGAATCATTTATTCATTCCATATATATTCACTGAGCAGCTATCATGTGACAGGATAGTTGGGTACTAGGTGTGCTTCACAGTTTATCTAGAAAACTAGATATAGGAAACAGTTTATCTGGTACACTAGGCATATGTACTCTAGGTTCACAGGAAACCAGAGTAGAGAGAGGGAGACTAGCAATAAAAATGCAGCAAATTAGCACACATGTGCTGAGAACCCACAGCATGATGAGTGCTAAGAAGACATGAAAAGATATCAACTCTAGATATGATGATCTGAGAAGTGGATAATGAAGATGAGTTCAGAGTGATAAGAAGAAACCTACAATTAGAGTCACTAAATTTGAAGGAGGGAAATTTTAGGGAAAGGACAAAACCACTGCCAAGACACAGAATTATGATGGCCATTTGGGTATCTTTAACTCCTTGGAAGAAAAGTTATGATAAACCTAGAAAAGCAGAGTTTCTAAAAGCATATTGAAAAGCAGAGACATTACTTTGCCAACAAAGGTCCGTCTAGTCAAGGCTATGGTTTTTCCTATGGTCATGTATGCATGTGAGAGCTGGACTGTGAAGAAAGCTGAGTGCCGAAGAATTGATGCTTTTGAACTGTGGTGTTGGAGAAGACTCTTGAGAGTCCCTTGGGCTGCAAGGAGATCCAACCAGTCCATTCTAAAGGAGATCAGCCCTGGGTGTTCTTTGGAAGGAATGATGCTAAAGCTGAAACTCCAGTACTTTGGCCACCTCATGTGAAGAGTTGACTCATTGGAAAAGACTCTGATGCTGGGAGGGATTGTGGGCAGGAGGAAAAGGGGACAACAGAGGATGAGATGGCTGGATGGCATCACCGACTCGATGGACGTGAGTTTGCGTGAACTCTGGGGGTTGGTGATGGACAGGGAGGCCTGGCGTGCTGCAATTCATGGGGTCGCAAAGAGTTGGACATGACTGAGCGACTGAACTGAACTGAAATAGTTCACATAGCTTGAGAACAGATATAAGAACAAAGTGATAAGAAATGAGGTCCAAACACCAAGAGAGACCTGAGAGTGAAACAGGTCTTTGTGCCATGGTATAGAGCTAGTTTGCTGCTGCCCCCCACCCCACCCTCAGCTTGGTTTTCTTTTTAATGATCAACTTTACTCAAAATACTCATCACCACAAAAAGGAAAAGTTCATGAAATAAAATCAAGAACAACAACATTAATATCATATATTTAAGGGAATAAACTCAAAAGGGAGAAGAAAACTAGAATCACAGAAAAGACATTATAGGGGAGTGATGAAAAAGAGAAATGTTTTACTATGAAGAATCAGGAAAAATTTCAAACATAAAACAGACAGTAAAGAATCATATGAGTGGAGATGACTGGTTCTTATTATGAATGTTATCATTTTAAAATCAATAATTCAGATATAGGAAGAAAGAAATCAAAAATGACCAAACCTTTTACTGATACCTCCATACATAAGAAATATTTCTCAAAATACCAACAATCTACACATTCTAATGAAAAAAATGTATTAAAGAAAAATCAGGCTAATGTTATATTTTAAACTAACTTTTACTGCTAATTAATTACTCAGATAGGATGTCAGGCCAGACTACCTGGTACTTCTAGTTTTTCTATATACTCTATGCATTTCTGATAAATGGGAAAAGAATAGATGACCTGGCAGAAGGCTCAGACAATAATTTGTGATTTACAGGACATGAATGCAGCTACCATAAGATTTATCTGACAGCCCTCTCCGATAGTGGACTGTTGAGTATCCGATGGAATGATTTCTAGTCTAGAAAGTCTACTACTGAGTAGCCATACACATTATTTATTTATTAGATGTTTTGGGTTGAAACCATTTTTAAATGATGCACTTCACAATGCAGAGTCATAAATTTAGCTTTAAACCCAAGAAGGGAGGTAGTGTTATTGGAATGTATGTCAGACTGAATTAGGATGAGCAACACAACGCTTTTATAAAGTGGCCTTGAATGCAATGTCAATTCTTTCAAAAATGATATTAATGTCAAATGAGCAGTATACAAACACTTTACACAATGCTGGAAAATAGTACTTGAAACATTTATGTAATATTTTCTTTAAATTCATAGAGATTTTTATACGGTTTATATATATAAACAATAAATATTAGGCAAAAATAAGTTACATGCTTCTGAAAAACTGAATCTGAAATACAATTAAGAACTTGTTCGATTTTATTCTGTGCATCAGAGAGTATACAGCTTCCTGAAGAATGTATACACATTTATTTTAAAGGAAATTTAAATTAAGCTTTGGAGCTTAAATAGTTCCTGAATGATTTTATATGAGATTGAACACAGGAATAAACCTAATTTAATAAACCATAAGTGTGTGTGTGTGTGTGTGTGTGTGTGTGTATATACACACACACAACTTAATGGAAAAATAATATGCTTGCTGAATAATTTGAGAAAGATTTCCAAATCTAAATAATAATAACATTTTACCTTAAAATGCTAAAACTTAAATGGGATAAAATATGAAATGGAGCCTAATCAACCTCTTAATGAATGAGTGGACACTGAAAAACATATCTTAGTTTAAGCTTTTACAAAATGTACAATGATCTGTTTGGTCTGAAAGACAGCAAACCAAATGTGGTCATTTCCTCATTTCTTAAATTCAGGCTCTAAATTCTCTTTTGTAATACAATATGGCAGATTTAAACACCTTGTAAAGAAGACTACAGAAAGAAAATAAATTTTGAATGGTTTCAAGAAAAATAATCAGAAGATGGCTGACTGTCATGAAATAAACATCAACTAATTTGTAAAGTTTTAAATCAAATTTGCAGATGCTAAGTTCATAAGCATATCCCATTATTTATATGATTAAAAAGGAGTTTTTGACCTGATCTTTCGATCTTTGGCACTCAATCCTCTCCATCTCTTCCTAAAAAATTGATTAAAATTTTAGCAAGAGACCAGCTTTTCACTTCCCACCCCATCTCAGACTAAAAAAAATTATCAATCAAACTCAAGCCATCCCCACCCAATATCTGCAAAATGTCGACTTCAAATTCAATTTCATATCTCTAAAGCTTTCGTGTAGAAAAAGACAGTTCACTTCTTAACAAAATAAATCACTTTTGCGATTGCCAATCTGACCTCTTTGAATTAGGAAAATTCAAAGTGAAAAATGTAATTATCACCCCAGAACAATCTGTATACATCTGGAGCTAATTCTGGCTTCATTTTTCACATCATTTTTCACACTGTGCTCCATCTTATAGAGATGCAATGGAACTTTTGAAGAAGTTGTAAAAAAATGTTTAGAACTTCAAATAAATCAATAATGTGTTTTATTCAAACAAAACTTTGAGACTGACTTTTGCAACTTACTCTCAGTGATCTGCATATCCCATTTGATCAGAATAGTATTAAACAGCACCATGACATAGATGACAAATAGGTGTATTAGAACATGTCATTCTTTACTTTTCCAGCTTCTAACATTCAACTGTGTAATACACTATATATCTGAAATAATTTCATGTATGAAGAATATATTCACATTTTCTAAACTAGAAAGTAAAACTTCATTATCAAACTCTACCTATGAAACAATAATATCACACTACAAACAACAAATTCATACTCCTGGGAAGATACATATAAAACTGGAAGCAAATGCTTCTTAAATTAAGTATAATTTCATGTCAATGTAAGAATGGCATATGGTAATTTCCATTTAAGAAATAAACAACCAATTATTTCAAATGAGATTACTCAATGGAAATTTTATCCCGTCAGCTTTTAAAGAAATGGAGTTTTTTAAAGGAGATAATTAAATTAAAAACAAGATTCTCACTAAATCTAAGAATAATAAGCCCACTACCAACATAACTACTCTTTACAAGTTCGTTATAAAAATCCATTAGATGCAATCTCTAGAAGTAATTGTTCTTATTGCATTTTATTGACAATGCATAGTATTGATTTTTAACACCTTCTATGATTCTTTAATTTGTATTCATGAAATGTCCATCAGCACAGTCTAAATAAATTTGGCAATATAGGCACTAAAATGAATAAATCGATGCAAAGAAACATTAATTTTGCATTATCCTTATTCGTCAGGCAAGTAAACCAGAGGAGTTGTAAATGAAGGTCAAAGGTTTTGAAATGGGTCAGAACCCTTGACCTCTAGACCAATACTCTTCCTATTAATAAAGGCTATTTTAAAGTTTTAAGTAGGGGAATTTACTACCTGCAAGATATCATTTTTAAAAGACTACAAAGAAAACTCTCAATAAAAAGCATTCATCTATTTAACTGCTAAACAGAGGGGGGAAAAAGAAATCACAGGATACATGATTTTTATGTAAGTTTTTTTTTTTTAATCATTAGAGCTTACCACATGAGCGGTAAGGTTTCTGAACAATGAAAGCAACCTTGCTTTTAGGAATTTACTCTCTACATCTTATTATGATGGCTGCCATATTTTTGTTGATGTTTTCCCAAATCTACTGTGTATGTCAAAAATAATTAGCAATGACAAGAATTCAAAATTATTTATCACTCATTTTATAACCTCTGCACAAAAGGGAAGTAAACCCATTATTCCCAGGGGAGTCAGAGTGGCACTCTACAAGGTATAGAAATAAATCTGTTTCTATAACCTTAATACACAAAGCAAAGAAATTTAGACATCTAAAAATCATTTGATCTGAGCATTTTTAAATGTGGCTTGAAAAACCTGTTTCTCACTCACCTATACAATTCCTCTCAGCATGTACTTCAAAATTATCTTAGTAACAAACACAAGAAGTAATCCTTTTGCAATACAAAGAAATTATTTTAAAACTGCAAACTCAAAACTCGATTATAGAAAAAGCTTCTAATCAACAATTTTAACTTTTTTGCAAAATGAATTCATTTGAGAATTTACTTAATTCAGCATTTATTCTTGTCACTCACCTGAGAACACAGTAGCATAACCAACTCCACAACTGAACTACTAGACTTCATGCAAACCAGACCTATATTAAAGAGAATTTGTTTTTAATTTTATAAAAAACAAACGAGGGATTATTTCTTACACAACTTTGCCCAAATTGGTTTTTAAAATAAAATTCAACATATTGCTAAGAACCAAATCTATACATATTTAATGAGTAAACAAAACATTCTGTTGATTACTTTAAATCTGGCATCAAAACACCAGAATCTTTTGTAGCCGATTTCATTTCAGCTTTCAAATAACTATCACATTTATTACCACTTCATATACAATGACACTGCACAATACTCATGGAAATGTGCACAACATATGCCATATTGACTAATATCATCTAAATTTTGTTTTGGAGAGAGCTGATTGTTATACATGCAGAGAAGGGAAATGGCTCCCTGACCTTTGCTTTCTCTACCACACTCTCTCCCTTCAACCCTCCAGCTATCAATCAAGTTTCCATTTTGTTTCATGGCAGCAGACATCCCAAACACTCTTATTAGTACCTTGACCTGTGACCTCACTCTAAACCTTAACAGAAATGCAGGCCATTGTCTGTTATACACTCTTGATTTTTTTTAATAAATAAATTCACGTACATTTTCTCATTTATGTTTCAAGTTCACCAAAACTATCTCAGGAAGGAACTTTATATACTTAATATATACCTAAACAATTCTTTAGTTCTGATTAATAATAAGATTAGTTCAAAGAACATTTTACAACCAGTATCTTATAAAAGCAATGTCAATAAAAAGCACTAAATGACTGTATCATGCTAGTAATAATTAGAAAAATTATAATTTTTATTCTATATTTTTCTAAGCAAACATAAGTTTAAGTTCAAATTAATTTAAGTACAACAACTAAAATAATTCCCATGGCCCTTACGCACACCACACAATTGCCTTATTTCTATCTAACCAAGTTCTTACGGGCATCCTATCCCATCCTACTCCCCTTGTTTAATCTTTTTGCTCTGTGGTTCCTTCTCCTTCCTTCTTTTAGTCACAATGCCTCATGTCTGCTGATGGCACATGCTGGCACTCTGTAGCCTTACGAGCATCATTCAAGTTCAACAGGTTGTTCACTCTCTTCACTTTTTAGAAAAGGCAGACACATTTTTCTCCACATCTGAAAAAATGTGTAAATGTGTAATAAAGAGATGGTGGTAATGGTGCCAGCACTGGCATGAAAATTAGCTACAGAATATCTACATGTTGCATTAAGCAAGCAACACATTTAACTAGACTAAACTGTAGTTTCTATAGAGCTGAGATGAGCATACGCCCTCAGGCTAATGCCAAGGCCAAAACGAAAGGCACAGCAATACTCTGATTACTGGTGTAGTCTTTATTGGTCTGAAAACCTGTCACTTTTCAGAAAACATGAAAGGAAGTTTCATATATTTCAACTTCAAAAGCCACTACTTTCAGCAAGTAAATTTAGGTCTTTCTACAATTAGGTCATTACTCCTTATTGCTTGTTCCTAGAGGAACCAGATTTCCTACCAACTTTCCTTTCATTGCAAAGCATTTGGGCCCTGATCTAGCTCAGCCTTTGATAGCCACTAAAACAGTGAACCATAGTGATTCAAAGGAACTTGGGCCATCCAAAGTTAGAAAGATTTACAGGTTGTTTTGTCTCTCTACAGCGTATGGTAGGATGTATACTTTCAAAAAATTACTTATTTCAGTTTTATTTCTCAATAAGATTAGAAAACCAGAGGAAGGGTAATACAACCACATATCAGTGGGGTTGAATATTCAAAAATAGTTAAGATGTCAAACAATATCTCACAGTTTGATTAGAACAATTCATGTGTTTTTTGGAGTGAGGTTTTCTAGATTCTAAAGGATGGGTAGGGGGCCAGAGTGGATGGTGTGTTAAATTTTAAATGAGAAATGGCTTCAGAAGACAGAAGAGTGTTTACATTTGAACTTCAATAACTTAAATGCCCAAAGGGGATCAATACTGCAAACACAAATATAAAACCATGGGAGTAAGTAAATAGGAAATCATCTCAATAAGGGACTTGGTTTCAGATTGCAAAACTTAATCATATCTCTTTTTGATCTGAATTTTTACCTTTCCATGACACTGGCTGAATAGATGAAAAAGCAAGAAATGACTTATAAACCGGCAAATCTATCTTCAGATCTACATTCAGACTCCAAGAATTATCCAAAGGAAGGCTTTCAAACAGCCCATAGGTGAAGCTGTAAGTTGCTACAGAAGTATCAGTTTTCACTTCATACAGACAAATTCTACTATTGCCCCAGTTAGCAGAAGGTGAACAAGGTGCTGTAGGTTCAGAGATCTGACCAGACTCATAGTCCGACCCTAGGGATCAGTGTGCCTGGTTTTATTTTTGATTTTTCACTGATATGGAATTGTAGTCTCTTCAAAAGAAGACAAATTAAGAATACCAAAGCCAAGAGTTTTATATACTCTTTGGGTGTTTCATGACCAAAGACCACTGCAGTTTCTCCACCTCTATTACCACTGTTTTCCTTACTAACTTAGAAACATTAAATGAATTACCAGATATTAAGCTATCAGTATCTGAACCCACTGAGGTATCTAAACTCTCATGTATACCATGAAAAATAGGTATGACCATTTTTGGAACATAAGAATCCAGTTTTTTCCTTTCCTTTTTCCTTTCCTTTATTTATCTTAAGTCACTTTAATCTACACAAATATAAAGAAATGGCATAAACATTACTAGAAGTTTTAATAATAATTTAGGCATAAAATCAGTTTTTCCCCGTTTTCCAGGTTTCCTTTCCTTTATTTATTTCCTTTCCTTTATTTATCTTAAGTCACTTTAATCTACACAAATATAAAGAAATGGCATAAACATTACTAGAAGTTTTAATAATAATTTAGGCATAAAATCAGTTTTTCCCCGTTTTCCAGGTTTTGAAAGTACTTGCCTATAATTTGGATACAATTAATTGTTCCCCATGTATCTGTAAACATGACATTCATCTTATAAATATTAATTCTAAATTTCAAATAAACTTCTAATAGATGCAACATTATTATTAATTCTGGTCCTTTTTTCCCCTGCATTTAAGTAATATGTTCTATCTTTTGTTTCCTCTGGTCCTCCTTTTTGAACTAACACTGTCAAATGCAACAGTCTAGGAAGGTTGACACTCCGGTAGTCTTTTGCCTGGAAAATCCCACGGATGGAGGAGCCTGGTGGGCTGCAGTCCATGGGGTCGCTGAGGATCGGACATGACTGAAGTGACTTAGCAGCAGCAGCAGAAAAGGTTGACAACCCACTCTGGTACTTTCTTGCCTGGAAAATTCCATGGATGGAGGAGCCTGGTGGGCTGCAGTCCATGGGGTCACTGAGGGTCGGACACAACTGAAGCGACTTAGGAGCAGCAACAGAAAGGTTGAATTTTGCAAGGTCACTTTTTCTCGTCTCGAATTCCAAAGTATTTTCATCTTTAGATTATGAACGCCATTTAGAATGATCAATCAATTGATTTTTTTCGCTTCTATGTGAATGCTTCCTTCTGATCGTCCTTGTGTACAAACCTGCTTCAGTAGCTATTCACTTAGAAACTGCACCAAGCAAGCTGGAGGGCACACTCATCAACATGAACACGGTCCAGGCCTTTTTAGCAAAATGAGATACTCCAGGTTTTTGTCACAAAATATCATATCAATTTTGTAGAGTAAACTGTTCCTGTTGAATGACACGATGCTGAGAAAATCAATTTCCTTTTTGTCTACAGAAATGTACTGTGCGCTAATGAAGTCTTGAGTTTGATAAAAATTATGAATCAGATCAGATCAGTCGCTCAGTCGTGTCCGACTCTTTGCGACCCCATGAACCGCAGCACACCAGGCCTCCCTGTCCATCACCAACTGAATACTGCTCCCTATCTCTTCAAATTCAGCCACAGATGGTCCAGTACTTATAAAATGGCTTCTCCTATCAAATTTTTTTTTACCTCACCATTATGGACAGAAAATAGAAAATTCTGACTTAACTATATTCAGTGAAAGCTAAAAATAAGACATAAAGCTGGTATCCACAGACTTCATTTATATCAATATTTCTCAATAATTTTTGAAGAGCCTAAAGAGCATTTCATACCATTTTTTCTTAATTGTGACCCCATGAAATTTTAATCCTAAAAATAAACTATACAGATGTACTGTGAAAGTGAAAGTCACTCAGTCATGTCCAGCTCTTTGCAACCCCATGGACAATATAGTTCATGGAATTCTCCAGGCCAGAATACTGGAGTGGGTAGCCTTTCCCTACTCCAGGGGATCTTTCCAATCAGGGATCGAACCCAGGTCTCCTGCAATGCAGGTGGCCTCTTTACCAGCTGAGCCACAGGGGAAGCCCCAGATGTACTGTGGTCTATTGGAAAGTCAAAAACAACTGTAATACCTAAGATATTTTTGCCCTCCCCAAATACCAGCTTTTAATCCGACAGAGAAAACAAGTTTATATCTTCTTAAAACACAATGCAATACTTTGGCAACATAGTAAGAAAACAGAGAGTGATCTAAGATTTGGTTTCCTAGTTCACCCTGATGCTGGGAGAAGTTCTAATATTCTTTTTTTTTTTTTTAATTGTTTTAGTCCTTAGCATAATTAGAAATAACTGATGAGTAATGATCTTCTAAAGGAGATCAGCCCTGGGTGTTCTTTGGAGGGAATGATGCTAAAGCTGAAACTCCAATACTTTGGCCACCTCATGCGAAGAGTTGACTCATTGGAAAAGACTCTGATGCTGGGAGGGATTGGGGGCAGGAGGAGAAGGGGACGACAGAGGATGAGATGGCTGGAAGGCATCACCAACTCGATGGACGTGAGTCTAAGTGAATTCCGGGGGTTGGTGATAAACAGGGAGGCCTGGCGTGCTGCGATTCATGGGGTCGCAGTGTTGAATATGACTGAGCAACTGAACTGAACTGAACTGATGAGTAATGATAATTAGCAAAATGTTTTAACATATAGGAAAAATAAGATCACAAAAAGCTCATAATGAACCTTAGATTTATAAAAAGTGCCAAATAAAACCATTTAAGGTAACTGTCAGAACAAATTTTATTTACAAGTAATCATCTTTTTCTTTTCGGAAGACTTCTTTAAAAACAATAAAAGTAATAAAACATCAATTCTTACAAAGGGTTATAACTACTTGAAAGGGGTGGTTAATACTACTAAAATTGAGCCAATCAGAAAATATGTGACTCTAGGCATGATATAACATGAATTATCACATATAATTAAACTTCAAGCCATCAGAAAACACATAGACTAGAGAAACTGTTAAATGACATCACCAAGAGTAGCCACAGAGTCTCAAAATACGTTAACATCCTACAGAACCACCAACCCTATTTCTTCAACAAGTGAAGAACGTGAAAACCAAGGAATACTGGGAAACTATTTGACATTAGCATGGATTTAAGAGACATATCAAATGAAAAAAATGATTTTTTTAGATCTTAACTGGAAGAAAATCAATTATATAAAAATATCTTTTTAAATAAAGATGAGCAGGGGCTGAGTATTAAAGGACATTATAGAATTACTATTAATATTATTAGGTATAAGAGAAGCAATTATGATTATGTTAGAAAGTATCTTTTTTACATGAATTATTAATTATTTACAGGTGAAATTACATGATGTCTGTGGTTGTTTTAAAGACTAAAGGAAAACAAAATGAGGTGGATATAACAGTTATGGCAAAAACAAAGTGTCTGGGTATTCAGCAATAGTAACTTTATAAATATTGCAATTCATACTTTGTAAATATTTTAAATGTTCATTAAAAATTATTAATTAAAATAATTTAAAAATTTTAAAGTAATAAGGTTTCAAGTACCTGGTCACACAGCTAGTGACCAACAGGGACTGAAGGCGCCTGCTTTTTTTTTTTTTTTTTTATCACCGCACCATGCAGCATGTGGGATCTTACTTCTCCAACCTAGGATCAAACTCTGCAGTGGAAGCATGGAGTCTAAACTGCTGGACCACCAGAGATATCCCTTCTACTGACTTTTTTAGTTCACAACTTTTTCAACAGAACTATGCTGCAATAACCTCCCCCTCAAAACTTTTCTGTTTTACAATGCGCAAAACTACTACCCAAAGGATTCCTCACAACTTAAAATATATTTGCTATATATTGCTATATATATATATATTTCTATATATATTTGTTATATGCTCTTAGATCTATTCATTACTTTTATGAATACAATCCAGTGAGGAGGCAATGATCAAGTTATTTTTTATAGATGATCAAAAGCACATCATCTTCCTTTTTTTTCATATTATCAGAATTTATCAATAACAAATTGATTCTAAATTAAATTTTGTTTAAGGATCTAGAATTTTCAAATTTAATACTTCTGATTATCTAAGAAGATCCTATTGTGCTGGGCCTATTATAAAATTCAAAGATCAACTAAATAGCAAAAATGTACTGCTATACTGAAAGGCTATAATTAATACATTCATTTTAGCATTATAAAATGAAATGTAATTAACAAGTTGTCATACCACTTTAATAGAATAAATGTTTGATATATGAAGCATAAATTAGGGTGAATTCCTTCAACGTATCAATTCACTTCCTTTCAAATTTTATTACTTCATTAGGTCAAACAGTCCTTGGCTAAATAATTATATCCTTCAGCAGACAGAGTAAACTTCTACCCCAAATTTGGTTCAATGTTTCTAAAATCTGAACTTTTTTCCCACATAAATTCAATGCTACTCCTTGACTATACAGAAATAATATCAATCATCACCAACCCAATACATATTTACAGCAGGGATGATGATGAAATTATTACATTAGCTAATGACTATTTCTGGAGAAGGCAATGGCACCCCACTCCAGTACTCCTGCCTGGAAAATCCCAAGGACGGAGGAGCCTGGTAGGCTGCAGTCCACGGGGTCGCTGGGAATCGAACACAACTGAGCGACTTCACTTTCACTTTTTACTTTCATGCATTGGAGAAGGAAATGGCAACCTACTCCAGTGTTCTTGCCTGGAGAATCCCAGGGACGGGGGAGCCTGGTGGGCTGCCATCTATGGGGTCGCACAGAGTCGGACATGACTGAAGCGACTTAGCAGCAGCAGCAATGACTATTTCTTACAGATAGATGTTTTAAGAGCCAAATAAAGTGCTGATATCCCATAGTTAACACTAAGATAAGGATATCTTGAACTATTAACCTATCTATAACTTTCATTATCATTATATCCTTATTACTATAAAAAGAGGGGTTTTTTTCACAAGTTTTAAGAAATTCCATAGATAACCTAGTGACTGATTGCCCAACAAAAAGTCATGATAACTAAAGCTGTAAAGATATTTAAAGATACTAGCGTACAGATAATTGTGCTTTCCCATGATTTTCCAGCTTTACAAGAATATATGTCTTATCCATAAAACATCAAACCTTGATACAGACTAGCCAGATTTAGTGAACATATACTATAAACACTTTTGAATGAAAAGATTAATTGGACATTATCATTGATGAAGGTCCTCTAGCTTCTCCTTTAAAAAATGTTAGTTACGGGAATGAAGACTGGTGTTTTGAAGTCAATCTGTTAAGCTGAAACAATAAATCTAATTGTTTGAAAAGTTGATCTCTACTGAACTGATTTCTACTGTCTGAGAAATTCAGGGTAAGTCAACTTTCATTTGGTTGAGTTAGCTTCTTGAATATTAGAAAACACTTAATCTGACAAGCACTTCATCCTTTAAAAAAGAGAAAAGAAAAGCCCCAATACCTCTCCATCCATTCCAAAAATGGATGGTTTTCAATCTGCACAGCAATTTACTTCTCCACTCTGTCTAGTCTGACAGAATCTCAAAGTACCCTATCTAGAAAAGATCAAGCAATCTAGGTAGGATACAAGCAAGATAGAGAAAATACTATTGCCTTTTTTCCTTATTCGTAAAACAGAACTTCACTAGTAAAGACTAATAATGCATTCCTCAATTTCATAAAATATGGCAATACACTGTTGTTTATATAGATCTCAAATTCAGGTAAAATCTCAGGTAAATACACCACTTATTGCTGTTAACATTAGTCTCTCGAATTCTCAATTTTCATGGTTAATTTTAATGTATTAGACATTTCTTACTTCTTGCATTCAATACGTTTTCTTTTATTGTTCCCCAAAACACACCGTTAGAAACCTGCTGAATACAAATCTCTTTCAAATCAGTGATTAAAAACCTTGAACAGATTAGAATATCAGCCACGCCGTATTCTTTAAAAGATATGTACAGACTCCGTGAGAAGCCTTGTCAAAGGCTGAAAACAATAAAACCTCATGCTTCTTTTATTGTTCATTTCAGTTTTAAACCCTGAAATTTAAATACATACATGAAGAAAGAAAAAGGACTTACTTGTTCCTTCTATAAGCAGTTCCTGTCCATGGCTACCCAAAAGTGTCCGAGAAAGAAAAGGTGCAAAATCTACAAATATCTCTCGCAGAAGAGGAGCTGCCTTTTCCAAAGCATGTTCGAGCCTCTCTGTAATGCTAATGGAAAGATGTTATTAATTATTGTTGATCGATTTTTTAATTTTTAAAGTGAGTTTCCGTAAAAATGTAAAATTACATGAAAAAATTGAAAATCATCTAATGACTCATTATTGCTATGTACATCACTCCTCTGCCTGGAATATCCATTTTTATCCTATTGTGCATTGCCACCCTTAGTCCACACAAACAAGCTGGCGAACAACCATTCCAAACATCAGCTCTTATTAGAAGTCTTCACTGGCTAGTAGAGAGCGCTTGCTTTTGCCCCCATGACAACCAAAACAACTTTTTTATCAAAATTTAACAACCTTCTATCAGATTTTCTATTGACCATGACCAGGCATGTATACATGCATTCCAGATTTTCTATTGACCATGACCATGCATGTATACATGCATTTATACATGTATAAAATAAATATACATACATGTGTTCATACATAAATAAATAGTTGCCAATGTGAGGCAAATTCAAGTTTTGCTTTTTGGAACTTTATGGAAAATTTTTTATCAAATCTTCTGTCAAATTTTATCAATCTTTTATCTAATTTTCTATTGACCATGACTATGCATATATATAGACTGAGAGACTTCACTTTCACTTTTCACTTTCATGCATTGGAGAAGGAAATGGCAACCCACTCCAGTACTCTTGCCTGGAAAATCCCATGGACGGTGGAGCCTGGTAGGCTGTGGTCCATGGAGTCGCTATGGGTTGGACACGACTGAAGCAACTTCACTTTCACTTCACATGCATATATATAGACAGACAGATAGATACATATCTGCACACATACACATACATACATATTTGCCAACATGAGGCAAATTCAAGTTTGGCTTTTTGGAACTCTCTAGAAATTTTTTTTTCAATATTTTCAATCTGCACTTGGTTGCATCCATATCCAACTATATACATATATACATCTTTAATGAGTTAAATGACCAATCTAGACAGCATATTAAAAAGAAGAGACATTACTTTCTCAACAAAGGTCCATCTAGTCAAGGCTATGGTTTTTCCAGTGGTCATGTATGGATATGAGAGTTGGACTATAAAGAAAGCTGAGAGCCAAAGAATTGATGCTTTTGAACTGTGGTATTAGAGAAGACTCTTGAGAGTCCCTTGGACTGCAAGAAGATACAACCAGTCCATCTTAAAGGAGATCAGTCCTGAGTGTTCACTGGAAGGACTGATGCTGAAGCTGAAACTCCAGTACTTTGGCCACCTGATGGGAAGAGCTGACTCATTTGAAAAGACCCTGATGCTGGGAAAGATTGAGGGCAGGAGGAGAAGGGGACGACAGAGGATGAGATGGTTGGATGGCATCACCGACTCAATGGACATGAGTTTGGATGAACTCCAGGAGTTAGTGATGGACAGGGAGGCCTGGCGTGCTGCGGTTAATGGGGTCACAAAGAATCAGATACGACTGAGCGACTGAACTGAATGAGTTAAAAAAAAAAAGTCCCCTGCATTTCAGGAATTTCATTTTCTAACTATGAACTGAACCAAACATGTTTACAAATAGTCACTACTTATTTACTGTTCCTACAAAGAGTACTTCCTATTTATACTGGCAACAAGAGATGCTACTGAAATTATCAACAGGTAAGCTGCTGAAAACGTCTGTGGTTAACAACCACCTCTTCCCAGGCATTCCACATAATACTATTTCTCTCTATTGATCTCATGGAGCCTCTTATCCCTGGATGATATCATAACTATGAGCCTACACTTGTAGCACCCAAGTACCTTTATTTGGAAAATGCTATGCATTTTCCAATTGTGGTAAGGCATATATCAAGGACTCTAGCCACAAAGGCTCTAATGGTGAAATATATTCACAGCTTTCTAAATTAGAACTTGAAACACATATTCCTAACTAGATAAGATAACGGACAGTAAAAATCTACCTATAATTCAACATCAACATAAACTTATTTCAGCATTTCTAGGGAAGAAAAACAATGGATTCCAAATGTTCAGTCTACAATCATATGAAACGTAAACCACTAGTTATTAACTACCTGTGAAATTAAATATTTGTTATCCATTCAGCATTTATTGATCCCAAATAGCTAATTCTTAGGAATCTTTTTCACCTCATCTTCTTTCAGAAAGAACTTCTAAAATATTCCCAAGCCTCTAAAAGTCATTTTTTTAAGTAATTAAAAAAAAATTATAGCTAGATATTTTGTTATCAAAAGGAATAAATTACAAATATTCAAATTAATAGCTTGAATACCTCATATTTGAAACTTGGTCTTGTGGAACTGAACCAACTGTTGGAACTGCAGGTAATTTTGCATTAGATGATCTACCACCTATAAGAGAAAATAATCATTTATGGGATGAACAAGAGTTCAAACAAAAAAGGTATCTTGATACCAAATCACAAAAAAAAAAAATACTATATTGCATTTTTCCAGGTGCATTTTGCCAGACAGCACAGTTAGTAAAGAACCTTCCTGCCAATGCAAGAGACACAAGAGATGCAGGTTCAATCTCTGCATCAGGAAGATCCCCTGGAATAGGAAATGGCAACCCACTCCAGTATTCTTGCCTGGAAAATCACATGGACAAACGAGTCTGGAGGGCTACAGTCCATGGGGTCGCAAAGAATCCAACATGACTGAGCACCCACACACCCACTACATTCTTAATGCCTATTATAATTTGATGGGACTTCCCTCGTGGCTCATTGGTAAAGAATCTGTCTGCAGTGCGGGAGATGGGGGTTTGATCCCTGGGTAGGGAAGATCCCTTGGAGAAGGAAACAGCAACACTCTCCAGTATTCTTGCCTGGGAAATCCCATCGACAGAGGATCCTGGCAGGCTACAATCCATGGTATTATAAGAGAACTAAACATGACTTTGGAGAAGGCAATGGCACCCCACTCCAGTACTCTTGCCTGGAAAATCCCATGGATGGAGGAGCCTGGTGGGCTGCAGTCCATGGGGTCGCTAAGAGTCGAACACAACTGAGCTATTTCACTTTCTCTTTTCACTTTCATGCACTGGAGAAGAAAATGGCAACCCACTCCAGTGTCCTTGTCTGGAGAATCCCAGGGACGGGGGAACCTGGTGGGCTGCTGTCTATGGGGTCACACAGAGTCAGACACGACTGAAGTGAGTTAGCATAGCATGGCATAAACATGACTTACAGACTAAACAACATAATTTTGATAACATTAAAATCTACCAATTAACAAGGTTTTTCTTGAATCATTTAACATATAATTCTCACATAAAGGAGTCTTTGCAACCATCAGCTGAAGAAGTAATAGAAAATTCTGAATCACTCAATTGGGATGATGATTCATTCAGTTCAACATCAAATAGCAAAGGACATACACAAAGGACATTCAGTTCTTAAAACTGAAGCAAAAAGGAGAAACCACTAATTCCAAATTTAGCTTAAATAGGTATATGCCTCATTACCATGACAACTGTCTTCTATGCAGTCACTAAATAACTTCTGCTCTATACTTTAAACACTTCTGAGTCTAGTTCTGCAAACATCATGCAATGATCAACTGAGAAATCTTTCTTAAGTGATGCAAGCAGAATATACACTCCCCCCTGGGTGTCCTCACTGGAATGAGGACTTAACCTGACGTTGTATTTGTCATACTATATTTCAACTGATTTTTTAAAACGTCCTTTTCCCTCGTATACTAATCTTTTTGAAAGCAGAGATCTCATCTTTTTCATCCATCTCTCTCAAACACCTAGATAAAGTAACACAATAGAAGGTTCTCAATTTATAATTGCAAAAATCGTTCCCTTAATCAAACCATCTCCTAGATTTTAGTAGGTCATTCTTCCCATATGGTATATAATTCCCTCTCCATTTCCTCTAATTTTATGTCCCTATCTTTGTTCAAACTACTATATGAAATTAATTTCCATCGTGTGATCTAATTTTGCTCTCCAATGAACACTCTCAGATATCCTTATTTTTGTTTATCTGTATTGTTCAATGGCCAACTCACCCTCTTAGAGTACAAATTGTTCACACTATCCTGCCCTATACAGAGCTAACTTCTTTATGTTTTCCAAAAATAACTGTGCTTATAAATTTTACTTGGCAAGAGAAAAATAAATACCAGGAAATTAACTCTGACAGAGTCAAAGAATGGACAACACACAATATAGGAAGTTTTGAAAAAGTCCAGGAAACTAATTTGGATGGTAATTTACTGAGGCTTGAAGAGTTCTAAAAAGTTCACAAAAGTAGGGGGGAAATAAAGTTCCCATTTAAGAATCAGAATATATGAGATAGAAAAGCATTTAATTTAAGCTAGGAGGAAGACCTGAAGTAACAGAAGGGTCATTTCCTAAGATTGATAACAGGGTGAAAGAGGAGGAGAGAGGACAAACACGGTGTTAAACACCACTCTCCAACACAAGGGTCACGAGAGCCACTGGGACTTAACCAGGAGGGCATCCTAACAACACGGAGGGGATGCGCGCAGGAGATGCACTGGCAGTCCAGGAAGTGAAATTCCCATTTCTAAAAACAATGTCTTCACAGGACGCCAAGTTAGTATTAGAGCAGACTGAAGTCCCATCACAATTCTATAGAGGGACAGACCAAGAAAGGCAGCTGACACATTGAAGCAAATGAAACAAAGATGCAAAGCTTACACACAAGGAGGGAAGAGAGGCTTGAAGAATTCTGGAATCTATCAGGATGCACTATCAGAGGTCTGCTGCTTCTGATCCATTCTTAAAACTTCAGGCATGGGCACACTAGAAACACCTAAAGTAGACAAAGTGGTGTGGACAGAAAGATAAGAGAGAAATAGAAGAAATTTCCATCTAGCATGCAGAAAGAAAGATGGTAGAAACAAGTGAGAAGGTAGAAAAGCAGCCTCTTTGACATTTGGGAGCTGGCTGTAATGTCAACTAGGCCCTGGGGTGGTTAAGTGCTGGCTTTAGAACCTACAATTAGGTCCTGGTCTTCTTTTGCTGACTATGAACAATTTCATAAAACAGCAACATCAAACAATGCCATGTCATGACTATGATGAACCAACATAAAATACCCTCTGTAATCATGTCCCAAAAGACCAAAACATGAACTCCAGGCAAATAACAAAGATGGTCAAACATCCCAAATTCTAATATGAAAGACTGCTATTTCTTTACTAATTAGAGCTTTAGGCTCTGTCAAGTCTTCCATGATTTTAGATAAGACTTAATTAGGATATCTAAATCATAGAATTACCCATGCTTCCTGACAGTACCTAATTCAGAAGAAAGGCCCACGTCCATAACTCTGACCTCAAACTATCATTTTGTTTCCAATTATTTTATTTACCCAATGCACGGATACATCCTGATTTTTAAATTCAGAATGTTCTGTGCAAGCCCTCCTAGTCCCAGTCCTTTTCCAACGGCAGCCACTAGTGGCAGTTTGGAAATATATCCTTCCAGACTCTGTTCTCTACACTTACATACATACAAACTCAAATCCTTTAATAAATCGTTTTCCCGGAGATGTCCCAAGTTTCCTCATTGTCTACATTCTCCCTCACTGAATTAATTTATTCAAACAAAGGTTTATTACTAGGATCTTGATTGGAGGACACTGATACAGACTTTAGACAAAGTCATCAGAGAAAAGATAGGAATCGTGGGCTTATTTTAAAAGAAACAGAATTTAAGAAATCTCTAAGTAAGAATTATTTTCCATAACAAAATTTAAAGGAAACAGAATTTAAGAAATCTCTAAGAATTATTTTCCATAACAATCTATTTCATCTTGGTAAGATGCACATTCTCCCACATGATAACATCTCTTAAATCAATGAATTTTACAAAGGTATCTTAACAAGTAGTTAACTAGAAGTTGAGACCTAATTGTGAGAAAACTGGATAAAATCAGGAAAGCAACAGAATCGAGTCTGTAATTTGGTAAAAGAGCATTGAAATATGTATAATATTATATCTGAAATGTATTAATTGTTCAAACTAAACACTATCATGTTACAATTTATTCATACTAGATGTTTGTAATGTTTCTGATAATCAATAAAAGAGATTCTTGATTAAAAAAAAAAAAAAGACTAAAGGAGGAGGAACGCAGTAACTCTCTGAATTCACTGTTTTGACGATCTACAACCTCAAGATTATATAAACTAAAGGAGAAACAGTTGTAAAATATAAGCGTATTATTTGAGGACACATATACCTTGGAGATATTTTGGGTTCAATTCCATACCACGGCAATAAAGTAAATATCACAATAAAGCAAGTCACACAAATTTTTTGCTTTCCCAGTGCATAAAAATCCATTTGACATCATAGAGTTACAACATACTTTCAATCTGTTAAAAAATTTTTTTTTCATTTTCAGAAATATTTTTAAACCACACTATATCTGAAAACCACAATAAAGTGAAGCACAATAACTATATTCTTTTACAAATTGTGCTTTTTACAAATTGAAGATCTGTGGCAACTCTGCATCAAGCAAGTGTATGGACATCATTTTTCCAATGATATTTGCAATATCATTTCCAATGACATCCACATTTTGGTGATTCTCATATTTCAAACTTTTTCTTTTTATTATTATATTTATTATGGTGATCTGTGATCAGTGATCTTTGATGTTATTATTGTAAAACTATTATGACTGAAGGCTTCAGTTATGGTTAGCATTTTTAATAATAAGTTATTTTTAAATTAAGGTATACACTTGGTATTTTTAGACATAATGCTATAGGATAATGTAATTAACTTTTATATGTACTAGGAAACAAAAAATTCATGTGACTCACTTTGTGATAACCACTTTATTGCAGTGGTCTCCAAGGTATACCTGTATATAAAACATATACTCTCATTAACATACACATCTATATAGTACAGTCCGTAACCTGACCACTGAGAGGACCTGTGAGCATCTAACACCTAATTGTATGCACCCTGGCTTCTAACTACTATATCCCACTATATAGACAAATCTGAAACAGTTGATTTAGTATCTGTGGAAGAAAAGCACAAAATGAACTTGAAACATCTACTTTTGTTTTCTAGAAGGCAAGGAAATGTCCAAGGAATGACAGGATATGTCACAGTGGCAAAGGGGCCAGCTTAAAGGGACTCGCACCTACCAAGATGAAGACAATCTGAGCATGAAAATAACAACAGCAACTGATTATAACACATCCAATAAAACAGGAAGCCATGAAGCCATGCTGATAAAACTGACTGTGGATAAAATTAACAATCTGGAAAATAGGATATTTAAAGAATTTCAAAGTATATCTCGACAAAACACTTACTAATTACAATTCTACAATACAGAAACCTGGCAGCTATACTTTAATCAAGTGATGAAAATGGTCACTGTCAAGCATTTTAACAAATCAAAATTGTGCACCATATGATTAGATTCTTTCCTTCTCTGTCCCAGAACAGTCCTAGCAGAGAAATATAAGGATTTTAATCAAGAGGAAATACCAGATCAACTCAAATTCAGGGATACTCATTTGGTTGTTCCCAATATTTTACAATAAACAATGTTTTGCATATGCTTATATAAATCTATATGCACTCCTTTATATCCTTGAAGTAACTTCCTAAAGTCAACAAGCCCAAAGTTTAACTGTTGATACACACTGGCTTCTCTGGTAGTTCAGCTGGTAGAGAATCCACCTATAAAGCAGAAGACCCCCATCTGATCCCTGGGTCAGGAAGATCCCCTGGAGAAAGGGATAGGGTACCTACTCCAGAATTCTTGCCTGAAGAATTCCATGGACAGAGGAGCCTTGAAGGCTACAGTCCAAGGGGTGGCAAAGAGTTAGACACAACTGAGTGACTTTCACTTTCACACACTGTCAAATTGCCCAACTGCCCTAAAGAAAGAAAAAGTAATTTCCACTTCTTTGATTATTAATAAAATTGAATATATTTTTCCCAATTGACAGGAAACAAAACAGGAAACATTGACTGTTCTGATCTTTTGAGTATTTTTATTGGAATCTTGTTCTTTATGATTCCACTCATCAACCACCCACAATCAAAGCATTTTCAATTTGAATCCTAGCTCTATCAATAAAAGGTCAGTTTGTTTGATAACAACTACCCTTAAGAGGTTATAGAATAAATGTTTAGGGAAAACAGAAAGGATTCTGTCACTTACTGTGTGACCTTGGGCAAAGTTACTTAAGCCCTCTGTGCTTTACTTACCTCATCTAAAAAATTAACAGTGATATGTCACAGAATTATTTCAAGGATTAAAGTACTTAGAACCTATACCACAGTAAACATTCAATGAGTGACAGTTTCCCTTCCTACTCTTCTATTCTAGGACCACCTTTAAAATATTGAAAGGAAGTTATCATGTTTCCCTTTAGTCTGTACTTGAGGCTGAAAAGACATCCAAATTTTTCAATGATTATTCATGTGACATTAAGCACAGGTAACTTAAATGAGATAAGCTTATAAAATGAAGTACCTTTACAAATTTCCCCATACAAACTTAAGATGAAAGGTAAATTCTTTTGAAAAATCTAGAACCCAATCCCAGATTTCACTGCTATAAAAAGTAGATTGCCAATAGTTTCATTTATCAGACTGGTATAAAAAACAAAGCGCCATAAACATTTGGTAAATCTAGCCACTGTCCTCCACAGCCTGTCACTGCCTCACACCATTCCCAAGATTTCCTGGATTACTTCAATTTATCCAGGCACTTTGATTCAGCTTGCTCACTCAACTAAGGCAAAGTTAATTCTGGGTATAGATAAACAAAGCCAAGCTCTAATCAGGGGTTTTGTAGATTTAACTTATTAAGAAATAGTAAAGATCTGGGATAACTTGACCTTCTGAGAAACATGACTGGTCTTTAGGCAGAATTTGATCAATAATCAGCAGTTCTGATTACAGGTCTCAGCCAAACAGAAGCACTGGGAAATGTGGACTGTTTTATTGGAGAGCGGGTACTTCAGCAATCTTCCCAGTTACCCTCTGGATAATTCCCCAGCCTAGCTCTCAGAGTCCTGGAGAAGGCAATGGCACCCCACTCCAGTACTCTTGCCTGGAAAATCCATGGATGGAGGAGCCTGGTAGGCTGCAGTCCATGGGGTCGCTAAGAGTCGGATACGACTGAGCAACTTCACTTTCACTTTTCACTCTCATGCATTGGAGAAGGAAATGGCAACCCACTCCAGTGTTCTTGCCTGGAGAATCCCAGGGACGGGGGAGCCTGGTGGGCTGCCGTCTATGGGGTCGCATAGAGTTGGACACGACTGAAGCGACTTAGCAGCAGCAGCTCTCAGAGTAAGCATACTCCTACAAGATGAACTTATCCAGAGTGAATCTCTCTTCTCCACAACACATTTTCTTCCCTTCCATTGATAATTAGAGTTGACTTTTCTTTTTATTAAGATTATAGTTTCTTGCTGACCTTCTTGTCATACTTGCCACCCTGCTCAAGAGAGAGCTAACTATCATTACATTAAAAACTTAACAAATTGAATAGAATCTATCTTAATGCAGAGGATTGATTTTTAAATTAAGTACACATTTTTTTCATACTAAGTTTTTAAAGTACATATTATCAATTCCCATATTTTCACTGCCAAATGATTTACAGCCTTGCATTTTGAAAATAAAATATCAAAGTGGAAGGCAAGATAAAGTGAAATTGAAAATATTTATTTCTGTCAGGACCAATCCTTCTCTTCTCACATAACACTCATTAAGTCCTTCAAAGACCAAACACCGTTATTACACTCAGTTAATGATACCTGCGATTTTCTAGATTCCTGACAGCCATATGATCATTGAATCACGGCTGGCCACTGACTTCTGCTACCAATGATTAATGAAATACTTCTGAGCCGTTTTTAGCGACAGTTTTTAAAGACCATCTTTATTTAGAGTACGCTGGACATTTTCTCTAAAAGGACTAATTGGCATCTTTTCTTGAGCTTTTCTGAAGTTGACAAAAAGGAACATATAAGGTTCAATCTAGTTAAAAATAGAGACAGAAGTAAAAATTCTCAAGAAAATGTATGAAGCTTCATAAAGTAGTTTAAAACATTAGCTTTAACTGTCCAAACTGAATCTGATTTTAATAAGCTGAAAGATACATCAAAATTTGCAAAAGACAAGGAGCACTGAAGGATAAAAAAAAAAAGTAATAAAAATAATTCCTTGATACTACCCTAGAAATAATGTTAATTTTCAAACCTACATTTTTTTATTGTGATCTATAGCAGAAAGGGATTTTCTATAACTAAACTTTTTAAATCACAAGAAGACACATTATGGAGAAAGATAAATGAATGAATCAGCAACAGTTTTAAGAAAAAGGAAAAAACACAAAATTCACACCAGGTGTCCTTCATTCCTACCAGACAGAAAAATGTAACTTTCAAATACATTCTGTATTGTTTTCAGCTCAGATTAATCATAAATTTACAACAAATTTGTTTTAAACTAACAATAAAAATATTTTCAACAAGTGATCACACATGTAAATTCAAAAGTGCTTCCAACCTGTGAAATGCTACTGACTTATCTTTTCATTACCCTTACACTGATAAACTATCTCCTTCAAACTGACAATTTTCCAGACACTCAAAAGAACAAAAAGGAAAATGTAAATAGATCATCTGTCTAGTATCTATCCAGAGAATAGCCAATTGTTTGTTCAAGGTCCCTAAGGGTCTACATAAATAATGTCCTTTGCAATAAAGTCTCATTAAAACAAATGCCAATATTTAATCCCTAAACACTGTATTTTTCAACTTCATCCTCTCTCCTTTTCTCCCTCTCTCCCTCCCCACCCATTCCAGACCTATTCAAGGAGGGACAGTCTACATGCCAGTTTAAACTCTTCATTAAATAAAAGAAACTTTGATTGAATAAGTAAAGATAAGCCCCTTGGGTCAAACATTATATAAAGTGAAGAACCAAGTATTTTCTTTCCACATTAAAAATAAACATTCTAATTCATATCAATAATATGCATGGCTCTGATAAAAAAGAATACAGAGCCTAATATTCTAATAAAGGTATGATTATTGAATTTTGCAAATTAGCAAAGACTCAGCACTTAAAGTACTTAAGAGCAATTCATTTAGATCCTTCACTGGGCTTACTTCAATTCTGTTTTAATCATTTATGCTTTGCAATCACATATGTTTGAAAAATACCACAGGATATCTGAATAAAGAGTAACTGCATCTTAACAAGCAGTCTGGGCAATTAAACCTTTACTAATGAGTATTTTGAAAATCTATAAATTTTGATATATTTCTAAAAACCTCTATTTTCTCTTTTAGTGTTCTTTATAAACAAATATGCATACACAAAGCGTATACTTTGTTCTCTGATGAATATTTTACAACTTACTATGAAAGATCTGTCATTATTATATTAAATGTTTTTGCTAATAAAATGCTACAAGAGCTAAGCAATATTATTCAAACCAAACTCTGAAATTTGAACATTGATCATCATTTGAATAATGTATGCTGCTTTAAAATTTATTTACAAATTTATTTTTCACAAAATTATTTTGGAGATAATGTTTTAACAGAAAAGCCTCTGACCTCACATAAGTTGACAAGCTCCAGTTCTTTTTCTGGGATCCAGTCCTAGTTTCTCTTTAATTGTGCCACACGTAAAACATAGCAATCACATTCTGATATCAAAATATCCAAATAGTTTAAACTTTTCTGATACAAAACTAATGTTTTAAGTTTTCTAGTCCCATTATTTCTTCCAAGGAAATTTCCATTTTTGCTAATCTACTATCAAGCATATTTTTATTAACCAACAACTATTATTCAACATGAACAGTTCATTTTTTGTTACTGACTCGCTATAAAATTCAGAACTGAAGTCATCCCACGACACAAAGGTTTATTGTCTACAGGGACAGATATTAACTATACTTTCAAAAAGAAAATAATCCATGATCAAATCCAAGACTAATATCTAACTTGCTCAGATTTATAAGAATAAACTGCCCAGCCCAGCACATAATCACAATAACAATCAATTCATCCACAAACCATTTTCCCCAAATCCTGTTTGAATCAGGATAATAAGATCCAATATACTGTATATAGCCTACTTTTTAATGGCAAATAACTTAAATCAAGAGATCTACCAAAAAGAAAACAAAAAAATCAACTAAAATTATTAACAGCAGAAATATCTCTTTAATTGATTGGATTCCAGATGAAAAGAGAACAGACTACAAGGGAAGTATGGTAGGCAAAAGCATGAAAAGCAGGGCCGTAGCTGAGAGGGACTAGGGGCAGGAGGGGAGGGAACGACAGAGGACGAGAAGCTGGATGGCATCACTGACTCAATGAGTGAACTCCCGGAGTTGGTGATGGACAGGGAGGCCTGGCATGCTGCAGTTCATGGGGTTGCAAAGAGTCGGACACGACTGAGCACCTGAACTGAACTGACTGAGGAGGGTCAGAAACAGGATTTCTTATCAAAGCAATAATGTTCATGGCAGCAATCAATGGAATGGAATAGAAGCAACAAACTAAAATCAAGATACCACATAAGTGACAACAGGAGCCTAGTGACAAAGGAAGAGGAAAAAGATATCAAAACAAGTGACAAAACTAAAGACCACCATCATAGAAACAACTTACAATGACTTAAAACAGAATGAATTAATTTTTTAAATAATGGGAGCTAGAGAGAAAAAAAGAAACTACTACAAATTCTACTCCAAAATGGAAGACAGTGGGAACTATTTGGGAAACTCTACCACCATAAACTATACAAAATTTAAATAAGCGGGGGGAAACTGGTAAATTATGACCTGGATGCAGAGTGCTTCACTAACTAAAGCCTTTGACTGTGTAGATCACAACAACTGTGGAAAATTCTTAAAGAGATGAGGACATGAGACCACCTTAACTGTCTGCTGAAAAATCTGTATGAAGGTCAAGAAGCAACACTTAGAACTGAACATGGAACAACAGACTGGTTCAAAATTGGGAAAGAAGTACACCAAGGCTGCATATTGTCACCCTAATTATTTATTTATTTAACTTCTATGCAGAGTACATCATGTGGAATACCAGGATAGATGAAGCACAAGTTGGAATCAAGACTGCTGGGGGAAATAATAACCTCAGATACATCCAGATGATACCACCCTAATGGCAGAAAGTGAAGAGGAACTAAAGAGCCTTGTGATGAGGATGAAAGAGAAGAGTGAAAAAGCTGGCTTAAAACTCAACACTCAAAAAATCATGACATTCATTCCCATCACTTTAAGGCAAATAGAAGGGAAAAAGTGGAAGCAGTAACAGGTTTTATTTTCTTGGGCTCCAAAATCAGTGTGGATGGTGACTGCACCCATGAAATTACAAGACCCTTGCTCCTTGGAAGGAAAGTTATGACAAACTTAAGACAGCATATGAAAAAGCAGAAACATCTATCTGCTAACAAAGGTCCATACAGTCAAACCTATGGTTTTTCCAGTAGTCATGTATGGATGTGAGTTGGACTATAAAGAAAGCTGAGTGCCGAAAAATTGATGCTTTTGAACTGTGGTTTTGGAGAAGACTCTTGAGAGCTCCTTGGTGCATGAAGGTCAAATCAGTCAATCCTAAAGGAAATCAACCCTAAATATTTCTTCAAAGGATTGATACTGAAGCTCCAATACTTTGGCCACCTGATGTGAAGAGCAAACTCACTGGAAAAGATCCTGATGCTGGGAGAGACTGAGGGCAGGATGAGAAGGGGGCAACAGAGGATGACATGGTCAGATGGCATCACCAAGTCAATGAACATGAGTCTGAGAAAACTCTGGGAGATGGTGAAGAACAACGTAGCTTGCAGTCCATGGGGTTGCAAAGAGTCAAACACAATTTAGCAACTGAACAACAGCAACATCTAACAACTACAACAATCTTCAAGATAGAAAATTATTCTGTAACTCTGCATATGGTTCTTTAGGGTGAGTATTTTACATTATAAAGATTACTGGAAAATGGCTTCAGAAAAAAACTCATCATACTGTTTTGTATTATATAGCAAACCAGCGTGTGTGTTCTCACCTTGCAAACCCACTGACTGTAGCACACCACGCTGCTCTGTCCATGGGATTTTCCCAGGCAAGAATACTGGAGTGGGTTGCCATTTCCTACACCAGGGGATCTTCCTGACCCAGGGGTCACTGGCAGGTGGATTCTTTACCACTTGTGCCGCCTTGGGAGCCCCCTTTCTATCAAATATTACCTATAACTCAGACTTTTTCTATTTATATTAAATATTACCCATATATCAGCTTTCTTTCTATTTATCTCTTCTGAAGACTGCAGTAATTTTTTTCTTTCTCTTGTATCACTGTTATTTATTTTTTTATTTAACACTTTTTCTGTCTTTACTGAAATAAGTCAGACAAAGACTGCACAAATTTTTAAAACTCAGATCCTATTTAATTTGTCCCATGAATTGAAATTAAAGGGCATTGTATTCAAAATAAGATGAAAATACTGAACTTACTACATATGGTCTAGGAAGTTACCAGAAATTAATATTACTGAATTTAAAAGATGGCAGAAAGTTTCACAGATGTTAGTAACATCTGCCTTTTTCCCAACAGGGGGCTGCTCTAGAAAAATCACAGTTGACTCTTTTTAAAAAGGCCTTTCGATAGAGGTGAAAGAAGAGAAATTTGCATAACCGGTCCAAAATAGATCACCAAATTGCTTCTCCAAAAAAAAAAAAATCAGAGTATAATGGAACAATAAAGAAGAAGGAAATTCTACTAGAGCACTATACTTATTTTCCTTAGTTTCTCACTAAGACAATGATGAAAAAATATATACATATACAATACTTTTGCAAGATATTAATGACACGGGAATGAGGAGGGGATAAAACTAAGAAGGTATAATACGGGAACTCTCTACCTTCCATTCCTATAACCTAAAACATCTGAAAAATAAGGTCTACTACTTTGCTTAAATGTTTTAATAAAACAAAAACGAGACAGCACAAGGCTGTCTACTACCATTGCAGCTTTTAGTTTCCTTGTAAACATTTTTCTTCAACAACTATTTTTCCTAAGTATAAAAATAATATGTGAAGTGAAGTCGCTCACTTGTGTCCAACTCTTTGCGACCCCATGGACTGCAGCCTCCCAGGTTCCTCCATGCATGGGATTTTCTAGGCAAGAATACCGGAGTGGATTGCCACTGCCTTCTCCAAGGGATTTTCCCAACTCAGGGATTGGACCTGGGTCTCCCACATTGCAGGCGGACACTTTACCCTCTAAGCCACCCGGGAAACCCAAAAATAATATAGGATTACTGATAAATTTTTGGAAAATATACTAAAATTAAAAATTTTGAAAATCAAAATTTCCAGTAATTCCTGGAAATAATCATGTAAATTCAGTGCACATTTCCTCGCTTTTTATATATAAAATATACATACTTGAAATATTTACTATTACACAGCATGTAAAGTGTTGCATGTAATATTTTATTTAACCTACTGTGAGCATTTTCTACGATCACTCAACACTAAGAAAGTTGTAAAGAATTAATCACATTTAAAATTTTGAAAAAATGTTTCTGTTGACACAAGTAAACTAACTACAATGAAAGGCGAGAATAAAAACAGGGACGATAAACGAACAATCCTAGTCTTTGTTTCTAGAACACATGCTATGTAGTACACAGAAAGCAAAAATGTCCCTGACAATTGGCTAGGAGATATACTTGTTTACCAAACAAAAGTAGAACAGTGGATAGGAGGCCTGAAATGTCCCAAAAGATGAGGGGAAAACATTATTTCTGATTTTAATACAGCCCACCTACTCATTCTTTCAAAATTCCTTCTATTTTTCATTATTCTCATCCTAGAGTAACAAGAAAGAATAAATCCTTTGGGGGATTAATTTTTTTCTAGTTTTTTAGTTTGGGGTTTTTTTTTTAATAGCACAGCACAGAAAAATACTATTTACATGAAATAATATCCCCCTTGTTTTAACTTGGTCTTTTTTTTACTTATAGACTGCAGCAGGTTTAATAGCAGCCCCAAAGGTATGCCCAAGTTGTAACCCCCAGAACCTACAAAGAGGACTTTATTTAGAACAATCTTTGTACCTGTGATTGTGGATTTTGAGATGCGATCAGCTGAGATTAAGGTGGGCCCTTGTTTGTCTGTGCTCAGCTGCTCATTTGTGTTGACTCCTTGCTACCCATGGACTGTAGCCTGCCAGGCTCCTCTGTCCACAGACTTTTCCAGGCAACAATACTGGAGTGGGCTGCCATTTCCTACTCAATAACTTGGTCTTTTTACTATCACATAGTCTTCAAGTTCACCGGGTATTATCACTAAGTTTCTAATCAACAGCTAGGATTTCAGGTCTTGCACCCAAGACTTTGGAAGGAATATAGAAAGAGAGATGGGACAAAAATCAAACTGCAGTGAGACTTACTGAACTACCAAGACGAACACCTGAATGACGACTCGAGGGCAGCATTCCCTTCCCAAGTATCTAATTCAGACACTATGCAAGAGAGAGCAGAGTACTGGACACCACATGAACATCCGGCAATTGACAACCAGACTCAAAGACCAAATTTCACCAAAACTTCCTCATACTAACCACTACGTATATACATCTCAAGAGCAGAGACAGGAAAAAAGTATTTTAATAGATCTGTCACTCATTCATCCACCCAATCAGCGGCATCCAAATCATCATACGTTACTATGTTTAAGTGGGAAAAGTACTGAAATCCTTGATTTAACTTATTTCATATTACTCAAATTTATTCAGAAAATTATTAAATAATCAACAACATACTACAACACTATATTCATTTAAAACATGCCTTACAAAACTTTTTACTTAATCAACAATCCTAAACTTTGCTAAAATGAGATTAAGAACTTTTCTGTTGTAATCACTGGTAACAAACTCACCAGGTGATTCTCCCCCCACATCTGAGGCTTGAGCTGAATCTACTGAAGAAACCACACTAACAGCATTGGTAGGTATACCTGTAAGTGTGGAAGGTAAGACTGCTGATTTTTTTTGTTGCAACGATGACACTTCTGAAATGAAGAAAATAAATAGATGTTAAAATATAGAAGATCACACAATTATATAAATTTCAAAACAGAAAATAGGAAACCAATTTCTTTCTACGATATTATCTCTATTTTCATGTACAATTTAGAAAATATTCTCAATAAGGACTCACTTCAATGGTATTCACATTAATTTATTCTTTACTCTCCAGAATCAAGATAATGTTCTATGAAAATATAATAATACATGTTTAATGTAAACATGTATTAAACTTATATTTACTATATTCTTTAAATTTAAAATCATCTTTAATTATCCAACTTAAAATATAAGCAAAGGTATATACAAAAAAGAAATATGGCATTCATGTGCAGAAGTAACTTTTTCTTAACCTCAGAAGTGAAGCAGAAAACTCAACAGATTTCTACAAGAATTTTAAAGCACCAGTAAGTTGAATGATAAAACCTTAGAAATCTTATAAAGTAAGAAAATGCAGACATTAACAATTTTTAAACATGTATACAATCAAATTTTTACTTTTCAACCCTCAAAGACTATCTTGTGATAATATTACAAAGAAAAAACAATGCATACACATAAAAGCTACATAAAAAAATATCAACTAATCAAATTTGTTCATCTCTGTATTATTTAAACACAGGTATTTATGATATACCAATTTCAATTAAAGGGTAATACTTTATGCCAAAACAGTAACTAAAAGACCTTATTAGGTATAACGTAAAAGGCACTTTTAATTGAAGTTAGCTCCATAAACATGCAAAAACCCAGTTAATGAGGTAAAGAGGACAGCAGATATATAATGCACTCCCACAGCAGTGCTTACTTTTAATTACCCGGTGTTAACCATAAGCCTAAAGTCTTCAACATTCAATTTGTTTAATCACATCTTTTGTTGACAATATTGTAACTGCAAGCTTCAAGTATTCCCTTAACAGCTTTATTCAGTTTCGATATAAAGTTACTTAGACACTTGATCCCAATAAATGCACTCAGAAGTGAAAATTAAACAATTCCAATACTTTAAAAATACATTTTGCTTCTGTTGTTACACTGAAAGAGATAACACAAAGTGAAATAGCTTCTGTTTTACTTCAGTGCCTATCATGTGACAGCAAACACTGTCGCCAATTAAATCAAGTTCTCTTGTGCTAGGCATGGCGTATTCAATGTACTTGGGGGTAGCTGGTGGCACATCATTATAAGGGTGACTGCCAATGTTAACTATACACTAAAAAATAGAAGCAACAGCCACCTGAGCCCTCAATCCAAAATGCTGTGCTTAAATCATGGTAGCTTATATCACATGAAGATTATTGACTTTAGGGGGAGTGGATGACCCCCTCTCTGCATGTGTGCACGTGTGTGTGTGTGTGTGTGTGTGTGTGTACACGTGTGCTGGTAGTACATTCACAAAACAATATAAAATGTTCCTTGTGCATTACCTGCTACAGGCAAAACTTTACAAGCCTATTGTTTAAGAAAATCTGTAGCTATTTATTTGCTAGCAAGCTATTTTGACGGGAGAGGGGCGAACATGGGGGATTTACTCTGACATCTGATCACAAAAGAAACAACTAGCAAGATCTAGTTTACTCATACAAGAGCCAAGTACTGATAGGAGCAACTGAATTTAGTATTTAGAAAAGTGAAACCGTTTTTTCTATATTTGAAATTTAAGCCATAAGCCTACCCTTTGTACCGGCAATTCTACTCTTAGAAATTTCCTCACCATAACTTAAGTCCATAAAGAATAGATATAATAACATTAAGAAATGCTTTACTAATAACAACAAAAAACTGGAAATAGCCCTGAATCTTTAAGCAGAAAAATGATTTAAAATTTGGTGGTATACATACAGAATGGGATAATAGTAATAGAAATAAACTGCTGATTAACATAACATGCATGAATCTCAAAAGCATTATGTTCAGTGAAGGAAGCCTTATACAGAAGAACACATATTGTATTTCCTTTAAGGATGTAAGGATGTAAGTCCTTCATGACCTTCCTACATGACGTTCTAGAAAAGGCAAAATTAATCTGTTGTTTAAACAATTTAGAACAATAATTGCCTGTGAGGGTGGGACAGGCACTAGCTAGGAAGGAGCATTAAGGAGCTTTCAAGACCGAGGAGAACTAGACTGGAAATTTAGGTTACACAGGTGTTTAACTTGTCAAAACTCATAAAATGGAACACTTAAGATTTGTGCCTATCACAGTATGTACACTTTACCTTAAAAAACTATATTGGTCTCTGGTTACAGATCTACGCATCTAAACTGTTTTAAGACTGAAGTGATCTTATGCCTGCAACTTTGAAATGCATAAAAAAATAAGACTGATGGATACAGAGATGATTACATGGAGAACTGTACAATGAAGTAAACAAATAAAGACTAATTGCAGAATCTCAATGACAGGTCACGAAATGTTCACTGTACAATACTTTGAACTTCTCTGTATGTTTAACAAAATGGTGAAAAGATAGCAACAACAAAAAATTTACCATAGATGTCCTATAAAACACATAATCTCTATTCATTCAAGATGGCGCAGTTAATAAAAGATAACAAAAGAACATGACCTCATTTTTGTTCTTTCAAACAAGGGCCATTAATAATGTTTTCAATCATGAATAACAGCTATAATTTAGTTCAGTAAATATTTATTGTCCTGTATCTTTCACACATTCTCATTTCAAATACATCTGAAGTGTGGCTTCCTATATGAATTTACATTTAACTACCATTCCTCACTCCAGTACTCTTGCCTGGAAAATCCCATGGATGGAGGAGCCTGGTGGGCTGCAGTCCATGGGGTCGCTAAGAGTCGGGCAGGACTGAGCAACTTCACTTACACTTTTCGCTTTCGTGCATTGGAGGAGATGGCAACCCACTCGTGTGTTCTTGCCTGGAGAATCCCAGGGACGGGGTAGCCTGATGGGCTGCCGTCTATGGGGTCGCACAAAGTCGGACACGACTGAAGCGACTTAGCAGCAGCAGCAGCATTCCTTACAGACTTCTGCAATATGCTCTTATGGTTCTTGAACTAAGCATGTACATAATTTCACAACTCCAATCCTTTGTACGTGCTATTTCTCTACCAAGATCCCTTCCGCTTAGTCTGTTTGCCAGCAATCTTCCTTCCCACCTTTCAAAACCTTGCCAAAGGTTAAGTGTCCCCAGACAGCCAAGTCCATGTTCACTTTATTCTTTGTGTTCTCACATGATCCAATTATACAAACTCAATAAATACATACAATACATGATCCTATCATATAAACTTAACAAATCATTAATGAATGCTAAGATTAAGCACTGATAATATGTCAAGAATTATTACTCAATTCACAAAATAATCCTAATATACTTATTACTTTCATTTAAAAAACTGAAAAAGTAAAGTTCAGAAAGGAAAAGTAATTTGTCAAGGTAGATGGCATAACTGCCCCACAATTCTAGGTTTATCTAAATAAGGGCCTCTAATTTGAACCAGTTCCTCATACTGACCTTTATGTTTTATTGAGATATAATTCACATCCCATACAATTTATTCATTACACTATAAAATTAAATGGTTTTTAGAATATTCAAAAATTGTACAACCATCACCACAATTACATTAACATTTAAACATAATTCTACAGTATATAAGCAATGAGAATACAGATTTCAAAGATTTAAAATTATTAATACATATGTACTACTACTAAAATATAAAAATATGTCTGCTCAGAAACGGAAAAACTGAATTCTTTAGCAATTTCCTTAGTACACAATAGAAAAATGGAATTAATCAATTTCCATATTCAATGATTGTTTCAAATCACCTCTGAGAAAGTAACATAATAATGCTTTAGCTTTGGGCCACATAAAAACAAAGAATATTCAGTCACAAAGATTCACTTAGAAGGACATTAAGTAGGAGGCAAATTTCATGGTATTTTCACCCCCTTTACTGTTTGTATTACTATAAATTATAAATTTTCTGTGTAAAAGACTAAAATCTTCAACACAGGGGTATATTTAAGCTACCATACTTATATATATAAGTGTAAATCGAAACTGTTAGTAATGTTGTTGTATAGTTGCTAAATCCTCTCCAACTCTTTTGTGACCCCATGGACTGGAGCCCACCAGGGTCCTCTGTCCAAGGGATTTTCCAGGCAAGAATACTGGAGTCGGTTGCCATTTCCTTCTCCAAGGGATCTTTCCAACCCACAGATTGAATCTGTATCTCCTGCTTGACAAGCAGATTCTTTACCTCTGAGCAAATGGATTAGTAAAGGCTGTCTTAAAATTTTAATAAAATGGCATCATTTTCATCCTACAGCTTAAGGTTCTACTTAAAAAAAAACTGAAATCCTTGACTGAATTTTTGATATATGCCATCAATTTTAAGAAAAAGCATTTCAAACTTTTTGACATAAAAAAATCAGAAGACAGATAAGTCCTTTAATTATGCAAGCTGTATTTCCAAACTTTCAAGTTATAACGAAATATTAAAGTATAAAATTCTACATATTATAGCCTTTTTTCTTTATACTCACCAACTTTAATAATTAGTATCTATAAAACACTATGCTAAGGACATATATGAATTATGTTACTTACATTTACAACAAACTACCACCACCATGAGGGGATTACTTATACTAACAACCCAAGAGGTAAGAACTTCATATTATTAGCCCCATTTTCCAAATGAGAAAGAAGTAACTTTCCTAAGCCTCCACAGATACAAAGTATAAACACTGCTGACTTTTCTTTGTCTTACCTGAACTAGGGAGACTTTTTTGAAGATTTCTTTTTATTGAGTAACAACAAAAAGAGAGCAACATTTTCTTCCAGATCACTAAGGTTCAGAAGTTCCATTTCAAAACTGTATCAGTTTGAAATATCATAAACTTTCACAGAAACGCTATTTTCTTTAACATGCAAATAGTTCACTAAAGGAGAAGAGCACTTTAAGCCAAGTACTTTAGTCCCTAAGGATCTAGCTGAAAAGCCAGACAAAGCCCTTGAACTTTATCAAGATAAATCCCTGGTATCCACTAATCACCAGAGAGGATCTCCGAATGAGATAAGAGCAGGAATTTTGGCATGGGAATGAACACAAACACCTTGCCATCCACAAAGGCCCACAACCTGGCAGCCTATCAGCAAGGTTCCACTCATGGAGCTGTTACTCTAAACTTTCCAGCTATTGCTTGGAAGTTGATAATTCTTAAGATATGAGGAGAGTTGTGATTTCTGACACAGCATTCCAGAGATAAATACACGATCAGAGGGATGCTTTGAAATTCTCAAAGATACTCCTTTGGTCTAAAGCTGCATGAAAAGTTTTTCAAAAGGTGTCTCTTGCTTTGAAAAAGAGAGGGGGAAACCAGAGCAGTTTGCTTGCCATCAGACAATATGTTAAGTGCATACCAGACATGTAAGCTCCAAATAGCCTCCTGGAAAATAGTATTGCCAAATTCCCCTTTGTTTTCTATTTTGATAAATCCCTAAAATGGTATTCCCTTTGCAGTTTCCTGAATAAGTTCATAACCTACTCACTGAAGGTATCATGAAGGCACAAAAAATTTTTACACTATTTAAAAAGAAATAAATGCCAAAACACATGAAAATTGGGGAATTTATAACGAAACAACTTTGATTATATTAGAAATATACATTAAATATAAAAACCTACCCTCAAGTTTTTCTCATTATTTAATCTAAGACGAATACAAATTTAAACAAGTTTATAAATACTGTCAATTTTTTCAAAAACCTAATCATTTACACCTCAAAATATAGTCATTGCAGTTTGTCATATACTTTTTGAGACATATGGAAACATATATATGTTTTTTAAGGCCATTAAATCCCAAACTAAACTGTACTCTGCTTTTTCATTTAATAATATATCCTCAACATCATTTTACATCAATACACAGTGTTGTGCTTTTCTCCATCAGTGGCTGCAGAGTATTTACATATGCATAGGAAACAACACCGGAGAAGGCAATGGCACCCCACTCCAGTACTCCTGCCTGGAAAATCCCATGGACGGAGGAGCCTGGTGGGCTGCTGTTTATGGGGTCGCAAAGAGTCAGACAAGACTGAGCCACTTCACTTTCACTTTTCATTTTGATGCACTGGAGAAGGAAATGGCAACCCACTCCAGTGTTCTTGCCTGGAGAATCCCAGGGACGGGGGAACCCAGTGGGCTGCCGTCTATGGGGTTGCACAGAGTCAGACACGACTGAAGGGACTTAGCAGCAGCAGGAAACAACACATGTAACCAGTTCTTCATTTGCAACTATGTTCGCATAGCACTGCCAAATGACAGGGTAGAGTCCACTGGCTATGGCTCAAATCTCAGCTCCACCACTTATTAGCACACAAGCTTAAGCTGTTTTTTACATTCCCTATGCCTCAGTTTCTTCATCTGTAAAATAAGAACAAAAACAGTATCTGTCTACCCACCTACCTGCCTATCTACAACAATGCACTTTAACACTTTCACAGGGTAAAAGCTCAACAGGTATTAGCTTAATTATGAAATTCTTCTTACAGGAAGAAAACATTTTGTACCTGCATACATCTGTATAAACTTCTAGAGATATAATTAAGTTTGCATATTTTAAACTTTAATTAACTGTCAATTTTCCCTCAAATAAACTGATCCACGATGCTCTCCACAATATACCCTAATTAAGACTAGGCATAATCTTTTAAACTTCTAGATTTTTTCATGCTAAGTGCTACAGATCAATATATATTCAGTATCATTTCACACCAATACATATTGTTCTGCTTTTTTTCCGCTTTAACAGCAGTATAGTATCACACTGTCATACAGGAAACTGAGGCTCAGGAGGATGAGGTAATTTGTCCAAATCCACTAATAAGTAATTGAGCCAGAAGTCACACGCAGCCGTGTCCAATTTCCAGAATGACTGTATAACTCCTATAAGCCTAATTAAAAAAAGAAGAAGAAGAAGAAAAGAATAAAAGGGAAAAAAAAATCTGACTCTAGCAGCCACTGTATCTATAACAACACATCATACATATACCAATATGCTATTTACTTGGAATTTAGACTATCAGTCTTATCATTCTAGGACACTTGATCTAAACTTTAGACAGAGGAAGAAGGAACAAGATGACAGAGGATGATGGCAAAAAGATTTTCCAATAAAATTTATTCCCTGAGTTCAGCGCACCTTAATTATATAAATAATTTTAACCAGTTTGGATGTCTAATGTGCCAGCAAGTCTGAAGTAGAAAATCAAGAGATAAGATGAAATACAGAGAAGGCACAATGAAATAAACAACCAGACAGAAGGAAATTATGATGAAAATATGTCAAAAGAAAACAGAAGCCAACTGGAAGGAAATCCCACTGGCCAAATAAGAGACAAGTTCAGTATCAAGATAAACAACAACTGAACAGGATAATTCATTCTATAGAACAGGAAATCATAAGGCCATATATTGAGTGTACTGAATTCATTTGATGAGGATGATAACAGTTTCATATTATCTCTTCCCAAGGAGTACCTTAACAGTGGAGAAACCCAGAAAACACCATTTAAATAAATGATCTGAATGAATATCATGAGTAACAAGATAAAACTGTGTGCTACTTGTTAGAACAGAACAGGAAAAAACAGTGCCACTTCTATGATGCTACTCCCAAAGTCGCTTTAAATTGAATCGAATCTCAAATAAACATTAGACAAACTAAACTGTGGGACATTCCACAAACCATCTGGACTCTCATCTTCTAAAGGGTCGAGGATATTAAATGTAAGCAACGACTAAGGAACTATTCTTCTAAAATGAAAGAGAATAAAGAGACACAACAAAATACAGTACACAATTCTGAATTCAATCCTTCTACTAAAAAGAGCACTACTGAGAAAAATCAATGAAACTTGAAATGTGTTTGAAGATTTGAAGGGAGTATGATATCAATCTTAATTTCCTTATTGAGATGAATTTACTGTGGATATGCAGAAAAAACACAATAAGCTATTCAAAAGGGATGGAGTATTGTACCAATTTCCCCTCAACAGGTTCAAGAAAAGTAAAATTTCTTTTAATTGGCAACTTTTCTATAAGGTAGAGTTTGTTTTAGATAAAAATGTTGACCTTTAAAAAAGAATTCAGTAATTCAAATATATGTCTCACAGACAGAATTTCAGAAAATTTACTGTAAATTTAATAAAAGAAAAATCTAAAGTAAATTAGCCAAAGGTTTCTTAGGACAACAGGACCAACAAAGTCAGGAATCTACAGTCAACTCTATCAAGCTGTCAAGACAGACACTGAGATGAATTCCTGAGTCTGCCAGAATTCACAGATTCCCACTTTCTCCACAAAGCCTGGCACATACTGACAGCAGGGGAGGGAAAGATAGCCATCTGGAAGAATAAGTGATTTCTAACTTGCAACAAAAAAAAGAAGAAAATTATTTAATATGCAACTTGCTCTAAACAGTCAGCAAAAACAAGACCGTGAGCTGACTGTGGCTCAGATCATGAACTCCTTATTGGCAAATTCAGACTTAAACTGAAGAATGTAGGGAAAACCACTAGACCATTCAGGTATGACCTAAATCAAATCCCTTATGATTATACAGTAGAAGTGAGAAATAGATTTAAGGAACTAGATCTGATAGACAGAGTGCCTGATGAACTATGGACTGAGGTTTGTGACATCATATAGGAGACAGGGATCAAGACCATCCCCAAGAAAAAGAAATGCAAAAAGCAAAATGGCTATCAGGGGAGGCCTTATAAATAGCTGTGAAAAGAAGAGAAGCAAAAAGCAAAGGAGAAAAGGAAAGATACACCCATTTGAATGCAGAGTTCCAAAGAATAGCAAGGAAAGATAAGAAAGCCTTCCTCAGCTATCAGTGCAAAGAAATAGAGGAAAACAACAGAATGAGAAAAACTAGAGATCTCGTCAAGAAAATTAGAGATATCAAGGCAATATTTCATGCAAAGATAGCCTCAATAAAGGACAGAAATGGTATGGACCTAAGAGACGCAGAAGAGGTGGCAAGAATACACAGAAGAACTGTACAAAAAAGATCTTCATGACCAAGAAAATCACGATGGTGTGATCATTCACCTAGAGCCAGATATTCTGGAATGTGAAGTCAAGTGGGCCTTAGAAAGCATCACTACAAAGCTAGTGGAGGGGATGGAATTCCAGTTGAGCTATTTCAAATCCTGAAAGATGATGCTGTTAAAATGCTGCACTCAATATGCCAGCAAAGTTGGAAGACTCAGCAGTGGCCATAGGCCAACTTGAAAAGGTCAGTTTTCATTCCAATCCAAAAGAAAAGCAATGCCAAAGAATGCTCAAACTACCACACAATTGCACTCATCTCACATGCTAGTAAAGTAATGTTGAACATTCTCCAAGCCAGGCTTCAGCAGTACGTGAACCGTGAACTTCCAGATGTTCACGCTGGTTTTAGAAAAGGCAGAGGAACCAGAGATCAAATTGACAACATCTGCTGGATCATGGAAAAAGCAAGAGAGTTCCAGAAAAATATCTATTTCTGCTTTATTGACTATGCCAAAGCCTTTGACTGTGTGGATCACAAGAAACTGTGGAAAATTCTGAAAGAGATGGGAATACCAGACCACCTGATCTGCCTCTTGAGAAACCTATATGCAGGTCAGGAAGCAACAGTTGGAACTGGACATAGAACACACTGGTTCCAAATAGGAAAAAGAGTACATCAAGGCTGTATATTGTCACCCTGCTTATTTAACTTATATGCAGAGTACATCATGAGAAACACTGGGCTGGAAGAAGCACAAGCTGGAACCAAGATTGCCGGGAGAAATGTCAATAACCTCAGATATGCAAATGACACCACTCTTATAGCAGAAAGTGAAGAGGAACTAAAAAGCCTCTTGATGAAGGTGAAAGAGGAGAGTGAAAAAGTGGGCTTAAAGCTCAACATTAAGGAAGCTAAGACCATGGCATCTGGTCCCATCTCTTCATGGCAGATAGATGGGGAAACAGTGGAGAAACAGTGTCAGACTTTGTTTTTCTGGGCTCCAAAATCACTGCAGAAGGTGATTGCAGCCATGAAATGAAAAGACACTTACTCCTTGGAAGGAAAGTTATGACCAACCTAGATAGCATATTACAAAGCATTACTTTGCCAACAAAGGTCCGTCTAGCAAGGCTATGGTTTTCCAGTAGTCATGTATGGATGTGAAAGTTGGACTGTGAAGAAAGCTGAGCACTGAAGAACTGATGCTTTTGAACTGTGGTGTTGGAGAAGACTCTTGAGAGTCCCTTGGACTGCAAGGAAATCCAACCAGTCCATCCTAAAGGAGATCAGTCCTGGGTGTTCATTGGAAGGAATGATGCTGAAGCTGAAACTCCAATACTTTGGCCACCTCATGTGAACAGTTGACTCATTGGAAAAGATTCTGATGCTGGGAGGGATTGGGGGCAGGAGAAGGGGATGGCAGAGGATGAGATGGCTGGATGGCATCACCGACTTGATGGACGTGAGTTTGGGTAAACTCTGGGAGTTGGTGATGGACAGGAAGGCATGGGGTCGCAAAGAGTCAGACATGACTGAGTGACTCAACCGAACTGAACTGAATGTAATATTAACATTATTCTTAAACAATCTTAATGATTATGTTGATAATAGCATTGAAACATGTATTTTATCATATGTGAAACAGATCGCCAGTCCAGGTTCAAAGCCTAAGACAGGGTGTCAGGGCCAATGCAAGGGATGACCCTGAGGTGTAGGGTGGGGAAGGAGGTGGGAAGGGGGTTCAGGCTGGGGGACACATGTATACCCATTCTGATTCATGTCAATGTATGGCAAAAATCACTACAATATTGTAAAGTAATTAGCCTCCAATTAAAATAAATAAATTTAATTAAAAAAAATGAAATGATATACAAACCCGTCAACAAAATATCATAATTTTTAAAAACTAGATTAAAACATCCCTTTTTAATGCTGAAGCTACAAAATTTAGCAAAGTTAAATTCCTGCTTAATCTTTAAACTCCATTATAATGCATGTATTTATAAGACGCTAAAACAAAAGACTATTTATAGTACCTGTCAAAAGATCTGAACTGCACAGGTTGTTCAGCAGAGAGATCACCCAGAGCCCCAAGGCAGGCTGGTGGCAGAAGGGCAGGATCCACAGTAACTCCATCTGCTGGTATGTTTACTAAGCTTCGGAGAATGTCCTTCACGTTGACATTTTTTGAAACTGGAACTGATGGTGCAACCTTGCTATCCGATTCATTCCCTCCGTCACTTTTGGTTTCCTGAGATTTACTGACTTCTGAAGAAAGAGTGCACAGCGCCTTGTTAATGGCATCGGGGCCCGCACTGACGCTCGGAGGCCCTCCAGGAGCAGCCACGTCCCCGCCACTGCCTAGCCCAGGAGCTGTTTCTCCCCCAATGCCTGAGTCCCGCCTTGGAGCAGGTGATGTGTTTCCAGATTCCTCCACAGATGCTGGAGTTAACGGGCTCGATGCTGCTGGTGAGTCTTCTACATCTTACCCAGAAAAAGAAGAAAAGTAAAAATAAAAAAGATTTACAAATAATTTTAAAAAGGTACATTCACTCCTAATTGTTTTAGATTATGAAACACAGCATGTTTTAAAAGGCTAAAACAAATTAATCTATAAAATGTACTGAGTAAATATACATATAATGAAATAGTAAATAAGGTTAACAAAGTATCTGAGAAAACCCCAAACTGAATATGACATACCAATGGGTAGCAATACAAGATTGAAAGCCATTGGTCTACAAGAAAAAGTCCAAAATCCTTAGGGTATACTCAAGGTTCTTCAATAATGTAAGTCTGCTAGGATGGAAACTTCATCAGGGTAGCGAGTTTGTCTTCATTCATCTCCAGCGCCAGTGACAATGCCTGGGCCTACGACAATGTCCAGCAAGTACTAGGGCCACCGGTAAGTATTTTTCAGATGACTCTTCATCTCCAGCTTCATCTCCGGCTACTCATGCCATAATACATACACAACACAAAATCGGTTGCCATCTGCTGAACAGGCTTCTATGCCTTATACACGGGCATCTCTTCAGATAAGAGTCCCAAGACCTCTACCTCAGACATAGTTTCTACCAGAAAACATGTTACCAACCCTATATGGATGAATGATTCAATGACCTTTAAAAGATAGTCCCACAAGGAACATCACCTTTTCTATTTGATTTTCATTCCCTCCAATCAGGTATTGATTCTATTTCAACAAAAATGCTTCATCTTGCTAAATCCAATGGCAATTCTCGACCCAACAGCTCTTGACATAACAGCACCAACTGATTATTCCTTCCAGGCTGGTAACACTTTTCCAGCTTTTCACATACCTTACTGTGATTCCTTACTTCCTTCACTTCTCTTTCTCCCTTATTTCTCAACTTGGTGGAATTTAGTACTCAGTTCTTAATCCTTTTACTTTTTCTATCAACGTTTATATCGTTAATGGTCTCATTCACTCTCCAACTACTAAATATCACTATTTCAATCAATCAATCAAATTTAGATTGCTGTATGTAACTGCCTACTCTACATTTTTTAATATGTCTAAAAGACATCGCAAACACAACATACCGAAAATTAAATTTCTTATCCTTGCCTATGTTTCACCTTTAGCGTATCCAACTGCACAATATAATTATTCTTGACTACCTTCCATATTTCACATATGCACGTCTAATATTTTTAAATACTGCTTTCTCAACATCAGAATATATCCAAAATCTCACTGCTTCTCACTAGCCTTACAGTTACCACCCAGATCAATACCCAAATCACCTCTTGCCTGGATTATTTGCAATATACTCCTAACTGGTTATGTTAGACTGTTACATTAATGGATCTATAGGTCATGCCTCCTGGAATTCATCCCCTTGAGTAGTTCTTGAGTATGGCCTAGGCCTGACTTCAGTTCAGTCCAGTTGTTCAGTCATGTGCGACTCTTTGTGACCCCATGGACTGCAACACGCCAGGCCTCCCTGTCCATCGCCAACTCCTGGAGTTTACTCAACTCATGTCCACTGAGTTGGCCATCAAACCATCTCATCCTCTGTCATCCCCTTCTCCTCCTGCCTTCGATCTTTCCCATAATCAGGGTCTTCTTCAATGAGTCAGTTCATCATATCAGGTGGCCAAAGTATTGAAGCTTCAATTTCAGCATCAGTCCTTCCAATGAATATTGAACATCTAAATATATACGAATATTCAGGACTGATTTCCTTTAGGATGGACTGGTTGGATCTCCTTGCAGTCCAAGGGACTCTTCAAGAGTCTTCTCCAAAACCACAGTTCGAAACCATCAATTCTTCGGAACACAGCTTCTTTATAGTCCAAGTCTAACATCCTTACATGACTACTGGAAAAACCATAGCCTTGACTAGATGGACCTTTGCTGGCAAGGTAATGTTTCTGCTTTTAATAAGCTGTCTAGGTTGGTCATAACTTTTCTTCCAAGGAATGTCTTTTAATTTCATGGCTGCAGTCACCATCTGAAGTGATTTTGGAGCCCTAAAAAATAAACTCGGACACTGTTTCCACTGTTTCCCCATCTATTTGCCATGAAGTGATGGGACCAGATGCCATCTTAGCTTGCTGAATGTTGAGCTTTAAGCCAACATTTTCACTCTCCTCTTTCACTTTCATTAAGAGGCTCTTTAGTTCTGCTTCACTTTCTGTCATAAAGGTGGTGTCATCTGCATATCTGAGATTATTGATATTTCTCCCGGCAATCTTGATTCCAGCTTGTGCTTCATCCAGTCCAGCATTTTTCATGATGTTCTCTGCATATAAGTTAAATAAGCAGGGTGACAATATACACCCTTGACGTACTCCTTTCTCTATTTGGAACCAGTTTGTTGTTTTGCGTCTAGTTCTGTTGCTTCTTGACCTGCATACAGATCTCTCAGGAGTCAGGTCAGGTGGTCTGGTATTACCATCTCTTGAAGAATTTTCCACAGAGCCTGAATGACTTACACCCATGTGGCAGAAGTGACAATGGGCCAGTTCAGTACCCAATCTTTAAGAAGATCTAAGAGTTTGTGCATTCTCAGAATTCCTGAACATCTCTCAAAGCAGTCTGGTTACCTTGCTGGTAAGATTATGTAGAGAGACCTCCATATAGGAGATAAAGGACTTTCTCCTTTGTTTTAATGGAGTAAAACAAAGGAATTTAGCTACAAACAAGTAGCAAGGTCCCCCACACACAACCCCAGTCTAGTATTTTAGTCTATCAGCCCTAGCTCTTGGAGCTATTCTAGCTGAGGCACTAGATAAATGAGTAGAAAAGTTATCTCAGACTTTCCAACCCCAGAAACATCATTTGGAGCAGGAATTATTACCACTGTGCCTTATCTGAATCAAAGTCATGGAATCATGATAACAAGACTAAAATAGTTGGGAGTTTTTGCTTTGAGGTAATCTGTAACATAGTTCCATAACTGAAACTCTGCTTTTTCTTGCCGTACAGGATGTGATCTTAACAGAATTCCACGTTCTACTTTTTAATAATATACATCAATTCTAACTCCTGTACTCAAGTGAAGTGAAGTCGCTCAGTCGTGTCCGACTCTTTGCGACCCCATAAGACTATAGCCTACCAGGCACCTCTGTCCATGGGATTTTCCAGGCAATAGTACTGGAGTGGATTGCCATTTCCTTCTCCAGGGGATCTTCCCAACCCAGGGCTCGAACCCAGGTCCTCCCGCATTGTAGACAGACGCTTTACCATCTGAACCACCAGGGAAGTCAAAGTCCTCCAATAATTTCCCATTCTCCTTCGAGTGAAAATCCACACTCCCTTTCTCCTGGTTATTCCTGATATATTTCCCCATTCAGTTTTTATTGTCTTAAGACTTAACCTCTTCTAAAATACTATACAATTTGTTTTATTATATATACTCATTTTCTACTTATTCTCCTGGAATACAAGCTCCATGAGGGCAGATTTTTTGCTTATGCTCATCAGTAATGAAAAGTACCTAAGAGGTACCAAATGAATACTGATTGGATAGATAAATCTCCTCTGTTGGGTAGGAGCTACTTCTGTAACTACATTAGCTGCTTCTCTAACTATACATCTATAACTAGAAGCTAATATTATATATAACTCCAATTATTACACATATTTATTAACAAATATATCTTATAAGAGAATATAAGTTATTCTTCACAACAAATGCTGAGTTAAAAACGTTTAATACTTTATTCGTAAACCATAACATTTTCTCACTTATTTTTTAATTAGATGACTCACTTAAAACAGAATCACATCTCAGTTGCAATTAACTACAGGGTCCTTAAAATACTTCGTTATTAATAAAAATAATTGCATGCTCTCATTAATGTATACATAAATGGATTTAAATTCCAGGATGAATATTTTAACTGCCGTAAGTAGGTAATGTTTCACTTGAATTTTGGATGCTAGATAATAAAATACAGAAACTTACCAGGGAGTAACAAATTTCCACATTCAGTACCAGTTTCTCTAGATTGGCTATGCCTTTCATTCTGGGGTTCCAAAATGTCTCTGTACTTCGAGACCATAAGAACAGAGATGAAGTATACAACTGCCAAGGCTAAAAACTGTGCTTGTTTGCTATCCTCCTGGGGAGAAAAGAAAAGGAGTTAATCATGCCACTACTAAGCAACACATTTGAATCTTATTTTACAAGACAACATACAAATACAAAACATATTCACAAATCTTTAGATATACACAGAAAATAGTAATGAATTCATCTGAGCAGAAGTTGAACAAAGACTTTTGGAAAACGCCTGTATATATTAGTTTTATGCTTGTGAAACAGGAGAGAGACACTGGCTCATTTTTTTTACATTAAGTAACAATCTGAAGAGATATGTCCTAATATCTTAATATCCTAATACTTTATAGGATTAATCAAATAGCAACTCTAATTATATATGAACCATTATTTTTACTTCCAACCATAAGAATTAAATTATATTTTAAAAAAATCAGAGTAACAGTTTTCCTAAAAGACAAATGTTTGAGATTATTAAAAGTGAGGTTATCAGACACAGAAATAGATGCTAAAGAAATTCTCAAGAGTATTTCAAAGGAATATAGACAATCAAGTGTCCAGGACTTAATATAGTGTCTGGAGAAAGAAAAGGACAAACTAGGCTGATCTCTAAAGAGGTTCAGGCTTCATCTCAGCTCTACAGATCACCTATACATATCAATGACTGCTTCACCTAATAAAATTCCCCATTTTCAAAGGAACATTGCACACATCACTAATTTTGATAACTTTTCAAAATACATTTGAACCTAAAAGAAAAAGTCAAAATTTTACGTCAAATTCTGAAACTCAAGTAGCAGATAAATTTAGGATAAACAAAACAAAGAATATGGTTGCCTAGGAGATAAATGCATTGGAGAAGGAAATGGCAACCCACTCCAGTGTTCTTGCCTGGAGAATCCCAGGGACGGAGGAGCCTGGTGGGCTGCTGTCTATGGGGTCACACAGAGTCGGACACGACTGAAGTGACTTAGCAGCAGCAGGAGATAAATAAATGGAAACAACTGGTACAAACAAGGCTTTAAAGTAACCAATTAATGATTATCAAAAGTTTTGGACACAATTTCAGAGAAAAATTAAACTTCAGAGTCTATTGAACATATCCACTTAAGAGGATTATTAGATATATTTATAATCTGACACGAAGCTTTGGTAGTTTTTAGGTTCATGTGTAACACCTTATTAGTCTTGATTGCAAAGATATGTTCATTCTTCCTTTCTTAAATTAACGTACCCTTTTCTGCAGAAACCCCAATGTTCTTCTGCCATGTAATCCTACCATCTATTACAATAACTGCTACCAATGGTATCAACATTAACAATGTAGGCAAATAACCTGCTTGGTCTTCTTAATGTTTTATAAATTATTTATACCTATCTAAATGTTAAAGCTGGTTTTAGAAAAGGCAAAGGAACCAGAGATCAAACTGCCAACATCTGCTGGATCATCGAAAAAGCAAGAGAGTTCCAGAAAAACATCTATTTCTGCTCTATTGACTATGCCAAAGCCTTTGACTGTGTGGATCACAATAAACTGTGGAAAATTCTGAAAGAGATGGGAATACCAGAACATCAGACCTGCCTCTTGAGAAATGTGTATGCAGGTCAGGAAGTAACAGTTAGAACTGGACATGGAACAACAGACTGGTTCCAAATAGGAAAAGGTGTACGTCAAGGCTGTATATTGTTACCCTGCTTATTTAACTTATATGCAGAGTACATCATACGAAACACTGGGCTGGAAGAAGCACAGCTGGAATCAAGATTGCTGGGAGAAACATCAATAACCTCAGATATGCAGCTAACACCACCCTTATGGCAGAAAGTGAAGAGGAACTAAAGAACCTCTTGATGAAAGTGAAAATGGAGAATGAAAAAGTTGGCTTTAAGTTCAACATTCAGAAAACAAAGATCACAGCATCTGGTCCCATCACTTCATGGGAAATAGATGGGGAAACAGTGGAAACAGTGTCAGACTTTATTTTTTTGGGCTCCAAAATCACTGCGGATGGTGACTGCAGTCATGAAATGAAAAGACGCTTACTCCTTGGAAGGAAAGTTATGACCAACCTAGATAGCATATTCAAAAGCAGAGACATTACTTTGCCAACAAAGATCTGTCTAGTCAAGGCTATGGTTTTTCTAGTGGTCATGTATGGATGTGAGAGTTGGACTGTGAAGAAAGCTGAGCGCTGAAGTGTTGATGCTTTTCAACTGTGGTGTTGGAGAAGACTCTTGAGAGTCCCTTGGACTGCAAGGAGATCCAACCAGTCCATTCTGAAGGAGATCAGTCCTGGGTGTTCATTGGAAGGACTGATGATGGGAAGAGTTGACTCAATGGAAAAGACTCTGATGCTGGGAGGGATTGTGGGCAGGAGGAGAAGGGGACAACAGAGGATGAGATGGCTGGATGGCATCACCGACTCGATGGACGTGAGTTTGGGTGAACTCTGGGAGTTGGTGATGGATAGGGTGGCCTGGCGTACTGCGATTCATGGGGTTGCAAAGAGTTGGACACAACTGAGCGAATGAACTGAACTGAACTGAAATCTTTATTTAGCCCATTAGCATGTTCAATGTTTAGTAACTACAGTATGAAGTATACCGGGTATGCCTGATTTATGCCTAAGTAAAAAATATCGCATAGATCCTTATGTCTAAGACTGAACTCCCGAAACAAATTTGTTTTCAACTGTAGCTGTCATTTATTAAATACATATTGTGAGTCAGGCACTGTGCTACAGTCATTAACCCATATACATAAAATGAGGCCTACAGAAGTTAAGTAATTTACCTAAGGGCACAAAGTAAATGCAAAAGCAAATCTGAACTCAGATTAGAGTGATTAAAAACCTTAGCTCTTAACCTCTAGGTAATGATTTATTTATATCCCAATCTTAGGTAATTTCCTTTTTCTTCTAAATTTGCTTATGCTAGAATAGGCTCTGGATGTAGCCTGGGAAATAAGCTCTTTTCTAAAAGTCCTATAAGGTGACTATATCACTTTTCTAATTACCAAAAAAATTAAAGTTATTTGTTACTTTCAGAAATGACATGGTAGACATAGGAGACACTCTAATTCTCAGTCCAAATATTGTGATATAATAAGAGCCAGGGTAAGGTGTATTGATTTCATTTTAAATGCTATAGGAAACTCATTAGAAAAATTTTAAAGCCAAAGACTTACATCACTTATTGTAGATTTTTAAAATTCATTTTAGGAAATACAAAGTTATAGGGCAATAGACTCAACAACTGCTCCAAGAGAATGGGGAGAGAAGGAAGCAGCAATATTTGGTTCCACAGTAGACACAGGCAGTGGGTTTTGAAAAACACAAAGGTGATGCTTTGTTAATAAAAGGAATAATACAGTTACCAAAAAGCAAAAACCTGAGATCCGGAGAGGCAGCATAATTAAATACATACAGATGTTAATTAAGATGAAAATTTGAAGTACGGTTAATATGAAATTTTCAAGAATCAGATTCCTTAGGCCCTTAATCCACTTTTACCTATCACTATTTGTGGTTTTAAGCAGATAATTTAAGCTAATACTGCTATCTTTCTCATAGGAGTATTCTGTGAATTAAATGAGATAATATATTATCAATCATCCAGTCCTATGCTTAATATGCAATATGTGTTTAAGACTATTAGCTATTGCTAATGACAACTACTATTAACAAATTGCATACTTCATGAAGAATTAAGAGTGCACTAAAACACTAGAGAAAGGAAAATTAAAACTGAAGTTATAAAGTTTATTTTTAAAAAACTTATGTGTATTATAGAGCAGCCTAGTACTCAACACACAGTAAGAGTTCAGTGAATATTAACGATAATGCTCCAAATCCAAGTGAGTAGGATGACAAATGATTTTAATTTTCATGTTTATGCTTTTTCATACAACATTACTATTTCTACATGAAATCCTGCCATACTATGTATCAAAATTAGCTAAAACAAACCTCTCTTTCACCTTTAAAATACTTAAAATACCATAAACAACATTTTGTCATGTACTTTTTTTCTTTTTTCTAATTTATTTTTTAATATAAATTTATTTATTTTAATTGGAGACTAATTACTTTACAATATTGTGGTTTTGCCATATATCGTCGTGTACTTTTATATCATATAGAACTTTCAAAGCACAGGTTCTGGTGTTTGACTGATGAGTTTGAATCCTGTCATTTTCTAGCTCCATTAGCTTAAAAGTTACATGAACTCTCTGTGCTTCAAATTCCTCATTTATAAAATTGAATTACAAAGTACACAACCCAAGAAGTTGTTGGAATTAATGATAATACATAAAGCACTTACAATGCTTACTATCTAATAATGTGTTGCTATTATCAGTAGCAATACTCTGATATATTAGCTCCATGTATATAAATAATACTTTCTAAGATTCTATGATTCTAAAATCATTGTCAAGACAACTGGTATCTAAGTCTTCTTATTTCTACTTGACGATTTTATACCACAAAAAGTGTTCACTCTCAATACTTTGGGCCTAGAAGGAAATATGTATCAGCTAAGAGAATATGTGAAAGAAATACTGTAACTTACTATGTCTCTGAAGACAACTGCCCGAAGTCGATTAATATCCATGTCTTGTAAGAGCCTGTCAAAATCTCTCACTGGAGATATACCACCAGTTACAAGGTCCACTGGACTCTATTTAAGACAAAACATATAAACATACATTGCACAGACATTTTAAAAAATAGCACACTATTCCATGGGTGACAACATCTTTTCCCAGCTTGGTTTCCTCCTCCTCGCTTCTGTTTCTGGGTGCCAGGACGGAGGTGGGGGGCATAGAAGGGAGCCATGAAGGAAAAAAAGAGACTGCAAGCTAACTCAACAAGCACGTGAAACACAAACTGACGTATCTGGAGGGAAAAGTATCATGGACACAAGGAAAGTAAACATTTGGAAAAGCAGACGAGATTAAGTATAAGCAAATCTTTACTGTATACTCAAATACAAATATTTGAAGGTTATGTCCACAGACTAAAATAACTATTTTAGGACTTCTGTCAGATTTATTTAACTTTATGTTGAAATGAACAAATAAATTTAAGATCTTAACTGTAAAATAAGAGAATGCTTTCTTATTTAATTAATTATTCTGCAGGCTTACCTTCGCAGCAGATTTCCCAGTGGGAATCAGGCTGTGTGCCATTTTCTGGCTTTTTCCTGCTTCGCCTTTACTTCTCAGCTGTGACTGCTGCTGACACTCTAAGCAATTCCTTACTGCCACTGCACACACTGCAATTTAAGAAAAAATTGTATTTAAGATTATGGGACTGACAAAACCCACTTATATAAGTTGCATAAGATTTTATTTGAAACAGATCACCTTCAGCAAATTCCTAAAACACCCCTGGGCTTTATCAGCCACTGTTTGTTTGCTGACTCTGGTACCACTATTAGGGCCCACTGCTAAAAGAGAATCCGTTCAAGAACCTTAAGAAACACTATGCTGTTTCTTAGATCTCACCTAAGTTACTTGAAATAATCTTTTATGGAGGAAAAGATAGGGAAGAAAAGATTTTAAAACTGTAAGAAAACAAAGTAAATCACATTGCCATCAACTAGTCCTTCTATTATCTTCACTGAAGTACAACAGTTAAACTAGAAACCTGCATGTTTTTCTTAAAATTTTTAGGATTACAGCATGATAGTAATTGGGACTGACAGAGGGTATAGCATTAAAGGAAATATTTATTTATAAGGTCTATCTTTCACTGGCTTTCATTAAAACAGTTTAAAAGGCAGGGGACAAAAAGGAGATTGTGATTAATACACAATCCAAAATTACCTCTCTAAACAACTCATTTATCAGGCAGTTAACTCAAGTTATTCAGATATTAACTGTGAATTTTAAAGAATTAGGTAATACACAATTGTCTATGAATTGATTCATAGCATGTAATCATCTCCAATCCCAGCCAAATTGGTAGCCCTAAAAGTATTTGTCTTCACAAGAGTGTGAGAGCAAATTAGGAACAAAATAGCAAACTTAAGTGATAACTTCAAGTACCAGCTGACTCTCATACAGCTACTACACATGGGATTGAAAAAGCAAAGTATTCAGAAAGGTGCCCAAAGAGAGCCACTGAACTTGGAAAAAGAGAAGGAACACAGTGAAGAGGGAGGGAGAGAGAACATGGAATACAACTCTGTGCAGTCTGGGGTCAGGCCCAGCAAAAAACTTTTCAACTACTTTTGTTGAAAGAATATTTTGTTGAAAGAATATAGCATCAAGTTGGGGTCTGCATTACAAAGTTAAAAACCATGTTTGAGTGCCTAGTATCAATCAGTCTCAGTAGTACAGTTTATTCTTACTGTTGCCATCTGACCTTCTCACTTACAACTTCACGAACACAGGAGTGAGGACCCTCCCTCCACAGGGATCAAAACAGCTGGACTGCTGTGACCAAGCTTACCAGATTCTATTAAGTGGTCCTGAACAAGGAGAACATGTGGTGCTGGAGTACACTGAATTATTTATTTATTTTCTTCTATAGTTATGAAAATAGAGGGAGACAGAGTATTCTCCTAGTTTCTGAACTTAATACTTCTTGAGTATAGCAAGGCATTGCTAGCGTAAGCTTCTACTTTCAATTCTACAAGTGTACTCTTTTCAGGAAGTGGAGAGGTTTAAAAAATGGCATATACAAAGTAATGGGTTCTATATATTTTAATTATGTTATTGATAGAAAGTTTAACAGTGTATCCTATAACAGAAAGAGCAGCAATACTAGTTAAACTATATTCAAATTCCAACTCTGCCAATTTAGAGCTTCTGAATTTTCATTAAGCTAACTAACTTCTTTTATCTCAAATTTCCTCATGAATAAAAGAAAATACAAATGAATGAATGGAAGAAAACGACTGCTGACTCAATGTGAAAATCAGAAATGACATATAACAATAGTAAATGATAGCTTTTGTTTTGTCATGCTTACCATCTGACTCTTAACCAAGATTTTAAAACAACTCCCTAAAAATAGTATACCACGTTGTTTAGACTATCCTGAGTTTGAAAGTACTTTGAATGGTACTTTGAGTGAAAATAATCATTGTACCAAAAAAAATCTAAGTATGTCTGAATATCTAAGTATAGATATTGTTGCTAAATATGGGGAAATATTTTATTAACTAATTAGACTTTTCACTTTTGATATTATATTTTCATAGGTACCTTATTTCTAATCTGTCTTCACATGGCCATGGTTCCTAGAGATTTTGCTTTCATTTCTTGGTCCCCTTTTCTCCACCTACTTCTCTCCATTTAATAAGCAAATCATTAACAAAGTCTCAGTATTTACAACTAGATACAGGAAACATTCTGCATAGAGAAAAACAATTTTTCTTCACCTAAGGAATTTCAGATATCACTTAAAAATTCAAGGAAGAACTACCTCTAGGAAAAGAGCAGAGATTTAATACTCATATTAATTTTATCACAACTTATTTGGATTAATGGCTACACTTGAACAATGCTAGTTTAGAACCTTGCTACTCAAGTGTGTTCCTAAGAGAAGCAGCATCAACACTACCTGAGACTTACTAGAAGGACAATTTTAGGCCTCATCTCAGACCTATATAAGCTAATCAGCATTTTAACAATATCATCTGGTGATCCATGTGTATGAATCACATCAAAATTTGAGAAGCACTACTTCAAAGCAAAAGGCGAATGGGGGTTGCGGGGAGTAATGCTGACCAGAATCAACTTTGTAGAATTTTCAAAACATATCCTCCTCTTCAATCCACCCTTACAAGTACTACTATGGAAGAAACAAAAGTTGGAATCAAGATTGCTGGGAGAAATATCAATAACCTCAGATATGCAGATGACACCACCCTGATGGCAGAAAGTGAAGAGGAACTCAAAAGCCTCTTGATGAAAGTGAAAGTGGAGAGTGAAAAGGTTGGCTTAAAGCTCAACATTCAGAAAACAAAGATCATGGCATCTGGTCCCATCACTACATGGGAAATAGATGGAGAAATAGTGGAAACAGTGTCAGACTTTATTTTGCTGGGCTCCAAAATGGCACCCCACTCCAGTACTCTTGCCTGGAAAATCCCACGGACGGAGGAGCCTGGTAGGCTGCAGTCCATGGGGTCGCTAAGAGTCAGGACTGAGCAACCTCACTTTCTCTTTTCCCTTTCATGCACTGGAGAAGGAAATGGCAGCCCACTCCAGTGTTCTTGCCTGGAGAATCCCAGGGACGGGGAAGCCTGGTGGGCTGCCGTCTATGGGGTCACACAGAGTCGGACACGACTGAAGTGACTTAGCATAGCAAAATCACTGCAGATGGTGACTGCAGCCATAAAATTAAAAGACGCTTACTCCTTGGAAGGAAAGTTATGACTAACCTAGACAGCATATTCAAAAGCAGAGACATTACTTTGCCAACAAAGGTTCACCTAGTCAAGGCTATGGTCTTTCCTGTGGTCATGTATGGATGTGAGAGCTGGACTGTGAAGAAGGCTGAGCGCCGAAGAATTGATGCTTTTGAACTGTGGTGTTGGAGAAGACTCTTGAGAGTCCCTTGGACTGCAAGGAGATCCAACCAGTCCATTCTGAAGGAGATCAGCCCTGGGATTTCTTTGGAAGGAATGATGCTAAAGCTGAAACTCCAGTACTTTGGCCACCTCATGCGAAGAGTTGACTCATTGGAGAAGACTCTGATGCTGGGAGGGATTGGGGGCAGGAGGAGAAGGGGACGACAGAGGATGAGATAGCTGGATGGCATCACTGACTCGATGGAAGTGAGTCTGAGTGACCTCCGGGAGTTGGTGATGGACAGGGAGGCCTGGCGTGCTGCAGTTCATGGGGTTGCAAAGAGTCGGACACGACTGAGCGACTGATCTGATCTGATAGCCAATACATACACAGTCCTTTACTCTTTGGAAGTTAAAAAGTATCATAAGACAAACTGCCTAGCACATATTTTTCCACCAACAGGGGGAAGAAAATATTCAACTTAATATGTCTGTATTAATGAAAATTTAAGTAAATTCCTAAGTAATGGGGTTTAACAGCTCACCTAGTCGGAGACTCTGCCGCAAAATTCCTCCAGATGACATATTTTTTTCAGCTTCAATTTCAGTGAAGCCAAGAGAACTTGCAAATATAAGTACATCCACAAGGCTAATTAATCTCTGCAAAAATGTCACAGAGGCTTCTATTGAAAGCCCTTGAGTAGGTTCAATATTCTCCAGCTCATGCTGTAAGGAATAAATTTTGACATTTATATATATATTCTGATAAAAATCCAATTTTATGAGATACATTTCCCAAATTTCTAAATTTTATAAAAAGTTTGGCTTTTATAAATCTAGTTCAACAGAGGAATTTCCTTATCATTTCCTCTAAAAAAAAAAAAAAAAAAAAGCATACATACAGGTGAAACACTGTCAGTCATATTCCTCACTAATTCATCCCTGATAATTAAACATTCTTTAGTGCCATCATTCCTGGGACAGAGTCTAAGGTCCTTTCAAGTAATTACAACAGATTCTGCTGTTTGTGAAGTACAGAACCTATGATGTATATTAACCACCACATTTAAGTTTTAATCAATATGAACATATAAATCATGTTTTCACACCAATTCTACATAGTAAAGTCCTTACTGTAGCCGATGTAGCAGCTGAAAGCAATGGCAGTATACCCCCACAAGCCATGACCATATTGTCCATCACTTGAGAGATGAGATGAATTGTGTTGTGTACAAAGATGACATTATCACTGCTATTCACGAAGTCCATAACTGTCTTTGTTGAATGGCTGTCCAAAGATAAATGATGTTTACTCATAATGCTAAAGAAAGGAAATCACATTTGCCTACTTGAGGGAAGGGAGGATAAGAGGGTTCTTTTTTCGCCTCATCTTGAAAGCTGAGGAAATATAATGATGCAGCAGGCATTTTTGGGGGTGTATACTTCCTCAGAATATGTAGACCATTCCATATCAGTGGTTACTATCTGTGCTGTTTTTCAGTTCTGAACAATAAATACTACTGGTCTTACACTTGATATAAAAGTTGAACTAAATTACCCTAAATTAGGAGCAAAATTTGAAGCAACAAAAACTAAGAGGTAAATGGGGCTACATGTGCTATTAAAAATGAATTTTCTAGTAACATTTTCTTAGATAATGCTATGAAATGTTTTTAAACAGAGTAAGAGTAGAATATAACTAACAATAAACAAATTAGGCACTTTTAAAAATCATAAATCACACAACGGAGGATAATCTAAAATACACAAACTTTTTATAGTAAAAATACATTGGAAAATTAGATGTTTTACCTAAATCCCATTTTTTTATTTCTTCTAGAAATAAATGCATTTGGTAGACCTACATTCAGGCAAATTATATGACATAAAATATGTCACAGAAAATCTTCAGCAAATATTTTCAAAGAAAAATCTCTGATTTTCAAGTTTTTGTACTCTAAATACAATACCTCACTTTTGTAAGAGAATAAACATTAATTCAATAAAACCCTACTATAGACAATTTATATCCTACTTTTGAACCAAATGACTATAGTTAACTACAGAATGTTAACTAAATAAATTTCTTTGAAAACAAAGACTAAAATTTATATACATCTTCTATGATAAATAAATGGACAAACCTTCTCCACATCTGTATGTCTGTTTCTATTGAAAATAATAGATCAGTGAGCAAACGCTGATGCATTTGAGACCATCTGAATTCAGGAATACGGAACATAGACCTGGAATCCCTCCTTTGTCCATTAACTGTGTCGGCTGTTCCTTGCCCTGGCTGCTCCTGTTGCCTTGACATCTAATAGAGAAAGTTAAAAAGAGTAATTAAGTTCAACTGCAAAAGAAGGCATTAATATCTAATACAGTCTATGCAATTCATCTAACAAATACTCACATTTCAAGACACTAAGGAACCAAATCAGAGAAAAATTATTAATGAATAATAACAATGGTACATCTAAAGCAAAGTTACAAAAAATGCTAAACTAGCACAATTCAGCAGTAACTGGCCTGGAACCATGTTAGTGTTATCACCAGTTAATACAGCATTTTATACATGAATCAAGAAGTTTTGGATTTTCAGTACTGACATAAAATAAAGGCTGCATCTGGATTATAAATTAGCTAGAACTAAGAAAAAACAAAAATAAAGACAAAAGAATGAAGACCAAACCAATAAAAAAGGAAGGAGGAGAGCAATAAGCGTTGAATCAAGTGGGAAATGACAACATGGAACCTCAGTGGCTCATGGATCCCTCTGCGATACTGGTCAAGAAGAAAGCTATGCCTCTGAATCTCACAAAGGCTCCTGCCGCTCACAAACAGACCTCATGGAACAATTTTAAACTGCATATTTTGTACATAAAATTATACAAAACAGGTTGTTCTGCAGGAAGGTAGCAGAAAAACTAACTACGACTGGGGTCATCAAATAAAGGGTAAAAGGAAAATATTTCCAATGTTTGCTTTATAAAAGCTAAAAATAGGCTAACAGTGAAACCTGAAAGTAGTAACTTTTAACGATACTGTAGTGAAATTAACAATAAAAGCTGCCATTTAACAAACCACACTAAAAATCAAACCCTGCTAAAGATAAAAAATAAAATCTTCATATTCACCACATTTATGTAATTACAAACAGGTTATCAACCAACTTTAAAACAAAATAAAATGTAAGTATATACACTTGTTCTATTTCAACTCAATGCAAATACAGTTCAAGGAAATAATAAATATAATCACCTCAAGCGCAGGTTGAGGAGGCTGGGACACGTCCATGTTTGTATTGGCTTTCAATTCCAGTCTCTCAGTATCTGTGGCAACACTGGAAACATCCAACTTAGCAATCTTACGCTCAGAAGTAGTAGGAGACTCAAAGATATTCCCTTGAGAATCACTGTTTAGTTTGGTTTCTCCAGTGGAGTTAGTCTTCTCCCGTTCCTCCAGCATATGAGCAACGTCCGGATGTACAGCTGCTTGGGAAGCAGTCGCATCTGGTGGGGTAGCTGAAGCCCCTGGTGCTGTCATAGGCAAGATTCCAGAATCTTCAGGATCTTGAGTTTCAGTGTCAGTTTGTTTCTTACTTACAGTCTCTTCCTCTTGAAATATTAATTTATGGTCATTACTAAACACATCCACTCTCTCACTGGCTTCAGAAGCACCTGGAGACAAACTACTGTCTTGGGGCTCTGTGGGGAGACCAGCTTCCTCAATAGGACTACATTCTACCTTCAGTTCTACATAATCATCATCATCTTCTTCCTCTACTATAGACTTATCTAATAATTCTGGCACCTCTGAAGCATCTTCTTCTGAAGGAGAACTGATGGAAGCAGTTACTTCATTGACAGTCACTGTATCTTTGCCAGCTGTGAAAGAATCAGAGGAAATGGTCGCAGCTTCTGTTATGTCAGAAGATCTTTCTAAACTATCTGCATTAACTGCTTCATTTATCAGTGTTTCTTCTAAAGGGACTTCATCGAGTAACTCCTCAGTTTCTGGCCCAGTGGTCCTTCCTTCATTAGATGCAGCAGGAATTTGCAGTTCAGTGTTGGATGCAGATTCTATTGAACTTGTCTGTCCAACACTTGACTTTTCATCACTATTTCTAGTGATATCAGAAGACACAGGAGAATCCTTTGTATCTGATTGTTGGGATCCTACTGAAACATTAACCTCCCTGCTAATGCCAGAGATTGCTCGAACTGGACTTGAAGAACACTGCCCTATTTCTTCATCAACTTTTCCCTGGTGTTCCCTTAATATACTGGCAAGGTTTTCTTTGTGTATTTCAAAAGTGACCTAGATGAAAAATATACAAGGAGTCAAAATACACACACACAAAAAAATGAACAGAGCAAACAAAACATAAAATTTAAATGTTCAATTTTTCCAACACATGGTTTATATGATGCAAGAGACAATTTTCCTATAATATCTTATCAAATGATAAATAAAAGGTATAAACCACAAAAATCTAAATCATCAAAAAAAGTATAGCTAATCAATGCTAACAGGTAGCATGGCATCAATCAATAACAAAACACAGCTATTTAGTTTATATTTTTAAGACATATGTATAGGAAAACAGTACATTATTCTACTAACCTGTATATCTTGTACCAGGATCTAAGTATGAACCATTGGAAAGTGCTTTGTGCACTATGTAATATATTGTTTAAAAATCAATGAAAACCCATTTTCCCAAGATTTATTCTCAGCAGAGATCAAAAACATCAGTTACGTTCACTTCATATATATTGCAAATTATATACTTAAATATTATACATATTATGTATTATAGCGGCTCTCTCTGCATTTATTCAGCTACGAAAACAAATTCATACTAAGGTAAAGAATATAAATTCTTTTAGCAATGAAATAAAAAGATCCAACCATTCCCTAAAGGTCAACCATAATTTTCAAAGCTGAACTGATCACAAATGGTCTGAAAGTTCCAGTTACTTCATCCATACAATTCATCCATCCACTTGTAGAGCTGTATATAAGAGATTACTATACACTCAGCCCTGTGAACATACCCATATCATGCTTATTAGCATTTTGCCCAACTAAATGGAAAAATTTCAAGGTTTAAGTATAAGAGAGAGTGCTGTGATTTTAATGTCAATGGTTTATGATGTTATTTCATCATATTATTATAGCCACCACTGGAATCTTCCCTGGTTGCTCAGAGGGTAAAGCTTCTGCCCGCAATGCAGGAGACCCGGGTTTGATCCCTGGATCAGGAAGATCCCCTGGAGAAGCAAACAGCACCCCACTCTAGTACTCTTGCCTGGAAAATCCCATGGACAGAGGAGTCTGGGAGGCTACCGTCCACGCGGTCGCAAAGAGTCGGACATGACTGAGCAACTTCACTTTCACAGCCACCATTATGTGACTGCCACTAGCAAGTTTCAATGTGAACACCACCCAAAAAAGTAAAAATACATGCAGAAGGTATAGGCATAATCAGAGTTTATTAATGCTAGAAGTGTTTATGTAACCTATATTACTATAATAAGCATAGTAAATTGAACTTTGTAGTCAACAAACCTTTATTGAGCCCTAGTACAGGCCTTTTTGAAGGCCTGTGAATGCAAGTATGTATGCAGGCGGATATAATGCAAACAAAACTATAAGTAATGCACAGTGTACAGTTTCTTCTATAGCTGTTAACTAGCCTTTACGTATGACATATACAGCACAGTCTTGCCATAATGCGGTATAGTGAAAGTGCTCAGTCATAGTGCTCAGTCATATCTGACTCTTTGCAACCCCCCATGGACTGCAGCCCACCAGGTTCCTCTGTCCATGGGATTCTCTGGGAAGGAATACTGGAGTGGATTACCATGCCCTCCTTCAGGGAATCTTCCCAAATGAGGGATCAAACCTGGGTCTCCCCATAATGTGGTATACCTAAAAATAAAATGTTTAGGAAATAAATATTTTCCCAATTTTGAATATGTGGGGAACTTTTTTGAATATTTCAAAATGAAATGCTTATATTCAACACTAAAGAGTAAAATGGCATAATAACATTAACAAAATATCAATTTCTTCAATGCCCAGAAGGCTGGTATCATCTTTGAACAAAGTGCTTTATTTTAATTGATGAATTCCTCATTTATTAATCGAGAAAAATTTACTGAATTATCTACAGCACACCAGACACTGTGTGGTGAACAATACAATGTTCATGGTGCCTATATTTAATGGAATAGGTGGAAAATAAACACAAGAACATACAAGATAATGTCAAATAATAATAAGAAAATTTTAGGAAAAAAGCGGGGGGCGGGGGCAGAATAACTGAAGAAGAAAATCTAGGTGGGAGGTATGCTTTACTAGGGAAACTGGGGAAGGTCTCTGGGGATGTTTGAACAGAGAAAGTGAGAAAGTTACACGAATATCAAAAAAGTTTCAGGTGAAAGAACAAATGCAAAGGCCTTGGAGCGAAATTAAGTTTGGTTATGTTTCAGGAACAAGAAGCTACCAGAGGACTGCAGACGATGAGGTAAGAGACGGAGCCAGTGCTTTATGGTTGAAGAGAATCATAATCTGTACAAGACTTTGAATTGTATTCTGATACACATGGTATAATGTCTGTCCTGACATATTAGTACATAATCATGTGCAACACAACAGTATTATAGAATGAGTTCAGTTTTGAATAATCATGGGTTTGACTTTACTCAAATTGAGGATTTTTTAAATGTTTATTATAAAATGTATCAATAAATATGAATATATACAATCTACATGTACAATTAAAGAGGAATTTTTTAGCCCCACGTATCATACCTCGCAATTCCACTATGCGCCCATCCCCAACTGTACTCTGAACCTCACCAACTCCCAACAAGAGGAAATCACTATCCTTGTATTTCTATTCATTGTTTCCTACTCTAGTAGTTTTACTACCTATATAGTAAGCATACCTAGAATGTTTAGTTTGAGATACTAAGTAAAGCATAAACCTAGCCAACTAAAAGAAAGGCCAACATTCCTTGAGTTAAACTAAAGGTTCCCGGACAAGACAAGCTACGCAAGATCTGTGTACCGAGCAGGTTCCGGCTTCTCTAAGAGTATACAGAAGACTATTTACGTCTATAGGCAAAGTCATTAGGAAACACCAGGAAATACAAAGGACAAAAGATCTCTGAGGGCTAGTGGGGGCCAGGTAGTGGGTATTAGCATAACTAAGGTCCAACCAAAAAACTCTTTTATATTTGCCAATTCTCAGCTTACAATTCTACTTTCAGAAGGAGAGCACAACAGATCCCATGTTTGAGGGGTGAAGTCAGAATCTTCAGGTGATGCAGGCAGTAGGACTAGAGAGAATAGGAACTATTCACTACACTGTCAAGACAAGCAGTCATGAGAACAGTGGCTCATCTCCTGTGGGAAATTTGTCCTCAGGCTTTAAAAAGATCTTACAAAGGCATCTGGCATTTCGGTAATAACAGCTCCCCGTATACCTGTATCTTAAGTCAAACTATTCCAGTTTAGATGGACTATCACAAGGCTACTACAACGCCACCATCCTGGGACATCCCTTCACTGGAAACCTGGAGATCCCTTCATCTCTCTTCTGTTTCTTATATCTTGTATCTTCTTTGTTCTACTCTCCCCTTTGGGCGCAGTATATCCTCCACTGTCCGCTTGAAATTTTTAAGACCTAAGGGTAAACTTCCTCTACCTTCACACTTGAAGGTCAGACAAAATCACAGGTTGGCAAACATCTACCCTCAGAATATGAAAGTTACGTCTTGATTATCTTCTTTCTGTGTTTATTGTTGGGAAGTCTAAGAGGTATTTCTGATTTGTGAACCTTCATATGACTTATTTTTACTTACTTTGTTCTTTTTCATGAAATTGTACAGTCTTCTCTTGGTTCCTAGTGCTTTGAAATTCCCACAACGATTCTTGGTACAGATCTATTTTGACCTCTGGTGCTAAATACCCATTGGGCCCTTCCAACCTACTAATGAATATCCTTTGGTTCTGAGAATTCTTCTCGAATAACTTAAGTTATACCCCCATCCCCTCTCTCTCCCCTGTTCTCACTTCCCAGGATTTCTGTTTTTTGACAATGCACCGATCGGTCCTCTATTCTTACCATTTCTCGATTTTCCATCTGCTTTGTCTTTTAGTTCTGTTATCTGGGAAAGTGCCTCATCTACCCACTGAACACGTTCTCCATTTCTCTTAGGTGACTCTGCCCTAGTCCCTTCACTTCTCTGCTGCTCATATTATTCCTCTCTAAGAAGGGTAAACACAAACTTCACAGTTTAAATTTTCTCTGGTGCCAAAAGGGAAAGGAAACTTCCTCTCTCCGCTGTGGTTTTTCCTATAGAAAACGTGAAGTTGGAAATATTTTCTCTGGTACCTGGAGATGTATTTAAATCTTTTTAAAAGATAATAACCCTCTTGCTAGTTTTGTATCCCTAGGATGTCTTTCCTGGGGGCATTGGAGCCATTCGTTTCAAACAGATCAAGAATGATGGTGCCCTGTCTTACTCTGTAAGAGTTTAAGCCTATGTACTTGCCTCCAAGATGTAACCTCCAGTTTGTCAAAAATACACAAGAATTCATTTTTTTAAATAAAAACAAGAACATGTATGTAATGGATTATATCCAGCCATATAAAAGAATGAAAATTTTTTTCCCTTTCTAATCTCTTTAGTGGATTGCCTATGATATACACACATCATATTCTAATGTAATGCTTTTTTAGTAATAATAATGTTACATTCTTTTCTACAGGGAAGCCTGGCATGCTGCAGTCCATGGGTCGCAAAGAGTCAGACATGACTTAGCAACTGAACAACAACAACAACAAATTCTTTTCTACATTTTAAGGAGAGGATATTTTTGCATTGGCAAGAGGTTTTACTGTTAACTGCTTCCTTAACAGTATAGTAATAATAACACATTATTAGCATGTAGTCATTGAAAGATTAAATGAATTTTTGAATGTAAAATGCTTAAAATGATACAATATATAAAATAAGCTATGTATGTGCTTAACATTATTACAACTATCATTAATTTTCAATAGGTGCTGTGGTGGTTCTTTGTCTATTATTAATATCAAACAGAATAAGATTCAATTCTAGTTTCATGTTTTAGAATCTACTCATTTGTCTGAGGATGTTAACTGCTTTTCTTCCATCTTGTTTCTTCTCTTTATATCATCTGTTTTATCTGAATTGCCTTTTACCACTTACCTGCTTTGTTTCTATCTCCCAGGTGAGACGCTTTCCTTAACTTTCTTGTATAACTTGGTTCTTTCCTCATGATTAACACAAGGCGGGGCTACAGGCCAAGGCGTTAAAAAGCTTTTTAACTTTTTACAAAAGTTAAACTTTTTACAAAACAAGACTGGTGATCCTCTGTGTTACCCTCCCTAAAAGTCTCACAGAATAGGTTGGGGTTGTTTTCCAATAGCATAGAGTAGGGGAAAGTATCAAGATGTCAAAATCAAAGTTCTACTCAATCTTTTAATGGTTTTTGCTTGCAGCACATACAAGCCCTAATTTTAGTTTCAAACAGTTGAGGGAGCCAGTTCTGAGAAATCTGAGACTTTTTTTTTTTTTTTTTAATGAAAATGAAGTTGATTTTTGGCTTTCCCCATACTGAGCTTCGGAGAAGGCAATGGCACCCCACTCCAGTACTCTTGCCTGGAAAATCCCATGGATGGAGGAGCCTGATGGGCTGCAGTCCATGGGGTCGCTAAGAGTAGGACATGACTGAGCAACTTCACTTTCACTTTTCACTTTCATGCATTGGAGAAGGAAATGGCAACCCACTCCAGTGTTCTTGCCTGGAGAATCCCAGGGATGGGGGAGTCTGGTGGGCTGCTGTCTCTGGGGTTGCACAGAGTAGGACACGACTGAAACAACTTAGCAGCAGCAGCAGCATACTAAGCTTATGACTGACTTACCCCAAACCTAAATTAATACAACTTACCCAGCTGATCCACAGACTCTAAACTTGACTGTTATTTATCCCACTCCTCTTTCCTCTATCCTGGGTATTTTTATATTTTTGCAAAATCCTTTCATGGCATTTTTATATTGAGTTTCGACACAAAATGCACTAAATGTTAGAGTTTTAACCTGCCAGCTTAACTCAAGTAACAAAGTGAGATGCTGTATAGTAAGGATAAATTTTCATCCTATATTAAGACCAATAGCTACACTCCTAATGTGAGGAGGAACTGCTATCCCCTAGTTCAACTAATCCCCTAGTTCAACTGCTACAAAAGAAATTTAACAGTAAAAAAATGTCATTCATTTCAAAACAAGTATGTTCCAGGAGAGGAACTTTGAACTGGCCATTTGAAAAGATAGGCTAAGAAATAACTTTTAGTATTAAATTTCCAAGCACAAGGAGATAGTTTATATAATACACACTGCAATTCAACACAAAGGACAGTTTCATAAAGGTATACTTAATGTGCCACAGGAATGTATTTCCTTTTGTGATAAACAGATTTGTGGTCAAATCTGTTCTAAAACAGTGCTTTGTCTTCCCTAAGCAAACCAACTTGTTTATTCTTTTTTTTTTTTTTTTTGCAAACATGAATATTAGAAATGCATTTAAAATTTTTGAAGTTGATTTTTAAACTTTTTAATTTACTCCAGTAGTTGAAAACCTAAATGGCAACTGAGTAATTATCACTGTTGTTATCTTTTTTGATACTGTTTTCCTAAAAGTATTTGTGACTGATAATTCCTAATTAATTACCAGATATTGTTCTAAATTACTTCACTAAAAGACTAGTCATTAATCTTCACAATCATTTGATAGCTAATCTATAGCTGTTTGCCATGTTTGGAAATCACTACTATAAGCTACTAGTTAAAGACACTCATGCTGCTGCTGCTGAATTGCTTCAGTCGTGTCCAACTCTGTGCGGCCCCATAGATGACAGCCCATCAGGCTCCCCTGTCCCTGGGGTTCTCCAGGCAAGAACACTGGAGTGGGTTGCTATTTCCTTCTCTAATGCATGAAAGTGAAAAGTGAAAGTGACGTCACTCAGTCGTGTCCGACTCTTCTTCTCCAGAAGATACTCATGAGCTAATAACTATAATGTTTCTTTAGCCATTACTTTCAACCTAATAGACACTCAAATTTACTAATTAGGAGATAAAAGATGAATGCAATATATTAAGTGATTAGCATTACTAACCTATGTATTAAAAAATTTTACCTATAAAATTTAGGTTGTTTTAAATGTTAACAATGTTTAGGAATTAGCTTTCTTTTTGTAAGCAAATTCATCCTTTTTAATGGATGTTACTTTCCTTTGGAATAACAGCTGTATATGATATGCTAACTTCTTAAGTTACCAACCTTTCCACAGCTGATAAATAAGACACATTTTTCTTCAGAAATAGCTGAATCTTCCCATATGGGATATTAGGAAGCATAGCTCAAAATGATCATAACCACACAACAGGAAATCTTTTATAGAGACTCTGATACAACAGCTTACAACAATAATGGCATAAGACATAATACTTAAAAGCAAATTTTAAGTATTTATAAGCTTATAGATATTTACTGATCTATTTTATGCAGAATACCCTCGTTAAAAATCTAAATATTCTGGTCAAACCTAAGTGCTTAAATGCTACCCTAATAACAACCTGACTAGAGGGATATCAAGTACAAAGCCTAACCCATTCTAAGAAAACCACCTAAAAGAATTAGTTACCAAAACATTATATGTTCAGTAACAAAGAGAAACAATCCTGTGAGGAAAACAAGTCACGTATGTAGTAAGCACTATACACTCACCGTGTAATATGCTCAAAAACTTTAAGTAGGTAGTATATTTTAACAGAGTTCACAACACATTATCCCAAAATATGGGACAGTGGCACACTATTATTTAAGATGAAGGAATCTGAGAAACAGTGTGTATAAGAAAGATTCTGCCCTCTTCATCCTCACCTGAAGCAGGTCATAAGGACTCTCAAATCACTCCCTTGACCCTAAAGCTTCTTATGTGAGAGGTAGGTAAAACCCAAAGGAAAAAGTGCATCCTCTTCTCAACAACAGAGAGATGCCGACAAGAATCCAAATGGACAGTCCCTGACGGTCTTCCCGCGGTGCACTGTCCTTATACACTTTGTCCTCCCATGTTTATCCATGACTTTCCACCCTTCGTCAAATCCAATATAAAAACGCTCAGACTTCACTGTTTCTTTGGGTCTTCACTTCCTCATGAAAACACCCAGTTGGTGTAAAATATATCAAAAAAATTCATATGCTTTTCTCTTGATAATCTCTGTTAATTTTCAGGTCCAGTCAGGAATCTTAAGAGAGTCAAGGAAGACTTTCTCCTCTATAATTCACATGATTCAAATATAAAAGAATAAATAGCCTAGAAATCTCCCTCCCACCACTGGTTCTCACCTGCACAATTCCCCAAAAGTTAGGCAATCAGTTATTAATTTCTTATGTATCTTTCCAGAGTATTTTTGTGCATATATAGACAAATACAAATTCTCACTTGCCCACCTGTTTTACTAATGCCCACTACACACCCTGTTTCACGCTTTCTTTTGTCACTTAATATATCTTGGTGAACTCTCTTACTTTGCAGTCCCTTACAATGAGTAGATTCAGCACCTTTTCATAAATCTTAAGTACTTTTTACTCAGTTTTCCACGGGTTGTTTGATCATGTCTTTTGTCCATCTTCCTATTAGGTTGTCGTTCCCTCTCTATTTCTAGGAGAAGTTTGTGTAAAAGGAATGCTATCTTTGCTCTGGTCCTAAATAGTTTTCTCAATTTGTCATCTGCCTTTCTGACTTTGCCTATGGTATTATTTGTTTTTTGGTCACAAAGGATTTTGCATGTTTTAATGTTGTTAAAAAAATTAGTCTTTTTTTTCTTTAATGGTTCTAGATTCTAAATCATACTGAGAAAATTCTTAAACAAAAGTTTACAGAAGAATTGTCTTTTCTTCTAGTACTTTTATGCTTCCTCCCTCCATCTGCATCACTGTCCATTTAATTGATCCATACGTTAAATTTCTTCATATTCCAACTTTTTTCCTCTATTGTCCCAACATTATTCATGGATAGTTTAAAGTTTTGCCTGGTGATTTGCAACATATCCTATATAATATACTAAATACTTATATGGAATTTTGTTTATTTCTGGACTTTCTCCTCTAATCCCCTGGTCAGCCCGTCTCTTCATGTGTCAATACTGCATCTTTTAAATTACTGACACCTGGTCATGTAACTTAGTCCTCAGTAGACTTAGTTCCTTCTAGTTGCTCTTTACAGACTCTTCCTGGATATTTTTACTTGTTTATTTTGTTTTATTGTTCCTTAATAATTATCTTCCTCTGTTTTTTTCCCCTCCAAAAGAAAAATGGTTAATTGTCATTTCCTTGGGATTTCATTAGCTTTATAAAACAACCTAAAGAAATTTCTTTAAAACCTAAAGAAAAGCTATTATAACTTTATGATGTTGAATCTTCCTATTCTAGGAATTACCTTTTTTTATTTGTTCATGCCTTCTGTGTGCCCTCTGGGAATGCTTTAAAAACTTCAAGTAATTCAAAGTAAAATTTAGATACTACTGGCAGTATATGGAAAACACACAACTGTACCTAAAAACACCTGGAGGTACCAAGAAGGAGCTGACATTTAAGTTTGGCCCTCATTAATGATTACTTATTTGCAAGGAAGAGAAGAGCAAGATTAAGAGCAAGGGGAGATATCATGCAGAAGAAATTTAAGAAGATGTAAGAAATGATGTGTAAGAAAGATGGTGAAATAAAATTCAGGATACTGAGTTATTTGGTAAAGCAACAAGATTAAAGCATTTCTAGGAGTGATGAGCAATAAAAATAGTAAGTAAGTATATCAACCGTAAGGAGGTACTGAACTACATAGGCTTTGTGAATCATGGGAAAGAAGGAAAATTTTATCATACGCGTAAGGGTAAGCTTTATTTATTCACTGTTTTAAAAGGCAACTGTGTTTTACACAGACAAATTAAAAAATTATTTTCAAATGGAATTGACTTGTAAATCTTACTATTCTGTTCACAGAAAGCTTAAAGTAGCCCACTACCAAAAAAAAAAAAAAAAAACACAAAAGAATAAATAACAAAAAATTGAACATACCTATATAAAAACTGCCAAGGAAGCAGAAACAACAAATTTAAAAGCAGTACAACTGTATTTTTGTTTGTATTGACAAAGACTCTCTCCTTAACCAAACTTTATTAAGGTTCCTCTCAACCCCTGTCTCAACTCCTTGCCAGACATCTAAGCAGTTCCTCACTTCCCACTGTTTCATGGCTGATATCTAATCAGCCTGGCCTGCCTTCAGCAAGAGTCCTGTTAAAGTCTGGTTAACTAGAATCTGGCCACCCCAGATGGCTCCTCTTGTTAATTTTCCATTCATTGAAGACCTTCCCCCCTCTACTCTGCTCCTTAGGTATAAAACCGAGACTTGTCCTTGTATTCAGAGTTGAGCTAAGCTCTACACTCAGGATTTTTCTCCCTATCACAAGAGTTCCGGAATAAAATCTGATTTTACTGCTTTAACTATTACTGACTCTGGTTCTTTTCAACTACATGTATGTGTGTATGTCTGTGCATATTTTAAATTAATTTCAATATATTTTTAAAAATTTATTTCCACCAATTTTTCTGAACAGAGTTTTTGAGAAACCCATAATATGAAAAGCAAATTAATTCACTTAATTATTTCTTCCTAGAATTTTCACTGGTCTAATATTCAGATGTTACATAAAAGTTGCAACTTTTGGTCTAAAGTTCACCATCTTAAGTGAGCAATACTAGTAAACATTAAAAAAAAGCCTTACTCTTTCATAAAATGACTTTTGAACAACACTTTCTTATTAACACCAAGTAAGGATGCAATTTAAAGAGAAACTTTCCAAACGATCAGTATCCTCTTAATCTCCATAAATATCATACTAACACATGGAAAACATTCTTAAGTAATTTAACATCTAACAGTCTTTAATTTAGAAGAAATTTACTTAAAGAAATTTTCTTCCCTCCAACTTCCTTAAAGTATGAAAATTTTCATCTAATCAATAATTGCTCCCCATTCCACACCATGCATGAAAACATACACGTAATAAATATTAAGTTAAGCTAATTTTGGTGGGCAATATCATATATGGTTTAAAATACTTGCGTAATAGTTGAGATACACAGGATGCTTCTTATTTACTGATTTAAGCATCTGGCAAATATTGAGACAATCTTCAAAGCAACCCTAAACAGATAGGTAGTATAACCCTCATTTTAGATGCATGAAGACAGGAAGCACAGTGACATAAAATAACATCACAGTAATTTACTAACGGCTGATTCGTGCAAATATATGGAAGAAATCAACACAGTATTATAAAGCAATTATCCTCCAATTAAAAGTAAATAAAGTTAAATTTTAAAAATTCATCTTGACCAATTTTATTTTCTTAAGAACAGTCTAGACAAGCACTCCCACGTAAAGTTAGAATACAAATCGATATACAATTTTTTACATAGCAACTTAGCAATATCTTTTTAAAACATGCAAAGTCCTTCTGGCATTTTAGGAATTCATCCTACAAAATAAGACATATCTATATCTATCTATATCTATATCTATATCTATATATATATATATATATATATATATAGGAGCAGACTCATCACTGCTCAAAGACAAAGGAAAATTAAACCATGGTGCAATACACTGTAATACAACAACAGATTTTTAAAAATCACCACCAGTTTTTCCAAATAAAATCTGGAGAAGGCCAGAACATGACAAGTAAACTTGAATCATTTACTCAATCACTCCTTCCTAGAATTTCAAGTGGTCTGATAGTATTCAGACTTTATATCAGAGCTACAGCTTTTGCTTTTAACTTTACTTCTCCATAATATGATGCAATATACATACACCTGATAATATGCAGGCACTAAAATTCATGTAAGAAGTACATCACTAATTGAAATAATGCTGCAAAATATAAATATGATGTTTTTACGAGAATAATTATATACGTGTGTGTTATTTATGTAAAGAACAGTAGACTAAAAAGTCTTACACTTAAGCCATATGCAGGTGACGGAATAACAGATAATTTCAGGATTTTGTGTTTACATTTTGTACTAGGTTGCACATTCCCAACAATGAGCATATATTAATTTAAAATTGCAGAAAAAAAAAAAAAAACCCTAAATAGTATCTATTCAAAAAAACTTAAAGCCAACAAATATTTTAGCAATTAAATATAAATGCATACAATCATGAAATATGAAAATTTTTTAACTCGTGAAATCATAAAAGAATATGCAATTTTGGGGGTTTTTTTCCGGCAAGCCATGCAGCACATGAGATCTTCGTTTCCCGACCAGGGATCGAATCTGTGTCCCCTGCAGTGGAAGCATAAAGCCCGAACCACTGAACAGCCTGGGAACGCCTTGTAATTCTTAATTTTACTTATATAGCCACCATAACCTCACACATAGACATATGTATATTTATACATGCCAGTTCATATCTTGTAACTTTTAAATACACTTTTAAGAAACCACTTCGAGAATTTTAACAAAAGTAATTTCCACCTGCTTTTTACCCAACCTAAACTGTTATATATTCTTTTATAAAACAATTGACATTTATGTTTAAGCCATTTCATCGTAATTCAGAATATATTAAGACCTTAATCTAGATTTCAACTAAAGAGTAGAAGCATTTTGGCATACCAAGTGCAAACAATATTTAATTACTCAAGATAATGTTCAATTTGAAGCATAAAAAAGAAAGATAAATAATAAAAACCTAGAAAATACAATAAAATAATAAAATTACAAAAGTTACTGATACACACTTGAAACCTGAGACCAAGGTAACCCACATACTCCAAAGACACCAGGAGAGCCTATTACTGCTTCTAAAACGTAGTTCAGCTGTTGGAGGGGAGGGACACAGTGACAAACAGCTTCCCTGCTACAGAGGTGGCAGGATATCTATCAAACTGGACAATAAAATTGCAATTGAGTTTCTTTGGCTTTTTATAGCAGCTACATGTATCCTGATGTAACTGCAAAAGCTATACAAGTCTGCAACATTAGTTTTTTACACACCAGTTCTTTATGAAGAACCAAGTTATAAATTTGTGTAATAGAGATTTTAAATGGCTGTAAAAAGGAAAAAATATGCATCACTTCAGTATTATATGCACAAAAATATTTATAAACCTTTACAACTAATATCTTCAAAGAAAAATTTTTGATTCCAATAATTTCAGCAGAGTTTTGACCAGCACGCTACAAATTGTTCACCTACTTACTGAATCACTTCAGCTCTGTCCTAAACTTTATTAAATATTGATTTGAAGAGCGTTAAAGTATAAGCTTTCCATTTTACTTAAAAAATAGATACCAGGATTTATGATTCCAAACACATTAACATAGCTACATTCAAATAAATCACTTTATATCAGACTTACTAAAGAGAAAAGCTTTTTCATAAATGAAAAAAAAATCATACATAGAAATAAAACTGAAAGACATTTATGAAACATTAAAGGTGAAAAACCACAAGAAGCAACTTTTAACTTTAAATTTTTCTTTTCAGCCTCAAAAAGTAAAGCTTTAGCACTTATCTTCTGAAGTACACTTCCACAGCAAAAAGGGTCAGGTGCAGTTTTACTCAGATAAAACTACTCTGAAATAATCAGCATTTTTTCCATTTTATAACTGTAATTCTGAAACTTTAGTCCAAGACTGGTTCTTGACTCAAAGTAGGCAAAAAAGACCTTCCTAGAATGTCACTATTTTCTTTGCAAAGGTTTTATAATCTATTTAAAGCCGTAAGTCACTGGAGTAAAGAAAAATATGAACTAATTAAATATACATATTTAATACACACAGAAAACAAAGTCTGCTTTGGGTTTGTGTATAAATTTGAGTCTAAAAAACACTGATTTCAGACACTACATAAGAAAAGTAGCTTATATTTCTTCTTTTAACATTTTCTATGTCTTAAAATATGCTCCCAGAAATAAAAAATATATATTCCTTTATGATAAAAAGAATGTATTAAGGGGTCTTAACTGGGGTCTATATTTAATTTACATAGAATTAGTCTGTCTTCATGATACTTTCTAAAGAGTATATTATATTAGCATCTTAGTTTAAAAGAGAGGAGGAGAGAACATTAAAGTAAGTAAAACTAATTCCTTGTACAGTTTGAGGGGCCCTAAAAATTTTAAGTACATAAGAAGGCCTTATTTTAAATATGGATTTCTAGAAACATCCCACAAGATTCAGACTGAGATTCTGAGGTGGGGTCCCGGAAACTGTAGTAAGATGCACATCCCAAGTTACTCTAACGAGACGATCCCTAAAACACACTGTGTGTTCGTAGGTACTGCTTTAAAGTCAGCAGCTATGGCTATTTCCTGGATCACTGATAAGAAAAGACTGAGGTGCCGAGGTACACACAGGACAGCATGATGCCACATGATGATGTAATCAATGGCTCAGCTTCCCGGGTGGCTCAGTTGGTATGGACGTCCCCTTGGATGGGGGAGCCGGGCGGGCTACAGTCCGGGGGGTCACAAAGAGTTGGACTTGATCGGGCGACTCACACATACAGTGATGGTGCATTTCATACTCCTTCCTAAACAAATATTCAGCAGAAGCTGCCAAGTTCTCAGTTAGGGAGATAGGAAAAGTATAAAACCTTTCATCCCTGCTGATGCGGGCTTTCAATTAACAGCCACTTTTAACCAACAATACATGAGGGCTATTTCAGGATCATACATGATTAAATGCCAGTCTACCTTTCCTATCTGACTCATTACTGCTCTTCTTCATTTCGTTACACAGTCTCAGCAGAGCAAACAATTCCCATGCTTTTCCCTCAGGGAAATCACCTCTATATTTTCGCTTATGCCAATTCCTCCACAAGTGATTCTCATCACCCCTATCTCTACACACCCAAATGTTATTTATTATACTTCAAGGCTGTAGTCAGGATTCCCTGCTGGCTCAGATGGTAAAGACTCTACCCGCAATGCAGAAGAACAAGGTTTGATCCTTGGTTGAGGAGATCCCCGGAGAAGGAAATGGCAACCCACTCCGGTATCCTTGCCAGGAGGATTAAGTGGACAAAGGAGGCCAGCAGCCTGCAGTACACAAGGTCATAAAGCGCTGGACACGACTGAGGGACTAAGCACAGCACAGCACAAGGTGGTGGTCCAATGACATCTGAACTACGAATGGATCCAAGGCCCGCTCATTTCAATCTGAATGTCTTTTCTGTGACACTGACTCCTTCCTGCCTTGCTCTTTCAGTGCATGTATAACCTCCCATATTGGAAAGGAACTTCTTTCAGGATAACATCTCTTCTGGATTCATCTTTCTATCTTTCATAGTAAAACTGCAGGTAATCAACTAAAAAAAGACGAAAAACAAAGGGAGGGCCTGGAAAGAACAAAAGAAGAAAGACGAAGGTAGAAAGGGGAAGAAAAGAAGGTGCCAACTGGAGTAAGACCCAGATGCAGTGACTGAAGATGATTAAAGAGCCCAAGGAAGGGCTGACTGAAAGACAAGGGAGAAGAGGGGGAGCACAGACAAAACAGACAGAGACAGAGAGGAGGAGGCTGGGGGGACGGAGAAGGCACAAGGCACAGAATGTGTGGAGGAACACTGGAGGGAAGAACAGAGAAAAAGAGGGATCGGAGAAACAGGAGACGGTGGCTGAAAGAAAAAAAGACACAAGCAAATAGGGAGCAGGCAAGCTGAGCCGCGATGGAGGGCAACACAGACCGCACCCAGAGCCTACGGTCCACACCAACTCAGGGTGTACAGGAAGATCAGACGGAGAGACTGGGGACAGAGGGGAAGAGGGAGTGAGAAGGGAGAGAAGAAGGAAGAAGTAAGGGGAGCGGGCAGAGGGGAGAAGAGAAGAGAAGAAAAACAAGAAGGATGAGAAGCAGTGGGAGGACAAAGGGAAAGAGAGACTTAAGATACGAAGAGAAAATTAAGTGCTGTGAATTCACACACAGCAACATGGCTGAGGACTACAAAAAATTATCATAATAGTGATTTCAGTTCATTTCGGTTCAGTTGCTCAGTTATGTCCAACTCTTTGCGACCACATGGACTGCAGCACCCCAGGCTTCCCTGTCCATCACCAACTCCACGAGCTTGCTCAAACTCATGTCCATTAAGTCAGTGATGCCGTCTTTGCCCTCCAACCATCTCATCCTGTCATGCCCTTCTCCTCCTGCCTTCAATCTTTCCCAGCATCAGGGTCTTTTTTAATAAGCCAGCCCTTCCCATCAGATGGCCAAACTACTGGAGTTTCAGCATCATCCTTGCAATAAATATACATGACTGCTTTCCTTTAGGATTGACTGGTTTGACCCCTTTGCAGTCCAAGGGATTCTCAAGAGTCTTCAACACCACAGTTCAAAAGCATCAATGCTTTCATGCTCAGCTTTCCTTATGGTCCAACTCACATCCATACATGACTACTGGAAAAGCATAGCCTTGACTAGATTACTTTGATTACTAGATTATTTTGTTGACAAAGTAATATCTCTGCTTTTTAATATGCTATCTAGCTATCTAGATCATCAAATCTTTTCTTCCAAGGAGCAAGCGTCTTTTAATTTCATGGCTGCAATCACCATTTGCAGTGATTTTGGAACCCAAGAAAATAAAGTCTGTCACTGTTTACATTGTTATCCCATCAAATTTGCATTGAAGTAATGGGACTGGTAATGGTACCCCACTCCAGTACTTTTGCCTAGAAAATCCCATGGATGGAGGAGCCTGGTAGGTTGCAGTCCATGGGGTCACTAGAGTCAGACATGACTGAGCGACTTCACTTTCACTTTTCACTTTCATGCATTGGAGAAGGAAAAGGCAACCCACTCCAGTGTTCTTGCCTGGAGAATCCCAGGGACGGGGAAGCCTGGTGGGCTGCCGTCTATGGGGTAGCACAGAGTCGGACATGACTGAAGCAACTTAGCAGCAGCAGCAGCAGCAGCAATGGGACTGGATGCCATGATCTTCATTTATTGAATGTTGAATTTTAAGCCAGTTTTTTCACTCTCCTCTTTCATTTTCATCAAGAGGCTCTTTAGTTCCTCTTCGCATTCTGCCATTAGGGTGGTGTCATCTGCATATCTGAGGTTTTTGATACTTTTCCCTACAATCTTGAGTCCAGCTTGTGCTTCATTCAGTACAGTGTTTTGCACGATGTACTCTGCATATTAAATTAAACAAGCAGGGTGACAATATACAGTTGTAATGTACTCCTTTCCCAATTTAGAACCAGTCTGTTGTTCCAAGTCTGGTTCTAACTGTAGTTTCTTGCCCTGCATCTGGTATTCCTATCTCTTGAAGAATTTTCCACAGTTTGCTGTGATCCACACAGTCAAAGGCTTTAGCGTAGTCAATGAAGCAGATGTTTTTCTGGAACTCTCTTGCTTTTTTGATGATCCAGTGGATGTTGGCAATTTGATCTCTGGTTCCTCTGCCTTTTCTAAATCCAGCTTGAACATCTGGAAGTTCTCAATTCATGTACTGCTGAAGTCTAGCTTGGAGAATTTTGAACATTACTTTACTAGAGTGTGAGATGAGTGCAATTGTGTGGTAGTTTGAGCATTCTTTGGCATTGCCTTTCTTTGGGATTAGAATGAAAACTGACCTTTTCCAGTTCTGTGGCCACTAGAAGTTTTCCAAATTTGCTGGCATATTGAGTGCAGCACTTTCACAGCATCATCTTTTAGGATTTGAAATAGTTCAACTGGAATTCCATCACCTCCACCAGCTTTGTTCATATTGATGCTTCCTGAGGCCCACTTGACTTCGCATTTCAGGATGTCTGGCTCTAGGTCAGTGATCACACCATCGTAATTATCTGGCTCATAAAGATCTTTTTTGTATAGTTCTTCTATGTATTCTTATCAGTTCTTCTTAATGTCTTCTGCTTCTGTTAGGTCCATACCATTTCTGTCCTTTATTGTGCCCATCTTTGCATGAAATGTTCCCTTGGTATCTCTAATTTTTTTAGCTAGCTTTACATCCTTAAACATATAAAGGATTTGGTTAAGTACAAAGGAGCCAAAGTTCATGCCACAAGTAAACAATAATGGAGACCTAAGAAAGCTTGATGTATTTTAAAGTGAGTAGAACCAGTACAGTCAGAGTAGATATTTTTCTCAAGTGAACAGAATAAGATGAGGTAGGAAATGCTTTTTTCACGGGAAATAGTAAAAAATTAGGTAGAAATCATTTGCTTTTCTAAGAAGATTAGGACAGTGCTGATGGAGGGGAATAACATTTTTAAACAAGTTATTTTGAGAACAATAAACCTAGAGGAAAATAACAAACACCTGGGCCATTGAGCATTAGAACTATCCACAGGAGAAATAACCCAGACATGTATAAATTACTACAAGTCATTAGGAAAGAGAAAAATTTCAAAGCAGGGAAAAGACAAAACCCTGCAAAAATAAGAAATCTAACAGCATCAAAAGTTAGAAGATAGAGCAACTCTATTCCTACTAATATGTCCTAGAGCAGAGCTTTTGGTGGCTCATGGAATCAATTTATTGAGGCATCATCAGCATTTTTGTCATGCGGGTGGGGAGGGGGGCGGGGGAGGGGTTCCACCGCACAGCTTTCAGGATCTTAGTTCTCGGACCAGGGATTGAACAGGGATTTCACGACCAGCAATGAAAGCACAGAGTCCTAACTCCAGGACAACTAAGGAATTCTCATCATCAAAAACTTTAAATATAAGAGTTTATCACTCCATACCAACATTTAGTAAGAGTGAACACTGTCTCATAGCATCAAGTTCTGTTTCAGGCGTGGGGGAATAGGTGGACATGTGCGCACATGTATGTAAACACATATAACTCATCCCAATAGATTTATTACTGTGAACAACAGTTACATGAAGCTTGAAAATGACACCTCTATTAAAGCCTTTGCCTTTGAGCACCTGACTTATTCACAGCAGTGAAAATGAATAAAAGAAAGCTATATGTAAGAATAAAAAAGATTTTTCTGTATGTTCCAATCAAACTTTATTTACAAAAGCACTCAATGAGCAAGATTTGGCCCAAGGATTGCCCATCCCTGGCTTCAATCAACTCTCTCCCACACTAATGACTCTGATTAATTCTTTTTTAAAATTTATGTATTTATTAAGAATAAAAAAGATTCTTAGAAACAAAAGGTTTGATGAGAAAAATAAGTAACAGAAGAGTTCACACAGTACAATGTCACTTTCATAAAATATAAAAATAGGCAATATAAGACGTTATGTTATTTAGGAATACATATTTTTTTAACTTTTCAAGAAGGAAATGAGGACAGGTCGGGGTTGGAAAGGTTGAACCACACAACATGTTTTTAAGTCGAGTAGTCACAATTCTTCCTTTATAACACTTCATAGCATATATGCCATACAAATTATTTTGGATGTAATTAACTCATTTGAAAAGAAAATTTTTTTAAATGTGTATTTATATCAAATATGAAGTGATAAGGGCCTAACTAATAAGCCAGCATTAAGAGTCAGCACAATAGGATTAACAGGAGGAATAACAGAGCTATAACAAAGGAAAACAGTCATTTAATTTCATTTGCTGTGATTTCACTCATTAACTCCTAAAGTCAGATAAACAAATTACCACTTTTACCATTTCTAGATTAACACTGGTGGTTAAGAAAAGTTTAGAAACTTCCCTGAGTTTACAAACTATAAATTACTATAACTCAGAATACAAGTCCAGGACCAGCCTATCTGCAAAGTCCATGTTATCTTCATTGCTCACACAAATAGACTGGTGACTGGACATAAATATTTAACTATAAACACTCAAAAGCTAAGGTGTCGGAGATATCTTCTATTCCACCCCTTTTGTTTTGTGGATAGAAAATAATTAAGAGACTGGGCTACTGGCCCTAAACAGTCAATGATTTGGCACTTCTCAAGCATTTTGGTCTCAGGATCCAAATTATTTATTTATATGGGGCATGTCTTCAGTTGTGTCCAACTCTTTGTGACCCCCACAGACTAAATTCTCCAGGAATTCTCCAGTCCATGGAATTCTCCAGGCCACAAAGCTGGAGTGGGTAGCCTTTCCCTTCTCCAGGGGAACTTTCCAAACCAGGGATCAAACCCAGATCTCCCACATTGCGGGCAGATTCTTTACCAGCTAAGCGATGAGGAAAGCCCCTATTACTAATTACCACATTAGAAATTAAAGCTAAGAAATTATACAAATATTGATTTTTTTGAAAATATTAATATAGATGGCATTTTTCAAAGCAATAATAAAAGTGAGAAGAGTGTTATTATTTCACAAATTTCATTTGCTACTATTTTTGCAAACCTTGCATTCTGGCATAACAGAAGATACCTATACTCTAATATCTGCTTTTGTATTCAGTCTGTTGCATTATATTGTTTTGATTGCCATACATGAAGAAAAATCCACCTTCTAACTAGAAATGTAGCTAGAAAAGGTGGACCCCTCCACTCCCTGAAATGGCCTCCTGGGCTCCCAAGGTCTTCAGAAAAGTACTTCAAGAATTACTGCTCTAAAGATTACATTCCTTTAGCCATTCTTCCTGGGGACATGACAAACTTAAGTGCATACAAAAGTGCTGAATTAACAGGTAATAGGCATAAAATTATTAAAATCTAATTCACAGCACACTTTCCTAAACGAGAATTCTCCCAGATATATTTGAAATCCAATCCAAATTAGGTGAGATCTAAACTTAACCCTATTTTTCTCATGAAGTAGTAAAGGGCAAAACACTACTAGGAGAAAATCAGACCAGACTGCGCTAGCTCACTACAACAGACATCAGAATAGCGGGGTACCAGCACAAACTGAAGTAACTCAGAGAAGAGGTGGCAAAGCATTTTTGTAAAGTGCCAAATAACAAATATTTTAGGCATGGGGGCAAAAAAAGTCTCTGTCACAAATACTCAATACTTGTAGCATGGAAGCAGTCATACAAAATACATAAATAAGTACAAATGGCTGTGACAGAAACAGGTCAGGCCAGATTTGGCCCTTAGGCCACAATTCTTTGAAGACTGCCTTTCACTAAACTGATTAGCTTAAAAATGCAGAGACTAAAACAAAGCCATTTTTGAAAATCACATCTTTGCCTCATTTACCACTGGATTATTCACAAGATTGTGGTGTAATCTAAGATACTTTTGTAAATCCTTACTATAGCAACACATCTTTCTCTCATTGAAGAGGGAGGAAACAGAATTAGTAATAACTTCTAAGTACTTCAAATAGCTGAAGTTATCCAAACACTCAAGAACATGTATTTAAGAAATGACAACATATTCCAATGTGGTTTGGACGCTAAGTCGTGCCCAACTCTTTGAGACCCCATGGACTGTAACCTGCCAGGCTCCTCTGTCCATGGGATTCTCCAAGCAAGAATACTGGAGAGGGTTGCCATTTCCTTCTCCAGGGGACCTTCACAACCCAGGAATCAAACCCCGGGTCTCCAGCATTGCAGGCAGATTCTTTACTGACTGAGCTATGAGAGAAGCCCATATTCCAATAGATGGGCAAAATATTCCAGAGCAATAACTGATAGTCAATAAAATAAAACATTTAAAGATACACCAGGGAACTTCCCTGGTGGTTCAATGGTAAAGAATCCGCCTTGCAGTACAGGGGATGCAGGTTCAATCCCGGGTTAGGGAACTAAGATCCCACAGGCCGCAGAGTAACTAAGCCCACGCACCACAACTAGAGTCCACACACTACACGGGAAGATCCTGCGTGACGGAATGAAGACCCTGCATGCAGCAACTAAGACCTCATGCAGCCAAATATAAGTAAATAATTATTAAAGTTACTACACACACAAAAAAAAATTTAATTAGAAATAAAGACATACTAAATTTATCACTTCTTTTCTTTATCCTTCTAGTCAATTTATAATATTAATATTTGCTAATTATATTACTTCTGGATATATACACAGTTCCTAAATAAGATATATAAAGCATAATAAAAGCTAATAAATTTAACTGAATTTTCATTTGAATATTTAACTGAATATTATTTGAAATTTAAAATTTCCTCAGAAGACACAAACATAAAACTCTAAACATAACAAGAAAAGCAACAAATTGACAGAAGATATTCATAAATAATATAGGTAGCAAAGGATTAAGATCAAAAATATATGAAGAACTTCCACAAAACAAAAAAACTGCAAATTAAAATTAGGGAAACATTGCATTTAAAATTCATCATATTTGGAATTTTTTTAACTCCAGCCATAACAAGTGATAAGGTGATATGAAGACATGAGTATTTATACATCACTGACAAGAAGATAAACTGATATAGTATTTTGGAAAGAGAATTGTACATATTGTAATGTTTCACATCTGCATCTTACAAATTAGCAATTCCAATTCTAGAAAGAAACTTTCTCATGTATACAAAATATACCAAAAGTTCTCATCAAAATGATAAACAGATGAACTTACACCGTGGAGTACATACAACTGAGAAAAAGGACAGGATGACCTTGGTCAATATGAATGGATCTCAAACAGCAATAACTAAAAATAGCAAGTTATCAAAAGATGCGTTTCATACAATACCATTATCTGTAATAAGTATACATATGAAAAATAAAATTATCCAGTGTGGTATGCGTGTCTGTAATTAAAAATACACACAAGACCTAGAAATAATGAAAGCACCAAATTCAGGTGAGTGGGAGAGAAGAGGGGCTGAAAATGGTAGACAAAGCAACTGGGATGGAGAATCCATTTTCATAAACGTGGTAGATACATTACTCCTTCTAACTTTTTATATATCTAAGACATTTCATTGATATTTTTAAACAAAAGCTATATATAAATAAGTAACACTGGATTAAGGTGTTTTTTATTTTTAAAAAACACTAGTAGATTCTCAAACAAATTTTTTAACAGAATATAACATATGAGCAAAAGCAAAGTTAGCCAGAGCTTTTTGTTTAGTCCACCACCTTATATTACTAAAGCAATTCTCATCTTTGAATATTGTGCGCCACCTTGTGTTCAAAAAGGTTTAAAGTCCTGTAAAATTCAGAAAACTATCTTGAAAATGGCTACTTGAAACTACAAATTCCTATGCAGTATTACAAGGTTTCACTTTATTAAGCACACATAACAATGACATTAAAAAAAAAAAAACTATTCTGATTCTGAGGAACTTAGAAATATCCTATCTTTCTTCTTAGTTATTCCTTGTCTCAGCTGTTCACTACACTTCCAAAGTGTAGTGCCTTTTTGACTTCATGTGAAGTATATAAAATTTTGTTAGAGAATCAAAATTACAAACATTTAAAATTCTAAAATACAGTCATTTAAAAACTTACCTTTGAATGTGTGATTGATAAAGTGTCTACCCACACACGCCAGCCACCCCACTCATATTTGATTGCATGGTAAAGTAGGATTCGGAATATGGCATATACCATTTCTGTTATCTTTTGTTCATCTGAATTCTTAGGATTAAAATAGCAGAGAGAAAGCATCCACTCTTGCCACACAGAACACTGTAGCAAACTCCTGAAAATATTAAAAGGACACTGAATTATTTAAAAAGTAAATCAACTGAAAGAATTCTAAAAACGTAAAACTTTAAAACAAAATGAACAAAACAACCAGCTTTATTATGTATACAAAGCAATTACAAACAATGAGGTATTGAAAGTTCAAATAACTGTATGGTATATTACTGCTGCTGCTGCTAAGTCACTTCAGTCGTGTCCGACTCTGTGTGATCCCATAGACGGCAGCCTACCAGGCTCCCCTGTCCCTGGGATTCTCCAGGCAACAACACTGGAGTGGGTTGCCATTTCCTTCTCCAATGAATGAAAGAGAAAAGTGAAAGTGAAGTTGCTCAGTCGTGTCCGACCCTTAGCGACCCCATGGACTACAGCCCACCAGGCTCCCCCATCCATGGGACTTTCCAGGCAAGAGTAGTGGAGTGGGGTGCCATTGCCTTCTCCGATGATATATTACTTGTACTACTTTAATGAAAAAGCATACAGAAAGTTCATTTCATAGTATTTAAAGCAATTTGTCCTAGAAAATATAATCTTATTCAAAGCTAGACATGAACACTGCAAATAAAAGATAACTGATCCTGCTTACCTTCTATTTTCTCTACTGTTATTAAAAAGTTTAATCATGTCAGAAAGAAATGCTCTGCGAACTTCCATGCTCTCTGGGCACTGCAGAGAATTTCGAAGTAGCGTTGCAATTACTTTTAGTATCTCTGTAAGACAATTCATAAATTAGTAAAAAAAGACATTACAAAAAATTCATGATGTAAGATCATCAGTATATTTCAATTTTATTTCCCTGACATAAATGTCTACCTAAAATATTCTCTTCTGTATTATAAAACAAATTATCTGCGGACAAGACTGTCAAAACATTCACTAGAAATCATATGTAAACAAGAAAGGAATTTTTTATTTTCATCATTAGACAGAATACTTAAATTTTAAAACTTTGTAGTAAATCAAATTAAATTATAAATGAATTAAATGACTGCTGACACCTCTCCATAATCTCTGCCAGATAATAAAGTTGATCTTAAAATATACATATTTAAATTTTTTTAATACTCAAAACATATATATAAAATCAAAATCTCAGAAAAAAAGAATTCTCAGCTTCTTTAACAATATGTATAACAGGCACATACTTTTTCCTTTATCATTGTGAATTTTAGAAGCTATCGAGATTTGCTTCCATAATTCTAAAAGTAAACTTAGACACAAAAATATGAAAAGTAAATTAAAACCTACTAAACACCCTCAATAAATAAAACTGCTCCTGTAATACTCTTAAATATTGACTAAATTTATACTATAAATTTTAAGAAAAGAAATGCTTAAAATATATAAAAATCAAAGTAGAATGATCAAATAATAATATCCCAAAGTTTTACACAAATAAAAATTGAGGAATTCTAAACCTGCAATTGGCCAAGATTTTTGGCGTTTCTAAAGCAACAAGTTCAAAGTATCAAATAAAAGATATTTTATCATAAACTTATTAACAATTTCTGAATTCTTCTAATGACAAACTCTACCTGAACAATGATTACCATGACAATAATATCCACTAACTTTGAGGATACATTATTGTGAGATACTTTTATAGAAAATACAGATATTAATACATATACTCCTCACAAAATGATAACTAGATACTATTATCATCCGGTTTGTAGAGGTACTATTATTTACCCATTTGGATAAATTAATGTACCCCAAAATCACTTAGCTGTTGATTGAAAACCAGACATACCATTTTTTAAATACCACAGTGTATTTAATACCACAGACTATCTTCTTTGCTAATATATTACACAGACAATATATTTAAAGTTCTTACTTCAATAAGTCATCTTTCCCATAACTACACAAAAATATTTTATATTATATATATTATCAAGGCTGGATGAAGCACAAGCTGGAATCAAGACTGCCATGAGAAATATCAATAATCTTAGATATATATAGATGATACCACCACTATGGTAGAAGAGGAACTAAAGAGTCTTTTGATGAAAGTGAAAGAGGAGGGTGAAAAAGCTGGATTAAAACTAAACATTCAAAAACAAAGATTATGGCATCCAATTCCATCACCTCAAAGCAAATAGATAAGGAAAAAAAAGAAACAATGACAGACTTTATTTTCTTGGGCTCCAAAATCACTGTGGATGGTGACTGCAGCCATGAAATTAAAAGACGCTTGCTCCTTGGAAGAAAAGCTATGACCAACCTAGACAGCATATTAAAAAAGAAAGATACCACTTTGCCAGCAAACATCCTTATAGTCAAAGCTATGGTTTTTCCAGTAGTCATGTATAGATATGAGAGCTAGACTGGAAGGCTGAGACCTGAAGATCTGATGCTTTCAAACTTTGGTGCTATAAAAGACTCTTGAGAATCCCCTGGACAGCAAGCAGATCAGATTGCTGCTGCTGCTGCTGCTGCTGCTGCTGCTAAGTCGCTTCAGTCGTGTCCAACTCTGTGCGTTCCCAGAGACGGCAACCCACCAGGCTCCCCCGTCCCTGGGATGCTCCAGGCAAGAACACTGGAGTGGATTGCCATTTCTTTCTCCAATGCATCAAAGTGAAAAGTGAAAGTGAAGTCGCTCAGTCGTGTCCAATTCTTAGACACCCCATGGACTGCAGCCCACCAGACTCCCCCGTCCATGGGATTTTCCAGGCAAGAGTACTGGAGTGGGGTGCCATTGCCTTCTCCAGCAGATCAGATTAATACAACCTAAAAGAAATCAAGCCTAAAAATTCACTGGCAGGATTGATGCTGAAGCTGAAACTCCAACACTTTGGCCACCTGATGCGAAGGGTCGGCTCATTAGAAAAGATCGTGATGCTGGGGAAGACTGAAGCCAGGAGGAAAAGGGGACGACAGAGGATGAGATGGTTGGATGGCATCACCGACTAGATGGACGTGAGTTTGAACAAGCTCCAGCAGAGAGTGAGAAGGACAATGAAGGTGGCATGTGCAGTGCATGGCTTGCACAGAGTTGGACATGACTGAGCAAATGAACAACAACAATATAATCAAGGTATTTTTTGTTTTTATTCTATAAAATAATGATATCACAATTACTTGGAGGCTAAGGAAAATTAAACACACATACGACATGTGTTTTTAAAATTAGTACTGAAACAGTATTACAGACATGAGCACAACTCACCACACAAAAAGTAATTTAATTTATAAATTCCACAAACCAGTTGTTTTAATATCACTAATCTTAAAAAGCAAGATGATAAATGTACACATTTTATAAGTCCTTAAGAATTCTAAATATCAAAAGAAAAGATTATTAACCAAGACTAAGTTCTTAAACAATTAAGACAGGTATTTTTCAATTCCACACTTCGTATTCTTAACTTGACAGGAATTTAAAATGAAAGCCACCTTCATGGTCCATGTAACTTAGCCTGCCATCACCTAAATAGTACAGTCAAAACTTTACCAAAAATATGAACATAGATCTTAAGCATATAATTTTTGAAAATCTGTATAGAAACATTTCCCCATGACCTAAGGTCAATTTGAAATTATAGTCAACATCAAACACAAACAAAACTACTATTATATTAATGCTTATAATGAAATGTTATCTAAACAATGTGTTTCCAACAATATCAACTTTAGGTTCTTCAGTGCCTTTCCATTTGGTAAGAAAATGTACTTATAAAAAACAAGTTAAAAGGAAGGGAATGGGAGAAATGGGTGAAGGTGCTCAAAAACTAGAAACTTCCAGTTATAAGGTGAATAAGTTCCATGAATGTAATCTTTAACCTGGAGACAACAGATAACAATACTGCATTATGCATTTGAAAGTTGCTAAGGATATTCACCATGCATAACACAAAAAATTAAAACTATGTAGAGCCATGGATGTGCTTACTAACATTACTGTGGTAATCATTTCACAGCATGTATCAACTCATTACACTGTATACCTTGAAATTACACAACACTGTATGTCAGCTATATAACAATAAAGCTTGAAAAACAAAAAACAAATATCAAAACAAAGTATATTAAATACATACGAGGATTCTGTATCTTTACTGAAGAATCAGGATCTGGATGTTGTTTATGTATCACTTGAGTGCAAATCTGTTCTATGAGAATCTACAGAAACAAAATACTAGATTGGATTAGCATAATCACTATATCACTATTACTATTAATGAACTTTAAGTACAACACTAATCAACATTATAACCGTATTTTAAATTAATTATAAAACGAGACATCAAATAGTCAATACAATGGAGAAAATACTTAAACAGAGATGTGCATACTGCTTAATAACTCAAAGACTAACAGATTTATTAAGATATAGCACAGTTTCTTTAAATAACTAGTTTCAAAATCATACATGGAACCTAAATGCTTTTATTTCATCTACACATTAGTCAACTCAATTATATACGTATTTTTAGCTAAAAATTAGTTAAGATTAAATGCTCACTGCATTCCTACCTCAAATAGGACATTATACGTGGTCATTGTGATTAAATTTGTCTGAAGCATGAGTCTTTCAGCTAACAATGAAAACAACCCATGTCCAAGCATGACTTCAGCTTTTCTTCTGCAATTACACAGTAAAAAAAAAAAAAAAAATCAAATGCAAAGTTTTACTATTTACTATTTACTATTTAGTTGACGAAGGAGACTCAAAAATGTTTTTCATGATAGTAACAAATTCCAGCTCAATAATGCCCCCCAATTTCCTTCAAACTAGTACTTACAAGGCCACAAAATCTTTAAGTACAGAAATACAAACTACAATATGGGAAAAATTAAAGTTTAAGAAAAATAGGACTGGTTATGCCACGGCACAGCAAAAATCATCACCAAAATCTTCATATTTCGGTTCAGCCCTTCATTCATGTCTGACTCTGCGACCCCATGGATTGCAGCACGCCAAGCTTACCTGTCCGTCACCAACTCCCAGAGCTTACTCAAACTCGTGTCCATCGAGTCAGTGATGCCATCCAACCATCTCATCCTCTGTTGTCCCCTTCTCCTCCTGCCCTCAATCTTTCCCAACATTAGGGTCTTATCAAATGAGCCAGTTCTTCACATCAGGTGGCCAAAGTATTGGAGTTTCAGCTTTAGCATCAGTCCTTGCAATGAATATTCAGGACTGATTTCCTTTAGGATGGACTGGTTGGATCTCCTTGCAGTCCAAGGGACTCTCAAGAGTCTTCTCCAACACCGCAGTACAAAAGCATCAATTTTTCGGCACTCATTTTTCTTTATGGTCCAACTCTCATATCCATACATGGCTACTGGAAAAATCATAGCTCTGACTAGTCAGACCTTTGTCGGCTTTTTAATATGCTGTCTAGGTTGGTCATAGCTTTTCCTCCAAGGAATAAGCGTCTTTTAATTTCATGGCTGCAGTCACCATCTGCAGTGATTTTGGAGCCAAAGAAAATAAAGTCTCTCACTGTTTCCATTGTATCCCCATCTATTTGCCACGAAGTGATGGGACTGGATGTCATGCCCTTCGTTTTTTGAATGCTAAACATTACTTTGCCAACAAAGGTCTGTCTTGTCAAAGCTACGGTTTTTCCAGTAGTCATGATCAGATCTGAGAGTTGGACTATGAGAGCCGAAGAATTGACGCTTTTGAACTGTGGTATTGGAGAAGACTCTTGAGAGTCCCTTGGAGTGCAAGAAGATCCAACCAGTTCAACCTAAAGGAAATCAGCCCTGAATATTTCAACCCTAAATATTCACTGGAAGGACTGATGCTGAAGCTGAAACTCCAATACTTTGGCCACCTGATGAGAAGAACTGAGTCATTAGAAAAGACCCTAATGTTGGGAAAGATAGAAGGCAGGAAGAGAAGGGGACGACAGATGATGAGATAGTTAAATGACAGCTTGACTCAATGGACATGAGTTTGAGTAAACTCTGGGAGTTGGCGATGGACTCGGAGGCCTGGCATGCTTCAGTCCATGGGGTTGCAAAGAGTCAGACACGACTGAGCGACTGAATTGAACTGAACTGAACCATGAATAATAATCTAAAGCCAAATCTTCACAGCAATTTTTTACTAACAGCTACCATGAATAATCATCTAAAGCCAAATAAGTAAAGTAGAAAAACAATGTGGAAGAAAAGGTAGAAGACATGCAAGAGAATTTTTACATGAACATTGTGAAGGTAAACATACTAAAATTAAACTTTCAAGCAGAAACTAAGAAACTGAAGGATTACAAACTTAATTCTACCCCTGGGTTAGTCAAATGTTTTCTCCAAATGGCTGGACAGTATATATTTCCAGTTTTGTGTACCGTGCTCTCTGCAGCAATAACTCAACACTGCTGTTGTATAAACAGCCATAGATAATAAGCAAATAAATGACTGTGGCTGTGTTTCAATGTAACCTTATGTACAGTCAGTCAGCTGGATTCAACACAGACTACAAAATTAGCAATACTTTTCTACCACCAAAACTGTGAATTTTTATAATAAACCAATTCTGGTATAAGGAACAATAGGTAGGACAAGAACATCTGCATTCAGTTAAGAAAAGAAGCTCGCAGGTTTCAGTTTTTAGTTATATATATAATAGAATACAGTATGTGACAAATACCCAAGTTAATTCTGTTAGCTATATACTACAGATAAAGCAAATGATGATCAAGTTACCGGAAAAGAAGTCCTTACTTAGATTTACTTAGAATTCAACGTATACAAATATATTCTCATAGTGATCAAAATAAATAAAAATTAAAATAAAAACAGAAACAATATACTCCTGTTTCCTACTTTATTTTTAATATGTAGAAAGAGGACTAAACTTATATAGAATTTTATGAATAAAAATAAATAAAAAACAGACTAGAGGAACCACACGTAAACACGATCCCAAAGATTTATAAAATTGATATGTAATATGCAACAGCCCATTTTAGATTTCATGCATACTCACTTTGGGGCCAGGTGTTTTAGAAAATAGCCCATTGCCTTGAGAGCCTGTACTCTGATTCCTTCACTTGTTGATGCCAGAAGTTTATAGATAACACTGAATAAATTAAAATTTTAAACAAATTACTATGAGTATCTTTCAAAAGTAAATATCTTATATATGCATATTTTTTCATTTAGTCACACAATTATAAATCTATCTTCAAGTAAGATATGAGTGAATTTAATATACATTTCTAACATTTAAAAATTTGCTTATCAACTATATGTTCTCTTCAAGAAACCCACTTTAAATATAAAAATATATACAGATAAGCAATTGAATGGACAAAAATATACCATCTTAATAACTAATCAAACATAAAAGTAACTACATTAATTTCAGACAGATTTCAAAGTATGGAAAGTTATCAGGGATAAAGAAGGACATTATGTCATGATAGACAGGTCAATTCTCCAATATGACCTAACAGTCCTTAACGTGCATGCACCTAGCTACCAAGCCTAAAACTATGTAAGGCAAAAACTTACAGAAGTGCAAGAAGGAACAATGCATTATCATAGTGGGAGATTTCAAAATCCCTTTCTCAGAAAAAGACAGATCCAGCAGGCAGAAAATCAGTAAGGACATAGTTAATCTCAAAAATACCATCTAACAACTGGATGTCACTGGTATCTATGTACTACTTCCAGGCTACCCAGGTGACCTGGTGGTAAAGAACCCGACTGCCAGTTCAGGAGATTCGAGAGGCACGGGTTAGATTCCTGTGACAGGAGATGACTTGGAGTGGGAAAGGCAACCCATTACAATGTTCCTGCCTGGAAACATTCATGGAGGGGCCTGGAGGACTCCAGTTCATGGGGTTGCTAGGAGCTGGACACAACTGACCACACACACACGTGCTACTTCCTTGTACAGCAGTAGAAAAACACTTTTCTTGAGCTCACACAGAACATTCACCAAGTAGACCACATCCAGGACCATAAAAAATACAATTAAACAACAAGTATAAAGACTGGAGATTATATAACACCTGCTCCAAAACCACATAAAATTAAACTAGAAATCAAGAATAGATAACTGCAAAACACCAAAATACTTGGAGATTAAACAACATACTTCTAAATAAAAGGTGGGTTAAGAAGAAATCTCAAAAAATTAAAAGCATTTTCAACTAAATGAAAATGAAAACACAAGTTATAAAAATTTGTGGGATGTTGCAAAAGCAGCACTTACAGGAAAATTTATAGCACTGAATACATATATTCTAACAGAAAAGAAGAAAGATCTAAAATCAATAACCTAAGCTTTTACTCTAGGGCATCTGGATGAGAAAATTCAATTGAAAGTAAGCAGAAGAAAAACAATAGGCACTGGAGTAGGAATCAATAAAAAATGGAGAAAATCAATAAAAATAAAACTTGATTCTTTAAAAAGATCAATAAAATCAATAAGCTTCCTTGGAGGCTAAGAAAAAAAGAGAAAGGCCATAATTCACTAATGTCACATATAAAAAAAGGGATACAACTACAGATGCCATGCCCATATAAAAGAATATTATGAACTGTATGCCCACAAATTCTATAACCTACATGCAATAAGCCAATGCCTTGAAAGACATAATCTGACAAAACATACACAAGAAAAAATAAAAGATATGAATAGGTTTATATCTACTAAAGATACTGAATAACCACCAAAATAGAAAGTACCAAACCGAGAGGAATTCACTGGTAAAATCTACTAAACATTTGGGGAAGAAATTATACCAGTTCTCTACCAGCTCCATCAGAGCACAGAAGCAGAAGGAATCTCTCATTCTGTGAGCCACCATTACCCCATACCAAAACCAGAAGAAAACACGGCAAGAAAATGACCAATATCTTACGTTAGATCAATATCTCACATAATAGAGATGAAAACTCCTCAACAAAATATCAGCAAATCAAATCCAAAAAAGTATAAGAAGTATATACGATGACCAAGTGAGATTTATCCTGGGTAGACAAGGATAGTTTCACATCTGAAAATCAATTAAGGTAATCATCACATAAACACGTAAGAAAAGTTATCAATTATATCAGTAGATAAAAAAATTTTTTTGACAAATCCAACAGCTATTCATGTTAAAAACTAAATAAATTAAGGACAGAGGGTTAACTTTCTCAACTTGATAAAGACGATCTACAAAAAACCTACAGCTAATATCACACTCAATGGGAAAAAATTCAAAACTTTACTACTTAGATCAAGCGAAAGGCAGAACTGTCCCCTCTCACCATTCCTTTACAACAGCATACTGAATTTTCTTCCTAAAGTGGTAAAGCAAGAAAAGTAAATATATATACAGACTGTGAAGGAACACATAACACAATCTGTGTTTGCAGATGACATGATCACCTACGAAGAACATCTAGGACTGACTGACAAAATAAACCATGGAAGTAGGAAGCAATTATAGCAAGATTGAAAAATACAAAATTGATATCCAAAGTCAATTGCTTTCCTATATACCAACAATAAACAAGCCAAAGGACATAATAGATACTTCATCAAGGGAGATACACGGATGGCAAATAAGAATATAAAAAGATGCTCCACATCATAGGGAAATGCAAATGAAAACAAAAACAAAACACCTATTAGAATGGCCAAACACCACCAAATGCTGGTGAGGGTGAGAAGCAACACAAATTATCACCCTCAGAAGAAACTGAAAGCACAGTCACTCTGGAAGACAGCTTGGCAGTTTCTTACAAAACTAAATATACTTTTACCATACAATCCAGCGAGTGCACTCTTTGGTACTTATCCAAAGGAGCTGAAAACATATTTCCAGGGAAAACTGACATATGCGTGTTTATACCAGCTTTACATGTAACTGCAAAAACTTGCAAGCAACCAAGATGTCCTTGATCAATGCATAAATAAACTGTAGACATGCAACCAATAAAATATTATTCAAGCCTACAAGAAATGAGCTATCAAGCTATGAAAAGCCTTTTGATTCAAAGCCTCAGATTGAAAAAAATACATACTAAATGATACTAACTATATGGCATTTGAGAAAAGGCAGCACAAGGGAGACAATAAAAAGATTAGTGGTTGTGGGTTTGGTGGGTGGGGGCTGCTGAGAGAAGGATGAACAGGCAAAGCACAGAAGATTTTGACAGCAGTGAAATATTCTGAGTGCCAGTGTAATGATGAACATATACATTCAACCAACCAAGATGGAGTAAGGACAACAGAGCTTCTCTGTCTTATGTATCAGAACTATTAACTACAGACAAAATAGAAAAGTAATTTTCCAAGTACTCTGAAGACTACACAAAAGCAGGTGCATTGGTGTGGAGAAGTTAATATTTAGGCATTACACATGTTATAGGTAAGAGTCTGAATTTTTACTTTTCTCTTGTAAATCTGACCCACGGTCTATATCTCAGAGTAATTTTCTTTCAGAAGTTCAAGTAGCTAATATCGTGAGAAAAACCATCCTTCAGATTACAGGAATTAAGAAAATGGGTTCCTACAGACTAGAGGCCTGGAAAAGCAAATGGAAAACCACTCCAGTATTCTTGCCTGGAAAATCCCCTTGGACACAGAAGCCTGGTGGGCCACAGTCCAATTCAGTTCAGTTGCTCAGTCGTGTGTGACTCTGCGACCCCATGGACTGCAGTAGGCCAGGCTTCCCTATCCATCACCAACTCCAGGAGCTTGCTCAAACTCTTGTCCACTGAATCAATGATGACATCCAACCATCTCACCCTCTGTCGTCCCCTTCTCTTCCCGCCTTCAGTCTTTCCCAGCATCAGGATCTTTTCCAATGACTCAGTTCTTCATATTGGGTAGCCAAAGTATTGGAGTTTCAGCTTCAGCATCAGTCCTTCCAATGAATATTCAAGACTGAAATTCCCTTAGGATTGACTGGCTTGACCTCCTTGCAGTCCAAGGGACTCTCAAGGGTCTTCTCCAACACCACAGTTCAAAAGCATCAATTCTTCAGCTCTCAGCCTTCTTTATGGTCCAACTCTCACATCCATACATGACTACTAGAAAAACCAGAGCTTTGACTAGATGGACCTTTGTCGGCAAAATAATGTCTCTGCTTTTTAATATGTTGTCTAGGTTGGTCACAGCTATCCTTTCCAAGAAGCAAGGTTCTTGTAATTTCATGGCAGCAGTCACCATCTGCAGTGATTTTGGAGCCCCCAAAAATAGTCTGTCACTGTTTCCATTGTTTCCCCATCTATTTGCATTGAAATGATGTAACCGGATGCCATGATCTTCACTTTTTGAATGCTGAGTTCTAAGCCAATTTTTTCACTCTCCTCTTTCACTTTCATCAAGAGACTCTTCAGTTCTTCTTCACTTACTGCCTTAAGAGTGGTATCATCTGCATATCTGAGGTTACTGATATTTCTCCTGGCAATCTTGATTTCAACTTGTGCTTCATCCAGCCCAGCATTTCACATGAGGTACTCTGCATATTAATTTAAATTAGCAGGGCGACAATATATAGCCTTGATGTACTCCTTTCCCAATTTGGAACCAGTCTGTTCTTCCATGTCTGGTTCTAACTGTTGCTTCTTGACTTACATACAGGTTTCTCAGGAGGCAGGTCAGGTGGTCTGGTATTTCCATCTCTTAAAAGAATTTTCCACAGTTTGTTGTGATCTACACAGTCAATGGCTTTGACGTAATCAATAAAGCAGAAGTAGATGTTTTTCTGGAACTCTTCTGCTTTTTTGATGGTTAAACAGATGTTGGCAATTTGATCTCTGGTTCCTCTGCCTTTTCTAAATCCAGCTTGAACATCTGGAAGTTCCTCAATTCATGTACTGTTGAAGCCTAGCTTGGAGAGTTTTGAGCATTACTTTGGTAGTGTGTGAGATGAGTGCAACTGTGCGGTAGTTTGAACATTCTCTGGCATTGCCTTTCTTTGGGATTGGAATGAAAATGATCTTTTTCCAGTTCTGTGGCCACTGCTGAGTTTTCCAAATCTGTTGGCATATTGAGTGCAGCACTTTCACAGTATCATCTTTTAGGATTTGAAATAGCTCAACTGGAATTCCATCACCTCCACTAACTTTGTTTGTAGTGATGCTTCCTAAGGCCCCCTTGATTTTGGACTCCAGGATGTCTGATTCTAGGTGAGTGATCACACTATCATGGTTATCTGGAAAATGATGATTTTTTTTGTATAGTCCTTCTGTGTTTTCTCGCCAGTTCTTCTTAGTATCTTCTGTTTCTGTTAGGTCCATACCATTTCTGTCCTTTATTGGGTCACAAAGAGCAGACACTACAGAAGCAACTCAGGACACACAGATTAGAGAGGGTAGGAGACTCCTGAATAACTAGGAGCAAACAAAGGTGGAGAATCCTCAAGACCTGTGTAAAAACCTTCAAAAGCCACAAACTGACCTAAGAGATGCAATGTATGGGACAAACTCAGACCACAGGATCAATCAAGTCTTTCTAAAGACGATGTGAATTATCACCCAGTTCTCACCTTAATCCCTGAGTGGTGCATGTACAAGAAAAACTTAAAGAAGACTAGAGGTTTTAAAAATGAGGAGACAAGAAAAAAAAAAAAAAAAAAAAAAAATGAGGAGACAAGAGAAACAAACACTGATAGAGGACAGGCAGAACTTGAAGACCGACCTTTCCTGCTAAAACAAAAAACAAAAATCAGCATTTGTTAACGGATCACAAGATGCAAAGATTATAGGTTAGGGTTAGGGAGTATTTCCCAAATAATTCTATGAGGTCGGCATTTACTCTGACATTTAAATCAGTAGACTGAATAAAGTCAATTACCCTTCATAATGTGGGTACCTCATTTAAAGGCCTTAATAGGAAAACAAACAAACAAAAAAACTGACCTCCCTAGAAGAAGAGGGAATTACGCCAGCAGACAGACTTTAATCTCAAACTGCAGCATCAACTCTTATCTGGATCTCCACCTGCCAGCCTACCCTGCAAATTTTGGACCTGTCAGATTCTACAGTCACATAAGCCAATTCCTTAACATACACGTCTGTCTCTTTCTCTCACACACACACAGACACGCATGCAAACACTTTTGGTTCTGCTTCTCTGGGAATTTCTGAAAATGCACTCCCTAAGTATAATGCATAAAGTCCTCTTCTATCTTATATACAAAGTATCGAAAAACAACAAATCAAAAGTTTGTAATAAAAGACTGGTTGCTGTTGTCATTCAGTTGCTAAGTCATGTCCGACTCTTTGCAACCCCACACACTGTAGCACACCAGGCTCCACTGTCACCCACTATCTCCCAGTTTGCTGAAATTCATGTCCATTGGGTTGATGATGCCATCCAACTATCTCATCCTCTGCTTCCCCCTTCTCCTTTTGCCTTCAATCTTTCCCAGCATCAAGGTCTTTTCCAATAAACTGGCTCTTCACATCAGGCAGTCAATGTACTAGAGCTTAACCAACAGCCCTTAAATCAATATTCAGAGTTGATTTTCTTTAGGACTGGCTGGTTTGATCTCCTTGCTGTCCAGGACTCTCAAGAGTTTTCTCCAGCAGAATTCAAAAACATCAATTCTTCAGCGCTTAGCCTTCTTTATGGTCCAACTCTCACATCTGTACACAACTACTAAAAAAACCACAGCTTAGACCATACAGACCTTTGTGGGCAAAGTGATATCTCTGCTTTTTAATACACTGTCTAGGTTTGTCATAGCTTTTCTTCCAAGGAGCAAGCATCTTTTAGTTTCATGACTACAGTCACCATCCACAGTGATTTTGGAGCCTAAGAAAATAAAGTTTGTCACTGCTTCCACTTTTTCATCATTTATTTGCCATGAATTGATGGGACCAGATGCCATGATTTTAATTTTTTGAATGCTGAGTATGAAGCCAGCTTTTTCACTCTCCTCTTTCACCCTCATAAAGAGGATCTTTAGTTCCTCTTCACTTTCTGCCATTAGAATGGTGTCACCTGTGTATCTGAGGTTGTTGATATTTCTCCTGGCAATTTTGATTCCTGCTAGTGATTCATCCAAGCCCAGCAACTCTGTACATAAGTTAAACAAGCAAGGTTACAATATACAGCCTTGCTATACTCCTTTCCCAATTTTGAACCAGTCCATTCTTCCATGTCCGGTTCTAATTGTTGCTTCTTCACCCATATACAGGTTTTTCAAGAGAGAGGTAAGGTGGTTTGGTACTCCATTTCTCCCATCTCTAAGAATTTTTCCCAGTTTGCTGTGAGCCACACAGTCAAAGGTGCTAGTGTAATCAATGAAGCAGATGATTTTCTGCAACTCCCTTACTTTCTCCATGATCCATGGTATGGAAAATTTATTATAGCTAGATTATTAAATTACTTATTGTAGCTGATCACTCAGCAAAGTATGTGTTAACTTTTGTGTCCCAAAAACCTTCTCATTAAATGAGGCTTAAAACAGAAGTATTCTCTTTTGTTGCTGATAACTATTACAGACTGAATATGTGCTCCCCAATTCATATATTAAATCCCTAAGCTCAACTGTAGTTGTATTTGGAGAAGAAATCAGTTAAGTTAAAGGAGGTCAAGACATGCAGACGAGGCAAGAAAATACAGTCTGAAGGGGTAAACCTAACATCAGAACAAGACACAGATATGACAGAGAAGTTTTAAGTATAAGACAGAGAATTTTAAAAAACTATGATTAGGAGGTGGGGCAGGGGGGAATTTGGGAGAAAACAGATAACAAATAAGGACCTACTGTATAGCACAGAGAATACTACTCAATACTCTGTAATGACCTATATGGGAAAAAAATCTAAAAAAGACTAGATATATGTATAGTTACAACTGAATCACTTTGCTGTACACTGGGAACTAACAACATTGTAAATAAATTATACTCAAATTAAAAATTTAAATAAAAAACAAAAATTAAATGAGGTCATAAAGGTGGGTCCTGATTCAAGTAGATTAGCATCCTTATTTTAAAAAAAAAAAATAATAACAAAGAGCTTTCTGCTTTCTCACTCGCTGTCTTTCTGCCCTGTACAGAAAGGTCATGTCAACACAGTGGGAAGGAGGCTGCCTACACCCCAAAGGGAAAGCCCTCACCAGACACCAATCCTCCCTTCAGGCACCTTTATCTTGGACTTACAGTCTCCAAAACTGGGAGAAAACAAATTGTTGGAGTTTAAACTACCTGGTCTAGGATATTTTGTTACAGCATGCTGAGCAGACTAATACAATGATGACTTGGGACTGAGGTTGGAAGAGGTTATATTTTAAAGGAAAGATATAGAGATCTTCTCTTAGATCACAATTGTATATTACTATTCTAGGACCTAAAGACAGGTCTGTTAAGAGAATCTGACCTTACAATAGCTGTATAACAGCATTAACTATACAAACACTGGAATGATTTGCCAGATCTGTCCTCACATATTAAACAGTAACACAGCCTCTATCACTGAAGAATTCTTCAAAAAACGTAAGACATGAAATAAAAGGATCTTATATCCTGTTTTATAGGATCCAGTAACAATTTTCATTTCTAAGAACCTATCATTTAAAAACTAATCTCTTATATTAAATATATTAAAATTCTTGAAATGTTAAACTCTTACCGTAACCCGTTCCTTTGGTCAAAAGCAGGTATCATAGAGTTAGGATGTTCTGACATTAATGCAACAAGCAGCTGTAGGACATCCATTAGATTGTCATCCTAAAATTATTTTAGAATTTTTTTTAAATAAGGAAAAACAACTTATTTGAACAATGACTACTTCTGTAATGAATTAGAATATCAAAAAAATAAGCAGGCTTCTGAACAAATACACTTGTTTAAAACACACTATTTAATATACATATTCATTTGCAGAATTCAAAATACACAACACCAAATAGTCAATTTCATAATCAAAGATATAAAATGACTATTGTACTGTGTCAAGATTTCCTAAAACATATTCCACTGTTATAACAGGTATTGATTTACAGGTTTCTTTTTTTTAAGGAAATTGGCAGGGAAGGACAAACAAGCTGTTCTGTTTTATTACAACAAAGACAAACTGAAGCTTCAAAATGCTAGTAAGACATTGGGAATATAGTAGTAGTGTTGGGAGCAACTAGGACCACGATGTGCACTAAGTCTCTTAAGAAACTAGTTCTGAAACAAGATCTTATGGGAAATGATAACTAGACAGTTCTCACATACTATCTGGGAAAAAGTGTTAGCAGATCAGTTGTGTCCAACTCTTTGCAACCCCACGGACTGTAGCTTCTCCATGCAAGAATTCCCCATGGAATTCTCCATGCAAGAATATAGGACTGGGTTGCCATTCCCTTCTCCAGGGGATTTTCACAACCCAGGGATAAAACTTGGGTCTCCTGCACTGCAGGCAGATTCTTTACCATCTTAGCCATCAGGGAAGCCCCATATTATCTGTGGTTAGTATTAAAGGTATCAATCAGTACAGATTAGTCCCTCAGTAGTGTCCAGCTCTTTGCAACCCTATGGACTGCAGCAAGCCAGGCTTCCCTGTCCATCACCAACTCCTGGAGCTTGCTCAAACTCATGTCCATCAAGCCGATGATGTCATCCAACCATCTCATCCTCTGTTGTCCCCTTCTCCTCCCACCTTCAATCTTTCCAAGCATCAGGAAAGTCTTTTCCAATTAGTCAGTTCTCCGCATCAGGTGACCAAAGTATTGGAGCTTTAGTCCTTCCGATGATTATTCAGGACTGATTTCCTTTAGGATTGACTGGTTGGATCTCCTTGCAGTCCAAGGGACTCTCAAGAGTCTTCTCCAAAACCACAGTTCAAAATCATCAATTCTTCGGCGCTCAGCTTTCTTTATAGTCCAACTCTCACATACATACATGACTACTGGAAAAATCATAGCTTTAACTAGATGGACCTTTGTCAGCAAAGTAATGTCTCTGCTCTTTAATATGCTAAGTCTGTCACTGCTTTTCTTCCAAGGAGCAAGCATCTTTTAATTTCACGGCTGCAGCCACCAACTGCACTGATTTTGGAGCCCAAGAAAATAAAGTCCATCACTGTTTCCATTGTTTCCCCATCTATTTGCCATGAAGTGATGGGACCAGATGCCATGATCTTTGTTTTTTGAATGTTGAGTTTCAAGCCAGCTTTTTCACTCTCCTTTTCATCAAGAGACTCTTTAGTTCTTCACTTTCTGCCATAAGGGTGGTGTCATCTGCATATCTGAGGTTATTGATATTTTTCCTGGCAATCTTGATTCCAGCTTGTGCTTCATCCAGCCTGACATTTCACATGATGTACTCTGCATATATGTTAAATAAGCAGGGTGACAACATACAGCCTTGATGTACTGCTTTCCCAATTTGGAACCAGTCCATTGTTTCATGTCCAATTCTGTTGCTTCTTGACCTGCACAAAGGTTTCTCAGGAAGCAGGTATGGTGGTCTGGTATTCCCAACTCTATAAGAATTTTCCACAGTTTGTTGTGATCCACATAGTCAAAGGCTTTAGCATAGTCAATGAAGTAGAAATAGATGTTTTTCTGGAATTCTCTTGCTTTTTCTATTTTTTCTTAAGCTTTTTTTTTTTTTTTTTGCTATTTTTTATATGCCTTTTCTATGTTTCTTTCTAGAATCCTCTTACTTTTATATCTAGATATGTGGTAATAATAAACTTTTCATTTTTTAATTTGTCCAAGGCAGACATGATGTGATAAACACCACTAGACTCACCACCTGGGCCACAGAAATATATACTGCAAGCCCATCTGCGTACAGACTTCCTCTTGACATTTTTTAAAATGGACACTGCAGTGATGGTACGGGTCTCATCACCGAAGTGGAGAACAGGGAAGTAAAATTTTTTCCCAAAACTTTAAGGTGGGTTTTTGTTTGGGGTGGCATATTTTCCTCCCCTCTCTGGATTTGTACTTTTAAATCTTAAATGATACACTGTTAGGCATGGCAGGTAGTATAAGAAGCAATGGAAAAGTGTTTAAAATGCCTGTGTTAGCTAACAGGTTTCTGAATTTATTGCTGTATCTCCAGAGAGAAGGCTGGAGAAGGTAACAAGATTTCCTATCAGCTGCTGCTACTGCTAAGTCGCTTCAGTCGTGTCCGACTCTGTGCTACCCCACAGACAGAAGCCCACCAGGCTCCCCTGTCCCTGGGATTCTCCAGGCAAGAATACTGGAGTGGGTTGCCATTTCCTTCTCCACCGTATGAAAGTGGAAAGCGAAAGTGAAGTCGCTCAGTCGTGTCCGACTCTTAGCGACCCCATGGACTGGAGCCTACCAGGTTCCTCCGTCCATGGGATTTTCCAGGCAAAAGTACTGGGGTGGGGTGCCATTGCCTTCCCCGGCTACTGCAGCCTTAAAACAAAGTTGGTGTCTCTTTGGACTTTAAAATTGTTCCTGTGCAGCTTCTTTTATTTTTGCTTAATCAGATACAAAGGGAGACATGGGGGGCTAAAGGTTACAAATGATCAATAAATGTTTATTGGGTGAACACACTTCTGTATAGGGCATAATTTGATAACATTTGCAGAACAGCACAAGAATAAGCACATAGGAGTTCTGAAATCTACAAATTTCAAGAAAACCCTTCACAATCTTTGTCGACTATTCCGTATATCACGAGGGCCTTATTGGGCATTACTAACCCACAGATACAAAGGGAAGCAGCAGGCAGTCATCTCTATGGTGCCCTGCGTCCAGGTTCATTCACTGCTTATTAATTCTCACTGTGGCAGCTACTTCAGTATTTAATTCTCAATATGCTAAATAAATCATCTAGAGGTAGGGCACTGGGGCTTTGGAAAAGTGTGATTTGAAGGACCCCAAAAATATCTGATTTAATAGTTTCAGGGTAACAGATCACTGTGACATCCAGTTTCTCTGTTATGAAATATTTTGGTCCCAAATGGTCAAGAAAATCTAAAAAGAGACTACCCTACTCAAGAGAAAAAAGAAATCATAATTATTAATGTTTCGGTCAAACATGATGCTACCAAGAAGTTTAATCCATTCTTTTCTGCCCCAGTTAACAAAGACAGATCCAAACTACATCTCTTATCTACTAATGATTTTAAAAGCCTCTATTTCTCATGCTGTAACAAATATGTTAACTCATAAAACATGAATTATACACAGGAATATCAGTTATCATATAAACACCACGGTTTATATGAAATTCACTTCCAGATTTAACTTATATAAAATACATTTAATTGTATTATTTATTTAGACTACATCGGGCATATATCAAATTTTCCAAACTCTCAAAAGGAAAAAACTCCAGACATTTCAACCTATTTAACCTCCTTTACAACCACATAATTTTAAATCAACTATAAATCAGTGATTTAACAGTATCTGATTATGCAAAATCAGTGGGAAGAGTATGTTAAGAATTCAAAAGTCCAATCATTTGTAGTCATTTTTGTTATCTATTTTTCCATTTATTATACTGCTACCTGGAAATACACTGAAAGTATTTTTTGGTTATTAGGTTATTCTTTAGTCTTATTAGGTTAATGAGATCTGATTTTAATACTTTTTAAACCCTCTCAAGCTTATTCACAGAGGCATGTTGTGGTAATAAAGAATATTTAAATATAAATTGCTAAGATTTAGTTCCTAGACACATTTACTCTCCATTCTGAGCACAGGTATAGGCATAGTTACATCATTAATGAGAGAGTTCTTTAACTCTTTTTTGTTTAAAAAAGCCCATAATATAACTTTAAAAAATAAAATCCCAACATATAAAATTCACATGTTACCTCATGCATAGTGAGTAGATAATTAAGAATGGCCTGTAGTTCATCTTCTTTTACTCCATTATCCTTAAAAAACATAATACAAGTATTTTATACTTACATATAAAAAACTTTTTTGAAAAGGAAAATTACACACACAGATTTGCCAACTTGGTCAGTTGCTATAAACATAAAAAAATAATGTAATATAGAATCTAAACCAAAAAAAAGAATCTAAACGTAAAATAAAAACTCAGGGAAGCATTAAAGACACACAGTAGGCAACACAATGTAGAAAGTCAAAAGAGATTAGACGTCAGCACTGTTTTCAGCACCTTATAATACGGATAGATGATAACTTATCTAGTAGAGCTTCGGAATCCTGAAGTAAGCAAGAGCGATCATTAAGGGTAAGTACAAGGGTATTACACCTATCACTCCTTTAAATACAGAAGATAACTTTTCTGTTTATCTTTTTCTATTAAATTTGGAGACTAAAATGAGCAGTTTCTAAAATTACCGAGTTAAAATGTCAGGTACTAAAAACTGAGTAGTAATTTCAGTGGGAAAAACACTGAGCTTTTTAGTATAAATGCATTATGAAAATTTTCAAGCTACTGTACTATCTCAAAAAAGAACAATAAGATAATTAGAAACAAAACACACTAAGACAGAATATAAAGAGACAACGTAAAGGATAAATTTTTAAATAAATGGAAATAAGATATCTGATTCTAAAAGATATACCAACAGTTACGTCCATTTACCACAATATTATGTGGCAGCTAATAAAGCATTAAACTATAAAGAATACAAAATAAAATGATATAGGAAAATACTGAATAAAATATTGAGAACAAATACATTTATATGTTGGCATCTTATAAAACCTAAACACCTTCCTGAAAAATAATATTAAATTTCACTTTATTGATAGTGGAAGGAAACGGAACAAAATGTAATCATTTCTATCTAGTATGTTTTTATACAGGAAAATTCTTTTTCAAAATCTGGATGTCAGGTACAGGGAATCTCTAAAAATGAAACCTCCTCCTTTTGAGCAGCTCTGCTGACTGTTGTATCACCAGGTCTAAGACTAGTAGGAACTACTAGCAACTCAGTAAATACTTGCTGAATGAAAGTATGAATACACTTGAACTCCAATAGAAATTCATATAATATATATTACAATTATCAATCTCTAATTCTGCATTAATGTTTATCGATATATGCCTAGGAAACAATAAGAAAAAACAAACAGGGAAATAAATACCTTTCAAAGTATTTTCCACTCTGTAAACCCATTAACAGAACAAAGAATAAATAAACCAACAGAGCAGTTTATGTGAAATTATGTTACAATAAACACATGCTACAGGATAAGAAATGTGAACTCACCTTCATTACTAGTTGCTTAATAAACATCAACAAGAATGCTCGTAGAGAGAACATTTCCTTTTGATTAGGTCGTGGTCCATCTTTTAAAAAAAGACAAACACATATGCACACACACTGAGTATTTCAAAAACCTCGAAGCGAAGTATAAAATTCCCATTCCCAACAGTCTTCCCACTTACTTATAAGGAACATAAAGGTAACTTTCCTGAAGAGTTTAATGTCTCTAGAAAAACAAGCATTCAATCTCAACATGATTGCATACATAGTGCTTCTAATGTACAAAATCAGTTACACAAAAACTGCAATGAAGACATTTGTTTTTGACTAAGGTCAAAGAAATCTCAAAACAGAAAGATGAGGTAACAAATTTACATTTGGCTTTAAAAGACTCTCTGGGAATCTTACTATGGTAACATAAGTTTACACTGGAAAAAGAGCAAAAGAAAGTCTAAACTTCACATGTGAACTTATTATGAAAAAACTTTTCTACTGTTACCACTGTATAAGCTAATATAAAACCCTCAAAAAGTACATGTCAACACAATAACACCCATGAAGGAGGGAAACATCGTGCTGACCACCTCTGACATCTCCTTCTCTTTTTGAAAAAGTCCTTGGTCACACATGGCTCACATTAAAGTCAATTTTCATGTCTGAAACATATAATTCCCAAACAGAAAGCTTTTGAAACCAAATACTCATTGTCCTAAGATCCTAACTCAGGTACTTGCTTGCCTCATATTTTCTGCAATTTTCCCCCCACTAATCATTATTTACAGCTAGTTCCCAGACCACCAAAGCACAGGACCAACACGACCCTGAACAGATCAATTAAACTACGAAGAAAATTGTTTAAAATTTGTTCCACATGACGATTCCTAGACAAAGAAAAGGTTATAGAGCTACAACAGAATCATAAAGTTTGGTCAGCTTTCTCACCTGAAGTATGAGACTTTCCCAAGATCACTAATCAGTTAGAAAATCAAGGCCAGAATATAATGCAAACACCCAGGACAGTACATGATGCACACCATCAGGAAATAATGATTTGGTTCTAGATCTGCTGCAACATGCCAGCTTAAACAAGATCATGGAACTTTCATGTGTCCTCACAGCTTTCTAAATGATAGCATATTGTCTGATAATAAATATAGTTTATTTTGAAAGGGATTTAAAAAAATATTGTTCAAATATGAAACCTCATCTTTGTAAATCACTGTATGACCAAAGCCTTTGAGTAAAAAATCAGAATGTATATTGTTTCACTCTCCAGCATCTATCTCCTGATTTAAAACAACAGCCCTCAATTCTTATAAAGGGACTGAACCCATCTTCACACTTAGATCATGTGTTCTGGGGGTAAGAAGGGCCTCCTCTTCTGGGCAATCTGAAGAACACTGTCATGCAGATATACACACGATGCAATCAGAGCCAGTGAGCAACGAAGACTAAAAGGACTTTTGCTGGAAATGCTCGATACAGGCAGATACTCTTCCTAGATTTAAAGTTGCGGGGATGTGAAGGTAGGGGCTGCTTGCTACTACAAAGAGAGAAACTACATGAAAAGAGCCAATACAGAAGAACTGGGAAATGGAGAGAGACAAACTGACAAAATAGCAGGGGCCATATTCTAGGCCCCTGCACCAAATTCTACTGAAACTATCAGCCTATTAACCCTGGTTAACCCTCTTTTATGATATAAACCTGCAATAACAGGCAAGTTTGACCTTGGAGTACAAAAGGAAGCAGGGCAAAGGCTAACACAGTTTTGTCAAGAGAACACACTGGTGATAGCAAACACCCTCTTCCAACTACACACGAGACGACTCTACACACAGATGTCACCATATGGTCAATACCAACATCAGACTGATTATATTCTTCGCAGATGAAGATGGAGATGCTCTAATAGTCAGCAAAAATAAGCCCTAGAGCTGAATTTAGAAAAGGCAGAGGAACCAGAGATCAAATTGCCAACACATGTTGGACTACAGAAAAAACAAGGTAATTCTAGAAGAACATCTACTTCTGCTTCACTGATTATGCTAAAGCCTTTGACTGCGTGGATCCCAACAATCTGTGAAAAATTCTTAGAGACAAGAATATCATACCAACTTACCTATCTCCTGAGAAGCCTGTAAGCAGGCCAAGAAATAACAGAACAGACATAGAACAACTGGCAGGTTCAAAACTGGGAAAGGAGTACAACAAGGCTGTATATTGTCACCCTGCTTATTTAACTTACATGCAGAGTACATCAAGCAATATGCTAGACTGGAGGAATCACAAGGTGGAATTAAGATTGCCGAGAGAAATACCAACAATCTCAGATATGCAGATGATACCACTCTAAAATCACTATGGATGGCGACTACAGCCATGAAATTAAAAGGCAGATGTTCCTTGGAAGAAAAGCTATGAAAAACCTAGACAGTGTATTAAAAACCAAAGACATCACTTTGCTGACAAAGGTCCATACGGTCAAAGCTATGGTTTTCCCAGTAGCCACATACAGATGTGAGACTCAGACCATAAATAAGGCAGAGTATAGAAGAAGTGATGCTTTCAAACTGTGGTACTGGAGAAGACTCCTGAGATTCCCTTAGACAGCAAGGAGATCAAACCAGTCAATCCTAAAGGAAATCAGTCTTGAATATTCATTGGAAAGACTGATGTTGAAGCTGAAGCTCCAATACTTTGGCCACCTTATGTGAAGAGCCGACTGACTGGAAAAGACCATGATGCTGGCAAAGACTGAGGGCAGGAGAAGGGGGCAAAGAGGATGAGATGGTTGGATGGCATCATCGACTCAATGGACGTGAGTCTGAGCAAACTCCAGGAGATAGTGAAAGACTTCCGAGGCCTGGCATGCTGCAGTCCATGGGGTCACAAAGAATAGGACACAACTTAGCGACTGAACAACAATGAGCAATAATATAAACTAGTTTTAAGCAGGTCTGGCAATACTTTTTTTTTTTTTTTTTTTTTTGAGATCCTTTTATTTTTTAAAGGATTGTTTTAAAATGTTAAACTACAAAACCGATTCCGTACATTCTGCCATAAATAAAACGAACAATAAGGCAGGACGCTACATAAGCAAACCAAAACAGCTGTTTTCAGAAAATGTGATAAAATGCTTTACAATCATAAGCCATCCAGTTTTTAAAATAAAACTGTTGAAAACCCACAAGTCTTCAAGTGGTACATACAAGACACCCTTGAAGCAGGAACAAAACAAGCCACTATTTGTCAAAATTTTTATTTTGACCCCTTCTATGAATTATTGACATAATAATGAATATTAGTCTTTCAATAAGTTAGTTCCGATTACATAGGAAAATAATTACTGAAATTCTGTAGTTTCCTTAAATTAGTTATTAGAATCAGATATTCCCTACTTCTACAAAAAAATCTCCATTCTCTCAAAAAACACTGCTGTCAATGACTTTCAATGGAATAACTGAACTCAACATCAATACTAGTTGCTAATATAGAATTCTCTCTCATTCTCAATGCCTTAGAAATCATCCTAGTCATATTTGATCCCCAAAGAACTCATACTAGCAAAAGTAGCATTCTTCTATAAAAATAGTGAGCTGTTAATCTCTGTCAACCACAATTTAGGACAAACTATTAAAATTATCAGCAAGATTAAAATAAAATTTTGCCATGAAAAGATTTAGAAGAGTTTCAGAATAATGTATTGTTTTAGGAAAAAAGAGATGGAAGAAAGAGGGAGGGAAAGGAGGAGGGAAGGGAAAATCCTGAATTTGCATATATATGTAACATAATATACAGATAGAGATGAAATACCTAATCCTTTTGGGGTAATCCCACTCCGATCCTGAGGGTTCACTGCCCAGTAGTAGTACTTCAGTGTATGCATTATGAGAAGCACTGTTCCAACTCTCCGAATGGCATTATATATGTTGACTGTACCAATGAATTCCGTGGACAAATAAGTATAGAGTGTCAACTGCACCTAGAGAATCAAAATGAAGAGCTCAAACCAAAGAAACAGACCAGCATTTTACCGCTCTTTCCAGTAATACTCTCAGGTTGCTGTATTTGGACCACACTTGTTCTAAAAAGCAAGCTGCTTAATTAGCTTGATAGTAACCTCCATGTTAACAGACATATCCAGAAGCAAACACTCCTTATAAAACAAAAGCAGGCAAATGCTTCTGTTACAGCAGCACTATGAAGTAAACATCCCCGCATATACCACGTTTTTGCAGCACTATTCCTATAGTGCTGAGAAAATTGATTCCTATTTAGCAATCAGCAATTATTCATGATTTTACACACTTCTTTATAATAAACCTACTATTTATACTTTGCATAATTGTTCTCAAAAGCTAGAAATTGTCTTTGTTCTGTAGAAAACTAATAGCTGGAATGACTCATAAGAAATTAAAAAAAACAAGCAGGAATAACTAAAAAAAAAGAAAAGAAAAGAAAATCATACAAAAATATGTAAAGCCTACCTTAAGAAATATTTATTAGAAAAAAAGAATTTTGTTATAGCAGCTCATTGCTACAAAGATTGTAATTATAATTTTATAGTCTCTAAAATTCACAACAATGGTACTCTACTACTAACAACAATACAAAATAAAAACCACTTTTGTTCTACTTTCATATCAAAATCAAGAATTTTTCACTGCATTACTAGTGGATATACTTTATAAACTATAAAATATTAAGGAAGGCATTAACTTTGACCAAAACTCAAACTACTCCTGATCATTTACAACTGAACATTTATGTTTAAACATAACATTCCCAGATGCTGAGGGCATTTTCCTTTTTAAGCCTGAAAGATAAAAATTAGGTGCCTATATTCCAGATGCCCTATAAACAAACAATCAAGCTTAAATGAATAAGGGAGTCAATCAGTAACAATACATGGTCAAGAACGGCAGACTCTGAGCCCCTTAAAATCGAAGTCTGAAAGTCTGCTGTTGTTGTTTGGTAGCTAAGTCATGTTTGAGTCTTTGCCAACCCATGGACTGTAACCTGCCAGGCTCCTCTGTCCATATGGGCTTTCCCTGGCAACAGTACAGGAGTGGGCTGCCATTTCCTCCTCCTGGGGGTCTTCCTGACCCAGGGATAGAACCCACATCTCCTGCCTCGACAGGCAGACTCTTTACTGCTGAGCCACCAGAGGAGCCCAACTGTAGTTTAGAAAATCATAAACATGCTATAATTCAGAGTTGCTGAAAGATAACATCATTTTAATGTTGCTACTGCTGTTCAAATAGTCAGCCCCAGCTTACTTGTTATTGAGGATATACAGAACTTCCTATGACATGATTCAAATTCTTAACTGTGATATTTCAATCAGAAAATATTTACCTCCACCTACATTTGTAGCACTGTATTACTGAACATACAATGGTGCAGACACTGTCCCTCAGTAGCTAAGAATCTAATGGAGAAGATTAAAAATACACACAATTTTAAGTGAAAAACCAAAGGTAACAAATACCCCTACTGAAATATAAGAAAGCTCATGTGGCAATATGTAATTAATTGCAAAACAAGTGCCATAGAGCTATTAAATACTATTAATTCAAAGGCCAGAGAAATTATTTTGGGATAAGCTAAAAGAGGCAAGAAAAGTTTGACTGGTAGAATAGAAATTAAGGTAGGCTTTGAAGATGAGTAGTTCTAACAATAAGAGGAAATTTCAAATAGAGAAAATGGCAGATAATACAAAAAGCTTCCCTAGATCTAGAACAACCATCCTCAATCTTGCCTGCATTAAAAAACCTGGAAAACATTTTTAAAATACCTGTCTGGGTCTTGTCCCAGACCAATTAAATCAGAATCTAGGGAAGAGGGAGTGAGATTCTGTTTTCATTAAAAAAAAAAAAAAAAAAAACCTTTACCAACTAATTCTATAGACAGCCAAGATTAAGAACCACTGCTCTAGGGGAGCCTGGTGGGCTGCCGTCTATGGGGTCGCACAGAGTCAGACACGACTGAAGCGACTTAGCAGCAGCAGCAGCAGCTCTAGGATAAATTTTGGTACCCACCTACCCATTGAGGATAACTGATTTTTCATATAGAAAGCCTAGAAAGAACTGACATGAAGACTTAATGCTTTATTCTGAAAACAAAGAGAAACCATTACAAATTTGGGGGCTGAGGAATGTTCTGATGAGAGTGACTGTGATATGTTGAAAGCATGAAGGAATTCTAATAAAAAGTGAAAAACCAAGATATGGAAAACTGGAGAAAGTCAGTTTCCTGAGAATACTACTACAGCTAAAGAAAAATTAATAGTATTGAACAGCAACATACTGAGGTAAATAAGAACAGTGACCTCAGGATCATGCGTATTCTGATTATGAATAATTCTTCACTCTATATAATCTAATAACCACACAAATTAAACATGAAAATGTCTTTCCCGTTACACCTAAATTCTGTGTATGAGAGCAGGAATCAGATCTGTCTTATTCACCACTGTATCCATAGGGCTGGCCACTCAACAAATGAAAGACTATTGTCTACAAGAAAACTCATCTCTTGTGTTAGGTCATTTAAAAGACTGTCTCTGAGCAAATCAAACTTAAATGCGTATTATAAGTGACTGGGAGCAGCCTGTTCCAAAAGCAAAGGTTGATTCATACGACCATACCCTCAACTTTGGTAACCAACGGTGAATTTACCATGAAGCTAATGAAGCTTAAACTTTATGCCCACTCACCTACACATGTTCCTTGCAAAATCCTAAACCTAATTTTACATGTTGCATTCTTTTTGTTAAAAAGCTCCTTTCTCCCTCAAACTGTTTAACCTTTAGGTCAAACAAACTTTATATCTGCCTTTTGTTATAACTACCTTTATGATAAAATTAGATATACCCCTCAAGGATACACAAAGCATAAGGCTGAAACAAAACTGAAGTTTAATATTAACAAATCAACTACAAATTTTAAAAAGGAAATTAAAGAAAACTATTAACAAGGAAAAGGTAAGAAATACAGTGCAATAATACTATGGACTTAAGGAAATGATATAATGAAATTTTTAAAATATTCCCCTACAACTAAGTATCTAATAAGAGGAGGTTTTTTGACCACATCAAAAGAGGCCCAAGGCTTACAAATGCGCTGCTTATTTAAGACAAAGAAGTGTTTAGTAAAAAGTTTAAGAAGTAACCTGAAACAATCCTTGAAAAGAAATAAGACTGAGGGTCATAGAAGAGAAAGAGGTCAAATTTGAACCCAGAGATAAAAAGCTACAACCTCCAGCTGCCTCCTTTGATTATTTCCAAATGGCAATCAGAGTCAGCAGCTGTTTTTCTCCTTAACATCTGAAAAGAGCAGCTGAAAATAAGATACTATGACTCCAGAAGGGCAAAAAAGTCTGCAGACATTTTTTTCTGACAACTAAAGTAAGTATGTGTTATTCCAACCTGAACAATGATAAACACTTGCAAGTGAACCAGAAAGGAGAGGGGAAGAGAGGAAATCAAATGTTTAGGATAACTTAATAGAACATTGTGAAGTTGCTCAGTCGATATTAGAACATTAGGGTTTATGAAAAGTTTTATTTACATATTTTATCAAAAATTCGCTTGTTTACTTAATGCAATTGGTTTGCTGTTACAGTACTAAATAAACTACTGTATAAAATATAATTGTTTAATAATTTTAATTAATATGAAATTAAAATGATTAAATGAGACCAGCACATCATGGAAGCCTTCAAAAAAGGGTGACATTTCAGCTGTTCCTGTAAGAATTAAACTCAGTAGCTCATCATTTTGGTGGAAGGAATATGTATGTATAACACAGAGAAAGAGAGCACAATGAGTATAATTTATATGTATGTATATACATTCATACATACATAAGGACGCATAGATATATATGCAATCCAACTATGGTTAAGGAAATGTAAATCAAAATCTCTCCCAAATAACATTTTATTTAACAAAGAAAATATATACTATTTTTGTATTTCAAAAAATGCTATTACTGCTTTAGGAAGGGAGGGACAGAGGGAGGGAGGGAGGAAATACTGTCTTGCAAAAGTACATTTAGTCAGGTGGGAGGGAGGTTCAAGAGGGAGGGGACACATGTATTTTTGCGTTTTAGGTGCTAAGTCCTATCCAACTGTTTTGTGACCCCATGGAGTATTTAGCCTGCCAGGTTCCTTGTCCATGGGATTTCCCAGGCAAGAATACTGGAGAGGGTTGCCATTTCTGTCTCCAGGGGATCTTTAGACTCAGGGATTGAACCCACATCTCCTGCACTGGGAGGCAGTTTCTTCACCATGACCCACCAGGAAAGCCCTGGATATATATGTATGTATGGCTGATTTACGTTGTTGTACGGCAGAAACCAACACAACACTGTAAAGCAATTATCCTCAATTATTAATTAAAAGTACATTTAAAAAAAAAAAAAAAAAGTCAAAAAATGCATTCCACTGAAACCTTACACAACAGCATGTAAAAGGATAAAAGAAAATCCTCTTCATTATCACTTGTCAAGTACAAAAATGTAGTGAACATACTAGCACAAAATCAATGTATGTATTACCTTGGCTGGGGTATGAATCCATAGAGCTGGGTTAAGAAGAATGTGATCACACAATTGCTTGAGTAGGGGCATCCCATTAGGCAGATTACTCAGGTATTTTGAAAATACAAGGCAAAGTTCAAGAACTGCTCTGCTGACATGGGATTTGGAAGACTGCAGAGGAAGATATTTCAAAGGTCACTATCAACACAAAGCAAGGGAAGTAAGTTAAACGCTGTCAATACCAGAAAAAACTTGGTCCACAGACTATGCTCAAAGTCAAAGATGCTTTGAGATTCAATAAAACAGTGGGGGCAAGGTAAAACAGCAACAGGTTGTTTTCATTTAGGTAATTTTACATTAACCAAAGACACACTTGCAAACAGAATTTCTCAGCTTCTTAGGAGACCAAGTTTCATGGACTACAAATTAAGAATCAAAAATGTAAAGCATTTCATACTTTACCTTTTCAAGACTATATCCTATTACCAAGAAGCCCTTGCAGGCAAGCATCTGCTCTTGCATAGCAATTGAGTTCTTCAACAACTCCATGATAAAAGCCAGCAAAGTTGAACTGGAATAAGGAAAAAAAACTAACAACAACGGTTTGAAAAACCATATTCTCTTAAAAAAAAAAATGAGGGGGTGGTGGTTAGATAGATACAGTCTTTCAATTACCCTTAATAAAAAGTTTCTATTTCAAGAAAACTGATGCTTTACCAAAATTACCTCCAATATTATTTCAGGACTAAAATTGTAACGTAAGATTAGGACTTATTACTCAAATATTTAGTTCATATTCTTTATCACAAATATATTATTAAATGAATTACTTTTGAAACAATATGACAAACATGTACAAAATAGAGAAAAACTAGCAATGTCCAAAAACAAGTAGTAAGATGGCTAACAGAAGTTTATTACTTTGCCCTAAGAAATGGATGTAACTTAGATAAGTTGGATGTAACTTAGATAAGTTGGATGTAACTTAGATAAGTTAGTTAGAGAGTTAGAGGCCAAACAGATGGAAAAATTATGGAGCAAGCAGACTAGGACAGGAATCCTCAAACTGGCTTAATTTGAACAGAGGATAGAGTACATAAAGGGGAAGATAAATAAAAGATGTAAGCAAACTGAAGTATTCAAATAATAATTTAAGTATTTTCCTCATTATCCGAACAGAAAAATTTAAAGTAGTAAGATTACAGTCATGCTTCCAACTTCATAACTTTTATATACTCAACATGGAATAAAGGTCAACTGTTTCGTCCCTCTCAAAAGTTTTGAGAGATCCCACTAGGAAAGGGAGAGTAGCCAACCTCCTTCACAAAAGTACTTCTATTTTTTAACTGTCAGCAATTCTAATAAAGTTGAAAAGTTAAAACAAAAAATAAATAACTGAGCTCTGTTACAAAGGTTTCAGATTAGCATGCAAAAAAATTTTATGAAGGAGCAATAAGTCAAGGATAATTTTAATTATTTTAAATATAGCCAATAAATACTAGCTTTGATACATAATTCCTTTTTAAAAAAACTCCTTTTCTTGCCTAAAAATAATCTGGAAAATGTATTAAAACACTAAACATATACATTGGTAGTAGACTTAAAGTTGCATATAAAAGTAGAAATTAGAGAATTTCAAAAAGGGAGAATACAAAAAACATTAAAATCACTCAATTAATAATTAAACATAATTATTTTATTATAAATAGTTTCACTAGGATACATAGCGATAAAAAATTCATTTCTACATCCTCTCTGACATTTTAATAACTTGTCCTAGAATTCATGTCTCTTTCCTTTTTTACACTCAACACTAAAAGAGAGGAGACAAAAGTGCCAAATAAGCAATTTAGTTCTGAAAAAAATAAATCACTTATTATTATGTAACATAATCAAAAATTTTACATTTCAATGTTATCTGCAATAATAATTAAATTCAGTATGTTACCTGCAATAATAATTAAATATGGAACACTTATCATAAGAAATTACTGCCAAATAACCATTTTAAATATTTTTATTTTAGGCAAAAATACATACATTTCTGATATTATTACCATGTCTAACTTTATTCAAAACATTATTTTTGTAGCTCTCCCTATTTCCTACTGATAAAGAATTTAAATATTATTAGAATTGAATTTGTAGTAACAATTATAACTCACAAATTTCTTTATGTTCTTTATTAATCCTACAACAAATTTACAAGATTGAAAAAAAACACTGTGCAGCTCAGTGATGAGAATAATTCACATCAATGAAAGAAAAGACAAAAGGACTCACCATATAGTCAAGTCAATTTCATCAGATAAATATTGCTTATAATCCAACTGTGCAAAAAGTGGGAACAGCACTTGAACTCCTCCAATTGAATGCATGGCACTTTGGATAGAATGTGTTAAAACCGCCTTCACGTCCTTGTAAAATAGAAGACACAGTAAAGATTCCAATAATTCTTTTCCATAAACTAAATATATTTTATTAAAAATAAAACATAACAGGAACAATACAATGTTACAGTTCATGTATCTGTAATAGAAGCTACCAAATATACCTCAATAATACATCAAAATTTACCATTAGAAATATTGTTAAATATCATTCCTAGTACCTGGAGCATGAGTGCGTGCGGTGAATGAACGAAAATCGAAGGGTTGTCCTTAGGGGATGATTCGAGACAGAGTTGGGCATCTGTGGCGCGTGGATTGTACGTGAATGCAATGGCACTAGAGAGTTTGCCATCATACAGTAAAAGCTTGTGATGCTCAGCAAGGAACAGGTCACTTTCTGCTTTGAATTTAAATGTACCCTAAGAATAAAAAGTAGAACAGTTAAGATCAGATCAGATCAGATCAGTCGCTCAGTCGTGTCCGACTCTTTGCGACCCCATGAACCGCAGCACGCCAGGCCTCCCTGTCCATCACCAGCTCCCGGAGGTCACTCAGACTCGCATCCATCGAGTCAGTGATGCCATCCAGCCATCTCATCCTCTGTCGTCCCCTTCTCCTCCTGCCCTCAATCCCTCCCCGCATCAGAGTCTTCTCCAATGAGTCAACTCTTCGCATGAGGTGGCCAAAATACTGGAGTTTCAGCTTTAGCATCATTCCTTCTAAAGAAATTCCAGGATTGATCTCCTTCAAAATGGACTGGTTGGATCTTCTTGCAGTCCAAGGGACTCTCAAGAGTCTTCTCCAACACCACAGTTCAAAAGCATCAATTCTTCGGCGCTCAGCCTTCTTCACAGTCCAGCTCTCACATCCATACATGACCACAGGAAAGACCATAGCCTTGACTAGGCGAACCTTTGTTGGTAAAGTAATGTCTCTGCTTTTGAATATGCTATCTAGGTTGGTCATAACTTTCCTTCCAAGGAGCAAGCGTCTTTTAATTTCATGGCTGCAGTCACCATCTGCAGTGATTTTGGAGCCCAGAAAAACAAAGTCTGACACTGTTTCCACTGTTTCCCCATCTATTTCCCAACAGTTAAGATACTACGCCACAAAAAGAAAATCTAACTATAAAGCACCACAAATATAACAATTCATGGAGAATATTGACCATTTTCTTAACAATATCAAATAAGAGAAGCCCTGCATGTTTAATTACTTCTAAAGTAGTCTGAATTCATTTTAACAGTATAATGGAAGTCAGCTTGACATTAAAACTTTTCATTTTAAAAAAATGTACAGAGGATGATATGGCTGGATGGCATCACTGACTCGATGGATGTGAGTCTCAGTGAACTCCGGGAGTTGGTGATGGACAGGGAGGCCTGGCGGGCTGCGATTCATCGGGTCGCAGAGTCGGACACGACTGAGTGACTGATCCGATCCGAATGTCCGACAAAGCATGTTTTGTTTTTTCCCATTTATTTTTGTCTTTTTTGATTCCCTTCTTTAATTTTGTTAAAAGGAACATTTAAAATAAAATTTACCATCTTAAATATTTTTCAAGTGTATAGTACAGTGTTGTTAACTACAGTACACTATTGTATAACAAATCTCTAGAACTTTCACATCTTGCTAAATTGAAATTCCCATTGAATAGCAACTCACTTCCACTGCCTGCATCCCACTCTCAACCCCCTAGCAATCATATTCTACTTTCTGGTTCCATGAGCTTGATTACATAAGTCAAACTAGGGAAGTCACAGAGTATTTGTCTTTTTGTGAATGACAAAACATCCTTACGATTCACCTATGTTGTGGCATGTGTCAGATTTTTTTTTTCTGTTTAAAGTTGAATAATATTCCATTGTAAATACATATATTTTCTTTCATCATTCATCCATAGACAATTAGGCTGCTACAACCTCTTACCTATTGTGTGAATAATGCTGCAATGAACATGGGTGTGCAAACAGCTCTTTCATATCCCTTCAATTACCTCATATATATTTACAGAAGTAAGACTGCTCAGTCAGGGTCCTCCCTGGTGGCTCAATGGTAAAGAATCTGCCTGCCAGTGCAGAAGACTCGGGTTTGGATCCCATACGCTACAGAGCAACTAATAAGCCCATTTGCCACAACTACCGAGCCTGTGCCATAGAGCCCAGGAACCACAACTACTGAGCCCATGTCGCACAACTGTGGAAGCCTGCTCACCCTAGAGCCCATGCTTTGCAAACAAGAGAAGTCAGCACACTGCAACCAGAGCGTAAGCCCAGCACTCCACAGCTAGTGAAGACCCAGCACAAAAATAAATAAATGAATAACATTTTTTTAAATGGTTGCTCAATCATGTGGCAACTGTATTTTTAATTTCTTGAAGAATCACCATATAGCTTTCCACAGAGGTTGCGCTATTGTACATTCCCATCAGTAGTGCATAAGGAAACCAATTTCTCCACACTTATATTTAACAACTGTTATCCTAATGAGCGTAAGGTTCTAATTTATATTTCTCTGATGATTAGTGATTTTGAGCTTCTTTTTATATGCCTGCTGCCCATTTACATATGTTCTTCAGAAAAAATGTCTATTTGGGTCATTTGCCCACTTTAAATGAGTTTGTTGCTGTTGCTGAGTTATAGGAGTTCATCAAATATTGTGGATATTATTAATCCTTTACCAGATGTATGGTTTGGAATATTTTCTTCCATTCCGTGGGTTGCCTTTTCACACTGTTTCTTGATGCACAAAAAATTTCAATGCACAAAAGACTGTAAGACGCATTTGTCTATTTTTGTCTTTGTTGTCTATTTTTTTTTTTTGCTGTTATATCCAAAAGATTATTGCCAAACTCGATGTCATGAAGCTCTGTGTTGTTTTCATGCAGGAGTTTTATAGTTTAGGTCTTATGTTTACCTTTAATCTATTAATCCTATGGACAGAGAAGCCTGGCAGGCTATAGACCATGGGGTTGCAAGAGTCAGACACGACTTAGCGACTAAATGACCACCACCAATCTATTTTGGGTTAATTTTAATACATGGAAGGTAGGGATCCTACTACTTTTTAAAACACCGTATGTTTAAAAAAAAAAAGTGTTTGAGATTAATCTTTCTCTATTTCAGGGTTTTGTATCCTTATAATCATTTTACCATAAATGAAATTCTGTTTCTGGACTTTGTTCCATTTGTCTATGTACCTCTCTCTATGCAAGTATCAAAATGTTTGATTACTGTACCTTTATATTACGTTTTGAAATCCTGAATTGTAAGAACTCTTTAAATAACTTATTCTTTTGTAAGATTGCTTTAGCTATTTGGGAACTCTTGAGATTCCATGAGGATTTTACAGTGGCTTTCTATTTCTGCAAAAAAAATGCCATCTGGATTTCAATAGGAATTGTGCTAAATCTGTAGATCACTTTGGGTAGTATGCATCTTTAACAATATTAAGTCTTTCAATCCACGAACACAAGGTGTCTTGTCATTTATTCATGTCTTAATACTTTCAGCTATGTTTTACACTTTTCACTGTACAAGTCTTATATCCTGTTGGTTAAGTTTATTCCCAAGTATTCCATTTTATGCTATTATAAAAGGCATTACTGTCTTCTTGTCTTTTTGGATTGCTCATTGTTAGTGTATAGAAATGCAACTAATTTTTGTTGTATATAATGTTAGCTGTGGGCTTTTCATATATGGCCTTATCATTTTGAGGAGTTTCCTTTTACTTGCGAGGCTTCCCTGGTGGCTCATACAGTAAAGCATCTGCCTGCAATGTGGGAGACCCAGGTTCGATCCCTGCGTCAGGAAGATCCTCTGGAGAAGTAAATGGCAACCCACTCCAGTAGCTTTGCCTGGAAAATCCCATAGACAGAGGAGCCTGGTATGCTACAGTCCATGGGGTCGCAAAGAGTCAGACACAACTGAGTGACTTCACTTTCACTTTTCACTTTCCTTTTACTTGTAATTTGTTGAGTGTTTTTATCATGAAACAGCATTGAATCTTCTCAACTGCTTTTTCTGCCATCTACTGAAATGATTACGTAACTTTTGTCCCTCACTCTGTTAATGTGGTGTATGGCACTGATTTATTCTCATATGTTGAACAAGACTTACATTCCAGGAATAAATCCCCATTGGTCATAGGGTATGATCCTTTTAATGTGCTCTTGAATTTCATTTGCTACTATATTGTTGAGGATTTCTGAATTAATATTAAATAAGGATATGGATATTAATCTGTAGCTTTCTTGCACAGTTTCTTTTTTTTTTTTTTGGCTATGGTTTCAGGGCAATGCTGGACTCTAAAAATGAATTTGGAAGTGTTTCCTTCTCTTTTTATTTTTTGGAAGAGTTGAGGAGAATTGGTGTTATGTCTTCTTTAATGTTTGATAGAATTCTCCAGTGAAAGCCAGTTAATCCTGTGCTTTCCCTTATTCAGAGGTTTTTCATTACTACCAATTTCCTTACTAGTTATAATCTATTCAAATTTCTATTTCTTCAGTCTTGGTAGGTTGTATGTTTCTAGGGAACAACTATTAGGTTGATACAAAAGTAACTGCAGTTTCAGACCATGAATTTTAAATGATTCTTACTGGGATCAAGTGTTAGTTGCACAGTCATATCTAATTCTTTGCGACCCCATGGGGTCCTCTGTCCACAAAATTCTCCAGGCAAAAATAATGGAGTGGGTAGGGATTTCCTTTTCCAGAGGATCTTCCTAAGCCAGGGATCAAACCTGGGTATCCTGCACTGCAGGCAGATTCTTTACTATCTGAGCCACCAGGAAGCCCCATCCTAGGCTCAAATACATCTTTATGAATCAAAATAGGAACAATTACAATCAACACTTTTCCAATGAGAAATAAGTTTGTTTATTCCTGTAGCATAAAAATCCATGCTTTTTAATCCGATGAACTCTGGAAAGCATTTTCTGCCTCCTGCTCATTGGCAAGAGGTCAGTTGAACATGGCAGATGAGCCAAAATTTTGTAGCCCAATTTGTTCAACTTTTGAAGTGTTGGGTGTACAACATGCGGTCAGGCATTGTCATGGAGAAGAACTGTGCCCATTCTGTTGACCAATGTTGACTGTAAGCATTGAAGTTATCAGTGCATCTCATTGATATGCTGAGCATACTTCTCAGATGTAATGGTTTTAGCAGGATTCAGAAAGCTGCAGTGAATCAGACAGGCAGCAGACCATCCAACAATGCCCATGACCCTTTTTTGTTGAAAGTTTAACTTTGGGAAGTACTACGGAGTTTCTTCTCAGTCCAACCACTGAGCTGGTCACTGCCAATTTTCAGATAAAATTCACTTTTCATCGCACATCAAAATCCAACAGAGAAATGGTTTGGGAGATTAAGGATCAATTTTCTAAAAACAAACACTGACACAATCTAAATATTTAACTGATTGAGTTTACAAAATTAATTTGTGACATAGTACGGAGCAGAAAAAATTCCAATTAAAAATAGTAATTTACTCTTTGATCCTGTTCAAAGTACAGTGTGTTAACATAAGCAGACAGAAGCCTTGAAAATAAACAACTAAATAAACATTTTATTTGATATTTTATGTTAAATTTGGGAGTAAATGATTCCTACTAACCTAAACTAAACTAAATCTAAACAAAAGTAAGTGTTTGACATATGTCAGGAATACCTGTTAACTATACGGAAATAATATGCATATGTAAATACTATTTGATTAATTAAAATAAAAACAATGCCCTTTCAAAGGACTTAAAGCAATATGGTGTATCACCAAACAGTAAGAACATACAAAAAAAAGCACTCCATCTTTTTTCCTTGAGAAACAATATTTTCCATCTACAACATATTTAACTACAATCTTTTAAACATTTTTCTGTATCTCTGCTACTTTAAACAAGTTTTGAAAAATGTCTAAAACATGGTTACACAAACCAATAGATTTAAAAGTAATAAATAAGTTCAGTTCAGTCACTATGTCACGTCCAACTCTTTGGGACCCCATGGACTGTAGCAGGCTAGGGTTCCAGGCCCATCACCAGTTCCAGGAGCTTGAACAAAACTCATGTCCATCAAGTCGGTGATGCCATCCAACCATTTCATCCTGTCATCCCCTTCTCCTCCCGCCTTCAATCTTTCCCAGCATCAGGGTCTTTTCTAATGACTCAAGTTCTTCCTATCAGGTGGCCAAATTACTGGAGCTTCAGCTACAGCATCAGTCCTTCTAATGAATATTCAGGACTGATTTCCTTTAGGATTGACTGGTTGGATGTCCTTGCAGTCCAAGAGACTCTCAAGAGTCTTCTCCAACACCACAGTTCAAAAGCATCAATTTTTTGGCGCTCAGCTCTCTTTATAGTCCAACTCTCACATCCATACATGAGTACTGGAAAAACCATAGCCTTGACTAAACGGACCTTTGTTGGCAAAGTAATGTCTCTGCTTTTTAATATGCTGTCTAGATTCATTATATCTTTTCTTCCAAGGAATCAGCGTCTTTTAATTTCATGGCAGCAGTCACCATCTGCAGTGATTTTGGAGCCAAAAAAAACTAGTATGTGCCACTGCTTCCACTGTTTCCCCATCTATTTGCCATGAAGTGATGGGATCGGATGCCATGATCTTAGTTTTCTGAATGTTGAGCTTTAAGCCAACTTTTTCACTGTCCTCTTTCACTTCCATCAAGAGGCTACTCAGTTCCTCTTCACTTTCTGCCATAAGGGTGGTATTATCTGCATATCTGAGGTTATTGATATTTCTCCTGGCAATCTTGATTTCAGCTTGTGCTTCATTCAGCCCAGCATTTCGCATGATATTCTCTGCATTTAAGTTTAATAAGCAGGGTGACAATATACAGCCTTGATATACTCCTTTCCCAAGTTGGAACTAGTCTGTTGTTCCATGTCCTATTAAAACTGTTGCTTCCTGACCTGCATACAGATTTCTCAGGAGGCAGGTAAGGTGGTCTGGTATTCCCATCTCTTTCAGAATTTTCTTTTTTTTTTTATTTTGCTTAACTTTACAATATTGTATTGCTTTTACCATACATCGAGATGGATCTGCCACCAGTATAGACGTGTTCCCCATCCTGAACCCTCCTCCCTCCCCACACCATCCCTCCAGGTCGTCCCAGTGCTCCAGCCCCAGGCATCTGTTATCGGGCATCGTACCTGGACTAACGACTCGTTTCAGATATGATATTATACATATTTCAATGCTATTCTCCCCAATCATCCCACCCTCTCCCGGTCCCAGAGTCCAAAAGTCTGTTCTATACATCAGTGTCTCTTTTGCTGTCTCGTAAATAGGGTTATTTTTACCATCTTTCTAAATTCCATATATATGCGTTAGTATACTGTATTTGTGTTTTTCTTTCTGGCTTACTTCACTCTGTATAATAGGCTCCAGTTCCAAGAACTGATTCAAATGTATTCTTTTTAATGGCTGAGTGATACTCCATTGTGTATATGTACCACAGCTTTCTTATCCATTCATCTGTGGATGGACATCTAGGTTGCTTCCACGTCCTGGAGGCTATTGTAAACAGTGCTGCTATGAACATTGGGGTACATGTGTCTCTTTCAATTCTGGTTTTCTCAGTGTGTATGCCCAGCAGTGGGATTGCTGGATCATAAGGCAGTTCTATTCCCAGTTTTTTGAGGAGTCTCCATACTGTTCTCCATAGTGGCTACATTAGTTTGCATTCCCACCAACAGTGTTGTGATGCACATGGTCAAAGGCCTTGGTATAGTCAATAAAGCAGAAGGAGATGTTTTTCTGGAACTCTCATGCTTTTTCAATGATCCAACAGATGCTTGCAATTTTGTCTCTGGGTTCCTCTGCTTTTTCTAAATCCAGCTTGAACATCTGCAAGTTCTAGGTTCACGTTGTGTTGAAGCATAGCTTGGAAGATTTTGAACATTACTTTGCTAGCATGTGAGATGAGTGCAACTGTGCAGTAGTTAGAACATTCTTTGGCATTGCCTTTCATTGGGATTGGAATGAAAACTGATCTTTTCCAGTTCAGTGGCCACTGCGGACTTTTCCAAATTTGACTGGCATACTGAGTGCTGGCATATTGAATGCAGCACTTTAACAGCATCATCTTTCAAGATTTGAAATAGCTCAACAGGAATTCCATCATCTCCACTAGCTTTGTTCATAGTGATGCTTCCTAAGGCCCACTTGACTTTGCATTCCAGGATGTCTGGCTCTAGGTGAGTGATCACACCATCATGGTTATCTGGTTCATTCAGATCTTTTTTGTATAGTTCTGTGTATTCTGGCCACCTCTTCCTAATATCTTCTGCTTCTATTAGGTCCATACCATTTCTGTACTTTATTGTGCTCCTCTTTTCATGAAATGTTCCCTTAGTATCTCTAATTTTCTTGAGATCTCTAGTCTTTCCCATTCTATTGTTTTCCTCTATTTCCTTGCAATGATCACTTATGAAGGCTTTCTTATCTCTCCTTGCTATTCTTTGGAACTCTTCATTCAGATGGGTATATCTTTCCTCTTCCCCTTTGCCTTTTGCTTCTCTTCTTTTCTCAGCTATTTGTAAAGGATCCTCAGACAACCATTTTGCCTTTTCGCATTTCTTCTTCTTGGGGATGGTTTTGATCACTGCCTCCTGTATAACAGCACGAACCTGGGTCCATAGTTCTTCAGACACTCTGTCTAGCAGATCTAATCCCTTGAATCTATTTGTCATTTCCACTGTATAATCATAAGGGGTTTGACTTAGATCATACGTCTAGTGGTTTTCCCTATTTTCTTCGATTTAAGTCTGACTTTTGGAAGAAGCAGATAGCAGATACAAGTTTTGAAAATAAACACCTAAACAAACATTTTATTTTACAAATTCCACATAAAATAAAAAATAAATAAGTAAAGCAGAGTAATTCTGTGATCATCACTTTATATAATCTTTAAGTACAGTTTTAACAGTATCTGATCATACTAGTAAGGAAACAAGTAAGCTGTTAACATAGGATATAACTCAGTAAGAATATGGTGTAGGTTATTTAAAATAAGCAGTTATTTCTATACATTTACCACTTAAGGTTTTTTTCTGGGCCTCGGTATTCATAAATGAAAAAATAAACTATAACCAAGTAGGATTATCCCAGAGATACAAGGCTTGTTTAAAACTTTGAACAAGCATTGCAATGCACTATATTCTTAAAAATAAAGAGATTAAGGTTCCAAGCACCATTTATCTCCAATCCTCCCCTGTTACATTAAAATCATGAGAGTCATAGGCCAATAGATAGAATAACGTCTTCCCCTAATCTCACCAAAGATGTCCACGTCCTAATCCCTGGAATGTGTGAATGGTGGCTCAGGCAGTGAAGAATCTGCATGCAACGAGGGAGACCTGAGTTCAATCCCTGGGTCGGGAAGATCCCCTACAGAAGGGATTGGCTATCTACTCCGGTATTCTTGCCTGGAGAATTCCATGGACAGAGAAGACTGGCAGGCTACAGTCCATGGGTCTCAAAGAGTCGGACATGACTAAGCAATAATATTAACACATCCTGGTGGGCTTAATGCAATTACAAGAGTCCTTTTTTAAAAAGAATATTTTTTTCCTTTTTTTCCCCCTAATATTTATGTATTTATTTGGCTGCTCTGAGTCTTAGTTGCAGCATGCAGCTAAGTGTCCTTAGCTTAGGACACTGTCCTTCTGTTAAGAAGGACACTTCTTAACAGACATTAAATGGGCAATATGGTATTGTTATCTATAAACACAATGATGTACAGCAGATCTCTAGAATTTACTCATCTTGCACAATTAAAATTTTAGAACCCTGATAAGCAGCCCCTTTTTTTTTTTTTTCCTTTCCCCAGCCCTTGGTAACCACCATTGTACTCTTTGTTTCTATGAGTTAGTTTTTATCTCATATGATGAAATCCTATAGTATTTGCCCTTCTGTGACTGGTTTATCTCACTGGGCATAATTTCCTCAAGATTCTGTACTGAGGTTCTGCTGCTGCTGCTGCTGCTAAGTCACTTTAGTCGTGTCCAACTCTGTGCGACCCCAGAGACGGCAGCCCAACAGGCTCTGCCGTCCTTGGGATTCTCCAGGCAAGAACACTGGAGTGGGTTGCCATTTCCTTCTCCAATGCATGAAAGTGAAATGTGAAAGGGAAGTCACTCAGTCGTGTCCGACTCTTAGCGACCCCATGGACTGCAGCCTACCAGGCTCCTCCATCCATGGGATTTTCCAGGCAAGAGTACTGGAGTGGGGTGCCATTGCCTTCTCTGACTGAGGGTCTAGCCAGGGCCATTAAGCAAAGAAAAGAAAGAAAAGATGTCCAGATTATAAAGAAAAAACTAAAGTGATGGCAGTTTACAAATACATGATCACATATATATGAAATACAAATTCATTTTGATGAAGTTCAATTTGCTCAAGGCTATGGTCTTTCCTGTGATCATGTATGGATGTGAGAGCTGGACTGTGAAGAAGGCTGAGCGCCGAAGAATTGATGCTTTTGAACTGTGGTGTTGGAGAAGACTCTTGAGAGTCCCTTGGACTGCAAGAAGATCCAACCAGTCCATTCTGAAGGAGATCAATCCTGGAATTTCTTTGGAAGGAATGATGCTAAAGCTGAAACTCCAGTATTTTGGCCACCTCATGCGAAGAGCTGACTCATTGGAGAAGACTCTGATGCGGGGAGGGATTGAGGGCAGGAGGAGAAGGGGAGGAGAAAGGGACAACAGAGGATGAGATGGCTGGATGGCATCACTGACTTGATGGGTGTGAGTCTGAGTGACCTGGACGATGGACAGGCAGGCCTGGCGTGCTGCGGTTCATGGGGTCGCAAAGAGTCAGACACGACTGAGTGACTGATCTGATCTGATCTGATACTTTTATATGAAAACTTAGAAGTAAATTGTGCTTCAAAATCATATTTATATAATCTTATATTAATATATAGAAAATGACAAGAAATATAAACACACACAAAATCAGAGCTAATAAACTACTACAGCAAGGTTGTCCTATAGAAGATAAATATATGAAAATCTATTTAGGTACCATACACAAGCAACAAACAATCTGAAAATGAAATTAAGAAATAACTCCATTTGATATAGCACATAAAAAAAGAAAATGTGACTTCTTCACAAAAAACTACAAAAAGAAACTGAAAAAGACCTACATCAATGGAATAAAATCCCATATTCATGGATTGGAAGACTTAATACCCTTAAGATGACAAATCTTTTCAAACTGATCTGTAGACGATGCAGTATCTATCAAAATCCCAGCTCCAATTTTGTACAAACTGACAAGTATATCTTAAATTCATAGAGAAATGTAAGATGCCAAAACAATCTTGAACAGGAGCAAAATTGGAGAACTCACACTTCCTGATTCTAAAAATGTAATATAAAACCACAGTATTCAAGACTGTGCTACTGCCCTAAGAATAGATATAGTTCGATGAAACAGAATTGAGAGTCCATAAATACTTACATTTATGATCAACTGATTTTTGATGAAGCTGTCAAGAAATACAATAAGGAAAGAGTATTCTTTTCAGCAAATGATGCTGAGACATCTAGAAATGCAAATGCATAGGAATAAAAGTTGCTCCAAATACAAAAATTAACTCAAAATGAATCAAACATTTAAATGTAAGAGCTAAAAATATAATACTTTTATATGAAAACTTAGGAGTAAATCTTCATGAACTTGAATTAGGAAACAGGTTTTCGGATATGACACCAAAGCGCAAATAATAAGACAAAATCCAGACACAGTGGACTTCACCAAAGAGAAACTGTGCTTCAGAGGAAGACAACAGGGAGTGGCAAGACAAGCCACAGAATGGGAGACGGTGTTTGCAAATCACTAATCTGACAAGGTATTTGTTTCTAGAATATATGTTTAAAACTCTTAAAACTGAGACTAAAGAAAAGAGGAATGTGGATTCTTGTTCAACAAGTACAGAGTTTCAGTCTACAGACTGAAGAGTTCTGCAGCTAGGCTGCACAGTGTAAAAATACTTAACACTACTGCCTAAGACAGTCAAAGTGGTAAGTTTTATGTGTATTTCACCACAATTAAATATTTTTTTAAAACCTCTTAAAACTTGACAAATAAAAAGGCAGCTCAGTTTTTAAAAGGCAAAGGATGTGAATAAACATTTCTCAAAATAAAACATATAAAAGCACATAAGCACACAAAAATACATTCAACATCAGTAGTCATGAGGAAAAGGCAAATCAAAACCAAACCACAATGGGACAGCATTTCAAACTCACTAAAATGGCTATAAAAGTCAGATAATAACAGTTATTGGAGAGAATACGAAGAAATCAAAATGCTCATATATAGCTGAGAGAATGTAAAATTATGTAGCCATGTTGGAAAGCAATCTAAAAGTTTCTCAAATACTTAAATGTAGAGTTACCATATCACTACCAATTTCACTCTAGGACTAAACCCAAGAAAAATAAAAATACGTGTGCATATAAAAGCTCATACAGAAGGGTTCATAGCAGCATTATTCCTAACAGTCAAAAGACGGACACAGCCCAATGTTCATCGACTGACAAATGGATAAACAAAATGTGATATACCCACACAATATTACTTATGGGAAAAAGGAATGAAATATTAATGCATCCTCCCAGACCTGTCTCTTCTAGGTTTCTCTCCTCTTCTCTTTATTTCCCTCCTGATGTCTTTTATCTTTCACTCTCTTCCCTTCCTACTCTGCAGAGCAATTTAAGTATGTCCAAATTGGGGAAGGAAAAAGACCAACATGTCACTGATATCTACCCTTATAAGAAGATGGAAAGACATAAAGGGATTTGTTTTTGATAAAAAAAATTTACTCACAAAGCCACTCATTGGGGAAAAAAAGCAAAATACATAAAAATGGAAAGAACATTAAAAAAAAACAAACCAATAAACAAATAGTAGAAATAAGTGAAACACTAAATCATAGACCTGACAAAACATGGTCCACTGGACAAGGGAATGGCAAGCCACTTCAGTATTCTTGCCTTGAGAATGCCAGGAACTGTATGAAAAGGCCAAAAGATATGACACTGAAAGATGAACTCCCCAGGTCTGTTGGCGCCCAATATGTTGCTGGAGAAGAGTGGAGAAATAACTCCAGAAAGAATGAAGAGATGGAGCCAAAGCGAAAACAATACCCAGTTGTGGATTTAACTGGTGATAGAAGTAAAATCTGATACTGAAAAGAGCAATACTGCATAGGAACCTGGAATGTTAGGTCCATGAATCAAGACAAATTGGAAGTGGGCAAGAGTGAACATTGACATTTTAGGAATCAGTGAACTAAAATGGACGGGAGTGGGCAAATTTAATTCAGATGACCATTATATCTACTACTGTGGGCAAAAATCCCTTAGAAGAAATGAAGTAGCCCTCATAGTCAACAAGAGTCCAAAATGCAGTACTTCAGTGCAATCTCAAAAATGACAATGATCTCTGTTCATTTCCAAAGCAAACCATTCATTATTGCAGTAATCCAAGTCTATGTCCCAACCAGTAACACTGAAGAAGCTGAAGTTGAACAGTTCTACAAGACCTACAAGAACTTCTAGAACTAACACCCAGAGAAGATGTCCTTTTCATCATAGAAGACTGGAATGCAAAAGTAGGAAGTCAAGAGATACCTGAAGTAACAGGCAAATTTGGCCTTGTTTTTTATCACAGCAACTATTAAAAACTTAGCTATTCAAAAATATGGTAACAGCAAAAGAAATGCAGCGTAAGTTAAAGTTGAAACTGAGCTAGTAGTCTGCACATTGCCCCATATATAGCAAGTACACTATGCTTCCCATAAAACTTAAAAAATATGCTTTGGACTCCTGAGATTTCCTTAAGGTACCCTTGGTTAGTCTCACACGCAGTTTATTAATCCTAGTTATAAGCTGCCACATGCAACACCCATCTATAAATCAAGCTCAACTAACACTGATTAAGCAGTGAACATCAAGTAAAGTACCTTGTATCCCAGGCCCAACTGATAAATAGCAAAAATCTGAGCGGCATTAAGAGCTTCACTGAAAAGGTAAACTGCAGTCATCTGACCACAGAATACTCTGTTAGCATCTGCTGTTTCTGATGAGCCCAGGAAACACTTGTCAAAGGTCTGTGAAAGAAAACAGAAAATTTTATTAGAGAAAAAACAAAAAAAATTGTCTCCTCCTGAATTAATAACAACCTATACTGGTATAAATATTTTGTCCTTTCTAAAATATAATCTGATTAGATGAAAATTTCATTTAGCATTTCACTTCATTCATTCCCATTTGGTGTAGAGATCAGGAAAGACATCACAGAAAAACAGACAAGTCCTCCAAAGTACAATAAATAGAACTTGATGACAAAATGGACGTAGGAAATGGAGTCAGAAAAATCATTATGGACTCTGTAGGTCCATACTTGGGCAACCAAAGAAGCAGACATAAGAGCAGGCTTTGGAGCAACGAGCAAAATCATGAGTCAACTTCAAGCCATGTAATGAATGTGCCTTTTCTATACACTAATATGGGGAAGAAGGAATTGTCAACAGGGTTCTCTATGGTTAGAAGCTAAGACTGTAAAGATGGTTTCTGTAGACATTAAGATACAAACAATAGGTTAAGTCATGGGAGTAGATGCAATCTCGCAAAAGGAATGTGTAAATTCAGAAAAACAGGTGTATGCTTTTCTTATTTACATAGAAAATCTCTTTTAGTAACATCCAGGTTGCAGAGATCACACATACATTTACACCTATACAGCAAGAAGGAAAAGAAATGCTTGATATCTATTTAAAAGTATTTATACCATGGAATTATTAGGAAGGCTGCTGAAAAATGTGTATGTTGACATTAAGGAATATAAAAAATTTTTAACACTTGGATTATGAAGACAAACCACCTAGGTCAAATAACTGATTCCCATGCTGCTGATTTTGGCAGATTCCTTAACCTCTCTGTGCTCAGTTTCACCTGTAAAGTCTTAAAGATTACAACAGTACTTATCCTGCAAGGTTACAGAAAGTAAAAGTATTTATTACAATGCCTGCAATGCTCAACAAAGATTAATGTAAGGAAAAAAAAACAGGTTGAAAGGCAATATACATATCTGATCTCTAATTTTAAAAAAATTAACAGTTAACATTTACTGAGCACTTATTCTATATAAGTCACACTTCTAATGGATTTCTGAGCAGTAGCTCATTTAATCAACATTTTGAGACAGGTATTATTTTACACTCTTTTAGGTGGAGCAAAGGGCTTCGCACGGAGCACAGCAATAAAGAATCACCTGCAACACAGGAGTTGCAGGAGACATGGGTTCAATCCCTGGGTTGGGAAGATCCCCTAGAGTAGGAAATGGCAACCCATTCCAATACACTTGCCTGGACAATTCCATGGACGGACAGAGTAGCCTATGCAGGCAGGCTATAGTTCAGGGGGTCGCAAAAAATCAGACAGAACTGAGTGACTGAGCACACTCACACAAGAGAGAAACCTTATGCCTAATAAATTAAGTAAAGTCATACAGTCAGGAAGGGATTCAAACCTAAGTCTAACAATCAAAGCTCTTAAGGTTAGCATTTCAAAATATGTAAATATGTATAGATTAGGATAATAGGAGTTAACAGTGAATGGGTGTTGCAAGTTTGTATTCATTTTCCTGATCAATAATTTTTCAAGGTTTCTATTAAAAATGTAATGTGGGAAGGAGGGAGAACATTTTGAATATAATGCTAACTTATGGATCTCTTATTGAACCTTGAAAATATTCTAAAAAAAGTTATATATAACAGCTATGAATTATATGGAAAATTTATAAGCCTATTTTACCTAACTCATTCATAAAAATGATTAGAACCCTGCAGTAAAACTCTGAGGTTTAATTTCATCAGTGGACCGATGACACAAATACTTTCAAGATATACCCACTGCTACCTATGAATCATTGTCTCTACCCTATCCAGAACAATTTTATAACAAGGACTGAGTAATATCTTATGTGACATATTAGCACATTTCCACTCTCTTAATACATTACATGTTAGCCAAACTACAATTATAAAAAATCCACCACTGTAGTGTTCTAAAATTTATATTCAATATAAAATATATTTTTCTTATTTCAGTGTAACTTTCTCAGACTACTTACATCACTTGTGTTGACAAACCATGTTATCTCTCCATAGGAAGCAAGCTCACCATTCACGTAACATCGAAGTTCACTGTTCTTCCACCGGTTATAAATGTGCACTATAGTTACCATATACCACTGGAGAAGCAAAACAGTTTAAAAAAAAAAAAAAGATAATGACTCTTCCAATAATTCAACCACATTGATAAAAACAAGCAAAAATCAAATGCTAAATTACAGTGAAATCTAAAACTAAAATAAGACTGCTTTTATTAAATTCAATATTCTACCCCTGAAACAATATTGATTCAAGGGAACTCTCTCAACAAATAATAGCTTACTCATGAAATTATTTTTCTAACTTTTCACTATGAAAATTTTTCAAAGGTAAAAGGCTTAATGGAAATTCTCTCACCATCCCACAACTGTCAACATTTTGTCATATCTGTTTTATCTATTTACTGATCTACATATAGATGTTCATTTTGTTAATAAACCATTCATCAATTTCCAAATTTTAAGGTAGAAAAGCAAATACATATATTTTCACTTGTATTTCCCTTAAACTCTAGAAACAACTAAATATTCACTCTTTTCATTGTCCAAATCAGAGAGGTTAACAAGTGACCAGCAATTTATACCTGATTTTCTGAACCATCTTAAGAACAGAATTATGATTTGCCACAGCATTCTGAAAGTTAGAGCAGTTTGGCAACATAAGTATGACTCAGTAAGATGACATACCTTTTGTGGCTTGAAATCAAATTTCACACAGTGTTGAAAGCCTTTTCCTTTTGACTTTATTGATGTTATAATTAAACATCCCCCAACAAAGTGAGCAGAATAACCAAGACCTTTACTGGTTCTGAAACTATAAAAAATAAGTTTTCATTTTATCTCCAAATATTCTCATTTTTCAAAATAAAGAAACAAAACTAAGTTACAGAAATACATACCAATACAAATATGGTTTATCTTTATCCACATTGATGTTATTTACAGGATCCATTCTAAGCCAGGTATGAAATGTAAAACCATTCTGGTATGGCCATTTGGCTATAGGAGGTAATGCAATAGCCTAAACGGAAAAAATTTGAGTTACTGACTCACAATGAAAAATTCTGTTACTGAAATCATGAAAATGAGACCTTACATGCTACATACATTTCTACTATATGTTAGTCTACATGCAAAAGTAGTCTCTTTATCTTAAAGACTTGCACTAACTTCTAAATTATACAAAATACATATTAATGATGTGAAGTCAGTTAAACAGAAACATTCCAAATGATCTGCTTGACACACTAATCCTACTGCTTCATTTCTTACAATGAACATATGCAAACAGATTCCAATTAAGAGAGATAGGTAGTGATAGCAACAGAAATTTCTTGCTGAAATGATAAATACAGTAATAAAGAAAGATGGAAAAGGAAAAAAAATAGTTAAGGAAAAAGCCTAGAATGTAATTTTTTAACAGAAAACACAAAGCTAAAGAGGATTCATTCATAACATTTTTTATAACATTTTAAAGTTATATTCGTAAGTCACTGTATAGGTAATTTTACCACTTGGCTTAAATTTATATTTAAAAATACAATAACGCAAGGACCCTAATGTCTCCAAAATAAACTTGAGAAAGAAAAGTTGGAGGCTCCAGATTACCATTTTTTTTTTTAATTTATTTTTTTAATTGGTCGAAAACTTCTTTACAATATTGTGTTGGTTTCTGCTCTCCAACAATGCTAATCAGGCATAACTATAAATATATCCTCCCTTCCTGAGCCTCCATTCCCCCATTTCACCCTTCTAAGTCACCACAGAGTGCTAGGCTGGTCTCTCAGTGTTATTTAGCAACTTCCTACTAACTACAGCTGTACAGTGGAATATTACTCAGCCATAAAGAGGAATGAATTTGAGTCAGTTGTACTGAGGTTAATGAACATAGAGCCTCTTAAACAGAAGAAAGCAAATCAGAAAGAGGAAAACAGGTATAGTATATTAACATATATATGTGGAATCTAGAAAAATGATACTGATGAACTTTGTACAGAATGGACTTGTGAACACAGCGGGGGAAGACCAGTGTGGGACTAATTAAGAAAACAGCACTGACGTACATACACTATCCTGTGTAAAGTAAATAGTGGGAAGTTGCTAAATAACAGACTACCAAATTTAAAAGCTACAATACAAAAATACAGTACTGAAAGCTGTGGGGTATTGGCATAAAGATAGAGATATAGATCAATGGAGTAGAAGGGAGAGCCATAAATAAGCCCTCATATTTGGGGTCTTGATTTTTAACAAGAGTATCAAGACAGTTCAATGAACAAATGCACTGAGAAAACTGGTATTTACAAGCAAGAGTATGAAGTTGACCACTTCCTTATATGATGCACCAAAAATGAACCCCAAATCAATCCTGTGACATGTGAAAGCTAAAACTAGAAAACTTTCATAAGGAAAAATAAGAGTAAATCTTCATGACTCTGAGATAGATAAATTCTTCTTTATTATGTACAAGAGAAAAAAATACATGAACTGAACTTCATTAAAATTAAAAACTTTTGTGCTTTAAAGGATACTATCAAGAAAGTAACAGCCCAAAAGAACAGGAGAAAATATTTGAAAATTATTTATCTGATAAGAAGCTTATATCCAGAAGAATATATAAAGGATTGTTACAAATACTATAATAAATAAACAAAAACAGTTTTTAAGCAGGCAAAATATCTGAATGGACACACCTCCAAAGAACATATGCAAATAGCCAATAAGAACATGAAATGATGCCCAGCATCATCAGTCATTAAGGAAATGCAAATCAAAATCACAAGATGTTACTTAACACAACTAGGATGGCTATAATCAAAAAGATAGACATTAACAAGTGTTGGTAAGCAAGTGGAGAAACTAGAAACCTCCTAAATTGATGATGAGATTATAAAATAAATATAGTCACTTTGGAAAAACAATATGGGAGTACGTCAAATGGTTGAACATAAGACAATATGGCTCAGCAGTTCTACTGCTACATTTCCAAGAGAAATGAAACCATATGTCCATATAAAAACTTACAAAGAAAAGCCCATAGAGCATTTCCAAAAAGTAGAATGCAAATATCCACTAATTAAAGAATAATTAGGTGGGATGGGGAGGGAGACGGGAGGGACGTTCAAAAGGTAAGGGATATATGTATACCTATGGCTGACTGGAACGCAAAAGTAGGAAGTAAAGAAACACCTGGAGTAACAGGCAAGTTTGGCCTTGAAATACAGAATGAAGCAGGGCAAAGACTAATAGAGTTTTGCCAAGAAAATGCACTGGTCATAACAAAACACAACAACACAAGAGACTCTATACATGGACATCACCAGATGGTCAACACCAGAATCAGACTGATTATTTCTTTGCAGCCAAAGATGGAGAAGCTCTGTACAGTCAGCAAAAACAAGACCAAGGGCTGACTGTGGCTCAGACCATGAATTCCTTGCCAAATACAGACTTAAATTGAATAAAGTAGAGAAAACCACTAGACCATTCAGGTATGACCTAAATCAAATCCCTTATGATTATACAAGGGAAGCGAGAAATAGATTTAAGGGCCTAGATCTGATAGATAGAGTGCCTGATGAACTATGGATTGAAGTTTGTGACATTGTACAGGAGACAGGGATCAAGATCATCCCCACGGAAAGGAAATGGAAATAAGCGAAATGGCTGTCTGGGGAGGCCTTACAAATAGCTGTGAAGAGAAGAGAAGAGAAAAGCAAAAGAGAAAAGGAAAGATGTAAGCATCTGAATGCAGAGTTCCAAGGAATAGCAAGAAGAGATAAGAAAGCCTTCTTCAGCGATCAATGCAAAGAAATAGAGGAAAACAACAGAATGGGAAAGACTAGGGATCTCTTCAAGAAAATCAGAGATACCAAAGGAACATTGCATGCAAAGATGGGCTCGATAAAGGACAGAAATGGTATGGACCTAACAGAAGCAGAAGATATTAAGAAGAGATGGCAAGAATACACACAAGAACTGTACAAAAAGATCTTCACGATCCAGATAATCACGATGGTGTGATCACTGACCTAGAGCCAGACATCTTGGAATGTGAAGTCAAGTGGGCCTTAGAAAGCATCACTACGAACAAAGCTAGTGGAGGTAATAGAATTCCAGTTGAGCTATTCCAAATCCTGAAAGATGATGCTGTGAAAATGCTGCACTCAATATGCCAGCAGATTTGGAAAACTTAGCAGTGGCCACAGGACTGGAAAAGGTCAATTTTCATTCCAATCCCAAAGAAAGGCAATGCCAAAGAATGTTCAAATTACTGCACAACTGCACTCATCTCACACGCTAGTAAAGTAATGCTTAAAATTCTCCAAGCCAGGCTTCAGCAATATGTGAACCGTGAACCTCCTGATGTTCAAGCTGGTTTTAGAAAAGGAAGAAGAACCAGATATCAAATTGCCATCATCCGCTGGATCATGGAAAAAGCAAGAGAGTTCTAGAAAAACATCTATTTCTGCTTTATTGACTATGCCAAAGCCTTTGACTGTGTGGATCACAAGAAACAGGAAAATTCTGAAAGAGATGGGAATACCAGACCACCTGATCTGCCTCTTGAGAAATTTGTATGCAGGACAGGAAGCAACAGTTAGAACTGGACATGGAACAACAGACTGGTTCCAAATAGGAAAAGGAGTACACACTGTCACCCTGCTTATTTAACTTATATGCAGAGTACATCATGAGAAACACTGGACTGGAAGAAACACAAGCTGGAATCAAGACTGCCGGGAAAAATATCAATAATCTCAGATATCCAGATGACACCACCCTTATGGCAGAAAGTGAAGAGGAACTAAGAAGCCTCTTGATGAAAGTGAAAGTGGAGAGTGAAAAGTTGGCTTAAAGCTCAACATTCAGAAAACGAAGATCATGGCATCCAGTCCCATCACTTCATGGGAAATAGATGGGGAAACAGTGGAAAAAATGTCAGACTTTATTTTGCTGGGCTCCAAAATCACTGCAGATGGCGATTGCAGCCATGAAATTAAAAGACACTTACTCCTTGGAAGGAAAGTTATGTCCAACCTAGATAGCATATTCAAAAGCAGAGACATTACTTTGCCAATAAAGGTCCGTCTAGTCAAGGCTATGGTTTTTCCTGTGGTCATGTATAGATGTGAGAGCTGGACTGTGAAGAAGGCTGAGTGCCGAAGAATTGATGCTTTTGAACTGTGGTGTTGGAGAAGACTCTTGAGAGTCCCTTGGACTGCAAGGAGATCCAACCAGTCCATTCTAAAGGAGATCAGCTCTGGGATTTCTTTGGAAGGAATGATGCTAAAGCTGAAACTCTAGTACTCTGGCCACCTCATGCAAAGGGTTGACTCATTGGAAAAGACTGATGCTGGGAGGGACTGGGAGCAGGAGGAGAAGGGGACGACAGAGGATGAGATGGCTGGATGGCATCACTGACTCGATGGACATGAGTCTTGGTGAACTCCGGGAGTTGGTGATGGACAGGGAGGCCTGGCGTGTTGCAATTCATGGGGTCGCAAAGAGTCAGACACGACTGAGTGACTGAACTGAAAACTGATTGTAATAATGGCTGCACAAACTGATGAACACAACCATTCACTGTATGTACACTTTAAATGACCTAAATGTATGATATGGGAATTGTAACTCAATAAATCTGTTAAAAAAAAATCACACTAAAATCTTTTCATGTTATAACACTTTATATATGCCTTTAGGTCAACATCATTTTTACACGTATTTTTTATAAGATATTTCATAAAACATGAAAAACATCATAGAGCCAAATTTTCCTAATAACAGTATTGAGACTTCAAAAGGCTGATTTAAAATGAATGTTGTATTAATGGAAAAAAATAATACATACTCTTCGTATAAATATGTTCTCTCTCAATCAAACATGAGAATAGAGGATGTGAAAGCTTGGTAAAAATAATTTACCCATGAATAACTTCCGTTTAAAAGCTATGTTTAAGGGGGAAAAAAATGAGTCAATGAATATATTTAAAACATTTAGTCTCTGAAAGCTCCAAAAGTTGTATGGTTCAACTGGCTGAATTTCAAGATACATACAAGAAAATGGAATGGACATGTAACAATCTCAAAGAAATATAAATAATAAAGTTAAAACATGCATAAAAAAAGCTTTCTCTAGTAAGAATACTTTTATCTCCTAAGAATACTTTTTTATGCTGGGAGACAAATGATAAACTCAATGCCAAGTGAGCAAACTATTCTGGAAACCTTCAAATCTAAAATAGTTATTAAGGATAAATTAGAAAGACAAAATAACATGAACAATAAAACCTTCCAAAGAAAACTGTACAATGTTTGTGAAACACTCAAATATCATAAATGTTCTTTTAAAACACTCTCTTCTTTCTGCAGATGTTGCCTGGCTACATAGAGGCCATAAAAGGTAGATTATTATGAGAACAAAAGCAAAAAATGAATAAAAGATAACTTCAAAACACTTGCTTATAACAGGCAGACCAATGTAATAAAAAGGATGCGAAAAAGCTTCCATAAATAACACATATATATTATATACTGTAATCATATAATATTTTGAAACATTACAGATACGACTGCCATACATTAACTGTCTTATGTGTAAAGTGACTAACAGTTCATAAGAATGCTGAGACTGATACAATATGCAAACTCACAAGTCAGAAAAACTTGCCTAGAAAGTTTCTCAGAGTTACTCTCAACTTACCCATCAGGTGCAAAAGAAACAGAACTAAGGAAATGTAACACTAAAGAAAGATAAAAGTGAAAGTGCTATACATAAATTTCTATTTCAGAATGCAGAGATAAAAATTGATAAGAAAACATGGCTTATGTTGAAAAGAATTGGGTTCTTATTCCACTGAGACCCCAAGGGGTGAATGCACAGCTTTCTTCGTATCTTAAAGCCTTCATTTCTTCCCCTCTAAAACAGTCAGGAAAAAGGAACAGGCAGTATTGTTTTAAGGATTGAGTTAGGCTGTGCACATAAGTTTTCACCCAACACAGAACCTGTCAAGAGTGCTTACAGGGCCAGGCTTTCAGGAGGCAAACGAAAGAGCTTCAGATGATTTCCTCATTTAGATCTACTTACTGCAGCGCTCTTTCCTGGAAAGTTGAAAAAGGCATCAGGACCATACTTCTGTGGCATGTGCTTTAACACAGACAGCAACTTTCCAGCATGTGGAGGCTATGAAAATAATCAGCAATTCATTAACCACGTTATTCACCATAGAACAAAAATACATACTTTTAATACAGACATACTTGAATACACCCCAAAATAATAATTCCATAACCTAAAAAAAAACATATATAATATCCAAAAATGGTTATTTTCAAATATCTTAAAGAAATAAACAACACACTCTATGCCACTGTTCTGTGGTAGGTGCTAGATAAATATGAGCCAGCAGCATTTGACACACAGCACTTCCACACTGCAGCAAAAACAACCTTTTAAAATTACAGACTATATCATCCCACCACTCATCCCTTTTGAAAACAGTTTTTAATCTCACCAAAAAATAATGCTTATCAAGTCCCATTGTTAAAGGCACTTTAAAAACAGTAAAATATTTTAGGCTCATAACCACGCTAGGGATTATCATCACCCTATTTTACAAAGGAGGAATTTGAGGCAGAGGAATATATCCAAGGTCATACAGATAGTAAGTGGGATGAGAACTCAATCTGATTCCAGAGCCCAAGCTTTTAATCACTACACTTTCCACTTTATATAACTCTCTCTCTCTCTCCAGTAGCTTCTCACTGCCTTTAAAAGAAAAGACCAGAATCCTTAACGTGACCCAAAAGATCCTTAACTGCATTCCATCTATAATGACTTTTTCCCATAACAGAGCCTGAACACAAACTATTCTCCTTAAAATGTTCTCACGAGGACTACTCCCCACTCCCAGCCCTCCCCTGCCTTAACTAAAGAAATCTTACCCATCCTTTAAGCTCATCTTAATGGTCACTTCCCAGGGCAATATTTCCTGACCTCTGAAAACAGATCAAATCTCCCTACCATATTTCATTCTACAACATGTTTCTACTATGCTGCTACTGCTACTGCTAAGTCGCTTCAGTCGTGTCCGACTCTGTGCGACCCCATAGACGGAAGCTCACCAGGCTCCCCCGTCCCTGGGATTCTCCAGGCAAGAATACTGGAGTGGGTTGCCATTTCCTTCTCCAATGCATGAAAGTGAAAAGGGAAAGTGAAGTCGCTCAGTCGTGTCCGACTCTTAGCGACCCCATGGACTGGAGCCTAACAGGATCCTCCGTCCATGGGATTTTTCCAGGCAAAAGTACTGGGGTGGGGTGCCATTGCCTTCCCCGATGTATAAAAGTTGTAACATCACTTTTGTTTGATTAAATGTCATTAATTAATGACATGTTTGTCATTAATCAATGTCTCCTCTAATACATTCAAAACCAACAGCTAAAACAAAAAGGTGTATTTACGTTTATAAGGAAAAGCAAAGGACAACAAGATAATTTAAATCGGTTTGCAAGCAAAAAGAATAATGTGTAGTGCATTCCTCTTAAAAGTTAAAGTTAAAAACAGTGTCAAACTACAAATGAAATCAGTCTTGCCTTCATCTTATTTGGTAGCTGGTCTAAATTATCATGACTAACTATCTAGGGGCTTCCCTGGTGGCTCAGTGGTAAAGAATCTGCCTGCCAATGCAGAAGACACGGGTTTGATCCCTGGTCTGGGAAGATTCCACATGCAACAGAGCGACTAAGCCCGTGCGCCACGACTGCTGAGTCCACGCACCCAACTACTGAACCCCAACACCCGAGAGCCTGTGCTCCCCGATAAGAGGAGCCACTACACGAGAAGCCTGCTCGCCACCACGAGAGAAAAGCCCAAGCAGCAACAGAGACCCACGCAGCACAGCCAAAAGAAAAAACCTAACTTAAACAGTTTGGCAATCTTTCATCCAAAAGTTAAGTGAAAAGCAGCATTAATAAGCTTGATCAAGAAATTTTCAATTAACCACACTGTTCAATTATAAAAGTGTAATAAGTTACTATAATCACATTGTTTTAAGTAAATTCTAAAATGAAATTACCAAAAATAATCTACAGTCAAAAAAAATAATAATATTGTAACAGTTTCATCTACAGAAATCATTCCTCAAATTTTCCTTTTCTATCAACCAATTAAAAAGAATACAAGAGTAGCACTTTACTCCACAGACGCTGCTAGGGGACTGTATGCTAGGAAAGCCTCTAGAAAATAATTTAGTCTTCATAGTTCAAGAATCTTTAAAAATTGATACACTAGTTCCGTATGTAAAAATTTATGCTAAAGTAATCATCAAAAAGGCAGACACACACTTAAATACAGGGATTTTTCACTCCATTAATGTGATACCAAAGCTACATAATAACTGAGCAAAGCCCTACTCTTGTTTTATTAATAGTTCATTATTTTTTTCCCTCTATCCCTATAACTATACCCTTAACCTCAACACGCTTAATCTGTTTTTTTAATATTTATTTATTGGGCTGCATCAGGCATCCTGCAGGATCTTTCAATGTAACACAGATTTTCTGTAACAGCTGCAGTGCACAGGACTAGTTGCTCTTCAGAATGTGGGATTCCAACATTGCAAGGTAGATTCTAAATCACTGGATCACCAGGGAAATCCTGCTTAATCTTTTTATGTCAACCTTCAAAAATGTGTATCTGTGCGATTATACTTAAAATTTAAAAGATGTTGGGTTATATATATTAGATAATATATGTCTAGCCCAACATCTTTTAAATTTTAAGTATAATTCTAAATCACTGGATCACCAGGGAAATCCTGCTTAATCTTTTTATGTCGACTTTCAAAATGTGTATCTGTGCGATTATACTTAAAATTTAAAAGATGTTGGGTTATATATATTAGATAATATATGTCTAGCCCAACATATTTTAAATTTTAAAGTATAATCTGTACTTAAATTTTAAGTATAATTCTGAAAGAGATGGAAATACCAGACCACCTGACCTGCCTCCTGAGAAATCTATATGCAGGTTAGGAAGCAACAGTTAGAACTGGAATGGAACAACAGACTGGTTCCAAATAAGAAAAGGAGTACGTCAAGGTTGTATATTGTCACTCTGCTTATTTAACTTATATTCAGAGTACATCATGAGAAACTCTGGGCAGGATGAAGCATAAGCTGGAATCAAGATGGCTGGAACAAATGTCAATAACCTCAGATATGCAGATGACACCACCCTTACGGCAAAAAGTAAAGAAGATCTAAAGAGCCTCTTGATGAAAGCGAAAGAGTGAAAAAGTTGGCTTAAAGCTCAACATTCAGAAAACTAAGATCATGGCATCCAGTCCCATCACTTCATGGGAAATAGATGGGGAAACAGTGGAAACAGTGGCTGATTTTATTTTTTTGGCTCCAAAATCACTGCAGATGGTGACTGCAGCCATGATATTAAAAGATGCTGACTCCTTGGAAGGAAAGTTATGACCAACCAAGACAGCACCTTAAAAAGCACAGACATTACTTTGCCAACAAAGGTCCATCTAGTCAAAGCTATGGTTTTGCCAAGAGTCATGTATGAATGTTAGAGTTGGCCCATACAGAAAGCTGAGTGCCAAAAAAAATGATGCTTTTGAACTGTGGTGCTGGAGAAGACTCGAGAGTCCCTTGGACTGCAAGGAGATCCAACCAGTCCATCCTAAAGGAGATCAATCCTGAGTGTTTACTGGAAGAACTGATGTTGAAGTTGAAACGCCAATACTCTGACCACCTGAAGTGAACAGCTGACTCACTGGAAAAGACCCTGATGCTGGGAAAGATTGAAAGCGGGAGGAGAAGGGAGCGATAGAGGATGAGATGGTTGGATGGCATCATCGACTCAATAGACATGAGTCTGGGTAAACTCCGGGAGTTGGTAATGGACAGGGAGCCCTGGAGTGCTGTGGTTCATGCGGTTACAAAGAGTCGGACACGACTGAGCATCTGAAATAAACTTAACTGAAATTATACTTTAATTTTAAATATAATCAATATATAGTTAAGACTATATATTGTCACCTTACTTATTTAACTTCTATACAGATTCAGATCAGATCTGTCGCTCAGTCGTGTCTGACTCTTTGCAACCCCATGAACCGCAGCACGCCAGGCCTCCCTGTCCATCACCAACTCCCAGGGGTCACTCAGACTCACATCCATCGAGTCAATGATGCCATCCAGCCATCTCATCCTCTGTCATCCCCTTCTCCTCCTGCCCTCAATCCCTCCCAGCATCAGAGTCTTTTCCAATGAGTCAACTCTTCGCATGAGGTGGCCAAAATACTGGAGTTTCAGCTTTAGCATCATTCCTTCCAAAGAAATCCCAGGGCTGATCTCCTTCAGAATGGACTGGTTGGATCTCCTTGCAGTTCAAGGGACTCTCAAGAGTCTTCTCCAACACCACAGTTCAAAAGCATCAATTCTTCGGTGCTCAGCCTTCTTCACAGTCCAGCTCTCACATCCATACATGACCACAGGAAAGACCATAGCCTTGACTAGGTGAACATTATGCGAAATGCCAGACTGGATGAAGTATAAACTGGAATCAAGATTGCAGGAGAAATATCAATAACCTTGGATATGCAGATGACAACATCATTATGGCAGAAAGCCAAGAGGAACTAAAGAGCCTCTTGATGAAAGTTAAAGAGCAAAGTGTAAAAGCTGGCTTAAAACTCAACATTCAAAAAACAAAGATCATGGCATCCATTCCCATCACTTCATGGCAGATAGATGGGGAAACAGTGACAGACTTTATTTTTCTGGGCACCAAAATCACTGCAGGTGGTGACTGCAGCCATGAAATTACTTGCTCCTTGGAAGAAAAGTTATGACCAACCTAGACAGCATATTAAACAACAGAGACATTACTTTGCCAACAGAGGTCCATCTAGTCAAAGCTATGGTTTTTCCAGTAATCATGTTCAGATGTCAGAGTTGGCCCATAAAGAAAGCTGAGTGACAAAAAATTATTTATCACTAGAGCCACCTGGGAAGTTTATTTTACTGTATGCATTAATTCTACCTGCTATATAATAATTTATTCTATGCATCCAATACATTCACCTAGCTACTCTAAGATAAACATACATGTTGACAATTCACTGCCATCAAAAATAATGCTTCTGAACATCTTCACAGGTTAAAAATAACTCTATCTCCCACTTATACTTCCTATTATCCAATTTATAATTCTTGATACTATTGATATCACATATCAATATTGTTTTAATCTGAACATCTCTAATTATTAGTGATTTAGCATATATTTGATTATGGGGTTTCTATCTCTGTAAATAAATATCTGTTTGTATTATTTGCTGTTTTCATATAGTTTTCTCTATACACCAACAGAACAAAAAATGTTTTAATAATATATTCAAAATAAATTATTTGAACGTAAATCAAACCAGTATTCTTCTGGACATGACAGAGCAACAGGACGTACAATTACCAAGTCACCATAAACAACTAGAAAACTGGACAAAATGTATGAAACTAAAACCGTTTTGAGACATGGAAAAGAGGTTGCTCAAGACGGTGATCCTTGAGAAAGGGAAACAAAACGAGCCATGATATTCCCAGACTTTTTACTTGGAGTCAATTTTCATATCACAGATCATTGCACAGGGGAGGGAAATCAAATAGAACTTAAAAATCTCACTGAGTCAATGAGGCAGAAACTGGAAAATGGGTAGTCTGAGGAGGACAGAACCAACAGGGCAGAATACTACAGAGGAAGGACCAAGGCAAAGAAGAGACTAGAAATCTTCATTGACCCTTTGACATGATACCAAACTGTGCATTTCTACCTTAAAACTCAACAAGGTGAGATTTTAACAGCTGTAAGTCAAAGAACTCCCAGAGCTGATACAGAGCCAGGAATCAATGAGACCCTACCAGCACTGTGGAGAGACCTCAGGCTTATACTACACCTCTTGCCTCGTGTGGCTGACTTTGCCTGAGAGCAACAGCCAGTCTAGACGTGACCCAAAACAATTTTAAAGTAGTTCTTTGCAAGGACTGATGCTAAAGCTGAAACACCAATACTTTGGCCACCTCATGTGAAGAGCTGACTCATTGGAAAAGACTCTGATGCTGGGAGGGATTAGGGGCGGGAAGAGAAGGGGACGACAGAGGATGAGATGGCTGGATGGCATCACCGACTCTATGGACATGAGTCTGAGTGAACTCCAGGAGTTGGTGATGGACGGGGGCTTGGCGTGCTGTGATTCATGGGGTCACAAAAAGTGGGCCACGACTGAGCCCCTAGACTGACTGACTGACGGCAAGGACCACAAGTAATTGATCTGCCTGCAAACAACAGTGTAACTTAAAAGAACCATAACAAAATCCAGCAACAGGCACTTGGTCATCACGAGCTATGACTAACATCACTATGTCTAAACTCACTAACGTAAGGAAACTAGAAAACAGGATCTGTAAGTAAAAGCACAGTGAGCGAGTAAAAGGCGGACCTAGAAGATACAAAGATGACAGAATCAGTGAACCAGAATATTAAGCAGTTATTAATATGTTATATATTTATAACATAATGTGTTATATGTTATATATGTTATATATTTCCAAAGATTGAAAGAAAAAAATATGAATGAGGGGGAAAAAATGAAGAAACAAACAGAATTTAGAGACATTAAAAGTATCTGAAATCTGAAAAGTTTAATGGATAGTAACAAAACTACAGAAGAAAAGATCTTAAAAACACAGCAATAAAAGCAATTTAAAATGAAACACAAAGAGAAAAGACTTAAAAAAAAGTGAATATATCTCAGTGACCTAAGGTACAATGCAGAAAATTAACCAATATGTAATTAAAAGTCCCAGAAGGAGTGGGAGAACACGTAGTAAGAATAAATACAAGGTAAACTTCACCAAGAAACATAATAAAATCACTTCAAATTAGTGATATAAAAAATCTTAAAAGCAAGCAGAGAACTAAAGTTTGATACAAAGAAGCTAGAGAGTCTAATCATTTTAATATAATACAGTATAATGGCAGAGCACAAACTTAGATATACTCAAACAGAACTGCATTAAGGATCAACAGGCTGAGTAAGCTGCTGTAGGCAACGATTTCCAAAGAGCTCTAAAATAAGCCTAGAAATGCAACAAAAAAGGAGAAAATATTTACTACTCTTTCCCTAGGGGTAAGTAACTAAAGGGTAAATAAACAGGTTGATGAGGCACCTAGAGTTCAAAATCAGTTGACCAATACCAAAATTCTCCAAGCCAGGCTTCAACAATACGTGAACCGAGATCTTTCAGATGTTCAAACTGGATTTAGAAAAGACAGAGGAACCAGAGATCAAATTGCCAACATCCATTCGATCATCAGAGGAGTGAGAGAGTTCCAGAAAAACATCTACTTCTGTTTTATTGACTATGCCAAAGCCTTTGACTGTGTGGATCACAACAAACTGGAAAATTCTGAAAGAGATGGGAATACCAGACCACCTGACCTGCCTCCTAAGAAATCTGTATGCACGTCAGGAAGCAACAGTTAGAACTGGCCATGGAACAACAGACTGGTCCCAAATAGGAAAAGGAATACGTAAAGGTTGTATATTGCCACCCTGTTTATTTAACTTATATGCAGAATACATCATGAGAAATGCTGGGCTGGATGAAGCACAAGCTGGAATCAAGACTGCCAGGAGAAATATCAATAACCTAGGATATGCAGATAACACAACCCTTATGGCAGAAAGCGAAGAAGATAAAGAGCCTCTTGATGAAAGTGAAAGAGGAGAGTGAAAAAGTTGGCTTAAAATTCAACATTCAGAAAACAAAGATCATGGCATCCAGTCCCACCACTTCATGACAAATAGATGGGGAAACAGTTGAAACAGTGACAGACTTTATTTCTTTGGCTCCAAAATCACTGCAGATGGTGACTGCAGCCATGAAATTAAAAGACGCTTGCTCCTTGGAAGAAAAGTTATGACCAACATAGATAGCATATTCAAAAGCAGAGCCATTACTTTGCCAACAGAGGTCCATCTAGTCAAAGCTTTGGTTTTTCCAGTGGTCATGTACGGATGTGAGAGTTGGAATATAAAGAAAGCTGAGCACCGAAAAATTGATGCTTTTGAACTGTGGTGGTTGGAGAAGACTCTTGAGAGTCCCTTGGACTGCAAGGAGATCCAACCAGTCCATCCTAAAGGAGATCAGTCCTCAATATTCATTGGAAGGACTGATTCTGATGCTGAAACTCCAATACTTTGGCCACCTGATGCGAAGAACTGACTCACTGGAAAAGACCCTGATGCTGGGAAAGATTGAAGGTGGGAGGAGAAGGAGACCACAGAGAATGAGATGGTTGGATGACATCACCAACTCAATGGACATGAGTTTGAGTAAGCTCAGGAAATTGGTGATGGACAGGGAAGCCTGGCGTGCTGCAGTCCATGGGGTCACAAAGAGTCGGACACAACTGAGTGACTGAACTGAACTGACCAATACCATCCCATGCAAAGGACCATGAAAATGCACCTAAGGAGAGCAGATCCAATAAACCACATGGCTTTTGTTCACTGAGTGGGTTGTTCAAATTTAAAGGCCACACTTAAAACTACTCAGATTGATACAGAAGCTAGGTGCTGCTACCCAACATTTTTATTTCTCTGTCCTTTGCCTTTTCCTCTAGTAAATGCTGAATGTATATTTCAAATATTAATCATTCAAAAAAGGACCGAATTACCAACCTCCTTGGAACGCTCAGTTCTCTTAGTCTACAACTGCATCATGTGATAGCAAAATTAGCCCTATAAGTCTAAATGCTATTCTAATGATCTCGTCTACTCAATTTGACATTCAACCCCTACGCAGCAATATCAACTGCTTAAAAGCCAATAAAATGTTTGGAGAGGAGAATATTTTCAAGTATCAAAGAATATTTAAGCTTACCCATCGTCCTTTATCTCCTTGAAGTTTACTGAAGAACAGCTTTAGTTCTCGAACTGTCAAATTGTAGCTAGCCAGCACTCCCAACATGTCAACTAAAAGATCTGGAAACAAAGAAAGCAACAAATAAGATAATTAAGCTACTTCTATTTCTTGAAGAATTAAAATATATAGTGCTTGCGAAAGAGTTTAGTATGCTCAGTATCTCTTAAATATTACTAAAGAAAAAAACTACAGTACTTAATAATCAAACTTCATTTCCTCACAACCACTGTATTATAGAAAGTCATACCTGCAATCATACTGTCAACTTTTTCAATTTTCCCAAGCACTTTTTCAACAAGGCCTACTTCAGTGCAGATTTGAAGATTTCGTATACTTTTCTTCAGAATGGCTGTAAACATGCTCCAGACTTCTGCTTGGCAAGTAACATCACATTTTTCCAGTAGGTCCACCATGCAGACGATACTCTCACCTTCTTGAATAATGAAATTCATTTCTAAATCAAACTGCCCTCCTACCAACTTCAGGGGGCAACAGGGAGGGTGGAAAGAAAAAATACATTAAAAGCATTAGCATTTCTTCAATGTAACTAGAGTACATTACAAAGCTTTAGTTTGGCAGTAACTACCCATATACATTCTTCTCTACCCCTTACAACAATAAAAGGATCTTTTTCTTAATTTATTTATTTTAATTGGAGGCTAATTACTTTACAATATTGTGGTGGGTTTTGCCATACATTGACGTGAATCTTTAAAAAGATCTTTAAAACACATACACACACAGCTCTAAAAAATAAAGCTTCGGAAGAAATCTTCATTTTAAGATAGCACGGTCAATCAAGACTTAGAATATAACAACTGAAATATTTTCAACAAAAACAAATATAGGATGTCTTAGATTTATTGTAAATCACTACCTACTGACACTGATGAAGATCTCAGTTGTATCCCACGCTTTGTGACCCCATGGATGTAACCCGCCAGTCTCCTCTGTCCATGCAATTCTCCAGACAATTTTACTGGAGTGGATTGTCATTACCTCCTCCAGGGGATTTTCCCGACCCATAGATTGAACCTGGGTTGTCTTCACTGCAGGCAGATTCTTTACCATCTGAGCCACCAGAAAAGCCTCAATGAAGATCTAACTTAGCTCTATAACTGCTTCTAATTCAATGTTTCATCTATGAATTAGGTAATCTGTAAGCTACACACTATTCTTGCCTGGAGGATTCCATGGACAGTGGAACTTGGCAGGCTACAGTCCACGGGTCTCAAAGAGTTGGACACAACTGAACAATTAACATTGTAAGCTACTCATAGCAACCTAAAGATCCTTTGCTACCCATACAAGGTATGCTGCTGCTGCTGCTGCTAAGTCACTTCAGTCGTGTCCGACTCTGTGTGACCCCATAGACGGCAGCCCAACAGGCTCCCCTGTCCCTGGGATTCTCCAGGCAAGAATACTGGAGTGGGTTGCCATTTCCTTCTCCAATGCATGAAAGTGAAAAGTGAAAGTGAAGTCGCTCAGCCGTGTCCGACTCCTAGCGACCCCCTGGACTGGAGCCCACCAGGCTCCCCCGTCCCCAGGATTTTCCAGGCAAGACCACTGGAATGGGTTGCCATGTCCTTATCCAATGCATGAAAGTGAAAAGTGAAAGTGAAGTTGCTCAGTGGTGTCCGACTCTTAGCGACCCCAGGGACTGCAGCCTACCAGGCTCCTCCATCCATGGGTTTTCCAGGCAAGAATGCTGGAGTGGGGTGCCACTGCCTTCTCCGTACAAGGTATGAGCCCACAGCAAAAATGAAAAGCTGAAAAAGGCTCAAACTGGACACAAAACTTATAGTTTTTACTTGTCAAATTCCTGATTTATTATATATACCTATCCATTTTGATCCCTCCTATCAATAATGAGGATAACTTAAACATAAACTTCACACACACTCAAGCCAGTAATCAAAAAAATGTTATTTCATGAAGACTGCTATCAGAAAATCCATCCAGAGAGAACTGCACTGAGACCTATTCCTACCTTGCCATGTCACCCACAGCATTCTCCTACAGAGGCAAAGTTTTTTTTTAATTTTAACAAACCCCAACTGTTTAAACGAATAAAATACTTTTAGAATTACCCTTGCAGACTTTTTTTTTTTTTTTGGCCATGCCATGCAGCTCACGGGATCTTAGTTCCTCAACCACGGATTAAACCCATGCCCTCAGCAGTGAAAACACAGAGTCCTTAGACTGCCAGGGAATTCCCAGGCCTATCTTTTTTACTGGATTTTTTAAAGATCTCTATATTTTAAAGAAAGGCTATGGTCTTTCCAGTGGTCATGTATGGATGTGAGAGCTGGACTGTGAAGAAGGCTGAGCGCCAAAGAATTGATGCTTTTGAACTGTGGTGTTGGAGAAGACTCTTAAGAGTCCCTTGGACTGCAAGGAGATCCAACCGGTCCATTCTGAAGGAGATCAGCCCTGGGATTTCTTTGGAAGGAATGATGCTAAAGCTGAAACTCCAGTATTTTGGCCACCTCATGCGAAGAGTTGACTCATTGGAGAAGACTCTGATGCTGGGAGGGATTGAGGGCAGGAGGAGAAGGGGACGACAGAGGATGAGATGGCGCTGGATGGCATCACTGACTCGATGGATGTGAGTCTGAGTGACCTCCGGGAGTTGGTGCTGGACAGGGAGGCCTGGCGTGCTGCGATTCATGGGGTTGCAAAGAGTCGGACACGACTGAGCGACTGATCTGATCTGATTATTTTAAAGAATAGTTACATATATGATTCACCTACACTCCAGTCCTTCTGAACACTTCCTTTCTATGCAGTTTTCATTATGTTTTACTAAAAAAGTAGGAAAGAATTACAAGAAAGTGGACTATGCAAAACAAAATCTCATACGAAGAATAACAGACGTGACCAAATAGAGTTTACTTCGGAAAAGCAAAAGAGCTTCAGAATTAGGGAATCAATTAAAACTCCCTACAGCCAGGAATGAATACACATTCCATGTTCTGTCAAAGATACACACTAGCATGAAAAAGAAAGAATGGAAAAATGAAAATCAAGACGCAGTATCTGCATGCAAGCAGATAAGAATTCTTGGCAAGCACAGTGTAAAAGGCTTTTGGTTCTTCCAGGAAAGCTATGGCAAAGATTTTAGTGTACAATTCTTTGCGTCATCAGTAGCAACAGGTGACATAGAAGATGACAATTGTGTTTGTGCTAAGAGTTCCCTTGGTGCCACTGGGCCAATCCTCCTAGCAACATGGTCCTAGCTATAAAGTACACTTGCTTGGTTCCCTAAGGTGACCCAAAAATTCTGTAAGCTACATGAGAACTCCTAATAGGGATTTTTTTGGTTTTATGATTATTCATGATTTTTTTTCACTTGATGTGTCCTTAATTTTATTCTGAAATAATTTCAGACTTTCAAAAAATTGCAGAACAGTATACAGTTCCTGTATACCCTAATGTGAATATATTGTATCATCATAGTACAATCATTAAAACCAGGCACAATACTACAGATCTTACTCAAATAGCAAGACTTGTTACACTAATATCCTTTTTCTGATCCAGCATCAGCATCTCCTTAGTCTTCTCCAAACTATGACAAGTTACACAGGCATTCTTTGACTTCCACGATGCTGACACTTTTAAGTGGATTTGCCAACTATTTTAAAGACTGTCGTATAATGTGAATGATTTTTCATGTTTAAATTCAAGCTGTGTATTTTTGGTAAAAAATAGTCTATAGAGATGACATGTGTCCTTCTCAGTGTATTATTATTTCAAATGATACCTGATTGGTATATTATTCAGATGGTATCTGATGTCAGTATGTCCCACTATTGGTGAAGTTAGATTGATCTCATGCTCAAGGAGGTATCTGTCAGATTTTTTTTGTTTTAAAGTTATTATCTTTCATTTTCATATTATTAAGCTTTCTTATAAAGAATACTTTGAGACTACACAAACGTATTGTTTCTCATCATACTTTTAAGCATCCATTAATGGCTCTTACCTGGAACTGTAAATACTGTGACATAGATAAATTGTCATCTTCTATTTCCATCAAAATTTATATGTTCATTAATTTTAAAGACTTCCTTTAATAATAAAATATACCTAAAATGTCAGCATTATGCCCAAAAAGGAAAATTGGAATAACTTTCATGAAAGTCACAAATAAGACTAAGAGGTACTATCACCACTACCACTAGACATATTTCTGGAGATACAAAAGTCACATTTAGTGCAAAGGCAGCAACATGTATAAATATCAGAACAGGGGGTTTAAATTCCAATCATTTTCAGATGATGATGAGGAAAACTAAAAATGGCTATAACTGAGATAAGTATTTGGCAATGGAACTACTGATTAAAGTTAACAAAATGAATCCATCTCAGAAAGAATTATGTTAAATAGAAGCCAGACATCAATGGTTACCTGAACAACTAGAAATTTATTCCACAGGTACATTTAAGTAGTGATGTTAGACGTAAGAACTTCATTTAGCATGCAATAGAAAACAGAAGAAACAATACCCCTCAAAAAGACATGATAAAGTTAGTAAAGTTGTGTTTATATAATGGAATATGATTCAGTCACTGAAAATAACGAGGCAGCTCTGACAGAAAAAAACATCTCTAAAATACTCTGTGTAGCTGAGATAATCAAAGTAGAGAAAAGCATGAGTAGTGGACTACAATGTGAGTGTAAAACATATACATATAAAAATACACCTAAAAACGATACACGAGAAACTAAGTGGTGACTGCCTCTGCAAAGGCAACTGAGTACACGGAGGGCGAGGGGAGACACTGGGGTCCACGGCACCTGAGGACATCCTCCACACTGACCTCAAGAAGGGAGAAACGGGTCCACGGACACCTGAGGACATCCTCCACACTGACCTCAAGAAGGGAGAAACGGGTCCACGGCACCTGAGGACATCCTCCACACTGATCTCAAGAGGTCACAGGCCCAGCTGCAACCAACTTAAATGGCCCTACCTTCACCTTGATATTACTTACATCAATCTTTCATTCTGATCTGTGTTTATCACCATCAACATACACCCTTCCAAGAAGCTACAGAATTAATTTTTGAAAAGTAATTTCCAAAAAAACATCCAAATATTTCACCAGCTTTTAAATTGAGTTTATCCTATAAGAGCAGTATCCAGACAGGTGTGTTAAGTATTTCTCCGTTGCTTTAAATATTGTAAAATTATGTCTTTCAAGGAGAAAATTGATGGTAGAAATTGGCACATACACATGTGGCATATTTGATATACTATATGTATGCATGTCTATTATACCTAAAAAGCACGCACAGGGACTACAGTATGTCATGTTAACCCTTTTAATAGTTATCTGAAGCTGATCAACCTTCAAACACAAATGTGTTTCCAAAGGTAGGGATCATAATCCAAGTCCGGGCCCTGGCTAGTTATTATCCAAGCTGCAGTAATGGCTGTGCACTACAAAATGTAATCTTCCCAAATGTCACAGTAAGTTATGAATATCTGAGCAGCCTAATGCACTTTACTAGCCATGAAATGTGAAAATGTAATCTTATTACCTTTTTTATGGTTGTATTTTTTTGAATAATGTAGCCTGGAAACTGATGTATAGTCTTTTTCTGCATTTTAGCATGATTTGGTCTCCAATGCTGTATAGAACATTTTTCAAAACTCTCCATTTCAACATATTTTAGTCTTTGCCTGAACTTCATAAACAATTTTTATAGCCACCTTCAGGGTGGTATAACATTCTTTGTATAGGTTATGGTTTAAAGTACAAGATTATAGAAATTATAAAGTATATTAGTCAAATAATCTAAATAAACCTCCACAAGTTTTGTATTAAAACTTTATTTGGGCACAAAGATTATTGTCTTCACAATGATTTTATTACAAAAGGTTTTACGCTTTTTAGTGATTAAGGCTAAGTCACTTGTATTTTCAAACAGCCAAGAAACAAATATAGACCAAAACTAATTATTTTTCTCTTCAAAACTGGAAAGACTATCATACAAGAAAATTCTAATACTTAAAAGTAAAGACATGTTTTCCCAGAAAACTTGCTAAATTTTCAAAGATGCAGCAGGTATAGCAGAAACTGGACAGGGCACATGCACAGTTTATGGCCCTAACTAGGTACTTCCTATCTCCTGTCTAAGCCATGCAATCTCTGGTACTACGCTACCACAGCCCTAGCAAATTCTCACACCTCTGGACTCCCTAAGGTTCATTTGTGATGCTTCCTACTAAATATTTCAGTAAGGGCAGACAGAAACTCTTTAAAGCCAGACCATGACCTAGAAACTCTTCAGCTTATCTCCTCTCAGCACTTTCATTTAATAGAGACAGACTGCACTTTTCCTTACAGAGATAGTTCTGTGATTGGTACTCAATCTGTCAAAATAAAACATGTATTGTCAAGGGCCTTTCTTGGAGGTATCGTGATTAAGACTCAGTGCTTCCACTGCAGGAGGTACACGTTCAATACCTAGTCAGGGAACTAAGATCCGGCATACCACACAGCATGGCCCCCCAAAAATAACTGTTGTCAATCCCTAGTCAGGGAACTAAGATCCCGCATGCCACACAGCATGGCCCCCCCAAAAAAAAACTGTTGAAAGATTAAAAACACAGATGATAACTAATTTTTTAAAAAGGGCAGAGGAAGGAATGGCTTACACCAAAATTAGGATATATATAATTTTTCTGGTGGGGACAAAAAGATTCCAAGATGTTAATACTGCTATCACTAATCTGCTGTCAGGTATATGTATTTATATTTTATGTACATTTATATATTTTACACATGTATCTTTGGTATGTTTATACACTTCACAATAAAAGTGGTTCCATGATGAAGGTACTCCTAGAGCAGCTAGCATAAAGACACACAAATTTAACCTAGAAGGGCACAGGCTACACAACATTCTCTTAGAAAAAGCTGCATTCTCTCTAATGAACTCACAAACCAAAATAAACTCACAAATCAAAATCAAAACACACAAGAGAAAACAACACAGCATAAAGATGAGTCAGTAGATGCTATTAATAACAAAGTGCTCAAGAACTTCAAACTATAAATGTATGTGATTATAAATAATTACAAAACTATGTAATTGAGACTTTCCAAGAAACAAGAAAAAAAGACACAAGATTAGGAAGGAAAAGAGGGAAGATATCCCAGCAGATTTGAAAACTAACAACAATAAACAGAACTTCTAAAATACAAGCAGTCACTGAAATTAAAAACTCAACAGGTTAAAAAATAGAAAGAGTTAGGCATATCAAAGAACTAAAACAGCTGAGCAAAGTCCCAGAAGGCAGGAGAGTGAGAAAAAAGGAAATAGAAGATAAAAAGAGAAGCTGAGAGACACTGAGGACAGTATGAGAAGGACAATTACATGTTCAACAGAAAGTCCAAAAGTAAACACTGAAGGGAAGGAAAGATGGCATAATCAGCTAGAATAACTGAGACCTTTCTCAGAGTCATCAGTAATGTGAGTCCTCAGGAGCAGAACACACAAAGTCCCAATTCTGACACAAAATTTAACACTACAGATACTATAGTAACATAATAAAACTTATTTTAATAATGTCAGGTCTACTTTCAGATAAAAAATTTCCTGTATAGTAATATTTCTCTCTCTTGGAATATTAATTTCTCTAAGTATAGACAGCAAGGTGTTTCTCTCACTACTTCTGATATAGGTAGAGATTACTGTGAACTAGATGCTATAAATGTTAAAAAAAAAAAAAAGAGAGAAGTTCATTATGAATTACAGTAATTAATTACAACCCTTAAAATGTCATTTAGCATCCAAAGAATTTTACACAGCATAAGAGTCTAAAACATATCCTCACTATTAGGCACTGGCAATGAAATCTAATATTATAAGATTCATTATGAATTATAAAACACTCTCAACAGTAAGGGTTGAGGGTTAAGAATTTTTTTGTTTCAGCAATTCACTGATTTTCCCTTGTCCCTTCTAAAACTATAAAAAAAAAAATATTCAGGTCCTAGGAATTACAGAATATTTAGTCTAATACAAAAGAAATTTGTCATTTTAGAAAATTAGATTAACTTTGCTATTCTCTGCAACTGGCTTCCTACTTTCTTGTATCATTTAAAGAACATTTTCTCAAGGCCCAATTTAAGACCTATCTCTTCTAAGAACCATTCTGAGTTTTCTAGCCTACCATAAATCTGGGTGGCCCAGTCAAATGTTTCTGACTATAAGACAACAATGTCATATGATTTCACCTAATATTTTAATCATATCCTATATAATTTTTTCATATCACAAGGTTCAATCATTTCTTCAACTAGTTTCCATCAATCTTTTCTATTCAAATAGCATAGATAATGATCCCAGAAAATAGGAACCATTTCAAAAAATATTTTTTATCTTTTTTTTTAATCTTCATACTATGTTTGACATTTAATGAATGGATCCTTAAGATACATACCATTAAGTTTAAATATTACTCATTATTTACATAATTTAAAAATTAAGGAAATAAGCTTGCGTTTTTACTATAGCCCAGTGCAAAAAGCAAGATATTTGAAGTGCCACTTGTAGTATCTTAATCTCTCTCCAAAAGATACGGTAGGCAGTCAACAATATAATAACAAAGTGTCAAGACCCCAGCAAAAGCTCAATCCATTTCATGAAAGTATTTGTCCAAAAAAGATCCATACATGAAAATTTAGTTTTGTTTATAATCACCCAAAACTGGTGATTCAAATGTCCATCAACTAGTAAATGGATAAACAAGCTATTGTACAACAATACAATAGAATATATACCGCATATATTTATTTAATACAATATATATACTATTATAGACAGGGAGGCCTGGCGTGCTGCGATTCATGGGGTCACAAGGAGTCGGACACGACTGAGCAACTGATCTGATCGGATCTGATATAGTACAATAGTATATATTCTATATAATAGAATAGTATATTGTATAGGGAATATATATTGTATAGAGAAGCCCTACAATAGAATACTCATCAGCAATAATAAAGAACCAACAATCAATACCATTAACAATATGAATCAATCTCAAAAACATTATATTTAGGCAAAGAAGCTGGACATAGAAACTACATTTAATTCCATTTATATGACACTCTAAAAAGGAAAGAAGTATAGGTAAAGACGTTAGATCAGTGGTTGCCAGGAACTGAGAACAAAAGGACAATTCACTACACACACACACACACACACACACACACACACACACACACGAACCATGAAGGGGTGTTTTGGGGATGATAAAATTTTCAGTATCTTGATTATCGTACTGGATACCCAAAATATATACATCTGTCAAATAAAACAATACATCTAAAAGGATGAATTTTACTGTATGTCTTTAGTAATCCTAAAGCTTAAAATAAATCTAAAAAAAAAAAAAAAAAGCTCAATTCATTTATATCGAAGGCAAGAGAAAAGGAAAACCTACTGCCTAGAGCGCTCCTCAGTCTTTCTGTCACCGGGGACTGCTTCCGTGGAAGACCATTTTTCCACTAGACCAGGGGTGGGGCTGGGGGGTGACACAGTCTCAGGATGATTCAAGAGCATCACATTTATCGTGTACTTTATTTCTATTATTATTACGTCAGCTCCACCTCAGACCATCAGGCATTAGATGCCAGAGGTCAGGGATCAACAGTGTAGAATCAAATGGAGAAGGCATGGAATACAAGGAAACTAGAAGATGTGAACAGAAATTTTTAATCCTTAGCATTCTGTAATGTATACTACAATCAGAAATACCCTGGGAAGACTAAAAAAATTATACCATAATCTCACAGTGAGACTGGTCTAGGCTTGAAGATCTTACACTAATATATTAACAAAGACCATAAAGACTTTCCATAATCATAAAATTCTAAACATGCAAATTAAAAGAGTTAAAGTAAACTCCATGAGGAACAACTACAATTTCCAGGCAGCCATTTAATATTCTGAACTGAAAATTATTCCCTTTGAAGTTTTTGTCCTCCCGCTTCCACTGTCTTTCAGCATTTGTTGGAATGCCCAAAAGCATCGATAGTTTCTATAAATATTAGGAATACACTTATAGAGATATAATATTTCCATTTCCATTATATAACTAATCCTTGGGACTTCCATGATGGCTCAGATGGTAAAGAATTTGCCTGTAATCCTTACAAGAACCAGGTATGTCACATGTATCAATTTTTTCACACCTACTTATAGAGAAACAAAACACAACTAATTCACAGCCAAAACCTCTAATCAGACTAATTCACTCCTAGCCTCATGATTTCCTTACATTTTCATTAATAATCTAACATTTAAGTTGGGTTTTCTAAAATATCTGAAAAATTTGTGAATTTCAGCATAAAAAATTAGTCAAAATGCATGTCTTTCTGGTAATGAATTACCATCTTTATAGTTTTTTTAAATATACTAGGAAGTATATTTTTCCAAATATACTAGGAAGTAGCAAATCTCACTGTTCATTGTACCTTTCATAAGAATTACAAATTTTCACTCAACTATGGCATGTCTACAAAACCGGTATTAACCAAAAAGCTTCTATGATTCAGTAAGTCTGAGAAACACTAAACAAGGCAAGAGACAATTACATGATAAAATTCCCAGAGCTTTAATATGTCACTGTGCATTATATCAAAAAGATATATAACCAATGTATGGACTTCCCAAAACTTAGTAGACAATGACATGAATTTCTTTTTGCTTTCCCCAGTAACAGCATTATTCAAAAGCTTCGAGAAAAACTGGATAATCTATGTATGTTCTTGAAGTTTACTGCTATGAATAATATGACAGGCAATGGCACCCCACCCCAATACTCTTGCCTGGAAAATCCCATGGATGGAGGACCCTGGTGGGCCGCAGTCCATGGGGTCGCTAAGAGTCGGACACGACTGAGCGACTTCACTTTCACTTTTCACTTTTATGCATTGGAGAAGGAAATGGCAACCCACTCCAGTGTTCTTGCCTGGAGAATCCCAGGGACGGGGGAGCCTGGTGGGCTGCCGTCTCTGGGGTCGCACAGAGTCGGACACGACTGAAGCGACTTAGCAGCAGTAGCAGCATGCATACATTTAGAAGGCCTTTCAAATTTTCAAGTAAATTGTTTAAACAACATATTTTTCATAGGTTTCTTTTTAAGATTTATAGAATATAATAATTAGACAAAGAGATATCTTAAGATTAATGTAAGTGAAAAGAAAATATAAGCTACCAACATCCATCAAAATGAACCCCTATCCCTTCATGAACAAAGCAATCCAAAAGCCAAACAAGACATGATCTCCCACATTAAATTAAAGCTGCTCTGGGTCCCCGCAGAGTTCAGCAGAAATAACACACGTGAATTCCAAGCCTAGGTCAGTAAGCACTTTATGGCTTCCCTTGTATCACTCATCAGGAAAACCAGCCTCCATGTCATGAGGATCCTTAAGCAGCTCTGTGACAGACTCGCCTGGAGAGGAACTGAGGCTTCCCGCCAACACTCAGCACCTACCTGTCAGTCATCCAAGCAGCCCTGGAAGCAGGGCCTCCAGCCCCAGTTAAGCCTTCAGACAACTGTAACCCCAGCCTACATCTTAAATGTAACCTCATGAGAGACCCTGACCCAGAACTGTCTAGTCAATCTGTTTCTAAATTGATTGTTTATGACTCTTTTAAGCTGCAAGGTTTGGGTATCATTTGTTACACAGCAATAAAGTAACTGCAAATCAATCAGTTAATAGTAGTTGGGGGAAACTTTTTACTCTATATATTTCTGTGCTATTTTTTTAATGTAATACAAAATAAAATAATAATGATAAAAATACAGAACAATAATAGCATACATGTACTGAGTGACTGTGTTGTGCTATGCTAAGTCGCTCAGTCGTGTCCAACTCTTTGCGACCCCGTGGACCATAGCTGACCAGGTTCCTCTGTCCGTGCAGATTCTCCAGGCAAGAATACTGGAGCGTGTTGCCATCCCCTCCTCCCAGAGATCTTCCCAACCCAGGGATTGAACCCAGCTGCCCCACTTTGCAGGCGGATTCTTTACCATCTTGAGCCACCATGGAAGCACTGAGGGACTGCTGCTGCTGCTGCTAAGTCGCTTCAGTCATGTCCGACTCTGTGCGACCCCACAGACGGAAGCTCACCAGGCTCCCCCGTCCCTGGGATTCTCCAGGCAAGAATACTAGAGTGGATTGCCATTTCCTTCTCCAATGCATGAAAGTGAAAAGTGATAGTGAAGTCGCTCAGTCGTGTCCGACTCTTAGCAACCCCATGGACTGGAGCCTACCAGGATCCTCTGTCCATGGGGTTTTCCAGGCAAAAGTACTGGGGTGGGGTGCCATTGCCTTCCCCGACTGAGGGACTACTGTGAGCTAATCACATAAAAACACAAATATTAAAAATACAACGTTCCCTGTAACAGTTCAAAACAATAACATACATGCACTGAGTGATTTCTGTGAGCTATGTACTGTGCCAAGCATTTTACATTAATTACCATTTTTAATTGCCTCTCAAAAAATAAAAAACTAGCAATACCACCACAGAGTTAACACCTAATAGACTAGGCACTGAAACCTAAGCAACTCACACAAAGCCACAAGACACTGACGTGGTGGAACCAGGGTTTCACTTGATAAAAGGAAAACAGATACAGCTGGAGCAGGCTTTTCACATCTACCTTCTTCCCTCTGAGAACACAGACATGACGCCCAGACGTACAGCAGCCACCCTGACACCAATAACTTATGGAGAAGGATGTCGGATTCATGATCTCCGAAGAAGATGATTTGGCTTCAGAACCAGGGACCAGGCTTGATCACTAAAGAGCTTTTGTGTAGCAGAGTTTTTTTTTAAAGTATAAAAAGGGACAGAGGAAGCTTCTGACACAGACATCAGAAGGGGGCGCAGAGTGCCCCCCGCTAGTCTTAGCAAGGGAGCTACCGCACAACTGCACTCATCTCACATGCTAGCAAAGTAATGCTCAAAATTCTCCCAAGCCAGGTTTCAACAGTACATGAACCGTGAACTTCCAGATGTTCAAGCAGGATTTAGAAAAGGCAGAGGAACCAGAGATCAAATTGCCAACATCCATTGGATCATAGAAAAACCAAGAGTTCCAGAAAAATATCTACTTTTGCTTTACTGACTAGCCAAAGCCTTTGACTATGTGGATCACAACAAACTGTGGAAAATTCTTAAAGAGATGGGAATACCAGACCACCTGACCTGCCTCTTGAGAAATCTGTATGCAGCTCAGGAAACAACAGTTAGAAAACTGGACATGAAACAACAGACTGGTTTCAAATCGGAAAAGGAGTACGTCAAAGCTGTATATTGTCACCCTGCTTATTTAACTTATAGGCAGAGTACATCATGAGAAATGTCAGGCTGGATGAAGCACAAGCTAGAATCAAGATTGCCAGGAGAAATATCATAACCTCAGATATGCAGATGATACCACCCTTATGGCAGAAAGTGAAGAGGAACTAAAAAGATGAAAGAGGAGAGTGAAAAAGTTGGCTCAAAACTCAACATTCAGAAACCTAAGATCATGGCATCCGGTCCCATCACTTCATGGTAAATAGACTGGAAAACAATGGAAAGAGTGACAGACTCTTTTGGGGGGCTCTAAAATCACTGCAGATGGTGACTGCAGCCATGATATTAAAAGACGCTTGCTCCTTGGAAGAAAAGTTATGGCCAACCTAGACAGCATATTAAAAAGCAGATACATTATGTTGCCAACAAAGGTCCATCTAGTCAAAGCTATGGTTTTTCCAGTAGTCATGTAAGGATGTAAGAGTCAGACTATAAAGAAAGCTGAGTGCAGAAGAATTGATGCTTTTGAACTGTGGTGTTGGAGAAGACTCTTTGAGAGTCCCTTGGACTGCAAGAAGATCCAACCAGTCCATCCTAAAGGAAATCAGTCCTGAATATTCATTGGAAGGCCTGATGTTGAAGCCAAAACTCCAATACTCTGGCCACCTGATGCGAAGAACTGACTCATTAGAAATAAAGACCCTAATGCTGGGAAAGACTGAGGGCAGGAGAAGGGGACAACAGAGGATGAAATGGTTGGATGGCATCACCGACTCAATGGACATGAGTTTGAGTAAACTCTGGGAGTTGGTGATGGACAGGGAAGCCTGGCGTGCTGTAGTCCATGGGGTCGCAAAGAGTCAGACACAACTGAGCAACTGAACTGAATTGATATACTTTTAATTGGTTATTAACAATAAATCAAAAGAATGTCTCAAGGTTGTAAAGGTCTTACCAGACTCACTCCCACAATATACATTTTAAGATAACAGGATTAGAACTAACAATGGAAAGATCTTACCAGACCCACTCCCATAATAGACACTTTAAGATGACAGGATTAGTCAGAAGTTTCTCAAGAAGGTGAAACATGTCCTCAAGCAGGATACATTGTTGTTATATAATCTTTGGTACAGAGTTTAAGGATATCCTTGAGCAAGATGAGTTGCTTTATTGTGTAATCATTAGCTCTGGGCTTCAAGGGGAAAAAAAACGGTTGTCCTTTTCTCCTCCTTGAGAACTCTAGACCCCTTTCTTCTCCTCAGGGATCCCAGACTTCTTATCAACCTACCTAAGAACTGACTCTTTCAAGATCATGTGACTTACAAGCACAAAGAGACAAAAACCCAATACATTAAGAATGGCAAAGTGTGAGACTGGGGGACGAAGAGGGAAGGAGAGGCTGGGCAGGCTGAGAGCGCAGCGCTGAGGTGTGCACACGACCATGTATGACACGCAGGCTGCTGTGCAGCACAGCCCAGTGCCCTGCCAGGATCTAGAGGGCGGGCGGGCGGGTGGGCTGGGGTGCAGGGAGGCTCAGGACCAATGTATACAGACAGCTATTAACACTGTTTACCTTTTTGTCCAAAAGATTAACATTTTTGTCCAAAAGAAATTTACACACTATAAGGCAATTATACTCCAATTAAAATAAAAGAATGGTAAAAAGGAAAGGCAGAAAGTATGTAACTCATGAAGCATCATTAAGTAGAACCACCAGTGCCAGCAACTGCCTACTACCAAACTCATTGTTATGTAAGAAAAGCTGTATTTCATGAAAATGAACGAATGTAGATTCTGCTACTTTAAGCAGAACCCAAACCTAACTAATACAAAGAGGTTCAACAAATGGTGCATAAACAAATGAGTGGGTTTTCAGAAAAAGCTACCTTGGACCACTCTTTGTTTTTAACATGACTCAAATGCATGCATTTTAACCTAAGGGACTAAAATTCACTTTGTATCTTTGAAAAATTCTTCTTATCACAAAGTGATAACCAAACAATTAAACTGAATACACATAAGAGAAGTAATAAAGATGAACAGCAATTTCTGGTTTATGAAATATAATCTCTAGATAAACAGTAGTAGCATTTTACTGCATTTGTCTAAATAATAAAATATCTCAAGAAGGTTAATTTTACTGAGATAAATTATAAATACCAAATTTTCACATACAAAGGTGTCAATGGATATTCTAGAATCAAAAGAGTAAAAACTTCAGGTATTAAATGCATTTAAACAAAACTGCAAGCTCTTATAAGTAAAAGGATATAGATGTGGAAGGAAGGGATTATTATAGGATTATATGAAATCATGTGTGAGAAACCTTTGAAAATTGTAAAGCACTCTAGATCTAATTTAAAGAATCACTCAAAAAATTTTAGTAGCACATATTCAGCACAGTATACTAAACCTCTACCAACCAAAATGTTTGAAGAATAGCTTTGTTAGTTTTATGACTGAGTGAGTGAGTGAAGTCGCTCAGTCGTGTCTGACTTTTTGCAACCCCATGGACTCCTCCATCCATGGAATTTTCTAGGCAAGAGTACTGGAGTGGGTTGCCATTTCCTTCTCCAGAGGATCCTCCCAACCCAGGGATTGAACCCGGGTCTCCGGCACTGCAGGCAGACGCTTTACCATCTGAGCCACCAGGGAATCCCTAGTTTTATGATTATTTGAGAGTTAATCAGAAAATATTTCCTATCTCAAATATTCTAGGCTAAAATGTTTACATATGTATTGACAGACGTGCAATTAGGAAGTATCTTACGTAAGATTTAAGATCTTTTAGATGAGTGAATCTTGACTTGAAAATTTAAGAAATGAGACTGATTAAAATTGGGAATATCTAGGGGATAAAAACCTGAAAAGAAAGTATTAGTTTAAAAAAAGAGCTGGAATGGCTAGAGGACAATTGGCAATGAGAAGAAAAAAACGAAACTGAGAGAAAGGGATAGCAAGGCTTTAAATCTTACTCTACATCTCTGGGTTGAAAAGAAGGCAGAGAAAAAAATTCAAAGTAAGAATGGCTAACAGTATGAACTTTGCCAAGAAGTTATACTCTATAATTCTAGATACTGTAAAGTTCTTTTTTCATTAAAATAGCCAATCACTCCGAGAGGTGGGAGGCATTCAGAACTCAGAAATGTCAGGACCCAGTAATTCAACTACTTATAAAAATATCATCTGTAAGATTACACACAGGGGCTTCCCTGGCACTGCAGCAGTTATGACTGTATTGCAATGGAGGGGGTACAAGTTTGATACCTGACCAGGGATGTAAGACTCCACATGCCTTGTGGCCAAAAAAAACCAAAACATAAAACAAAAGCAATAAATTCAACAAATTCAATAAAGACTTGAATAAACAGGCCACATCAAAAACATCTTTAAAAATGAAAAAGATCAAACAGAAAAACTCAGAAAATAAGATATAAAAATAATTATTGCAGCGTTGATTGTAAAAATGAAACACTGGAAATAGCCAAAATAACCACTAATACAGAAACAAATACATAAACTATGATACATCCATATAATGGAATATTATGTGGTCTTTAAAAAGAACATACATCTCCATGTGTTGGAATGTCAAGACATTGAAGACATATTACTAAATTATTTTACAAGTTACAGGAGGGACTTCCCTGGCAGCCCAATGGTTAAGACTTCAGGCATTCAATGCAGGGGACGCAGGTTGAACTCCTGATCAGAGCACTAAGATTCCACATGCAGTACCACACAGCTGAAAGGTAATTTTGTTGCTGCTGTTGTTTAATCACTCAATTGTATCTGACTCTTTAGCAGCCTGTGGACTGGAGCCCGCCAGGCACCTCTGTCCATGGGATTTCCCAGGCAAGAATACTGGAGTGGGTTGCCATTTCCTCCTCAGGGGATCTTCCCAACTCAGGGATCCAACCCACGTCTCCTGCATTGGCAGGCAGATTCTTTACCAGAGAAGCCAAAAGACAAGAAAAATTACAAAATAAAAGTCACAGGACAGTAGGCACAATATAACTGCATTTCTTTAAGGCAATTATTAATATATTTAATTAATATATTTAAACATAAGGGAAAATTCAGCCTCAGTGTAGATATTAGACCTATGTTGCTTGGTTTCAGCTAGATGCCTACCTATGCACCACTTCAGGCATACCTAAAGTGTAGATGACAAATGATTTCATTATCAAATATATTAATATCACAATCAATATGACAATATCAGTAATAAGAATAAGGCAAGTCATTTACACAAAGTTATGGTTTATTCATGAGCCTCCTGATGTTCAAGCTGGTTTTAGAAAAGGAAGAAGAACCAGAGATCATATTGCCAACATCCGCTGGATCATGGAAAAAGCAAGAGAGTTCCAGAAAAACATCTGCTTTCTTGACTATGCCAAAGCCTTTGACTGTGTGGATAACAATCAACTGTGGAAAATTCTGAAAGAGATGGGAATACCAGACCATCTGACCTGCCTCTTGAGAAATCTGTATGCAGGTCAGGAAGCAACAGTTAGAACTGGACATGAAACAACAGACTGGTTCCAAATAGGAAAAGGAGTACGTCAAGGCTGTATATTGTCACCATGTTTATTTAACTTATATGCAGAGTACATCATGAGAAACGCTGGACTGGAAGAAACACAAGTTGGAATCAAGATTGCTGGGAGAAATATCAATAACCTCAGATATGCAGATGACACCACCCTTATGGCAGAAAGTGAAGAGGAACTGAAGAGCCTCTTGATGAAAGTGAAAGTGGAGAGTGAAAAGGTTGGCTTAAAGCTTAACATTCAGAAAACGAAGATCATGGCATCCGGTCCCATCACTGCATGGGAAATAGATGGGGAAACAGTGGAAACAGTGTCAGACTTTATTTTTCTGGGCTCCAAAATCACTGCAGATGGTGACTGCAGCCATGAAATTAAAAGACGCTTACTCCTTGGAAAGAAAGTTATGACCAACCTAGATAGCATATTCAAAAGCAGAGACATTATTTGTCAACAAAAGTTCGTCTAGTCACGGCTATGGTTTTTCCTGTGGTCATGTATGGGTGCGAGAGTTGGACTGTGAAGGAGGCTGAGCGCCAAAGAATTGATGCTTTTGAACTGTGGTGTTGGTGAAGCCTCTTGAGAGTCCCTTGGACTGCGAGGAGATCCAACCAGTCCATTCTAAAGGAGATCAGCTCTGGGATTTCTTTGGAAGGAATGATGCTAAAGCTGAAACTCCAGTACTCTGTCCACCTCATGCGAAGAGCTGACTCATTGGAAAAGATTCTGATGCTGGGAGGGATTGGGGGCAAGAGGAGAAGGGGACGACAGAGGATGAGATGGCTGGATGGCATCACTGACTCGACGCATGTTAGTCTCAGTGAACTCCGGGAGTTGGTGATGGACAGGGAGGCCTGGCGTGCTGCAATTCATGGGGTTGCAAATAGTCTGACACGACTGAGTGACTGATCTGATCTGATCTGATGGTTTATTCCAGTAGTCGTGTACAGATGTGAGAGCTGGACCATAAAGAAGGCTGAGCCCTAAAGAAATGATGTTTTCAAACTGTGGTGCTGGAGAAGACTCTTGAGAGTCCCTTGGACTGCAAGGAGATCAAACCAGTCAATCCTATAGGAAATCAATCCTGAATATTCACTGGAAGGACTGATGCTGAAGCTCCAATACTCTGGCCAGCTGATGCAAACAGCCAGCTCATTGGAAAAGACTCTAATGCTGAGAAAGACTAAGGGCAGGAAGAGGAGGGGAGACAGAGGAGTAGATGTTTCGATAGTATCACAGATTCAATGGACATGAGTCTGATCAAACTCCGGGAACAAGTGAAAGACAGGGAAGCCTGGCGTGCTGCAGTTCATGGGTTCGCAAAAAGTCAGACACAATGAGCGTTGAACAACAAATATGCACCTCAAATACAGTTTTGGAGTAAAAATCTCCTTATGTGCTTTATATGTTTTAAGTCTTCAGATAATTGAGGAATTAATAAATACAAAAATAATTAGTTATTATGAAAGCTGCTATTTTTATATACAAAAATAATTGAGAAGTAAAGTAGCTAAAGTAATAGGAAAATGGACTGTCAGTAATACGAATTTTTTTAAGTATTAGCTAGATATGTTACTGTAGGAAGGATGTTACATTCTTTAAAAAAAAAAAAAAGGTTTACAAGTAGGATGATGAACTGTGATAACTGAATTCAAATAAATGACTGGTTATTGCCCTCTGCCCCATACTCTTGCCACCAAAAAATCTCAAGGACAGGGTAAACTACAATGAGCAAAGGAGAAGGTTATGAGAAAGTGCCTTCTAATCATTTAGAATCCTGTCAATTCAGCTGTGTACAGTACTAAATATCACTCTTGTTTTACTTTAGTACGTTTTAAGACAAAATAGACTAAAAATACTAAATGGTCAAATTCTCAAATTTTACATAAGTGAATTTTTCAGAGTTCACATATTTTATTAACAGTATAGTTTCACTGTGTATAAATAATATTCAAATAAAGAACAGTAAAAGATTGAGACTTCTCTGGTAGTCTAGTATTTAAGAATCTGCCTTCCAACACTGCGGACTCGGGTTCAGTTAGGGAACTCAGTTCCCACAAGCCACAAGCCAACTAATCCTGAGAGCCACAGCTACAAGGCGCGCACACTCTGGAGCCCGAGCACCACCACAGTTAGACAGAAGCCTGCGCACCACAAGAGGAGTCTACACACCACAGTGAAGGAGGAAGCTGAACAGCTCTATGAGGATCTGCAAGATCTAGAACTAACACCAAAAAATGATGTCCTTTTTGTCATGGGGACTGGAATGCAGAAGTAGGAAGTCAAAGGATACCGGAGTGACAGGCAAGTTGGCCTTGGAGTGAAGCAGGGCAAAGGCTAACAGAGTGTTGCCAAGAGAACACACTGGTCATAGCAAACATCCTCTTCCAACAACACAGGAGATGACTCTATACATGGACATCACCAGATGGTCAACACCAAAATCAGACTATTTTCTTTGCAGCTAAAGATGGAGAACCACTAAACTGTCAGTAAAAACAAGACCAGGAGCTGACTGTGGCTCAGACCATGAGCTCCTCATTGCAAGATCACAGGAAATAACATATAAAAGCCAATGTATTTTTTAATTTTTTAAATTTAATTTTTTAATATTAAATTTTTAATTTAATATTTTTAATTTAATTGTATTTCTGTATACTAGCAATAAACATGGGCTTCCCTAGTGGTTCAGCAGTAAAGAATCCACGTGAAATGTGTTTGACTGATGTGGATTTGATCCCTGGGTAGGGAAGATCCCCTGGAGAAGGAAATAGCAACCCACTCCAATATTCTTGTCTGAGAAATCCCATGGTAGAGGAGTCTGGCAGGTAACCATCCAGGGAGTTGCTAGAGTTGGACACGACTTAGCAACTAAAACACCACCACCATAGGAATAAACATGTAAACAAGGAAATTAAAAATGTAATACTATTTACAATCATTCAAAAAACTGAAATATTTTTAGATGGAAATCAAACAAAACATGTACAAGACTTGGATGCTGACAACAATCAAGTGATAATGAGAGAAAAAAAAGAAGACCCAAATAAATTTAGAAACATACTGTGTTCACAATATAGGGGCCAATTCTGCCCACATTGATACACAGATTTACCACAATTCCTACCAGAATCTCAGCAAGATTTTTTGCATATACAGCAAGATTATTCTAAAATTTATATTGAAAAGGAACGAACCAGAATAGCAAAAAAAAAAAAATCTTGAAAAACAAAGATAAAGTGGAAGGAATTCGTTCACTCAATTTCAATATTTACATTGCTACACAATGAGGTACTACCAAAAGGACAGACATAAAAATCAATAGAATGGAAGAGAATCCAGAATTAGACCCACAAAAATATCCCAAGTGAGTTTCAACAAAGATGCAAAAGAAATTCAATGGCGGAATTTCAACAAATAGTGCTGAAGCAATTAGATATCCATAGACAAACAAATGAACCTTTACCTAAGTATTATACCTAACACAAAAGCTAACAATACAGATAACAGATTTAAATGTAAAATATAAACCTTTTAGGAAAACATATAGGAGAAATTGTCAAGATATAGGACTACGCAGAGTTCTTAGATCTGACATCAAAAGCAAGACCCATAAAAGGAAAACTGATAAACTGAGCTTTATCAAAATTAAAAACTTTTACACTCCAAAAGATCCTTTTAAGGGGATGAAATAATCTAGAGACTAGAAGAAAATATTTACAAATCATTTATCTGATGAAGGAATATCTAAAAACCACTCAAAACTCTACAACAAAAAAAACAAACAATCTAATTAGAATAGTAGAACCAAAAATCCAATTGTCAAAAGACAAGAAACAGAAATTTCACTGAAGAGGATATACAGAGGAACACGAAAAGACATTCATCATTAGCCATTCAGTTCAGTTCAGTCTCTCAGTCGTGTCCGACTCTTTGCGACCCCATGAATCTCAGCATGCCAGGCCTCCCTGTCCATCACCAACTCCCGGAGTTCACTCAGAGACTCACGTCCATCTAGTCGATGATGCCATCAGCCATCCCATCCTCTGTCGTCCCCTTCTCCTCCTGCACCCAATCCCTCCAAGCATCAGAGTCTTTTCCACTGAGTCAACTCTTCGCATGAGGTGGCCAAAGTACTGGAGTTTCAGCTTCAGCATCATTCCCTCCAAAGAAATCCCAGGGCTGATCTCCTTCAGAATGGACTAGTTGGATCTCCTTGCAGTCCAAGGGACTCTCAAGAGTCTTCTCCAACACCACAGTTCAAAAGCATCAATTCTTCAGCACTCAGCCTTCTGCACAGTCCAACTCTCACATCCATACATGACCACTGGAAAAACCATAGCCTTGACTAGACGGACTTTTGTTGGCAAAGTAATGTCTCTGCTTTTCAATGCATATTAAAACCACAATGAGATAGCATTACACGTACATCATGATGGCTAAATTAAAAAATCATGACATCATCAAATGCTGACAGGGATGTGGAGAAACTGAATCACTCATACATACTCTGCTTACTCACATGTAAGATTACTCAGTCACTGTCAAAGAGTCTGGCACTTTCTTAAAGAGAAAAAAATAAATATGCAACAACCATATGATTGCATAGCAAATGCACTCCTGGCATATTTCCCAGAGAAATGAAAACTTATGTTCGTAGAAAAATCTATATACAAATGTTTATAATAGCCTTATTCAACAGAGCCAAAAAAACAAGGAAACAAATTAGATGTTCTCCAACAGATAAATGGTTAAACAAACTAATACAGTCATATAATGGAGTACTATTCAACACTTAAAAAATACTAATACACAAAGCGGTCTATTACAGATGGATCTCCAGAGAACCATTCTGACCAAAACAGAACAAAAGGTTACAAAGTATACGAGTCCATTTATATAAAATTCTTAAACTGATAAACTGCGAGAACTGGAGAACAGATTGGCTGTTTCTAGGGGTTAAGGAGGGGTGCAGCAAGGATCAATGTAAATGTGAATATAAAAGAGCAGTATCAGGGAGCCTTATGTGATGGAAATTTTCTGTATCTTGATTATATCAATATCAATGCTATATTATAGTTTTATAAGATTTTCCAATCAGGGTAATCTGAATAAATGGTATAAGCAATCTCTCTGTATATGAATCTACAATTATCTTGAAATAAAGTTTAATTTAAAAAAATAAGCAACTATATGTGAGGTGTATTAAAAAGCAGAGACATCAATTTGCTGACAAAGGTTGGTATAGTCAAAGCTATGGTTTTCCCAGTAGTCATGTATGGATGTGAGAGCTGGACCATAAAGAAGGCTGAAGGATGAAGAATTGATGCTTCTGAATTGTGATGCTGGAGAAAACTCTTGAGAGTCCCTTGAAGTGCAAGGAGATAAAACCAGTCAATCCTCAAGGAAATCAACCCTGAATATTCATTGGAAGGACTGATGCTGAGGCTGAAACTCCAATAATTTGGCCACCTGATGTGGAGAGCTGACTCTTTGGAAAAGACCCTGATGCTAGGAAAGACTGAACAAAATTGGGGGGCAGAGGACGAGACAGATAGCATCACCGACTCAATGGACATGAATCTGAGCAAGTTTTTGGAGATAGTAGAGGACAGAAGAGTCTGCTGTGCTACAGTCCATGGGTTGCAAAGAGTCAGACATGACTTAGTGACTTAACAATAAACAACAGCAAATGTGAGGTGTCACTTTGTCAGAGATTAACTGATTATTTACCAGTGAAAAGAAAAACATATTAACTTAGAGGAACTCCTCATTGAAACAAATGAGAGCCAAATTAAAGGGCATTCAAGAAAGTCCTTTAAGTACAAATTCCAAAGTCACCTAAAGATACACAGTGCCAATTTCTTTAACTCTCCCTACTTCCTCACTCCAGTCAAAGACAAAAAAATGTTAATATTTAATTACTTGTACTATAACTAAAAAAGGCCTGCCATATAATATACCAAAAAATGATTAATCATATATTGATATCACACATTTGATTTGTCCATATCCTACAGACTTAGATCAAATACTTGCATTATAGAATAAATATGCAAATTCAAACCTTCAAACAGGAAATGAAATTTTCTTAATCCATTACATAACTTCAGATTCATATGTGCACTGAAGGCTAATAAATCATTTAAACCTTCATACACAGAACCTTTTTAAATTTGCATTTATCTACAGTAAATATTGCCATGTCCTTTAACAGCTTGCTAGTTCAATCTAGCAAACTAGTGATTTACAGCAATGACATATTTTAAAAATCAGAAATATGTCACTGTGTGACAACCAGTCACAAGTTCACTAGACTTACATTACTTAGAGTCAAAACATTATAAGATATAAAAATGACAGCAAAATGTCATACAGTCTATAATCAAATCAATTACTTTAGTATCTGAGTTTGATTTTATGTTTATAACTGTTTAAAACTACAGCATCACAGACATTTTAAGATTTAACTTTAACAAGACTAGTTCTATTACCACTGTCTCAATGTTTTCAAACTCTTTTAAAATATGCTGTTAAGTTTCATAGTTCATAATTTGAAGATTCCACAAATACTATTTTGAGGAATAGCAAAATTTACAATACACAGAAGAAAGCTCTGTATTACTAACTTTTATCCACAAAAGATGGATTTTTACAATCTTTTAATAATTTGACACTAACATTCTTAAGTAGGAAGATTTATCACTTGTGAAAAAAGCTTTAACAATAGAGAAACAAACTGGAAACACCCTGAATAAATGTCCACTCTAACAGACATCTGTTGTTTCTCTCTGTACCGCACTCACTCATTTAATTTCCTTCCATTCACAGCATTCTCCAGGCAATAAAGTCACAATACCTCACACCAGGCCATAGAGAAGACACCAAGCTCAGGCCCGGCACATACAGTTCCCCATTCTGCCAGTCACAATGATTAATCCAGAGGCAAGCATGTGGCCTAAGTCAGACCAATCAAAATAGTCAAGATTTTTTTTTTCTCCTTAATTACGAGCTGAAAAGAAGGTTTTGGCCTTTTGGGTATAAATTTAGAAAGATAGGAATATTAGCAGCTTCTAGCAGACATCTTCCCTGCAACGTGTACAGAGAAATCCTTTGCTCAGCACAATGAATGGAGAAAGAATGTCCTGGTGGCATCAACTTCCCAGTTCCAGCACCTGGTTCCAGAACTCTCCCAGTTCTCACAGCTTCATTCAGTGATCTATTCTGGTCCTACAGACCAATCAATCTCCCTTATACTTAACCTGCTTTGATACAAGTTTCTATCTCTACAACCAAAAAATGTCCATACTAATTTCAAAAGGAACTAGTTGAACTATGTATGAACTATGAAGTATGAACCAGCCCATCCACATATGGTATATAAAGCAGCCATTTTTTTAAATGAAGTATTTTCATTCAACTTTTCCTACTGACAGACTATATAATATAGTTAGATATTAATGCCTTTTTATTTTTAAAAAAAATCACTTTGTTAAACCCCTATTCTAAAATAAATTTCACATACAGGATTTCATCATTTCTTTAAAAAAGAAGCTCAAAAATCAAAATGTGTCTTACAATCAGTGACATCATAAATTATAACTGCCAGGTTTTTACCTTAATGTTGAATAACGGGAAATGTTTCAACTGATGGCATCTTAGATTTGATAAAATACAATAAATAATAAGACTGAGCAAAAAACAACAATAAAAAACTACACAGTAACCTTAGCAAAATAAAGGAGAAACAAAAATAATTTAAAATATATTTTTAGTATACAAGCCTTTGTTAAGGACCACCTAAATAAATTTATATAAATTTGTAGCACAAAACCAAAGCACACAGATTAAAAAGTGCACTGGATACTCACACCCTGTTTGTACTCCAACTACACGTGATTTTAAATTCTTGATTAACTTCCAAACAAAACAAACTATGAACAGAAAAATCAATAAGGAAACACTGGACCTGAATTACACTAACAAACAAAACAGACTTAACAAATAAAGACTTAACAAACCCACAGCAGCAGAGGAAGTGTTCTCAAGGGCACATGGCATGTTCTCCAGGACAGATCATGTGTCAGGCCACAAAACAAGTCTTAACAAATTTAAGAGGTCTTACACTATATAACGTATATTTTCCAACCACAATAGTATGAAACTATGAATCAAGAATGGGTATAAAATTGCAAAATGCAAAACTATGTAGAGACAGCACTACACTACTGAACAACCAATGGGTCAAAGAAGAAATCAAAAGACAAATTAAAAAATAAAACAAACAAAAGTGGAAATATAACAAACTAAAACTTACGTGATGTAGCAAAAGCAGTCCTTAGAAGGAAATTTATAGCAATAAAATTTAAGAAAATAGAAATATCTCAAATGAAAAAATCTAATTTTATACCTCAAAGAGCTTGGGAAAAAAAGCCCAAAATTAGTAGAAAAAAGGAAAAAGTAAAGATCAGAGTAGAAAAGAAATAAAATATACACTAGAAAGATAACAGAAAAGATTAACGAAACTAACAGCTGGTATTCTGAAAATGTAAAATTGACAAAACTTTAGCTTGACTTAGGAAAAAAGTTAAAACTGAAATAAAATCAGAACTGAAAGAAGAGAGACACTGCGACTGGTTACACAGAAATAAAGGATCATAGGAACCACTATGTAACTAAAAAATTACAAAAGAACTACTATGACTTACTATACGTCCACATATTGGAAAACCTGGAAGAAAGGGATAATTCTTAGAAACCTACAACCTACCAAGACTGAATCATGAAGAAATAGAAAATTTAAACATACTCATAATGAATAAGGAGATCAAAACAATATCAAAATCTCCCAACAAACAAAAACCCAGGACTAGATGGCCTCATTGATGCATTCTACCAAATACTAAAGAATCAATACCAGTATTTCTCAAACTCATCTCCAAAACTGAAAAGGTATGAACTCTTCCAAATCCATTTTATATAGCCACCACTACCCTGATACGAAAGACAGACACGGACGCTACATAAAAAGAAAATTTCTGGTCAGTATTCCTCTTGAAAAGACCCTGATGCTGGGAAAGATTGAGGGCAGGAGGAGAAGGGGACGAAAGAGGATGAGATGGTTGGATGGCATCACCAACTCAATGGACATGGGTTTGGGTGGACTCCGGGAGTTGGTGATGGACAGGGAGGCCTGGCGTGCCTCCTGGTGTGCCCCGCGGTTCATGGGTCGCAAAGAGTCAGACAGGACTGAGCGACTGAACTTAACTGATTCCTCAGGAACACAGATAGGAAAATCCCTAACAAGACTAGCAGCCTGAAGTCAACAGTATTTTAAAAGGATTATACATCATGATTACATCAGATTTATACCTGGGATGCAAACCATTAAACACCACATTTACAAAATGAAGGAAAAAAAACTATGATCATCTCAATAGATGCAGGAAAAAGTATCTGATAAAACTCTCTACATCCTTTCATGATAAAAACTCAAAAAATTAGATTTAAAAGGAATGTACCTCAACATAAGAAAAGCCATACATGACAAATCCATTTAGCTAAGATCATACTCAATGGTGAAAAGCTGAAAACTTTTTCTTTAACATCAGGAAGAAGGGGAAGGGTGTCTCCTCTCACCACCACAGTCAACACAATTACTAGAGGCTTAGGCTAGGATAATTAGGCAAGGAAAAGAAATAAAAAGCATCCTAATTGGAAAGAATGAAATAAAATTATCTCTCTCTGTAAATGACACGATCCTATACAAGATTTGAAAACCATCACCACAAAACAGCTAAACCAAATGAATTCAATAAAGTTGCAGTACAAAAGCAATATTAAAAAAATTCAACTGCATGTCTATATACTAACAAGTACCTTAGAAAGACATTAAGAAAACAATCCTATTTATAATAGCAAATGAAAGAATAAAATACTTAGGAATAAACTGAATCCAAAAGATGAAAGATTGGCGTCGGGAGCCGCGTTAGGCATTACTGACAAAATGGAGGCACGGGCCTAAACCCTCTCCCTCTGTTCCGTAGGCAAGGACCCGGAATGAAGCAGTTAGGCTTTGTGATTCTGACTTGTTTTTCCCTTTCCTCAGCTGAGTCGACTGAAGAGAATATTAAGGTGCTTATTGTTTTTGAGAGGAGCATGAGAAGGCATAAAGCCTTCTGCAGCTGTGCTCTAAGAATAATTCATAAAGTTAATCACTGACATTTGTTCAAGGACTTTTACAAAAAAGTGTTCCAGGGTGAGCACACAGGCCACAGCTTGAGGCCGTGGGAGGGATTGCTATCTGAAGCCCATTTGTGAGAAAAGTGTTTATGGCAAAGGAGTTTGCTGAATTTAGGGCTTAGGAATAATTAAAATAGAAGCTAAAGATTTAAGGATTGCTGTAGTGTTAGCATATTCTACTACAGCTTATAGAAATTAGGGATATTATTAGCTAGAAGCCCTTTCTAAGAAATAGTGAGCTTAGGATACTAGAGGCAAACAGGACTTAAAAAGATAAGAAATAAACTGAGGAATGTGGTATGCAGCCCAGACATTAGCATGAGTTACAGTGTATTCACAAGGACACATGAAAAAAGGTAGATAAGAGAATCGCTGAGGAAGGAACTCCTTTGAGGGGCAACAATGATTTTTGGAGCAAAATAAATCTGGGTCAATGGGAACTAAAAATATCAAACCTCTGACCTAATGCTTTTGTAAAAGTATAAAAGAGGATCATAAGCTTGAAATAAACAGGCAGTCCAAAAAAAACTGAGAGGCTGCCTCAGTTTGTCGCTGACACCGCTCATCCCTTCAGGTTGAATCCCTGGCTGCTGGAGCTGGACTCTGGCAGATTGGTACATTGAAAACTATAAGACCAAGGTCATACTGGTGACAAAAACTGCAGAAGATGCAAATAAATGGAAAGATATTCCATGTTCATAGACTGGAAGAATATTGTTAAAATGTTCAGTCTACTCAAACCAAAGTATAGATGCAATGCAATTCCTATCAATGGCATTTTTCATAGAAATAGAAAAACATAATCTTAAAACTCAAACGGAACCACAAAAATAGCCAAAGCAATCTTGAGAAAGAAGAACCAAGTTTGAGGCATGACACTTACTGACTTCAAACTACATCTCAAAGCTACAGTAATCAAAACCATATGATACATTTTAAAAGACACATAAACCAATGGAACAAAATAGCCCACAAATAAATCCATGCAGACGTGATCAACTGATGTTCAACAAAGACACCAAGACAGGACAGTCTCTTCGACAAATAGTGCTGGGAGAACTGGACATCCACATACTGAAACCAGACACTAATTTTACACCAAACACAAAAACCAATTCAAAGTGGATTTAAGACTCAAATCTTAAGATCTGAAACCAATAAACTCTTAGAAGAAAACCTAGGGTAAAGCTCTAGATCTCAACAATGGTATTTTGGACTTGATACCAAAAGCACAGACAACAAAAGCAAAAACAAACAAGAAGGACTATATCGACTAAAACATTTCCAGACAGAGTAACAATAAACATAATAAAAAGACATCTACAGAATGGGAGAAAATACTTGCAAAGTATAAAGCAGACAAGAGATTGACTTCCAGGACATATAAGGAACACCTGCAACACAACAGTAAAAACTAATAATCCAATTAAGAAATCTGCTAAAGACTTGATAGACATTTCCACAAAGAAGACATACGAATGACCAACAGTTATATGAAAAGATGCTCAACCTCACTAACCATGGGGGAAATTTGAATCAAAACTACAAAGAGGGACTTCCCTGGTGGTCCAGTGGTGAAGACTTCATGCTTCCATTGCAGGAGGCACAGGTTCAATTCCTGGTCAGGGAACTAAGATCCAACATATAGTGCAATGCAGTAAAAAATAAAAAAAAAATTTTTAACTACAAAGAGACATCTCCTTATGTGTAAAAGGATAGCTATTACCCAAAAAAAAAAAAAAACAAGCACTGTCAAGGATGTAGACAAACTGGAATCCTTGTACATTGTGGATAGAAATGAAAAATGGTTGAGCAACTATGGAAAATAATAAGGAAATTCTTCAAAAAATTTAAATGGAATTACATATGACGTAGCAATCTCACTTCTAAGTATTTATTCAAAAGAACTGAAATCAGAAGCTAGAAGAGATACTAGGACTCCAATGTTCTACACAGCACTATTCAAATAGCCATGATACAGAAAGAATCTAAGTGTCCAAATATAGATGAATAGATAAAGAAAATACAGTATATAAATACAATGGAGTATTATTCAGTCTTATAAAAAGAAGGAAACCCTGCAACATGAATGAATCTTTGAGGACATTATGCTAAGCAAAATAAGGTAGTCAGAGAAAGACAAATACTTCATGATTTCACTTCTGTGAAGTATCTAAAATAGTAAAAGAATCACAGAGTAGAATGGTGGTTGTCAGGGGCTAGGGAAAAGGGGAAACAGGCAGTCACTAGTGAATGAGAATAAAGTCTCAATTACCAGCACGAATAAGTTCCAGTGATCTGCTGTACAACTTCGTGCCTATAGTTAATATTACTATATTTGACACTTAAAAAAGGCTAGATCTCATGTTAAGTATTCTAACCATAATGAAAAAAAAAAGTAAGAGATTAAAACAAAGAAATAACTACACATTAAAATATTCCTGTAAGACCACCACTTTTTTCAATTCTGCATGTATATAACTTGGAAATATACATTTCAAAAGATATTAAACATAAAAATATTTGATATTTGTTTATAAAAACCTATTGAAAATTTGGAAGGAGATTTAAGATTATAATAATAGTTATTTTTCAGGTTCTCTTTAGCAGTAACTGACTTAATTTTGAGTGAGAGAGGATTTGGCAGGGATAAGCGGTTAAAAAACTGTGGCACAGACATGGGAGTGAAATAAGCCATTATACTGACTTTTTTATACTGTTAATGTATTACCTACATAAAGTATTAAACAAACACAAAAAAGTTATGTATTTGATAACCAATAAAATCCCAGAAAAACACCACTCCACAGATCACTAAGCCTAGATTAGATACTACAACCAACTAACATCTTACTATCAATAAAGATGGTCTTTAATACATGACCCATCTTCATTTTCTTTTTCGTCTTGGTATTATGTGGGATGTTTTAACCTCAAAGAACAGAAAATGCTAACTGGAGGTTGTAGAGGAAGGTGGATAGGGAAGGAGAATTTAATGACTCAGCTATTTAAAATTAAATGCATTAAAAGCAAAATATCCAAATGGTTTCTGTATCTTATTCTCAAAAGCGCTAACTAACTAAGCCTTGGACTTCCCTGGTGGTACAGAGTTTAAGAATCCACCTGCCAATGCAGGGGATACAGGTTTGCTCCCTAGTCCAGGAAGATTCCACATACTTCGGGGTAACTAAGCCCATGCGCCACAACTCCTACTAAGCCCATGCGCCACAACTCCTAAAGCCTGTGCATTCCAGAGCCCATGTGCTAGAGCTGCCACAAGAGGAGCAACCACAAGAGGAGCCACTGCAGTGAGAAGACCAGAGGCCACTGCACAGGGCAGCCCCCGCTCACTGCAGCCAGAGAAAGCCAAGACCCAGCACAGCTCCTTCTTGCTCATATGCTGATGTTTCATTCTTAATTGTACAAACTGGCTAAACGCAAAATCAGGAGTCTCCTACAGGTTAACACTTTATAAAACCAGAAAGGTAAGCAGTGCTAAAAGTTGAAATATAATAGAATTAACAGATATTCCCAAACAAAAGCACATTAAAGTCAATGTACCAGTTATTCCCCAAAACATCTATTACTGTACATTTTCTATCAGTATAAACAAACATGTACAAAGACCAAAGTTAAAATTAGACAGCTTTGGCAAGAATTAATATTTAAATGACTTCCGCAGCGTTCTGCCATCAGAAATCTCAGGCTGAAGCTAGAGACAAGCTCACAGCCTTGAAATCCAAACAAGACAGAACATAAGCCTTCATCTAGCTCCTATTACCTATTTGAGATCTACTATTCACTATGTTTGTTTAACTTATATGCAGAGTACATCATGACAAATGCTGGACTGGAAGAAACACAAGTTGGAATCAAGATTGCCGGGAGAAATATCAATAACCTCAGATATGCGGATGACACCACCTTTATGGCAGAAAATGAAGAGGAACTAAAAAGCCTCTTGATGAAAGTGAAAGTGGAGAGTGAAAAGGTTGGCTTAAAGCTCAACATTCAGAAAACGAAGATCATGGCATCCAGTCCCATCACTTCATGGCAAATAGATGGAGAAACAGTGGAAACAGTGTCAGACTTTATTTTTCTGGGCTCCAAAATCACTGCAGATGGTGACTGCAGCCATGACATTAAAAGATGCTTACTCCTTGGAAGGAAAGTTATGACCAACCTAGATAGCATATTCAAAAGCAGAGACATCACTTTGCCAACAAAGGTTCGCCTAGTCAAGGCTATGGTCTTTCCTGTGGCCATGTATGGATGTGAGAGCTGGACTGTGAAGAAGGTTGAGCGCCGAAGAATTGATGCTTTTGAACTGTGGTGTTGGAGAAGACTCTTAAGAGTCCCTTGGACTGCAAGGAGATCCAACCAGGCCATTCTGAAGGAGATCAGCTCTGGGATTTCTTTGGAAGGAATGATGCTAAAGCTGAAACTCCAGTATTCTGGCCACCTCAGGCGAAGAGTTGACTCATTGGAGAAGACTCTGATGCTGGGAGGGATTGGGGGCAGGAGGAGAAGGGGACGACAGAGGATGAGATGGCTGGATGGCATCACTGACTCGATGAATATGAGTCTGAGTGACCTCCGGCAGTTGGTGATGGACAGGGAGGCCTGGCGTGCTGCAGTTCATGGGGCTGCAAAGAGTCGGACACGACTGAGAGACTGATTTGATCTGATCTGATTCACTTAGTAAACGAAAATATCAACTAAACCCTGATTTTCAATGAAAGCCTAATCTAATTTGTATAAACAGAAATTAAAATCAGTAAAATATTAACTACATGGAAAAAAGTCTCACTGAAAAATAATGCAGTTTACTTCAGAAATTCTGATAACATTATGTCATTACCACAGTATCAAGCATTTTAATCATGTACTAATTCCTGCATAAAAGTCACTGTGGCTCATTACACACAGAATGAATTTCCTATCACTTGGCCTACCCCAAAAAAACCTAAAAAAGCCTCAGCGTCCATTCTGTCTGCACATAATCTTAGTGACCCAGCCAGTCCAGACTACATTTATAACAAGAACAAGCTTTAAAATTCTACTTCCTTATCCTTGTCCACCCTTCAAAGCTCAATTCTCACTTCTGCAAAGGTATATTCAGATAAAACCAAAAAGGAAGTAATGATTCCCCACTCTAACCCCACTCAGGTTAGAACCTGACTATTGCAAAGCATGCTCGGTTCACACCTACTACTTTGGATTATTAGTTATCTCAACATGAAACCACCAAGACTATAAACTGAGAAGGAAAATGTAGAAAGACCCACATGTCAGGCATTATTCCCAGATTCTAACAACAACCCTATACAAAGAGTAGTATTAGTCTCATTTCACAGGTACAGAAACTAGATGAGAAAGAGTATATGGCTTGCCCAACATCACAAACCTAAGAAGTGACAGAGTTAGGAATCACATTGAAATCCATTTGACTCCATCCAGGATACTGTCTCTCAAAAAAAAAAAAAAAAAAAATTCAAAACTGTTATAAAACTCTACAATATACAGCATATCTTTAAGTGTGCTCACTTATTCACTTATTTTATTTTTGCAGCAACCCTTAAAGGTGATGTGCTACTACTGCTGCTAAGTCGCTTCAGATCAGATCAGATCAATCGCTCAGTCGTGTCGGACTCCTTGCGACCCCATGAATCGCAGCACGCCAGGCCTCCTTGTCCATCACCACTCCCAGAGGTCACTGAAACTCACATCCATCGAGTCAGTAATGCCATCCAGCCATCTCATCCTCTGTTGTCCCCTTCTCCTCTTGCCCTCAATCCCTCCCAGCATCAGAGCCTTCTCCAATGAGTCAGCTTTTCGCATGAGGTGGCAAAAGTACTGGAGTTTCAGCTTTAGCATCATTCCTTCCAAAGAACACCCAGGGCTGATCTCCTTCAGAATGGACTGGTTGGATCTCCTTGCGGTCCAAGGGACTCTCAAGAGGCTTCTCCAACACCACAGTTCAAAAGCATCAATTCTTCGGCGCTCAGCCTTCTTCACAGTCCAGCTCTCACATCCATACATGACCACAGGAAAGACCATAGCCTTGACTAGGCGAACCTTTGTTGGCAAAGTAATGTCTCTGCTTTTGAATATGCTATCTAGGCTGGTCATAACTTTCCTTCCAAGGACTAAGCATCTTTTAATGTCATGGCTGCAGTCACCATCTGCAGTGATTTTGGAGCCCAGAAAAATAAAGTCTGACACTATTTCCACTGTTTCTCCATCTATTTGCCATGAAGTGATGGGACTTGATGCCATGATCTTCGTTTTCTGAATGTTGAGCTTTAAGCCAACTTTTTCACTCTTCTCTTTCACTTTCATCAAGAGGCTTTTGAGTTCCTCTTCACTTTCTGCCATAAGGGTGGTGTCATCTGCATATCTGAGGTTATTGATATTTCTCCCGACAATCTTGATTCCAGCTTGTGTTTCTTCCAGTCCTGCGTTTCTCACGATGTACTCTGCATATAAGTTAAATAAACATGGTGACAATATACAGCCTTGACGTACTCCTTTTCCTATTTGGAACCAGTCTGTTGTTCCATGTTCAGTTCTAACTGTTGCTTCCTGACCTGCATACAAATTTATCAAGAGGTAGATCAGGTGGTCTGGTATTCCCATCTCTTTCAGAATTTTCCAGTTTATTGTGATCCACACAGACAAAGGCTGGCATAGTCAATAAAGCAGAAATAGATGGTTTTTTGGAACTCTCTTGCTTTTTCCATGATCCAGCGGATACTGGCAATTTGATCTCTAGTTCCTCTGCCTTTTCTAAAACCAGCTTGAACATCAGGAAGTTCACGGTTCACATAGTGCTGAAGCCTGGCTTGGAGAATTTTGAGCATTACTTTAACTAGCATGTGAGATGAGTGCAATTGTGTGGTAGTTTGAGCATTCTTTGGCATTGCCTTTCTTTGGGATTGGAATGAAAACTGACATTTTCCAGTTCTGTGGCCACTGCTGAGTTTTCCAAATTTGCTGGCATATTGAGTGCAGCACTTTCACAGCATCATCTTTCAGGATTTGGAATAGCTCAACTGGAATTCCATCACCTCCACTAGCTTTGTTCGTAGTGATGTTTTCCAAGGCCCACTTGACTTCACATTCCAGGATGTCTGGCTCTAGGTCAGTGATCACACCCATCGTGATTATCTGGGTCATGAAGCTCTTTTTTGTACAGTTCTTCTGTGTATTCTTGCCACCTCTTCTTAATATCTTCTGCTTCTGTTAGGTCCATACCATTTCTGTCCTTTATCGAGCCCATTTTTGCATGAAATGTTCCTTTGGTATATCTGATTTTCTTGAAGAGATCTCTAGTCTTTCCCATTCTGTTGTTTTCCTCTATTTCTTTGCATTGATTGCTGAAGAAGGCTTTCTTATCTCTTCTTGTTTCAGTCATGTCCAACTCTGTGCGACCCCATAGACGGCAGCCTACCAGGCTCTGCCGTCCCTGGGATTCTCCAGGCAAGAACACCGGAGTGGGCTGCCATTTCCTTCTCCAATGCATGAAAGTGAAAAGTGAAAGTGAAGTCGCTCAGTCATGTCTGACCCTCAGCGACCCTATGGACTGCAGCCTACCAAGCTCCTCCATCCATGGGATTTTCCAGGCAAGAGTACTGGAGTTGGGGTGCCATTGCCTTCTCCAAAAGGTGATGTGTTCATTCATAATTACTAACACCTTTCTCTGGCAAACATGCTTTCACATCCCCCTTCCTCTGGGTCTTCAGGAGAACTCTTTCCTGACTTCACATAGGGCTGAGAGGGATGTCAGTCATGGCGCCGTTTCACACTGTGGTCTGGAACACAGGTCAGGCAATCAAAATGTCACATACTATCAGACACAGGGACTGTCTCAGTGGTAGGGCTGTGATGTAAGTCAGGACAGACTCTTTCAGGGCTTTGATCCTCTTCATGACGTTATCTCTATGCAGTTCTTCTTTCTACCTCATGCAGACCACGTTTACTTTCTCCAACTCAATACAACACAAATTAAATAAAAGTTCAATAATCAAAAGGGATAGTTAGGACAAGGGTAAAAATGTAGAAATACACTCGGTTCCTCAGGTTTTCCTAAAATATATATTCAAAAAATAAAGGTCAAGGCTTCCCTGGTGGTACAGTGGATAGGAATCCACCTGCCGATGCAGGGGACACAGGTTCAATCCCTAGTCCAGGGAGATTCCACACGCTGTAGGACAACCAAGACTGCACACCACAACTACTGAGCCTGTGCTTTAGAGCTTGGAGCCGCAACTCCTGAGCCCCTACACCAGAACTCCTGCGCCCACACACCCCAACCACTGAAGCCTGTGCATGGCAGGCCTGTGCTCCCCCAAGGAGAAGACTGCACACTGCAACAGAGAAGCCCCTGCTCACAACTGTGCTACCTGCACACGGCAATACAGGCCCAGCACAGCCAACAAAGCCAACAAGTAAATAAAGTATTAAAAGTTAAAAAAAACATAGACGTCAAAAAACTAGTAGAATGCTTTCGGTTTAGAGAACCTAGATCACAAAACATCCTCTCTTTCTAATCATAATATATACTGAAATTTACTTAGCAAACAGCTGGAGCAAGTGGAAAAAGTAAGAGCTCTAAATCTCATCTATGTTTTACAAGAATTACCACTGGTTTAGCCTAAAGATGAATGGGGAAAGAATTTACAAGTTAAAGACACACAAACTTGAACTTATGGTTACCAGGGCAGAAGGGTGAGGGCAGTTTCAGACTGACATGTACACACGGCTATTTTTATTAAAAAAACAGATAACCAACAAGGGCCTACTGTATACCACAGGGACTTCTGCTCCACATTCTGTAATAACCTAAATGGGAAAAGAATTTTAAAACAACAGATACTTGTATATGTATAAGTGAATCACTTTGCTGTAACCTGAAACTAACACACTGCCAGTCAACTATGCTCCAGTATAAAATAAATATATTTTTTAAATGGAGATGCATCAAGGGTATCATTCATTTGAAGACTTGCAGCAAACCAACACATAATATTAGCCAACAAACAGACTAAGGAAGAAACATATAAATATGATTAGACTAAGATGAATAACAGATTTATACCATAGTGGCATAATGTACCTCCATGCCATAATAATTAAGAAAGAAGTTTATAGAACAATATATTTATAGATTCTCTTATAAACACCTTACAAAACATCAATACTATCAAACGAGACAAATGAGACCATCTCATGGGCATTTGAAGTAATATAAAATCAGCCCTTGCAATGGCTTTCAAAAGTCAGGCTACTTAGTAAAAGCCTGACAGTAAATCCTTGAAAAATGTCAAAAAGCCAATGGTTTAAATAAACAGGAATAATAGTTAAGTCAGTATTCAAATAGCTTCAACAAATAAGAACTAAAAAAGGATTCTCATTGACAAATACAAAACAAACATTATAGAAGAGCTGAATAGAAGCAAAATAAACTGGTGGAAAAAAAAAAAGAAAATAGTACATCAGGATTAAATAAGACAAACCAGGTGTTTGGATAGGTTTAGCCAACTCTGTAGGGTTTCCCTGATGGCTCAGTGTTAAGAACCCGCCTGCCAAGCAGGAGGCCCAAGTCTGATCCCTGGCTGGACAAGATCCCTGAAGGAAGGAAATGGCAGCCCAGTCCAGTGTTCTTTCTTGCCTGGGAAATCCCAGAGAAGCCTGGCAGGCTACAGTCCATGTGGTCGCAAAAGAGTCAGACGTGACTTAGTGAGTAAACAGCAACAACTCTGTAAAGTAACATAAACTGACCCTTCCTTGTAGCCAATAACAAATTTTCTATTTAAAAAAGGTCAGAAAAGATGCTTTTTTTTAAAAATGTGAAACTTTTTTCTTTTTAAATATGAAACTTCTTGAAGAAGTTTCATACCTCTAATGTTGTGCATTTAATATATAGGAATTTCCTAAAGAAAAAGAAGCACTTTATTTTTTTTTTACTTTACAATATTGTATTGGTTTTGCCATACATCAACACGCATCCACCACAGGTGTACACATGCTCCCCATCCTGAACGCCGCTCCCACCTCCCTCCCCATACCATCCCTGTATCCTGCATCGAACCTAGACTGGCGATTCGTTTCTTATATTATACATGTTTTAACTTTAAAGCAATTTTTGCCAAAGTTTCTCCGACCCGCTTATGTAAAATAAAAGCTCATATTCCAAAACAATCAAATAGAATATACTAACTTGACCACCTGAAACCAAACAATGTAATTATTTCCGACCTGAAATTTCATCCAATAGCAATATACACTCACTGAAGTGCTTCAGTATCAAATTCTCTCTTAGTTCAGATTACGTGGACTCACTTTCTGTAAGTTAATAGTCTGATCACGTATCTTCTTATACTGTTAAAAGGGCTGACAAATTTACAGGACAAATTGCAATTTTAAAAAATGTATCAATAATTGGTCTTACCAACTTTAATCTTTTTGTGCTACATTACGATTTAAAAAGAAGCAAAATGTATAAATCAATACTTTTTATAACAGAATAAGAACCTGTAATAATTCTGTTCTCACAACTATGTGATGATACTTAAGATGAAAAGATGTCTGAATGAAAACTTTTCTGTGAATTTTTGCCAAGTAAAAGCTATTAATCAATTCCCTGTAAAGAAACCAACACGTTATTCTGAAATATGTAAAACAAAGGGAAAGAATCAAGCATTTACCCTGTTGTGTTTTTGTTTTTGTTTTCCTTTTGGAACAGAAATGCATTACAAAAAATTCCAGCTAATGAATGTGGAAATGACAAATTGAGACCACCAACATTTGGAACCACTGATGAAATAATGGATTTAAGTAATAGTTACTAATGACTACTAAAGCCATTCAGTTATAAAAGTAAGAAGTTCAAGGGAACTTGAAAATAGAGTTCAGTTCAGTTGCTCAGTCGTGTCCGACTCTTTGCGACCCCATGAATCGCAGCACGCCAGGCCTCCCTGTCCATCACCAACCCCTGGAATTCACTCAGACTCACATCTCCAGGGTACGAGTCAGTGATGCCATCCAGCCATCTCATCCTCTGTCATCCCCTTCTCCTCCTACCCCCAATCTCTCCCAGCATCAGAGTCTTCTCCAATGAGTCAACTCTTCACATGAGGTGGCCAAAATACTGGAGTTTCAGCTTTAGCATCATTCCTTCCAAAGAAATCCCAGGGCTGATCTCCTTCAGAATGGACTGTTTGGATTTCCTTGCAGTCCAAGGGACTCTCAAGAGTCTTCTCCAACACCACAGTTCAAAAGCATCAATTCTTCGGCGCTCAGCCTTCTTCACAGTCCAGCTCTCACATCCATACATGACCACAGGAAAGACCATAGCCCTGACTAGGCGAACCTTTATTGGCCAAGTGATGTCTCTGCTTTTGAATATGCTATCTAGGTTGGTCATAACTTTCCTTCCAAGGAGTAAGCGTCTTTTAATTTCAAGGCTGCAGTCACCATCTGCAGTGATTTTGGAGTCCAAAAAAATAAAGTCTGACACTGTTTCCACTGTTTCCTCATTTATTTCCCATGAAGTGATAGGACCAGAAAATAGAGTTAACAATATCTAAACCCACTGGATTCGCAATCTCATACTCACCAATCTTAACATCACAGAAAGAGACACGTTAGATTTTAAGCACTTCCTGATGCGATGCTTCTATAAACAATTCTCATTACAAAATCAAAACAAAACAATCTAATCAAGCCTTGAGCAATTTACAGAAAATAATCCCAACTGTGGAAAATTCTATAGAAGAAAAAAAAAAGACCCAATTCTATTGAAAAAAGAAAAATAGCAAGAAAACAGGGAGGTGAGGGCAACCAATAGACTGAAAAATATTTAAGAGATACATATTTTGGTTCACGATTCAAATAAACCAACCATATTTAAAACAAAACAAAATACTAATAAAACATGAGGAAATTTTGAATTCAGAATACTTGGTGAAGTACTCTAAGAATGATAATGATGCTGTGGTATGACTCACTTTTTAAAAGTCTTCATCTTTTAAAGAAACACTCTTAAGTATTTACAAATTAAAAGAGGAAGGTGAAACTCACATTATTCAGATTGCACATTATATGCCCTTATATTTTCTAAGATTTTTAAGTTAACTTATATAAAGAATATTGTGCTTGAAAATATTAACATTAACAGAAGTTATCTTTACATCTACCTCATACAATCCTCCAAAAGAGAAGGGAAAACTTCATTATCCAAAATGAGAGCACTGACTGCATTTACCCTGCCCACGCTGAAATACGACAGCTTCAATCAATCTTCAATAGCTCTTAAATAACAATTAACCAGAAATGCCTTTAAGTATCAGCAATGAAGAAAAGTTTAGAAGAGCAGAACGCAAGTATGTATCACTGCAAATGAATCTATTAACCAGCAAAAATCAAGCAGCAACCAAGCACAAGATCAAATATTAACAAGAGGCATGCATTGATGTGGGATCATATTCAGGTTTCATGAGCAGAATTAACAATGAGATATATACAAGTACTTAAAAAAAATACTCATAGAACCAAAAACATATTATTCATAGGAGAAAAAAAGGCATAAAAATGTCTTAAATACCAAACAAAAAAAACTGAAAACAGACCATTCTTTAATCACTTCTGGTCTTTCCATCTACCTGAATGGAGTGGATGATACAAAAAATACATATGAATATAAGCATACTGTATATATGCATGCAATGACACAGTAAAGCCAATATACCATCATGAGATTATATATTAATACAAGCATTCTGGAATGAAATTCTGGGCTTCCCTGGTGGCTCAGACAGTAAAGAATCTGCCTACAATGCAGGAGACCCAGGTTCAATCCCTGGGTCAGGAAAATCCCCTGGAGAAGGGAATGGCAACCCACTCCAATATTCGTGCCTGGAGAATAACATAGACAGAGGAGCCTGGTAGGCTACAGTCCAAGGGGTCGCAGAGAGTCAGACACAAGAGTTACTAACACTCACAAACATTCTGGAATGAAATATATTTATAAAAGTCTCAAAAGCCTTAAAGTAAAATTCATATCATTTTATCCAGCAACTGGACTTAAAGAAATCTATCCCAATAAACCAAAATAATTAAATCACTTTATACATACTAGTTAAGTTACAGTATTATTTATACAAATAGCAACAAACAACTTACATATCTAACCGGTTGTTTAGTCATTAAGTCATGTCCAACTCCTGCAACCCCATGGACTGTAGCCTGGCAGGCTCCTCTGTCCAGGGGATTCTCCAGGCGTGAATACCGGAGTGGGGTGCCATCCCCTTCTCCAATCTAACTGGTAGTGGCACTGTAGTGTGTCAACTTGGCTAGGCTGAGCTACACTCCCCAAAACTCCAGTTCCTGTTCAGCTATGTGGGTAACCACAGAAAGAGATGCTTATGGGAAATATGGAGGCTGGAATCGAGGCAACAGCCATTTTGGAGCTCACAAGCACTTTCACTTATCTGACAGCTCATCTCCAGGGTACGATACAGCAGCTGGGCCGACCACTGCCCCACCTTCCCCTTCACTGTCTTTCCACTTCTTACACTTCTGGACCAAATGTACATGTCAGGCTTCATGGCAAAGGAACCCAAATTCTGCAAGACACTCATATCAACAAGCTCAGAGGCAACAAGCCAGACCTGACATGGATCTCAGTCTGTCCTCAAGGGCTCCAGCTTGCACCTGGTCTGCTTCTACTTTACTTTCATCTTCTCTTCCTGACCACTTGCCTCATGAACTTCAAACTCCAGAGTCAGACACAAAGACAAGAGCCTTACTTAAACTAGAGAGTTTGACTCCTAAACTAGGTACAGTCAAATCTCCTTAACAAATCCACATCTAGAATCTAGAAAATGTTTAAAGGTAAGGCTTTCTCCAACGGAGTGAACCCCAAGAAGACTCACAGGAAACTCACAAAGTTATTAAAAGAGGTATATATGCAGGAACACTGCCAGCTTGGACTGAGGAAGCTAGACACAGGACAGTGTGAGGACACAGAGGTCTTTCTCCCAGAATTTTACTGGTAGGAAGCAAGCTGAGGCTTCTGCTCAGCTATAAAGATACTCCATCTTTCTGGAAAAGGGAACATGATTCAGATGGGAGAACAAAGAACCTAGAGAGCAAATAAAGAGCCCTGGAAAATCATTCCCAGTTTGAGACTCAACCAAGGAACTTTCCACACTTGTCTGAATTTCAATACTACAGACTAGCGGCTTCCTTGTGCATTCCCTTCTGCTTTTTAAACGTGAATGTATGACACAGTTATTCAGAATAGTTCACCATCCTATGTTAGAGCGGGAGCAGATAACTTGTCTCTAGTTTTACAAGTCTACAAAGCCAGAGGAACTGTCCACAGAAAGTGTTACTTAAGAAATTGCTCCTAAGGAGCCTTACCCATGGATTCTGGAACTTGCTGAGGCACTGTAATGGTATGAAATTTCGTGTATTTTTGTTAAGTGTCTATATTTGGGGTTAATTTGATATGCAGCACAAATTTATTTAGTAAGTTGTTACAGTAAAAAAGAAAATGGGAAAACACAAATCCCATTGGTTATGACAGAGTAACCAATACTGGATTCAACCTCTCACCAAAAACAACAGAAAACTAAACAAAGTATAGTTAAGCAACTATTTCCAGACACTGGACAGGCAGAATCAGCCTGTGATTCCTGAGAGAAGTGAACAAAGTAAGATTCCTGCCAACCCTGTGCCTAGAGACACTTTTTAAACTATTTATTGGGGAAAGAGAACCCAAGCAGAGCACAGATTTCAAAGCCTTGAAAAATGATGACACCTTTTGTTTTTTTGTTTGTTTTTTTAAACTGAGCTAAGGAGACCATCTCAAGAGCTGAAGACACATAAATCAGAATTCAGGTAGACTGAGGTAGCCAGAATCCAAGCAGTGGGGCACCAGAGGAGAAGACTGCCTGGGAAATTGCTCCAGAAATCTAAGCAGTGGTCCCTGTGAGCTTACGCATGAGTACTGAGCTGCACAGGCGCAGTGGGAGACTCAGAATATCGCCAGGAGAACCACTCCTGTGGACTGTAAACAATTCTAACAGGTCACACAGTGCTGGGGGAGTCTGAATTCTGATCAGAGCAGAAAGATCTTGAAGAGCCACAATTTTGAGAAAGATCCAAAAAGCATCAAGCCTTAGCATATGGCTGAATTATTCTTAGAGTAAAGGCTACTTTATATATATCACAGCAACATTTGTTGACAAGTTCGTCTAGTAAAAGCTTTGGTTTTTCCTATAGTCATGTATGGATGTGAGAGTTGGACTATAAAGAAAGCTGAGTGCCAAAGAATTGATGCTTTTGAACTGTGATACTGGAGAAGACTCTTGAGAGTCCCTTGGACTGCAAGGAGATCCAACCAATCAATTCTAAAGGAAATCAACCCTGAATATTCATTGGAAGGACTGATGCTGAAGTGAAAACTCCAACACTTTGGCCACCTGATGCAAAGAACTGACTCACTGGAAAAGACCCTGATGCTGGGAAAGACTGAAGGCAGGAGGAGAAGGGGATGACAGTGGATGAGATGGATGGGTGGCATCACTGACGGGATGGACATGAGTTTGAGTAAGCTCTGGGAGTTGGTGATGGACAGGGAAGCCTGGCGTGGTTCAGTCCACGGGGTCACAAAGAGTCGGACATGACTGAGCAACTGAACTGAACTGAATATTTAAAAAATAAGTCTTAGGAATGCTCTCGCAGTCCAGTGCTTGGGACTTACAAGCTTTCACTGTCCAGGCCTGAGTTCAATCCCTGATTGGAGAACTAGGATCCCACCAAAAATATATTTTTTAATTAATTAAAAATAAAAAAAATTAAAAGCAAGCCTTGATCCTACCCTGAGGGAGCTGCACAGCAGAGTAATGGAAGGTGGAGCTAAAATACTCATAGAAACCATGTGTTTTAAAAGCCGGACAAACTGGGACAGGCTGCAGACGGGAGAGGAGGCACAGAGAGGAGAAAACCTGTTATGAATCCACACAGGTCTCAGACTCACCCCTGAGCTATGCACACAACAGACTAAAGCCAGCAAAGCAAAAGCTCTGAGAATTTAACTGATCGAGTCTCAAGCTAACCCCTGAGTGGCAACATGTACACAAGAGACAGACCCAAAGAAGAAAGGCAAAAGTCCTGAAAACTGAACTGATACTGAAATCATCATACACAGAAAGCAAGACAAAACCCATGGTCTGATGCGAACCAGGTTGATTACGTGTTAAAATAAAAAAAACAACATTCTCCAAGGAATACAACAGAACTCATGATCTACCAACAGAACGTTCACAAAATTTAAGATCAATTCAAAATTACTTAACAAACAAGAACCAGGCAAATGTGATGAAATAAAATGACAATAAACAGATGTCCATAAGATGACTCAGATATTGGAATTCTCAAAGATTTTAAAGCAGATATCATAAATAATCTTCCAGAAGTAAAGACAAAGGTAAAAAAGTGAGAAATGAATGGCAAGACAAAGGTTCTCAACAGAGAAATCTCAGAAGTGAAAGATGTATTGAAAAACATGTTGAACTTGGACAGGCTCATTTGTAGAATGGAGACGACAGAGGAAATAATCAGTAAATATGCAGGTTGTTTTGTTGTTTAGCAGCTAAGTCATGTTAGATTCTTTAGCATCTCCACAGACTGTGGAATCTTCCAGGCAAGAATACTAAAGTGAGTTGCCATTTACTACTCCAGGGGATCTTCCTGACCAAGGATCAAACCTGTGTCTCCTGCATCTCCTGCACTGGCAGGCAGACTCTTTACCACTGTGCCACCAGGGAAGCCCAAATATGTAGGTACATCAATATAAATTATCCAATCTGAAGAACAGGGAGAATAAAGATTGAATTAAATGAACAGGCTCCAGGACGCATGTGATAGTAGCAAAATGTCTAATGAACATGTCATTGGAGGCTCAGAAGAGAACAGAAAGAGACTGAAGCAGAAAAATATTTGACTATACTTTACAATCTTGGTGAAATACAAATTACTTTGAATACAGAGTCATCATGAGCTCAAACTTCACACAGCTAACAGAACACGGGCCCTCCAGGCAAAGCCACTTAATTAATGATGCAGAGTTCAAATTTCTCCCCTGTAATAGCAGACAATAATCTGGATTAATGATCTCCAAACCTCAGATTACACATTCCTATCAGTAAAAAAGTAAGTAGTCAGGTCATAGCCATGTTAATGCATAAATTATATATGGACTACTGAATACTAATCTGTTAAAAAAATAAGAAAAGGAGGTAAAAAATAATTTTTAAAAAGTTTACACTGACACAAAAAACCTTTTGTACTCTCTTTCTTTGTGTGTGTGTCTGCTCAGTCATGCCCAACTCTTTGAGATCCCATAGAATGTAGCCCACCAGACTCTTTGTCCATGGGAATTTCCAGGTAAGGATACGGGAGTGGGTTGCCATTTCTTACTCCAGGGGATCTTGCCAACCCAGGGATCAAACTCGCACTGTGCCTGCCTCCTGCATTGGCAGGCAGATTCTTTACCACTGAGCTACCAAATAAGCCCACCCGTTCTTGATTGCTTTTTTTCTTACTTGAAAGGAATGTGAATGAATGTGCATTTTTCTAATTCTGGCTTAAGAACTTTGTGAAACAGAAATCAGGTCTAAGTTCAGTTTTAATGTCACAATGGATTAGAAACAGGGAATATACAAACACATATAAATTCAAGTGTAAGATGAGATATGTTGGCTTTGCTGAAATTCAGGTATAATTTTCCAGTTTTTCATACAAACTTTATTATAAAATGCTGCTTTGTTTTTAAAATATAAATTCAAAATGCAATATAATTCCTTGAAAAAAATAATGGATTATAAAATTCTGTCCCTCTTTTTTCCAAAGTATAAGCACTTTTTTAAGTGAAACATCCTTGCCAGAAACAGAGAAAATAATGTAAATACTTTTAAATATCCATGTTCATAGGACAAATTTCACTCAAAATGAAGTTACTTTCTTCTCACTCATAGCTAACTGTTGAGGGGCACATTATGTTTATATTCATAAAAATTACAGACAATTACATAGAAAAGATAAATTTAGAAAACCCTCCTTTCAGTAATAGGAAAATGCCTAACTCATTTTTAAATTTTAAGTTTAGATACACTACCACACTGTAACTAGTGAAACTCTAGTATTAAAAGATTTTTACAATCCCTTCTCATCACTGCTAAAAGTCTATTATTAAAAGAATATTATCTTTAATTTCATTCACCCAGGCACCACTAAACATACTACAATAAACTGAAAGGAAACACTTACATGAGGTTTCTATTATCAGCCCCTCCAGGCTTCCTCAGGATGCCATGGAAGCTATAAATCTCACTTGACCATCAGACAGAAGGAGGGTTACCACTGCAGAGCTATTTTTTATTATTATTTTATTATTCAGTAAGAAAATGAATATAAATCTAATACTTTGTTAATGTACTTTAGTGAGTCATCTTAAGCATCTCACTTTGGAGACTACATTTGTTCCCATATTTTATTAAGAAATGATTATTTCTAAGTTTAAAGTTACAATCCAAGTTTAACCAAGTCTTAACCTTCCAAAGGTAAAATATATGAGTGGCTTGTATATCTTTCTCATAAAACAAAGAAATATATCTATGTATCTGTATCTGAAAGTACATATATCTATGTAACTGTATCTGTATCTGAAATTTAGAACTAACACCCAAAAAAGATGTCCTTTTCATTATAGGGGACTGGAATGCAAAAGTAGGAAGTCAAGAAACACCTGGAGTAACAGGCAAATTTGGCCTTGGAATATGGAATGAAGCAGGGCAAAGACTAATAGAGTTTTGCCAAGAAAATGCACTGGTAATAACAAACACCCTCTTCCAACAACACAAAAGAAGAGTCTATACATGGACATCACCAGATGGTCAATACCGAAATCAGATCGATTATATTCTTGGCAGCCAAAGATGGAGAAGCACTATACAGTCAGCAAAAGCAAGACCAGGAGCTGACTGTGGCTCAGACCATGAACTCCTTATTACCAAATTCAGACTTAAACTGAAGAAAGTAGGGAAAACCACTAGACCATACAGGTATGACCTAAATCAAATCCCTTATGATTATACAGTGGAAGTGAGAAATAGATTTAAGGGCCTAGATCTGATAGATAGAGTGCCTGATGAACTATGGACTGAGGTTCGTGACATTGTATAGGAGACAGGGATCAAGACCATCCCCATGGAAAAGAAATGCAAAAAAGCAAAATGGCTGTCTGGGGAGGCCTTACAAATAGCTGTGAAAAGAAGAGAAGCCAAAAGCAAAGGAGAAAAGGAAAGATATAAACATCTGAATGTAGAGTTTCAAAGAATAGCAAGAAGAGATAAGAAAGCCTTCTTCAGCGATCAATGCAAAGAAATAGAGGAAAACAACACAATGGGAAAGACTAGAGATCTCTTCAAGAAAATCAGAGATACCAAAGGAACATTTCATGCAAAGATGGGCTCAATAAAGGACAGAAATGGTATGGACCTAACAGAAGCAGAAGATATTAAGAAAAGATGTCAAGAATACACAAAAGAACTGTACAAAAAAGATCTTCACGACCCAGATAATCACGATGGGTGTGATCACTGACCTAGAGCCAGACATCCTGGACTGAGAAATCAAGTGGGCCTTAGAAAGCATCACTATGAACAAAGCTAGTGGAGGTGATGGAATTCCAGTGGAGCTATTCCAAATCCTGAAAGATGATGCTGTGAAAGTGCTGCACTCAATATGCCAGCAAAGTTGGAAAACTCAGCAGTGGCCACAGGACTGGAAAAGGTCAATTTTCATTCCAATCCCAAAGAAAGGCAATGCCAAAGAATGCTCAAACTACTGCACAACTGCACCCATCTCACACGCTAGTAAAGTAATGTTCAAAATTCTCCAAGCCAGGCTTCAGCAATGTGTGAACCATCAACTTCCTGATGTTCAAGCTGGTTTTAGAAAAGGAAGAACCACCAGAGATCAAATTGCCAACATCTCCTGGATCATGGAAAAAGCAAGAGAGTTCCAGAAAAACATCTATTTCTGCTTTACTGACTATGCCAAAGCCTTTGACTGTGTAGATCACAATAAACTGTGGAAAATTCTGAAAGAGATGAGAATACCAGACCACCTGATCTGCCTCTTGAGAAATTTGTATGCAGGTCAGGAAGCAACAGTTAGAACTGGACATGGAACAACAGACTGGTTCCAAATAGGAAAAGGAGTACATCAAGGCTGTATATTGTCACCATGTTTATTTAACTTCTATGCAGAGTACAACATGAGAAATGCTGGACTGGAAGAAATACAAGCTGGAATCAAGATTGCGGGGAGAAATATCAATAACCTCAGATATGCAGATGACAACACCCTTATGGCAGAAAGTGAAAAGGAACTCAAAAGCCTCTTGATGAAAGTGAAAGTGGAGAGTGAAAAGGTTGGCTTAAAGCTCAACATTCAGAAAACAAAGATCATGGCATTCGGCTCCATCACTTCAATGGAAATAGATGGGGAAACAGTGTCAGACTTTATTTTTCTGGGCTCCAAAATCACTGCAGATGGTGACTGCAGCCATGAAATTAAAAGACGCTTATTCCTTGGAAGGAAAGTTATGACCAACCTAGATAGCATATTCAAAAGCAGAGACATTACTTTGCCAACAAAGGTTCGTCTAGTCAAGGCTATGGTCTTTCCTGTGGTCATGTATGGATGTGAGAGTTGGACTGTGAAGAAGGCTGAGTGCCGAAGAATTGATGCTTTTGAACTGTGGTGTTGGAGAAGACTCTTGAGAGTCCCTTGGACCGCAAGGAGATCCAACCAGTCCATTCTGAAGGAGATCAGCCCTGGGATTTCTTTGGAAGGAATGATGCTAAAGCCGAAACTCCAGTACTTGGCCACCTCATGCGAAGAGTTGACTCTTTGGAAAAGATTCTGATGCTGGGAGGGATTGGGGGCAAGAGGAGAAGGGGACAACAGAGGATGAGATGGCTGGATGGCATCACTGACTCGATGGACGTGAGTCTGAGTGAACTCCGGGAGTTGGTGATGGACAGGGAGGCCTGGCGTGCTGCGATTCATGGGGTCGCAAAGAGTCAGACACGACTGAGCGACTGATCTGATCTGATCTGAAAGTAGGATAAAATTTATATGAAAGTTTTTAAAGAATAACTAACAACATATATCCATTACTGACAGGATGTATGTTAATGTTAACAGCCTAAAAGACATTAAAATCTACTATTTTCATTTTAGAGACAGAAATAAACACCCCGTCTCATTTGATTTGCCCCTATCATTTTTGGTATTTTCCTCATTAATTTTTTAACAAGAAATGCAGGACTTAGCAGCAGCAGCAGGACTCCCTTAGTAGTCCAGTGGTTAAGGTTTGCCAATGAAGGGGACGTGGGTCCAATTCCTAATTCGGGATGATTCCATGTGCTGCAGAACAACTAAGCCCACAAGCCGCAACCACTGAGGCCCTGAGACCCACGCTTCACAATAGGAGGAGCCCCCACAGTGAGGAGCCGGAGCACTGCAACCAAGAGTAGTCCTCACTCGTTGAAACTAGAGAAAGCATGTGTGCAGCAACAAAAACCCAGGGCAGTCATAAATAAATAAATTTACTTTTTTTTAAAGTTTAAAATTGAAATGCAGTATTCCCTGGCTTCTTAAAAAGAGAACTAAATATAATTTTTTCCTGATGACACAGATTCATTCACAAGTCATTCATTACTATTCTTTGAATAACAAAGCACTGTATTTGTTTTTTAATTCTGGATTCTCCACAGTTACATTTTCAGCTGTCACCTCTCTATCAGTCTAAAGCACGCTAAAGATCCCTCTAGTGCATTATTTCAAATATGCTAAGAAAGAAAATCAGACAAGTTTAAAAATTAAATATGAGCGATAACAGAGACGAAGAGATTGGTGGTTGCCAGGAGCTGGAGGGAAGGAGGAACAGGGTGTGACTGTTAATGCGTACAGGACCACTCTGCAGTAGCAAAACATTCTGGAATTATTTGGATATTGTGCTGGACTTACAACCTTCTGAATACACTAAATGAACTGCAGGCTTGCAAATGGTTGGTTTTAAGATGTGTGGACTGCATCTCAATAAAAGCAATAGAAATTTAAAATTTTGAGTCATTAAGTCCATGTATTATGTAATGCATTTTTAACTACAACCCTATGCTAACTATTGAGTGCTCTTACATTCCAGTTTGGGGCAGGTGCACACAGTGGCTAGACCTTTAACAGTGGGGAAAGAAGGGCTACTGGAGAAGAAAATGGCGGGATAGCCCTCTCTTCTATAGTTTCAGAGACTCTCCACATGATCTCCCTGCAGGGGCTAATTTGAGCTTCTTCACAGCTAGATGGTCTCAAACAGTTGAATTTGCATGGCAGCTCAGGGCCCCAAGCACAAGCATTTCAGTTAGCCTCAAAAGTCACATCATGTCACTTCTATCATATTCAATAAGCTGAAAACCACAAAACCCTTCCAGTTTCAAAGAGAGGGGACAGAGACCTCATATGCGAGAGAGGGGACAGAGACCTCATATGCGAGAACATGTGAGACACTGTTGCTGTCATGTTTGGAAAACACCATCTGCCTCAGGGCTGTTTGCCAGTAAGCCAAGTTTGCCCAAAGTCTGACTTCTACATCTGTGGGATAGAGCATATACTATTTTACTAATGCAGTATGTTCATTTAAGCACAGGCACTAAAACTGAAATTTAAAAGGATATGATTTTTAAAAATTAGAAGTCGTATTTCTTTCCTTCACTCCACTTTGGGGATCAGATCTATCAACAATGAAATTTCATTCTTAGTAAGAAAAATTTCAGTCAAACCATGGTTTTGAAGAAAAAAATGTTAACTGAAAATATAAATAGACAAGAAAACACAAAAGTAAATACCACATTTCATCAATTCTAAGGCTCTTTTAATTTTCATATTTTAGTATCTCTGAAATAATGTGTGTATTATATTCAGTGGTTATCTTTTTTTGGTCAGGCAGCAGTCCTATGAAATATGGTGGTTATTTCTGTTGACTAAGTGTAACCATTCATGTCAAGAAACCACTAAGTATCATCTGAATATGAGGTTTATCTTTAAAACCTTCCGTTAACACCTTCTGATAAAAATCAAGTAAACACCAGCATCAAAATTTGCAAAATGGGTGACAGTGGCTTTGAAAAAAATCCAAGATGATAATGAAGCACTTTAAAAATGTTACATCATCAATATTTTTAATGGCCAAGAAAATAATTGTGGTGAGTTAACACAGATGTCAAGAACTCCTTATCAAAAAGTGATGCAGAAGATTTCAACTGAATATCAAACAGTTTTAGGTATACCTTATATAATTTGCTTATATTTTCCTTTATACACACACACACGGAAGAGAAACAGTAAAAATTCTCATGTTCAAATAAGTCTAAAAGAGTCCTTTCAATAAGTATTGAATAAAATATCTCACTGGTGACAAATAATAATCAGTTAGAAGATATAATGAGTGAGAAAACACCATTTACAAGTGAAACATAAAATAAAATAATTAAGAATAAACTTAAGAAATCTAGAATATATAAAGCAAATAACAAACTTTCTTGAAAACTATAAAAGTAGGCTTGAACATACAGAAAGACATCCCATGTTCTAGGTGAAAATGCTTCAAAGTAATTAAGATGTCAGTTCCACCTAAGATATTTAATAAATGTAAATGTGTTCCCAATGAAAACATCAATGAACTCTATAATGGAATTAGACAAGTAGATACTAAAATATAGCAAAATAAATTAGCCTGATGTGAAGAACTGACTCCCCATTGTAGTTTTGATTTGTACTATGGTTTTTCTGGTGGTCATGTATGGATGTGAGAGTTGGACTGTGAAGAAGGCTGAGCGCCGAAGAATTGATGCTTTTGAACTGTGGTGATGGAGAAGACTCTTGAGAGTCCCTTGGACTGCAAGGAGATCCAACCAGTCCATTCTAAAGGAGATCAGCCCTGGATGTTCTTTGGAAGGAATGATGCTGAAGCTGAAACTCTAGTACTTTGGCCACCTCATGAGAAGAGTTGACTCACTGGAAAAGACTCTGATGTTGGGAGAGATTGGGGGCAGGAGGAGAAGGGGACGACAGAGAATGAGATGGCTGGATGGCATTACTGACTCAATGGACGTGACTTTGAGTGAACTCCAGGAGATGGTGAGGGACAGGGAGACCCGGCGTGCTGCAATTCATGGGGTCGCAAAGAGTCGGACACGACTGAGCGACTGAACTGAATGATTAATGATGTTGGGCATGTTTTCACGTGTTTATCGGCCATTTGTATTTTCTTTTTTGAAGAGATGCTAAAAGACAAACTGGGAGAAACTATTTGCAACATACAACAAAGACAGAAGGCTAGTAACCCTCTCATGCCACATCAGGTGGCCAAAGTATTGAGGCTTCAGCTTCCGTATCACTCCTTCCAGTGAATAATCAGGATTGACTGGTTTGATCTCCTTGAAGTCCAAGGGACTCTCAAGAGCCCTCTCCAACACCACAGTTCAAAAGCATCAATTCTCCAGAGCTCAATTTAGAGCATTAAGAGACAGTTTCAGAGTAAAATGGCAACCCACAGAATGGGAAAACATATTTACAAATCACGTGTCTGACAAGAGATTATCAGCTAGAATCTATGGAGAACTCCTAAAATTCTACAACAAACCACCTTATTCAAGAATAAGCAGGGACTTCTGTGTAAAGCCAGTGGTCAAGACTCTACACTTCCAACACAGGGCACTCAATCCCTAGTCCAGGAACTAAGACCCCACATGCCACTTGACACAGCCAAAAAATATTTTTTTAAAGAAAGCAAAAGACTTAAGCATCTCTTCAAAACTACAATGGGGATTCCCCTGATGGTTTAGTGATTGAGAATCCCCCTGCCAATACAGGGGACACAAGCCCAGGAAGATCCCACACGCCACTCAACAACTAAGCCCACACAGCATAGCCACTAAGCCAGAGCTCCAGAGCCAGGAGTCACAACTACTGAGCTCACGAGAGTGTGCTCATGACTTAGAAGAAAATAAGCAAATGAAAGCCAAACCAGAAAACAAGCTGACTGCCTGCAAGAAAGAAAAAAAAGATGTTCCACTTATACAACAAAAATTTTAATTAAATCAAGAAAGATGGAAAGGAGGGAAAACAAAAATCAAAACCAAGAATTCAACTGCAGTTCAAAATAACACCATAGTCATACAAAAGGGAGAGAGAGGTTAAGTCGAGTAATTTAGGAACACAATATTTGACTGTGTGTGTGTCACATACACACAGACGGAGTAGGAAGCTTAACTGCAAACAAATTCTCAATCTTTTTCGTAGGTGAACCTTTTGTACTTTAACACTGGTATAAGCACAGCAATTATAAAACTACGTAAGAAGTACTCTATGTAAATGGGATATGTAGATACTTTTGGAAGCTGGGGTTCTCAGTGTGAAGGAGACATACATTTATAGACTGAGGGGAGATGAGCAAGAATCCTATAGGGATGGACTTGATTTGAGGAGGGCAGTGTAAACTCATAAATTGTACTATATATATATGTGTGTGTGTATGTGTACATGCATACATGTAAGCCTGTAATTAAATATGAATGTATGTATACAAGTACATATACTCATATTTTCATATATAAATACATGCATTTTTTCTTCCTCTATCAACTGAAAAAAATCCATAAGCAAAGATGCCTCAGGGATAATGAGAACACCTAACATCCAAATCTGGGTCTCTATAAGATTATTCTCCACAAAGGAACCTAGGTTCCTCATAAAAGCGGCTCATTCCAGAAAAGGTATAAGATTAGCCTGGACCAGGGACAGATCAAGGTGCTGGAACAGAAGGGCATGGGGTTCACCTTCTCCCACAAATACTGGGTTGGCCAAAAGGTTCATTCGGGTTTTTGCTTAACATCTTATGGTAAACCCCTAATGAACCTTTTGGCCAACCCAATATATCAAAAATACATCTACGTGTGGTACAGTTGTCACAGAATACCTGCTGAATGATGGCAGATAATCTCATAAAACCAAAATTACAAGAAAGATAACCACATAGCCAGGTAGGATGAAAGAAAAAAAAAAAAAAGCAATGGGGACAGGAGCTGCATCCCTGGGAGGGAGCTGCAAAAGAAGAAAGCTTCCCTCACCCTGGCCAGCCCCTTCTCCAGGGGGAGACCAGCGGGACCGAAAGGAGCTTCAGAGGCTCAGAGGAGAGTATAGCAGCTGCCTGGCAGCAGCCAGAATAGAGAGAACTGTATAGAAGGTCCTGGCTACCTTGCTGAGTTCTCAGCCCAAGATGAGAGTCTGCTAGAGCTTCGTGGGGGCTCGGGGCGGAAGGATGCTGGGTGCTCAAACTCAGGCTTCAGAGGACAGACTTGGCGAAAGGACTGGGGTTGGCTGTGTGGAGACAGGCTGAAGGGGTGGGAGTAAGGTGTGCACCCAGGGACGTACGGGGGAAGGAACCCACGTCCACCATTAAAGCCCCACTACAAACATTCATGCACAAAGGGAGGGCAGAGCCCACCACAGAGGCTTCCCTCTTGGTGTGCTCCCAGTGGGCGTGGCCATGCGAGTTCTGGGCCAGTGCACCAGCGCCAGCAGGCTGCCCACTGCGGAGGCAAGGCTGGAATCCAAGCCAGCCCCAGAGGCCATGCAGGTTCAGACACGGGCTCAACCGGAGTGTGCGGCGGCTATGGGGTCTGTGGATTCCAGTGCCACAGGCAGTTTCTTAAACTCAGTGCCTTCAGGCGTCCAAGCAAACAACTGGTGTGGCTGCAGGTTCAAGTGTGAGTGTGCACTCAGAGGCGGAGCCAGCGTCCAGGATGACTCACAGCTTCCACGGAGAGTCCAGATGTGCAACTACCACAGTCCTGGCACCAGATCTGTGCCTGTGAACCTGCACTGGTAGCTTTGTGAGAACAGTGCCTGAGGGACACCTGGGCCAACGGCCTGAATTTCCAAGGCTGAGGCCGGGCTGAGCACAGTGCTAAAAGCAGTGTCCCTTGTGAGCCCGCACACAGGTAACAAGTGACGTCACAGAGCTCACTTTATGATGAACAGCTCCTACGGAGGAAAACCCAGTGTCTCCTCTCCCAGAGGGAGTGCTCTGGTCCCACTACCTCACATGGCAGCTCAAAAACAGTTCTGGAGTATCTACTCCAACAGCTGGGGAGCAGACTCTGCCCCTGCCAGGGCTTTGACAACCACAGATCAAGGAGAAGGCCCCACTCAACATCCAGTAGGGCTCCGATCACCACACACCAGTATGCCTGGGTCAGTGCCAGTACACATGGATCAAAGACAGAGCAGGCATCCAAGCTAAAAATAGCCTTCACACCAAAATACTAGACTCATACAGGCGGCACAAAGGACGTTCCCACACAGAACAGCCCTTTGACACCACAGTAGATAACTGCTTCTCCTAAACTCATAGTCTGAGAAACGCAAATAAAATGAAGAAGCAGAGGAGCCACTTCCAACTAAAAGATCAAGAGAATTCCCTTGAAAGAACAAACAATAAAACAGACATCTTCCAGTCTACCAGATCCCAAGTTCAAAAGGGAGGTTATAAGAATACTAAAGGACTCTACCGGTGGTCCAGTGGTAAAGAACTCACCTGCCAATACAGGGGGCACAGGTCCAATACCTGGTCCAGGAAGATTCCACGGGCCACAGGGCAACTGAGCCTGGGCACCACGACCAGAGAAGCCACCTCAGTAGGAGGCCTACACTACAACTAGGGAACAGCCCCCAACTGGTGCAACGAGAGAGAGCCCTCAGACAGCCACGAAAACCCAGCACAGCACCAACAACAAATAAAACACTGAATGAAGAAAGCCAACAGGCAAGAACACTGGAGTGGGTTGCCATTTCCTTCTCCAATGCATGAAAGTGAAAAGTGAAAGTGAAGTCGCTCAGTCATGTCCGACTCCTAGCGACCCCATGGACTGCAGCCTATCAGGCTCCTCCGTCCATGGGATTTTTCCAGGCTGGAGTGGGGTGCCATTGCCTTCTCCGCAATGGAAATGCAGACTACTGTAAAAAGGACCTAGAAACTATAAAGAGGATTAAAATGAGAAAACACACTAGTCAAGACAAAAGCTGAGATAAAGGCAATAAACAGCAAATTGGACAATGCAGAAGAAATAACTGATCTCGAAGACAGACTAAAGAAAATCAACAATCAGAACAGCAGACAGAAAGACAAATGAAAACAATGAAAGCAGTATAGAAAACCCTTGGGTAACACAAAACATCCCAATCCACACCTAACAGGCAATCCCAGAAAGACATGAAAGAGAAATGAAATGTATCTGAAAAAATTACAGGAATTCCCTGGCAGTCCAGTGGTTGGGAATCTATGCTTTCACTGCTGCAGGTCCAAATCCAATCACTGGTCAGGGAACTAATAGCCCATAAGCTACATGGTACAGCCAAAAAAAAAGGATAGAAAAGAAATTAAGGTTGAAAGCTTTCCAAGCCCAAAAAAGGAAACAGATATCCAGGCACAGGAAGGAAAGAGTCCCAAACAAGATGAATCCAAACAGACAGATATCAAGACATATAATTAAAATGGGAAAAGTTAAAGTGAGGATTCTAAAGGCAGCAAGAGAAAAACAAAGAGTTAATTACAAGGGAATCCTCATAAGGTTATCAGTTGATTTCTCCACAGAAACGCTGAAGGCCAAAACAGAGTGTGGCAAGATACAGAGACCTGGAAGGGCAACACCTGCAATCTAGGATACTCTATATGGCAAGACTATCATTGAGAATAGAAGGAAAAATAAAGAATTTCTCAAATAAGCAAAAACAAAAAGAATAAAGCAAGGCTAAACTTATCCTAAAAGAAATAGTCAAAGACTGTCTCTAAATAGAAAAAAAGCAAGAAATCTATAACAAAAGAAAAATGAGAGTTGGAAAGTACATCATTTAAATAAGTCAGTGCATGCAAGCTCTCTCAGTTGTGTCCAACTCTTAGCCATTTCCTTCTCCAGGGGATCATAATCATACCAACCCAGGGATCAAATCTGCCTCTTAAGCAGTGGCAGACGAATTTCGTACCACTGAGACCACCTGCGAAGCCCCAAAGAAGTACAAAGATTTTTTTTTTTTAATAGCCTGGAACATATTACAATGTCAGAATATATGGCAGTACATCAAAAGCTGAGCATCAAAATACTTAAGGACAGTAATGAATTACAAATAGGAAAAAACGGGAATCTAAGAGTTTATATCAATAATAGATAAATGTATAAATGGGAGAAAACAGTGGATTCTTGCTTAAGCTAGAATGTCAAAAGTTGACTGGTAAACATGAAGGAATGCTGGAGTCAAAATCATTTTGCAATTATCATTATAAACATTTGTTTAGGCAAAAATCCTCCATGGATGTTAAACCTAGAAAAATTTTTTGATTTTTTGATGAGGAGCACGAAATGCTACATGAAACTCAAGACTACATGAATCAAGACTGCTGGGAAAAATATCAACACCCTCAGATATGCAGATGGCATACCACTCTAGTGGCAGGAAGCAAAAAGGAACTAAAGAGCCTCTTGAGGAGGGTGAAAGAGGAGAGTGAAAAAGCTGGCCTAAAACTCAACATTCAAAAAACTATGATCATGGCATCTGGTCCCATCACTTTATGGCATACAAATGGGGGAAAAAAATGGAAACAGTGGCAGATTTTATTCTCCTGGGCTCCAAAATCACTACAGAAAGTGACTGCAACAACCAAATTTAAAGACGTTTGCTGCTTAGAAGAAAAGCTGTAACAAACCTAGATATCATATTAAAAAGCAGAGATATCACTTTGCCAAGGTCCGTCTAGTCAAAGCTATGGTTTTTCCAGTAGTCATGTATGGATGTGAGAGTTGGACCATAAAGAAGGCTGAGCACCAAAGAATTCATGCTTTTGAACTGTGGTGTTGGAGAAGACTCATGAGAGTCCCTTGAAGTGCAAAGAGATCAAACCAGTCAATCTCAAAGTAAACCATTCCTGAATATTCATTGGAAGGACTGATGCTGAAGCTGAAACTCCAATACTCTGGCTATCTGATGCAAAGAGCTGACTCAGTGGAAAAGATCCTGATGGTGGGAAAGATTGAAGGCAGGAGAAGGGGGTAACAGAGGATGAGATGGTTGGATGGCACCACTGACTCAATGGACATGAGTTTGAGCAGCTCTGGGAGATGGTAAAGGACAGGGAAGCCTGCGTGCTGCAGTCTATGGGGTCTCAAAGAGTCAGACGTGACTTAGGGACTGAACAACAAACAAAAGATAAGTGCATAGTTTTAAAGTGTCTCCTCATAGACTGCTTATTAATTGCAAGGGCAAAAATAATGGTTATGCAGTGGAGAAATCAGACAAGCAAGTAATAAAATTAACATCATCAGATGAGATCAGTCGCTCAGTCGTGTCCGACTCTTTGCGACCCCATGAACTGCAGCACACCAGGCCTCCCTGTCCATCACCAACTGCCGGAGGTCACTCAGACTCACATCCATTGAGTCAGTGATGCCATCCAGCCATCTCATCCTCTGTCGTCCCCTTCTCCTCCTGCCCCCAATCCCTCCCAGCATCACAGTCTTCTCCAATGAGTCAACTCTTCGCATGAGGTGGCCAAAATACTGGAGTTTCAGCTTTAGCATCATTCCTTCCAAAGAAATCCCAGGGTTGATCTCCTTCAGAATGGACTGGTTGGATCTCCTTGCAGTCCAAGGGACTCTCAAGAGGCTTCTCCAACACCACAGTTCAAAAGCATCAATTCTTCGGCCCTCAGCCTTCTTCACAGTCCAGCTCTTACATTCATACATGACCACAGGAAAGACCATAGCCTTGACTAGGCGAACCTTTGTTGGCAAAGTAATGTCTCTGCTTTTGAATATGGTATCTAGGTTGGTCATAACTTTCCTTCCAAGGAGTAAGCATCTTAATTTCATGGCCACACACACCATCTGCAGTGATTTTGGAGCCCAGAAAAATAAAGTCTGACACTGTTTCCACTGTTTCTCCATCTATTTCCCATGTAGTGATGGGACCAGATGCCATGATTTTCGTTTTCTGAATGTTGAGCTTTAAGCCAACCTTTTCACTCTCCACTTTCACTTTCATCAAGAGGCTTTTGAGTTCCTCTTTACTTTCTGCCATAAGGGTGGTGTCATCTGCATATCTGAGATTATTGATATTTCTCCCGGCAATCTTGATTCCAGCTTGTGTTTCTTCCAGTCCAGCATTTCTCATGATGTACTCTGCATGTAAGTTAAATAAACATGGTGACAATATACAGCCTTGACGTACTCCTTTTCCTATTTGGAACCAGTCTGTTGTTCCATGACCAGTTCTAACTGTTGCTTCCTGACCTGCATACAGATTTCTCATCAGTGAAGACCAAATAAACATTGTGGGACTCCAGATTTCACGGCTTAAGAAAAACACAACGTAACTTATGTAGAATTAGTATCAGGAATGCATAACCTGAATCTAATCATGAGCAAATATCAGAAAAACTCAAAACAAGGAACACTCTAACTTAAAAAAAAAAAAAAAGCTTATTCTATTTACCAACATCATAAAAGACAAAGGAAGAAGGTAGAAATATTCTAGACCTAAAAAAACTAAAGAGGGCTTCCCTGGCTCAGCAGTAAAGAATCCGCCTGCCAAAGCTGGAGACGTGGGTTCAAGCCCTGGTTGGGAAGATTCCACATGCCATACAGCAACCAAGCCCCTGTGCCACAGCTCCCAAGCCTGTGCTCCAGAACCCGGGAGCCGCACCCATTGAAGTCCGCGTGCCCAGAGCCCGAGCGCCACAAGAGAAGCCACCACAACCGGAAGCCCGAGCACCGCAACCAGAGAGCAGCATCCGCTTGCCACGGCTAGAGGAAAGCCCGAGCAGCAACGAACGCCCCGCACAGCCAAATAAATAAATAAAATTTAAAAAAAAAAAAATACTAAAGAAACAGCACAAGTAAATTCAATAGCTGACCCTAAACTGGAACCTGATAGGAGAGGAAAAAATGTAAGATAGTATCGTCAAATGACAAAAATGAAGCGTAGACAGTGTATTAAAAATATTTTATCAAAGTTAAATTTGTTGAATTGAAGTTGATAACTATATTTTGGTTATGTAAGAGATATCCTTCTTCACCATGGCATTAGGACTGAACTGCCAATATGCTCAACTTATTTTCAAATGTCAGAAATAAACTGTGTATACACATTTAGAGAAGCAAGCAATGGTAAGACAAATGAGATGGACTGTTAATAATCAGTGAATCTAGAAAAAGGATATGCAGGTGTTCCTGCAACTTTTAAGTTTGAAATTATTAACAAATAAATACTGTTTTAAAAGTTAGTGATAAGAAAGCATTGTTTCACAGTTCAATATTTTTTTCTCTTTATTAATGGTACATAAAATATTGATACATCTAACAATTAATACCACCTTAAGAGTTAGAAAAAAACTAGCAAATGGGCAAAGAAAAAAACAAATCTTTGGTAAGTTTTCTTTTCAACTAACCAGCTCTTAGGGAAAAAGAAGACCCACCACTTACACTAAATTAAGACTACCTGAGGTACAAAAGACTTAGTATTATCAACCTGATCTTCAAACAAGTGGGACTTTTTCATCATTTCTTATTTTGTTCTCTAATATGTGTGCTTACTTAACAATCAGAAAAGTACCTACATATACTGTAAGGAAATCAATGCATAGCTATTTTAAATATGTAATATGTTTTAAATGGGCTGTAAATGATTAAAAAATAAAACACCCTTTGAAAACTAGGCTTAGAGGTTACTGGAAACTGTTTTAGATTGCTTAATTAACAGGTTACCATCCAAAATTAAATGTTAACAAAGGACAAACTAAAAACAAGGGAAAGAATGTAAGATTACAGTACATCCAGGATTCAAATATAGTGTGTGGTAAAAACAATTCAATTGCCAGGAAAAAAAAAAAAAAAGAGATAAATGCCAAGATTACCAGAGATTTTTGCTTTCATCTGCATGCTACAGCGTGTTTGTCAAAAAGAAAAGCCCACAAAGTTAAAAGTACAGGTTACTTTTGAAATTCACTTGATTTTTACCTCTGTATGTCTCCTTCTAGAAGGAGACAGAAACCACTAACAGAGTCAAATGAATGCTACAGAGGACAGCTAGCAAATGTAAAAGGCACAGAATGTAGGGCAATGCTTATCAGTATCACAAAGTAGAATGAGGAGACTACGAAAGTAATGTTAGAAATTTAGGCAACTCACTGAGCTGGGAAAACACTCTGAGAAACCCACACTGTGACTTGTGCATTTAAGCAAACGACAGGTGCAAAACTGAGCAGGGGCAGGAATAAGCTGTGCTAAGTAACTTCCTAGGAACTGTCCAGTCTGAGGATTCTTTCACTTTAAAGTGCCCCACTCCAGCTAGAAGCTACAGAAGGTGAATTCAGTAAACGTCCTATTTATTTTTTTAATGCTTTTATGCTGAAGTATCAAATGTAGGAACTGAACTAACAGGGTCACAACTGGTCCCTCCAAGTCGGTCACAGACCATCTACCGTCAGCTGCTCCAGCACTGCCGCGTTTCCTCTGTATGTTTTCTTTTCTGCTGTTCACCCCACGGAGAGGCCTGCACGATCCTGGTGCCCCACAAGGGACGAAAGCAAGTCCTCAGCAGCAAAAGCACGGAGGCCTACCCACTGGACCACCAGGGAATTCACCGGTTCCTTTACATTTCTTCTCTAAGATGCCAAAAATCAAAATCTGCAGTAACGTGAAATACATTTCTCCACTTTGTTTCTGCTATTATTAAAAAATATTTACTTGATTAAAAGAAAATGATACACAAAGACAAAAAGTAGAATGGTATTTGCCTGAGGCGAGATGTAGAGATTCACTTGTGCAAGATAAAGAGCTCTGGAGATGGATGATGATGAAAGATGTGTATAACAGTATGAATGTACTTAATACCACTGAACTGTATCCTTTAAAAATGGTTAAGATGGTAAACTTTGTTATATACATTTTAACACAATTTTTTAAATTAGAGGAAAAAAGAAAATAATAGTTGATAACCCAAATATCAAGAAGTTAAAAAAAACCCTATAAAAATCAGACTAATGAGCTCAAAATCCACTAATCTCCAGATATTAAAGGGTAAGTTATACGACCTGATTTAATAGCTCTCAATAGCATCATTATGTTACTAAAACCATATAACTATTATTCAAGCTTATAAGTGAAATTCTTTTCAATCTGTTTACATTATTTGTAAATGAAAAAATTAAGAGTGATTAAGTGATTAAGGAAGTCAGCAGTTAAGAATCCGTCTTGCAATACTGGGGACACAGGTTCCACCCCTGGTCAAGGTACTAAGATCCCACATGCTCCGGAGCAGCTAAGCCCGCATGCCACAACTACTGAGCCCAAACACAAGCAGACAGTCTGAACGCCACAACAAAAGATCCCACATGCCACCCAATTAATTAATTAAAATGTGATTAAATTATTAGGATGAAGTCATATCTAACTCAGAAGTGGAAGAATTAGGTTTAAAACCAGTTCTCTCTCCATTGCATAATGTCTGTTCAAAATAAAATGTATTAGCGTATCAAGTATACTTCAGTTTAAAAATATAATAAATACAATGTGTGTGTGTGTGTGTGTGTGTGTGTGTGTGTGTGTGTGTGTTGTTAGTCAGTCAGTCATGTCTGACTCTTTGCAACCCCACGGACTATAGCTCGCCAGGCTCCTGTTCATGGAATTTTCCAGGTAAGAATACTGGAGTGGGTAGCCATTCCCTTCTCCAGGGGATTTTCCCAACCCAGGGATCAAACCTGGGTCTCCTCATTGCATGCAGATTTTTACTACCTGAGCCACCAGGGAAGCCCAATAAATAAATAAAATACAACGTATTAGAATCAAGTATTTGACATTACTTACCTGGGTGATACAAAATATTCCATTAAACAAAAGTTCCTGATTATTTACTGCAAACTGCAAGCGTGTAGGAATTTTTTTCCCCAGGAGCCTCATCCAGAGGGTGGTTCTTCGTACTCTTGGCAGATGACAGGTAAGAATTAGAGACTAGTCATCTGAAGACTCAAGATGTTTACTAGAAAAAGAAATGGTGTGTGGCTTCTCTCTACTTCTGAGATGTTTTCATTCAGGCATGCATTCATTATTTATTCATGTATTTAACAAATATTTATTTAATTCCTATTCTGCCATGCTCTTTCCAGCCTCTGGAAAAGACTCCTTAGTGCAAGTCATAAGGCTCATTTCCTACACTACCCCCTTCAACAAGCTCAAGTGAAGTGAAGTCACTCAGTCGTGTCCGACTTTGCAACCCCATGGACTGTAGCCTGCCAGGCTCCTCCACCCATGGGATTTTCCAGGCAAGAATACTGGAGCAGGTTGCCATTTCCTTCTCCAGGGGATCTTCCCAACCCAGGGATCAAACCCAGGTCCCTCGCACTGCAAGCAGACTCTTTACCATCTGAGCCACCACCAGCCACAGTCAGCAACAGCAGATGAATCGAACCCATGTCTGCCGCATGACAGGCAGATTCTTTACCAGCCGAGCCACAAGGGAAGTCCTCCATAGCTCAAAGGCAGCTCAAATTTTTCTGAACCATAAAATGAGGAAAGTAAACCACAAAAAAACTGCTAATAAAACTAGCTGATTACATACAACCTGTTAACATCCAATAAGAGAGAAATATATGCTATACAAAAGAAAATTTTGTAATCTAAATGACTTAATAGTTAGGATTTGCTATTTTATCCAGTATTTCAAAATAAATACGCAATTTCTTAACTGACATGCCATCTTTCATGAAAAAATTAAAATGGTAGTCCATTATAAATCTTTATCCTAAACACTAATCTTCCTTCATATTCTAATATACACATTTTCTTCTTTATTGTGCTTCGATTTACCAAAGAAATTTCAAATTGTGTGTGTGTGTAATAAACAAAAGGAGAGGCTTTGACTTTTATTTTATTATACTCAGACTTAAATGTGGAAGAAAGAAGTAGAGACGTTAATGAAATCATAAAAGCAGTAGCACAACTACAATATACAAATCACAAAACCATTCTCACTAGAAGCAAATTCTCTAACATTCATTTGTGCACCTAGCTGTCTTACTCGTCAGAGTATAAACTTATGTTTAGTAAGTATAAAAAGAGTAAAATTTTAAGCCAAAGGATTTTCTTCCCACAAACTCTTACTTACTTCCAAAATAAATCCTGAGAGAGAAGCTCCACTATGGAACTAGTAAAATCAAAGTAACTACTGTATGTTAGTTGGGTCTATGTCAATCATACTTGTTTTTTTAAGATTGACTTATTGATTTATATTCGGCTGTGCTGGGTCTTTGCTGCTGCTTGTGGCCTTAACTCTCTGGTGTGGTGCCCAGGCTTCTCACTGTGCTGGCCTCTCCTGCTGCAAAGCACAGGCTCTGGGCACATGGGCTTAACTGCTCTGTAGCAGTGGGACCCTCACACACCACGTGTGAAGGCGACAGAGGACTCACGTCCCCTGCGTTGGCAGGTGATTCTTAACCACTGGATCACCAGGGAAGTCTCAGTGTTAATCACACTTTAAAGTGTTTTTATTCAGCATTTTAGCCAAGACAAAAATTTAATATATATATGTTGAAATCTAGAACTCACATAAATTTAATAGATATATTTTTATATCCTCCTGTTGGGGAAGAAAATGGTATTCAAGAATGACACCCAGAAGTCCAAATAACTTCACTAATCCAATTACTAAACTAACATCAACATTCTTCCAGTATGCTTAATACATAAATGTTATAACTAAGTACATATTAAAAGCATACTCTTCACACTCACACAGGCATACTTATCTATTTGTAACACGAAACCAGTCTATTAATAGTGCTTCCAGGTAGCCCAAATCGAAAAGTTATATATTAAAAAGAACCAAAATAGGTTAAGGGCTTCCCCAGTGGCTCAGACAAGTTCACTCACCTTCTGAACACCGTTCCTATGATACCAAACTCAGAGCAGTATCTGTTATCAGAAATTAGATTAGTAAACGTCTATCTCAAATACAGAAGAAAAAAATAAAGTCAAACCCCATGTACAGACACATGTTGACCCTAGACAATTTTAAATATAAAACCATTTCAAGGGATAAAGAAGCAAAACACCACTCACTCAAAACAAACGAGTACAGCACATACTGGACCCTGTTACTGAGCACAGGACTACCACACTTAACACACCATCTCATCAATTTTTTATAAACTCTGGCAGCAGACTTTAGGTTCCTAGAAAATTGTTCCCCAAAGATTAGCTATCTTAAAGCCTTAAAATTCCAAGGAACAAATTATGAGAACTAAAGAAAACAAAAATATAGAAGCCATATATCATTAATTAAAACAACATATGAATAAATGAAAGAATGTTGATAATGACTGAAGTTGGCTGACAAGTACATAGGCATTCTCTCACATTTCTGAATATGTTTGAAATTTTCCATGATAAAATTATTTTTGATTAAGGCTTACCTGGTAGCCAGATAGTAAAGAATCTGCCTGCAAGGTAGAGACCTGGGTTCCATCACTGAGTTTGGGAAGATCCCTGGAGAAGGGAACGGGCACCCACTCCAGTATTCCTGCCTGGAGGATTCCATGGACAGAGGAGCCTGGCGGGCTTCAGTCCATGGCGTCGCTAAGAGTCAGACACAACTGAACAGCTAACACTTTCATTCACTTTATTTTCACATTAAGAGAAAAATAACAATCGGAAGGATAAATTTTCTTGCCCAAGATCACAAATGAGCTTAACTGAGAATCACAACCAATAAAGGAGGGAGAAAGAGAGAAGAGGTGAGGGACAAAAAGGAGGGAGACCATAGGATGGCTAAAGGCAAAGAAGTCACCACTGCACTCACACACAGAAGACAAAAGCAGAGACACAGGATCCAAGGAAATCCACAAGCTCCAAGAGTCTCACAGTATTCAATGACAACTACTCAAGGAAAAAGACAAAAAGACAACTGAACTTTAAAACCTGTAATTATGCTGTTAATGTAAATATCTGTGCACTTTCCTTTAGCTCCAACACATCAAATCCTGAAAAAATTCCATTTCTGCCCCCACTAATAACCACAAAAAGATACAGAAGGCCTCCATGCTGGCCCAGTGGTAAAGAATCCGCCTGTCAATGTATGAGAAAACGGGTTCGAACCCTGACCCAGGAGGATCCCACATGCCTTGGAGCAGCGAAGCCTGTGTGGCACCACTACAGAACGTGCGCTCCAGAGCCCGAGGGACCCATGAGCCACCTCCACGGAGCCCTCACGCCCGAGAGCCCACACTCCACCACGACAGAAGCCACCCCAGAGTGAAGCCCCCCACCACAACTGCAGAGGAGCCCCTGCCCGCCACAACCACAAGAAGGGCCCCTGCGGCAACAAAGAGCCAGCAGAGCCAAAAACAAAGACACACACATGTATATCAAAACTGCCCGTGAGTAAATCTGAACAAAGAGAAAGGCAAGAGAAAATACGAAAACTGTGCCTCAGAAGTAAACTGAAATGCTAACACTTGATTCATTAAACTGAAAGCCATTAACCTCCAAATATAGAGAGAGAAATGTGTTGCAGTTTACAGACTTGCGCACCAGAGCAAGTTCTGGCCCTAACCAGCTGGCCTAACTGGGACACACCACTGATCCTCAATTTCCCCACCCAAAACTTGAGAGAATTAGTGTTTTATTTCTAAGGTTCCTCCCATGCTCTGACATGCTATAAAGGTGCTGTAATATGCTAAGAAATGCAAATGCAAATACAGGCATTATCTTACTTTCCTGCATGCACTTCATTGAGCTGTGTAGATGCTGAATCTTTTATAAATCAGAGATTTATGGCAACCCTGCAAGCTCAAAAATCATTGCAGATGGTGACTGCACCCATGAAATTAAAAGACGCTTGCTCCTTGGAAGAAAAGCTATGACCAACCTAGACAGCTTATTAAAAAGCAGAGTACTGACAAAGGTCCATCTAGTCAAAGCTATGATTTTTCCAGCAGTCATGTATGGATGTGAGAGTTGGACTATAAAGAAAGCTGAGTGCCAAAGAACTGAGGCTTTTGAACTGTGGTGTTGGAGAAGACTCTTGAGAGTCTCTTGGACTGCAAGGAGACCAAACCAGTCCATCCTAAAGGAGATCAGTCCTGAATATTCATTGGAAGGATGATTTTGAAGCTGAAACTCCAACACTTTGGCCACCTGATGTGAAGAACTGCCTCATTGGAAAAGACCCTGATGCTGGGAAAGATTGAAGGCAGGAGGAAAAAGGAACGACAGAGGATGAGATGGTTGGATGCCATCACCGACTGGGTGGACATGAGTTTGAGCAAGCTCCGGGAGATGGTGATGGACAGGGAAGCCTGGCGTGCTGCAGTCCAAGGGGTCACAAAGACTCGGATGCGACTGAGCTGAGTCAAGCAAGCCTATCCATGCCATGTTTCCAACAGTGTTTGCTCATGTCTCTGTGCCACATTTTGGTAAAATTTTCCAGATAACTGCCCCTCAATCTCTGCTTCTGGGTGCCATTTCCAAAAATGGAGCTGTCCTGCTTGATGCTTCTGCCATCGCTGGTGCCCAGCAGGAATCACTCTCATGGCAGCCATTCACCCAAGTCAAAGTTCAGAAAACTCTTCTCAGGAAAATTCCCCTGTGGTCCAATGGCTGGGACTCCGTGCCACCACTGCAGGGCACATGGGCCGGATCCCCGGTCAGAGAACTAAGATCCCACACGCTGTGGGGCGCAGCCAGAAGAAAACCAACTCTGTGCTGGGGTCGAAACTCTTCTAGGGATCTCATCATCATCATACTTACTACAGTGATCTGTGATCAGTGATCGCTGGTGTGACTATTATAATTGTTGGGGCATGTTTTAGCAATAAAGCATTTTTAAATTAAGGTATGTCCATTTTAATTTTAGGCATAATACTACGCACACCTAACCAGAATGCAATATAACTTTCTTATGTACTGGAAAACCAAACAATTTCTGTGACTCACTTTACTATGACAGTCTAGAATTGCACCTGCAATATCTCTTAAGCATGCCTCTGTTGTTGCTGCCTCTGGTTCAAAACAAAACATTAAAGGTAATTAAGAAGGGGAGAGGGGCGAGAGAAAGGATACGTGTATTTACGTGTGCCTGAGTCCCCGCTCTGCTCACCTGAAACTACTGCAACACTGTTAGTCAGCTATGCCCTAATATAAAATAAAAAATTTTAAAAAAAGAAAGAAGGGGAGAAAGACTTCCCCAGTGGTTTGGCGTTCAGGACTTTGCCTTCCAATGCAGCAGGTACAGGTCTGATCCCTGGGACTTAAGATCCCACATGCCTTGCGGCCAAAAAACAAAATATTGTAACAAACTCAACAAAAGACTTTAAACATCATCCACATCAAAAAAAAAAAATCTTGAAAAGAAAAAAAGGAGAGAACTTGTCAGCAAACAGAAATGAGAAATCAAAAGGCAATCATCTCAAGGATAGAGGGTAAAAGGGAAAAATCAGTCTATTTTAAGTAATTTACTGACTAAATTCACATCCCACGAGTTTGACTAAACAGTATTACCCATAAATTTTGGTGGTTTTTAATTATTTTTGATTACATATGTTAAAAGGGGCAGTGAACAATGTCAACCACAGAAATAGCTGAAGTATGATTCTTACGCTTATGTCTTAATTCAAATCACAGACTAGTCACTGGGAAAGGACTAGATCAAGGCTGTATACTGTTCCCCTGCTTATTTAACTTATACGCAGAGTACATCACACAAAATGCTGAGGTGGCTGAAGCACAAGCTGGAATCAAGATTGCCAGGACAAATATCAGTAACCTCAGATACACAGATGACACCACCCTTAAGGTAGAAAGTGAAGAGGAACTGAAGACCCTCTTGCTGAAAGTCAGAGAGGAAAGTGAAAAAGTTGGCTTAAAACTAACCATTCAAAAAACTAAGATCAAGGCAACTGGTCCCATCGCTTCATAGCAAATAGATGCGGAAACATGGCAACAGTGACAGAGTTTATTTTTGGGGCTCCAAAATCAGTGCATATGGTGACTGCAGCCATGAAATTAAAAGACCCTTGCTCCTTGGAAGGATAGCTAAGACCAACCTAGACAGCATATTAAAAAGCAGAGACATTATTTTTCCGACAAAGGTCTGATTTTTCCAGGTGTCACATATGGATGTGAGAGTTAGACTATAAAGAAAGCTGAGCGCCAAAGAATTGATTCTTTTAACTGTGGTGTTGGAGAAGACCCTTGAGAGTCCCCTGGACTGCAAGGCTATCAAGCCAGTCAATCCTAAAGGAAATCAGTCTTGAACATTCACTGGAAGGACTGAAGCTGAAGCTCCAATACTTTCCATCTGATGCAAAGAGCTGACTCAATGGAAAAGACCCTGATGCTGGGAAAGATTGAAGGCAGGAGGAGAAGGGGAGGGTAGAGAATGAGATGGTTGGATGGCATCACAGACTCGATGGACAGAGTTTAAGCAAGCTCTGGGAGTTGTTGACGGACAGACAGGGAAGCCTGGTGTGCTGCAGTCCTAGGAGTAGCAAAGAGTCAACATGACTGAGCAACTGAATTGAACTGAGGTCAAATCACTTTACCTTAAAAATGATTTGACTTACAGTGATGCACCTTAAGATGTACAGTAGTATACCGATGCCTGATCAAAGAATATATTTTGTTATCCCATCTTGAATATGCCAGAAGCTATGCTATTAAATATTACAAGTTTTAAAAAATGAACCACAACAAAACATCACAACAAACTTACCAGAATGACTAAAAGTAAAAACAATGACAAAACCAAGTATTGTCAAGAATGGAAAACTAAAACTCAACGTTACTGATAAGAAGGCAAAATAGTACAGCTACTTTGGAAAACCGTTTGGCAATTTCTTATAAATTTATAATGCATTTATTCTATGAGCCAGCAAGTGTACTCTTATTTATCCAGGGTAAAGGAAAACAAGTCCACACAGCCTTATACAAAAATGTCTGGTGGCAATTGTAGTCCTGATGGCCAATGGAAACCACGTGGCAACGCCGTAAACAAACTGTGGCGCGTCCATACCAGTGAATACAACTCACCAATAAGGGGAACGCCTAAAAGCATGAAAGGCTCAGATGCAACTCGCTCAGTATGAGAGGCCTTCCCTGAGGCTAAGCGGTAAAAAATTTGCCCGCTAATGCAGGAGACGTGGGTTGAATCCCTGGGTTGGGAAGATCTCCTGGAGAAGAAAATGGCAACCAACTTCTGTATTCTTGCCTAGAGAATTTCATGGACAGAGGAGCCTCGTGGGCTTGGACACGACTTAGCAACTAAACAACAAGCATGGAAAGCTGTCACAAAAGTCTACCTACTGCATGATTTTATTTTAATGTGACATTCTGGAAAAGACAAAATGACAGGGACAGAAATTAGGTCAGTGTTTGTTGGGCTGAGAATGGCCAGAATGGCGTGCTGCAGTCAGGGGCATAAGAGACCTTTCTGGGGAGACAGAAATCATCTCAACTATGATGATGGTTACAGAACAACATACATCAAACTCTACATCTAAAAGCAACAAACTTTATTATATATGAAAGTGAAAGTGAAGTCACTCAGTTGTGTCCGACTCTTTGCGATCCCATGGACACCAGGCTCCTCCATCCATGGGATTTTCTAGGCAAGAATACTGGAGTGGGTTGCCATTTCCTTCTCCAGGGAACTTCCTGACCCGGGGATCGAACCCAGGTCTCCCACATTTTAGACAGACGCTTTACCATCTGAGCTACCAGGGAAGTCTTCTTAATAAATGTGACTAAAAAAGAAGATAATTAAGGTCATAATCTCTGCCTTCAAGCTCATGGTCTAGTGGCAGAACTATGTAAACATATAATGGAATTAAGTAAATGCTATAAATTATAAAAAAAAATTCTGTGGTGGAATGGAAGGAGAACAGTATCTGTCTCAGAGTTGGGCAGAGATTCTTAGAAAGACGGTATCTAAGTTATGTCTTAAGGTATAATAAGCATGACTATGAGAGGCAGAGAAGGAAGAAAAGACAGAAGTGGAGAGAAAAGCTGAAAAAGCAGCACAGAAGCTGTAAAGGCAAGATCTCTTAGAGGAATAAGAAAAAGCTCATTGCAGCCCGAGTATGGTATAGGGGGTGAACATGAGGAAAGAGGAAAGAAAGTGCATGAGGAGCTGGAGCCTCACGGACCACACTGTGCAACGGCACAGCAGAGGGGAAGGACAGTTTTGAAAGGCTTCACGATGATCCCAGCAAGAGATACCTGAACTTGGAATTAAGAGGTATTTGGTGTCAGACCGGTTGCAGGAATGATGAAGGAAGAAAGTCAAGGTTAAGGTCAAGTTTCTGGTAAAGCGAAAATGACATCATTAAAGAGAATTGCAAAAGGAAATGCAGGTTTGTCTGATAATCTTGGGAGGGAACCATCAGGCTTCTGTTTTCCTATCTGCTAACTAGTTTACTTGCATGCTTTCTCTAAATAAAATTATTACAAATTATATGTTTAACAACTTTATAAAATAACTGTAGGAAATAAAGGCAATACAGCAAAACCTCACAAGAATCTTCACAATGACTTAAGAAACAGCAGACTAACAATTATTTTAAAACTAAAAAAAAAATGTTTTAATTGAAAGAAATGAAAGTAGAAAATCTTATCAGATTTAAATATAGTAGTTCCCCTTTACCCATGGTTTCACTTTCCACAGTTTCTGTTACCTTAGGTCAACCATGGTCCAAAAATATTAAATGGAAAATTCCAGAAATAAACAATTCATAAGTTACATACCATTCTGAATAGAGTGATGAAATCTCAAGCCCTCTCACTCCATCTCACCCAGGACACGAATCATTTCTTTGTCCAGCATATCCCACCATTTAGTCTCTTAACAGCCATCAAGGTTACCAAGTGAACTGTCAATGTAACAGTGCTTGTGTTCAAGTGACCTTTATTTCACTTAATAATGGCCCAGTGCAAGAGTAGTGATCCTGGCAATTTGGATATTCCAAAGAGAAGCCATAAAGTGCTTACTTTAAGCAAAAAGTTGAAAATCCTCAACTTATTACTTATTAAGTTGACTTAATAAGAAAAAAAAGAAATCCTTTGCTGAGGTTGCTAAGACCTATGGTAAGAACGAATCTTCTATCCATGAAATTGCAAAGAAGGAAGAAAAAGCTATGCTTCTGTTGCAATCAACCTCAAACTGCAGAAGTTATGATCACACAGTACATTATTAGTGTTTCATTAAGATGGAAAAGGTCAGTTTTCATTCCAATCCCAAAGAAAGGCAATGACAAAGAACACTCAAACTACAGCACAATAGCACTCATTTCACACGCTAGTAAAGTAATGCTCAAAATTCTCCAAGCCAGGCTTCAGCAGTATGTGAACCATGAACTTCCAGATGTTCACGCTGGTTTTAAAAAAGGCAGGGGAACCAGAGATCAAATTGCCAACATCTGCTGGATCATGGAAAAAGCAAGAGAGTTCCAGAAAAACACCTATTTCTGCTTTATTGACTATGCCAAAGCCTTTGACTGTGTGGATCACAATAAACTGTGGAAAATTCTGAAAGAGATGGGAATACCAGATCACCTGACCTGCCTCTTGAGGGACCTGTATGAAGGTCAGGAAGCAACAGATAGAACTGGACATGGAACAACAGACTGGTTCCAAATAGGGAAAGAGTACATCAAGGCTGTATATTGTCACCATGCTTATTTAACTTATATGCAGAGTACATCATGAGAAATGCTGGGCTGGATGAAGCACAAGCTGCAATCAAGATTGCCAGGAGAAATATCAATAACCTCAGATATGCAGATGATACCACCCTTATGGCAGAAAGTGAAGAGGAACTAAAAAGCCTCTTGGAGAAAGTTAAAGAGGAGAGTGAAAAAGTTGGCTTAAAGCCCAACATTCAGAAAACTAAGATCATAGCATCCGGTCCCATCCCTTCATGGGAAATAGATGGGAAAACAGTGGAAGCAGTGTCAGGTTTTATTTTGGGGGGCTCCAAAATCACTGCAGATGGTGACTGCAGCCATCAAATTAAAAGATACTTACTCCTTGGAAGGAAAGTTACGACCAACCTAGAGAGCATATTGAAAAGGAGAGATATTACTTTGCCAACAAAGGTCCACCTAGTCAAGGCTATGGTCTTTCCTGTGGTCATGTATGGATGTGAGAGCTGGACTGTGAAGAAGACTGAGTGCCGAAGAATTGATGCTTTTGAACTGTGGTGTTGGAGAAGACTGAGAGTCCCTTGGACTTCAAGGAGATCCAACCGGTCCATTCTGAAGGAGATCAGCCCTGGGATTTCTTTGGAAGGAATGAAGCTAAAGCTCAAACTCCAGGATTTTGGCCACCTCACGCGAAGAGTTGACTCATTGGAGAAGACTCTGATGCTGGGAGGGATGGGGACAGGAGGAGAAGGGGACGACAGAGGATGAGATGGCTGGATGGCATCACTGACTCGATGGATGTGAGTCTGAGTGACCTCCGGGAGTTGGTGATGGACAGGGAGGCCTGGCGTGCTGCGATTCATGGGGTCGCAAAGAGTCGGACACGACTGAGCGACTAAACTGAACTGAAGACGGAAAAGGCTTTAAACTCGTACAAGCAAAACTGGGAGATAGCATAGATTCAGTTCCAGACCACCACAATAAAGTGAAAATTTCAATAAAGTGAGTCATAAGAAATTTTTGTTTTCTGCGGATATAGAAGTTTTGTTTCTGTTGTTGTTCAGTCGCTCAGTCATGTCCGACTCTGCAACTGTAGCCCCCCAGGCTCCTCCGTCCATTAAAAGTTATGTTTACAATATACCATAGTTTGTTAAGTGCGCAAAAGCATTATGTCTAAAAAAAAGAAATGTACACACCTTAATTTAAAAATACTTGATTGCTAAACCATGCCAAAACAACTTCAGTAGTAATATAAAAGATCACTGGTCACAGATCACCATAAAAATGATGAAAAAGTTTGCAATACTCTGAAAATTACCAAAATATGACACAAAGACATGAACAGAGCAAAGGCTATTTGAAAAATGGCACTGACAGACTTGCTCAATGAGAGGTTGCCACAAACCTTCAATTTCTACAAAACGCAGTACCTATGAATTGCAGCAGAATGAGACCTGCCTGTGACAGGATATTCTGAGAGGGCAAGAACACATTCTCCTAACACTGATCACAGTGCATTGCTGTACCTGCTCTATCTTATTATGCCATTGCTGATGATCTCCTACTGCATCTAATTTATAAATTAAAGCACAGCACAGGTATGCATGTGTAGGGGGAAAAAAAAAGTGTATACAGGATTTGGTACTATCTATGGTTTCAGGTATCCACTGGGGTCTTAGAAAGTAATCCTCAAAGTAAGGGTAGACCACTGCACTGGATAAGCTTTCCAAGTTACCTATTATGGTCCAAACATTCATCTAAAAATCAATTACTTGAAATTCAGAATGTATTTTCCCAAAGAAACACTGGGATACAAAGCAGAGCTGAACTCTAGAATTATAGCAGTGTCATACAAACCAGCTAAAGAAACAACATCACTACCACCACCAAAGTACAGTGGTTAGAACAGGTTCATCTGAAGCCAAACTGCCTGGGATTCAACTTCGACTTCCTCTGCCATTTACTGTGTGACCGTGGACAACTTACTTAACTCCGCAAACCTAAGACTCCTCACATCTTTAAAATGGAGATGATAATATCACCTACCTCACAGGGTTACAATGAGGATTAAAAGAGAATCCATTTACAGCATTAAGCACATTTATTCCATGGAATTCTCTAGGCAAGAACACTGGAGCAGGTTGCCATTTCCATCTCCAAAGGAGCTTCCTGACCCAGAGATCAAACCTCAGTCTCCTGCATTGCAAGCAGATTCTTTACCACCTGCTGCTGCTGCTGCTGCTAAGTCGGTTCAGTCGTGTCCAACTCTGTGCGACCCCAGTGACGGCAGCCCACCAGGCTCCCCCATCCCTGGGATTCTCCAGCAACACAACCTAAGCTACCAGCAAAGCCCCTGTTTATTAATACTAAGCACCAAATATGTATCAGGCATTATTTTAAGCAATGACGATAACATGGTAAACTTACAAATGGAGCTTATTTTCTAATATAAGCAAACACAAAATAAATAATGGAGATAAATGCTATAAAGATAAAGCAGGATACAGCAGATAGAGTGACAATGAGGGTACCCAACTGGCAGTAGGTAAAGGATCTCTAATCAAGTAACTTCTAAACAGAGACCTTAAGGGAATGAAGGAGGGGCTCATACAGATAACTGGAGGAAGAAATAAGATCCATTTCTGGCAATACAGAAGACTTAGATGTCCAGAAATACACTCATTCAGAATTCCTTAAAATGCTGAAATGTTAAACAAAAAAAAAAAATTTTTTTTTCATGAATGGTTGAGCTAGTAAGGAACCAAGGAAAATACCTGGAGGGAAAAAACAACTAACCCTCAGTGAGCACTGAGGCCAGTATCTACCCTGGGAGCACCCACCAACCTCTAACTGTAAAAACTGGGTCTACAGGGACTGCTAAGAGCGAAAAGGACAAAGAGCTCGGGGCCTAAACAAGATGGGGAATCTGAAAGCAACACTGTCAACTCATCACAGCAACAGTGGACTATCTGCCTGTCTCACCCTGGGTAGAAGAAAAAAAAAAGAAGTCTCCCTCCTCTCACTCCAAACTCATACTAGCTGTGAGATCTAACAAAACACACACTAAAAATTTAGTTTCAAGATATTCTGAGTTGAAGACATTGGAGCATGACAGAAGCAAACACCAACGCTACCAGGAGGAGCACACTGTAAACCAGACCTCAAACTATCATATCAGATCAGTCGCTCAGTCGTGTCAGACTCTTTGCGACCCCATGAATCGCAGCACGCCAAGCTTCCCTGTACATCACCAACTCCCGGAGGTCACCCAGACTCACATTCATCGAGTCAGTGATGCCATCCAGCCATCTCATCCTCTGTCGTCCCCTTCTCCTCCTGCCCCCAATCCCTCCCAGCATCAGAGTCTTCTCCAATGAGTCAACTCTTCGCATGAGGTGGCCAAAATACTGGAGTTTGAGCTTTAGCATCATTCCTTCCAAAGAAATCCCAGGGCTGATCTCCTTCAGAATGGACTGGTTGGATCTCCTTGCAGTCCAGGGGATTCTCAAGAGGCTTCTCCAACACCACAGTTCAAAAGCATCAATTCTTCGGTGCTCAGCCTTCTTCACAGTCCAGCTCTCACATCCATACATGACCACAGGAAAGACCATAGCCTTGACTAGGAGAACCTTTGTTGGCAAAGTAATGTCTCTGCTTTTGAATATGCTATCTAGGTTGGTCATAACTTTCCTTCCAAGGAGTAAGCGTCTTTTAATTTCATGGCTGCAGTCACCATCTGCAGGGATTTTGGAGCCCAGAAAAATAAAGTCTGACACTGTTTCCACTGTTTCTCCATCTATTTCCCACGTAGTGATGGGACCAGATGCCATGATCTTCATTTTCTGAATGTTGAGCCTTAAGCCAACCTTTTCACTCTCCACTTTCACTTTCATCAAGAGGCTTTTGAGTTCCTCTTCACTTTCTGCCATAAGGGTGGTGTCTTCTGCATATCTGAGGTTATTGATATTTCTCCCAGCAATCTTGATTCCAACTTGTGTTTCTTCCAGTCAAGCATTTCTCATGATGTACTCTGCATATAAGTTAAATAAACAGGGTGACAATATACAGCCTTGACGTACTCCTTTTCCTATTTGGAACCAGTCTGTTGTTCCATGTCCAGTTCTAACTGTTGCTTCCTGACCTGCATACAGATTTCTCAAGAGGCAGATCAGGTGATCTGGTATTCCCATCTCTTTCAGAATTTTCCACAGTTTATTGTGATCTACACAGTCAAAGGCTTTGGCATAGTCAATAAAGCAGAAATAGATGTTTTTCTGGAACTCTCTTGCTTTTTCGATGATCCAGCGGATGTTGGCAATTTGATCTCTGCATGCAAATAAAAATCTATAAAACATACACTCATCATTATTTTAAATAATGAAGACAAACTCCTAAGAAACAACTCCAAACACTGAAAAAAAAAAAGATTAGATATGCAATATTAAAATATTAATTTTTAAGAAAATAAAGATATAAGACATATGACTAAGGAAAAGAAACTATCAAAAAATGAATATAAAAAAATTCAATATAAGTCAATATACAAGTTCAATATACAAAAATTATAATTTATATTTATATTATATTGTTTGTTGATATATATAATTAGATAACTGAAAGGAGATCATTCTAGGCAGAGAGAAAAACAAGAGGAAAGGGACCAGAATGGACTAAACAGGACTAAACAGAATGAACTATTCTACTAGAATAGCTACTACTAAGTACTACTTAGTAGATCTCAAATCCACTCAATAAATACTAGCTATTATCTCATAGATGTAGATAATGGAAATAGTCATTTTGTCTTTCCCATTTCAGCATCACATATAGCAGCCAGAGCAGAGCTCCAGAAAACTCCACCTAAGTTCAGCAGGGAATATGAAAACACTGTTTTTCTATGAAGTGGGAAGACTCTTAAACAGTCTCAGTGGTTAAAAAAAAAGAAAAGAAATCTAAGTCTGGTGTGAGCAAGGTAGAGAAGAATGAAAATGGCAAAGTATCCCCAAGTAATTCTGAAGATAAGTATGAGAGACAATAAGGATCAACAGAGAAAAAAAAACTATTAAAATTGTCATTTCAAAGTAGGAGACTTTTCAAACTCAGGTATTAATAAAAATTATTAATTAGGACATCCTCTAAGTATTCAACGGAGAAGACAATGACACCCCACTCCAGTACTCTTGCCTGGAAAATCCCATGGATGGAGGAGCCTGGTAGGCTGCAGTCCATGAGGTCGCTAAGAGTCAGACACAACTGAGTGACTTCACTTTCATGCATTGGAGAAGGAAATGGCAACCCACTCCAGTGTTCTTGCCTGGAGAATCCCAGGGATGGGGGAGCCTGGTGGGCTGCCATATATGGGGTCTCATAGAGTCGGACACAACTGAAGCAACTTAGCAGCAGCAGCAGCTAAGTATTCAAAAATTTTGTTAAGTCAACATTACATTCCATAGTAATGAGAATGTCAAATAAATGAAATTCCCAAACATATGCCAAGAATTTTCATTTTAACTATGTGATTTAATGCTAAACTTTTTCCCTGGTGGCTCAGATGGTAAAGCATCTGTCTACAATGCAGGAGACCTGGGTTCAATCCCTAGGTTGGTAAGATTCCCTGGAGAAGGAAATGGCAACCCACTCCAGTACTCTTGCCTGGAAAATCCCATGGACGGAGGAGCTTGGTGCAGGCTACTGTCCATGGGGTCGCAAAGAGTCAGGCACGACTAAGCGACTTCACTTTCACTTTTATTCACTTTTTCCAAATCTTTTCAAGATACTAACAATAAAAAAATTACTATTTTTCTTTTCTTTCATATTACTGCCCTCAGACTAATGTACGATCTAAAAAAATCATGAACAAAACACAATACAAATTAAAAATATTTATTAATCACAAATTAGATATATGATTCCCTAAATATTAAAGAGCTGGTCATTTCATTTTTCTCCTGGTTATGAGAAAGAATAGAAAGAAAACTGATTGGTGGATATCTTAAACAAACACAAGTTACTATATATCATTTGACACACAGGAAAACTAATGATCAAAGTCAAATGAAGTATGCACTGTTAAACCAAGGATAAAGTTTTAAGTAATTCATTTTCTCAAAGCTTATCATTCTTTTCAATGTTTCCGATTATCAGGAACTAGTTTTTCAATAAACACAATTCTTGAGAAATTTAATTAACTGGCCATTTTCTACAACTTTAGTATGAACACCCAACTTAAATTAATAGTCACACAGTATAACAGAGTAAACAGGACTCAGGTTCAAACAACCTGTGTCCAAAAGAGAATGAAAAAACTACAGAATGATTTTGGAAGGAAAACCAAATGGTCAGATTTGCCCTCTGGATGAACACATCAGCAGTTGTGGAGAGTTTTTGAAAGAAGAAAACAATAGAGAAACAGGACAGACAATTTTTGTAGCTATGCAGGCAAAAAATGATGAGTACCTGGACTAGGGTAGTGCCAGAGATGCAGAAAAGGGAAAGGATTATAGAAATACCCAGTATGCCGAGGACAAGCATTCTTATTAATGATGCAAGGTTATTAAAGTTCCAATAACAGTCAATATACTCTGTTCAAACAGAAAAAATTTGAACAAACATTTCAAATTTAGTCCTAGTGGAAAATATGAAAACAGAAATGTATTGGTAAAAGTATATTAATAATTCATCCACATGACACTTCATTCCAGATCAGGTGATAATATAGTAAAAGAAGCAAATATCACATTGCATTTCACTTGCCTCCTGGCATTCGATTATCCTTCTAGGTGGCTTAGATAGGTAAGATAAAAGAATTCCTTGTGAAAAATACAGGACAGACAACATCATCCTCTCCTATTAAGGTGATTGATATGCTTATATATAAATCACAAAGATAATTAACGTTCTTAGAGCATCAACACACAGGAATAAGAGCAGACTGTACTTGTGAGGAGAAGGCAATGGCACCCCACTCCAGTACTCTTGCCTGGAAAATCCCATGGACAGAGGAGCCTGGTGGGCTGCAGTCCATGGGGTCGCTAAGAGTCAGATACGACTGAGCGACTTCACTTTCACTTTTCATTTTCATGCATTGGAGAAGGAAATGGCAACCCACCCCAGTGTTCTTGCCTGGAGAATCCCAGGGACGGGGGAGCCTGGTGGGCTGCAGTCTATGGGGTCACACAGAGTCGGACACGACTGAAGTGACTTAGCAGCAGCAGTACTTGTGAAATATCAGAAAATAAATCGAAATGAACTGAAGGATGTAAGAACAGTTGAAGAAATGGGGTAGGTAGAAGATAAAGAACTTAGACTTCAAGCTCCACAGAGACGAGGTCTGTATTTGTCTTGTTCATTTTCTATTCCCAATACCATACCTGGTACACTATTTCTGCCCTATAAATATTCACTCAATGAATGAATGGATCAGTCCCACTGGAAATAGATATTTACTTGTTTCACAAGAGCAGTGTCATATTATGAAATCTTAAGTTTAGTCAAAATAGCAATAAGTCTAGTCAAAATAGCAATATGTAAAAATGTTTCACATTAAAATATTATTCAAGTTGATTCTTTGACTTTGATATCTTACTTGAAAATTTAAATCTAAACTCCAGTTAAATTCACACTCTAATCTGTAAAATAAATAAATAAATAAATAACCTGCCCTCTAAATTTGGTAACTTTATTCAGTAAATATACCAGGGAAGCAAATCAACTTCCAGTAAAGATTATCTGAATACTAGAGGACCATTAATACATCTTCACAATAGGAAAGACAATAATTGGTATTTTCTCCTGTAATCGATTAATAGGACTTTCCAGGTGGCACAGTGGTAAAATAAAAAAAAAACCCTGGACAACACAGGAGATTGCAGAAAGGAGGCTTCAAACCCTCAGTTGGGAAAATCCCCTGGAGTAGGAAATGGCAACCTACTCCAGTATTTGCCTGAAAAATTCCATGGAGAGAGGAGCCTGACAGGCTTCAGTCCATGGAGTCACAAAGAGTCAGATACAACAGAGCACATGCAACACGCACACACACATAACTGATTAATGAGCATCATCCTTGCACAGACGGGCACAATAAAGGACAGAAATGGTATGGGCCTAAAAGAAGCAGAGATATTAAGAAGAGGTGGCAAGAATATACAGAACAACTATAGAAAAAGGATCTGCTGACCCAGATGACCACGATGGTGTGATCACTGACCTAGAGCCAGACATCTTGGAATGTGAAGTCAAGCGGGCCTTAGGAAGCATCACTACGAACAAAGCTAGTGGAGGTGATGGAATTCCAGTTGAGCTATTTCAAATCTTCAAAAATCATGCTGTGAAAGTGCTGAGCTCAATATGCCAGCTAATTTGGAAAACTCAGCAGTGGCTACAGGGCAGGAAAAGGTCAGTGCTCATTCCAGTCCCAAAGAAAGGCAATGCCAAAGAATGCTCACACTACCGCACAATTGCACTCATCTCACACACTAGTAATGCTCAAAATTCTCCGAGCCAGGCTTCATCAGTACGTGAACCAAGATCTTCCAGATGTGCAAGCTGGATTTGGAAAAGGCAGAGGAACCAGAGATCAAATTGCCAACATCCACTGGATCATGGAAAAAGCAATAGAGTTCCAGAAAAACATCTACTTCTGCTTTATTGGCTACACCAAAGCCTTTGACTGTGTGAATCAAAACAAACTGGGGGAAATTCTTAAAAAGATGGGAATACCAGACCACCTGACCTGCCTCCTGAGAAATCTGTATGCAGGTCAGGAAGCAACAGTTATAACTGAATATGGAACAACAGACTGGTTCCAAATAGGAAAAGGAGTATGCTGCTTATTTAACTTATATGCAGAGCACATCATGCAAAATGCCAGGCTGGATGAAGCACAAGCTGGAATCAGGATTGCCGGGAGAAATATTAATAACCTCAGATACACAGATGACACCATCCTTATGGCAGAAAGTGAAGAAGGACTAAAGAGCCTCTTGATGAAAGTGAAAGAGGAGAGTGAAAAAGTTGGCTTAAAACTCAACATTAAGAAAACTAAGATCATGGCATCCAGTCCCATCACTTCATGGCAAATAGATGGGGAAACAATGTAAACAGTGACAGACTTTATTTTGGGGGCTCCAAAATCACTGCAGATCATGACTGCAGCCATGAAATTAAAAGATGCTTGCTCCGTGGAAGAAAAGCTATGACCAACCTAGACAGCATATTAAAAAACAGACACATTACTTTGCCAACAAAGGTCTGTCTAGTCAAAGCTATGGTTTTTCCAGTAGTGATGTATAGATCTGAGAGTTAGACTATAAAGAAAGCTGAGCGCCAAAGAATTGATGCTTTTGAACTGTGGTGTTGGAGAAGACTCTTGACAGTCCCTTGCACAGCAAGGAGATCCAACCAGTCAATCCTAAAGGAGATCAATCCTGAATATTCACTGGAAGGAATAATGCTGAAGCTGAAACTCCAGTACTTTGGCCACCTGGTGCAAAGAACTGACTCACTGGAAAAGACCTTGATGCTGGGAAAGATAGAAGGCAGGAGGAGAAGGGGATGACAGAGGATGAGATGGTTGAATGGCATCACCAACTCGATGGACATGAGTTTGAGTAAACTCCAGGAGTTGGCGATGAACAGGGAAGCCTGGCGTGCTGCAGTCCATGGGGTCACAAAGCGTCAGACACGACTGAGCAACTGAACTGAACTGAAATGAACTTCCTATTACGTGCTCAATGTGCCCAGTATATAAAAGACCAAAAAAAAAAAAAAATGATTAAAAACGTCACTTTTTTATAGGTCAGTGTTCAAAGTCATTTCAATTTGCAGGCTTAACTAGCTAAATATGGACTGTGAGAGTGAGACTCCAGTATTTTGCATTGTTGTTGTTTAGTCACTAAGTTGTGTCGTACTCTTTTGTGACCCATGGACTATAGCCCACTCATCTCCTCTATCCGTGGGATTTCCCAGGCAAGAATACTGCACTGGGTTGCCGTTTCCTTCTCCAGGACAGCTTTCTGATCCTGGGATCAAACCTGTGTCTCCTACATCTCCTGTATTGCAGGGGGGATTCTTTACTGCTAAGCCACCATGAAGGCACCTAACTATGAGGTCACTCAGTCGTGTCTGACTCTTTGCTACCCCATGGACTGTAGCCCATCAGGCTCCTTCATTCATGGGATTTTTCCAGGCAAGTGTCCTGGAGTGGGTTGCCATTTCCTTCTCCAGGGGATCTTCCCAACCCAGGGATCAAACCCAAGTCTCCCACATTGTGGGCAGATTCTTTCCATCTGAGCCACCAGGGAAGCAAACTTTGTCATTAATTCCATTCAATTTTAATATCACATTCCTTAAAAACTCCCCTTTCCTAATACACATTTTAGATTTAAAGGGGAAAAACAAACAAACTCTAAATGCCACAAGCGAAATCTTGAGTATTTTAGGCATGTTTTAAACAATCTGATTAAACAGATACTATTCAATTACTTGATTGAAAGATGCCTATTGAAAGATGAAAGTCACTATTTCACATTTAAGGTCCTTTGCAGCTATACATTATATATGGCTTACTGTTTAGAGCTCAGGTTGTAGATTCCCTGAGTTTGAACTTCAGCAATATTACTTGCCCAGTGATGTAAGCAAGCTGCTTATCCTCTGCTTCATCATTTATAAAGTGAGTGTTACAACAGCACAGTCCAATCTGCTATAACTTATATCTTCGCCTTGAATCACCTCCTACAAGATCGTTAAACAGTAGAACATGCAGGTATAGTGTGGAAGTGATGTTGGTTCATATGTAATTTCTTCCAAAAGAAAGAGAAATCCTTCACAATATAACAAAAATCTTAAGAAAACATGAAAATTTACAGAACTACTTTCCTCTAATGCAAATAGTGCTTGGTTTAATGATTACAAGAACTACAGTTGACCCTTGAACAATGCAAAGATTGTTGGGGGGGGGGGGCAACCCTCCATGCAGTTCAAAATTCACATATAACTTGAAGTCAGCCCTTCCTATATGAGGTTCCTATACATCCTTAAGATTCAACATGGATTGTGGAGTACTATAGTATTTACTATTGAAAAAAGCCCACATGTAAGTGGATCCACACAGTTCAAACCCATGCTGTACTAACACTTTTCCCACAGTATTAAGTATCTGAAAATGTGTAAGTACAGATGAAGATTTGCAAAGACATTCTCCCCTGATTTAAAACAATGAATTGTTTCGAAAAAGCTATACTTTTGGTCAGATTTTCAGTAATGATAAAAAATGATATCTATTAATTTCACAATTGTATTACTTAAGAAAACAGGTTGATGATGTTAATAATAACTTTCTAATATCTTTATATAATTTTCTTTAATAATATTTTCTCCATTTTAGATACCAGAGCACCTTACTCGTGCCTACTCTGTGTCTAGAAAAGATGTGATATCCCATTTGAAATTGATTAATTATCATATTACTATCAGGACTGACTTAAGTTTCATGTACTAATATCAAATCCACACTTTCAAAAAAAATGTGCTGTGTAAAAAGTTTTACATATGTATGTGTGTATTTATAAGCTCTAAGACATAATGATTATTTTTATTCAAGATATTAAAGCCCAAATATGATAAAGACTGGATTCAATTAGGTAATATATATATAGAACTTGAGATAATATATTTATATTACTTTCTGAGAAAAATATTTTCATTAGAAACAACAAAGCTAAATACTTCATCAGAAGCCACAGATTTAAGAGATTTAGTGTAGTTTATAAATAAAAGTACTACACTAAAGTCATTATTCATGAACAAAGATCTTATTAAGCAGGGAGAAAATCTTTCTCAGTTCTCAAGCAATAGCTTTATCTCTAACAAAACGCAGTTAGTTGAGACCTCAGTTCTTCATCTTTCTGTAAGAATCTATAGGGAAGATGCAGCCCCTTTCCTCTAAAACTAATTTTTATAGAACACAAATTACTTAGTCTGGTCAAGAGAAGTCTAAGAAGTAAATGCAAAAACCCAGGTGTTAATAGAGACAACAAAACTCAGAGCAAGAACATGAGATAGTCACATAACGTGGTGTCTAATCTCTTAACCAAAGTAAGAATCTATAATATCCCCAATATGCAATCTTCTAAAACCTCCAACAACAAGAAATTCTCTACTTCACAAAGCACATCTCATTCACATATTATTCTGGGACAAATCCAATTAGATCTTTTGAAGAATCAAAACAGATTTACACATATAAAAAAAAAGTTTTAAAATCTAAAACTCAAAGCGTTTTATGAAAGTAGTCAATTAAAAAGAATTTGTGTACTCTCAGCAGTGTTTTTCTTTGTACCATTTCCTTTTGTTTTTTATTTCATATCTTTTCCCAATAGCTTTTAAGCCAAAGACTCACTGGAAATTTACTCAGAGGCAGGTGTCTGACTACACATTCTGTTAGGTGAGATCTAATGAAATAATACTAGGGTAAAAGGAAAAAACTACTTTAAGAGCAAGTTATAATAGACTATTTTGAAAATAATGAAATTCTTCTTCTTAGGGGTAAAACAGATACTGAGGTAACTCAAAATTATATAATGAAAAATGCAAGCTGCTTGACAAGTATCATCATAAGAAACAGTCAGAAAATAATAAAAGAAATCAATCCTAAAGGAAATCAGTCCTGAATATTCACTGGCAGGACTGATGCTGAAGCTGAAGCTTCAATACTATGGCCATCTGATGTGAAGAGCTGACTTACTGGAAAAGACCCTGATGCTGGGAAAGAAGGCAAGAGAAGAAGGGGATGACAGAGAATAAGATGGTTGGATGGCATCACCGATTCAATTGACATGAGTTTGATCAAACTCAGGAAAATTGTGAGGGACAGGGAAGCCTGGCGTGCTGCAATCCACAGGGTCACGAAGAGTCGGACACGACTGAGCAACTGAACAACGACAATAAAAGAAATATGCATAAGGTTCTACCTGTTGCAGAAAATAATAGAGACTAGACTTCCTAATGATTGCAATTTATTTAATGATGCGATTAAGACACTTTCATTTAACAAACACTTAAAGTACCAAGAAATACTGTGAGAAGTTCTGGAGGTACAAAGATAAATAATTTATTCTATATCTAAAATAAGTACTATAAAACAAAATGTATTCTGGACATTCTTCTTGCAAACAGAGAAAAGCATTATAAATATTTTAATGAAGCTATATATAAAAAGAGGTAATATATAATATAAAAATTAAATGTATTTGATTAGTTCAGCTGTCAGTATGCAAAACAAAAAGCTTTCTCAGTCTCCTTTCTATGAAACAACAAGAAAACACTCTGACTTTTTCAGTTCCCAAATGATTTCCCAGTTCAAACTGGACCTGTTCAAGACAGAAACAAGACTGTACATCTGCAGGGGCCTAAGTTATAAATGTTATCATTTCTAAGAAACTATAAGTTATTAAAATGCACAAATGAACCCATATCTGTTTTAATTTTCAACATTAATAGACAAGCTAACAATATCTACTCGTGAGCTATATAAATGTTCATATACTTTAAACTATTTATTCCTCTGCTGGAAATTTCAATGCACAAAGATACCTAAAGGAGCATTTTAATAGCAGCACCTATATATATATTCAAAAATAATTCATCTCCTTATATACAAAACATTGATGAAAGAAATGAAGACCTAAATAAATCAAAATACATTCCTTTTTTTTTTTAACAGTAATTGATTGAATTCATCCTACAACTCATATGGAAATACAAAGGACCTAGAATAGCCAACAATCTCAGAAAAGAAAAACAAAAAGGACATACAGTCCTATTTTTGAAAACTTACTACAAGCTATAGTAATCAAGATGGTTTGGTACTAATGTCAAAACTGACTTTTAGAACAATGGGAAAAAATTAAGAGTTCAGATAAATCCTTACAGTTATGATCAACTGATTTTTAACAAAGATGCCAAGGCAATTTAATGGGAAAGGACCAACATTTTGATTCCACTTGTTCAACTTAGTATGAATAGAATGCAAGATTTCTAACTTTAAAAAACAGATATGCAACAAACAATGAAGGTTTACCATACAGCACAGGGAACTACAGTCAATATCGTGTAAAAACCTACAATGGAAAATAATTTCAAAAATATATGTGCATATGTATAACTGAATCACTCACAAAATAAAAATTCCACTTTTGAAAATTAGTAATGTTTATCTTTTGGCCAGTTTTTCTAAATGTCCTATGGATATCTAATAAGAATGCCTGAAATACAAAATTTTAAATGTGTCTATGTAGGATATAAGATTAATAAATTTAAAAAAAAAAAAAACAGCCTTTTCACCAAATGGTAGTGAGACAAAAAGATCAATTTAGACCCTTACCTTACATTTCTTTCACATCATACAGAAATTAACTCAAAATAGATCATAGGGCTAAATATAAGAGCTAAAACTATAAAATGTCTTAAACACAGGATGTAAATATTCTAAAATTAAATTGTGGTAATGCTTGTACAACTCTGGAAACTTACTAAAAATCATGGAACTATGACACTACCCTTATGGCAGAAAGTGAAGAGGAACTCAAAAGCCTCTTGATGAAAGTGAAAGTGGAGAGTGAAAAGGTTAGCTTAAAGCTCAACATTCAGAAAACGAAGATCATGGCATCTGGTCCCATCACTACATGGGAAATAGATGGGGAAACAGTGGAAACAGTGTCAGACTTTATTTTGCTGGGCTCCAAAATCACTGCAGATGGTGTGTGCAGCCATGAAATTAAGACGCTTACTCCTTGGAAGGAAAGTTATGACCAACCTAGATAGCATATTCAAAAGCAGAGACATTACTTTGCCAACAAAGGTTCGCCTAGTCAAGGCTATGGTCTTTCCTGTGGTCATGTATGGATGTGAGAGCTGGGCTGTGAAGGCGGCTGAGCGCCAAAGAATTGATGTTTTTGAACTGTGGTGCTGGAGAAGACTCTTGAGAGTCCCTTGGACTGCAAGGAGATCCAACCAGGCCATTCTGAAGGAGATCAGCCCTGGGATTTCTTTGGAAGGAATGATGCTAAAGCTGAAACTCCAGTATTTTGGCCACCTCATGCGAAGAGTTGACTCATTGGAGAAGACTCTGATGCTGGGAGGGATTGGGGGCAAGAGGAGAAGGGGACGACAGAGGATGAGATGGCTGGATGGCATCACTGACTCGATGAATCTGAGTCTGAGTGACCTCCGGGAGTTGGTGATGGACAGGGAGGCCTGGCGTGCTGCGGTTCATGGGGTCGCAAAGAGTCGGACATGACTGAGCGACTGATCTGATCTGATATACACTTAAAACAAGTGAATTGTATGGTATATAAATTATACTTCAATAAAAATGTTTAAAATCAAGTCACCTCTAAAGAAACTGCCTGCCAATGCAGGAGATGTAAAAGACACAGGTTCAATCCCTGGTTGGGAAGACCTTCTGGAGAAGGTCATGGCAACGCACTCCAGTATTCTTGCCTGAAGAATCCCATGGACAGAGGGGCCTGGTGGGCTACAGTACACAGGGTCACAAAGAATCAGACACAGTTGAAACAACTTAGCATGCACGCACAGAGAAGGCAATGGCACCCCACTCCAGTACTCTTGCCTGGAAAATCCCATGGACAGAGGAGCCTGGTAGGCCGTTCCATGGGGTCGCTAAGAGTCGGACACGACTGAGTGACTTCCCTTTCACTTTTCACTTTCCTGCATTGGAGAAGGAAATGGCAACCCACTCCAGTGTTCTTGCCTGGAGAATCCCAGGGATGGGGGGAGCCTGGTGGGCTGCCATCTATGGGGTCGCACAGAGTCGGACACGACTGAAGTGACTTAGCAGCAGCAGCAGCATGCACGCAATCACACACACCTCTAAAAGTTACAATGACAAAACTTTAAGTAAGGGTGGAATACGATGAATAACTATCTAAAATTACACACATGGTACTTAATGTGCCACACACTATTTTAAGTGTTTTATAAGGGCTTCCCTGGCAGCTCAGTCAGAAAAGAAATCTACCTGCAGTGCAGGAGATTCAGGTTCGATCCCTGGGTCGGAAAGATCCCCTGGAGAAGGAAATGGCAAACCACTCCACTATCTTTGCCTGGAAAATCCCACAGGCAGAGGAGCCTGGTGAGCTGCAGTTCATGGGGTCGCAAACAGTCAAGCACAACTGAGTGAGTATTCACTCATTTAACTCTTGCTATAATATAGTTTCCCCATTGCAGAGTTGCGGGAACAAAGGCACAAAGTTTAAAACAACTTGCTCGAGAGCACGACAGGGGGTCAAGATACCATTTTTTTTCTCTTTACACAAATATCATTAATATTACTATTGAGTCGCTTGGTCATGTTCCATTCTTTGATACCCCCATGGACTTCAGCCCACCTGGCTTCTCTGTGCATGGAATTCTCCAGGCAAGAATACTGCAGTGGGTAGCCATTCCCTTCTCCATGGGATCTTCCCAACCCAGGGAGCAAACCTGAGTCTCCTGGATTATAACCAGATTCTTTAGGTCTGAGCCACCAGGGAAACCCTGTTCTATTATTATGCATTTATAAAGGAGAGTAACGGACATTGCTGCTGCTGTTGCTAAGTAGCTTCAGTCATGTCCGACTCTGTGCGACCCCATTCCCCGTCCCCAGGATTCTCCAGGCAAGAACACTGGAGCGGGTTGCCATTTCCTTCTCCAAAATGGACATTACAGGTTGCCTATCCAGAATCCATTCACACTTTGAATGTTTTACCCAGATCTTTATTTGTGTATCCATCCCTCCCCAAATAGCCCAAATACTTAGGAGGAAACTGACTGGATCCTTAGGTAAAGCAGTTGGCCATGGTTTGCTTAAGCCAATCAGCACATTCCAACGGCCACAGGCACTGCTTCAGTGGTCCAATCAGGACTCTTGTTCGCAATGTTAGGACAGGTGCTCTCTCCCAAGTGACCTGAACAAGAATACATATGGCCCCAAGGACCACTGGCAACCATCCTACCAGCATGAGAGGAACAGCAACAGATTAAAGCTGACATCACAGAAAGGGGAAGAGCAACACAAAGAAACTGGTCTTTAATATTACTGTTACTATATAACTTCCCCTACCTTTAGACTCCAGATAAATGAGCCTGTAAGTCCTTTTTATTGTATTTAAACCAGTTTGAGTCTTCTATTACAACATGAAGTACAAACTAATATGGAGGAGAAGCCCATTAACAACCATGTTTCTATTAGAATAAATTACTCTTAACCCTTAAATTTCCACAGTTTATTGTGATCTACACAGTCAAAGGCTTTGGCATAGTCAATAAAGCAGAAATAGATGTTTTCTGGAACTCTCTTGCTTTTTCCATGATCCAGCGGATGTTGGCAATTTGATCTCTGGTTCCTCTGCCTTTTCTAAAACCAGCTTGAACATCAGGAAGTTCACGGTTCACATATTGCTGAAGCCTGGCTTGGAGAATTTTGAGCATTACTTTACTAGCATGTGAGATGAGTGCAGTTGTGCAGTAGTTTGAGCATTCTTTGGCATTGCCTTTCTTTGGGATTGGGATGAAAACTGACTTTTTCCAATCTTGTGGCCACTGCTGAGTTTTCCAAATTTGCTGGCATATTGAGTGCAGCACTTTCACAGCATCATCTTTCAGGATTTGGAATAGCTCCACTGGAATTCCATCACCTCCACTAGCTTTGTTCCTAGTGATGCTTTCTAAGGCCCACTTGACTTCACATTCCAGGATGTCTGGCTCTAGGTCAGTGATCACCCTGGGATTTCTTTGGAAGGAATGATGCTAAAGCTGAAACTCCAGTTATTTTGGCCACCTCATGCGAAGAGTTGACTCATTGGAGAAGACTCTGATGCTGGGAGGGATTGGGGGCAGGAGGAGAAGGGGACGACAGAGGATGAGATGGCTGGATGGCATCACTGACTCGATGGATGTGAGTCTCAGTGACCTCCGGGAGTTGCTGATAGACAGGGAGGCCTGGTGTGCTGCGATTCATGGGGTCGCAAAGAGTCGGACACGACTGAGCGACTGATCTGATCTGATCTGAACCCTTAAATTATGTCAGGTTTCAGGTACTAAGAAGGAAATAATTCTAAATATGCACATCAAAATAGAAACACAATGCATAATTACCTTTCTAATAAAGGTTCAGATAAAAGCTTGAAAAGAAACTGCCTGCCATTTCATGTGTCCCACAAAGTATTTTTTAATATTTTATTTTGATATTTTAAATGTTTTTTAATATAGATCTCCAGTTCTTGAAAAATCAAAAGGTTCACCCATCACTGGGCTCATGTTACTGCAGGACAACAACCAGCTAAAATGGAACAGTAGCTGCCCCACAAGTATACTCTTCGCACAGAGTCAATACAAATGAAGCCTCTGTAGGATCTGCCCAGCTACTGGATGTATCAAGAGTGTGCAGCATTAATATTTTGCAGAACCTGTATCAAATGCCACACAATGAGTAATAAAGAACTACATTCCACCTTCTAAGCTTTACCTTTTTTTTTTGGCCACACTCACCACACAGTTTGTAGGACCTTAGCTCCCTAACCAGTGACTGAACCCAAGTCATGGCAAGAAAGTGCAAGTCCTAACCACTGAACTGCCTAGGAAATCCTGAAGCTTTAACATCTAAATATAATGGTACAGTTAATTGTAAAGAAAAAAAAATTCATGAAAATGTGTACTTGTCACCAGCCCATGGAAAACATCATTCTTTAATTAAATAGCATTGGGCTTCCCTGGTGGCTCAGACGGTAAAGCGTCTGCCTGCAATGCGGGAGACCTGGGTTCGATTCCTGGGTCGGGAAGATCCCCTGGAGAAGGAAATGGCAATCCACTCCAGCACCCTTGCCTGGAAAGTCCCATGGATGGAGGAACCTGATAGGCTACAGTCCATGGGGTCGCAAAGAGTTGGACACGACTGAGTGACTTCACTTCACTTCTTCACCTATAAACACTTGGTGGAAGTGTTTAAACTTCCAACTTGCAACTTAAACTCAGCTGCAAGTTCCAGAAAAATGCCAAAACATTAAGTATTCTGGGTCCAAATGTTTGACAGATTACTTTAGCATACAGATGGAGACAATATAAAATGTTTTTAAATTGTGACAAGAAAAATGTAAAACCACAAGTTTGAAACACTTCAATACACAGGTGTACTAGTAATCAAAACTTACCTACAAAGATTCTCAAAAGAAGTTACAAAAAGGGTGACAAATTTCAAAGAAATTTTTAATAGTGTAAGGTCAAGCTACATTAGCAAAGTTGGGGGCAACACTCTGTAAGGACCTCAAGAGTTATATAGCTCTGCCACCTCTCTGGACAACTCTCTTGGAGGGGAGGTTGTTTAATTTTAACAGTACAAACTCTATGGTTTAAAGTAACTAACATGTAATTAATTAGAAAGAATGGGTAGAATATAACCTATTTTTAATAAATGTCTGAAAAATAGGAAAAAGTTACAAAAGCTATATAAACTTACTAACAAAAACTCCAGTGAAGGAATGATAAAGGAGATGCTTGCATAAGGATTCAGTGATACTGGCAACATGTTGATTCTTTAAGTTAAATGGAAGTTTCATGGGGCTGATATTGTTATAATATCTTATTACTTATACATTTTAGACATTCTTTTGTCTGTATGTTTTTTTCACAATTAAAAAATTTTTAATCCAACATACTGTAAAAGAAAAAAAAAAATCTAATCATCAACCTTCTACATCTGCATTCTGATTGAAAAAACTGAACCTGAAATGTTTTTTTTTACTTTTTAGGTCTTTTCTAAGCAGTTTTTTGAAAGCTATTTGAATATGAAGCAAAAATGAAATGCGAACAAAGTTTCACTACTCACCTTTAGCACGACCAATGATTTTTCTGTCCTTAGGTTGGGGAAAGCTATGCCTATGCTATAAATATCTGTTCAGGAAAGCAAACAACTCTACATCAACTCAAGAAACAGGTGTATTCCTAGAAGGGTCGTCATTCTAAGAATCACCAATCTGCTTCACCTGCCAGGCTCTGTTTCATCATCTATAAAATAAGCTCCATGTGCTAAAGACTTGATGAGCAAAGAATTTAAAAACACTTGTAAAGCACCTGGCCCATTGCCTAGCTGGTGCTAAACTGCACTTTTTTTTTAATCACACCTATTATTAGTTAATACAACTTCCTTCTTCAAGTAGAATTGAGACAAAGGCTGATAACTATCAATTAGAAAATATTAAGTGCAGCAGTCCTATCAACACTGAAACGGACTAGCTTACCTAACATTTTCAGTTTCCAAGATTTTAAAAGACTGGCCAGGACCCCTGATACCTGGGTAGGAGCATGAAAAGTCTTGTAAGGAAGAACAGAAGAAAAGAACTAATCTAATCCTCTCAGCAGCTTTCTCTGCTGTACACGAGAAGAGAATATTGGTGAAGAGGAGGTGTAATTGACCAGATTTTCCCCTCTCCTCTTACTCAGACACCTGTTGCCCCACAGACAGCTATCAAAGACTTAACCAATCACCTTAAAATCCATACCCAGGTCTAGAATTCTAGGCAGCAAATAAACTATCACTACAGAATTTGGATTTTCCTTAATGATAAAATGCAAGTTACTCATGTTTGGTCATCCACCTCCACAGAGGACATTCAAACACAGGAGTTGGAATCCTCCTCTGCCAGAGGAATGTGATGTTACACACACAATTAATGATGGACTATATCACTACCACAGATTTTTCTTTAACATCCAAGAAACATGAGATTTAGAAAAAGAAAAATCGAGAAGCAAAGTTTTCAAGTCTATCTTGAGATAAAGGAATACATCAATTTGCCATTTATCTTCCCTCAGATTCACAAACTGTGAAAGTCCACATACATGCAAGATTCCCAAAATGTTTTTAACTACTGAAACCGGATAACAGACACCAGAGCTTATTACACTGTTCTATTTTGTGTACATCTCAATATTTCCACAATATACCTACTTTAAAGTGTGTATGTCTTTGCATATAAACTCCCAATACAACAAACTGCTAGAGAAATGCTCTATTGTTCAAAATTTTCATATTCCATAGGTAAGTGAATTTCATCTAGCTAATTTCTCATTCTAGAAATTGTACCACAGGTAACCAGTCTATTAGTAAAGGTCTAGTGAAGGAAATAATTAACTGCCCTGAATGAAACAAGCCTAACCTTGAAAAAATAGAAGCAAAGGCGAAAGCGGCTAAACAGTTATTCAACTACTGCACACTCATACTTCTTCCCTTCTATTATCTTCTAACACAGGTGAGTAGGTGGAAGACCAGGAAATATCAAAGCCAAATTTATTGTACATTGACAGGCAACAGCTTGAAATAAAGAAATCTAAAAAGCCCCCATTAGAAATGAAAACTATTTCTGTGACTACAGGAAAAGGGAAGTATGGCATATCCACCTTTTAAAAATAACATTCGTAGCTCATAGTAGTATAACCAGCAACTTCCAATGTCTAAATATGCTTTGCTGATAGACATGAAGTCACAAGAGAAATAAAAATCATACTACTGCTGCTGCAATCCTCTTTTTAAACTGCCATTCAAGTTTCAAAAGATGTAACCCTAAATTTCATTCCAAAATTTGACTTTCGTTCCTTATGTCTAAAAATAAAACTAATCGAAATTAAATATAAATGCTAACTTTGCAGCAAATTAATCTTTCATCAGCCCTGTGAACAAGAATTTTCTGTTCAAAATTTATGGCAAAACATAATTTACTCACAAAGGAGTAGGTAGAACTACCCTTTACATTATTTCTCAACTCCAAAAAAAGGGCACAAGAACTTATTTAAAATGTCAAAGAGAAATGCACACTTAGATATATATCCCAAGGGGAGAAAAAAAAATTATAGAATAAAACTTCTCCATAGGAGTCCTCCATAATACTTCCATGGTAACAATTATTTTCTTAGGACCAAAGGATCTGCTCACTTTCACAAAACCTGGAGGGTGTAAGTTTACATAATTCCCCTTAAGCTGAAAAGTATCAGAAAGTGATTAACTTAGGTCAGCAGAATTTTGTTTCTATCATCAGCCTGAGTGAAGCACATGGCTTCAGGTCTCGTTCTCCAACCCACTGAGAAGATACGCTGGTAAAACAGAGATCTACTTACCAGGTTAAAGATAGTTTCTACAATATCCCTATTGGATACTTCTCCAACTTCAACCAAGCCCGTCAGCACGGCAAATTTCATTCTGATACCCCTGATGGGGAGTCCTGGTGTCAGGGACAAGGCACCCCCCTTCGGCAGGGGCTTCTCCTCCTTTCCCTCCACCTCCCCCGTCATCACCTGTTGGTGGCGGGGATGGGACATTATTGTCTTCACTGGCCATGGCGAGTTCACGGGAAAGGACAACTCAGAGTCACGCCGGGACCCAGTCGCCGCGCTAGTAATAAGCACACGGACGCCACGCAAAACGGAAAGGGTCACTCTTCTGAGCTGTGGAGAAACCCCAAGAGCAGTTGGTGTGGAAAGTCCTTGGCGTCGCCCTGCTGATTCTGGAGAATGTTTGTCCAATCTCTCTCCCGGAGGCTGACAATAACGCCAAACCCTATTGGAAGATCAGATCAATGTTAAAGGGGCTCGGTTTTGTTGTAGGGTTTTCGGGGAGCGAAGGGAGTAGTTGCTGTCCGTCAAGTCAATCCCTACGAGCACCCCGCTTCCAGCCACCCGCTTCCCCGCGGCTCGAGGCGCGGGGTTCCGAGCGCAGGCGGGAGCCGGAGGCCCGGGACCAGGTTCCCTCCTCCCCCACACCCGCGCAGGTTCCAGGCGCAGGGCAACCTCTCCTCACAGGTGCACGGAAGGAGAACTGTCGCCGGGAAAAGGGGGGCTGGAGGAAAGCAGGGGTCCCAAAGCTACCCTCGAGGTGGGAAGTTCCCCCTCACCCACACACTCCGGGCTCGTCCTCGCCCCCCACCCGGCAGCCGCGAGACGGAGGTGGCGGCGGAGATCCAGGGCAGGAAAGGGCGGGGGAAGGGGGCGGTGATGACTCTCAACGCTCGGCCCAGGGGGAGGGAGTGGAGCATCTCGCGGGCACCTGAGGTTCGTCCGGGAGAGGCGGGAAGGTGTGTAGTGGCCAGGAGGGGGGGGGGGGGGGGGGGGGCCGGCGGCTACGGCGAGGAGAGGAGGGAAGAGAGAGAGGTCAGCGCACCTGGTCGCAGCCTCCAAGTTTCCCTAGTCCGCTCCCCGGGAGTCCGAGGCTGCACAGAACTCCATGGCTTCCTGGCCCGCCCCACCCCTGCGCTCAGCCTTTGCAAAAACAGCCGCTGCCGGCGCTACGGGCGCGGCTGCGGAGGCTGCCGCGGGCGGTGAGGATGCTACTGCCACAGCTCGCCCCGCCACCGCTAGCGCGGCTGTCCCTGAGCCCGCTGAAGCTGGTCCCCGCCGCCATGACAGCGCCGAGGGCGGCCGGGCGCGGCGTGCGCGTGCGCGAGCGCGCGGGGCGGTGGGGCGGGCGCGACGGCGGAGGCGACCGCGCGGCGGGGTGGGGAAACGAGGGCGGCCCCCGGGGGCCGGCGGGGCGGGGGCGCCGGGCGCGGGCTGGCTCCAGGACCGCCTGCGAGGACGGGCGGGCGCGCCACGCAGGTAGCTCCAGGTGTCTCCTTAGCCCGGCCAGAAAAGACCTTTCTTTTCAGGAGCCCACTCTTCCCCCTCCTTCGACTCCCGGATCTGTGAAGGTGCTTTGGCGAGTGCCCAAGCGGCGATTCTTAGGCTTCTGTTGTTAAGTTACCGTAGGACCTCCGGACGCGAAGGGAACACGCCCCTCGTTGCCAAGGTGTCTTCTTGGACTCGGAGAAGGACACCTGAGGGACCGCTACGAGCCAGAGAGTTGGCAGCGCCGGAGCCAGCAAGGCTGCTGTCCTTGTCTAAGGGGAGCACAGAGTCCCCACCTCTGACAGCTTTCAGCTGCTGCCCGCCCACCGCGCTCGGCAAAGACTCTGGAAGACCTTACCCCTGGGATGCCCTGACAGCTGCCACCTTCCCCTCGGAAGGGAGTGTAGGGCGGGAAGATCGTTTGCACAAGGAACGAGGAAGATTCCTTGCAGCTGCCGCCCCACCTACCGTCTCCCACATTCTAAGGAAGGGAGGGTTCCTGAGACAGCTGCTCTAAACAGCGTGGAGGCGGGCTCATTCTGCCTGTAGATCTCTGAAGGGTGTTTTCCTCTCGGGATTTTCCAATGTGAAAGTTAGTTTCATTCTCAGATTAGTTTAAGAGATCAAGCATATTAGGATTAGAAACAACTCGGATCATCATCTGTGTCCTTCCCCCCTGCCTCCCATCAACAGTGAAGTGTTCTTCCTGACGCATTAGTGAAAAACAAACACACATTAGAGAAGAAAGTGGCTTTTCACCCTTAGGGTACTTACTATTAGAAGCCTTAAGGCCTTAAATGTATATGTAATGTTTAAAATACTAGCAGTCAAAAGTGAAACAAAAGTGATGTCAAAGTTAGGAAGTACTACAAAGGAATCAGGAGAAAAATTATACTGGTTTGAGAGAGGAAATAGTTTCCTACAGAAAAGGTTATTTGAGATGGGCTTGAAAAATGAAGTTGATTTCAACTATCACGTGGAAATTTAGAAAGGAGGGGAGCAACATGAGAAAAGACCAGAAGCACAGGAGTGTCTTTAGAAAAGTTTTAAAGGTTTACACCTTTTTAAAATACTAAAGTGAATTCAGCTGTTGCAGAGCTCACGGTTGCAAATGTCTGTTTTCTATAAGTGAGTTTAATATTCCAAAGTTGAGGCAGACAGTTTTCTCATGATCTGAAATGATGACTTGTGCATGACCAGGTTAAGAGGCAGTATCAAGAACTAGCTATTCCTGAAAACTTCTAACACCTCAGGTTTATGTTTTAAATCCTTAAGTGAATAAATCTGAAGGAGAAGTGGGTGTGCCAGAAGGACAGAGAGACAACTTTCACTTCACTGTCAACACCTGTGGAAGGAGGCAAGGCGGCATTAAACCATGAAAGTCTTCTCATAGCATTTGCCCCCTCGGATTTGGGCAGAGTCTAAGCTTGAGTACCTTAATATATCTGTCCCATAAGTGCTAGTAGAGTATTTGTAAGAATAAATGCCCTCATTGAGAAGAAGCAGATGATGCTAAATGCCCTAAACACAGTGTGGTTGTTTCAACAGAAAACTAAAACAATTATTTGAATTTATACATCACATCATCAGTGTTAGTTGCTCAGTCATGTCCAACTCTTTGTGACTCCAGGGACTGTAGCCCACCAGGCTCATCTGTCCATGGGATTTCCCAGGCAAAAATACTGGAGTGGGTTGCCATTTCCTTCTTCGGGGGATCTCCCTGACCCAGGGATCAAACCCATTGTAATCTCCTGCACTACAGGCAGATTTTTTACTGTCTGAGCCACCAAGGAAGCCCAAATATATCACATAAAGAAAGATAAAAGCAAAATGTTTTAAGATGAAAGAGAAAACAGATCATCACAAGTCTTGTTTAGCAGAGAGGAAAAAAGGTATTGAAATTCTGAGGGACAAATACACGCAAATTTGGAGAATAAAGATGAAAAAATTTGCTTTTAAAACAAAAGGGAAAGGAAGGAATGGGAAAAGATTATCGTATATAAAGCCAGACTTAATTTTTCATCACCATCTAACATATATCTCTGACATCACCACCTTCACAGAATTAAGGGCTAAGGGCTTTCATAATTTTAGTTGCCTTCAGCGTACATGGAAGTCATAGCAGAGAAGGAAAAAAGCAGTGGATTTAGAACAAGAAGCCTTGTGCATAACTCAAAGGAATTAAAGCAAAGAGAATGTAATTCCAAGGTGAAATTAAAAAGACTTGATCTATAAGCCTTCACCTATATGCAAAGGAAAGAAAGTTTTTTTTTTTTTTTTTTTTTTTTTTTTTAGTGGTATCAAGATTTATTTATTTATTTTTTTTTTAATCAAGAATCTCTTTTATTGATTATCAGAAACATTACAAACATCTAGTATGAACAAATTGTAACATGATAGTGTTTAGTTTGAACAATTAATACATTTCAGATATAATATTATACATATTTCAATGCTATTCTCCCCAATCATCTCACCCTCTCCTGGTCCCAGAGTCCAAAAGTCTGGTCTATACATCAGTGTCTCTTTTGTTGTCTCGTAAATAGGGTTATTTTTTACCATCTTTCTAAATTCCATATATATGCGTTAGTATACTGTATTTGTGTTTTTGTTTCTGGCTTACTTCACTCTGTATAATAGGCTCCAGTTCCATCCACCTCCTTAGAACTGATTCAAATGTATTCTTTTTAATGGCTGAGTAATATTCCATTGTGTATATGTACCACAGCTTGCTTATCCATTCATCTGTGGATGGACATCTAGGTTGCTTCCACGTTCTGGCTATTGCAAACAGTGCTGCTATGAACATTGGGGTACAGGTGTCTCTTTCAATTCTGGTTTTCTCAGTGTATATGCCCAGCAGTGGGATTGCTGGATCATAAGGCAGTTCTATTCGCAGTTTTTTGAGGAATCTCCATACTGTTCTCCAAAGTGGCTGTACTAGTTTGCATTCCCACCAACAGTGCAAGAGGGTTCCCTTCTCTCCGCACCCTCTCCAGCATTTATTGCTTGTGGACTTTTGGATAGCAGCCATACTGATTGGCGTGAAATGGTATCTCATAGTGGTTTTGATTTGCATTTCTCTGATAATGAGTGATGTTGAGCATCTTTTCATGTGTTTGTTAGCCATCTGTATGTCTTCTTTGGAGAAATGTCTATTGAGTTCTTTGGCCCGTTTTTTGATTGGGTCATTTATTTTTCTGGAATTGAGCTGTAGAAGTTGCTTGTATATTTTTGAGATTAGTTGTTTGTCAGTTGCTTCATTTGCTATTATTTTCTCCCATTCTGAAGGCTGTCTTTTCACCTTGCTTATAGTTTCCTTTGTTGTGCAAAAGCTTTTAAGTTTGATTAGGTCCCATTTGTTCATTTTTGATTTTATTTCCAATATTCTGGGAGGTGGGTCATAGAGGATCCTGCTGTGATGTAAGTCAGAGAGTGTTTTGCCTATGTTTTCCTCTAGGAGTTTTATGGTTTCTGGTCTTACATTTAGCTCTTTAATCCATTTTGAGTTTATTTTTGTGTATGGTGTTAGAAAGTGTTCTAGTTTCATTCATATGGAGGGGTCTTGTTTTTGTATCCATTCAGCCAGTCTCTGTCTTTTGGTTGGGGCATTCAACCCATTTACATTTAAGGTAATTAATGATAAATATGATCCCGTTGCCATTTACTTTGTTGTTTTGGGTTTGAATTTATATATCCTTTTTGTGTTTCCTGTCTAGAGAATGTCCTTTAGTATTTGTTGGAGAGCTGGTTTGGTGGTGCTGAATTCTCTCAGCTTTTGCTTGTCTGTAAAGGTTTTGATTTCTCCTTCATATTTGAATGAGATCCTTGCTGGGTACAATAATCTGGGCTGTAGGTTCTTTTCTTTCATCACTTTAAGTATGTCTTGCCATTCCCTCCTGGCTTGGAGAGTTTCTATTGAAAGATCAGCTGTTATCCTTATGGGAATTCCCTTGTGTGTTATTTGTTGTTTTTCCCTTGCTGCTTTTAATATTTGTTCTTTGTGTTTGATCTTTGTTAATTTGATTAATATGTGTCTTGGGGTGTTTCGTCTTGGGTTTATCCTATTTGGGACTCTCTGGGTTTCTTGGACTTGAGTGATTATTTCCTTCCCCATTTTAGGGAAGTTTTCAACTATTATCTCCTCTAGTATCTTCTCATGGTCTTTCTTTTTGTCTTCTTCTTCTGGGACTCCTATGATTCTAATATTGTAACGTTTAATATTGTCCTGGAGGTCTCTGAGATTGTCCTCATTTCTTTTAATTCGTTTTTCTTTTTTCTCCTCTGATTCCTTTAATTCTGCCATTCTATCTTCTAATTCGCTAATTCTATCTTCTGCCTCTGTTATTCTACTATTTGTTGCCTCCAGAGTGTTTTGGATCTCATTTATTGCATTATTCATGATATGTTGATTCTTTTTTATTTCTTCTAGGTCCTTGTTAAATCTTTCTTGCATCTTCTCAATGCTTTTTTCCAGACTATTTATCCATGATTCCATTTTGCTTTCCAGATTTTGGATTAATTTCACGATCATTATTTGGAATTCTTTATCAGGAAGGTTCGCTATTTCTTCCTCTTTTGTTTGGTTTGGTGGGCTTTTATCCTGTTCCTTTACCTGCTGGGAATTCTTCTGTCTTTTCATCTTGTTTAATTGCTAAGTTTGGGGCGTCTTTACTGTATTCTGGTAGTCTGTGGAGTTCTCTTTATTGTGGTGTTTCTGCACTATATGTGGGTTTGTACCGGTGGCTTGTCGAGGTTTCTTGTTTATGGAAGCTTGTATCGGTGTTCTGGTGGGTGGAGCTGGATTTCTTTTCTCTGGGGTGCAGTGGAGTGTCTAGTAGTGAGTTATGAGATGTCTATGCTTTTGGGGTCGCTTTGTGTAGCCTGTGTATTGGAGCTCAGGCTGTGTTCTTGTTTTTCTGGAGAATTTGCTTGGTATGTCTTGTTGTGGAACTTGCTGGTCTTTGTGTGATGCTTGGTTTCAGAGTAGGTATGGAGGCTTTTAATGAGCTCCTGTCAATTAGTGTTTCGTGGGATCAGGGTATGGACTTAAGCCTCCTGGTTCCAGTTATTGGTCTTATTTTTACAGTAGTCTCAAAACTTCTTCTTCTATAATGCATTCCACAACTGGACTGCTCAGAGATGTTCACGGAATTATACATAGAAGGAAAAAGGGAGGAAGGAGACAGAGGTGGTCAGGAGGATAAAAGGAGGGAGTGTGAAGGAGAGAGACAGATCTAGTCAGTAATCATTAAAGAAAAGAAAAAAGGAAAGGAAAAAAGCAAAGGACAAAAAGGAAAAAGGAAAAAAAAAAAAAAAAAACAGGGTCGCAAAAGTTATATCTAAACGTGGAGATTAAAGAAGTACTAGAGGATAAAAAAAATAATAATAATAAAAAAATAAAAGAAACAAAACAAACAACAACAAAAAAAAATTAAAAGGGAAAAAAAATTTTTGTTTTCCTTTTTCCAATTAAAAAATAATAAAAATTTAAAAAATATATATATATATTAAAAAAAGAAAAGGAAAAAAAAAAGGAAATAATGATGGGAAAAATAGTAACAATATATATAAGAGTTTCTCTATTATTGTTGTGGGTTCAGTTCATTTTCAGCTAGTTCCTTGTTCCGGCTTAAATTTCTCAAGATCTATAGGCCCCTTTCTCTGTGGTTGTTCTGTATAGTTCTTTGTTCTGTGCACGGTTCGGCGGTGTTCTGGGCCAAGGCCCGCCACTCGTGTGGTCGGCGCTGCACAATCTGGATTGCCGGCCCAAACTACTCCAGTTAGGCAGCACTCCAGACAATCAGGCAAACGAAGTCTGCGCTGAGGCCCGCAGAGGGGGAGGGGTCGGCGACGGGAATGGCGGGCGGGCGGGCGGGGGGAGGGGATGGGGTGGCCCTCGTGGGAGCCGCCGGCACAGCGGGCGGGGGCACGCCTGCGCGGGAGTGGCCGGCGGGGGAGCGTCCAGTGGGGGAGAGTCCCGCGGGGGAGCGTCCCTCTGGGGAGCGCCGGCAGCGGAGCGTCCCGCGTGGGAACGGCCAAGGCGTCTCCCTGCCCAGCCCCGGCTCCCCAATGGCAGATGCGGGCGTTTGCAGCGGTGCTTTTCTGCTGCGGAAGTTACCGCAGGGCCCGCAGTCTGTGGGTTCTAATTGCTCAACTGTTCTCCTCCCTGTTATGATAGTCTCCGTGTTTCCCAGCTTCGGCGCAGATTCCGCATGGAGAGTGTTTCCTGGTGTTTGGAAACTTCTCTTTTTGAGACTCCCTTCCCCGGACAGAGGTCCGCCCCTCCCTCTTTGTCTCTCTCTGGCTTCTATATTCTTTCCTACCTCCTTTAGAAGGCAGTGAGTTGCTTTTCTGGGTGTTCGACGTCCTCCGCCAGCACTCCGAAGCTGTTTGTGGTATTTACTCGGCGCCCAGATGTCCCATTGATGAATTTGTGGAGGAGAAAGCGTATTCCCCGTCCTAATCCTTCGCCATCTTAACCAAAAAAAAAAAAAAATAAAACCACCCCAAATAAATCTACATTTTGCATAAAAATAAATAAAATAAAACAAAAAAAAAAAAAAAAATATTAAATCAAAAAAAAATTTATTTTTTTTTTTTTTTTCAAAATATTATTCAGTGTAAATTATAACACAGGCTAAAAAATCATGGCCCTGGCTTGCAGCACCCTCCTCACGAGAAATGCATGCATTGCTTTTACTAGTCATTAAATCTTATAAACGTTAAGGAAAACTTCTAATGACATCTTTATTAGGCTTTAGACCCTGAGAACAATTGCAATTTAAGAGGAAAAGACATTTGCCTACCCTTACAGTTGGAAACTCAAACATTTAAAAGTTTATGTGCTTATTGAACATCTAGAAGTTCAAAATGATCCACATCAAGTTAAATACGTTTGGAGCATTTTTAAATTCTTGTTTTTCTTGTGTATGTCAGACAGGGATAGAGACTTTGAAAAGGGCAAGCCAAGATGTACATTTTAAGGCATAAAATATTAATGAAGTATTTAGTGTAGTTGACATAGACATACACCAGATTAGTTGATTTGTCTCTTATTTTCCCATGTCAATTTCATTCTTAAGTAGTGTATAAATAGATTGCCTGTTTACAGTGTTCTCTTACAATGAGAGCTAATGTAGCTCTCAAAATGTATCTCTCTTACAATGAGAGATAATTACAAGATAGCAATTGTCATGAGACTGCAATGAAATGTACCACCACCCTACTCCCCCCTCCCTTTGCAATCTATGTAAGTGCATATCCCTGGCATGACTATTGGCACTGTTCCCTCGATTCTAAATTGCTTATCTAAGTGAGGCCTCTGAAAAGCAGTGTGTCCTCTGAAAGTGGTAGGTTTCCATTTCAGCCACCAAGATATAAATGGTGGTTCATATAGGTAATGAGACCAACAAGAGATTGTTTCCAAGCAGACAAGAGAGGAAATTCCTTTTTCCAGCCCTCATTCTCTGGGATTTGAACTTTGAAATGCTTGCTAATATTCAATCCCCTGGAGAAGGGAATGGCTACCCACTCCTGTATTCTTGCCTGGAGAATTCCATGGACAAAGGAACCTGGTGGGCTACAGTCAGTGGGATCACAAAGAATTGGATGCGACTGAGTGGCTATCAGTTTCACTTTTCACTTTCACTCCACGAGGTGACTTCTTCCATACAGAGGCACACTTAGAGTATTCCGTCTTGGAACCCAAGCCAATGGAGAAACTATGTGAAGAACAATCAAAGGCCTTCAGTCAGTAGCCCCAGCTGAGTTCCCAGCCTTCAAACAATGTCTGTCCTCCGTAAGAGAGAGCCATTGTGGATATTCTGGCCAGGTTGAGCCTTCAGAAGACTGCAGCCCTACCACATGATATAAATTGCACTGTTGGGTCCAGTTAACCCACATAGAAATTGTAAGAGGCTATAAATACTTGTTGATTAAAGCCACTGAATTTTGGAATTTTTTGTTATATGGCAATAGATAGAAAACTAAAATATCAGATAAAACAGATTATTTAACTTTGGATTACTCCCCCTAACCATGTTACTTTTGTTGGTCCAGTGTATAAACTTAAAAATTATTCCAGCCTGGTTATAGCTATGCTATAACTAAGAGGGCCTGTACATTAAAGAAGGTGGTAGCAACATATTTAGCTAGAGAGCCACAAGGGGAAAGGGGGATTATGTGTTATAATCACATTTGGGGTTATAAAGTTCACAAGAAATTTTCCAGGGAGGTTTTTCTCTTTGTTGCTAACTGAGAAGACTTAGGTTTAATTTGATTTTAAAAAGTACCCATTTCCTTACAGACACCACCCCAGATTATTTCTCTGATGAAAAATGTTACAACCACCATTCATACGCATACCTGTATTAAAAATACAGAAAGGGGAAAAAAAATACAAGAGAGACTTCCATGGTGGTCCAGTGGTTAAAACTGCACTTCCACTACACGAGGCTCTGGTTGGATCCCTGGTCAGGGATACCACAAGCCTCAAAGTGTGGCCAAAAAAATAAATAAAAACACAGGAATAAAATGTTCAATTCTACTACTAATCAAAGAAACATGAATTAAAATAATATTGAGATAACACCTTTTATCTCTCTCATTGTAAATATTTATAGTACTCAGTGTTGGCACAGGAAAAATGTGTACTCTTTTTTACTGCAAATATATAACATCACTGAGAAGGAGTCTTGTAGTATACTGCTCTTTGACTCTTAAGAATGTATCCTAAGCATAATCAAGTAGCTCAGAGGTAGAGTTAAAACCATGTTTATGTCAGTATTATTTATAATTTCAAACATTTAGAATCAATGTATGTATCTAACACACACCAAAAAAAAAAAAAAAAAAAAAAGGCTGGTTAATAAACTGTGATTCTTCCACACTGTGGGATTCTTTGAAGCCATTAAAAATGGCATTGAAGATAGTAAATGGACATACAAAATTTTCATTATATAGTAAATCAAGGGACTCTGCCTTTTTGAGTCATGTACCACTGATGATGCGGTACCAAACAGAAACAAAAAATATTTAAAGCAGGAGGGACTTCACTTACTAATTCAAATCTTTCCAAAAATATTTCCTAAGTATTAAGCAGTACACCAGACATTAAAATTATACATTAGACATTTAGGTTAGAAGAGAAAAATCTAGCCTGTCTTGAGAACTCAGTCTAATCACAATGCAATATATTAACCCTATAAAAACCTAATAGGGAGACTTCCAAGGAAAGATTAAAAAATAAATAGAACAGGCCAGATTAAAAAAAAAAAATCAGGGAAGGTAATTCCATGATATGAAAAATCTCCAGAAGGTTAGGAGAAAAGGGAACCCTCCTACACTGTTGATGGAATGTAAATTGGTGTAGCCACTATGGAAAACAGTATGGAGCTTCCTTAGAAAACTAAAAATAGAGTTATTTATGAGCCAGAAGTCCTACTCTTGGGAATATATCGGGAAAAGATGAAAACTCTAATTCAGAAAGATATATGCTCCCCAGTATTCATAGCAGTACTATTTACAATAGCCAGGATATGAAAGCAACTTAAGTAGCAATCAACAGATAAATGGATAAAGAAGATGTGATATATACACACAATGGAATATTACCCAACCATAAAAAATGAAATATTGCCATTTGCAGCAACATTTGCGACCCTAGAAATTACTATACTGAGTGAAGTCAGACAAAGACAAATATTATATATCACTTATATGTGGAATCTAAAAAAATACAAATGAACTTATTTATGAAACAGAAACAGACTCACTTACATAGAAAACAAACTTATGATTACCAAAGAGGAAAGATGGGGGAAGGAGGGGTAAATTAAAGGTATGGGAGTAACAGATATATACTACTATGCTATGCTAAGTCACTTCAGTCGTGTCCGACTCTGTGTGACCCCATAGACGGCAGCCCACCAGGCTTCCCCGTCCCTGGGATTCTCCAGGCAAGAACACTGGAGTGGGTTGCTATTTCTTTCTCCAATGCATGAAAGTGAAAAGAGAAAGTGAAGTCGCTCAGTCATGTCCTGTATATATGTAAACAGCAAGGTCCTGCTATGACTACATTCAATATCTTGCAATAACCCATAGTGGAAAAAATAACAAAAGTATAGACATGTATAACTGAGTCACTTTGCTGTACACCTGAAAGTAACACAATATTGTAAATCAACTATACTTCAATTTTAAAAAAGTCTCCAGAATGGTTGGACATTTTAACTCTTAGGAGACAACTGAATCAAATTGTCATTCTTAAATAATTATTTATTTATTTGGATAGAGCTATATAGAGCAGTAAAAAAAAAATATATATATATATATATATATAGTTAACACATATATTGAAAAGCAGATCCTACCACCCCCATTTGGATCACACCCTCTTTACAGATACTGTTTATTTATGAGGAACCTAAGCGTGGGAAACTCTCATCCTATGAAGTTAAATGGTATTCTGATTGTTTAAAATGTCATTATAGCTTTTATTATCCCTGCACAAAGAGGGAAATGGAATTGAATCTGTGTTTATAAAATAGGCTGCAGAAGGGAAAACACTGAGTAGATTAAGCTCCATTCTTGACTTTATTATGGGCGAAAACTATGTTAGCATAATCAAGAACCCATGGCTAAATTATAATTGTTATATGAAAATGATGAGTATGGGATGGCAGGCCAATTGTTAATAGCAAGTTGACAGAAGAGGAAGCTACAGAGGCTGAGGGGACCACAGCAAACCAGGCTAATGCCTGGATTCTACCCTAAAGGCAACCTGCTGCCTTTAGGGAATGTCAAACCCTATCTAGTGATAGGATTTCACTAGACTTCTAAAATTACTAGCAACTGCTGCTGCTAAGTCGCTTCAGTCGTGTCCGATTCTGTGCGACCCCATAGACGGCAGCCCACCAGGCTCCCCCCGCCCCTGGGATTCCCCAGGGAAGAACACTGGAGTGGGTTGCCATTTCCTTCTCCAGTGCATGAAAGTGAAAAGTGAAAGTGAAATCTCTTAGTCGTGTCTGACTCTTAGCGACCCCATGGACTGCAGCCTACCAGGCTCCTCCGTCCCTGGGGTTCTCCAGGCAAGAACACTGGAGTGGGTGGCCATTTCCTTCTCCAATGCATGCACACAAAGCCACTTCAGTTGTGTCTGACTCTGTGCAATCCTATGGACAGCAGCCCACCAGGCTCCTCTGTCCACAGGAGAAACTGATGCTGAAGCTGAAGGAGTCGGTTGCCATTTCCTTCTCCAAGGTCTTCCCTAGCAGTCCAATAGTTGGTACTCCAAGCTTTCAATTCAGGGGGTGCAGGTTCAATACCTGGTCAGGGAACTAGGATCTCGAATGCCTCACAATCCAGCCAAAAAAAAAAAGGCTTATCTCCCCACTGGTAGATATGGCGCTATCTTTACTGAGGGGCTCAGAAGTTTATAAATATTATTTACCTGTCAATCATCAGGAAAATGCAAACCAAAACCACACTGGGGTATCACCTCACATTTATTAAAATGGCTATCACCAAGAAGACAATAGGGGGCTTCCCTAGTGGCTTAGTGATAAAAAAAAATCTGCCTGCCAATGCAGGGAACACCGGTTCGATTCCTGGTCTGGGAAGATACCACAGGCCTCAGAGCAACTAAGCCCATGCACCACAACTATTGAGCCTGTGCTCTACAGCCTGCTGCTGCTGCTGCTGCTGCTAAGTCACTTCAGTTGTGTCCGACTCTGTGCGACCCCATAGACGGCAGCCCACCAGGCTGCCCCGTCCCTGGGATTCTCCAGGGAAGAACACTGGAGTGGGTTGCCATTTCCTTCTCCAGTGCATGAAAGTGAAAAGTGAAAGTGAAGTCGCTCAGTCATGTCTGACTCTTAGCGACCCCATGGACTGTAGCCTACCAGACTCCTCCGTCCATGGGATTTTCCAGGCGAGAGTACTGGAGTGGGGTGCCATTGCCTTCTCCGCTCTACAGCCTAGCAACCACAACTACCGAGCCTACATACTGCACCTCCTGAAGCCTGCACGCCCTAGAGCCCAGGCTCGCTCGGTAACAAGAGAAGCCACCTCAATGAGAAGCCCAGAGACTGACCCCACTGCTCGTCACAACTAGAGAAAAGCCCAAGCAGCAATGAAGACCCGGCACAGCCAAAAATAAATATTTTTAAAAAAGAAGAAGAAGAAGAGAAGAGATGAAAAGCATTGGAAATTATGTGCAGAAAAGGGAACCCTTGTGTATTGTTGGTAGGAATGTAAATTTGTTCAGCCAGTATGGAAAACGGCATGGCGGTTCCTCAAAAAATTAAAGATAGAACTACCATATGATGCAACCATTCTACTTCTGAGTATATATCCAAAGGAAATGAAAGTAGGATATTGAAATTATAAATGTATCTGCTCTCCCATATTTATGGCCGCATTATTCACAAGGGCCAAGATATGGAGATAACATTTTGTTACTGTTCAGCCTCTATGTCATGGCCAACTCTTTGTGACCCTATAGACTGCAGTGCACCAGGTTTCCCTATTCTCCACTGTCTCCCGGAATTTGCTCAAACTCATGTCCATCAAGTCAGTGATGCCATCCAACCATCTCATCCTCTGTCACCCCCTTGTTCTCTTGCCCTCACTTTTTCCCGCATCAGGATCTTTTCCAATCAGTCACCTCTTCACATCAAGTGGCCAGAGTATTGAACCTTCAGCTTCAGCATCAGTCCTTCCAATGAATATTCAAGTTTGATTTCCTTTAGGATGGACTGGTTTGATCTCCTTTCAGTCCAAGGGACTCTCAAGAGTCTTCTCCAGCACCACAATATGTAAATAACTTAGGTGTCCATAAGTGGATGAATGGATAAAGAAGATGGGGTGTATACACTGGACTATTACTCAGCCAACAGAAAGAAGAAAATAGTGCCATTTGTGATAATATGGATAGACCATAAGAGGATTATGCTAAGTGAGATAAATCAGACAAAGAAAGGCTAATACTAGATATCACTTATATGTGGAATCTAAAAAAAAGGCAAAATTCATAAAAACAGAGTAGAATGGTGATAACCAGAGGCTGGGGGGAAGGGTGGGAGAACTGGGGAGATGTTGTTTGAGAACAAGAACAACTAAGAGAAAAATAAGTCCTATAGATCTAATGCACAGCATAGTAATTGTAGTCAACAATACTATATTATGAACTTCAGAATTGCTAAGAGTCTAGATCTTAATCGTCCCCACCACAAAAAAGAAAGTGATGTGGTAGAGGTGTTAGCAAACCAATGGTGGTGATCATATTACAATATTGACAATATGTCAAATCAACACGCTGTACATGTTAAACTTCAGGTCAGTTGCTCAGTTGTGTCCGACTCTCTGCGACCCCATGGACTGCTGCACGCCAGGCCTCCCTGTCCTTCACCAACTCCCAGAGCTTGCTCAAACTGTCCATCGAGTTGGTGATGCCATCCAAACATCTCATCCTCTGTCATCCCTTCTCACATCTTAAACTTAAATGATGTTATATATCAATTATATCTCAATTTAAAAAAAAAAAACTTCCTGGGGAAGGAAATGCCTTGAGTCTAGAAGAACAAAGAAGATAGTATGACTTGAAAGAAGGCAATTTTTCTGAAGTGTTCAAACCAAGATAGCAAAGACTGTCAAGACCTAAAGGTTAGGAAAAGCATAGCTTCTAGGGCCTACAGAACCACATAGGGGCTATATCCAATGAATAGTTGCAGGTGGAGTTGGAGAGAGAAATATAAGATTATCTACTGAGATGAGAAAGATCATCAGGGAGAGTGTGTAAAATGAAGAGGAACACAGCTACAAAGGATATCCACATTCTATTAGGTTGGTGCAAACCTAATTGCAGTTTTGGACTGTGAATTTTAAATCATTATAACAATGCTCAAACATATCTTTATTAATAAAAATAGAAACCATTAAAATCAACACATTTTTTGTCAGTGAGAAATAAGTTTGTTTATTCAGGAGAAGGCAATGACAACCCACTCCAGTACTCTTGCCTGGAAAATCCCATGGACGGAGGAGCCTGGTAGGCTGCAGTCCATGGGGTTGCAGAGTCGGACACGACTGAAGCTACTTAGCAGCATACCATAAAAATCCATGTTTAGGTTTCGACGAACTCTTGGAAAGCATTTTCTGCCTCCTGTTGGCTGTGGAGGCATTTTCCCTGCAAAAAGTTGTCGAGATGACTGAAGAAATGGTAGTCAGTTGGCAAGAGGTCACGTGAATATGGCTGATGAGCCAAAAGTTCATAGTCCAATTCATTCAACTTTTGAAGTGTTGGTTGTGTGACATGCAGTCAGGAGTTGTCATGCAGAAGAATTGGACCCTTTCTGTTGACAGTTGCTGCTGCTGCTGCTACTGCTAAGTCGCATCAGTCGTGTTTGAATCTGTGCAACCCCACAGATGGCAGCCTACCAGGCTCCACTGTCCTTGGGATTCTCCAGGCAAGAGTACTGGAATGGGTTGCCATTGCCTTCTCCAGTGCATGAAAGTGAAAAGTGAAAGTGAAGCCACTCAGTTGTGTCTGACTCTTTGCGACCCCATGGACTGCAGCCCACCAGACTCCTCCATCCAAGAGATTTTCCAGGCAAGAGTACTGGAGTGGGTTGCCAATGACAGATGCTGGCTGCAGGCATTGCAAGTTTTGGTGCATCTCATCAATTTGTTGAAACACAAAGCATACTTCTCTGATGTAATGGTTTTGCTGGGATTCAGAAGCTATAGTGGATCAGACGGGTAGCAGACCAACAAACAGTGAGTGACCATGATCTTTTTTTTGGTGCAAGTTTGGCTTTGGGAAGTGCTTTGGAGCTTCTGGGTCCAACCACTGAGCTGGTCATCGCCAGTTGTTGTATAAAATCCACTTTTTGTTGCATGTCACCATCTGATCAAGAAATGGTTCGCTGTTGTTGTAAGAGAAGACACTTCAAAATGACTCTTTTTTTTAATTTGCCATCAGCTCATGTTGTTGTTGTTGTTGTTGTTGTTTTTTACTTGCTCAGTCGTGTATAACTTGTGACCCCATAGACTGCACCACACCAGGCTTCTCTGTCCTTCACTACCTCCCAGAATTCAGCTTCAATCCTTCCAATAAATATTCAGGGTTGATTTCCTTTAGGATTGACTGGTGTGATATTCTTGCTGTCCAAGGGACTCTCAAGAATCTTCTCCAACACCACAATTCAAAAACATCAATTCTTCAGTGCTCAGTCTTCTTCATGGTCCAGCTCTCACATCCATACATAACTACCGGAAAAACCATAGCTTTGACTTTTACAGAAATTTGTTGGCCAAGTAATGTCTTTGCTTTTTAATATGCTGTTTAGGTTTGTCATAGCTTTTCTTCCAAGGAGCAAGCATCTTTTAATTTCATGGTTGCAGTCACCATCTGCACTGAGTTTGGAGACCAAGAAAATAAAGTTTGTCACTGTTTCCATTATTTCCCCATCTATTTACAATGAAGTGATGGGACCAGATGCCATGATCTTAGTTTTTGAATGATGAGTTTTAAGCCAGCTTTTTCACTCTCCTTTTCCACCTTCATCAAGAGGCTCTTTAGTTCCTCTTTGCTTTCTGCCATTAGGGTGGTGTTAGCTTATGAGCATCCACTGATCAAGATTTTCCCCCTTTCCAATTTTCTTCAAATGCCAAATGACTATAGAATGGTTGACACTGAATTCTTCAGCAACTTCTTGTGTAGTTGTAGGAGGATCATCTTCGATGAGCCTCTCAGTTGGTGGTTGTCAACTTCCAACAGTCGGCCACTGCACCCTTCATCCTCAAGGCTCTCTTCTCCTTTGCAAAACTCCTTGAACCACTGCTACATTGTGCATTTGTTAGCAGTTCCTGGACCAAATGCGTTGTTGATGTTGCAAGTTGTCTCCACTGCTTTATGACCCATTTTGAACTTGAATAAGAAAATCACTTGAATTTGCTTTATGTTTAACATTGCTTCTCTAGTGTAAAATAACTATAAAATAAACAGCAAGTAATAAGTCATTAGAAAAACATATATATATATATAAAGGATGCAAGAAATTAAATTTAAATGATGTATAACATAACCACATTTATTTAAGAATATATTCCAATATCAAATGACAAAGAGCAACAATAGAAAACCTCAATTACTTTTGCACCAACATAACAATCCCTGGAACCATGTGAATATATTAATTCACATGGAGAAAGGACTTTACAGATGATTATATTAAAAGATCTTGAGAAAGGATATTATCCTGCATTAAATATTTCAGCCCAGTATAATAACAAAGATCCCCATATATGAAAAAGAAAGGCCAAAAGTATGGAGTCAGTGAGAGATTTGAAGACGCCACCCTGATGGCTTTGAAGATGGAGGAAGAGGTCACAGGCCAAGGAATTCAGGAAGTGTCTAGAAGCTGAAAAGGTAACGAAAGAGATTTTCACCTGCAATCTCCAGAAGGAACACAGCCCCACCAATGCCTTTATTTTAGCCTAGTGAAACCCATTTTGGAATTTGACCTCTAAAAATGTAAGATGAATTTGTATTGTTTTAAGCCATATTTTTTTTTTATAAAAAGGTAAATATATTGCCACCTTCTTCAAGGCTGCATATTGTCACCATGTTTATTTAACTTATATGCAGAGTACATCATGAGAAATGCTGGACTGGAAGAAACACAAGTTGGAATCAAGATTGCCGGGAGAAATATCAATAACCTCAGATATGCACATGACACCACTCTTATGGCAGAAAGTGAAGAGGGGCTAAAAAGCCTCTTGATGAAAGTGAAAGTGGAGAGTGAAAAGGTTGGCTTAAAGCTCAACATTCAGAAAACGAAGATCATGGCATCTGGCCCCATCACTGCATGGGAAATAGATGGGGAAACAGTGGAAATAGTGTCAGACTTTGTTTTTCTGGGCTCCAAAATCACTGCAGATGGTGACTGCAGCCATGAAATTAAAAGACGCTTGCTCCTTGGAAGGAAAGTTATGACCAACCTAGATAGCATATTCAAAAGCAGAGACATTACTTTACCAACAAAGGTTCGCCTAGTCAAGGCTATGGTCTTTCCTGTGGTCATGTATGGATGTGAGAGTTGGACTGTGAAGAAAGCTGAGCACCGAAGAATTGATGCTTTTGAACTGTGGTGTTGGAGAAGACTCTTGAGAGTCCCTTGGAGTGCAAGGAGATCCAACCAGTCCATTCTGGAGGAGATCAATCCTGGAATTTCTTTGGAAGGAATGATGCTAAAGCTGAAACTCCAGTATTTTGGCCACCTCATGCGAAGAGTTGACTCATTGGAGAAGACTCTGCTGCTGGGAAGGATTGAGGGCAGGAGGAGAAGGGGACGACAGAGGATGAGATGGCTGGATGGCATCACTGACTCGATGGATGCGAGTCTGAGGGACCTCCGGGAGCTGGTGATGGACAGGGAGGCCTGGCGTGCTGCGGTTCATGGGGTCGCAAAGAGTCAGACACGACTGAGCGACTGATCTGATCTGATCTGATCATATATGCAGCTAAGCTCAAATATAGAAAATGACATTTTGAAGCCATAACTACCTAATTCTGTGGTTCTTACCACTGACCATTCTCAAGAATCACCTTTTATAAATCCCAGTGCCCCTGCCAATTAAATCAGAATCTTGAGTAGGCATCAATAGTTTATACAGCTTCCCAAGTAATTACAATATAAGGCCTAGTTTAAAACCACTGAACTTTTTTTTTTTTCGGTCTTGCAGCATCTTAATCCCCTGACCAGAAATCAAAAATGTACCCTTGACAGTGGAAGCATAAGAGTCCTAACCACCAAACTGCCAGGGAATTCCCTGAACTAATTTTTATTTGATTAGCATATGATTGTGCTTACTTATGACTTCTGTGATGACATATGTGTGTGTATATATATAATGAAATATGTTTATGTTAATTAAAAATAAGCTGTATTAATATAAAGATTTTAGTGTCACTCAGATTATTAGAAACCACCTGGAAAGTCTCTAAATCTGGACAATCTGGATCATGTATTTCTAGCCCAAAAACAACAGTCTTCTAAATCAGAGGGAGAACAACTTAGAGCTCTGGGTAAATAGAAAATGACAGAGAGTTGCTAGATTTCATATTAAAAGCAAGACAGAAATAGTGTCGACTTCAAAATAATTTATTTCTAAAGCAAAATGTAGTAAGAAATTAGCATTTAGGAAAATGCAGTTTCCAAGATCTAAACATGAGATTACTAAAAGTCTGTGATCAACAACAGTGGGAGAAATAGCTGAGGGAAATTATTTTATGTTGTAAAATTAAAAAGTCTTTATTCCTCTGCTAAATTCAGTTTCTTCTCATGGGAAGTTAAAGAATGACAGTTAACAAATGATAGCTTAACGTTTATGTCTTTAAGCTTTAGAAAAACAAAATATGTTTTGCTTATGTCATTTTAACCACTTGAGAAAAATCTCATACAGAAAGTAACACAAACCAGTACTGAGACAGGACTAGTTCCGTGAGTCATAGTTGTAGAAGCTTAAAAGGCAAAGAAGAAAACTACTGAAGTCCTGGAAAAATGAGGTAAGATGCACTTCAGTGGAAACAAGCATGGTAAGCCACCCCCGACTATAATACATTTATCTCAGCCTTCTGTTTTGTTCTTACAGATGGATGAGAATTAAGAATAGAAAATATATATATATTTTTAAATTCTCCCTCAACCATTGTTAAATGAGGCGGTAGAGTATACAACAAGCAGAATAACTGAGCAAATAAATTTTGTGGGTTTTTTTCCCTCAGGTTCCTAAATATTTGACTGCTAAAAAACCAAAGTGAATTCACTTTTTTTTGTACTATTAGTTAATTCTGAATTGTGATAACCCAGTCAAGGTAGGTAAATCTTACCTTTTCAATAGGAAGAAAAACAGAAGACATCTACTGAGTTTTTCATCCCAAATCCAGAGATTGTTAGTATGTCTGGGTGTGTGTGAAGAACTTTCAGTGGCCATGAGTAAAAGCAAAAAGACTATTTAGGATAACACTTACGTAGCCTACACAAGATGGAGGCAGAAAGCGGAAAGGAAAGAATTTAAGATATATTTTTAAAATAGAACTAACAGGATTTGCTGATGCACTGTACTCAGGTTCCGCTCTTAGGAACCGCATGGACCATAGCCTGCCAGGCTCCTCTGTCCGTGGGATTCACCAGGCAAGAATACTGGAATAAGATGCTATTTCCTTCTCTGATGTATTGGATATTTGTGGGCAAAGATGAAAGAAAGGGAGCAGTGAAAAGCGGCTTCTACTTCTTGACTTGAGCTCTTGACTTGAGCTTCTTGACTTGATTTCTTGATTTGTGGATATGCAGTTGCCTGAGGTGGGTGGGGTGACTGGAGTTGGGCTGGGAGAAAAGTTGGCAGTGAAATCAAGGACTTGCTTCACTCACTCGTTACTACCATAGCTCCTGAAGGCATTTTAATTTATTTTTTTTTCCCCTCTAAGTGGATGGTGAAGAAGAGACCGCAGATCAAGCCTGGAGCTCGCTGAAATGTAAAGGGAGGTGAGGAGAAGAGAAGGAGCTAACGAAGTAGACTGAGAAAGGGGAGGCCGACAAGGTAGATGAAAAACAGGGGTGGAGAGCCACGGAAGCCAGGGGAGGGAAGCAGGTCAGCAAGGAGGAAAATGATCAGGGCCTGATTGTGCTTACTCATGACCCTGGTTAATATGGTACTGGCTCATGGAAAATTCTGAGACATCTCTGTACCAGTGGCTGCACCTGTGAAAGAATGGGCTTTTGTGTCACAGCAGCATTCACATGTTCAGTTCACCCCACCCTTGCTCCCCACAAAATGTCGTTATCTGTGCCAAAATTGATAATGGTACATTTATTATTCTTCTTAACGGTATTTTTCTCTTCTACTTTAAACAACACAGAAGAGTCTTACATTAAAAAGTAATGCATATGCCAAAAAGAAGAAAAAAACAAGAAAACAAAACAAAAATAATGCATGTTAGTTGAAGAAAGTTTGGGAAAATGTAGGAAAAAAAAGTCTAAAAAAAAGAAAAAAAAAAGAACTACACCCACTATTGCAACACCCATACATCTTTGACCCATGGTGTACAAATGTAGCCCCATAAATAAATGATTATTATAAAACTGAGATCAGGTGAAACATATTGCTTGTAGCCTACTTTTTTTCACTTAGAAATGTATCACTAACATTTTCTGTGTCACTAGTCTTTTAAACATGACCTTAAAAATAGCTGTATATTATTACTTTATTCGACTTTTCAGGTGACTCAGTGGTTAAAAAAAAGAATAGGCCTACCAATGCAGGAGACTCAGGTTCCATTCCTGAGTTGGGAAGGTCCCCTGCAAGAGAAGGAAATGGCAACCCACTCCCGTATTCTTGCCTGGGAAAGCCCATGGACAGAGGAGCCTGGTGGGCTACAATCACAAGAGTCTGGCACTACCGAGTGCAAAAGAAGAAGGGGGCGGCAGAGGATGAAAAGGTTAGTGTCGCCAACTCATTAGACATGAATTTGAGCAAACTCTCGGAGACAGGAAAGGACAGGGAAGCCTGGAGTGCTGCGGCTCTTAGGGTTGCAAAGAGTCAGACATGACTAAGTAACTGAATAACAACAAATGGTACCCTAAAAGCAATTAGTGCTCAGTAAATGTAAGCCATTATAACAATAATTAAAACACATGTTAATTGACTGTACTTTTAATTTTTTGAAAAAATTATAAACACTTTCTGATCAATAAAGCTATCTACTGTTCTGTTTACCAGCTATACTGGCATTTGGACCCTGCATATAATTTTTGATTCGATCACAAATTTCATTAGTTTCTTGGACCCAAAGAGGTAACTCTTGACAATGGGTTTTCCTTTGTTCACTTAGGCCATTAGGCATCCATAAAGCCAAACTATTTAACTGATCTTTTTTCAGAAAATTTCAAATCACAAAAGAACAGTGCTTAACAGTGCTAAGCACATGAACAGTGCTTATTTGATAAAATATATCAACAAGAATCTAGGACTAAACGCGACAAACAAGTAGACTCCTGCCCTGCCCCTAGGCTGGCAAAGCTGCCGGCTTCCTCCAGCCCTCTCTCTGTAGCAAATGAGAGGCAAGAAGGCCGAGCAAAGTTCACCCGCTCCGAGGAGCTCCTGAATTCTGTTCTGCCTGAAACAGCAACTGCACTCGCCTCCAGCACTTCTCCAGCGGGTCACAGACTATGTCCTGCACCAGGGTTCCAACCTCGCCAGATCCTTTTGCTCCTCCTTCAAGAAAGAATTATTCTGACTTCTTTTGGAGTAAGCTGAGTTCTCACTCACCTCTTGGTCCCTTTTTTAATCACTGAAAATGCTTCAGGGTTCCTACTCATGAAGTATTTGAATCAAAAGTTTTGGATAGTTTTTTTCTTTTTTTAGAAAAATGCAGGAGCAACCAAACAGCCTTCCTACTCCACCTCCACCTCCTTGAATAAAACTCTTTATTTTGTGGACTGTGGGTTATCTACCGTGATCTCTTTCTCCTGCGTTCCTAGCGTGCCAACTAGAAAAATTACAGGTACTATGTTTACACAGCCTGCTTTTCTGTTTACAAAATCTCTCTGCAGAGTTTGCGAAGTTGGTTGTTTGTTTTGTTTCTTCCTCCCCCCACCCCCCCTTTTTTTTTCCTGGCTTCACCTGTCGATCCGACTCTAGCCATCAGCCAATGAACACGGAGGTCTGAAGCCAGTTTCCGACAGGCAAAGTCAGGGGGTGAGGTACCCATCAAACTGGTTTGACTGCTTGAAGATGGCTGGTTACCCCAGTTTTAGCAAAAAAAATGGAAACGACAAAATAACCTCACTGTTGGGATTTCTCAGTGCAGAAACTGAATTTGAGGCCTGTGAATGACCACTAATACACTTTTTTTTTTAAACCATTTTAGGACTGCCATGTTGACAGAGCTCTAGAGAGTTGCATTGTTCTTACAAATAGTACAGACTCTATTATACCCTCTCAGAATGAAGGAGTTAGGTCTCCAAGAACCTAACCAATTGCTGGGCCACTTTGACAAGGAAGAAAATGAGTCCCCTGGGTTAAATGAAAGGTACTGAATCTAAGGACCCCTGCATCCATTCCGTTTCAATGCTGGCATTTAGCTTCCTGATTTAGTAGAAATGAAAGGAAGGAATATACTTAAATAAATATTCTCATTCTAGTTGCCTAAAGAATTCATTTCAAATAATGAGAAAAGGAGAGTTTAATTCTATTTGGAGTCCATTTTGTATATTCTTATTTAATTTCTCTGAGTCTCATTTTCTTCATCTATAAAACAGGACTAATAAAACCTACGAAATGGATTGTTCCAAGGTTCAAGCAAGGAAACAATTACCACTAGATATGGTAATCACTTTTAAAAGAAAGTTTTTATATATATAACATAATGAACAAATGGGCTTTCCTGGTGGCTCAGAGGGTAGAGTGTCTGCCTGCAATGCGGGAGACCTGGGTTCAATCCCTGGGTCAGGCAGACCCCCTGGAGAAGGAAATGCAACCCCACTCCAGTACTCTTGCCTGGAAAATCCCATGGACAGAGAAGCCTGGTGGGCTACAGTCCATGGGATCACAAAGAGTCAGACACAACTGAGTGACTTCACTTTCACTTTCTAATGAACAAATAATTGGAAAACCAATTTTTCTTTGAGAATCACACAAACTTTATAACTTAGTTCCTTTCTTATTACCAATGAAACATTGGTAATAGACATCCTCTTCCATGGAAAGATACGAACAATTCTTATCTTCAAGGTCACCTTTAGTTACCTCTCCTTTTCACATCCACAAAATACTGCTTATACTTCATATCAACACTCACCTTATTCTGCTTTGAGTTTAATTACTTGCTTATCCTGGTGGCTCAGACAGTAAAGAATCTGCCTGCAATGCGGCAGACCGGGGTTCAATTCCTGGGTGGGGAAGATACCCTAGAGAGGGGAATGGCAACCCACTCCAGTATTCTTGCCTGGAAAATCTCATGGACAGAGGAGACGGGCGGTCTATAGTCCCTGAGAGTTGGACAGGACTGAGAGACTCACACTTTCACTTTCACTTGCTTACCAATCTCTTTCCTCCACAAGACTGAATTCTTTGAGTCTTTCCCCGCTTACAACCTCTGGCATGATGTCTTGGATGTAGTACATTTTCCATAAAAGCCTGCATTGAAATGATAGAAGCTGAACATAGAACCTATTATAGGATCTCGCTCTTTGCCATTAGGAGTCATGTCCTGACTGGAGCCCTTTTTTCATTTTGTCAGTGGAAAATGGACCAGAGGAGGGAGTACAGCTACCATCAAAATAAGTTGGTAAGGACAGCCTTTTAAGAAAGACAGAAGATTAAATTGTTAAATGCAGATAGCTAGGGAAGGATGCAGGCTGATAAAGGTCCATTGCTTTTACTGGTGGTTAGGGATGACCTTCAGTCAAGCTAGAACAGCCTGGGTTAAGTGATAAGGAAAAGCCAGCTTACTGTAGGCTTGAAAGTGAGTGGTTGTGGTTTAGTTGCTAAGTCGTGTCCGACTCTTGCAACCCCATGGACTGTGGCCTGCCAGGCTCCTCTGTGCATGGGATTCTCTAGGCAAGAATACTGGAGTGGGTTGCCATTTCCTTCTCCAGGAGATCTTCCTGACCCAGGAATCAAACGCAGATCTTCTGCATTGCAGGCAGATTCTTTACCAACTGAGCTATAAGGGAAGCCTCAAAAGCCCTAAAAGTGAGTGGGTGGTGATAATTGGCTGGAAGACAGTACAGGTTATAGACTATTTCTGCTTCAGGGTTGAGCTCAGGTCCACGATGACACATCCATGCCCTCCACAAGTCTACTCTCCAGCCACGCCAGCCATATCACAGCTTCTTTTTTACACATAGTGATTTCCCATCTGCAGGATTTCCTTCTTGGTCTCCCCAAATGACCTGAGGCTCCAATGTCAAGTACCGTGAAACTCAGAAGTCTTTTCTCAATTGCTCCAGCTTAATATGTTCTGTTTTGCCCTGAAACTGATAACATGCAAGCTTTATTTTTTAACAAATTATTTATGTAATTGGCTGCACCAGGTCTTAATTGTGGTATATGGTTTGATTTTTCCCCCCATAGGCTTTAGGCACACAAGCTTCAGTAGTTTGGCACCTAGGCTTAGCTGCCCTGCAGCATGTGAAATTTTTCCCAACAAGGGACTGACCGGTGTCCCCACATTGGCAGGTATTTTCTTAAGCACTGGAACGCCAGGGAAGCCCTGCACATGGGCCTTCAGTTGCAGCATGCAGGATCTAGCTCCCTGACCAGGGATCAAGCCCGGGGGCCTCTGCATTACTGTTGTTGTTGTTCAGTTACTAAGTTGTCCGACTCTTTGTGACCCTACGGACTGCAGCACACCAGCCTTCCTTGTCCTTCGCTATCTCCCAGAGTTTGCTCAAACTCATGTCCATTGAGTCAGTGATGCCATCCAACCATCTCATCCTCTCCTGTCCCCTTCTTTTGCCTTCAACCTTTCCCAGCATCAGGGTCTTCTCTATTGAGTCAGCTCTTTGCATCAGGTGGCCAAAGTAATGAAGCTTCAGTTTCAACATTAATCATTCCAAGGAATATTCAGGGTTGATTTCCTTTAGGATTGACTGGTTCAATCTCCTTTCAGTCCAAGGGACTCTCAAGAGCCTTCTCTAGCACCACAATTCAAAAGCTCCCCTTGCATTGTGAGTGGTCTAAGCCACTGGACCACCAGAGAAGTCTCAGTTACATGTGAGGTTTCTGATGGCATTAAAGACATTCAGCCTAGTATTAAAGTTAGGTAAATGGATCTCTGTTCGTCTCCAAGGCAAACCATTCAATGTCACAGTAATCCAAGTCTATGTCCCAACCAGTAACGCTGAAGAAGCTGAAGTTGAACGGGTCTATGAAGACCTACAAGACCTTTTAGAACTAACACCCAAAAAAGATGTCCTTTTCATATAGGGGACTGGAATGCAAAAGTAGGAAGTCAAGAAACACCTGGAGTAACAGGTAAATTTGGCCTTGGAATACGTAATGAAGCAGGGCAAAGACTAACAGAGTTTTGCCAAGAAAATGCACTGGTCATAGCAAATACCCTCTTCCAGAAACACAAGAGAAGACTCTATACATGGACATCCCCAGATGGTCAACACTGAAATCAGATCGATTATATTCTTTGCAGCCAAAGATGGAGAAGCTCTATACAATCAGCAAAAACAAGACCAGGAGCTGACTGTGGCTCAGACCATGAACTCCTTATTGCCAAATTCAGACTGAAATTTAAGAAAGTAGGGAAAACCACTAGACCATTCAGGTATGACCTAAATCAAATCCCTTATGATTATACAGTGGAAGAGAGAAATAGATTTAAGGGCCTAGATCTGATAGATAGAGTGCCTGATGAACTATAGAACGAGGTTCGTGACATTGTACAGGACACAGGGATCAAGACCATCCCTATGGAAAAGAAATGCAAAAAAGCAAAATGGCTGTCTGGGGAGGCCTTACAAATAGCTGTGAAAAGAAGAGAAGCGAAAAGCAAAGAAGAAAAGGAAAGATATAAACATCTGAATGCAGAGTTCCAAAGAATAGCAAGAAGAGATAAGAAAGCCTTCTTCAGCAATCAATGCAAAGAAATAGAGGAAAACAACAGAATGGGAAAGACTAGGGATCTCTTCAAGAAAATCAGAGATACCAAAGGAACATTTCATGCAAAGATGGGCTCAATAAAGGACAGAAATGGTATGGACCTAACAGAAGCAGAAGATATTAAGAAGAGGTGGCAAGAATACACAGAAGAACTGTTCAAAAAAGAGCTTCACAACCCAGATAATCATGATGGTGTGATCACTGACCTAGAGCCAGACATCCTGGAATGTGAAGTCAGGTGGGCCTTAGAAAGCATCACTATGAACAAAGCTAGTGGAGGTGATGGAATTCCAGTTGAGCTATTCCAAATCCTGAAAGATGATGCTGTGAAAGTGCTGCACTCAATATGCCAGCAAATTTGGAAAACTCAGCAGTTTTCCAGGCCACAGGACTGGAAAAAGTCAGTTTTCATCCCAATCCCAAAGAAAGGCAATGCCAAAGAATGCTCAAACTACCGCACAATTGCAGTCATCTCACATGCTAGTAAAGTAATGCTCAAAATTCTCCAAGCCAGGCTTCAGCAATATGTGAACCGTGAACTTCCTGATGTTCTAGATGGTTTTAGAAAAGGCAGAGGAACGAGAGATCAAATTGCCAACATCTGCTGGATCATGGAAAAAGCAAGAGAGTTCCAGAAAAACATCTATTTCTGCTTTATTGACTATGCCAAAGCCTTTGACTGTGTGGATCACAATAAACTGTGGAAAATTCTGAAAGAGATGGGAATACCAGACCATCTGACCTGCCTCTTGAGAAATCTGTATGCAGGTCAGGAAGCAACAGTTAGAACTGGTCATGGAACAACAGACTGGTTCCAAATAGGAAAAGGAGTACATCAAGGCTGTATATTGTCACCATGTTTATTTAACTTATATGCAGAGTACATCATGAGAAATGCTTGACTGGAAGAAACACAAGCTGGAATCAAGATTGCTGGGAAAAATATCAATAACCTCAGATATGCAGATGACACCACCCTTATGGCAGAAAGTGAAGAGGAACTCAAAAGCCTCTTGATGAAAGTGAAAGTGGAGAGTGAAAAGGTTGGCTTAAAGCTCAACATTCAGAAAACGAAGATCATGGCATCTGGTCCCATCACTACATGGAAAATAGATGGAGAAACAGTGGAAACAGTGTCAGACTTTATTTTTCTGGGCTCCAAAATCCCTGCAGATGGTGACTGCAGCCATGAAATTAAAAGACGCTTACTCCTTGGAAGGAAAGTTATGACCAACCTAGATAGCATATTCAAAAGCAGAGACATCACTTTGCCAACAAAGGTTCGCCTAGTCAAGGCTATGGTCTTTCCTGTGGTCATGTATGGATGTGAGAGCTGGACTGTGAAGAAGGCTGAGCGCCGAAGAATTGATGCTTTTGAACTGTGGTGTTGGAGAAGCCTCTTGAGAGTCCCTTGGACTGCAAGGAGATCCAACCAGTCCATTCTGAAGGAGATCAGCCCTGGGATTTCTTTGGAAGGAATGATGCTAAAGCTGAAACTCCAGTATTTTGGCCACCTCATGTGAAGAGTTGACTCATTGGAGAAGACTCTGATGCTGGGAGGGATTGGGGGCAGGAGGAGAAGGGGACGACAGAGGATGAGATGGCTGGATGGCATCACTGACTCGATGAATGTGAGTCTGAGTGACCTCCGGGAGTTGGTGATGGACAGGGAGGCCTGGCGTGCTGCGGTTCATGGGTTGCAAAGAGTCGGACACGACTGAGCGACTGATCTGATCTGATCTGATCTGATCCCTTATTATTCTGTAAGAGATAAACAGACTTTGCTGCTAAGTTGCTTCAGTCATGTCCGACTCTGTGCGACCCCATAGACAGCAGCCTACGAGGCTCCGCCATCCATGGGATTTTCTAGGCAAGAGTACTGGAGTGGCTTGCCATTGCCTTCTCCGAAACAGACTTTAACACATACTAAATCTTCTTTTCATCATATTAAGATACTACTTATTCATATGAGATACTATATAAGGAGTGTTATAATTGTCTTAAGTAAATTCAAACAAGGAATTTTAAGTCAGAAAAATTAAATCAAGACTTTTATAGTTTCATTTTAATCCAACAAACATGTACTGAATATCTTTTGTGTGCAAAACATTGTGCCATCAAGGAGTTTACGATCTGATGCATTAGTCTGCAAACTTTTTAAAATAAGTATTCAGTAAATATCTTAGACTTTACAGACCATATGGTCTCTGTCTCAACTATTTAACTCTGTCACTGCAATGAGAAAGCAACAATAGATACTGTTTAAACCAATGAGAGTGACTATATTCCAATAAAATTTTATGAATGAACCCTGAAATTTGAATTTCATAAAATTTTCATACGTTATGATACATTATACTTATTTTGATGTTTGAAAAAACAGGCCCATACCCAAGTAGAGGATGGTATTTCCATGCCCAGATGGGTCAGAACCAGAGGGTTGATGATTAAGATTCCACTACCCCACAACCGATCAGAAGAAAGTCAGGCACCCTGTAGCCCTCATCCCATATGTAGCCTTTATAATCATTATGGAGTTCGAGTTTTTTGAGTTTAAGTCACCTGTTCTTGCCTGGCCATGGCATAAAACTTCTTCTCCTCCAAATTCCAATATTTCAGTTTGTCTGGCCTCACTGTGCATCAGACATGCAAAATTAGGTTCAACAACAGAAGTAACTATGAAGTTCTATTCTTAATACTAAAACAATCGATTATTTTGCTGCTGTTTTGACAGGATTTGTGACTGACTTGTGGCTTGCCCGGGTGGCTCAGTGGTAACATCTGCCTACCAGTGCAGGAGTAGAGGAGACGCCAGTTTGAGCCCTGGGTCAGGAAGATCCCCTGGAGGAGAAAACGGCAACCCACTCCAATATTCTTGCCTGGAGAACCCCATGGACAGAGCAGCCTGCCGGGCTATAGTCCATGGCGTCACAGGAAGTCGGACACGACTGAGTGACTGAGTATGCACACATGTGACTGACTTACACTACTGACTTAGAGTTTTGTACACTTATTCACAGAATATTTATTCAGTGCCTACCTCGTTCTCCGCACTATGCCAGGAACTGAGGACACAACTCTGAGGAGGTCAGAGAAGAGGACTGTTCTCTGGAAAAAAAAAAAAAAAAAATCACTGTTTTTCAGCTACCATTGTAAAATAATTCAAGCATTACCAAAGGACTCTAAAACCAATGAGTGAAAGATTGTTAAAGAACTAAATATTCACATGTTTTCAAAATATCGATATTAACTATCAAGTGGTAACGATATTTTTTCAGATGGGACAGCTTTCTATTTAATGTTCATTTGATGTCTAATTTGTACATTATGTAGCACTTTAAAACTCTAGATTTAGGGAGAAAAGACACAGTTTACAGTCTGATAGAAGCAGTTCTTATTTTGCCTGTTGTTCTGTAAAGGCATTTTTAGAAGGAAGCAATCTGATAGATCCCGTCTTAACCAAATGACCCAACAGCATCACCAACAAGAGCACAGACTTCTGATCTGATGCAATAAGTACCTCATCACTATATGGGCTTCCCAGGTGGCGCTGAGTGAGTGAGTGAAAGTCGCTCAGTCATGTCCGACTCCTTGCGACCCCATGGATTGTATAGTCCATGGAATTCTCCAGGCCAGAATACTGGAGTGGGTAGCCTTTCCCTTCTCCAGGGGATCAAACCCAGGTATCCTGCATTACAGGCAAATTTCTTCCCAGCTGGGCCACAAGGGAAGCCCTCAGGTGGTGCTAGTGGTAAAGAACCCACTTGCCAGTGCAGGAGAGGCAAGAGAGGTGGATTTGATCCCTGGGTCAGGAAGATCCTCTGGAGAAAGGCATGCCAACCCACTGCAGTATTCTTACCTGGAGAATCCCACGGACAGAGGAGCCTGGCAGGCTACAGTCCATAGGGTCACAAAGAGTCAGACACAACTGAAGCTACTTAGCACATCACATTAATATTCTTGCCAAAAATAGATCAGTAAAGATTGTACAAGACAAGGAGCCTGAGCATTCCCTGGTGGTCCAGTGCTTGGGATTCGGCGTTTTCACTGCCTCAGCCTAGGTTTGGTCCCAACATTTCAGTTCTGCAAGCCATGCAGTGAGGTGTAAAAAAAAAAAAAAAGAATAAAATGTCTTAGCATAAACTTAATCAAGGAGGTAAAAGACCTATACTCTGAAAACTATTAAGCACTGATGAAGGAAATTGAAAATGGAAAGATATCCCATGCTGTTGGATTAGAAGAATTAATATTGTTAAAATTTCCATTTTAACAATCAGATCAGATCAGATCAGATCAGTCGCTCAGTCGTGTCCGACTCTTTGCGACCCCATGAACCGCAGCACGCCAGGCCTCCCTGTTCATCACCAGCTCCCGGAGGTCACCCAGACTCACACCCATCAAGTCAGTGATGCCATCCAGCCATCTCATCCTCTGTCGTTCCCTTCTCCTCCTGCCCTCAATCCCTCCCAGCATCAGAGTCTTCTCCAATGAGTCAACTCTTTGCATAACAATATTAATTGTTAAAACCCAAAGCAATCTACAGATTTAATGGAATCCCTATCAAAATGCCCGTGATTTTTTCACTGAAAAATAATCCGAAAATTCATATAGAATCACAAAAGACCTCAAATTACTGAAGTGATCTTGAGAAAAAAAAAAAAAAAGCTGGAAGTCCCAGACTGCACACTATACTACAAAGTCACAACAATCAAAACACACGCTACTTACCAGCACAAAAGCAGACACATAGATCAATAGAACAGAACTAAGAGCCCAGAGTTAAACTCAGGCACCTATGGTCAATTAATCTATGACAAAGAAGGCAAGACTATACAAAGAATGGAAAAAAGATTCTTCAACACGTGGTGTTGGGAAAATTCGACAGCTATTTGTAAAAAAATGAGATTAGAACATTCCCTTGCACTATACACAAAAATAAAATTAAAGTAGTCTAAAGATATAAATGTGAGACCTGAAACCATAAAACTCCTAGAAGAGAACATAAGTGGAACACTTTTTGATGTAAATCATAGCAATATTTTCTTGGACCAGTCTCCTTAGGCAAATAAGTAAAATAAAGGCAAAAATTTTAAAATGAGATCTATTTTTTAAATAAAACTTAAAAAGCTTTTGCACAGCAAAAGAAACCACTCACAAAATAAAAAGACAACCTATAGAATGAGAGAAAATATTTGCAAATGATTTGACTAACAAAGAGGCAATATTAAAATATATAAACAGCTCATACAACTCAATATCAATAAAACAAACAACCCAATCAAAAAATGGGTACAAAACCTGAAAAGATATTTCTCCAGAGAAGACATATGGATGACTACTAGGCACATGAAAAGATGCTCAACATCCCTGATAATTAGAAAAATGCAAATCAAAAGAAGACACATCACTTCACATCTGCCAGAATGGTTATCATCAAAATGTCTACAAATAACAAATGTTGGAAAGGATGTGAAGAAAGGTGAACCCTTGTACATTGTTAGTGGGAATTTAAATTGGTCCAGGCACTATGGCAAACAGCATGAAGTTTCCTCAAAAGAACTAAAAATAGAACTACTTCCTGCATGCGTGTAAGTCATTGCAGTTGTGTCCGACTCTGCAATCCTATGAACTATAGTCCACCAGGTCTGTGGGATTCTCCAGGCAAGAATATTGGAGTGGATTGCCATTTCCTTCTCCAGGGGATCTTCCTGATCAAGAGTTGAGCCTGCGTTTCCTGTGGCTCCTATATTGCAGGCAGATTCTTTACTGCTGGGCCACAGGGGAAGCCCAAGAACTAGCAATTTCACTCCTAGGTAAATATCCAGAGAAAACAAAAATATTAATTGGAAAGTATATATGTACCTCAATATTCATAGCAGCACTATTTACAATAGCAAACACAAGGAAACAGCCCAAGTGTCCATTACAGACAAATGGATAAAGAAGATGAGATATATATATATATGTATATACAATGGAATATTACTCAGCGATAAATAAGAATGAACTTTTGCCATTTACAGCAATGTAGATGGACCTGGAGAATATTATGCTGAGTGAAATAAGTTAGAAAGAGAAAGAAAAATATTTTATGATATAGAAAATAATACAGGTGAATGTATATGCACATCAGAAAAAGACTCAAATACAAAGAACAAACTTGTGGTTAATAAAGAGGAGAGAGAGGTAGTGAGGGATAAAATAGGAATATGAGATTTATAAATATAAACTGCTATGTAAAAAATACACAAGCAACAAAGATTTTCGTATAGAATAGGGAATTACAGCCATTATCTTGTGATAACTTGTGATGAAGGGTAATCTGCAAAAATACTGAATCACTATGCTATACACCTGACACTAGTATAATATTGTAAATCAACTATACTTAAATTTCAAAACAAGAAACAATTGGAAAAAATTGAACATAGATTATATACTAATAGTATTATGGCAACTTAAAATATTTTAGAGTGATAATGGTATTGTTATGCAATAAAGATTTCTTGTTCTTAGGAGATTTAAGTTGAATTACTTAGGGGTGAAATATGATATCTGCAACTTTCAAATAGTTCAGAAAAATATAAACATACAAATATAAAGACAGAAGTAGAGCAAATGTGATAGAATGCTAACAATTGATGAACTATGGAATGAGGTTCATGACATTGTACAGGAGACAGGGATCAAGACCATCCCCATGGAAAAGAAATGCAAAAAAGCAAAATGGCTGTCTGGGGAGGCCTTACAAATAGTTGTGAAAAGAAGAGAAGCAAAAAGCAAAGGAGAAAAGGAAAGATATAAACATCTGAATGCAGAGTTCCAAAGAATAGCAAGAAGAGATAAGAAAGCCTTCTTCAGTGATCAATGCAAAGAAATAGAGGAAAACAACAGAATGGGAAAGACTAGGGATCTCTTCAAGAAAATCAGAGATACCAAAGGAACATTTCATGCAAAGATAGGCTCGATAAAGGACAGAAATGGTATGGACCTAACAGAAGCAGAAGATATTAAGAAGAGATGGCAAGAATACACAGAAGAACTGTACAAAAAAGAGCTTCACGACCCAGATAATCACGATGATATGATCACTCATCTAGAGCCAGACATCCTGGAATGTGAAGTCAAGTGGGCCTTAGAAAGCATCACTACAAGCAAAGCTAGTGGAGGTGATGGAATTCCAGTTGAGCTATTCCAAATCCTGAAAGATGATGCTGTGAAAGTGCTGTACTCAATGTGCCAGCAAATTTGGAAAACTCAGCAGTAGCCACAGGACTGGAAAAGGTCAGTTTTCATTCCAATCCCAAAGAAAGGCAATGCCGAAGAATGCTCAAACTACCGCACAATTGCACTCATCTCACATGCTAGTTATGTTCAAAATTCTCCAAGCCAGTCTTCAATACATGAACCGTGAACTTCCTGATGTTCAAGCTGGTTTTAGAAAAGGCAGAGGAACCAGAGATCAAATTGCCAACATCCACTGGATCATGGAAAAAGCAAGAGAGTTCCAGAAAAACATCTATTTCTGCTTTATTGACTATGCCAAAGCCTTTGACTGTGTGGATCACAATAAACTGTGGAAAATTCTGAAAGAGATGGAAATACCAGACCACCTGACCTGCCTCTTGAGAAATCTGTATGCAGGTCAGGAAGCAACAGTTAGAACTGGACATGGAACAACAGACTGCTTCCAAATAGGAAAAGGAGTACGTCAAGGCTGTATATTATCACCTTGCTTGTTTAACTTACATGCAGAGTACATTATGAGAAACGCTGGACTGGAAGAAGCACAAGCTGGAATCAAGATTGCTGGGAAAAATATCAATAACCTCAGATATGCAGATGACACCACCCTTATGGCAGAAAGTGAAGAGGAACTAAAAAGCCTCTTGGTGAAAGTGAAAGTGGAGAGTGAAAAAGTTGGCTTAAAGCTCAACATTCAGAAAACGAAGATCATGGCATCTGGTCCCATCACTTCATGGGAAATAGATGGGGAAACAGTGGAAACAGTGTCAGACTTTACTTTTTTGGGCTCCAAAATCACTGCAGATGGTGACTGCAGCCTTGAAATTAAAAGATGCTTACTCTTTGGAAGGAAAGTTATGACCAACCTAGATACCATATTCAAAAGCAGAGACATTACTTTGCCAACAAAGGTCCGTCTTGTCAAGGCTATGGTTTTTCCTGTGGTCATGTATGGATGTGAGAGCTGGACTGTGAAGAAGGCTGAGTGCCGAAGAATTGATGCTTTTGAACTGTGGTGTTGGAGAAGCCTCTTGAGAGTCCCTTGGACTGCAAGGAGATCCAGCCAGTCCATTCTGAAGATCAGCCCTGGGATTTCTTTGGAAGGAATGATGCTAAAGCTGAAACTCCAGTATTTTGGCCACCTCATGCGAAGAGTTGACTCATTGGAGAAGACTCTGATGCTGGGAGGGATTGGGGGCAGGAGGAGAAGGGGACGACAGAGGATGAGATGGCTAGATGGCATCACTGACTTGATGGATGTGAGTCTGAGTGAACTCTGGGAGTTGGTGATGGACAGGGAGGCCTGGTGTGCTGCGATTCATGGGCTTGCAAAAAGTCGGACACGACTGAGTGACTGAACTGAACTCAACTGAAGATCAGGTGAAGGGTATTTAGATGTCACTGTACTATTCTTACCCTTTAGGTTTGAAATTTTTTTAATAGAAATATTTGGGAAATTTTTTTAAGAAAGAGAGCTGAAACAAATAAAACAAAAATCCCTGTTCCACGAAATATACATCCTAACAAATAAGTAATATACAACCGTTTACAAATTATAAGAAAATTCAGTGAAGAAAATAAATGTGACATGACAATGAGTAGTTGGGTAGATGGGAGCCTATTTTGGAGATTGTGTTCAGAAAAAAACCTTCTCTGCAGAGGTGTTAATTCTGTTGAGGCCCTCAAGATCAGCCAGCTGAGTTAAATGCCAGTAGGAAAAGGATCCCAGGATTTTAATTTAAGGAAACATTGCAAATGTGTCATGAAATAAATCGGAGAGGTGCAGGCAATAGCCACATTACACAAGGCTATAGGCCATTGTTACAAGATTGGATTTTCTTTAAAATTTCAATGAGAGATGTCTGCACAACTCTGTGAGCTGTATACTTTAAAAAGTGAAAATTTTGTGATATGTGAACTATATCTCAATAAGAAGTTATTTAATAAAAACAAATTCAATAAGAACCCAGTGAAGGTTTTAAGTAAGAAACCTGGTGGTTTCCCTGGTGGCTCAGAATTCACCTGCAATATGGGAGACCCAGGCTCGATCCTTGGCTCAGGAAGACCCCCTACAGAAGGTAATGGGGTATTCTTGCCTGGAGAATTCCATGGATAGAGAAGCCTGGCAGGCTAGAGTCCATGGGGTCGCAAAGAGTCAGACACAACTGAGCAACTAACACTTTCATGTGATATGACCTAATTTATCTTTAAAAGTTCACTGTGGCTGACTGCAGCTTTCCTAAGTCACACATCCTCACTGCCTTGTATTAGGGTTCCAAATGTGTCTGTCTCTCTAGCAATTTGTAAGTACTGGACTCATGGGATCAGTATGCAATGTAACTTTATATTCTTCAGAGTGTCAAGCACAGCACCTTACTCATGTTTTACGTTCAGAAAATATATGCTAAATGAAATGATTAACAAAGGGAAAACTGCATCTCAATGATAACCATATATTCTTTATGGTTTACATAATTTACACTTTTGGAATCAAGAAATTAGTGTCCAAATATATATTCAATATGCTTTATAAATATATATTCAATATGAAAACAGTTAGAGACTTTATTTTCTTGGGCTTCAAAATCACTACAGATGATGGCTGCAGCCATGAAATTAAAAGACGCTTGCTCCTTGGAAGAAAAGCTATGACCAACCTAGACATTATATTAAAAAGCAGAGAAATTACTTTGCCAACAAAGGTCTGTCTAGTCAAGGCTATGGTTTTTCCAGTAGTCATGTATGGATGTGAGAGTTGGACTATAAAGAACACTTAGCGCCGAAGAATTGGTACTTTTGAATTGTGGTGTTGGATAAGACTTTTGAGAGTCCCTTGGACTGCAAGGAGATCCAACCAGTCCATCCTAAAGGAAATCAGTTCTGAATATTCATTGGAAGGACTGATACTGAAGTTGAAACTCCAATACTTTGGCCACCTGATTCGAAGAACTGACTCATTGGAAAAGACCTTGATGTTGGGAAAGATTGAAGACAGGAGGAGAAGGGGATGACAGAGGATGAGAAGGTTGGATGACATCACCAACTCGATGGACATGAGTTTGAGCAAGCTCTGAGAGCTGGTGATAGACAGGGAAGCCTGGCGTGATGCAATCCTTGGGGTCGCAAATATTAGGACACAACTAAGCGACTGAACTGATCTGATCGATGGTTTATAATCCATTTCAAAAAGCACTGATATAAACACCCCAAGAGAGTTCCATCCAGTCTTGATATTGTTTATAACATCTAATTTTATTTTTGCATATTTTGCCACATTTTCAAGTTTCCTACAGATGAACTTGTAATACTTTTTTAATATTTATTTTTTATATTTTAAAAAATATTATTTGACTGCATGCATGCTAAGTTGCTTCAGTCCTGTCTGACTCATTGCGACCCTATGGGCTGCAGCCTGCCAGTCTCCTCTGCCATTCCCTTCTCCAGGGGATCTTATAGACCCAGGGTTCAAACCCTTGTCTCCTGTGTCTCCTTCATTGCAAGTAGATTTTTTACTGCTGGGTCACAGGGGAGTCCCTTATTTGGTTGCATGATCTTAGCTGCTGCAGGCACCATCTCGGATTTTCTTTGGGGCCTGCAGGGTCTTTTAGTTGTGGCATGTGGGATCTAGTTCCCTGAAAGTGAAAGCGAAATTCGCTCAGTTGTGTCCAACCCTTTTCAACCCTGTGGACTGTACAGTCCATGGAATTTTCCAGGCGAGAATATTGGAGTGGGTAGCCTTTTCCTTCTCCAGGGTTTCTCCCCAACCCAAGGATCAAACCCAGGTCCCCCGCATTGCAGCCGGATTCTTTACCAACTGAGTTATCAGGGACCAGGGATCAAACCAGGGGCCCCCTGGATTGGGAGCAGGCAGTTGTCACCGCCGACCACCAGGGAAGTCCCTGTAATACTTTTATAATCAGGACAAGCAGCTCTTCTACACTATAATTAGAAGTGTATAAAAAATTTTAGATCATTAACAACAACCAATTACATGTGGTCTAAGAATGAAGCTTGCCTGATTTTCAGTCTCTGCTGGACTCTTCCTCACTCAGCTGAGGCCACTCACACATTTGTTTATTCATCAATAAAAAGCTATCAGACCAGGGCTGATAACAGACACACAACTCCAGAAGGACCCCTTCACACAGAGTACAGTGAATAGAACATTGTCAGTTGCGGACACTTAGGCACTAAGCAGGTGCTGCTTCGGGCAGTTTGTAAGCCTTGGAGGTAAAAGAGAAAAAAAGGCAGTGTGTTACAATTAGAAATGTAGTTATCTGGCTCCCCTGCTGCTGCTGCTGCTAAGTCGCTTCAGTCGTGTCCAACTCTTGTGGGACCCCATGGACTGCAGCCCACCAGGCTCCTGCGTCCATGGGATTTTTCAGGCAAGAGTACTGGAGTGGGGTGCCATTGCCTTCTCCAATCTGTCTCCCCTAGTATGATGTAAATCCTGTGAGGCCAGAAACCACAAAGACTTAGATAAATGAGACTTAGGAAGGAGGTGATCACTAAGAAGTGTACCCAAGCAGAGAAGGGGTACAGTCATCAGAGCAAAGAGTTAATGAGAAGGCAAGAGAGGATTGTGTTGACCAGTTCTGTTTGTCTAGGAAAGAGAACAGGAGTAAGACAGTGGAGAGACACCCATCCTGGAGAGATTTATGAGTTTCAAGAAAGGCTTTGGATTTAACCCTAAAGGCCAGGAGAACAAAGGAAGAGTTTTAAGGAAAGAATGGCTTTATGAGATTTGAGCATTCCTAAAGCAGACACTGGATGAGAGGCAGGATCTGACTGAAGGCAGGGAAATTTGTTTAGATGATACAGCCTAAAACTAGGGGCTCATTATCTGTGGTCAGTAGTAGGTTGAAGTTGGATAGGAAAATACATCTTTATTTTTACTTAGTGTTTACTGAAATTTAGGAATCCCTCACGCAAATCCATGAAGTGTTCCATATTTTGAGGGGCCTTCCCTGGTGGCTGAGTAGTAAAGAACCTGCCCGCAATGCAGGAGACCAGGTTATATCCCTGGTTTAGGAAGATGCACCAGAGGAGGGCACGGCAACCCATGCCAGTATTCTTGCCTGGAGAATCCCCATGGACAGAGAAGCCTGGAGGGCTGCAGTCCACAGGGTTGCAGAGTCGGACACGACTTTGCGACTGAACCACCATCAGTTATAAATGTGGGCAGTAAACCACAGTACTATTAAATGTGTGTTTCTAAAACAGACAGAAATCAGATATTTTCACAATACATTCCTGTTACTGCAGCTATTGCAGACTTTATTTATCCTCATTGCTACTGTGAAATTATAGTAGTTACTACACCCACTGCTACAACTTATTAATAGGTTAATAAAGAAATACATATGTTGCACTTTCATTTTTAAGTATTCTGATAACTGCACTGTAATTTAGCAGTTTCCTTCTTTATACACTTAAAATATTACTCTTGAGAAGGGTTCATTGGCTTTACCAGATGGACAAAGTGAGCTGTGGCACAAAAAAGGCTTAAAATCCCTCCTCAGGGTCTAGTTCTACTGAAACACCTTTGACTGAAGCACCAGGCTCCTCTCTCTGACCTTGACCTACTTGCTCAACCTCTTCTGGTTTGAAAGCTGGTTCTTTTCTCCATCCTCAGACTAACTCCCTTCAGATTTTACCTCAGGACTCCCTGCACCTACCCTCCCTTCTCCAATCAAGTGTCCCTTCTATATACTTTAAAAAAAAAAAAAAAAAAAACTTTATCATTTATTCCTTGATAAGAAATCCTGTTGAATTCTGTATTACTGGGATCACAAGAAGGCAATTTTTAAAAACGTACGTTTGAGATTATTGGGTCAACAAAAAGCACAGTTAAAGGAATCCAGAATTTCTAGTTACCTTCCATTGGTACTTGAGATTAATATTTAAGATAAATGTGTTAACTGTTTCTAAGTAATTCTGTAATATTACCAAGGACCTTAGAAACTAAAGAAATCTGGCAAAAGTTCAAGAGCTTCTGAAAGGTTAGATTATTTTAGACCAAACGTGATCTGGTCTTTCCTACCAAAGCACTTGTGAGCTAGTGGTTCCTGTCACATTTTAATATAAAGCAGCTTAGCGTTCAGATGGACTCTCCATATTCTCTTCTGACAGCCTCTTTTTACCCCAAACATAGCACTTGCAGGTGGACGCAGCATCCCCAAGTCCAACACTTGAGGTTTTAAATATCACAAGTGGCTGTGAATCTCCAGGACATGTAGCAATTTGTCAGTCTGCTGAGGCATGAAATAGGATGGGAGTCGCTGAGCCAGTCGGGGGCCTGACTGCCCGGGGTCCACGCTGCCACATGATGTGTTTTTATGTGCACAGCAAATCTCTAAGTGAAGTCCTGTCATCCCCATTTTACAGATGAAGAGTTTGATGAAAAGTTCAAGTAAAATTAGAGGATCTGGAGATTTTCACAGGTCTTTAGTCCTCTTTAAAGCTCCGGGAGTTGGTGATGGACAGGGAAGCCTGGCATGCTGCAGTCCATGGGGTCACAAAGAGTCAGATACAATTGAGAGACTTGAACTGACTGAACTGAGACTATATTGATTCTGACTCAAGGAGTGAGCTCCCTGAAGGCAAGGAATTTGTCTTTAATCTTGGCTCCCCAGGGCATATACTGGGTCTGACAACAGTAGGTGCTCAATAAATGGCTTCTAGATTAAATTCTAAAGAACTCTGCCTTCCCTCATAAAAAGGGGATTTCCTGGAGATTACAGCTTCCATCTTGATCCCATGAACTCCCAGCTTCTAGGAAAGTGCCGGTCTCATAAAAATTAAAAGTATTTATTGAGCTTCCCTGGTGGCTCAGTGCTAAAGAATCCACCTACCAATGCAGGGACACAGGTTTGATCCCTGGTCCAGGAAGATCCCGCATGCCGCGGGACAGCTAAGCCTGTGCGCCACGACTGCTAAGCCAGCGCGCCACGACTGCTAAGCCAGCGCTCCAGAGTCGGTGAGCCACAACCACTGAGGCGCTCACACCTGGAGCCTCACAGCAGGAGAGACTGCTGCGGCGAGTGGTCTGTGCACCACTGCGAAGAGCAGCCTCCACTCTCAGAACTGAAGAAGGCCCTCACACAGCAGCGAAGATCCAGCACAGCCAACAATAAAATAAAATATTTTTTAACTAAAAATATTTATTAATTGATTAATTTGTGTTTGGCACCGGACATACACTTTGTTTTAGAAGGTTTTCTGTAAATGTCTGAACATCAAAATAAGGTACAAAAATATAAATAAGCCCAATTTTATAGATAATTAGCAATTCTTTTAAGTTTTCACTGTTTCTGTTCTTTGGAGTAACTTGACTATCAGCCTCCTTCATTATTATAGGGAGTTTTCACTTATAAAATATTAGGAGAGAAATCTGTATTTTGTTTTGGCTATTGATCATCAGTACACATATGACTGGTACACACAAATAATGGTACTTTTTTTTTTTTTGTAAAATCAGGTGTTAGGGGCTTGCCTGGTGGCTCACGCAGTAAAGAATCTGCCTGCAATGTAGGAGATGCAGGTTTGACCCCTGGGTCGGGAAGATCTCCTGAAAAAGGGAATGGCTACCCATTCCAGTTGGGAGAAGGCAATGGCACCCCACTCCAGTACTCTTGCCTGGAAAATCCCGTGGGCGGAGGAGCCTGGTGGGCTGCAGTCCATGAGGTCTCAAAGAGTCGGACATGACTGAGCAACTTCACTTTCACTTTTCACTTTCATGCATTGGAGAAGGAAATGGCAACCCACTCCATGTTCTTGCCTGGAGAATCCCAGGGATGGGGGAGCCTGGTGGGCTGCCGTCTATGGGGTCACACAGAGTCGGACACGACTAAAGTGACTTAGCAGCTTGCTTGGAGAATTCCATGGGCAGAGGAGTCTGAGCCTGGCGGCTACAGTCCAAGGGGTCACAGAGAATCAGACACAACTGAGCAACTAACACAAGTGTACTTTTGTTTTTTTGTAAAATCAAACTACTACTTTATTAAATGAGTTATTTTACACAATATGAACATCAGTATAATTACAATTGTAAAAAAATTTTTTATAACAAGGATGGACTGATTTTCAGATTTCCAAATCAGACCCAACTGTACATTTACACAGAATTGTCTTTGCTCGAAGCCCCAAAAGGAATAGCATAAAAATGAGCGTTTCTGTAGCCCCCTTTATTTTTGCTGATCAACAATTTGTTAGAAAAAAGCTGCAGGTTTGTTACCGAAGGTCTGAGATCATAGAAGAGTCAAAGGTGTCACAAATTCACCTATAAACAACTTTATGCCTGAACGTCTAATGTAGCATCTAACAGCTAATTCTGGAGAAGTGGAGTCAGGATGCTTGCTCTCCAAGGGCTGCTTGAAGGCCTTAGGGTTTGGCATCTGTGTCCTACAGACAGTGCAGGTATACACCAAGGCGGCTTTTGGCAGCCCTGTGCCCGTGTCCTTGATTGTTTCTTTTGTCCAGATTGCCTTTTGGCAGTCTTCTGCGGAGACCGAGTCTTCTGCTGTCCAGGAGCTATGTCTTCCCACCCTGGCCTCCCTTCTGCCCCTACTCGCTTGTACACCAGACCCTCTTCCAGTCACGCCAAGGGTACTTTTACATAATCATATTTTCTTTAAGTTCAAATAGAGTAAAAATAATAATATTTGATTTCTCAGTTTCTTCAGACATACTTCATCTTACAGAATGAAAAAAAAATTGAGGCACAAATAAATATGGGCTGCTAGGTGGGGGGGAAGTTTCAAGAGGGAGGGGACATATGGATGAAAGTGTTGGGGATGGTACTGGCACAAAAACAGAAATATAGATCAATGGAACAAGATAGAAAGCCCAGAGATAAAACCATGCACCTATGGGCACCTTATCTTTGACAAAGAAAGCAAGAAAATACAATGGAGAAAATAGTCTCTTCAGTAAGTGGTGCTGGGAAAACTGAACAGCTACATGTAAAAGAATGAAACTGGAACACTTTCTGACACCATACACAAAAATAAATTCAAAATGGATTAAAGACCTAAATGTAAGTCCAGAAACTATAAAACTCTTAGAGGAAAACATAGGCAGAACACTCCCTGACATAAATCACAGCAAGATCCTCTGTGACCCACCTCCTAGAGTAATGGAAATAAAAACAAAAATAAGCAAGTTTGGCCTAATTAAACTTAAAAGCTTTTGCACAACAAAGGAAACTATAAACAAGGTGAAAAGATAACACTCAGAATGGGAGAAAATAATAGCAAATGAAACAACTGACAAAGGATTAATTTCCAAAATATACAAGCACCTTATGCAACTCAATGAACAAATAATCCAATCATAACATGGGCGAAAGACCTAAACACACATTTCCTCAAAGAAGACATACAAATGACTAATAAACACATGAAAAATGCTCAGCATAGCTCATTACTGCTGCTGCTGCTGCTGCTAAGTTGCTTCAGTCGTGTCCGACTCTGTGCGATCCCATAGACGGCAGCCTACCAGGCTTCCCTGTTGCTGGGATTCTCCAGGCAAGAATACTGGTGTGGGTTACCATTTCCTTCTCCAAAATGCAAATCAAAACTACAATGAGATTATCACCTCACACCAGTCAGAATAGCCATCATCAAATAATCTACAAGCAATAAACCCTGGAGAAGGTGTGGAGAAAAAGAGAACCCTCTTACACTGTTGGCAGGAATGTAAATTGATACAGCTACCATGGAAGACATTATGGAGATTCCTTAAAAAACTAGGAATAAAACTACCATATGATCCAATAATCCCAATACTGGGCATACACCCTGAGAAAACCATAACTGAAAAAGAGCCAATGTTCATTGCAGCACTATTTTCAACAGCTAGGAGATGGAGCAGCCGAGATGTCCATCGACAGATGAATCGATAAAGAAGCTGTGGTACATATACATGGGAATATGACTCAGCCATCAACAGGAATGCATTTGAGTCAGTGCTAATGAGGTGAATGAACCTGGGGCCTGTCAGGAAGAGAAAACCAAATACGTCTATGGAGATGCAGTGGAGGTGCAGACATAGAGACCAGACTTATGGACATGGGCTGGGGGCAGTAAGAAGGAGAGGGTGGGACAAATGGAGGGAATAGTATGGAAACATATACACTAAAATGTACAAAATGGATAGCCATTGAGGATTTGGTGTGTGACTCAGGGAACTCAAACTGGGGCTCTGAGACGACCTTGAGGGTGGGATGGGGTGGGAGGTGGGAGGGAGGCTCCAAAGGGAGAGGACATACGTGCACCGTGGCTGATCCATGTTGATGTATGGCAGACACCAACACAATATTGTAATTATCCTTCAATTAAAAATGAATAAATTTTTTAAAAAGTGTTGAGCTTCCCAAGGCTGATTCATGTTGATATATGGCAGAAACTAACACAATACTGTAAAGCAACTATCCTCCAATTAAAAATAAAAATGAAAAAAAAAAAAGAAATATAATGGGGAAACTCTTAATGTAAACTTCATGATGTTAAACTGTAGCATTTACTTTACGCTTAAGATTTGCTCTTCAGAGAGATGAAATTTTATGCTAATAGTAAGTCAAAGAAAAAAAGATACACATTTTTCAATATCTCAAATGTGTTAAGCACAAAAAGGGTCCTATCTCACAATGCTTCCTTCCTGAGGGATCCAGAAATAGACATGTAAAATCCAAATGTGAAATGTACAAATGTCTACTTAGCTCCTGCCCTTTTCCCTCATTAGCTTCAGCGGGACTGAACTTGCTCAGTCACTAATGACTATGTGGCCCATGTATAAATTTAGAAGCCACCTTGCAGAAGCATTTGTCTTTGCCTCTAAGTGTGGGTTTCAGTAAGCACGTCACTGTTTCTTAAATATCACAAAAGCACCAGTTTGTAAAGTTAATCACTTTCACTTTAAAAAAAAATAATGAATTTTCATGTGGTATGGGATGACAAAAACATTGGTACTATTTTTTCATATGTCATATATCAAAGTAAATTTACCTATGATTGTTTAAACAATTTATACATCAGATCAGATCAGATCAGTTGCTCAGTCGGGTCTGACTCTCTGTGACCCCATGAATCGCAGCACGCCAGGCCTCCCTGTCCATCACCAACTCCCAGAGGTCACCCAGACACACATCCATCGAGTCAGTGATGCCATCTAGCCATCTCATTCTCTGTCATCCCCTTCTCTTCCTGTCCCCATTCCCACCCAGCATCAGACTCTTCTCCAATGACTCAACTCTTCGCATGAGGTGGTCAAAGTACTGGAGTTTCAGCTTTAGCATCATTCCTTCCAAAGAAATCCCAGGGCTGATCTCCTTCAGAATGGACTGGTTGGATCTCCTTGCAGTCCAAGGGACTATCAAGAGTCTTCTCCAACACCACAGTTCAAAAGCACCAATTCTTTGGCGCTCAGTCTTCTTCACAGTCCAGCTCTCACATCCATACATGACCATAGCCTTGACTAGGAGAACCTTTGTTGGCAAAGTGATGTCTCTGCTTTTGAATATGCTATCTAGGTTGGTCATAACTTTCCTTCCAAGGAGTAAGCGTCTTTTAATTTCATGGCTGCAGTCACCATCTGCAGTGATTTTGGAGCCCAGAAAAATAAAGTCTGATATTGTTTCCACTGTTTCCCCATCTATTTCCCATGAAGTGATGGGACCAGATGCCATGATCTTCGTATTCTGAATGTTGAGCTTTAAGCCAACCTTTTCACTCTCCACTTTCACTTTCACCAAGAGGCTTTTTAGTTCCTCTTCACTTTCTGCCATAAGGGTGGTGTCATCTGCATATCTGAGGTTATTGATATTTTTCCCAGCAATCTTGATTCCAGCTTGTGCTTCTTCCAGTCCAGCATTTCTCATGATGCACTCTGCATGTAAGTTAAACAAGCAGGGTGATAATATACAGCCTTGACGTACTCCTTTTCCTATTTGGAACCAGTCTGTTGTCCCATGTCCAGTTCTAACTGTAGCTTCCTGACCTGCATACAGATTTCTCAAGAGGCAGGTCAGGTGGTCTGGTATTTCCATCTCTTTCAGAATTTTCCACAGTTTATTGTGATCCACACAGTCAAAGGCTTTGGCATAGTCAATAAAGCAGAAATAGATGTTTTCTGGAACTCTCTTGCTTTTTCCATGATCCAGCAGATGTTGGCAATTTGATCTCTCGTTCCTCTGCCTTTTCTAAAACCTCAGAAAGTTCACGGTTCACATATTGCTGAAGCCTGTCTTGGAGAATTTTGAGCATTACTTTACTAGTGTGTGAGATGAGTGCAATTGTGCGGTAGTTTGAGCATTCTTTGGCATTGCCTTTCTTTGGGATTGGGATGAAAACTGACCTTTTCCAGTCCTGTGGCCTGGAAAACTGCTGAGTTTTCCAAATTTGCTGGCATATTGAGTGTAGCACTTTCACAGCATCATCTTTCAGGATTTGGAATAGCTCAACTGGAATTCCATCACCTCCACTAGCTTTGTTTGTAGTGATGCTTTCTAAGGCCCACCTGACTTCACATTCCAGGATGTCTGGCTCTAGGTCAGTGATCACATCATCATGATTATCTGGGTCGTGAAGCTCTTTTTTGTACAGTTCTTCTGTGTATTCTTGCCACCTCTTCTTAATATCTTCTGCTTCTGTTAGGTCCATACCATTTCTGTCCTTTATTGAGCCCTTCTTTGCATGAAATGTTCCTTTGGTATCTCTGATTTTCTTGAAGAGATTCCTAGTCTTTCCCATTCTGTTGTTTTCCTCTATTTCTTTGCATTGATCACTGAAGAAGGCTTTCTTATCTCTTCTTGCTATTCTTTGGAACTCTGCATTCAGATGTTTATATCTTTCCTTTTCTCCTTTGCTTTTCGCTTCTCTTCTTTTCACAGCTATTTGTAAGGCCTCCCCAGACAGCCATTTTGCTTTTTTGCATTTCTTTTCCATGGGGATGGTCTTGATCCCTGTGTCCTGTACAATGTCACGAACCTCATTCCGTAGTTCATATGGCACTCTATCTATCAGATCTAGGCCCTTAAATCTATTTCTCACTTCCACTGTATAATCATAAGGGATTTGATTTAGGTCATACCTGAATGGTCTAGTGGTTTTCCCTACTTTCTTCAAATTAAGTCTGAATTTGGCAATAAGGAGTTCATGGTCTGAGCCACAGTCAGCTCCTGGTCTTGTTTTTGCTGACTGTATAGAGCTTCTCCATCTTTGGCTGCAAAGAATATAATCGATCTGATTTCGGTGTTGACCATCTGGGGATGTCCATGTGTAGAGTCTTCTCTTGTGTTGCTGGAAGAGGGTATTTGCTATGACCAGTGCATTTTCTTGGCAAAACTCTATTAGTCTTTGCCCTGCTTCATTCCATAGTCCAAGGCCAAATTTGCCTGTTACTCCAGGTGTTTCTTAACTTCCTACCTTTGCATTCCAGTCCCCTATAATGAAAAGGACATCTTTTTTGGGTGTTAGTTCTAAAAGGTCTTGTAGGTCTTCATAGACCCATTCAACTTCAGCTTCTTCAGCATTACTGGTTGGGGCATAGACTTGGATTACTGTGACATTGAATGGTTTGCCTTGGAAATGAACAGAGATCATTCTGTCGTTTTTGAGACTGCATCCAAGTACTGCATTTTGGACTCTTTTTGTTGACCATGATGGCCACTCCATCTCTTCTGAGGGATTCCTGCCCGCAGTAGTAGATATAATGGTCCTCTGAGTTAAATTCACCCATTCCAGTCCATTTTAGTTCGCTGATTCCTAGAATGTCAACATTCACTCTTGCCATCTCTTGTTTGATCACTTCCAATTTGCCTTGATTCATGGACCTGACATTCCTGGTTCCTATGCAATATTGCTCTTTACAGCATCAGACCTTGCCTCTATCACCAGACACATCCACATATAATAAAGGAAAAACTGTTCTCAGTTCTTTGTGAAATTTGGGGATATGTTGACAAATGAGAACATTTTACCGAATCCTAATACATCCTGAGTCTACACATAAGTGGTGTGACCAAAATCATCTCCCCATCAGTGGTCTTCCACATCTAAAAAGCCAACAGTGGGATTAGTCATTAAAGGTTTTCTTAGCAGGTTAGCATTAGAACTGTAAGTCACTCTGTTAATTTGCTCTGTAAATGACTCGTCCTAATGTCATGTAGAGGAAACCATGGCTCTTAAAAATGGCTCACATAGTGCTAATTTTTATTCCTCTCTTCCTGTCTGTCTTTGGCTGTGCTGTGTGGCATTCAGAATCGTTGCTTCCTGATAGGGATTGAATCCATGTCCCCTGCAGTGGAAGTGCAGAGCCCTAACCACTGGATGGCCAGGGAATTCCCATAACAGCTATTTTTTTCATTGAGAGCAAGTTCTGCTAGAGAAAAAACTCCCACTTTCTGATGTAGCAAAGTATCCAGGAACGACTACTCCACTATCCTTCTCATTAGCTAGCTTTGATCCCAAGGAATAGCAACTTGAGTTGGAAAAGAGGTAAAGAAATTAGGCAAATAATGTCATTCAAACCTCACACATATTTCTTGATAAGTGATGATGATTCTAAAAGATAAATGCCAAAATTCACACCCGAAGCATGAAAGAGGCAAAAATTTAGCTCAGATCTAAGGTATATTATAGTATTGTCTTATAAATAAGTTAAGAAAATATTTCCTAAATTTCTGAGTTAGGATAGCAGATTAAAGACATTTATTTCACTTTCCTTCCCAAATAACAGCACAGGTAAAGAAATATAGAAAAAACAGACTGAAGCGTCAAAATTTTGGAAGCTGAAAACAAAATAGACCATTGGTACTGACTTAGATCCAAGAACCCTGAATCCCAGAACATCAGTTGAAAACCAACTCAGTTTACTCTATAGGACCTTCAAAAGACATGGAAGTAGCAGTGTCAAGAGCCTCTGAAACTTGCAGACAGGAAGCTGAAGATAAGAGCAGTTTGGGGCTTCCCTTCTGGTCCAGTGGTTGGGAATCCACCTGCCAGTGCAGGGGACACGGGTTCCATCCCTGGGACAGAAGATCTCACGTGCTGTGGGGCAACGAAGCCTGCACACCGCAACTACCCCGCCAGGGCTCTGGAGCCCATGAACCACAGCTACTGAAGACCATGTGCCCAGATCTGTGCCCCCGCAAGAGAAGCCTGTGGCAGTATGACTCAAAATCAGGCGCAGTCAGCACCACCACCATCCTCTGCCCTTATACCCTCTGTTAGCCTGAGGATGCCTGTGCGAGCCTGACCCAGGCTCTTATCTGTGTCTTATCTGGATGTCTCAAGTAGGCCATAGGAGTTACAAGTAGAAACTACAGAGAAACACTTCCTGTCAGGCCAAACTTTAGCTCTATGACCCATATCTGGTCCACACCACATCCATGTCAGATGGGTGAATTGTATCAAGCTGTTTTCCAGAATTTTATACAGACAGAGAAAGTCTCTTGTAAACCTTCAGAAGAGCTGAAGCTAGACTATGATACAGAGACTCTGTTCAATGTTTTTCTGATATTTTTCAACAAGTGATGACAATATTGCCTTTTCTTTATGCAGTTAGGTTTGTGATTGCTACTCTGGTTTTCAAAACTAAATTTTGTGTGTATATATATATATATACACACAGCCTTTTCTTTATGCAATTAGGTTTGTGATTGCTACTCTGATTTTCAAAACTAAATTTTGCATGTGTATATATATATATATGGTAATTTTTATTTTTGCTGTGCCACACAGCTTGTGGGATCTTAATTCTCTGACCAGGGATTGCATCCGGGAACTTGGCAGTGAAAGCATGGAGTCCTAACCCTGGACTGCCAGGGAATTCCCTAAATAATGTGTTCTTCAGGGATAGATATACAAATGATGGGGCTGTGGGGAAAGCAAATGAATGTTGGAGACAAAATCAAAAGGATAGTTGTCTCAGGAGAAAGCGGGAGACGGGTCGGCAGGGGCACGCGGAGCGCGGGTGCTAGCAATGCTCTTTCCTCACCCAGGCGGTGGGCCCACAAGTGTATCATGATTAGTTAAAACTATGCATACATGAGGTTCATACAGTGTTCCAAATAAACGAAATAGGCATTTTAATAAAAAGTATTTAACTGCAATTAATGAAAAGGTGCTTCTATTTTATTACCAACTTTGATTTCAGATCTAATCAAATTCAAAGTGTTTATAAAACTTCATCTCTCTCAGTGCAATTACTTGCTTCAAATAAAAACATTTAGAAAAAACAACCCTCATCTCTCCTATACTCATGAAATATTCCATTCGAAAGGAAGTCACATAAAATAATACTGCTATCATGTAGAAAACAGAGAGCAATTTCCTTTCAAATAAGCATAATGCAACATGCTTTTTCCACTGTGTAAATTTTCTTGGCCCCTGACGTCAATTTACTTGGTAATATTATAAAAAATTAGGAATATTTTCTCAATGTTTATGCTAACTCTATGACTCGATGGATGTGAGTCTGAGTGACCTCCGGGAGTTGGTGATGGACAGGGAGGCCTGGCGTGCTGCAGTTCATGGGGTCGCAAAGAGTCGGACACAACTGAGCGACTGATCTGATCTGATAAGGAATTCAAATATAATACATATTTAATAATAATATTTAATTAGATAATATATATATAAAGTATATTAAAAACCAGAAGATCTAATGTTGCCACTAGTTGACCAATCTCAAGTACTATTTACCCTTCTTAAAACACAGTGTTCCTATTTATTAAATCAATTTGGTAATCTTAACTGAATTTGCTTACCTTTGGTTTTGAGACTAGCTGGTGAAGTACAGTGATAGTTTGATGTCCCTGTTTTGGATTTTGGTTTATTTTCAATCTCTGAATATTGCTGAGGTCAGGTAAAGGAATTTTTACACAGGTTTATAAAAAAACACAAATATGTTTCTAGTTTGGCTAAATATAAACTACAGTTAAGAAGATTCTCATTTTCTTCCGAACCCACTGCCTCAGGCAAATATCTACTTTTACCTATGCCCAGAGGTTCTCATTGCTCATTAAAACTGCAATTAACCCTCTACCTGAAAATTGCTGCTGCTGCTGCTGCGTCACTTCAGTCGTGTCCAACTCTGTGTGACCCCATAAACGGCAGCCCATCAGGATCCCCTGTCCCTGGGATTCTCCAGGCAATAACACTGGAGTGGGTTGCCATTTCCTTCTCCAATGCAGGAAAGTGAAAAGTGAAAGTGAAGTCGCTCAGTCATGTCCGACTCTTAGCGACCCCATGGACTGCAGCCTACCAGGCTCCTCCATCCATGGGATTTTCCAGGCCAGAGTACTGGAGTGGGGTGCCATTGCCTTCTCCGGAAAATTGCTAATTATATATATTTTTTCTAAAACATACTACAATTGTAAGATAACGATGATCCTATATGCAAGGCAGCAAGAGATAGAGAAGTAAAGAACAGACCTTGGACTCTGTGGGAGAAGGCGAGGGTGGGATGACATGAGAGAGTAGCACTGAAACATGTATACTACCATATGTGAAACAGATGACCAGTGCAAGTTCCATGCATGAAGCAGGGCACTCAAAGCTGGTGCTCTGGGACAACCCAGAGGGATGAGGTGGGGAGGGAGGTGGGAGGGGGTTCAGGATGGGGGAACACATGTGCACCTGTGGTTGATTCATGTCGATGTATGGCAAAAACCATCACAGTATTGTAAAGTAATTATCCTCCAAGTAAAACTAATTAATTAATTACAAAAATAAAATGTACTACAATTGTAAGCAATTGTCACTCTAAAACTAAAGTCATTTGCTCTAGTTATGAGTAGCCTCAGCACTATCCACATAAAAGTTGTTACTATAAAAAGTGAGGTCTTGCTAATTAACCACTTAATTAAACAAAATTTTATTAGTACTTACTACGTGTGAAGCACTGTACTCGGTACATTAGAAGCAGTAGAACAAGACAAAAATCTATGACCATGGGAGCTTATATTCTAGTGCAGGGGGCTGATGATAAAAAGTATAGGCACATTATATGGCATAATGTAGTAAGGCAAGAGGGAACGTAGAGGAAAACACAGTAGACAGGAAACGTGTGTGTCATGACAACTGCAGTTTTTTTGGGGGGGGGGGCGCTGTGCGAGGTCTTTGTTGCCATGGGGTCTCTATTTGCAGCGAGCAGGGTCTACTCTCTAGACGTACATCCTCTTTTTGCAGAGCACGAGGTCTAAGGCACACAGCCTTCAGTAGTTGCAGCTCACGGGCTTATTTGCTCTGTGGCATGTGTGATCTTCCTGGACCAGGGGTTGAACCCATGTCCCCTGCATTGCAAGGCAAGTTCTTAACCACTGGACACCAAAGAAGCCCACAACTGCAGTTTTAAACGGCATGAAATGGTATGGTTAAGGAAGACCTCGCTGAACAAGTGGTATTTGAGCAAATTTAGGTGATAAAGACATGAGAGCTGAGGTTATCTGGCAGAATAGCATTTTAGGCAGAGACAACAGCAAGGATAAAGCCCTGAGATGGGAGTATGTCCAATATATTTGTGGGAAAACAAGAAGCTCAGTGTGCCTGGAGTGGAATGAACGAAGGCGGTTGTAGATGAGATCAGAAAAACAAGGGGCCAGATCATGTATGGCCTCATAGGCCACTGTGAGGAGTGTGATGGAAAGCCATTGGAGGATGGATATGGTGGGCATGTTTGTTGTTGCTGTTGATCACATGAATGAAAAAAATCATTGCTTCCATTTCTTTTAGTTTTTATTTAAACTTTTTTTCTTCCAGTTTTACTGAGATATAATTGACATATAGCACTTGTATAAGTTTAAGGTGTACAGCATAATGATTTGACTTATATTCATCATGAAATTATCACAATAAGTTTAGTGAACTTATTTCATCATCTGAAAGATACAAAAAGGAAGAAATAGAAAAAACTTTTTCTTTGTGATGAGAAGTTGGCATTTATTTGCTTATTTTTGGCTGTGCTGAGTCTGCGTTGCTGGGCAGGCTTTTCTCTGGTTATGGTACAGAGACTTCCCATTGTGGTGGCTACTCTTGTGGAGCACCGACTCTAGGGGGCCTAGGCTTCAGCAGTTGCAGCACGGGGGCTCTAGGGCGCAGGCTCGGAACACGTGCTATCTTCCCGGATTAGGGACTCAACCTGTGTCTCCTGCACTGGCAGGCGGACTCTACCACCGAGCCACCAGGAAAGCCCTGGCATTTATTTTTAAACAGTCCTTCTAGGGAGTCCCCTGATGGTCCAGTAATTAGGATTCACTGCTTTCACTGTATGGCTCGAGTTCATTCCCTACTCAGGGAACTGAGATCCTGAAAGCCACGTGTTGTGACAAGAGTCCCTCTGGCTGTAGAATTCAGAATAGGCTGGAGGCAGGGCTAAAAGCCAAAGTACAAAAGCCAGGTAGGTAGAAGAATCCAGGCAAGATATGATGATGGCTTTGACCAACAGTGGAAATGGTAAGAAGTAGTCAGATTCTGAATTTATTTTGAAGATAGAGCTGATAGGTTTTAGATGTGGAATATGAAAAAAAAAAAAAAAAAGAGCTGAAGCTAATTCTAAAGTGAACTACTGGAGGAATTTAGTTGCCATTACTGAGATGGGGAAGATCACATTTTATCATGAATATGCACATCTGAGTTTAGAAATCTTGTGAATTTATTTCTAAAAAACGTTTCATTAGTTATCAAAAAACAACTTGAATTAGAATGTGACTTTTTTTATTCCTGAAGATCTGGTAAATGAAAGAAACATTCACAATTGTTCTTTAAAAACAGCACTTCTTACATAATTGCTAAGTGCAACTTGCAATCTTTGCTCTAGTTAAGCTACTTGAGTCTTTGTTGTCTGACTGTGGGTGTAGAACTAAGTGCTGGTATTGACTCTATAGCACTTTAATTGTAGGAATTATCTCTTAGCCTATCCATCTCCTGATTTTTAATTATCTCTAAGGAAAATTATAGAATTTCCACAATGATTACCCACTGTCCTACGCTGGTAACTCCAAAAACTGTTCATTATGATGTAAATAGGATGAGAATATGTCCTCCACTCCACTTGATAGGATCTATTTCACAGTGGTGTCCATTTTCATTTTGACAAGATAGTCCAAATCTAAAAATGTACACTCTTCTCTCCTATTTTTATTTCTTGAAAATAAATTTTTTTCTTTTCAGAGCATTACTCTTGACAATGACTACCATGCCTGAATTTTATTCTAGTACTCTTTAACGGACATTTATTGTTTATTTCTATAAAGTGAGTTTTGCTTTGCTTTTAAAATTCTAGAATTCTGATTTTATTGCTTTACATTCTTTTTAACCTTAAAATTAATATATAATCATATGTTAGCACTGATTGAAAATAATCCAATTCGACTTAATGTCTAATTAAGCAGCCACCTTGGCCATTTATTTTAACCATTTCCAGTATCAGAGAGCCCACTACACTACATAGCAGCCCATTGCCATTCTGAACAGCTCTAATTGCCAAAAAATTCTTTTTCACAAGTAGTTAAAGTTGGCCTTCCTATACCCTCTATTCATTAATCCCTGGAACTACAAAAAGCACAAGGGACTTTTATTCTCAGGTCAGCCAGTAACTAGCCATGTGAAGTTAGAACAGAATCATAATCACTCAGAGCTCATCACACCATTTAATCTATAAACGAAGGGATGGATCTCTTCTAGCTCTTAAGTTCCTTCCAGTAGCTCTTGCTACGGATCTTAGGATACCTCAGATAGCATTCCTCCCTAAATTTACATTTATTCCACCCTAATGACTGGAGTTCACACCACGATTCCTTGTATGACAGCTTTTAGCTCCTTCACAATCCTTATCATCCTTCCTTGGATAAGCTCCAGATTACCAACGTGCCTAAGATAACATCCAGAACTGAAAAAAAAAAACAAGTGATATTCTGGACATGGTGTGGGTACTGAGTTCAACCCCACATAACCAGTTACCCCCAAAATGAACAGATTTAAACAGCAAGAAACATGAACCCACAGGTCAGGAATTCAGAAAGGGTTTAGCTGAGTGATTCTGGCTCAGGGTCTCTCGTGAAGTAAAAGTCATTGACCAGTGCTATAGTCATCTTAAGACTCAACTAAAGGGAAAAAAGAGAGACTCAACCGAAGGATCTCTTTTAAACCCACTCATGTAGTTGGCAGGTTTAACTTTCTCACAGGATACTGAATAGAGAGCCTCGGTTTCTCATTACGTCATGTGGGGCTCTCCAAAGAACTGCTTACATCATGATGCGTCATGACAGTTCACTCACCCCAAAGCAAGTGACTGTAGGGAAGGGGAGAGAGCGAGACTGAGAGGAGGGGGGAAAGAGAGAGAGGCCACCCTTTCTTTCTTATTTTTTTATTCAAAGATGTTTATTGGTTATTTGAAATGTATCAGACAGTTCTCTAGGCATGTGGGATACTAAATGAACAAAACTGACCAGTTCCTTGCCCTTCTTTATAAAATAATCTCAGAGGGAGTATTCCATCGCTTCTGCCATATTCATTTGCTAGAATTCAGTCACCAGGGTCCAGCCCATAGAATTACACATAGACATTGAGCATCAGGGGCAGGAGGTGCTGGGGCTCTCCCAGAGGCTGCCTGTCTCAGTTGTGAACACCATCTTTCTACAAACGCAGCCCAAGATCTCATGATGGTTTTGTGCCAAAAGTTCATTTCACGCTGATCTTCTCATCAATTGAAACTCAAGTTTCTCTTTGTTTGTTTTACAAAGCCATTGATTTTCTACTTAATCCTTTAAACCTAAGGGCAGGACTTATCTCTGATGTTTGCTGCTGCTGCTGCTGCTGCTGCTAAGTCGCTTCAGTCGTGTCTGACTCTGTGTGACCCCACAGACGGAAGCTCACCAGGCTCCCCTGTCCCTGGGATTCTCCAGGCAAGAACACTGGAGTGGGTTGCCATTTCCTTCTCCAATGCATGAAAGCGAAAAGTGAAAGTGAAGCCGCTCAGTCGTGTCCGACTCTTAGCGACCCCATGGACTGGAGCCTACCAGGTTCCTCCGTCCATGGGATTTTCCAGGCAAAAGTACTGGGGTGGGGTGCCATTGCCTTCCCCGTCTCTGATGTTTAATTTGTCTCTAATACATATTTTTAAAAGTTACTTCCTATATATTATAATTTAAATCCCTATTAGAGGAGGAGGAGGCTGCTAAAACACATTTTTCCAGATGTCAACCAATGTATTTTCGGTCACTCTTATGGTGTCTCCTAAGGGTTGGGGGGTTAAAGTAGTATTTTGAGTAAATACAATATCTCATTAAGCCTCAGATTTCTCTTATAAAAATTGACAAACATTCTTTATTAAATTAATAGAAGATGACCATAAACTATTATATCTGTGTTGGTCTTCCAGGCCTTTTCAATCTTTGAATAACCAAGCCTTGCAGGAACTGAATAGGAATTCATGTCTGTTCTACTTTCTATTTCTTTGAGTTACTTAAACTTACTGTTATTTAAGATTAAAAAATATTATTTTTCTAATCCAGCTAAAATAAAATATTAGATAGAGTCCCCACTTAGAGATTTTTTTTCTACTCTTCTGCTTTCTAATTAAAGAGTTTTAGTGTACAAAGTAAATACACAAATTTAAAATGGCACAGTTAAGAATTGAGACATAGCACATTACATTTTAATAATTTTTAGTATAAAAAATGTATTTAGTGTTATAAATCTTGCCTCCAGTTTCTAAATAATTCCTTTTCCTTTTATAGAATAAAAACCACCTAAAATAAATATGAATAAATGACATTTCTTAATGTTGTAGATGTGTCGTACTAGTTTTGCAAAATATGAAATAAGCATCTTTTGGCTATTTTTAGTAGCATAGTACAGTTGTGTTCTATAAACTAAGGAAGTGTATTTCAAGTTAAAAATCGCTGACCTGATTCAGAAATCCCATCAAAGTAAAATCATGTATGTTTTTGACTAGTGGAGAAAGTGAAAGTGAAAGTTGCTTAGTCGTGTCTGACTCTTTGCTACTTACAGTCTATGGAATTCTCCAGGCCAGAATACTGGAGTAGGTAGCCTTTCCCTTCTCCAGGGGATCTTCCCAACCCAGGGATCCAACCCAGGTTTCCCTCATTGCAGCTGGATTCTTTACCAGCTGAGCCACTGGGGAAGCTCAAGAATACTGGAATGGGTAGCCTATCCCTTCTCCAGCGGATCTTCCCGATCCAGGAATTGAACTGGGGTCTCCTGCATTGCAGGTGGATTCTTTACCAACTGAGCTAGTGGAGAAAAAGAGGTTTCAAATTTGTTTCTTTTCTTTCAACAGGAAGAACCATCTTATTAAGATCAGAAGATCCAGGCTCTGTACAGTACTGCCTCTATGGTATGACCTTACATCAGTCATCAATTCCTCTACATCCCGGTTACTGGTCTGTGAAAGGAAGTGGTTGGATCAAGGTTTCTTTCAGCTTTCAAAGCTTCTGATTCTATGGATTTCCTACAGTTCCCAGTCTCTTCTCTGATAATTTCAATTTAAAATTGTAAGAAATTGTAGAGAAGAGAAGCACAGGCAAATTAAGTATGCATCTTGGTGCTTGGAGAAGGAAATGCCAACCCACTCCGGTGTTCTTGCCTGGAGAATCCCGGGGATGGGGAGGCCTGGTGGGCTGCCACCTATGGGGTTGCACAGAGTCGGACACGACTGAAGTGACTTAGCATTAGCATTCTTGGTGCTTCAGTTCAGTTCAGCTCAGTCACTCAGTCGTGTCCAACTCTTTGCAACCCCATTGACTGCAGCACGCCAGGCCTCCCTGTCTATCACCAACTCCCAGAGTTTACTCAAACCCATGCCCATTGAGTCAGTGATGCCATCCAACCATCTCATCTTCTGTCATCTCCTTCTCCTCCCACCTTCAATCTTCCCCAGCATCAGGGTCTTTTCAATGAGTCAGTTCTTTGCATCAGGTGGCCAAAGTATTGGAGTTTCAGCTTCACCATCAGTCCTTCCAATGAATATTCAGGACTGATTTCCTTTAGGATGGACTGGTTGGATCTCCTGGCAGTCCAAGGGACTCTCTAGAGTCTTCTCCAACACCACTGTTAAAAGCATCAATTCTTTGGCGCTCAGCTGTCTTTATAGTCCAACTTTTACATCCATACATGACTACTGGAAAAACCATAACTTTGACTAGATGGACCTTTGTTGGCAAAGTAATATCTCTATTTTTTAATATGCTGTCTAGGTTGGTCATAACTTTTCTTCCAAGGAGCAAGAGTCTTTTAATTTCATGGCTGCAGTCACCATCTGCAGTGATTTTGGAGCCCCCCCAAAATAAAGTCTGTCACTATTTCCACTGTTTCCCCATTTTAATTCATCTTTTTTAAGAAAAAAAATTTAAACAGTTGCAATGGCACCCCACTCCAGTACTCTTGCCTGGAAAAATCCCATGGAGGGAGGAGCCTGGTGGGCTGCAGTCCATGAGGTCGCTGAGAGTCGGACATGACTGAGCAATTTCACTTTCACTTTTTACTTTCATGCATTGGAGAAGGAAATGGCAACCCATTCCAGTGTTCTTGCCTGGAGAATCCCAAGGATGGGGAACGCTGGTGGGCTGCCGTCTCTGGGGTCACAGGGTCGCACAGAGTTGGACACGACTGAAGTGACTTAGCATAGCATAGCATAGCATAGGTTTGTAGTAAAACTGAGAGGAAGATACAGAGATTTCCCATATGCCCCTTACCCCCATACCTGCATAGCCCCTCCTATTATCAGTGCCACTCAGTAGATGATATATTTTTTTACTACAGATGAACCTACATTGACACATTGTAATCACCTAAAGTCTACAGTTTACCTGAGGGTTCAATCTTGGTTTTGAACAGTCTGTAAGTTTGGACAAAAGTATAATAATATATCTATCATTATAATATCATGTAGAGTATTTTCGTTGCCCTAAAATCATTAATATTTTAAAGATTAATTTTTTAATTTTAAGTTTAAACAAAATATTTTTAAATTAATCTTTTAAATTATAAAATGTATAATCTTTGTAGGAAATTCAAATATTTTAGAAATGTAAAATTTTTGAAAGTCAACCTAACCACTCTTAGAAGAAATCTCTGATAGTTTTTACACAAATCTCTAGATTTTAAATGTGCATTTTAACTTATATATTAATTCTAACCTAACCTAAATATTTAATGAGCACCTATTATGTACTCAGATTATTTAAAAAATCATATAAATATTAACTTAGAGAAATGCAATTGCATTTCATCCAATACATACAATTCAAGCCACTGTCTTTTTTCACCTAACAAGGAATCTTGAAATACTACATGGTTTTCTGTTGCCCCTTTAATGGATTACTGGGTTGTTTCCAATTTTCATTCTTATGAATAAACTTTAAGTGACTATGTTCCTTTTTTAAATCTCTTTAAACAGTTTGAAAATAAATTGGCTGGAGCAGATTAAATATAAGTGCTAATTCTGACTCCACCCCCCAAAAGTGACAACAGATACGTTATTACCTTAATTGTACCCTTAACCTCCTCAAGGACATTTGGAGAGATCTCTAGAGGTAGTTAAGTTGTTATTTCAATGCAGAGAGCAGTACTTCAGGAAAAACAAATGTGTGTGTAAATCATGATGAAAATATTTGAAAGAGTAAAATGTGAATTTGGATGTGATTCACCATTGTTGATTATTTATATTTTTCTATATATTTCTTACAATAAGCCTAAATATATTTCTAGAATTAAAGTTTTGTTACAGTAACAGAACCTATTTCTATTTAGACAGAAAACTGAATTGCCTTTTTATTGAGATGTAATTCATATATCATACACTTCAGTAAATTTTAGTATATTCAGAGTTATGTACCATCACCATTACCTACTTAGAGAACATTTTGTGCTATGCTTAGTAATATCCAACTCTTTGTAACCCTATGGACTATAGCCTGCCAGGCTCCTCTGTCCATGGCGATTCTCCAGGTAACAATACTGGAGTAGGTTGCCATGCTCTCCTCCTGAGGATCTTCCCAACTCAGGGATCAAACCTAGGTCTCCCACATTGTGAACAGATTCTTTACCGTCAAAGCACCAGGGAAGCCCAAGAATACCGGAGTGGGTAACCTATCCCTTCTTCAGGGGAACTTCCCAACCCAGGAATTGAACTGGAGTCTCAATTAATATGCCTGCATTGCAGGCAGATTCTTTACCAGCTGAGCTACCTGGTGAACCCACTTGAGAACATTTTACCACCCTATTAAAAAGCCCCATATCCATTAGCAGTCACTCCTCATTCCTCTGTCTCATCACAACCCCTGGCAACCACTAAACTATTTGTCAACTCTATGAATTTGCCTATTCTGGAAATGCCATATAAATAAAATCATACAACTGGTTGCCTTTTGTGTCTGGCTTCTTTCACTTAACAAAATGTTTTCCAGGTTCACGTATGTGTCCCATATATCAGTTCATTTCATAGCCTGTCTTCGTCACTTCGGGTGCTTTAACAGAATACCACAGACTGGGTGGCTTTAACAGAATACCATAGACTGGGTGGCTTATTTTTTTTGGCACTGGAGAATGTGAAGTCCAAGAGCAAGGTACTGGAGGATTTGGGTCTTAGAGAGAACCCTCCGCTTGGCTAGCAGTCACCTTTACTAAAAAGAGGATGTGCTAGTGTCTGTTTCCCTGAAAGGCATTAATCCCATCATGAGGGCTACATTCTCAAGACCTCATCTAAATCTAATTATCTCCTAAAGGCCCCACCTCCTAAAAATCATCACACTGGGTTAAGAGCTTCACACGTGACTTTGAGTGGGCAGGAGACAAAATATTTAGTCCATAACATGACCCAATAATATTCCATTGTATAGAATACCATTTTGTTTATCATTTCATTAGTTGACAGGCATTTAGGTTGTTTCCACTTTTTGGCTGTTATGAGTAAGGTTACTATGAACACTTGTATTCAAATTTTGTGTGAATGAATGCTTTCAGTTCTCTTGGGTATACACCTAGGCATGGAATTTCTAGCTCATGTAATAATTCTATGTTCAACCATTTAAGGAACTGCCACTCTGATTTCTCATTGGCTGTACCATTTTATATACATATAAATATATTATTTATATATATATTTGTTGCTGTACCAACAATATATTAGGACTCTGATTTCTCCAAGTCTTCACCAATGCTTATTATTGTCTGTCTTTTTTATTATAACTATCCATCCTAGTGGGTGTGAAGTAATATCTCATTGTGGTTTTGATTTTTATTTCCCTAATGACTAATGTTGAGTGTGTTTTCACATGCTTATTGTCATTTTTCTTTTTCTAGCGCTCTCACACATTTAAAAAATTTTTTTTCTTGGAGTACAGTTGATCTATAATGTTGTGTCATTTGTATATCTTCTTTAGAGAAATGTCAATATGAATCCTTTGCCCATTTTTAGTTGGGTTATTTGTCTTTTTATTGTTAAATGTAAGAGCTCTTTATATATCCTGGATACAAATTCTTTATCAGATATATGATTTACAAATATTTCCTCCCATTTTTGGGTTGTCTTTTTACTTTCTTGATAGTGTCCTTTGAAGTACAAAATTTTTTTAATAAAAAGCAATGATAAATTACATTTTTAAAAGGCCTTGGAGATCTGGATCCAGCATAATGTTTTCCTAATAATAAAAGTTTCACAGAATTATATAGCAGGTAGAAAAGTAATTCAAGAGTGTATTATAAGAAGAACAAGAGAAGCTAATTGATAATTAATTAAAAGATATTTTGATGGGTAGGAAATTAAACATTACATAGCTAATATATGAGAATAAAGACTCTAATATATTTAACTTCTTTCTCATATGTGTAAATGTACATAAAGCAGATTGCAATAAGTTATTTTACATACACAGTTCAGTTCAGTTCAGTCGCTCAGTCATGTCCAACTCTTTGCGACCCCATGAATTGCAGCACGCCAGGCCTCCCTGTCCTTACACACACACATAAGCCAGAGAAAAATCTGTGCTTATCCCTAAACCTACTAAGTGGAATTGAAGCAGAAACAGAGTTGATTATTCAGGTTAATGGGTTGGTGTCTATAAATGAAAAATGACTATATTAAAGAAGTTACTAACTTTATATGCTGAACTATTGCTAACAATATTTTACAATAATTAACAAAAGCTGCTTTTGAAATAAACCTTTCTGGTTAATTTCTCCTCTCTCTTTGGAATCTTTGGTAATTAAAAAAACTATACTCAATATACATGTGAAACTTTTACAACAGTTAATATAGAGCATTCAAAGGTAACAGCTTATAAATTCTCCTTAAGGGAAGAAAAAAATAGTGGGCATAAGAAACTATGAAACACTATTGTAGTCCACTCTTGCTCAAAGACTTCTCCAATGTACTTTGGGCTATTCATTTCCTGCTTGTAAATACATTTTACCATTCTTTAAAGAAACATGAAGATGCTGCAAGACACAGAAGGAATGAATAAGGAATTCAGGTGGTCAGGTGAGATTTAAAAAACAGGATTGGGGGAAGGTAAAGTTGGAAGCAGTCTCTTCAACATGCGCCAATAACACAGGCAAGAAAGACAGCATGAAGTCGGAAACCCAGTCCAGCAGACTAGTCAAAAGAGTCTGGAACTTAAGCAGACTTTAAATATTGGGTTGGTCAAAAAGTTCATTCGAGTTTGTTACAGTTTACAGAAAAACCCAAACAAACTTTTTGGGGACCTCAATAACGGATACAGGAACAAATAGCTCGTGGCATCTTGACTCCCGGTGACTCTTATATTCTCCCAGGTAAGAAAGAATTACATTCTCAAACCTGGCCTGAGTGTGCAATGAAGGTCAGTGGAGTACTTGGCTGAAAGGAAGAGAATAGGACATAGACTAACCCTGACAAGACTGAGGTCTGCGTACCTGGGAGAGTTTCTAAAAAATCTGGAGCCATGTATATTCTCCAGAGGGTTCTCTAACTATGCTGGAGAATGTGGGATGAGTTGAAGTGAGCATTTTACCAGCATTTGTGGAAAATCATTGTTACCAAGTGGCACTTGGTAAACAGTTAGAATGTTCTAGCCACTAATAATAAAACCCATTCACACTCTGACTAATACTGAAACAATTGGGAAATTTATTATATCATATAACAAGGAAGTTCATAGGGAGGGCAAGGTTGATAGATGCTGTTGCACAACAAGGTTATGAAGGATCCAAGGCTCCTCCAATCTTTACTCTGTCATCCTTCAGACAGAGCTTCATCCTTCAGAGAACAGCTTCATCCTTGGGCAAGAGACAGATGATAGCAAAAAACCTTGGCATCACAATCCAAACACGCCAATATCCAGAGAAAGAAGACCACTCTTAGGAATGAGGAAGTATTTCTAAGGACCCTGGCACAAGTGGTCACACTCCTAATTTGGAACCAATTGCTGAAAATAGGATAATTATAATTAGGTTAGACTGGTCATCTGAGGTGTATTAAATGTCAGAGTCAACTATTTATACTGCTGCTGCTGCAAGTAGCTTCAGTCGTGTCCGACTCTGTGCGACCCCATAGACGGCAGCCCACTAGGCTCCCCCGTCTCTGGGATTCTCCAGGCAAGAACACTGGAGTGGGTTGCCATTTCCTTCTCCAATGCATGAAAGTGAAAAGTGAAAGTGAAGTCACTCAGTCGTGTCCGACTCTTAGCAACCCCATGGACTTATCAAGCTCCTCCATCCATGGAATTTTCCAGGCAAGAGTACTAGAGTGGGGTGCCATTGCCTTCTCCGAACTATTTATATTAAGATTTTGCTTTTGTTGAGACTTCCTCAGTTTCTCCTTAAATTGTCTATAAGTTATAATGTCATAATTATTGACTGATATCACAAAGGAGATGCTGCATAAACTTTTTGCTCCTCTGTTTTGGTAAAGAGCTTTTTCCTTCTCCCATGCCATGAACCAGAACGGAGGCACTACTGTCCTTCTGTGATGACCTAGAAGGAAACAGGTATCTGAATATTTAGCTTGTAAATCAAACTTATAAAGTGATGAAAATATCTGGGAGAGAAATAAATTCACACTATGCCATGCACATGTGAAACAGTTTAATCACAAGTAAGTCAGTATGATTAAGGTTTAGAATTAATGGTATAAGTACTTACTGTTGAACTCAAGGGACTAGGGGGTGTGAGAGGAGACTTTGTGACCTGTCTTGATTCCAGAAAGACAGATAGTTAAATTATGTGATGACATTTATCTAGCATCACAATGAAGACTACAAGGACCAAGGAATCGAGGGGTGATGAGTAGCAATTTCAGGTTATGGGTTATAGTGCGCCTGTCCATCAGCAGGCCTGGGTTAATTGTGCCACAGACATAACAGGAGAGGGCCTATACCTTTCATTCTTAAAAGAAGCAAAGAAGTTCAAGTCCTACCAAAGATCACTATTTCCAGGCACCTAAACTCACTAGCAGATTTCTGTCTCCATTCCTGACAGGCCAAACAAAGGTGCTGACAGAGCTTGAACTATCAATTAGAGCAAAAATGCCTAAAAGCACCCAAAAGTGTTTTTATTTGGGGAGGTTACTTTTTACATGTGTTAAACGGGAGAATCTTTGAAATTCTAAAGTGAAAAAAAAAACACAATGAAATATATGGACCTTGTCCATCAACAGAGGAATAGATAAAGATGTGCTATATATATATATATATATATATATATATATATAAACACACACACACACACAATGGAATATTACTTAGCCATAAAAAGAACAAAATAATTTGCAGTAATATGGATGGACCCAAAGACTGTCACACTGAGTGACATTAGACAGAGAAAGACAAATGTTATATTGCTTATATGTGTAATGTAAGATAATGGTACAAATGAGAACTTATTTATAAAACAGAAATAGTCACATATGTAGAATACAAACTTATAGTCACCAAGGGGGAGATGTGGGAAGGGATAAATTGGGATTGACATATAAACTCTACTATTTATAAAATAGATGACTAATAAGAACTTACTGTGTGGCACAAGGAACTCTATTCAGTACTCTGTAGGGAGCTACATGGGAAAAGAATCTAAAATAGAGTGAGTATGTGTACATATGTAACTGATTCACTCTGCTGTACAGCAAAACTAATCAACTACACCCCAATAAAACTGAATTAAGAATATATAAAGCCTCATTTTCCCCTTGATAACTCTAATTGATTTCACTAAATACTTATAGCAATGGTATTCCAACTTTTCTGATCATAATGCACAGTAAGAAATACATTTGATATGGTGACCTAACACCCACACATCATTATATTTTCTAAAACAAACAAAACTCATAAAACAATAAACTTTCTAAGTCCATGCTAGTCCTACTCCATTTCATTTAAAAGCAAGTGCTGACTGACACTCACTAAATTAATTCCATGACCTACTAAAGGATCTGACTGGCAGTTTGACAAGCATTGTTCTAAGGTCAGTGGATAAGTAACCCCCCTGAGTCCCTTAACACAAACCACACCTCTGCTCCTCCATAACAGACAATGGTGGGAAGGAGATCACGGTGGGCAATGGTGAGAAGTGGCCGGCAGGGTGACTGAGTCCCCAGCTTCATTCTCCCTCTTAGACTCTGGCCTAAGGAAGACAAAGCTCTTCTCTTAACTTTATGTGGCCTGCTGCTGCTGCGTCACTTCAGTCGTGTCCGACTCTGTGTGACCCCATAGACGGAAGCTCACCAGGCTCCCCTGTCCCTGGGATTCTCCAGGCAAGAACACTGGAGTGGGTTGCCATTTCCTTCTCCAATGCATGAAAGTGAAAAGTCAAAGGGAAGTCGCTCAGTCGTGTCGGACTCTTAGCGACCCCACGGACTGGAGCCTACCAGGCTCCTCCGTCCGTGGGATTTTCCAGGCAAAAGTACTGGGGTGGGGTGCCATTGCCTTCCCCGTTATGTGGCCTAGTTAATATAAACAAGAGTTTACCAAAGGCTGAGGGATGACAAGATGAAAGTGAACAAGAATAAAATGAGCCTGGAAGATCTTTTGTTAAGATAAGACTCATTCATCTACAGCTTTGATAGCTAGGCCTGGCTGCCTCCCAGTTGCAAAGGTCATCCTCTTTTTCCCTTCCAGAAGGACCCTGAAATGAATTCTCAAGAAAACAACAGAGTAACTCCCAGCCAAATACCTGAAGTTCCCCCTCCTGGCCCTCTAGGCTCTGGTTTCCTATTTCTCACCTCTTCTCTGACACTGAGCTCAGTAAAGACCTACTCCTCAGGTGGGACCCGCACCCCTAATGTCAGCAGGATGACCTTGCCCCGTGACTTTATCCTACTGAGTCAATAACACAAAAGCTTAACATCCTTGGAAGAGATGTACATAAAGAAGTCTTTTGCGAGTTCTCGAAGGACTGATTAAAATAAATACATTCAAATTTCCAGAAAGCAGGCACATTTACTCTGGCCCTTCTGAAAGAATACTGTGATAAGCTCAGGTGCGATAGACACATCATTAGAGCAGCAAAAACATCATGCTTCCCAATTTTAACTTTTTTTTTTCCTTCTTGAGAATAAAGTCTTGTTAAGTCCAACTCACTGTACCTTAAAGAACAAGTTTCTTGTTCTCTCTGAATCCCATTTATTCATCCATAAGATGGGACTAAATAATACTCACAAGTTTGTCAAAAAGGATTAAGTGAGCTAACTAGATGAAATGTATGATTCATTTAGCTAATCATCAGTACATGGCAGCTGTTGCTTATCTTAGGCTGGCTGGCTATAGACTAAGAAAGCAAACACTGTAAACTTCTTGTTTAACAAAAGAAATCTTAGATTGCCTGATACTTCCTGGTCTGATGTTTCCTGTGGGAAGCTTTCAATTTGCCTGTTATCTAGAAGGATCGTGGTAGTGTTCAGTTGCTTCAGTTGTGTCCGACTCTTTGCGACCCCGTGGACTATAGCCCGCCAGGCTCCTCCCTCCATGGGATTCTTCAGGCAAGAGTACTGGAGTGGGTCGCCTGCCTACCTCCACGGGATCTTCCTGACAGGATCGAGCCCACGTCTCCTGTGTCTCCGGCATTGGCAGGTGGGTCCTTTACCACTGAGCCCCCTGGGAAGCCCCATCTAGAAGGATACCACTATCTATATTCTGGTCTGCTCTCTCCTGCTATAATAGAAATCTAATTGTAAGTGCAGTGGATATAAAAGAAAACAAAAGGGTAAACACAGGATTTCATATGTTTCTTTCTAGGAATAGAAAGAAAAATGCCCAGTTTAGTGTCCCTGGGGGCTGAGACCACTGCAAGAGGCCTGTGCCTCCAGTCCACATCCAGCCTACCAAATTTGTGATGCCAGATGGATTTCCTAGAGTTCTGATTGTGTCACTTCATTGCTCAATAAATGACCTTAGCTCCCCACAACCTACCAAAGAAACTTGCAACCATATTATTTTGGTATTGGGTATAACTATATGTAGGAAAAGAGTCTAACTTGCTTTTGTTTTGTGAAATAAAATTCATGTTTTATTTTATGCGAGACAGGAAAAATTTAAGCATAAAATACTGTCTTTGCCCTTTGGCCTCCTCCCTCCTCTACTGTGCATTGTGACTGCATCATGCATCAACCACGGCCTCCCATAAGCAGAAATACCTGCTCAACTATAAACAGCAACACTCTCCTGGCATCAACAATGGGACTCCTTAAATAAGAGCATTCATCCCTTCTTGATCTTGTAAGGGGTCACAATGACCGACCACTTTGTACCTGCAGAGCTGGATTGTGTAAACTGCCAATAATACATCATTAAATGTACAGCCTTCTGTCTCAAAACAACCTACATAACTGGGTTTGGACCTCTAATGAGTAGGACATTTCTCAGAGCTTTCTGAGAGGTTGTTCACGGGTGAGTGTCCTCCAACTGGCTCGAATAAAATTTTCCATTTCTTTCTTAAATCAACTAATTATTCACAATGTTTTTTAAACAATAAAATGTTTATTTTTGTTATTGGAGTCAGTTTGCTTTTTTATATTTGAAAAGTTTTGTTTCTTAAACAGTGGTAGGTATAAGTGCTTTGTTTTTATTATTATCCTTGTGGTAAACTATATGTAACAAAACAATTTACCACTAGTGACGTTTAGTGTATTCACAGTTTGTGCAACCGTCACCACTATCTAATTCCTGAATATCTTCGTCATTCTGAAGAGAAATTCTGTACCCATTAAACAATTACTTCTTGTTTCTCCCTCCCCCCATTCCCAATCTTAGGGAATCAGTAATCTGTTTTATGTTTTTAGGACTTTGCCAACTCTGGTTATTTCAATAAATGAATCATAAAATATTTGGCATTTCCTGTCTGGAGTCTTTCACTCAGCATAATGTTTACAAAATTCCTCTATGTTGTAGCATGCACCATTCTTTTTTTTTTTTTTTTTTTTACCATATGGATATACCATATTTTGTTTCTCCAAAACAAAAGATGGACGATTGCGTTATTTCCACCTTTTGGCTGCTATGAATAGTGCTGCTATGAATATTTGTTTGTATACCCATTTTCAGTTCTTTAGGTCATATAGCCAGTAGTGGAACTGCCAGATCTCATGTCTAACAATGACATTGGAAAGCTGACAATCTGCTTTGCAAAGTGACTACCATTTTACATTCCCACCAGCAATGTTATTTCTCAGCATCCTTACAAACATTTGCTATTTGACTTTTTGATTATAACCATCTTAGTGGGTGTTAAGTATTAACTTCTTGTGAGTTTGATTTGCATGTCTAATTAGTCATCGCTAATGACTCTTGATGTCATTTAGTTCTGCATGTTCTTGTTGGTCATTTGTATGTCTTTTTTGGAGAACTGTCTACACAGATCCTTTGCCCATTTCTAATTGGGTTATCAGTCTTTCATTATTGAGTGGATAGTTTTCTATATATTCCAGATACAATACTTTTAGCAAATATATGATTTGCAAATGTTTTTTCCCATCTTGTGGATCATCTTTTCACTTTATTAACAGTTTCATTTGAAGCAGAAAAAAATTTAATTTTGATGAGGTCCAACTTATCTATTTTTCTTTTTTGCTCGTGCTTTTGGTGTGGCATCTAAGAATCAATTGTCAAACTTGAAGTCAAGAAGATTTACCTCTATTTTTTCTAATGCTTAATAGATTTAGCTATTAAATTAAGGTCTTTGATCCATTTTGAGTTAATTTTTATACACAGTGTGAGATAAGGATCCAACTTCATTCTTTCATATATGGCTATTCAGTTGTCCCAGCATCACTTGCTGAAAAGACTATTCTTTTCCCATTGAATGGTCTTGGTACTCATTTTAAAAATAAGCAGGCCATAAACACATGGGTTTATTTCAATTTAATTTATCCCTAAGTATTTTATTCTTTTTTGATGTTATTATAAATAGAATTGTATCTTAATTTCATTTTCTGACAATTCATTCAGTTCAGTTCAGTTGCTCAGTCGTGTCCAACTCTTTGCGACCCCATGAATCACAGCACACCAGGCCTCCCTGTCCATCACCAACTCCCGGAGTTCACTCAGACTCACGTCCATTGAGTCAGTGATGCCATCCAGCCATCTCATCCTCTGTCGTCCCCTTTTCCTCCTGCCCCCAATCCCTCCCAGCATCAGAATATTTTCCAATGAGTCAACTCTTCGCATGAGGTGGCCAAAGTACTGGAGTTTCAGCTTTAGCATCATTCCTTCCAAAGAAATCCCAGGGCTGATCTCCTTCAGAATGGACTGGTTGGATCTCTTGCAGTCCAAGGGACTCTCAAGAGTCTTCTCCAACACCACAGTTTAAAAGCATCAATTCTTCAGTGCTCAGCCTTCTTCACAGTCCAGCTCTCACATCCATACATGACCACAGGAAAGACCATAGCCTTGACTAGACGAACCTCTGTTGGCAAAGTAATGTCTCTGCTTTTGAATATGGTATCTAGGTTGGTCATAACTTTCCTTCCAAGGAGTAAGCGTCTTAATTTCATGGCTGCAGTCACCATCTGCAGTGATTTTGGAGCCCAGAAAAATAAAGTCTGACACTGTTTCCACTGTTTCCCCATCTATTTCCCATGAAGTGATGGGACCAGATGCCATGATCTTCATTTTCTGAATGTTGAGCTTTAAGCCAACTTTTTCACTCTGCACTTTCACTTTCATCAAGAGGCTTTTGAGTTCCTCTTCACTTTCTGCCATAAGGGTGGTGTCATCTGCACATCTGAGGTTATTGATATTTCTCCCAGCAATCTTGATTCCAACTTGTCTTTCTTCCAGTCCAGCATTTCTCATGATGTACTCTGCATATAAGTTAAATAAGCAGGGTGATAATATACAGCCTTGACGTACTCCTTTTCCTATTTGGAACCAGTCTGTTGTTCCATGTCCAGTTTTAACTGTTGCTTCCTGACCTGCATACAGACTTCTCCAGAGGCAGATCAGGTGGTCTGGTATTCCCATCTCTTTCAGAATTTTCCACAGTTTATTGTGATCCACACAGTCAAAGGCTTTGGCATAGTCAATAAGAAAATTCATTGCTAATGTATAAAAATACATTTGAAAAGAAAAAAAAATACATTTGAATTTTGTATATCAATCCTTCATCCTGCAATTTTAATGTACTAGTTTACAGTCTCTACTTTTGTTTTTTGGGGGGTGCTTTTTTTAAATTTTTATTCTCTACATACAAGATTATGTCATCTGTGCATATGGTCTGACTTCTTCCTTTCTAATGTGAATTCCTTTGTTTTTCTTGCTTAATTCCTCTGTTAGAACCTCTAACATAATGTTGACTAGAAGTAGCAAGAGTGGATATCCTTGTTTTATTTCTGATCTTCGAGGAAAATCATAGTCTTTCACCATTAAGTGTATTGTTGGCTGTAGGCTTTTCATAGGTGCTTTTTATTAGGTTGAGGAAGTTCCTTTTTATTTACTAGTTTGCTAAGTGTTTCTATCATTAAAGGATGTTGGATTTTGTCAATGCTTTTTCTGCTTCTATTGAGATGATCATGTGGTTTTTGCTTTTTTAAAAACTGAAGTATAGTTGATCCACTCCAGGATTCTTGCCTGGAAAATCCCATGGACAGAAAGTCTCAACAGGCTATGGTCCATGGGATTGCAAAGAGTCAGACAAGACTGACACTACTTAGCATGCATGCACACAAAGTTGATTTACAATGTTAGTTTCAAGTGTACAGCAAAGTGATTCAGTTATAAATATATATGTAGATATCTATATTCTTTAAAAATTCTTTTCTATTAGAGTTTTTTCTACAAGATATTGAATACATTGTACTTCCTTATGCTATATAGTAAATCCTTGTATATTATATATTGTATATGTGGTAGTGTACATGCTAATCCCCTACTCCCGATTTATCCCTTTCCCCTCTTTCAAGGAACTCAATCATGAACATTCATTGGAAGGACTGAAGATGAAGCTGAGGCTCCAATACTTTGGCCACCTGATGCGAAGAGCCAACTCATCAGAGAAGACCCTGATGCTGGGAAAGATTAAGGGCAGGAGGAGAAGGGGACGACAGAGGATGAGATGGTTGGATGCCATCACAGACTCCAGGAAATGGTGAAGGACAGGGAAGCCTGGTATGCTGCAGTCCATGGGGTCACAAAGAGTTGGACATGACTGAGTGACTGAACAACAACCTCTTTCCCTTTGGTAACCATGTTTGTTTTCTACACCTGTGAGTCTGCTTCTATTTTGTAAATAAGTTCATTTTGACTATTTTTTATTCCACATGTATGTGATATCATATTTGTCATTCTCTGTCTTATTTGCTTAGTACAGTAATCTCTAGGTCCATCCATGTTGCTATAAGTGGTATTTCATTCTTTTCTATGGCTCAGTAATATGCCATTGTATACATGTACCACATGTTCTTTATCCATTCATCTGTTAATGGACACTTTGGTTGCTTCTATGTCTTGGCTATTGTAAGTAGTGCTACTAGGAACACTGTGAGTTTTTTCTCCCAGTGCATAGGTTGTTTTTTTGTTTTGATTTTTCCTTTTAATTTTATTGATATTGTATATTACATTTATTGATTTTGAGAATTAAGCCAATCTCACATTCCTGAAATATATCCCATTTGGTCATGGTATATAATTCTTTTTATATGTTATTGGATTCAATTCTAGTATTTTGTTGAGGATTTTCCACATTCATAAGAGATACTGGGTTTTAGTTTTCTTTTTGTAATAGCTTGTTTAGTTTTAGAATAGCTTTGTCAAGTTTTTTAAATCATGGTAATACTGAACATGATAGTATAGAATGAGCCTTATAGAATGAGCTTGCAAGTGCTCCCTCAACTTCTATGTTTTGCAAGTGTTTGTGATGAATTGGTACTAATTCTTCTTTAAATGTTTGGTAGAATTCATCAGTGAAGCCACCTGGGGTATGGCTTTTCTTTGTGGGTATAAACAGAAGGAAAGGGGGCAGGGCACAATCTTTAAAAGAATGACATAGTCATGCTGCTGCTGCTAAGTCACTTCAGTCATGTCCAACTTTGTGTGACCCCATAAACGGCAGCCTATCAGGCTCCTCCGTCCCCTGGATCCTCCAGGCAAGAACACTGGAGTGGGTTGCCATTTCCTTCTCCAATGCATGAACGTGAATAGTGAAAGGGAAGTCATTCAGTCATGCCCGACTCTTAGCAACCCCATGGACTGCAGCCCACCAGGTTCCTCTGTCCATGGGATTTTCCAGGCAAGAGTACTGGAGTGGGGTGCCATCATAGGACATGACAAAAACTGGTCAGAACCATCTAGATCCAAGATGACAGAAGATTCCACTTCTGGTGAAACTTGAGCCTCATTATACACTCATTGTAATACATTAGCATCTAAATGACACAGCCACCAGTGCCATGACAGTTCTGAAGCTAACCATAAAACGTCAAAAAGTGGGTGATGGCCCCTGAGATAGAATCATTCTCCCACGCATTAGCCCATGAAATTACTCAGCCCATAAAAATTAACCACACCAAGACAGGGCCTCTCGCTTTCTGAGACGGCCCATATTCTACGGGTGTGTTTCTCTCTAAATAAATCCACTTTGTCTCTCGTTGAATTCTGAGATAAGACATCAAGAAACTGAGCTTCATTAAGTCCTGAGAACAAGTGTGTGATCTCAAAAGATTGTGGGTTCAAGTCTCAGTGTGAACTGCAGTTTCAGGTACTTTTTATTACCAATTCAATATGCTTATTATATGTCTATTAAGATTACCTATTTCTTCTTGAGTTAGTTTTGGTAGCGTTTTTATAATTATCTGTCCATTTCTCCTGTTATCTAATTTATTTAATTTATTGGCATATAGTTGTTGATAGTATTCATTTATAATCCTTTTTATTTCTGTAAGTCCAGCAAGAATATCCCCTATTTCATTTCTGATTCCAGTAATTTGAGTCTTTAAAAATTTTTTTCTTGGCTAGTCTAGCTAAAGATTTGCCAGTCTTGTTGATCTAGTCAAAGAACAACCTTTTGTTTCCATTTATTTTTTTCTATTGTTCTTGAGAGTCCCTTGGACTGCAAGAAGATCCAACCAGTCCATTCTGAAGGAGATCAATCCTGGAATTTCTTTAGAAGGAATGATGCTAAAGCTGAAACTCCAGTATTTTGGCCACCTCATGCGAAGAGTTGACTCATTGGAGAAGACTCTGATGCTGGGAGGGATTGAGGGCAGGAGGAGAAGGGGACGACAGAGGATGAGATGGCTGGATGGCATCACTGACTCAATGGACGCAAGTCTGAGTGACCTCCGGGAGCTGGTGATGGACAGGGAGGCCTGGTGTGCTGCAGTTCATGGGGTCGCAAAGAGTCGGACACGACTGAGCGACTGATCTGATCTGATCTGATTGTTTTTCTATTCTCTACTTCATTAATTTCCTCTCTAATCTTCATTATTTTCTTCCTTGTTTGCCTAAGATTTAATTTGCTCCTGCTTTTCCAGTGTTTTAAGATAGAAGGTTAAGTTATAGATTAAAGAGCTTTCTTTTAATTCAGGCATTTTTGGCTATAAATTACATTCTAAGTGCTGCTTTAGCTATATTCAATAAGTTTTGGCATGCTGCTTCATTTTCATTCATCTCAAAGTATTTTCTAATCTCACTTTGGCTTTCTTCTTTGACCCTTTGGGTATTTAGGAGTCGTTTTTTAATTTACTTATGAATTTCCCCAGATTCTTTTTGTTACTTATTTCTAATTTCATTCTTTTGTGAAACAAAATTCACATTTTATGGCAAGACAAAAAAAAAAAAATTTAAATAAAATTTTCTCTTCCTTTTTTCTCTTTCCCCCTACTGTACATTGTGTATCTGTATTTGAACCAACCAACCCTTCCCCACTGGCAGAAATTCCCACTCAAACACTAGGAGCAACATTCTCTTAAGACAACTCCTTAAAGATAACATTCTTTCTTGATATAGGGCCACACTCAGACCTGGATTATGTAAAATGTCAGTAATATATCTTTTGATGTATAGCCCTCTGTCTCAAAAAAATCCCTCTAACTGTGTATTGACTTCTGATGGGCAGAACAGTTCTCAGAGCTTTCCAAGATACTCTTTCTGGGTTATGATCCTCAAATTATGCTAAAATAAAAATTTCCATTTCTTTTCTTAGACTGATTTTTCTCAACACTTTAAGAACATATTTTGTATTATTTCTATCCTCTTAAATGTACTGAAGTTTATCTTATGGCTTAGCATATGGTCTATCCTGGAGAATCTTCCACATGTATTTGAGAGGACTGAATTCTGCTGTTGTTGGGTAGAGTGCTCTCTCTGTATCTATTAGGTCTAACTGGCTCATAGCATTGTTCAAGTCATCAATTTCCTTATTGGTCTTCTATCTAATTGTTCATTTTTGAAAATGGAGAAGTCTCCAATTATTATCATAGAACTACTTTTCCCTTCTTGTCAGTTTTTGCTTCATGTATTTTTGATGATCTGTTGTTGGATGCATGTATGTTTACAACTGTCATGGCTTCCTGACAGATTGACCCTTTTATCATTATGAAAGATCCCTCTTCATCTCTAATAACAATTTAATAGACTTTGTCTATTTTGTCACATTAGTCATTTTAGTTTCTTTTGATGTTTGCATTACATATCCTTTTCTTTTCCTTTACTTTCTATTTATTTGTATTCTTGAATATAAAGTGTCTAGTTTCATAATAGCTTCTTCTGTAGACAATATATAGTTGAATCCCTTTAAAAAGTCCAGTTTGACAGTGTCTGCGTTTTGATTGGATCGGTTCATCCACTCACATGTCAGGTTACTGGACTGCATTTACATTTGTCATTTTTGTTTCCTATATGTCTCATGTGTTTTTGTTCCTCTATTTTTTTAGTGCAAAAACACACAAAAAGGACTGTATATGTTTCAAGAGGGGTAATCTTAGTTGTTCCCAGCTACTATATGCTGGTTTTTCAACCCAATGTTCAATACAGTATTATCGGTACTAGATGATGAATGCAGTAGTCTGGCCCCGTGGTTCTTAAAATGCGGAACAAGATCAGGATATGTAATTCCCAGCATCACGTGGGAATTTGTTAGAGGGAAAAAGTTAATCTCTGTAATCAAACTTGGTTTTGAAAACCAGCTCTACATTTATAGCTGTGTGATTTGGGGGAACTCACTATAGCATGGAGCCTTTTTTTCCTCATTAATAATTCTGTCTTACACTGTGGTTGTGAAAGCTGTAAGAGACTAAGTGAGATAACAAAATACTACTACGGGATCAGGACCGCTCCTGATTTTCTTTCTCACTACAACAAAATAACAAAAGCTTCTACCTGTTTCCTCTGTATTTTCGGTGTAACTACCGCAGCTTAAATTACTTAAACCAATTCTCATTTTAGCAATTATTGAGAGGGAAAAATGCAGAAACAGGAATAGGAATAGAAAACATAAAGTTGTGTGGAAGGTTAGCAGAGAAAAAGAGAAATTCAGTCTGAACTTATCTTTCAAGTTGCCCAGAAAAATTAGGTGGCAGTTTAAATATCACTCTGGATGCTGATATATGCTCAAGGTCTGAAATTATAGCAATTAAAAAAACTCACTATTTCTCTGCATTTTTAATTTTACTGAGAGCACAGCAATAATCCTGTAAGGTAGAATAGGCAGGCATTATTATCTCCATTTTGCAGGGACCTAAATCTCAGAAGGATTAAGTGACTTTTGGTGGGAAAGCTGGGACTGAAGCCAAGTCGGTTAATTGCAAATTACACTTATCACAGTACTTGAGAAGCTCTCAAAATAAAGGTCATATGAAAATGATAAAGGTCATGCTATGTATCTCAACAATACTATTGAATGAATAAATATCTGATTTACAAGTAAAAATCTTGTTACAATGAACATCATCGCAGAGATCCTAGTTAAATGAATATCCATGTATTTGCAATACAGGAGTTGAGGGTAAGAAGTGTATATGTGGATATTTGCTCTGATTAAAAGTTTGAACAAGAGGCATAATGTTTCTGAAGTCTTCATAATCTGCACTGACTATACACAGACTTTATGGCAGTACATATATTGTTCTATACCATTTGAAGGTGTCACTGAGTAGAATCCATGTGCAGATGAGGCCATGTGCAAGTTTATCAGACCACATGGCTCAATCTCCTTAGCATGCTAGACCATAAAATTCTTGAAGGCAGAGCCCTGTTTTTTAATGAATCATCATTCAAAATGAATAAATTTTGAATATCACTAATAAATGAATCAATACATGAGTCTGTGAATGAATGTATTTCCTTTAAAATCATTCTTTGTTTACTCTTGTCAAAAGCACCTTTCTGTATTTCTGACTCTTTAGAGGTTAGAAACAGACCTATTCTCTCCTGCTGGTTGAAAATATTTCCACCTAATCACCTCATACTTGTCAGAATGGCCATCATTAAAAAATCAACAAATAACAAATGCTGGAGTGGGTGTGGAAAAGAGAACCCTCCTGCACTGTCAGTAGGAATATAAGTTGATGCAGCCACTATGCAGAGCAGTATGGAGATTCCTCAAAAAATTAAAATATAATTACCATGTGATCCAGCAATCCCACTCCTGGGCGTATACCAGGACAAAACTATAATTCAGAAAGATACATGCAACCCTTGTCCAAAGCAGCACTATTCACAATAGCCAAGACACGGAAACAACCTAGATGCCCAGTGACAGCATAATGGATAAAGAAGATGTGGTCTATATATATAACAGAATATGTATCATGAAAAGAATGAAATAATCCAATTGCAGAAATAGAGATGGACCTAGAGATTATCATACTAAGCAAAGTAAGCCAGAAAGAGAAAGACAAATACCATATGATATCACTTATATGTGGGAACTAAAATATGACACAAATGAACTTATGTATGAAACAGAAAGAGACTCACAGACACAGAGAGCGCAGCTGTGGTTGCCAAGGGGGAGGGGGTGGGGGGTTGATGGACTGAGAGTATAGGATTAGTAAATGCTATTATATATAGAATTGGATAAACAACAAGGTCCTACTATATATACTGTTTATCAATAAACCATAATGGAAAATAATATGGAAAAACAATACATAGATATATGTATAACTTAACCACTTTGTGTATAGCAGAAATCAACACAACATTGCAAATCAACTACACCTCAATAAAATAAATTTAAAACAAACAACCAGAAAAACTAACAAAATATTTCCACTTAAGCCCAGACTAAATTTCTTTCAGAACTTCTTTTCCCTCTACCACTGGTTTATCCCCTAAGTAACAGTTCAAAATGACTCTCAGTCATTTGGACCCTTTGCTGGGACCCTGAACTGCTCACCTAAATTTGCTTACCACCACTTTCATTATCCTACTCAGTTCTTATGAACCAAGTTCCTGATCAAAATCAGCCCTTTGAAGGCTCTTTCTGGTGCTCCCTGCTCCCAAGCGTTTTATTTCTTCACCTTTCATGCATTCGTTATAGTGCTGCATATTTAAATAGTTATTAGTTAATTAGTTAAGCAAAAAAAAATTAGTATTCTTATTTACGTTTGTAAATGTATTGCTAATAAATGGTGTTGGAAATAATTTCCCTTTCAGGATGAAAGAATAAGGAAATGGGAAAAAAGAAAGTTTTTTGAAAATCTACTTTGTGTCAGTTACTTTCCATGCATTTAATTTTCAAAAATAAATTCAAGTAAGGCAGACAGAGACTAATTGTTCCTAAATATATATCCTTTTCTTCTTTGAAAAATAACAGGATTTTTGGTAGGCACATGACTGTACAGATAAGGCCTACATTTCCCAGCCTCTCTTACAGGTAAGCACATCACAGTGATATGAGCAGAGTAGATACACAGAACTTGCAGATGGGGGAAATTCCCAGGTGACCCAGTGGTTAGGACACTGCACTCTCACTGCTGAGGGTCTACGTGGAACTAAGATCCTGCAAGCAGCACAGAGTGGCTAAAAAATTAAAAAAGGACTTGTAGATGGTATTCTGCAAGGAAAGAAATATGCCTTCCTGTTTGCTTTTTCCTCTCCCTGCTGAACCAAATGTTAACTTTCAACTTGGGCCATGAGGATGAAAGCAACACATTACGGATGGCAGAATAATAAGATTAAGAAGGGAATGGCTACCCACTGCAGTATTCTTGCTGGGACACTTCTATGGACAGAGGAGCTTGGTGGGCTACAGTCCCCAGAGTCGCAAAGAATCAGATGTGACTGAGTGACTAACACTAATACCGCAGAGCCTGTGCGTCAGCCCTGGACTGTATACAACGGGATTGCCGCTTGAGCAACAAACAACTTCTACATTGTTCATGCCTATCAGTGAAGTCTCATTATAGTTTCTGAGTCAAGCTTTTGCTTAACACCTTGTACAACCGATGTGAGTGGCACTCCCTGGAGTTGTGCGACTTGGCAGTTTTGAACTCACCTTCCGACTAACAAAGTAAGGTGAAGACAAGTTCAGAAAGATTAAAAACTTCTCTGAAGTCAAACTATTAAGTGATAAGGTGAGACTGAACTCAGATATACATGATGCCAAGTTGTGACAACACTAGATTCTACCTTAGATTGTCACTTTGTGAAATGTTAACCAGAAGAAAAGTTCCACTACTTATAGTAGATATACTATTATATCTACTACTGTGGGCAAGAATCCCTTAGAAGAAAATGGAGCAGCCCTCATAGTCAACAAAAGAGTCTGAAATGCAGTACTTGAGTGCAATCTCAAAAATGAAAGAATGATCTTGGTTCGTTTCCAAGGCAAACCATTCAATATCACAGTAATCCAAGTCTATGCCCCAACCACTAATGCTGAAGTAGCTGAAGTTGAATGGTTCTATTAAGACCTATAAGACATTCTAGAACTAACACCAAAGAGAGATGTCCTTTTCATCATAGGCGACTAGAATGCAAAAGTAGGAAGTCAAGGGATACCTGGAGTAACAGGCAAATTTGGCCTTGGAGTACAGAATGAAGCAGGGCAAAGGCTAACTCTCTTGGCAAAGAGTTTTGCCAAGAGAACGCATGGTCATAGCAAACACCCTCTTCCAATAACACAAGAGAAGACTCTACACATGGACATCATCACCATGGACATGGTCAATACTGAAATCAGATGATTATATTATTTGCAGTCGAAAATAGAGAAGCTCTATACAGTCAGCAAAAACAAGACCTGGAGCTGACTGTGGCTCAGATCAGGAACTTCTTATTGCAAAATTCAGACTTAAGCTGAAGAAAGAAGGGAACACCATTAGACCATTCAGGTATGACCTAAATCAAATCCCTTATGATTATACAGTGGAAGTGAGAAATAGATTCAAGGGATTAGATCTGATAGACAAGAGTGCCTGATGAAGTATGGACAGAGGTTCGTAACTGTACAGGAGGCAATGATCAAAACCATCCCCAAGAAAAAGAAATGCAAAAAGGTAAAATGTCTGTCTGACGAGGCCTTACAAATAGCTGAGAAAAGAAGAGAAGCTAAAGACAAGGGAGAAAGGGAAAGATACACCCATTTGAATGCAGAGTTCCAAAGAGTAGCAAGGAGAGATAAGAAAGCCTTCCTCAGTGATCAATGCAAAGAAACAGAGGAAAAGAATAGAATGGGAAAGACTAGAGGTCTAGGGGATGGTGAAGGACAGGGAAGCCTGCTGTGCTGCAGTCCATGGGGCTGCAGAGTCAGACACCACTAAGTGACTGAACAGCAGCAACAAGTTATACTCTCATAGTGTAAGGGAAGTGGCTTCAATTCCACTTAAAACCAGCAAAAATGGCTGCACGAGTATCAGAAAAAAAGTGAGTGTGCCTAGGACGTGTGCTGTTTTTGCAACAGCAATGGCAGGAGGAATCCAATCTGATTGTACGGCTGTACCTCTGTAACGACGCTGCATCACCATGTGCAGACGTAATGTCCGCTTTCCTTCCTAATTCTCTTGCTTCTCTCCCTGGACAAGCTCCTTCTTCCCATCTGTTCCCAAGAAACCACATGGCTGAGTGCACTCCAAGGAGAGCAACATTTGACCTTTAATAAGATTAAAGACAGGGAGGGGCTCAGTGAGTGCGCAGCTGAGAAAAAGACAGTAACTCTGACATTCATTTTGGAGAGAGAAAAGGAGAGTTAACAGTCACTGAGTGTCTACTATGTGCCTGGGCTAGGCTTTCGATGTATACTGTGTCATTTAAACTTTTCAGTAACCACAGGACGCAGGTATGTTCCCACTTAATCAGTGAGAAAACAGACTCTAATACAAAGTCCCATACCATATGACAAAGCAATGGTTTGAAACCAAGTCTGGCTTCCAAATCCATGTTCTTTCATTTATACCCTGAGGCCTTTAAACTTGTTAAAACTGTCTTTTCTTGTTTTCAAATAAGAAAACAAGGAGTGACTCCTTTTCTTGTTTTCTTGTTTATCTCCTCTATGTAACTCTGAAGAGCATCTGGTTACCTTAAGAAATTTTCCAGGCCTTTATGTGTTTGACATGACCAATAAAATATTCTGCAGCACTCAGAATTCAGCTGATCTTTTGTCACAGGGCAATGAAAGGTGCCAGTTGGCAAGAAGATAAGGAGCTTAAGCCAGAATGCAAATTAGCACACTACTTCCTCAAAAGACAAGGCTCTACCATGGAAAAACACCCTCACCTGAACAATGTGTTCAGCAACAGGATTGATTTCATTCTCTTTGCCAACTGATCATAGTTTGTTGACCTGTTCTGATCACTGTGCTTTGGGAGAAAATAGAGTGCATTTTCATAATTGCATTTGGAACACCTCTACAATGAGAACTCGTTACTCCATTTTCACTTTGTAAATAGAAAAAGAGAAAAGTTTCAAAAGACAATGCGTAGTCTGATATCAAGTAAAAATATTAATCAGGATTAATCCATTGATTGAGTCATTCATCCATTCATTCAAGACTAATATACAAAGAGAGATATTTAGGACAGTCTCTGCCTTCTTCCCAGGAGGGAATGAGGTAGGCAAAGTGTTAGTTGCTCAGCCGTGTCTGACTCTTTGTGACAACATGGCTTGCCAGGCTTCTCACTTCAGGGAATTCTCCAGGCAAGAATTCTGGAGTGGTAGGAAAGCACCAATTAAAAAAAAAAAAAAAATCATTACAGTGAAATGTGATTATCGCTGATTTCCTCTTTTTCTTCCCACATCAATTAATCAGCATATTCTTTAGGCTCTCATCTTCAAAACATAACCAGAATTTTCACTTCATCCTTCTACCCAGGGCAACTGCACTCACTTCAAGTACAGAGGATGCCGTCTGCGTTTTAGTCTCCTTGAACGGGGTCCTGCCACTACAGCTCTCCACCCCAAGCACTGCCTCCTCTGTCTCCCTGCGCAGAGCTCCTTGTTTCTACTCCTGCTCACCACACAGCGCTCTCCACACAGCAGCCAGCATCACTCTGCTACTCACAGGCCTCCGATGGTTTCTCATCCCACACAGGAAAACATCAGGTCCTTACTGGGCCTGTAAGCCCCACCTTATCTGAAGTAGGCAACGAGGTCATTTTCTCAATACAATAGGGGATAGGCCGAATTGGGGACAGGAACAGCACTGTGAGTGACTGGAATAGTCACATATTGAGAGGAAGGGGAAGGGTTGTTGACAGGGAAAAGGGCTGTCGGGGGCCCAAGACTCAACTGAGATCACTGATTTCTAACAGTTCCAGTCTGAAATGTACAGTTTTCTCTAACCATGCCATGAGGGTACGGAAAAATGCACGGTACTTTCTGCTGCAACCCAGACTCTTTCAACACTTAAAACAACAAACATTTATTATTTCTCATGATTCTACGCATTAGCTGGGTGGGTCTTCTGTTCTGGGCAAGCTCACTTGGACCACATGGTCTAGGATGGCCTTTTTAAAAAATACCTAATGGTTGGTAGCCAGATTGTTCTGAAGAGACCTCAGCTGGGCCTTGTTATTTCCCTTTCAAATCATGGCTCCTCTCCAGCAGGCTAGATCAGGCTTCTTCAGGAAGTGAGCTCAGTGTTCTGAAGAGCAGAGTGAGTGAGCCCACGTGTGCCAGCATCTTTTAAGTCATTGCCCAACTTGCTAACGTCCCTTGATGAAAGCAAGTCACACTATCAAGCCCAGAATCATTGTGAGAGGGGACAACACATGGTCATAGATATAGGCAGGACTGAAAAAATGGGGGCAAATACTACCATGAAGGGTAAATTGCACACTGAAGTAGGTTTAGGGTTTTCTGGGCAGGGTCAGAGAGGGCTAAGGCTTCGAGGAAGTACAGAGTTTTGGTGAAAAAGTATGTTGTTGACATGAAACAACCATGAGCTGCAGCTGAAAAGAAAAGGAAATGAGATAGGGGTGTTTACAGATTGGGAGAAAAGGATGTTACAACAATTCTGGAACCCATTCGAACATGGTCAGGGGAGACATTCCCACACCAACAAAAAACTCTTGGCCACCAGCTGCTGCTGCTGCTGCTGCTAAGTCACTTCAGTCATGTCCGACTCCGTGCTCCCCCATAGATAGCAGCCCACTAGGCTCCTCCGTCCATGGGATTTTCCAGGCAAGAGTACTGGAGTGGGGTGCCATTGCCTTCTCCGTGGCCACCAGTTGGGTATCCTAAATTTAACTTGATTTACCATTGGAAAGGTTAACGGCTCAGTCTTATAAGACTCCCACCACACCTTCAGATGCCAATCACAACTATGTTCACTGGGTTTAAATCTGACATTGAAGATGTCTGAAAGAATAAGGAACAACAAAGTGATATAAATCAAACACATGGAGCATAATGTTATATAGCAATGTAACCCCAATAAAAAATAAAGTTTAAAGAAGTGACATAGGGCTTCCCTGGTGCTCCAGAGGTTAAGAATCCGCCTTGCAATGCAAGGGACACCAGTTTGATCTCTAGCATGGGAAGATCCCACATGCCGCAGAGCAACTTATCCTGTGTACCACAACTACCGAGCCCACGTGCCTAGGGCCTGTGCTCTGCAACAAGAGAAGCCACCTAAAGAGAAGCCTGCACACCACAAGGAAGAAGAGACCCCTCTAACCACAACTAGAGACAGTCCAGGGGCAGCAACAAAGACCCACCACAGCCAAAAAATAAAAGAAATAAATAAATCTTTAAAATAAATGACATAAACTGAAAAAAGCACTTTTTATTTCAGAAATAAAAAACACAGCAATCAAACTTCAAACAAAATCACTGGATGGATTTAACAGATTAGTCACAGACGGAAAGAAAAAAAAGCAAAACTGACACCTTACTGTTGCTGTTCAGCCGCTAAGTTGTGTTCAACTCTGCAAACTCGTGGACTCCAGCACACCAGTCTTCCCTGTCCTTCACTATCTCCCAGTTTGCTCAAACTCATATCTATTGAGTTGGTGATGCCATCCAACCATCTCATCTTCTGTTGCCTTCTTCTTCTCCTGCCCTCAATCTTTCCCAGCATCAGGGTCTTTTTCCCAATGAGTTGGCTCTTTGCTTCAGGTGGCCAAAGTACTGGAGCTTCAGCACCAGTCCTTACAATGAAAATTCAGGATTTACTTCCTTTAGGATTGACTGATTTGAACTCCTTGCAGTCCAAAGGACTCTCAAGAGTCTTCTTCAGCACCAGAATTCAAAAATATCAATTCTTCAGTGCTCAGCCTTCTTTATGGCCCAATTTTTATATCCGTACTAGTTGAGACTTAACTAGGTTTGCTATAGTGACAGCTTTTGTTCCATTTTATTCCATCTGAATTTTGAAATTCCTAGACAGTTGAGACCCAATAAACTGATTCACACCTCTCATGCTATCTTTTAATGGATATATATATATGGATATATATATATTTTAATTAAAACTGATGATTGCACCATACAAGACAAGTGTTAGAGAAATACAATTTTTAAAAAGCTTTCATTACAAGGCAAAGTTGAGGACTGAAATTTGTACCTCTGACAAATCCTGCAGGTGCTGGTGTCTCCAGAATAAACTAGATGCAGCTGACTTCATTAATGACTCCCCTGTGACTCTTGCACTCTTGGGCAGAAAGTGGAATCAGTCTAGAAAGAAAGCAAGTTCAATTTTTATTCTGACCTGGGGGTTGATAAAATTTTCCATTGGGAAATTTTTAAGCCAGCGAAGTGCCACCTATGAAGTAAACTTAGTCAAGGCAACTGTCAAATATAGAATTAATGGTTTATTAGACTTAGTACCATATTTGGAAGGACTCACTGATTTCCACTGATCCCCAGTAGTCTCGAATCTGTGATGTGACAAGAAAAATAAGGTCTGTAGAGTTTTTCATAAAGCTAATTTAGAGTACGGGTTCTTTATGAATTTTTAGAGGGTTTTCATTTTGGGAGTCAAAATATAATTTTTAAGTGACATGAGGCTGATAGAAAAAGGCAGTTGCTTTTGGTTTTGTTTCACAGATTGGTGAAAATTTTAAATTGTTGTTATGTTGATTCCCCAAATTATTTTGAAAATCTAGATTGATCCTCAAAGTTAAAAAGACTGGGACCATCACCAATGTTGTCTACTATTATTTATTCATCCAACAAATATTATGAGGGCCCACTATGTGCTAAAAAATGGCCACAAATAAGAAAATGACTGCACTGCATGCCCTCCTGCTTACAGTAAGAAAGGGACACGTTTACCAGTAGCTACTAACAAGTAGTGTTAGTTCTTCTGGGAACAGATGTGAGGGAAGGCTTGTCGTCTGGGGAATTAATCTCTTAGTGAAAGAAGAAATGAACCTGAGCTGCTCGAAAATGAGGCTTCCCTGGTGGCTCAGGGGTAAAGAATCTACCTGCCACGAAGGAGAAGCGGGTCCCTGGGTTGGAAAGATCCCCTGGGGAAGGAAACGGCAACCCACTGCAGCATTCTTGCCATAGAGCATCCTGGCAGACTACAGTGCATGGAGTCAAAAAGAGCTGGACACGACTTCTGACTGAGCATGTTCACGTGCCTTGAAAACGCACAGGTGTTTGATGAGGGAAAAGGAATGGAGGCAAGAGACATCTTACTGCAAGGGATTTTAAACAGTTCTACATGTCCGGAGCTGGGGTATCCACTAAAGACCAAGATAGGGTGAGAATGAAAACAGAGTCAAGATTAAAGAGATTTTGTAGGTTCAGCTAAGGACATTTTTGGCACTAACCCGCTTGCCAATGCAGGAGACTTAAGAGATGCGGTTTTGATCCCTGGGTTGGGAAAAGCCCCTGAAGGAGGGAATAGCAACCCATTCTTGCCTGAAGAATCCCATGGACAGAGGAGCCTGGTGAGCTACAATCTACAGGGTCCCAAAGAGTTGGACATGACTGAATCCACTTAACACACCCACAAGGACTTTAAAAAAAAAAAAACCACAAAACTGTGATTAAAAACACAATATAAAAGTTATCATTTTAACCATATTTAAGTGTACAGTTCAGTAGTGTTAGGTATATTCATACTGTTGTGAACTAAGCAGGCTAGGATTGGAGATTTAGGAAGACTGTTTTAGAAAGTAAGGGTCACAGGAGGTAAGGGATGTAGGCTAGAAGGACTGAAAGGGATTAAAGGACTTGAAGGCTTGTGGGAGTGATGTGACTCCAGCCAGGTTTCTCGCTTGGGAGCAGAGATTTTTGCCAGAGTCCCCTCAGCATACCACTGGCAGAGTACCAAGCCTACACGGGCCAGCTTTTCAGGGACTCATTACACATTTGAAGCTAGCAGACCACATCTAGCGAGGAGGAATTTCCCTGCAACTGAAATAAACTTTTGCCCAAAAATCAAAGTATATGGAAACACTGCAACCATAATCCCTCAGGAAAACAATGAGAACTCACTCCACTGAAACAGAAACAAACAACTCCCCTGCCCTCCAAAAATAACCCATCGCCCCCCAAACACCTTTTTATCAATGTATTAGAAATTTATAGAAAAGTACACTAGTGTACAGCTTGATGGATGCTCACAAGGCGAACGTATTCCACTAACCAACCAGCAGCTTTCAACAACAAGCAAAACATAACCAGTATCTTCGATGTTACACTTATTTAATCTTAATCCTACGAGGTAGATCACACTACCGCCTCTATCTCAAATACAAGGAAGTACAGACAAACAACAAGGCTAAATATTATTACTGAAACTAGCCTAAGAACGTAGGACCTGCTGTCTAATCCAGAATCCCACAGGCTTGGGGTTTGAGAAGAAGCAGGCTTGAAAGTGCGGTGAGTTTAGCTTTGAACGACGCTGAGTGGGCGTCCGCTTCCGAGGAAACCTACTTCCGGACCTCAGAGCCTCGGGAACCATCACTACCAGGAGCCCGCACCTCAGATTACCAGCGCCAGCACTTCCGGAGCTCGGCCTCTCAACTAGCGGCCGCGGTATTCTGCACAGCCTCCACACACATGAGGGCGCTGTCGCAGGCACAGTCGGACGCCTGCCTCTCTCTCTGTTGTCGCGATATTCTTGAGGACGGAAGAGCGTGATGTCAAAGGTCACGTAGACAGCGCGTCCCGCCCCGCACGCCTAAGTTCTCGCGCGAATTGCATTTCCGCCCTTTTGGCTCTCTGAGCTGCACCATGGCGGTCGGCAAGAACAAGCGCCTTACGAAAGGAGGCAAAAAGGGAGCCAAGAAGAAAGTGTAAGTGGCAACTGTCGCGGCCTCCACTTTGGGGGACCCCTACCGGAGTCGGCGAGCGGTTTCTGAGCCGCAGAGTAAGCCGGATGCCGAGGATTCTAGTTGGATTGCGATGGCCGTGCGGGGTTGGTAAACTGCGAACCGCGGCCCGGCGGAGGCGGGTGCTGCTTTGAGGCGGGCTGACTGTTTTCCCTCTGGCCTTCTGGGCCTAATGCACGCCCCTTTTGAGTCTGATTTCTGCCGCGAGTCGGACAGGAGTTGTGGGATCATGGGCTTCGTAAATTCCACGGATAATACCTCTAAGATCTGGAGATGTGAAAGGCACTTTTGTGGTTCACTCAGGACCCCGCGTCTCTCCGCTACTGGGGCCGGGTGGAAGCTGGAAGTTTCCAATAAGCTAGCACGAGATCCTAAAGTGTGCGGGTTACCAGTGTGTGTCTTCACGAAGCAGTAAAAGTGAAGCGACATTGCTTGTCCGGAGGCAGTGTTGATATGGTGGAAGGACCCATGGTGTGGGGAGAGGGTATATGTTGGTGTGGTGGCATAATTAATTGTCTGGAGTGTCAGGTCTGTACAAGGACCTGGAGAGAAGAGGTAGATTTACGTGTGCGTCCCTCACCTCGCTGAGAGGAATTTAGTTAGCCGTTTAAAGTAATTAGAATGAGGAAAGTTCAAAACAATTACGTGATTTTAAAACTTAAGCATGTTTTTAAATCCAGGGTTGACCCATTTTCTAAAAAAGATTGGTATGATGTCAAAGCACCAGCTATGTTCAATATAAGGAATATTGGGAAAACATTGGTCACGAGAACTCAAGGAACCAGTGAGTATCTTATTTTCCGTTTGTGTTTTTCTTCCATTGAGACATGCGTGTATCTTGGTGTACTGTCCGTTCTGTGGTGGGATATTTAAGGAAATGTCAGCTTTTGATTGTGACTTTGGCCCCATTGGGGACTGTTTGTCCCATGGTGCTTATGGAAGCAAGATGGTATTTTAAGAATTACCAGTAAAACATGGGTGGTTAGTTTTGAGCTTCTAATAAGCACTGTCAGTAAGTCATTGGTGACCATATGGATTTGGTTAACAAAAGTTAAGGTCTTTATAATTTTCTTAATGCTTGAACATTAACTTAGCTGGCTTGGCTTTGTTTATGTTCTTACCATTAACAATTGATTCTTGTTTTATAGAAATCGCATCTGATGGCCTCAAAGGTCGTGTTTTTGAAGTGAGTCTTGCTGATCTGCAGAATGATGAAGTAGCATTTAGAAAATTCAAGCTAATTACTGAGGATGTTCAGGGCAAAAACTGCCTGACTAATTTTCATGGTATGGATCTTACCCGTGACAAAATGTGCTCCATGGTCAAAAAATGGCAGGTGAGAAGAAAATGCATGGTGCTGTAGTGTGCATGATCAAAGATGTCATGATTTAATGTCAGGAAGGAGCGTGCTGTGCAGTTGAGGTTTAGATTTCTTTTTAAGTCTGTGATATTTTCTTGCTATTGAGTGTGGACTTTTGAACTTGAGCAACAGCAGTGGTGGTGGTGTTTACTCAGTTGTTCCCAAACTCTTTTTGTGACCCCATGGACTATAGCTGGAAAAGCTCCTGTCCATGGGATTTCCCAGGCAAGAATATTGAAATGGGAGCCATTTCTTTCTCCAGGTGATCCTCCCAACCAGAGATCCAGCCTGTGTCTCCTACATTGCAGGTAGATTCTTTACCAATAAGCCACCCAGGAAGCCCTTAAACTGAGTTCAGGATTTAATATTGGATTATCATCAAAGTTTTTTTTTGTTGCATGAATTAGCACAGGTTTGCAGTTTAGGCTTTGCCTGTCCTCAGAACACCTTTGAACTTCAAAATCTTGTGAGGTTTATCGTGAAAGGGGCTATTGGGTTAGTTTTATCTATTGTACTACACAGTAGGAGAGGCAGAGCCTCTGGAGTGAGATTGGAATTTTGTTTCCTTTTCCCAGTTATAGTCTCTGAAAAGTAACTTTTTAGTTCAGTCCATTTCAGTGGCTCAGTCCTGTCCAACTATTTGTGACCCCATGGACTGCAGCACGCCAGGCTTCCCTGTCCATCACCAATTCCTGGAGCTTGCTCAAACTCATGTCCATCGAGTCATTGATGCCACCAACCATCTCATCCTCTGCTGTCCCCCTCTTTTCCAGTGAGTCAGTTCTTTACATCAGGTGGCCAAAGTATTGGAGTTTCAGCTTCAACATCAGTCCTTCCAATGAATATTCAGGATTGATTTCCTTTAGGATGGATTGGTTGGATCTCCTTGCAGTCCAAGGGACTCTCAAGAGTCTTCTCCAACACCACGGTTCAAAAGCATCAATTCTTTGGTGTTCACCCGTTTTGTGGTCTCGCTCTCACATCCATACATGACTACTGGAAAACCATAGCTTTGACTAGACAGACCTTTATTGGTATAAAAAGTAACTTACAGTTTGCTAAGCCTTGGTTTTTTAAAAATCTGTAAAATGTAGGTAAGAACATTAGCTCATGGAATCGGGATAAAATAAAAGATCCATGTAAACATGCTTTGTACAGAACTTGTTAACAGAAAGCATTGCTACAAGTTAGTTTTAACTACAGGAAATAATGACATTGGTTCAGATACCATTTGGGAATGTTCTATGTGGGAATGAATGATGACAAAATGTTTCGGTCCCAAATGACATAATGATTATACCGTTACATTTCTGACATTCCCCTAAGGTTTTGTAGTTGTATTTCTGGAAGTATTTTAAGGTTTTTCACTATGATTGCATTATATTCGTTTTTTTTAAGTAAGACATAAAATTTCGAAAATGCAAAGAAGGCAAATCTTCGGAATTTAGGTAGTGTTGACTATGGGTTTTTTAAAATTATGTTTTAGTCGTGAAATGGAATATTTAATCCTTATTGTGGCTTTGGTTTGGAACATAAAGGACATTTTAAAATATATGTGTTTCATGTTATTACATTAGGTGTCAGTATTGTAGAGTCTCTTAGACCCCATATTTTTTTTTGTTTCCTTGTAGAGTTAAAAAATTGGGGAAGGAGCAGATTGTTAAAGGCTAGCATGTGTATGTAAAAGGGGGTTCTTTGCAGATAGTGACGAGGCTAGAGAAGCTACCTGGAGGAAAGAGGGGGGACGACAGCCAAGAGGACTCATTGTTTAAATTAGATATGGAGGATGGTAAGAATTCAAGATAACTGTTGGTAAGCTCACTTCAAGGACATTAACTCTAAATAGCCCATTTATATTATACTTGATATTGTGTAATGAATACTTGATCTTCCACTTTTTTAAAATTGGAATTTGAGGGATAAAAATGGATAACTTTAAGTCTGGTATAACTGATAGTGTCATTTTTTTCACTAGACCATGATTGAAGCTCACGTTGATGTCAAGACTACTGATGGTTACTTGCTTCGTCTGTTCTGTGTGGGTTTTACTAAAAAGCGCAACAATCAGATTCGGAAGACTTCTTATGCCCAGCACCAGCAGGTGCGCCAGATCCGCAAGAAGATGATGGAAATCATGACCCGAGAGGTGCAGACAAATGACTTGAAAGAGGTGGTCAATAAATTGTAAGTGTTTTCCTTAAAATACAACCCTCAGATAAGGAAAAGCATATGAGACAAGGTGCGGTCAGAACTGTGTTTAAATTTTCTGAAACTAGCTGCATCTCTTGAAATGAAAGCATGTTAAGTGTTCAGTAAATGGTACTTGATGGTTTCTCATTTGGGCATTTAGTGAGACTGGAAGCTCAGGACTCATCTTTGCCTTAGAAAATACACTGAGTTGACAAACCTTTCGTAATTAAGTATGGGAATAAATGATGACAAATGTTTCGGTCCCATATGATGTCCGATGATAAAACTTAACATTTTTCTGATGTTCCCATGCAGTTGCTTAGACCTGTGTTTGGAAAAGGTATAACACTTTGATTTATAAGGCTCAAGTGCTGATTTTGCTACTAAGTAGCTGTATAATTCAGATTATTTAACTATCACTTACGAAGGGCAGTAACAGAATTAGGATAATTGTGGATTAAATGAAGTGTAGGTTTATTCTAACTTATCATTACTGGTTTGCAGGATCCCAGATAGCATTGGAAAAGACATAGAAAAGGCTTGCCAATCTATTTATCCACTCCATGATGTCTTCGTTAGAAAAGTAAAAATGCTGAAGAAGCCCAAATTTGAACGTAAGTAAAGTCACAGGATTTCGGAAAGAAAATTGTGTAGAAAAGTAGTTTGTGTAGAAAAAGTTGTTTTTTTGTGTGTAGAAAAGTGGTGTGGTTTTTGTTGTTGTTTTTTGGAGGACAGATGTTGCTTTTTTTTTCTCCTGTCTTCCCTGTATAGTATTATAGAGTACTGATAATATGTTTTAAGATATGGTAGGCTGTAACTAACAATTTTTTCCTTCTTTTTAGTGGGAAAACTCATGGAGCTACATGGTGAAGGTAGTAGTTCTGGAAAAGCTACTGGGGATGAGACAGGTGCTAAAGTTGAACGAGCTGATGGATACGAGCCACCAGTCCAAGAATCGGTTTAAAATGCAGACTCTTAATGGTGACAAATAAAAATCTTATTTGTGGTATTTCTTCCCTGATCATTCTTTATAAATAACCTGACAGCTTAAGATATTCTGATTTGTGGTGAAGTTTTCTTACCTTTTGTGTATATTTTGTTTAGTTATTAAGTAGCCGAGAAAGGGTAAGATCTATTTTAAGCAGGAATGGTCTGGAAGAATTATAGATGGTGAATAAAAGGAAACCCTTTCTTTATGTGGTTGAAGTTTTGAAAGCAAAAGTCACTCAGTCGTATCTGACACTTTGGCAAGAATACTGGAGTGGGTTGCCATAGCCTTTAGGGATAATCCCAACCCAGGGACTGAACCCAGGTCTCCTGCATTGGAGGCAGAGTCTTTACCATCTGAGCCACCAGGGAAGCCAAGGTGGTTCTCAAATCTCTGAAAGGCTTATTAAAACATTGCAGGGCCTTGCTCCCAGAATTTCTGAGGTTATAGATCTAGGATGAAATCTGAAAGTTTGCAGTTTGCAAATATTCAGGTGACGCTGGTGACAAGGAACCATACTTTGTGAACCACTGTCCTGAACTGCACAGTGGAAAGAAAAGAGCTTATTGCCGTTTAGGTTTTTGTGGGTTTGTCTTTAAAAATATAAATGCTGTCTTCTGTTCTCTAAAGGTAAATCCCCTTCTGAAAACCTTAATGGTCAAGCTGAAGTTGGTTAGACAAGTAGAGAAACAGGTTATTGATCTCCTATTAAGTGGGCATTTGTCTGCTATCCAGTGTTTCCTAGTCACTCACCCATTCTGTTCTATACCTTCTCTGCTCAAATCTTTAATTTTTCATTCTCAGTTCAGCTGATGGCCTTGCTTCTTGAGAGTAAGAACCTCAGAATTTCCTGTTATTTCCACCCTGCCTCATGTTGGGAAAGACTGAGGGCAAAAGGAGAAAGTGGGTGGCAGCAGATGAGATTGATACTGTCACTGACTCAATGGACATGAATCTGCAAACTCTGGAAGATAGTGAAGGACGGAGATGCTTGGTGTGCTGCAGTCTGTGGGGTCGCAGAGTCAGACACAGAAGCATCAGATTCTACCCTCTATTCTTGGCTCCATCAGTTCTCACCTTTTTCGTTACTCCTCTGCCAGTCTCAGCATACAAGCAAGTCCTCTGCCTTTGCAGAGCAGATCCCTATTCAAGCTTATAGCAAAGCTCGAAAGAGTTAGCTATATTTCTTGCACGTAATTTTACTTTTCTTGCTTGAATCTGTCACAGTTGGGCTTTTTTCTTTCACACTTTTACACCCCACTCATATGGAAGCTGCTGCTGTTACAATTAACAGATGTCATTGCTAAGTCAGTGGTTCATCCTTAGCTTTCATTTTACTTCTGTAACAGTGATAATTGACAGTTGATTTTCTCCTGTGTTTCTTAACTGTATTCTGGAATTGGACCTCAAAGTTTGCCTCCCATGTTGCTAGCTACTATTTGCTAGTTTGTTTCATGCCTCAGTGTTGGAGTGCCCTAGGCCTTTTATGTTTACCAATATTCTTTCTAAAAATAGTCTTACTCAATTTCTTGGTTTTAAATACTGACTCAGAATTTTACTTCTAGTCTGTACCTTTTTTGAACTCTAGGTTTGTCCCTTCAACTCCCAATTTAATGTCAACAGGCATTAACATGTCTAAAATTGTATTCCTGAACAACTTCACCCATCCTATTTTACTTTTTACAATTTATTTTCTAAGTAAAATATTTACTTGGCTGCATCAGGTCTGTGGCATACAGGCTCAGTAATTGAGGTGCATGGACTTGGTTGCTCCATGGTATGTGGGATCTTAGTTCCCCAACCAGGATCGAACCCAGGTTGCCTGCATTGCACAGAGGATTCTTAACCACTGAAATACCAGGGAGGTCCCCCCATCCTCTTTTAGAAGGAAGTAAGTCTTCTGGTCATCTTTGATGATTCACAGTTCATTCAAAAGGAATCTGGCAGTCCAGTGGTTAGGCCTCTGCTTTCAGTGCCAAAGATACAAGTTTTTAATAAAGAAGAAACTATCTGGTATCTAACCATTTCTTACTGCCTTCATTTTTGTCACTTTGGAGGAAGTCATTACCAGCCTGTGCTTGGAATTGGTTGTGTTCAGTTGCTCAGACATGTCCGACTATTTTGCAGCCCCACAGACTACAGTATACCAGGCTTCTCACCATCTCCTGGAGCTTGCTGAAACTTATGTCCATTGAGTTGGTGATGCCATCCAACCATCTCCTCTGTCATCCCCTTCTGCCCTCAGTCTTGACTAGCATCAGTGTTTTATGAACTGGCTCTTCACATCAGGTGGCTAAAGTATTGGGGCTTCAGCATCAGTTCAGTTCAGTTGCTCAGTCATGTCTGACTCAGACCCCATGAATCGCAGCACGCCAGGCCTCCCTGTCCACCAACTGCCGGAGTTTAGACACGTCCATCAAGTCAGTGATGCCATCCAGCCATCTCATCCTCTGTCGTCCCCTTCTCCTCCTGCCCCCAATCCCTCCCAGCATCCGAGTGTTTTCCAATGACTCAGCTCTTCGCATGAGGTGGCCAAAATACTGGAGTTTCAGCTTCAGCATCATTCCCTCCAAAGAAATCCCAGGGCTGATCTCCTTCAGAATGGACTGGTTGGATCTCCTTGCAGTCCAAGGGACTCTCAGGAGTCTTGTCCAACACCACAGTTCAAAAGCATCAATTCGGCACTCAGCCTTCTTCACAGTCAAGCTCTCACATCCATACATGACTGCTGGAAAAACCATAGCCTTGACTAGACGGACATTTGTTGGCAAAGTAATATCTCTGCTCTTCAATATGCTTTCTAGGTTGGTCATAACTTTTCTTCCAAGGAGTAAATGTCATTTCATTTCATGGCTGCAGTCACCATCTGCAGTGATTTTGGAGCCCCCCAAAATAAAGTCTTGACACTGTTTCCACTGTTTCCCCATCTATTTGCCAATGAAGTGATGGGACCGGATGCCATGATCTTTGTTTTCTGAATGTTGAGCTTTAAGCCAACCTTTTCACTCCACTTTCACTTTCATCAAGAGGCTGTTTAGCCCCTCTTCACTTTCTGCCATAAGGGTGGTGTCATCTGCATATCTGAAGTTATTGATATTTCTCCCGGCAATCTTTATTCCAGCTTGTGCTTCTTCCAGCCCAGCATTTCTCATGATGTACTCTGCATAGAGGTTAAATAAGCAGGGTGACAATGTACAGCCTTGACGTACTCCTTTTCCTATTTGGAACCAGTCTGTTCCAAGTCCAGTTCTAACTGTTGCTTCCTGACCTGCATACAGATTTTTCAAGAGGCAGGTTAGGTGGTCTGGTATTCCCATCTCTTGAAGAATTTTCCACAGTTTGTGATCCACACAGTCAAAGGCTTTGGCATAGTCAATAAAGCAGAAATAGGTGTTTTTCTGGAACTCTTGCTTTTTCCATGATCCAGCAGATGTTGGCAATTTGATCTCTGGTTCCTCTGCCTTTTCTAAAACCAGCTTGAACATCAGGAAGTTCACGGTCCACGTATTGCTGAAACCTGGCTTGGAGAATTTTGAGCATTACTAGCATGTGAGATGAGTGCAATTGTGCGGTAGTTTGAGCATTGTTTGGCATTGCCTTTCTTTGGAATGAAAACAGACGTTTTCCAGTCCTGTGGCCACTGCTGAGTTTTCCAAATTTGCTGGCATATTGAGTGCAGCACATTCAAAGCATCATCTTTCAGGATTTAAAATAGCTCAAGTGGAATTCCATCACCTCCACTAGCTTTGTTCATAGTGATGCTTTCTAAGGCCCACTTGACTTCACATTCCAGGATGTCTGGCTCTAGATCAGTGATCACACCATCGTGATTATGTGGGTCGTGAAGATCTTTTTTGTACAGTTCTTCTGTGTATTCTTGCCATCTCTTCTTAATATCTTCTGCTTCTATTAGGTCCATACCATTTCTGTCCTTTATTGAGCCCATCTTTGCATGAAATGTTCCCTTGGTATCTCTAATTCTCTTGAAGAGATCTCTAGTCTTTTCCATTTTGTTGTTTTCCTCTATTTTTTTGCATTGATCGCTGAAGAAGGGTTTCTTATCTCTTGCCATTCTTTGGAACTCTGCATTCAGATGCTTATATCTTTCCTTTTCTCCTTTGCTTTTTGCTTCTCTTCTTTTCACAGCTATTTGTAAGACCTCCCCAGACAGCCATTTTACTTTTCTGCATTTCTTTTCCATGGGGATGGTCTTGATCCCTGTCTCCTGTACAATGTCACGAACCTCATCCCATAGTTCATCAGATCTAGGCCCTTAAATCTATTTAAATCTATTTCTCACTTCCACTGTATAATCATAAGGGATTTGATTTAGGTCATACCCTAGTGATTTTCCCTGCTTTCTTCAATTTAAGTCTGAATTTGGTAATAAGGAGTTCATGATCTGAGCCGCAGTCAGCTCCTGGTCTTGTTTGTGTTGACTATATAGAGCTTCTCCATCTTTGGCTACAAAGAACATAATCAATCTGATTTCGGTGTTGACCATCTGGTGATGTCTATGTGTAGAGTCTTGTGTTGTTGGAAGAGGGTGTTATGACCAGTGCATTTTCTTGGCAAAACTCTATTAGTCTTTGCCCTGCTTCATTCTGTATTCCAAGGCCAAATTTGCCTGTTACTCCAGGTGTTTCTTGACTTCCTACTTTTGCATTCCAGTCCCCTATAATGAAAAGGACATCTCTTTGGGGTGTTCTGAAAGGTCTTGTAGGTCTTCATAGAACTGTTCAGCTTCTTCAGCTTTACTTGTTGGGGCATAGACTTGGATTACTGTGATATTGAATGGTTTGCCTTGGAAACGAACAGAGATCATTCTGTCGTTTTTGAGATGGCATCCAAGTACTGCATTTTGGACTCTTTTGTTGACCATGATGGCTACTCCATTTCTTCTGAGGGATTCCTGCCCACAGTAGTATGTATAATGGTCATCTGAGTTAAATTCACCCATTCCAGTCCATTTGAGTTCGCTGATTCATGGAATGTCGACATTCACTCTTGCCATCTCTTGTTTGACCACTTCCAATTTGCCTTGATTCATGGACCTGATATTCCAGGTTCTCATGCAATATTGCTCTTTTCAGCATCGGACCTTGCTTCTATCACCAGTCACATCCACAGCTGGGTATTCTTTTTGCTTTGGCTCCATCCCTTCATTCTTTCTGGAGTTATTTCTTCACTGATCTCCAATAGCATATTGGTCACCTACTGACCTGGGGAATTCCTCTTTCAGTATCCTGTCATTTTGCCTTTTCATACTGTTCATGGGGTTCTCAAGGCAAGAATACTGAAGTGGTTTGCCATTCCCTTCTCCAGTGGACCACATCCTGTCAGATGTCTCTACCATGACCTGCCCATCTTTGGTTGCCCCACGGGCATGGCTTAGTTTCATTGAGTTAGACAAGGCTGTGGTCCTAGTGTGATTAGATTGACTAGTTTTCTGTGAGTATGGTTTCAGTGTGTCTGCCCTCTGATGCCCTCTTGGAACACCTACCATCTTACTTGGGTTTCTCTTATTCAGGATTCATTTCCTTTAGGATTGACTGGTTTGATCTTGCAGTCCAAGGGACTCTTCAAGAGTCTTCTGTAACACCAGTTTAAAAGCATCAACTCTTCAGTGTTAGCCTTCTTTATGGTCCAACTCTCAAATCCATACATAACTACAGGAAAAACCATAGCTTTGACTATATGGACTTTTTGTTGGTAAAGTAATGTCTTTGCTTTTTACTATGCTGTCTAGGTTTGTCATAGCTTTTCTTCCAAGGAGCAAGTGTCTTAATTTCGTGGCTGCAGTCACCATCTACAGCGATTTGGAGCCCAAGAAAGTAAAGTCTTTCATTTTTTTCCATTGTTTCTCCATCTGTTTGCCATGAAGTGAAGGGACCAGTTGCCATGATCTTTGTTTTTTGAATGTTCTAGTATTTTCACTTCTCTTTCACTTTCATCAGAGGCTCTTTAGTTCCTCTTTGCTTTCTGCCATTAGGGTGGTGTCATTTACATTTCTGAGGGTATTGATAATTCTCCTGGGAATGTTGATTCCAGCTTGTGCTTCTTCCAGCCTGGGATGTCACATGATGTACTCTGCATAGAAGCAAGCAGGGTGACGATATACAGCCTTGATGTACTCCTTTCTCATGTCTGTTTCTAACTTGACCTGCATACAGGTTTCCTAGGAGACAGGTAAGGTGGTCTGGTATTCCCATCTCTTGAAGAGTTTTCCAGTTTGTTGTGATCCATACAGTCAAAGGCTTTAGCATGGTCAATGAAGCAGAAATTGTGATGTTTTTCTGGAATTGTCTTGCTTTTTCTGTGATCCAATGGATGTTGGCAGTTTGATCGCCCTGGTTCCTCTTTCTCTAAATCCAGCTTGAACATCTGGAAGTTCACCGTTCACATACTGTTGAAGCCTGGCTTGGAGAATTTTGAGCATTACTTTGCTAGTGTGTGAGATGAGTGCAATTGTGTGGTAGTTTGAGCATTATTTGGCATTGCCTTTCATTGGGATTGGAATGAAAATTTTCCAGTCCTGTGGCCACTGCTGAGTTTTTCATATTTGTTGGCATATTAAATTAAGTGCAGAGGCCCTCCAGCCTCCAGGCCGGTGGATGAGCTGGGCGGCCTGGGGACAGGCTGAGGGTTGGATCCTGAAGAGCTCCAGAGTCCTCACCATGGCTGGGCACAGGCCTGGAAGCAGCAGCGAATCTTTCCCGCAGACCCAGAGTCCATGGAGGCCTCAGCAACTGGAGTGTACGGACACGGCCTTTAAGGATCCTGAGGCTGAAACAGACCAACTATTGCAGTGGAACTCTCTTAGGGAAGAGTCCAAGCTGCTTCTCCTTGAAGACAACAACATCCCAGCCCTAACCTCACAGATGGTGTTAGTCATCCTGATAATGCACCTCAGTTAATATTGCAAATCGGGATCCAGCTACACTTACTTGCTTTGTGCAACAGGTACTTAAACAACAAGCTGTAGATACATTGATGTTTGCTAAATCAAATTAGTTTTTAAATGTACTGGAGTGGCTTGCTATTTAAAAAAAAATAAATTAAGTGCAGCACTTTCATAGCATCATCGTTTAGGATTTTAAATAGCTCAGCTGAAATTCCATTGCCTCCACTAGTTTTGTTCCTTGTGATGCTTCCTAAGGCCCACTTGATTCCTTCTCACTCCAGGATGTCTGTCTCTACATGATTGATCACACCATCGTGGTTACCTGGGTCATTCAGATTTTTTGTATAGTTCTGTGTATTCTTGCCACCTTGTTAATATCTTCTGCTTCTGTCAGGTCCATACCATTTCTGTCCTTTATTGTGTTCCTCTTTGCATGAAATGTTCCCTTGGTATCTAATTTTCTTGAAGAGATATCTAGTCTTATATTGTTTTCCTCTATTTCTTTGCATTGTTCACTTAGGAAGACTTGAACCTAATCCCTTGAAAATATTTGTCACTTGCACTGTATAAAGGATTTGATTTAGGTCATACCTGAATGGTCTAGTGGTTTTCCCTACTTTCTTCAATTTAAGTCTGAATTTTGCAATAAGGAATTCATGATCTGAGTCAGTCAGTTCCTGGTTTTGCTCTGACTATAGAGCTTCTCCATCTTTGACTGAAATAATATAATCAATCTGATTTCAGTATTGACCATCTGGTGATGTCCATGTGTAGAGTCATCTTTTGTGTTGTTGGAAGAGGATGTTTGCTATGACCATGCATGCGTTCTCTTGGCAAAACTCTTTGCCAAGAGAGTTAGCCCTTGCCCTGCTTCATTTTGTACTCCGAGGCCAAATTTGCCTGTTACTCCAGGTTATCTCTTGACTTTCTTCTTTTGCATTCTAGTCCCCTATGATGAAAAGGATAGGTTTTCAATGTTAGTTCTAGAAGGTGGTGTAGGCATAGAACCATTCAACTTCAGCTTCTTTGGCATACTTGAATTACTGTGACATCAAATGGTTTGCCTTGGAAACAAACAAAGATCATTCTGTTGCTTTTGAAATTGCACCCAAGTACTGCATTTCAGATTCCTCACTTAAATGGCCCCCAAACATGTGCTTTTACCTCTTAATCAGTAGATCCTGCTGATACATTCATCCTATTAAAAACCCTGTCCTTCAGTCCTTTCCCTGTTATTTTTCTATAGTTTCAACTTCTGGTTACTAGGAAAATTCCATGTGGACAGCTTTTTTTGGGAGGAGGAGAGTGGAGTCTGGCTCATTGCTACACTTTCCAGTGCCTTGAAGTTCAGTATTATTTGAATAAAGGAATGAATGGCATTCCTTTACTGAAGAAGCACATGTTTTCAGTAGAAACCAGTTGTAGGTTTGGGTCTGAAGTGACAGGTGTTTTCCTTTCCAAGGTAGAAGTTGGGAGTTGAGTCTATGGAGTGATCATTCAAGGTGGGGACCAGGAAAGAAGTGGTGGCCTGCTGCTTCATGCTGGACATCATCTAGTAAGATACGGCTGACGAAGCTCCAGTTTGCTACATCTCTTGAGTAGGGCTTGGCATGGTTCTCATTTAGAAGGGTTCATGTGAAAACGCTTCCAAAAATAATGTTTTTTAAAAAATGGTTTGGTCTGATGAAGTGTTTAAGTTACCTTCCGGTAGGTCACCATGAACGTGGTTAACATCCATATAATAAAAAAAGACTATAAGGGGTGATTGTAAGTTTCCCACTTAGTATCATATATGTGATATGTAGATATTAACAAATGGCCTTTCTCTACTTGATTGTACCTAGAATAGTTTTGTAACTAGGGATATACATTTTGAATCTTCAAAAAGGAGTTACTGAAGACCTTTATGTCAGGGCATGACTGAAATAGCAAAACTAACCCTTGATTTGAAACTGGCTCATGCTTTAATGTGTACAGTTGAGCAGCACCATTAACTTGAGAGCAGAAAAGACTGCCAGGGGAGTATGCTAGATTATTGAACTGAGCCTAATTATACAAGTTCTTAAATGCAGAAGTTTGAGGCAGAAGTGGTGGTAACAGTGTGAGGACTGCCCAGTGTTGCTGCATCCTCTCTGAGGATGGAGAAAGGGCCATGGGCCAAGGAAAGAGAATGGCTTGTCACAGTTGGGAAAGGCAAGGAGGTTCTCAGTGGCACACTGGCTGAGGGAATATCCCACCGTTATCTCACATGGCATGCGTAAGCCTCAAAATACCACCACCACCAACTTACTGAGCAGTTTCAAATGTTCCTAGCACATGGCCCACTACATCTTAAGTGCTGTGTAAACACTGCTTGCACACATGGCCAGAGCTTTTCCCTCAGCCCTTACGTAGTCTCAGTGCTACAGGGGTATGTTCATAGTGCCCACTTCCAGTCCTTAAGCTGACTGCTCTGTAGTTTTTTTTTGTTGAAGATGCTTTTTTGGTTGATTGCTCAGGAAGTTCATTTTCTGAGTTCTTGTATGTTGAATACAGTTTATCATTTGCTTTATACCTGAAAGTCATTTGTATTGGATCTAAAATCCTCAGCTTACTCTTTGAGTATCTTAATTATATTACTTCTGTTTTCTTCTGGCATAAAGCATTGCTAATTCAAGTCTGATGATAATTTTCTTTCCCTTGCAAGTCACTTTCTGGTTTTGGCTAAAAGCCCAAATAATTTCTTATTTATTCAAAGTCAAATAATTTTATAAAATACTTCTTGGTAATAATCTGATAGAATAGTCTCAAGTATGCAGCGTAGGCATACCTTGGAGATACTGTGAGTTTGGTTCAAGACCACCTCAATAAAGTGAATAATACAACAGAGTGAGTCTCACGAATTTTTTGGTTTCCCAGTGCATGTAAAAGTTACATCATCTATTAAGTGTACAATAGCACTCTTTAAAAAAAAATACATTAATTTAAAAATACTTTATTGCTAAAAAATGCTGAACATCATATGAACCTTTAGTGATTCTTTGCTAGCTGAGCCCCCAGGGAAGCCCTACTCAGGTAGATGTGCAAAAGGCCAGCTGTCTGACATGACCCAGTAGCACCAACACTCAGACTGCCCTTACACATGGCTACTGTCCACTGTCATGGGCTGTGCACACAACAGATCTTCCTGGTGCATGACAGGCTTGTGACTCCTGCCAAGTTGGTCGGTTTGTCTGGAGGTGGTTGGGGCCACATCACACAGGCTGACTACTGACAGACTACACCGGTCCTTTGGTCTCCTTTCCAGGCAGCTGCTGGTGCCTCAGCTCTACTGAGGCATTTTTAGGTTACAATATTGCTGTCTCAGTCCAATCAGCTGACTGGCCACACAGCTGCAGCACTTGAAACGAAAATGCCATAGGTATCACGTGCTTAGTTTTCTGGACCACTTACAGTCTATGGGGCACTTTTTGTCGCAAAGGCCACCTGGCAAATTTGATATTTATTTAACAGCTGCCTGCTCTCCATGGATAGCTTAGCATAGCCGAGCATTAAAAAGCTTTCTGACTACTCCCCTCCTCCAGTTCTACATACGTGACTGGGTCACAGACTGTGGCCATGCCCCTAAAAGGATCATCTCATCTTGGTTGCCTCAGGGGTGATAATCAGAAAATCTGGGTGAAAGTAGGGACACCTGGAGAAAATATGAAATTACAGGTACAGATTTTGTGGCCATGGAGGGAAGACAACAACCTTGGCACCTGGGAAGAAAACAAGGGAGGGGAGGGGAGTAATTAATGCACTATGGTCTGGAGATCATTTCTCAACTGTGGGCCTACTGGTATTTCAGGCTGGATAATTCATAGTTGTGAGGGACTGTTCTGTGCCATGTGGGATGTTTAGCAGTACTGCTGGCCTCTTATCTACCCACTAGATGCCAGGAGCATCTTTTCCCAATTTGTGACAGAAATGTTTTCAGACACTATCAAACGTCCTGTGGGACAAAATTTCCCGCAATTGAGAACTACTAGCCTTGATCCCTGATAGCTCAGTTGGTAAACAATGCGCCTGCAATGTGGGAGACCTGGGTTTGATCCCTCCAGTGTTCTTGGGCTTCCCTGGTGGCTCAGCTGGTAAAGAATCCACCTGCAATGTGGGAGACCTGGGTTTGATCCTTGGGTTGGGACTATCCCCTGGACAAGGGAAAGGCTACCCACTCCAGCATTTCTGGCCTGGAGGATTCCATGGACAGCCTATGGGGTTGCAAAGAGTCGGACATGACTGAGCGACTTTCACTTGCTCACCCTTGATCCAAAATTGCTATCTGGATCAAGTGGCTTGCCTGCCTGCTCAGTTGCTAAGTCATGTCTGACTCTTTGTGACCCCATGGACTACAGCCCACCAGGCTCCTCTGTCCATGGGATTTACCAGGCAAAAATACTGGAGTTGGTTGCATTTCCTTCTCCAGGGGATCTTTCCGACCCAGGGATCGAACCCACATCTCCTGCATCTTCTGCATTGCAGATTGTTTACCCACTGAACCACCTGGGATCAAGTGGCAGTTGCAGCTAACAATCTGACTTGCCACTGGACTTGTCATAAACAGGAAAACTAATACAGACATGCTTGTCCTGTGCCTGGTGCCATCAACAGTAGCTCCCAACTGCAAACATGTACAAATGTACTCAGAATAGCACAATCTTGATTAAAACTGGCTGATCACATGCTTTTTTACAATGGAAATATTTAATATTACGGCCAAGGGTATTACATAGTGATTTGATATTTGCATATATTATGAAATCACCAAAATAAGTTACTATCCCCCCAAAGTTATTATAATATTGACCATATTCCTTATGCTGTATATTACATTGGTTTATCTGCTTTATAACTGGAGGTTCGTACCCTTTAATCTCCTTCACCTATTCTGCTCCACCCCTCCTGGGAAACCACAAAAAACTAGTTTGTGTCTGTAAGTCTCTGTGGTTTGTTTCTTATATTCCATTTAAAAGTAAAACCATATGTTTCTCTCTCTCTGACTTATTTCACTTAGCATAATACCCTCTAAATCCATCCATGTTGCCACAAATAGCAAGATTTTTTAACGTCTAATATTCCACTATATATATATAATGTCTAATATTCCACTATACACACACACACACATCTTCTTTATCAGTCCTCTATTGTAAAAGTGCTGCAATGAATACTGGTGCATATATCTTTTAAAATTTGTAAATACCTGGATTATACAGCAGTTCTGTTTTCAAAGTTTTCAGGAAACTTCATACTGTTTTCATAGTGGCTGAACCTACTGACAATCCTACCAGCAATGAAGAGGGTTTCCTGTTCTCCACATTCCCAAAACCTATTTGTCTTTTTGATGAAAGCCATTCTGACAGGTGTGAGGTGTGGTTTTGATATGCATTTCCCTAACAATTTGATATGCATCTCCCTAACAGCGTTTCATGAGAAACGCTGGGCTGGAAGAAGCACAAGCCGGAATCAAGATCGATGGGAGAAATATCAGTAACCTCAGATATGCAGATGAAACCACTCTCATGGCAGACAGTGAAGAAGAACTAAAGAGCCTCTTGATGAAAGTGAAAGAGGAGAGTGAAAATTTGGCTCAGAGCTCAACATTCAGAAACATTCAGAAAACTAAGATCATGGCATCTGGTCCCATCACTTCATGGCAAATAAATGGGGAAACAGTGGCAGACTTTATTTTTTGGGGTTCCAAAATCACTGCAGATGGTGACTGCAGCCATGAAATTAAAGGACACTTATTCCTTGGAAGGAAAGTTACAACCAACCTAGACAGCATATTAAAAAGCAGAGACATTGCTTTGCCAACAAAGGTCCTGTCTAGTCAAGGCTATTGTTTTTCCAGTACTCAAGTATGGATGTGAGAGTTGGATCATAAAGCTGAGTGCAGAAGAATTGATGCTTTTGAGCTATGGTGTTGGAGAAGACTCTTGAAAGTCCCTTGGACTACAAGGAGATCCACCCAGTCCATCCTAAAGGAGATCGGTCCTGTATGTTCATTGGAAGGACTGATGTTGAAGCTGAAACTCCAGTACTTTGGCCACCTGATGTGAAGAGCTGACTCATTTGAAAAGACTCTGATGCTGGGAAATATTGAGGGCAGGAGGAGACGGGGATGACAGGATGAAATGGCTGGATGGCATCGCCGACTTGATGGACATGAGTTTGGGTAAACTCCGAGAGTTCGTGATGGACAGGGAGGCCTGGTGTGCTGCAGTCCATGCAGTTGCAAAGAATTGGACACGACTGAGCGACTGAACTGAACTGAACTGAACAGTTAGTGATGCTCAGCATCTTTGCATGTGTCTGTTGGCCATCTGTATGTCTTCTTTGGGAAAATGTCTATTCAGATCCTCTGCCCATTTAAAAGTTGGCTTATTTGTTTGATGTGTTGTATGAGTTCTGTATGTATTTTGAATGCTGTTGATCATTAGCTAAGTCGTGTCCAACTCTTCGCAACCCATGGTCACATGCCAGGCTTCCCTGTCCTCCACTGTCTCCTGGAGTTTGCTCAAGTTCATGTCCATTGAGTTGGTGATGCTATCTAACCATCTTATCCTCTTAACCATCTTATCCTTGCCCTTTTCTTCTTTCGCTTTCAATCTTTCCCAGCATCAGGGTCTTTTCCAATAAGCTGCCTCTTCACATCAGGTGGCCAAAGTATTGGAGCTTCAGGTTTAGCATCTGTCCTTCCAATGAATATTCAGGGTTGACTTCCTTTAGGATTGATTGGTTTTTTCTCCTTGGAAGTCCACAGGACTTTCAGGAGTCTTCTCCAGCACTAGAATTTGAAAGCATCAGTTCATCAGTGTTCAGCCTTTTTTATGGTCCAACTCACATCCGTACACAACTACTGATAAAAACATAGCTCTGACTGTACAGACGTTTGTTGGCAAAGGAATGTCTCTGCTTCTTAATGCACTGTCTAGGTTTGTCATAGTTTTCCTTCCAAGAAGCAAGTGTCTTCAAGTTTCATGGCTGCAGTCACCATTCACAGTGATTTCAGAGCCCAAGAAAAGAAAATCTGTCACTGCTTCTACTTTTTGTCCTTCTATTTGCTATGAAGTGATGTGATCAGATACCATGATCTTAGTTTTCTTAATGTTAAGTTTCAAGCCAGCTTTTTCACTCTCCTCTTTCACGCTCATCAAGAGGTTCTTTAGTTCCCCTTTGCTTTCTGCCATTAGAGTGGCATCATCTGCATATCTGAAGTTGATATTCCTCCTGGCAATCTTGATTCCAGTTTGTGATTTATCCAGCCTGGCATTTTGCATGATGTAAAACAGTGACAATATACAACCTTGTTGTACTCCTTTCCTAATTTTGCACAAGTCTATTGTTCCATGTAAGGTTCTAACTGTTGCTTCTTGACATGCATACAGGTTTCTCAGGAGACAGGGATATTCCCATCTCTTTAAGGATTTTCCATGGTTTGTTGTGATCCACACAGTTAAAAGCTTTAGTGCAGTCAATGAAGCAGTAGATTTTTTTTGGAATTTCCTTGCTCTATGAGCCAACGAATGTTGGCAATTTGATCTCTGGTTCCTCTGCCTTTTCTAAATCCAGCTTGTACATCTGAAAGTTCTCGGTACATGTACTGTTGAAGCCTTGCTTGAAGGATTTTGAGCATAACCTTACTAGCATGGAATATGAGCGAATTGTCTGGTAGTTTGAACATTCTTTGGCAATGCCCTTCTTTGGAACTGGAATGAAAACTGACCTTTCCCAGTCCTGTGGTATCAGTGGAGTTTTCCAAATTTGCTGGTGTATTGAGTGCAGCACTTTCAGAGCATCATCTTTTAGGATTTGAAATAGCTCAGCTGGAATTCCATCACCTCTACTAGCTTTGTTCATAGTAACGCTTCCTAAGGTCTACTTGACTTCACACTCCATGATGTCTGGCTCTAGATGAGTGACCACTAGACTGGGATAAGCCAGGTTATCCAGTCATTAAGACCTTTTTTATATAGTTCTGTGTATTCTTGGCACCTCTTCTTAATCTCTTCTGCTTCTGTTAGGTCCTTACTATTTCTGGTAAGGACCAGATATTTTGGATTATTTTCCCATTCAGCAGGCTGCCTTTTTGTTTTGTTCATGGTTTCCTTTGCTGTGCAAAAGCTTTTTAGATTGATGCTGTCCCATTTATTTTGGCTTTTATTTCCCTCACTTGAGGAGATGCATCCAAAAAAATACTGCTAAGACCAACATCAAAGAGCGTACTGTCTATGTTTTATTCTAAGACAAGTTTTATGGTGTCAGGTCTCAATCCATTTTGAATTTATTTTTGTATACGGAGTGAGAACGTAGTCCAGGTTGTTTTGCATTTAGCTGTCCAGGTTTCCTGCGGAGAAGGCAATGGTGCCCCACTCCATTACTCTTGCCTGGAAAATCCCATGGATGGAGGAGCCTGGTAGGCTGCAGTCCATATGGTTGCTAAGAGTCGGACTCGACTGAGCGACTTCACTTTCACTGTTCACTTTCATGCATTGGAGAAGGAAATGGCAACCCACTCCAGTGTTCTTGCCTGGAGAATCCCAGGGACGGGGGAGCCTAGTGGGCTGCCGTCTATGGGGTCGCACGGGGTCACACAGAGTCTGACACGACTGAAGTGACTTAGCAGCGGCAGCAGTCCAGGTTTCCTGACACTGTTTATTGAAGACGTTATCTTTTCCCCATTGTATTGTTGCTCACTTTGACTTAATCGTCCACATAAGTGTGGGTTTATTTCTGGGCTGTCTATTCTGTTCCATTGACCTATGTGTCTGTTTCTGTGCCAATTCCATACTGTTTTGATGACTGTAGCTTTGAAAGTAGTTTGAAATTGGGGAGTGTTAAACCTCTAGCTTTGTTCTTCTTTCTCCAGATTGTTTTGATTAGAGCATTTTGTGTTTACATACAAATTTTAGAATTATTTTTTTCTAGCTCTGAAAGATGCCTTTCATATTTTGATAGGGATTGTGCTGAATCTGCAGATTGTCTTGGATTGTATGGTCATTTTAACAATGTGAATTTTTCCAATCTGTGAGCATGGTATATAATTCAATTTGTGTCATCATTTTCTGCCATCAATGTCTTATAGTTTCCAGACTATAAGTCTTTTACCTCTTTGGTTAGATTTATTCATAGCTATTTTATTCCTCTTGATGCAACTGCAAATAGGATTGTTTTCTTAATTTCTCTGATAGTTCATTATTCATGTATTGAAATACAACAGATTTCTGTAATATTAATTTTGTATCCTTCAACTTAACTGATTTCATATATTAGTCCTAACACATTTTTGGTTGTCTTTTAATTATTTTTCATATATAAAATCATGTCATCTGCAGACAGGTTTACTTTTTTCCTTTCTAATTTGGGTTTCTTTTATGTCTCTTTAAAATTTATTTAAAAAAATAAATAAAATTTATATTTATTTATTTATTTCTGATTAGTGTGGCTAGGACTTCCAATACATTAAGATTGTCAGTCAATTCCTGCTAAAAAAAGAGAGACAGAGGCTTCCCTGGTGCTCTAGTGAGGGAGAATCCACCTGCCAATGCAGGAGACACAGGTTTGATCCCTGGTCCAAGGAAGAACCCACATGCCTTGGGGCAGCTAGGCCCCTGCACCACAAGTGCTGAGCCCGCATTCGGAGCCCAGGAGCTGCCGCTGCTGAGCCTCCACTCGGAGCCCGGGAGCCGCCACTGCTGAGCCCGCCCTCAGAGCACAGGAGCCACAACTCTGAGCCTGCACTCAGAGCCCGGGAGCCGCCGCTGCTGAGCCCACACTTGGAGCCTGGGAGCCACCACTCAGAGCCCGGGAGCCACCACTGCTGAGCCCGCACTCAGAGCCCAGGAGCCACAACTCTGAGCCCGCACTCAGAGCCCGGGAGCCGCCGCTGCTGAGCCCGCACTTGGAGCCCAGGAGCCGCTGCTGCTGAGCCCGCACTTGGAGCCCAGGAGCCACCACTGCTGAGCCCACACTTGGAACCCGGGAGCCACCACTCTGAGCCCGGGAGCCACCACTGCTGAGCCGGAACCCGGGAGCCACCACTCCGAGCCCGGGAGCCACCACTGCTGAGCCCGCACTCAGAGCCCAGGAGCCACAACTCGGAGCCCGCACTCGGAGCCCGGGAGCCGCCACTGCTGAGCCTATGCTCTTGCGGCCTGTAGTCCACGACAAGAGAAGCCACTGCAGTGAGAAGCCCACGCACCTCAGTGAGGAGTGGTCCCTGCTTGCTGCAACTGGAGAAAGCCTGGGGCAGCAACAGAGACTCAGCACAGCCGATAAATACATACATTAATTTTTAAAAAACAGGACAGAAAACCAGTGGGTAATTCTCCTTTCTGAATAATGAATCTGAATTATTCTCCTGAAAAAAATTTCATTGAGTTATTGCCTAATTTGTAGATTTGAAGATACATAATCCATGGTATACATACAATTAAGATTCCTTAAAAATAAATCCAGAATGTGGCCCAGACTCAAATATAAACTTATTATACATTTATAAGCAATTGAGTTTATAAGTTATAAGCAATTGAGTTGATCCATTAAAGTCCAAAATACTAAAACAACGTTTTGTGCTCCATGTATGTAAAAATCTGAGTTTAAGACTGCTCTGCTATTGCCAAGAGCACAGCCCTACAGACGCAGATCTTTTCAAGATCTGACGTTTCAGGCATTCAAATACTTCCTATTACACAGAAAAAGGAGTCCCCATTAATGGATCAGTCAATGTTTGAGTTTTTAGGTAACATCAATATAAATAGCCTACATAAAAATTGAGAAGCCCAGCACAAATCTTTATTTCTTCTTCAAAGAAATAAATTCAAGGTTTTACTCTCTGTAACTTATTCTAGTCCTAAGTATTATATTCGAGAAGTTATAGTCTTTTTTATAATAAACCAATTCTACTTGTTTAACTACTAAAAAGAAACGTATCACTTTAGCACAACAAATACAAAGTTCTGAATCAGGACTCAGTAGATAGGTTTTGCTTTAGGCTCTGCCATACCTGTATGACCTTAGGCAAATCATTTAACCTCTGCAGGTTGAGCTCTGACCTGCAGACTTCTGTGGTTTAACAGGATGAGACTGCAATTAGGTAAAAGGCCCCTAGATGGTGGTGGCGTTCTGAGTTAGGCTTTCTATTTCCTCTCTACCCCATAATTACAGTGAAGTATAAAGGAGTAGGTTAGAAAATTATTTCCTATTAAGTTCTGAAAAAATTCACTGCTAAGGATTCAATTAATGACATTAAAAATAGCACTGAATTTTGATATTAATTAAAAGGAATATACCACTAATGATTATATTAATACCAAATATCTCTTTGTAATTAGCCTATATCATCAGTATTTCTCTGGGTATATTTATCTAAGCTTAAGAAGCTGAACAAAAACTAAATTATTGTTAAGAGTATTGATGCATAACAACCCTATAGAAATGTACTGATCTTTTTCATAATGAATATTTCAGACTATTAAATACCTGTGATTCCCATGAGCACAAATGACATTAACCTCCCCCCACTCATATAAGCTAGAGCATCTTTTAAAGAAATCTGTGGTCTTTTAGTGTTCAAAAGGGTAAGAATAACATATTAAATGACTTCTCTAGTTTAACCTACCAAAGAAAAAGGATTTGGAGATCCTAGTTTGCAGTGGCTTGGATGAACAATATTAGGTTTTCAACTAAAATTCCTGAAAAGAGCAGGAATACATTTCTATTTCTCCACTATGAGATTCACTGAGTATGAAAGTCACGTTCAATCAATATACAGAATAAAAAAGTACCTATGAAAACTTACACCATGCTACGTTTTTACTTCTCATCAGCTGAGTCGGTAATAAATGACAAAAAATGTAGCACGATGGAGTGGAAGACACATAACTGCAAATTTTGCTTCAACAAAGTTTTTTGTCAGTAAATTAAAGAGGAAAGATATTTGGATCAGAGTGGCTCCAAAATAGTATCACTATTATATGAAACTTATCCCCATCCAGCCAGCCAGCCAACCAACCAACCAACAAGCCTCTATTGAGCCTATATGGTGCAAACGGCTAGAGATAAAAAGATAAGATATCATTTCCTTCTCAAAAACCTCAGTCTAGTATGTAAGAGAAATGGACTTTGAAAGTTCAGTTCAGTTTATTAGAGTGCCAAGTAGATACACACCTATTGCACTTATTCTGCTGACAGAGGCCAAAATTTAAGAGGAATATTTTTCTCCAATAAAGCTAAGTTTTCATGATTTTCGATGTAAGATGTTAAGATTACACAGGCAAAGAAATACACCTCATGCCCTATCCCAGTCCCCCCGAGTCTCACCTTCCTGCTGTTATACAAGCTTGCTGCAAATAGGAATTTAGTTGAGACAATGCTTTAAGCCATCCATTTCTTATGAAATTACTCTTGAGTGATATTTGACCAGTTTTCTTTATTCCATCTTCTATACCCAAAACATGTTTAAAAAAAAAAAAACAAAAAACAGCTCCCATACCCTGAAATCAACTGTAACCACATACTGGGAAATGAACTTTAGTCAAAGACAAGTAAGTCTCTCCTCTGGTACAGAACCCCACATGGTGTTCACATAATGGTTTCATCACTTAACTGCCTAACTTTTTGGACAATGGAAACAACAACAAAAGCAAAAAAGTGGCCCAGCACATGAAACTCTTCTCAAAAACAGAACAAAGTTATGAACATTGTTGGGAAAGTGTTTTACATTTCCAATGAAATTCTATTCCATTGATCTGTTTGAAAGATTGTCTTCAACCAATGTATTTGGCTTCGGCCGATAAGCTGTGATTGATTCAGTTTCACAATGAACCACTTTTTAGCTTTAAGACTTTCATCTTAAGCCTGGAGTGCATAACAATGGATAGCAGGAAAGTGGTTTTTTATTTACTCTAAAAACTGCAGGGATGAGCTGGGGGGTGGGGGTGGGGGAAACAACCCTGAAAGTATTAGCCTTCAGATTCTCAAATTATTTTTAGCTCTGATTATATTTGGAAGAATGAGCTGCGGGTTTGGCATTGTTTCCCATCTTAACAGTTGCTCTGTATTCTGAGATATATATATGTGATTCATAATGTACCACTGTAATAAGACACAGCTTTTATATATTACTGGGGTAACGCAAAGAAAATGAATTTTTCTTTGAGTACCAGTCATTGTCAAAAGAATGATTACAGAATCAGAAAATGTGCTTTATAATAACCCTGTTAACATAAAGTATACACAGAGGAAAGAACTACTGCAGGTATGTGAAAGAGTTAGTTCTATTAGCAAGGCTTTTCAGGGTGGTTTTGGTTCTTATGCATCAAATTTTAACCACTTTCAGACACTGGGACAATGGGAAAACATCTGGCAACACAGGAGCATTTGGTGACTGAGCTGATTCACCACATGCTCACCAAGGCTGCACTAGGCAATGCACTACTCCCTTCTGAAACAAGGCTTTGCCCTGGTCATAAGGATAATGCTCTCAAGCTGTTAGAATTAATTTGAATGTCAAAAATGAAATTTAGGTTACCAACCATCGCCTGAGAGTTACAGCATGTAGAATAACAAATGTCCTCTTTTAAAACTGAAGTGAAAATTGAAGAAGCACGGATACTTTACTTGTGCTGATGAACACAGACGTCCAAGTGCAACGTTCGCTTGTAAGTGTCCCAGTGCAGCCCTGTCACCAGACGCTCCGCCGGGGAAGGGTCTGCCGGCCTTGCTCCTGCTTGATGTCCTCCTTGGTGGAAATGTGCGCATGGGTTCCATGTGCACGTTTCTAACATGAATGAAAGCTAACTACAAAATCAAGATGTTTTCTGCTTTCAGAAAATTCTAGTATACCGTATACAGCATCAATATTTCTTTCCGTTTAAAAAAATAGTGCAAAAACATATCTGATAGTCAAAGTGAGAGTTCAAGTGAGTTTCTGTGCCAAGGAGCACAGTCAAGCATCACCTTTAGCTAACTTGTAAAAACTGAATGTACGTTTTGGGAAATATTCCAGATTTTCCCATCAGTTCTCCACTCATCCAGTCATCATCGACAGATTCCAGCTCTGTTATTATGTCTCCAGCCTGTAGAAAAACAGGAATTGAAACTAATTATTAAGTTTCTGCTGAGTGTACACATGTTTACGCTGCTTCTCTTCCTCCAACCCCGTTCCTCTGTCACTGTTGCCTTTGTTGCATTTCCAGGTTGTATTTTGTGCCCCTCAAATTCACCACGCCTAATCTAAAATTAGCCACTCCAGTACTCTTGCCTAGAAAATCCCATGGATGGAGCAGCCTGGTAGGCTGCAGTCCATGGGGTCGCTACAAGCCGGATGCGACTGAGCGACTTCACTTTCACTTTTCACTTGCACACAATGGAGAAGGCAATGGCAACCCACTCCAGTGTTCTTGCCTGGGGAATCCCAGGGATGGCATAACCTGGTGGGCTGCTGTCTATGGGGTCGCACAGAGTTGGACACGACTGAAGCGACTTAGCAACAGCAGCAGCAGCAATCTAAAATTATTCTTTAATAAATAAAAATACCATCTAACATAGTATATATATATATATATATAAAGTTTTCCCCCAAATAACAATTATTTATCAGGCACCCACTACGTGTCAGACATCGGGCACTATGGATACAACAGTGAAGAAAGACCTTATTCCAGAGTTGGGAGACAAATAACTGAGCCAGCAGAGGAGGGCAGAAAGTGTGAGCTGCCACCGCATCCGGGCAGGCTGGGGAGGCCTCATCCCAGGCGACGCGCAAAGACTTGGTGGCGATCGGGGGCTGTATGCTCCCTGTATGTGTGTCTAGTCCTTTTCTATGTGCTTTATGGGAACTCACTCATTTATTTTTATTTTTTATCAAACTAAGAATAGTGAAAATTAACTCATTTAAACGATTCTGCAGTCCTAGAAGTGGTACTATTATTTCCCCATTTTTGAGAAATATTTTTATAGATTTCCTTATTTTATAGAAAAGGAAACTGAAACTCCGAGGGATTACGTGACTTGCTCAGTGCTGCATGTCAGTGAGTGGTAGGAAGAGGATTCACATCTAGAGTGATTCCAGGGCCCATCCAGGAATCGTAATGGATAACCTAATGTTAACCGTTAGGCATGAGGTCACCACATTACACAGTCTACCTTTTTACTTAGACAGGTTTTTACTAAAATGGCCTTTTCTCAGCCTCCTGAGCATTTTGTGCTCTACATCTGTTCTTCCACATAATGGTATTCTCCTCTGCCGTTCGGCGCGGTCCACTTCTCCACGGCCTTAATATCACACTGCATCCTCCCTGTCCCTGACTCAGCACGCGATTGTCTTCACTGGGCTAGTCAAAGGGCTGGGTGTCTTACTCCTGTATGAATTATACTATCTCAACAGATGAAGACGTAAGTTTTGAAATTATCTCCTGAAACTATTTTGTCCTTTACGGTTTCTAGCCATTTCCTGGAACCTGAGTTTAAGATTCTGTAATGGTCCAAGAATACCCTGGCTACTTTTAAGGATAGCTTTATCAGGTTAAATGGATTTATCTGTAGCCCTAGGACACTGCCCTTTGGAAAACTGGTTTGATTTAAGGCCATTCTTAATGGAAAATGCTATCTAATGTCATTAATTTACTCTGCTAAAATATGTAAAAATTTTGGCATTTAAAGTTTCTAAGTTCCTTCTGATTCCTAAATTATAATCCTTGACTAAAACTATTTTCTTAGCTCTGATTCATACATACATATATGCCACATCTGTTTTCTGAGAGCTAGGACAATTTAAAAAAAGTTTTATTTACTAATAGTCTGTGGATATTGAATAAAATATTAATGATCAACAATACTTAAAATGGTACAGCATCCCTTAACTAAAAGACTCTAGAACTATCTTGCTTACAGTCAGGCATTTGTAAAAATGCCTAAAGACAACCTATTTTCTGGATGATTATACTGACATAACCTAAATGAAGGCCAAAACAATACCCCGAAAGTCTGAATCCAGAGGGTTCACTTGCAGTAACATTATACTTGAGGATAAAAGGAATTAATTTTGAGCCATTGACTCTCAAGACTGAAAAGGACTAGGGCAACAGTTTCTAAACATTTGGATTTTATGGACCAAGAAATTAAAAGAGAGAAAGAAACACATAGGGTTACCAATTATAATTTTGCATAAGAAATATGTATCATTTACTAGTAATATTTTATAACAGAAATGACATTTTAATATGAAAAAGAAATTCTCAGAAGAAAGTAAACTCCATCACCAAACAGAAAAGTTAGCAACCTTATACTGACATATCTTAGCATGTCCACCTTTCTCCATGACTCCCCTAAAGCCTCCACATCCCCAGCCATCCCTGTTTTCCTCATTTTGTTGTAGACAGGTGTAAACCTTATGTGGGTACCCCCTGTCTTAAGTCTCATCTTGTCCAGTCACTCCTGGATACTTTAATTCCCTCTGTGGCATCCTTGCACTGAGTATCTCCAATGATGGAGAATTTCCCATTGCCTGACAACTCTTCTGACAGCATCTGGCCCGATACCACAGTACTACCTTGGGTACTTTCCTCTGAGCACAGTCCACCTGTGGATGTGGAAACAGGATCATGCAAGTATTCTGTTTAAGATTAAGGTTAGGCTTTAGGCTTCTTAAAAAACCCTCCTCAAAGTACCTCAATCTTTTGGGATCACTATCCTAAAATCTACTCCATATCTCTGTGGACAAGACTCCAGGGCCTTGTGAGGCACTGCTACAGAGGCCAGCTGTAGTAGGGGCCACCTGACTTCCCCACTGATTTCAAGACGTGACAGCAGCAGGCTGCAAGGGCCCTGCAGAGGATCATCCTTCTTTACTTTGGCTGAGCCGTGTGGCATCATGGGATCTTAATTCCTGAACCAGGGATCAGACATTTGGCCCCTGCAGTGGAAGCACAGAACCTTAACTTGGAGACCACCAGGGAAGTCTGAGGACCGTCCTTTACTAGGGCTTCCAGTGAAACCTCCAGCATTAGTGAGATCGCAGGTCATAAGGCTGAGGAATAAGGTGTTTGTTAGGCAACTGTGGGTCTAGCAATACCAATAAGACTTTAAAGTACCTAAATGATCTGCTGATAATATACACTTGCCCTAGTCACTTCTCTAATCTCATCCGTAAGAACGAGGGTCTGAGTCTGTTCATTCTTGACCAGTGATCAATACTCCATGCAAGTGTTCACTCTTCAGTGGAAGACATTTCAAAATTTACAGCTGCTTAATGCAGTTACAAAAAAGATACACATTCTGACCTTGAAGGAAAGCTCATCTTCATTCTCCCCATGGAAATCATACAAGGCTTTGGCCTTCCTCCCCTTCAGTGATAAAGCAGTCATGCCTTTTGCCTCAGCTGTGAAGACACCAAAAATTCAAATACATAGAAAGTCATTGACTAAAACAAATCAAACATTTTAAGAAATCCCCTTGTCATTTCCAGGACATAATATTTTCAATTAATTTTGAATTTATTTTAACTTGCAAAAAGATGAAGGATGTTCTCTTAGCAGAAAAAAAATTACAGAAAATATATTCAGAAGATAAAACTAGCCACTATTGATTAAAGATATCTTTATCTCTTTTTCCCCTATAACTTCAATAAATTATATGCAGAAAGTCTACATAACCTTATGAATTAACTTTCAAATACAGGCAAACAACTGAAATTGAGCACGGCCAGAGGGACAAGAAACCTGTATCATTTCAAAGGTCTTCGGGGTCCCCATGGAGGGTAAGAGCCTCCCGGGCAGCAGTGGTACCTGAGCAGGGCCGCACAAAGACGGCGGGGAAGATGCCCTCGCGGTCCCGCAGTCTGCCCTTGTACCAGTCGGAGTCCACTCGCTCTAGGATCAGGATCCGGTCTCCCCTCTTGAAGGATAAGTCTTCACTGGTTTCTGCCATGAAACTGTGCAGAGCTTCGCACCATTCTCCACAAAGATTGTTCTCCTGTTACAAATCAGTTTGGTAAGAAATGTGAAATTTTATTTCAGATTAATTTTCACAAAGCTTAAAAAGTGGTGGCAAAAAAACTAAGGGGTCATAACATTTCAAAGTCTGAGGGCCACTTTAAATCACTCAATACCTAACATCACTAATGAATTTCAGAAATAAAAGCTTCCAGTAACATTTTTCTTAAAATTCTAAATGACATGTGATAAAATTTGTGACTTTTGCTTTTAAGGGATATATAATGCTTAAGTAAAATTTTCTTTCTAATTATGGTCTATGACATTGTGTGTGCTAAGTCACTTCAGACGTGTCCGACTGGCTGCAACTCCATGGACTGTAGCCTGCCAGGCTCCTCTGTACACGGGATTCTCCAGGTAAGAATACTGGAGTGGGTTGCCAGGCCCTCCTTCAGGGGATCTTCCCAACTTAGGGATTGAACCTGTGTCTTCTGCAATGTCTTCTGCATTGGCAGGTGGGCTCTTTACCACTAGCACCAACTGGGAAACCCATGATCTATGACATTAGTTACATTAAAAAATTAGATAAAAGCTTATCAGATTTGTATATAGTATTTATGACACTATGAAAACATTCTGGCAAACATATAATTTTCCTTTTTTTGACCACACAGTGCAGCTTGTGGGATTTTTTTATTAATTTATTTTTTATTGAAGGATAATTGCTTTACAACCTGGTGGGATTTTAACTCCCAGACCAGGGATTGAACCCAGGCTCTTGGTATTGGAAGCCCAGAATCCTAACCACTGGACTTCCAGGGAATTTCTAAGCATATAATTTTCAGTGAAGCTCTTTATCTAAATTGGGAAGGATCAGAATGGGCAGTCTGTTAATTCCCAGGTCTTTACCTGGTGACTCAGCAATAAAGGATCTGCCTGCAATGCAGGAGATGTAGGTTCGATCCCTGGGTCAAGAAGATCCCTGGAGGAGGAAATGGCAACTCACTTCAGTATTCTTGCCTAGAAAATTCCACGGAAGGGGAGCTTGGTGGGCTATAGCCCATGGAGTTGCAAAGAGTTGGACACGAGTGCGCACACGACTGAGCAGTGAGCACACCACCTGGCTGAGAGGTTATCGGACCCCATGGCCCAAGTTTCCATCAGCCCACACTTCTAATTTTACAAGTCACGGTTCGCTCCAAGGCTGGCAGGGTAACCACCTGGTGTGATGGTTCATGCTCCAACAAGAATGTTTTTTGCTGTAAACGCATCATAAGAAGGTTCTGCTCTGTGACAAGGAGTCTCTGCCAACTTGGATGGGAGCCCTGTGTTCAAGAAGCTCAAGCCAGGAGGCAAGGATTACACTAAGATCAAAAGCTTAGAGCCAGATGGGCCTGGGTTCCAGACCAGTTCTGTCACTCCCAGTTCACACAGGGCAAGGCGTTTCACTACGCTAAGCCTCAGCTTCATCTTAGGGCTCACGTAGGGTCAAACGAGGTGTTACATGTAGACTGCTCAGCACAGTGCCTAGCACATCTGAAGTGCTCAGCAGTTGATGGCTTCAAAGAAAAACAACATAAGCAAACAAAAACCCTAACCCTATCCTCTTGTTCCCACACTTGAGAAACCAACTCTACAGAAGAGTACTTGTCACTCCTGGGAAATAGTGGCCACCATGAGGACATTTCCTTTGGAAGAACTGTGGTCACTTTCTTTCTTGTTTCACGATCAGTGGGGGGAAGAAAGAACTGAGAGACACACAGCCCAGTGACCCCTGACGTTGTGACAAGCAACGACCCTGTCGGGCTCACTCTTCCAAAATCTGTCACAAAAAACGATGGAAGTCACTCATATTCCTGTCCAGTTTGGACTTCTGAAGTCATGCTAAACACTGAAATTTTTACTACATTTTCTCTCTCTCCCATTATAAAAATAATACAAATATTCCTGAAAATTTGGTAAGTTCGGAAATGTACGAAGAATGGGAAAAACACCCATCTGTCTATAATGTTAACCACCTAAGGAAACTGAATGTTAACAACTTAAATACATTTCCTGCTAGTCGTTTTATGCTGTATTTTCAGTTTCACTATATGTTTTCCTCCCATGACATTTACTTTACAAATCTAGTTTTTCATGGCCTCACAACATTTTCCCAATAATGGCTATATTCAGGTTATTTCTAATTTTTTCACGTTATAATAACACCACTATGACAATCTTTGTCACTAAAACCTTGTCTCATTTTTCATCTTTAGGGTGAGAGATAAAAACAATAACAATAATCTGTACTTCTCTTTTAACAATCACATATCTATAATTACTTATTTGCCGTTGTTGTATTGAATCTTTGGTTAACTAGATATGTTAAATAGTATTTTATTGTCTCCTTACAAGGCCTTTCTTTGATTACCATAAGGTTAAATTACTTTCTTAGGGACTTCCCTGGTGGTCCAGTGGTTAAAACTCTGTGCTCCCAACACAGGGAGCGTGGGTTTGAGACCTGGACAGGGAACCAAGGTGTGCAGCCAAAAAAAAAAAACCAAAACAAACCTTTTTTACTATCAGCCACTTATACTATCTCTTTCATGAATATGCCAATCATGTCTCTTTCCTCGTTAATTTTTATCAGTGTTTGTGTGTTTTTCTAATTCATTTGTATGATGAGCTCTATGAGCAAGAAAGGTATTAATCACCTAACTATTTACCTCAAATATCTGCTACATGAATTAAAAAATTAAACACTGCTTTTGATCATTATGATTTTAATAGTCCTCCCAGAGATAAAACTTGGCTTTCACCACAGTCATCTATTCAAGCAGCCTACCTGAGAATTTGCACCAGAATCTTCTTTTTTGGACTTTGGTGGTACCTTTGTGCCTATATTTTAAAAGAAAAATCAAAACTTCAGATGTAAGACAGCACAGCATTGGGGAAAATCTTTTGGAGGAAAGTAAAAAGTCTGGGATTCCAGATCAGTCTCTTCATGTACTGGCTACTAGCTTTGCCAGGCCAGTACAAACTACCTTCTCTGGGTTTGTTCTCTTTACTGTAGATTGAAAGAGGGAATGCATTAGTTATACTCCACAGGCCATTTCTGTTTAAAAGTTGATGATTCTTTTTTTTGCCATCACTAATATGAAGCTTCCCTGATAGCTAATATGAATGGCTTCCCTGATAGCTCAGTGGGTAAAGAACCCGCCTGCAATGAAGGAGACCTGGATTCAATCCCTGGGTTGGGAAGATCCCCTGGAGAAGGGAAAGGCTACCCACTCCAGTAATCTGGCCTGGAGAATTCCATGGACTGTGTAGCCCATGGGGTTGAAAACAGTCGAACACGACTGAGCGACTTTAGTAAAAAAATATGAAGCTACTGCTAATTATCCAAAACACAAAAGCCAGCTCTCTGAGGGACTGCCACAATAATGACTATCCCCAACATGACGAACACCATTTAAAAATCACTTTTCCTTCTACCTTAAAAAATATGGCAATATGGATTATTATGCAACTTAAGTATTAACCTATTACCTGGTTTATTTGAATTAGGATAGTACACAACAAAAAACCATATTCTCGATACTCACTTAAAATATTTGTACCAGAAGCGGGATGATCCTCAACGAGTTCCACAAAGTTAAGGGGGAAGATTCCAGATCTGTCTCCAAGTTCTCCTCTCGCCCACTCATCGTTCACATACTCTTTAAGAAGAATAATTTCTCCCTCTGAGAAACTTAACTCATCCTTCTGGTCTCCAATATACTCAAATCGAGCAACACACCTTGGGCCTCTGAAGAAAGAAGATCACATTTGTGGGTTAAACTAGGCACTCAGATCAGATCAGATCAGTCGCTCAGTCGTGTCCAACTCTTCGCGACCCCATGAACTGCAGCACGCCAGGCCTCCCTGTCCATCACCAACTCCCGGAGGTCACTCAGACTCACATCCATCGAGTCAGTGATGCCATCCAGCCATCTCATCCTCTGTCGTCCCCTTCTCCTCCTGCCCCCAATCCCTCCCAGCATCAGAGTCTTCGGCAATGAGTCAACAACTCTTCGCATGAGGTGGCCAAAATATTGGAGTTTCAGCTTTAGCATCATTCCTTCCAAAGAAATCCCAGGGCTGATCTCCTTCAGAATGGACTGGGTGGATCTCCTTGCAGTCCAAGGGACTCTCAAGAGTCTTCTCCAACACCACAGTTCAAAAGCATCAATTCTTCGGCGCTCAGCCTTCTTCACAGTCCAGCTCTCACATCCATACATGACCACTGGAAAAGCCATAGCCTTGACTAGACAGACATTTGTTGGCAAAGTAATGTCTCTGCTTTTGAATATGCTATCTAGGTTGGTCATAACTTTTCTTCCAAGGAGTAAGCATCTTTTAATTTCATGGCTGCAGTCACCATCTGCAGTGATTTTGGAGCCCAGAAAAATAAAGTCTGACACTGTTTCCACTGTTTCCCCATCTATTTCCCATGTAGTGATGGGACCAGATGCCATGATCTTTGTTTTCTGAATGTTGAGCTTTAAGCCAACCTTTTCACTCTCCACTTTCACTTTCATCAAGAGGCTTTTGAGTTCCTCTTCACTTTCTGCCATAAGGGTGGTGTCATCTGCATATCTGATGTCATCTGCATATCTGAGGTTATTGATATTTCTCCCAGCAATCTTGATTCCAACTTGTGTTTCTTCCAGTCCAGCGTTTCTCATGATGGACTCTGCATATAAGTTAAATAAACAGGGTGACAATATACAGCCTTGACGTACTCCTTTTCCTATTTGGAACCAGTCTGTTGTTCCATGTCCAGTTCTAACTGTTGCTTCCTGACCTGCATACAAATTTCTCAAGATGCCTGGAAACCCTCATTTAATCTTTCAGTGAATATTTATTTTGTATTTACTTTGGAACAAGATATACTATTTAATTTAAATAGTATAATTTAAATTAAATTATTTAATTTAAATTTAAAATTTCCATGAAAAAGAATAAGCTACATTTCTAAATGACAGTCCCTACTTTGTAAATACGAGCCTATTTTACTCATAAAGGCTAAAGTCAAGGTTTCTACTACATGCAGAATGCCAGATAAGCAGCTGGTGGTTGGCTTAGGTTGTCACATCTTTTGATCACCTTTTCAGGACAGAATCTCCCCAGTCTCCATGTTTTTTGTATCCCTGGGCCACAGTAATCCAGGACCGAGTCTGAACCCTCTCAGTCATAAAAGCACTGAGTTTAGAAGTGTTAATCCTGAGGATCTCAGGGCAAGACATCAAACTTCCATGGCAGAAATGCAATGAGCATCAGCTGGGCAGGGTAGATGCTTAAGACATGTTGAATCAGTGAGTACTGTATATAGATGAATGGTCTTCAAAACTAGGAGGTTCAAAGAAAACACACTCAGCACATTATAACATTTAATCTTATACCTAATACTGTTGTTTTAAAATGATTTTTGTATCTCCTTTAAAAAGGCTTCATTTCTGAGAATTGGAACAATCCTTAAATGATCTGCAATTCTGACTGATAATAAGATAAAAACAGAGATGAAACTGCATCCCTCGAAGACATGACTATATACCAAACCTTCGACTTGAGGCTTCAGAAAGGCAATGACTAAGGAGTGGAAATTGCCTGAAAAGAAAAGGTTGGTACTGGCTGCAATCAAAGTCTGATGTAAGTCAGGTCAGTGGATCAAGGGCTATGAAAGCCCACTTTAAATTCAACCTGCTGACACAGTAAACACTGCTTAAAAACAGGAGAAAAGCTGAACCTGAAACAGAATTAAACTGTTGTGGCCTCAGAAGTTTTCTTATTTGTGATAACCTTTGCATTTATTTTCTGAAGTCCTCAGAGAGCATATCTTCTTACGTCTGACCTATTCAAAGACAGGTTTACAGTCTTCAGGAGGTACTGCATCCTATTAATTTGCTCATTTAACTGGAATATAAAGTTGCATTGTGGCAATGTTTTAAATCACAAAGGAGTTACAATGATACATAAAAGGATACATAAATCCACAGAAAAGTCTTCAAACATAAAAGAAGCCTCCTCCAAATTAACTTCTCCTTTACTGTTTTCTAGGTCCTCTCAAAAACAAAACAACACAAAATACCCAGCAGATCTGTAGACTTCATATTTCTATTAGGTTTAAATACTTTCTGTCATTGGAGGAGAGAGTGGCTCTTGTCGAACACTCAGAAATGAACTGTCTGAGGAGACACATGTGCTAACAAAGCAAGAACCTTTATTGGGAAGGGGCGCCCGGGCAGAGAGCAGCAGGGTAAGGGAGCCCAGGAGGACTGCTCTGCCACATGGCTGGAAGTCCCAGGTTTTATTGTAATGGGGTGAGCCTCCTGGTTGTCTCTGACTCAGGGTCCTTCCTGGAGGCGAGTGCACTGCTCAGCCAAGATGGATTTCAGCAGGAAGGATTCTGGGAGGTTGGCAAGACATATTATAGGCTGGCATCTCTTCCCTCCTTTTGGCCCCTCCCCAATTCTTCCAGTTAGTTTTATAAGACATATTATGGGCAGGCATCTCCTCCTTTTTTGGCCTCTCCCAAATTTTCCCGGTTAGTTTTCATGCTTCTTATTGGGACCTCCTATTGTGAGACAACTTGTTCAAGTGGTTATCATCATGCCTGGTCAAGGTAGGTGGTTTTGGTCAATGGTTCCCTAACACTATGACAAAAATATTTGAATCAGTTGGTAGATAAATACCAGAAGGCCTACACACAATGCAGTGGATGATGAGACCTGTCTCTTCAGACAAGGTTAGGCTGTGTGAAGCACCAGGACAGACTGTGGCTGTCTATATGCCCTATATTGGCACAGAGGGTTGCCACTATCAGCACGCTGCAATTTCATCAGAATTTTTAAACAAGTCGTTTTCCTCATAATTAAAAAGACATACTGAGAATCTGAATAATCATGCATCTGAAGTGTTTAAGCTTGTTAATTCTTTAATATAAATGCTCACATGCTTTGTATTTCATGCAAAAGAACACAAGTAAAACTTACTTAACACAATGAGATGAGATGGATTCCCGTTTCCCATGTCCTCCTGGAACATCAATCTAGTAAAGACAAAAATCAAGGCAACAACTGTATTATTTCATAAGATAAATTTAAGGCTAAGTAATTAGGAAATTTACAGCTGAGGTTAACCAGTTTAGCTAGGTATTAAATCAACAAAACATACCATAGATGCTAAAAAGGTATGAAATCCAGAATTTGGGTTTTGAAAAAACTCCATAACTTGTGATGTGGCCCTCCACATCTTCCTCTTATTTGCTGGAATAAGCACATTACGTCATTCCCCCCTAACTGGGGCTCTCTAACTCACATCCCCTAAGTTGAAAACATCAGGTGAGGAGGGCTTAGCATTGAAACTAGGCATAGGTACTATCTAGACACCTAGCCAAAGTGTTGGTAGAATTCTGCAATACTTCCATGACCCCAAATAAAATATTTTAATCAAACTTGTAACTCTCTCCATTTTCATAACTCTGGGCCATTTTTTCCCCTTCACTGTAAGTAGGGCAGGAAGAGAGGACTAAGCACTCAGGGAGCATCTAGGGGTGAGCATGTTATATAATACCTCATCTACAAGGCTCAATAGAGGTAAGTTGTGATGAAATATTTGACCATAATGCACTAAGTTGGAAAACTACTTAAAGCTTTGAGGTTTACATTAAATAAAGCAGTGCCCTTCTTGATGAATTCCAAAAGTTTGAAGTTTTAAAACAATTTTTTAAACTTGCAGGCTTAGAAATAACACACCAATAATGTGGCAAATGCAGTGTGACTGATTTCAGTGTGGTAACTGTGCTTTTTAAAGTACTGCTACACTGGGCAGAAGAAAAATGAGGAAGAGTGCTAAAACCAACATTATTCTTGATATTAATTTAGAGAATGTGGTTGGGTTTCTCCAAAGAATCAGGGTATTTATATATCAGACAACTTGTAAGACCCATATTTTGTAATTCAAGAGACTCAACCTCATTTATACTTGAAAAATATAGGTTATCTGTTATGTCTGTTTGCTAAGTTTCTGATATAATGGAAAATCATTTGCTTCCCCGCCTCAAATAAGCGGTTAATGCTCAACTATTTAAGCTAGCTTTATTGATATTTTTCAGTATCAATAAGTTATATCAGCACGTGAGTCATTCTCTTCCCACTGATGTAAATGCTTGCGCAGCAGTCTTAGTTCATCTCTATGTTTCTCAGCCACCCGGGCTTAACACTCAGGGCTCTACCATAGGGGGTCTGCTTTCACCAGGTAGGATGTGAGGGTGTGTAAAATTCTGACACTTTAATATAATATTTCCCAGTCAGATTTGAAACTATTAAGTGAAAAACCATTCACTCCAATGAAAGTACTTTTGTACTGCCAAATCTATTTTTTTTTTTAAAGAAGTATCTTTTAACCTATTTATTTATGGCTGTACTGGGTGCTTGTGCTGTGCAGGCTCTCTCTAGCTGCAGAGAGTGGGAGCTACTCTCCAGCTGTGGCGCATGGACTCCTCACTGTGCTGGCTTCTGCTGTGGAGCAGCGGGTCCAGCATGCGGGCTGCAGCAGTTGGGGCACATGGGCTCTGGAGCTTGGCCTTGGGGCACCGGGTCAGCATGCGGGCTGCAGCAGTCGGGGCACATGGGCTCTCGAGCTTGGCCTTGGAGCACCGGACCAGCATGTGGGCTGCAGCAGGTGGGGAACATGGGCTCTGGAGCTTGGCCTTAGAGCACTGGACCAGCATGCGGGCTGCAGCAGGTGGGGCACATGGGCTCTGGAGCTTGGCCTTGGAGCACCGGGCCAGCATGCGGGCTGCAGCAGGTGGGGCACATGGGCTCTCGAGCTCGGCCTCGGTAGTTCGGTGCACTGGCTTAGCTGCCCCAAGGCATGTGAGATCTTTCCAGACCAAGGATTGAACCTCTGTTCCCTGCACTGCAAGATGGATTCTTAACCACTGGACCATCAGGGAAATCCTATATATATATATATGTGTATATATATATATATATTTTTTTTTTTAAAGATGGAAATAAATGGGAATGGAAAGAATGAAAGAAGTCAATAATGAAATGCACTCCAAAGAAAAAGAGAAGTGGTACCATAACCTTGGAGAACAAACATTCCTATAGGACAATCCAGTATCATTAATTCTTGTTTGCTGAATGTTTCAAAGAGTTAACATATACCCTCAAGTGCTCATCAACCCTCCAAGAATAGCCGATTCACCAATGGACCTGCAGTAGCTTTTTAGCTTAGGATTTCAGATAGCATTTAAGCATTAAGTTCTAATGCTCCATAATATATTAATAATTAACTACTATCTAGTTGAACAAACCTTTATTTCTGAATTTTTCAAATACTAAATGAATTAATGGAAGAGACGGAACCAGAAGCCAAGAATCTAGGCATCTGGTTATTTTTTTCAAACTGTGAATTACATAGACTCCACTGAACATGTGACCAATTTCAACATGCACAACCTACTTACAATCACTTTGACGTAGTTGGCCGGAAATACACCAGTCTGGTTTCTACATTTCCCTCTGTACCAATCTGTATCTATTTTTTCCAGAAGATAAACAGTCTCTCCAGAAGTGAGGCTCAGATCATCAGCTTGCTCTGTACGGTAAAATTATAATGATGTACGATCAGTTACCCTGGTTGCAGAGCTGAATAAAGCAGAGCAGGGTAGCATTTACTTCTGTCCACCAAGGCGGGACATTCTACCGATTCTGAGAACAGATTATACTAATTGCATTGACTTTAAAAATATATATTTTTTCTGGATATTGCTATTATGAGTTTCCCCTTTTAAGATCAAATGAGATATATTTACCAGGCACTGACTGATAGGGATGCTTAGACACACACACACACAAAACATTGCGCTTGCTAGTGACTCTTCCTGTGCCAATATAAACGTCTGCTGAATACATATTTTAACAATGAGACAACTTTATAGACACGATATAATATTCATATGATTCTCAATCATGCTTAAAAATCATTGCAATCTCAAAATACTAAGGGAGTCCTACTGCTCTTCAGCATATAAATTTACTCACACCGAAATAAAAATCAGTCTACCAAGTGGACCAAAAAAAAAGTTATAAATAAATCTGGAATTTATTTTATTTGAATCCTTGGATATAAAAAGTGTCTTAAAATTGATTACAAAAATGTACATTTTCACTTCATCAGTAATAGCTGAGCTCTGTGTGTCGGTTTTACAATCCTTAGCAGAAAAGAACTTCACTTATTAAAGCTGAATTAATTTCATTATGTTGGGAAAGAGTTAAACAGTTTCCAACAGGTAGGCAAGTTGCTATTTGTTCCTGTGTAAGGGAAACACTCCCTCCTCTCTCTCTCACAGTGAGTATCAGAAGCAAGGGTATGCAGGTAAGCTTTCTGGCAGGGCTGCGTGCAGGCAACTCTTCCTGAAGGTGGGGTGATGGATAACATGGCCTGTCCAGTCCAGGGCTCCATCGGTACAGAAAGTGAAGACAGATGTCCTTGAGAGGTTAACCTTGGGAGGATGCCTGATCTTGGATCCAAAGGTTCTACCACTTTATCATCTATGTCCTTACCTGCTGGGAAATCATGAAGAACGATGGCATGAGGGACACCACTGTCAACAGGCTTCTGAGGGCAGCTTGGGTCCTGAGGGAGAAACGGAGCAGTGAGTGGGGTGTGCATGACGGACGCTGGGTTCATTATTCACTCAGAGACCTTTTTTTTTCCCCTCATTGGGGTCCTCTTGACACAATTATATTATGAGTACAAGATGCAAACCACACAGCTGAGCCAAACAAGGGAATCATGACCAAGTGGAAAAGGTGTGAGTCCCTGCTGGAGAAGAGAAAGAACTCTCAATTATGACATCCCCCACGCAGAGTCGGACACGACTGAAGCAACTTAGCAGCAGCAGCAACCAGCATTTTTCTTAAACTGAGAGAGTAAACAAAAGGAAATTAAACTTAAGCTTTTGTTGGTTGTTTTTTGTTTTTTAAAGCAGTATCTATTCTACCCTGAGCTAGTCATTTTTACCTCTTTACCTTTCAGGGATGGCTTTTTCCATAAACTATGATCAGGACTAAACCTTAAGAACAAGACCTTAAAAGTATCCTCTTCATTAAGATGGAAAAAGAAGTTCTGCAATTTACACTCTTGCCTTTTATAATGAAAAGAACTAACGACTTTTACAAAAGTATAATTCACAAAAAGTAAAATCCATTTCATTTATTACCACTTAACTGAATGCCTTCTCTAATTTGAAAGCCAATGCTACCTCCCATGCCTGGCCTGGATTTTCTATTTAATCTGAATGGTTTATTCAATAGTAATTCTAAGTAAATTAGCAAAGAGAATTCAATATTCTCCACCCATCTAACCAGCTGCTTAGACTGGCCAGAGGAGAAGCCAAATTTGAAGAGTGCCTGTTTCTTAATGACAAGCAGTTGTTATCCACATCATCATCATCATCCAGTCTGACTGATGGATATTATTTGGAATTATAACTTAATCTCTTTGATTCTTAAATGAAAGTGATTTTTTTGTGCCTTTCTCGTCTCTTCCTTCCTTTAATGGCTCCTGCCCATTAGGGACTGCCCCTCTCCTGACCATGATGTTCAGACCTCAGGGGTCATGGTCCACTCCCTCCAGGTCCGCCCTGTAGCTCCTTTGCACAACTCTTTTCTGAATCAATTATAAGGCAGCTGCGGAGGCATGCTGCCTTCTCTCATGTCAGCTGAGCATAATACAGTAAGGACTAAGGCAGCTTGGTGTGTTAGTTTACCAAAGCAACACAAACACTTTCTTAGAGGCTGCTTAGTGCTTTTTCTTAAATAAATGGGCATAATGGGAATTTCAGGGATTGTGGAAAGGACCTATGAGATATGTTAAGCCTGGAGGGGCTTTAAAAATTACTATTTACCCAATTTAGTACATGTGTGGTTTTCATTTTTTTCTGATTTACATCTGTAGACAAAGGGATGACTGCTCCAATAAATGGTATTAGGCTAGATGGCTTTACATCTGGAAAAAGTCAAGTCAGAGGCCTACCCCACACCAAACGTAAACATGGACCTGCAGATGGACCGAGGCCTACACACCAGCCGAACGGGTAGCAGTGGGACAGTAGGCAGCCTGTGCCTCCTGCTCCCGCTCCCTGCCTCCTGCGCACGGCTGTCCCTTTGATGCTGCTCATCACCTTGGCCTGGCAGGTGAAGGGCGAGAGGGCAGGCGAATGGGGCTGGCCACAGGGGCAGGAACACACCATTAGAGGGGGTATCTGGGAGGAAAATCTAGCATAGTTCAAAGTTCTTTTTAGTATAATAGCTAATACTAATGAGTAATGAGAATAGTTAATATACACTGTTTGCCCACTATGCACTATGTACTATACTAACACACCTTATAGGTGCTAAATTACCTAAATTAATTAGCTCATTTAATTCTTTAAGGATCTTTGAGATATAAGGCACATGCCATAAAATTCAAGCATTTAAAGTGTACCTAATTTTAGCATATTCACAGAATTGTGCGACCATCACCACAATCTAACTTTAGGACGCATTTATCATCCCTCCAGAAGCCTCCCACCCATTGGCCATCACTCCCCCTCACACTTCCCCGAGCTCTGGGCAATCACTAATCTACCTTCTGGATTTACCCATTCTAAACTTTCATATAAATGGAATCATAACGATAAATCAATTCTATAATCAACTCTGAGGATTCTCATATCTATTTCACACATTTAAAAAATGAGGTTCAGAGAGGTCAGATCACTGCCTCCGGGGGTGGGAGGGGAAGTGAGACCCGCAGCTGTGGGAGCCACGTGAGGTGACGACCCCTGCCTCCCTGCTTGGACAGCCCAGCCTGAACTCATAACATGCAATGTCTTCTGTTGACTAAGGCAGGGGAGAGCGTAACAGTTTTAGGGCTATTTACCTTCATACTAGGCTTTCAACTAGGTTTTACTTTTCTGAAAAGGGTAATGTTAGCCATGACCCAGAGCCTAAGAGAGGCCCCACTTGGGTTTCACCAGCTGTAGGTCACTGGTGGTCAGTCACCTTTCTGCAAGTCTATGGCACAAGCATGAGGAAGGTAATGTTTCAAGTGACAAAACCGTGAATGTTTATAAAGAACAACTTGTAATTTTTTCAGCTTCTATTTGTCATCAAGGAAAGCTTTCTGACAGTACAATCCCCATGGCTACCCACCAACGTGTTCAAAAGAGAGGAAGAACAGTGGTGACAGATGGGTACTGCTGCCTCGAAACAAAGAGAGAGTGAGCGACAGAACTTTCCCCACGTGAACTGAAGTCAGAAATGCCAACATTCCAGCTGTAGCCAGCATAACACATATCTTCTCTGCTCTCCGAAATTCGAATCTTTAGTTTTTTGGCAAACCTCAAATGACAGATTGCCTTCCAAGAAGAGCTGGATGAGATTATGTGAACTAGGAGGATGACAAACCAAAGACTTTAACTTGGCTTCGTGACTGACAGGCCTCATTCTTCATGTTCACCACATTACCTAAGACAGTGAAAATTTAACTGGGTACCCGAAGCAACTCTTTACAAAATATGCCTCTGTAAATTGTTCAATGGCATTTTTCTTGCTCAACAAATGACCTTCAATAATCATTGTATTCTCCTAGGCTCCACAGATTTGTTAGGCCTAAATAGTGACTTCAGAGTGTTGTAACAGTTCATTTCATTATTTTATGAGCTATGATCAGAGAAACAAGGTCTATACTCATCTTAAATCTTACAGGAAAGTTTTTTAATGTCAGCCTTTATAGGGCCCTCCTTAAAATAATTATCCATTCTGCTAGAAAACCAATCTCTAGTACTTTGGTAAATGTATTTACATTATTTGAAAAGTAAATAGCTCTCACAGTTGAAAATTAATGACTGCGTGTCCTGGATGCTGTAAGTCAGCATGATACGAGGAAGGCAAGCCGCACGGTAGTCACTCTGTATCAAAGTGATTAGTCTGGCAGCGGCAAGTCTCTTAGAAGTAATTTATTCTTAAAATGGAATAAAACGCTACTGTAATTTTTACTCTGGTTAAAATAAACGTGCTAATAAAAACCTGAGGATGAGCTATAATTAATAGTTCTATGAAATGTGCTGCCATGTGTGATATGAGGATGGTACAGTATCAATTCCTCACGTTTGGTCTGCTGCTAAGATGTTCATCAAGCGGCGTGATGATCTTCATCTGAGACAGGTGAACTCTGCCGGCATCGTCTCCCTTCCGGCACTCCAAGTAATTACCTTCTGCCTGCTTCAGTATCACCAGGACGTCCCCACGCTGTAAGGTACAATACCACTCTCTGAAGCAATTATTATTTAATAAAACATTATTACTTTTTCCACATTTTAATCTTTGGAGCCTAAAGCATTTAATAACGTGTAAAACAGTAACAGAGGCCAGCAAATTTTTTAAAAAACTTGTCAGTAAAGAAGGAGCTCTACTCTACCTTACAAGGAAGTTCTCCAGGGTTTTGCGGGATGACATCTTCACTGGCAATTCCATGAGGCACAGACAGCTTGAACATAAACCAATATAAAGGATTATTCATAACCAAATAACTGCGTCCTAAGAGGCCAATCAGGTGGGGATTTGGCACAGGCACCTGCAGCTTAACTTCCAGCAGGTAAAGTCTTGACTCAGCTTCCGCAAAGTCAGGCTAGTTGGCGGGGCTGCCGCTTCTCAGGACATGCAGAGCCCTCGGGGGCCTGGGGCTGAGCACACAGGACTCGGGGGCTGAAGACGGCCTGAGGTGCCCCTTCACAGTCACAACCTGGAAGGTCCACTCCACCAGGTTCCCAGAGCATCATGAGGGTGAATGCTCGGCACTGACCTCATAGCCTGCAGTTCAGGGGCTGACGGGGGACTGGACAGGCTGCTTGTACCTGCCTTTAATCTCTTTCCCTGCAGTCTCTCTGGCGCAAGTGTCTGTTTAAACCCATTTCACTGCCTGACCTCAGTCATTCCTGGTCACTCAGCCTTGTCTGATCTTAGAATGGCTTTTACGTCTGTCGCCTGCTCTGGCCAGAGGACTCTGCTTCCTGCCTTGGTAAATTCCAGCTGATGAGCACGGGTCAGAGGGCTGTACAATACAAAAGGTGTGCCCAGGAGATGTGATCACACAAGCTCACGTACAACAAGGAAAGGGAGCAAAGACACGGAGCACAGGGGCATGGCCCCAGGAGGCAGGGAGGGTGGGGCGGCTTCCAGCAGCTGTCAGAGCGCCAGGGTGCAGAGGAGACCCTGAGGGGCAATTTAATGGTGGGGCAGCCATAGGACAGATGAGGGGTTTAAGGAGTTACTTTGTAAAGAGACATACTACTCTAGAATATCATCATTTTGATTTATTAATTTCTTTACTTTTCTGGCCTGGAGAATTCCATTGACTGTACAGTCCATGGGGTCGCAAACAGCTGGACACGACTGAGAGACTTTCACTCTTACTTCACTTTTAAGTTATTCAAATGCCTTATTGACATTATATAGCTATGCTAAGACCGATAAGCAAAATCTGATACCCCCAGTGAGGCTCTTAACATGAAACAGCCAATGTAAGTAGAGACTTTACAATTAGTAACAAGATTTTCTTTCTCTTTTTTTGGCCACACAGGCTGGGCTTTGTGAGAGCTTAGTTCCCCAACCAGGGATTGAAGCCATGCCCCTTGCAGTGGAAGCGTGGAGTCCTAACACTGGACCCCAGCAAAGCCCTGTAACACTATTTCCTTAGTGTGGCTTAACAGTAAAGAGCATGGGCTTAGACCAGTCAGTCTGGGTTCAAACCTTGCCTCCACCATTACTGGCTTTGTGATTCCGGACAGGCCATTTAATCTCTCTGAGTACTATTTTCTTCATTTGCACAACAGACATAATAATAGTATCCACTTCACAGGGTTGATGTGAGGAACAAATAGTTGTTTAATATATATAAAGTGCTTCAAACAATGCCTGACTCATGAGTACTCAACATATCAGCTGCTGCTTTTATTAAGTAACCCTATCCCAATTAAAATTTTATCAGTTTAAATCAATATGAATATATATGAATATCCTACCTCCTTCTTTTCTGTCTATATCATTCCCTTAAGAAGAGGGAAAAAAATCTTAAATGGTTTAAAATGAGAACAATTTCCAGCTCAATGATGGAACTGTAGAACAATATGAAATGAATAAATGCTGTTCTTGTTAAGAGCTACTGTTGTACAATTGTTTAAAAAGTGCCAACATTCCTGCTTCTTATCATTTTAATTTGCTCTAGATTTCATCAGGTTAACCTGACCAAAGTAGAGAGAAGACATCAACTCCGAAGACAAAGGCTTAAGGTCACAGAATAAGAAAAACATTCAGAGAGAACAAAATTAATATCTCAACTATCTTGATTATTGATGAAAACTTCTAACTGCTAACTATTAAATGAACCACGATAATCAGATTTTTAAAAGTGGAATATGTGGGAAAAACCATCTTAATAAGCACTTTCTTTCCACTTCACTTCAAATTTTACTCTGTGGGCAAGGCACACAGAGTATATAAGACATAAACTATACTGAGATGTGAAAATAATATCTGTCAGATACTCCCCATCAGTATAATCTACTGGGTCAGGTTTTTCAGAGTTTCTGTTTGGTCAAGCCAGACAGCATGTTGCAATCCCTGTCTGCCCTGCTTCCTTTTCCTATGTTTTTCCTAATAATGAAACTGTGCTTTAAAGACAGGTTTTATCACAGCCTACTTGTCTAAAGCACTCTAGTATCAAGTGGCAATTACACATTTGTCTCACCAACTTTTTCTAAGGAACAGGGGTCTTATATATACTTTAGGACAAACCTCTGAACCAAAACCATTTTTAAAAGCTACATTTACCATGTACTTCCTGTAGAGAGGGTGTCCTGGTTTGGGGCGCGGGGGCAGTACTGGATCTTGATTTTTAAAGACTTGACTCTTGGCTTTTGAGAGTCCAGGTGCCAAGTTACTTGATTTTTTCTGAAGATCCATGTCAGAAGAAGACCGATTAAAAGGCAGTTTTTTATTTGATGTTCTGGTTGCTGGAAGTTTAGGGGGAGGTGGTCTCTCAGGGGCCCCCTTGGGAGGAGGCTGTCGAGCTGGTATGACTTTTCCATTTACAGGCCTGAAATTCAATGTGGCAGCTGTGAGTCAGCGTTTGATGGATAGTAGGTTCTGCTTTTGTCCTTTCTTACACACACACACACACACACAGAGCTTTCTGCTAATGTAACACCATCTACTGAAACATGCAGAGTATGCTATTTTTCAGCAAATGACTGCTGCATTAAACATTATATTATTAGAAGAAATGCCATGATGTTCCAGCTTCCTCTTATCTTGCACTAGAGATTCATTAGTTCAAGACAAACAAGCATTTACTATCATGAGCTCTCTAAGGCCCCATTTGCTCTTAAACACACCATGACTGTTTCAGAAAACTAAGCACTTTCTACCAAAGCCTGAGATGAAAAGCTTATAATAAGATATCATGTAGATGTGATGGGGTCTTCTAGATTATTAGGAAGGGAAAAACAAACTCTAATGTTCATGTCCTGGGAATCATTATTAAAACTCTAATTTAGATTAAAACAAAGAAAGCTAGTTCTGAAAATAGAATAACAACACCAACTCAATGGATTTGAGTTTGAGCAAACTCCAGGAGATGGTGAAGGACAAAGAGGCCTGGCATGCTGCAGTCCATGGGGTCAAAAAGAGTTGGACACAACTTAGCAACTGAATTAACAACAATAGAGATTTGTGTGTGTGCTCTGTGAGTTGTGAGATTATGTTAAACAGGAAACAGAGATTTCTACAACCTGCTGTCAGAAATAGACTGTGGGCTAGTGGCCTGGGTAAATTTGTGACTTATTTCTAAAAAAAGATAGAAGGCCAATGACATGGGGGAAAAGGTCTCGTCTTGGAGTCATTAGATTTTCTTTAACTGACTTTTTAGAGGTTTTTCCATGCTTACCTACCTGGGTGGCAACCTTGGGGGTCCTCTCCCAGAACCTCCTGATTGACCAGCAATGTCAGATTCCTGAAAGAATCAGAGAATGCTTTTTAGTTAAGGTTAATCTGAAACAAGAGCTTGTCAAGAGGAATTATGGACATATTTTTGGCTAGATCTATAAGTGGAAATGTAGCTGAGTTACAGAAAGGAGATTAAAAGAGTCTTCTCATCTCAGTCCTCACTGTCCATGTCACAATGCAACTGAGAACAGAGAGGAAGAGGCCGGGGTCTGCTGCTGTGGACCGTGGCCCACCCGACGGCACTGGTGATTACACAGACAGTATGTTCTAAGGAGGTAAGGATGATGCTTAACTCATGATAGGTTACACAGCACCAACTTAAGCAGGCACTGCAGGGAATTTTTTTTAAATATGGCATTTATTTATCCCATGACAATACTTAAGATATGCAGTGCTCCTAAGTTTAAACATACAGTAAGTGGGGTGGTGATTAGTTTGTTTTATCTAGAAAAGCCAAATCTCTCATACTGGCTGGTTTCCACATTGTGTGATGTGTTTTGAACTGGAAGGAAGTGGGAACGTAACAGAAACTTAAGGAGTGGCCTGAAAGGAGACCATGTGAGTAGGAACAGACAAGGCTTGAGAAAGCAGAGAGCTTATACCACAGGAATCCCTTAGAAGAAGTGGAGTAGCCCTCATAGTCAACAGAAGAGTCTGAAATGCAGTACTTGGACGCAATCTCAAAAATGACAGAATGATCTCTACTCGTTTCCAAGGCAAACCATTCAACATCACGGTAATCCAAGCCTATGTCCCAACCAATAATGCTGAAGAAGCTGAAGTTGAATGGTTCTATGAAGACTTACAAGACCTTTTAGAACTAACACCCCAAAATGATGTCCTTTTCATTTTGGGGACTGGAATGCAAAGTACAAAGTCAAGAGATACCTGGAGTAACAGGCAAATTTGGCCTTGGAGTACAGAATGACGCAGGGCAAAGGCTAGTAGAGTTCTGCCAAGAGAATGCATTGGTCATAGCAAACACCCTCTTTCAACATCACAAGAGAAGACTCTACACATGGACATCACCAGATGGTCAACAATGCAATCAGATTGATTATATCCTTTGCAGCCAAAGATGGAGAAGCTCTAAACAGTCAGCAAAAATAAGACTGGGAGCTGACTGCGGCTCAGATCATGAACTCCTTATGATCAGGAGTTGCCAAATTCAGACTTAAATTGAAGAAAGTAGGGAAAACCACTGGACCATTCAGGTATGACCTAAATCAAATCTCTCACAATTATACAGTGGAAGTGAAAAATAGATTCAAGGGATTAGATCTGATAGACAGAGTGCCTGAAGAACTATGGATGGGGGTTTGTGACACTGTACAGGAGACAGGGATCAAGACCATCCCCAAGACAAAGAAGTGCAAAAGGCAAAACGGCTGTCTGGGGAGGCCTCACAAATAGCTGTGAAAAGAAGAGAAACAAAAAGCAAAGGAGGAAAGGAAAGATATAAGCATCTGAATGCAGAGTTCCAAAGAATAGCAAGGAGAGGTAAGAAAGCCTTCCTCAGTGATCAGTGCAAAGAAATAGAGGAAAACAACAGAATGGGAAAGACTAGAGATCTCTTCAAGAAAATTAGAGATACCAAGGGAATATTTCATGCAAAGATGAGCACAATAAAGAACAGAAATGGTATGGACCTAGAAGAAGCAGAAGATATTAAGAAGAGGTGGCAAGAATATACAGAACTATACAAAAAAGATCTTCACAACCCAGATAACCACGATGGTGTGATCACTCACCTAGAGCCAGACATCCTGGAATGCGAACTCAAGTGGGCCTTAGGAAGCATCACTACAAACAAAGCTAGTGGAGGTGATGGAATTCCAGTTGAGCTATTTCAAATCCTCAAAGATGATGCTGTGAAAGTGCTGCACTCATAATGCCAGCAAATTTGGAAAACTCAGCAGTGGCCATGGGACTGGAAAATGTCAGTTTTCATTCCAATCCCAAAGAAAGGTAATGCCAAAGAATACTCAAACTACCACACAATTGCACTCATCTCACATGCTAGCAAAGTAATGCTCAAACTTCTCCAAGCCAGGCTTTAATAGTATGTGAACCACGAACTTCCACATATTCAAGCTGGATTTAGAAAAGGCAGAGGAACCAGAGATCAAATTGCCAACATCCACTGGATCATCGAAAAAGCAAGAGAGTTCCAGAAAAATATCTATTTCTGCTTTATTGACTATGCCAAAGCCTTTGACTGTGTGGATCAACAAACTGTGGACAATTCTTAAAAAGATGGGAATACCAGACCACCTGATCTGCCTCCTGAGAAACCTGTATGCAGGTCAGGAAGCAACAGTTAGAACTGGACATGGAAAAACAGACTGGTTCCAAATCGGGAAAGGAGGACGTCAAGGCTGTATATTGTCACTCTGCTTATTTAGCTTTTATGCAGAGTATATCATGAGAAATGCTGGGCTGGATGAAGCACAAGCTGGAACCAAGATTGCTGGGAGAAATATCAATAACCTCAGATATGCAGATGATACCACCCTTATGGCAGAAGGCGAAGAAGAACTAAAGAGCCTCTTGATGAAAGTGAAAGAGGAGAGTGAAAAAGTTGGTTTAAAGCTCAACATTCAGAGAACTAAGATCATGGCATCTGGTCCCCTCACTTCATGGCAAATAGATGGGGAAACAATGGAAACAGTGACAGATTATTTTTGGGGGCTCTAATATCACTGCAAATGGTGACTGCAGCCATGAAATTAAAAGACCTTTGCTCCTTGGAAGAAAAGTTATGGCCAACCTAGACAGCATATTAAAAAGCAGAGACATTACTTTACCAACAAAGGTCCATCTAGTCAAGACTATGGTTTTTCCAGTAGTCATGTATAGATGTGAGAGTTGGAGTATAAAGAAACCTGAGCACTGAAGAACTGATGCTTTTGAATTGTGGTGTTGGAGGAGACTTTTGAAAGTCCCTTGGACTGCAAGGAGATCCAACCAGTCCATCCTAAAGGAAATCAGTCCTGAATATTCATTGGAAACTGATGCTAAAGCTGAAACTTCAATACTTTGGCCACCTGATGTGAAGAACTGACTCGTTTGAAAAGACCCTGATCCTGGGAAAGGTTGAAGGCAGGAGGAGGTGGGAATGACAGAGGATGAGATGGTTGGATGGCATCACCAGCAGTTGGTGATAGACAGTGAAGCCTGGTGTTCTGCAGTCATAGGGTCACAAAGAGTCGGACACGACTGAGCGATTGAACTGAACTGAACTATACAACTAGAGCAAATGGGTTGGATGTGCTGAAAAGAGTTTTGGAGGGAAGAGCAAAGGGAGGTGGTGTGAAAAACAAGAGAGGGAGAGTTGGAATGTTTGGCCTGAAAGTAGATGAGAGAAATTGGAAGTGTGGAGATCAATAGGAAGACTTCTCTAGGAGCAGGGGTTCAAACTGTGCTAATTAAAAAAGTTTTCTGAACATGTTATTGCCCAGACTGGGTAATGAATATAAAACATGGAACTTTTTCAGATCATCTGTTGAATAAGAAGTTAAAGGCTCTTAATGCCAAGACTTCTGTTCTTTATTTTAAGGGAAAAGTTCTCACTAAATTCTTCTAATTCTAATCAAGTCTCTTTTTTCAACTTTCCTACTTTCTAAACCCTGACTACTGACATCCAGGACATAATATTTTTCCAGTACCACCTGAGGGGAGGGGAATGCTAGGTCTTCAAAATGACATTCCTTTTTTTTTTTTTTTTGTAAAGGAGATGTAGCTACAGATTGATAATCTTTGGGCTAATTTGGTCTCTTTTGCCCCTTTTCATCTTACAAATGAGTTAAAACTCACTTCTGTGGTTTGTAATTCACACTGAATATTTACAACTTTTCCTTAAATACCAAATGATTAATTGCTAATAACTGCGATCATCTGAATATGTTTCAATGTTTTATAATCCCATTTTAAAAAACAAATTAAGCTTGCCCTTAAAACTTGGTTTCACTAATGAGTTCAGTTAATGTAGTGAGGCAAGTCACCAGCTCATAAACCCTGCAATATTACAAACCATCATCCATGCCTTATAAATACACTGCCTATATGCCTCCCAACAAATCCTGCTATGATACCTGAAAAACTCATTTACTTCTTTGGCCACCTTTAAAATTGAAACAAAGAGAAAAACACTCTAGCAGATAGATAGGAACTCATGTATCTTTTCTTCAAAATTACTTAATAATTAAGGGCAGATTAAAAAAAGATGCATAAATTTGACATGGAAAATTATAGGTGATATAATTTAATAAAGACATATCACACAATCCTAATCTTCTACCAAATATTAGCTGCAGTTTTCTCTGGGTGGTTTATATATCTTTATGGGAGATCTTAAATATCTTTCTAATTTCTCAATTTTGAATTATCAGCAAAAATAAATCAGAAAAAAAGGCAGTATACTCGAATCTTCCAGGACTGTTAGGCACATTCCAGAAGGCATTGCTGCCCTGGACAGACTTCATATACTGAGAGGAGGGGCTTGGTTTCTGCAGGAGCCATGGTCTCAGTGTCTGGTCAAGTTCAGGTTTGTGCACAGCTTCTGCTGACAGTCTGTGGAAGATTATTGAATAAGGATTTCCTGTTCTTCAATATTCCACACATGCATGGAGCTTCTCTATACTTGCATTTTGCAGTTTTTCTCTAGCTCTGACATCCCTGAACTTTGACTTTTGATGTGTTTGGGTAAGCATTTTAGTTCTGGGCGAAGTTGGTTTTTCTGTTTGTACTGCCCCGCAGATGTCATCTTTTTGTTCATCTTCCTTGGGATGGTTTCTTATGTTCAACTTAAAAATAATTCCAGCCCCCTCCCCCTTTCTTGCTGTATATTCAAAAGACAGACATTTCTTCCAAAACCGCATTCCTGTCTGCTGGAATCACATTCTGCAGATGTGCCTTCTCCTCTTTCTCCAGGCACTGATACTACTTCTCCGTCCTGAATTCATCAGGGAGCTCCTGGGCTGCAGCCTAGACACCTTCTACCCTCTGGGCCACGTCCCCCAGTTCTCTTCCTGCGCTGGCTGGCAGACCCTGGATTTCCACAGAGCAGTGTGCTCCCGTGACAGAATGGTGCCACTGCCTCCTGATGTTTCTCACCCTGGAGTCCCTTATTGTTTAAGTGAGGACTGAGATTTTGCAAGGACAGCCATCTTGTCATGAGATGGAAAGCTCCCTGGCTCTTAAGGCAGGAGAAGCAGTAGAGGGTCTTCGTTCTGCACTTCATCAGAAGACTTACCTGTCAAAGACCATCTCCGCATGGGTCATCACACTGGTGAAACATTCTTTCCAGAGATCTTTCCCCACACCTGAAGCTTTCTGGCCTCTGGTCTAAAATTCACTCAGTAATTGTAATTCTTAAAACAAAAGGAATTTCTCAGTCATAGATTTCTGGCTCTAGAAATCTATGTGCGTGACTTCAGCCAAATCATTTAACCTGTGATCTCTTTCTCGTTTCTTCTTCCTTCAGACCCAGCGTGTCTATTACGTACGCATTCATTACCGCACAGCACAGGGGGCTCCGAGCTCTCCCTCCCCCTCTGTAAACACTGCAGGGTGGGATTTCTGGCATGCTATTCACATGAGGTATAAACAGTTATGAATACAGTTCCCTCTCCAGATGGTTTAGTTTATTCTAACTTCCTTTTCTTTCTTCTTTTTTTTTTTTTTTTTTCTAGTTTGGAGTTGCTTTGTGGATTGCTTAACACCAAATGGAGTAATACTTAACATTTTAACAGAGCGTTACGGTTGATAACCATAACCTTCTCAAATACGGGATTTCCCCCATTCAACAACTCTATGGCAGGAGCTCTATCATCCTCTTTTGGGTTTTCTTGGCCCAGTTTTAATAAAAATTTATTACCAAGTACTTTGAAATGCAAGTGATCACTAAATTTTAATCCAGCCTACAGGAAACTCTCATTAACTTGATATTGGCTAATTCAATTTAATGGATCCATCAAAGAAATTCCTCTTCACTAGATGATTAGATCAGTTTGCATGTATAATAAGCAGAGTTAATTCATAATGTAAAACTATTATGAAATTTGAACTGAAAATTTGGCTCAAAGACTTTAAGAACTGGTTTCTTTTGAAACAAACTGTAAAGATAACCTAGGAATTTCAAAAAGTATGGAAAAATGGTATTGAAGTTGGAATTTTTTAAAAAATGTGTATATATTTAACCTTTTGACCACCATCTGTTAACAAGCACATGCTAAAGCCCTATTTTTAAAATTAAAAAATATCTTTCTCCTAAATTTCAGATGAACAAATGCTCATGATTATCTTAAAACGATGTGATTCATTCAGTATTTCAAATATAATCTGATCACTGAACTAAATCTGTTTTTCACAACAAAGATGCAATACAACCAAAAATGTAAAAAATAAAAAAAATTTTTAAAAGACAATATACTGGTATAGGGCAAATTATTTTATGATGAAGTACAATGAATTAGCCTAAGTCTTTTATCCTATATGAATTTTTAAAATATTAAATAAGTACATGGAGCTTAGAAAATGGTTTGTAATAAAAGTTTTATCTGCTGCTGCTAAGTCACTTCAGTCATGTCCAACTCTCTGCGACCCCACAGACGGCAGCCCACCAGGCTCCCCCGTCCCTGGGATTCTCCAGGCAAGAACACTGGAGTGGGTTGCCATTTCCTTCTCCAATGCATGAAAGTGAAAAGTAAAAGTGAAGTTGCTCAGTCGTATCCGACTCTTAGCGACCCCATGGTCTGCAGCCTACCAGGCTCCTCCATCCACGGGATTCTCCAGGCGAGAGTACTGGAGTGGGGTGCCATTGCTGTTTTATCTGACCAACAGTAAATAATTTAGACATCAGCTGAGTACTTAAAATTAGTGTGTAGCTTAGGACAACTTATAATGACCACTTACCAAGTTTCTAGTTCTGTCAACATTACCAAGCTTTCCAGATACTGTGCTGAAGGTGTTTCCAATAGGTTTTTCAGTAGGGAGAGGAGGTGGGCTTTGTGGATCCTCTTCATGTAAACCTGGAAAAATAACAATAATTAATCAGTAATTTCTAGTCTTCGAGGGTTTCACAGGATGGAAAGACTGCAGCTTGCTTCCCTAGGAAAATGTCCATATACAAAAGAATAGATAGCTAAGCAAATGAGAAAGATCTGACAAATCTCAGAAAATCGATGGGTTAGCAGCCATCAGTCAATTTACCCAATGTTTTATCAAGAGTAAGCCAGCATTTGTTGGAACCTTTTATGGACTAGGCATTAAGTTAAGGCACTTTATTCACATGCATTTCTCTAACCAACATCTATCTAAGTGCTAGATCTGTTGAGTCCACTAGCTAGTAGCCACATATGGCAGTTTGAACTTAAATCTTAATTAAAATTAAATAAACAGTTCAGTCCTGCAGTTGCATGGACCACACTGTAAGTTCTCAGTAGCTACATGTGGTTATTGGCTACTATATTAGACAGCACTATGCTAGATAGCATTGCATCCATTTGACGGATGAAGAAACTCAAGCTGAGAAGAAAACAAGTGAACTATCCAGGTCTTGCTTCAACAGTGCATGAACAGAGAACGTCCAGATGTATAAGCTGAATTTAGAAAAGGCAGAGGAACCAGAGATCAATTTTCCAATATCCACTGGATCATAGAAAAGAGCAAGGAAATTCCAGAAAAAATCTACTTCTGCTTCATCGATTATGCTAAAGCCTTTGACTGTGTGCATCACAACAAACTGAGGAAAATTCTTAAAGAGATGGGAACACCAGACCACCTGTGAAACCTGAATGCAGGACAAGAAGCAACAGTTAGAACCGGACATGAAACGACGGACTGGTTCAAAATTGGGAAAGAAGTACGTCAAAGCTGTGTATTGTTACCCTGCTTATTTAACTTATATGCAGGGTTCATCATGTGAAATGCTAGGCTAGATGAATCACAAGCTGGAATCAATATTACCAGGAGAAATATCAACAACCTCAGATATAGTGATGATATCACCCTAAGGGCAGAAAGTAAAGAGGAGCTAAAGAGCCTCTTTAGAAAGAGAGAAGAGAGAAGAGAAGTGAAAAGCAAAGGAGAAAAGGAAAGATATAAACATTTAAATGCAGAGTTCCAAAGAGTAGCAAGAAGAGATAAGAAAGCCTTCTTCAGTGATCAATGCAAAGAAATAGAGGAAAACAACAGAATGGGAAAGACTAGGGATCTCTTCAAGAAAATCAGAGATACCAAAGGAACATTTCATGCAAAGATGGGCACAATAAAGGACAGAGATGGTGTGGACCTAACAGAAGCAGAAGATATTAAGAAGAGGTGGCAAGAATACACAGAAGAACTGTACAAAAAAGAGCTTCACGACCCAGATAATCATGATGATGTGATCACTGACCTAGAGCCAGACATCTTGGAATGTGAAGTCAAATGGGCCTTAGAAAGCATCACTACAAACAAAGCTAGTGGAGGTGATGGAATTCCAGTGGAGCTATTCCAAGTCCTGAATGATGATGCTGTGAAAGTGCTACACTCAATATGCCAGCAAATTTGGAAAACTCAGCAGTGGCCACAAGATTGGAAAAGGTCAGTTTTCATCACAATCCCAAAGAAAGGCAATGCCAAGGAGTGCTCAAACTACCGAACAATTGCACTCATCTCACACGCTAGTAAAGTAATGCTCAAAATTCTCCAAGCCAGGCTTCAGCAATATGTGAACCGTGAACTTCCTGATGTTCAAGCTGGTTTTAGAAAAGGCAGAGGAACCAGAGATCAAATTGCCAACATCTGCTGGATCATGGAAAAAGCAAGAGAGTTCCAGAAAAACATCTATTTCTGCTTTATTGACTATGCCAAAGCCTTTGACTGTGTGGATCACAATAAACTATGGAAAATTCTGAAAGAGATGGGAATACCAGACCACCTGATCTGCCTCTTAAGAAATCTGTATGCAGGTCAGGAAGCAACAGTTAGAACTGGTCATGGAACAACAGACTGGTTCCAAATAGGAAAAGGAGTACGTCAAGGCTGCATATTGTCACCATGTTTATTTAACTTATATGCAGAGTACATCATGAGAAATGCTGGACTGGAAGAAACACAAGTTGGAATCAAGATTGCCGGGAGAAATATCAATAACCTCAGATATGCAGATGACACCACTCTTATGGCAGAAAGTGAAGAGGGGCTAAAAAGCCTCTTGATGAAAGTGAAAGAGGAGAGTGAAAAGGTTGGCTTAAAGCTCAACATTCAGAAAACGAAGATCATGGCATCTGGTCCCATCACTGCATGGGAAATAGATGGGGAAACAGTGGAAACAGTGTCAGACTTTGTTTTTCTGGGCTCCAAAATCACTGCAGATGGTGACTGCAGCCATGAAATTAAAAGACGCTTGCTCCTTGGAAGGAAAGCTATGACCAACCTAGATAGCATATTCAAAAGCAGAGACATTACTTTACCAACAAAGGTTCGCCTAGTCAAGGCTATGGTCTTTCCTGTGGTCATGTATGGATGTGAGAGCTGGGCTGTGAAGGCGGCTGAGCGCCGAAGAATTGATGCTTTTGAACTGTGGTGTTGGAGAAGACTCTTGAGAGTCCCTTGGACTGCAAGAAGATCCAACCAGTCCATTCTGAAGGAGATCAATCCTGGAATTTCTTTAGAAGGAATGATGCTAAAGCTGAAACTCCAGTATTTTGGCCACCTCATGCGAAGAGTTGACTCACTGGAGAAGACTCTGATGCTGGGAGGGATTGAGGGCAGGAGGAGAAGGGGACGACAGAGGATGAGATGGCTGGATGGCATCACTGACTCGATGGATGCGAGTCTGAGTGACCTCCGGGAGCTGGTGATGGACAGGGAGGCCTGGCGTGCTGCGGTTCATGGGGTCGCGGAGAGTCGGACATGACTGAGCGACTGATCTGATCTGATCTCTGATCTAAAGAGCCTCTTGATGAAAGGGAAAAAGGAGAGTGAAAAAACTGGTTTAAAACTCAACACTAACTAGTTCAAAACACTAACTAACTAGTTCAAAACACTAACATCACAGCTTCTGGTCCCATTACTTGATGGCAAATAGATGGGGAAAAAATGGAAACAATGACAGATTTTATTTTCTTGGGATTCAAAATCACTATGGATGGTGACTGCAGCCATTAAATTAAAAGACAGCTGCTCCTTGGAAAAAAAGCTATGACAAAGCTAGATAGTGTATTAAAAAGCAGAAGCATCACTTTGCTGACAAAGGTTTGTATAGTCAAAGGTGTGGTTTTTCCAGTAGTCATGTATGGATGTGAGAGTTGGACCATAAAGAAGACTGAGTGCCAAAGAATTGATGCTTTTGAATTGTGGTGCTGGAGAAGACTCTTGAGAGTCCCTCAGACAGCAAGGGGATCAAACCAGTCAATCCTAAAGGAAATCAAACTTGAATATTCAATGGAAGTACTGATGCTGAAGCTCCAATATTTGGCCACCTGATGCAAAGAGTCAACTCATTGGATAAGACCCTGATGTTGAGAAAGATGGAAGGCGAGAGGAAAAGGGGATGACAGAGGATGAGATAATTTGTATGGCATCACTGGCTCAATGGACAAGAGTTAGAGCAAACTGTGGGGGAAGGTGAAGGACAGGAAAGTCTGGCGTGCTGCAATCCATGAGGCAGCAAAGAGATGGACATGACTTAGCAACTGAACAACAAAAACATCCAGGTCTTGATGCTAGTAACAGTCAGACAACAGCTTTGAACCCAAAAGTCTATTTTCATTGTAATAAGCCTTGTTGCTTCCTAATAGGTGGTGTGTCCAACCCTTTCCCGATCCAAATAATTAAATGTGCTTTCCAACTCATCAGCTCCAGATTAATGGGCTTAATTGGTCTCATTTCCACAAGCAATATCTTTACATCCAAATTATATCCTTAAGCCAGAGATAGTATACCAACTTAGTATAAAAAGAAGAAAACAAAGATGACCAGGCTTAATTTGTGATAGCTAATTAAAAGCTGTGTGCAAAATACTTGGAGAGAGGATGATGGTAACATACTAAAGGAGGCTGAAGCCACCTTTTACTGGTTAAGGCATTTAAAGGAGATGGGAATCTTTCTCATTCAAATGAACACTGTCTGCTTCCAATTCACATGAAAAACTTCCAACAAGAGGATGAGTTCCTGTTTTATTCACAGACAGGGAAACACTCACAAAGGAGGAAAGTACCTAGGCCAGCTACTAGGAAAACAATGATACAGAGACAGGCAAGCCTTCTTAGTGAGAGGGAGGGCTGCCCTACAGAGACCGTCCAACTCAGCTGCCATCTTCAAGACTCTCTCTGTGTTGTAGTTTCCTTATTCTCACACAGAAATAATGAATCACTTAGGATATATTGTCGTGACAAAAAACCGAAAAGGGTACAAAGTAGTAAGAACATGAACTGTGGTATTGGAGAAGACTCTTGAGAGTCCCTTGGACTGCAAGGAGATCCAACCAGTCCATTCTGAAGGAGATCAGCCCTGGGATTTCTTCGGAAGGAATGATGCTAAAGCTCAAACTCCAGTACTTTGGCCACCTCATGCGAAGAGTTGACTCCTTGGAAAAGAGTCTGATGCTGGGGGGGATTGGGGGCAGGAGGAGAAGGGGACGACAGAGGATGAGATGGCTGGATGGCATCACCGACTCGATGGACGTGAGTCTGAGTGAACTTCGGGAGTTGGTGATGGACAGGGAGGCCTGGCGTGCTGCAATTCATGGGGTCACAAAGAGTCGGACACGACTGAGCGACGGAACTGAAGTGAACTGAAAGTAGAGAGGAGATAGCTTACTGGAAGGAAGGGACGTAATAATTATCTGATGTGGGTACGTGGGGGAGGTGGAGATTTTCGATTTCAAATAACGTGGTCAGCGGAGGCCTCAATGAGAAAAGTGCCATTTTAGCAATGACCTGAAAGAACAGTGAAGGAAGCTATGCAGATATCTGGGGAAAGGACATCTTAGTCAGAAGAAACAGGTCTCCAGGGGAAGAAGCTGACAGGTTCAGAGGAAGGAGTTTTGCACCACAAAGCTGTTTCTTTCTTTTCTTATCCGTTCAAAGTTTTTCAGACACAAAGTCTTATTTTTTTTTCCTCCACGGCATATATGCATTGCTTACAAACTGAAGTAATAAGATTTGAGGGGACTTTTTTTTTTTTTTTTGGCTATGCCTTGTGGCATATAAGATCTTAGTCTCCCTACCAGGGATCAAATCAGTGTCCCTTGAAGTGGTAGCACAGAGTTTTAACCCCTGGACCACCTCCTGGGGAACCAGTTTTTTATATAAATAGAAATAATTCTCTAGAAACTAGCCCTTCCGTTCTCTTACATACAGCAGGACAGAACTCAGCTTTCTAATAGCTCCTGGAGCTTTGTCAGGATAATAAATAAAGGTGCTTCTTCAATATGTCTTTTTCAGGATTTCAGGACTGCTAATCCAATTTATCAGTGTATAGAAAAGAATAAACATCGCAGGACTGAGTTACAAGGGTGGTTCTTGATGGCCTAGAAAGTTGGATTTGGGGAAGGTTCCCACCATTTCCAGAACAGATAAAACATAAGAATACGGTTTATGCTGAACACCTGCTTTCCTTCTGGGAATCTGGACTTTTGGTACATAACAAAATTTCCAGAGATGCCCATGTAAACAGCCCCCAACAAAACCCCTGGGTACTGAGTCTCTAATGAGCTTCCTTGATTGACATTTCACAGCTGAGGAGATTGAGGAACATCCTGTGCAACCCAACTAGGAGAGGACTCCCAGAGGCTCATGCCTGGTTTCTTCCAGACTTTGCCCCATGCACCTTTTCCCTCTGCAGATTTTGCCTTCTGATAAATCACAACTGCAAACACAACTATATGCTAAGTTCTGTGAGTCCTCCTAGCAAATCACCAAACATGGGGGTTTTGGGGACCCTGACACACAGGAGAATACATTTCAATGTAGAAGTTGTATTCTTTGAAGCCATGTGAGCTTTGGACAATATTTATTATCATTATATCTCACACAGCTTATTAAAATCCCATACACTTTATAATAAGGTAACAGCAAGCAAGCAGACAACCCAATGAGCGGTCACGTGGGCTATATCCGTGGGTTATATCATGCTGTCAAAAGAAACACATTACCAGTTCTTTAGTCTAAAACTACTATATAACTTCCTATGAAGCTTCAACAGTATGTGAACCGTGGACTTCCAGATGTTCAAGCTGATTTTTTTAAATTTTACTTTGCTTAACTTTACAATATTGTATTGCTTTTCCCATACATCAAGATGAATCCACCACAAGCATACATGTGTTCCCCATCCTGAACCCTCCTCCCTCCTCCCTCCCCATACCATCCCTCTGAGTCATCAGAAAAGCAGAGGAACCAGAGTTCAAATGGCCAACATCCACTGGATCATCGAAAAAGCAAAAGAGTTCCAGAAAAACATCTACTTTTGTTTTATTGACTATGCCAAAGCCTTTGACTGTGTGTGGATCAACAAACAAACTGTGGAAAATTCTGAAAGAGATGGGAATACCAGACCACCTGACCTGCCTCCTGAAAAACCTGTATGCAGGTCAGGAAGCAACAGTTAGAACTGGACATGGAACAACAGACTGGTTCCAAACCAGGAAAAGAGTACGTCAAGGCTGTATATTGTCACTCTGCTTATTTAACTTACATGCAGAGTATATCATGAGAAAATGTTGGGCTGGATGAAGCACAAGCTGGAATCAAAATTGCTGGGAGAAATATCAATAACCTCAGATATGCAGATGATACCACCCTTATGGCAGAAAGCAAAGAAGAACTAAAGAGCCTCTTGATGAAAGTGAAAGAGGAGAGTGAAAAGGTTGACTTAAAGCTCAACATTCAGAAAACTAAGATCATGGCATCTGGTCCCCTCACCTCACGGCGAATAGATGGGGAAACAATGGAAACAGTGACAGACTTTATTTTTTTGGGCTCTAATATCACTGCAAATGGTGACTACAGCCATGAAATTAAAAGATGCTTGCTCCTCCAAAGAAAAGTTATGGCTAACTTAGCATATTAAAAAGCAGAGACATTACTTTACCAACAAAGGTCCATCTAGTCAAGGCTATGGTTTTTCCACTAGTGGTTTTTCACTGAAGAATTGATGCTTTTGAACTGTGGTGTTGGAGGAGGCTCTTGAGAGTCCCTTGGACTGCAAGGAGATCCAACCAGTCCATCCTAAAGGAAATCAGTCCTGAATACTCATTGGAAGGACTGATGCTAAAGCTGAAACTCCAATACTTTGGCCACCTAATGCGAAGAATTGACTCATTGGAAAAGACCATGATGCTGGGAAAGATAGAAGGTGGGAAGAGAAGGGGACAACAGAGGATGAGATGGTTGGATAGCATCACTGACACGATGGACATGAATTTGAGTAAATTTATGGAGTTGGGGATGGACAGGGAGGCCTTGCGTGTTGCAGTCCATGAGGTCGCAAAGACTCAGACACGACTGAGCGACTGAACTGAATGAAGTGAAAACCCACTAGATTTTGGTACTGTTAACTTTCTTTCCTCCTCATTTTCCATAGCAACTCGGTTCAATCTTCTCACTACTTGGGTTGGAGCCATTCGTTAACAAAACCTTCAAGAGACTGAAACCAATATGATTCTTCTAGGTAGTATTTTACAGAGAGAGAGGTCAAACCCCTAAGCTAAAGGGGTTTCACGGTATTGCAGGGTATGCCTACAGTGCAACCCTGGGATGCTGCAGGTGAAGGACCTGTATACTTGCTCTGCTGTTGGCAGGAACCCAGTGGCAGAGTCTCAGTGGCAGAGTCTCGTTAGACAGAGGCAAGGATGCCTCCGGGCTATGCAAAAGCACTGGAGGAAATGAAATGAAAGAGGCTCACAGAGAAAGTGTGTGATTGCCCTGGAACCCACTGTATGTCATTTGTGTACATACATCTCACACACTTTTTCTCTTGGCCCTCTAGGATTCTCTCTTATAATAATATCAGATTTGTTTTTGTTTGCAGTACTTATTAAAATTCATCCAAAATTCATGTAAGAATGGGAAAGTGGTTAGGGCTCTGCACTTCCAAAGCCAAGAGCCTGGGTTTGATCCCTGGTTGAGGAACTGCTGCTGCTGCTGCTGCTGCTAAGTGGCTTCCGTCGTGTCCAACTCTGTGCGACCCCATAGACGGCAGCCCACCAGGCTTCCCGTCCCCGGGATTCTCCAGGCAAGAATACTGGAGTGGGTTGCCATTTCCTTCTCCAATACATGAAAGTGAAAAGTGAAAGTGAAGTCGCTCAGTCATGTCTGACTCTAGCAACCCCATGGACTGCAGCCTACCAGGCTCCTCCGTCCATGGGATTTTCTAGGCAAAAGTTCTGGAGTAGGGTGCCATTGCCTTCTCCGGGTTGAGGAACTGCTACTGCTACTGCTAAGTCACTTCAGTCGTGTCCGACTCTGTGTGACCCCATAGACGGCAGCCCACCAGGCTCCCCAGTCCCTGGGATTGTCCAGGCAAGAACACTGGAGTGGGTTGCCATTTCCTTCTCCAATGCATGAAAGTGAAAAGTGAAAGTGAAGTCACTCAGTCGTGTCTGACTCTTAGCGACCCCATGGACTGCAGCCTACCAGGCTCCTCCGCCCATGGGATTTTCCAGGTAAGAGTACTGGAGTGGGGTGCCATTGCCTTCTCTGGGTTGAGGAACTAAGAGCCCGCAAAGGCAGCCCCTCAGAAAAAATCAAGTAAGGAAGTTTATAAAACATGTAATGTTATACTAATTAAAAAGTCTTTTTATACATTGTATACATTTTATACATAGTTTTAATTGCTATAAGTTTTTATAACTTTTGGTTATTTCCTTTCAGACAATTCACACATAGCTATATTTAGATTATGCTGACTGGAATAATATACTCCTAACAGACATATACAATTGTATTTGCTATCAGTTTCAACTACTTCTCCACTCTATCTTTACTACTGGCACTAACATAGGATATTACATTTATTATGAGTTTAAGCCTCTTTCTAGTCTCTCTGCCTAAAAGGATGTTAAAGAGAAGTAAAATCTAAATTAACTGTACTAATTGTCTAGAGAATTATGAAAAAACCGCTTGCTTTTATATGTTCTCAGCTATGAGTAATAATAATAAATGGCGATTACACATAATTTCAGAAGCAAACATTGATAAATTAGCATATATTTCTCCCCAGCTCCTGGAGTAAGAAATAAATGAGGCAGAGAAGTGCTTACATTTTCCTGGTTTGGCTGGAATTCGAATCACAGTGGGCTTCCTGGTGGGTGCTGGTTGAATTGCTTGTTCCTTTGTTGGTTCTGTTCTGGTGGGGAGCTGAAAGGGATCTAATGAAAAACAGTTGATTTTGCACGTTTTAGTTAATATGGACTCAAACAAAAAACCTCATTCATAATTAAACAGTTACATTTCTCATGCCCTAGGGAAAACTATTCACGGATAAACAAAATCTCAGTTTGCAGGGACAAAAACAAAATCAGGGCTCATGAAAGGAAACAACTTGGAGCTCTGTAAATAATTTATACGGCTTTTCTTCCTCTCTGATGAGAGAGCCAGGACAATCTTCAATTATGTAGAAGCTATCTTTCACAGGAGTGTAATCATTTTATAAGTGTCTCCCTGAAAATGAAGGGCAACCGAAATAAGGAGCCCATTTCCCCGCACTGGGAAGCCTCCCGGATCCTCCACTCCCATGCCTGTGCTAGAAAAACCTCCCCTGAGGGCACCAGGGCCTACAGAGGGGCTCCGCAGTCTTGGGTTGAATAGTCAGGTAAAACTACGCCTCACTAACATGAAACGGGAAGCGTTTTATCCTGGAAGTAAGGTAAGACATCTCCCTTCAAATATTTAATTTTGGGGCAAGGATATATGAGTGAGTATTCCTCCGTCTTAACTCATTCATTTAAATATGGGCAGTATGTGCTTATGGAGAGTATTTTAAACAAAAGCATAACCATCAAACTTAAATTTCTTTTTCCCTTTTGCTCTGGCCACACTGCATGGCTTGTGGGATCCTAACTCCCAGATCAGGGACTGAATCTGGGCCCTCAGCAGTGACAGCATGGAGGCCGAATCACTGTACCACCAGGGGATTCTCCCACCAAACCTTTTTATTGAAAGAAACAGTCTTTTTCTTTAACGCAAATGTTCTTTTTAGTAGCTTGGAAAGATGACCATAAACTTTTTAAAAGATGAGAAATCTAAAAATAAATAGATCAGCAAAAATAAAATCAAATGCTGTATGATGCATATGCATACTCTGCACAGCACATGCGACCTCATGAGGCTGCTTCTGCCTTTATTCCACAAGACACAGAATGGATATATGTTGCATTTGGCACCTGTCCTCTGGATCTCACCTGTGGGAAGATGCTCCCTGTGAAACAACGCACTCCAAGCATTCGTGGTTGGCCTGTTACAAGCCACTATTCAATAAAGCACCTTTTGCTGACCAACTCTTCAGGATAGATGAAAAGCTGAGCTAAGGATAAGAAACCCTTTCAGCTCCCTGACACTCGCCTTCCCTTCCACCCAGCTCTCAGGACACCTCACTCTCAGACCTGCCACCAGAGCAGCACCCACTCACTAGTCACTTGTTCTCACATCTGCCTACCATGTGCTACTAACAGTGAGAAGTGGGAGACAGGACAGTCAAGGACAATCCTACTTTATCTACCACCTACATAAGACCCCCAGGTGGCATGCTAGATAACACAATTACTATTAGGATACTGGGGAAAAAAAATTAGATGACCCCCTATGGAAACCTAGTAGTAGCACATTAGTGAGGCGAGTCTTATCTATGTTCAAAAACCCAACTCAACATGGTCAAAACAATGTCAAACTTTCAGAAAAGGCTCTTATAATATAACCCCAGAAAATAAACAAAGCTCTTTTAGGTCTAGCCAAATTCTTTAATCCCTTATTTTGTTATAGCATTATTTTTCATTTCAAAAGTAATAATTATTGTAAAAACGGGAAACATTGAGAAATATATGACAGAAAGTCTCCTGTAATCCCATCCCTCTAGTAATAATTATTATCTAAAATTTGGTGTATTTGTCTACAGATTTTTTTCTATATCGCATTGTAGATATTTTTGTTGTTTTGGAGTTTCTGGGCTGCAGCACATGGCTTGTGGGATGTTCCCCGACCAAGGATTGAAGCCCGGCCACAGCAGTGCGAGCGCTGAGTCCTAATCACTGACCGCCAGGAAGATCCTGATTATGCAGGTATTTGGAAAAACAAAAGGAGATTCGTTTTGTGTCTGTTTCTTCATGAGACAGGCTGGGACCTGGGACTCTTTGCTGCAGTGCTGCAATGCTTACGCCTGGACACACCCCTCCTCAAGAAACTAAGAAACGACATGAGACCAAAATAACTGCATGCATCTGCAGTTGCTGCAGATTCTGGACAAAAGATACAAAGAGACCAAAGAACCCAACTGCCACTTCTGAAGAACCCCAAGCAAAAGCAGGGTGCGGCACATGGCCCCTGCACACAACACCGCCCAAGGGGTGGGAAAACATCCATGCTACCCCTCCAGCTCAGAAGGTAGAGATTCTGCCTGCCAATGCAGGAGATCGGGCTTCAGTTCCTGGGTCAGGAAGATCCCCTGGAGAAGGGAATGGCTACCCACTCCAGTATCCTTGCCTGGAGAATTCCACGGACAGAGGAGCCTGGCAAGCTACAGTCCATAAGATCGCAAAGAGTTTGGACATGGCTGAGGGACCAACACACACAGACACACACACACACACACCCCTTCAGCTGGACCCATGACTCACTCGACATCAGGAAGCAGCTTGGCCCCCACTGGGAGCCAGGGACCAAGGGGAGCTGTCACTTGTTTTCACTCCCCGCTGCTACAGGAGGGGTCCCGATAAAGCCTTGCCTGAATTTCTTGTCTGGCCTCTAGTCAATTTCTACTGATTAAGGAACCCAGAACCTAGGGGGTAGGTAACATTTGTAACTTGCTCTTTTACTTTTTTTCATTCAGTATTGATTGAGTGCATGCTACGTAATAAACGCTGTTCTAGGTACTGGGAATATGTCAGTGAACAGAGCAAAGAACTCCGCCTTCATGATGCTTACACTTGGGCAGGAGATGGAGACAACAAACAATAAATATAATAGAAAAGTGATCCATGTGGCATATTACAAGGTGAGATGTGCTACTGATAAAGGGAAATGTAGAGCAAGGGGGGACTTCAGGCATGGGCCAAAGGGAAGCAGGCTGTACGTGAAATGGCAGAGCAAGGGGGTGTGCGGAGCAGAGGGCTCCAGGGCCCTGTTTCCAACAACTGGATTTTACATATTCTAATTGATGCTTTTGAACTGTGGTGTTGGAGAAGACTCTTGAGAGTCCCTGGGACTGCAAGGAGATCCAACCAGTCCATTCTGAAGGAGATCAGTCCTGGGTGTTCATTGGAAGGACGGATGCTAAAGCTGAAACTCCAGTACTTTGGCCACTTAATGCGAAGAGTTGACTCATTGGAGAAGACTCTGATGCTGGGAGGGATTGGGGGCAGGAGGAGAAGGGGACGACAGAGGATGAGATGGCTGGATGCATCACCAACTTGAAGGACGTGAGTTTGAGTGAACTCTGGAAGATGGTGATGGACAGGGAGGCCTGGCGTGATGAGATTCATGGGGTCGCAAAGAGTCGGACACGACTGACTGAACTGAACTGAACAGTTCTTCCAAATTGAATAATACACATCTGGTCTTTGGGAAATAGCAGTGCCCAAGAATAAAAAGGGGTAGGTACACCGATATGAAAGCCCATTATTGCAAATATTACCTGAACTCCCTGGATGTTTCATCTGAGTACTGCTGGCCTAAATGGAAGAATCTGCAGACCCCATGTAATCTGGCATACATTTTATTTCAACACAGAAATATCATGTCTTTCCCGTGTACACAGCTTTCCTTCCTGCTCGTTTCTCTCTCCCCTGCTATTGCCCCTGGTCTGCCTCAGTGGCCCTAGTTGGAACCTGCTGGCCGCCAAGGAGTGACCTTCCGTCCCCTCAGGTGGCTGTGGCACAGACTTCACCATCCCCACCCCACAACTGTGGCTGTGAAGGCCCATCCTCTCAGAGCTGTTTCCTCCTAGGAAAAGGACCAAAACCCAAGAAAAGGATTGAGACTGACACCGCTCTTGGCGCTCTCCCAGTCAAGTGGCACGTCTGCTCTAACAGCTGCTCTGGGGCCTTGTAAGCTGTTGGTTATTAGGATAGGTGTTTAGTTAGTGAGTTTAGGGGGTGATTGTGGAGGGAGAGGAAAATTCAATCGTTCCCAAATTCATCTGAAATTCTGGGCCGGGAGACCACCTACGCTCTTTTTCACTTTCCAGGAGTGAGAGCATGAGTAAGGTGGGCAGGGAAGGAGAAAGGAGCCACTCAAGTGCTCTCGGTGGGCTGGGCACAGGGGCTCCCAAATGTGCCTGCTCTTGGAGGACTGGCCTCAGGGAACCCCGTCCCAAATCCTGCCCATCTCACCAATCACATTAAAGGATGTAGTCATTCTTTTACACTTGCTGGGTTTAAACTTAAATACAAAGTATTCAAAATATCCTAGACATTCACTTTCTCTCTTCTTGGTCCTTTTTTTTAATTTAATTTATTTTAATTTAAAGCTACTCTTTATTTTAAAGCTACTCTTTAATAACTGGCCTTCAGATCATGGGTAATTATTCTACTATATATATCTCTGGAAAAAAAATTCTTTCTCAATACAGAGAAGCAAGGCAGTCCCAGTGTTGCAGCACTGTGCTGTTTGGCAGGAGCGGGTCTGCTGAGTGACCGCCCCCAGCTGACTGCCTGAGTCAGCAAGCTGGGCATCTGCCTCTCTGTCCGTGCTGCCCGGGCTGCCATCCAGAAGAGGCATGCAGACAGGTGGGGAGGGCACACAGCATCACTGCAGTGACAAGGTGGAGCCACAGGCCTGGTTTCCATCTTGATGATGCTGTGTGAATCTCTCTCTAGATACACCATATGTTTACTTTTTATGTCTTTTCATGAGGGGACTATTTTTCTCCAACAGCAATGTAAGTGGGTGACCTAGAAAGCAAGGATGGCACCTCATGTTTGGGAACTCCTGGCAGTGCCAGGCAGGAAACTGTCTACTATGGCATTTTTTTGTAGCAGCAAATTAATAAATAAATAAAACAAAACAACCTGAAATGTCCGTCACTAGAGGAAACGTTGACTCGACTATGCTGTGCACATCCCAGGGAACATCAGGCGGGTGTAAGGAAACAAGGGGCAGACTTAGATCTACTGGCCCAGAGAGAAGACCTTAAACCTCAGTCCTAAATGCAAAAAGCAAGCTGCTGAGTAAAGGGTAAAAATTTCTGTAAAAAGCAGGAAAAAGCTTATATATGTGTACACATTTGTAAGCTTTGGTTTGGAACATTCAAAGGCACCACAAGCTACTCTGGGGATTTGAGTGCATTGGAGAGAGATTAATTTTTTATTTTACTAAATGTTTATATTGTTTGATTCATTAAAGCAACTGTTACTTTGTAACTGAAAAGAAATCCAATAAAATAAATTTAATCACATGAAAAAGTTACAAAATTAAGCTGAAATAACACCTGTGCCAAATAAATTGAAACAAAAATCACTTAGAAATAAAATACTTGTCCCTTTAGTTACTTTTTCAAGGTAATAACAGCCCTAAAATTTTCCATAAAGTAACCAGAAAAACAAAAACTCTCTTTTTTATTGGGCTATTACTCCTCAGTGATTCTATTTAATAGGAAATAATGCAGACAAGTATTTTTGAATTTGCCTAATTTAGACATATTTATTTCATAATAATTAGCTTTTATTTGTAACCTTGAATAATATAATTGTTTAGAAACATTGTATTTTACTATTTGAAAATTTTCTTCATTTTTTAAAATCCTCAGCCTTTCATGACCCACAAGCTGAGGATCAGTGCAGGAGGCCATTTTTCCTATGGGGCAAAGACAAGCGATATCTCTTAGTTTCTTTCATCCTAATTCTGGTTATGTCCAGCTATTTAAAGGCCAGGTTCCCCCAACCTCCCCTGACTATCCAGTTCCCTCATAAAAGACAACCTTTGTTAGCATTTTTTACATGGCTTCCAAAGACACAGCATATTTGCATGTAAGTATGTCTGGCGTGCTGCGGTTCATGGAGTCGCAAAGAGTCGGACACGACTGAGCGACTGATCTGATCTGATCTGATGTGTTTTAACACCAACAATAGCTAAAATATGATGAATACTACCTATACTTTGTATTTTTCACCTAATAATATCTTGGAGATTGGTCCATAATAGAGAAGGCAATGGCACCCCACTCCAGTACTCTTGCCTGGAAAATCCCATGGACGGAGGAGCCTGGAAGACTGCAGTCTATGGGGTCGCTGAGAGTCAGACACGACTGAGCGACTTCACTTTCACTTTTCACTTTCATGCATTGGAGAAGGAAATGGGAACCGACTCCAGTATTCTTGCCTGGAGAATCCCAGGGACGGCGAGGCCTGGTGGGCTGCTGTCTATGGGGTCACACAGAGTCGGACACGACTGAAGTGACTTAGCAGCAGAGGATAACAGGTGTCTGCCTCTTTTTTAGTTACTGCACAATATTCCATTGTATGGATGCATCTGAATTTATGTAAGCGGTCCACTGAGGATTATTTCCAATATTTCATAGTAGAAGTCCTTGATCTGGGGTGAAGAATAGGCCCTTGAGGCTCTGGAAATTGTACTTCCAATTGTGCATATATGTCAAAACAGTATTTTCAAGGTAGTAAAAGATTCATAGGCTAATCAGATCTCTGAGTTCTGTGATCCAGAAAGGGTTAAGAACCTCAGGGTCCTAATTTTCTCTATCAAAGACTGTTTCCTCTTGCTTCTACAGAAAAAATCAAAACTGTCTGCAAAAGCATCTCCTAACCAAGTCTAAGGAAAGCCCACGGCATCTTTCTCTACTGTTACTTTCAGTGTTTACTCAGCCCTCCTTCCAGCCCACCCATGCCAGTTACTCTACACCTGCCGCCAAACACGCAGGCCCCTTTACACCTATACCCGCATGGTCTTCATTACCGGGTCGAGAAAAACATGATGATAATGTAGTTTTCTGCCCATTACCTGTCTCTAATAATATGCTTGTCATCATAATTGGTTTCACCATCCTTGGCTTGCTTTTCTGTCATTTTTTCCCCTTGAGTTCTGTTAATAGCAGAAATTGGCTGCTAAACTATTATTCTGGTCTGTGTAATGGGGCTGAGAGCAGAAGCATTCTGCTTTTTTGACAACTGGGTATGATTTGTAAAGGTGTGAAGAGGAACTGCTAATGCTTCTCAGCTCTATTACATTAACCTGGAAGGCATTCTATGCAAGAAATGAATCCAATATTAAACGCCTGTTTTATGAGTTTCCCCTTAATAATTTTTCTAATCCTTACAATGTTTTCATAGCTTCAGTATTTTCTGATCTCTATTTCCTGAGATTAATATGGCAACTTCATTTTATGAAAACTACTTTATTGGATTTTCTTTCGTTTTGAGGGGAGAGAAAAAGAAGGAAAGGCCTATTTGTGAGTTTCTTGCCTTTCTCTGGGGTTCCTCCCCCAGTTTCTGGCTAATGCCAGAATGATTAGGCAAGTTTTCACGAAGAGACCATAATCCTTTACTTACAAAGACAATATTATTAATATACCATCAAAAAGTCACAAAGCCTTACAGCATAGGGAATACAGTCAGTAATATTGTAATAACTTTGTATGATGGCAGATGGTAACTAGACTTATGGTGATCATTTTGAAATACTGAATCACTAGGCTATGCACATGGAACCAACATAATGTTGTAGGTCAATTACACTTCAGTCTAAAAAATGTGTAGGGCTTCCCTTGTGGTCCAGTGGTTAAAAATCTGCCTTGCAATGCAGGGGAAACCAATGTGATCCTTGGTCCAGGAAGAGCCCACCTGGCAACTAAGCATGCACTGCAACTCTTGAGCCTGTGCTCCACAAGGAGAGAAACCACCACCGTGAGAAGCTCCAAAGAGCAGCTCCCACTTGCCACAACCAGAGAAAGCCCACATGCAGCAATGAAAACCCAGTGCAAACAAAAAATAGTTCCCCTCTCTAAAAGAGTCACAAAGCCCCAGTCATTAAACAAAAATCCCCCTACATTTTGAAGAATTCAGAGATAATCTTGAATGCCTCAGGAGGCCAATAAGCAAGGAAGCAACAAGGTCTAATGTATGCTCTAGAAACACCCCTTGGGTAAGCATGGTATGGTTGACGGTGGTTTGGAAGCAGAAGCAGAAGCTCAATTAGCAGGTTACTGCAGTTATCTGGACCTGAAGATGAGAAAACTGGGCCAGTAGCAGGAGGGATGGAAATGAGAGAAAGAACTATCATAATGTAAAACCAGCAGGACTTGGCAACTTATTGGATGTGAAGGGCAAGAAGTAAGACTAATAACCACCACTTAATGAGCACACACTGTGTTTCAGACAATGCGATAGAGCTCTCCTGCATAACCATATTTAATACTCACAATGCCTTCACGAGGAGTATTATGATGTTTTATAGATGAGGAAACCAAGGCACTATGGGGTTAAGTAAAGTGCCTCAGGTCCCACAGCAATTAAGTGGTGGACCCCAGCCTGCCTGACTCTAAATTCAAACAACTAGCCACTGTGCGTGACAGGTAGGGAGGCTCAGGATGACCTATAGGGCTCTTTAGGAAGGCTGCAGTGTGACGGAGAAGCTAGGACAGGAGCAGAGTACAGGAAGGGGAGCAGGCTTAAAAAGAAGACAGAGGGACTTCCTTGGTGGCCCAATGGTTAAGATTCGGCACTCCCAGTGCAGGGGGTGCAGATCCAAGCCCCGTTTGGGGAACTGAGCTCCGGCATGCCATATAACTAAATAAATAAAAATAAAAAGAAGACAGTGCTCAGTTCAGGATAACTCCACAAGCAAGAGCAATGGTTAAAGCAGTCGGGTAGGGCAAGCAAATTATACCTTTTACTGAAAGGTGCCTCAATAATTAAACGTTGTACAGAAATCAAGAAACAGAAAAGGCTGAGTAGGAAGCTTGACACTATGCTCATGTTGATGGATGCTGTTGACCTTCCTTTTTGAAGATGACTGTAATTATCTGCTTGATGACATAGACTAAATTCTCAGCAATTATTAACCATGTTGCCATCAGCACAGACTCTAGCAGCTTCAGAAGGTGGTGTTACTTTGGCTTCTACTGTTCCCACCCCTTCACAGCTTCCTGGTGTTGGATCTAACCCTCTCTGTCCTACTCGGAACCCTGTTAACGCCAAAAAGGTTTAAATAAAAAATGCTATAATGAAGACTTGAAAAGTTTTTAATGTGTTGCCTGGTTTAAGGATTCATGAGAATGTTGAGGTGCAACATGATAGAGTAAAAAATAAGCTAGACTTAAAATAAAGAGATGCAGCTTGAATCCTGCTTTGGAAAATTATTAGTTTTATGATACTCATTAAGTTAGGTGTTTATCTCACTCAGTCTGATATTCTTCACATGTCAATGAACCACGATGCCTTACCGAGGGTTACTGTGAGGATTAAATTCAATAATGTATGTCTGGGATCTCGCAGAGGGTTTGGAACACAGCAGAAACTCAATATATTCTACTGTTTTTCTTTTCACTTCTTATGGACAAGAGGCACGCTACAGTCAGTTCCTACATTGTGTGCGTGGTAAATATTTAATAAATATATGGTTGCTATCATCTGAAATACATCTGTGCTCTGTAGAATTTGGTTTTGCATTACAGAGTTTATATCATTTTGATGCATCTTAAACATTTAGATGATAACAGCTAACCTTTTGAAAACAGTATTATGCTATTATGCTTATATGTTCATAAACTCTATTCAAATAAGTAAACAGCAGTAAATGGAACCTTACTGATGACAAGTAGAGCAGCTTGGTTTGGCAAATCAAAGATAAGGTTTACCATCACATTCTCCATCTGAACAGTGTGAGGAAAGGAAAAAAAAAAAAAGACTCTCTGCCTCTTGGGAAATCTAATTGTCCTAATTTTGGCAGGAAACTTACAACTGTTGTATTTTATTTACAAAACTTTAGCATTCCCAAGGGAAGGTGTTCTGTGAAGATTGTGGAACAACATTTTGCAACATATGGCTGGGTTGACTGCTCTTGCCAAAGTCCTTCGCAGGGCTGGGCCCTCTCCCGGCACTCCCTCAGGGCTCAGTCAATCTGAGGAGCCCTTCTGGGGCATGACTTCCCGTCTCTGAGAAGATTCCCCTACTCTGAGAAGTTTCCTCATGCTCCAATCTCCACTTGCCTGAGGAAGGAGCCAGCCAGCCTCTCATCTAGTTAAGTCCCTGGTCCCAGTCGGCTTATTCCTGCCTTGATGACAGTAATCAGCACATGTGGGACTACCCTGGTGGTCTAAGACTCAAAGCTCCCATTGCAGGGGGTCCTGATTCAATCCCTAGTAAGGGAACTAGATCTCACATGCCGCAACTAAAGATCCCATGTACCACAACTAAGATCCGGCACCGCCAAATAAATATTTTTTAAAACCCACGCATCTCCCTCTTTTTCTCTGTCTCCCCACCTCAGATTTTCCCTTCGCTCTGATTCTTTCTTGCGCCTAGCTCCTTGTGTCTCAACCTCACTGTTCCTCCCTGTCTCTACACACATATACGCATGCATGTGCACACATGTGCATGTCCACACCTCAAGAACTCATGTGCTAAAAATGAAAACAGCAGGTGCCTTTTCAAGACAACCCTCTGAGAAGTTTCGATTCCTCTCTACTTCTGGGTTTTACTCACCCAGAACCACGTCTGGACCAACAGAGTCCTCAGCCAGGTTCCCAGATGGTGGGGGTAAAACATCGTCGTCGAAGCTGATGAGGTCGATGTCACCCGGAGGCTTGCTCTGCTGAGCAGGAACCGGGGGGCTGGCTGGGGGTCCCTCTCCCAGTGACCTGAAGGCTTTGGCTTGTGACGCCACCGAGAGTCGGGGAGGCACAGTGACTGGTTTCAGCAAAGCCACAGAGCAGGGGGTGGTTTCTGAGGACACTGATTTCTTGGGCAGTAAAGGCCGAGGAGCGGGAGTCGGGGCTTTCTTCCCACCGTTGGGGCTCTCAGCCGTGGGCCCTCCGACCAGACTCTCAAGGTTAATGCTCCGGATAAGGCCAGGATTTGGTTTCTTTGGCAATTCGGGTTTGGTGACGGGGCTGCTCCTTGCTTCCTTCGGAGGAGAGTGTGGGGCGGGGGCCCCCTGAGTCTGCTTGCGGTCCAGGAGTCCCATTCTCCGGAGGCTCTGTTGGCTGCAGGTTTGGGAGCCACCGAGGGTTTCCCTGAGGAAACAGCAGGTCTTGGCGGGATTGTGCGGGGCACAATTTCTGGCTTCTTGGGCAGTCCCAAGCTTTCTGTACTTGTCTGGCCCTCGAGTGCTTTGATCCTGGAAACGACAGTGCTGCGGCTCTGCTCTGCGCTCATCGTGTTCACCGCGGCCTGGCCCTCGGGGCGGCTGGCACCTTCCCACAGGGGCGGGGGCCGGCTCGGGGCTGCCTCCTCCTGCGCGGGTACCGGACTGCTCCGGGAATTCGGCTCTTTAACGTGAGAATCTCTGGCCACTGGTCTGAGGTTGCTTTTTGATCTTGGTTTTGGCACTGGACATCTTGGAGCACTGGAATTTTGTGGACAATTCTGTTCTTCAGAAATATCAAAGACGATTAGAGGCCCCTCATTTGTTGGAGGGTGCCTGGCTGAGAAGGCTGGGGAAGGCTGGAGGGGTTTCAGAGGTGCCTGTAGGGCTGACAAGACCAAAATGAACAGAAGCTGCAATGTGACAATTTCAAAGGAAAAAGATACACAGATTTAAAAAATATACATATAGAATAACAAGAGATATTGGTTTCCTTCATTAGTAAAAAGTAATTCTAAAATCATGGGGGAAATGTTTATATTCAGCTTCCTGCAGGAGGGTTCTTCAGGTTGTATTTATTCATTTAAGAAATATTCATTATATAATATTTTAAAACATCATTAAATTCCTGATTCCCAGTAGATGTATCAATAAACCATCTCTCCTGTCAAAACTTTAACAATTCTTGCTTTACTTTTCCAAGGTAACTTACTCTTATCTGTTATCCTAATACGATGCCCCCCTCTTTCTTTCTGCCATGTGGCATGTAGGAACTTGGGCTCCCAGACGGTGCAGTGGTTAAGAATCCACCTGCCAATGCAGGAGATGCAAAAGACTCGGGTTCGATCCCTGGGTTGGAAAGATTTCCTGGAGTAGGAAATGGCTACCCACTCCAACATTCTTGGCTGGAAAATTCCATGAACAGAGGGGCCTGGTGGGCTATACTCCATGGAGTTACAAAGAGTCAGACATGACTGAGTGACTGAGCACGCGTGTGCGTGCGTGTGCGCGCGCGCACACATACACACACACACACACACACACACACACACACACAAATGCAGGGTCTTAATTTCCCAAACAGGGATCAAACTCCACACCCCCTGCATTGGAATGCAAAGACTTAACCACTGGATCACCAGGGAAATCCCTACAAGGGCTTTTAAAAAGCCTAAAAGGACAACTTTTAGCATCCTACCAAGTTTAAGTTGCTAAATATAACAGCTTTCTCAATGGAAATAAAGGGCATCAGCATGAGTTAAAAGGATGATGTTTTTGTGATATGAACTAGGATGAACCCTAGAGACTGGGGCTGCAGCTTGTGAGAATGATCTATTATAATAATCACAGCAAGGCCAAATAAAGCAAGCACACAGTGATCACATACCGACTGGAAATCGAGCTCAATGAATTATGCACAAATTGCAAACTATTTTAAAGGCTGGAGTCTACTGATTACTTCCTGAGAACTAGGTCGGAAGGAAGGAAGACAAATTACTTGCATTACTTTGAGGCAGATGGTTGTCTATTTCTTCTGAAAAGTCAGTCTGAGTTGCTGAAGTAATAGTGTGCCGTGGAGTGGCAGCAGCATTATTATTATTTGTAGTGTTAACTTGAACTTGGTTGATTTCTTTTATGACTTGTTCATAAGACGGTGGGAGCTGCAAAATGAAGAATGAAGATTTTAAACAGCTGTAGGCGATAGCCAAGGTTATCATCTTTGAACTTCATTTAAAAATAAAATGCAAAGAGGTAATGCGATATTTACTCACCTCAGCAGGAACCAGCTCACTGGGTCTCCAAGGGCCTGCTGCAGAAGCTGGGGGAAATGCCAGTCCTGGTGGGTGGGCTCCTGGAAACCACGAGGTGGGCCTCAGCGGCTCAGCTGCCACAATGGTGATCTCTGGGCGCCTGGAAATAGACAGAAGCCTCAGTGAGGTTTTGTCTATTTGCAAGTGTTCAAAGATTTATGAAAATAACTATCAGCCAAGAAAATGATATAAAGCCTGCCAGTCACAGAAATGACCTGTCTGGCCTGGGCTGTCTCTACCAGTATACCCAGGTAGGCTTCGAAGGAGCAAATGACAGCCATCCTCCGAGACACTGGCCCCAGAGAGTTAGAGATACACGTCGAGCACACTTCACTCTGCCTTGGCTGATCAGAATTAAGATCCAAGACCCACACAGCCTCATTCTCCCAGGGCTCTGCTATCCAGCCTATGATACAAACATAGGTGCATCGTAAGGTAGAAAAATGCATTGGTCAAATGGAAATGCTTCGTTTCCTGTCATTCCAAAATACATACTCTGAAACAATACTATATAATTAGAACAGCTTCTTCCTCCTCACTGGACCTCTCCCTCAGTCAGTTATCTTTAAGTGTTTAGAGTTGGCACGTTCACTTCTAGACCCTGATGTGCGTTCCTATGTTCCTGGTCAGGTTGTATATGAATCTGATGATTAATCTTCAGTCCTGAGGAGCCACAGTGATTTAGGTGTAGCTTCTTTCATTATTTTCCTAAGCTGATTCTCTGATCTCATGCTTAACCTTCAACCTGATTTCCTAACAAATACCAATTGCCTGACTCTGAGCAAACTCATCAACCTCTCTTGAGCTTCACTTTTCTCATCTAACAAATAGGTGTGATGATGACCTGCTCTGCCTTTCTCTGGTAATCTATGGAAAATAAAAATAAAATGCACTGCCATTATCAAAACTGTACACGCACACACATTCTCATGCTAGCTTGTGAACAGCTTTTAAAAATTTAAATAATAAGAATTATTAGGACAAATAACTGAAATAAGAACATATTTCAATGAGAAAAATGATTAAAGTATATGATCACCTCACAAATATTATTTAATCACAAAAGTCATATATTGGAAGAAATTGCATTGACAAAGGGAACTATAATTACCAGATCTAATTATTAAGAAAAGCCAGGTTCTGAGGTGTATGTACAGAATCTAGCTACCTATCTTCATAATCTGGAATGTACTATTCAAAGTTTTTAATTGTTGCTGTCTTTACATAGGAGAGTGAATAAGCTGTGTTTTTTTCTTTATATTTTTCTTAGTTTTCCAATACTTTCTGTAATGAGCATGTATTAAGAGTTAGAAAAATTGTTTTACAAATTGCATTTAGCCTTTAGCCCTCTTAGATATAATGCTAAGTGTAGCACAATTAACTTTAACTTCCCTCTGTGGAATCCAAGAGTTATTCCAATGTTCCAATGTTTATATAGCTTTTATCTAAAAAGATAGTGAGCTACTAGTTAAAAAATGTTAACCACTACACATTTATTAGCCCTCATGCCAACCCTATGACGTATTTTAAAGGTGGGGATACATAAACTAAGAAAGGTTAAGGAGCTTGCCCGAGGTCACAGGGTGAGACAGCGAAGTCAGGATTTGAACTTGGTTAAAGTCCCTGTTCATTACTCTACACTATGCTTTAAGAAGTTTGAAAGCAGGGACAATACATCTACCTTCCTTCTGATCTACCTGTCCACCCTTCCATCCATCCTACCATCGGCCCATCTATCGGTCCTTCCTTCTATCTGTACACTGACTCACTCCTCCCTGCTCCCCCACCCCACCAGTCATCTAGCCTTTTTTATTCACTTGCTATCTATCTAGCTTACCTGGCTTTTACTTTCTTTATCTTTCCTTTATTCAGTTTTCTATCCTGTCATCAGTTCATTCATCCCTGTGATATTTATTAAGTAACTATGAGGTTCAAAGCATATCTTTGAAGCATTTACAGTCATGCTTTCTATATAGCAATTGCTTAATAAACATTTTGAAACTGACTTCCGTAAATGATTACTGTCAAGAGAACATTTTCAGGCTTGTACTGCTTCTTTTCTCAAGAGAAACCATCATTCAAACTGGTAGATTAATTTAGAAAATGTATTGATGAGGTAGAACACTGTAATATACTGTTTATGAGAAAAATATGCAATTTGTTAACTGATGATACTTTTACTTCATAATTAGCAGAATATATGTCCTTTATTATAAATATAACCATACCTCCTATCTCGATGAAGCTCACTCTGAATAGAAGTCCGAGAAGCTACAAAAGAAATAATACTCTGATATAGTACAAAATTCATACATTGAATAAAGGTTCAAACTTTTACAGGATACAATTTTGGAAAAAGTTAGCTAATACTTGACATTAGATAGAATTATGAATTTTATCACCCATAAGTAGAAAAGCAAATCAAAACAATCTTCTCATATGGCATAAAGTTCATTACAGTTATATATTTGAGTTGCATAAGAAAATATAGATTTCAAAACCATTCCAAAGCACGTTCTGTGGTTCTGAAAATAATTTGAAGAATGAACAAAGCAGACGGCTATTAAGTAGAAACTGCCTGGGAAGAGCATTATGACGACAGGAAATGACGATGGGTAGAAAAGAATTCTAAATATCTATTCTAATTCGTATGACTATGCTTTTGTGATATTTGTTTATAAGTCCATTGTAAAGAGAGTGTATGCTATGGTATGCTAAGTCACTTCAGTTGTGTCCGACTCTGTGCGACCCCATAGACGGCAGCCCACCAGGCTCCCCCGTCCCTGGGATTCTCCAGGCAAGAACACTGGAGTGGGTTGCCATTTCCTTCTCCAATGCATGAAAGTGAAAAGAGAAAGTGAAGTTGCTCAGTTGTGTCCGACTCTTAGCGACCCCATGGACTGCAGCCTACCAGGCTCCTCCGTCTGTGGGATTTTCCAGGCAAGAGTACTGGAGTGGGGTGCCATTGCCTTCTCCAAAAGAGAGTGGAAGTGGTCAAATTTCCAACTATTTTCTAATTTTTCCTGAGTTTCACGAGGTTGTTTTGTTACTTAAATTAAGAGATAATACAGGCAAAAAGTGTTCAAATCAGTTTTATAAACATGTTTAGAGACTATTATTGTACATGCAGCACTAACTTTTCCCTGAAACCTCAAACTCCAAAAACTAGATGGATTACATTTTTCCAAATTTTATTTTAAAATTAAATTCTGTATTAACCAGATGACTTGGAAAATGTGTCACACATGGGGTCACTATTACACACACATGTGTAACAGAGAACAGTATTCCTATTTTAAGAAGCACATTTAAAAGATACCTTAAAAAAATCAAATAGTATATGGTAAAAAATTTGTGGACAAAGAGGGATTTGTTTCAGATATCAACTATTTCTACTTCCTATGTCTCTCTGTGATATTCTACTTTTTTAGTTCTTTCGATTTGAACAAGTTGAAGGTATAAATCTTTCTTCCTCCTGTTAAGTTCTGGTTCTCTCTGATCCAGGAGGCTGCCCAAGCTGGGAAGGCAGGGGTAGAGATGGGAGAGGGGATGAAATTTAGGCTGAGGCTGGCACTGTGACAGGGGATCCTGCATGGGGTTAGCAAAGCAAACCTAACACCTGAAACCAAAACCCTTGGATCTTGAGTTGGAGGATGTTCTGACCTCCTATCATCAACCGGTGTGACTGACTGGTACATGTCTATCAAGAGTTAAACCAAGCTGAGGTGTATTTTCTCTACTGGAAAAGAGTACAGAGAGGCTGAAGCTCTGAGCAGCAGGTCTGATTTGTAAGAATGGTTTCATTAAGTCAGAGGCTCACCAATAAGCTACAATCACATCACCACAATCACTAAAGCCAGAATCAGCAGACACAGCACTTTTAAAAGACATCATGTTATTTATCATCACAAACATACCTCTTCCACGGGGCATTTTTGCTGTGTACTATTCATGAATGCTAAAGGGAAAAAAGAAGGGGTTACAGAAGAAGAAAGGGAGAAAAAAGAGTGAACCCAGTTGCCTAAGCTCTAAAAGAAATTCAGCAGCCAAACTGTCTTGCCATGCCACTGTTTCTCCCCCTCTGCATTTCGAGAAAAAGGAAAAGTTAATGAACCATAGTTTCAGAAACTAAAGAATTATGTTGCAGGCAGGATATCCACACACATAACCACAGCGAGGGGGTGAGAAAATCTTCCTACAGTTTTTAGCAAAAAAAAAAAAGAATCATTTTACAAAATCAATTTGCTACTTCAACAGGGATCAATTTTAAAGTATGAATAATATGTAAAAGGTAATTCAGTAGTCAATTTACATCTTTCAAATCGGTGGCTTTTCACTTGACTCTGCCCCTTCACACCAGCGGTTGTTAGTAACTGGCCCCCACCCCTGGCAAGCAGACTGGAACTCCCACACTGATGGAGCAGGATGAGGGGACTGAAGGCCCCCTAATCGTACTTACAGGCCTCCTCCACAGTCTTGCAGAATCACTCCTTTCCCCTCTCCTGCTCTGAACTTTTCCTCTCACACTCCCTCATCTTTGAAATCTCTTTTCTCTCCTGACCCTTATGATTGGCACTTTTTGTCAGTGAACAAGTTTAATAGTTAGAAACGCTTCAAATAGTGCCTCACAATCTTCCTGCTAATTTCTCAGCTATCTGCTTAATCTCATTCTCATTTCACCAGATTAAACAGATTTGATCTGGTTGTTGCCAGGAGAATCAAATTTGCCACCATGGCCCACACAGAACAACATGCTCCTTTTAACCTCTGCCACAAACTGCCAGTCTTCTGTGCATTTTGGACTAAGACCACAGAACAAAGGCAAGATTTTCTTAGTGAAATGTCTATTGTTTCATAGAATTATTAACAAAGTTTTCAGTTCATATGGCTAAATTCTCAGTACAAAGGAAAATTCATATCCGGTTGTTTATAAAAATCTGAGATCTGGATTTGCAATATTAGTGCTAATAAAGAACTCTCCTAAATTCCAACAGGGTCATAAATCTGGACGCATCCTTAATGACCATCCTTCTCCAACCTCACAGATGAGAAGAATGACCAGTTAAACTCCTTGTGGAGCCAAGAGAGCTGGATGCTAGCCCTCATTCTAAATAATTCAAAATTATCAACTAAATGATAGGCAGGAGAAATAAACACATAGAAGGATTATTATATTACAAGCATCTTTGCTATAGTACTACCTTACCAATAAAAATCACAACAATAAAAATACTAACTACATTTGCCTCAGAGTATAAACTAGAGGCATTTGACATGGTAACAGGACTACCCTTGGAGTGGAAAGCTGAAAAGGGCCTTGAAGTCAGGAAGTCTAGGTTCACATCTCTGACCCACCTCATTTAATCTCCTAGACTCAGTATCCCCATCTGTAAAATGGGGTTAACACCTACCATGCTGGCCGTTATTTTATAATGTAAATGAACAGTTGCTGACTCATAGTAAGCAATGAATATTAGCTACGTCTGTGAATTTCAAAGAATAATTTCCTCTTAAAAAGCTAATGAAAGGAAAAGCATGAATTTCCACATGTATCCACATAGAACACGTTCAGGAACTCTGCCCAAAATATTTAGTGTTCACAAGAATGAACACAAAAAGAAGAATCTCAAGACTTGACTGGATCCAGAATCATTATGAAAGAATTTAAAATACAATCAGTTAAGGAATATTGCTTTCAAATATGATAAGGTCTTTTCCTTATCAAGAACAGATGACTAAGTCTGGGATAGGAAAGCAAACATTTTATTGGGTTGGGTAAGACAAAATTTCCATTTCATGGATCACAGCCTTGACATAGCTAAGGGGATTGTATAACGCAGTGAAGCTATGAGCCATGCTACCATGCAGGGCCTACCAACACAGACGAGTTACAGTGAAGAGTTCTGAGCAAATGTGGTCCACCATTTAGGAGGGAATGGCAAGCTACTGTAGGAAAGAAAGCACGCGTGATCCGGATGACTTTGATTTCCTCAGTGTATAAAATGAAGAAAATAATACCTACTTTATTAGGGTTGTTTTAAGGATACCCTTCACAGATCACTCCCTTATCGTTGTGAAGGGGCATACGTAACTCAATGCAGCTATGAGCCATGCCATGCAGATCGGTCATAGTGGAGAGTTCTGACAAAACATGACCCAGTGGAGGAGAGAATGGCAAACCACCCCAGTATTCTTGCTTGGGGAATCCCACAGACAGTATGAAAAGGCAAAAAGATACGACACTAGGATGAGCTCCGCAGGTCAGAAGGCCTCCAGTATGCTACTAGGGAAGAGCAGAGGGCAATTACTAATAATAGCTCCAATAAGAATGAAGCAGCTGGGCCAGAGCAGAAATGACACTCAGTTGTGGCTGGTGGTAAAAGCAAAGTCTGATGCTGTTAAGAACAATATTGCATAGGAATCTGGAATGTTAGGTCCACGAATCAAGGTAAACTGGACGTGGTCAAGCAGGAGATGACATCTTAGGAATCTGTGGACTAAAACGGATGGGAATGGGTGAATTTAATTCAGATGACCATTACATACACTACTGTGGGCAAGAATCCCTTGGAAGAAATAGAGTAGCCCTCATAGTCAACAAGAGTCCACAATGCAGTACGTGTGTGCAATCTCAAAAACGGCAGAATGATCTCAGTTTGTTTCCAAGGCAAACTATTCAACATCACAGTAATCCAAGTCTATACCTCAACCACTGATATTGAAGAAGCTGAAGTTGACTAGTTCTATGAAGACCTATGACACCTTCTAGAAATAACACCAAAAAAACCCCATCCTTTTCATCATAGGGGGTTGGAATGCAAATGTAGGGAGTCAAGAGATCCCCAGAATAACAGCTAAGATTGGGCTTGAAGTACAACATGAAGCAGGGCAAAGGCTCACAGAGTTTTGTCAAGAGAACACACTGGTCATAGCAAAACCTTTTCCAAACAACACAATACTAAAATCAGACTGACTCTGTTCTTTGCAGCCAAAGATGGAGAAACACTATACAGTCAGCAAAAACAAGACTTCGAAGTGACCATGGCTCAGATCATGAGCTCCTTATTGCAAAATTCAGGCTTAAATTTAAGAAAGTAGGAAAAACCACTAGGCTATTCAGGTATGACTTAGATCACAGTGGAAGTGACGAATAGATTCAAGGGATTAGATCTGGTAGCCAGAGTGCCTCAAGAACTATGGATGAGGTTCATAACGTTGTTCAGCAAGCAGTGACCAAAACCATCCCAAAGAACAAAAATGCAAGAAGGCCAAGTGGTTGTCTGAAGAGGCCTTAAAAATAGCTGAGAAAATAAGAGACATGAAAGGCAAGGGACAAGTTCAGTTCAGTTCAGTTCAGTCGCTCATATGTACTCTGCACATAAGTTAAATAAGCAGGGTGACAATATACAGCCTTGATGTACTTCTTTCCCAATTTAGAACCAGTCCGTTGTTCCAGTTCAGTTCAGTCGCTCAGTCGTGTCTGACTTTGTGACCCCAAGGACTGCAGCACGCAGGCTTCCCTGTCCATCACCAACTCCCGGAGCTTGCTCAAATTCATGTCCATCGAGTTGGTGATGCCATCCAACTGGTGATGCCATCCAACCATTGTTTCATGTCTGGTTCTAACTGTTGCTTCTTTAACTATTGCATACAGATTGCTCAGGAGGCAGGTAGGGTGGTCTGGTATTCCCATCTCTTGAAGAATTTTCCACAGTTTGCTGTGATCCACACAGTTAAAGGCTTTGGCATAGTCAATAAAGCAGAAGAAGATGTTTTTCTGGAACTCTCTTGCTTTTTCTATGATCCAACAGATGTTGCCCACAGTAGTAGATGCAATGGTCATCTGAATTAAATTTTCCCATTCTGATTCATTTTAGTTCACTGATTTCTAAAAGGTCGATGCTCACTTTCCCATCTCCTATTTGACCACTTCCAATTTTCCTTGATTGATGGACCTAAATTCCAGGACCCTATGCAATATTGTTCTTTACAACATGAGATTTTACTTCCATCACCAGTCACATCCAAAACTGAGCACTATTTTCGCTTTGACTCAGCCTCTTCATTCTTTCTGGAGCTATTTCTCCACTCTTCTCCAGTAGCATATTGGATATCTACCGACCTGGGGAGTTCATCTTTCAGCCACAGAACTGGAAAAGATCAGTTTTCATTTCAATCCCAAATAAGGGCAATGCCAAAGAATGTTCAAACTACTGTATAATTGCTCTCATTTCACATGCAAGCAAGATTATACTCAAAATCCTTCAAGCTAGGCTTCTGCATTATGTGAACTGAGAACTTCCAGATGTACTAGCTGGGTTTCAAAGAGGCAAAGGAACCAGAGATCAAATTTCCAATATCCGTAGGATCATAGAAAAAACAAGAAAGTTCCAGAAAAGCATCTACTTCTGATTCATTGACTGCACTAAAGCCTTTGACTGTGTGAATCACAACAAACTGTGGAAAATTCTTAAAGAGATGGGAATACCAGACTACCTTACCTGCCTCCTGAGAAACCTATATGTAGGTCAAAGCAAGAGTTAGAACCAGACATTGAACAACAGACTGGTTCTAAATTGGGAAAGGAGTACATCAAGGCTGTATATCGTCACTCTGCTTATTTAACTTATATGCAGAGTACATCATGCGAAATGCCAGGCTGGATGAAGCACAAGCTGGAATCAAGATTTCTGGGAGAAATATCAATAACCTCAGATAGGCAGATGACACCACCATTATGGCAGAAAGTGAAGAGGAAGTGAAGAGCCTCTTCTGAAAGTGAAAGAGGAGAGTGAAAAAGCTGGCTAAAAACTCAACATTCAAAAAACAAAAGATCATGGCATACAGTCCCATCACTTCATGGCAAATAGATGGGGAAACAATGGAAACAGTTAGAAACTTTACTTTTTTGGGCTCCAAAATCACTGCAGATGGTAACTGCAGCCATGAAATTAAAAGATGCTTGCTTCTTGGAAGAAAAGCTATGAGCAACCTAGACAGCATATTAAAAAGCAGAGACCTTATTTAGCTGACAAAGGTCCATCTAGTCAAGCTATAGTTTTTCCAGTAGTCACGTATGGATGTGAGAGTTGGACCATAAAGAAAGCTGAGCACTGAAGAATTGGTGCTTTTGAAGGTCCCTTGGACTGCAAGGAGATCAAACCAGTCCATCCTAAAGGAAATCAGTCCTGAATATTCACTGGAAGGACTGATCCTGAAGCTGAAGCTCCAATACTTTGGCCACTTGATGCGAAGAACTGGCTCATTGGAAAAGACTCTGATGCTGAGAAAGATGAAGGCAGGAGGAAAAGGGAATGACAGGGGATGAGATGGTTGGATGGCATCACCGACTCGATGGACATGACTATGAGCAAGCTCCAGGAGTTGGTGATGGACAGGGAAGCCTGGTGTGCTGCAGTCTGTGTGGGTCACAAAGAGTCAGACATGACTTAGAGACTGAACTGACTGACTGACTATGGGCAAGAACCCCTTAGAAGAAATGGAGTATCTCTTATAGTCAACAAAAGGGTCTGAAATGCAGTACTTGGGTGCAATCTCAAAAATGACAGAATGATCTCTGTTAGTTTCCAAGGCAAACCATTCAATCCAAGTCTATGCCAGAACCATTAATGCCAAAGAAGCTGAAGTTGAACATCTATGAAGACCTATACAAGACCTAGAACAAACACCAAAAAAAGATGTCCTTTTTGTCACAGGGGACTGGAATGCAAAAGTAGGAAGTCAAGAGATACTGGGACTAACAGGCAAGTTTGGCCTTGGAGTACAAAATGAAGCAGGGCAAAGGCTAACTCTTTTGGCAAAGAGTTTAGCAGTCATCATAGTGAACACCCTCTTCCAACAACACAAGAGACGACTCTACACATGGACATCACCACACGGTCAATGTTGAAATCAGACTGATTATATTCTTTGCAGTTGAAGATGGAGAAGCTCTATGCAGTCAGCCAAAACAAGACTGGGAGCTGACCGTGGCTCAGATCACGAACTCTTTATTGCCAAATTCAGAGTTAAATTGAAGAAAGTAGGGAAAACCACTGGACCATTCAGGTATGACCTAAATAAAATTCCTTACGATTATTCAGTAAAAGTGACAAATAGTCAAGGGATTAGATCTGATAGAGTGCCTGAAGAATTATGGATGTAGGTTCGTGACACTGTATAGGAGGCAGTGATTAAGACCACCCCCAGGAAACAGAAATGCAAAAAGTCAAAACAGTTGTTTGAGCTGAGAGAAGAAAAGTGAAAAGCAAAGGAGAAAAGGAAAGATACAAGCATCTGAATGCAGAGCTCCAAAGAATCGCAAGGAGAGGTAAGAAAGCCTTCCCCAGTGATCAATGCAAAGAAATAGAGGAAAACAATAGAATGGGAAAGACTAGAAATCTCTTCAAGAAAATTAGAGATACCAAGGGAACATTTCATACAACGGTGGGCACAATAAAGGAAAGAAACAGTATGGACCTAAAAGAAGCAGAAGATATTAAGAAGAGGTGGCAAGAATACACAGAAGAACTGTACAAAAAAGATCTTCATGACCAAGATAATCACAATGGTATGATCACTCACCTAGAGCCAGACATCCTGGAGTGCGAAGAAGTCAAGAGGCCCTTCAGAAACATCACTAAAAACAAAGTTAGTAGAGGTGATGGAATTCCAGCTGAGCTATATAACATCGTAAAAGATGATGTTGTGAAAGTGATACGCTCAATATGCCAGCAAATTTGGAAACTCAGCAGTGGTCACAGGACTGGAAAAGAGATAAATGGAAAGACATACCCAATTGAATGTGGAGTTCCAGAGAATAACACGGAGAAATAAGAAAGCTGTGTTAAATGAACAATGCAAAGAAACAGAGGAAAACAACAGAATGGGAAAGACTAGAGATCTCTTCAAGAAAATTGAAGATATCAAGGGAACAGTTCATGCAAAGATGGGAACGATAAAGGACAGAGACAGTAATGACCTAAGAGAAGCAGAAAAGATGAAGAAGAGGCGGCAAGAATACACAGAACTGTACAAGATAGATCTTAACAATCAGGGTAAGCACAATGGTGTGGTCACTCACTTAGGCTGGATATCTTGAAGTGTCAATTCAAGTGGGGCTTAGAAAGCATTACTATGAACAAAGCTAGTGGAGGTGATGGAATTCCAGCTGAGCTACTTAAAATCCAAAAATATGATGCTGTTAAAGTGCTGCACTCAATATGTCAGCAAATTTGGAAAACTCAGCAGAGGCCACATGACTGGAAAAGGTCAGTTTTATTCCAATTCCAAAGAAAGGCAATGCCAAAGAATGTTCAAACTACTGTGCAACTGTGCTCATTTCACATGCAAGCAAGGTTATACTCCAAATCCTTCAAGCTAGCCTTCAACATTATGTGAACTGAGAACTTCCAGATGTACAAGCTGGGTTTCAAAGAGGCAGAGGAACCAGAGAACAAACTGTCAACAGTCATCAGATCATGGAGAAAGCAAGAGAGTTCCAGAAAACACCTACTTCTGTTTCATTGACTATGCTAAAGCCTTTGACTGTGTGGATCACAACGAACTGTGGAAAATTCTTAAAGAGATGGGAGGGTCAGACCACTTTACCTGCCTTCTGAGAAAGCTGTATGCAGGTCAAGAAGCAACAGATAGAACTGAATATGGAACGGCCGGTTCAAAATGGAGAAAGGAGTACGTCAAGGCTGTATATTATCACTCTGCTTATTTAACTTATATGCAGAGTATATCATGTGAAATGCCAGGATGAATCAATCACAAGCTGGAATCAAGACTTCTGGGAGAAATATCAACAACTTCAGATATGCAGATAATACCACCCTAATGGCAGAAAGTGAAGAAGAACTAAAGAGCCTCTTGATGAGAGTGAATGAGGAGAGTGAAAAAGGTGGCTTAAAATTCAGCATGTAAAAAATTAAGATCATGGCATTCCATCTCATCACTTCATGGCAAATAGAAGAGGAAAAAGTGGAAGCAGTGGTAGATTTTATTTTCTTGGGCTCCAGACGGTGATTCCAGCCATGAAATAAAAGACACTTGTTCCTTGGAAGAAAAGCTAAGAGAAACCTAGACAGCATATTAAAAAGCAGAGACATCACTTTGCCGACAAGGGTTCGTATGATAAAGCTATGGTTTTTCCAGTAGTCATGTACAGATATAAGAGAGTTGAGCCATAAAGAAGGCTGATTGCTGAAGAACTGATGCTTTTGAAATGTGGTACTGGAGAAGACTCTGAAGAGTCCCTTCAACTGCAAGGAGATCAAACCAGTCAATCCTAAAGGAAATAAACCCTGAATATTCTTTGGAAGGACTGATGCTGAAGCTGAAGCTCCAATACTTTGGGTACCTGGTGTGAAGAGTTGACTCATTGGAAAAGACCCTGATGCTGGAAAAGACTGAAGGTAAAAGGAGAGGAGGGCAACAGAGGACGAGATGGTTAGATAGCATCACCGAATCAATGGACATGAATTAGCAAGCTCAGGGAGATAGTGGAAGACAGAGGATCTTGGCATGCTGCCATCCACTGGGGTTACAAAGAGTCAGACATGACTTAGAGACTGAACAACAACAACAAAGACAAAATTTGCTTCCACATTTTTCTTATATAATGGACAAAAAGGGAAATGGAGAGGGAATGACACAGTTATTTTGCATTCTATTTTATATGGCAGCACCCAAGGATCTGCTTGCCCTTCTCAACTGAACATCAAAAATAAATATAACCAACACATAGTTCTTTAGTGTGTACAAAGTGAGTGCTACATCAAATGACAACTGGGTTATTATTTTTTTTTTTAAGACATCTTAAAGCAGGCATTTCCCTGTGCCTTATCTTCTCCCTCCTTCCCTCTCCTCTGGGGCCCTGCTTCATCTTTTCCTCTCCACCCTTCTCCTCTACAGTGTGGTCTTCCCACCAGCTCTTTCCTCGGGGCCTACAAACATCTCCAAGCTTCTTCTTTCTAAACAGTCTATACATGTGCACAGATCTCTCTGCTTGACCCGCCATCCTTCTCCTCTTCCTACCCAGTTCATCAAAGAGGAGCCTATCCAGCTGCCCCCACCTCATATGCTCCATTCACTGTTGAAATGAAGTGCAGCTTCCAGCTTCAATATTCTCCCAAACCTATCTACTCAAAGTTCACTGCTGGCCTCTTGACCACCACACACATCCTAGTCTCACCGCCTGTCACCTCACCTGCTATAGCAGTAAGAGCTGTCTGCGGTTTTCACTCACTCTTTTTGAAAACCTCTCCTTCCTTGGCCACTAACATCCAGCTGTCTCCGAGTTTGTCTATTGCTGGCATACTTCTTTCTCAGCTTTTTTTGGCCCCCTCCTCCTTAGCTGACCTCTCCTAAGCCTTGCATGGTACAGAGGCCTCAGGTAAGCAAGATCCATCCTGGAGGATCAATAGGAAATCAGGTATGGATTACAAATCTCCCCCCAAGAGGTCTTGAAATCCAACAGGGAGGCAAGGCAAGAAGTCAGAAAACAAAGGCAGGAGTTGGCAAACGAGACTCCTGTGAGGGGAGGTCACATCTCTCTGGCTCTACAGAACCTTAAAGGCATGGCTTGATCTCAGATACCCATGTTTCTCAAGATTCTGTCGTTTACACCTTCTCTATTTCTTGGTTTTTTGTTTCATTTTTTCTCCCACCTTTTCTATTGATTGTCAACACTACCTTCTTAAATATTGAGCTTACTTCCAGGGTTTTGCTTACACACATATAACTTTAATTATCCCAAGTTAAACCTTTAGGAAGAAACTCTTACCTAATTTCGAAATCCTACTTTTCTTTCTAGATTCCTTTCTTGCCCCATCTCCATCACTTTCCCCAAGGGCTCTAAGGCATGTACACCTATTATAAACTTTTCATTTCATATACGAGTTCCCACCAACACCCACTGTGGCATTCCCACACCTTTATAATTCATGACCATCATCAAAAAATTAAATATGGGAAATGTGGAATACTTTTCTGTGTTGTCGCCTGACAAAGTGTTATGCTCTTCACACCTGTGGGTATTTTAAATTCATATTAAAAATTATAAGTTATGTTTTTAAAAACAGGATACTTCTCCTCAGGGTGGTGACCTCAGCTCAAATAATGCAAAGAACATTTAATATCCCTTTCTTATCTTTATTTTTTTTAAATAACAGTTAATTCAGGTGGTGCAGTGGTAAAGAATCCGCCTGCCAATGCAGGAGATACAAGAGACGTGGGTTCGGTCCCTGGGTCAGGAAGATTCCCTGGAGAAGGAAATGGCAACCCACTTCAGTATTCTTGCCTGGGAAATCTCATGGACAGAGGAGCCTGGAGGGCTACATACAGTCCATGGGATCTCAAAGAGTTGGACAAGACTGAGCGACTGAGCACACACCATCCATGTTCTATTTGGAAAAGGGATGTCTGCAAAGCCTTTTATTAAAAAGAATGTTGAACTCTTGTACCAACAGCAAATTTTAAAGCTTTAACCAAGAAGTAAAGTCAGGAAATATGAATGCACCATTTTAGAGAGAGTTCTGTTACAGTACTTCTGTCATGTATGTGGGAGTGTAAGCTGAACTCCATAAGCACTTATAGAGTTAAATAAAAATAGCATGGAAGCAAATCAGTAAAAAAGTACAGGATCTGATATTTTTGAAACGCATCAGATGTCTCTACCTATGGAAAATAGTTACAATTTATATTAGACCATTAAAATTGACTAGATAATACATTTGTTAAAAACAGGTGCGTTCTCTAAAAGAAAAATACTGTTCTCAGGAACCGGTTTATAAATAAATGAAAGTTGAAAATAATCTTGAAAACCTAGCTGCTTGTCTGAAATGGTTTATTCCTCCTTAGGAAAAGCTACTCTTGTCAGATTCTTTGTAAGATTCATCAAATACAATCATTTGCTGGAAATCTAAATCATCATTTAAAATTATTTCACTGGAAAATACAGAGCAGGAAAAATAAACTTACATCTCTTGATTACTGCTCTAATTGATGACAAGGGTCCTTGGCTAGAAAAAGAAAGAAAAAAAAAGTTATTACACATTCATTCATTAATCTTTTTAAAGCAGAATCATTTATAATGCCAGATCATTTCTGGGATGCAAATAGCTACAAGCAGCCAGTTTGATATATTAGTTACTGGACTATCATATTTACAAAACACAAATTAAAAAACTTTAAAAATTGCCTTTGAGGGACTTCCTTGGCAGTGCAGTGGTTAAGAATCTGCATTCCTACTGCAGGGGGCACGTTTTGATCCCTGGTCAGGTAACTAAGATCCTGCGTGCCTTGCAATGCGACCAAAAAAAAAAAAAAAATTGCCTCTGCTATTTAAGATGCTTTATGAGAATTGAGGAGGCTGGTAGAAGTAAAATTTGGCCTTAAAACTGTTTTTTTTTTAATTTTTAAAAATAATTGTATTTATTTTCCCTTTTGGTCTCGCTGGGTCTTTGGTGCTTTGTGCAGGCGTTTTCTAGGTGCGGCAAGCGGAGGCCGCCCTTTGCTGTGGTGCACAGGTGTCTCTGGCCTCTGCGGAGCACAGGCTCTAGGTGTGCTTCAGTAGCTGCAGCACACGGGCTCGGTACTTGTGGCACGTGGGTTAAGTTGCTCTGCGGGATATGGAATCTTCCTGGCCCAGGGATCAAACCTGTGTTCCTGCACTGGCAGGTGGATTCTTCTCCACTGTGCTACCATGGAAGCCCTTAAAATGGTTTTCATACTTCTGTATAGAGAATCTTCCAGTAAACTTCTGGACATAGTTTAAAGTCAGGTAGTAATTACATGGCACCCAAAACAATTTTGACCATCTATATCTCTTTTGCGGAGAAGGCAATGGCACCCTACTCCAGTACTCTTGCCTGGAAAATCCCACGGACGGAGGAGCCTGGTGGGCTGCAGTCCATGGGGTCGCACAGAGTCTGACACGACTGAGCGACTTCACTTTCACCTTTCACTTTCATGCATCGGAGAAGGAAATGGCAACCCACTCCAGTGTTCTTGCCTGGAGAATCCCAGGGACAGGGAAGCCTGATGGGCTGCCGTCTATGGGGTCGCACAGAGTCGGACACGACTGAAGCGACTTAGCAGCAGCAGCAGCATATCTCTTTTGTGTTTTGACATTAGAATTCCTGTCTTCTACATCACATCAAAATAGATCATTTTTATAATCAATTTGCCTTGGCTCGGATGGTAAAGAATCTGCCTACAATGTGGAAGACCTGAGTTTGATCCCAGGGTCAAGAAGATCTCCTGGAGAAGTAAATGGCTATCCGCTCCAGTATTCTTGCCTGGAGAATTCCATGGACAGAGGAGCCTGGAGGGCTGCAGTCCACTGGGTCGCAGTCAGACACAACTGAGCGATTGACACTTTCACCTTTACTTTTTTATTGACCTAAAGACCGACAGCATTTATTCCTAAGATTAGAATTACAAACATCACTACCTAAAAAGAACAGTCTTCTGCTTGCTCTGGGTTTTGTTCAGTAGCTGGTTGGTCCTGGCTGCCCCTGATTATGTGACCTTGGCTGAGTCACAGAAGCCTTGTGAGCCTCATCTTACTGGCCGAAACCATCTGGCTGCAAAGGGTAATACTATTAACACTAGTTTGTACGGTTGCTTGTTCATTTGTTTCTTGTCTTTATTCAAACCAGCTGGATTGTCTTTGGAATCATTTAGAAAAAATATACAACCATGAAATTTTAATGATACGATTCAGGAAAAAATACTTGTTTAAAAATTCCTCATTTTTTTGAATGCTTTTTTAAAAATGTATACGTATTTTCCAGTTTATGCTCTTTTAAAGTTTATGCCTGTAGTATTCTATATAAATCCCCTTGCTAGATAGATAAAACTTCAAGAAGACACAATGATATGTCAGTTCAGTTTATAGGAGGAATACATTTAAGCATATACTATTATACTAGAGAAGGAAGAAAAAAAAAAGAAAAACAGTTTAGCAGCTCTCCAATATCATGATGGTAGGACCATAATTAAAAGTATAGTATTTTCAGCAATATTTATTTTTTTAAAAAAGGTTCTTGAAGGCTTTCTGTAAAAAACTACTTGAAAAAAGATTGATATATGGTGACGTAGAAGTGATATTAATAACAGCACTAAAATACAAGTATGTTGACTGAAGTTTTAAGAAGAAACTTCTTGGTGCAAAACTGGAGAGACTGCATGTTAACATCATGTTGACTTAGATATTAGCAATTAAAAGGATCAGAATCAGTACTTAAAAGCAGGGCCAAAAAAGTCGAAGTTTCATGTATGTGTCCAGGGTACAATGGATATAATCAAATGCCTACACGTAGTAATCTTATTTAATACCACTGATTTTATAGGATGTTAGATGCTAAAGCTGAAACTCCAGTACTTTGGCCACCTCATGCGAAGAGTTGACACTGGAAAAGACTCTGATGCTGGGAGGGATTGGGGGCAGGAGGAGAAGGAGACAACAGAGGATGAGATGGCTGGATGGCATCACTGACTCGATGGATGTGAGTTTGAGTGAACTCTGGGAGTTGGTGATGGACAGGGAGGCCTGCTGCTGCTGCTGCTGCTAAGTCGCTTCAGTCGGGTCCGACTCTGTGCAACCCCATAGACGGCAGCCCACCAGGCTCCCCCGTCCCTGGGATTCTCCAGGCAAGAACATTGGAGTGGGTTGCCATTTCCTTCTCCAAAGCATGAAAGTGAAAAGTGAAATCGAAGTCGTTCAGTCACGTCAGACTCTTCATAACCCCATGGACTGCAGCCTACCAGGCTCCTCCGTCCACGGGATTTTCCAGGCAAGAGTACTGGAGTGGGGTGCCATTGCCATTTCGGCAGGGAGGCCTGGCGTGCTGAATGAAATTCAATTTGCATGTCGCAAAGAGTCAGAAATGACTGAGTGACTGAACTGAACTGATGACACTTTGTTATCTATATGAAGGAGAAAGGCATATTGACTGGGGTGGAACATGGTAGGAGGTGTTAGGGTTAAACTGTTCCCCCGCCCCAACCAAAAAATATGCTGAATTCCTAATCCCTAGTACCTCAGAGAGTGACCTTATTTAGGAATAAGGTCAGTACAGATGTCATTACTATAGTCAAGATGAGGTCATCCTAGAGTGGGGTGGGCCCGATTCCAACGTTACTGGTGTCCTTACAGGCAGCCCATGTGAAGACAGAGGCCCACAGGGAAAGCGCTGTGTGACAGGAGGCAGGGAGATGGGAAGCCGCTGCCAGCTGCGGAATGCCGAAGATACCGCAGACCCCCAGAAGCTAGGAAGAGGCAAGGGAGGACTCCCCTGTGGCTCTCAGGGGAAGAACGACCCCTCTTGACAGGCTGGATTTCAGTCTCCTAGGCACCCCACCCCAGTACTCTTGCCTGGAAAATCCCATGGACGGAGGAGCCTGGTAGGCTGCAGTCCATGGGGTCGCTAAGAGTCGGACACGACTGAGCGACTTTGCTTTCACTTTTCACTTTCATGCATTGGAGAAGGAAATGGCAACCCACTCCAGTGTTCTTGCCTGGAGAATCCTGGGGACGGAGGAGCCTGGTGGGCTGCCGTCTATGGGGTCGCACAGAGTCGGACACGACTGAGCGACTTAGCAGCAGCAGCAGCAGACTCCAGAACTGTGAGACAACATACTTCTGTCGTAACTCACCCAGTTTGTTAGGGCAGCCTCTAGAGTGCTGAGTGGGAGTGATAATTCATGGAGCTGAATACTTCCTGTATTTTTCTGTATGTTAACATTTAAATTAAAACGTGAGTCAGGAATTCCCTGGTGGTCCAGTCCTTCAGACTGTGCTTTTATTAGCAAGGGTGAAGGTTCAATCCCTGGTTGGTGGACTAGGATCCCACAAGCTGTTGTGGGGGTGGAGGTTGGGGGCGCTAGAAACCTTGTTACAAAATTGAATTCTGACTGAGATGAGCTCAGGTTCTTCAAGTCTCAAGACTTGCAGCATAATGTTTAGACTAGATCTAGAAACCAATCAACATCTTATTTCTGGTTTAAAGTTCTGCTTTAGTGGTTGACAGGTTCTGTGGAACAGAGAATAAAAAAGAAGGCCTGTGGTCAAATGCAGGTCTATGGGAATCAGTTTTGGGACATGCTGGAGTAGCCTCCAGGCTGTGTGGTGCATACAATACAATTTCTGTACCTCAGATGTAGCTGTGGTTGAAAAACCCATGGTTTTGCAGATGTCCCCTTATCTCCACCTTTCTGCAAAGCCCAGGCTACAGGTGAAGGTACCACTCCATAGCCTTAAAAGAAGACCTTATGGGAATCCTACTCAGCACAGTTCAGGTTTCTGTCCCAATGGGAACACCCAGGTAGGAGAGCCACCACGGAGCAGCAGGTATGGTCACCTGACCTCTGATTAAAGAAGCGGGCAGCAGAGCCTGTTGTGGATCCAACTGCCCATATTCACTTCCAGCGCCTCCGCTTGGCAGCTGGTGCAACTTTGTGCAGATTAAATTCCTTAGCTTCTCCAAGGAACAGTATTTCCTCACGTATAAAAGCACAGATAACTCAACTCCCTCACAAGGTTGCTGTGAAGATTAAGAGGGAGAAACCATTAAAGCAGTAGACTCCAACCTCCAGGATCTAGTGTCTGATGATCTGAGGTGGAGCTAATGTAATAATAATAGAAATAAGGTGTGCAATAAATGTAATATGCTAGAATAACCCCCAAACCACTCCACCCCACCCTCACCTGCCCGGGTCCATGGAAAAACTATCTTCCACAAAACTGATTACTGGTGCCAGGAAGGTTGGGGACTGCTGTATGGAAGCATTTGATACAACCCCTGGAATGAAGCATGTGTTCATTAAATACAAGTCGCCGTGAGCGTGATTCGTTTGTTCATAATCTTTGGGGGCATCACAAAACATCTAACAACACATATAAACCTTGACAAGTTTTCATTCTGGGGTCTGACAGCCTGTAGAGAGGGGGCCTAACACTTTACATTTTTAAGAGATTGTTTTCCTCGAGGCTTACTTTGCTCTTCTCTGATTTTTGCTGTTCAGAAGGAACCTGAGACCAGACCAACTCCTCCGTGACAAAACACAGGACTGCAGAGGTGCGTCTTCACTCCATTTTAATTTTACAAGCCTGTGTCCTGGCCCCTGGCAGAGCTGACCCAGATCTTTTGCCTTATGCTTTTCAAGCACTGCTGCCCTATTAATAGGAGTCCTCGCTCTCAGTGCAGTGGATAACCCAGTCCAGAGTATGAGAATCATGGATCTTCTAGAGGAAAATGAAGGGTTGGGGAAATGGCTTTTGGATCCTGAGGAGGAGAACCAAAAGTTTGGGTCAAGAGAGAACTGTCTCAGGCCTGACTGCTGCTTTGGATTTCTCTTCCTCCAGGACTCTGGGGGTCCCCCTCCGTCTTTTCTTCCCGCTTTCCCCCCAAAACCCCTCTTGGCCTGTGCTGTAGGATCACTGTCTCCTGCTGCTTTTGCACAAAACCTTGCTTAGTGGTTAAGAAGGTACTTTTAAAAAAGAAAATTGCATTTTAAAAATGAGTTTCTCAGCATAATGAAATGAGATTCCAGTGATGAATATAATGATGAGAATAGCTTATTATCTGTGTGCCAAACATAATTTTGAAAATGAGGGGGAAACAGGCTTAGAGGTTAGGGCTTTAGTCACACAGCTGGAAAGTGACAGAAAGTGAGTCACTCTGCTGCTGCTGCTAAGTCGCTTCAGTCACACTGTGTGCGACACCAGAGACAGCAGTCCACCCAAATCCCCCGTCCCTGGGATTCTCCAGGCAAGAACACTGGAGTAGGTTGTCATTTTCTTCTCCAATGCATGAAAGTGAAAAGTGAAAGTGAAGTTGCTCAGTCGTGTCCGACTCTTAGTGACCCCATGGACTACAGCCCACCAGGCTCCTCCGTCCATGGGATTTTCTAGGCAACAGTACTGGAGTGGGGTGCCATTGCCTTCTCAGTCGCGTCCAACTCTTTGCAACCCCATGGACTATCCAGTCCATGGAATTCTCCAGGCCAGAATACTGGAGTGGGTAGCATTTCCCTTTTCCAGTGGACCTTTCCGACCCCGGAATCAAACCGGGGTCTCCTGCACTGCAGGCGGATTCTTTACCAACTGAGCTGTCAGATAAGTCCCATATGAGGGAAAGTGACAGAGGCAGATGTGAACTCACTTCAGTCTGAGTATAGTCCAAACGTCTCTAATTCAGGCTTGGGTGGGTGGGTAAAAGTTTCTGAATAGTCCACAAAGTTCAATATGTAGGCAAATTACTTCTAGGTATAAAACCTGCCCCCTAGATTTCATACAGATTCTGTAGATACAGGAAAGAACAAAATAAAAGTTGCTAAGTATGATGTTTAATGTTGTCAATAACAACAAACAATGGTCATTCTTAATCTCATCTAAGAAAACCCAACCCCTCCTTATTTTGGGTCACATTTTATTTATTAATGTAACAGTAAAATAGATTCTAAAAAATATTTACACAACCTTCAAAGTAACTGTTTGTTCCTAGGTTTAAATCCATCCTTCTCCCTGCCCCTCACTTTGCTAAGGAAAAAACCGTTTCCACAAATCCAGGAGCTGCTGGATTTGGTCTCTTTGGTAAACAAATGAGAATGATGCCCGCCAGTGCCATCATCATCACCACACAGGTTTTTGGAGATCCTCTGTCTTCAGAGGGAACTGAAAATATCTCTAAAAATGCATTCTTTATAAAAATCCTCAATACATGCCATGGGCATATAGTTAAAGTACCAGTCAATAAAGACATCAGCTTAACAAGGAGTTAAGTTAATGTGATCCAGAGGTACAGCCCTCCAGTCAACTTGATAAAGCTGCCACTGAATATAAACTTTATCTCGTGGTAACATTTTCTCTGAAGGCTCTCAACATTTGGATGGATTCATCTCCACCTCCCAGTAGAAAGGTTCAACCAGATTGGTGTGATTTTTGCAGGTTGAAAGAGGTATTCTGTCCCATCCATTCACTCATACATTCAATATTTATTACATGTATAACATGTATCAGGCACCAGACATGCCTTGAAAGCACAGACTCTGACCTTGGTGAGAAAGACAAATGTCAGAAGTGCTTTGCTATTCACAGTATACGGGGCGGGGGAGTGGGGGGCACAAAGTGCTATGAGTGCAGAGAAGGTGTCCATCACTCAATCGTGGCGTCTGACACATGACATGTATCTTGACTGAGCCTGAAGAACTTGAGAAGGGAAGCAGGAGTGAAGAGACGGCTGCTCACAAGCTAAGCGCAGCACATGAAGAAGCCATGGTAAGAGAGAAGAAGGATGTGGATGCAGATGCCACGCTGAAGGATGTGGGAACATGCTAGAGGGGACTGTTGACGCCAGCATGACCAGTCAGGTTAAACACTGACAATACATGGTCAAGGATATGACAGCAAATTGTTTCAAAAATCAAGTAGGAATTTGTTTGGGACATCTCCCTAGAATAAACATCGTTGACTATAGCTACTCTGTATGCACCAGCCATGATGTTATGGCATGTCTGACTTTTTAAGAGTTCATGAATAAATCCCGGAATGCTGGTATTATATGTCTTGAATTGTGGAAAGATCTACATTTTTATGGATGATAAGACTAACATGTTAATATTTTAAAAGATAAGTAATGAGTAGATTTAGGAAAAAGAAGATAAAAATGAGCAAGACTAGATTTCTGAAAGGGCCAGAAAGACATTGGAGTAGTCTAGGATGCCTTATTCAAAAGTATGTTTATTCATTTATGAAGCTCTAGCTATGTACCTGGCATTCTGCCACAAACTACGGATACTAATGTTGATAATACATAATCTCTTCCCTCAAGAAATATGCAGTCTTTTTGGCAAGATCAACAAATGAAAGATATAAACAGAATGTGACCGAAAAAATGTTATGCAAGGTATTACGGGAGCTCAGAAGAGGGGTGTCTAAATTTAGCCCTGGGAGCTATGAGGAAGACACAGTGCTGATGCTTGAGTAGAACTAATGCAAGTTTTCTCAACTTTGGTACTATCGACATTTGTTAAAGGGGCCGGGGTGGGGGTTATCCTGTGTGTAACAGAAGATTAGCAGCATTCTTGACCTATACCTGCTAGAAGCTAAAAACATATGGTCCCCTACCTCCAACACTTGTGACAACCCCAAATGTCTCTGTTGTTTTTCAGCCACCCAGTTGTGTCTGATTCTTTGTGACCCCATGGACTGCAGCATGCCAGGCCTCCCCTTCACAGATAACTGCCTTGCCGTGGCGAAGGCGCTTGCATAACTCAGTGAAGCTATGAGCCATGTATGGGCCTTGGGTGTAGGGCCACCCAAGACCAAGTGTTCACTGCAATGGTTCAAATGCATGCTCTTCACACCTGTTGGTATCCTCAATTCATACTCAATATTATGTTATGTTTTTAAATAGAAAAATTATCCTCAGCTGAACTAGTAAGCCAATGACAACAAAATGGAGTAACGGTATTTATATGGATAGGAAAGAAGTTGGCTTTGCCATTTCCAGTTGCCAAGTTGATGGTGGCAGCAGTGGGATCAAATGGGGTGGGAGTGGAGGCTTGATCTGAGGGAACAGCACAAAGCCAGCGATTAGAAGAGAAGAAAGAAGAGAAATTTCTAGCACCAAGAACAGCCTTTGAAAAGTGGTGCTATCACCATGTCAGGTGAAAAATTAGTCTTACTAAGAAGGAACACAAGAAGTCAGTCATTCTATGAACATAACCTTTTTAAGTCAGGTGTTTATAAACCAAGTCAGGTGTTTATGTGCACTGCTTTTTCCTTTTTTTTTTTTTTTTTTACGATATTCATTTCAGGACTACAGTAAACCTTCACTTGCTGTATTGCAGAAAAAAATCATTACATATACTTTTATAAGCAGAGCATTGGGCCAACCCGTATTTGTCTCTTAAAACAGAGAGTGATAGTGTTATAGAATAACAAAAATACCTGTGCTTTCATCTTTTGTGTGCATCACTCAAATTTTTTATCACCCTACATTACCTGCTAGATTAAAACAATATCATGTAATGGGGAAATAAAGTATGAGTTAGTAAATAACACTTAGCACTAAGACACATATAAAGCTATGATGCCATTTTTAAAGCGTCTAAATTAATATTATGATCACAATATGTAAGGCCAAATTTGATAAACTGTGGGGAATGGAAAAAATATGTGTAGTTACCTGAAACTAATGAAAACAAATTATGTTTTAGCTCTAAAACTCTAATTAGCTTCCATAAAGTTGGGGTATGGCAAGGAGAATGAGTTCCTCCTTCAGACTTAGAAAATAAAGATTAGTAAAGAAAAATTATTGAGATCTAATTAGAATGGTTTTTACTAAAGTTAAAAGCTATAATGAAACTACAAAATACTTCTATTATTAATAATACTGTCAAAGCCTTAAAAAAAGTTATGTGAGTCCTGAGTTCATTAACTTTTTCATCACATTGACAGCTCCACTATAATCACTGAGATCTGTAACATAACATCGTTATATCAGGTTATTTTTCTATTGAATCTTTTTAAAGACAAGAAAATCATTTGTATAACTTTTATTCATATTCTTGGTTTCATGACAAAAAAGTTAATATATATCTGAATGAGTTTCATTAATATACTTTATCTATTATAAAATTTGTAAAATGAGTTCTATTGACAGTGTAGCTGTGAGCATGAACAACAAACAGGTAGAGAGAAAGCAAACAGGATGCGTGATATACCTGCCAGGGCATCATGACTGCAGTGGGAAAAGGAAAGAATTTGGAGCCAGCCAGAGGCCTGCTTCCGAGAACGCAATGGCACCCCACTCCAGTCCTCTTGCCTGGAGAATCCCATGGACAGAAGAGCGTGGTGGGCTGCAGTCTATGGTGTCACACAGAGTCGGACATGACTGAAGCGACTCAGCAGCAGCAGCAGCAGAGGCCTGCTTTCCTATTTGTGTGCATGCTTAGTTGCTCAGTTGTGTCTGACTCTTTGCAACCCCATGGACTGCAGCCCGCCAGGCTCCTCTGTCCACAGAATTTTCCAGGCAAGAATACTGGAGTGGGTAGAGCTCAGCCTATGTACTCACTTACTGGAATATTTCTTATCTGTAATATATGGATACCAATGCCCATCTTTTGGCTTGTTACTAAAACTGAATGACCAAAAAGAAAAAAAAGGAAAACCTACATAAAATATACAGCACAGAGCTTGGCACATCTGGGCCTTCCCTAATGGTTCGGAGGTTGAGTCCACCTTCCAGTGCAGGATACGTGGTCCCTGGTGTGGGAACTAAGATCCCACACGCTGCAGGGCAACCAAGCACACACGCTACAGTTAAAGAAGCCCGAGCACTGCAGTGAAGAGCCCACGCAGCCAAAAGGAAAAAAAAAGGAGGCTCTATTCTTCTGCCCTATTTCCCAGCACACAAGTTTCTGGAGTCCATAATGAGCCCCGAAGAATCGATGCTTTTGAACTGTGGTGTTGGAGAAGACTCTTGAGAGTCCCTTGGACTGCAAGGAGATCCAACCAGTCCATTCTGAAGGAGATCAGCCCTGGGATTCCTTTGGAAGGAATGATGCTAAAGCTGAAACTCCAGTATTTTGGCCACCTCATGCGAAGAGCTGACTCATTGGAGAAGACTCTGATGCTGGGAGGGATTGGGGGCAGGAGGAGAAGGGGACGCCAGAGGATGAGATGGCTGGATGGCATCACTGACTCGATGGATGTGAGTCTGAGTGACCTCCGGGAGTTGGTGATGGACAGGGAGGCCTGGCGTGCTGCGGTTCATGGGGTCGCAAAGAGTCGGACACGACTGAGCAACTGATTTGATCTGATCTGATCTGATTCTTCTGCCCTATTTCCCAGCACACAAGTTTCTGGAGTCCATAATTACACCAAGCTAAAATTTTGTGGCGATGCCCTGCCAACACCAGTTGGGCTGCCCAGTAGTTATCCCAACCCTGCCTTATAAATTCAAATAACTGACTATTCACATTTCAGTTGCAATTATTATTCACAACTTAACAACCATTCTGAGCTTCACAATGCACGCTTCTCATGTACCTAATCTCTTTTGAAGCTGAAGCAATAATAAAGCTGAAAGAACAAAGCAGATCTACAGGCTTTCTTGAGCACTGTATTTTCCCCACTAAGAACACAGATCCCTGCTCCTTTAGGTCATCCTTCCCATGATGTTTTTCACTAAACGGGCACGGTGATCAGTGGCTCTGCAGTTTCATATTTCTTTAGCTCTATTAAAAAAGAAATCTCTCAAAAGTGTTCAAAGATCCTAGAAGAGGCTTTTAACTCGACTGTTAATAACTAAAGTACATTTAAGATTAGAATATGTTGCCCCATTCTTTCCCACGCTTTCTTTTTTCTTATTTTTCCCACACGTGCGTGTCTTGATTTCCTATTTACACTGTAAACTTCTCAAGGAGAGACACGATGATCTTCCACTTGTTTTTACAGTGCAGCTTAGTGCGAGTCACAGGCTCACTGAACTACTGAGAATTCAATCCTACTCACAGGGAGAGACACAATAGCATGAATAGCACAGGTGATCCCACCTACAATCTACCTAATAAGCAAATCCCCAGAAATAATTTCACTGCTGGCTTGGTTCTGCTCGTTTGTTACATTTTGTTGTATGCACATCTTGCCAAAAGTGTCTGGGCCTGATGCTTAAAAATAGGATTTTTTCATACAAAATGTCACCTTGATAAGCATCTAGTGTTCAGTGAAGAACAGAACTCTCTCCTAACAGTAGATGGAAAACTCTCTTATTAAGAGATGGTATCCATCGTGGCACCCAATTTGGCAACTTTAAGTGTCAATTAATGGAATTTTAGCAATAATTCTGCCTATTCGCAGGTTTTCACCATATGCTATCTTTAGAATCTGTCTCTCTATAAGTTAAGCCTCTGGTAATTCCCAACCAATAAGCAGCACATCACTGATGTGCTGCTAAACTTCAAACCATGACCCATACACAGTAGTACACAGTGATGTTAATCAGATGCAACCGTGAGTTACGTTATTTGATGCAGAGCGTGTACAACTTGCCCCGAGAAGAGGAACAGGCATAATGTCATGTCAGCACCTAAGAAAGGTGGCGTTTACTGAAGCATGTAAGAACAGGATCTTCAGCACAATCTTAAGATGTTAACACAAAAAGGTTGAAAATGGGTTTGATGTATAACTGTGTTCAATAAACATCTATTGAATGAACCAAGGAAACAGTAACCAGAATAAATCTTTTCTGGTTTATATCTTTCTTCTATGGTCAACCAAAAGTGATCTATAGAACAAGTTTACATAGAAAACACAGGCTTCCCTGGTAGCTCAGCGGGTAAAGAATCTGCCTGCAATGCAGGAGACCCTGGTTCAATTCTTGGTTGGGAAGAGCCTCTGGAGAAGGGATAGACTACCTACTCCAGTATTCTCGGGCTTCCCTGGTGGCTCAGGTGTTAAGTTAAAGAATCTGCTTACAATGCGGGAGACCTGGGTTTGATCCCTGAGTTGGGAAGATCCCCTGGAGAAGAGAAAAGCTACCCACTCCAGTGTTCTGGCCTGTCCATATATAGCAATGTATGGAATGTCATGATCCCATTCTATATATAGTCCATGGGGTTGCAAAGAATCGGACGCAATTGAGCGACTTTCACTTTCATGTAGAAAACCTAAAAAGCCAAATAGGGCTTAAATTTACTTCTCCATTTGCTGGATATTTGGAGAAGGAAATGGCAACCCACTCCAGGGTTCTTGCCTGGAGAATCCCAGGGACGGAGGAGCCTGGTGGCTGCCGTCTATGGGGTCACACAGAGTCGGACAGGACTGAAGCGACTTAGCAGCAACAGCAGCAGTTGCTGGATATATAGCAATCAGATCAGATCAGTCGCTCAGTCGTGTCCGACTCTTTGCGACCCCATGAACCGCAGCACGCCAGGCCTCCCTGTCCATCACCAGCTCCCGGAGGTCACTCAGACTCGCATCCATCGAGTCAGTGATGCCATCCAGCCATCTCATCCTCTGTCGTCCCCTTCTCCTCCTGCCCTCAATCCCTCCCAGCATCAGAGTCTTCTCCAATGAGTCAACTCTTCGCATGAGGTGGCCAAAATACTGGAGTTTCAGCTTTAGCATCATTCCTTCCAAAGAAATTCCAGGATTGATCTCCTTCAGAATGGACTGGTTGGATCTTCTTGCAGTCCAAGGGACTCTCAAGAGTCTTCTCCAACACCACAGTTCAAAAGCATCAATTCTTCGGCGCTCAGCCTTCTTCACAGTCCAGCTCTCACATCCATACATGACCACAGGAAAGACCATAGCCTTGACTAGGCGAACCTTTGTTGGTAAAGTAATGTCTCTGCTTTTGAATATGCTATCTAGGTTGGTCATAACTTTCCTTCCAAGGAGCAAGCGTCTTTTAATTTCATGGCTGCAGTCACCATCTGCAGTGATCTTGGAGCCCAGAAAAACAAAGTCTGACACTGTTTCCACTGTTTCCCCATCTATTTCCCATGCAGTGATGGGACCAGATGCCATGATCTTCGTTTTCTGAATGTTGAGCTTTAAGCCAACCTTTTCACTCTCCACTTTCACTTTCATCAAGAGGCTTTTTAGCCCCTCTTCACTTTCTGCCATAAGAGTGGTGTCATCTGCATATCTGAGGTTATTGATATTTCTCCCGGCAATCTTGATTCCAACTTGTGTTTCTTCCAGTCCAGCATTTCTACAGGAGGCTTAATTTTTATGATTAGAAGTTATTTGTTGGTTCAGTTCAGTTCAGTTGCTCAGTCGTGTCCAACTCTTCACGACCCCGTGAATCGCAAAGTATGAAATTCCAGAGAAACATCTACTTCTGCTTCATTGACTATGCTAAAGCTTTTGACTGTGTGGATCACAACAAACTGTGGAAAATTCGGAAAGAGATGGGAGTACCAGAACACCGTATCAGTCTCTTGAGAAACTATGTGGGTCAAGAAGCAACAGCTAGAACCAGACATGGAACAACTGACAGTTCAAAATTGAGAAAGGAGTGCAACAAGGCTGCATATTGTCAACCTGCTCATTTAACTTCTATGCAGAGTACATCATTTGAAATGCCAGGCTGGATGAATCACAAACTGGACTGGGGAAAATATCAACAACCTCACATATGTAGATAATACCACTCTAATGGCAGAAAGTGAAGAGGAACTAAAGAGCCTCTTCATGAGGGTGACATAGGAGAATGGAAAAGCTGGCTTAAAACTCAACATTTAAAAAATTACGATCATGGCGTTCAGTCCCATCATTTCATGGCAAATAGAAGGAGAAAAAGTGGAAGCAGTGACATATTTTATTTTCTTGGATTCCAAAATCACTGTGTTCAGTGACTGTAACCATGAAATTAAAAGATGCCTGCTCTTTGAAGAAAAGCTATGGCAAACTTAGCGTCTTAAAAAGCAGAGATACCACTTTGCTGAAAAAAGTCTGTGTAGTCAAAGCTATGGTTTTTCCAATAGTCATGTGTGGATGTGAGAGTTGGACCATAAAGAAGGCTGAGTGCCAAAGAATTGATGCTTTTGAACTGTGTTGTTGGAGAAGACTCTTGAAAGTCTCTTGGACTTATATCAAACCAGTCAATCCTAAAGGAAATCAACCCTGAATATGCATTGGAAGACTTGATGCTGAAACTGAAACTCTAATATTTTGGCTACCTGATGCGAAGAGCCAACTCTTTGGAAAAGACCCTGATGCTAGGGAAAGAGTGAAGGCAAAAGAATAGGGCAGCAGAGGATGAGGTGGTTAGATAGCATCACCGACTCAATGGACATGAATTTGAGCAAACTCCGGGAGACAGAGGAAGACAGAGGAGCCTGATGTGCTGCAGTCCATGGAGTTCCAAAGTGTCTGCCACGATGTAGCAACTGAACAACAACATAAGCAGGAAAAGATCACAACATTCTAAAAAAGTGTCCATGATATGCGAGGACAGAGTGAGGGATAATAAAACGCTGAACATGTGGCAGTTTCAGCTTGAAGCACTGCAAACATCCACAGACTGATTTTGCAAACTTTTCTCCTCTTAGCTGATGATGTCTTTATTTCTGACCAAAAGACAGGTATGTACCCAACAAAGAGAACAATTTTAATTTTCAACTGAGAACTTTAATGCTTATTTTACCCTAGGTATTATGCTAGATATCAAAAGATAAGATCTATGACTAGGACACGGTCCCTGGTTGTAAGACGCTCACGGTTTAGTCAAAAGCCTATGGACTGAAGCGCACAATATGTACTTCTGCTTTTCTTAAGATAGTCTTTCATAGACTGGGTACCTTTATTAAAGGTATTCTGTTGCTTTATTTCCTCTACTAGTCTATAAACTCCTTCCCAGGCAGAGTCGGACACAAGTGAAGCAACTTAGCAGCAGCAGCAGCAGGCAATGTACATATTGGAAAGATGTTACATATAAACCTTAAATTTTAAAAAATTATGGACAATTAAAAAAAAATTAAGACAACTTTTAAAGTACTTTTGGCATGTTCAGATTCCATGCCATAAAGTATTTCAGATCATAAGTAAAGAACAAGTCTCCTAAAGAGTAGTGACTAATACAGTTCTTCTTGTTGTTCTTCAAGCTTATTTTTATTTTCTTGAAGTAACACATAATGTCACTTTAGAAACCAGATAGAGGGAGGAGCTAAGATGGCGGACGAGTAAGACGGGGAGAATACTTTCTCCTCCACAAATCCATTAAAAGAACATTTGAATGCTGAATAAACTCAATAAAACAACTTCTGAATGCCGGCAGAGGACATCAGGCACTTAGAAAGACAACTTATTGTCTTCAAAACGAGAAAACGAGCCCTGCGGTAACTCCTTTTGCGGAGAACTAAGAGCGCCCCGCCGGCTGCGTCGCGCACTAAGAGCGCCCCGCCGGCTGCGTCGCGCACTAAGAGCGCGGCCGAGAGGAGCTACCCCCACGACCGAGGAAGGACGGCGGTGAGGGCCAGTGCACTAAGCACGGCCGAGAAGAGCTACCCCACGACCGAGGTCAGGAAGGGCGGCGGTGAAGAGAGACCCCCTCGTCCAAGGTAAGGTGCGATGGCTGTGCTTTGCTGGCCGGGAGCAGCCAGGAGCAGCCGGGATGAGATACCCCACGCCCAAGGTAAGAGAAACCCGAGTAAGACAGTAGGTCTTGAAAGAGGGCATCAGAGGGCAAATACACTAAAAACATTCTCACAGATAACTAGTCAGTCTAATCACACAAGGACCACACCCTTGTCTAACTCAATGAGATTAAGCCATGCCCGAGGGGCAACTTGGGATGGGCGGGTCATGATGGAGAGATATGACAGGGTGTGGTCCGCTGGAGAAGGGAATGGCAAACCACTTCAGTATTCTTGCCTTGAGAACCCCATGAACAGTATGAAAAGACAAAATGATAGGATACTGAAAGAGAAACTCCCCAGGTCAGTAGGGGCCCAATATGCTACTGGAGATCAGTGGAGAAATAACTCCAGAAAGAATGAAGGGATGGAGCCAAAACAAAAAGAATACCCAGCTGTGGATGTGTCTGGTGATAGAAGCAAAGTCCGATGCTGTAAAGAGCAATATTGCATAGGAACCTGGAATGTCAGGTCCATGAATCAAGGCAAATTGGAAGTGGTCAAACAAGAGATGGCAAGAGTGAATGTCAACATTCTAGGAATTAGCGAACTAAAATGGACTGGAATGGGTGAATTTAACTCGGATGACCATTATATCTACTACTGTGGGCAGGAATCCCTCAGAAGAAATGGAGTGGCCATCATGGTCAACAAAAGAGTCCGAAATGCAGTACTTGGATGCAATCTCAAAAACGATAGAATGATCTCTGTTCGTTTCCAAGGCAAACCATTCAATGTCACAGTAATCCAAGTCTATGCCCCAACCAGTAACGCCGAAGAAGCTGAAGTTGAAAGGTTCTATGAAGACCTACAAGACCTTTTAGAACTAACACCCAAAAAAGATGTCCTTTTCATTATAGGGGACTGGAATGCAAAAGTAGGAAGTCAAGAAACACCTGGAGTAACAGGCAAATTTGGCCTTGGAACACGGAATGAAGCAGGGCAAAGACTAATAGAGTTTTGCCAAGAAAATGCACTGGTCATAGCAAATACCCTCTTCCAACAACACAAGAGAAGACTCTATACATGGACATCACCAGATGGTCAACACCGAAATCAGATCGATTATATTCTTTGCAGCCAAAGATGGAGAAGCTCTATACAATCAGCAAAAACAAGACCAGGAGCTGACTGTGGCTCAGACCATGAACTCCTTATTGCCAAATTCAGACTGAAATTGAAGAAAGTAGAGAAAACTACTAGACCATTCAGGTATGACCTAAATCAAATCCCTTATGATTATACAGTGGAAGTGAGAAATAGATTTAAGGGCCTAGATCTGATAGATAGAGTGCCTGATGAACTATGGAATGAGGTTCGTGACATTGTACAGGAGACAGGGATCAAGACCATCCCCATGGAAAAGAAATGCAAAAAAGCAAAATGGCTGTCTGGGGAGGCCTTACAAATAGCTGTGAAAAGAAGAGAAGCGAAAAGCAAAGGAGAAAAGGAAAGATATAAACATCTGAATGCAGAGTTCCAAAGAATAGCAAGAAGAGATAAGAAAGCCTTCTTCAGTGATCAATGCAAAGAAATAGAGGAAAACAACAGAATGGGAAAGACTAGGGATCTCTTCAAGAAAATCAGAGATACCAAAGGAACATTTCATGCAAAGATGGGCACAATAAAGGACAGAGATGGTGTGGATCTAACAGAAGCAGAAGATATCAAGAAGAGGTGGCAAGAATACACAGAAGAACTGTACAAAAAAGAGCTTCAAGACCCAGATAATCATGATGATGTGATCACTGACCTAGAGCCAGACATCTTGGAATGTGAAGTCAAATGGGCCTTAGAAAGCATCACTACAAACAAAGCTAGTGGAGGTGATGGAATTCCAGTGGAGCTATTCCAAATCCTGAATGATGATGCTGTGAAAGTGCTACACTCAATATGCCAGCAAATTTGGAAAACTCAGCAGTGGCCACAAGATTGGAAAAGGTCAGTTTTCATCCCGATCCCAAAGAAAGGCAATGCCAAGGAGTGCTCAAACTACCGAACAATTGCACTCATCTCACACGCTAGTAAAGTAATGCTCAAAATTCTCCAAGCCAGGCTTCAGCAATATGTGAACCGTGAACTTCCTGATGTTCAAGCTGGCTTTAGAAAAGGCAGAGGAACCAGAGATCAAATTGCCAACATCCGCTGGATCATGGAAAAAGCAAGAGAGTTCCAGAAAAACATCTATTTCTGCTTTATTGACTATGCCAAAGCCTTTGACTGTGTGGATCACAATAAACTATGGAAAATTCTGAAAGAGACGGGAATACCAGACCACCTGATCTGCCTCTTAAGAAATCTGTATGCAGGTCAGGAAGCAACAGTTAGAACTGGTCATGGAACAACAGACTGGTTCCAAATAGGAAAAGGAGTACGTCAAGGCTGTATATTGTCACCATGTTTATTTAACTTATATGCAGAGTACATCATGAGAAATGCTGGACTGGAAGAAACACAAGTTGGAATCAAGATTGCCGGGAGAAATATCAATAACCTCAGATATGCAGATGACACCACCCTTATGGCAGAAAGTGAAGAGGGGCTAAAAAGCCTCTTGATGAAAGTGAAAGAGGAGAGTGAAAAGGTTGGCTTAAAGCTCAACATTCAGAAGACGAAGATCATGGCATCTGGTCCCATCACTGCATGGGAAATAGATGGGGAAACAGTGGAAACAGTGTCAGACTTTATTTTTCTGGGCTCCAAGATCACTGCAGATGGTGACTGCAGCCATGAAATTAAAAGACGCTTACTCCTTGGAAGGAAAGTTATGACCAACCTAGATAGCATATTCAAAAGCAGAGACATTACTTTACCAACAAAGGTTCGCCTAGTCAAGGCTATGGTCTTTCCTGTGGTCATGTATGGATGTGAGAGCTGGACTGTGAAGAAGGCTGAGCGCCGAAGAATTGATGCTTTTGAACTGTGGTGTTGGAGAAGACTCTTGAGAGTCCCTTGGACTGCAAGAAGATCCAACCAGTCCATTCTGAAGGAGATCAATCCTGGAATTTCTTTGGAAGGAATGATGCTAAAGCTGAAACTCCAGTATTTTGGCCACCTCATGCGAAGAGTTGACTCATTGGAGAAGACTCTGATGCTGGGAGGGATTGAGGGCAGGAGGAGAAGGGGACGACAGAGGATGAGATGGCTGGATGGCATCACTGACTCGATGGATGCGAGTCTGAGTGACCTCCGGAAGCTGGTGATGGACAGGGAGGCCTGGCGTGCTGCGGTTCATGGGGTCGCAAAGAGTCAGACACGACTGAGCGACTGATCTGATCTGATCTGATCTGATCTCGGGCGCTATCTGAGCGAAATAACCAGACTGTCGGTTATCTACTACATCAAAAGCCAGCCCTAACTTAAGACACCACCAGGACTACCTACGGAACAAAGGGCTGCACAGAGTTGGCTGGCTGCAGGCCGTCCCACTCCGGTGACAGGCAGCCAGGGCCAGAGGCGGGCAATTATAGCCCTAGAGAGACACTGTCTAACGGAACTGTGAGTAGGTTTCTGTGCTGACTCACACTTCTTGGGGCTCTGGATGGTCAACATCTGCCTGAGAAAGTGCGCTGTTTGTATACCCAGAAAACTGAGCGGCGGAGAGGTGATAAGTCGCAGCACCTGCGCTCGCTGAACGTTTCATCACCTGCGCTACTCAGATCTGGGAAGGGCATAAAACGCAGACTCAACCAAGTCTGTGCTTCTGAGGATTATCTGAGTGCCTGAACCTGGCCGGTTTAGATTTGGGTGTTCATCTCCGCCCCCTCTGTAACAAGGCAGAGATCAGATATTGAAAAGACCTGTAAACCGCCTCAATAAAGAGAATTCAACAAACTACCAGAATATAGTAAGGACACTCTAAATTTGGCAATTTTAACAAAATGAAGAGACAAAAGAATACCCAGCAGCTAAAGGAACACGATAGATGCCCACCAAACCAAACCAAAGAGGAAGAGATAGGGAATCTACCTGATAAAGAATTCTGAATAATGATAGTGAAATTAATTCAAAATCTCGAAATCAAAATAGAATCACAGTTAAAGAGTCTGGAGACAAGGATTGAGAAGATGCAAGAAAGGTTTAACAAGGACCTGCTGCTGCTGCTTAGTCGCTTCAGTCGTGTCCGACTCTGTGCGACCCCACAGACGGCAGCCCACCAGGCTCCCCCATCCCTGGGGTTCTCCAGGCAAGAACACTGGAGTGGGTTGCCATTTCCTTCTCCATTGTGTGAAAGTGAAAAGTGAAAGTGAAGTCGCTCAGTCGCAACCGACTGGTAGCGACCCCATAGAATGCAGCCCACCAGGCTCCTCCATCCATGGGATTTTCTAGGCAAGAGTACCGGAGTGGGTTGCCATTTCCTTCTCCAAACAAGGACCTAGAAGAAATAAAAAAGAGTCAACACATAATGAATAATGCAATGAATGAGATCCAAAACACCCTGGAGGCAACAAATAGTAGAATAACAGAGGCAGAAGATAGGATTAGTGAATTAGAAGATAGAATCCTAGAAATAAACGAATCAGACAAGAAAAAAGAAAAACGTAACAAAAGAAATGAGGACAATTTCAGAAACCTCCAGGATAACATCAAACGCTACAACATTCGAATCATAGGAGTTCCAGAAGAAGAAGATAAAAAGAAAGATCATGAGGAAATACTTGAGGAGATAATAGTTGAAAACTTCCCTAAAATGGAGAAGGAAATTACCACTCAAGTTCAAGAAATCCAGAGAGTCCCTAACAGGATAAACCCAAGGCGAAACACCCCAAGACACATATTAATCAAATTAACAAAGATTAAATATAAAGAACAAATATTAAAAGCAGCAAGGGAAAAACATCAAATAACTCACAAGGGAATTCCCATAAGGATAACAGCTGATCTTTCAATAGAAACTCTCCAAGCCAGGAGGGAATGGCAAGACGTAATTAAAGTGATGAAGGAAAATAACTTACAGCCTAGATTATTGTATCCAGCAAGGATCTCATTCAAATATGAAGGAGAAATCAAAAGCTTCACAGATAAGCAAAAGTTGAGAGAATTTTGCACCACTAAACCATTTCTCCAACAAAAACTAAAGGACATTCTCTAGAGCAATACAATAATAGTGGGAGACTTTAATACCCCACTCATATAATCTGGCTGTAATAGACAAAGTAAAGAGGAAAACATATTTACTTATGAGCCTCAAAAAATTCAGTTCACTCAGGAGAGTTTAAAAAAAAAAAAAAAAAGACTTATTTGTCCACTCTGTGGAGGTTTATTGACTATTTTGTGGGTTTGGTACCACTTTGGGTAGTAGGGAGGAAGAGGTGACAAATGTGATCCTGTCCTAAATAATACATTGTGGTAAAGATAGACTTACCAATACAAAATACCAAGATGTGCCTAAAGATGAGGACACCCAAACTGGACTTTTTGTTTCCTGAACTTTTCATTTCGAGAACAAACCTCCTAATATAAGATGAATTCACCATGATTTTTTTTTAAGTGTTCTTTGTGATTAAAAACAGAAAGCCATTGGTTAAGAAATTACATATACTCCTCCCCACCATCACTCCCCTTCTTTCTTCCCATTTCCCTCCCACCCTCATTGATCCTTTCCTTTGTCCATTTTCCCCTGCAAAAAATAAAAAAATAAAATCTTAAAAAAAAAAAAAAAAAGAAACCAGATAGTCTTAGGAACTTATTATAATACAAAATGACAGTGCCCTGCCCATGCCCCCTCCAGAATTTTCTCCAGAATCCCAGTGTCTTCTAGCTCCACTGACAACACAGAGAAGCCCGTTGTGACCTCTGCTCTTTTCCCTTGGAGGCCCCCGGGTTCCCTGTATCTTTTCAGCCTCTCTGCATCCCCTCATCCCCCTTGCCATACCCGGGGTACCCGGGACCCAGTCAGCCTGGAGATGTGCCCTCCATCCCTGGGAAAGTGTGCTGTGTTTTCTCTTTTACAAGTTTCCTCTACTGTTTGTCTTCCTGGAAAACTAGTCGATTAGTTTTCTGAATTCATCCTTCAGTTCTCTTTTTCCCTTGCCTGCCTGTGTGACTCATGCAATTCTGCCCTTTTTAACAATGACTTTTAAAGAATTTAAAGGAAACTTCTTCGTAAAAAAATAAAAAACAAAAAGAAAATCCACACTCTTCCTTAAAATCTATCATCCCGGTTTAAAAAACTCTATGCAGCAGAGCTTCTATTAGAAAAGGTTGCCATTTCCTTTTGGATACTTCCTTAATGGATGTTCAGGGAAAACCTGGGATAAACTCCTAGGACAGACACAAGACTGGCAGGGCTCTCCACTTGGCAAGAGAAATTAGGGCACAGGAAGCGTGGTGGAAGTCCAGAGTCACCTGGTCACATTACACAAGGGAAAATTAAAGGCAGATGTTTCCCACATCACAGACCACATATAGAGTCCTAAGGCCTACTTAATAAGAAGCAAACACAAAGTGAAGGCCTGCTACTCAGGGATGAAAAAAATGTCCAGGGAGAAAAGAAGAGGAAAAGTTTCTTGTAACTGCTTAATTTATCACCTACCTAGAAATATCTGCATTTTGGTATAAGTTTGTTTTTTTTATGATGGTTCTCATCAGGCCATATGATCTATTTTTATTTTCTCTTGGTCCCATTATGCAAAAAGATGGAAGAGGGTAGGACGCAGAAAGAGAATGATATAGAATGATGCCACCCCCTTCACTGCCTCTGTAAACTCAGAGGTGTACCTGGTAACATTATATGACGTGTCAGTACGGAAACAAGCTCTTTTCTAATATTTCTGGTTATAGCTTTTAGTTACTTTTTTCCTTCCTTAGTGCATGAACAAATCTAGCATTTAAAAAATAACCTGAGATTGACTCTATTCAAAGGAATATATATGTAGATAAGTAAGTGAGAGTATCTGATTAATAGATTTGAATTTTAGGTCGTATACAGGATATAGGAGGACAAGGCAGGAAGGATGGGAGGAGGAAAAGAGGATTTTAGACTCCATCCACAACCTGATAAATCTGTCTCAGTAAAAGTGGGGGGATTCATTTTCAGTGCGGGTACAATTAGTATAGCCCATATTTTTGGCTTTCACCTTGGCATTCCTGACTCACTTTGAATAATTCAGGATTAAAACCTAGAAAAGATAATGGCATAGCATGGATGCTTAGTGTCTCCTGATGATGCAGCAATCAAAATCAGCACCCAAACTCAAAAGTTTCAGAAGCAGTTGATATCTGTTCTGGGCCAGCAACAAGATGTGTGCCAAAGGGATGTGTGTAGGCATGTAAGTATCTGAGAAGATGCATCAGTCTCAGCATTTGGTGGCTTTCAAATGAAACCAAACTGATCTCAATTAGCCAGGGCAATATTCTTTTGCAAACAACAAAACCTTACTACTATCAATAAAAGCATATGAAAAACCAGTGGGTTTAGTAGAAGGTAGCAGGGGAAAATAAAAGGTGAGAAACATGAGTTTGAATTTCTCCATTCTTTATGGTATGAAGGAAAAACCGCCACAAGGGATGATAGTTTGCTATTTTTCATTGCAAAAACAAACACATATTTTAAGCATCTGTGACTGATCAAAATTGTACTCATCTCACATGCTAGTAAAGTAATGCTCAAAATTCTCCAAGCCAGGCTACAGCAATACGTGAACTGTGAACTTCCAGATGTTCAAGCTGGTTTTAGAAAAGGCAGAGGAACCAGAGATCAAATTGCCAACATCCGCTGGATCATCAAAAAAGCAAGAGAGTTCCAGAGAAACATCTATTTCTGCTCTATTGACTATGCCAAAGCCTTTGACTGTGTGGATCACAATAAACTGTAGAAAATTCTGAAAGAGATGGGAATACCAGACCACCTGACCTGCCTCTTGAGAAACCTATATGCAGGTCAGGAAGCAACAGTTAGAACTGGACATGGAACAACAGACTGGTTCCAAATAGGAAAAGGAGTACATCAAGGCTGTATATTGTCACCCTGCTTATTATATGCAGAGTGTAGCATGAGAAATGCTGGGATGGAAGAAGCACAAGCTGGAATCAAGATTGATGGGAGAAATATCAATAACCTCAGGTATGCAGATGACACCACCCTTATGGCAAAAAGTGAAGAGGAACTCAAAAGCCTCTTGATGAAAGTTAAAGAGGAGAGTGAACAAGTTGGCTTAAAACTCAACATTCAGAAAACGAAGATCATGGCATCTGGTCCCATCACTTCATGGGAAATAGATGGGGAAACAGTGTCAGATCTTATTTTTTTGGGCTCCAAAATCACTGCAGATGGTGACTGCAGCCATGAAATTAAAAGACGCTTACTCCTTGGAAGGAAAGTTACGACCAATCTAGACAGCATATTAAAAAGCAGAGACGTTATTTTGCCAACAAAGGTCCGTCTAGTCAAGGCTATGGTTTTTCCAGTGGTCATGTATGGATGTGAGAGTTGGACTGTGAAGAAAGCTGAGTGCCGAAGAATTGATGCTTTTGAATTTTGGTGTTGGAGAAGACTCTTGAGAGTCCCTTGGACTGCAAGGAGATCCAACCAGTCCATCCTAAAGGAGATCAGTCTTGGGTGTACATTGGAAGGATTGATGCTGAAGCTGAAACTCCAATACTTTGGCCACCTCATGTGAAGAGTTGACTTATTGGAAAAGACCCTGATGCTGGGAGGGATTGGGGGCAGGAGGAGAAGGGGACGACAGAGGATGAGATGGCTGGATGGCATCACCGACTCAATGGACATGAGTTTGGGTAAACTCTGGGAGTTGGTGATGGACAGGGAGGCCTGGCGTGCTGTGATTCATGGGGTCACAAAGAGTCAGACACAATTGAGAAACTGAACTGAACTGATCATAATATTAATTGATGCTTCCAACAAGATAAAAAGAATATAGGTCAGTTTGAAACCCTGTCTTTAAAAACTTACAAAGGTAGAGACTTCCCTGGTGGTCCAGAATCCGCCTTCCCATGCAGGGGACTCGGGTTTGATTCCTGGTGGGGAAACTAAGATCCCACATGCCATGGGGCAGTTAAGCCAGTATGCCTCAGTAAGAGATGTCTATGCACCGCAACTAGAGGGCCTGGGGCACAGAGGGCCCACGCACCACAACAAAGACCCAGCATAGCCAAAAAAAAAAATTACAAAGGTATTACGTCTAAAACGTTAGCTCCATTTTTTATTTGAAATAGTGAGGCAGATATTTTTTAAAAGTTAGGTTTAAAAGTTACTCATAAAAAGGTGTAAATTATGTGTTAGAAGACACTACAAGATATTTTCAAGGCCATTAACTTTTTTTTTTTTTTTTTAGGTATCAAGAATCTCTTTTATTAAAATCTCTTTTAAAAGTAAATGTTGCAGCCACCCATTTCTTAGCGTCATCATCTTTTGATCAAAGGTTTTAGGCTGGCTAAATTCTTCCATTAGAGTTTCCTTCAGCATTACATTTCTATCATTTTACCATATCTCAGTGATGTCTAAGTCAGAATAAAATAGGCTTAACCAATGGTGGAGGAAATAATAATGAAGCAATAAACATACAAAACAGAAAACCTAATCAATGTAATTTCAAATATTAAAAGCCTAAAAAGGGTTTTATTTTGCTAATAAAAACAAATACAGTAAAAAAGAATTTAATCAAGTACTTTAAAAGCTGGCAGTTCTTAGAGTTTCTATTAAAGCTTACAACTTTGACTAAGAATGTAAAAGAGAACAGAGACAGCTGAGCTCATTCTAACAACTCGCAGATTTGTTTTCCTCTGGGAATTAGAACAGCCCTTCAACAGCAAGTAGGGAGGAAATCTTTTACTGCAAATATTCAACAATTTTTCCATTATGTAAGGAGTGCAAGCAATGCACTTACCAGCTATTATATATCTTATTTTTTAAATCCACTGGAAATCTTTTTCATTGGAAAACAAGAACATATTTGGCAGCCAAAGGACTTTAAAGACATTTATAATGATGACTACCAGGAGTTATATGAAATTACCTAATAAGTATAGTAAATTTGGGGATTCCCAGGTGGCTCAGTGGTAAAGAATCCACCTGTCAATGCAGGAGACGCAGGAGATGCGGGTTCGATTCCTGGGTCAGCAAGATCCCCCAGTAGGAAATGGCAACCCACTCCAGTATTCTTGCCTGGAAAATTCCATGGACAGAGGAGCCTGGTGGGCTACAGTCCGTGGGGTCACAAAGAGTGGGACACGACTGTCTACATATGAAAACTGTAGACTGTAGACCCCGAGCACAACTGCCCTCAAAGTATTAATAGCAGTTCTATTTTTACAGGACATTTAAAAAGATTCACAGAGTAAATCTATCTATAAGCATTAGAGAAAAAAAAAAAACAGAAGGGAAGCAAGAAGATGCACAAGAGAACACAGGAGAGAATAGGCCCAGCGGTACCATGGATGAGCAGAACTCCAGAGTTCTCAAGGGGACTCTGCCTGAAGCCTGGGGCAACACAGGGGCACCATGCTTGGATCTAACAACCTGCTACACTGGAGATTTATGCAAGCGCTTTCACACTATCCTTTCCTCTTCCCACCCACACTGCAGAGGAGAGGCACTGCATTCAGCCATTCTCACTAAGCCTCACCAGCTAGATCAGTGAAATGGCCAAAAGTGCAGTCTGTGGCAAAGCAACAGCAGGTGACCAATACAAAATTTACTTCTATAAGGTAGATAAATGGATCCCCAAACTGAATATTCAATGTGATCCCAATCTTATTTTTTAAATCTTCCCTAAAAAACCATAAATATATACACATATATGTACACATTATGTATATATTTATAAACATATATAATTTATATAATTATATATTTATACAAGAAAAATGAGAATGAATCTACCCAGTGGTGTGCTGGAACCAGCTTATACTAGCTCCTCAAAATAGACAATTAAACTTTCAGAAATTTTGCAGACCAGTTTTTAAAATATAGCTACTATTTAAAATTATATACACATTTAAATTATATAAACTTACAATTAAACAAATCACATAAAAAAGGTAATCCTGGGTTGACCAAAAAGTTAACTTGGATAAACTTTTTGGTCAGCCTAACAAATCACTTATCATTTAAGTGATCAACACTTATCATTTCTTAATTATTTTACTACATTTTATCATTATCCATCGCCCGAGGCCAGGGGCGGTGGCCGGGAGGACCAACCCCACATCCAAGGAGCCGTGGCTACGAGGGCACAGGAGGGCCTAGAGGAGCTATCCCACGTTGAAGGTCAGGAAGGGCAGCAGTGAGATACCCCTCATTCAAGGTAAGAAGCAATGGCTGCACTTTGCTGGAGCAGCCGTGAAGAGATACCCCACGCCCAAGGTAAGAGAAACCCAAGTAAGACGGTAAGTGTTGCAAGAGGGCATCAGAGGGCAAACACATTGAAACCATACTCACAGAAAACTAATAAATCTAATCACACTAGGACCACAGCCTTGTCTAATTCAATGAAACTAAGCCATGCCAGTGGGGCAACCCAAGATGGGCGGGTCATGGGTTCAGTGCCATGGCAGAGGGCCTTAGCTGGAGGTGAGGTGGGAATCTCAGGCTTCCTCTCCTGTTCTGACATCGATCTCAAGGTCTTTGGGGGTTTTGAACAAGGAGTTAGCCCTCGTCTTGTGTGGAGGCATGGAACTCCACTTGCCTCTCCAGTTGTTCATGAGGTGTCAGGCCACTTGTCAAATTGTACTTGGAACGAGCGGCCCTTTAGGCAGGATGCACCCAAGGTGTCAGTGCCCCTTCGTGTGGTGACTTCATCCTCCGGGGTTCCATTGGAAAAGGTGCCCATGCATCAGGACTTCTCTTGAGTGGATGGGGAAATCGGTGTCTTTCGGAATGTGGCACGACCCACAAGGCTTCCTCTCGAGTTTCCAAGTGAGACTGGCCTCCTCCTGAGGTGGGACTGGACGGTCGGGACCCCTTTCCAGACAAAGCAGGGGGATCGACCCTCATGTGGAGATCAGGAGGGAAGAAGGGGCTCAGAGGAAGTTGTGCTGGGAACCTCGGGGTTACTCTCAAATGAGACGGGCAACCATTCCGTCACTTCTTCCCACTCAAGAAGGGAATGGCAAACCACTTCAGTATTCTTGCCTTGAAAACCCCATGAACAGTATGAAAAGGCAAAATGATAGGATACTGAAAGAGAAACTCCCCAGGTCAGTAGGGGCCCAATATGCTACTGGAGGTCAGTGGAGAAATAACTCCAGAAAGAATGAAGGGATGGAGCCAAACCAAAAACAATACCCAGCTGTGAATGTGACTGTTGATAGAAGCAAGGTCCGATGCTGTAAAGAGCAATACTGCACAACAACCTGGAATGTCAGGTCCATGAATCAAGGCAAATTGGAAGTGGTCAAACAAGAGATGGCAAGAGTGAATGTCGACATTCTAGGAATCAGCGAACTCAAATGGACTGGAATGGGTGAATTTAACTCAGATGACCATTATATCTACTACTGCGGGCAGGAATCCCTCAGAAGAAATGGAGTGGCCATCATGGTCAACAAAAGCGTCCGAAATGCAGTACTTGGATGCAATCTCAAAAACGACAGAATGATCTCTGTTCGTTTCCAAGGCAAACCATTCAATATCACAGTATTCCAAGTTTATGCCCCAACCAATAACACTGAAGAAGCTGAAGTTAAATGGTTCTATGAAGACCTACAAGACGTTTTAGAACTAACACCCAAAAAAGATGTCCTTTTCATTATAGGGGACTGGAATGCAAAAGTAGGAAGTCAAGAAACACCTGGAGTAACAGGCAAATTTGGCCTTGGAATATGGAATGAAGCAGGGCAAAGACTAATAGAGTTTTGCCAAGAAAAGGCACTGGTCATAACAAACACCCTCTTCCAACAACACAAGAGAAGACTCTATACATGGACATCACCAGATGGTCAACACCGAAATCAGACTGATTATATCTTTGCAGCCAAAGATGGAGAAGCTCTACACAGTAAACAAAAACAAGACCAGGAGCTGACTGTGGCTCAGACCATGAACTCCTTAGTGCCAAATTCAGACTTAAATTGAAGAAAGTAGGGAAAACCACTAAACCATTCAGGTGTGACATAAATCAAATCCCTTATGATTATACAGTGGAAGTGAGAAATAGATTTAAGGGCCTAGATCTGATAGATAGAGTGCCTGATGAACTATGGAATGAGGTTCGTGACATTGTACAGGAGACAGGGATCAAGACCATCCCCATGGAAAAGAAATGCAAAAAAGCAAAATGGCTGTCTGGGGAGGCCTTACAAATAGCTGTGAAAAGAAGAGAAGCGAAAAGCAAAGGAGACAAGGAAAGATATAAACATCTGAATGCAGAGTTCCAAAGAATAACAAGGAGAGATAAGAAAGCCTTCTTCAGCGAGCAATGCAAATAAATAGAGGAAAACAACAAAATGGGAGAGACTAGAGATCTCTTCAAGAAAATCAGAGATACCAAAGGAACATTTCATGCAAAGATGGGCTCAATAAAGGACAGAAATGGTATGGACCTAACGGAAGCAGAAGATATTAAGAAGAGGTGGCAAGAATACACAGAAGAACTGTACAAAAAGATCTTCACAACCCAGATAATCACGATGGTGTGATCACTGACCTAGAGCCAGACATCCTGGAATGTGAAGTCAAGTGGGCCTTAGAAAGCATCACTACGAACAAAGCTAGTGGAGGTGATGGAATTCCAGTGGAGCTATTCCAAATCCTGAAAGATGATGCTGTGAAAGTGCTGCACTCAATATGCCAGCAAATTTGGAAAACTCAGCAGTGGCCACAGGACTGGAAAAGGTGAGTTTTCATTCTAATCCCAAAGAAAGGCAATGCCAAAGATGCTCAAACTACAGCACAATTGCACTCATCTCACACGCTAGTCAAGTAATGCTCAAAATTCTCCAAGCCAGGCTTCAACAATATGTGAACCGTGAACTTCCTGGTGTTCAAACTGGTTTTAGAAAAGGCAGAGGAACCAGAGATCAAATTGCTGAATTCTGCTGGATCATGGAAAAAGCAAGAGAGTTCCAGAGAAACATCTATTTCTGCTTTATTGACTATGCCAAAGCCTTTGACTGTGTGGATGACAATAAACTGTGGAAAATTCTTAAAGAGATGGGAATACCAGACCACCTGATCTGCCTCTTGAGATAACTATATGCAGGTCAGGAAGCAACAGTTAGAACTGGACATGGAACAACAGACTGGTTCCAAATAGGAAAAGGAGTACGTCAAGGCTGTATATTGTCACCATGTTTATTTAACTTATATGCAGAGTGCATCATGAGAAACGCTGGACTGGAAGAAACACAAGCTGGAATCAAGATTGATGGGAGAAGTATCAGTAACCTCAGATATGCAAATGACACCACTCTTATAGCAGAAAGTGAAGAGGAACTCAAAAGCCTCTTGATGAAAGTGAAAATGGGGAGTGAAAAAGTTGGCTTAAAGCTCAACATTCAGAAAACGAAGATCATGGCATCTGGTCCCATCACTTCATGGGAAATAGATGGGGAAACAGTGGAAACAGTGTCAGACCTTATTTTTTTGGGCTCCAAAATCACTGCAGATGGTGACTGCAGCCATGAAATTAAAAGATGCTTACTCCTTGGTAGGAAAGTTCTGACCAACCTAGATAGCATATTCAAAAGCAGAGACATTACTTTGCCAACAAAGGTTCGTCTAGTCAAGGCTATGGTTTTTCCTGTGGTCATGTATGGATGTGAGAGTTGGACTGTGAAGAAGGCTGAACACTGAAGAACTGATGCTTTTGAACTGTGGTGTTGGAGAAGACTCTTGAGAGTCCCTTGGACTGCAAGGAGATCCAACCAGTCCATTCTGAAGGAGATCAGCCCTGGGATTTCTTTGGAAGGAATGATGCTGAAGCTGAAACTCCAGTACTTAGGCCACCTCATGCGAAGAGTTGACTCACTGGAAAAGACTCTGACGCTGGGAAGGATTGGGGGCAAGAGGAGAAGGGGACAACAGAGGATGAGATGGCTGGATGGCATCACTGACTCGATGGACGTGAGTCTGAGTGAACTCCGGGAGTTGGTGATGGACAGGGAGGCCTGGCATGCTGCGATTCAAGGGGTCGCAAAGAGTCAGACACGACTGAGTCACGGATCTGATTTGATCTGATCATTATCCATGCTCTTGACATGATTTATTCCTATGATTTCCGAATGGTGAAAATACTGTATGATGATGTACTACTGTGCGATTTTTCCCAATTCATCATCACTGAGGTCATGATGGCCAACAAAAAACTGGCAAACCAAGGTTCGCTTTATCATTTTACTAATTGTCTAGACATAAGAAAGTGACTGTGAAAATGTTAATAATGTAGATTCAACATAAAAACAAGTTTGTAGCTCTTACATTAGGAATATCACAAAAATTTAAGGAAATATTCTTCCAGGATTTGAAAACTATTATCTGAATCAGCAAAGAAGTTGCTCAAGTTATTGACAAAATCTGACCTGAGTTTTGGTTATTTCACTTTCATCTTATTCATTAATATAAATAAAGGTATCAACCAATATTTTATACTTAGCTGGTTGTTAAACATTTATAAGCACATCACTGCATATGATTTACCTACCTATATTTCTATATTTTCCATGTTTTATATAATGAACACTATTACTTCTGCAATTTGTAAGTTATTTTTTAAGAAAGATTCGTTATGGCAAAACCCAAAAAAGTGATTGGTTCATATCAAATTTATGGCTTTTTTTCAAAAGACTTTTAAAATGTGAATCTTTTTTTTACAGTCTTTATTGAATTTGTTACAATATTGTGTCTGTTTTATGTTTTGGCCACAAGGCATGTGAGATCTTAGCTACCTGACCAGGGATCGAACCCACATCCCCTGCACTGGACCACCAGGGAAGTCCCAAATTCATGACTTTTATTAATAAAAATCACTCTGTGGAAACAGCAGGCTAAGGTCATATCTAAATGCCATTATTGGGATGAAAGTCCCCCAGAATCCTAGTATGAATAGCAGCATGCATACAACTTCAAAACAGGTTTCAAAAAGAAAACAACCTATATATTTTACAAACTTCTATGGATCTGGTATAAGACTTTTAAAAAAGTAGTTAATAAACACACAGAAATCCCTTGCATTCCTATACACTAACCATGAGAAAGCAGAAAGAGAAATTAAGGAAACAAATCCATTCACCATTGCAATGAAAAGAATAAAATACTTAGGAATAAATCTACCTAAAGAAACAAAAGACCTATATATAGAAAACTATAAAACACTGATGAAAGAAATCAAAGATGACACAAATAGATGGAGAAATATGGATCAGAAGAATCAATATAGTGAAAATGAGTATACTACCCAAAGCAATCCATAGATTCAATCCCTATCAGGCTACCAATGGTAGTTTTCAGAGAACTAGAACAAATAATTTCTCAATTTGTATGGAACCACAAAAAACCTTGAATAGCCAAAGCAATCTTGAGAAAGAAGAATGGAACTGGAGGAATCAAACCTACCTGACTTCAGACTATAGTACAAAGCTACAGTCATCAAGACAGTATGTCACTGGCACAAAGACAGAAATATAGATCAATGGAACAAAATACAAAGCCCAGAGATAAATCCATGCACCTATGGACACCTTATCTTTGACAAAGGAGGTAAGAATATACAATGGAGAAAAGACAATCTCTTTAACAAGTAGTGCTGGGAAAACTGGTCAACCACTTGTAAAAGAATGAAACTAGAACACTTTCTAACACCATACACAAAAATAAACTCAAAATGGATCAAAGATCTAAATATAAAACTCCTAGAGGAAAACATAGGCAAAACACTCTCTGACATAAATCAAAGCAGGATCCTCTATGACCCACCTCCCAGAGTAATGGAAATAAAAGCAAAAATAAACAAATGGGACCTAATTAAACTTAAAAGCTTTTGCACAACGAAGGACACTATAAGCAAGGTGAAAAGACAGCCTTTGGAATGGGAGAAAATAATAATAAATGAACCAACTGACAAAAAATTAATCTCAAAAATATACAAGCAAAAAAAAAACAAGCAGCTCATGCAGCTCAATTCCAGAAAAATAAACAACTCAATTAAAAAATGGGCCAAAGAATAAACAGACATTTCTCCAAAGAAAACATATAGATGGCTAACAAACACATGAAAAGATGCTTAATATCACTCATTATCAGAGAAACGCAAATCAAAACCACAATGAGGTACCATCTCACACCAGTCAGAATGTCTGCAATCAAAAAATCTACAAACAATAAATGCTGGAGAGGGTGCGGAGGAAAGGGAACTCTCTTACACTGTTGGTGAGAATGCAAACTAGTACAGCCACTATGGACAACAGTATGGAGATTCCTCAAAAAACTGGGACTAGAACTGCCTTATGACCCAGCAATCTCACTGCTGGGCATACACACTGAGGAAACCAGAATTGAAAGAGACACGTGTACCCCAATGTTCATCACAGCACTGTTCATAGCTAGGACATGGAAGCAACCTTGTCCATCGGCAGATGAATGGACAAGAAAGCTGTGGTACATATACACAATGGAGTATTACTCAGCTATTAAAAAGAACGCATCTGAATCAGTTCTAATGAGGTGGATGAAACTGGAGCCTATTATACAGAGTGAAGTAAGTCAGAAAGAAAAATACCAAAGAGCTTATAGTATATTAATGCATACATATGGAATTTAGAAAGATGGTAATGAAGACCCTATATGTGACACAGCAAAAGAGACACAGATGTAAAGAACAGACTTTTGGCCTCTGCGGGAGAAGGCAATAGCATTGAAAAGAATAGCATTGAAACATGTATATTAACATATGTGAAACAGATCGCCAGTCCAGGTTTGATGCATGAGACAGGGTGCTCAGGGCCGGTGCACTGGGATGACCCTGAGGGATGGGATGGGGTGGGAGGTGAGAGGCAGGGTTCAGGACAGGGGACACATGTACACCCATGACTGATTCATGTCAGTGTATGGCAAAAACCACCACAATATTATAAAGTAATTAGCCTCCAATTAAAATAAATAAATTTACCAAAAAAAGTGGTTAATAGTCAAATTATTATATGGGCTTCCCTAGTAGCTCAGTTGGTAAAGAATCCACCTGCAATGCAGGAGACCCGGTTCAATTCCTGGGTTGGGAAGATCTGCTGGAGAAGGGATAGGCTACCCTCTCCAGTATTCTTTGGCTTCCCTGGTGGCTCAGCTGGTAAAGATACACCCACAATGCAGGAGACCTGGGTTCCATCCCTGGGTTGGGAAGAACCCCTGGAAAAGGGACTGTCTACTCACTCCAGTATTCTGGCCTGGAGAATTCCATGGACTGTATATTCATGGGGTCACAAAAGAGTTGGACACGACTGAGCAACTTTCCCTTTCATATACTTTCAATCAAATTAAATGAACATAAATATTTAGAATTTAAAAATCATTAATGTGGGACTTCCTTGGTGGTCCAGTGGTTAAGAATCCACCTAGGAATGTAGGGGATGCACGTTTGATCCCTGAGCAGGGAACTAAGATCCCACATGCCACAGAGCAACTAAGCTCACAAGCCACAACCATTGAGCCATGCACTACAAGCAGAGAATCCACGGGTCACAAGGGAAGAAGATCCTGAGTGCCGCAACGAAGAACAATGCAGCCAAATAAAAAAAAATTAAAAAAAATAAAAATAAAGAGTGTAACTATTATTTCCTTAGTGTATTCCACATTCCAGAGATTCTCCTAGGTACTAGGGACAAGAGTATAGGAAATGGCAACCCAGTCCAGTGTTCTTGCCTGGAGAATCCCTGGGATGGGGGAACCTGGTGGGCTGCTGTCTATGGGGTTGCACAGAGTCAGACACAACTGAAGTGACTTCAGCAGCAACAGCAAGGACAAGAGTAAAAATGATGAACCCTGGCACTCAAAGAGCTTATAGTTAAGTGGAGAAGATACATAAGTAAACTGTCAAGATCTTTTAAAAAAATTTAATCAGGCAATTTTAATACATATTAGGGGCTGTGGGAAAACCTAACGATATCTGGAATCTTTAGAAAAATAACATCACAAATATAAAATAAGTCATGACTGTCAATTCAAATGAATAAAAGGGTGAAGTATAATCAAACTTTAAAAAATCATAAACTGGATTGCAAGTGGCATGATCGTGCAGATATGAACAGTAAAGTTTACCTCCTTGCAGCAGCCAAAGTCAGAGATACTCCTCAAATTCCCAGGTAGCTCCAGGCTGGTGTTTCCAGAACCGGCTTGGCAGAGCAGTCTATGCTAACTCAAATTTCTAGTGGCACCCAAGACTATCCTGCTCACCGGCCACCAACGCCTATGTCACCTTAAGAACACTGATGAGATATGGCAATTGTTCCCTGGGCCATGGCTCTTCCTGTTACAAGAATTCCTAACAACAGAAATCAACTGAAATGAATGTGCGGATGGACAGATAGATGGATAGGGTGGACAGACAGGCAGATGGATGGGTAGATAGAATTGTTTTTTCCTTAAGGCCCTTACTTTCAAAAAAGAAGATAAGTTATTTAGTAATTCCCACTCCCTGTATGGCCTTCTTATTTAGGTAGCAAATATCCTTCCTGTTTTATTAATAGAGCAGTGAAGAGAGGAAAGCGTCCAAACACCCGAAGCCGGTATGATAATGCCACACATTTTGCTTCCAGACACTTTGTTAAGCCTGGGGCCATGGTTTTCCTGGGACAAACGTACAACTGTTTCAGTCTGAGTTGAACCCAGTCAGATGACATTTTAAGATTTTTCCTGGAATTTCAAGCAAAGAAGAAAGAAGGAAATGGAGACAAAAGAGGAAAGAATCATAACTACAAATGGTGAGGTTTGGATCTAAGACATTTCCAAGTTCTGCTCCTAATCCACCTCATTCCCACAGGCCACAGCCCTGACCGCAAGGCCCTGAGACAGACAGGATGGGGTTCCTGTGACAGGAACCCACAGTAGCAGCAAAGGTTCTCTCAGCAGCGCCACCAGCACTTTCACCAGAGTCAGCTGATGTGGGACTATCCTTGGTGGTGGGGCAGCAGGGCTACTGGATGATTTTAGCAGCCTGAGGAAACAGCAATATATACAGACAATCAACACACAAGTACAAATCGGAAAGGTTATTTTCTTTTAAACATGGGTTATTTACTTCTGCTGCTGCTGCTACTGCTAAGTCGCTTCAGTCGTGCCCGACTCTGTGCAACCCCATAGATGGAAGCACACCAGGCTTCCCCCTCCCTGGGATTCTGCAAGTATCCTCAAAAGGGCAGACATTTCTTGAGATCCTGAGATTTCTAGTTATTTCCAGTTCATTTGCAAGTATCTCCTCACAAATCAGAAAACACTGATCATCTGTCACGTTACCAGACCTAGAGATGCAAAGATGAACAGCTGCCTTCACGTGGTGAGCCAGACTTATATAATTATGTACTATATTACATATATTACTATAATATATTACTATATTACAGGGTAGTCTGTGCTCCAGACAGAAGTATGCCCAAGTAATCAGGACCCAGTCTTTAGTTGGTCCTGTGATATCAAATGTTTCAAATAGTAACTTTAAGCCCCATTTTAAAATTTTAACACAGAGACTATTAAATATCTTACTCCCCTTTTAACTCTAACATTTCCTTAGAAATATTTGTTTTCAAACTAGGACACTGTATAAGAATAGTGATCTTTCTCTTATTCAAGTAATTCAGGCTTGATCATTTTATCCTAGATTATCTGGTAAAAAAAGAATAAAAGCTGCTTACTGTGCTAATATTGAATTGCTGTATTTTGTCACAGTAGTTTTATATGTATTTTGGGGGGCAGATTTTTTAAAAATAAATTTTAAAATTTTGTAAAGTTTTTTAATTTATAGAAAAGCTGTGAAGATTAGTAGTTTTCACATACCCCACATCGGCTCCCCCCATTATTCACATCTTACATTAATATGCTACGGTTATCACCATTATGCAAGCACTTTTTTTTTTTGCTGCACTGGGTTACACTGCTGTGCACACGCTTTCTCTGGTTGCGGTGAGCGGGGGCTCCTCTCTAGTCGTGATGCTCGGGCTCCTCACTGTGGGGGCTCTTCTAGCTGCGGAACACGGCATCTAGGGTGAGCAAGCTCAATAGTTGTGGCTCATGGTCTTAGCTGCCCCATGGGATGTGGAATCTTCCTGGACCAGGGATAGAACCTGTGTCTCTCACATTGCAGGGTAGATTCTTAACCACTAGACCACCAGGGGGTCTTGTGTTTTTAAACACTCTGATTATGTAAACTCTGCTTTTCATGTTTCATTTGTAAGAGACTGTAGGCGGTACTAGAAAAGATCCCCTACAAGAATTAGTGTAATGTTGTCAAAACCCAAATATTTTTCTCCCACGGTGACGTCCTGTCCAGAATGAGGAGTGAGGTCAAGCAGGCCCAGCTGTGGGGCTCACCACGCTGACTAGTGTCGTTAGAAAGAACATCTGGAGTGCTGCTGTACAGAGAAGAGAAGGTCGGGGAAGGCAATGGCACCCCACCCCAGTACTTTTGCCTGGAAAATCCCATGGACGGAGGAGCCTAGTAGGCTCCAGTCCATGGGGTTGCTAAGAGTCGGACACGACTGAGCGACTTCACTTTAACTTTTCACTCTCATGCATTGGAGAAGGAAATGGCAACCCACTCCAGTGTTCTTGCCTGGAGAATCCCAGGGACAGGGGAGCCTGGTGAGCTTCCGTCTATGGGGTCGCACAGAGTCGGACACGACTGAAGCGACTTAGCAGCAGCAGCAGCAGCAGCAAAAGGAGGAAAGACTGCTAACCTTAACAGAGTTAAAGGGAAATTAGGGAGAGTGAAAATTCCTATAGATTGTCTGTTAGGGTTCCAATTCCCCAGATTTAGTATAAACTACCTCAATGCTCTATAACTGCTTATCATATACAATAACTACTTGGTGAATGCAAGTGAATCCCACTTTCAAACATGGCATCATAGAAACCTCACCCTGGAGGAGGAAATGAAACCCACTCCAGTATTCTTGCCTGGGAAATCCCATGGACAGAGGAGCCTGGTAGGCTACAGTCCATGGGGTGGCAAAAGAGTTGGACATAACTTGGTGACTAAACAACAAAAATCGATGTACAAAGTTTTGGTTGGGTATCTTTTCATTTTTCTTGGGTAGATACCTAAATGTGGAACTGCTCAATTATAGGGCAAAGTGCCAAAAATTACTTAAAAAAAAAAAAGAAAGAAAGAAACCCCAGTACATTTGTTTGCTACCAAATTTGCATTCATTGATGTTTCATGAAGATTTTTTTTTTTTTTTGTCATGATACTTCCTTAACATGAGGCCTACCCTAAATGCAAGTTGTGGTTTTGCCTCAGGCTTAAGCAAAACAAATCTATGGAATCTGAAGGCTATATTCTCAACAATCACCATTATAAAACAATAAAGGGTGGTATGTTATTTACACCAAGATCAAGTTATTCACACCAAGATCTCGTCTCTATGCAAATAAGGGCCAAACAGAAGAGTGGAGAGGGGAGCGGTGACTCACCCTTGTACTTAAAAAGCATTTGATAGTATTAAGGCTGTAAGTGAATCCCGGAGACACAGGGCATGCAGGGCTCAGGACTAAGGATGCTTCCGAAAGTTGTCAGACACAGAGAGTGGACGCTGAGAAGAGTTCAGAGGTTTGAGGTCCAGGTACAGCCATGCCACAACTCTGAGCATAACTGGATCATTTAATGCAGTCATTAAATGATTTCTCATCTGTCATATAATATCATTTGATTGGATGATCTTTATTCCACCCTCCACTATAAAAATTTTTAAATATGAAATTTAAACTCCAATTCTACTTGGTAAGAATTAATTGCTTAATCTAACTGGAGTGAAGGACATTAGAGTTGATAACTAGTCCATTCCAGTGGCAATAATAGCTGCCTAAGTGACCTTATCGAGCACTGCTCTAATGCCTTACACCTTTTAACTCGCTTATCCCCACATCCACCCTCACCTTAGAGGAACGTATCAGTACTACTGTGACCCCAGTTTTACAGATGAGGAAAGAGTTTATGTTCAAGTTCTCACAGCTTGTAAATGATAGAGCCAAGATTAAAATTTTGATGGTCTGGTTCTTAGACCTGAGAGCCTGAGTTCTTAGCTGCTGAGTATCACTCCCTCACCTATAGCCAAATTTTGAGAGGAAGTCACCAAAAACAAAACAAAACTTTAAAAGTTTTTAAATAAGTAGAAATTGTGAATTAATTATCAAAGAACTCTGAAAACTTGTCTTTTTTCACAGACTCTTCATGACTGGAAGATTTAAATCAGAGGAAGGGGGAAAATGTCTTGAAGAGTATTAGAAGATGATTTAAGACTTTTATCACTTCGGGGATTTATTCATAATATATCACATGTCGAGGAGTATATGCAAATAAATGTTTGAAAATTCATGGGTCTGGCTGTATTTGTGTTTTAGGAGATCCCACATCAGAGAGGGGTATTTGGGGGCTGAGTTTTTGTTTTTCTTGCCTTTTGTTGGTGGAAGAAGACAAGGCAAAAAAAAGTCTTCTATTACTCACCAAGGCACAGACCTGCTGTCAGTGTTCATAAGACAAGCAATATATTTTCCTCTTCACACAATATATTTGTATGGCAAGGATCTGGTTCGTACATAAATACTTTCAAGTACTATTCTGCACTGTTCTTTCAGCATTACTCGTGATACCCTAACCCAGGTGGAAATAAATCCTAGAGTCAAGGATATGGTTTAGGATAGTCCTAAAGCCAATGTAAGTATGTAATTTTCATTTCTAAATTACAGTATTGTTGAGATTCCTTAGATGTTATTTTATTACCTTGCAAGGTTAAAAGCAACTGAAACCCTTTAAACTTGAATTTAATAAATGGGATTTTAATTCTGAGCATACAAGGGTTATCTTAGGAATTCCCACAAACAGGAAGTACAGCTGAGCTTCATGCAGTCCTGAAAACAAAGTAGTTTCCTACACAAGCTCTCTTCTTCTGAGAACATACCATCCTAGCTTCTCTCTTTAAATCTCCTGCTACAGTTGGACTCTTTCAATTTAGTCATCAGTATACCTGGACAGTGTTCATCAGTATATATGCCCCAACCAACTCCAAATTTAAATAATTTTCAAGAAGAAAATTCCAAAGAGTGAGTTCAGCTTATAGCGATTTTTTTCTACTGAGAGTTTCTCTTTGGAATCTGTAACCAAAGAGAAAGTACTGGGCAAGAGATGGTGATAAATGTTTAGGTCTGCTTGTCATTCCTTGACAGCAGCCCTAAACTGCCTGCACAAGGCGGTATGCTAGGGACAACTTTCTCTCTAGGAAACAGGTTTACAATTGATGGGATGTTTGTAGTTTAGACACAATCTTACTCAGAAGCATTCAGACAATCTATATTTTCCTTCTATTCTTTTATTTTCTTAATTACCAAAGGGCACTGACTCTCAGACCTCCTTTCCAAAAGAAGACAGAGTCACACACAAAGTCCTTCTTTGGCACTCCTGCCTTATTTTTGCTGCATTTAGAATTGTTGTGCAAGGGTAGGCAGGCTCACTCTGCATCTTCTGAGAGCTGCTCTACAACTGGAACGTGATGGAAAGTAACAAAATCTTGTCATGGGGCAGAACTGAATGCTCTGACAGTGTCCAGAGGAGTCCCTCATCAAAAAGGAGGTGCCCAACCCTGAAATTATATTTCTGGGGCCAGGTCTGATTTCCAGTTTCAGGACAATATGGAGTTTCCTTAAAAAACTAAAAATAGAGCTACTATATGATCCAGCAATCCCACTCCTGGGCCAGTATCTGGAGGAATCGATATCTTGAAAAGATACATGCACCCCAGTATTCACTGCAGCTCCATTTACAGCAGGGAAGCTATGGAAGAAACCCACGTGCCCATCAATAGATGATTCCTCAGCTATAAAAAGAATGAAATACTGCATTTGCAGCAACATGGATGGATCTAGAGAATACCATATTAAGTAAAGTGAGCCAGGTAGAGAAAGACAAATATTACATGTATGTGGAATCTATAAAATAATATAAACGAATCTATATACAGAACAGACTCACAAGCATTGAAAACGAACATGGCTACCAAAGGGGAAAGGGAGAGGAGGAGAGATAACTAGAAGTGTGGGAGATATAAGCTACTATACATAAAATAGATAAGCACCAAGTATCACTGTACAGCATGGGGAACTATATTCAGTACCCTGTAATTAACCTATAATGGAAAATAATCTGAAAAGATATGTGTGTGTGTGTATCTGAATCACTTTGCTGTATATCAGATATTAACACAATAGTGTAAATTAACTACACTTCAATTTTAGAAAGAGACAAAAAGGAAGGGTTTTATATGTGAAACGACTGAATCTGGATCAACAGTAGGGTTCTGTTAATGACACAGCAGGTGATTGGGCTTCTAAGTGACAATTTAGTAATTCTGTCCACACTAAGATTCTTCCAGGAATTAGCGGACTTTTATGGTTTACAGTCTTATGCAATACATTTGAAGAATGTGATATATGCTCCACCAGTAAGGGAATGCATGTAAATAAAAAATTAAAGTCCAGTTGTACAAGGACATTTATTAATTGAGGTGAAATCATAATCTAAGGGCAAACTGAAATCCACAAAGATGGATACAAAGTTCACTCAACTAAAGGCTACTTAATACAGATTTTGTAAGACTGTGTAGATACCTATTTCCAAGTTATATTGCAGAAAAGCAAAGAACTGATACATAATCCAAGGGAAAGAGAGAAAAGAATTAGGATGAAAAAATTTAAGGGCCAGGATTTCCATGAGCTCCTTGGATGCTGAGAAGTGGGTGGCCACACATGTCAGTCTTGAGGAAAAGCAGCAAATACAGGACCAGCTGCTGTTCCAGTTAACTGCCTGCTGATAGTTTAATTTGAAACATCTTCAGAGAAGCCCCCATACTAAGCAGTATGGCAGTGTTAGGCCAGCTGATAAACCTTTTCAATTACCCAACTGACAGACCATATCAATGCTTCATTTTCATTCCCATCACACTAGGGGAAAATGCTAAAGTCACATTTCTTAAAGCCATAGTAAAAAATATATATTCTCTGTAGAATGACATAAAATGTTAATAATCCTTTGATATCTCTGATTGCAAAAGGATTTTTCCCTACAAAACCTGTATACACTTTAATTTTTCACCTTGTTTACAACATTACAAATGCTACAGCAAAAATGATACTTCTCTTATAGCTTAGAAAACATAATGCCAAAAAGTAATTACACATAAGCTATAGTTTATAGAGGTACAGGAATCAAAACATATGGGTAGGGAAATGCAACAGAACTACAGTAGTTAAACTATAAGCCCAGCAGAGCATGACATTTTAATAGACATATTTAAAAAGGAGAAAAGCAAAAACAAATTAAATCTTTTGCTTTTAGCTAATCTATTTAAACCATAATGTGATAATGGTAAAGTGTCAAAATAAAATTCTAACATCTTTATAAGACCAACAATAGGGTTGTTCAGTTGCTAATTTGTGTCGGATTCTTTCTGATGGCACGGACTCCAGAATGCCAGGCTTCCCTGTCCTTCACTACCTCCCAGAGTTTGCTCAAATGTATGTCCACTGAGTCAGTGATGCTTGCTATCTAACCATCTTATCCTCTGCCGCCCCCTTCTCTTTTTGCCCTCAATCTTTCCCAGCATTAGGGGCTTTTCCAGTGAGTCGGCTCTTCACATCAGTTGGCCAGAGTAGTGGAGCTTTAGCTTCAGTCCTTCCAATGAATATTCAAAGTTGATTTCTTGTAAGCTTGAAGTCCATGGGGTCACAAAGAGTCGGACACAACTTGGTGACTAAACATATGTGTATACATATACATAAACAACAACATATACATCTACACTACACACAGATATAACCACAGATATTAGAACTTATTCTAATCTTATATTTCAGTAAATATTACACATATGTATAGAAAGTAGACTAGGATAAACACTGAATCAGACTCCTTTAATAATAGTTGTTTGTAGAACAAAAACAGACACCACGTATTTCTGTACTACTAAAAAGTATTTTCAAGTGTTACTTGTTTAACTCTTGGGTAACAAAATCAAAATCAGGTAAAAGCCCACAGAGCGACAAATAGTGCCTTTAGTAGATGGTAAAGGAAAGATAAGAACGCCTTCCTCAGTTTTCAGTACAAAAAAAGAGAGTAAAACAATAGAATTGGAAAGACTAGAGATTACCTAAAGAAAATTAGAGATACCAAGGGAACATTTCACGCAAACATGGGCACAATAAAGGACAGAAATGATATGGACCTAACAGAAGCAGAAGATACTAAGAAGAGGTGGCAAGAATACACAGAACTGTACAAAAAAGATCTTCACAACCCAGATAATCATGATGGTATGATCACTCACCTAGAGCCAGATATCCTGGAATGTGAAGTCAAGTGGGCCTTAGGAAGCATCACTATGAACAAAGCTAGTGGAGGTGATGGAATTCCAGTTGAGCTATTTCAAATCCTAAAAGATGATGCTGTGAAAGTGCTGCAATCAATATGCCAGCAAATTTGGAAAACTCAGAAGTGGCCAAAGGAAGAGCAGTGGAAAGGTCAGTTTTCATTTCAATCCCAAAGAAAAGCAATGTCAAAGAATGTTCAAACTACTGCACAACTGCACATCTCACACACTAGTAAAGTAATGCTCAAAATTCTCCAAGCCAGGCTTCAATAGTACATGAACCATGAACTTCCAGATATTCAAGCTGGATTTAGAAAAGGCAGAGGAACCAGAGATCAAATTGCCAACATCCACTGGCTTATTGAAAAAGCAAGAGAGTTCCAGAAAAACATCTATTTCTGCTTTATTGACTATGCCAAAACCTTTGACTGTATGGATCACAATAAACTGTGGAAAATTCTGAAAGAGAGAGGAATACTAGATCACCTGACTTGTCTCTTGAGAAACCTGTATGCAGATCAGGAAGCAACAGTTAGAACTGGACATGGAACAACAGACTGGTTCCAAATAGGAAAATGAGTACGTCAAGGCTATATATTGTCACCCTTTGTCATAGGTGAAACACAAGCAGCATATTCTTTATTGTATATTTTTATGGCTATATATATATATATTTAACATGTATATATGTACCTTAAAAGTAAAAGTATGGTGTGGCAGTCTGGAGGAGAATGGATATATGTATATGTATGACAGAGTCCCTTTGCTGCTAACCCGAAACTATCACATCATTGTTAGTCAGCTGTACTCCAATACAAAATAAAAACTTTAAAAAGTAGATTAAAAGTATAAAAAAGGTACATATGGAAGTGATAAATAGTGAATTTAGGACATTGCTTATCAAAGGAATGGATGAGAAAGGGGTAAACAGGGAGCATCGGGTGTATATTAATGGCTCAGTTTGGGGCTTTGTTTATCTAAACTCTTTTTGAATCCTGAAAAATTTCATAATGAATTTTTAAAACCTTTAAGAAGATCTTCTTGAATTCTGTGGCACCAATAATGGTGTTTTTATAGGAAAGGAGCATAAAATTGAGTGAAATTTTCTTTGATTATTTCTGAAAGAGAAAAATAAAAAGGAAGAAGTAATTGAGAATGTTAAAAAAAGAAACCTGATCACACACTGTTCCCGTTTCCACTCATAGTCACCCTGCTTACTTAACTTCCATGCAGAGTACACCATGAGAAAAGCTGAGCTAGGTGAAGCACAAGGTGGAATTAAGATTGCTGGGAGAAATATCAATAACCTCAAACATATAGATAACCCCACCCTTATGGCAGAAATCGAAGAAGAACTAAAGAGCCTCTTGATGAAAGTGCAAGAGGAGAGTGAAGAAGTTGGCTTAAAGCTCAACATTCAGAAAACTAAGATTATGGCATCTGGTCCCATCACTTCATGGGAAATAGGGAGTCAAAGGGAGTCAGCATGTTTTTTGCATCTGGAGTTGACAAACTTTTTCTATAAGGGGTCAGAGGCTTTGAGGGCCCTGTGGCCTCTGTTGTAACCAGTCAGCTCTGCTGTGGTGATGGAAAGCAGCCATAGATAGTATGCATACGAATGGGCGTGGCTGGGGTCTGATAAAACTATTTACAGAAATAGGTGGCAGGCCAGATTGGCCCATGTGCTGACCTCTGGTTTACATCTATGGTATCATACTGAGCTATCTTTCTTTTATGACTTGTTTTTTTTTGTTTTTATTTGATATATAGTTGATTTATTGGGTTGGCCGAAAAGTTCATTTGGGTTTTTCATAAGATGTTATGGAAAAATCCAAACAAACTTTATGGCCAACCCAATACAACGGTGTTCCAATCTCTGTTATACAGCAAAAGTGACTCAATTTTACATGTATATATTATATATTCTTTTGTAAAACATTCTTTTTCATTATGGTTTATCCCAGGAGACTGGATATAGTTTCCTACAATTTACTTTTATCATCCAAAATTTTCTTTTTGAGATTTATATAAGTTGTCACATATAGCTGCAGTTCCCTCAGTCCAAGGAGTGCTACTCTCAACATTCCTGTACACAGTTCCTTTGGCACAAGTGAAAGTATTTCTCTGGGGTAATTAATATCTGCTACAATTCTGAGAGATGGGAATACCAGACCACCTGATCTGCCTCTTGAGAAATCTGTATGCAGGTCAGGAAGTAACAGTTAGAACTGGACATGGAACAACAGACTGGTTCCAAATAGGAAAAGGAGTACGTCAGGGCTGTATATTGTCACCCTGTTTATTTAACTTCTATGCAGAGTACATCATGAGAAATGCTGGACTGGAAGAAACACAAGATGGAATCAAGATTCCCAGGAGAAATATCAATAACCTCAGATATGCGGATGACACCACCCTTATGGCAGAAAATGAAGAGGAACTAAAAAGCCTCTTGATGAAAGTGAAAGTCCAGAGTGAAAAAGTGGGCTTAAAGCTCAACATTCAGAAAATGAAGATCACGGCATCCAGTCCCATCACTTCATGGGAAATAGATGGGGAAACAGTGTCAAGAGTTTATTTTCTGGGCTCCAAAATCACTGCAGATGGTGACTGCAGCCATGAAATTAAAAGACGCTTGCTCCTTGGAAGCAAAGTTATGACCTAGATAGCATATTCAAAAGCAGAGACATTACTTTGCCAACAAAGGTTTGTCTAGTCTAAGGCTATGGTTTTTCCTGTGGTCATGTATGGATGTGAGAGTTGGACGGACTGTGAAGAAGGCTGAACACTGAAGAACTGATGCTTTTGAACTGTGGTGTTGGAGAGTCCCTTAGACTGCAAGGAGATCCAACCAGTCCATTCTGAAGGAGATCAGCCCTGGGATTTCTTTGGAGGGAATGATGCTGAAGCTGAAACTCCAGTACTTTGGCCACCTCATGCGAAGAGTTGACTCATTGGAAAAGACTCTGATGCTGGGAGGGACTGGGGGCAGGAGGAGAAGGGGACGACAGAGGATGAGATGGCTGGATGGCATCACTGACTCGATGGACGTGAGTCTGAGTGAACTCCGGGAGTTGGTGATAGACAGGGAGGCCTGGCGTGCTGCAATTCATGGGGTCGCAAAGAGTCAGACATGACTGAGCGACTGAACTGAACTATATAGTCTGGGCATTTCTAACCTTACCATACAGTGTTCAGTTACTCTCTAAATATGCTGTATCAAATTATTCTCTCACACACTTGTAATTGTCAATCTGAGATTTCTGCACCAACTCAGTGGAAGTGAAGTGATATCTCATCATCACATTGGTACACATCTTAGTATTAGCAAGCTAAGGCTTCTTAGGATTCATCTTTTCTGAGCTCCCTGCCCCTATTCTACTGAGTTATTTGTCTTTTTCTTTCTGATGTGTATTTATACTGGACACTAACCATTGTTGCCTGTGTGTATTTCAGTAACAACTTGTCTTTTCACGTGATTTTGCTGTCTTCATGTGCATACGTTTTAAAGTTTCACAGTCAAATTTGTCCATCTTTTTCTTTGTGCTTTCTACTTGTTTAAAAACATATTCCCTACTCCAGCATCATAAAGATATTCTCATGTATTTCCTCAAAATATTTTACTTTTATGTATTTAGATTCTACCTCACATGATAAAGCAAATTCCATCTAGAATTTTTTTTTAATACAGGTAATCAATTGTTCTTGCACCACTTGGTGATATGTGCACTTTCCCCACTGACCTGTATTGCCAGCTCCATCACAGCACTGGACAGAACCGTGCATGCTATGCTCAGACACTCAGTCGTATCCAACTCTTTGTGACCCTACGGGCTGTAGCTGGCCAGGTTCCTCTGTCCATGAGATTCTCCTGGCGATAATACTGGAGTAGGGGAACCATTTCCTCCGTCAGGGGACCTTCCTGACCCAGGGATAGAACCCACATCTCTTATGTCTCCTGCATCAGCAGGCAGGTTCTATATATCACTCGCACCACCTGGGAAGCCCATATGTATCTTTGCTGGGCTCTGCATTCTGTTCCCTTGACCTGTTTCTCCACTGACAAAACAGTCTTAATTGCTTGCAAGAGTCCATTTCCCAGTTTTGATCTTCAAAGTTAGTTATTCTTGTTCTTCCTTATAAATTTTAGAAAATTTTATTTTTATCTAATTTTTAAATAATATTTGTGAATTTTCCTGAAATTCCATCAAACTTTATAAACAGGTATCAAAGACTTTAAAGAAGATACTTTTATCAAATGATAATTTCTGAGAAACAGATTAAGGGTTCTCTGTTCTGCTGCCTCAGAGAAGGCAATGGCAAGCCACTCCAGTACTCTTGCCTAGAAAATCCCATGGATGGAGGAGCCTGGTAGGCTGCAGTCCATGGGGTCGCTAGGAGTCCACTGTGATTGAGTGACTTCACTTTCACTTTTCACTTTCACGCAATGGAGAAGGAAATGGCAACCCACTCCAGTGTTCTTGCCTGGAGAATCCCAGGGACGGGGGAGCCTGGTGGGCTGCTGTCTATGGGGTAGCACAGAGTTGGACACGATTGAAGCGACTTAGCAGCAGCAGCAGCAGCTCTGCTGCCTTATTTTTTCTGCTGTAAATTATTTCCTTGCAGTATGTAAAACCTTTAAGACAAAGTAGCTTATTTTTCAGTCGCCATAAGTCATTGGGTCCTATTATTCAGACCTGCTGGGGTGGTAAAAAAAGTTCCTAATTTTCCATTGCTGGCACTGGGCTTAACTTTATTATCTTTAGCTCCTACTTCCCTCTCAATTAGTTTTCCCAACTGCCATTCCGTAGTACGTTTTTCTAGATGTTATTAGTACCTGTGTCTGGGAAAGGAAGTTATAAATTCAGACAAATTTTTAAAATCTTCTATAGTAAGTTTCTCACTTGGAGTTTTATAATGCATTTCAGTATATCAAAGACCCTCAGTAAAGAAATATGTCTAATTTTGTTTTAACTCACCATTTCCAATTTTTTTCATGCAGTAATTATTTACTTCTTGCATATTGATTAATATTCTACAAAGAAAGTCCCATGGGACATCAATTTGGGGAATGGTATATTTAGACTAACAAGGAAAAGACAAGAATTCAGATATTTCTGACTTCTACAAAACAAACCAATCAAAAGGCACCCAGCAAGCCTCTCAGAAATGCTTAAGTGATGCTTTTTTTTAGCTTGGGGTCTTAGTGTTGACCTATACCTAATAAAACTTTTCCTTTAACTTGACAAAAGTTTTACTTTCCTTTTTATTTCAGCACTGAAATGAAAGAACAGGCAGCCGTCCCAGATTTATTCACCTCTCACTGTGAAAGCTATAGGAGTATTTGGCCTTATAAAAACACAAACCAAAGAAATGCATCTCTCTTATGCATGCTGGGCATTGAGCCCATGTTCTTGCTGCCAAGTGGCCTGAGGAGAACCAAAAAGCACACCAAAATTAAGTGCCTTTTGTTTATATTTTCTCCCCTCTGCCCTGTTGATGCAGCAGGTATTAATCTGGCTGATGCAGTGCTGGACTGGCAGGGTGGCCCTGCTCAGCTAAGGACAGCAGGGGAAGAGCAGGTCACTGCCAGTCTTGGCAGACACCTCAGACAGAGGACACTGCCTTTCCTGGAAAACACTTCTTTCTTACAGGGCGTACTCCTCTCTGCTGTAGTAACAAGCAATCAACAGCAGTCATGGGCAAGCTTTTGAGAGTCAGGTTCTTTCCAGTCAGAAAGGAAAAAATATTGGCATTCCCTGTCTCTCTTCGAACTACATCTGACATTTATTCCAAAATCTGTTTATTAAGTGCTTACTGTGAACCAGACATGTTACCAAGACCAGTATCACAGTCCTGGACGGCCTGAAAGTATAAATTAGAGGTTGAAGGCTGAGTACCACAAGCACTGCCTGAAGCAGAACTACGAAGACTTGGATCCTGACGTGAGCGATTGGGAATGTAAATCCCAAACAATGGGCACTCTGTGCTCCACAAAGCTGGAGATCTTTCCTTGCTTTCTGCTGTATCCTGAGCCTGGATTAGGGTCTCTCAACAAATATTATCGGCTATTGAATGAGCAAGGGCTGGAGCCATCTAGAATCATGATTTAGCTATGCATGAAACTTCTCCATTTTATCCCCTCCACTAGCTTGTCCAGCTTTTCCTTGAGTGTCCCCCACAGATACCATTCCATCCTTGACCTGCTACATCTGGAAATCCTTCCTCACATTGTGCAGAAATCCGCTCTCTCAACTTTGCGCACACAGATGTATATTTTATCCTCAGGACAACACAGGACATACAGACCCATTCCCTCCACTGTGTGTGTGCTTAGTCACTCAGTCATGTCCAACTCTCTGTGCCTCCGTGGACTGCGGTCCACCAGGCTCCTCTGGCCATGGGGATTCTCAAGGCAAGAATCCTGGAGTGGGTTGCCATCCCCTTCTCCAGATTCCCTCCTCTACTACTTCTTGTTGTGAAAATTTCAAGTCTACAGAAAAGCTAAAGGAATACTACAGTAAACACCCATATGTACATTTCATCTATTCACCAATTATTAATATTTTCCTGTATTTACTGTTATATCTTGCTGTTTTTAATGTTGAATTATTTGAGTATGCTGCAAATATAAGCCTGTGTCACCCCTAATACATCTGCTTACATCTCCTAAGAATAAGGATATCCTCCCACATAACAGCTTTCCTATATATACCTAATCAAAGAAATATTAACCAAAAAATCTAAAATAAAGTTCATATTTAAATTTTCTTAATTATCCCCAAAGCATTTTTGTAAAATCTGGATTTTTAAATTCCAGATTTAAAAAAAAAAAACAAAACACCATAGTCTTTTAAAATCTGAAATATCTTTCTAGCCTTTTTGTATTTTTCAGATTACCTTGTTTTGGCCAGGGTTCCTATTCCATAAATGATATCTATGTGCACTGCTAAAGCATCAGCTGGAGTCACAGAATGTCAGGTTGTCTCACCTGAGAGTGAGACAGATGGTGGTAAGTATACAAGTTGACCACTTGATTAAGAATGTGATCACCAGATCTCTTCACTGACAAAGGTACATTTTTCCCTTTATAATTAAAAACTTAAGTATTTCTTCTTCTATTTGGATATTTAAAAATCCAATGTGTTAGAATCTATTGTCATTTAAAATTTTTGCTACTCAAATTGTCCCAGATTTGGTCAGTTGAGCCTCTTGAAGCTGCCTCCTAGGCCTTTTTGACATGACCCCACTGGTTGAGCACTTCCTACCTTACTATCAGTAGGGTTCAGGCTTACCCGGACTTTCCCTTTCCCAGGATCTGGGATTAGCTATTCCTCCGAGGATTCCTGGTTCTTCCTAACACCTGGGAGCTAATGCTGGGAACAGCAATTATGAGAACAATTTTGCTAGTCTCTTCTACAGCCCTTCAGGTGTTTGAATCCAGTTATTTCTGTCTTATACCCATTCCCAAACTTCCAAACCATGGCTAACTTCTCCCATTCCTTAAACAAGTCTTCCTGTGACTTAGCTTTCACTTCTACCCAGATCTTCTCTTTCACTTTCCCTCTCCCAACTCAGCTGTGGTCTTCTATCCCAGTGGTTCCCAACCTGGCTCTCCATCAGAATCACCCATCACTTCTTCAATATACAGATTCCCATGATCTACTCACTCCACACCTACTGAATGAGAATCTCTTGAGTAGATGATAGGATTCTGCTTTTAAGTACCTCAAGTAATATTGACAGAGCCAGTGCAATGCACACTTCTATTTCTCAAAGCCTTGTGGGCCCAGAATTGAATAGCGTATCAAAATCGTGGTCTAGAGCTATTGGTCTACTTTTCTTATACTGGACACTACAGGTCTTTCAGCATAATTAAATCAATGCTGACATTTTGGGGGGAGGTGGAGGCAACAACATGAACTTTTTGACTCTTAATGAACGGATTGATTTATTTATTTTGTTCTTGTTGGCTGTGCTATGGAGCTTGAGGGATTTCAGTTCACTGATCAGGGACTGAACCTGGGCCATGGCAGTGAAAGCCCAGAATCCTAACCCCTAGGCCACCAGGGAACTCCCCTCATGATGAATTTATGAAGAATTAAATCCTCAAGGTTTTTTCAAAAATATTGTTAAGTCAGCTCTTCCCTACTGCTTCATGCTCCATTGTTCTTTCAGCCGTAGGGGTAAGGATTTACATTTGTTCCAATTAAAACTCATATTGCTTAATTCAGTCAAATCTTCAGTATGTCAGGGGTCTTATGGATCCTGATTTTATCATCCTAAGTATTTTTTACCCTTTTAACTTTATGTCACTTGCTGTCAAGTATGCTGTCAAAGTCCTCTTACATTCTTTTTTCTATTACTTTTTAAGTATTAAAAAAATCAATCTTACACACTTTTCTATGATTATGGCTATCTAACTGTATGTGTTTGTCAAAACTCATAGAATCATGCACCAAAAAGAGTGAATTTTGATGTGTATGAATTATACTCCTCCCGAAAAAAACTACCTTACATCCCAAATACTTAGCTGTATTTTCCTCCCAGATTAGATCTCAGTAACTTACTCTGATTGACAATCTCTGCAAAATGTACTGGACCTTCCCTGGTGCCTCAGATGGTAAAGACTCTGCCTGCACAGCAGGAGATCTGGGTTTGACCCCTGGGTTGGGAAGATCCCCTGGAGAAGGAAATGGCAACCCACTCCAGTATTCTTGCCTGGAGAATTCCATGGACAGAGGAGCCTGGTGGGCTATAATCCAAGGGGTCACAAAGAGTCAGATACACCTGAGCAACTAATAACACTATCACAATATAAAATGCAAAGAAAAAGTGATGAAATGTGGAATAAGGTGAAAATGATATTAAGAAGTTACAATCCTTCACAGAACTAGGTTAAAAAATAAAAAAAAAATCTGTCATTCGTGCCTAGAGAGTGGAAGTTAGACAATTTCCACATATAAGTTTGACAAGTGTTAGTTGCTCAGTTATGTCCAATTCCTTGTGATCCCCAGGACTGTAGCCCCCCAGGCTCCTCTGTCCATGGGATTCTCCAGGAACGAATACTGGAGTGGGTTGCCATTCCCTTCTCCAGGGGATCTTCCCAACCCAGAGGTTGAACCTGGGTCTCCCACACTGCAGGCAGACTCTTTACCATCTGAGGCCCCTCCATCCCAAGTTTGACAAGGGTTTCAAACACACTCTTCAGTGTTGGTGAAGCTCTCAGAGGACACACTTCTCAGCGTGAATAAGGGGCTGAAGGGGCAGAACCTTCCTGGCCATTCAAAACTGTCTAGAAAGAACTTAAAAGAATTCAACTGCAATATATATATATATTTATACCGATAAGCTCTAGAAAGAATTAATTACATCAAATTTTACATCATTTCCAGTTGATGAAAGACATTCTGGTGTTTTTTTTAATGATTTCTACTTTAAAAAATAATTTTTAAATTTCTATAAGCCCATGGTAGCTTTATACATAATTAGAAAAAAGCAGTACACATTTATAAAAATATCAATTAAAGAAAGTGGAGGGAAATAAACCACAGAAGAAAAGAAACAGGGATAAAATAATTTTCTGTAAAAATATACCTGTCACTGATACAAATTCTCAAAATAAAACATGTCTTCCAGGTAGTCAATAATTTTATAAAGAAAGTTCTGAGAATAAACAGTATTTCCCTTGTGAAGCCTGAGGGCCACAGAAGATTCAAATATACAGTGTTTCAAAAAGGGACACTTGCACTTCTTCCAAATAATATTTCCTAAAAGAGAAGCCTTATACAGAGTTATTAAATACTATAACTATAAATTCATACCTTGAAGAACGATGCTCTGGTTTATTTCGTTCGTTTCGATCTGTAAAGAAAGAAGAGAGTCACATTTTAAAATGCTCTTTAGAAGTCTTAGAAAAGAAGTTCTTAAATACCAGCTGCCATACCATCAGATTTCACAAAGGACTGTTTAAAGGTTGCTGTGTCTTCCCCTACATAAGGCTCTCCTTCAGAGTTGAGAGGATTTGTCTGACAGAGGAGTTATGAAAGATACAAAGAAGGACAGGCATATAAAGTTTTTACAGTTTGTTAAAAATCATCTACTTAGAAAATATATCATTACACGTATTATTTCATTTTCAAAGATCTTTGCTGTTTTAAACACTTTGCTAAAACCAAAACAAGTTTAGCTAAGGAAAGAAAGTAAGGAAACTGAAAAGCCACAAATTACTCAGCTCAAAAAAATCATTCCATGAATCATGGTTGGCAAAAGCGTCTAACAGGATGGGGAGGGGAAAGAAATGAGCAGTCAGCTACATCTGCAAATACACTGAGACCAGCACAGCCTCCTCCTTAACTCTCTATCACCCAGAACTTTTCAGAAGTTGGATTTCCATGTTTCACAGAAAATTAGGTCTCAAGGGCTACAGGGCAGCGGTTCTCAACCAGGGGCGATTCTGCGTCTCCTCCCCAAGGGGACACCTGGCAATGCCAGGAAGTGGTCTGTGGTTGTCACAGCTCAGGAGGAAGGAGCTACTGGCATCTGGTGGGTAGAGACCAGGGATGCTACTAACCACTACAACAAAGAATAAGCTCACCGAAAATGCCAACAGTGTTAAAATGGAGAAATCCTGCTACAGAACAAGAGGCCGGAGCCTAGCTGTTAGACGTTTTTAGAAGTGCCTCTACGTACTACTCTAAAATGTGCTTCATCAACCTGAAGACTATTATATATAAGAGAAAGAACCACAAAACCCACAGGTTGTCCTTTTTTTCTTTGGACTAATGACTTTTCCTTCAGTACATGCTTAAAAATAAATAAATGAAGTAGAAAGATAGCAGTGTTATGAAAAAATTAACAACAGAAAGCAATGGGTAAAAAAAAAAAAAAAAAAAGCAAGCAAGCAATGGGTAAAACCACAATAAAATCCTATAGAAGGACTTTTAAAAATCCTATGCAAGATTATCAAAAGGTAGTTTTCTAAACTATCTTCTGAATTAACACTAACATGATACAATTTAATGGCTAAACAAAGATTAGACTGGAATCCTTTCTTTCCCCCTTAATTTTACTGCTGATGCAGCAGCATAAAGATAACAAAAACATTCTCTAAAAGTTCTGAAGAAATTTTATGAAAAAATTACGAAAGGAAATGAATCAGATTTACATAGTTAAATATAAATTCTTTCTGAATACTTAATAAAAAAGAAATGTCTTTTTAAACCAAGGAGTTAGCACACAGGAAGATACTGTTCTCTGAAACACTGACAAGGAGAAAGATCCACAATAAAACATATTTGTTTAGCTACAAGGCCCTCCCAGACACATGAAGTTTATATGCTTCTGGTTCCAATTTCTCTACACAGTGACTTAGTGTTATTGCCACTTTTAAAACTTTTAATTTAACTTGGTTTACCCCTCTGCTAAATAAGAATCTAGTTTGTCATTTGTTGAGTACTATAAAATTTAAAGTCAGGAATACAGCGCACATGTTCCGAGTTTCTGACTGTTCCTCTTCAGCTTTCAGCCTGTTAGTTTTGCTAACAAAAGTAAAGCATACTGTCTCAAAGTAAAGCCAGAAACTAGATGCACATCAGCCATGCTCATAACAAAGTAACAACTCTTACCTGTAACTAAGATGAGCTAAGTCTGCCCGAAATACAGTTTGCTGTGGCTGGTGTCTTAGTTTCATACAGCTTATTTAGGCACAAATTCCCCTACAAATCTTCCTAGACATACAACACACAGGAGGAGGGGAGAAACAGAGTCACGATGCAGAAACGATGCATGTAAACAAGACTCAGCCTCCGAGGTTCCCTCCAGGGCCTGTTCTGATTGGCAGATGTGTGTGATCAGTCTGCACAGCTGGAATGCAGCCATTCAGGAAGCAAATGGCTCATAGTGCTCCTTCATTCTTGGTTAAAACAGGAAATTCTACCAACATTCTAATACTTTCTGCTCTAAGAAAATACAAATACCTTCACACTGTACTTCCCTATGGAGAAGTAAAAATAAAATTAGAGAAAATAACTTGATAATCTGTTGGAGGACATTTTAAACGTTTCCTCCCAAATTCACTCTTAGTGTACATGTGTTACATTTCCACATAAATATGCATACACAGTGCTTAAAACATGTTACTCCTAAGACCCATATATTTGATAATTTGAGGGTAAGGGTAAGTTATCCATTACTTACAGTATTCCCCCATGTTGGCCTTTGGCAATGGAAAACAAATTAAGATTCATGTTCTTGGCTTAATCTTTTTCTTAAAATACACAAATAACTGGACTTCACATTTTTCCATGAGCCATCTCTTAGCTTGAAAACATATAAATATGTACTGTGTGCATGCTGTGTGTCTGCATTTTAACATACTTATCTTAAGCAAAGTAATTCTCATGACAGCTGAGACTATTGTGCAATTGTCAAGAAATACATTAATGTTAACGCTGAATTTCTGGCAAAATAATAAGTGGTTATTTTGATTCAAAAGCTGAGACTGAACAAAACAAAGCACTGAGGGCAGATTCAGAATCTGGATCTTGCCAACGATAATAAAACATTTGGATTAAAATACCCTTAGGGGAGGAGCTGAGATGGCAGACTAGTAGGACGGGGAGAATACTTTCTCCTCCACAAATCCATTAAAAGAACATTTGAATGCTGAATAAATTCTACAAAACAACTTCTGAATGCCGGCAGAGGACATCAGGCACTTAGAAAGACAATTCATTGTCTTCGAAAGGAGAAGGCCAGCCCTGCGGTGACTCCTTCTGAGAAGAGGCGGCGGACACCAGCATCTGCTATTGGCAAGCGGGGGCTGGGCTAGGAGGAGCGGTGCGGCCTGCATCGCTTTGAGAGAGGATTTGGCCTGGCTATCTCGAGCGCTTCACAATAAACTGTGGAAAATTCTGAAAGATATGGGAATACCAGACCACCTGATCCGCTTCTTGAGAAATCTGTATGCAGGTCAGGAAGCGACAGTTAGAACTGGTCATGGAACAACAGACTGGTTCCAAATAGGAAAAGGAGTACGTCAAGGCTGTATATTGTCACCATGTTTATTTAACTTATATGCAGAGTACATCATGAGAAATGCTGGAATGGAAGAAACACAAGCTGGAATCAAGATTGCTGGGAGAAATATCAATAACCTCACATATGCAGATGACACCACCCTTATGGCAGAAAGTGAAGAGGAACTAAAAAGCCTCTTGATGAAAGTGAAAGTGGAGAGTGAAAAGGTTGGCTTAAAGCTCAACATTCAGAAAACGAAGATCATGGCATCTGGTCCCATCACTACATGGGAAATAGATGGAGAAACAGTGGAAACAGTGTCAGACTTTATTTTTCTGGGCTCCAAAATCACTGCAGATGGTGACTGCAGCCATGAAATTAAAAGACGCTTACTCCTTGGAAGGAAAGTTATGACCAACCTAGATAGCATATTCAAAAGCAGAGACATTACTTTGCCAACAAAGGTTCGCCTAGTCAAGGCTATGGTCTTTCCTGTGGTCATGTATGGATGTGAGAGCTGGACTGTGAAGAAGGCTGAGTGCCGAAGAATTGATGCTTTTGAACTGTGGTGTTGGAGAAGACTCTTGAGAGTCCCTTGGACTGCAAGGAGATCCAAATAGTCCATTCTGTAGGAGATCAGCCCTGGGATTTCTTTGGAAGGAATGATGCTAAAGCTGAAACTCCAGTATTTTGGCCACCTCATGCGAAGAGTTGACTCATTGGAGAAGACTCTGATGCTGGGAGGGATTGGGGGCAAGAGGAGAAGGGGATGACAGAGGATGAGATGGCTGGATGGCATCACTGACTCAATGGATGTGAGTCTGAGTGACCTCCGGGAGTTGGTGATGGACAGGGAGGCCTGGCGTGCTGCGGTTCACGGGGTCGTAAAGAGTCGGACACGACTGAGCGAATGATCTGATCTGATCTCGAGCACTATCTGAGCGAAATAACCAGACTGTCGGTTATCTACTACATCAAAAGCCAGCCCTAACTTAAGACACCACCAGGACTACGTAAGGAACAAAGGACTGCACAGAGATGGCCGGCTGCAGGCTGTCCCACTCCAGTGACAGGCAGCCAGGGCCAGAGGCGGGCAATCACAGCCCTAGAGAGACACTGTCTACAGAACTGTAAGTAGGTTTCTGTGCTGACTCACGCTTCTTGGGGCTCTGGATGGTCAACATCTGCCTGAGAAAGTGCACCGGTTGTATACCCAGAAAACTGAGCAGCGGGGAGGCGATAAGTCGCAGTAGCTGCACTCGCTAAACACTTCATCACCTGTGCTACTCGGATCTGGGAAGGGCATAAAACGCAGACTCAACGAGTCTGTGCTTCTGAGGATTATCCGAGTGCCTGAACCTGGCCAGCTTAGATTTGGGTGTTCATCTCCGCCCCCTCTGTAACAGGGCAGAGATCAGATATTGAAAAGACCAGTAAAGTAAAGTGAAGTCGCTCAGTTGTGTCCGACTCTTTGAGACCCCATGGACCGTAGCCCACCAGGCTCTTCCGCCCACGGGATTCTCCAGGCAAGATATACTGGAGTGGGTTGCCATTTCTTTCTCCAGGGGATCTTCCCGACCCAGGGATCGAACCCAGGTCTCCCGCATTGCAGGCAGACTCTTTAACCTCTGAGCCACCAGGGAAGCCCAGTAAACCGCCTCAGAAAAGACCAGTAAACCGCCTCAATAAAGAGAATTCAACAAACTACCAGAATATAGTAAGGACACTCTAAACTTGGCAATTTTAACAAATTGAAGAGACAAAAGAATACCCAGCAGCTAAAGGAATAGGATAGATCCCCACCAAACCAAACCAAAGAGGAAGAGATAGGGAATCTACCTGATAAAGAATTCCGAATAATGATAGTGAAATTAATCCAAAATCTCGAAATCAAAATGGAATCACAAAGAGTCTGGAGACAAGGGTTGAGAAGATGCAAGTAAGGTTTAACAAGGACCTAGAAGAAATAAAAAAGAGTCAACACATAATGAATAATGCAATAAATGAGATTCAAAACACCCTGGAGGCAACAAATCGTAGAATAACAGAGGCAGAAGATAGGATTAGTGAATTAGAAGATAGAATCCTAGAAATAAATGAGTCAGACGAGAAAAAAGAAAAACGAATCAAAAGAAATGAGGACAATCTCAGAGACCTCCAGGATAACATTAAACAGTACAACATTCGAATCATAGGAGTTCCAGAAGAAGAAGATAAAAAGAAAGACCATGAGGAAATACTTGAGGAGATAATAGTTGAAAACTTCCCTAAAATGGAGAAGGAAATTACCACTCAAGTTCAAGAAATCCAGAGAGTCCCTAACAGGATAAACCCAAGGCAAAACACCCCAAGACACATATTAGTCAAATTAACAAAGATTAAATATAAAGAACAAATATTAAAAGCAGTAAGGGAAAAACATCAAATAACTCACAAGGGAATTCCCATAAGGATAACAGCTGATCTTTCAATAGAAACTCTCCAAGCCAGGAGGGAATGGCAAGACGTAATTAAAGTGATGAAAGAAAATAACTTACAGCCTAGATTATTGTATCCAGCAAGGATCTCATTCAAATATGAAGGAGAAATCAAAAGCTTCACAGATAAGCAAAAGTTGAGAAAATTTAGCACCACTAAACCATTTCTCCAACAAAAACTAAAGGACATTCTCTAGATAGGAATCACTAAAAGGGTGTATACATTCGAACCCAAAACAATAAAGTAAATCCTATTTATCAATAATTGCTTTAAATGTTAATGGGCTGAATGCCCTAATCAACAGACAAAGACTGGCCGAATCGATACAAAAACAAGACCCCTACATACCTTCTCTACAAGAGACAACCAAAAGACTAAAATGGGTCAAGTGGATACAAAAACTAGACCCCTATATATGTTGTCTACAAGAGAACCACCTTAAAATAGGGGATATATGCTATGCTATGCTATGCTAAGTCACTTCAGTCGTGTCCGACTCTGTGTGACCCCATAGACGGCAGCCCACCAGGCTTCCCCATCCCTGGGATTCTCCAGGCAAGAACACTAGAGTGGGTTGCCATTTCCTTCTCCAATGCATGAAAGTGAAAAGTGAAAGTGAAATTGCTGTGTCATGTCGGACTCTTAGCAACCCCATGGACTGCAGCCTACTAGGCTCCTCCATCCGTGGGATTTTCCAGGCAAGAGTACTGGAGTGGGGTGCCATTGCCTTCTCCGAGGGGATATATACTGACTGAAAGTGAAGGGCTGGAAAAAGATTTTCTATGTAAATATGGACCAAAAGAAAATAGGAGTAGCAATACTCATATCAGATAAAATTGACTTTAAAGATCCTGAAAAGGAGACAATCAAGGTTATACATAACGACTTAAAGGAACAATCCAAAAAGAAGTTATAACAATTATAAATACATATGCACCCAACATTGGAGCATTGATATATCTAAGACAAACATTAATTAATATGATAAAAGAAATATGCAACAATACAATAATAGTGGGAGACTTTAATACCTCACTCATAAAATTTGGCTGTAATAGACAAAGTAAAGAGGAAACATATTCACTTATGAGCCTCAAAAAATTCAGTTCACTCAGGAGAGTTAAAAAAAAAAAAAGACTTATTTGTTCACTCTGTAAAGGTTTATTGACTATTTTATGGGTCTAGTACCACTTTGGGTAGTAGGGAGGAAGAAGTGACAAATGTGATCCTGTCCTAAATAATATATTATGGTAAAGATAGACCTATCAATACAAAATACCAAGATGTGCCTAAGATGAGGACACCCAAACTGGACTTTTAGTTTCCTGAACTTTTCATTTCCAGATCAAACCTCCTAATATAGGATGAATTCAACATGATTTTTTTAAAGTGTTCTTTGTGATTAAAAACAGAAAGCCATTGGTTAAGAAATTACATATACTCCTCCCCACCATCATTCTCCTTCTTTCTTCCCATTTCCCTCCCACCCTCAATGATCCATTCCTTTGTCCATTTTCCCCTGCAAAAAAAAAAAAAAGAAAATTTTGTGTTTTATTTAAAAAAAATAAATAATAATAAGATTACTATAACCAAGCAAATGACTGATCATCATGATATAATTGTCTTAAACCAATCCACTGAATGAAAGTCATATTCATGCCCAATGCAATGTACATGAACTTGGGCAATCTCCAGGAGATGGTAGTGGACAGGGAAGCTTGGTGTGCTGTAGTTCATGAAGTTAGGAAGAGTCAGACATGACTTGTTGACTGAAGAACAACAAGAACACTCCAGTGAATAAAAGTCAAACTCCTTACTATGGGTCATAAAGTCCCCCACCAATTTTTCTTATCTCACCTCTTGCTATTCTCCCCATCACTCTCTACGTTCTACCCAGGTCAGTTCTCTGTTGTTTCTTTGAAAATATTAAGTCCATGCCTCATGCACTTTTTTCACTTTCTAGTATACTATGCCCTATGCTAAGAATATTCTCCCACTTAAAAATAAAATAAAATAAAATTCCCTTAGGAAAAATGAGGACAGATCTATAGCAAACATGGACATTTCATCTTGACTACAGACAGTCCTTTAAGCATATGGTTTCTATTTATTTCAAATCAAGTCTTCTTTAGCATATTCCCCCCAATTTTTCAGAGTTCTAAGTTTTAAATAATTATGAGAGAAAATATTTGCAAAGGCTTCCCAAATCTTTACATACTTGGATAACTTACTAGCCCAAGGCCTCACCATTTCCACAAAGAAAAGAGTTATTAAAAATAAGAATGGCCTTTTTCAATTACGGTTTTCTCAGGGTATATGCCCAGTAGTGGGATTGCTGGGTCATATGGTAGTTTTATTCCTAATTTTTTAAGGAATCTCTATACTGTTCTCCATAGTGGTTGCATCAATGTACATTTCCAACAACAGTCCAAGAGGGTTCCCTTTTCTCCACACCCTCTCCAGCATTTACTGTTTGTAGATTTTTTTTTTTTTTGAAGACAGCCACTCTGACCGGTGTGAGGTGATCCCCTATTGTAGTTTCGGTTTTCATTGGCAAAAGCCAACACAATATTACAAAGCAACTATCCTCAATTAAAAATAAATTCAAAAACATTATGGCCTAACTCTAAAATTTAGTTACCCCACTCTGCATATTTCCTGTGGACAACGCAATAGCTCCAGGGGCCGAGCAGGCTGGCAGTATACTTTCAAGGTGAAAGTTAGCATGGCTGTACAGCTGTGTGAAAGTGTACAGCTTTGTAGGTTCAAGTCACTCACTCTCTCTCATACACACACACATACACACCATGCAAGAGACAGAGAGAGACCTTAGATTTCCTGCTCCCTCTCACCCACGTCTCCTGGTAAATAAAGATAATTGAGGAAATGGAAGAACACCCTGAAAGAAAAAAAAAAGGCAGAACACAGGCAGAACCGGTGCAAAGGGTGTTCAAGATGTTGCAAGTGTGGATGGTGTACGGACAACCGAGGAAACAACGGGCACTTCAAGAGGGCCAAGAATCAGGATAGCACTGGAAGCTTCCATGGGTCTGAGCACTCCAGGTGACCAGATTTTCCTGCCATGATGACTCCTGGTCCTGAGTAATCCGGACATTCAGGATCCCAATGGTTATATATTTAGATGGTATACCACAATTGTAGAAATAGGCCCTGATACCAGCAGGGACAGCTTTTAGGAAATGGAGAGACAGATTCTACTGACGCTAATTATTCAGGGTGATTCTGAATCTAATAATATAACACTTTGAAATGAAGATGACAAAAATGCAGATGTCCTCTTTTGCTTTGATTAAAATGGCCAACTCAGAACTTGGTAGAATCTACTCCAAGGAATGTGGGCTTTGAGGATCTGGCTCTAATCAATTAACTGGAGAGAAAAATCAAACCCCATTGGGTCAGGACTTATATATACTACTAACTCAAGTGGGCGACAAATGGTCCTAAGTCATTCTTTGAAATTAGTGGTAAGACTCAGTCCCCAGGAGTGAAAATACATAGACACACTCAAAATCGAGTAGGACTCTCTCTTGTATTTCATGTTGGAGTGCTAATATCTCTCTTTAGAATGACTATTATTTGTGAAAGGATTCCGCATCAGATTTCCAAGCATTACTTACACATTCCAGCTTGGGAGTATATATGAATAGTTTTTTATTGTTATTTTAAAGAATGATTAACGCTAGTCAGTATTAACTGAAAGATCTACATGTTCTGAAGAAGAATTCTTTGCACCTTAAGGCAAACAGAATAAATAAAACAATTAATTCCTCCATGAGAAAAGAGAAGATACTCAGGGTTCACAAATCTTACTTTAATGACTCGTTAAAAGATGGCAAAACTGGTTCTCCTCAATAGTACATGGATGGAATTTTACATGTCTCAGATGAGAGTTTCAGAGGCTCTCCTAAAATCTTTAAATGTCATTTCCTGAGAAAATGACAATGATGTCTACTTGGAAAGAACCCAGGATTCATTCTACAAATTATTGACGGCAGCTAATACCTAGTCATCTCCTCATTCTAATTACTATTCCCCACCCTTTTTCAGGTGTATTTCCAAACTGATTTTTAGGCACTTTTGAGACTTCCACAGTGACTAGTATCAGTTCAGTTCAGTTGCTTAGTAGTGTCTGACTCTTTGCGACCCCATAGACCACAGCACGGCAGGCCTCCCTGTACATCACCAACTCCCAGAGTTGACTCAAACTCATGTCCACACTGAGTCAGTGATGCCAAAAAATCATCTCATCCTCTGTCATCCCCTTCTCATCTCACCTTCAATCTTTCCCAGCATCAGGGTCTTTTCAAGTGAGTCAGTTCTTCACATCAGGTGGCCAAAGTACTGGAGTTTCAGCTTTAGCATCAGGCCTTCCAATGAACACTCAGGACTGATCTCCTTTAGGACTGACTGGTTGGATCTCCTTGCAGTCCAAGGGACTCTCAAGAGTCTTCTCCAACACCACAGTTCAAATCAATTCTTCAGCTCTCAGCTTTCTTTATAGTTCAAATTTCACATCCATACACGACTACTGGAAAAACCATAGCTTTGATTAGATGGATCTTTGTTGGCAAAGTAAGGCCTCTGCTTTTTAATATGCTGTCTAGGTTGGTCATAACTTTCCTTCCAAGGAGTAAGCATCTTTTAATTTCATGGCTGCAGTCACCATCTGCAGTGTATTTGGAGCCCAAAAAAATAAAGTCTTTCACTGTTTCCACTGTTTCCCCATCTATTGCCATGAAGTGATGGGACCTGGTGCCATGATCTTAGTTTTCTGAATGTTGAGTTTTAAGCCAACTTTTTCACTCTCCTCTTTCACTTTCATCAAGAGGCTCTTTAGTTCTTCTTGGCTTTCTGCCATAAGAGTGGTGTCCTCTGCATATCTGAGGTTATTGATATTTCTCCCAGCAATCTTGATTCCACCTTGTGCTTCATCCAGCCCAGCGTTTCTCATGATGTATTCTGCATATAAGTTAAATAAGCAGGGTGACCAATATACAGCCTTGACGTACTCCTTTTCCTATTTGGAACCAGTCTGTTGTTCCATGTTCAGTTCTAACTGTTGCTTCCTGACTTGTATATGGATTTCTCAAGAGGAACGTCAGGTGGTCTGGCATTCCCATCTCTTTCAGAATTTTCCACAGTTTGTTGTGGTCCACAAAGTCAAAGGCTTTGGCATAATCAATAAAGCAGAAGTAGATGTTTTTCTGGAACTCTCTTGCCTTTTCCATGATCCAACGGATGTTAGCAATTTGATCTCTGGTTCCTCTGCCTTTTCTAAAACCAGTTTGAACATCAGGAAGTTCACTGTTCATGTACTGCTGAAGCCTGGCTTGGAGAATTTTGAGCATTACTTTACTAGCGTGTGAGATGAGTGCAATTGTGCGGTAGTTTGAGCACTCTTTGGCATTGCCTTTCTTTGGGACTGGAATGAAAACTGACCTTTTCCAGTCCTGTGGCCACTGCTGAGTTTTCCCAATTTGCTGGCATATTGAGTGCAGCACTTTCACAGCATCATCTTTTAGGATTTGAAATAGCTCAACTGGAATTCCATCACCTCCACTAGCTTTGTTCGTAGTGATGCTTCCTAAGGCCCACTTGACTTCACATTCCAGGATGTTTGGCTCGACGTGAGTGATCATACCATTGTGATTATCTGAGTCATGAAGATCTTTTTTTTTTTTTTGTATATTTCTTCTGTGTATTCTTGCCACCTCTTCTTAATATCTTCTCCTTCTGTTAGGTCCATACGATTGTGCCCATCTTTGCATGAAATGTTCCCTTGCTCTCTAATTTTCTTGAAGAGATATCTAGTCTTTCCCATTCTATTGTTCTCCTCTATTTCTTTGCATTGATTGTTGATGAAGGCTTTCTTATCTTCCTTGCTATTCTTTGGAACTCTGCATTCAAATGAGTATATCTTTCCTTTTCTCCTTTGCCTTTTGTTTCTCTTCTATTCACAGTTATATGTAAGTGACTAGTATATTGTTCTTTTAAATGGTAAACTTTCAATATACTGCGTTGGCCAAAAAAGTTGGTTTGTATTTTTCTGTAACAGCTTATGAAAAACCAGAATGAGCTTTTTGGCCAACCCAATATATCTGTTGTTGTTGAACTTAAGAAAGTTACTACTCTCCTGATCCAAGGAATGAAAGACGTCTGTAAGTGACGTTTACACAGCACTGCCCATGCTTCTCAGAGAAGACAATGGCACCCCACTCCAGTACTCTTGCCTGGAAAATCCCATGGATGGAGGAGCCTGGTGGGCTGCAGCCCATAGGGTCACTGAGGGTCGGACACGACTGAGTGACTACACTTTCACGCATTGGAGAAGGAAATGGCAAACCTACTCCAGTATTCTTGCCTGGAGAATCCAGGGACAGGGGATTCGGACAAGACTAAAGTGATTTAGCAGCAGCAGCCCATGCTTCTGGGGGTAAGCGGAAAAGTCTGGTTGACAGCACTGCCAATACTGATGCCTTTCATTAATTCTAATTATTAAATGCCTCAACTCATGCAAAGGCAGCACAATAATCACAGGGAGGAGGAAATCAGAGACAGAATGGAAGCTTTTTCAACATACGAGTTAGGTTTCAATAAAGAAGCAGACTGTCTCTGGAAACTGTTTTCTCCTTCTCATGCTCACTCCTTTTGCATATATTTTAGATTATGATCAACACTTGTCTGGATGGTGATGTCTTGACTCAATTTTTTGGTTCCTGTCTCATCCTCTCCAATTCAGCTATATTGCTTGGGCAGATAAATCCATGCCTCAGAAAAATTACATATCACTACATGCCCTAGACCCTGAGAGAATTCCATGAGGTAATGACAAATGCATCCTTAGAACCTTGCCTGTGCACAGTGAGCACTCAGTAAATGTCAGCTGCCATCTAGGGTTAAAAGGACAGCTATTAACTAGAAGTAGTGACTAGTACTATTAACTAGAAGTAGTGAGTACTAAGGAGCAGCAGCTGCGCTTTGCTGGAGCAGCTGTGAAGAGACAGCCCACACCCAAGTAAGAGAAACCCCAGTAAGACAGTAGGCGCTGAGACAGGGCATCAGAGGGCAGACAGACTGAAACCACAATCACAGAAAACCAACCAATCTAATCACATGGACCACAGCCCTGTCAAACTTGGTGAAACTAAGCCATGCTGTGTAGGGCCACCCAAGATGGATAGGTCTTGGTGGAGAGGTCTGACAAAATGTGGTCCACTGGAGAAGGGAATGGCAAACCACCTCAGGATTCTTGCCTTGAGAACCCCATGAACAGTAAGAAATGGCAAAAAGATAGGATACTGAAAGAGGAACTCTCCACGTTGGTAGGTGCCCAATACGCTATTGGATACCAGTGGAGAAATAACTCCAGAAAGGATGCAGAGACGAAGCCAAAGCAAAAACAACACCCAGCTGTGGATGTGACTGGTGATGGAAGCAAGGTCTGATGCTATAAAGAGCAATATCGCATAGGAACCTGGAATGTTAGGTCCATGAATCAAGGCAAATTGGAAGTGGTCAAACAAAAAATGGCCAGAGTGAATGTCAACATTCTAGGAATCAGCGAACTAAAATGGACTGGAATGGGTGAATTTAACTCAGATTATATCTACTACTGTGGGCAAGAATCCCTTAGAAAAAATGGAGTAGCCATCATAGTCAACAAGAGTCTGAAATGCAGTACTTGGATGCAATCTCAAAAACGACAGAATGATCTCCATTCATTTCCAAGGCAAACCATTCAATATGATGGTAATCCAAGTCTAGGCCCCGACCAGTAATGCTGTAGAAGCTGAAGTTGAAGTGTTCAATGAAGACCTAACGAGACCTTCTAGAACTAACACCCAAGAAAGATGTCCTTTTCATTATAGGGGACTGGAATGCAAAAGTAGGAAGTCAAGAAACACCTGGAGTAACAGGAAAATTTGGCCTTGGAGTACAGATTGAAGCAGGGCAAAGGCTAATAGAGTTTTGCCAAGAGAATGCACTGGTCATAGCAAACACCCTCTTCCAACAACACAAGAGAAGACTCTACACATGGACATCACCAGATGGTCAACACTGAAATCAGATTGATTATATTCTTTGCAGCCAAATATAGAGAAGCTCTATATAGTCAGCAAAAACAAGACCAAGAGCTGGCTGTGGCTCAGATCATGAACTCCTTATTGCCAAATTCAGACTGAAATTGAAGAAAGTAGGGAAAACCACTGGACCATTCAGGTATGACATAAATCCAATACCTTACGATTATACAGTGGAAATGAGAAATAGACTTAAGGGACTAGATCTGATAGACAGAGTACGTGATGAACTATGGACAGACGTTCATGACATTATACAGGAGACAGGGATCAAGATCATCCCCAAGAAAAAGATATGCAAAAAAGCAAAATGATTGTCTGAGGAGGCCTTTCAAACAGCTGTGAAAAGAAGAGAACCCAAAAGCAAACGAGAGAAGGAAAGATATACCCATTTGAATGCAGAGTTTCAAAGAACAGCAAGGAGAGCTAAGAAAGCCTTCCTCAGTGATCCATGCAAAAAAATAGAGGAAAACAATAGAATGGGAAAGACTAGAGATCTCTTCAAGAAAATGAGAGATACCAAGGGAACATTTTATGCAAAGATGGGCTAAATAAAGAACAGAAATGGTATAGACCTAACAGAAGTAGAAGATATTAAGAACAGGTGGCAAGAATACACAGAAGAACTGTACAAAAAAGATCTTTATGACCCAGATAATCACAATGGTGTGACCACTCACCTAGAGCCAGACATTCTGGAATGCAAAGTCAAGTGGGCCTTAGGAAGCATCACCACAAACAAAGCTAGTAGAGGTGATGGAATTCTACTTAAGCTATTTCAGGTCCTAAAAGACGATGCTGTAAAAGTGCTGCACTCAATATGCCAGCAAATTGGGAAAACTCAGCAGTGGCCACAGGACTGGAAAAGGTCAGTTTTCATTCCAATCTCAAAGAAAGGCAATGCCAAAGAATGCTCTAACTACCACACAATTGCACTCACCTCACATGTTAGCAAAAGTAATGTTCAAAATTCTCCAAGCCAGGCTTCAGCAATATGTGATTCGTGAACTTCCAGATGTTCAAGTTGGTTTTAGAAAAGGCAGAGGAACCAGAGATCAAATTCCCAACATCCGTTGGATCACAGAAAAAGCAAAAGAGTTCCAGAAAAACATCTATTTCTGCTTTATTGACTATGCCAAAGCCTTTGACTGTGTGGATCACAAGAAACTGGAAAATTCTCTAAGAGATGGGAATACCAGACCACCTGACTTGCCTCTTGAGAAATCTGTATGCAGGTCAGGAAGCAACAGTTAGAACTGGACATGGAACAATAGACTGGTTCCAAATCAGGAGGAGTACGTCAAGGCTATATATTGTTACCATGTTTATTTAACTTATATGCAGAGTACATCATGAAAAACGCTGGGCTGGAAGGAGCACAAGTTGGAATCAAAATTGCTGGGAGACATATCAATAACCTCAGATATGCAGATGATACCACCCTTAGCAAAAAAGAACTAAAGAGCTTCTTGATGAAAGTGCAAGAGGAGAGTGAAAAAGTTGGCTTAAAACTCAACATTCAGAAAACTAAGATCATGGCATCCAGTCCCATCACTTCATGGCAAATAGATGGGGAAACAGTGAAAACAGTGACAGACTTTATTTTGGGGGGCTTCAAATATACTCCAGATGGTGACTGCAGCCATGAAATTAAAAGACACTTACTCCTTGAAAGGAAAGTTATGACAACCCTGGACAGCATATTAAAAAGCAGAGACATTACTTTGTCAACAAAGGTCCATCTCGTCAAGGCTATAGTTTTTCCAGTAGTGATGTATGGATGTGAGAGCTGGACTATAAAGAAAGCTGAGTGCCAAAGATTTGATGCTCCTGAACTGTGGTGTTGGAGAAGACTCTTGAGAGTCCCTTGGACTGCAAGGAGATCCAACCAGTCTATCCTAAAGGAGATCAGTCCTGAGTGTTCATTGGAAGGACTGATGTTGAAGCTGAAACTCCAATACTTTGGCCACCTGATGTGAAGAACTGACTCATTTGAAAAGACCCTGATGCTGGGAATGATAGAAGGTGGGATGAGAAGGGAACGAGAGGATGAGATGGTGGGATGGCATCACTGAGTCATTGGAAATAAGTTTGAGTGAACTCTGGGAGTTGGTGATGGACAGGGAGTCACTGAACTGAGTGACTAGTACTGAACATTAATGATTACACAAGTTACCTAACCTCTCTAAACCTCAGTTTTCTCATCTACAAAATGGGCAAGAGTTGTATCTTTATAGAGTTTTTGTGCAGATAAATGAACTAAAAGGTATAAGGAGGTTAGCTTAGTATCTAGAAGACAAACTTGATGACTCTAATTCTGTTATGAGTATTCTTACTGTCTTCCATGCCTGGCTCAAGAACTACCTTCTTCATGAAACCATCCTTGACTCTTCTCTTCAGCATCCTTGTATTGGTTTCCTATCACTGATGCTGAGGCTGAAGCTACAATACTTTGGTCACCCGATGTGAAGAGTCGACTCATTATAAAAGACCCTGATGCTGGGAAAGATTGAAGGCAGGAGGAGAAGGGGACGACAGAGGATGAGATAGTTGGATGACATCACTGACGCAATGGACATGAGTTTGAGCAAGCTCTGGGACATGGAGAAGGACAGGGAAGCCAGATGTGCTGCAATTCATGGGGCCGTAAAGATTGGACACAACTGAGCAGCTGAGCAACAATAACAACAACAATCACTGTTGTAAGAAATTAACTTAAAACTTGGTGGCTTAAAACAACAAAGATGTATTTATTATCTTAAAGAAAGTTATAATAGGTTTTACTAGGCTAAAATCGAGGTGTGTGCATGGGTATATTCCTTCTGGAGTTTCTAGGGGAGTGTCAGTTTACCTGCCCTTTCAACTTCTTGAGGTCACCTGCATTCCCTGGGCTTATAGTCTGGTCCCTTCCTCCAACAATGTAGCATCTTCGAATCTCTGACTTCTTCTGTCTCCCTTTTCCAATGTATAGATGCCTTATTATTGATTACATTGGGCCTGCTGGGATAATCCAAAATATTGTTACATCAAGATTAGTGGATAAGGAACCTTGTTCTTCTTTGCCACGCGATATAACACAGTCACAGGTTCTGGGGATTAGACCATGACATCTTCAAGGGGGGAGCATCATTCTGCCTAACACATCCTATCAGAACTCTTATACAAGCTCTAGCATTCACTTGACATTCAGCAATACTAAATAATGCTCTATTATTATTTAGTATCAGGCTTGTGTCTACCACCTTTCAGTGTGGGTGATGAAAGTAGGACTCAGACTCTGCTTCACAGTCACCCTCTGCAAATGTCTATTGATAATGGTAACATCCAAAGCGCTCTCTATTCCTTCCACCTGCATCCTTCAGGCTATAGTTAGCTCCTTGATATATTTGACATTGCTTAAAAAAAAAAAATGTGTCTTCTGAAAATTCCTATTTTAAATCCCCAGGGGGCACTAGTGGTAAAGACTCTGCCTGCCAATGCAGGAGATGTAAGAGAAGTGGGTTAGATCCCTGGGTTGGGAAGACGCCCTGGAGAAGGAAATGGCAACCCACTCCACTATTCTTGCCGGGAAAAGTCCATGGGCAGAGGAACCTGGTGGGCTATAGTCCGTGGGGTCACCAAGAGTCAGACACGACTGAGCACACACACACACACACACACACACACACACAAGTCCCATAATTTTTACACCCTAGTGGTTTGACTCTCTGCACTAAAATGACCCACATTTGGTCTATTCTTCTGTCTCAAAGTAGCTCTCAGCAAACCAAACTCCACACAGAAGATAAAAACCTACAAAGCACATTTGAACTGGAAGAAGAATCAGCTATTTGATAACAGGCTGCTATTTCTTTTTAATAATTCTTCCTTCAAATAGTTCAACTGAATCATTTTGATTGTTGAGTGCAACTCACTACTTTTTCTGATTTTTATGTTAGTTTCAGAGATGAAAATTGGAGCCACCATCCACACTGCCCCTTTTCACCCCAGAGTGAATTCGGCAGAAACGTTAGGAAGACGGGCATTTCATCAGGGCCACCAAGGGCCTGGGAGGAGCAGATGGAGGCAGGCTGCGCAGCAAGGGGCCCTCATCCGCACTGCTGCTCCCGCCACAAGCTCCTGCTGAGTCGCTTAGTAATCACTTTCCTAACTCTTCTTGTGACAGAATCTCACTTTTTTCAGCAAGTAAAACTTGCATTTAAGAAGGGATAAAGAGACCTTTTAGTTAAGTATAAATCTCTACTACCCCTACTGCCAAATTAAAAATATTAGACCCATATTTGAAATACTAGGCCACTCCCATGGGCTTTTCTAAAGGAGGTGTAAATTTTACCTGGAATAAGATATGCTTCAAGAAAGGTAACCTGAGGAAGTGACCCAATAATAGGGATTGCTTCAGTAGTTCCCAATTTATTAATATAAAAACCTCTAGGGTAGTTACAAAGCATATTAGTACCTCAAAGGCTCTAAAAACATCTTGCAATTAAAATTTTTGTTTACCTTTGTTTAACCAGCATTTCCCAAACTAATTTTAGGGTGAAACATTTCTTACAAAATCAGATGTGATATCTGGTGCCTTAGTATGACCAGTGGTTATCTCATTATCACCATGCCCTCCCCTGGGAACCCAAGGTTCCTTTACGAAGCTAGTATTTGCAGCTCAGTGTCCAACACCACATCTGACATGTGGGTGGCACTTCTCTAATGAACTGAACTCCAGCTGGTATAGGGCCAGGCATGGTACCCAAACAGGTCAAACCCTGATCTTTGAAGATTATAGTAAATGTGTCCTTTCTTTAGGCCCATCACTTACTTATCTTTGATTGTGCAATGTTTGGGTTAGTTTGTGCATTTTAGAATTAGAGGTTCCACAAAAAAGGTGCGTGCATGTAGTGCCTCTGGGTCTCTACTAATGGGTCACAGCCATGATGGGAAATAAGCTGCTATTTCATGATGACGACCTAGACAGAGGTTAAGAGCAGAAACTCTAGATCAGACAGGCCTTGTTTTGAGTTCTCGCTCCACTGTTTATTACCTGAATGACCTTAGGAAGGTAGTAGCCTTTGTAAGCCTCAGCATCCACATCTGCAAAAGGTGGGAAAATCATCACAGTACTACTCATCTCATCATGCTGAATCAGGATTAAATGAAGAGGTGCATATAAAGGATAGTGTGGGGGCTGACCATGATAAATGCTCAATAAATGTTCACTACTATGATGATCATATGAGGGATACACAATATTCACAGAGTTCATAATACTGTGGGTAGAATTATCCAAAAGGTAATCATCCTTTGTCCAATATGGATTATTTTAATTTTGTAGTATTTTTTTGCTGGCCTATTACTGGTCAAGATAGCAGGAATGTACTAATAAATAATTTCCAAGTCTTCCCTCATCCAGCAGCTCCAGTCTCTTTCCCTTCCCCCTTCTTTTGAACCAAGGGCTACTTTAAAAAATTAATACATATGATTTTCATTGTTTTTCATCTTCCCATTGCAGCCTCTGACAGAAGTGATAAATAAGCCCTAAAAGTAAGCAGCAGAAGGGAGAGAAAAACTAAAAGGCAGACAGAGGTAGTTCCTTCAGGATGAAAACCTGTGCCAGCCAAGGATCACCACCCCTCCCATCCTTCCAAGTCTTTTCTGGTTAAAGTTCATTCTGAGGGTGTTAAGCCCTCAAAGTCATTTTCTGAGACTCAAGAATTCTAACATGAATTTCTTGAGGAGTATGAATGAGTGATGTAAAGAAAGAAACTAAATAGATTAAATACAGATACTGTATCTGTTTCTGAAAGTACTGAAATCTGCTTTTGTATTTTAGGATGGTATGGATTTCTTTCACAGGCATCCAGAAAACAAAGATTAAATGTGTTATTTCAAGTTATCAAAGGATAAGTAACATCTCTAACCTCAGTCTGCCTTTTCAGCTATTAGGGTAAAATTAAAGATGATTTTTCCCCTCTTTAAGGGCTACTGCTGTTGCTAAGTCACTTCAGTCGTGTCCGACTCTCTGCAAGCCCATAGACAGCAGCCCACCAGGCTCCTCTGCCCCTGGGATTCTCCAGGCAAGAAGAATGGAGTGGGTTGCCATTTCCTTCTCCAATGCATGAGAGTGAAAAGTGAAAGTGAAGTCGCTCAGTCGAGCCTGACTCTTAGCGATCCCATGGACTGCAGCCCACCAGGCTCCTCCAACCATGGGATTTTTCCAGGCAAGAGGACTGGAGTGGGGTGCCATCGCCTTCTCCACCCTTTAAGGCAAAAGGTCCATTCTCATTGCTCCCCTTCCTTTAGCTCAGGATGATTTTGCAGATGTCGCAACAAGGTTTTACCTTTCTAGAACTGACTGTGCAAAGTAAGCAAATAACAGAAACCACTGTAACCAAGAGAATCCATTACCTGGGGAAGCAAGAAACAAAGGGAAGATCACACCATCCAAATCCCAGGCACATCACTCTGGTGGGCGATCTCCTACACAGCTGAGGGGTTTGTGATCTGAATCTTCAGACACAGCTGAAATGACGAAAAAGGACAGGCCATATCCAAGCCTTGCCACATAAGCTTATAGAAGGGTAGAGAGCCTATTCTTTGCACAACAGCATGTGGCTTCCTGCCTGGCTCCTTCCTCTCCATTCCATTATCAAGCTGCCACCCACACCAGCACCTCAAAAGTGCTGCTAGGACACAAACAAGGAGCATGCCCAGGAGCCTTCTCTGCTCTTCAGCTGTGTGGCTCAGTTCTTACTATCCACAGTTCTGAACATACATGACCTTTGGGTGAGAGGAAGCTCCAACAGCCCTTCCAGCTCTGGTTGAAGCCTTATATTTCCCACAAGCAGAAAGAATGCTTCCCCTCCACTCCCACCAATACACATAGTGCCCCGGACCTGTTGGCACTTAGCACATTTTGACTCACGTTATAATTCTAATCAGAAGCTATGGTACATACATACAAGGGAATATTACTCAGCCATCAGATCAGATCAGATCAGTCACTCAGTCGTGTCCGACTCTTTGCGACCCCATGAACTGCAGCACGCCAGGCCTCCCTATCCACCACCAGCTCTCGGAGGTCACTCAGACTCACATTCATCGAGTCAGTGATGCCATCCAGCCATCTATCTCATCCTCTGTCGTCCCCTTCTCCTCCTGCCCTCAATTCCTCCCAGCATCAGAGTCTTCTCCAATGAGTCAACTCTTCGCATGAGGTGGCCAACATACTGGAGTTTCAGCTTAAAAAGGAACAAAATTGGGTCATTTGTAGAGACATGGATGGACATACAGAGTGAAGCAGTCAGAAAAATAAATTCCATATATTAAGGCACATATGTGGAACCCAGAAAATGGTACAGATGGACCTATTTGCAGAGCAGGAGTAGCGCTGCAGGTGTAGACAATGGACATGTGGACTCAGCGGCGGAAGCAGAGGGAGGCATGAACTGAGAGCCTAGCATGGACATGCATGCACTGCCATGTGTAAGTAGCTAGCTAGTGAGAAACTGCCATACGACACGGGGAGCTCAGGCTTCTCTGGTGGCTCAGCAGGTTAAAAAAAAAAAAATCCACCAGCAATGCAGGAGATGCGGGTTCAATCCCTGGGTCAGGAAGATTCCCTGGAGAATTCCCTACCCACACCAGTATTCTTGCCTGGGAAATCCTCTGGCAGGCTACAGTCCATGGAATTGCAAGAGTCAGACAACAACTTAGCAACTAAAAAAATGGAGATGGGATGGGAGGAAGGTGATATTTGTGTACATAAAACTGACTAATGTTCTTGTACAGCAGCAACTAATACAACATTGCAAAGCAGCTACACACAATTTAAAAGAATCAATTTAAAAAATGCCCTTTCTATGTCTTCAAGCTCTTAGTTCCTCCAAGACAAGGCCTTGTATACCCTGTAATGCCTGGCAGAGCCACTTACACACAGTAGGTAAACGTAAGTATCTGTCATTGAATACAATGGTATGAAACCTCCCCAACACCTCTGCAAACTGGACAGGCGTTGTGTTGTTTTGTGTTTTTTTGGAGGGGGCAGCAGGCAACAGCTGTTATTAATTCATAGAGAAGAGATTGTGAGTTACCATGGGAAGGCTTCAAATAATTTTGATTTGGAATGAAAGCATTTTGAAGTGCTACTTCAGAATTGCAGAATTTGTAAAAGTGTATTCATATGATTAAATATGCACTGTTTAAGTTGGGGTGGGGAGGCAATGCAATTACCACAAAAAAGCACACGAAGCTGCACAAAGGGCTCATTTCTGTGGGTCCCAGGTCACAAAAAACAACTGAGATTCATTTGAGAACTGGCTATTAGTATGCCAACACCACCACCAGTGACAGCTGTTATTCATCTCACTTCAGTTCAGTTGCTCAGTCGTGTCCAACTATTTGTGACCCCATGGACTGCAGCATGCCAGGCCTGTCCATCACCAAGTACCGGAGTTTACTCAAACTCATGTCCATTGAGTCCGTGATGCCATCCAACCATGTCATCCTGTGTCATTCCCTTCTCCTCCCGCCTTCAACCTTTCCCAGCATCAGGGTCTTTTCCAATGAGTCAACTCTTTGCATGAGGGGGCCAAAGTATTGGAGTTTCAGCCTTAGAATCAGGCCTTCCAATGAACACCTAGGACTGATCTCCTTCAGAATGGACTGGTTGGAACTCCTTGCAGTCCAAGGGACTCTCAAGAGTCTTCTCCAACACCACAGTTCAAAAGCATCAATTCTTCAGCGCTCAGCTTTCTTTATAGTCCAACTCTCACATCCATACATGACTACTGGAAAAACCATAGCTTTGAGTAGATGTCTCTTCTTTTTAATATGGTGTCTAGACTGGTCATAGCTTTTCTTCCAAGGAGTAAGCATCTTTTAATTTCATGGCTGCAGTCACCATCTACAGTGTATTTGGAGCCCCCAAAATAAAGTCTCTCACTGTTTTCATTGTTTACCCATCTATTTGTCATGAAGTGATGGGATCAGATGCCATGATCTTAATTTTCTGAATGTTGAGTTTTAAGCCAACTTTTTCACTCTGCTCTTTCACTTTCATCAAGAGGCTCTTTGGTTCTTCTTCACTTTCTGCCATAAGGGTGGTGTCATCTGCATATCTGAGGTTATTGATATTTCTCCCAGCAATCTTGATTTCACCTTGTGCTTCATCCAGTCCAGCATTTTTCATGATGTACTCTGAATAGAAGTTATATAAGCAGGGTGACCAATATACAGCCTTGATGTACTCCTTTCCCGATTTGGAACCAGTCATGCTGTTCCATGTCCAGTTCTAACTATTGCTTCCTGACCTGCATACAGATTTCTCAAGAGGCAGGTCAGGTGGTCTGGTATTCCCATCTCTTTCAGAATTTTCCACAGTTTGTTGTGATCCACAAAGTCAAAGGCTTTGGCACAGTCAATAAAGCAGAAGTAGATGTTTTTCTGGAATTCTCTCACTTTTTCGATGATCCAATGGATGTTGGGAATTTGATCTCTGGTTCTTCTGCCTTTTCTAAGTCCAGCTTAAACATCTGGAAGTTCACAGTTCACATATTGCTGAAGGCTGGCTTGGAGAATTTTGACCATTACTTTGTTAGTGTGTGAGATGAGTGCAATTGTGTGGTAGTTTGAGCATTCTTTGGCATTGCTTTACTTTGGGATTGGAAGGAAAACTGACCTTTTCCAGTCCTGTGGCCACTGCTGTGTTTTCCAAATTTGCTGGCATATTGAGTGCAGCACTTTCACAGCATCATCTTTTAGGACTTGAAATAGCTCAACTGGAATTCCATCACCTCCACTAGCTTTGTTTGTAGTGCTGCTTCCTAAGGCCCACTTGACTTTGCATTCCAGGAAGTCTGGCTCTAGGTGAGTGATCACACCATCGTGATTATCTGGGTTTACTATATTAGAGGCATTCTTAATACATTCTTGCTTAATCTTCACAGAAGTCCCATCATGCAAGTCTTTCTCATACTACTACTGAGAAAACAGTCTCAGAGAAGCTAGTTAAATAAAAAAGAAGTATGAGTTTTCTACCTGGTTTGAAGAATCCAAAGTCCCAGCTCTTCCCACTACATCAGAAGGCTGGCAGTCCCACTTGTTTGATGAACTACAGAGTAAATATGCAGAAATACTGTTTACCACAAATCACGCTTATATTTCAACATCAGATAGTGTATTGTTTAGAGACTGAATCCAGGGCCTCAAATTCCTTCCAACTGTTTCCAAGGGGTTTTCTTCAGCTCCATAAAACAAACACCCTCTCATTAATTGCTAAGAATACAGAAGATTTTGACTTGGGCGTCTTATAACAAGATGTCTGAGCTGGGCAAATAATTTCTATTCACTACCTGAATATTCATGTTTTAAAAGTTCAGATTTCCAATTTAAAATATTGCACATAATTGGATTTCTGGTTCTTTAAGAAAAGTATTTGTAAAGTTCACACACTGGCCTGACCAACCAGATCTATGTGGAATGGGAAAGAATTGGTAATAATTTGAGCTGTACTTACTTCCATTCAGTGTCTCATATGCATCAACCCTAACTGTCACAGCCCTCTAAGTATTCTCATTTGAAAATGTGGAAATTGAAGTTCTCAGAGGGTAAATAACTTGCAGGGGCTTCCCAGGTGGCTCCGTGGTAAAGAATCCACCTGGCAAAGCAGGAGATACAGGTTCAGTCCCTGGATTGGGAAGATCCCTAGAGAAGGAAATGGCAAACCACTCCAGTATTCTTGCCTGGGGAATCCCATGGACAGAGGACCCTGACGGGCTACATAGAGTTGCAGAGAGATGGACACGACTTAGTGACTAAACAACAAATAAATTGCCCAGGGACACAGGGTCAGCAAAGGGCGGAACTGAGACTGGAATTCAGCTTTATCTGACTCCAATCTCATGCTCGAGATGGCTCTTCACAACAGCACATTTCTGATCTTTTAAAATAAATAGAGAAAGAAACTAAAAACATCACATTTCTATTAACAAGTCAGAATTTTGGTTGTAAAAAGAAAAAAAAAAAAAACTATACTGGAACAGAAAGGGGAAGATGTATTTATAAGGATAGGTTTTGTATGACTTTAAAGGTTCCTTATACCCTTGGATGACAGCTGATTGGGAAATTAATGTCAATATTCTAAGACATAAAGCCTCTGGTATGGTGGCTTCCATAGTAATGGGGGTTGTACTTAACTAGGGCCAGAAGATTCTTACTCTCTAAATATGATACATGGGAAATAAAAAAGATAAGTGATCTTTCAATAAAAAGCTGTAAGAAAGTCCCCTAGACATAGATTTGGCTTTGATAGTAGTACAACTAATTAAGATGAAGGAATCAAGGCAGGGGGAAAAAAGAACAAGCAAAATAAATTTCCAATAATAACTCCAGGTGAAAGACACTCTGATTAATTCCGTAAGAATAATTCTGACTATTAGATAAATTGTAAACGGATTTAGAGAGAACAGAATAGCTTCAAATTTTTCTTCATTTTCCCCAGAAACAAGCATTGTATAGATGAAAGCCTTCTCACTGGTTCTCTCTCCTCAAACTGTATGATGCCAAGAGCAAATAATGCTGCAATCAAGAATTTGTGCACTTCCTTAGAAATTTGCGTTCAATATTTGTAAGAAAAATCACTTAATATGTAAATTGAGAGTACTCTGTTATGGTCAAACAAAAAATATTATTATAGCAAATAAAAATGTAAGCCTGTACACTATAAAAGGGAAAAAGAAATGTCTCTTGCTTTCTGTTTCTCTCCATAAACACCATTAAGATGTGGGAGTCAAACTGTATATGGGGTAATTGAAATGATTCCCACCTCGGGTAAGGACGTCACTGACAACATGAAGTTCTTCAATGTTCTAAGCATTCATACCATGTTGCCTCCTGGTAGAAATTAAGTCATAAGGGATATGAGATTAACATATGGTAATCAATACTGTTATCATTTTAAAGACCAAAACAATGCATGAGATAGTAGATCTATACCATGTGTTTCCAAAGCTATTTCCTAAGTTAATGCATCACAACTGCTGGAGAAAACTGAATATTCAAAAGCTCTCAATTTATTACTCTTCCCCTGAGTATTGAGGAAAACTGTTATTCTTTCATATAAACTTAGAGAAGAACGAGTGATGTGGTTTGAGAATCACTGTTAAAAAGGAGACAAACCATAAACAGATTTTCAAATCCTTGTAAGAAGAAGTGAACAGGAAGTATATTTCCAAATACTTCCTCTTCAAAAAGTGAAAAACTCAATGGATTTTCAAGATGCATTGTGGAATTCAACTCCAACATTAAATATATGTTTAAATACATATTTAAACTCCAAAGTGTTACATACATATCTTCAAGACATTAGCAGACATTAGTAGGGAGACTAAGTGATTTTTGTGGGTTACTGAAATAGCTACTAGCTCGTAAATTTAATAACAAGGAAACAAAAGCTAATTTTACCTTTAAGAGTCTATAGTAAATAAGACAGGGACATCTGACTGTGAAGCCATAGAATCGTTTCACATCTTGAAAAAAAGAAAATGCTTAATGATTTTCTTGAGTTGAAAGACACCCCAGTACATGATTCTGGTGGAATCACACCTTTAAATTTTAGAGAAATTGCTTAAAAGCTTAATAGAGCATGGGGGAAAGCTCAACATCCAAATTAACCTAGGAAAACAGAATTTGCAACTAGGTTAAGAAAGGAGGATGTGTGTGTATGTGTGTGTCTGTATGTGTTCAATCACGTCTGACTTGCAACCCCATGGGACTGTAGCCCTCCAGGCTCTCTCTGTCCATGGAATTTTCCAGGCAAGAATACTAGATTGGGGTTGCCATTTCCTACTTCAGGGGATAGTCTCAATCCAGGGATCGAACCTGTGTCTCCTGTATTGGCAGGCAGGTGAGGATGCTAATACTTGATTTTAAACTGTTTCTCTCTGCATCTGAAGATTGCAGAAATGACTTTTTCTCAGAATTATCTTAAAGAAAAAACAATAAGGGGTTGAGGATGAAATAGGCCAGAGGATTAAGTGGTACAAACTTTCAATTATAAAGTAAATAAGTCACACGGATGTAATGTACAGTACAGGGTATACAATACAATACAATAATGTACAGTACAGCCAATAATATTGTGACAACTCTGTATGGTAATAGATTACTAGACTTGTAGTGATGAATTTGTAATGTATTTAAATGATGAATCACTATGTTGTACACCTGAAACTAATATGATATTGCATGTCAACTATACTCCAACTAAAGAATTAAAAGGAAACAATAAGAAGAAAGGAGATTTAAAACTAAAATGTAAATGTAAATGCAAGGTTTATTTTTAAAAGGCCTAACCATACTGTGTTACAGTCAGAGGCCATAAGACACATATGTCTAATGAAATGTACATTCTAGAAGAACCTGAGATGTAAGTGTACATCAGAACTGACCCTCAATTGTACTATCCAATTTAAAGTAATCTGTACAGAGAACATTCTCAATATTGGATTCAAATGTTAACCAAGTGTCAATAGGTGTGTCTGTTTCTAAAACATAATTATAACAAACAAGACACGAACAGGAACAATTTCTGTTAAACAGAATTAAAATATATACAAGAATAATTAAACTGCTAAGGAACTTTATCACTGCTGACCTTTCTGATTTAAAGTCTTAAAACTAAAATATTCATTCAAGTCTTGGGTAAAAAGTGTAACAAGACATAGCTCCCTCCCTGTTAATTTGTTTCTTAGCGAAAGACTAAGGGGACTTCGCTATATGACAAGATTTCAGACGACAGCTCTACTCCAGGAAAAGGGACTCCTCCCTCTGCAGTGTCAAGCCTGTAGGAGACCAAATCCAAGACAGAGATGGGCTCCTTTCGCCCTCCCAGCTTTTGTGGTGACTGTACCCAAGGCTCTGCTAGACGGGCCCGGGACAGACATACCTGCTCCCTGTAGATGACCATAAACATTCCTGGTTTGCTCTTGCTGAAAACTCATCTAACGTTGGATTTAAATGGATGGAGTTACATTGGCCCAATGTGGGCTTATGACGCGTTCTCTGACACCGGACCCATCCTCAGTTCCCAAAGCGAATGGGAGGCGTCTCTGGCAGTCCAGTCGTTAAGACTGTGCGACTCCTTTGTATGGGGCACAGGTTCAAACCCTGGTTGGGGAACTAAGATCATGCATGTCAGGTGGGGGCATGACCAAAAAAAAACAAAAATTATTTGAAAGATTGGAATGAGGTTACCTGGAGAAAGAACAATATAGAGAAGTATTGGAGAGACACATAACTTTAGAACTCTCTTGGGAGGCAAAATAAATAAATAAAATAAAGCTAAAAATAAAATTATTTTCCCTGGTGGCAACTGTTTCGGTACAATATTTTCTAAGTAATGTTTTTAGGAAAATTTCTCCATCAGATTAAGTTGCTACAGCAAAGCTACAAAAGGTAAATATTCTAACATCATATACAATTTGAATACGAAAATGAAAACTCCAGGAGCACTAACAACATTTCTATATTTCAGGGTTTCCAGTGTTTTGAGACAATGTTTTGATTTCAGGATTTAATTTAGGTCATACCTGAATGGTCCAGTGGTTTTCCCTACTTTCTTCAATTTAAGTCTGAATTTTGCAATAAGGAGTTCATGAGGTGAGCTAAATCAAATCCCTTACATTTATACACTGGAAGTGACAAACAGATTCAAGGGATTAGGTGTGATAGAGTATCTGAAGAATTACGGACGTAGGTTCGTGACATTGTACAGAAGGCAGTGATTAAGACCATCCCCAAGAAAAAGAAATTCAAAAATTCAAAATGCTTGTCTGAGGAGGCTTTACAAATAGCTGAGAAAAGATGAGAAGTGAAAAGCAAAGGAGAAGAGGAAAGATATACCCATTTGAATGCAGAGTTCCAAAGAATAGCAAGGAGAGATAAGAAAGCCTTCCTCAGTGATCAATGCAAAGAAACAGAGGAAAACAACTGAATCAGAAAGACCAGAGATCTCCTCAGGAAAATTAGAGATACCAAGGGACATTTCATGCAAACCTGGGCACAATAAAGGACAGAAAGGGTATGGACCTAACAGAAGCAGAAGATATTAAGAAGAGGTGGCAAGAATACACAGAAGAACTGTACAAAAAAGATCTTCATGATCCAGATAACCACGATGATCCAGATCATCAGATAACCATGATCCAGATCCCTCACATAGAGCCAAACATCTTGGAATGCAAAGTCAAGTGGGCCTTAGCAAGAATAATGAAGAACAAAGCTAGTGGAGGTGATGGAATTCCAGTTGAGCTATTTCAAATCCTAAAAGATGATGCTGTGAAAGTGCTACACTCAATATGCCAGCAAATTGGGAAAACTCAGCAGTGGCCACAGGACTGGAAAAGGTCAGTTTTCATTTCAATCCCAAAGAAAGGAAATGCCAAAGAATGCTCAAACTACCACACAATTGTATTCATCTCACATGCTAGCAAAGTAATGTTCAAAATTCTCCAAGCCAGGCTTCAACAGTATATTAACTGAAAAATTCCAGATGTTCAAGTTGGTTTTAGAAAAGGCAGAGGAACCAGAGATCAAATTGCCAACATCCGGTGGATCATAGAAAAAGCAAAAGAGTTCCAGAAAAACATCTATTTCTGCTTTATTGACTGTGCCAAAGCCTTTGACTGTGTGGATCACAACAAACTGTGGAAAATTCTGAAAGAGATGGGAATACCAGACCATCTGACCTGCCTCCTGAGAAATCCATATGCAGGTCAGAAAGCAACAGTTAGAACTGGACAGGGAAAAACAGACTGGTTCCAAATTGGGAAAGGAGTACGTCAAGGCTGTATACTATCATCCTGCTTATATAACTTCTATACAGAGTACATCATGAGAAATCCTGAGCTGATTCCAGCACAAGCTGGAATCAAGATTGCTGGGAAAAGAATCAATAACCTCAGATATGCAGATGACACCACCCTTATGGAAGAAAGTTGCTGGGAGCCACCACAGGAGATCCCACCCATGACAAAGGTCATGCGGAAGAGAACCTGACAGGCAAAGGTGGGTCAGGCCTTCAGGGACCCTCTGGATCTGCTTGAGCATCTACCCCAAAACCAGAATCTGTCTTACTATTTTGTGCCTTTCACCAACTCTTCTGACATTAACAGGGGGCTATCCCCAACCACATTTCTCTGGAAAAAATCAACTTAGGGCTTTAGTTAATGGGCATGATAGGAGTATTTCAATTCAAACCCCTCTGTTGGCATTCTAGCTTGCCTGACAGGTTTATCCATACTCTTGCAATTAACACACATGATTGTTCACAACTCCCCAACCTTGAAAGGTACGGGAAGCCAAAACATTCTAAAAGTCCTAATGAGCATAGAGTCTTTAAGGGATGAAAAATTATTAGAATAGATAGTACTGGTAAGGGGCTTCATTATTGGGCCAATGCTTGCTGCCAAGTGCCCATATCCCTTATCCATTGTGCACCTGGGAGTGCATTGGTTAACACAATTGGAATATAAGAAAAACAAGTAGCAGCCTTGGAATTAACCACATCAGACCTTTGAGCTAATTGGTTCTTTCTTTCTTGTGACCCACTGCACCTTTGCTCCATGAGAATGTAACTCTGTTTAGTACTTTCTGAGGCTGGGAGAAATAAAGAAGAAACACTTTAAGGGAAAATAACTTTTCTGGTTGAGCAGCCTTTATCAAAACAAGGGTCATAAAATGTCCATAGGCCTCCAAGGCCAGAAGATAATGTACACAACATTGTTTATGGGAAAGGTATGCAGAAAAAAAATCCTGGTTTTGATAAAGACAAAACAGATGTAATGTTTGGGCTGACTCCGTATGACTTTGCATCTTTCATTTCCCTCTATGTACAAGTCAAGTTATAAAAGTTCCTTTTGAAAATAAAGTTACGGGCCTCACTCACCAAAGCTTGGTCTCCTCGTGTCGTTCTTTTTTTCCTTTTCTCTCCTTTTCTCTCTCTGTTCTTCTTTCAGGATGACTCCTTGGAAAACGGGAGCTTTATTGGCTTTCTGTATTTATCAAGGAAGATAAAGCCCTGCTCTCTGCTTTGCTATCCTTATTGCCTAAGCCATCATCCTGAGGGTACCCCTGGATCCTGCTGGGGCTGGACCCCAGAAGAAAGTAAAGAAAAACTAAAAAGCCTCTTCATAAAAGTGAAAGATGAGAGTGAAAAAATTGGCTTAAAGCTCAACATTCAGAAAATTAAGATCATGGTGTCCAGTCCCATCACTTCATGGCAAATAGATGGGGAAACAATGGAAACAGTGAGAGACTATTTTGCTGCTGCTGCTGCTAAGTCACTTCAGTTGTGTCCGACTCTGTGTGACCCCATAGACGGCAGCCCTCCAGGCTCCTCCGTCCCTGGGATTCTCCAGGCAAGAGCACTGGAGTGGGTTGCCATTTCCTTCTCCAATGCATAAAAGTGAAAAGTGAAAGTGAAGTAGCTCAGTGGTGTCCAACCCTCAGCAACCCCATGGACTGCAGTCCACCAGGCTCCTCCATCCATAGGATTTTCCAGGCAAGACTTTATTTTGGGGGGCTCCAAATACACTGTAGATGGTGAATGCAGCCATGAAATTAAAAGACACTTACTCCTTGGAAGAAAAGCTATGACCAACCTAGCTGCTAAGTCACTTCAGTTGTTTCCGACTTTGTGCAACCCCATAGATGGCAGCCACTCCCCTGTCCGTGGAATTCTCCAGGCAAGAACACTGGAGTGGGTTGCCATTTCCTTCTCCAATACATGAAAGTGAAAAGTGAAAGTGAAGTTGCTCAGTCGTGTCCAACTCTTTGCAACCCCATGGACTGCAGACTACCAGGCTCCTCCATCCATGGGATTTTCCAGGCAAGAGTACTGGAGTGGGGTGCCATCACCTTCTCCATGACCAACCTCAGTTCAGTTCAGTTCAGTCGCTCAGTCGTGTCCGAGTCTTTGCAACCCCATGAATCGCAGCATGCCAGGCCTTCCTGTCCATCACAAACTCCCAGAGTTCACTCAGACTCACATCCATCGAGTCAGTGATGCCATCCAGCCATCTCATCCCCTGTCGTCCCCTTCTCCTCTTGCCCCCAATCCCTCCCAGCATCAGAGTCTTTTCCAGTGAGTCAGCTCTTCGCGTGAGGTGGCCAAAGTACTGGAGTTTCAGCTTTAGCATCATTCCTTCCAAAGAAATCCCAGGGCTGATCTTCAGAATGGACTGGTTGGATATCCTTGCAGTCCAAGGGACTGTCAAGAGTCTTCTCCAACACCACAGTTCAAAAGCATCAATTCTTCAGTGCTCAGCCTTCTTCACAGTCCAACTCTCACATCCATACATGACCATAGGAAAAACCATAGCTTTGACCAGCCTAGATAGCATATTAAAAAGAAGAGACATTACTTTGCCAACAAAGGTCCATCTAGTCAAAGCTATGGTTTTTCCAGTAGTCATGTATGGATGTGAGAGTTGGACTATAAAGAAAGCTGAGCACCGAAGAATTGATGCTTTTGAACTGTGGTATTGGAAAAGACTCTTGAGAGTCCCTTGGACTGCAAAGAGATCCAACTAGTTCATCCTAAAGGAAATCAGTCTGAATATCCATTGAAAGGACTGATGCTGAAGCTGAAACTCCAGTATTTTGGCCACCTGATTTGAAGAAAAGACCTTGGAAAAGCCCGTGATGCTGGGAAAGGCGACAACAGAGGATGAGATGGTTGGGTGGCATTACTGACTCAGTGGACATGAGTCTGAGTAAACTCTGGGAGTTGGTGATGGACAGTAAGCCTGGTGTGCTACAGTCCATGGGGTCACAAAGAGTCGGACATGACTGAGTGACTGAATTGAACTCAATTGGGAGAATGTTTGAGTTAAAGTTGTGTTGTATGCTCTCAATAAACGAAGGATATAAATGATTACATTCTATTTGGGACTTAACAAATTACCTCAGATTTTCTTTGCAACGATGATGTTCAATTCTAGTGGGAGTAATGTAAATACATACACTCTTACCATCATCTGTAGGAAGGGGTATGATCTTTCTGGAGAGCAATATGGGCCTTTAAAAAGTTTATGGCTTTTGCCATAAATTAAAAAAAAAAAAAAATGAAGCGACGCCATTTGCAGCAACATGGATGGACCTAGCGATTATCATATTAAGTGATGTAAGACAGAAAAAGAAAGACAAATACCATATGATATCACCTAATGTGGAATCTAAAACACAACACAAATGAAACTTATCTACAGAACAGAAACAGACCCACAGCACAGAGCACACACTTGTGGTCGTCAAGAAGGAGGGGCTGAGGGGAGGGAGGGCTTGTGCCTGTGCCTGGTCGCTCAGCCATGTCTGACTCTGTGACCCCATGGCCTGCAGCCCGCCAGCCTGCAGCCCACCAGACTCCGTGGGGTTCTCCAGGCAAGAACACTGGAGTGGGTGGCCGCGTCCCCCTCCAGGGGGTTTTCCCAACCCAGGGATCAGACTCAGGTCTCCCATATTGCAAGCAGAGTCTTTACCATCTGAGCCACTAGTATATAGAGAGGGATAAACAACAAGGTCCTATCGTACAGCACAGGGAAGTATCCTGTGATAAACCATGACAGAAAAGAATATGAAAAATACATGTATATATAACTGAATCACTTTGATATACAGCAGAAATCAACACAAGTCAACTATATGTCAATAAACACTTTTAAGTTTATGATTTTTTCTCTAAAATCTTCTCCTAAAATTCTATGTTCAGGAATAGAAAACTAAGAGAAATTTCCATATGAAGATGTGTATTATTGCACTCTTCTTTATAACAGCAAATCTAATGGTCAACAATAGAAGAATAACAAATTCTGACACGTTCAAGATTTTATAAGCTATGCAGTTATTGTCACAGCCAACAATTACTGGGTGTCAGATACTTTCCTAAGTGCTTTACTCTCTTAGCCTTCACAAGAACCCTATGAAGTAAGTGCTCTTATTTACTGGTCCCACTTTGTTGATAAGAAAAGAAAGAAGTTGAGGAGAATTGCTGAAGTCACAGAGCTGGGTCCTGGTACTGAGATTCCAAGCCTGTCCGCCTCTAGAACCCAAACTGCTCAGGACTACCCTATACTGCTATTTTGTATGTTACTTTTCAAATGTGATAGTGAATTCTACTCTATAATTTTTCTTCCAAAGATTTTTGTTTCAATATTCACAGCAAAATTGATCTTTCGTTTTCTTTTAGGAGAAATATCTTTTTGATGTTTCAATATCAAAGTTATTTTCCCTTCATAAGGGAATGAAATAAAAAGGTAAATGAAAACTTCTCTTCATTTTCTATCTTGTAAACAAGAGTTCAAAATCGTATTGGGATGATTTGTTCCTTAAGGTGTGACAGATTTGCCTTGTAAACCTGAAGAAGAGAGAAGGGAGGGTAGATTTTTAATAGATTTCTCGGCTTCCATCAATAATACATTTTCTTTTAGATTTTCTGTCTTCCAGGGCCAGCTATGGTCACGTATTTTCCATTTCATTAAAAAACATTAACAGCTTTATTGAAGCATAATTTACAGGCCATAAAATTACCTGTTTGGAGTATACAATTCAATGATTTTTAGTAAATTGACAAAGTTGTGCAACTATTATTACAATCATTTTAAAACATTCCCAACACCCTAAAAAGATCTCTTCCGATCACTTAGAGTCGACCCCTGCTGTGACCTCCAGCGCCTCCATTTTGTCTTACTAGTATAAGTCTATAACTAAAGTTTTGGAGCAGATGCATCACACAAAATATATATATATATATAAAACTTATTTGGGCACCCGGGGTCCTAGGTGCAACACGCAGGATCTTTCAGTTGTGGCACGTGGGATCTAGCTCCCTGACCCGGGATCAAATCTGAGCCCTTTGCATTGGGAGTCTTAAAAACCACTGGACTACCAGGGAAGTCCCTGCATCTATTTTATATGGATTAAATAAAACAGCAGAGTCCAATCTTGTGCTGAATTGCATATACTGTGACTATATTATATGAAAAAGTTCTTTACTTTTGAGAAAACAAGTGTGGTGCTGTGCACAAGTGGTATAACTTTCTCGATGCTCTTTTAAAGCCACCTGGTGCCTATGGAAAAAAGGAAGCATAACTGTTCCCATTTACCTATCTTCAGTACTGAGACTTCCAGAAACACTTATTTTTAATAGTCCATGGGAAGCAAGCAATAGGAAGAAAATACTAAAATATGATCATCCTGCCTGCAGACACATCAGAGATTACCATTCTTCTTTATTTCACGTTAACCATATTTTCTAACAATAAGACAGTTTTAAATGATTTTTGTTTTCTTAACTGCTTTTTTCCCCCCATAATAGCCTAGCTACTTCTAAACTGAACAAAGTGTTGTACCCATAGTGTTCAGGAATTTAGTGCTGAGAATTAAGCCTAACTGACTAGAAATCCAGCCGATATATTTTTAGTTAGTACTGAATAGAGATTTCTCTAGTTAGGAAGCATTAGTGTCATCTGATTTCTGATCCTTGCTTCAAAGTTCTCCCCATACAGTAGGGAACATTAAGATTAAACTTAATTTACCAAGAAAATATTTTTACATGTTCAAACATGCATAATCCAGTCAGAAGCATATTTAGGATCTAAGGTTAGCAGAACTCCCTGAGTATCGAGAATTTCTTCTAATAAAGGCCAACAGAAAATAGACTCTTAGAGAAGCAGAAAGAGTACTGACTCTGGAACCATAAACATGGGTTCCAGTCTGTCTGATTCCTCTTCCCCCTCTCTCCCTCCCTCCTTCCTTTCCAGCATTCCCTACACTGCCCCCCACCCCCACCCCTCCTAGAAAAACAAAACAAACACACTTCAGAGGAAACATACTCCCAAGATTTTTCTTGAGGTGAATTTATACTGATTTAAATTTCTTAAATTCTGGAACAAAAGTAACTAAATTCAGTTGCTTTCCTGTCAACTTAATATCCTTGTTGGCCATCTGTTACTTTTTTATCATCTTCTCTGTAAAGACGTAAAGTGAGCCTCAAAGACACCTAAGAGCATATTACAAGACTGTTTGGCATTTTAAACAGATGTGCACTTACATGAAAACCCAACCATAAAGCACTTAAGGCTATGTAATTATTTTGCTGACAAATACGAATTCAAAATAAAGGTAACCAAAACACACATATCCTCTTACTTATATTCAGTCTGTGCATACCTTTCATCCTAGGTATATCCTCATCATATCTGTAAAAGTCACACTACTAAAATATATTTTCTTAGTTAAATAAAAGAAAAACAATTATACTTGGCTCTTCTAGTTTCATACTGAAAGCTTAAATGTTTCTCTGAAAAAGTATCAGAAAGCTATCAGTCCTCAACAAGAAATAGCTTTTACTACAAGATCATAAATATAGAATAAGCATGTGTGCATCCTCAGCTGTGTCTGACTCTGATTACATGGACTGTAGCCCACCAGGATCCTCTGTCCATAGGATATCTCAGCAAGATTACTGGGGTAGGTTGTCATTAGGGGGTCTTCCTGACCCAGGGATTGAACCTGTGTGTCCTGCTCCTGCATTAGCAGGCTGATTCTTTACCACTAACCTACCCAGGAAGCCCATAGAATAACCATGTGAATCCAAAAAAGCAGTACAAAATCTACACTATGTACTATTACAGGTCTCTCCTTTCAAAAAAAGTCAAAGTTTAAAGATCTGGAAACCTGATTACTGATACAAAATTTCTTTCCAATTTAGTCACCAGAAATTCAGAATTAAACTTAGATAAAATCTGAAATCAATTCTTTATCAGGGTTTACCAGCAGACTTGAAATCTTTGCAAACTTATTTAAAAAAATAGATTTGGGAACATTTTCAGAAACAAAAGAAATCAGTTCTGTCCTTTTCTTTCTATGACTTCTATTAATCTCCAGCCCTGCCTCTGTCCACTTTCCTATTTAAGGTGTTGGCTAAGGCCTGCTTTGTTTTAGCAAAGTCTCAGAATTTGGAGAAGCATTAATATTCCATACTCTACATAAGGAATAAGCATAAAACTATCTCGCTATTTTTCTTATTTCCCAACTTCAGTTATTCCCCCAATTATTACAGTACTGTCTGGTTAAAGTATTTTCTCCTCATGGTCTTATCAGATTGGCTAAACTGGAGAGGGTGGGAAGACAAACACCCAGTATGAATGAGGTGGGAAGAGATGCCCTCAGGCATAATAAACGGGGGCCAGCTTTTTGAAGGATGATTTTGCAATAGAGATTAGAGTTTTCTTTTCTTCTTCTGCAGGTAACTTCATGGGCTGACTCTTGCTTCTTAAAGGTCAAAGAGGAAGGGCATCACAGTGGCTGCCTCAGGCGCTGTTGGATATTTTCCAGTTGAGTGGAGGCCAAGTCTCTGGCCTCCTCCACAAAGGAGGGCTCCACAGTCAGCTTCCAGAGGCAGACTGGAGGCCATGCGCTGGCTCCATTGCGCATGCTGCCCAGCATGCTCTCAAAGCTGTCTCAGAGACTGTGACACATGCTAAAGCATACTGCCTTTCCTTCTGTAATTCCACGTCAGGACAATTCATATCACAGCAACGAACAAGTATGCAGGAGGAGTAATAAAGAACACACATATATTTAGCATAATTTATAATAGCAGGAAATAAAGAAAACCTAAGTGTCCAGTCAACAAAGGCACGATTTTTTTTGGCCTATTTTTCAAATTATACTATTTCTATACTGTGTACTGCTATGTAGCTGTTGTAAAGAAAAGTAATTAGGTTGCTATTTATGGGCACAGGGAGTAGAAAAAGTTTGAGTAGGAAAAGTTATGTTGCATAAAAGAATACTTCCGCTTTTTTCTGTGATGTAAATATACATCTGCACAGATATGTGTATACAAACCCCACACAAATATATAAGTACAGGCAGAAAGACAAGGACCCCCACACAAATATATAAGCATAGGCAGAAAGAGAAAGAAGGACAGAAAGAGAGACCTGGAATGATGTTCAAAAACAACCCACAACTTGCTAGAAGTAGAGAAATGAGAAGGAAACTCTACTTCATACATTTTTCTACTATTTAAATTTTCAACAATGATTAAGAAAAAAACAATCATATATTATATTTAGCATGCAGCAGAAGAGGGAACCAAGCCTATTAATATTTTAATAATAACTATTAACTCTTGGTTTCTTCCCATCTGCGTGCCTGCCAAGAGAGAAGGGGCGTTCTCTCTGTTCACATGTGCACTAGACCTAACTGTCTTCCAGGGCAGTTTTATGAACCGAATGGAAAACTGTAGCAAAAAAAGAGCAGTTAGATTAATCGCAGCTGAAGATCAGGCAACAAAGTCCACTAACCAATGGATGCGTTGCAGCCTCAAGTTTCAGTGGCTCTCCAGCCTGGGGGCTTGGTCCTCACTGAAGGACTCAGGGAAAGTGCAAGTGCCTCAGATCTCTGCATGCTTTTGATAAGACAGTCACTATCTTTCCACCATAATCCATCTTCAGGACTAAATGATCTTTTCACTTGGCCTCAGACACTACCTCTGTGGTCCTCTCTGGCCTTGTCATCACCAACAACTGCATCCTCGCCACAATTTCAATGTGAAGCATTTCACCTTCCCTGCACACGTTATCTTATACTTCTTATGGCAAGAATGCCACTTCCAGTATTTTTCAACCCCATTAGGATTTATAATCCACTGATTCTTTACCTCACTTGACTCTCTACCCTCCCCATTCTTAATTTCCCTCTTTTCCAGCTTAAATTCCTGATTTATCTTTATAATCATTCCTTTCCCCTCCCACTTCTCCACACGATCATCAGAAATTCTCAACTTGATTAGTCACCCTCCTGCTCTCCCATGCCTCCAGCCCTTTGCTGAACACGGCGTGTAAACACACAACCTTGCCAATTTCACTTCAAGTGGGTACTTTCTGTGCCCAGCAGTCACACTGCTATTTCTCCAGTCCATTCATCTCCCACACTCAGTTCATGTCTTCTTAAGTCCTCGACACTTCCCTTCCCATCCTCAGCAGATAGTTTCTTTCCTAGTTCACTAAGGAAATGAAAACCATTGGTAGACAATTTCTACCACCACATTTCCCACCAACCAGCATCTGTGCCCACATGCTTGCCTGTGCTCGTGTAGGAAAGACGGGTCTGTGCTCCCGTCTAAGCATCCTCACCCTCAACCCACTGGTTGAGGCTCAGTCCCCTCCTATCTCAGGGACACAACTTCAGCAATTCTCCCACTTTCTCTCCTGCATCATCAATTTCTCTCTCAGATAATTCCATTAGTACACAAACATGACGTAATTTCTCTCATCTTAAAACAAAAACTGGAAATGTTGTTCCACCCAGGCTCTTCTGCCAGCTGTGCCTCTACTTTCTTTAACAACAAAATTACTCTTAAAAATTGCCTGTGTATTTGCCGTCTCCAAGCTCTCCTCTTTCTCTTGAATTCATTTCACGATACCAAATCCAATGGTTGCTTCTTTGTTGTTTGCTGCATTCGGCAGCCAATCACTTCTTCCTTCTTGAAACACTTTCTGCGCTTGGCTTGCAGAATACTACATCAGCTCTCTGCCTTCCTCTCTGCTACCCACTTGGTTTCGTATTGGTTCCTGCTTATCTCATCTAAACTTTGGTCTGATCAATCCTTAAAACTCACAGAGGTTTTTATTTATGCTCATTCCCTAGGCAACCTTACCTCATCTCTTGGCTTTGACATGCTGACACCACCCTAATCTAGCCCTTTACTCTGTGGCAATCTCCTGATTACAGATTCATATATTCAGCTTACCTAGTGGACATCTCCAGTTAGACAATCTGACAAGTGTCTTAAACGCGCCTATAAATGAACTTCTACCCCTCAACAACCTGCTCCTTCTCTAGGTGCCCCAGCTCAGTAAATGAACAGTCTCCACTTCCCCTGGCTCAGGCCCAAAACCTTGGAGTCATTATGGACTCCCACCCACAACCAATCATGTCTCATTGGTTCTACCTTAAAAATGCCACCAAAATCTGCCACTTCTGATCACTTCTGCCTCCATGGCCTTGTCCACAGCCACCATCACCTCCTGTCCAAATTATTACAATGGTTTTCTGACTGGCCTCCCTGTTTCTACCCCAACCATTCTCAACTCAGTAGCCAACAGGATCCTTTGTAAGGCCAAAATCTTGCCATTCTACTTAAACTAGAAACCAAAGGCCTTACAGTAATCTCTGAGAGTCCATGTGGTGTGACCCTACCCCAGTTTGACCTCAGTCCTGTCATGGGAGCCCCTTGCCCACTCTGCTGTAGCTTCAGTGTTTCTCAAACATCCCAAACACACCTCTGCTCAAGAGCCTTGTAAGTTACACTCTGTGCTTCAATCCTTTTTCCCTGGTTAACACCCTGGCTCATTGATTCCTGCTCAGAAATCACCTCACTGATGCCTCCTCTGAACCACTCTATTTAAAAGTGATGCCCACTCCAGCAAGCCCGTCTTAACTTTTCTAAGAAGTTGTCATATCTGACCTAAAATTAAAATAAAAAATCCATGATGACAAGGGCTTTTTCTACGTTGAAAGTCGCTCAGTCATGTCCGACTCTTTGCAACCCCATGGACTACCCAGTCCGTGGAATTCTCCAGGCCAGAATACTGGAGTGGGTAGCCTTTCTCTTCTTCAGGGGATCTTCCCAACCCAGGGATTGAACCCAGATCTCCTGCATTGCAGGCAGACTCTATACCAAAGCCCAAGAATACTGGAGTGGGTAGCCTATCCCTTCTCCAGGGGATCTTCCCAACCCAGGAATCGAACCAGGGTTTCCTGCACTGCAAGTGGGTTCTTTATGAGCTGAGCTCTCAGGGAAGCCCCTTTTCTATGTCATCATCCTTCTATTCTGGAACAGTACCTGGCACAGGCATCGAAAACATGACTGCTGAATAAATGAGTTCTGTCTCCTGGACTTGGGAAGGTGCTGTAGTGTGGAGGCAGAGTTCTAGACCATGAATCAAAAAATCTAGATTTAAATCTGATTATTAGACTAGGAGGGCTTCCCTGATAGCTCAGTTGGTAAAGTATCCGCCTGCAATGTAGGAGACCCCAGTTCAATTCCTGGGTCGGGAAGATCCCTTGGAGAAGGGATAGGCTACCCACTCCAGTATTCTTGGGCTTCCCTGGTGGCTCAGCTAGTACAGAATCCACCTGCAATGCGGGAGACCTGGGTTCAATCCCCGGGTTGGGAAGATCCCCTGAAGAAGGGAAAGGCTACCCACTCCAGTATTCTGGCCTGGAGAATTCCATGGACTGTATAGTCCATGAGGTCACAAAGAGTCGGACATGACTGAGCAACTCGCACTTGCACTAGACTAGGAAACAGAAGCAACTCCCAGCTTTGCTAGTGCACAGTGTGATACAACTAGTTACATCATATAACCTCCAAGGTTCTCAGTTTCATTTATAAAATAGAGATGAAAACATACTCCCTTCCCAGAGTCACTGTGTAGATGACAATGTTATGTAAACATAAAATATTGTCAAGCTTCTATAATATCATGTTGAACTGTTTAGAATCAATTCAACATTTATAGACACTAGTTATTCTTTTTGTAAACCAAGAAAAAACCCCAACTTGAATTATAACCAATACTAAACTGACCTTTCCTCTGTAGAATTTTTAATTGTCTAATTTATTAATTATACACATTAGTACCTTAATCATAATATTTAACTGCTGGCCTCATGGCCATAATTAATTTTGCTCTCTATTCTGAGACCTTATCTGTTCTAAATAGGGAGAGAAGAGACTTGATATCTTGACATTTTGGGTACTTTTTTTGACTCTGGATTATCCTTCCTATAGTCAACAATCAGGAAAAGCTGAGGTGGGCTCTCACAGAGCAGCAACGTGAGATAGATTCCTATTCTTTATCTTATTTAGGAAATAAAACATCAATAAAAAGTCAAGATAGTCCAAAGGGTATGCAGAGAATGTGGACCTCACCAAAGCACAGCTGGGGAGAGTGGTATTTGAAAGAGGAAAGAGGAATCGTCTCTAAATTCTACTTTTATTTCAAGTTACATAACAAGAAATAGCAACACTTCTTTTAAGTTAGTTCAGTTCATCAGAGACATGACTTTACCATGACTCAAAATGATGACATCACTATTTGTGAGAAAAAATATAAAAAACAAGAAATGATCTCAGTCACCTATAAAGCCCCTTACTGTGTTAACTTCTGTGCTTTCTATAATATTGTAACAAACTCACTGAATTAACTGACAATGGGAAAAAAGTTATTTCCTGACTAAAGGACACAGTTTTTATTATCAGATGAGATAAGATATGAGATGTGAGCTAAGTGTGCTGTGTGCTGTGCTTAGTCGCTCAGTCGTGTCCAACTCTTCGTGACCCCATATTACTGCAGCCCACCAGGCTTCTCCGTCCATGGGATTCTCCAGGCAAGAATACTGGAGTGGGTTGCTATTCCCTTCTCCAGAGGATCTTCCCAACCCAGGGATCGAACCCAAGTCTCCCACATTGCAGGTGGATTCTTTACCATCTGAGCCACCAGGGAAACCCACCAGGGAAGTTCACCCTGTTTTTTTGATCACAGTTTTTCCCCTGTGCCTTGATCTCTTAAAAGCTTCAAGTTAAATTAATTCTCTATTTCAGTAATTATAATAATCCCATCCTTGATATTTGGAAATATAATCTCTCCTCTTTATTCTATAGGCCTTCTAATCTCATTCATTTTTATCATGATGCCCTTCTGTGCCAAGCAATTGATATGGAACATTAGAGTCTCAGTAACTGTTTTGTCATGCTGCTGCTGCTAAGTCATGTCAGTCGTGTCCGACTCTGTGCGACCCCATAGACGGCAGCCCACCAGGCTCCCGTCCCTGGGATTCTCCAGGCAAGAACACTGGAGTGGGTTGCCACTTCCTTCTCCAGTGCATGAAAGTGAAAAGTGTAAGTGAAGTTGCTCAGTCGTGTCCGACTCTTCGCGACCTCATAGATTGCAGCCCACCAGGCTCCTCAGTCCATGGGATTTCCCAGGCAAGAGAACTGGAGTAGGGTACCATCGCCTTCTCTGGTTTTGTCATGGCCATGTTTTTAAAAACAGCAGTAATATGTGCTCAGCACTTACATGATATGTCTTGTCTAGGATCAGCCAGTGCCAGTATTAGTGGTTGAGCTGTGTCCAGCTCTTTGTGAGCCCATGGACTATATCCCGCCAGGTTCCTCTGTCCATGGGATTCTGCAAGCAAGAATACTGGAGTGGGTTGCCATTCTCTTCTCCAGGGGAATCTTTCTGACCCAGGGATGGAACCCGGGTCTCCTGCACTACATGCAGTTTCTTTATCATCTGAGCTATCAAGGAACAAAAGTTCTCAAAAATCAGTCTGTGGTGAAGCCAGGAATGAGTCTTCACAGCCTGGGCCAGCCCACAGTGCTCTGTCCTAGGCTCCCAGAGCCACCGGCCCCTCCTTTTGTAATGAATAAGGTACCAAGTACAAGACAAAATCTCCAGAGTTATTTCCTTATTCCACCTCTCTCAGACCAGAGTGTCAGCTCCTTGGAGGCAGGCACGCCCATGCCTGCCCCTTTACAGATCTGTTCCACAGTCAGCATGATACTTTGTACACCATAAAGACCCAGTAAGTATTCCCTGACTTAGGAAGCCAAGAAATCAATTACAACAGGTAGAGATCGAAGCACAAAAGGGCGAGCAAGAAAGCAGAACATATTGGTCAGCTAACTGACTGGCTTATTTCCTCTTTATCTTATCAGTCCTATAGCTATTCTCAAGGCCAAGGACTTAGGGCAGACCTCGGCACGGCCCTTCATGACTCAAGTTCAGGGACTTGCCTCAGGTCACTACTGGCTGGCGCGACTCCCCAGCTGGAGTGGCTGGGGAGCAGGGAGTGGGAGTAGGTGGAAGCAACTAGGCAGGCCCCTGAGACGGGGCAGATGAGACGGGGGAGCCTGTGAACTCCGCCTTGGCCCACACCAGGGTCTCTGTGCCAACCAAGCCCTGCTCCTCCTAGCACCCACCCCCACTACCCCTCTTCCCCCACAAGCAGGAGCCCCTGCACCCTGGTCCGCCTGGGCAGCAGGGGGCGCTGAGACCCTGGCTCCTCCCCCGGGTCCTGCGGCCACACCCTCCAGGATCTGGCCTGGACAGAGCGCGGACCTAAGAAGAGGGGGAAGCCCAGGAGCAGCCCAGGAGCGCCTGAGGAGGAGAAGGCGGTTCCGGCCCCCTCCTGGGCTGCTGCCTGGATCTCGCCCTGGGATCCGAGTCCACAAAGCAGGAGGAGGAGACTCTGAGGACAGAAACATGGGCCCTGTGCGCTGCGTCTTCCTACTGCCTCTTCTGTTGGGGATCTCAGGTGAACTCAGGGTGGAGAGAGCCCTGGCGGGGGCCTCAGGAACACTTGTAAATAAGAAGCCATCCTGGGGGTCCCCCACACTGCCCCCTTTCTCTCTCCAGGCACAGATGAGGAAGAACCCGAGGACCTCGTCAAGTCAAGTAAGGCGCCGCCGTCAGGGTCCACATGCCCGGGGAGCACGGGAAGGGGCCCGATTCCGAGGAGGGGACACCGGCGTGGGGGGGGGGGGGGGGCGGGGGCAGGGTCCCAGGGCAGGCCTCCAGGCCTCTCTCCTCTTCATCGGCAGTCTGCAGGCGGCCAGCGGTTTTATCTGGCATCGTCTCCGGCCTGGAGGCCAACGCGGGGCAGTGGCCCTGGCAGGTCAGCATCCGCCAGGGCTTGTCTCACGTCTGTGCCGCCTCCCTCATCTCAAAGCAGTGGGTGCTGACAGTGGCCAGCTGCTTCCGGTGAGTGCGGGCCCTGCTTAGGGAGACCCATCAGGGAGGTGGGTGACTGGGGCTCCTGGGCTAAGGGCAGAGGAGTCTGTCCAGCACTGCCCGAAACAGTACCTGTTCCTAAGAAGGAAGTCCCAAATGTTCCTTGCCCTAGCTCTCAGTTCAGTACTAGGAAGGTCTCCTCACGTTTGAAATGTTCATCTTGACTGAAATGAACGTCTAAAAAAAGTTTCCCACCCTCCCCCATCTAATTGTCTATCCACATCTTGACGCCATTCTGGGTGCATGGTTCTGAGCCCTCTTCCCTCTCTCAAGATGGCCCTCCTATTCCTATGGCTTAAAAGGTCATAGATTGGTTGATAGCATCCACATTTTCATCAGCAGCTCCTAACTCCAGTTCTGATGCATTTCTATTCAGCTGTCTCATTGCTATCTGAAAGACAACGTGATCAAATGAGAACTACAATTTTACCGCCACCAACATCCCAAACCCTTTCTTCCCTATTCTCCCTTTCTTCCCATCTCATGCAATAACATAGCCAGTTGCTCAGAAATATGAAGCCTCACTTTCCCTTACCCTCCACATTCACTGCAAATACCTAACTCTTCTATTTTACTTCCACAAAATACTCTTGACTATAGCACAGCTGTCTTGGACCACTGCAACAGCATAATAGGCTTTTTTTTTAATTGGAATATAATTGCTATACAACATTGTGGTTTCTGTAGTACAATCTTGTGAATCAACCATACCTATACATACATCCCCTCCCTCCCAATTCTCCCTCCCAACCCCTCATCTCATATCTCACCCATCAAGGCCATCACAGAACACCGAGCTGAGCTCCCTGTTATCAGCAGCTTCCCACTAGCTGTCTATTTCACACATGGTAGTGTACATATCCATGTTACTCTCAATTCATCCCACCCTCTCTTTTCCCCCTCTGTATCCACCAGTCCCTTCTCTATATCTTGCCTCTATTCCTGCCCTGCAAATAGGTACGTCAGTACCCATATTCAGTATTTTTCTCTTTCTAACTTACTTCACTCTGTATCACAGGCTCTAGGTTCATCCACATCATAACTGTTTTTTGCTACCTTTATACACACAACAAAGTGATTTTTTTTTTTAATCAGAAGCAAAATCATGTCATTCCTTCCTTCAAATCCTCCATTCACTGCTCAGGAACCTAGAAAAAAATTTGTAAGCCATGAATAACGAGGTATCTGCTTATCTCCACATCAGCCCATTCTACTCTAGGTTTATTCCGATTTCTAGAAACTGCAGAGCTCTTTCCCACCCTCAGTGCCTTTGCATATGCTGTTTCCTCTGGAATGCTTTTCCTTATACCTCTTCACATGGCTGACTTGTGCCCTGTGGGACTCAGTTGAAAGGTTCTCTGTTCAACAAGACCGTCCCTGATCCAATTCATAGGCTCTTCCCCCATCTTTTACTTTTCTACCTTAAAATCCTGTTGATTTTCTTCGTAAGATTTTTCACACTTAAAAATTTTATACTTTTTCACTTGTGTGTTGTCTCTGCCTCTCTCCCTCTCTCCCAGCCTCTCTCTCTTGACACAGACATACAACCCTTGAGACCAAAAGCCCTGTGACAGCCAGATGCTGTCTAAGTTTCATTTATATATTCAGGAGATCCTAAGCACTTATTGAAGAAACGATGCTTAGCCAGGTGAAAAATGCAACCTCCAGAACCATGGGCACTGCTGGGGCTGAGGCACAAGAAACCCATGCTACTTGTTCTGCTCCTTCTCAGGTCGAAGGACACCAGGAAATATGAGGTTCTGGTGGGATCACTTCAGGTCTCTGGCTACCAAGGCTCCAAAACAACGATCATCCCTGTGTCCAGGATTATTCCCTACCCCGATGTCCAGGGACACGCATCTAGTGCCATCCCTGTGGCAGAGCTGGCCCGCCCACTTTCCTTCAGCCCCCTTGTCCTGCCCATCTGTCTCCTGACATCAGCAGTCCAGCTGAAGAATGCCACCTCCTGCTGGGTGACTGGATGGGACAATTCTGGGATATTCCAATGTGAGGATAAGTAGAATTTCTGAGCTGTTTGCTCCACTGGCCTTCCCTCCCCCTACTCGCAATCCCACTCCTGGCGCAAGATACGGTGTGCTCTCCCTCTCCAGCAACTGATCCAAAGGACTGCAGACTTCAGTGCTCCTCTAACCCCCAGCTTCCCTCTGCATCCTCCATACTTCTGCTGCTAGAATTACTCTGCTTATTTACAGCAGCTTTTGCTTCTATTTCACAATACTGCTAAGACCTTAAAAGTGAAAAGGCCAAGGCACTGAACTTAATGAGAAGGGTTCTCAGTTCTCCTCCAGCACCTGGTAGAATGTGTGTGGGCTGGCGGACGGGGAAGCAGACATGAACGTGGATCCTCAGCAGGTCCCAAGTCAGACTGAGAGGATTTCACACAACAGCAGTCTTGACTCTCTCAGTATATCAGATCCACCTTCTTACATTCTTTGGAACATAAAAAGTATATGTCAAACTACATAATCTCACATCTTCATTATCATACATTTTCCCAAATCAAAAGATTCTTCGGCTCTCTGTGGTATCTGAGCAGGAACAACTGCCTTTAGTCTTGTTCAGACCTAGGGACTGCAGCCTTGAAACCATGTACAAACCAGAAATCAGAGTACTCCCTATGATGGGGGGAAGAAACTTGAAATCAGAGATATCCCTGAAAATTAAAGGCATGAAATTGAATCCAAAGCTGAAAGTTGCTTCCTAATTTTTAAGACAGCTTTGCCTTTTTGACCTTACAGCTATGACACCACCTTACATACTGAAGCAGCTAAAAGTGCACCTCATTGATCTCCAGACATGCAAGAAATATCAGAAAGAAAGCTTGTTGCGAGGAGTCGAGCCCATCAGTGAAGCCATGATTTGTTCCCGGTTCCCAGTGGGGCAGCCAGATGCGTGTATAGTAAGAATCCCTTCCCACAGGCATCTCTCAGAGCCCCACCTGTCCCCAGCATGCTCCCTCCATGTCTCATAGCTCTGTGGGCCCAGGTGAGCCCAGGAGTGCAGGGACAGCCCAGACTCCACAGCACTTGGCTGAACTATGAGTCTCTTGCCCTGTGCATTCCTAGCCATACGTCGTCTCTCCTTCAGGCCAGGAGGGGAGATCCCCTGATGTGCAGAGTGAAGGACTTCTGGGTTCTAGCAGGAGTGATGAGCTGGGGATCAAACTGCATCGGAATCGACGAGCCTGGAGTATTTACAAACATCAGTTTCTACAAGTCTTGGATTGAGAAGTCAGCCATCTCACATGCTGACCTTTCTGCTACCCCCAGGTCAGACTTCTCCAGGTTCTTCCCGGTAATACTTCTGCCTCTCATATTCCTGGGGCCACCCTAACTAGCTTAGGAAGAAAGAGGAAATGCTTTGAGGATTTTGAGGACAGATTTTGAAGATTCAGCAAGAAAGAAGCAGGTCAGCTACCTCTAGGCACAGCCCCCAGGAGCCAAATCCGCTTGCTGCCTTGTCTCCTACAGGTCAACATGGAAAGCAAGGTCCCCCGTGTGAATAAAGTTTGGTTGATTCTGTTATTTCTCATATTCATTTTTTACATGAAACTGGAGTTGGGGCCTGGGGAAATACAGAAGCAGAGAACTTTAGGGCTGAAAGGGATCTGGAAATCCCTGACCCAATCAATCCCCCACATTCTACAGAAGCAGCAGCTAAGGTCCAGAGAGGTGAACTACCTTGCCCTTGGCTGAATTCAGTGAAAACCATCCAGTCTGGGACTAGACTAAGTTCTAAAGAAAAATCAGGGACTCAGAAGATTAGCAGGTTTCAGTGGAAGCACATTAGGCAAGAGGAGCCTAGCGCAGCATGTTAGCTATCTACTGCTATAGATATAACTGTAGATAAACTGGAGGCAACATTTACTATCTCTCAGTGTCTGTGACGGAGAAGGTGATGGCAACCCACTCCAGTACTCTTGCCTGGCAAATCCCATGGATGGAGGAGCCTGGTAGGCTGCAGTCCATGGGGTCGCGAAGAGTTGGACACTTACTGAGCGACTTCACTTTCACGCATTGGAGAAGGAAATGGCAACCCACTCCAGTGTTCTTGCCTGGAGAATCCCAGGGACGGCAGAGCCTGGTGGGCTGCTGTCTATGGGGTCGCACAGAGTCGGATACGATTGAAGCAACTTAGCAGCAGCAGTAGCAACAGCAGTGTGTGTAAATCAGGGAGACTTATCTAGGTAGTTCCTACTAACGGTGTTTCAAGAGGCTGCTTGCTGCAAACTGCAGTAATCTTCAAGTTCCACTATTGACAGGAAGAACCTGCTTCAGGGTCACACTCAGAGGCCTCTCTGTGGGGAGAGAGGGCAGTTGGCTTCACACACTGTGAGTGATCCAAGATAAAGTGACAGAAAACACCCCAAATGGAAGCTGCAGTCTTTCTATAACCAGAAAGACATCTCATTACTTCTGTTGTAGTCTATTCTTTAGAAGTGACTCAACAAGGTGTAAGTATTAGGAGGCAAGAATCACAGCAGACACATTGGCCACCTTCTCCAAATGCACTAGGGAAGGGTCTGGAGGTGAAAACTGACTCTGTTCAGCAGTCAAACATTAAGCAGAGGCCTGGGGCACGGCTAAATTGAAGTTTGGGTAGAGGGTATTTCTGAGACTCCTGTTCATCCCACTGAGAGCACTGCATGGTTGTGTGCACAGAAGGGTCTAAGAACAAGTCTCACTATGGCTGCTTGAATCCCATCTTTTTCTTGATATATGAAGAGCTGCTAAGAATACGAGATTTTACGCTGGCCAGCAGTGAATTAATTTATCAATTTCATAAGATACTGATTAAAATGATTCAGGATATTCCATATTACTAGACAAATAATAGTGAAAAACAATGAGGAGTTTCAGGAAGATGGTAAAATGAACAGCAGCAAAGTGAAACATTTCTTGCTCAAATTTCATTCAATACCAATAAAATCACTGTTTGAAAATGACAATTTTCATTAATAACTGCAAATATAAGATAGTTACATAAAAATTAACTATAATATAGTTACATAAAAATTTTAAAATTACATAAAAATTAATTTAAAAAGTTAAATCTGGGCCATCAAAAATCCTTCCATACATGAAGAAAACAGTTAAGAACATTGAAAAAAATTAATTTCCCAAATGCAAAAATTATGCAAAATATAAGCAGGATTCAAAGACCAATTACAATCTATACTCAATACTGTGCATGTTTATAAGATCTCAGGATTTATGTTTTAGACAGCACTACAGAATTGCAAGCAAGGCATAACTGACACTGGAAAAATGCTTCAGCAAAAGATGAACTTATTAAATATATGAGATATTAAATAAGTAAGAAATGACAAAAGAATATGAGTGAAGAGGATGGATCTAAAGATCCACCCTAGGCTGCAAAAGGAGAGAGACTCTTAGTCTGATGAAGATAAACTTCGTATTTATTTAGAAAAACATGTTCTATTAAAGCCAAGAAATCAAGTAAAGAGATAAAAACAGGTTTTAAAATCATAAAGTAGTTGGAAGTTACTTTAGAAGTTGTTTGATACAACTCTCAGCTCAAGGCGTTAAGTTTGCTTGTTTCACATGCCAGATGTCTGACATAATACTTTTTAATACTGTAGCACTGGAAAACTAACTACTCACTGACCTTTGGTGATGGGGGAATGGGAACTACACAGCACTGCTCTACCAACTGCTCTCCAAAATCTTCAAAAACTGAAACTTAACAAGTAAAACATGCACATGAATGAGATGAAAAGAGTTTTCTGTAGAAAGGATGCACAAAATATCAGTAAATACATGATTCTGTGTTTTAGGAATAAGCTAAACATGGAGATTTGGGTATAATCTCAAGGCAGCATACCAGGAATGAGACCATACCGGGGAAAGCTTAAGTGTTACCAACAGTATTTGGCACTATCTGAAGAAAAACATCATTAGGAAGAAGAAGGGTCTCCACATGGAATTGAAGAAAACAAAAGCCAGATGCCTCTGTGTTCATCAGACCCTGGGCTGTAAAAGGAGAGAGACTGAGTCTGATGAACATGGGCTGTAAAAGGAGAGAAACTCTGAGTCTGAGGAACGTAAACTTTGTATTTATTTAGAAAAACATGTTCTGTTATGGAGAAGCACTCTTTGACCCAGTTCTTTTTGGAAGGGATATTTCATCCTCTTGAGTGAATTGCTTGTAGAGATTTGCCAGTTCCACTTGTTCTGATCTTTGAAGCCTGTTCGAACCATCACTCTTTTACTCAACATCAAGAAAGTGTGCCCAGGTAGGGGAAAATGAAAATGCCAAATGAAAAACATGAATAGTCCTCATTGCAAATCAATATCCTGGTTCATGCACAAGTCTCTTAAATTTTAGTGAGTCAGTCTCTTGAATTTGATCTATTCTAGGTGCTCTGACAAGAATTTCAGAAGCTAAAAAGCTGAGTCCAGAGTCTAGGCTGAGATGACTTGAGCCAAGTCATGCTGCCTGCCAAAGTGGTTTCTCTGGGTGTCATGACATCTTTATCTCACCTCCAACTATGGCAGGAACTTGTATTCACTTTATATCTTCTTTGTATCAATTACTATACTGGCCACTTTAAAAATTATCTTATCTCACCCTAACAACTCAAGAAGGTATTATTTATTCCATTTTTACAAATGAAAACACACACACAACAACAACTGAGGATCAAAGAGATTAAGTAACTTGCTAAGTTCACACACCGAATATTTAACAGATTTATTCAGGACTGTCTGACTCAAGATTCGGCTCCTTCCACTATACCAAATTACCTCCATTCACTGTTAGTAAGCTCTATGAAAGACCTTCGTACAACTCCAAAATCACACCTGCCCTTTGAGTCTAGTTATTTGTACCTCTTGCTATATTCCATCAGAATTGACTGCACACAGCTTTACTTCTTCTGAATAGGTGAGAACAACCTTGAAAAGAGAAAAACTGCTGTCATCATCTTCCTGATCTATTAAAAGTATCTATTATACTGTATTGCAAAGAGAAAGTATCAAATCTTATTTTCTAAATAACAAAATGAAAGCAATGGACTAAGAAAGCTAGCTGTCAAAAGGGAAAGGAAAAATTCATTTAGTATAAATTCAAGTGAATAAACAAAAAATATCTTACTTTAGTGATCAAAAGAACAGAAGCAACTCCTGCAAAGGGAGACTGATTAAAAGGCAGCAGGACCCAGGGCACATAGGAGGGAGCTCAGAGCAGGACTGACCCTGTGGAGAAAGTGAGTGCGGGCCAATGAGGCAAAGGGCAGGAAGAGGAAGAGGGCTCTCTAGAAGGTTGTGCAGGCCTTGGCCCTGACATAAATGCTAAGTATATGGGCTAGTTTCAAGACATACTGCTTAGTGGAACTATTTCTTGTCCAAGTTCAAGAACTAAGACCAAACTGGATCTTTCAATAGAGGGCACAGCTGTCTGTTGCTGCCAGGCCAGGGCCTGCGACACACTGGCAAGAGAAATCAATAATTCTTTAGAAGACTTTCATAAAGGGATTTATCCGTTTTCCAGTATGAGAGACTGATCTGATAGAATTAGAAAAGAGACAGTGGACTCCATCTACCTTTCCTGGAACTACAGATAAAAAGCTAAAACCCCTGCAAATGTACTGCTGTCCCTGTTTTGTTCTCAGGGTGCGCAAGAGACTGCAACCTGCAGTGGCATCCTTAGTCTACAGCAGTGGTTCTCAACCAGGGGTGGTGACTCTGCACTCCACTTCTCCCCACCTGGTGACATTTTTGGTTGTCACAACTAGGGGTGGGTGATACTCCTGACATCCAGCAGGTTAAAGCCAAAGATGCTGCTTAACATCCCCCGATTCACAGGACAGACCCCCACAAGAAAGAATCACCTGGCCTCAAACATCCATAGTGCCAAGGCTGAGAAATCCTGGTCTATAGGCACCATTAACATCAATCTAAGCCATCACCAAGAGGACCTGTTTGACAGAATTAAGACAGGACTTAAAACAGGGATATTATTTCAACAAAAACACTAATAAAAACAGTGGCTACTATTTATTGTTTTGTGCTTAAATAGTCTAAGTACTTGCCCTGTATCTCATTTAATTCCTACCCAAATCTTGTGGGGTATTAGTAATTCCATTTTGCAGAGATGAAAAGGCAACTAGGCAACAAGCCACATGGCAACTATTAAACTTTCACCAACACCACCATGTTGCCACTTCCCAAACCAACAGAGGTATTTGAAGATAACGTTAATGATAGCAGGGTAACAGTCTGGGAACAGAGAATCTAGGACCCAAAGATAGGGCATGATGAGACAGACACAGAGCTGGGAGAGTTATCTCCAGGAAAATCTCTAGAATGGACATTAAACATTTACTCCTTTGCTTCAACTCATACTTTCTTTCTTGGAAGAAGCAAAGTAGCATTAAAATGGGAGACCCACCCAAAATGTTTCTTGATGGCTAAATCAAAAATAAGAAAGTATTTGTAGAGGGATAACAGAGGCAATGCTGCTGCTGCTGCTGCTAAGTCGTTTCAGTCGTGTCCGACTCTGTGCGACCCCATAGACAGAAGCTCACCAGGCTCCCCCGTCCCTGGGATTCTCCAGGCAAGAACACTGGAGTGGGTTGCCATTTCCTTCTCCAATGCATGAAAGTGAAAAGTGAAAGTGAAGTCGCTCAGTCGTGTCCGACTCTTAACGACCCCATGGACTGGAGCCTACCAGGATCCTCCGTCCATGGGATTTTCCAGGCAAAAGTACTGGGGTGGGGTGCCATTGCCTTCCCCGAACAGAGGCAATAGACAAAGACAAATAAATACAAATAGATAAGCAATTCATAAGTCAATGTTACATCTGCAAAGAAACTTGGAGAGGATCAGCTGATTCTAGTGCCTTCATGGCACAAGAGGAAAAACACAGGCCTTAGGGGAAACGTGACTTCTTTAAGGTCGTGCAGTCATCACCATGAAAATAACAGCACTGTGGGCTGAAGACCAGAGGAGATTTCTCCAATATGGTACAAGAGTTTAGCTTTTTGGTCACCCCATGAAGCTTGTGGGATCTCAGTTCCCAGACCAGGGGTTGAACCTGGGACCATGGCAGTGAAAAGTGCCGAGTCCTAACCAGTGGACCGCCAGGGAATTCCTAAGAGTTTAGCTTAGATTTAGAAAGGACTCACGGGTTCTCATTCTTGTAAGAATGGACATTTGCTTATATAACTCACTATTACTGTTACATCTATCAAAATTAACAATAATTCTTTCATACCATCTAATACTCAGTTAACGATCAAATTTCCTTGATGGTATCAATATGCTTTCTTAGAGCTGATGTGTTAAATCAGGATCCAAACCCCTCAAGCAATCACAAATGAAGACAACTAGATTTGCAAAACACCAATTAGGTTACAATTTACAGTCATGGCAGTAGGTAAACAAATAGAGGAAGGGTTAATTTTCTTTGAAGTATCCACTTCTAAAATCTGAAAAACGTGTTGCAAGAGGTAGACAACCTCTTGCCTTACTGTCCTGAGACACAGCACATGTGGCACTTCCCCACCACAACAGTGCCTGTGGCTGAGCTGGCCATATCCCTGCACACTCGTCACTCACGAGGGCACAGACGCGAGGGCACTGTACTGCAAGGACATGTAGAGTCCACAGCCATGAAACTACGGCCTGGTAAGAAAAGATCAACTGCTCAAATTCTTTGGAAAAAACTTGAGTGGTTTACAGTGGGACAGAATGAAAAGACATGGAGGGTGGCTGGGCCATCCTGCCGGCCGAGGACCAGGGTGAGGATTTGGAATAGCTACCCTGAGCTCTCAAGACGTCGTGGATTCAAAGCCCCCGGTCAGCTCTGGGCTCCAGCTCTGGGCTGCAGTCTGTCCAAGCACAGCCCCAGAGCTCCTCTCACTCTGCTCTCACTGTTCTCAGATACCTGCAATGGTTTGCTGAGGCTGTCATAACAAAGTACCACAAAGTGGGGCTTCAAGACCAGAAATGTGTTCTCTCACAGTTTTAGACGTGAGAAGTCTGAGATTAAGAGGTCAGCGGTGGGGGGTTCCTTCAGAGCGACGAGAGGGACAATCTGATCCAGGTTTCCTGGGCCTTCTTTCCTCTCTGCGTGCGTCTGCATTCAAATGTCCTCTTCCTATAGGGACACCATCATACTGGGTTAAGGCCTATCGTAATGATCTCATTTTGGGCTTCCCAGGTGCTTAGTGGTAAAGAATCCACCTGCCAATGCAGGAAATGTGTGTGATCTCTGGGTCTGGAAGATCCCTTGGAGAAGGAAATGGCAACTCACTCCAGTATTCTTGCCTGGTGAATCCCATGGAGAGAGGAGCCTGGCGGGCTACAGTCCATGTGTTGGCGAAGAGTCAGACACGACTGAGTGACTGAGCACACATACACACGACCTCATCTTATCCTCAATTACCTCTGTTAGAGACACTATCTAAAACTATTATCACATTCTAAGGTACTTGGGGTTTGGACTGCAACTATACAACTATAGAGTGGGGACATACATTTTGGCCGACACAATACCTTTAAAACAATCTCTCACTGTTTAAGCTAGTTTAAGTGAGTCTCTGTTGCTTATAACTGAATAACAATGACCAAAACAGCTACATTTTCTGGTATTTTTAAAAATTATTATGGTGTATTTTTTCAAAATTCATAAAAGTTTAAGATATAAGACAGCAACAACATGCTTTAACACTACTAAATGCTGCCTCCGCATACTTAGCATCTATAAACAATGGGGACAAGAAACACGAAAGACACAGAGAGAAATTCTGTGGCAGAGGCAGGACTGAAGCTTTCCGTTTCCTAGCAACCAGGAGTGCTGGCCGCTGACAGTTCAAAGGCAAGTCCATTCCAAGGCTGCCACCAGAGACATCTTTCTCCCCAGGTAATGCCCCTCCAGGAGGCCACCTGTACCCAGTCCTTTAGAAGTTCAAGGATCCAGCCTTCCCGTCTCATTTCAGGGCATATTTGAAGGGCCATCCGAGCTCCAGAGCAACCTGTGGGATTGGCTGAGGCCTCTGTTGCCAGTGCATCACATCAACCTTGCCTTTGCCCAATCCTGTTTCCATCCCCCGCCAACCCCACCAAGGTGTTGATCCTAAGACTCCTTCCCAATAAACTTCCTGCACACAAATCTCTGACTTACAGTCTGTTTCCCAGAAAATCTAACTTGCAATACATTCTATGGCTAACACTGTAAAGGAAGATGGAAAGAAAAAAACGAAAATATTAGCCGGGTCTTGGGTTAATTTCCTCTTTTTCTTTCTTCCTTGTGAAGGATCCTGCTGATCCTCCATTTCCTTACTAGAGACAGGGCTGCACTCCTTTCCGAGCCCTCCAACCTGCCCTGGGCAGCAGCAACTGTGCCCGCTGCTCACCCCTCCCGTCCCCAGAGGCAAAAGCCCCAGACACTTTGCCCCCCTGGACAGCAGGGGGCACTTCGAGCCCAGAGCCTCTCCTGGGTCCCACAGCTGCACTTCTCAAGTCTGGTCTCTTCAGCTCCTGGCCAGGGCAAGGACTGAGGAGGAGGAGGCGTGTTCAGCCGAGGATCCAACCAGGAGGAGAGGCCAGTCCTGCCCTCTTCTGAGGCTCTCCCCAGCTGGCCTCACCCTGGGAGCCTGAGTCCAGAGAGCAGGAAGTGCTGATACTGAGGAGAGAAATATGGGTCCTGGGGGCTGTGCCTTCCTGCTGTCCCTTCTGCTGTGTGAGCCCCTGAGGCGGAGGTGGGGGGAGGCAGAGGGTTTTTGGCTCAAGAAGTTACCTTGACTACAGGACACTGCACACATGAGATGTGACTTCTGAAGGGTGTGCTCTTCAGAAAGTCTGAGGGGACCCTGTGTGCCGGGCTCCAAACAAATCAGGGCTCTTGGAAATAGAAGTAAACACAAAGATCCCTGTCCTCAGGGAGCGGGGGCGGGGTTACAGTCAATGCAGGCAGCAAATATGTAAATTATAAGGCAGGTTAGAAAGCAATCAATACTGTGACCTGAAAGGGACCTCTAGAGTGTCGACAGGCATTATATTTTAAACAGGGTGGATCAGCAAAGTTTCTGTAAGAAGAAGCTATTGGATCCAAGACTTGGACAAGATGAGTGATTTGGCTAAAAAAATCAAGGAAAATAGTAATTCAAGCAAATGGAACTGAAAGTACAAACGCCTGTCCTTGATTTCAGGAATTATACTGTTCATTTATTTTTCCAGCCCATGGTGATTTAAAGGCAGGATTGGCTGAGGGTAGCAAAAAGAAAATAGGTAGCAGAAAAGAAAGAGACACAGATACTGCAAAATGCTAGACAGTTGAAGAAAACACGACAAAAGTAAACAGCGTATACACCTTAAAAACATCTGAAGGCATGAATGTATTTACAACCTCACATACTTGATATTCCTGAAGGAGACGGTGAATCATTAAGTAAAAGTTGAATTATGTTCCATACATGCTGCTAAAAAGTCACGTATGTAAATAGCAAGATTTCTACTAAAAGATAGATATAAAAATTTGGCCTTTAACACTAATCTGAGAAATTGAAGTCACAGAAAGCCTTTCTATTCAGAAAACCTGGATATAAAATAGGTGTTGTTATATATTATATATATGTGTTGTTATATATTAATGATACAGTGTATTTGTTTTAGGGTCTTTCCTATCCTCTTTCCAAAAGAAAACCCTCCAATCAGGTGAGTGGTTTCCACTTGGGTCCAAGACTGCTGGGTTTGGAACTGGAATAGGACAGAGAATGGAGGCTAGGGAGGACTCAGGTCCTGGGACTGGATGGGAGTTTGGGGACGATGAGAAGACGGGGATCAGAAGGACAGGACAACCGGACTTTCACGTTTCTCTCTCCTCTTTCTCTAGTGTGTGGACGACCTGTATACTCAGGCCGTGTTGTGGGTGGCAAGGATGCTGCCGCCATGCGCTGGCCTTGGCAGGTCAGCCTGCAGCTCTCCAACTCCCACGTCTGTGGGGGCTCCCTCCTCAGTGACAGATGGATAGTCACAGCAGCACACTGCTTACAAACGTGAGTTCCCGCTGGTGATTAGACACACAGAGGTAGGTTCTCAATAAATAACTGAACGAATTTATGAATGAACCAACAGACAAAAAGGCAAGTTCCAAGACAAGCAGGCAGAAGGAAACCTAGGTCATCTTGGACTCAGGACAAGGCACAGAGGTAAAAACAAACAAAAAAAGGATGACAAAAGTGGCCACCATATTAGAAATTTTTCTTACTTATCACCAAGTCACCTCCTAAACACCAGTCAGGAGTTTTGTCTTAAGCTGTTTTGGGTCACAAACACAATCTGTGAGAGAAGCAAGGTACCATGTGGTGAGCAGCTGTGAAGAAAGACGTCTCCAGCCAACGGCTAATGAAGACGTGACAGACCCTCTCTGAGTCGAGACTAGACACAACACTGCACACCACCTTCAGTATAGCCTGCTCAGAAGGTACCAGACTCCTGACGAACAGACACTGTGAAAGGTTTGCTATCTGCAGCCTCTAAGCTTTATGGTAATTTGTTGTGTCACAATAGATGACATATATAAAGAATGAAACCACCAAACCTTTCAATAACAAAAAGTTCAAATAAAGTAATAACTTCAAAATGCTGAGAGAATTCCAACTTAGAAGTCTACCCATATCTACAAACTATCCAACAAGTGTGGGATAGAAGTAAGACATTCTCAGATACACAAAGCAGCAACTTGTGTAGCAGCTGTCATGCACAACTCCTCAGGAAGCCATAGATGAATATGCTGCACCAAAATGAAGGAGGGAAAAGAGGAAAACATAGAATCAAAAAAAAAAAAAAACATAAACAGAATGCAACACAGAAGAGAACCCTCAAGAAAATCATAAAGAAAAGTACCAAGATTGGAGTTATAGGGCAGAGGCCTTAAAAAAATATGTATAGTATCAATAGAATGCCTAACAGTATCAACATACTGAGAGACTTTCACTTTTGGCAGACAGTTGGGGAAAACTGATGAGTTAGTGACAGGTACATAGAAAACTAAAAAAGCAAATAAGTGAGACCATATTATTAGCTCCAGAAGAAGCAAAAAGTTTTACAAGAAATATAATTACAGTACCAAACATGGCCAGGAGGTGAATGTTTTCATAGTCACAAAACATACATATTAAATAGTAACCTGACAAAAAGTTATCATAGATTAGGAGGATGGTGAAAGGAAGTGGGTGAAGTGGCTATAATTGTTGGTTCAATCCTTACCATGTACATAGTGATACAATGTTCTAAAATTGAAAAAGCAATTAATGGCAATATATAGGGTTTCTTAAAAATATAGGGAAAATGCTAGAAGAAAGAGCTACCAGTTGAAAGTGATAGCCTTTGGATAGCAAGAATTGAGGGCAGCAGGGCAGAGAATGTCTATAAACCTTATGAAACTACTTGACATTTTAAATTACACGAACACACAGACACACACATATATAAACTTGGTGGTTATATTTTGCTTTAAATTCTTGTGAAGAAATAAAGGTCTAGTGCTCAGAAATCAAAACTGAAAATAAAACACTAACTACTAAGCATATTTGTGATGGCTGAAACAATGGACAACAGCAGAGATGACTAAAAGAACGAGAGAAAAACTAAGACAAAAGTCTGGCCATTAGAATGAAAAAGCATACCACAGAAACAGTAGACAACAAAAGAAAGAGTGGTCAGGGAGGTGGGTAGGAGAAGAAGAGACATACAAAACCTAGGCCAAGCTGGAAGCAGCCTGGTTAATTCCAAGTCTGTTACCCTCCTTTCTTCGCCAAAGACTCAGCCACACAAAGGCAGCTGTGACCCAGCTGTAAGCAGAGAAGCACAATCCACTTTTATTCTCCTCTTTCTCTTCCCCTCAGGACATGGATTCCTTTCTTATACACTGTGCGGCTTGGGTCAATTGACAGGGACAATCTAGATGAAGGCGTGATGTATCGTGTGAGCCGAATTGTCATCCATCCCACATACAGTAATGTCAGTGGAGACATTGCCCTGTTGAGGCTGTTCTCTAGAGTCACCTACAGTTCTTCCATCCTGCCCATTTGCTTGTCTAATGTCAAAAAAAAGCGGTTGATAATTCCAGACTCGTGCTGGGTGACTGGATGGGGAAAACTGAAAGAAGAAGGTGAGAATGCACACAACAAGAGGGTGTTTTATACATCACCTTCTTGTACCCACTTCAGGGTATTCATATTCTGGGCATTTCAATACTCTAGCAAAGATTTTCTACAAAACCAGATCAATCAACTGACACTCTCCAGAAGTTTTCAAATAAAATATCTGCCTATTTATATGATTATTAACCCATATTTTGGCTAGAATCTAGCTATACTGGTAAGAACAAATAGTAACAATTTATATATATATTTAACTACTTATTTAATACTAACAATTTAAATACATAATTACCTCTCTGAAACAGAGGTTAACAAATCTGATTAAAAGTTTGAAAAGAGTCTGCTGCTGCTAAGTTGCTTCAGTCGTGTCCGACTCTGTGTGACCCCATAGACGGCAGCCCACCAGGCTCCCCCATCCCTCAGATTCTCCAGGCGAGAACACTGGAGTGGGTTGCCATTTCCTTCTCCAGTGCATGAAAGTGAAAAGTGAAAGTGAAGTCGCTCAGTCATGTCCAACTCTTAGCGACCCCATGGACTGCAGCCCACCAGGCTCCTCTGTCCTTGGGATTTTCCAGGCAAGAGTACTGGAGTGGGGTGCCATTGCCTTCTAGTGCTTATTTAATGTTTTCAAAGTGTTGTGTCAACTCTTTGAATACTTTAGAATATTCACATTTTTACTTAATCAAAATATATCAGAATTTCTCTTGATCTAGAACATTAAGAATGCCCCAGGTGGGCGATCAAAAAATCGCAAACAGAATCTTTAATTATCCATTGTTTTAGATTAACTATGCCACAAAACTGTTCAATTAGCCAACATGATGAGAAAGTCACTGTATTCTGCTTTTGGATTACCATTCCGAGATGTATGCATATCATGACTGAATGTTGTCCCTACTGTTCCAGGTTACTTTTCCTTTCATTCCTATTTATCTCTATAGATGCTGATTACCCTACCATACTCCAGGAAGCAGAAGTACCCATCATTAAACGCCAGAAATGTGAAAACATCTACAACCCACTGGGCTCCTTCTTGCCGCAAATACAGCCAGTCATCAAGGAAACCATGATTTGTGCTGGTGATCTTAAGAAAGGGAAGGATACCTGCCAGGTTAGGGTTTGCTCTTGAAATTTTTAATTTTAACATGACATCTTAATTTGGTTCCAGGTTTGCCCATCTGTAAACAACAGTGAATTGGGAATCAGGAGACGAGCGTTCTTACAAAAATTCTTCTTTGCATCTGGATAAATCACTTAAACTCTATCTATTAATTTAATCTCTTCAACTATTGATCTAGAGTAATGCTAACCATTGGCGTTTGGTTTTCAGAGTCTCATATGTTTTCATAAATATATTAAGAGGTTAACATAGAAATGCCAACTTTTAAATTTTTTCAAGGAAGAAACATTTCATTGTACACTTAAAATGTGTCATTCCATTGTCTCCTGATCATAACCGTCTGATGAAATATCGGCAATCATTTGTGTCTCCCTCCATTGGGTGTAATGTACTGTTCTCTGGTTTCATCCAATATATTTTCATTCATATTGGATTGTTAGAAGTTTGAATCATATGCTAGGTGTGGTTTCATCTTTATCCTTTTTGGGATTCACTGAGTTGTTAGGCTACAGTCCATGGGGTCACTAAGAGTCAGGCACGACTGAGTGACTTCACTTACACTTTTCACTTTCATGCATTGGAGAAGGAAATGGCAACCCACTCCAGTGTTCTTGCCTGGAGAATCCCAGGGACGGGGGAGCCTGGTGGGCTTCCGTCTATGAGGTCGCACAGAGTTGGACACGACTGAAGCGACTTAGCAGCAGCAGCAGCAGAGTTGTTATTTTAATCTATTCTTTTCAGTTCAGTTCAGTTGCTCACTCATGTCTGACTCTTTGCCACCCGATGGACTGCAGCACACCAGGCCTCCCTGTCCATCACCAACTCCTGGAGTCCACCCAAATCCATTGAGTCGGTGATGCCATGCAACCATCTCATCCTCTGTCATCCCCTTCTCCCCTTCTCCTCCTGCCTTCAATCCTTCCCAGCATCAGGGTCTTTTCAAATGAGTCAGCTCTTTGCATCAGGTGGCCAAAATATTGGGAGTTTCTGCTTCAACATCAGTCCTTCCAATGAACACCCAGGACTGATCTCCTTTAGGATGAACTGGTTGGATCTCCTTGCAGTCCAAGGGACTCTCAAGAGTCTTCTCCAACACCACTGTTCAAAAGCATCAACTCTTCAGTGCTCAGCTTTCTTTATAGTCCAACTCTCACATCCACACATGACTACTGGAAAAACCATAGCCTTGACTAGATGGACCTTTGTTGGCAAAGTAATGTCTCTGCTTTTTAATATGCTATCTAATCTATTCTTTTACCTTTCATCAAAATTTGGGAAATTTTCATTCATGATTTCTTCAACTATTTTTCTGCCTCATTTCTTTCTTTTCTTCTTCTAGTTAAAACTGGAAGTTTGTAAGTTATACCTTTGGATATTTTCACACAAGTCCCTAATACTCTTTGTCTAATGTTTACCCTTTTCTGTTTTTCAAATTTGATACTTTAAATTAACCTATATTCCAAATCATTGCTTCTTTCTTCCCACCATCTACATTTTCTGCTAGGTTCATCTAGTGAGATTTTTATTTCAGATATTTTTATTTTCCAGTTCTAAAACCACCACTTGGGTTTTACTTCCTTTCTCTTTTACACACATGTGCACATTCTTCTACATCTCTGCCAAAATTTCCTGACTATATATTCATTATTAAAAAAACAATCAATGTACAGTGACACAACCTCACACCCACTAGGATGACTATAATCAAGATAGATAATAAAAGGGTTGGCAAAGAATTGGAATCTTCATATACCTAGTTAAAATGTAAAATGGTACAGTCATTCTAGAAAACCTCAAAAGGTTAAGTATAGACTTATACACACACACACACACAAAAGTATAGACTTACCATATAATTTAGAAATTCCACTACAAAGTAAACACCCAAGAAAAATGAAAACATACATCCATATAAAAATTTGTACATTATATTCACTGCACCAATATTTATAGTAGCCAAAAAGTAAAAAGTAAAATGCCCATCAACTGATGACTAGATAAACAAAAACATGGTATGTCAATATAATTAATATTATTTAGTCATAGAAAAGGGATAGAGTACATACACACACTATGAACCTTGAAAAGAATATGCTAAGTGAATGAAGAGACATAAAAAGTCATATTTTATATGGTTTCTTTTATATAAAATGTTCATAATATGTAAATCCATGGAGAAAGAAAGTAGATAATTGGTTGGCCTAGGGCTGGAAGGAATGGGAGGAAAAGGGTGACTGCTAAAGTGTATAAGGTTTCCTTAGGGGGTGACACAAAAGGGTTGTGGTGATGGTCAAACAACACTGTGAATATACAAATTGAACTGTACACTTTAAATGAGTGAATTAAATAGTATGTGATTTACATCTAAATAAAGCTGTTACCAAGAAAACAGGAAGACTAAGAGACTATGAACTACTATCACCACCATTTTATATAAGGAAAAATTACTTTAACACTAAAAATGTCAATAAGGACCTAAAAATACAAAAATAAGGAGAGTTCCCTCAATGAATTTAACTTTAGTGAAAAACTCAAAAATCTTTATTTCTTTTTAATCACAGGTAAGTATTTTGAAACCATTCATATATTTAGCTAAGGTTTCTGCCAATTTCAGATTCCATGATTCTAAGTTTCTCGTGTCTCCCTCAAGTGGTAGGAGGTCTGGCTCCCTTCCAAGTTTTATAGCTCCATGGGCTTCACTGCTCCGTGGTAAGGAACCTCCATGCTTGATGACCAGTCTCCTCTTCACGGCCCTTCTTCACTGTGCTCATGATCTTTATCTATTCCGCAGGGTGATTCTGGAGGGCCTCTGGCATGTCATATTGATGATATATGGATCCTAATAGGACTGTCAAGCTGGGGAACAGGATGTGGTATTTCTTTCCCTGGAGTCTACACCAATGTGACCTACTACCAAAAATGGATTATGTCCGTTATCTCAAGAGCTGAGGTCTTGGGTGCCAACAACCTGAACTTATCTGACTTCTTATTCTCTATTGTACTGCTTTCTCTGGCTCTACTGGGACCCTCCTGTGCGTTTGGATCTAACATTTTACCAGGAAAGTAGGAAGTGTAGCTGATGCTGCTGACCAAGGACATGGCTAGGAAGGAAGGTGTGGAGAGTAAGTACTCAGGGCAGGGAACTCACACAGTCATTGGGAACTCTGGATGACTTTATTAAAATAATTAGAAATGATTCTGGTTTTGAGGTCCTTGATTCTGGAAGTAGGTTTTACTGGCTGGAATGCCTACAACTAAGAAAAAAGAATACCATTTTGTGTATGGCATTGTTGTCCTTGACAATGCAACTTACAAGGCAGGAAGGATGCCTTCTATGAAGAAGTATGTGGACACAAATGAATTAGTCCACAGAAGCCAGTAAGAAAAAAAAGGCAAATAGTAAGGTCCTCAAGAAAGTACATTAAGGGTTTACTTGGTGCCCATGGGTCACATTATGAGTTTCTTACCTGGTCTATATTTCTCTTCTTCCTCTACTATCTTATACTTCCCCTCTGTAGCAAGGTATCAAATAAGAAATCCATGTATATGTTTCAGTTCTGAATATTTCTGAAATTTTTAGTTTTTGAAATACTTACATGACTACCACCAAAAATGGACTAAGGCAATTAGCTCAAGAGCTGAGGTTTGGGTTTCAAGAATCTAGACCTAACTGATAACTGGGTTATGTCTATAATAAAGTACTTTAAATATTTATAAGGAAAACATTATTTCTCTTGCTAATTAGCATGCTTCTTTTTACTTTTTTAAGTTTATGACTGTGCTGGGTCTTTGTTGCTCTCTAGTTGTGGTGCAGGGCTTCTCAGTGCAGCGGCGTCTCTTGTTGCAGAGCACAGGCTCTAAGTACGCAGGCTCAGTAGTGATGACACGTCAGCTTATCTGCCCCATGGGTATATGGAATTTCCACGATCGGAGATGGAACCTGTTGCCCACTGTGTTGGCAGGCAACTTCTCAACCAATGGGCCACCAGTGAAGTCTGCATGCTATTTTTTTGTTCAATAATCACAACACCTAGATTATTTCCTTTTCTGCTTAGGCTTCGAGGAGCTCAGAGCTACATTTTAAACTTGATTTCAGTCATTATCTTTCTCCTGTACTATCTAGTATCTACTCTTTCTACTATCTAGTATCTACTCATACTCCTTTTTATTTCAATCATCTTTCATTTCTCATTGAATGAATACGAGTTTTGTTGACTTTATAGTAAGTCAACTTTCAAAAACAATATTTTTGGATAAATACATTTAATAGGATGTGAAGAAAGCTGAGCGCCAAAGAATTGATGCTTTTGAACTGTGGTGTTGGAGAAGACTCCTGAGAGTCCCTTGGACTGCAAGGAGATTCCAACCAGTCCATTCTGAAGGAGATCAGCCCTGGGATTTCTTTGGAAGGAATGATGCTAAAGCTGAAACTCCAGTACTTTGGCCACCTCATGGGAAGAGTTGACTCATTGGAAAAGACTCTGATGCTGGGAGGGATTGGGGGCAAGAGCATAAGGGGACGACAGAGGATGAGATGGCTGGATGGCATCACTGACTCGATGGATGTGAGTCTCGGTGACCTCCGGGAGTTGGTGTTGGACAGGGAGGCCTGGTGTGCTGCAGTTCATGGGGTCGCAAAGAGTCGGACACGAGTGAGCGACTGAACTGAACTGAACTGAGAGGGATTTGGGTTTCCCTGGCAATCCAGTGGTTACGATTCTGCACTTCAACTGCAGGGGTGCAGGCTTGATCCCTTGTTGGAGAAACTTAAGATTCTGCATATTATGCAGCCAAAAAATAATAATTTTTTAAAAAAGAAAGTGAACTAGGTTTGAAAAGTTTAAACTCTTGCTAACCCACAACCTCGCCTCTCCTCTAGACCTCCACTTTAGCCTCCCAACTACCCTTCCCATGTCCGTTCTTCACTCATACCTATCAGTTCAGTTCAGCCATTGAGTCATGTCTGACTCATTGTGACACAATGGACTACAGCACACCAGGCCTCCCTGTCCAGCACCAACTACTGGAGGTGACTCAAACTCATGTTCATTGAGTTGGAGATGCCATCTAACCATCTCATCCTCTGTCGTCCCCTTCTCCTCCTGCCTTCAATCTTTCCCAACATCAGGGTCTTTTCAAATGAGTCAGCTCTTCACATCAGGTGGCCAAAGTATTGGAGTTTCAGCTTCAACATCAGTCATTCCAATGAACATTCAGGACTGATTTCCTTTAGGATGGAGTGGTTGGATCTCCTTGCAGTCCAAGGGACTCTCAAGAGTCTTCAATACCACAGTTCAAAAGCATCAATTCTTTGGCATTCAGCTTTCTTTATAGTCCAACTCTCACATCCATACATGACTACTGGAAAAACCATAGTCTGATGAGACGGACCTTTGTTGGCAAAGTAATGTCTCTTCTTTTTAAAATACTGTCTAGGTTGGTCATAACTTTACTTCTAAGGAGTAAGCTGCAATCACCATCTGCAGTGATTTTGGAGCCTGCCAATATAAAGTCTGTCACTCTTTCCCCATCTATCTGCCATGAAGTGATGGGACCAGATGCCATGATCTTCATTTTCTGAATGTTGAGCTTTAAGCCAACTTTTTCACTCTCCTCTTTCACTTTCATCAAGAGGCCATTTAGTTCTTCCTCACTTTCTGCCATAAGGGTGATGTCATCTGCATTTCTGAGGTTGTTGATATTTCTCCCATCAATCTTGATTCCAGCTTGTGCTTCATCCAGCCCAGCGTTTCTTATGATGCACTCTGCATATAAGTTAAATAACCATGGTAACAATATACAACCTTGACGTACTCCTTTTCCTATTTGGAACCAGTCCGTTGTTCCATGTCCACTTCTAACTGTTGCTTCCTGATCTGCATATAGGTTTCCCAAGAAGCAGGTCAAGTGGTCTGGTATTCCCATCACTTTCAGAATTTTCCACAGTTTGTTATGATCCACACAGTCAAAGGCTTTGGCATAGTCAATAAAGCAGAAATTGATGTTTTTCTGGAACTCTCTTGCTTTTTCCATGATCCAGCAGATGTTAGCAATCTGATCTCTGGTTCCTCTGCTTTTCCTAAAACCAGCTTGAACATCTGAAAGTTCACAGTTCACATATTGTTGAAGCCTGGCTTGGAGAATTTTGAGCATTACTTAGCTAGTGTGTGAGGTGAGTGCAATCGTGTGGTAGTTTGAGCATTCTTTGGCATTGCCTTTCTTTGGGATTGGAATGAAAACTGACCTTTTCCAGTCCTGTGGCCACTGCTGAGTTTTCCAAATTTGCTGGCATATTGAGTGTAGCACTTTCACAGCATCATCTTTCAGGATTTGGAATAGCTCAACTGGAATTCCATCACCTCCACTAGCTTTGTTTGTAGTGATGCTTTCTAAGGCCCACTTGACTTCACATTCCAGGATGTCTGGCTCTGGGTGAGTGATCACATCATCGTAATCATCTGGGTCATGAAGATCTTATTTGTACAGTTCTTCTGTGTATTCTTGCCACCTCTTCTTAATATCTTCTGCTTCTGTTAGGTCCATACCATTGCTGTCCTTTATTAAGCCCATCTTTGCATGAAATGTTCCCTTGGTATCTCTAATTTTCTTGAAGAGATCTCTAGTCTTTCCCATTCTATTGTTTTCCTCTATTTCTTTGCACTGATCACTGAGGAAGGCTTTTTTATCTCTCCTTGCTATTCTTTGGAACTCCGCATTCAAATGGGTATATCTTTCCTTTTTCCTTTGCTTTTGGCTTCTCTTCTTTTTCACAGCTGAGGGGGAAACTGGATCTTATCCTGTTGGGCGAGGCCCTGGTTAGTAAATCTTTAATCCAATTTTCTGTTGATGGGTGGAGCTGTGTTCCCTATTTACCTGGGCCAAACTATGGTGGAGGTAGTGAAGATAATGGTGACATCCTTCAAAAGATCCCATGCATGCAGTCTGTGCCCCCAACCCTGCAGCAGGCCACCACTGATCCATGCCTTCGCCAGAGGCTCCCAGACACTCAAAGGCAAGTCTCCTGTGGGCTCACTGTTCCTTTCTCCTGGGTCCTGGTGCACAAGGTTCTGTTGTGCCCTCCAAGAGTGTATTTCCCAGTCCTCTGTAAGTTCTGGCAGCTCTATGGTGGGGTTAATGGTGACCTCCTCCAAGAGGACTTATGCCATACCCACACCCAAAGCCCCTGTCCCTGCGGCAGACCACTGCCGACCTGCACCTCCACAGGAGACACTCACAGTTCTGGTGTCTCAGACTCTGTGGGGTCCCTGGGTCCTGGTGCACGCAAGGTTTGTTTGAGTCCTCTGAGCATCTCTGGTAGGAATAGGTTTTGATTCTGAATGCAAATTCGCCCCTCCTACCGTCTTGCTGGGGCTTCTCCTTTGCCCTTGGACATGGGTTATCTCCTCATAGCCGCTCCAGTACCTACCGGTCTTACTGGGGTTTCTCTGACCTTGGACGTGGGGTATCTCCACACAGCCGGTCCAGCGAAGCGCAGCAGCCACTCCAGACCTTGGATGTGGGGTATCTCCTCATGGCTGCTGCTTCTGACCTTGGACGTGGGGCATCTCCTCTTGGCCGCTGCTCCTGACCTTGGACGTGGGGTATCTCCTCACGGCTGCTGCTCCTGACCTTGGACGTTGGGTATCACCTCACGGCCGCTGCTCCTGACCTTGGACGTGGGGTATCTCCTCTCGGCCGCTGCTCCTGACTTTGGACGTGGGGCGTCTCCTCTTGGCCGCTGGCTGCTCCAACGCCGCATAGCTGCCGCTCGCTGCTCATACATATGCTCAACTGCATTTGTTCTTCCTAGATTTCAGACTAGTGTTTTAAAAGATTTGTAAAATGCTCCTCTCCTTTCCCTGGTTGTTGTTGTTGTTATTTTTTAGTCGTTAAATCATGTCTGACTCTTTGCAACCCCATGCACTATAGCCCACCAGGCTCCCCTGTATCATATGTGATTTTCCAGGCAACAATACTGGAGTGTGTTAACATTTCCTTCTTCAGGGGATCTTGCCAATCAAGGGATCAAACCCATGCCTTCTGCATTGGCAGGAGGATTCTTTACCACTGAGGCATTACCACACATCAAAGGCATTACGTACTGCTCAGAAAATAAGGACCCAAGTCCATAACCGGACATAAAAAGCTCTGCTGGATCTGACCCCAGCCTGTGTCTTCAGCCTCATTCATTCTCACCTGGACTGCTCTCTGCACTCTCAACGTCCTCAAATGCTTCAGAAGCCCCTTCTAAGCACTGGACTTTCACACCTGCCATTTCCACTTCTCTGCCGTCTTTGCCAAGTTAACTCTTTCTATGCCTTCAGATCTCAATTCAGTCTTCATTTCCTCAAGGGAGCTGTTCCCAGCTCTCCTGATGAGAACAAATCCCCCCAGTATAGTCTCAAACTCCAGAGCTCTCCTTGATCAGATTCAACACAGGTGTAACTTAACATTCATTTGTATAATTGTCTAAATGTATGTCTGTCTTACCAAAAAGTAGAGAGGTTCAGGAGAGCAGGAATTTTTGTTTTTGTCAATCACTGTATTCAAGTCTCAAGAACTATCTGTTAGATGTCAACTGGCAGATGAATGGATAAGGAAATTGTGGTACACAGACACAATGGACTATTACTCAGCTATAAAAAGGAATGCATTTGAGTCAGTTCTAATCAGGTGGATGAACCTGGAGCTTATTATACAGAGTGAAGTAAGTCAGAAAGAGAAAGAAAAGTACTGTATATTAACGCACATATAGGGAATTTAGAAAGATGGTACTGATGATCCTACATGCAGGGCAGCAAAAGAGACACAGAGGACAGACTTGGACTCAGTGGGAGAGGCGAGAGTGGGATGATTTAAGAGAAGAGCACTGAAACATATACATTACCATATGTAAAATAGATGACTACTACAAGTTCAGTGCATAAAGCAGGGCACCCAAAGCCAGTGCTCTGGGACAACCCAGAGGGATAGAATGGGGAGGGAGGTAGGAGAGGGACTGAGAATGGGGGAGACACATGTATTGTTGTTTAGTCCTTAAGTCGTGTCCAACTCTTTGCAACCCCATGGACTGTAGCCCATTGGGCTCCTCTGTCCATGAGATCCTCCAGGCAAAAACACTGGAATTGGTTGCCATTTCCCTCTCCGGGACTCAAGTATGAAAATGAAAGTCGCTCAACCATGTCTGACTCTTTGTGACCCCATGGGTATAGTCCATGTAATTCTCTAAGCCAGAATACTGGAGTGGGTAGCCTTTCCCTTCTCCAGGGATCTTCCTAACCTAGGGATTAAACCCAGGTCATCCCGCATTACCAGCTGAGCCACCAGGGAAGCCCAAGAATACTGAACTGGGTAACCTATCCCTCCTGCAGCGGATCTTTCCAACCCAGGAAGTGAACTGGGGTCTCCTGCATTGCAGATGGATTCTTTACCAACTGAGCTATTAGGGAAATCTGGACACATGGATACCTGTGGCCAATTCATGTTGATGTATGGCAAAAAACATCACAATATTGTAAAGCAATTATCCTCCAAATTAAAATAAATAAATTGAAAAAAATAAAAATAAAAATCTGACCTAAAAAAAATTTCTCTAATCTACAGCTCTTATTCAGATTGTTCCTAGATAATATACTTAAAAAAAAAAAAAAGTATTTGTTGAATGAGGGAATAAATGAATGATAAATAAATACACAATCTCTTTGTCTCATCAACTAAGAACTCTGGTTTTTTGTTTGCGGAGATAGCCCAAAACTTGGCACAATATCTTACACAAAGCAGGTTTTCAAATACTGGTTAAATAAAAGGAGGAAGGAAAGAATGTTTCAGCCCCATTCTCTTTCTTACCTCTCTCCAGCTATAAGGCACAAAGGAGCAAAGAGTACACAAAACAGGGAGGTTGAAATGTTTCTCAGAAACAAGCTAAGCAAGTTCTGGGATGATTCAGAGGACAAAGCAAAATGGTAGCTGAGAGAAAAGAACACGTAAGATAAAAGAGTGGCTAGAAAGGAAAATGGAGGAGAAAAGACAGATGAAAATCAAGAATGGGAGAACAAATAGGATGAGAAAACACATGCATGGGCCAGGACCACACAGCAAGGGGTCATAAATAAGGAGAAGAAAGCCAAAACACTGCTTCCAATCATTCCTCCAGACCCTCTGGAAGCAACCGTGAAGAAAGCATGGTGGTCTGACAAAATTGTTCTCATGAACCAAGAGTTGAAACACAGACCTTTTGGAGAGACCAGGCCATTCAAGTGGGAAGAAAGGGATATCCATAGAAGAAGATCACATGACCTCACTGTCCTGATCACTACTGGTTGGACTTGCTAGGGATGAGCATCTAACTTTAGAGCTGCCTAAAGGTTAGCAGGGCAGTGGACCTAGCATCTTAACCAACAGATGGACTAAATACTGGACAACCCAACAGAATCCTTCTCTTGGGAAGTCTGAACATGAGCCCTACAGTATGTCAGTGTGCAATCAACAGTATTAAGTGACCACCATGTTTCAGGTACTGAGGATACCTCAGTACTTCAGGATACCTCCTGAAGGAGTTGACATTAAGTAAACGCAAAATATAGTCCTCCCTCTGTCTTCACTTGGGGTTTGTTCCAGGACCTCCTCCACGGATACCAAAATCTACAGATGCTCAAGTTCCTTACAGAAAATGTCACAGTAAATCGACACTCTATACCTGTGGTTCCACACCCATGGATTCAACCAACCCCATGGATGCAAAAACCCCAGCTTACAGAGGGCCAACTGTAAATGTTTATTATAATATCAAGTACAAGAACATCTGACAAAGGAAAATAACATAGAAGCAGCAGATAAAGTATAAGGGTGGGGGATTCCACTTTAGGTAGGGTGGTCAGGCAAGTTTCTCTAAGGAGGTGACATTTAAAGAGGTCATATGAAGGAGAAAAGCAAAACAAATACCTGGGAAAGAACATTCCAGGCAGACAGAACAGCAAGCACAAGGGCTCTGAGGTGTGAGGATGCTGTTTGTGTGTTAGAACAGAGGTCACTGCTGGGGGTGGCGTGTGGGGAATGGCTGGAAATTCAGAGCAGTGGGGGACAGCGCCCTGGTAGCTGCAGGGAGGACTCTGAATTGAATTCTCAGTGGGATGAGAGGGCATTGAGCGCTGAGAGCAGGGGAATGATCACAGAACAGAACAGAAGAAGATTCCACATTACTGCTCATGGTAGTCTGCAGAGGCCATGAGGGAGCTAGGATAGTAGACGGGATAGCTGGCTGGGAGCAGAACGAGACAAGCAGCAGAGAGAATGAGAATCATACCAATGAGCTAACCAGCAAAACACCAAAGGGCTACACTACTGGAACATCAGTAAGGAAGGTTCAATTCTCTGAGGCTGTGGCTGTTTACAGCTTTCCCTGTTCTCTACCGGCTCCGCCCTTATAATCAGATCAGATCAGTCACTCAGTCGTGTCCGACTCTTTGCGACCCCATGAACCACAGCACGCCAGGCCTCCCTGTCCATCACCAACTCCCGGAGGTCACTCAGACTCACATCCATCAAGTCAGTGATGCCATCCAGCCATCTCATCCTCTGTCGTCCCCTTCTCCTCCTGCCCCCAATCCCTCCCAGCATCAGAGTCTTCTCCAATGAGTCAACTCTTTGCATGAGGTGGCCAAAATACTGGAGTTTCAGCTTTAGCATCATTCCTTCCAAAAAAATTCCAGGATTGATCTCCTTCAGAATGGAGTGGTTGGATCTCCTTGCAGTCCAAGGGACTCTCAAGAGTCTTCTCCAACACCACAGTTCAAAAGCATCAATTCTTCAGCACTCAGCCTTCTTCACAGTCCAGCTCTCACATCCATACATGATCACAGGAAAGACCATAGCCTTGACTAGGCGAACCTTTGTTGGTAAAGTAATGTCTCTGCTTTTGAATATGCTATCTAGGTTGGTCATAACTTTCCTTCCAAGGAGTAAGCGTCTTTTAATTTCATGGCTGCAGTCACCACCTGCAGTGATTTTGGAGCCCAGAAAAATAAAGTCTGACACCGTTTCCACTGTTTCTCCATCTATTTCCCATGGAGTGATGGGACCAGATGCCATGATCTTAGTTTTCTGAATGTTGAGCTTTAAGCCAACCTTTTCACTCTCCACTTTCACTCTCATCAAGAGGCTTTGGCCCCAATAATCAAGGTGACAAAGGCATAAGTCTAAGTTTTTTAACATCTACTTTATAATTCATCACTAAGATACCTACCTTACTACTTGTTGCTTCCCCTCTTACCCAAGACAATGTTCTTCCCATTCCTTCCTTCTTTTTCTGCCTCAATGCCTTAAATCTGTCCTCTGTACTTGGAATACCCTTCTCTTGTATACCTCAACCCAATCAATCTGTTGATCAGAAAAGGAGGCAGTGAATATCTGAAAAAATACACTGAAAGGACCCTAGGAAATGATTTTAAAAACTAAAAAGCAATGGGTGAAATACATGGTATGTGAATTATATCTCAATAAAGCTATTTTTTAAACAAATGAGCAGGGACGTTTTCTCCCTGCTCTAGCAAGCAACTAGCCTGTGGTTTATTTAGGGCTTTCTAGGATCTTCTATATAATTCTTGTGATTGTATTCCAAGAAAAGGCTCAAACTACATAGGTTTTCTGTTTCCACTGCTAAAACACAAAATATAAAGCTTAACCCAATATATGAGTATAGGACCTGGAAACGCATTACTGGAAGACAAAAATAAATCAATAAACATTTGTATTCACAAAACTAAAATGTTACGCTTACTAGTAATGAATTTAAGTCCATGCCACCACTGACCAAATGCAGAGAAACTTAATAGGAACACCTTTATATTTTATTTTGGATGGGAGTTTCAATAGCCTTTCTGCCTTAAAATTTTATTTTAATTTGCAGAACACTTTATTCCTTGGAATATCTGATTTAATATGCTCCAATTTTCATTTTCTTATCTTGAGGAATTTTAATTAAGGTTGGTTTTGCTAAGGTCACACTGAACATATAAAACTATATATACTAAGCGTGCTAAAAATCCAAGCACAATTTTTTTCTTAAAAGCGAGGACATATAATTATTTCCAGATCTTTTATATGTACAACACAGACTATTCCAAGTAATCACCTACTTCTTTCCTTTATTTCATTAAACTGTAAAGTCTCCCACAACATATGGGAGTATTCCAGAGAAAAAATTCAGAACAATAAAATGTGGAAGTTATATTTTTATATTATTTCCACAATGGGTATTTTATCTTTTTAGACACTTGGCTTCATTCTGAAGCTATATTCTCTACACCAATTTTGACTATGTACAGGTCATTTACTGGAAATCAGCTGCCTGAGAATTTTGTTAAACAAGTTCCTTCTTCAGGAAGGAGAGGAAGGAAAGGAGTCATTTAAAAAAAGCAGAGATTAGATTAAATTTATTCCATACCAACAATAGAGAGGAAATGTTCACTGTCATGAGAATAAAAAAAGACTGAAGTCTTTCATGGGAAATTTGAATTGCTTCCAGTACAATTATCCTCAACCAACCCAAATTTCCTCCACAGCGTCTTCTACCATGTGTGTCTTCACTTGCCATCTTCACGTGGTTGCAGCAAAGTGACTAAGGTATATTCCTGGGCTCTTTGCGCCAGTCTTCTGACACCTAGCCCACACTGCCTTATACCATAATTAACGATGGTCATTAACACCCAGGAGTAAAAAGAAGAGGATAGAGGCCGAAGGTTCCACAATGCTGAAGGCATCCTGATTTCAGTAGGAACTGGTGAGAAGTGGACAGATTCCAGATGCAGCTGTGTGGCAGGACTGGGAAAGCATTTTGAGTGGGTTTGAATGTGACTCAGTGGATTGGATGCAGGTGGTGGGAGTCCGGGTGGTAACTGGGATAGGAGAATGGGGAAGATAGAGATCTGAAAACAGAAGTCAAGAAGGGCTGCTAGCTTACTGGTCTGAGGATGGCCATGCTATTAAAGGAAATGAGGAAGGCTGGAGGAGGAATAGATTTGCTGGGCTATCAAATCCAGTGATGGCCCCCAAGGATGTCCCTGTCTAATTCCCCACAGCCTTTGACTATGTTGCATTACCCACCAAAAGCAACTCTTCACATATGATTAACTTAGTTTGAGATATGGAGAATATCCTGGATTATCCAGGGAGGGCTCAATATAATCACAGACCTTTTTAAAGAGGAATACAGAAGAGTCAGAGATGTTTATGAGACTATGCACAAGGATGGAAGCTGAAAGAAGAGAGGAACAAGGTGCTATGCTGCTGGCTTTGAGGATGGAGCAAGGGGCCACAAGCTAAGGAGTGCCGCTGGCCTATGGAAGTTTAAAAAGGGCAAACATGATTCTCCCCTACGTCTAGAGATAAAATGCAGCCCTACAAAACTTGATTTTAGCCCACTGAACTGATTTCAAACCTTTGACCTCCAGAACTGTAGGACAATAAATCCATGCTGTTTGAAGCCACTAAATCTGTATCAACAGCAATTTGTTATAGCTGTAAGAAACTAATACATATATATTAGATTTGAGGTGTCCGTAGCCTACCAGGCTTCTCTGTCCATGGGATTTTCCAGGCAATAGTACTGGAGTGGATTGCCATTTCCTTCTCCAGGGGATCTTCCCAACCCAGGGCTCAAACCCAGGTCTCCCGCATTGTAGACAGACGCTTTACCATCTGAGCCACCAGAGAAGTCTCAATACATATATATTAGATTTGAGATGTCTATTAGATATACAAGTAGAGATGCTGAGTAAGCAGTCTGGAGCTCAGAGAGGGCAGGACTAGAGAAATAAAACCAGAAGAATCTGTATGAATTGTGTATCATTTTCCCCACGTTGCTCTAACCCTGCATCCCAAAAAAGCACTCAACCACAAACAACATTTTTTCACAAAATTTCAAGATCTTCAAGAATCTCTATTTTCCTGAAATCTCTAGCATAAGTAATCACAAAGCAGCCTGTTCTAACCCTGATAAGATGATTGCTCCCTCCCTAAATAAAAGGACGGAGAAGGCAATGGCACCCTACTCCAGTACTCTTGCCTGGAAAATTCCATGGACAGAGGAGCCTGGTAGGCTGCAGTCCATGGGGTCGCTAAGAGTTGGACACGACTGAGTGACTTCCCTTTCACTTTTCACTTTCATGCACTGGAGAAGGAAATGGCAACCCACTTCAGTGTTCTTGCCTGGAGAATCCCAGGGACGGCGGAGCCTGGTGGGCTGCCGTCTATGGGGTCGCACAGAGTCGAATATGACTGTAGTAACTTAGCAGTAGCAGCAGCAGTAAATAAAAGGAAACCAAGTAACTCTCTTCATTTAAAAATAAAAATCTTTCTTACAAAAAACCTTTTCCCCAATACTTATTTTTTAAAAAATCCAAATGTTACAGAAATATCTAACACAGAAAGTTCAAATTCCCATGTACCCACTATGTTCATCACTATTACCCTTTACATGTTCTCCTCTTGCTTAAAGATGTAAGACTGCTTTTTAAATGTTTATACAGATAAACAGTTTCTTTTAATCTTTTTTCCCTTCAATTAAGCTTACTTTTTAAAATTAGCTTAGGATAACAGAAATCTGTGGTTACAACAGCTGCAAAGCTTCAGAGTTGAGACTTTTGATTTCTTCTATTAGAATTCCATATAACTAGGCTAGATAAAAAGAAAGGATAGCAAGCAGTTGGTTGATCAAAGAAATTTTGTGTCAATGAATTTTAAATAATGAAAACATTCTGGCCTGAAAATTTAAAATCACTAGAGTATCTTCAAAGGCAAGTATCTGAATTTCTCCTATCCCTCTATGAGTTCGATGAGGCTATTTTTATTTCTGAAACAGAGAGCTAACATGAAAGACCCACAGGAGACAGTATTTTTTTAAGAAGCATTTGTTTCGTATTCCTTTTGTCCAGAAGCTGCTGAGTTGGTATCATAAGGAAAAATATGTTAGCTCACTGAAAAGAGGACCAATAAATGACAAGTTCCAAAATGGGCACATTTTCAACTTCTCTAAAAACAGGTCTCAGTGAAAGTAAAACAAAACCAGTGTCAATCAGCCTTTCTTCGGGAGCCCGTCTGGCTTAGCCAAGCCCTTCCAGGAAAGGGCAATCCACTGAGCATTAGGAGGAGCACACCCTCCACACTGCACACAGACAGCACTGCACAGCACTTTTTATCTAGTGTTTGAGTCTCTTCAAGTGAAAAACATCTACCAAATACTATGTGAGTTCATAAGATATGGCCAAGAAAAATCTTTCCAGAATAAAGATTATATTTTCCAGCCAAGAATGTAAGCTAGGTATAACAGGAGTGACTTGGGAATTCCCAGGAAAAAAAGAAAAGGTTCAAGGCCATGCTAAGAAATCTGAGCTTTAAGGGGTAGATTAAATAAGACACAGAGGTTTTAATACAGAGGAATAACATGATCAGTTCACACTTTAGAAAAATCACTTTGGTCACTGTAGAGAGAATGAATTACAGGAGGTAAAAAGCCTAGTTAGTCATAAGGCTGTTGGGAATGGTGAGAGAGGCTTGGTCCAGGATGGTGGTAGGAGGGAGGAGGACAGAGTCCGGGCTGTACAGGGGATATATTCAATAGACTCTAGTGACTGCCTGGTTAGACAGAAGTAATCCTGGTAAGGGAGGAAGTTTAAGAATTTCACCCAGGTTTCTCGCTTCAGGAACTTGAGCTGTGTTACTGTCCCAGAGAGACAAGGGACCTTGGAAAAGGCAGCTTAGGAGTGAGAATTATAAGTTAAAGATATCAAGAGTCTATGAAAAGAAATCCAAACAGATATTACATTCTTACAATGAGCATTTGTGAAATAAGTAGAGAGAATTAGAATATGTTCCAAAAGCTCAACAGGCCAATTTCTAGTTACTTGTCAGCTGCAGAGCGTTCATTAAAAATGTCACACACAAAGAATTCTAAAATCAAGTTTCTGCCATTAGTTTTAGTTTGCTCACATTAGGCAACCTTTAAAGAAGCTATAGTAGATGATGTTGTTCCCAGTGTTTCCCAGCTCTCCCGGCAGAAAGATGATCCACCTACTCAAGGTATCAGGTGACTTGCAGGGCCTCCTACAGAAGGATTACCCTTCCCTGCACCACTAACATCCAGCTGGCCAATGTGAGTAGAAGTAATACACACCTACTTCTGAGAAGTTTTAAAAGCTGGCACACGATTTGTTCGTTGCTCCTTTTCCCAGTAAGGGATTATACCTACAGCCAGGATCCCAGAAGGAAGAAGACAAGTGAGGCTGAGCTACAGCTCACTGTGATTACAGTTTATAATCCCAGCAGTAACAAAATATGCCAAATGTATGATGGATATAGGTGTCTAACAAATAACAATGATCTGTATTTCCCCTCCTCCAGCTGAATTTTTCTGGTGATCTCCTAAGAAGCAATCTAATGGGAAAAAAGAAATAATTGGCCCAAGCATCCAAAAATTAAAAAAAAAAAATTTTAACCTGAAAGAAAAATTTATAGTCTGGAGTCAGCAAATTTTTCTTTTAAGGGATAAACAGTACATACTTTAGGCTCACAGGCCACACAGATCCTGTTACAAATACTCAGCTCTGCAGATATGGCACAAAAGCAGCCATGCTGCTGCTAAGTCACTTAAGTCATGTCCGACTCTTAGCGACCCCATGGACTGCAGCCCGCCAGGCTCCTCCGTCCGTGGGATTTTCCAGGCAAGAGTACTGGAGTGGGGTGCCATTGCCTTCTCCCAAAAGCTGCTGCTGCTGCTGTTACTTCAGTTGTGTCTGACTCTGTGTGACCCCATAGACGGCAGCCCACCAGGCTTCCCCGTCCCTGGGATTCTCCAGGCAAGAACACTGGAGTGGGTTGCCATTTCCTTCTCCAATGCATGAAAGTGAAAAGTGAAAGTGAAGTCGCTCAATCGTGTCTGACTCTAGACCCCATGGACTGCAGCCTACCAGGCTCCTCCATCCATGGGATTTTCCAGGCAAAGTACTGGAGTGGGGTGCCATTGCCTTCTCCATCTCCCAAAAGCAGCCATAAATAATATATAAATGAATAAACATGACTGTGTCCCAATAAAACTTTATTTACAAAAACAAGAAGTGAGCCAGATTTGGACCACAGAAATACAGTTTTCAGATTTCTGGTCTAAATTGTTCATATTGTCAATGAGGAATCTGAGACCCAGAGAGATTAAATCAAGAACATACAGCTGGCTGTTAGCAAGTTGAGTGTTAGAATGCAGGTCTCCTGAATCCGTTTTTCTGGAATAGATTCTGTTGGGTCAGGACTTGGAGATGAAACACACAGGAAAAAAGGTAGAAAACACAAAGGGTAGGTTTTGATTATGTTAAACAGTTTTCAACAGTGTGGTTATGAGGATTTGCATTTTAAATGATTATGGCTTTCATAAAAACAATGAATGTCATAAGATGGAATAGGTGACCAAATGATAAATTAGCCAGTGTTTGAAAAATGATCTTCAGAGGAAACACAATTATATACTTCTTTCCTACTATCATTTTCTCTAACACTCATCAATCATTTCTTTTATCAACATGACAGCATTTGCCATTGCAGTAGCTCATCTTAAGGCAAAACAGGTTTAAAAAAAATACCACAACATGAGCAACAAATACACTAGGTCAGCAATTATTTCACATGGTATTTTAAATTTATTGTCCCTTTAACTTTCAAAGTAATACTCATTGGAGGAAACTCAATACAGAAGTGTATAAAGTGACACTCCATGCCCTCAATTCCCCTCCCCAGTGCTAACAATGACTGATTTATATCAGAACATAGCAACAAAGCTACTTTCTCTGAGTCATTCTTTAAAAAGCAAAGGGGAATATGGATTCTCCTGGCCAGATATTCCTTGAAAATCAGGTTTTTAAAGGTAACAGCAGTGCAAGTTCGATGCATGAAGCAGAGCATACAAAGCTGGTGCTCTGGGACAACTCCGAGGGATGGGGTGGGGAGGGAGAGGGGAAGGGGGTTCAGGATGGTGGGACACATGTACACTCATGGCTAATTCACATGATGTATGGCAAAACCCACCACAATACTGTAAAGTAATTAGCCTCCAATTAAAATAAATAAATTATCTTTTTTTTAAAAGTGAAAATAAATAAATAAAAGTAACAGCAGGCTAGGAGGTATCTGTGCCTGGAACTAAAATAAGCAAGCTGCCTATGCAGGGTTTAAATGAAAAAGGGTCTTGACCCCAGCACTGTAACCGGATGAGTGTGGCTCCTCAAATACCTTGATAATGCTACTGTAGGATGTACAAACACTTCAAAATGAGTAAGACTATCCTATCCACATCTTCTCTTTCGGTATTTTATTGGGAAAAACTTAAAAGACCGACAATTACTTTTTAAATCCATACTTGAGTCCCATCAGTGACAATGAAAGAGTAAAGAACTTCAAAATTCTGTTCTCCAGAAAACTGGAAAATGGAAACTGGTTGAATCACCTTTTTTTGAACTCTGTAAACTAACCAAAAGTTTGCAGCAACCACTTGATGCATTTAAGTACAATGAAACACTCAATCAAGAAAAACAAGGCGAGTTTTGGTTGGAGTAGCAAGCTTTGTGGCATTTTAACTAACCCTGGTCTCATCCCCCATTCTCCAGCTCAATGGTAACCTTGAAAATAACAACCTGTCTACCTGGTACCAGTACTAGTACCAGAGGGAGCAGAAAAGACTTCATTCACAAAGAATTGTAATAATTTGTTTTGACTTGTCTGGTGGCACCTCAGAAAGCCAGCACAAAAAACTTGCCTTTATTTTGCCTAACCCAAAACTCTCCAAAGCCTGAAAAGTGGCTAGCCAGAGAAAGCTCATTGAAATCATTCACAGACAAATAAATATACTAGTTGCTGCTGCATGAGTCAATAGATAATAGTTGGGGCAAACAACAGACTAACCAAAGAAACTGGGAAGAAAGGCTAGAGGATGAGATGCTTTAGAGAATAAGGGCTTTGAAAAGCTCCCACATATTCTTAGGAATCTGAAAGTCCTTGTGCATTCTCAGGGTGGGTTCAAGCTCAGAAACGATCTGAGATGGTCCCAAGCTCTCATCTGTGACTGACCTACAAGCTCTGCACAAGCAGAACGTGAAGGCTAAGGTAAATTGTACACTGCTGCTGCTGCTGCTAAGTCACTTCAGTCATGTCCGACTCTGTGCGACCCCATAGATGGCAGCCCACCAGGCTCCCCCGTCCCTGGGATTCTCCAGGCAAGAACACTAGAGTGGGTTGCCATTTCCTTCTCCAATGCAGGAAAGTGAAAAGTGAAAGTGAAGTCACTCAGTCGTGTCCACTACTTGGCTGAGTATTGAAGGTATGCTGTGATACACACAGAGCCCCTCTGCAATGACTGGGAGGTTTTTGGTGGTTTTTTGTTGTTGTTCTAGGCATTTAAGGAAAACTGTCTATAATCACTAGCTGTCCACTAAGCTAATGAAATGGAGGCTTCAGTGCCACACATCACACAAAAATTATACACTTTACAAATTTAGTTCCGAAAAATTACTAGACAAGTAACAATTGTAACAACAGCAATAATAAACCCTAGGGAGGAAGAAAAATCTGATTCTAGCGCTGTAATATTGTAATATTCAAAATGCCCAGTTTTCAACATAAAATTATGAGGCACATGCACAGAAAAAAAAGTAATCAACATAAACAGTTCTGTGAAAGTCCAGATATTGGACTTACCAGAGTTTCCCTGGTGGCTCAGGCAGTAAAGAATCTGCCTGCATTGTGGAAAACCTGGGTTTGATCCCTGGGTTGGGAAGATCCCCAGAGGAGGGCATGGCAACCCACTGCAGGATTCTTGCCTGTAGAATCCCCATGGACAGAGGAGCCTGGCGGGCTACAGTCGATGGGGCCGCAAAGAGACATGACTGAGCAACTAAGCACAGCACAGACAAAGACTTTAAATGAACGATTTTCAAGAAGTTCAAAGAGCTACACACACTAACAGAATGAAAAAGTAAATGGCAGATCAGGAGAAATATTTCATACCTTACCTCCAGCAAAATAAATATTTTGAATGCAAAATATATTAAAAACTCTAACATTTCATCATATGGAAACAAACAAACAAATTTTAAAATGGGCAAAGATTTGACATTCTTCAAAGATGATATAATGGATGGCAATTAACCACATGAAAAGATGCTCAACATCATTATCGTATCGTGAAAGCATCGTGAAGTCACTCAGTCGTGTCTGACTCTTTGCAACTCCATGGACTGTAGCCTACCAGGCTCCTCTGTCCATGGGATTTTCCAGGCAATAGTACTGGAGTGGATTGCCATTTCCTTCTCCAAGGGATCTTCCCAACCCAGGGATCAAATCTGGGTCTCCCGCATCATAGACAGATGCTTTACTGTCTGAGCCACCAGAGAAGTCTGAAGCCAACATCATTATACGTTAAGAAAGTTCAAATTAAAGCCACAAGAAAATATCACTACACATTCATCAGAAAGACTAAAACAAAAACCAAAGCAAAAAACCTGACAATACCAAAGGTTGATAAGGATGTAGAGCAACTGGAACTCTCATCCATTGCTGATGATAATGCAAAATGGTTTAACACAACTCTGAAAACACTTTGGCAGTTTCTTATAAAGTTAAGCATACACTTACCATATGACCCATCAAAACAACGTCCAGGTACTTAAAACTAGAGAAATAAAAACTTATGTTTATGCAAAAACCTGTGTGTTTAGAGCAGCTTATTCACAAACACCAAAACCTGAAAATCACCTAAGTATCCCTCATCAGGTAAGTGGATAAACAAACTGTGGTGCATTCACAGAATACTGAATACTGAATAGCAGCAAAATGGAACAAACTGTTGACACGGGGAACATGAATGAATATCCACATTGTGCAGGAAGAAATGATTCCATTAAAAGGCAAAATTACAAAGACGTGGAACAGGTCAGGAGCTACAGGGTATAGGGAAGATTTGACTGCAACAGGAAGCACAGAAGTTTCAAGGTGATGAAACTTCTGTATTCTGACTATGGGGGTGACTACATGAATCCATACCTTTATTAAAGCTCACAAAACTATGTACCCAAAAAAAAGTCAACATTATGTGTGTAAGTTTATGTATGTAAATTTAAAAATTAAAGGAGAAAAAGAGACTGCAGGGGTTCAAATTCCAGCTCTAATTCTCTCTGCCTCATTGTTCTCATCTTGAAAACAGAACCTAACTTTCTGTGTTAGTTAACAGGAGTTGCTAGCATACTTTACGCACAAATTAGTTACTGATTGATCAATAAAATGTTTTGTTCAGACATGCTAAAAAGTTCATACTTTTCAAAACCTACTTACAAGAAATCTCATTTTCAATGAAAAAAGCAAAGAATTAAAGACTATTGTGCTTAAAACCATTTTCATTATCTTTATTAAACATTCATCAGAAACCCATGAGGTGATCAGTACCAAATTACGTTCCTCAAAGTTTACACAATTCATGTGCTCAAGGAGCTACTGAAAAGCTTGTTCCGAGTGCTACATGAATACTCTCCACACTGCTTAACAGGAAGAGCAAACAGGCTCTAATTAAGATTTACTACTCAACCTTGTGTATCATTTCCCCTCTCCAGGGGAAGGTGTCAATTGGAAGCTTCCTTTCCCAAGTCAGGACAGGTCAGCATCCTTGGACTTGGCCCTCGCTGCGCTGCCTACATCCCATCCACCATCAGCTGGCCTGTCCCCCCTCAGGAACATCCTTAATATCCACCCTCCTCCCATTTCACGGATAAGGGGTTTGGAGCTTTCTAAGAGGCAGCAGCTGCTGTAACTTTCCTTCCAAGGAGTAAGCGTCTTTTAATTTCATGGCTGCAGTCACCATCTGCAGTGATTTTGGAGCCCCCAAAAGAAAGTCTGACACTGTTTCCACTGTTTCCCCATCTATTTCCCATAAAGTGATAGGACCAGATGCCATGATCTTCATTTCCTGAATGTTGAGCTTTAAGCCAACTTTTTCACTCTCCTCTTTCACTTTCTCAAGAGGCTTTTTAGTTCCTCTTCACTTTCTGCCATAAGGGTGGTGTCATCTGCATATCTGAGGTTATTGATATTTCTCTCGGCAATCTTGATTCCAGCTTGTGCTTCTTCCAGTATGGATGTGAGAGTTGGACTGTGAAGAAAGCTGAGCGCTGAAGAATTGATGCTTTTGAATCAATTGGAGTGTTGGAGAATACTCTTGAGAGTCCCTTGGACTGCAAGGAGATCCAACCAGTCCATTCGAAAGGAGATCAGCCCTGGGTGTTCTTTGGAAGAAATGATGCTAAAGCTGAAACTCTAGTACTTTGGCTACCTCATGCGAAGAGCTGACTCACTGACAAAGACTCTGATGCTGGGAGGTTTGGGGGGCAGGAGGAGAAGGGGACGACAGAGGATGAGATGGCTGGATGGCATCACTCGATGGACATAAGTTTGAGTAAACTCCGGTAGTTGGTGATGGACAGGCCTGGCATGCTGCAGTCCACAGGGTCACAAATAGTTGGACACAACTGAGCAACTGAACTGAACTGAGCTGCTGTAAGTAACAGCGACTCCCATGAAAAGCGGCCTCCTTTCCTTGGCCAAACATCCAAATCCACACTCGACACCTCAGAGCAGAGGTGACTGGGACCCAGAGGTGACTGGCAGCGCTTTGGGGCGGGAGGGGGCCCTCGAGGGAGGCCGTCAGGAAGGACCCTGATCGCTGAGCTTCGTATCCACTTGCTGCCCACCTCAGCCCAGAGCCTCGCGCCAGCTGTACTGATGACACCAAGTGGCAAACATATCCTCATCACTACTAAAAACGCAACAAGAAAACTTCTTGCGGTCTTGGAGCGTGCTGTTTCAGTGAGACACTCGTAGAGTAGAAATTCCCTCACCATTGCAGTGTACACAAGGATCCGGGTTAGAATAAAATGTAATCAAATGAACAATAAAGTCAACTTTAAATCGTTAAAAACATTTTCTATTTGTGTTCTATTTGACAGCTATGCATTGAACATGTGTGCCAGGCACCCTTGTGGTTTACGAGGCTGTAACAATGAACAAAATACATCTTTCCCCATGCTACTCAGTAACGAAAGGGTGTTCTGGTCATGCATGGAATCTACCGGTTTTACCTTCTCACCCTCATAACTAACCTCAGAATGCACCCCAAGACCAAAGTCTCATCTGACAATGAGACCGAACAATGCAAGTCTAAGTGTCCAACACAGTGAGGCCAAATAACACTAAAACATTGGAGTCTGGAACAGAGAAAGGTTCACACAAGAAGATGGGTGGCTCACGCCCTAAGAACCGCAAAGTCACTGAAAGCTTTCATCTCTGAGGTAGCCAGGCGCCCAACCTACTGGCCCTCAGGTTCCTTAAGCCACCCAAAAACAGGTCCCTCAGACTGTGACCCAGGCAAACTGCCAGTGCTTTTAGGTCGCGGAGACAGGGGTAGTGGAGAGGCTCACCGCTGCCTCGAGGCCTGGGCCAAGCCAAGTTGGTGGCCGCGGTGAGGGCTCTGAGCCCTGAGGGACACAGCGCTAAGCCCATTCTGGGCGCCCCCGCTCACCCGCTGGCCCACGGCCGTGTCAGATGGAGGGCCTCAGGGAGAAGGCCAGGATCCGTCTCTCACCTCACTCTCCACCTCACCACCACCACTCCACCGTTGTCTAATTCTCCTCACTAACTAGCTCCTTAACGGCCGGCTGCTTGTAGGGAGGACCTGCAGCTGTGCTGTGCAATGGCGGAGCAGGACCCTACCGGCCGGGCTCCCCGACAGTTGGGCGCCGGTGGGCGGGGCCGGGTGAGACACTCACCAATGGCGGAGCAGGACTCACTGCCTGGTAACAGGGCACCAAGTAGTAACGGGCAGCAGCTGCCTGCTAAGGGTTGAACTCACTGTGCTGTTACAACAGAAGCAGCTGCAGGCCATTCTCAATTCTCACATGCAGGTGGCCAGGTGAGTACCACAAGACCCTACCATCCTCCTCCTTACAAGTACCTATCTGTAGTTTGTCATTAGCATCTGCCCCAACGGGACGCTCTGTGCAGGACCCTAGCTGGACAACCTACTTAGAGGATCTTCCTTGGGGAGGCTGACTACAAGAAAAACAAGAGTCATTCATTCATTAAGTTTAGAGCTATGGAAGGAGGGAAGGAGACAGAGGTAAACTGAGTCACCAAAATGATGACAGTGGTGACAGTAAGGAATAACAATCTTCCCAACTTACAAAGGAGTGTTCTCTGGGGAAACTATTTGCTGTGTTTCCAAATAACTTTTTGCTATATTTCCAAATGAACTATTTGCTATATTTCCAAATGACTTCTGACGCTACTTCCTATGTCTTTCAACTTACTGGTATATCCTTATAATAAGCCTCCCATCAACTGAGGTTAGCAGAACAGGCCACCATTTCTTACAATCTGAAAGGACGTAACTATCGCACACATTACTTTCCAGTTACTTCAACGATAGGCCCTTGCATCATTCTTTATGTGGAGTCTTCTTGCTGCTGCTGCTGCTACGTCTCTTTAGTCATGTCCAACTCTGTGCGACCCTATGGACAGCAGCCCTCCAGGCTCCTCTGTCCACAGGATTCTCTAGGCAAGAATACTGGAGTGGGTTGCCACTTCCTTCTCCAGGAGTCTTCTTAAGCTATGGATAACACAAAGTGTTAGTCAGTCAGTTGTGCCTGACTCTTTGTGACCCCATGGACTGTAGTCTGCCTGGCTCCTCTGTCAATGGAATTCTGCAGGCAAGAATACTGCAGTAGGGAGCCATTCCCTTCTCCAGGGGATCTTCCTGACCCAGGGACTGAACCCAGATCTCCTGCATTACAGGCAGATTCTTTACCATCTGAGTCACCAGGGAAGCCCCATGGAAATACAGGGACTGTACATAGTCCATGTATAAAATGCATGGTAAATTCCACTTATTGTTTGACTGAAAGACAACACAACATAAATTACTTATGATGGAAACACATTACAGGGACTTCCTTGGTGCTCCATTGGCTAAGACTCCAGGCAGGGGGCCCGGGTTCAATTCCTGGTCAGGGAATTAGATCCACAGACCCAAACTAAGAGTTCACATGCCACAACTAAGCAAATAAATTTTTGTTTTAAATTACAGTTCAGGGCTTCCCTGGTGGTCCAGTGGTTAAAAACCCATGTTGCAATTCAGGGGACTGGTTGGATCCCTGGTCTGGGAAAATCCCACATTTCGTGGGGCAACAAAGCCCACGTCACAACTACTGAGCCTGTGCTCTAGAACCCAACAACTGCGACTACTAAGCCCAAGTGCCAAAACCATGGAAGCCCGCACACCCTAGAGTTTGTGCTCCAGAACAAGGAAGCCACTGCAATGAGACGTCCAAGCACTATGACTAGGAAGTAGCCCCTGCTCGCCACAATCAGAGAGAACCGCTTGCAGCAAAGAAGGCCCAGCAGAGCCAAAATCATAAACCAATTAAATTACTTAAAAAATAATAATAATAAATACATGTTCAAAAAATTACAGTTCAAATTCCAAGCACGCACAGTGAAACCACCCAATATCACATTTTTAAATAGGAGATGAAGCCAGTGAGTCTCACCTCACATAGAACTCTAAAACTCCAGCTCCCCAGCTATCCCAAAAGTACTTAATCAGGAAATCTGAGTGTAGGGTGAGCACACATCTTGTAGAAAACTCCTCAGTTAATTCCGATGCCCAGTCAGCACTGAGAATCCCAGAACTGAGGCAGAAGTAACTGAGGGCCTTGTTACTCAAAGTGTAACCCAGGCTCCAGTAGCAGCAGCAGCATCTACAGTCTGTTAGAAAGGGAGAATCCCAGGCTCCACCCTGAACCTATGAAATCAAGATCGGCAGTTTCACAAGATCTCTAGGGGATTTGTAGGCATATTAAAGTTTGAGAAGCGCTGTTCAAAGTTTAAAGCATTGCTACAGAAGTGTAAGAAATACCATACCACGTTTTCAAGCTGAATACCTCAAGAAGAAAGGAGAAACAGGAATAGATCACCATAAAAGATAAAATGTCTGTGGTATTAGGCATTTCCCATTACTAAGCCTCTAATTAAGAGTAATATTCAGATATAAGTCTGCACATTTTACAACTTGAACTACCACTCCTTATTCCAAATGAATTTAACTTACAAACCACACCTTCCACTGGCAAGAGTTATACCTCCACTGAGTAACACAAATCGACCAGATAACTTGTTATCTCCATGGAGCTAGTGTGTTGAGGGACACTCCTCATGAGGAAGTAAAGACACAAGGAGTGCTGTGCAAGGCAAAAAAGGATCTTTTACCTGGGCAGCCCCAAGCTGAGTGAGGGGCCTTCCAGATTTCTGTGAACACCTCTGTACTAGTTTCAGAGGACTCTTTGGAAATGGGGATATTTATTGCCAGCAAAAAGAATTCTCCATGTGTCGTGCAAACGTTTTCTTCTGTGCCCCTTGTTCTTGGCCGGCTCTCAGAGAAAAAGCATTTAGCTTTCTTCCAGTACAGCGATTCCTTGATTAATGTATCTTCAGGAAACAATACTCCAGCATGATGAAGGCAGCCATATTGGACACAAACTCTGAATCTTAAGCAGAAGTCCTGGCACGAGCTCCACGCTCATCAGTAATGCCACTGTGAATCTGCTCCTGTGCAGCGGAGGGACAAAACCACCTCCCGTCACAGCTTCTATTTGTTTGTGCCCTGAGAAGTATTAAACATGACACTTGGCAAAATGACAGAATCAGAAAACTGTTTTCAGATTCTAGAGGTTTCCTTTTCAATCCCACTAAACAAGGATGACCATGACCCTCTTCAAGAAATGTACATTACACATGAGAACCTGACATTTTTATAGGCATTTTTCCCATAGTAAACTTGTAGAGCAGTTAGAGAATAAATAATTCCCATTCAAAAGATGCAGAAGGGAGGGACATCTAAGTTATTTGTCCAAGGTCACATTATAATAAAGCACAAAATAGCAGCAAGAACCTAGGCATCCTAAGGTAACCTCGTGGTAACAAAATTAGCCTGGTGATAAGGAGGGAGAAACAAGATCAAGTCAGAAGTTTTATCAGCCAGGAATTGGATTCAGCTGCTAACATCAATAACCTCAGATATGCAGATAACACCACCCTTGTGGCAGAAAGTGAAGAGGAACTAAAAAGCCTCTTGATGAAAGTGAAAGTGGAGAGTGAAAAAGTTGGCTTAAAGCTCAACATTCAGAAAACAAAGATCATGGCATCTGGTCCCATCACTACATGGGAAATAGATGGGGAAACAGTGGAAACAGTGTCAGACTTTCTTTTTCTGGGCTCCAAAATCACTGCAGATGGTGACTGCAGCCATGAAATTAAAAGACGCTTACTCCTTGGAAGGAAAGTTATGACCAACCTAGATAGCATATTCAAAAGCAGAGACATTACTTTGCCAACAAAGGTCCATCTTGTCAAGGCTATGGTTTTTCCTGTGGTCATGTATGGATGTGAGAGCTGGACTGTGAAGAAGGCTGAGCGCCAAAGAATTGATGCTTTTGAACTGTGGTGTTGGAGAAGACTCTTGAGAGTCTCTTGGACTGCAAGGAGATCCAACCGGTCCATTCTGAAGGAGATCAGCCCTGGGATTTCTTTGGAAGGAATGATGCTAAAGCTGAAACTCCAGTATTTTGGCCACCTCATGCAAAGAGTTGACTCATTGGAGAAGACTCTGATGCTGGGAGGGATTGGGGGCAGGAGGAGAAGGGGACGACAGAGGATGAGATGGCTGGATGGCATCACTGAGTCGATGGTTGTGAGTCTGAGTGACCTCTGGGCGTTGGTGATGGACAGGGAGGCCTGGTGTGCTGGGATTCATGGGGTCGCAAAGAGTCGGACACGACTGAGCGACTGATCCGATCTGATCTGAAGATAACAATTGTTTCCCAGGTGGTGCCAGTAGTAAAGAATCCGCCTGTCGATGCAGGAGACGAAAGAGACATGGGTTCAATCCCTGGGTCAGAAAGATCCCCTAGAATAGGAAATGGCAACGCACTCCAGTGTTCTTGCCTGGAGAATCCCATGGACAGAGGAGCCTGGCGGGCTCCAGTCTCTGGGATGGCAATGAGTCAGACACAACTGAGCACACGGTGAACACATGCATGGCAACAGAGGCTTAAGTAGGACAGTTTTTCTTAAATAAAGGAAAAGCAGGCAATCAAAAGCTCACAGGATGACTTTATTAACATCGGGAACTGAGAGTCCATGTATTTTTCCACTCCACTGTTCTCAGCGTGTGGCTTCCATCCTCAAGGTGACCTCATGACTCAGGATGGCTGCTGAACCACACATACCCTTGATCCTGGTAGGAGGGGGATAGAAGGGGATAAGGGCAAAAGTATATTCTGTACACTTGAGTCCTCTTTAGAGAATTTTCCTAGAAGCCCCACTCAACAACTTCTACATGCATCTCCTTAGCAGGCTGGGTGAAGCAATTTCATAGAGTACCCATGGCATGGGTACTCTGCCATGGTCTGTCATACAGGGTTCCACTGACTAAGGAGGTGGGAACGAATACTGGGGAGGCAACAAGGAATCTGCACAGAATCCTACTCCATTGCTTTCTAGCTGTGTGACCTGGAGTAGATTATTTACCCTTCGAGGTAAATAGCCCCTTCAGTTTCTCATCTGCTAAAATGAAGGCAATCATCACACCTATCTTATAGGATTGGTGTGAGGACGAAGGGAAAAAAACACACTTAAGACAATTAGAATACCACCTAGAAGCCTCATGATAAATATTAACTCATTGTTTGGTTATCCTAGTCCAGGACTTTTCCAAATTCCTCTCATACTCTAACTTCCTCTCCATTTCCAAAACTGGAAAGGAATTCATATTAGTGCTTGGCACCTGTGGATACGCTAATGTGAAGGAGTTTTAATCACAGGCCACCTCAAGCTGGATATGCATTCCATGTCTTTCTTTTCTAATTATGAAAGGGTGTGCCAGACATCAGGACACATGAGATTTTCTGGACAGAACTAGGATGGAGGAATTGAGCTCACATTCCCCAAAAGGCAAGGTCTGAACACAGTCCTGGTGGAGATTCTGGAGAGCCCCAAGAAACTAAAAAAGAATGATACCTCCTGTGCAGAATTCTACAAAACTTACGGAGATAATCTACCCCTGAGGAGGCGAAACAAAACTCTCACTCTAAGTGTGGCCTGCATAGTGACTTCCTTTAGTTCCTGTGGTGTGAATGGAGGGGGTAGTGACCCTGGGGTAGAGAAACCTGACAGACACTCCCTCGGGTAGGTGATCAAGGCCAACAACAACAGTAATAAGTGATGTTAATATTATACCCTTAAGTGTGGAGAAAAGGGAACCCTCTTGTACTATCTGTAGGAATGTAGACTGATACAGCCATTATGGAGAACAGTATGGAGGTTCCTTAGAAAAACTAAAATTAGAACTACTATATGATCCAACAGTCCCACTACTGGGCATATACTCTGCTGCTGCTGCTAAGTCACTTCAGTCGTGTCCGGCTCTGTGTGACCCCAAAGACGGCAGCCCACCAAGCTCTCCTGTTCCTGGGATTCTCCAGGCAAGAATACTGGAGTGGGTTGCCATTTCCTTCTTCAATGCATGAAAGTGAAAAGTGAAAGCAAAGTAGCTCAGTAGTGTCCGACAGTCGTGTCCAACTCCTCGCGACCCCGTGGACTGCAGCCTACCAGGCTCCTCCATCCATGGGATTTGCCAAGCAAGAGTACTGGAGTGGGGTGCCATCGCCTTCTCCGGGGCATATACCCTGAGGAAACCATAAATGAAAAAGACACATATACCCACCAGTGTTCACTGCAGGACTATTTACAATAGCCAGAACATGGAAGCAACCTAGATGTCCCAGGACAGATGAATAAAGAAAACGTGGTACAAATATACAATGGAATATTACACAACCACAAAAAGGAATGAAATTGGGTCATTTGTAGTGATGTGGATGGACTAAGAGTCTGTCATATAGAGTGAAGTGAGAAAAAAACATATATTAATGTGTGTATATATATATATATATATATATGGTGTCTAGCAAAATGGTACCGATGAACCTATTTGCACGGCAGGGATAGAGATGCAGAGACAGAGGACAGACAGGTCCACAATGTGGGAGGACGGGAGGTGGGGGTGAAAGGGAGAGCAGCGCTGGACCTCTATATACTACCATCTGTTAAAGACAGCCGGTGAGAAGCTGCTGTACGGCAGAGGGAGCACAGCTTGGTGCTCTGGGATGACCTAGCTGGGTGGGATGGGGGTGGTGATGGAAGGGAGGTGGAAGGGAGGGCCGGGAGGGAGGGGATATATGTATACATATAGCCGATTCACTTTGTTGTACCTCAGATGCTTTCATAATATTGTAAAGCAATTATATATTCTAAAAAAAAAAGAGAAAAACTATACCCTTAATATGTGGTTAATATGGTACTTCATGGGCTTCTCAGGTGATTTAGTGGTAAAAAAAAATCCACCTGCCAATGCAGGAGATGCAAGAGACTCGGGTTTGATCCCTGGTCCAGGAAGATTCCCTGGAGTAGAAAATGGTTAACTCCAGTATTCTTGCCTGGAAAATTCTATGGACAGAGGAGCCTGGCGGGCTACAGTTCATGGGGATGAGGAGTTGGACATGACTGAGCATGCGTGCGCGCGCACACACACACACACACACACACACACACACACACACACACAGTACTTTACCTCTCAAACACTCCAAACTCCAGTCTAAACATGAGAACATCAGATCCCCAAAGAGTGACATTCTACAAAATATCTGACCAGTACTCCTCAACATGGTCAAGGCCATCAAGAACAAGGAAAATCTAAGACACTGTCACAGCCAAGAGGAGCCTGAAGAGACGTGACAACTGTATGTAATAGGACCATGCAAAGCAAGAATAAATTAGGTAAAAATTAAAATGTTAATAAAGGGGAAATATGGGTGTGGGAGATAGGAACCTTCTGTACTAGCTTCACAATTTTCCTGTAAATCTAAATCTATTTCCTGTAAATCTAAAACTATTCTAAAAAAAAGTTCACTTAAAAAAAGAAAACAGCCACTCCTACAGGGTCAGCTGTTCTCACGTCTGGAGGGTGTACTATCTGTTGCCCATTCAATAAAGTTCTACTTGCAAAAAAAAAAAGAAAAAACAATGCTTTATTGCCTGTTCACTGCCCCCCAGCCATGCACCCATCCCCACCCAAAGGCAAGCCTAGAGCTCCTAAAGGTGAGACCTACAGAGGCTGAGGGACAGAACTGACGTTCAACCTTCATTCAAATGAGAGGGCTGGGCCTCCTTCCGTCCCTCCCATCACCCTGCTCTACACTCTGAAGCTGCTAGATATATATTTCCATCTTGTACTCAATGATAACATTTGCATCGTACAGTATTATAAATTCCCCCAGAATATACACAAGAGAATTATAAATTTCCCCAGAACACATCTCACATCTTCCACTGATAAAGCAGAGTACCATCCCTCGATCAGTGAAGTGCCAATCTTGAAAGACAACACGTAAGCTAGCACGACAGCCCTTCTCCAGGTGAGGCATGTCTTGAGCCTGGCACCTTTGGTTTCTCCTTCATCAACAAATTACTTCACAAGGAGCCTGTAGAAACACCCCTAGATGTGAACCTGCACACTGGCACGCTTCTGTAAACCAAGTCAGAAGTTCTTTTTCTGCTCATGTCCTAGAATCGCAAAATGCCAAGTTGGAAGCCTCATCCTTTCAATTAATAAGGCAAAAACTCAGCCCCAGAAAGATGCCGTAAGTTGCTGGAGGGGAAGGCAATGGCACCCCACCCCAGTACTTTTGCCTGGAAAATCCCATGGACAGAGGAGCCTGGTAGGCTCCAGTCCATGGGGTCGCTAAGAGTCGGACACGACTGAGCGACTTCACTTTCACTTTTCACTTTCATGCATTGGAGAAGGACATGGCAACCCGCTCCAGTATTCTTGCCTGGAGAATCCCAGGGACGGGGGAGCCTGGTGAGCTTCCGTCTACGGGGTCGCACAGAGTCGGACACGACTGAAGCGACTTAGCATAGCATAGCATAGCATAGCAAAGCTAATTAACAGAGATCTGTGTACAGAGGATTAGACTCTAAGTACCATTGAATGTAGGGCTTCCCAGGTGGCATTAGTTGGAAAGAACCCGCCTGTCAATGCAGGGGATGTGAGAGACATGGGATCGATCCCTGGGTCGGGGAGATCCCCTGGAGGAGGGCATGGCAACACACTCCAGTATTCTTGTCTGGAGAAGCCCAAGGACAGAGGAACCTGGTGGACTATAGTCTACGGGGTCACAAAAAGTCGAACACGACTAAAACAACTTAGCACACACGCACCACTGGATGCAAAGGTGAAACGTTCTGAGGGGAGACACAGTTGCCCCCAGAATGTAACATGCCAGTGAAGTTATAGAAGCCTTGGATGAATAGTGGCAAAGATTAAAAATAAAAAGAAAGAATGAAGAAATGCACCCTGGTTAAAAATAGCATGTGGAGTCATCGACTTCCCTTTATTTGTTTGAAATCACTTTGAACACAATGACTATGTCACAAGAAAGAGCTTTTCTTTTGTGACGAAGAAGAAAAGGTATTAATAAAAATCACGACAAGCCACATTAAAATAGCTTGTATGGTGCAAGGAATGTCAAATGAAGAACTAGGCTCTGTCTTTGATGGTCTTGTAAGATTGATATATTTCAGAAAGATACATGAATTCCAAAGCAAAGCAAATACATTTGATTAGAAGTGGTGAAGATGCAGTTTTTACCTCCTTTTTCTTTGCCAACCTGAAACTGCACAACTATCCCTAAATGAAGGAAAAAATACAGACTCAATAAAGTGTTAGATATTTTAACAATAACAAAATTATACATAAACACTAACAACATTACAGGCAGTATTTATTATGGGCCTAGCTGGGTTCTAAAGGTATTACATGTACTAATTCACTTAATCCTCAACCCTATGCAATAGGTTAATATTCCCATTTTACAAGTAAAGAATGGACACACACACAGAGGTTAGGTAACCTGTCCAAGGTCACACAGTAAGACGTTGAGTCAAGAAATAAACTAAGAAAGTCTGATTCTCTTACGCTAGCTAAACTTCACTTCATAGTTACCATGAACTACTTGATCTTCTTACTTATTTCTTTAAAGTATATTATTTCCATAAAGTATTATTTCTATAAAGTATATTTCTTTAAAGTGTATTACCTTCCCTAATTCTATGACATGTTCTTTAAAAGCAGGGAGCCTATTTTATATATTTCTTTGTAGTCCCTGTATTTTCTACACATTTTGCATACATTTTGTTGACAGGATAACTAGTAGATCTTCTTAAAGAACTTGATGAGTAGAGAATTTTTAAATAGTATGTCCATATATCCATAGTTTCTGTGAGATTTATAATAACTTTCTCAAAATAAATTAGATAACTTTGGAAATCTAATAACAAAAACTGTAAGCTAGTGGCCCCGAAGAATTCATGTAGTTCTCAAAACGATACAACTTATTAGGCAGAGCCGCACACTCTGGGCCCTATGACCTGACACGTTATATGAATCAAATAAACAATGGTTCACGACTTGAAACACCCAATAGAGTAACTGAGGCGCAGCTATATATCTAGCTGTGTTCTTTTTAGATTAAGTTTTTTTTTTTTTTTTTTTAACACTTCTGAGTCTCAATTTACTCGTCTTTAAAATGGGAATAATAAAAATGTACCCTCTTCCTTCTCAGGTTGTTGTAACAATAAAGTTCCATGAGGCTGTGGAAGTCCTTCCTAAGTAGAAAAGCACCAGGTAAATGTAAAAAGTGTTTCTAAAATATAACAAGCAACATCATGCAGGTATAAACATGTGCAGCATTCAAAACAACTGACTTATACTAGTAGCCAGCAGGATAGCTTGAAAAAACACAGATTTTCAGGTCAAAAATACCTGGATTCAAGACCCCGTCCTGCCATTTACAGCTTGAGGGATCTTGGGCAAGTCACTTAAATATTTTTTAAATACTTCTGAGCCTCAGTCTTTTCAATTACACAATGGAGAAAATAACACCTCCCTCACAGGAGACAACATGTAAGAAGGAGTTCATAGAGAACACAACGAAGAGAACACGACGAAGAGAACACAACGAAGTTTAACTGTGACCTCATATTAAAAATATCAGTTATTCTACTCAGAACACATGGGAGAAATTATATCTGTCCTTCTAGAGTTTACCATAATCATATCAAACACAGAGTAAATTTATTAAATATGTATTAAACCCTATCAAATGCCAGCAGTAAAGAATCCTCCTGCAATACAGGAGACACATAAGACATGGGTTCAATCCCAAGGTCAGGAAGATCCCCTGGAGGAGGAAATGGCAATCCACTCCAGTATTCCTGCCTGGGAAATCCTACGGACAGAGGAGCCTGACCAGCTACAGTCCACAGGGTCACAAAGAGTCGGACACAACTGAGCACACAAAATTAAATGCCTACCACTCCTCAGAATTTTGTACTCCCTGCCCTTTGGAGCGGCTTCGCTTTCATTTTTCACTTTCATGCACACTGGAGAAGGAAATGGCAACCCACTCCAGTGTTCCTGCCTGGAGAATCCCAGGGACAGGGGAGCCTGGTGGGCTGCCATCTATGGGGTCGCACAGAGTTGGACACGACTGAAGCGACTTAGCAGCAGCAGCCGCCCTTTGGAGAAACAATATAAAAATGCTGTCAGGTCACTCAGAGTTCTCAGACCCATTTGAGATTCTGACGAAAGCTATGGCATCTCTCCCCAAAGAAAGCTACAAAACGTTTAGTACACAAAACAGAAGATACAGAATATCTTCATGACCTTGGGGTAGAGAAAGCATTCTTAACAAGAGAGGACAGTGAGGAGAGGAGGGACACTTAACTATAAAGAAAAAGATTCATAAATCTACCTACACTAAAATTATGAATTTTTACATCAAAAGAAACCATGAACAAAAATTTTTTACATAGAGTGGAAGCAGAATCTGCAACACACGCAACCAATGGAAGCTGAGATTCCTGTGCAAGTAAAAAACTCCAACAAATCAATAAAAAAGAATAAGCGAAAATGTGATCTATGAATGCCAAGAAAGAAACTACAGCTGCATGTAACAATATGGATACATCTTACAAACTTAACATGGAATGAAGAAATATACATCAAAGAATGGCACTAAAGAATATACACAGGATGGTTTCACTCATGTGAAGTTGTCAGGTAACTAACTAAATCATACTTAGTAAGGTAAAACTAAATAATATTGAATAGGGATGCACATATATATGCATGTGCTCATTTGCATGCATACACATATAGGTAAAACTGCACAGGAAGAGGGAAAAAAGTGGTTCCCTCAAGGGGAAGGAAGATGTCATGACTAGGAGAGACCAAAGTTGGCTTCGGGAAATGATAATACTTGGGCACAGCTATGAGAACCTCACTTTATGATTTACAGGTTTTATATTTACAGGTTCTCCTAAATATACATTGCAAAGTTAAAAAAAAAAAAAAAAGCGCTTCCACAACCACACCCATATAGTTAGCAGGGAGAGAAGGAATTCACAGACTCCCTCAAGTCCATATACCCTAAGTTTATGGTGTCAAGCTCTGTGAGATCAAAGAAAAATGGAAAAATCCTTAGATTGTGAGGTGGTGGAGGAAGGAGAGACGGGATGAGAACAGGAAAGATGCAAGAGTAGAAAGAGGAAGCAAAAGACTCTCCTGGCTGCCCAGTGGTTAAGACTTCACCTTCCAACGCAGGGTGCATGGGTTAGACCCCTGGTCAGGGGGCTAAGACCCCACACGGTTCATAGCCCCAAACCCAAAACGTAAAACAGAAGCAATATTTTAACAAATTCAATAAAGACTGAAAACGGGTTCACGTTAAGTGGGGTTGGTGGGAGAAACATGAAGCCTCTAGGTCAGTTCCTACTCTCTCCCTTGGAGAGAGAACACCCCACAAACCTAACTAACAAATGCCCAAGCTTGGTAAGGAATGCAAGGGAGTCTGAAAAACACTCGGGAAACTAACGAGAAGAAAGAGGAGCACAGCTTGCAAAGAAATGTAAACTATTAAATCATGTGTCTCCAAAGAAAGAAGCCTACTAAAATAGCCAGTTTAACCCTCTGGCCACTCCATAATATCTCTGTTCCTCACCCCTAAACCCAGGCAGGGTATATAAAATGTTAGAAACTGCGAACACCAATTTCTGGGTGAAAAAGAACACCATGTCACCTCACAGCAACAGATTATCACGGAACCTAGAAAAGCTCCTGGTAGCCTTGGGAAATTAAAGAACGGGCAAAACCAAATGCCATTACATTTGTTATGAAATGACATTCCCACAGTCTTGGAATAAACACATATACTGCAACTAAATGATAAACATATACCTGTATCATATCTAGTATGACCTCGGTACGGCTCTTCACAGAACATATGTGAAGCTTTTTGCTGAAGAGGAGTCCAAGGAATGTTTAAATCGGTGGAAAAGAGAAATATCTCTTAAGTTTTTCATTGTATTCTCCCATCAATTATTTACTCATATTCAGCAATCACCCAGTATTTCATTAGATCTGGGTTTATACTAAACAAAACCATCAAGACGTTATTTTCCAAACGGTTGGTGTTTGTGTGGTTAGTCAAATGCCTTATTTTGATGTTAAGAATAATGGGCAAAAGGAATGATTTTTTTAGATTACAAAAAGCATTTAATGCTTTTAATTAATCATTAATAATATGCAGTAATTTACATTGTACAAAACATACTTTTCTAATTTTTCTCATATCAATTCATTGTTCATTTACTGCCTAGAATTTCTAGTCCTCAAATCTTATTGACATTAATAATCCCCACTAAGTATCAAATATTTAGACAGTAACACTCATTGCTAGAAAGAAGTCCAGAGCAAAGAATCTAGATTTCCTCGAAAAAACTTCCAAAAGGAAAAATGGAATTTGACATTTGGACAACATGAGAAGACTCATCTTCCAAAAGGAATGATTTTTAAGGGTTCAAGATCCTACCAGGAGCATCAAATCAACTATTTCTTCACAATCCACTCAAACTCTTTCCTTTCATCCCATTTTCTAGCCTCCATTTGTTCCCCAGAAACTCAGGATCTTCTTTCGATTCTCCAACTTTCCTTGAGGTTAAGGGAGCCATATAGAAAAGTTTCTCCATGGTTTACTGGAATGCTCAGTGTATTCCACTTTCTAAAGAGGCCTTAATGAATGTGCACATTGGAATCTTTCTCACGCCTCTATCTCCTTTTTATTGTCATCTCTTCCCTCTTGTTTTCAGATAACTGGTTTATCCAGTTGGAACCAAAGACCAAAGAATTTCCTCAAAAAAAAAAAAAAAAAAAGAATTTCCTCTATTATGTTTAAGTGAAAAGCTCCCCTGGAAGGTGAAGGGGTGTGGGTGTGCACTTCCTCACTCTTCCACTTCTGCGTCAAACTATTGATCCGTGCCGCCTTTGTGCACGCAAAAACAAGATCACAAAAGTAGTTATATACCAGAAATGATTCTCGGTCCAAATGCATCACCTTTTGGAATGCTATATTCTGGACTTGGGAGAGGGGGCAGGAGGGAGACTGGGCGGAAAGGAGGAGGGGGCGAGGCGGGGGTGGTGTCACCAAGTGACTCTAAAGCAAGTCCTATAGAAACTAGGTGCATTTGGGCGATTAGGGGTTGGGAGGGCAGGCCTAGGTCCGAAGTTCAACAGGCACCGAAACCCAAACCCGACTGGACTATTAGCACGTGCTTGGACTCGGTTGCGACAGCCTGGCAAACCTATCGGGAGGGGGCATTCTTCACCAGCCTCTGACTCATCCAGAGATAAGGAAGCCACAAGTTCCAATCCAGCAGCTCCTGGATTAGTCTGCACGGAAAATATGTAGTTTCGGCTCCAGGGCCCCTAACAGGTAGAGATAAGCTTGAATTTCCTAGGGCTCGGCCCCAAAGTGAGGATGGGAATTGAAGGAAAGCCACTCTCCCTCCGGCTCGCCTCTGAGAGTTGAAGGTGCGAATCCCCCCTCCGGGCGAGGTGTCCGCAGCAGGGCGTGCGCGGCCCCGCAACCCCGTCCCTCCCCTCGCGCTGCGCGAGCCCCTCACCTGCGGCCGGGTGGCCGGAGAGCACGCGGCCCCGGGCGCGGCGCGGGCCCCCGAGCTCGCGGCGCTCGCGCAGCTCGTCGTCCTCGTCCTCCCGCCGCCGGCCCTCAGCCATGGACTAGCCGCGCGGGCCCGCGCGCCGGCGGCCAGCCCCCGGCGCCCCTTGCCCGCAGCCTCGGGCCTGGGAGGCACCCCCGGGGAGCGGCGGCGTCGGAAGCGGCTGCCTCGTCGGCTCCACCTGCAGCCCGCGGGGGAGCGGCCGGGCACGGGCCGAGCCGGCGTCCCCGCCTCCTCGCACGCCCGGGAGGCCTCCTCCTCCGGGCTCCGGCTCTCCCGCTCCCTTCCCCGCCCCGCGGATCGGAGCCGGGATCGGGCGGGGTCTGGCGGGGCCTCGCCTCCTCGGGGAGGGGGTTACCGGCCGCCGAGCCGCCCCGCCGCCGCACACGCTGGGAGCAGCCGCGCCACCCAAACAGACCGGTACAAAATAAACAAACGGGATAGGAAAGGGGGAAAGAGGAGGTGGCCTGGCTTCTTCCTGCCCTTTCACAATATTCCGGTGTCAACAGGAAACCCATTTGCTTGACACTTAAACAAAAGGAGGAGGAGGAACCTGCCCAGAGTTGGATTGGAGAGATGGGCCAGCTGAAGCATGTGAACTTAGAAACGAACTTGGTTGGGAGTTTCTTGGCGCCTCTGTATTGCACCGGTTTTTTCCTTTCCCTCTCTTCTCGCCCTTTTAAATCCAATCTCTGGGCAGAGCACACAGGATTTTTAACGCTGTGAAGCCAGTCTGCTGCTGCTAAGTTGCCTCAGTCGTGTCTGACTCTGTGCGACCCCATAGACGGCAGCCCACCAGGCTCCCCACTCCCTGGGATTCTCCAGGCAGGAACACTGGAGTGGGTTGCCATTTCCTTCTCCAATGCGTGAAAGTGAAGTCGCTCAGTCGCGTTCGACTCCTAGCGACCCCATGGACTCCTAGCGACCCCATGGACTGCAGCCCACCAGGCTCCACCGCCCATGGGATTTTCCATGCAAGAGTACTGGAGTGGGGTGCCATCGCCTTCTCCGGTGAAGCCGGTCTATATGATATTATATGGTGGATACATGTCATTACACATTTGTCCAATCCTGCAGAATGTACAACAGGGAGAGTGAACTGTAACGTAAACCACAGACCTTAAGTGATTATGATTATGATGTGTCAATGTGAATGCTGAAGAACTGATACTTTTGAACTGTGGTGTTGGAGAAGACTCTTGAGAGTCCCTTGGGCTGCAAGGAGATCAAAACAGTCAATCCTAAAGGAAATCAATCCTGAGTATTCCTTAGAAGGATTGATGCTGAAGCTGAAGCTCCAATAATTTGGCCACCTGATGCGAAGAACCGGATCAGGTTCTTCATTAGATCTCATTAGAAAAGACCCTAATGCTGGGAAAGATTGAAGGCAGGAGGATAAGGGGAGGACAGAGGATGAGATTGTTGGATGGCATCACAGACTCAATGGACGTGAGTTTGAGCAAGCTCTGGGTGAAGGTGAAGGACCAGGAAGCCTGGCCATGCTGCAGTCCATGGGGTCACAGAGTGACAGGACTGAGGGACCGAACAACAATGTAAATTCATCAGTTGTAACAAATGTACCACTCTGTGGAGACTGTTGATAATGGGGGAGACTGTGCATGTGAAGGGGCAGAGAGAGACGGAAAATCTCAATCTTCAGCTCAGTTTTGCTGTGAACCAGAAACTGCTCCAAAACATAAAGTCTAATAAGCAACTTTTTTTTCGATAGAGTCGCCCTGTATTCTAGGTAACTTAGGGTTAGGAAGTGGGCCACCATCTTTAGAAGAAGATGTATTTAAGAGCCTGGTACCTGATTATTTGCAGAGAGGCGATGTGGTGAAGTGACAGAGCAGTGACTCGAGAGTCAGAAACTGTCATTTGAAGCACTTCGATAAAGCTGAAAAGGGGGTAAGAAAGTTAATTATGTGTGTTCATATAGAACACATCTGAGATTCATACTCGCACATACACACTTTGGCACACAAAGAGGCAGATTCTGAAATCTCAGAAAAAAATATCCAAGCAGCAGAGACACTGTCTGGACATGACTCCGTGGGGCACTCCCCAGTAGAATGAACAGGCCTTTATCTTCAACCTCTCGCTCTATTTTTGAAAGCTTGTGAGGTCTCCTAAGGTTCAGCGTGGGAGAAAAAGACAGGGAGAAAGGGGTCACTGAAAATAGAATTGCTGGCCATAACAGAGCACTCTTTGCCTTTTTAATAGTGATTGTTGCTTCCAGAAAAAAATCTTTCTGCTTTCAGGCAGGTTAGAACTACAGTCAATTATCTGGAATTGAGGTCAAATTCACAAGTGAAATTTTATTATTGCATTAGCAGTTAAATAGGCTTCCCAGGTGGCTCAGTGGTAAAGAATCCATCTGCCAATGCAGGAGACCTAAGAGACACAGGTTCAATCCGGGGTTGGGAAGGTCCCCGGAGGAGGAAATGGCAACTCCCTCTAGTACTTTTGCCTGAAAAATCCCGTGGTCAGAGGAGCCTGGCAGACTACGGTCCATGGGGCGCAAAGAGTCAAACGCAACTTAGCAGCTGAGCACGGGTTAAATAAGTAGACATCTGGACAACTCGAAGTTAAACTAGAAGGAAAAAAAAATGATTCTAGACCTTGAGGGTTGTTTTCAGTGTTTAGAGTCACTTTAAGTGAAAACATATTTGTCACTTACCTTAGAGAACAAGGAGTCATTTGGAAGTCCCTGCCTTGACCGGCAATGCAGGAGACCCAGGTTGAATCCGTGGGTCAGGAAGATCCCCTGGAGAAGGAAATGGCAACCCACTCCAGTATTCTTGCCTGGGAAATTCCATGGACAGAAGAGCCTGGTGGGCTGCAGTCCCTGGAGTCACAAAGAGTCAGACACGACTGAGTAACGCTGGTGATGACCTTGACGACAGCACAACTTCTCAACTTGTTGGGGTCTCCACGATTCAGAGTTTTAGTTCGAGAAGAGCTGAAAGTGTTCTGAACGTCCCATTGGATCAGAGCTTTAGGAACCTATGCCCTTCTTTCCAGGTGTAGGCTCAAGCACATTTTCCATTCAACAAACATTTATGTAATTATTGTATGACAAACATCACACGAAGTGCTGTGGGGAAATTCAAAAGAAGGAAAGAAATATTTACTCTGGGGCTCTATGACTCATATAGGTTTTCTCATCTTCAATGAACAAAACATAGTTCCTGTCCTCCAATGATAGGAGGACAGATCCAATTTACACAAAACAAGGCAAAATTTGGTAAATTCTATCATAAAGATATAACCCTAGACAAAGTACCAAGATAATTGAATAGAGAAAGGACTGTCTTTGCCATAGAAAAAATTTGAACCCCTACTTTATGCCATATAAAAACATTAACTCAAAATGGATCCTAGATCTAAATGTAAGAGCTAGAATTATAAAGCTCTTCAAAGAAAACTTCAGAGAAAAATTTTAAAAATTTAATCCTTAAAGAGGATTAAACTATTGTGACATTGTGTTAAGCCATGGTTTCTTAGAGTGTTGCTTATACCAAAATAACAAGAGACAACTGAAAAAATAAATTGGACCTTACCAAAATAAAAAACTTTTCTGCTGCAGAGGATATCATCAAGGAAGTAAAAGACTCACATATCTGGTTGCTGCTGCTGCTGCTGCTAAGTCGCTTCAGTCGTGTCTGACTCTGTGCGACCCCACAGACGGCAGCCCAATAGGCTCTCCCGCCCCTGGGATTCTCCAGGCAAGAACACTGGAGTGGGTTGCCATTTCCTTCTCCAATGCATGAAAGTGAAAAGTGAAAGCAAAGTCGCTCAGTCATGTCAGACTCTTCGCAACCCCATGGACTGGAGCCTACCAGGCTCCTCCATCCATGGGATTCTCCAGGCAAGAGTACTGGAGTGGGGTGCCACACATATCTGGTAAGGGACTTATATTCTGAATATACAAAGAACTTAAAAAATAAGATACAATTAGCCCAATTTTTAAAAGGACATTCTCCAAAGAAGAGATACAAATGATGTATATGAAAATGAAAAAAAAATTCACCCTTATTAGTCATTGCTGCTACTGCTTAGGGACAAGTAAATCAAAATCTCAATGAGATGTCTTAACACATACAAGCATGACTAAGATAAAAAGGCTAGACAATAAAAGATGTTAAAGGATATGGAGAAATTTCAATCCTCATACATGTCTGGTAGGAACATAAAATGGCAGAAACAGTCTGGCAGTCCTCAAAAAGTTAAACATAGAGTAACCATATAACACAGCAATTCTACTCCTAGGCATATACTCTGGAGAAATGAAAACATGTACATCCAAAAACTTGTATCTGAATGCCCATAGTGGCATTATTTATAATAGGCAACATCACTACGAACAAAGCTAGTGAAGGTGATGGAATTCCAGTTGAGCTATTTAAATCCTAAAAGATGATGCTGTGAACATGCTACACTCAATATGCTAATAACACTTTTGGAAAACTCAGCAGTGGCCACAGGACTGGAAAAGGTCAGTTTTCATTCCAATCCCAAAGAAAAGCAATGCCAAAAAATGCTCAAACTACCACACAATTGCACTCGTCTCACACACTAATAGGAGAAGGCAATGGCACCCTACTCCGGTACTCTTGCCTGGAAAATCCCATGGACGGAGGAGCCTGGTAGGCTGCAGTCCATGGGGTTGCTAAGAGTCGGACATGACTGAGCGACTTCACTTTCTCTTTTCACTTTCATGCACTGGAGAAGGAAATGGCAACCCACTCCAGTGTTCTTGCCTGGAGAATCCCAGGGATGGCGGAGCCTGGTGGGCTGCCGTCTATGGGGTCACACAGAGTCGGACACGACTGAAGTGACTTAGCATAGCATAGCACACACTAGTAAAGTAACGCTCAAAATTCTCCAAGCCAGGCTTCAACAATACGTGAACTGTGAACTTCCCAATGTTCAAGCTGGTTTTAGAAAAGGCAGAGGAACCAGAGACCAAATTGCCAACATCTGTTGGATCATTGAAAAAGTAAGAGAGTTCCAGAATAATATCTACTTCTGCTTTATTGACTATGCCTTTGACTGTGTGGATTACAACAACTGTGGAAAATTCTGAAAGAGATGGGAGTACCAGACCACCTGACCTGCCTCTTGAGAAACCTATATGCAGGTCAGGAAGCAACAGTTAGAACTGGACGTGGAACAACAGACTGGTTCCCAAATATGGAAAGGTATACATCAAGGCTATATATTGTCACCCTGCTTATTTAACTTATATGCAGAGTACATCATGCAAAATGCAGGGAGGGATGAAGCACAAGCTAGAATCAAATTGCCAGGAAAATATCAATAACTTCAGATACACAGATGATACCACCCTTATGGCAGAAAGTGAAGAACTAAAGAGCCTCTTGAAGAAAGTGAAAGAGGAGAGTGAAAAAGTTGACTTAAAACTCAACATTCAGAAAACTAAGATCATGGCATCCAGTCCCATCACTTCATGGGAAATAGATGGGGAAGCAGTGAAACAGTGAAAGACTTTATTTTTGGGGGCTCCTAAATCACTGCAGATGGTGACTGCAGCCATGAAATTAAAAGATGCTTGCTCCTTGGAAGAAAAGTTATGACCAACCTAGACAGCATATTAAAAAACAGAGACATTACTTTGCCAGCAAAGGTCCATCTTGTCAAAGATATGGTTTTTCCAGTAGTCATGTGTGGATGTGAGAGTTGGACTATAAAGAAAGCTGAACACCAAAGAATTGCTGCTTTTGAACTGTGGTGTTGGAGAAGACTCTTGAGAGTCCCTTGGACTGCAAGGAGATCCAACCAGTCTATCCTAAAGAAAATCAGTCCTGAATATTCATTGGAAGGACTGATGCTGAAGCCAAAACCCTAACACTTTGGCCACCCGATGTGAAGAATTGACTCATTTGAAAAGACCCTGATGCTGGGAAAGATTGAAGGTGGGAGGAGAAGGGGACAACAGAGGATGAAATGGTTGGATGGCATCACTGACTCAATGGACATGACCTTAAATAAACTCTGTGGGTTGGGGTGATGGTCAGGGAGGCCTGGCCTGCTGCAGTCCATGGGGTCGCAGAGCAACTGAGCAACCAAACTGAACTGAACTGAACTGAGATATAACCAAATACTCATCAATTGGGGAATAGATATTCAAAATGTGGCATATCCATTCAGTGGAATATTATTTAGACATAAAAATGAATGAAGTACTGGTATATGCTATAACATAGATGAATCTTGAAAACATTACACTAAATAAAAAAAGCTAGAGACATGGCTTCCATGGTGATCCAGTGGCTAAGAGTCTACCTGCCAATGGAGGGGACAGGAGTTTGACCCCTGGTCCAGGAAGATTCCACATGCTGTGGTCCTGTGCACCACCACGACTACCGAAGCCCCCATGCCCTGGAGCCCATGCTGTGCGACGAGAGAAGCCATCACAGTGAGAAGCCTGCGCACTGCAGCCAGAGCCCCTTCTCTCTGCAACCAGAGGAGGCCCACATGCAGCAACGAAGACACAACACAGAATAAATAAGTTAATTAATTTAAAAAAAGAAAAAAACTAGAGACAAAAGACTGCTCTGATGTATGACCTATTTATTTGAAATGTCCAGAATAGGTTAATTCATGGAGATAGGGCGGAGCCCAGGGATTGCCAGGGGTGGAGGAGAATGAGGAGTCAGAGTCACTAGGTATGGTATTTCTCTCTGAGATGATGAAAATATACAATCAGAGAGTGGCGATGGTTGCACAACTCCGAATATACTCAAGGATGACTTTTAGGGTATGTAATTATATTTCAATAAAGCTGTTATTTTATTAAGAAAACTATAATCCACTCACTGTGAAAGCAAGGAAACAAGAACCAGGGAGCAGATTATACTCTGAAAATCATATTGAACTACAGAAACCAGATAGGAGTTACAGGTAATAACTGTTTAATCATATGAAAGGAAAGGAAAGGTGTGGCCGACTGGAAACAAAATAAACATGTCAAAACACCCTACCTACCCTAGTGACACAGCAAAAGCCAAATTAATAGAAGGAAAATGTAAATGAAAATCCACAGCTAAGGATAGAACAAGACTTGCCCTTACAGCTTTAAAGTATTAAGAAAAAAAATTGTAAGCAATATTGAAAAACAGCCTCCATTACAAAGAAAAAATGTTATTTGCTTCTCACTTTGGATTTACAGCCTGAAACAAAATGGCATGAGAATAGAACACTACAAAAAGTAAGAAGGTACTACATAAATACCTGGGCTTCCCAGGTGGCACTAGTGGCGAGGAACCCACCTGCCAGTGCAGGAGACTTAGGAGACATGGGTTTTGATCCCCTGGAAGAGGACATGGCAACCCACTCCAGTAGTCTTGCCTGGAGAATCCCACGGACAGAGGAGCCACAGGGTCACAAAGAGTCAGACATGACTGAAGTGACTTAGCACACATTTAAAGACCTACACAGTACAGTGCTTGGCACGATAGATGTTTGTTTTATGACTGAGTTAATATAGTGACTATAGTTCCTTTTTTTCCTGCTGAATCATCAGAAGATATGAGTCTCAAGTTCTTCAACTTAAATAAAAAGTAAGTACCTGGAATTAAAAATTTACACCTCAAGATATCAAAAAAGAAAAAGCAAGGATGGGCAAGGGTATGCAGTGGATTTTAAAAGTATAAGATCTTCATAGTTTTGTTTCTTAAAATATCTGAACCAAATATGAAAGAATTTTATGATTTGTTAAAGTAGGATGGTGGCTTCATGAATGTGTAACATGTTACATTATTCTCCATATTGTCCATGTACTTTTAAATCTTCATTATTTTTTAGAAAACAACAGAAAAGATCAGTAAAACTAAAAGATGGTTCTATGAAAAGATAATATTGACAAACCTTTAGTCAGACTCATCAAGAAAAAAATGGAGAGGGCTAAAATCAATAAAATTAGAAATGAATAAAGAAGTTAAAACCACCACCACAGAAATACAAAGGACCATGGTGGTCATAAGTCACTTCAGTCATGTCCAACTGTTTGCAACCCTTTGGACTGTAGCCCTATAGCCTGACAGGTTCCTCTGTCCGTGGGATTCTCCAGGCAAGAAGAACTTTCTCAACCCAGGGATTGATCCCAAATCTCTTATGTCTCCTGCATTGGCAGGCAGGTTCTTTACCACTGGCACCACCTGGAAAGCCGATAAAGGACCATTAGTGACTACTAAGAATAACTATGGACTTCTCAGGCGGTGCTAAAGAAACTGCCTGCCAATGCAGGAGATGTAAGAGATGGGGGATCAATCCCTGGGTCAGGAGGTCCACTGGAGGAGGGCACGGCAACACACTCCAGAGAATCCCACGGACAGAGGAGCCTGGCAGGCTACAGCCCATAGGGTTGCAAAGAGTCAGACAAAACTTAACTGACTTAGCATGCATGCAGAAGCAACTATAAACCAACAAAGTGGACAACCTAAAAGAAATGGACAAATTCTTAGAAAGGTACAATCTCCCAAGACTGAACCAGAAAGAAATAGAAAATATGAACAGACCAATTACAAGTACTAAAATTGAATCTGTGATTTTAAAACTCCCAACAAAGGAGGAGGACAGAGGAGCCTGGCAGGCTACAGTCCACGGGATCACAAAGAGTTGGACACGACTGAGCGGCTTCACTCACTCACTCATTCACTCAACAAACAAAAGTCCAAGACCACATGGCTTCACAGATGAATTCTCCCATCCAAGTACTAACCAGGCCCGACCCTGCTTAGCTTCCGAGATCAGACGAGATCGGGCACGTTCAGGGTGGTATGGCCGTAGACCACAGATGAATTCTATCAAACATTTAGAGATGAGTTAACACCTATTCTTCCAAAAAATGACAGGGAGGAACACTTCTGAACTCATTCTATGAGGCCAGCCTCACCCTGAAATCAAAACCAGATACTGCTGCTAAGTCACTTCAGTCGTGTCCGACTCTGTGCGACCCCATAGACGGCAGACCACCAGGCTCCCCCGTCCCTGGGATTCTCCAGGCAAGAATAGTGGAGTGGGTTGCCATTTCCTTCTCCAATGCATGAAAGTGAAAAGTGAAGTTGCTCAGTTGTGTCTGACTCTTAGGGACCCCATGGACTGCAGCCTACCAGGCTCCTCCATCCATGGGATTTTCCAGGCAAGAGTACTGGAGTGGGATGCCGTTGCCTTCTCCGCAAAACCAGATAAAGATATCACAAAAGAAAATTAAAGACCAATATCGCTGATGAAAATAGATGCAAAAATCCTTAACAAAATACTAGTAAACTGAATCCAACAATATTTTAAAAGGATTATATACCATGAACAAGTGGGGTTTATCCCAGGGACACAAGGATTTTTTAGTATCCACAAATCAGTGTGATTTTATTCTTGTTGTTCAGTCACTGAGTTGTGTCTGACTCTTTGTGACCCCATAGACTGCAGCACATCAGGCTTCCCTGTCCTTCACCATCTCCCAGAGTTTGCTCAAACTCATGTCCATTGAGTAGATGATGCCATCCAACCATCTCATCCTGTGTCAACCCCTTTTCCTCCTGCCCTCATCCTTTCCCAATATCAGGATATTTTCCAATGAGTCGACTTTTTGCATCAGGTAGACAAAATATTGAAGTTTCAACTTCAGCATCAGTCCTTCCATTGAATATTCAGGGTAGATTTCCTTTAGGATTGACTGATTTGATCTCCTTGCTGTTCAAGGGACTCTCAAGAGTTTTCTCAGCGATCAATGCAAAGAAATAGAGGAAAACAACAGAATGGGAAAGACTAGGGATCTCTTCAAGAAAATCAGAGATACCAAAGGAACACTTCATGCAAAGATGGGCTCGATAAAGGACAGAAATGGTATGGACCTAACAGAAGCAGAAGATATTAAGAAGAGGTGGCAAGAATACACAGAAGAACTGTACAAAAAAGAGCTTCACGACCCAGATAATCATGATGATGTGATCACTGACCTAGAGCCAGACATCCTGGAATGTGAAGTCAAGTGGGCCTTAGAAAGCATCACTAGGAGCAAAGCTAGTGGAGGTGATGGAATTCCAGTGGAGCTATTCCAAATCCTGAAAGACGATGCCGTGAAAGTGCTACACTCAATATGCCAGCAAATTTGGAAAACTCAGCAGTGGCCACAAGATTGGAAAAGGTCAGTTTTCATCCCAATCCCAAAGAAAGGCAATGCCAAAGAATGCTCAAACTACAGCACAATTGCACTCATCTCACACGCTAGTAAGGTAATGCTCAAAATTCTCCAAGCCAGGCTTCAGCAATATGTGAACCGTGAACTTCCTGATGTTCAAGCTGGTTTTAGGAAAGGCAGAGGAACCAGAGATCAAATTGCCAACATCTGCTGGATCATGGAAAAAGCAACAGAGTTCCAGAAAAACATCTATTTCTGCTTTATTGACTATGCCAAAGCCTTTGACTGTGTGGATCCCAATAAACTGTGGAAAATTCTGAAAGAGATGGGAATACCAGACCACCTGATCTGCCTCTTGAGAAATCTGTACGCAGGTCAGGAAGCAACAGTTAGAACTGGTCATGGAACAAGAGACTGGTTCCAAATAGGAAAAGGAGTACGTCAAGGCTGTGTATTGTCACCATGTTTATTTAACTTCTATGCAGAGTACATCATGAGAAATGCTGGACTGAAAGAAACACAAGTTGGAATCAAGATTGCTGGGAGAAATATCAATAACCTCAGATATGCAGATGACACCACTCTTATGGCAGAAAGTGAAGAGGGGCTAAAAAGACTCTTGATGAAAGTGAAAGTGGAGAGTGAAAAGGTTGGCTTAAAGCTCAACATTCAGAAAACGAAGATCATGGCATCTGGTCCCATCACTACATGGGAAATAGATGGAGAAACAGTGGAAACAGTGTCAGACTTTATTTTTCTGGGCTCCAAAATCACTGCAGATGATGACTGCAGCCATGAAATTAAAAGACGCTTGCTCCTTGGAAGGAAAGTTATGACCAACCTAGATAGCATATTCAAAAGCAGAGACATTACTTTGCCAACAAAGGTTCGCCTAGTCAAGGCTATGGTCTTTCCTGTGGTCATGTATGGATGTGAGAGCTGGACTGTGAAGAAGGCTGAGCGCCAAAGAATTGATGCTTTTGAACTGTGGTGTTGGAGAAGACTCTTGAGAGTCCCTTGGACTGCAAGGAGATCCAACCGGTCCATTCTGAAGGAGATCAGCCCTGGGATTTCTTTGGAAGGAATGATGCTAAAGCTAAAACTCCAGTATTTTGACCACCTCATGTGCAGAGTTGACTCATTGGAGAAGACTCTGATGCTGGGAGGGATTGGGGGCAGGAGGAAAAGGGGATGACAGAGGATGAGATGGCTGGATGGCATCACTGACTCGATGAATGTGAGTCTGAGTGACCTCCGGGAGTTGGTGATGGACAGGGAGGCCTGGCGTGCTGCAGTTCATGGGGTCGCAAAGAGTCGGACACGACTGATCGACTGATCTGATCTGATCTGATAGTTCGAAAGCATCAGTTCTTCTTTATGGTCCAGCTCTCACATCTGTACATGACTACTAGAAAAACCATAGCTTTGACTATACAGACCTTTGTTGGCCAAGTGGAACATCACACTTGTAAAAGGAATAGGAGAGACAGAAATATCAGTCAGGGGGATGTTGTAGCACAGTGCAGACCTGACGAAGCCTCTGCTGGTCCAGTGGAGTAAACGGGTAGGCCCTTGAATCACCATCCCCTTGCTCTGTCGTTGGCCTGTGCTGCTTAAAGGCCGGCAGATGCTGAAGGAACTGCTAACTGGAGGCTGCTGGTCTACCACACTCTTTCTTCCCAGACAGCAAGTGTCCTTGAAGGGGGTGGCACAGCTTTGTGTCAGCCGTGTCAGTCCTCGCACCCTGCAAATCCACTCCACTGTACCCGTCCAGCCCAGGTCACCCTTCTCCACTGCAGGGGGCCTCAGACGTCTACTAATACTCATAGTCTCCCTTCTCCATCATCCATTCTAAATCCCTCTTGCCCCCAGCTACCAACTCCGCTGGTCTCGGCGGCTTACCTGGCGCTATGCCCCAAACTTTCATTACCGAGGTACCTTAGCCCCTAGTAATCATATCCTTTTCAGACTGGAGTTGCTTCACTTGTCTGTCCACAGTTACAATGATCAAAGGAGAATCAGGAACCAAGGAGCATCCAAGTGGGTCATCTGAGCTCCACATATATGCCTCCTGGTTCCCCTTCTGGGCAACCAGCCTTATTTCCCATTGTCCACTAGACTTAATTGTCCCTGCCAAGATGGTCACTTTTCTCACTTTCCAGTCCCTGGTCACAAGGCCCTCCAAGTGCCCAGAAAGCAGTCATTGTTTACAATTCAAATGGACCCTTGCTGTGTCCTCTGGGGAGAATACGACCACATTGACAACCGGAACCGCCCATCCTGTAGAGCCCAGAAGCATAACTCAGTAGGTCATGGGGAGTGATGGTCAGTGGGACCACTCCTGCTTCTACTTCTCAATTCCAGATCCATATATTCTTTTGACTGGAGACACAGCACCATAAAAAGAAAGATCTCTGATATAATGTATACTACATTCTAGAGGATTAAACACAACCTTCACAAAGAATTGTCTCCAACTCTGCACTTCAGCTATGCATTCCTTCAGCAAGAATATATACATATATTTATTTATTTCATATATATATGAAACTAGAGGTAAGAAGCATAACATATATAATAGCTTTTTAAAATAAGTACCATTTCATCCATCAAAAACAAATCCATAAAATAGATGAGCATAAAACCCAAATCTCTCAAAGTCACATTCACAGAACAAGAGATTATTATTAGTCCCTCTCTTCAAATAAAAATGAAGCATATATTGCAAAATCAAGACCAGGGCTCTGTAATAAAATACACGAAAGTGTCAAAAATGAGAGTTCATTTCCTGACAGAAGAACACTTTTATTCACACTCTTGACACATCTGAAAAAGAAAAATGTCAGGGGTTTATATACAATGACATAGAGCTTCTCATGTTCTTTGGCCAGGTCAAGCTTTAATCTTTTTCCTTTGCCACTAAGGGTATAGGATCCAAGAAGCAACATAAGAGAGGCAGACTATTTGTTTCTCCCAATGCCTGTTATCCCCTTGAGGCTGGGGGTCAAGAATAAAGACTACAGTCTGCAGTGTCCCAGGGCCCTATCATGTCTATGTGGCCTGGTTCTGGCCAATGGGAACCAGTGTGCACGACTTTGAAAAAATGTGTTAAAGGGAAGGGACATGCCCTTCTTCACTCTTTGCCTCTGTTGACTAGAATGTAGATGCAATGGCTGGAACTGGAGCAGTCATCTTTAACCACAGATACTAAGGGACTAGAAGGCTGGACCTGTGATGATCATGGAGAAGGCATGCCTATCAGACCTCATACATCTAGATTTCATGTACGTCAGAAATTATTTTTTAAGATTTACTTTTTAAAACTTTCTGTTTTATATTGAAGTATAGCCGATTAACAACACCATGGTACTTTCAGATGCACAGTGGAGCGATTCAGCCATCAGATCAGATCAGATCAGATCAGTCGCTCAGTCGTGTCCGACTCTTTGCGACCCCATGAACCGCAGCACGCCAGGCCTCCCTGTCCATCACCAGCTCCCGGAGGTCACTCAGACCCGCATCCATCGAGTCAGTGATGCCATCCAGCCATCTCATCCTCTGTCGTCCCCTTCTTCTCCTGCCCTCAATCCCTCCCAGCATCAGAGTCTTCTCCAATGAGTCAACTCTTCGCATGAGGTGGCCAAAATACTGGAGTTTCAGCTTTAGCATCATTCCTTCTAAAGAAATTCCAGGATTGATCTCCTTCAGAATGGACTGGTTGGATCTTCTTGCAGTCCAAGGGACTCTCAAGAGTCTTCTCCAACACCACAGTTCAAAAGCATCAATTCTTCGGCGCTCAGCCTTCTTCACAGTCCAGCTCTCACATCCATACATGACCACAGGAAAGACCATAGCCTTGACTAGGCGAACCTTTGTTGGTAAAGTAATGTCTCTGCTTTTGAATATGCTATCTAGGTTGGTCATAACTTTCCTTCCAAGGAGCAAGCGTCTTTTAATTTCATGGCTGCAGTCACCATCTGCAGTGATTTTGGAGCCCAGAAAAACAAAGTCTGACACTGTTTCCACTGTTTCCCCATCTATTTCCCATGCAGTGATGGGACCAGATGCCATGATCTTCGTTTTCTGAATGTTGAGCTTTAAGCCAACCTTTTCACTCTCCACTTTCACTTTCATCAAGAGTCTTTTTAGCCCCTCTTCACTTTCTGCCATAAGAGTGGTGTCATCTGCATATCTGAGGTTATTGATATTTCTCCCGGCAATCTTGATTCCAACTTGTGTTTCTTCCAGTCCAGCATTTCTCATGATGTACTCTGCATAGAAGTTAAATAAACATGGTGACAATACACAGCCTTGACGTACTCCTTTTCCTATTTGGAACCAGTCTGTTGTTCCATGACCAGTTCTAACTGTTGCTTCCTGACCTGTATACAGATTTCTTAAGAGGCACATCAGGTGGTCTGGTATTCCCATCTCTTTCAGAATTTTCCATAGTTTATTGTGATCCACACAGTCAAAGGCTTTGGTATAGTCAATAAAGCAGAAATAGATGTTTTTCTGGAACTCTCTTGCTTTTTCCATGATCCAGCAGATGTTGGCAATTTGATCTCTGGTTCCTCTGCCTTTCCTAAAACCAGCTTGAACATCAGGAAGTTCACGGTTCACATATTGCTGAAGCCTGGCTTGGAGAATTTTGAGCATTACTTTACTAGCGTGTGAGATGAGTGCAATTGTTCGGTAGTTTGAGCACTCCTTGGCATTGCCTTTCTTTGGGATTGGGATGAAAACTGACCTTTTCCAATCTTGTGGCCACTGCTGAGTTTTCCAAATTTGCTGGCATATTGAGTATAGCATTTTCACAGCATCATCATTCAGGACTTGGAATAGCTCCACTGGAATTCCATCACCTCCACTAGCTTTGTTCGTAGTGATGCTTTCTAAGGCCCATTTGACTTCACATTCCAAGATGTCTGGCTCTAGGTCAGTGATCACATCATCATGATTATCTGGGTCTTGAAGCTCTTTTTTGTACAGTTCTTCTGTGTATTCTTGCCACCTCTTCTTAATATCTTCTGCTTCTGTTAGGTCCACACCATCTCTGTCCTTTATTGTGCCCATCTTTGCATGAAATGTTCCTTTGGTATCTCTGATTTTCTTGAAGAGATCCCTAGTCTTTCCCACTTTATCCATTCTCAGCTTCTACTTTTTATTTCTTTCAACGTCTTATTATTTTTTGGCTGTACAGGGTCTTCATTGTGGTGCATAGTGAAAGTCGTTCAGTCATGGCCGACTCTTTGCGACCCCATAGACTATACAGTTCATGGAATTCTCTAGGCCAGAGTAGTGGCGTGTGTAGCCTTTCCCTTCTCCAGGGGATTTTATTGTGCATAGGCTTTGTCTAGTTGCAGTGTGCGGGGTTAGTTGCCCTGGCACATGTGGGATCTTAGTTCTCTGACCAAAAATTGAACCCACTTCCCCTGCATTGGAAGGCAGATTCTTAACCAATGGACCACAAGGGAAGTTCCCTCAACTTCTAGTTTTTAAAGCTATGATTATTTGGGATTTTCTGTCACACAGGTATTGTAATTCCATTACAAACATGAAAGTGTGTCTCAAACAGTCATGAAAGGAAGTAAGAGGGAAGGGAAGTATTCTGAACAGAAGATAGATTCAAAAGTCAAAATGTTAGTCAATCAGCTGTGTCTAACTCTTTGGGACTCCATGGACTGGAGCCCTTTGCCTCCTACTTCTCCAGGGGATCTTCCCGACCCTGGAACTGAACCTGGATCTCCCGCATTGCAGGCAGATTCTTTACCATCTGAACCACCAGGGAAGTCCAGAAGAAAGAATATACACAAGCAAAACAGAGTCTAAAATAACTTTTGATCTCACAATGGAGTGAAATATGCAATTGAGAAAAGACCTTTCTATAACAAAATACCCATGCCAAACTTGGAGTACCCAATTCCAACGTGTGAGGGGTTTTCCCACGTCACCAAGCAGTTCGGGGACACCAACTTGTGTCCTGCAAGTCAAGTCAATTCCTACACTGTCTACCTGGAGTCAGCAGCAGACTGGAGATGCTAAACTTCCCTCCACCCCCCATAATCACCCCCTGAGCTGGCTAGAGTGGTCCATGAAACTCTGAGTGATATTGTACTTAAGCTTTCATGCCCTCTCAGATTTTGTCACTCTATCCAAGTGTCCATGTGTTCAGCAATCTGGAAGATGTCTGAAGCCAGTCGATCTGGGTTTTCATGGAGGCTTCATTGCAAAGGCATAATTGGTTAAATCACCAGCTGTTAAGGTGCTGCATTCAATATGTCAGCACTTTTGGAAAACTCAGCAGTGGCCACAGGACTGGAAAGAGTCAGTTTTCATTCCAATCCCAAAGAAGGGCAATGCCAAAGAATGTTCAAACTACCACACAATTGCACTCATTTCACGTGCTAGCTAGGTAACACTCAAAATCCTTCAAGCTAGGCTTCAGCAATACATGAACTAGGAACTTCCAGATGTCCAAGCTGGATTTAGAAAAGGCAGAGGAACCAGAGATCAAATTGCCAACATCCACTGGATCTTGAAAAAGCAAGAGAATTCCATAAAAAACTCTATTTCTGCTTTATTGACTAAGCTAAAGCCTTTAACTGTGTGGATCACAACAAACTGGAAAATTCTTCAAGAGATGGGAATACCAGACCACCTTACCTATATCCTGCGTAACCTGTATGCAGGTCAAGAAGCAACACTTAGAACCAGATATAGAACAACAGACTGGTTCCAAATTGGGAAAGGAGTACTTCAAGGCTGTATATTGTCACCCTGCTTATTTAACTTCTATATGGAATACATCATGTGAAATGCTGGGAGGGATGAAGCATAAGCTGGAATCAAGATTGCCAGGAGAAATATCAATAACCTCAGATATCCAGATGACACCACTCTTATGGCAGAAAGTGAAGAGGAACTAAAGAGCTTCTTGATGAAGGTGAAAGTGGAGAATGAAAAAGCTGGCTTAAAACTCAACTTTCAGAAAACTTGGATCATGGCATCCTGTCCCATCACTTCATGGTAAATAGATGGGGAAACAATGGAAACAGTGAAAGACTTTATTTTCTTGGGCTCCAAAATCACTGCCATGGTGACTGCAGCCATGAAATTAAAAGACAATTGCTCCTTGAAAGAAAAGCTATGACCAACCTAGACAGCATATTAAAAAGCAGAAACGTTTCTTTGCCAACAAAGGTCCGTCTAGTCAAAGCTATGGTTTTTCCAGTAGTCATGTATGGATGTGAGAGTTGGACAATGAAAAAATTTGAGCATGGAAGAATTGATGCCTTCAAACTGTGCTGTTGGAGAAGACGTTTGAGAGTCCCTTGAACACCAAGCAGATCAAATCAGTCAATCCTAATGGAAATCAACCCTAACTATTCATTGAAAGGAGTGGTGCTGAAGTTGAAGCTCCAAATCTTTGGCTGCCTGATGCGAAGAGCCGACTCATTGAAAAGACCCTGATGTTGGGAAAGATGGAAGGCAGAAGGAGAAGGGGATGACAGAGGACAAGAAGGTTGGATGGCATCACCGAATCAATGGACATGAGTTTGAGCAAACTCCAGGAGATGGTGAAGGACAGGGAAGCCTGATGTGCTGCAGTCCACAGGGTCGTGAGTTGTATAAGCGACTGAACAATTGGTGACTGAACTCAGTCTCCAGGCCCTCTTCCCTCCCTGGCGGTCAGGGGTGGGATTAAATGTTCTAATCCTCAGGGCTGGCTCTATTGAGGACCAGCCCCCACCTCTCTGCGGGAGTCCAAAAGATGCCTCATTAGTGTAACAAAAGACACCTTTATCAGTTTCATCAGAGGAAATTCCAAAGGTTTTAGGAGCTCCTGCTAAAAGCTGGATGAAGACCAAATACGTATTCAAATATGTATTGCAATATCACTCCCCTAATAAATTAAGGGAAATCTCCAAGGGCTAAAAATGAACAAGGAGCTATAACTAGAGTGTTGATAATAGTTGGCTCACATATGGTACTATTTGAAGTGTTTTAAATATCTTAACTCACTTAATCCTAACCACAACCCCATGAGGTAAATACTACTTGTATTCTTATCTTATAGGTGAGGAAGCTAAATCACATAAAGGTTATAGAAGATACAATGACAAGGTTCAATGGCTGCCCAACTGGAATTCTAAAAAGGAAAAGAATTAAGGAAAGACAGCACTTGAAAATGACTGAAAATTATCCAGAACTAATAAAAATCAAGAATCTTCAGATTAATAAATTATACCAAATTCCAAGTAGGTCTCTAAAAACAATACCAATGCAAAAAATAATGGCTAACATTTATCCAGTACTTAAGAGTTAGCACTGTTCTAAGTGCATTATATATATTTTATCCTTTAACCTTCACAAGAATCTTAGGAGATAGTTCCTACCATTAGCCCCAATTTGCAGATAGGGAAACTGAGGCACAAAGAGGTCAAGTAGCCCTTTTAAGAATGAAAGTGAAAGTCGCTCAGTTGTGTCCAACTCTTTGTGACCCCATGGACTGTAGCCTGCCAGGCTCCTCTGTCCATGGACTTCTCCAAGCCAGAATACTGGAGTGAGTAGCCATTCCCTTCTCCAGAGGATCTTCCCTACCCAGGGATCCAACCCAGGTCTCCGGCAGTGCAGGTGGATTCTTTACCGTCTGAACCACCAAGCAAGCCCTTTTAAGAATGAAGAGCTTACAAATGGTGAAGCCAGGATTGAAACTCAAACAATTTAATTCCAAGAATGCATTTTTCACATCGCTCCTTTGTGAAACCTTCTCTAGGGAAAGCAGGGACTCTTGGATATTTAAGTGGAGTGCATCAGATGGCAGTGAGAGGAATGTGTCTTTCTGAAGTCCAGAAAAAGTTGCTGTGATGATGGCAATGCTCTGTATCTATGTTGTCTAATGCAGTAGTCCTGGGTGACACTACTGGACACTTGAAATGTGACTAGTGCCATTTACAATAGCTAGGACACGGAAGCAACCTCGATGTCCATCGCCAGATGAATGGATAAGGAAGTTGTGGTACCTATACACAATGGAATATTACTCAGCTATAGAAAGGAACACATTTGAGTCATTTCTAGTGAGGTGGACGAACCTGGAGCCTATTATACAGAGTGAAGTAAATCAGAAAGAGAAAGACAGATACTGCATATTAACGCATACATATGGAATTTAGAAAGATGGTACTGATGATTCTACACGCAGGGCAGCAAAGGAGGCACAGACATAAAGAACAGACTTTTGGACTCGGTGGGAGAAGGCGAGGGTGGGATGATTTGAAAGAACAGCATTGAAACATGTATATTCACATATGTAAAATAGATGACCAGTGGGAGTTCAATGCGTGAAGCAGGGCACTCAGAGCCAGTGTTCAGGGACAACCCAGAGGGATGGGGTGGGGAGGGAGGTGGGAGGAGGTTTCAGGATGGGGGAGCCACATGTATACCTCTGGCTGATTCATGTTGATGTATGGCAAAACCCATCATACTATTATAAAGTAATTACCCTCCAATTAAAATAAACTAAGAAGAAAAAAATAAAATAAACTAAGAAAAAAGAAATGTGACTAGTACCACTGAGGAACTAAATTTTAAATAATTTTCAACTAATTAAATTTTAAATGTAAATCCCCACCTGCGGCTAATGCCTACTATCCTGGACAGCGCAGGTTCAGAGTTAATGAAGAGACTGGATGTGAAGACAGGGTAATTCACGAATCCTCTTGACCTCATGCTGAAATGGCTGGGTGACTCTCATTTTTAGATAAGAAAAACTAATAGCGTGATCTTGTTTCTTAAGCAAAGGCTATTCAAAATTACCCCTGAATAGCTTTTAACTGCCTGTAGAGAACTGTTTATATGTTTTGGTTGATGCCACCATGTGAGGTAGGGTAATATGTATGTGTAATGTATTTAGGAATATTTACAGATAAGGAAGATGTAGCTGCTCCTGCTGCTAAGTCGCTTCAGTCGTGTCCGACTCTGTGCGACCCCATAGACAGCAGCCCACCAGGCTCCCCCGTCCCTGGGATTCTCCAGGCAAGAGCACTGGAGTGGGTTGCCATTTCCTTCTCCAATGCATGAAAGTGAAAAGTGAAAGTGAAGTCGCTCAGTCGTGTCTGACTCTTAGCGACCCCATGGACTGCAGCCCACCAGGCTCCTCCATCCATGGGATTTTCTAGGCAAGAACACTGGAGTGGGTTGCCATTTCCTTCTCCAATGCATGAAAGTGAAAAGTGAAAAGGAAGATGTAGAGAAACCTGCAAAAAATTGGAAAGAAGTCTCTAGTAGACTGGGAGGAGTCTGCTTATGAATGCCTTATGAACCTCCTCCTCCCCAGTCTGCATGCTGTTTCTCCTCTATTTGGCTCCCAGGCCATTTTCTATTTCCCCTTGGGAGCATTTCATGTTTGTAGATGCATCTCATTCACCCATAGAGCCCTACCAAATGCTTTATACCCCAAGTAAAGAAAAAAATTTAATATTACTCTATGCCTTATATTTTAATATTACATCTTACTATCTTACATCCATTTTTTAAGAAGATGTATGTATTTACTACTTTTGGCTGTGCTGGGTCTTCGTAGCTGCAGGCGGGCTTCCTCCGGTTGCACTGAGCAGGGGTGCCCGGGTTTCTCACTGGAGTGGCTCCTCTTGCTGAGAACAGGCTCTAGGTGCCCAGGCTTCAGTCGTGGCGGTGCATAGGCTTTGGCTGCTCTGTGGCATGTGGAATCTTCCTGGACCGGGGATTGAACCACTGTCCCCTGCATTGGCAGGCAGATTCTCAATGACTAAACCACAAGGGAAGCCCTATCTTACATCTTAATAGTCTATGCCCTTGCTATGAAGTGTGGTGCATGGACTGGTGGCATCAGCATGACCAAACAGCATATTTAAATACAGAATATCAGCTCCACACCAGACCTACTGAATCAGAATCTGTATTTTAATAAGATCTCCATACACTCACTAAGCCCAATCCTCTTGCAATGCAGTAATTAAAATGTCTAACCCTTTGACAGAATTGCTTATAATTTTGGTATTATTAGACTGTAGACTCCATCAGAATGGAGATTGTGTCTACCTTGATTATGATTATAATCTTGGTACCTGACACCAAGGTGGGCACTTAATATATCCTCAATAACCAGCTTGGATAAATAAAAAAACAATCAGAAAACAGATTTTTTTTTTAATGAGAACAAGAAAATATGGTAAAACGACCTCCATTGGTTTGCTTTCATCTAAGTCATACTTTAAAAAATCATCTGATTAGTAGGTATTGGTAATGTTCTTGAATTGTTCTGAATTGAAATTCAATGCTAATTTCTTTCTATTATATTAAAACCAATGCCAAATACATTATTAAAAATAACTTGGCAGAAATTAATTTTCATTTTCTCCCCAGAAGAGTACAAGTAGCATTTAGCTCTTTCAGTTTAAAGCATATGGTGCTTTCAAAGGTATAATAGAGATCAAAGGTAAATTTTCTACTCATTTCGATTTCTCAAATAAAGAAGCTGTCGGAATATAAAAGGAAATGCCCCCACAGGTACGCATTCCAATCACCTAGGGGAGAAAGCAGATGGGCCTTCTGTAAAGACTTGGACTCAGTCAATTTAAATTCCATTTCCTGAAGCTTTTCTTCAAATTGATGTTTATTTGCAAAACTTGTTATGTGTGGAATCTTGATTTACTGTGCTTCCCTCTAATTTTGCTTTCAGAAGATGACCGTTCTTGCTTATCTTTGCTTATGTAGAGTCTCAAGAGCAATTGTCAGAACTCTCCCTGGGCAACAAACCCACCACAGTGACCTCAGCAAGACCAAAAATGTCTTACAGAGAGCTAGCTTGTTTTACTCCAAATGGAATGCTCAGCTTCAGCAGTTCTCAGAGCTAAATATCATGAGAAAATGAGCAAGGCGGATGCATTTACAGACTTCAGGACTTGGAAGCCCTTGGCAGCCTGACTGACCAGCTTCCCTGCCCACTGCTCCCGTCCCCGCCCTCCTGCTCCAGTCACACCCAACTTGTCACTGCTTCCAACACACCCTTCTCTTCATGTCTCTACCTTGGGTCGTGAGGTCACTTCTGCCAGGATCACGCAGACAGGAAGAATGCAGAGAGCACAGGGCTTGGGGCAAACCCAGATTCACTTCCTTGTTTTGAAATTTTGAGCAAGTTAATTAATTACTTTGAACTATTTGCTGATCCGACAAACAAGAAATTGCAGTGTATAGGGGTTGGGACGTAAGGACAAAAACAACAAAAGACTAAGGGAAATATCAGTGGTGGTGATTTAGTCACTAAGTCATGTCCGACTCTTACGGGCCCATGGACCACAGCCCACCAGGCTCCTCTGTCCGTGAGATCTCCCAGGGAAATAACAAAAGTTAACCTTTAATGAGGGGAGAAGGCAATGGCACCCCACTCCAGTACTCTTGCCTGGAAAATCCCATGGACGGAGGAGCCTGGTGGGCTGCAGTCCATGGGGTTGCTAAGAGTCGGACACGACTGAGCGACTTCACTTTCTCTTTTCACTTTCATGCACTGGAGAAGGAAATGGCAACCCACTCCAGTGTTCTTGCCTGGAGAATCCCAGGGACGGGGGAGCCTGGTGGGCTGCTGTCTATGGGGTCGCACAGAGTCGGACACGACTGAAGTGACTTAGCAGCAGCAGCAGCAACCTTTAATGAACACCTACTGTGTGGCATTATTGTGACAAGTACCTACATTATCTGAATGACTACTTGTATCAGCAGAAATCCTACCCTTTTCTTAGCCCTTTCTGCACTGTGAACCAATGAGTTTTTTCATAAACCTGTATTATACACTAAACGCTGAGTTCCTCAAGCACTAGAAAATTATCTTCTTATTGCTCTTAGAAGCAAGCAAATACCACGCCTGACGCAAAAGCAGGGGCCCAATGAATGTTTACTTAATGAACTGATAGTAAGGTGTTATTGATATTTTGTCTCTCTGCACTGTAACCTTCCCTTTCCAAGTCTCAGGTGTTCATCTACTAAAATAATATGTACCTCACAGAGCTGCCTTGAAGATTATAATGTGCCACAAAAAGACAGGAAGGAAATTTAAATACATACTGCTAAATGAAAGAAGCCAGTCTGAAAAGCCTATATCCTATATGATTCCAACTCTGTGACATTCTGGAAAAGGCAAAATTATGGAGACAGTGAAAAGATCAGTCGTTTCTAGCAGTTTGAGGGAGGGAGCTAGAATGAGTAGGTGGAGCACAGTGGATTTTTAGGTGAGTGAAACTATTTTGTCAGATACAGATGTAACTATTTGTCACAACCCATACAATATTTTGGGCTTCTCTATTGACTCAGATAGTAAAGAATCTGCCTGCAATGCAGGAGACCTGGGTTTGATCCCTGGGTTGGGAAGACCCCTGAAGAAGGGAATGGCTACCCCCTCCAGTATTCTGGCCTGGAGAATTCCATGGAAAGACGAGCCTGGTGTGCTACAGTCCATGGGGTCCCAAAGGGTCAGACATGACTGAGTGACTGATACACACACATATAATAGTCTGCTGCTGCTGCTGCTAAGTCGCTTCAGTCGTGTCCGACTCTGTGCGACCCCATAGACAGAAGCTCACCAGGCTCCCCCGTCCCTGGGATTCTCCAGGCAAGAACACTGGAGTGGGTTGCCATTTCCTTCTCCAATGCATGAAAGTGAAAAGTCAAAGTGAAGTCACTCAGTCGTGTCCGACTCTAGCAACCGCATGGACTGCAGCCCACCAGGCTCCTCCATCCATGGGATTTTCCAGGCAAAAGTCTACATTTGTCAAAACTTATTATCTGTACAACCTGCCATGGGAACCCTGACATGAAGTGTAGACTTTAGCTAATGATAATATATGAGCATTGCCTTCTCAGGTGTACCAGATGTACCACATTAATGTAAGATGTTAATTACAGGAGCAACTGGGTGGGACAGGACGGGGAATATAGGAGCTCTTTCCTTTCTGGCCAATTTTCCTATAAGTCTAAAACACTACTAAAACATTAAGTGTGTTCATTATTTTTAAAGAAAACATTAAAAAATAAAGTGAACATAACATTTCACTATATGATAGGCTTTATAAGAATTAAATTCAGCAACTGTTTATTGACTGCTTACTCTACACTTGTCACAGGGCTAGGTACTGCAGTTGCAGAGATGGAAAATCTTGTCGCCGTCTTCAAGAGATATAATGTAATAAAAACACAGAGAAACAAAGGGGGAATTTTCAGTACAGTGTGACGTGCACGAGCATGCACAAGGGAAGCACACCTAAGCTAGTCTGGGGAAGAATGGTTGCTAGGGCAGGAGAGCATTACCGGAGGAAGTTATGTCTGAACTGGGTCTTACAAATAAGGAGGTATTAACTGGACAAAGAAGAAGAGAAGGTGTAAGAAGAAACATCCAGGCTTGATCAAAATAGTTGTGAACACCATAGTCAGGGAATTAGAGGTAACTGGATATTTCTGTGGACGAGAGAAAAATGCATTAAGGGTCCACAGGTGAGGCTGGCAAGCTAGGGAAAGGTGATATGAAAAGCCTTTGTGTGCCGTGCTGAGGGATCATGAATGGGACAATGGGGGTGATGGGAAGAGTTCCAGCAGTAGAGTCTGGCAGTCAGGAGGAAGGTTGAGAAAGGCCCGTATTTTGCACTCAGCACTGTCTCCTGATCACATCCTTAGTTTCACAGCAGCGTTGCTGCTACCACTTAGGTGTTTTGTTTTTCCTGGAAAGGTTCTAAGAGCTGGCAGCAGGGGAAGATTTGGAAGCCAAATGGAGATGACATGGGGCATGAAATGGAAGTAGAGAAGATGGATGCTTTCTCAACTGCTCAGAGCCCTCTGAGGCTGCTTTTCTGCAACACAAACTCTTTCCACTTTGATCCATCACTCATTGGCTCAGTCCTCGGGATTTCATCTCTAAAGTCCCAGGAGAAGTCATCGAAATATGTAAGGAATATCACTATCAAATATCCCTTTTCCCCTCAAATATTTTATCAACCACCATATGTGGTTAATATAAAACTGAGCAGCAAGCAGAAAGCCAGCTATATAAGAAAAAGGGCAGCAAGGCTCTTTTAGATGACCTCCCAGAAGAAGAGCTAAACAGAATTTCTAGCCCATAATCTGGCTTGGGCTTCCACAGAAGCGTGTAACAGCCATTTCTGGAGAAGTCAGAGAACCTGGGAAACCTAGAACTTACTACAGTTGGGACCACTGGCAGGCGGTCCAGGGACAGGACAACTGGTGAGACGTAGTGGAGAAGGCGCTCTGATTTACCAAGGCCCATCTCCAGCTCTGGAGTAGGCCGGCGGGACTTAGTGAGCTCTCTGGGCTTGTGCAGGCAGGAGGTTATAGCACGGGGTAAGGAAAGGGCAAGTGGGCAGGAGAGCGAGACTCCATGAAAACGGGGAACAAAAAACCAGCAAACAACCTGGATGAGGCATACCCAGGGTACAAAACCAAAATACGTAAAACAATCTGGGTTAGCATATCCAGGAGCTCTGTTTTCAGATTTTAAAAAGTAATGGCTGTTGACATGCTAATGATGACTGGCCTCAATGTGTCTGAGCCGCAGGCTTCCTCTGCGTGCCTGTGGCCCTCTGTATCACGCACCCAGTTCATACATCACCATTCTGAGTACTCACTTCACCTATTTCCTTCCTTGGATTTTCTGTTTTCCTATAATCCACACCTTCTTTCAAGGTTCTCTCTCTCTCTTTTTGATTTAGCACTTTGTCCCTAAACCTCTTGAGAAAGAGTGCATGGAAGGTAAGATTTTTGAGAATTTATGTAGATTCTACTTTTATTTTTGATGGACAGTTGATCTTGGTATAGTATTTTACATAGAAAATCATTTTCCTTTAGATTTTTGGAAGCGTCCTTAGAATTCAGGGTTCAGAGTTGTTGAGAAGTCTGATGCCATTCTGGTTTCCTACCTGTTTGTATATATCCTTCTTCTCTTTAGAAATATGGAGACTGTGGTCTCTGTGTCTAGTGTTACAGAATTTCATAATAATACACTTGATATGGATCTGTTTCCATTCATTGAAGTGGGTACTTGTGCGTTCTTTTCATCTGGCAATGTAGGTCCTTCAGGTATCTTTCCTGTAAAAATTTCCTCCAGTGTAATCCTGGTTGCCTGATTGTATTTAACGTTGTTATTTAGTCACTAGGTCATGTCTGACTCTTTTACGACCCCGTGGAGTATAGTCCACCAGACTCCCCTGTCCATGGGATTTCCCAGGCAAGAACACTGGAATGTTGCCATTTCCTTTTCCAGGGGATCTTTCCAACCCAGGGATCGAACCTGTGTCTCCTGCATTGGCAAGTGGATCCTTTACCACTGAGCCCCCTGGGAAGCCCTTATATTTAAGGATGGGATAGCAAAAAGCTGATGAGAAGCTCTGTGATTTTGGGAAGACTTACTGATCATAAACTTTACTGAAAGATAATATAAGTAACTTCTTTGTTAGGGAATTCCAGCCCTCACCCCATCCCACTCCATATCACTATCTCTAGGGATTTTTTTTTTCTACTTGGACTAGTCATGTTTCTTGGAGAAGTCTTCTCCAGTCTTTCCTCTGGCTTGATTTCTAGCATTTCAGGAACCAGGGGAAGATCTGAGCATTTGATGTGCCTACATTAATTAACCCATTTTCTTGTTACAGCCCCTAAGCCCCTTCAACATCAGAAATGAAGTAGATAAAGCTCCACTTCTGTTAGAGTAGGGGAGCGGAAGTCACCCAGTGGAAAAGACTCAGGGCGAGGGTATAAAAATAGTCACTTTACAAGTGGCTTCCATCCTCAACCAGTTCCCTTATTTCATTTCTCTTGCATCTTCACTCCACATCCAGAGGATTTTACAGTGCCACTAAGTTAGCATTTGGTTTTCTCAGGTCTGCCAAGTCCTTTACCACTGCTTTTTAGACTCCAGAATTCTGTTGTTATTACTTCTTTTCCCTCTTCCCCCATCCTTATGAGTTTCAATGGGGTTCTGGAAAGAGTAAAATTAGAAGCATTTGCTTAATCCATCATTTCCTCTTGGAACCAACTGTCAAACAGTCTAAAAAAAACCTCTGAGATTCATTTTCTAATCAGTATGAGTGCCATTGATATTTTGGGCACTTTGATAAATGCTAGAGATGAACTGTGATTTATCTGCCATCATGATGACCGATGCTCTAAGGTAATGATTTGAAAAAAAAGATTTCTTTGCTTCCACCTTGATGTCAGCAGTTTATTCTATAGGGATTGCTCTGTGCTGGGTGTACTTGATCAGCACATATCTGATCCTGATTTGAAACCACATGTTGAAACCTTGAATCATTTCTGATGTCACCCACTTATTCCCTTACCCTGACTGTGTTTCTGAGTTTGTAGGTTAATTGGCCTAATGCTTAATTCTAACACTGCATGTGGTGTCAGGGCTGATTTGCCTTAAACATCATCCGTTCTAAGTACTGCAGAAGTAAAGATCAGGTGCCTCAGGTGCTGACCGAAGGATGGATGTGTGGTCATCTTAAGAAACCGACATGCCTCTGCTATGTCTGTTCCTGGAGACACTTTATTCTAGATCTTGTCTTCAAAGTTTGGCAATAAAGCTTCAGTGATTACAATGGTAGAAAGAAGTTTGGAGGGAGGTATGACATTCATTCATTCATTATTATTTGATTGAAATATAGTTGATGTACAATATTATGTCAGTTTCAGCTGTACTACACAGTGATTTGACATTTGCATACCTTAGGAAATGATCACTGTAAATCTAGTAACCATATGTCTCTATACAAAGTCACTATGATATTATTAATATTATCTGTATTCCTTATGCTGTAATAAATCCCTGTGGCTCATTTATTTTATCATAAAGTTTTAGTATCTCTTAATCCCCTTCACTTATTTTTCCATTTTATTCCCTTTCCTCTCTGTCAACCACCCTTTTGTTCTGTGTATCTATGAGTCTGTTTTCATTTGTTTTATTTTGTTTAAGATCCCACCTATAAGAGGGATCATATGGTATTTATCTTTCTCTGACTTTTCTTATTTAGCATAATACCTTTTAAATCCATGCATGTTGTTGTAGGTGGGAAAATTTTATTTTTATTATGACTAATATTCCACTGCATGTATACATCACATCTTTATCCATTCATCTGTTGGACTTGTCATGGTTGTTTCCATGTCTTGGCTTTAACAGTGCTGAAGTGAACATGGGAGGAAAGATATCTTTTTGAATGTTGAAACATTAAAAGGATGCACAGCCTTGTTTAAATGAATTGTGTCATTTGAAATTTCTGGGCTGGCTATTGCTCAGAGCCTAGGATGAATTGGAGAAAATTCCCTCTGCTTGTTACTGGTATCTTACATTGATAAAGAACAGGAAGACCTCTGGAGTTTTTTTTTTTTTTTTTTTTATCTTGTACATTGAGCCAGGAAAATCACATTTAGGACAATAATGATATTAAAAATAATATCTTATCTTTGCATTGTACTCAGAGGTTACAAAGCATTGTTATACACACGAGAGCCTCTAAATAACCTTGAACTGGGTTTTCATTGATTTACTACTGTGTGATTCAAAAAGTGCTTAAAATTTTGTTAATGACTAACACAATAAACATGCTTTAGCAGCTAGGAATTTCCTAACCTCAACTTAAAAGTGTGGTATATGTTGAAAATCCCCCCTCCTGCCCCACCCTGTGTGTTAACAGCACCTGAAAAAAATCTGTAGCACAAGTTAAGTGTGGGTAACCAGTTTCTTGAACCTTAGAAATAGGACCTTAAAACAGAATCACAAAATCTCTGTAAGGGAAGAACATTAAAGGTCAGCTAGTTTAAACCTCTGTCTAATGCTGTTCTGCATTCAGTTCTCCTCCCCTAGGGGAAGGCTCGGTGTTCTCTTGGAAACACTACGCATTTCCTAGATAGATTGCTCCCCAGGGTCAGACGGCAAGTTATTGCAGGAGGTAGGAGAACAAGGGTCAGGGAATAAAAAGGTGGAGGAGGAGAGAAACAGAGAGAACTAGAAACTGCCTTAGGACAGAAGAGAGAATAGAGGTTATTTTTTTAAGAGGCATGGAACCCTCCCCATGGGCTAGAGCAGTTGGTGCTGTGATGGAGGGGAAAAAAACCCACCTTCATGGAGTTTACAGCCTCATGAAAGAAGAGGAGTTTTCACATGTCACAGTTAAATGTGGGGTGTACCAATGAGTCATTCCTTGAATTCTAGAATTTGATTAATAAAATAAAGGCAAAGCGGATGACACTGGACACAGGTACTTTAAAGAAATTGAACAGATCACAGGCCAGGTGTGTGATTTGTTTAGAGAAGAATTGGAGGTTTCACTTACCAGTTGGAAGAGGTTGCAAATTAGGACAAAAACATAAGTCTGGGTGGGTCTTGGACTCATAATCCCATTCTGAGGAAGGGCCCAAATTTAACCTCCAGAGTTCTCAACTGGGGCAAGGGTGTCACAGGGATCTAGAAGTGCCAGAGGCATGTGGGATCTTTGTTACCCAACCAGGAATTGAACCTGCAACCCCTACGGTGGAAGCACCAAGTCTTAAACCCTGGGCTGCCAGGGAAGTCCTGCCACGAGTCCACTCTTAACAACACCCTTCTAGATGATACTTGGTTTTGAAGGCACATTTCCTCTGTGAAATTTTCCTGAACACAGTCCCCACCTCCCAGGAGCTACCCCCGTCCCTCCTCTGTCTCTATCTTTACTGTGTACAGACCTCTTTTATGTACCAATTGTCCCCACAGCATTTGTAGTGCTCAGTTTATACATCTTCTCTCTTACCATATTGGAGGACAAGGAATCAATCTCAGACACTTTTGTGTTCTTGGTGCCTCTGCATAGCAGCTAGCAGTTAATAGATGCTCAGTGAATATCTGAGTGACAGAATAAATGGGTGAGTGATTAAGTGAATGAATGGATACGTGACTAAGTAGATGAAAAGGTGCATGAAGAGTTAATGTGAGCAAAACTTGAAGTCAATAGAGTATATTCAGGGGACTAAGGCAAGACCCACTTCCATGAAGCATATTTCGAAAGATTAAAAAAAAAAAACGATTAATAGGATTAGACTAGATAATGGAGAACCTTGAGTGCCAATAAACATTCCTTTGTTTATTCACTTGATCAACAAAAAATTTATCAAAAATTCCTTTAGGTTGTGTGGATAATGTGGGCTTCCCAGGTGGCACCAGCTGTAAAGGACCTGCCAGCCAATGCAGGAAATGTAAGAGGTGCGGGTTCAATCCCTGGGACAAGACGATCCCCAGAGAGAGGGCATGGCAACCCACTCCAGTATTCTTGCCTGGAGAATCCCATGAAGAGAGGAGCCTGGCAGGCTATATGTAGTCCATAGGACTGCAAAGAGCTGGGCATGACTGAAGCAACGTAGCACACACACATGTGGATACTATAATACTACAGTCTCTAGCCTAAGAGAGCCTAGTCAAGGAGGAAAGGGAACCCTCACAAGAGCTACACAAAAAGCCAGGGCCGCCAGAGAGGCACAACCCAGGAGCCCTAAGAATTCAAGAGTCAGTAAGTCACTTCTGACTGTGCCGACAGAAAAGCATCTGAGCTGGTCTTCACAGGTAAGAGTGCCACAGAAGGCATGACGTCAGCAAGGAGGCAAAGATGGGACCATGCAGGATGTGGATGGAAAGCTGAGAGTGCTTCCCCAGGGCTGAAGCAAATCTGGAAACAGTGGGGTGAGGTAGACGTGAAGATGTAAGAAGAGATTGAGTAGGGTATGTATTTGTCAGGCTAAGGCGGTTGCACTGTATTCCAGAGGAGTTAGGGAGCTCGTGGTGACTTGTCGCGTGTTAGCGTAGGGCTAATTACCATGAGCACACCTTCATGTCAGCCCAGCCCCGGATAAAAAGGTGAGGTAAATCTTTCTGACAGGCCTACCTGAGGTTTCGAAAATGTTTTACTCCATAATTAAGCGTCAAATGCTGAGACAGATGCTGAAGTTTTTACACTGTAGCTCATTCCTCGAGTGGTTCCCTTTCATTGCGCCAGATCCTGTCTTTATCACTGCTTTGTGTCCTAGGGCAGACCTCAGCTGAGACAGATAACCACAGACTGGGAACGTAGTAGATTATTGCCCTCCTAGTTATGATGTACTTGTTCATGGGGTCAAAAAAGTGCTAGCTAAAGTACCACAGAAACTTTCCGTTTGGGTTGACAGTGCCTGGCACTTATTAAACCCTCAGTTACTGTTAGCCAGGTATGTGTGTGCTAAGTCACTTCAGCCGAGTCAGACTTTGTGTGGCCCTCTGAACTACACAGCCCGCCAGGCTCCTCTGTCCATGGGATTCTCAAGGCAAGAATATTGGAGTGGGTTGCCATGCCCTTCCAGAGAAGGCAATGGCAACCCACTCCAGTACTCTTGCCTGGAAAGTCCCATGGACGGAGGAGCCTTGTGGGCTGCAGCCCATGGGGTTGCTAGGAGTCGGACATGACTTCACTTTCACTTTCACTTTCACTTTCACTTTTCACTTTCATGCACTAGAGAAGGAAATGGCAACTCCCTCCAGTGTTCTTGCCTGGAGAATCCCAGGGATGGTGGAGCCTGGTGGGCTGCCATCTATGGGGTCGCACAGAGTCGGACACGACTGAAGTGACTTAGCAGCAGCAGGAGCAGCCTTGCCCTTCTCCAGTGGATCTTCCTGACCCAGGGATTGAACCTACGTCTCTTACGTCTTCTGCTTTGGTAGGCAGGCTCTTTTCAATCATGGCAAAAATATTTCATTTTCTACAGTCTTAGAACAGAATCCAAGTGTATTTTTGTGAGTAACAGAATGCCAAAGCCAGCTTAATCTCAAAGTTAGATTTATTGGCTAGATACTGGGGTAGCTCACAGAGCCAAAAGAAACACCAGAAACAACAAAGGATTATGGGAAGATGACAGAGCAGGGAACACCAGGAATCTGTCTCCCTACCTGGACAATAATTTTACTGGTAGAATCGATCTGATGTAAATATTTTTGGAACTCTGGAGTCTACTGAAGGCTTGCAACTGTCAGGGGAAGTTTGGATGGTAAAATTATGATCAATTTCAGATCTCAGCATACTGGCAGTTCCAGTTCCAGGCAGGCAGCTGTTTATGTGTTCTTGGAGCCATTTGCACACAGCTTTGGGAGCCAATGTGGGTGAAAGGACCTTGTCCTCCAAATATCAAGGACCTGTGCTCTGATTGCGGATGCTCCTCCTTATCGCAGAATGGTCAGTGGCCATTGTTGCTGAACCTCTTCCCATTGTTTCCCTTTCTGCCAACTGAAGACTTCTAGGGAACTTAAAGGGCTGGTATCCTTTTTCCTTCATTGTTCTCTTTTCCCTCTTTAGGAGCCAGATACTAAAAGCTAGGACATTCAGAAGCAACTGCTTTTTTGTTTTTAATTTTATATTTTTGGCTATACTCTGTGGCATGTGGGCTTCCCTGGTGGCTCAGTGGAAAAGGATGTGCCTGCCAATGAAGGAACAGCAGGAGACGTGGGTTCTATCCAGGGGGCAGGAAGATTCCCTGGAGGAGGAAATGTCAAGCCACTCCAGTATTCTTGCCGGGATAATCCCATGGACAGAGGAGCCTGGCAGGCTACAGTCCATGGGGTCACAAAGAGTCAAACACAGTTGAGCTTGAACACACATGTGGCGTGTGGGATCTTAACTCCTGACCGGGGATAGAACCTGCATCCCTTGCTGTGGGAGCACAGAGTCTTAACCACTAGCCTGCCAGGGAAGTCCCAGAAGCAACTGCTAATACAAGGGAAACTAGGATAACACGTGCCCAGGGAAAGGTGTTGGCTCAGAAAAGAGCTGAGAAGGCCTTATGTTTTCACCTCAAACTGCCACTTGGCACAGAAATAGCCTACAACAAGTTAAAAACAAAAATAAAAGCAAAAAAAAAAAAAAAATCAGCAAACCCTGGGGAAGGAGGAGAATCTAATTTCCAGATTTAGCATATTATTAGACTTAAGTGTCCAATTTTCAACAAAAAAATGATGAGACATACAGAGAAACAGGAAAGAATGGCTTAAAGGGAAAAAATCAACAGAAACTCTCCTTGAAAAGATTTGATGATGAATCTATTAGACAAAGACTTTAAAACAACTGTCTTTAAGGTGTGGATAAAGTAAAGAAAAAGACGTATGAAGAAAACGGGAATAAAATAGGTAGAAAATCTAAAGAGAAACCAAAAATAGATTCTAGACTGGAAATATACAACAGTTGAAATTTTCAAATTCACTGGAAGGATTCAAAGGCAGATTGGACCAATGAGAAGAAAGAATCGGTGATCTTGAAGAAAGTACAATAGAAATTATTACATCTGAGAAAGGGAAAGAAACAAAAACCGAAGGAAAATGAGTAGAGCATAAGGGACCTACGAGGAAACCATCACGTAGACCAACCGATATATGGAGAGAATCTTAGAAGGAGGAGCGAGAAAGAGAAAGGAGCAGAGAGGATATACGAAGAAATAGTGGCTGAAAACGTCCCAGATTTAATGAAAGACATGAATATGGTCATCCAAGAAGTTCAGTGAACTCCAAGACAAACTCAAAGAAGCTTAAACTAAGGCACATTATAACCAAACCTTTTGAACACAAAGACAGAATCTTGAAAGTAGCAAGAGAGAAGCTAGTCACATATAAAGAATCTTCAGTAAGACCATCAGCAGAGTTCTCTTCAGACATTTTGGAGGCCAGAAGGCAACAAACTGAAATATTCAAAGTGCTAAAAGAAAAAAAAGCTATCAACCAAGAACCCTACATCTGGCAAAATTGTCTTTCAAAGATAAAGGAGAAATGAAGACATTCCCTGGTAGACAAAAATGGAGGGAGTTAATTGCTATTAGATTTGCCCTGAAAGAAAAGTTAAAGGGGGTCCTGTAGGCTGAAATGAAAGGACACTCGATAGAAACTTGAAGCCATATGAAAATATGTACATGTCAGTAAAGGTAAATCGTGGGCAATTATAAAAGTTAGTATTATTGAAACAACAGTTTGCAACTCCAATTTTTGTTTTCTACATGTAATAAGAGACTAACACATTAACAAAAATGATTGTTAGTCTAAAAGCTGATATGATATTATTGTAATTTTGGTTTGTAACTCCATATTTTGTTTTCCACGTAATTTAAGATACTAATGCATTTAAAAGAATTATTAATTTACATTTTGTGTATACAATATATAAAGATGAAATACTACCACATCAATAACTAAAAGGGTAGGAATGGAGCTGTACAAGTGCAGAGTTTTTCATGTTGCCAAAGTTAAACTACTGTAAATTCAATTTATTAGAGTGTTTAGCTTGAATTAACATCATCCTAAATTTAGGATATTGATTATAATCTCCACAAAGCAACTAGGTATAAAATATACAGTTATAACAATTATAACATTTTTTGTTATGTCTATTTTACCACGCACACCAAAAAAGTTCACTACCCTTTAGGCACATGTCCACTAGAAGCTCCAAGCTAAGACATCTACTTGAGTAATTCCACTCCAGAATTATGGGACAGAAGGGAGGGCCTCTCCTGCTAGGGAATCTTATTCTCCTGACTGCCTGTCAGGTACCCCTAGCACCCTCCAAGACAGTCCCTGCCTTGACTTGGGAGGCAGACCTCAAAACAATTTTTAAAAAGTGTGAGAATAGAGCAAAACTGTCCAGAAAAGGCAAAATTCACAGATAGGGTAAGTGGATGGGGGAGGGGTAACAGGAAGTGAGTGCTAATGGGCACGGTGTTTCTTTTTGGGGAGATGAAATGTTCTAACATTAGGTAGTGGTGAATGTTGGGGATGTACTAAAAGCCACTGAAGTGTTCATTTTAAATGAGCAAATTTTATGGTATGTGAATTATATCTCAATAAAGCTATTATTATTTTTTTAATGAAAAAGAAAAAAAAAAAAGGAAAGCCAGAAAGTTTCAACACTGGATTCTTGGCTTTTATAACTAGGCTCTCTTTTTAAGGAAAGTTATGACCAACCTAGATAGCATATTCGAAAGCAGAGACATTACTTTGCCAACAAAGGTTCGTCTAGTCAAGGCTATGGTTTTACCTGTGGTCATGTATGGATGTGAGAGCTGGACTGTGAAGAAGGCTGAGCGCCAAAGAATTGACACTTTTGAACTGTGGTGTTGGAGAAGACTCTTGAGAGTCCCTTGGACTGCAAGGAGATCCACCCAGTCCATTCTGAAGGAGATCAGCCCTGGGATTTCTTTGGAAGGAATGATGCTAAAGCTGAAACTCCAGTACTCTGTCCACCTCATGCGAAGAGCTGACTCATTGGAAAAGACTCTGATGCTGGGAGGGACTGGGAGCAAGAGGAGAAGGGGATGACAGAGGATGAGATGTCTGGATGGCATCACTGACTTGATGGACGTGAGTCTGAGTGACCTCCGGGAGTTGGTGATGGACAGGGAGGCCTGGCGTGCTGTGATTCATGGGGTCGCAAAGAGTCGGACACGACTGAGCGACTGATCTGATCTGATCTGATCTCTTCTTAAAAAAAAAAAAAATAAATTTTTTATTTGTGCCTTGCAACTTGTGAGATCTTAGTTCCCTGGCCAAGGATTTAACTGGTCCCCCAGCCGTGAAAGTGCAGAGTCCTAACCATTAGACTGGCAGGACATTCCCTGGGCTCTCCATTGATCCTTCACATCATTGCCCCTGCTGGTAGGGACAGCCCCAGATTCACATCCATCTCAAATCACTACCCAACAGGCAAGCGTGTGCTTCCTTCCCACAGCTCCACTGGAACATGCTGGATGAAAGGCTTGAGATGACTCTGATTCATGAGTGCATCCCAGGCTGAATACTGTAGTGGGGTGGATGGTGGGGAGGTGGGTAGACCAACTCAGCATGGGTTATACTGGCTCCCCGGGGAGCAGGGGCTGGGACCGTCGCCCGATGAATTAGGGGAGGGCAGAGGACGAGGTGGGCTGCCATCTATGGGGTCGCACAGAGTCGGACACGACTTAACTGACTTAGCAGCAGCAGCAGCAGCGGAGGACGATGATAGCAGTTGCTTTGCAAAAGCAGAATGATTCCTATAGATGCTCAGCTGACTTTGGCTAGAACCTCTTTCTGATTCAAGATCCAAGGTGTGGGGTTTATGATTAGGTTCCACTCTACTGAGTGGGATTAACACTGTCCCTGGACTTCAGTGTGCCTTAATTATGTCTTAATTACTTCTGAGTCACTGACACACAGTCCTTCCAACTGTTTGATTTCAAAGGTGTTCCTTTTTACCTCTAGTGTCTGTTTTATCTTGAAAGACATCTATTTTTTCACTTACGTAGCTCAGAATAGAAATTTCAATATGTAAGAGCTAAGCTCAGGCTTCAAAAGACACCCACCGTAGCTTCTGTGAGGTTTCCCCCTGGAGAGGAGGCAGTGGCTGGACGGTGACTTACCAGCTGCCATTCTGAGCGGCCCCTAGTCTCTGAAGCTGGACTGGGAGACGGGTGTCACTCCTGCTGGGCCAGAGATGTAGAGGGAACAGAGACGGAGGGGTTTTGCAGTTCATTCTTAAGCATCCAACATTACTTGACTCCATTAATGAGTTGAATTGTCTCTCTCCACAATACATATGTTGAAATTCTAATGCTCAATACCTTAGAATACCACCTCTCTCAGGGAGAGGGTTTTTGTAGAGGTTCAGTTCAGTTCAGTTGCTCAGTCGTGTCCGACTCTTTGCAACCCCATGAATCGCAGCATGCCAGGCCTCCCTGTCCATCACCAACTCCCAGAGTTCACTCAGACTCACCTCCATCGAGTCAGTGATGCTATCCAGTCATCTTATCCTCTGTCGTCCTCTTCTCCTCGTACCCTCAATCCCTCCCAGCATCAAAGTCTTTTCCAATGAGTCAGTTCTTCACATGAGGTGGCCAAAGTACTGGAGTTTCAGCTTTAGCATCATTCCTTCCAAAGAAATCCCAGGGCTGATCTCCTTCAGAATGGACCGGTTGGATCTCCTTGCAGTCCAAGGGACTCTCAAGAGTCTTCTCCAACACCACAGTTCAAAAGCATCAATTCTTCAGCGCTCAGCTTTCTTCACAGTCCAACTCTCACATCCATTCATGACTACTGGAAAAACCATAGCCTTGACTAGATGGACCTTTGTTGGCAAAGTAATGTCTCTGCTTTTGAATATGCCATCTAGGTTGGTCATAACTTTCCTTCCAAGGAGCAAGCATTTTTTCATTTCATGGCCGCAGTCACTATCTGCAGTGATTTTGGAGCCCAAAAATAATAAAGTCTGACACAGTTTCCACTGTTTCTCCATCTATTTCCCATGAAGTGATGGGACCAGATGCCATGATCTTAGTTTTCTGAATGTTGAGCTTTAAGCCAACTTTTTCACTCTCCTCTTTCCACTTTCATCAAGAGGCTTTTAGTTCCTCTTCACTTTCTGCTGTAAGGGTGGTGTCACCTGCATATCTGAGGTTATTGATATTTCTCCCAGCAATCTTGATTCCACCTTGTGCTTCTTCAAGCCCAGTGTTTCTCACGATGTACTCTGCATAGAAGTTAAATAAGCAGGGTGACAATATACAGCCTTGACCTACTCCTTTTCCTATTTAGAACCAGTCTGTTGTTCCATGTCCAGTTCTAACTGTTGCTTCCTGACCTGCCTGTAGGTTTCTCAAGAGGCAGGTCAGGTGGTCTGGTATTCCCATCTCTTTCAGAATTTTCCAGTTTCTTGTGATCCATGCAGTCAAAGGCTTTGGCATAGTCAATAAAGCAGAAATAGATGTTTTTCTGGAACTCTCTTGCTTTTTCTATCATCCAGTGGATGTTGGCAATTTGATCTCTGGTTCCTCTGCCTTTTCTAAAACAAACTTGAAGATCTGGAAGTTCACAGTTCACGTATTGCTGAAGCCTGGGTTGAAGAATTTTGAGCATTACTATGCTAGCATGTGAGATGAGTGCAATTGTGTTGTAGTTTGAGCATTCTTTGGCATTGCCTTTCTTTGGGATTGGTATGAAAACTGACCTTTTCCAGTCCTGTGGCCACTGCTGAGTTTTCCAAATTTGCTGGCATATTGAGTGCAGCACTTTCACAGCATCATCTTTCAGATTTTGAAAGAGCTCAACTGGAATTCCATCACCTCCACTAGCTTTGTTTGTAGTGATGCTCTCTAAGGCCCACTTGACTTCACATTCCAGGATGTCTGGCTCTAGGTGAGTGCTCACACCATCGTTATTATCTTGGTCATGAAGATCTTTTTTGTACAGTTCTTCTGTGTATTCTTGCCATCTCTTCTTAATATCTCTGCTTCTGTTAGGTCCATACCATTTCTGTCCTTTATCGAGACCATATTTGCATGAAATGTTCGCTTGGTATCTCTGATTTTCTTGAAGAGATCCCTAGTCTTTCCCATTCTGTTCTTTTCCTCTATTTCTTTGCATTGATCGCTGAAGAAGTCTTTCTTATCTCTTCTTGCTATTCTTTGGAACTCTGCATTCAGATGCTTGTATCTTTCCCTTTCTCCTTTGCTTTTCACTTCTCTTCTTTTCACAGCTATTTGTAAGGCCTCCCCAGACAGCATTTTGCTTTTTTGTATTTCTTTTCCATGGGGATGGTCTTGATCCCTGTCTCCTGTACAATGTCACGAACCTCATTCCGTAGTTCATCAGGCACTCTATCTCTCAGATCTAGTCCCGTAAATTTCTCACTTCCACTGTATAATCATAAGGGATTTGATTTAGGTCATACCTGAATGGTCTAGTGGTTTTCCCTACTTTCTTCAATTTCAGTCTGAATTTGGCAATAAGGAGTTCATGATCTGAGCCACAGTCAGCTTCTGGCCTTGTTTTTCCTGACTGTACAGAGCTTCTACGTCTTTGGCTGCAAAGAATATAATCAATCTGATTTTGGTGTTGACCACCTGGTGATGTCCATGTGTAGAGTCTTCTCTTGTGTTTTTGGAAGAGGGTGTTTGCTATGAACAGTGTGTTCTCTTGGCAAACCTCTATTAGCCTTTGCCATGCTTCAGTCCGTATTCCAAGGCCAAATTTGCCTGTTCCTCCAGGTGTTTCTTGACTTCCTACTTTTGCATTCCAGGAGTTGGTGATGGACAGGGAGGCCTGGCGTGCTGCAGTTCATGGGGTCGCAAAGAGTCGGACACGACTGAGCGACTGATCTGATCTGATCCCTATAACGAAAAGGGACATCTTTTTTGGGTATTAGTTCTAGAAGGTCTTGTAGGTCTTCATAGAACCATTCAACTTCAGCTTCTTCAGTGTTACTGGTTGGGACATAGACTTGGATTATTGTGATATTGTATGGTTTGCCTTGGAAATGAACAGAGATCATTCTGTCATTTTTGAGATTGCATCCAAATACTACATGACTCTTTTGTTGACTATGATGGCTACTCCATTTCTTGTAAGGGGTTCCTGCCCACAGTAGTAGATATAATGGTCATCTGAGTTAAATTCACCAATTCCAGTCCATTTTAGTTGGCTGATTCCTAAAATCTCAACGTTCACTCTTGCCATCTCCTATTTGACCACTTCCAATGTGCCTTGATTCATGAACTTAACATTCCAGATTCCTATGCAATATTGCTCTTTACAGCATGGAACCTTGCTTCTATCACCAGTCACATCCACAGCTGGGTATTGTTTTTGGTTTGGCTCCATCCCTTCATTCTTTCTGGAGTTATTTTTCCACTGATCTCCAGAGGCATATTGGGCAACTACCAACCTGGGGAGTTTCTCTTTCAGTATCCTATCATTTTGCCTTTTCATACTGTTCATGGAGTTCTCAAGGCAAGAATACTAAAGTGGTTTGCCATTCCCTTCTCCAGTGGACCACATTCTGTCAGACCTCTTCACCATGATCCACCCATCTTGGGTAGCCACACAGGGCATGGCTTAGTTTCATTGAGTTACACAAGGCTGTGGTCCATGTGATTAAATTGACCCTAACCCTAACCTGACACCCTAACCCTAACCCGACACCCTAACCCTAACGCGACACACTAACCTGACACCCTAACCCTAACCCAACACCCTAACCCTAACCTGACACCCTAACCCTAACTTGACACACTAACTCTAACCTTAACCCTAACCCAACACCCTAACCCTAACCTGACACCCTAACTTGACACCCTAACCCTAAGAGGTAGTAACCCTAAGTTTGTAGAGGTAATCAAGTTAAAATGAGACCTTTGGGTGGACCCTAAACCAATATGATTGGTGTCCTACTAAAAAGAGGAAATTTGGAGATAGACACACACAAAGGGGGAACATCTTGTGAATATGAAAGCAGAGCTCGGGGTGATGGTTTCACAGGCCAAGGAGCACCAGAGATTGGCAACAAATCAGCAGAAGCTAGGAGACAAGCGTGGACCAGCTTTTTCCTCATGGTCCCTGAGAAGGAACCGACTCTGCCAACACCTTGATCTCAGACTTGCCTCCACAGTTGTGAGAAAACAAATTTCTGTTCTTTAAGCCTACCAGCCTGGATTCCTTTGTTATGGCAGCCCTAGCAAACTAATAGATCTTTTGAAACCATCATGTAATCTAACACCCCCATGGGAGAGCATGCCTGTCTTCTTCTCTCTTGCCCCATAAGCATGTCTTTCTTTCCCTAGTTTGGATCACACATCTTTACCTCCTTCCAGCGTTCTTCTCCTACCTTGCCTTCAGATCCTTATCACCCTTTACCGACCCCATGATCCCATCATTCTCAGCCTCTCTGACGTCTGTTCTGGATCCCTTATTCCCAAGTCCCCGTAATTATTGCTCATCTGGCATCACCCCCTCCTGGATCAAACTCTGACTTGGGAGTTATCCTGTTCCTGCTGTAGGCTGAATGCAGGTGTCTTAAGGCCCTTCCCTTAGGCACTCAGAAGAAGCACTCGTGCAAGGAGCAGTGACGGCTGACACTCCCGCGGCCACAGTGTGCAAGAGTCAACTGTGGATGAGCGAGACTACGTCATAGCCCCCTTCACTCCTTTGTGACAACCATGGTGGGATCACCAAAACGACCCTCTGGGATTTGGGATAATTTGTTTCTTTTCTTGGCTTTGGTTCCCTTGATGAGGGAGTAAATAACTTACTCCTTTGCTCCTTTGATGAGGGAGTAAATAACTAGTTGAAAGAGGAGTTGAGGCTGGAAAGCTCTGGGTTGTAGAGATTGTTTGGACATGTTGTGGTCATGTGGCCTTATGGACGTTCCTTCACTTCTCTGAGCCTCATCTGTAAAACAGGAATAATAATTTATACCTCTAAGAGTTGTTATGAGGATTAAATAAGATAATAAGTATTCAGTTACTAAAAGCTATGTATGTACAAGATACTATCTTGCAAGAAAGTGTGAAAGTGTTAGTTGCTCAACTGTGTCCAACTCTTTGCGACCCCATGACCTGTAGCCCACCAGACTCCTCTGTCTGTGGAACTCTCCAGGCAAGAATCCTGGGGTGGGTGTCATTCCCTTTGCCCGGGGATCTTTTTGACCCAGGGATCAAACCCAGGTCTCCCAAACTGCAGGCAGATTCTTTATCATCTGAGCCACCAGGGAAGCCCATGCTTTTGAGCTCTTAGGACAGGATCTGGGTATACAGTAAAAACTTATAGTCGGGCAGAACAAGAGACATGCAACCTACAGAAATGTTTTGTTTCTTATTCAGATGTTTTGAGTAAAAGCCTAATGTATTAAATATACGTGATTAAGCATGACAAGTTGCAACAAAATATAAGAGTCCATTCAATTTTTAATAGTCTATGCTATATTTTATATTTTTTGAAATAAAAAGAAATCACTCTCAGTTGGAAATAGCTCTAATGAATTTTATATGGTGGTGCTTTGTTGTGGATTGTGCATATGCATGTATAGCTCATTGAGACCTTAATTCAAATAATTCACTCAACATTATGACACTCATCACCGCTTCTCAGACAGGGACAGTTATCCCTGCTAGGTAACATTTGGCAATGTCTGGAGATGTTTTGGTTGTTAGGACAGGACAGTTCCTAAAACAAAGAATTATCCAGCCCAAAACACTAACAGTGCTGAGGCTGAGAAATCCTGCGTTCTCTTTCTCTGTTTCTATCTCTCTTTGCATATATATATACATATACATATTTGCTTTATATATATACATATCTATTTTATACATATTTATGTAAATATACATATATGTTATGTCTAAAACAAATTCTGAGATTTCTATATAATATATAGCATATAAATATACATGACACATAAATGGACAGTCATCATAGAAACACAATGAAAGCAAGCTACCTAGTTAAAAAAAAAAAAACTTTTCCAAGGAGAACTACTAATGGGGAAAGGAGGTGGTAAGATTGAGATTCACCAGTGTGTCAGAGGAGTCTGCCGGTGGGGGCTGGGGATGACCAGGATGTCAGGATTCTGAGCAAGTCGGCCAACTTTCCAATCTGTCTGCCAAGAGCACAGCCCAGCTCTGCCTCAGCCGAGTCACCCATCTGTGAGCCCCAGCCGCTGGAGACAACAGTGTTGCTATCTCCACGTACAACTGGGCACAATGGCAGAGCAAGGCACACTGGCATTTTTGTTCGCAGTTGGCAAGTTCACAATTACAGCAATTGTTTCCGAAAGAGTGTTGAGTGCACGATTGCTTCGTGTCCTTAATGTCTGCAGTGTGCTGAGCATAAAAGGTTAGCTGGGGGAGGGGGCACAGAAGTTTGAAATATTCAAATGCATGCAGAATTATACAGGCTTAAAGACTCCATTTCGGAGGCTCCTTCCTGCATGGACACAATGTGTTAGATTCTACCAAGGACTCAAAATAATCCCTTGCTTCGAATTAGGAATTGAAAAGAGGTCCATTAATTCTTTCAGGCTACCAGGTGACCGTTTTGTTGTGGGCAAAAGGGAAAAAAAATATCAGAAATGACAGAGACTGGACTGGTGAAAGTCCCTCAGTCATCCAGCCACCTCTTTTTTTACACTGTGGCATCGCAGAGGCTGGCAGTCTTTCATTGTAAGTCCCACAGTTTATGCAGGCATGTTTGTTAATCGCAGTTTTATTCTAATATTTTTAGTTAAAATAAATATTTGGTGTTCTCTTATCAAAAGACTCACTCTGCCAAGTGAGTGGCACATACAAATCCTTGTATCTCCAGAGAACGGTATCAAGGTCTGGTCACCAAGACGCTGTTTTGTGTCGGGCTTCCAGGAGAAGTGAATCAGAGTAGTAGGCTGCTCAGTCCATGTGATTAATCAACAAATAGCTGAGGATTCAGGATTCAGCATGGAGCTAGGTGCTCTGAGATATACAGACATAGGTTATGGTTGCTGCTGCTGCTGCTGCTGCTAAGTTGCTTCAGTCGTGTCCGACTCTGTGTGACCCCATAGACAGCAGCCCACCAGGCTCCCCCGTCCCTGGGATTCTCCAGGCAAGAACACTGGAGTGGGTTGCCATATCCTTCTCCAATGCATGAAAGTGAAAAGTGAAAGTGAAGTCGCTCAGTCGTGTCCGACTCTTAGCGACCCCATGGACTGCAGCCCACCAGGCTCCTCCATCCATGGGACTCTCCAGGCGAGAGTACTGGAGTGGGGTGCCATTGCCTTCTCCAGGTTATGGTTATCTACAAATAAAAAGGGAAGTATAGATATACAAAGGAACATATCAAATATTTTTATTTTAGTGGGTTCAGAGGCAGTATTTACGGTGAAAGGCTATTCCTTAGGGAGTGGATCAAAAGACCGCAGCGGCCAGAAAACAGAATTTCAGGCTTTCAGGATATCATAATCTAGTTAGGGAGACAAGTTGATAGTAGCGAATTAATGATTGCCAAATAGTTTGGCCTTAATTATCAGTGAAATGTAAATTTATACAAGGAGAAAGATTGGCTTGAGCGAAAGGTTTACTTTGTGAAGCAGCTGAAAATAAGACGGGGTGAATAATTCATATTATGGAGAACTAGTCAAGTTAAGAAGTCTGAAATTTACACCACACGAACCGAGAAAGAAGCAACTCCCTTGAGCAAGGGAAGGACTGTCAATCAAGAGCCATAACAGCGCTGGGCACCCTGCCAGGGACTGGGGGCACCAAGATGCCTCGTGTGCGGTACTCCGTTTAATGGAACTCACAAGAAGCGTTTTAAGAGCCTGGTTCAGCTGCCCTCCACAGGATAGCCAGGAGTAGGGAGGGTCCAGAGCTATTGAGACCAGCCATGAGGCTGGGCAGGGGATGATGCGGGCCTGGGCCCGCTTGTCTCAGGACAGCAGAGGGAAAGTGAGTCTGGAAGGCGCTGAAGCACTCGGATCCTGGAAAGAGACTGAAGGAGTAGCAAGCTGCTGCTGCTGTTAAGTCGCTTCAGTCGTGTGGAGGGCTGGGGAAAAGGGTGGAGGCCCCAATCGCAATGGGGCGCTTGTAGAGGCAGCCAACTGGAATGCGGAAGTTTCAAGATACTGAAAGGGAGATAGTGGCAGGACGTCTATGATGAAATAAACAGTAGGAAGATGGAGCAAGATCGATCAGAATGGTTAAATTGTACAGAAAGTGAGGGAAGAGAGGGATCAGAGCCAAGCCTTGGGAGCGTCATCCCTGGAGTCGGGAGCTGGGAGGGGAGGGGCAGATCAAAAGTTGTTGAAAAGATCAAGAAGAAGTAGGAAAATGTAGTGTTGCTAGACCTAAGGGTGGAAAGAATTTGAAGGAGTGGGTTGCCAGGGTGGCCAAATGCCACAGAGAGGCTGAAGAGAATGAAAACCAAGATAAAGCCGTTCATTGTATAAGACTGCACTCTATAAAACAGCATGTGGGTTTTTTTGTTTTAAAATGAAATGAAAAGTATCAGATATTAATAAGCTCTGAAATCAAACATATATGCAAATGAACATCGTCAAGGTTTTAGTAACCTGCAGGACTGAGATAACAGCATCCTATAATCACACAGCATTTGTGTTTTTAGAGCATTTTCAAATACATTATTTCAACTGCCCTTTTACAACATTCCCGGGATGATTATATTAATAGCCTAAAAGGAATCTAATTTCCTCTTTTTCCTCATTTACTTGCTCAATTACAGTTTGCATTTGTATAGCTATCAGTACTACTGACAATGAGTAACTCTCCAGCAGCTTTTAAATTTTATTTTATTAAAAAAAAATTTTTTTTTTTTTTGGTTCTGCCACACGGCTTTCGGGATTTTAGTTCCCCAACCAGGGATGGAACCCAGGCCCATATTGGCAGTGTGGAGTCCTAATCACTGGACCCCCAGGAAATTCCCTCTCTAGGAACCTTGCTAACAAAATGAAATATGATGATAATGAGGATGAAGCCTCATGGGTAAAAATGTTGGCTAATAAGACCCAACATTTATACAGTGTAAGGTGAGTTCACGTATGTTATTTTATTTTACCTTTAACAATTCTGTGAGATGAGTTTCATTATCTCCATTTTATTTGTGTGGGCAACTTTTAAAAGTCCATGCCCAAAACAAATGTTCAACAGGGGTTGTGTGCTTAGTCATATCCGACTCTTTGAGACCCCATGGACCGTAGCACACCAGGCTCCTCTGTCCATGCGATTCTCCAGGCAAGAATATTGGAACTGACTGCCATGCCCTCCTCTAGGGGATCTTTCCAACCCAGGTCTCCCATTGCAGGCGAATTCTTTATCATCTGAGCCAGCAGGGAACAGGGGCTAACCTAGACCAAGTAAATGGACTTTTCGTAGTTAATAAACTTAAGCTCTGCTAAGAAAAATGAAGGCAATTTTATCAAAGAATAAGAAAAAAAATCTCAACGTAACAGGACACATCAATTAATGTATCCCTTTTCTATAAGCAGGCAGAACATAAAGCTGCTTACCTCATTTGAAAGTCTTGTAAATTTCTGTTAGTTAGAGCTTTTGTGATTGCAAGTGACAAGACCCACATTAAACTCATTTAGGGCAAAAAGTGGCAGGGGATTAACTGACTCAGTAATTGAAAAGTTGAAGGGCAGAAGTTCAGTCTAAAGGTTCAGACGTGGCTGGATCCGCGTGCAATTCAAGCTGAAAAAGAGCAAACTCAGAGTTTGAATGGGCTGTGTGTGCAAGTACCACCTAGGAGTGTGCATTATGCTTGTGTTGGGAAGTAGTGGGGGTAGGGTGGGCAGGGATCAGCCCTATCTCATGGCTGAGTCCCTTCACTGTTCACCTGCAACCATCATATTGTTAATCAGCCATCAGATCAGATCAGATCAGTCGCTCAGTCGTGTCCGACTCTTTGCGACCCCATGAACCACAGCACGCCAGGCCTCCCTGTCCATCACCAGCTCCCGGAGGTCACTCAGACTCGCATCCATCGAGTCAGTGATGCCATCCAGCCATCTCATCCTCTGTCGTCCCCTTCTCCTCCTGCCCTCAATCCCTCCCAGCATCAGAGTCTTCTCCAATGAGTCAACTCTTCGCATGAGGTGGCCAAAATACTGGAGTTTCAGCTTTAGCATCATTCCTTCTAAAGAAATTCCAGCATTGATCTCCTTCAGAATGGACTGGTTGGATCTTCTTGCAGTCCAAGGGACTCTCAAGAGTCTTCTCCAACACCACAGTTCAAAAGCATCAATTCTTCGGCGCTCAGCCTTCTTCACAGTCCAGCTCTCACATCCATACATGACCACAGGAAAGACCATAGCCTTGACTAGGCGAACCTTTGTTGGTAAAGTAATGTCTCTGCTTTTGAATATGCTATCTAGGTTGGTCATAACTTTCCTTCCAAGGAGCAAGCGTCTTTTAATTTCATGGCTGCAGTCACCATCTGCAGTGATTGTGGAGCCCAGAAAAACAAAGTCTGACACTGTTTCCACTGTTTCCCCATCTATTTCCCATGCAGTGATGGGACCAGATGCCATGATCTTCGTTTTCTGAATGTTGAGCTTTAAGCCAACCTTTTCACTCTCCACTTTCACTTTCATCAAGAGGCTTTTTAGCCCCTCTTCACTTTCTGCCATAAGAGTGGTGTCATCTGCATATCTGAGGTTATTGATATTTCCCTGATATAAAACTAAAAAGTTCAAAAGAAAAAAAAATGTTTTTAATTAAAAAAAAAAAATCAGCCCTACCTCGACTTAGAGCAGGAAGGGGTGGTTCTCCAGAGGAAAACCAAGGGGCCCCTAGCAGAAGAAGGAAGAATGGATCCTGGGTAGGCAGAATCAGCACATTCCCAAATTACTCCTTTTTTCAAATAGTGTTGCACCAGCTTTCTTGAAATTCTCCCTGTTTTTTTCTCACTGTTGAAGACTTTGGGACTCAGGAGTTACCTACAAGGATACAGATACTCTGGGGCACTAGACTCATGGGGTGGCCAAAAAATGCTTTAAAAAATTCATGCCTGAGCCTAACCTCTCAAATGAGGTCCAGACACTGGACCTCAACACCTCAAGCTTTGTCCACACAGTAAATGTCTGAAAGGAAAAAACAAACTATGCAGAGTTAAAAGCGGGAGATACCAGTTTATCATTTCACAGCTGTTCTTGCCTCCCTCTCCTCTGCCATGCTATTGAAGAAGCTCTCGGACAGAATGGGCTTCCCAGGGGGCTCAATGGTAAGGAGTCCGCCTGCTCAGGCAAGACATGCAAGAAACTAGGGTTCTAGCTCCTGGAGGAAGAAATGGCAACCCACCCCAGTACTCTTGCCTGGAGAATTCCATGGACAGAGGAGCCTGGCAGGCTGCAATCTGTGGAGTCGCAAAGAGCGGGGACACAACTGAGCGCACACTCAGGTTTGGGCAGAGTAGTTTTCCCATCAGTACTGTGGAACTGAATGCAGAGAATACAGCAGCCCCTACTGGTGGGAACCGGAGGCCCTCTGCAGTGAAAGTGCCCAGTCCTAACCACCGGACCGCCAGGGAGTTCCCTCCAAGGAACAGATTGGATTCCTACTCTCTGTGACTTACTGTCTCCAAGGGAACAAAAGTGGGAGAGGAAATGAGGAGTCACCGTGTGTGCTCAAACCACCGGACCGCCAGGGAGTTCCTTCCAAGGAACAGATTGGATTCCTATTCTCTGTGACTTACTGTCTCCAAGGGAACCAAAGTGGGAGAGGAAATGAGGAGTCAGGTGTGTGCTCAAGGACACTCCAGTCCAATAAAGGAGAAAGACGAGTCTGAGTGAGGGAATGGTGTGTGTGTGTGTGTGTGTGTGTGTGTGTGTGTGTGTGTGTGTGTGTGTGCTTAATAACTTTAAAATCTGGTAAGCAAAAAGAAGCCTGGCCCATTAGGAGACTTGAAAGTAGTCCTTTAGGGCTAGACGATATTGCCTAAGGGCAGACTGACCCGACTTAAGCTGGAGAAAAGAGCCAGGGGACATAAGGGCTAAGTTTATTTTCATTCAAGTGCTCTAAAGCAATGTTCTAAAGAGCATTTAAAGGGCTCCTCATGCGAAGAGTTGACTCATTGGAAAAGACTCTGATGCTGGGAGGGACTGACGGCAGGAAGAGAAGGGGACGACAGAGGATGAGATGGCTAATGACATCACCGACTCGATGGACGTGAGTTTGAGTGAACTCCGGGAGATGGTGATGGACAGGGATGCCTGGCGTGCTGCGATTCATGGGGTCGCAAAGAGTGGGACACAACTGAGCGAGTGAACTGAACTGAACAAGAAATGTTTATTACAGACCGGAATCCCATGCATTCTCTCATTTTGAGCTTGTACATTTTCTGTTTGTGAGTTGAAAAAAATTACATCTTTACATTGTATTTTAAAAATCAGTCCGAAAAATGACCCCAAAGCCTCCCGAAAACCACTGGGATCCGGAGCTCCCGTGCTGCAGTGTCGCGGCTCGGCCACAGGGGCGCAGTGCAGCTCAGCGGACGGCGGAAATCGGCTCTGACTGACGGATGGTCTGGGGGGCGGGGTTCCCGGGAATCCCTCCCCAGAGTAGCAAAGACGGTTCTTCTGGAACTGGAGCACCTTACCCTCGTTTGTACTTTTCCGGGCTTCCTTCCTCCAGCCTCTATCGACCTTCCCCGCCAAAAACAGAAACAAAATCAAAGCTCCTTATAGCGTGTGGAGTACAAAAATGTCTGTAAATTAACGGTCCCTGCAGCACTCGCTTGTATGGCCTCATCCCATACAAGCACTTGCCTTCTAAAAAAATTGGAAACAACCAAAATGTCCAACAGTCAGGCGCTGACGAAATGACTTGCAGTTTGTTTATAGAGAGAAATAGAGCGCAGCCTTTAAAAGGTAGGATAAATGATGAGAGATGTTAAGCGGAAAAAAAGAAAAAGCAAAATTCAAACACTGTATAATGATAGGCTAGTTTTACTAAAGTGCTTATATTATATGCATTAACATAAAATTAAAACCTGGAAGTTACCAGTGATAATCCTTGATGATAGAATTACTGTTGAGTTTTATTTTCTTCTTTATATTGTTTTGTAATTTATAAAATAATAAACGATGGTTTTATGCTTAGAAGAAAATTAGCAAGGGAAATCCCAATACAAAAAAGTAAATATCCACCCCCAAAGAATAATTTTGTAATTCTATCAGTTACTTGAGACTACGTTGGCTCATGGGACTGAGTCCGTGTTTGCTTCTTAACATTAGTGGAGTTTCCACTGATAAAGGCCAGGTGTTGAGAAGCACACTCATAAATCCTTGAAAGAATAATAAAACACAAGAACAAATTAGTAGTGATTATAAGTAATTGTTTATTTTCTTCTGAATACTTTTCTGTATTTTTCAAATTTTGTGTGGGAAGCATATACAGATTTTATTTAAAAAAAGAAAAAAACAAGCACAGACTGACAGGATGAAAAACACCGTTAAACGAGTAGGAAGGGAGAGACATATCTTCCAGTCACTTAGAGATAGATCTTCCTTCTCTTAACTTGTCAGGCGTCATTTGAGATAACCGTCATTCTTTTCATGCTACAATGACTTTTTTTAAAGGTTGTTTTTTTTTTTTTCAATGTGGACCATTTAAAAAGTCTTTATTGAGTTTGTTACAATATTGCTTCTGGTCTATATTTTGAAGTTTTGGCTGCAAGGCATGTGGAATCTTAGCTATGTGACCAGGGTTTGAACCCGTTAATCCCTGCATTGGAAGATAAAGTCTCAACCACTGGACCACCAGGGAAGTCCCCTAAGATGACTATTTTGATAAATACATCTCTCCAGTCATAAAAATTCACAAAGTTGAAAATTAAAAGCCTTTTCAAAATTACAAAAGCATAATGCAGTTTTTGTGAAAAAATAACTTGTTATTTCTTTGCTTAGAACTGTAAGTATTTTGTTTTATACTCTTCCAAATATGAAAACAGATTTTTAAAAAAATTTTAATTGGAGGCTAATTACTTTACAATATTATGGTGATTTTTGCCATACATTCACATGAATCAGCCTGAAAACAGATATTTTTTTAAACAAAGTGGGAACCTATTGCTTTCTGACCTGGTAAATTCATGTAACTACATATTGAACTTTCACAAATGTCATTCAATACATGATATTTGAAGTCTGGGCTGCATACTTATTTTAACATAAATGTGTATAATAATGTATTTAACCAGTTTCCTTTTGATAAACATCTATTGATTTTCTAGTTTTTAACCATTAATAACGATGAATTTAATATCTTTGTTCTTTTGTGTGTTTAACTATCTTTTCAGTAAAAATTGCTAGAACTGAACTGCTGAGTCAAAGACTTTTCAGCCCTTTGCCATTTGACACAAAGAGAGGGTGCTCCAATCTATACTTCAGATCAGATCAGATCAGTCGCTCAGTCGTGTCCGACTCTTTGCGACCCCATGAACCGCAGCACGCCAGGCCTCCCTGTCCATCACCAGCTCCCGGAGGTCACTCAGACTCACATCCATCGAGTCAGTGATGCCATCCAGCCATCTCATCCTCTGTCGTCCCCTTCTCCTCCTGCCCTCAATCCCTCCCAGCATCAGAGTCTTCTCCAATGAGTCAACTCTTCGCATGAGGTGGCCAAAATACTGGAGTTTCAGCTTTAGCATCATACCTTCTAAAGAAATTCCAGGATTGATCTCCTTCAGAATGGACTGGTTGGATCTTCTTGCAGTCCAAGGGACTCTCAAGAGTCTTCTCCAACACCACAGTTCAAAAGCATCAATTCTTCGGCGCTCAGCCTTCTTCACAGTCCAGCTCTCACATCCATACATGACCACAGGAAAGACCATAGCCTTGACTAGGCGAACCTTTGTTGGCAAAGTAATGTCTCTGCTTTTGAATATGCTATCTAGGTTGGTCATAACTTTCCTTCCAAGGAGCAAGCGTCTTTTAATTTCATGGCTGCAGTCACCATCTGCAGTGATTTTGGAGCCCAGAAAAATAAAGTCTGACACTGTTTCCACTGTTTCCGCATCTATTTCCCATGCAGTGATGGGACCAGATGCCATGATCTTCGTTTTCTGAATGTTGAGCTTTAAGCCAACCTTTTCACTCTCCACTTTCACTTTCATCAAGAGGCTTTTTAGCCCCTCTTCACTTTCTGCCATAAGAGTGGTGTCATCTGCATATCTGAGGTTATTGATATTTCTCCTGGCAATCTTGATTCCAACTTGTGTTTCTTCCAGTCCAGCATTTCTCATGATGTACTCTGCATACAAGTTAAATAAACATGGTGACAATATGCAGCCTTGACGTACTAGGTAGTAATTATTTTACATATTATAGTGTTATAATAAGCCTTATTTTATGCCTTCCTCAGCGATCAATGCAAAGAAACAGAGGAAAAGAACAGAATGGGAAAGACTAAAGATATCTTCAAGAAAATTAGAGATACCAAGGGAACATTTCATGCAAAGATGGGCTTGATAAAGGACAGAAATGGTATGGATCTAACAGAAGCAGAAAATATTAAGAAAAGGGGGCAAGAATACACAGAAGAACTGTACAAAAAAGATCTTCACGACCCAGATAATCACAGTGGTGCGATCACTCACCTAGAGCCAGACGTCCTGGAATGTGAAGTCAAGTTGGCCTTAGAAAGCATCACTACGAGCAAAGCTAGTGGAGGTGATGGAATTCCATTTGAGCTATTCCAAATCCTGAAAGATGATGCTGTGAAAGTGCTGCACTCAATATGCCAGCAAATTTGGAAAATTCAGCAGTGGCCACAGGACTGGAAAAGGTCAGTTTTCATTCCAATCCCAAAGAAAGACAATGCCAAAGAATGCTCAAACTACTGCACAATTGCACTCATCTCACACCCTAGTAAAGTAGTGCTCAAAATTCTCCAAGCCAGGTTTCAGCAATATGTGAATTGTGAACTTCCAGATGTTCAAGCTGGTTTTAGAAAAGGCAGAGGAACCAGAGATCAAATTGCCAACATCCGCTGGATCATGGAAAAAGCAAGAGAGTTCCAGAAAAACATCTATTTCTGCTTTATTGACTATGCCAAAGCCTTTGGCTGTGTGGATCACAATAAACTGGAAAATTCTGAAAGAGATGGGAATACCAGACCACCTGACCTGCCTCTTGAGAAACCTATATGCAAGTCAGGAAGCAACAGTTAGAACTGGTCATGGAACAACAGACTGGTTCCAAATAGGAAAAGGAGTATGTCAAGGCTGTATATTGTCACCTTGCTTATTTAACTTCTATGCAGAGTACATCATGAGAAACTCTGGGCTGGAAGGAGCACAAGCTGGAATCAAGATTGCTGGGAGAAATATCAATAATCTCAGATATGCAGATGATACCACCCTTATGGCAGAAAGTGAAGAGGAACTAAAAAGCCTCTTGATGAAAGTGAAAGTGGAGAGTGAAAAAGTTGGGTTAAAGCTCAACATTCAGAAAATGAAGATCATGGCATCTGGTCCCATCACTTCATGGCAAATAGATGGAGAAACAGTGGAAACTGTGTCAGACTTTGTTTTTGTGGGCTCCAAAATTACTGCAGATGGTGATTGCATCCATGAAATTAAAAGACACTTACTCCTTAGAAGGAAAGTTATGACCAACCTAGATGGCATATTCAAAAGCAGAAACATTACTTTGCCAGCAAAGGTCCATCTAGTCAAGGCTATGGTTTTTCCAGTAGTCATGTGAAAGTTAGACTGTGAAGAAAGCTGAGCGCCAAAGAATTGATGCTATTTAACTGTGGTGTTGGAGAAGACTCTTGAGAGTCCCTTGAACTGCAAGGAGATCCAACCAGTCCATCCTAAAGGAGATCAGTCCTGGGTGTTCATTGGAAGGACTGATGTGAAGCTAAAACTCCAGTACTTTGGCCACCTCACGCGAAGAGTTGACTCATCCCTCACTGGGAGGGATTGGGGCAGGAGGAGAAGGGGACGACAGAGGATGAGATGGCTGGATGGCATCACTGACTCGATGGACGTGAGTTTGAGTAAACTCCGGGAGTTGGTGATGGACAGGGAGGCCTGGCGTGCTGTGATTCATGGGGTTGCAAAGAGTCGGACACGACTGAGGGACGGAACTGAGCTGAACTGAATAAGCCTTAAAATCATATAGGCTGTCTTTCAACTTTGCGCTCCTTTTTCAAAGTCTTTTGCATTTCTGTTTAAATATTAGAACTATTTGTTAATTTCTACCCAAAAAAATCTTCCGGTGAATCTAGAGATCAATTTACAGAGAATCTCTGGTGGCTCAGGCAGTGAAGAATCCGCCTGCAATGTGGGAGACCCAGGTTCAATCCCTGGGTTGGGAAGATCCCCTGGAGGAGGGCATGGCAACCCACTCCAGTGTTCTTGCCTGGAGAATCCCATGGACAGAGAAGCCTGGCAGGCTACAGTTCATGGGGTCACACAGAGTTGGGCACGACCGAGCAACTAACACCCACTTTCACCAAAAAAAGAAATCTTCCAGGATTTTTACTGGGATGGCAGTGAATCTAGAAGTCAATTGAGGGACAATTGGTATAATTTACTTGATTGTAAATTTATGTTATTTTTTTTAATTGTTTTTTAGAGCTCTGTTAATTTTATAGGAAAATCGGTCAGAAAATATAGAAAATTCCCACATACTCTTTCCACTCCCCAGTTTCCCATGTTATTTACATTGTGGTACATTTGTTATAATTGATGAGTCAATATTGAAACATTATTATTAACTTTATTAACTCGAGTTTACAGCTTATGTTACATAGGATTCATTCTTTGTATTGTACATTCTTTGGTGATAGTTTAGTCACTAAGTTGGGTCTGACTCTTGGAACCCAATGGACTCTAGCCTGACAGGCTTCCTTGTCCATGGGATTTACCAGGCAAGAATACTGGAGTGGGTTGCCATTTCCTTCTCCTGGGGATCTTCCCATCCCAGGGATGGAATCCCGGTATCCTGCATTGCAGGTGGATTCTTTACTGAGCTACCAAGGAAGCACCATTGTACATTCTTTGAGTTTTAACAAGTATATAGTGATGTGTATCCCGCATTATAGGATCACAGAGATTAGTCTCACACTACTGGTTTTCGTGTATTGATCTTGTATCCTACAACCTTGCTAAAATCCTTGTTAGCGCTAGTGAATTTTTGTAGATTCTGTTGGATTTTCTACATAGATCATCACCTGGTCTGATAATAAGAGCAGTTTTATGTCTTCCGTTCCAGAATCTGTAGTGTGATGTTGGGAAGAAGTATTGATCCAGGCCTGGATCCTGATTTTAAGGGATAATGCATTCAGTCTGTCACAGTTCAGTAAGATGTTAACTGTAGATTTTTTCACAGATGCCCTCTGTGAAGCTGAGAAAGTTCCCTTGTTTACTAAAAAAATGGATGTCTGATTTTGTCAAATGCCTTTCTGCATCTGCCCAAATGATCTTATTTTTCTTTTTTCAGTTTAAGATGGTGAATTACACTGATTCATTTTCTGATGTTATGCTAATTATGCATTCCTGGGATAAACCACGTTTGGTCATGGATGATGCATTATCCTTTTTACTGCTGAATTTTTTTTTGTTTAGAATTTTTTGCATCTATGTATTTCTTAATTAATTAATGTATATGTTAAAGTTTTTTTGGCTGCGTTGTTGCTGCACATGGATCTTGGTTGTGGTATATGGGCTTCTCTCTAGTTGTGCCATGGGCTCAGAGCACGTGGTTCTGTAGCCATGGGATGAGGGCTCAGTAGTTGTGGTCCAAGAACTCAGTTGTCCCACGGCAGATGGGATATTAGTTCCCCAGCCAGGGTTGAAACCTACATCCCTGGCACAGGAAGGTGGATTCTTAACCACTGGACCACCAGGGGCAGATTCTTAACCACTGGATCACCAGGGAAGTCCCTGCATCCATATTCATGGGTGAAACTGAGCTACAGTTTCCTTGTAACGTGTTTGTTTGTCTTGTTTTGGTTTGAGGAGAATGCTGGCCTCATGGAGTGAATCAGAAAGTAAATTTAAGTTTTCTGGAAAGTTTGTCTTCAGTTGATATTGTTTCTTCCTTCCATGTTTGGTAAAGCCATCTGGGCCTCCAGTTTCCTTTTGGGGAAGGTTCTTAGCTAGAAATTCAATTTTGGAAATAGATGTATAGGGTTGTTTAAGTTGCCTCATAGTTCTTGTGGAGTGAGCTTTGGTAGTTTGTGCCTTTCGAGTAATTTTTCTCTCGTTCACGTGGTTTCCCCACGTGCCTGCGCTGCAGCGTTGCTGTTGTTTAGTGGCTCAGTCGTGTCCAACTCTTTGTGACCCCGTGGACTGTAGCCCGCCAGGCTCCTCTGTCCATGGGGTTTCCCAGGCAAGAATACTGGAGCGGGTTGCCCTTTCCTTCTCCAGGGAATCTTTCCAACCCGAGGAACCCACATCTCCTGAGTCTCCTGTATTGGCAGGCAGATTCTTTATCACTGAGCCACCAGGAAGCCCGTACTAATCAATACTGTCTTGGAAACTCCGCTGCGTCCCTCTGTGTATCTCCAGGGCTCTGTCTCTGTCCAGGTCTTTCTTCTCTGGTGCTCTGGCCAGTGACTGCTAACCTTGTTACTTTGCTTGGACGGTCAGTTCCATCTCAGTTCTGGGAGGCTGTTGAGCACTGCTTGCGCCCACTGCCTCCTCCCTGGCCCTGTCCTCTGCCCCGCGCAGTGGCCTAGAATCTCTTCCAAAGCTGTGCAGCACAGCAGGCGTGGGCTTCCATCCCTTGTTTCCTGTGTTCCAAGGGCCATTTTACTTCATTGCCTAGTGTCCATTGCCTTGGAAATTCATGCTAAATTTTACCTTTTTTCTTTCTTTGGGGACTTTTGGGTAAGAGAATAAATGAAGTCCCTTTTATTCCATCTTGTGTGGAAACAGAAGCCCCTTGGGTGTTTTTTAGTATCTTCAAAGCAAAGCTTGCCCTTTAAAAAAAAAAAAAAAAACTTGGCTGCACCAGATCTTACTTTCCGCACAAAGGGGCTCTCCAGTCTTTGTTGAAGCACCCAGGGTCTTCAGTTGCGGCATGTGGGATCTAGTTCCCTGACCAGGGGTTGAACTCAGGCCCCCTGCATTGAGAGGGCGAGTCTTAGCCACTGGGCCCAGAGAAGTCCAAGTTTGCCCTTTTGCTGCTAAGTCGCTTCAGTCGTGTCCAACTCTGTGCAACCCCATAGACAGCAGCCCACCAGGCTCCCCCGTCCCTGGGATTCTCCAGGCAAGAACACTGGAGTGGGCTGCCATTTCCCTCTCCAGTGCATGAAAGTGAAAAGTGAAAGTGAAGTCGCTCAGTCGTGTCCGACTCTTAGCGACCCCATGGATAGCGGCCCACCAGGGACCTTGTCCATGGGATTTTCCAGGCAAGAGTACTGGGGTGGGGTGCCATTGCCCTTTTAATGGTCTCCAAATTCTTAATTTACATTTAGCAGAGGCTTCATATCTTTGAACAACAATACATTCTTTGAGAATTGCTTTTTTCAGAAAAAAAGATAATTCTGAATTAGTCCTTATTACTTACTCTATGAAAGTTCTGTAAGCTGTAAAGCTCTAAACAGTTATTAAGTATTTTTATTGTTTGGTAGTCCATGCTAGACAAAGCTTTATATATATTTTAGGCTTAGATTGTTCTCTTGCTTCCACAGAAGATTTTGAGGCAACTAAGTAATGAAATTCAGGAAAACAGTATTATGGAATGCTTAATTTTGCTAACTTAATTATATTTAATAAGTTAAAATTTCTAGCTTAATGATGAGTCATTACACATGAGGATCCTGGAAAGGGCTATTTCAAAAGTTTATATTAGGGAAGGCTTTCTCTTAATATCTTGACTTTACAAGTTCTAGAACTTTAGGAAATGTTTAAAGGAAAGGTAGCGAAAATTATAGTAATTAATGAACATTAAGGACAAAAATTAAAATACCCATTCAGAGCTGCAAATACAAAACTGTACCTCTTATCATGACATGAATTGAATTTGCTCTAGTGAACACTGAAACCTATCAAGTTCAATTATTTTTATAAATGATTAAATAATTATGCATTTCCAAAAATGATGGAATCTCAATAAGTGCTTTCGGAGCTTTGAACTCTACTCAGTTTTTTTTTAAATAACTGGTAGTAGCTTAGTGAATAGTTTGGCAAGCTCTTAAAACTTTTTTCACTCGTGGTGGATATTTTAAATGTATTATAAAAATGGGAAGAAGAATAAACATACAAGAGCCTTAAGATAAAGGTTAAGCTAGTGAGAAGAATCTCTGTTTCCAGAGAAATGCATTTGCCCATTCTGCTGCTATTTGGCAGACTAGCCAACCAATCAGTCAAAAAAATTAACAATTACCTCTTTCAAGACCACCTTATTAGTATTCACAGGTATCTGTCTCCAAGGCTTTAGAGATAATTAAATTAGCTGTGAATCATCACTTGAGACAAATTCTATTCTCTTCATGATAAAAGAGGAAATAAAACTAGCCGTTTGATGGATGAACATTACTACAATGTATTCTAAAAGGGCAAGTTCGCAAGTCATCATGAACAAACTCAATCAAATATGGTGAAGGAACTGAGACTCTGAATCAAATCCTATTCTGCATTTTGAGTCATCCAATTTTGATTCGTGCAGATACCACGCCCTTTCAAATGCAGAAATCAGTGAGCAGTGTCGCTAGGGCTCTTGACAGCTTTCTGGTTAAAAAGTTGCAGGCTCTTAAACTGCAACTATCAGGAACTTTCTACCTGACTTGAATAGAACTACAAGACTGAAGTTTCCTGTAAGAAAATAAGTGATTACTGACTGCTCTGTCAATTTGGAGACTTCTGGGTTCAAAGAGAGGAAGCACAGTGTCTTTCTTCCATGGGAAATCATCACATCAGGCATCGAGATTGTTCTAATCTTCTACTTCTTGTAGACAACTGCGTCCTGCTGCAGCTACCAGGATGCTAACCACGGTGAATTAGTTTTTAGGAGGGAAACTTTAATCTTTCCTTTAAAAAATTCAGTCCTGAAAGCTCTATCACATGCTGGGGGCATGGATGAATCTGGAAGATTTTATCCTGAGTGAAATAAGCCAGACACTATATGAGATTCCTGGGCTTCCCTGGTGGCTCAGTGGTAAAGAACCCACCTGCCAGTGCAGGAGATTCGGATTCAATCCCTGGGTCGGGAAGATCCCCTGGAGGAGGGCATGGCGACCCACTCCAGTTTTCTTGCCTTGGAAATCCCATGGCCAGAGGAGCCTTGCAGGCTACAGTCCATGGGGTCACAAAGAGTCAGACATGACTGAGCGACTAAACAGCAATAACAACATATGAGGTTCCTAGAGAAGTAAAATCCATAGAGACTGAAAACAGAAAAGAGGTTGCCAGGGACTGGGGGAGGTAAGGATTGTTTTTTTAAACTAATATAGATTTTAATTTTGCAAGATGAAAGGAGTTTTGGTGATTGCTTGCACAACAGTGTGACTATCTGTAACCCTATTGAGCTGTAAATGTAACAGTGGTTAAGATGGGAAATTTTATGTCTTGTGTTTTACCACAATTTAAAATCAAAGAAGCAAATAAATCTTCAGTAACTTCTCACTGCCAATAACAACAATTCCCAGATTTTTTTTTTTTTTTAATCAAGGCACATATAGAAATGATCCTTAACACACTAAGGTGAATAAGACAAGTCATTCAAGGTTAGAGGTGACGACCAGCGGGGGTCTCTGGCCTTGTCAAGCTCCATTTGTTTGCCCAAAAGTCTGAAAGGATCAATAGCCTGACACTTCAGTAACCCATTCACAGACCCCTAGTTAAGAATATTTTAAAACAAAAAAAGCAGTGTATTGACATACATCTAGGTGTGTGTGTGCTAAGTCACTTCAGTCCTGTCTGACTCTTTGCAACTCTGTGGACAGTAGCATGCCAGACTCTCTTGTCCATGGGATTCTCTAGATATGAATACGGGAGTGAGTTGCCATGCCCTCCTCCAGGGGATCTTCCTGACCCACGGATCGAACCCATATCTTTTACAACTCCTGCATTGGCAGACAGGCTCTTTGGCTCTAGCACCACTGGGAAGCCCCATATATCAAGGTATTGACTTATATATCCTATAGGCCAAATGCTTTGAGGGGTGCAGACAATATTGTTGGACCTGTGCTCATCTACCATTTGACTCTGCATCTCACTGGATGTCAGCTCCATTTTTCAGAAATGCTGCCTCTTTAAGCCACAGATTTTCAATCAGAAGTAGAACTTTAGCATCTCCAGTCTAGACATTTTTGTACCTCCCTCCTGATATCAGGCAGAGTTTCTCTAGGAAAATGGTTCTCAGCTGTGGTCCCATGCTCCTTCTCAAGCTTTCATGTGTTTACAAAACACCAGAGATCTTGTTGAAATGTTTCAGGTTCCCTAGGTTTCCAGTGGGTCCAGCCTTTTACATCTCTGGCAATCTCTCCAATGTTGACGCTGCTGATCCAAAGGTCACACTTTGAGTATCAGGGCATTAGGGGATGTTCAGAAATGAATGGGAGCATTTTTGGTTGTCATGTGACTGGGAACACTCCTGGCAACACACTCTGTTGGGGAGCAGGGATGTTCAGCTTATTGCAATGTGCAGGAGAGTTCTATGTGATGAAGAATTATCCCACCCAAGATACCAGTAGCTCCTTTGGATATATAAGCATGCTTTCAGACCTGATAGGATCCATGCCTAGTGGCATCCTAAATATTAATACTTAGGATAAAAGTCACTAAAGGTTACATAAGACTATATCCAATGTGACACTCAAGAAAAGTTAAAACTACAGAAAAGGTTTAAAAGTCATTATTTAGTGTTTTTTTTTTTTCTTTTGGGGGTTAAAAAAATACCATTAAAATTTTAGCATCTATTTTTTCATATGCTTAGAGTGGAAGTCAACCTGATATTAAATCCTGGTTTTAATCTAAAAAAAGTGTTGAGGAGCCAGATTCCTCCTCCAAATTTTATGTTGTGGTTCACACTTCAGTGATACAAGTAAAAATGCCTGTATGTATGGCTAGAGCAGGTGCTATGAGGTATTTAGATAAGATGAGGATTCTCTACAGCGGGAAGCATGCCAACTGTAGATTAGATTCCATCTTCACTGCACCCTTTTCTCTCATTCTCGCCTCAATTTTTGTTAGATGTTTGGATGCACGAGTCATTTTACTGGTTTCTGAATCTTAAGCCAGAATAGTGTCCTGAGAGTAGTTGTAATATGAAGGAAGAAGGCTGTAGTCCTAGACAGACTGGATTCCAATCCTGCCTCAGCCAGACACTTTGTTGTGTGACCTTGAACAATTACTTAACTTCTTATATTCTCAGCTGTGAAATTGGATAAAACTGGCACCTACTTCCTGGGTTTTTATGCATAATTAATAAATGAAAAACATTTAAAATAATGCCACAGTCTGGTCAGCATTCAATAGATGTTTATTACTACTAAAATCCGTTTGAGCTTGTTAAAGGGTATGTTTTTCTGGCACAGTGTAGGAAGACAAAGGACCATACAGTTCAGAGAACGAGTACAGGAACGTTATTGTGAAGTGGCTCCAGATAAGTTAATCGAAGTGTTTCTATCCCACCAAATGCTATTAAATAGTTTAGACCAGTGTTTCTCACTTTCGAGTGTATCAGAATCACCTGAAGGGTTTGTTAAGCCATAGATGCTGGGTCTACCCTCTAAATTTCTGACTCACTAGGTGAGAGGTGAGGTCCTAGAATTTGCATTGGAATAGGTTCCCAGGTGATGCTGGCATTGCTGGTCCGTGCCCACACTTTGAGAATCACTGATTTAGATTAGGGTTTCTCAGCCTTGGAATTAGTTATGTGTTAGCCCAGGTAGTTCCTCGTCATGGGCTGTCCTGTGCATTGAAGGATGTCTAGCTGCATCCCTGGCCTCTAGCCACCTGATGCCAGTAGCTCTTCTTCCTCCTCCCTCATGTTTATGAAAACCAAAAACTTCTCCGCAAATGTCCCCTGGGGAGGCAAAATTGCCTCCTGCTGAGAACCACTGGTTTAGAAGAGTGAACTAGTAACATGAACCAATTTTAAAAATCAGTCTATAGTTTAGCGAAGAAGGCAATGGCAGCCCACTCCAGTACTCTTGCCTGGAAAATCCTATGGACGGAGGAGCCTGGTAGGCTGCAGTCCATGGGTTCGCAAAGAGTCGGACACGACTGAGGCGACTTAGCAGCAGCAGCAGCTATGTTTTAAAAAGCAGGTTGCAAAGAAGACTTCCAGAAGTATGCATCCATTAATATAAAATTTGGAGATATACAAAACAATGTATTTTTTTAAATACGAAAGTATGTATTATAACTATGCCAAAGCCTTTGACTGTGTAGATCACAATAAACTATGGAAAATTCTGAAAGAGATGGGAATACCAGACCACCTGATCTGCCTCTTGAGAAATCTGTATGCAGGTCAGGAAGCAACAGTTAGAACTGGTCATGGAACAACAGACTGGTTCCAAATAGGAAAAGGAGTACGTCAAGGCTGCATATTGTCACCATGTTTATTTAACTTATATGCAGAGTACATCATGAGAAATGCTGGACTGGAAGAAACACAAGTTGGAATCAAGATTGCCGGGAGAAATATCAATAACCTCAGATATGCAGATGACACGACTCTTATGGCAGAAAGTGAAGAGGGGCTAAAAAGGCTCTTGATAAAAGTGAAAGTGGAGAGTGAAAAGGTTGGCTTAAAGCTCAACATTCAGAAAACGAAGATCATGGCATCTGGTCCCATCACTACATGGGAAATAGATGGGGAAACAGTGGAAACAGTGTCAGACTTTGTTTTTCTGGGCTCCAAAATCACTGCAGATGGTGAATGCAGCCATGAAATTAAAAGACACTTACTCCTTGGAAGGAAAGTTATGACTAACCTAGATAGCATATTCAAAAGCAGAGACATTACTTTACCAACAAAGGTTCGCCTAGTCAAGGCTATGGTCTTTCCTGTGGTCATGTATGGATGTGAGAGCTGGACTGTGAAGAAGGCTGAGCGCCGAAGAATTGATGCTTTTGAACTGTGGTGTTGGAGAAGACTCTTGAGAGTCCCTTGGACTGCAAGAAGATCCAACCAGTCCATTCTGAAGGAGATCAATCCTGGAATTTCTTTGGAGGGAATGATGCTAAAGCTGAAACTCCAGTATTTTGGCCACCTCATGCGAAGAGTTGACTCATTGGAGAAGACTCTGATGCTGGGAGGGATTGAGGGCAGGAGGAGAAGGGGACGACAGAGGATGAGATGGCTGGATGGCATCACTGACTTGATGGGTGTGAGTCTGGGTGACCTCCGGGAGCTGGTGATGGACAGGGAGGCCTGGCGTGCTGCGGTTCATGGGGTCGCAAAGAGTCGGACACGACTGAGCGACTGATCTGATCTGATCTGATGTATTATAAGTGTCGAAAACATGAAATGGAAGGACACAGCAAAATCATACAATAGTCTCTTTGGGGAGAGAGGAAAGGACATGGGCCTGGGGCTGGGTGTTCTGTGACAGTCAAATGTTTTATTAAGTGTTAATTATGAGCCATAGGTATGTGGATATTTATTATACTAGTCTCTGTAGTTTACTATATTTAGAACATTCTTTCCAAATAAAACACGCACACACATATTTAATGAATAAAAGAACCATTTACATTACTATTTGTGTTACTCATATACTGATTGAACTATTGGTTTTAGAGTCAGAAAGACTAGAGTTCAAATCCTAATTCCACCACTGATGAGTTTCTGATCTCTGGAAACTTCAATTTTCTCATTTATAAGGTAGAGATGACCCTGATATGATTGTCTTTATAAGCATTGACCGAAATAATGCATTTATTGTGTGAGGTCCTGCGAGAAGCAGGACTCAACATGCAAGGATTATTTTTTTAGTTTTCTTTCTATGAGAAAAGATAGAGAGAGAGCTGGGAAGACTAGGGAGAGAGGTCAGACACGATGCCCAGTCTGATGGTGAGTAAGGCAGAGAAGGAAGACAGGTTGATGGAAGTGTCCTAGACTACCACGCAGGCTACGTAAGGTTTGGTAAGGCAGCTGGGGAGGCCTCCAGCCAGTTTGTGGCCTGTTAGAGGAAGTCAGGCATCTCCATGACTAGGCTTGCCTTTGGATCTCTAACTGCTCAGGCGTGAACTGGGAACAGCCTGGAGAAGTTGGGCCCAAACAAGACATCATTTCCGAGCCCCATAACTGATCAGTGTGGTTGGAGATCTGCGAGGAGCACCTGGGCCGCCACAAATGCAGAGCGTCATACAGAGCAGACGGTGAGCACACAATAAATAGTAGTTGCTAGTAACAACAGAGCATGCGTGCTAAGTCACTTCAGTCGGGTCCGACTCTGAAACCCTATGGACCGCGGCCTGCCAGGCTCCTCTGTCCACGGGATTCTCCAGGCAAGAATACTGGAGACGGTTGCTGTGCCCTCCTCTAGGGGATCTTTCTGACCCAAGAATCGAATCTGAGCCTCTTAAGCTTCCCACATTGGCCAGTGGGTTCTTAACCACTAATGCCACCTCGGAAGTCCATTAACAATACTAATATACTGCAGTGCTAATATACTAATAATGATATTCTTTTGAGTCTGCTGTGTACTCAAAACATAAATGAGCACCTTTCCCAGTCTGTTTATCCATTCATCAGATGATGGATGTTTGAGTCGCTTCCAGCCTTTTGGTGCTTTTGGACAGTGCTCCTGTGGCAATAGGCATACAAATACCTTTTTGAGAGCCTGCTTTCAATTCTTTTGAGTCTGTACACAGATGTGGATTGCCAAATCATACGATGTTTAATTTTTTGAGGAACCACCAAACTTTTTCACAGCAGCCATACCATTTTACATTCCTATCAACAGTTTACGTGCTCCAATTTTTCCACATCCTCGCCAGTATGTTATTTTCTTTAAAAAAATGTTTTTATAGTAGCTATCCTAACGAGGTGAGGTGGTATTTTGTCGTGGTTTTGATTTGCATTTCCCTAATGATTAGTGATGTTGAGCTTCTTTTCATGTGTTTGTTGGTTGCTTGAACATCTTTTTTGGAGAAATGTCTAACTAAGTTCTTGGCCCATTTTTTAATAATCAGGTTGTTTTTCTGTTAAGTTAGAGCAATTCTTTTTTGTTTTTAATTATTTTATTTGTTTATGGCTGTGTGAGTTCCTTGTTGCTGCATGGGCTTTTCTGTGGTCGTGGTGAGCAGGGGCTGCTCTCTAGTTGTGTCTGTGGGCTTCTTACTGTGGTGGCTTCTCCTGTTGCAGAGCACAGGCTCTAGGGTGCTCGGGCTTCAGTGGTTGCAGCACGTGGCTCAGTAGCTGTGGCTCCCGGGCTCTAGAGCACAGGCCCCCGGGCTTAGCTGCTTCGAGGCATGTGCGATCTTCCTGGACCAGGGATTGAACCCAAGTCTCCTGCACTGGCAGGTGGATTCTTCACTAAGCCACCAGGGAAATGGTTTTTCCTTTTCCACACGCTTGACTAATGAGAGAGGCCAGGATCAAAAGGCCTGGGAGCTGGGAGTCCTCAGCCACAGTTCTGTCTCTGCCATCAAAAGCTCTGGGGCCTCTGGCCAGCACCTGCTGCTCCCTCAGTCGTGTCCAACTCTTTGTGACCCCGTGGACTGTAGCCCACCAGGCTCCTCTGTCCATGGGATTTCCCAGGCAAGAGTACTGGAGGGGGTTGCCATTTCTTTCTCCATAGAGCAGTTCCTTTTTATAGTCTGGATATTAACCCTTTATCAGGTATATAATTTGTAAATATTTTCTCTCATTCTGTAGGTTGCTTGTTGTTTGGGCTGTGTTGTGCCACTCGTGAGCTTTTAGTTCCCTGACCAGTGGTTGAACCCGGTCCCTCGGCAATGAAAGTATAGAGTCCTAATCCTCGGACTATCTGGGAATTCCCTGTAGGTTGCCTTTCACTCTGTTGATTGTGTCCTTTGATGCACAGAAGTTTTAAATTTTGCTGTAGTCCAGCTTATCTATTTTCACTTTGCTCCCTGTGCTTCTGGTATCGTATCCAAGAAATCATTGCCAAATCCAATATCATGAAGCTTTTGTCATATTTTTTAAATTAATTTTTATTGGACTATCATTGCTTTACATGTTGTATTAGTTTCTACTGTACAGTAAAGTAAATCAGCTTTATGTATACATATAATTAGTTAATGTTAGTTGCTCAGTCCTGTCCAACTCTTTGTGACCTCATGGACTGTAGCCCACCAGGCTCCTCATGGACTGTAGTCCATGGGATTCTCAAGGCAAGAGTACTGGAGTGGGTTGCTATTCCCTTCTCCAGGGGGTCTTCCTGACCCAGGGATAGAACCCAGGCCTCCTGCATTGCTGGCAGATTCTTTACTCTCTGAGCCGACAGGGAAGCCCCATGTATACATACATCCTCTCTTTTTTATGTTTCCTTCCCATTTAGATCACCACAGATCACGCAGTAGGGTTCCCTGAGCTATACGGTAGGTTCTCATTACTTATCTATTTTATACATAGAATCAATAGTCTATGTATGCTAATCCCAATCATCTTATTTTTTAAAAGTATTTTCGCTTTTATGTTTAGGTGGGGTTTTTTTGGTCAGTTTTGAATTAATTTTTCATAGCCCCTGAAGATTTTTGAATAAATGAAGTGATGTGAAATGGTTGTGAGCTAAGGATTTAGAAGTGGATAATAATCACGAATAGGAACCTCATGCATGTCCTCAGATCCTATGTTTCATGGTAGTCACACTAAATATAATCCTCTCTGTAAAAAGGACTTGATAAACTTGAACAGTGGTTCTCAACCTTGACTGCCCTGGACTTAGGTGGAGAAGCTTTAAAAAATAGTGATATCTGGTTTCCATCCTAGAGATTTTTATTTAATTGTTCTGGAATACAGCCTGGGCATTCACTGTTAGTTTTAAAAGCTCCCCAGGTGATTCTAATATGCAACAAAGACCAGAACGACTGTGCTAGAGAGAGTTCCAACCGTACAAAATTAAGCAACAGTTCACTGTGTGATCATCGCTGTTTATTTGCTTTACTCGTTATAATAAAAGACAGCTTGTAGATTTAAGAAAAGGGAGAGAAAAGCATGCATCCCAGTGTTTCTAAGTCAATGTATTGCCTTCTCCAATATTTAGTGATGTTAGAAGGGAATCCAGCTTCATGGATTTAAAAATTTTAAAGAGCTCTTTAATGATGACTATGCTATTATTTTTATAATTGTATCTTATGCCTCTTTGATAAGCAATGGCAATTATTTTCTCCTAAAAGCATCATATGTTGACTCCATGAAACACATTCAAAAGGAAAAATAATTGCAAATATGCTGCTGCTAAGTCACTTCAGTCGTGTCCAACTCTGTGCAACCCCATAGATGGCAGCCCACCAGGCTCCCCCGTCCCTGGGATTCTCCAGGCAAGAACACTGGAGTGGGTTGCCATCTCTTTCTCCAATGCATGAAAGTGAAAAGTGAAAGTGAAGTCGCTCAGTCTTGTCCGACTCTTAGCGACCCCATGGACTGCAGCCCACCAGGCTCCTCCATCCATGGGATTTTCCAGGCAAGAGTACGGGAGTGGGGGCGACCCCATGGACTGCAGCCCACCAGGCTCCTCCATCCATGGGATTTTCCAGGCAAGAGTACTGGAGTGGGGGCGACCCCATGGACTGCAGCCCACCAGGCTCCTCCATCCATGGGATTTTCCAGGCAAGAGTACTGGAGTGGGGTGCCGTTGCCTTCTCCAGCAAATATGCTGAAGAACTGTAAATAAGCCTAGAATAAAAAAATGGAACTCTTTATAGATTGCTGAACTGAATATTCAGGCTACAGATAAAAGCCCCTTATTTTTTTTTTTAAACTACTTAGCTTTGGAAATTTCACTGTTCATCAGTTATAGTTTCAGAAATTCTGGGAAACTGAAACTGAAATCCATTGTCAAAGACTGTGGACACAGAAGTCTGGAGGGAGGTGTGGGGAAGCAGAGGAGGAAGGGAGGGATAAGAAGGGTTGCGTGTTTTTATGTCTTGGAATTAAGCCCTGATGACTGAGACATTGAGCAGTGAACAGAACATGCTTAGATCAAGGATTATTTTGATAGCAAAGCATCATACATGCCTTTCTTTACACTAGATTTTATAGTTTTCACTTTGCAAAATCATAGCTAAACTGCAGGTGGCAAAATCCCATGGCTATTTAGAATTAGAGGAATGTAAATTAGGTATGATGAAGCATTGCCCTTTAACTATTTCCCCCTGTGTTTTACACCAGCCGTTCTCAAACCTGAGTATGCATCAGAATCACCTGGCAGGCTTGTTAAATCACAAACTGTGGGCCCTGACAACCTTCTAGTTGGTAGCTCTAGGACAGGGCTAAATATTTCCATTTCTAACAAGTTCACAGTGGTACTGATGCTGCTCTGGGAGGGGAGGACACGCATCTTGTGAAGCACTGTTTTATACTGGTACTACCTGGGCACAGGTGTCTCCTACTGATCCTCATTCTTGAGTTTTCAATACATCTTTCAAACTGATGTTTGTATTTGAACAAAGGATTTCTTTAAAAAAAAAAAAATGCTTGTCTGGGACTTCCCTGGTGGTCCTGTGGTTAAGACTTTGAGCTCCTAATGCAAGAGGCTGGGGTTTGATCCCTGGTTGGGGAACTAGATCCCACATGCCACAGAGTACACCAAAAAATAAATAAATAATGCTTTTCTCTGAACATGGTTTCAATCTAATATCTGCTTTTATTTTTCAACTGAATTAAAAAAAGGCTACTGAATAATTCCCAGGATGCACATATTTGGATATATGGCTGGGTTCTAATGTGCATTCCCATAATTATTCATACGGATGCATTTGATTTGTAAACAATAATCCTTTTTCTAACTACAACAATGGATTGTACTGTCATGTCACCTTTCCAAAATCTGGATGATCAGAGGTTTGAATTACAGGAGAGGGAATTAAAGTAGGAAATAAGGGCTAATGGCACAGAAGGTCTGAATTTGTCTCTCCAAAATTCTTAAGTTGAAACCTAATTCCTAGCGTGATGCTGTTAGGAGTGGAGCCTTTGAGAGCTGATTGCATCATGACCTCATGACGGTGGAAACCCCCCGCCCTGAGAACGGAGAGCACTCTTAAAAAAGGCCTGGGAGCACTCTCTTGCCTCCTCCACCACAAGAAGATGTGATGATGCGTCTGCAACCCAGAAGCAGGCCCACCCCCTACTATTCCACCCTGATCTCAAATTTGCAGCCTCCAGAACCGCAAGAAATAGATTTCTGTTGTTTTAAGTCCCTCGGTCTATGGTTATTTTGTTGCAGCAACCTGAATGGACTAAGAGCAAGGCAGATTGTACTAGAATAACTGGTGGATTTCAATTATTCATGCAATTGCATTCTATGAATAATCAAGAGTTCACTGCGGCTATAATTTTCTGTTGAAATTTTTCTTTTTAAAAGCTCCACATACCAGCTTAATTATAATCTCTCTCTGCCTACTCAGAGAAAGTTCTTGAAACTGGCAGTAGGTTTCCTAAGTATCTGAGAGTTTACCACGTCATTTGGTTGCCTAGAACTGAGGATAAAACATCCAGTGTAAAATGTATGTAGTAGGGTTAAAGAGAATGCAGTTTGTGAGATCTAAAAGATAAATGGCAAGCATTCTCAAGACTGTAACAGTAGACAAATTTAAAAACAAAATGGGTAGATAACTTGGAAAATGCTGGTTTTTCCTCTATTTTTAAGAAAAAGGTTATTACCAGTTACAATGGGTAGCTCCTGTGAAGAGAGGAGAAAACAGCCCTTCACATGTCATGAAAGGTTGAAGAATGTGTTTAAACAAAAGACTGGTGCTTGCTTCAGCAGCATATATACTAAAATTGGAACAATGTAGAGATCAGCATGACCTCTGTGCAAGGATGACACACAAATTTGTCAAATGTCCCACATTTTTCAAAAAGAGAAAGACATACCATGTGATACACTTCTATGTGGAATCTAAAATAGGACACAGATGAACTTGATGAAACAGAAACAGGCTTACCGATAGAGAACAGAACTGTGGTTGCTAAGTGGGGGTAGGGGAGGAATGGGTTGGGAATTTGGGATTAACAGATGCAAACTCTTAGTGTAGGGGGGATAAGACAACAAGGTCCTACTGTGCATAGCACAGGGAACTGTATTCAATAGCCTGTGGATAAACCATGTCGGAAAAGCATATGAAAAAGAATGTATATGTCTGTGTAACTGAATCACTTTGCTATGCACCAGAAACTAACACAAGATTATAAATCAGCTTTAATTCAGTTAAAAATACACATTATGTATTTATTTTAGAAGTGGGAATCTGTACCTTTGGACCCCTTTCACTCGTTTCTCCCACCTCCAAACCTCACTTTTAGTAACTCCCAATCTTTTCTCTGTAACTTTGAGTTCTGTTTTTTTTTTTTGGGGGGGAGGGGGTTTGTTTTATATATTCTACACATAAATAAGAATCATACAGCATCTGTCTTTCTCTGTTTCACTTAGTATAATGCCCGTGCTGCTGCTGCTACTGCTAAGTCGCCTCAGTCGTATCTGACTCTGTGCGACCCCATAGACGGCAGCCCACCAGCCTCCAACGTCCCTGGGATTCTCCAGGCAAGAACACTGGAGTGGGTTGCCATTGCCTTCTCCATTGTGTGAAAGTGAAAAGTGAAAGTGAAGTCGCTCAGTCTTGTCCGAGTCTTAGTGACCCCATGGACTGCAGCCTACCAGGCTCCTCCATCCATGGGATTTTCCAGGCAAGAGTACTGGAGTGGCTTGCCATTGCCTTCTCCGTAAGGTACATTAATGTTGCTGCAGACAGCAAAATTTCATTTTTTATAGCTGAATAATACCCCACTGTGTATATATACCATTTTCTTTATTCATTCATCCATTGATGGACATTTAGGCTGTTTCCATGTCTTGATTATTGTAAGAATGCTGCAGTGAACATGGAATTGCTTGTCTTATTCTTTAAGGAAAAAAAAATTACTTGTATCAAATTGAATAATGAATCAATCTTCAAGTAAGATAAAATCATCAGTAACACAATTAACAGTTAAGACAGCACATACAGATTAGACTACAGGTTTAGATACTGTTTTTTAGTTTTTTAAGATCTTACTGGCTTTATTCAACATATCATGAATCAAGCAACATCCCAAATAGCAAATAGAAATGAGCTCCAAGGAACTGAACAAAACGGGAGACTTTTACAGTCAAAGGGGGAAGGGACAAAGAAAGAGCAGGTTACTTCATAGGTTTAGATACTTTGAATTAAGTACATACACCAACTCTCTTGTCAACCAAGAGAGTTGACAACTTTCACACCGACTGAAAGCACCGACTTATTGTAAACACAAGACTTCTGGGAAAATGGAGCTGACATTTCACGGGATAGGGAGGGTATATATCTTTTTTTAATTACTGTTTTCATTTTGTTTGGATAAATATCTAGAAGTGGAATTGCTGGAACTTTAATTAAAAATAATTTTCAATTTTTGAGGATGCTCCATATTGTTTTCTGTGTTGGATTAACCAATTTAACATTCCCACCAATAGTGCACAAGCGTTCCCTTTTCTCCACATCCTCTCCAACACTTATTTCTTTTTGATAGTCATTCTAGCACAGTGATATCTCACTGTGGTTTTAATTTGTATTTCTCTAATTAGTGTTGTTGAGCACTTTTTCATATACCTATTGACCATAAGAGAGTCATCTTTGGAAAAATGTCTATTCAGATACTTTGCCTATTTTTTTATTAATAGGGTTGTTTCTTTTTATTTGCGGTTGAGTTGTAAGAGTTCTTTATGTAATGATTTGCAACTATTTTCTCCAATTTATAGGCTACCTTTCGATTTTGTTGATGGCTTCCTTTGCTGTGTAGAAGTTCTTTAGTTTTTTTTTTTTTTTTTTGAAGTTTTTTAGTTTGATGTAGTCCCACGTTCTTATTTTTGCTTTTGGGATCAAATCTACAAAATTATTGGCAAACTGATGTCAACGAGCTTAGTCTGTGTTTTCTTCTGGAAGTTTAATGGTTTCAGGTCTTACATTCAAGTCTTTGATCCATTTTTTTGCTTGAGCTATTTCCAGGTATGGTATAAAGTGGTCCAGTTTCATTCTTTTGCATGTGGCTGTCCAGTTTTCCCAGCACCGTTTCTTGAAGAGGCTGTCCTCTTCACATTGTATACAGTTGAAGATTACATGTATGTGTGGGCTTCCCAGGTGGCATTAGTGGTAAAGAACCCACCTGCCAATGCAGGAAACATTAGAGACGCAGATTCAATCCCTTTAGGCAGGCTTGGCAACCCACTCCGTTATTCTTGCCTGGAGAATCCCATGGGCAGAGGAGCCTGGCAGGCTACAGTCCGTAGAGTTGTAAAAAGCTGGACATGATTGAAGTGACTTAGCATGCAAGCAAGCATATGTATGGGTGTGTGTATTTCTCCACACTATCTGTTCTGTTCCACTGACATGTGTGTCTGTTTTTATAATAATACTGTATTGTTTTGATTACTAAAGTTTTGTAACATATTTTGAAATCAGAAAGCATGATCCTCCAGCTTTTCTTTTCTTCTTCAAGACTGCTTTGACTGCTCACGGTCATTTATGGTTTCCTTTGAATTTTAGGATTATATATATATTTATATATATATATATATAATATATTATATATATATTTTTTCTCTGAAAAATGCTACTGGAATTTTGATAGGGATTGCATTGAATCTGTAGATTGCTTTGGTAGTGTGGACATTTTAATGATATGAATTCTTCCAATCCATGAGCACAGAATATCTTTACATTTGTTTTTGTCTTCAATTTCCTTCACCAATATCTTATAGTTTCTAGTGTGAATATCTTTTACATCCTTAGTTAAATTTATTCCTAGGTGTTTTATTCTTTTTGATTCTATTGTAAACAGAATTATTTTCTTAATTTCTCTGATAGTTCATCATTAGTGTATAGAAATGAACAGTTTTTGTATATTGATTTTATATCACGCAACTTTACTGTATTTATTCTAACAGTTTAGTGATAAAGTTTTTAGGATTTATATATGTATATGTGTATAGGTTTCCCATGTGTCATTAGTGGTAAAGAAATCACCTGTCAATGCAGGAGACATAAGAGATACGGGTTTTATCCCTGGGTGGAGAATCTCCCTGGAGAAGGGCATGGCTACCCACTCCAGTATTCTTGCCTGGAGAATCTTATGGACAGAGGAGCCTGGTGGGCTACAGTGGAGACAGTTGCAGAGTCGGACACGACTGAAACGATTTAGCACATATACATGCTAAGCATATATGTTATATGTGTATGATCATGTCATCTGCGGATCACAACAGTTTTAGTTTTTACTTCTTCCTTTCCAATTTGTTTACCTTTTATTTTTCTTGCCTGAGTGTTCTGGCTAGAACTTCCAATACTAGAATAAAAGTGGTGAGAATGAGTATCCTTATCTTATTCCTGATCTTAGGGGAAAACTTTAGCTTTTTGTTATTAAGTATAATGTTAGCTGTGGGCTTGTTATACGTGGCCTTTATTATATTGAGGTATCGTTTCCTCTAAATCCACTTTGTTGAGTTTTTTAATCATTAGATATTGAATTCTGACAATGCCTTTTCTGCATCTATCAGTGATTATATTTTTATTCTTCATTGTGTTAATGTGGTATATCACATTGATTTTGTGAGTGTTGAACTATCCTTTAATTACTAGACTAAATCCCACTTAATAATGGTGTTGAATTTGATTTGCTAATGTTTTGTTGAGAATTTGTGCACTGATGTTCATCAGGGGCCTATAATATTCTTTCCCTGTGGCATCCTTGTCTGATTTTGGTATCAGGGTGATGGAGACCTCATAGGATGAATTTGGAGATGTTCCTTCCTCTGCAACTTTTGGGAATAGTTTCAGAAGGATAAACATTAACTTTTCACTTGTAATTTGATTACTATAAGTGCCATGTTTGACCCTAATTATAAAGGACACATTTCCTTTCTTTGTTCTTTTTTTTGTGTGTGTATCTATTTTAGATTTTTGGTGTGCTGTTACATTGAGGTTTTTGTGCAGCAGTCTCTCTGTGAGAGAGATGATTGTATATGTGTATGTGCATATATACACAGATACTGAATGTTTTAAGTTGCTGATCTTTTAATTTCAAATGAATTTAAAAGCCCTGCATTTTCACTCTACTCCCCTCATGATTACTGTTTCTGATGTCATATTTTATATCTGATTGTTTTATGTATCCCTTAATTGCTTGTGGATACAGGTGATTTTACCATTTTGTCTTTTAATTTTCCTACTGGTCTTGTGTGTGGATGATTTCCTACCTTCACTGTATGTTTGCTTTACTGGTGAACTTTTTCATTTTTTAGTTTCTTATTTTTAGTTGTGGCCTTGCCTTTTTTGCCTAGAGAAGTTCCTGGAACATTAGTTGTAAAGCTGGTTTGGTGGTGCTGAAATCTTCTAGATTTTGATGCCTGTAAAGCTTTTAATCTCTTCATCAGGTCTGAATCAGAGCCTTGCTGGCAGAGTATTCTTGTAGGTTTTTCCCTTTCATCACTTTAAATAGATGGTGCCACTCCCTTCGGGGAAGGCAATGGCACCCCACCCCAGTACTTTTGCCTGGAAAATCCCATGTATGGAGGAGCCTGGTAGGCTCCAGTCCATGGGGTCGCTAAGAGTTGGACACGACTGAGTGACTTCACTTTTACTTTTTACTTTCATGCATTGGAGAAGGAAATGGCAACCCACTCCAGTATTCTTGCCTGGAGAATCCCAGGGACAGGAGAGCCTGGTGAGCTTCCATCTATGGGGTCGCACAGAGTTGGACACGACTGAAGCAACTTAGCAGCAGCAGCAGCAGCCACTCCCTTCTGGTCTGCAGAATTTCTGCTAAAAAATAAGCTGAGTTTTATGGGAGTTCCCTTGTATACTGTTTACTGCTTTTCCCTTGCTGCTTTTAACATTCTCTCTTTTTCTCATTTTAATTACAATGTGTCCTGCAAAAGAGCCCAACGATATACTTCAGTTGGTTGGAAATTTTCTGTATCATGATTAATGGGCTAATAAACCTTTATACTTTAAAGGGTAAAAAAAAAAAAAAAAAAAATTACAATGTGTCTTGGTGTGTTCTTTTAGGATTAATCCTGAATGGGGCACTCTGTGCTTCTTGGATTTGGATGACTATTTCCTTTCCTGTGTCATGAAAGTTTTCAGCTATTTTGTCTTCAGATGTGTTCTTGACAACTTTCTCCTTCTTGGGAGCCCTATAATATGAATATTATTTTGCTTGATGTTACCCCAGGGGTCTCTTACACTGTTCCCGAAAATTCTTTGTTTCTGATCCACAGCAATGATTTTCACTATTCTGCCTTCCAGCTTGCTGGTTTGTTCTTCTGTGGATTTTAGTCTCCTAGTGAATTTTTTATTTTAGTTATTTATTGTTCATGTCTGTTTGGTTGTTCTTTGTATTTTATAACTCTTAAAAAAAACCGAAACAAACTATCTCTTGGGAATTCTGTGGTAATCCAGTGATTAGGATTCTGTGTTCTTGTTACTGAGGGCCTGGGTTTAATCCCTTGTTGGGGAACTAAAATCTCACAGTCCACATGGTGTAGCTAAACCAAAAAAACCCCCAAAAAACCTCTCTCTTCTTGCTGTGTGCATCCATTCTTCTTCCAAGTCTTTGACCATCTTTATGATCATTACTCGGAGAAGGCAATGGCACCCCACTCCAGTGTTCTTGCCTGGAGAACCCCAGGGACGGAGGAGCCTGGTAGGCTGCAGTCCATGGGGTCGCTAAAATTTGGATATGACTGAGTGTCTTCACTTTCACTTTTCACTTTCATGCATTGGAGGAGGAAATGGCAACCCACTCCAGTGTTCTTGCCTGGAGAATCCCAGGGACAGGGGAGCCTGGTGGGCTGCTGTCTATGGGGTCGCAGAGAGTCGGACACAACTGAAGTGACTTAGCAGCATGATCATTACTCTGAACTCTTTCTTGGATAGGTAGCTTGTCTTTACTTAGTTTCTCTTCCAGAATTCCTGCATCTGAAACGTATTCCTATGCTGATTCACTTTGTCCGAGTTGCCATTGGTATTTTTATGTATTTGATAAGTTACTTATGTTTCTCTACTTCGGAGAAGCGACCCTTTGTAGGAGACACCCTATGCACCCTAACAGTGCTCTCCTTTCTAGTCACCCAAGGTATATGCTCTGGGAATTCCCCCTAGGAGAGCTGTGTGGGTCCTTCAGTTGTGGTGAGCTTATTATGTGTGTGATCTGATAGGCTTGGTGGCCCCTCAGTTCAGTTCAGTTCAGTCACTCAATCATGTCCAATTCTTTGCGACCCCATGAACCACACATACCAGGCCTCCCTGTCCATCACCAACACCTGGAGTCCACCCAAACCCATCTCCATCCAGTTGGTGATGCCATCCAACCATCTCATCCTCTGTCATCCCCTTCTCCTCCTGCCCTCAATCTTTTCCAGCATCATGGTCTTTTCAAATGAGTCAGCTCTTCGCATCAGGTGGCCAAAGTATTGGAGTTTCAGCTTCAACATCAGTCCTTCCAATGAACACCCAGGACTGATCTCCTTTAGGAGGGACTGGTTGGATCTCCTTGCAGTCCAAGGGACTCTCAAGAGTCTTCTCCAACACCACAGTTCAAAAGCATCAATTCTTCGGCGCTCAGCCTTCTTCATAGTCCAGCTCTCACATCCATACATGACCACAGGAAAAACCATAGCCTTGACTAGACGGACCTTTGTTGGCAAAGTAATGTCTCTGCTTTTGAATATGCTATCTAGGTTGGTCATAACTTTCCTTCCAAGGAGTAAGTGTCTTTTAATTTCATGGCTGCAATCACCTTCTGCAGTGATTTTGGAGCCCAGAAAAATAAAGTCAGCCACTGTTTCCACTATTTCCCCATCTATTTGCCATGAAGTGATGGGACTGGATGCCATGATCTTAGTTTTCTGAATGTTGAGCTTTAAGCCAACTCTTTCACTTTCATCAAGAGGCTCTTTAGTTCTTCACTTTCTGCCATAAGGGTGGTATCATCTGCATATCTGGGGTTGTTGATATTTCTTCTGGCAATATTTCTTCTGGCTGCTTCCTGCAGCCCAGCGTTCTCATGATGTACTCTGCACAGAAGTTAAATAAACAGGGTGACAATATACAGCCTTGACGTACTCCTTTTCCTATTTGGAACCAGTCTGTTGTTCCATGTCCAGTTCTAACTGTTACTTCCTGACCTGCATACAGATTTTTCAGGTTGGCTCCTAATCCAACTGATTGCCAGGACCTTCCCTGAAGAGGTGCTGCTGGCTCTGTTTGGTGGAATCTGGTCATGCGGTGCCTAGTTGGAGAGTTCTGGGGACCCTAGTGCTAGCTAATTGGCATGCAGAGTCAGGGTCCCAAAGAATTTGGTGCTTTTGCCCACTCCCCCTGGCAGGTGAAGCCAGATCCTGGGATTAATGCCAGACTACTGTAATCAAGATGGCAGAGTAGAAGGACATGTCCCCATCTTCTCCTTCAAGAACTCCAAAATTACAACTCGCTGCTGAACAACCATCGATACAAGATGGTTGTATCCCACCAAAAAGGATACCCCACATCCAAGGGCAAAGGATAAGCCCCAGAAAGATGTAGGAGGGGCAAAATTGCATTTAGACTCAAACTCCATACCCGTCAGAGATGCTTGGAGGGCTCAAACAAAACCTTGTATGCACCAGGACACACAGAAACTGAGCTGGACCTGCCTTTGAGTGTCTCCTGTGAAGGTATGGGTCAGCAGGGACCTGCCACAGGGGCTCTTGGTGCAGCAGACCTGGGTTAAGCCTTCTTGGAGGAGGTCACCATTAACGCCACCATAAAGCTGCCAGACTCACATAGGACTGGGAAAACAGACTCTTGGAGGGTACAAACAGAACTTTATGTGCACCAGGACCCAGGAGGAAGGAGCAGTGACCCCACAGGAGACTGACCCAGACATGCGTGTGAGTGTCCAGAAGTCTATGGCGAAGGCATGGGTCAGCCTGCTGCAGGGTCGGGGGCACTGAGGGCGGCAGTGCGTGCAGGGGACCTTTGGAAGGAGGTCACCATTATCTTCATCACCTCCACCACAGTTTGGTCTCAGGGCAAGCAACAGGTAGGGAACATAACCCTGCCCATTAATAGAAAATTGGATTAAAGATTTACTGAGCATGGCCCTACCCATCAGAACAAGACCCAGTTTCCCCAACAGTTAGTCTCTCCCATCAGGAAGCTTCCATAAGCTTCTTATCTTTATCCATCAGAGGGCAGACAGAATGAAAACCACAATCACAGAAAACTAATCAAACTGATCACAAGGAACACAGCCTTGTCTAGCGAAACTATGAGCCATGCCGTGTTGGGCCACCCAAGACAGACAGGTCATGGTGGAGATTTCTGACAAAATGTGGTCTGCTGAAGAAAGGAATGGCAAACCACTTCAGCATTCTTGCCTTGAGAACCCCATGAACAGTATGAAAAGGCAAAAAGATAGAACACTGAAAGATGAACTCTCCAGGTTTGTACATGTCCAGTATGCTACTGGAGAAGAGTGGAGAAATAACTCCAGAAAGAATGAAGAGATGGAGCCAAAGCAAAAACAAAACCCATTTGTGGATGTGACTGATGATGGAAGTAAAGTTCAGTGCTGTAAAGAGCAATATTGCATAGGAACCTGGAATGTTAGGTCCATGAATCAAGGTAAACTGTAAGTGGTCAAACAGGAGATGGCAAGAGTGGACATCAACATTTTAGGAATCAGCGAACTAAAATGGACTGGAATGGGCAAATATAACTCAGATGACCATTATATCTACTATTGTGGGCAAGAATCCCTTAGAAGAAATGGAGTAGCCATCATAGTCAACGAAAGAGCCCGAAATCCAGTACTTGGACACAGTCTCAAAAACGTCAGAATGATCTCTGTTTGTTTCCAAGGCAAACCATACAATATCACAGTAATCCAAGTTTATCCCCCAACCAGTAACACTGAAGAAGCTAAAGTTGAACAGTTCTTTGAAGACCTATAAGACCTTCTAGAACTAACAACCCAAATAGATGTCCTTTTCATTATAGGGGACTGGAATGCAAAAGTAGGGAGTCAAGAAACACCTGGGGTAATGGACAAATTTGGCCTTGGAGCACAAAAGGAACCCAGGCAAAGGCTAATAGAGTTTTGCCAAGAGAACGCACTGGTCATAGTAAATGCCCTCTTCCAACAACACAAGAGACGACTCTACACATGGACACCACCAGATGGTCAATACCGACATCAGGTTGATTATATTCTTTGCAGCCAAAGATGGAGAAGCTCTATGCAGTCAGTTGTATAGACAGGGAGCTGACTGTGGTTCAGATCATGAACTCTTTATGGTCAAATTCAGACTTAAATTGAAGAAAGTTAGGGAAAGTCACTAGACCATTCAGGTAAGACCTAAATCAAATCCCTTATGATTATACAATGGAAGTGACAAATAGATTCAAGGGATTAGATCTGATAGACGGAGTGCCTGAAGAACTATGGATGGAGGTTTGTGACATTGTACAGGAGGCAGTGATCAAGACCATCTCCAAGAAAAAGAAATGTAAAAAGGCAAAATGGTTGTCTGAGGAGGCTTTAGAAATAGCTGAGAAAAGAAGTGAAAGGCAAAGGAGGAAAGGAAAGATATACCCATTTGAATGCAGAGTTCCAAAGAATAGCAAGGAGAGATAAGAAAGCCGTCCTCAGTGATCAATGCAAAGAAATAGAGGAAAACAATAGAAGGGGAAAGACTAGAGATCTCATCAAGAAAATGAGAGATACCAAGGGAACATTTCATGCAAAGATGGGCTCGATAAAGAACAGAAATGGTTTGGACCTAACAGAAGCAGAAGATATTAAGAAAAGGTGGCAAGAATACACAAAAGAACTATACAAAAAAGATCTTCATGACCCAGATGACCATGATGGTGTGATCTCTCACCCAGAGCCAGACCTGGAATGTGAAGTGAAGTGGGCCTTAGGAAACATCACTATGAACAAAGTAGTGGAAGTGATGGAATTCCAGTTGAGCTATTTCAGATCCTAAAATGATGCTGTGAAAGTGCTGCACTCAATATGCCAGCAAATTTGGAAAACTCAGCAGTGGCCACAGGACTGGAAAAGGTCAGTTTTCATTCCAATCCCAAAGAAAGGCAATGCCAAAGAATGTTCAAGTGAAAGTGAAAGTGAAATTGCTCAGTCATGTCTGACTGTTTGCAACCCCATGGACTGTAGCCTACTGGGCTTCTCCGTCCATGGGATTTTCCAGGCAAAGGTACTGGAGTGGGTTGCCATTTTCTTCTCCAGAAGATCTTCCTGACTCAGGGATCAAACCCAGGTCTACCTACATTGCAGGTAAAGCTTAGACGCTTTACCCTCTAAGCCACTAGGGAAGCTCAAGAATGTTCAAACTACTGCACAATTGCACTCATCTCACATGCTAGCATAGTAATGCTCAAAATTCTCCAAGGCAGGTTTCAACAGTAAGTGAACCAAGAACTTCCAATGTTCAAGCTGGATTTAGAAAGGCAGAAGAACCAGAGATCAAATTGCCAACATCTGATGAATCATTGAAAAAGCAAGAGAGTTCCAGAAAAACATCTACTTCTGCTTTACTTACTGTGCCAAAGCCTTTGACTGTGTGGATCACAAAAGACTGTGGAAAATTCTTAAAGAGATGAGAATATCAGAACACCTTACCTGCCTCCTAAGAAATCTGTATGCAGGTCAAGAAACAACAGTTAGAACTGGACATGGAACAACAGATTGATTCCAAATCAGGAAAGTAGTATGTCAAGGCTGTATATTGTCACCCTGTTTATTTAACTTATATGCAGAGTACATCATGAGAAATGCTGGGCTGGAGGAAGCACAAGCTGGAATCAAGATTACCAGGAGAAATATCAGTAACCTCAGATACACAGATGACACCACCCTTATGGCAGAAAGTGAAGAGGAACTAAAGAGCATCTTAATGAAGGTGAAAGAGGAGAATGAAAAAGTAGGCTTAAAACACAACACTCAGAAAACGAAGATCATGGCATCTGGTCCCATCACTTCATGGGAAATAGATGGGGAAACAGTGGAAACAGTGAGAGCCTATAATTTTTGGCGCCAAACTCCCTGTAGATGGTGACTGCAGCCATGAAATTAAAATTGCTTGCTCTTTGGAAGAAAAGCTATGACTACTTAGACTGCTGCTGCTAGGTCCCTTCAGTCGTGTCCGACTCTGTTCGAACACATAGACGGCAGCCCATCAGGCTCCCCCCGCCCTGGGATTCCTCAGGCAAAAATACTGGAGTGTGTTGCCATTTCCTTCTCCAGTGCATGAAAGTGAAAAGTGAAAGGGAAGTCGCTCGTCGTGTCCTACTCTTAGCGACCCTATGGACTTCAGCCTACCAGGCTCCTCCGTTTATGGGATTTTCCAGGCAAGAGTACTGGAGTGGGGTGCCATCGCCTTCTCCGATGACCAATCTAGACAGCATATTATAAATCAGAAACATTACTTTGTCAACAAAGGTCCATTTAGTCAAAGCTATGGTTGTTCCAATATGCATGGATGTGAAAGTTGGAACATAAAGAAATCTCAGCACAGAAGAATTGATGCTTTTGAACTGTGGTATTGGAGAAGACTCTTTCGAGTCATTTGGACTGCAAAGAGATCCAACCAGTCAATCCTAAGTGAAATCAGTCCTTAGTATTCATTGGAAGGACTGAAGCTGAAACTCTAATACTTTGGCCACCTGATGCTAAGATCTGACTCATCTGAAAAGACCCTGATGCTAGGAAAGATTGAAGGTGGGAGAAGAAGGGGACGACAGAGGATGAGATGGCTGGATGGCATTACCAACTCAATGGGGATGAGTTTGAGTCAACTCTGAGTGTTGGTGATGGACAGGGAGGCCTGGTGTGCTGCAGTCCATGGGGTCACAAGAGTCACACACAACTGAGCAACTGAACTGAATGTATTATTTCTATTTTTATAATTGTTTTCTGATGGTTTTGTAGTTCTTTTGTTCCTTTTTATTTGGTCTCTTTCACAATCTGATTTTCTGTAGTGCCCACATGTTTTTAATGTCACAATTTACATCTTATCTTTTTTATCTCTTAACGAATTATTGTAGTTGTAATTATTTTTACTACTTCTGACTTTTAATTTTCATACTAATTACCACCCTTTACAATGTTAAATTATTCTGAATTTTCTCTTAATATGTATTCACCTTTGTGAGATTTATACTTTGATTTTTTTTGGGTCAAACTTAAAGGTTCTCATTCGGTTCAGCTTCAAGAAGTCCTATTATCATTTCTTATAAGGCTGGTCCATCTTTGCATGAAATGTTCCCTTGGTATCTCTAATTTTCTTGAAGAGATCTCTAGTCTTTTCCATTCTGTTGTTTTCCTCTATTTCTTTAAATTGATCACTGAGGAAGGCTTTCTTAGCTCTCCTTGTTATTCTTTGGAACTCTGCATTCAGATGCTTATATCTTTCCTTTTCTCCTTTGCTTTTGGCTTCTCTTCTTTTCACAGCTATTTGTAAGGCCTCCTCAGACAGCCATTTTGCTTTTTTGCATTTCTTTTTCTTGAGGATGGTCTTGATCCTTGTCTCCTATACAATGTCACGAACCTCCGTCCATAGTTCATCAGGCACTCTATCAGATCTAGTCCCTTAAATCTATGTCTCACTTCCACTGTATAGTCATAAGGGATTTGATTTAGGTCATAGCTGAATGGTCTAGTGGTTTTCTCCACTTTTTTCAATTTCAGTCTGAATTTGGCAATAAGGAGTTCATGATCTGAGCCACAGTCAGCTCCTGGTCTTGTTTTTGCTGACTGTATAGAGCTTCTCCATCTTTGACTGCAAAGAATATAATCAGTCTGATTTCGGTGTTGACCATCTGGTGATGTCCATGTGTAGAGTCTTCTCTTGTTGTTGCAAGAGGGTATTTACTATGACCAGTGCGTTCTCTTGGCAGAACTCTGTTAGCCTTTGCTGTGCTTCATTTGTATTCCAAGGCCAAATTTGCCTTGGAATACAGGTGTTTCTTGACTTCCTACTTCTGCATTCCAGTCCCCTATAATGAAAAGGACATCTATTTTGGGTGTTAGTTCTAGAAGGTCTTGTAGGTCTTCATAGAACCGTTCAACTTCAGCTTCTTCAGCTTTACTGGTTGGAGCATAGACTTGGATTACAGTGATATTGAAGGTTTGCCTTGAAAACGAACAGAGATCATTCTTTTGTTTTTGAGATTGCATCCAAGTAGTGCATTTCAGATTCTTTTGTTGACTATGATGGCTACTCCATTTCTTCTAAGGGATTCCTGCCCGCAGTAGTAGATATAATGGTCATCTGAGTTAAATTCACCCATTCCATTCATCTTAGTTCACTGATTCCATTTCACGCAAAGACGAGCTCAATAAAGGACAGAAATGGTAGGGACCTAACAGAAGCAGAAGATACTAAGAAGAGGTGGCAAGAATACACAGAAGAACTGTACAAAAAAGATATTCACAACCCATATAATCATGATGGTGTAATCATTCACCTAGAGCCAGACATCCTGGAATGTGAAGTCAAGTGGGCCTTAGAAAGCATCACTATGAACAAAGCTAGTGAAGGTGAGTTGAGCTATTTCAAGTCCTGAAAGATGATGCTGTGAAAGTGCTGAACTCAATATGCTAACACTTTTGAAAAACTCAGTAGTGGCCACAGGACTGGAAAAGGTCAGTTTTGGTTCCAATTCCAAAGAAAAGCAATGCCAAAGAATGCTCAAACTACAGCACAATTGCACTCATCTCACATGCTAGTAAAGTAATGCTTAAAATTCTCCAAGCCACGCTTAAGCAATACGTGAACCGTGAACTTTCAGATGTTCAAGCTGATTTTAGAAAAGGCGGAGAAACCAGAGATCAAATTGCCAACATCCGCTGGATCATTGAAAAAGCAAGAGAGTTCCATAAAAACATCTATTTCTGCTTTATTGACTATGCCAAAACCTTCTACTGTGTGGATCACAATAAACTGTGGAAAATTCTGAAAGAGGTGGGAATACCAGGCCACTTGACCTGCCTCTTGAGAAATCTGTATGCAGGTCAGAAAGCAACAGTTAGAACTGGACATGGAACAACAGACTGGTTCCAAATAGCAAAAGGAGTACGTCAAGGCTGTATATTGTCACCCTGCTTATTTAACTTATATGCAGAGTACATCATGAGAAACACTGGACTGGAAGAAGCACAAGCTGGAATCAAGATTGCTGGGAGAAATATCAATAACCTCAGATATTCAGATGACACCACCCTTATGACAGAAAGTGAAGAAGAACTAAAGAGCCTCTTGTTGAAAGTGAAAGTGGAGAGTGAAAAGGTTGGCTTAAAGCTCAACATTCAGAAAACTAAAACCATGGCATCTGGTCCCATCACTTCATGGAAAATAGATGCGGAAACAGTGGAAACAGTGTCTGACTTTATTTTTCTGGGCTCCAAGATTGCTGCAGATGGTGACTGCAGCCATGAAATGAAAAGACGCTTACTCCTTGAAAGGAAAGTTATGACCAACCCAATCAGCATGTTAAAAAGCAGAGACATTACTTGGCCAACAGAGGTCCATCTAGTCAAGCCTGTGGGGTTTTAGTGGTCATGTATGGATGTGAGAGTTGGAGTATAAAGAAAACTGAGCATGAAGAATTGATGTGTTTGAACTGTGGTGTTGGAGAAGACTCTGAAGGTCCCTTGGACTGCAAGGAGATCCAACCAGTCCCTCCTAAAGGAGATCAGTCCTGGGTGTTCATTGGAAGGACTGATGCTGAAGCTGAAACTCCAATACTTTGGCCACCTGATGCAAAGAGCTGATTCATTTGAAAAGACCCTGATGCTGGAAAACATTGAAAGCAGGAAGAAAAGGGGACGACAGAGGATGAGACGGTTGGATGGTATCACCGACTTGATGGACATGGGTTTGGGTAGACTCCGGGAGTTGGTGATGGACAGGGAGGCCTGGCGTGCTGCTGTTCATAGGGTCGCAAAGAGTTGGACATGACTGAATGACTGACCTGACTCAACTGATAAGGCTGGTCTAGTGGTAACCCCATGAACAGTATGAAAAGGCAAAATGATAGGATACTGAAAGAGAAACTCCCCAGGTCAGTAGGGGCCCAATATGCTACTGGAGATCAGTGGAGAAATAACTCCAGAAAGAATGAAGGGATGGAACCAAAGCAGAAAGACTACCTAGCTGTAGATGTGTCTGGTGATAGAAGCAAAGTCCGATGCTATAAAGAACAATATTGCATAGGAACCTGGAACGTCAGGTCCATGAATCAAGGCAAATTGGAAGTGGTCAAACAAGAGATGGCAAGAGTGAATGTTGACATTCTAGGAATTAGCGAACTAAAATGGACTGGAGTGGGTGAATTTAACTCAGAGGACCATTATATCTACTACTGTGGGCAGGAATCCCTCAGAAGAAATGGAGTGGCCATCATGGTCAACAAAAGAGTCCGAAATGCAGTACTTGGATGCAATCTCAAAAACAAAAGAATGATCTCTGTTCCTTTCCAAGGCAAACCATTCAATGTCACAGTAATCCAAGTCTATGCCCCAACCAGTAACGCTGAAGAAGCTGAAGTTGAACGGTTCTATGAAGACCTACAAGACCTTTTAGAACTAACACCCAAAAAAGATGTCCTTTTCATTATAGGGGACTGGAATGCAGAAGTAGGAAGTCAAGAAACACCTGGAGTAACAGGCAAATTTGGCCTTGGAATACGGAATGAAGCAGGGCAAAGACTAAGAGAGTTTTGCCAAGAAAATGCACTGGTCATAGCAAATACCCTCTTCCAACAACACAAGAGAAGACTCTATACATGGACATCACCAGATGGTCAACACTGAAATCAGACTGATTATATTCTTTGCAGCCAAAGATGGAGAAGCTCTATACAATCAGCAGAAACAAGACCAGGAGCTGACTGTGGCTCGGACCATGAACTCCTTATTGTTAAATTCAGACTTAAATTGAAGAAAGTAGGGAAAACCACTAGACCATTCAGGTATGACCTAAATCAAATCCCTTATGATTATACAGTGGAAGTGAGAAATAGATTTAAGGGCCTAGATCTGATAGATAGAGTGCCTGATGAACTATGGAATGAGGTTTGTGACATTGTACAGGAGACAGGGATCAAGACCATCCCCATGGAAAAGAAATGCAAAAAAGCAAAATGGCTGTCTGGGGAAGCCTTGCAAATAGCTGTAAAAAGAAGAGAAGCGAAAAGCAAAGGAGAAAAGGAAAGATATAAACATCTGAATTCCAAAGAATAGCAAGAAGAGATAAGAAAGCCTTCTTCAGCGATCAATGCAAAGAAATAGAGGAAAACAACAGAATGGGAAAGACTAAGGATCTATTCAAGAAAATCAGAGATACCAAAGGAACATTTCATGCAAAAATGGGCTCGATAAAGGACAGAAATGGTATGGACCTAACAGAAGCAGAAGATATTAAGAAGAGGTGGCAAGAATACACAGAAGAACTATACAAAAAAGAGCTTCATGACCCAGATAATCATGATGGTGTGATCACTGACCTAGAGCCAGACATCCTGGAATGTGAAATCAAGTGGGCCTTAGAAAGAATCACTAGGAACAAAGCTAGTGGAGGTGATGGAATTCCAGTGGAGCTATTCCAAATCCTGAAAGATGATGCTGTGAAAGTGCTGAACTCAATATGCCAGCAAATTTGGAAAACTCAGCAGTGGCCACAAGATTGGAAAAGGTCAGTTTTCATTCCAATCCCAAAGAAAGGCAATGCCAAAGAGTGCTCAAACTACCGCACAATTGCACTCATCTCACACGCTAGTAAAGTAATGCTCAAAATTCTCCAAGCCAGGCTTCAGCAATATGTGAACCATGAACTTCCTGATGTTCAAGCTGGATTTAGAAAAGGCAGAGGAACCAGAGATCAAATTGCCAACATCCGCTGGATCATGGAAAAGGCAAGAGAGTTCCAGAAAAACATCTATTTCTGCTTTATTGACTATGCCAAAGCCTTTGACTGTGTAGATCACAAGAAACTGTGGAAAATTCTGAAAGAGATGGGAATACCAGACCACCTGATCTGCCTCTTGAGAAATCTGTATGCAGGTCAGGAAGCAACAGTTAGAACTGGTCATGGAACAACAAACTGGTTCCAAATAGGAAAAGGAGTACGTCAAGGCTGTATATTGTCACCATGTTTATTTAACTTATATGCAGAGTACATCATGAGAAATGCTGGACTGGAGGAAACACAAGCTGGAATCAAGATTGCCGGGAGAAATATCAATAACCTCAGATATACAGATGAGACCACCCTTATGGCAGAAAGTGAAGAGGAACTAAAAAGCCTCTTGATGAAAGTGAAAGTGGAGAGTGAAAAGGTTGGCTTAAAGCTCAACATTCAGAAAACGAAGATCATGGCATCTGGTCCCATCACTGCATGGGAAATAGATGGAGAAACAGTGGAAACAGTATCAAAATTTATTTTTCTGGGCTCCAAAATCACTGCAGATGGTGACTGCAGCCATGAAATGAAAAGACGCTTACTCCTTGGAAGGAAAGTTATGACCGGCCTAGATAGCATATTCAAAAGCAGAGACATCACTTTACCAACAAAGGTTCGCCTAGTCAAGGCTATGGTCTTTCCTGTGGTCATGTATGGATGTGAGAGCTGGACTGTGAAGAAGGCTGAGCGCCGAAGAATTGATGCTTTTGAACTGTGGTGTTGGAGAAGACTCTTGAGAGTGCCTTGGACTGCGAGGAGATCCAACCGGTCCATTCTGAAGGAGATGAGCCCTGGGATTTCTTTGGAAGAAATGATGCTAAAGCTGAAACTCCAGTATTTTGGCCACCTCATGCGAAGAGTTGACTCATTGGAGAAGACTCTGATGCTGGGAGGAATTGAGGGCAGGAGGAGAAGGGGACGACAGAGGATGAGATGGCTGGATGGCATCACTGACTCGATGTATGTGAGTCTGAGTGACCTCCGAGAGCTGGTGATGGATAGGGAGGCCTGGAGTGCTGCAGTTCATGGGGTCGCAAAGAGTCGGACACGACTGAGCGACTGATCTGATCTGAGTGGTTTTGAACTTTCAAATTTTTCTGTCTTGAAAACTTTATTTCTCCTTCAACTCTGAATGACAGCCTAGTTGGGTGTAGTATTCTTGATTGAAAAATTTTTTCTTTACAGCATTTTGAATATATTTTTCCACTTTTCAAATGTCTGCTGAGAATTCTGATAGTCTTACAGGGGTTCCCTTGAGTGTTATAAATTTTCTTATTGCTCCTTTTAAGATTGTCTCCTTGTCTTTAACTTTTGACATTGTAGTTATATATCTTAGTGTAGGTCTCTTTGGGTTCATCTTATTTGCAGCTCTATGTGCTTCTTGAATCTGGATGTCTGTTCCCTTCCTCCAGGGTAGGGAAGTTTTTGGGGAGTCATTATTTATTTAAGTAAGTTTTTCTGCCTTCTTTTGTCTTCTGTGATCTCTATAATGTGAATGTTGTTCTGCTTGATGTTATCCCACAAGTATATTACCTTCATTAAAAAGTTTTTTTTCCTGCTGTGAATGGATGAGTTCTACTGACCTGTCGATTTCTTTCTTTGCCTCATCTAGTTGACTGTTGACTGCCTCTAGTGTATTTTTCAGTCCAGTTATTGTATTCCAGCTCATCAACTTCTGTTTGGTACTTTCTTATGTTCTTCCATTCCTTTGCTGTAGTTCTCACTGTGTTCAGACGTTCTTCTTCTACATTCTGTGAGCATCTTTATGAATAATTTAAAAAACTATCAGGTAAATCACATCTCTGTTTCATTAAGGATTTTTCCCCCTAAGATTATATGTTGTTCTTTCATTTGAAAGAGGTTCCTCTATTTCTTCATTTTTCTTGATTCTGTGTTGGTTGTTTTATCTTATACATAAAAACCAACTATTTTTTAAAATTTAATTGAAGTATAGTTGATTTATAATGTATTAATTTATGCTGTACAGTGAAGTGATTCAGTTACATATATACACACATATATTCTTTTCCATTATGGCTTATCACAGGACACTGAATATAATTCTCTGTGTCATATAGTAGGATCTTGTTTATCCATTTTTTAAAATAACAGTTTGTATAAAATAGGCAGGCTTTGCTGGTGGCTCAGTGGTAAAGAATCTGCCTGCAATGGAGGAGACACAGGTTTGATCTCTGGGTTAGGAAGATCCCCTGGAAGAGGGCATGGAAACCCACTCCAGTATTATAACCTGAAGAATCCCATGGACAGAGGAGCCTGGCAGGCTGCAGTCCATGGCATAGCAGGAGTCGAACAAGACTGAAGCCACCTGGCACACACACATAAAACAGCCACCTCTTCAGTCTTGAAGGCATGACCTCGTGTGGAACATGAACCTTCTTGCTCAACACTGCTCTAGCTCTTGCTTGTCTCTTGAACTTCTGTGCTTGTCCACACAGCCTATTTTAGACTCCCAGGCATTGATGGTGTGCCAAGACCTGTCAGTGTCCCAAAGGAGATGTTCTTAGTCACTGCCTAGTTTCAAGCTAATTGGAAACCAGACTCTCAGGTAGCAACTTTTAAAGTATGCAAATATATCTACTCCTATGGGAACACAAGTGTTAAGTCCTGCTGGCCACCAGAGCCAAGTAATAAAGAGGTGCTCCTGGTGGCAGCTACAAAAATTGGGGCACAAAAGTGTGTGCACTCTCCTTTCTGGGAGCTGCTGGTGAGTTGGAGAGTGGCTTAGGAGGAGAATGCAAAGATGTCAGCTTCTAGTCTCCATCTCTGGAGAGTACTCTGGTAGGTCCTTAGAAGTATGTTAAATTAGATGTTGCCCCTTGGACCAAGGCTTTAATATAACCAAATGAACTCCTTTCATGTAAAATCTAGACTCCTCACAATTGGCTGCCTCTCTGATGGTCCCTGGGGTGGGTGAGTCTGAATGCACTAACCCTTTAAGAGTTGTTTCCCAGTCCTTTGTAGCCTGGCAAGTTTCATGGTGGCAGCCCCACTGGTATTAAAAACTTAATGTTCAGGGGGGAGCTTGTGTGTCTCAAATGCAGGTTTTAAAATTTAGGTGCCCAATGTGGAGTTGGGAGAAGGCAATGGCACCCCACTCCGGTACTCTTGCCTGGAAAATCCCATGGATGGAGGAGCCTGGTGGGCTGCAGTCCATGGGGTCACTAAGAGTCGGACACGACTGAACAGCTTCACTTTCACTTTTCACTTTCATGCATTGGAGAAGGAAATGGCAACCCACTCCCGTGTACTTGCCTGGAGAATCCCAGGGACAAGGGAGCCTGGTGGCTGCCGTCTATGGGGTCGCACAGAGTCGGACACGACTGAAGTGACTTAGCATAATGTGGAGTTGAAACTCTTTGCTCTTCTGAGAGAAGCTCTACTTTTTGAGTCCCCTCCTGAATTGTGTGTTACAAAGCCAGGGTTGCTTTTAAGCCTGTCCTACCCACTTCAGTGGGGCTTCCCTGGCGGCCCAGTGATAAAGAATCTGCCTCCCAATGCAGGAGATACAGGTTTGATCGCTGGATGGGGAAGATCCCCTGGAGAAGGAAATGGCAACTCCCTCCAATATTCTTGCCTAGAGAATCCCATGGACAGAGGAGCCTGGTGGGCTACAGTGCATGGGGTTGCAAAGAGTTGGGCATGAGTGAGCAAATGAACAACAACCTACTTCAGTGTGGGTTTTCCCCCCTCATTTCCTCATCTGTAGGAATTGCTTGCTAGTTCTTTCCCTGCCCCATCCCAGAAGTTGTTTATCAGATCAGATCAGATCAGTCGCTCAGTTGTGTCCGACTCTTTGCGACTCCATGAATCGCAGCACGCCAGGCCTCCCTGTCCATCACCAACTCCCGGAGTTCACTCAGACTCACGTCCATCGAGTCAGTGATGCCATCCAGCCATCTCATCCTCTGTCCTCCCCTTCTGCTCTTGCCCCCAATCCCTCCCAGCATCAGAGTCTTCTCCAATGAGTCAACTCTTCACATGAGGTGGCCAAAATACTGGAGTTTCAGCTTTAGCATCATTCCTTCCAAAGAAATCCCAGGGCTGATCTCCTTCAGAATGGACTGGTTGGATCTCCTTGCAGTCCAAGGGAGTCGCAAAAGTCTTCTCCAACACCACAGTTCAAAAGCATCAATTCTTTGGCACGCAGCCTTCTTCACAGTCCAACTCTCACATCCATACATGACCACAGGAAAAACCATAGCCTTGACTAGATGGACCTTTGTTGGCAAAGTAATGTCTCTGCTCTTGAATATGCTATCTAGGTTAGTCATAACTTTCCTTCCAAGGAGCAAGCGTCTTTTCATTTCATGGCTGCAGTCACCATCTGCAGTGATTTTGGAGCCCCCCAACATAAAGTCTGACACTGTTTCCACTGTTTCCCCATCTATTTCCCATGAAGAGATGGGACCAGGTGCCATGATCTTCGTTTTCTTAATGTTGAGCTTTAAGCCAACTTTTTCACTCTCCACTTTCACTTTCATAAAGAGGCTTTTGAGTTCTTCTTCACTTTCTGCCATAAGGGTGGTGTCATCTGCATATCTGAGGTTATTGATATTTCTCCCAGCAATCTTGATTCCAGCTTGTGTTTCTTCCAGTCCAGCGTTTCTCATGATGTACTCTGCATAGAAGTTAAATAAACAGGGTGACAATATACAGCCTTGACATACTCCTTTTCCGATTTGGAACCAGTCTGTTGTTCCATGTCCAGTTCTAACTGTTGCTTCCTGACCTGCATATGGTTTTCTCAAGAGGCAGACCAGGTGGTCTGGTATTCCCACCTCTTTCAGAATTTTCCACAGTTTATTGTGATCCACACAGTCAAAGGCTTTGGCATAGTCAATAAAGCAGAAATAGATGTTTTTTGGAACTCTCTTGCTTTTTTGATGATCCAGCAGATGTTGGCAATTTGATCTCTGGTTCCTCTGCCTTTTCTAAAACCAGCTTGAACATCAAGAAGATCACGGTTCACATATTGCTGAAGCCTGGCTTGGAGAATTTTGAGCATTACTTTACTAGCATGTGAGATGAGTGCAATTGTGTGGTAGTTTGAGCATTCTTTGGCATTGCCTTTCTTTGGGATTGCAATGAAAACTGACCTTTTCCAGTCCTGTGGCCACTGCTGAGTTTTCCAAATTTGCTGGCATATTGAGTTCAGCACTTTCACAGCATCATCTTTCAGGATTTCAAATAGCTCCACTGGAATTCCATCACCTCCACTAGCTTTATTCATAGTGATGCTTTCTAAGGCCCACTTGTCTTCACATTCCAGGATGTCTGGCTCTAGGTCAGTGATCACACCATCGCGATTATCTGGGTTGTGAAGATCTTTTTTGTACAGTTCTTCTGTGTATTCTTGCCACTTCTTCTTAATATCCTCTGCTTCTGTTAGGTCCATACCATTTATATCATTTATCGAGCCCATCTTTGCATGAAATATTCCTTTGGTATCTCTAAAAGAGATCTCTAGTCTTTCCCATTCTATTGTCTCCCTCTATTTCTTTGCACTGATCACTGAGGAAGGCTTTCTTATGTCTTCTTGCTAGTCTTTGGAACTCTGCATTCAGATGCTTATATCTTTCCTTTTCTCCTTTGCTTTTTGCTTCTCTTCTTTTCACAGCTATTTGTGAGGCCTCCCCAGAGAGCCGTTTTGCTTTTTTGCATTTATTTTCCATTGGGATGGTCTTGATCCCTGTCTCCTGTACAATGTCATGAACCTCATTCCATAGTTCATCAGGCACTCTATCTATCAGGTCTAGGCCCTTAAATCTATTTCTCACTTCCACTGTATAATCATAAGGGATTTGATTTAGGTCATACCTGAATGGTCTAGTGGTTTTCCCTACTTTCTTCAATTTAAGTCTGAATTTGGTAATAAGGAGTTCATGATCTGAGCCACAGTCAGCTCCTGATCTTGTTTTTATTGACTGTATAGAGCTTCTCCATCTTTGGCTGCAAAGAACATAATCAATCAGTGTTCTAGCCCCCTCTAACTCCCCTCAATCCCTTACATTCAGCTTTTGTTCTCATGCAAAGGTGGTTTCTACCTCTGGCTCTAGGCAAGAAGAAGAAGACAGAGCAGAGGGTAGAGTGATGTGGACCAAGCCAGTTGGGCTTTCTGCAAGCTCAACTGGGCATGTCCTCCTAACATCCCATTGTCTTGGAGTACATTACACAACTACCTTTAGTTACAAAAGCAGTTGCATTTTCCCTCTATAAACAAAATTGTTTTCTGGTAGAAAGCAAAAAAAAAAAAAAAAAATAGAGAGAGTTGAAATTGGGTTGACAACTGGATGTGTCTGCTTGTGTCTTCACTTTCAGTCGAGAAAAACACGGTGATCCCCTCTATGACCACTACTTTCGAATTAATGCTTGATTCTTGGCCATTGCAAAAAGAACAAAAATAAATGTGATATGTGACTGTCAGAGTTCTGTCACATACTTCAGAAAGTGTATCTAGCTGGTTTTAAAAGAAAACAACTTATTAAGCAATATTAGGTGGCTTGTGCTTAGTCATTCAGTCGTGTCTGAGTCTTTGTGACCCCATGAACAGTAGCCCACCAGGCTCCTCTGTCCATGGGATCTTTTTCAGGCAAGAATACTGGGGTGGGTTGCCATTTCCTTCTCCACAGGATCTTCCTGACCCAGGAATTGAACAAGGGTCTCCTGCATTGCAGGCGATTCCTTACTGCTGAGCAACCAGGGAAGCCCTTATAATATAAAAAAATTAATCTAAAAAAAGTTATGGAAAAATTGTATGCCTTGATTAGCAAATATTAAGAACACCTGAATAAATGAAGCAACATACTATGGTAATAATGAGATAATTTAACTTTTTTTTGTAGATCAACAGCTTTATTGGAAGAAGAGAGAAGGGGAGGTAGGAGGGAAGCTCAACAGGGCAGGGGGATATAGTTATACATATAGCAAATTCATTTCATTGTATAGCAGAAATGACCATGACATTGTAAAGCGATTATACGCCAATTAAAAAAAATAACAAGAGCAAATCCCCCTTTTTCCCACAGTTCTGGTGGTGTAGGACTCTAACTCTGAGCATCCAGGTGTCCTGTGGGTAGAAGACAGGTCAGGGGTCAGATACCAGAATTTAGAACATGCCAGCAGCCGCAGGCAGCCCAGAGCAGAGGTACGTGTCAGAGCCTGGGTTTTACCCCCACTCAAGGAGGAGCGAACAGTGAGCTGAGGCCCTGGTGGCTCTGGGCAAGGAATCCAACCTGTGACCAAAATCACAGGTAATTTTCAACCAATGCCAATGAGATGATTTAACACTTTAAAGATTTAATTCCTCCAAAATTAATCTGTAAGTGCAGTGTGATTTGAAAAACAATTCCAGAAGGATTTTTTGGAGGTAAATCAATAAAATAATTCTGGAATATATTTGGTGAGTTATAAAAAGACAATTTTGGAAAATAAGTCAAAGTGATCCAGTGTCACAGGATCAACTCTTTAAGCCAAGAGGCCAGGGTAGAAAATCAAGAAACAGATCTGTATATAAATGAGAATTTCTTATATGATATAGAAATAAAATCAGAAGAAACGATGGAGTATTAGTATTAATAAGTGGCACTGAGAAATTTTCTCACTGCAAGGAGAGAAATACAATCAGATTCCCATATTATATAAAAGTAAACTCCAAATGTATTTTAAAATCTAAAGATGAAATATAAAATGAAAAAAGAAACTGTAAGAGTATCAGGAAAGGATTTTTTGAATATGAGTTGCAGGTCAGGCCCTCTGGGAAACAGACTCTAAAATACGAGATCTGTGTGGGGGCAGTTTATTGGGGTGTTCCCTCCGGCTCAACATGGATGAAGGCAGTCTTGGCTGATCCCGTGAGGGACTCTGGAGCTGAGGGAGCCCTTCTGATTTGAACTCAAGCTTTACTCTTTGCATAGGCCAGTTGTTGGTTGCAGGTTGTCCCCAAGAAGTGGGCATGGCCCTGGGTGAGGCAGCAAGTCAAGGGCAACACCCAAGTTTCCCACCTCTTCCTCTTGAATGTAATGTTGCTCAGAATGTTGGTGTGCAAATATCTCTTCCAGATCCTGCTTTTAATTCTTTTGGATATATACTCAGTAGTGGAACTGCTGGGAATTCTCCCTGATGCTGGGAAAGATGGAAGGCAAAAGGAGAAGAGGGTAGGAGGGGATAAGATGGTTGAATGGCATCACTGACCCAGTGGACATGAGTTTGAGCAAACTCTGGGAAATAGTAAATGACAGGGAAGCCTGGTGTGCTGCGGTCCACTGGCTCTCAAAGAGCTGGACACGACGTAGTGACTGAATAGCACAACAACGTGGTCATTCTAATTTCAAGTTTTTTGTGGCACTTACTGTCTTCCACAGTGGCTGTGCCATTTCATATCCCTACTGATAGTGCACAGGTTTCCTATTTCTCTACATTCTCCCCAACATTTGTTATTTTCTGTTTTTTGCTTTTTATTGGCAGCTGTCCTAATGGGTATGAGGTGATATCCTAACTTTGATTTGCATTTTTAAACAAGTTTTTAAAAAGTTAATTTTTGGCCATACCCTGCCACATGTGAGATCTTAATTCCCTGACCAGGGATAGAACCCACAACCCCTGCACTGGAACCACTAAACCACAGGAGAAGTTCCTTGATTTGCATTTTTAAATCTAGCTTGTTTTTTAAAAGTAAAAGTTTTGTCTTATAATTATAAGAATAGGGCATATTCATTATGGAAAATTTGGAAAACATAGAAAATCATAGTGGAAAAAAAAACCTCCCTCAAAACCCTGTTACTTTAACATCATCAGTGATAATACTTTGATCTGTGTCTTTCCAGTCTTTTTTTTTTTCTGTCCGTATTTCCAGATGACTGATGCTAAGTCTTAATACCCCTTTGAGCAATTTAGAAAAAGACATCCTGTTCCCTAGGTGAATGCAACCCTGCACCAGGGTGTATGGCTTTTGACAAGCAGAGAACAGCTAGATTTCAGATCTCACTTGCCCTTAGGGGAGGTAAATTACACAGTGAAGAACTCATACAACCATATGTTGTAGTCTTAAATGTATCAAGAGATTTATTTTATATATATATTTTATAAATCTGAGATCATGCTATTTGATAAACTATGTTTGGATAGGATAGAATTTTAGTTCATTCCTATTTATCAGTTAAAATATTTCCAAAGTTTTGATACTATAAAATCTTGCTAGTATGACAATACTTTTTTTTCCCTTCAAGAAAACTGTGTTTATTCGTATTCTTACCAACAATGTACAAACTTGTTGACCACTCTGCAACACTGCTATTAGTAAATTTTAAATCTTTTGGAGACTATAAATTATGTGTTCACCTTATTAATATTGAAGTTTGGTATATGCGGCCTTTTTCCTGTTACTTGCTGTACATTTGATATAACAATACTTGCACATTAATCTTTGTGTTTAGAATTATGTCTTTATGATAAAGTCCCTAGAAATTGCCTTGAAAACTAAATTAATGAGTGCTTATTATTATGTGCCTTAGACTGTACTTAGGAAAATGTAAAGAGGTAGAGATGTACAATTCTCATTCCAAACCAATGATCTAGGTACTGTGATTGTTATTTTTAGAGAGAAAGTTGAGGCACAACAAGAAATGAATGAGTACTTTTTAAAGTTATTTGATGCAGGTCACAAAGCTGGGAAGCAGTCGAGCTGGGTTTTGAAGACATGACTGTCAGCTGCATCTGCTCCAGAGCCCCTAACATGCTATGGTGATTCACTTTAAAAGAGAAGACAGATGGTTTTGAGAAGAGTTTTAATAATTAATAAGCCTCATATCATCAGTGGAGTAGACCCTGACCACTTGACAAATTTGCATAGGAGAAAAGATCATTCAAAAGCAAAGTGTTTTTATTAAGATATTTGGTAGAAAAAAGAATTTGATGGGATGATTAATATTCTAACAGGATATACATTGTTCACTTTTGAGTTCATTTTAAGGAAAACAACTTTAGAAACTAATTTAAATTTAGATTTAATTTGACTGCAAATGATAATGTCTTCATCCTTTTTTTAGTTTCCAAGGTTTCTGGGTCAATGAAGGGATCATTTTGATGTCCTCATCTCAGAGTGCTCACTTCCCTATGCTACACCTAAACTTCTGTTTTTTGTTAAAGGTGATATGCTTTGCCCATTTCCTCAACGAGATGTGAAGATATGGACTACAGTCTCATGAGCTGTGTGAAAGAAGAGTATGTGAAAGTGTGGGTATTAGTAAGATACTATCCTTCTTTTTTCATATGATCATGGATTTTTGGTATTTTAAATATTTAATGATTTGAGAAATGTATAATACAATATAAGACATAATTACATTTTTAAGTGGGACTAAAGGAGGTGACTCTTGAGAAACCTATATGCAGATCAGGAAGCAACAGTTAGAACTGGACTTTGAACAACAGACTAGTTCCAAATAGGAAAAGGAGTACATCAAGGCTGTATATTGTCACCCTGCTTATTTAACTTATATGCAGAGGACATCATGAGAAACGCTGGGCTGGAAGAAGCACAAGCTGGAATCAGGATTGCCAGGAGAAATATCAATAACCTCAGATATGCAGATGACACCACCCTTATGGCAGAAAGTGAAGAGGAACTAATGAGCCTCTTGATGAAAGTGAAAGAGAGTGAAAAAGTTGGCTTAAAGCTCAACATTCAGAAAACTAAGATCATGGCATCCAGTCCCATCACTGCATGGGAAATAGATGGGGAAACAGTTGAAACAGTATCAGACTTTATTTTTCTGGGCTCCAAAATCACTGCAGATGGTGATTGCAGCCATGAAATTAAAAGACACTCCTTGGAAGGAAAGTTATGACCAACCTAGACAGCATATTCAAAAGCAGAGACATTACTTTGCCAACAAAGGTCTGTCTAGTCAAGGCTATGGTTTTTCCTGTGGTCATGTATGAATGTGAGAGTTGGACTGTGAAGAAGGCTGAGTGCCGAAGAATTGATGCTTTTGAACTGTGGTGTTCAAAACCGACTTGATGGACATGAGTTTGAGTAAACTCCGGGAGTTGGTGATGGACAGGGAAGCCTGGTGTGCTGTGATTCATGGGGGTCGCAAAGAGTCAGACACGAATGAGCGACTGAACTGAACTGAAAGGAGGTAAGAAAAAGAAGGAGATCTCATTTTGCTCCTGTACTGAAATCTAATTTTAGTTCTTTAACATATATAACACACCTAGAAAGTATAAAAATAAATAAAATGAGATAAATTAATGAAAAGTACAAGTTAAGAATGGTTCCTATTATGTTACTAACATATGCATTCAAATCAATGTACTTATTTCTAACTTGTTAATTACTGTAAATTGTACAGTAGTAGGGTTCAAATCAATGGCTGTTTACTGGATGCATGTTGTTAAAAATGCATCTCTAAACCAGAACTCATATATTGCCAGTGGGAGTATAAATTGGGATAGCTACTTTGGAAAACTGTTTGAATTTTAGCTAAATGTCATTGATATATACAGCCTGTGTGTGGTGTACATATGCACTCTCAGTCGTGCCCAACTCTGTGACTCCATGGACTATAGCTTGCCAGGTGCGTCTGTCCATGCAATTTTCCAGGCAAGAATCCTGGAGCAGATTGCCACTTCCTTTTGCAGGGATCTTCCTGACCCAGGGATCGAACCTATGTATCTTGTGTCTCCTATATTGACAGGTGGGTTCTTTACCATCTGAGTCACTGGGGAAGCCCCTGTATACAGTCTCAGTTCAGTTCAGTCTCTCAGTCATGTCTGACTCTTTGCGACCCCACAGACTGCAGCATGCCAGGCTTCCCTCTCCATCACCAATTCCTGGAGCCTACTCAACTCATGTCCATTGTGTTAGTGATGCCATCCAACCATCTTATCCTCTGTCGTCCCCTTCTCCTCCTGCCTTCCATCTTTCCCAGCATCAGGGTCTTTTCCAGTGAGTTGGTTCTTTTTATCAGGTGGCCAAAGTATTAGAGTTTCAGCATCAGTCCTTCCAATGAATATTCAGGACTGATCTCCTTTAGGGTGGACTGGTTGGATCTCCTTGCAATCCAGGAGACTCTCAAGAATCTTCTCCAACACCACAGTTCAAAAGCATCAATTCTTTGGCACTCAGCTTTCTTTATAGTCCAACTCTCACACCTATCATCTAGGAATTTCACTTCTAAGAGAACGGGATACCTGATTATGCCAGAAAACTTAGAGAAAAGCACAAAAAAGAGAATAAAAATAGACTGTTATCCTACTCGGGGAAGGCAATGGCACCCCACCCCAGTACTTTTGAGGAGATGGCAATTTTAAAGGAGAACCATATTTTACATACCATTTTGTAGCAGGCTTATTTTATACAATAATGGATTGTGAATGTATTTTCATATACAAGGTATTTAACAATGTTTTAAAAAGTCTGCCTATAATATTATAACATAGCTAACCCATAACATATTGTCCTTATGCTTACTATCATTTTGTCTTTTGGGTATTTAGGATGTTTCTACTTTTTCACTACATTTAAATAACTGCATAGTAGACATTCATATATGTGAATTTTTAGCAAATATTTGAATATTAGAATAACTTCTTAGAAAGGAAATTTCTGGTTCAAAAAGTATAAACATTTTAGTTATTTAGACACAAATTGCTAAAAATTATTGTGACTTATACTGCCTTCCACATGGCATGATATTGTCCAATATCCACAATAGGCATAATTTTTTTTTAATCTTTGCCAAATTTATAAATAAAAAAATAGTTGCCTCTCATTCTAGCTTTACTTAATATGATTTGACTTCTTAAAATTATTGACTTTTTAAAAAAAGAATTCTCTGTTCATCTCCTTTGATAATTATTCTATTCTTATGTCTGTCTTGTTTGTAAGAATGGTTTATAATCAGTCGTGTCCGACTCTTAGCGACCCCACGGACTGGAGCCTACCAGGCTCCTCCGTCCATGGGATTTTCCAGGCAAAAGTACTGGGGTGGGGTGCCATTGCCTTCCCCGTGGTTTATAATCAGTAGCAATCAAAATTCTTTGCTTAATACTTCTGTTGTGGATATTTTTTTCTGTTTTATTACCAACTTTTCATACTTGAAACTCTTTTCCCAAACTAGCAAACTCTGACATTTCAGTTTTTCCCTTTGAGAAAACAGAATTTAGGGGAAACTATCATAACAGATAACTGGCATTAGGCACTTTTGTTGGACTTGATTTCTTACGTTTTTCATTTCACGTCCTTTCTCTCCTGTTTTCGTTCCCTTTTCTTTACTTTTAGGGCATAATGGAAATATATGAATTTCGTATTTGCAGAGAGAGAGCTAACATCCTTAAGTGGCTGCCAGGTGTCAGGTACTGTCCTAGACCCTTGACCACATTAATTCATGTGCATGTTGGGTGCATGTTAAGTCGCTTCATTTGTGTCCGACTCTGCGACTCTATGGACCGTAGCCTACCAGGCTCCTCTGTCCATTGGGATTTTCCAGGCAAGAATACTGGAGTGGGTTGCCATGTCCTCCTCCAGGGAATCTTCCCAACACAGGAATTGAACCCACATCTCTTGAGTCACCTGCATTAGCAGGTGGGTTCTTTACCACTAGCACCACCAACAACCTTAACAAAGTACTATTTTCTTCATTTTATAAGCTGAAGAAATCAAAGATCATCCAAATCACGTGTCCTTTCTTGTCTTTCTTTTAACTTTCTTACTTTCACCCTCAACCTACTCCTTTTGAAGTCTTTTCCATCCTTTTTCTTTTAAAAAAAATTTCTGTTTATTTATTTGGCTGCACTGGGTCTTAGTTGCGGTATGTGGGATCTTTTATCTTCAATGTGGCATGCAGGGTCTTTAGTTGAGGCATGTGGGATCTAGTTCCCTGACCAGAGATGGATCCCGGGTCCCTTGCAGTGGAAGCTTGAGTCTTAGCCACTGGACCACCAGGGAAGTCCTAAGTCTTCTCCATCTTTGTTCTGGCAATTCCATCCTTCCAAACTGCTCAGCATCCTCCTTGTTTTCTTTCTTATAGCCAAACATATTTGATGGAAATATTAAAATAATCATTACAGTTCCTCTCACTGTGGAAGCCAGGGAGGGAAACCCCTTCTGTAATCAAAGTAATAATTTTTGATCATGCAACAATGCATTTTTGTTGTTATGATCATAGGTAGAAACTGTATTTCAAAGCAAATTGATATAGATTTCAAAGAGGCCTGGACTTACAGAGTAAGTGAAATTTATTTAAATATAAAACAGCTACCTCATATGCTGCTGGCATACTCATATTCACAGTTTATAAAGTAAAAAAACTAAACTGTTAAAGTCCACTCTGAAATAGGAGCATTTTCATTAATACATGCACTGCTGCTGCTGCTGCTAAGTCGCTTCAGTCGTGTCCGACTCTGTGCGACCCGAGACGGCAGCCCACCAGGCTCTGCTGTCCCTGGGATTCTCCAGGCAAGAACACTGGAATGGGTTGCCATTTCCTTCTCCAATGCATGAAAGTGAGAAGTGAAAGAGAAGTCGCTCAGTCGTATCCGACTCTTAGCAACCCCATGGACTGCAGCCTACCAGACTTCTCCATCCATGGGATTTTTCAGGCAAGAGTACTGGAGCGGGGTGCCACTGCCTTCTCCAATACATGTACTAGTTAGGTCTCTTCTTCTAAAACAGGGAGAAAGTCAGATACTTTTTAAGGAATAAACTCAACATGTCAGCAGCAAATTTCACTTACTCCTTGTTCTCCATACTCCATATCCAGTCTTCGAGGATTCCCTGTCAACTCACTCCGTCCACTACCTCTGTCTCCCTGGCCCAATCGCTCTCCTCTTGCTCCTGGGTTATTTCTGTAGCCTCTCACTGGTCCCTGCGTCAGCCCTCACCCACGACTGTCCTCAACCCAGCAGTCAAAGTGATCCTATTACAAGGTGTCAGAAGATGTCACTTTCCTACACAAACCCCTCCAGTGGCTTCCAGCTCACTCAGCGTGGGGGCCTCCTTTGATCCATGTCACCTGTCCCTCTCTGATTTCTCTCCTTTCTGCCACAGTGGCCTCCTGGTTGCTCCCAGCACACTCAGGCATATTCCTGCCTCTGCCTCAGGGCTTTTGTACTTGCTGTGCTTTCTGCCTCAAAAGTTATCAGCTCAAATATCTTGTTTCCCACTTCCTTCAGGCCTTTGCCCAAATATCTCCAGCAGCTTTCTTTGATCGCCTATATAAGAGAACATTCCGCTTACTCCTTATGTTCTGTCCCTGTCTAATTTTTCTCCACAGCATTTCTAATCACACGGTGTGAGTGCGTGCTCAGTCACTTCAGTCATGTCTGCCTCTCTGCCACCCCATGGACCATGGCCCGCCAGGCTCCTCTGTCCATGGGATTCTCCAGGCAAGAATACTGGCGTGGGTTGCCAGTTCCTTCTCCAGTGATAAAGTATCAAGGGAGTCAAGCGAGTGAAGTGAAGTCGCTCAGTCGTGTCTGAGTCTTTGCGACCCCATGGGCTGTAGCCTACCAGGCTCCTCCGTCAGTGGGATTTTCCAGGCAAGAGTCCTGGAGTGGGTTGCCATTTCCTTCTCCGAATCATATGGCAGTCCACATATTTTCTTTATCATTTGTGTCTCCTGCCTTGAAGGTAGACTCCATGAGGGCTACAATTTTTGTTTTTGTTCTCTGCTGTGTCCCCAATCCCTAGGAGAATGCCTAGCATGGAAAAAACACTCTATAATGGTTGAATAAATGATTCCCTCACATCCCAATTGTTAGAATAGGCCCTGACCTGCTGGGCAGAACTTCCTCGCTCTTACGCTTCTATCTCCCTGTCCTACCGTAGCTTTTAGTTAGCCACCTGTCTTGCACTTCTTATAGGTGGAAGGTTGGTGAATTCTGAGAGTTATTTGAAGCAGGTGCATCCCTGCTGCAGTCATCAAGAATAGCAGTTGTGGTAGAGCCGGAAGTGTGAAGTTTTTGCATCCTCTGATTACCGAGGTTGCAAGAGAGAACTCGAAGCTAGATAGACTTGATTTTCGTTGTCACTGGATGCCATTCATTGAGAATGGAGGGAGGAAGATATACTTCCTCCAAAGGAGAATCTGGTGAGGCGCCAGCAGGATGTTGCGGGTAGGAAAAACCCCACATCCGTCTTTGCAAGCCATAGTTCGGCCCAACCTGCTCTGATTGCGGCTCACCTCAAGTTTCAGCCACACCAACCACAGGGCTCTGGAAATGCCAAGACAGCCTCTAACCAGGAATTTGATTCCTTCTCCTGGATTTAAAGTTCAGAAAGCAGACCCTCGACTTTACCATCCAAACAGGCAAGGAACGTGGAAGGAGGAGAAATGGGGAGGACGAGGTGGCAGTACCAGCAAGACAATGGGCAGGGTCTCCAGTGATAAGCAGCCAGCAAACATGGAGTCCGGTCGTCCGTGGTCCGAGGTCTGGGTTCTGGAAAGGCGGTGCCAAAGGCCATCGCCATACCCTGGGCAATAGGGAAATGGACTCCCAACCTGCTCTCTCATTTTCCGAGGAATTGTGAGATGGGGAAGTTTCTTTTTGCTGTTGAACTGTCCAATTAAAGAACCCTCATATTTGGGGTAAAACTGCTAGTGAACTGTGACACGTACACCTATACTCACAGGGTGCGTGTCGCATGGAGGTGTCTCTCTCCACTCAGCAGAACCCAAGTAATGAGCCTTTTGGCACGATTGTAAACGTAGTGTGTGTGTGTGTGTGTGTGTGTGTGTGTGTGTGTGTGTGTGTGTGTGTTCGTGAAGGGGTGTAGTTCCAGCGATAGACCAGTCCCCAAGGGCGAGGTGTCCTCCATTCCGCGGGGTTCAAGTTTCGGTGGAAACTTTCCCTCAGAGGCTCCGCCTCCTTCACCTTGGCAACGGGCGACGGGGCCACGTCGCAGCCGACCCCGCCCCTCTCCACCCCGCACCTGGCGGCCACGCGCCGAGGGCAGGGGCGGGGCCTGCGGGGGCGGGGCCGGGCGCGCGATCCCCGGGGCTGGCAGGTTGGGCCCCTCCCCGGCTGAGCCCCGCCTGCGCTCCCGAGGGCGCGGGGAAGGGGGGCGGGGGAGCCGGGGAGCGGCGCGACTCCGCCACCCGCTGACGCACCGTCGGCGAGTTGCGCTCGGACCTTCTCCCGCCTTGTCCTTTCCCGGGGAGCCGCTGTAGACTTGGAGCCGGGCGGGGGGCAGCCGAGCAGAGATCTGAGAGCATCGGCCCGCCCGGGAGCGGAGCGGACTGTCCCGGACTCGGCCAGGAGCCCGCTCCCCCTTCCTCGCGGCGTCCGGCGCGGGAAGCGGCACAAACTTTCTGCACAGTCCCCCCACCGCGCCCTCGGGAGGAGAAGCCGCGGCCACTGACAGGTACGTGGCGCGCGGTTCTGAGACTTGCGCTTGAGGGGGTCTCTTGCTTTAGGGCTTGTGGGAAGCGGGAGAGCAGAAGCGCCTCTTCCTGAGCTCTCCGACCGGACGGGAGGCGCAGGAATTGGGAGCGGGCCCTTGGGAATAGCCCAGACAAGGTCTCTGTGTCGGGCCAGGCGCGGCGGGGAGGAGGTTGGCTCCCCGAGCTGCGGGACCGGGCGTTACTCTGTGACTGATCCCGAGGGAGAGAGAGCTAGCTTGTTTTGACGGAGAAGGGGGGCATTAGGGCTCTCTCCACCCTTTTCTTGGTCCCTGGGGCCGGAGAGTTGAGTCCTACGGGAGGAACAGGCAAAGGCTAAGAGGTCTGGGGCTCAGTTCTCCTCTCCAGACCTTGTCGCTTTTATATCAGAGGCAGAGGCGGTGCCACTCTGAAGTTTGCAGTACTTGCCAGGTGTGAGGACTTACTCGTTGGGTGGCTTTTGCTCAATTTCATCAAGTTCTCTAATGAAACTGCTTTCAAGTCGTAGTTATTATTGACGGTGATGATGATGTGTGTGTGTGTGTGTGTGTGTGTGTGTGTGTGTGTGTGTGTGTGTCCTGCTCCGACCTTAACAAAGGTCCTTTGTTATAATTCCACTTCTCGGGAGTGGAACTGCTGTCGTATTTCAAGAGCCCAGCCAGAGCCAGGTATTGATGGCAGGGGTAGCCTTGTTTCCTGGGGACTTTGGGAATCAAATGGGCAGGTCTAATAATGAATTAGACCAGTTCTGTCCCACCCACTTGGATCCATCCATTCTTAATAGAGCCCGGTTTTGTTAATCCCAGACTCCTAATTTATCCTGCTGTGTTATGAATGGATGGATCCAACTGGGTGCACAGGGAACTCATCCCAATATTCTGTAATAACTAAAATGGGAAAAGAATCTGAAAAAAGAATGGATATATGAATGTGTATAACTGAATCACTTTGCTGTACACTTGAAACTAACACAACATTGTAAATCAACTATATTCCAGTATAAAATAAAAATTAAACAAAACATAGACCCAGCTTCCACCATTCAGCAGGTGCTGCAACCTTAGCCATCCAAGGTGAGGAATATTCCCAGTGGAAGAAAGGAGATCAAAACAGAGGAGAGAGTCCTGAGGAGGAGGAGTGAATAGTGCACACCACTTGTTGCTTCCCTGTAGACTGGGCCTACTGCCTGTCTTCTCTGGAAGGGGCCTGCTATCAAATTCATCTCATTAGAAGTCAGCTGCTCTCTGCTAATAGCCACAGCAGCCCTGATGAAATTATGTAGGTCATTGAAAAATAATTCCCGCTTAATCACCTTTATCCTGTTGATTAGGGAGAGAAAAGATTTCCTCTCCTTAATGTACCGTGTCTGGTTGGCAGGGTCACCTGCCTGACCTCAAATTCACTTGGACACCTGGCCCCGGACAGGATGTTTTCCCTGAAACTGCCCAAACGTAGCATACCACAGCCCAAGTCCACATTTGGAGAACTTTAGCGGTCTTTGCTGGACAGAAATCGAACAGGAGATTCACTCTGTACATTTACGGCTTAATGTGGCATACTTGTTGGATTTAGATAACCTTTTCAGATAATTAAAAGCTGGTTTCTTTTAGTTCCAGTTAACCCCTCTCTGCCAGGTTCATAGAAATTGTTTCCATGTTTGTCTTGAAATAAAGTTTGGGGTCCCATTTGTCATTTGTCCTGTAGCTTTAGGAATAGGATTTAACTGTGTGGGGCAGATGGAAAAGACAAGAGAAACTACCTATCACTGAACTAGATTCAGAGAGAGATTTAGAGTGGTTTCACAATCTAGGCACAACTACCCAGCTACCTTCCTACCTTCCCCTAAATAGAGACAGTATGGTTGTTTCACTTTATATAAAAGAAAAGATATTTATTTGGCTGAGCTGGGTCTTAATTTCAGCACTTGGGATCTTCAGTCTTCGTTATGGCATGCGAATAGTTCTGGCATGTGGGATCTAGTTCTCTAACCAGGCATCCACCTGGGGCTGCTTGCTTTGGGAGTGTAGAGTCAGCCCCTGGACAACCAGGGGAGCCTAGGTTGTATCACTTTTAATGTAGGCCTTTGAAGACCAGAAATGAGAAGACTGTTTTACTACAGTGTCGGTAATGCATTGCTGGACAGTTCTTGGTGATAACTTCTCGAAATTGGTTCAAAACGCTTTCTCTGCAGAGTTCTTTTCTGCCATAATAGGAAGTCAGTAGATTATGTCTGCAAGTTAGAAAGCAGGTGTATAAATAATGTCAAAATATAGAGATACATATTAGCAGAAGCCTGAGGTGTGACTTTGGAAATTATGTTCTTGTTTCACTTTTCGAAAGAGAATTTGATAAGAAATCTCCCTCTCTCTGCAAATATAAAACAGAGTTACTTTCTCTGATCCCTGCTTAGATGCCCGATGTTCTGTGCACGTTTGTTTCATTGGGTGATACATAGGCCCTTGGAAGAGCTGGCCCCTCAGATTTTGGCCGTGGAACATGATTTACTTCACCCTTACTTCTCACACTTCTGTGAAGAGAAACACCTTTACTTCACTCTTACTCTCGATGATGTCTGCCTCTTAGTTTTTAGTGGCCAGTAGCTTCAGGAACTTCATTTATAGGGATCTCTTAGTGAAGACAATAACAGAAAGTAACTTTTTTGTGGGTCTTGAGATGGCTGACTTAACCAAAAAGGCAGCTCTTGCCATCGCTTCTCAGCCATTTGGCTAAGATCAGATGTAGTATGGGGGCTTCCCTGGTGGCAGTATGTAGTATGGGGGCTTCCCCTACTGGCAGAGAATCCTCCTGACAGTATAGGAGATGCAAGAGATGCGGGTCCAATCCCTGGGTCGGGGAAGATACCCTGCGGAAGGAAATGGCAACCTACTCCCGTATTCTTGCCTGAAAAATCCCATGGACAGAGGAGCCTGGCAGGCTACAGTCCCTGGGGATGCAAAGAGTTGGAACAGGACTGAGGCACCGAGCACATACCATATTTGTGCTTTGTGATTCAACCATTTTGAAGTTCGTGCTATTATGTTCAGATTATATAGGAGGAAAACAGATGAGATTCAGAGAAAATAAGAAACTTTTAGGTGCATATTTTCTTCCTGTATGTGTTGAACTCAGACCCAAGTGCAGTGTTTCTGATTTGGAGGCCAGGCTTTTAATTTTTTCTCTGCCATATTTTGTGCAGTGTTTGGAAGCAAAATGGGGTCTTATTTCTCACTAACCAAAATGCGTGCTCATGGAGGACTATAGAAACACGTACTTACACGTGTGTGTACATGCATGTCATCTTTATATCCTTTGCATCTTAACAGTGTAGCTGCACCCCAAGAGGTGGGGTAGGTAAATAAATACCCTACTAGTTGCCATAAGGAACTTTGACTAGGATCTACAGTTGAAAAAATCAGAAAATAGAATTTAAGTGTGGGGTTTACAAATATGGGATTAATTACTAGAAGAAACATCTGAAAGAGTTGAAAGGGCTTCTTTTGGAGAGTGGAACTCAAGGGTGCGGAGGAGCCAGGCGGGACTCTGCTGTTTTTGGCCAAGTACCTTATAACCTTGTACCTTATATTTTATGCTGTGTACGTGTGTATTGCTTTTTTAGGTCTTCTTTGGCAAGGAAAGAGTAAAGCTTTGTTTTTCGAATTTTAGAGTCAAAAGGGACCTCAGAGATTGTTTATTTCCAGCCCTTTCCTGTTGTAGGTGAGGAAATTGAAATATAGGTGAATTGTTTCGCTAAGGTCTCCCAGGTTCACACCCTTCCCCAGGCAGGTGGAACTTTCCTCTGTGCTTGTGATTCCTTCGTTGCCTTTCCAGGCATTGCTCCCTTCTCCTTTCTGTCTACTTTTTACAGTGTTTAATTAGGTTGTTGGACTGTGGATTCAAAAATAGGTTCAGTTCAGTTGCTCAGTCGTGTCTGACTCTTTGCAACCCCATAAATCGCAGCACGCCAGGCCTCCCTGTCCATTACCAACTCCCGGAGTCCACCCAAACTCATGTCCATCGAGATAGTGATGCCATCCAGCCATCTCATCCTCTGTCGTCCCCTTCTCCTCCTGCCCCCAATCCCTCCCAGCATGAGAGTCTTCTCCAGTGAGTCAACTCTTCGCATGAGGTGGCCACAGTACTGGAGTTTCAGCTTTAGCATCATTCCTTCCAAAGAAATCCCAGGGCTGATCTCCTTCAGAATGGACTGGTTGGATCTCCTTGCAGTCCAAGGGACTCTCAAGAGTCTTCTCCAACACCACAGTTCAAAAGCATCAGTTCTTCCGCACTCAGCCTTCTTCACAGTCCAACTCTCACATTATCTCTAATTCCTCATATTTCTATCTCAAAAGTGCTTCAGAGTTTCAAAGTCTGCATAATCTGTACATTTTTGAGGTTAATTCTGTAATAACTTTTAATTAGGATTAGAGACACTTGTGGAGAAGGCAGTGGCACTCCACTCCAGTACTTTGTCCATGGGGTCGCTAAGAGTCAGACACGACTGAGCGACTTCACTTTCACTTTTCACTTTCATGCATTGGAGAAGGAAATGGCAACCCACTCCAGTGTTCTTGCCCGGAGAATCCCAGGGACGGGGGAGCCTGGTGGGCTACCGTCTATGGGGTCACACAGAGTCGGACACGACTGAAGCGACTTAGCAGCAGCAGAGACACTTTTGCAGTCTGTCTGCATGTTACTCAGTTGAGTTTGGTAAATACTGGAGTTTGGCCTAAACTTTTATCCCGAGAAGCTATTACTAATGGGAGATGATAAGAAGGTCTTTCTGATATCTATGTATGTTGCTTAATTTTGAAATTCTGAGAATAAGGGAACAACAGTCTTCCAAGAGAGGGCCTGAGGCAGGTGATACCGCAGAACTATAATAGAAAAGTTTATAACACTCCAAGATTTCTCTTTTCTTTATACATGAGATTTTCTACTTTCCCTCTAAAATTATAATACCAACTTAAAAGAAAACTTTATTTTTTTCTGATTATACACACCATACATATTATTCAACATTCAAACACCACAGAAATGTGTAATGTTGAAAATTAAAAGTGCACTGTGATGTTGTATTCTAGAGAAAGTTCCCCCAAATTTTCTTAAATTAAAATATATTTATAATTGTGATTTTAATAACAAGTGGGGGTAAAATAGCACAACTTTCAACTTAATTTTTAACTTAATATGCATTGAAAATGTTTCCATAGCCATACATACAGATCATACTGTGTAGTATTGCATCACAGGTAATTTAAACAATTTCCTATTGTTGGAAATGTGAGGGGTTTCCCATTTTCCCATAGTAAGATTAATACTTTGAAGAACATCCTTGAAAGTATATCTTTGTACGCTTGGGTAGGAGAGGTCTGTGAAAGAGTCAGAGGGATGAAAAGTTAAATATCTCTAATTTATCCTTCCTCCAGTAGTGTCTCTACGTTTTAAACTATATTAGTGGCTTTTTTATTTTTGAATGTATTGGACCAAAGATAGAAATTATTAATATATGAGCAGACTCTGAAACAAAAGGTCATAGTAACAAAAGGCGCTGAGCTTTTAGGTGAGGCTCACCTCATTTCAGATTTTTTTGGTTTTAATGTTTTTCCCAAGAGAATATAGGAATTGATAACAGCTCTAAAAATACTCTGCAGTTGTTGGATGAGCTGCTAATTACTTTTTATGGAGCATAGTTAAAAAATTTTTTTTTAAAGAACATTATTCTAGGACATGCCATTAAGGAGTTCAGGGAATCCACTAGGCTTTGCAGAATGCAGAGTGAGTGTGTTTTAGCTCCTCTTCTTGTATGAAAATTTACCTCTGTTGAAATGTTGGTCCTGGGTCAATTTTAAGATCTTTACACCTGCAGAAAGTCCCAAGAACTAATTTTACTCATCTGTGTGTGGCAAATGTGAAATATAATACTTTGGCTAAATTTCATGACCTAGGCTCATTTAAGCAGGAACATTTCAGGAATTCCTGTGGCAAGTTTTTATTGGTCATCTTAGAGAGCTGATTAATATTTTCATGGAGCCCAAGCTTTGTTCATAACCATTCAATTAGAGGATTATGTTTCGTTCCTCAGGATGAATACCTTCTGTTTTGTTTGTCTTCATGGAACTTGTACTTGGAGTTCATTCATGATTTTCTTTGTAACATATTAGAATGAGTATAAAAACATCTTAACAAATATAAATGTACATACATGCACACTTATATATATATACACATATCCTATGTGTGTATACACACACACACGTGTGTGATACACGTGTGTATTTATGCATAAGTAATATAAGCTATTCTTTAAAAATATGATCATCAGTAGGTCATTTATCATAAATATTTGGTGCACCCTTAAAATTAAGATGTCTGCCCATGTTTATTTTATTAGGAAAAATGATTCTTGATGCCTTTTATATGAAAAATTTCTTAATAAATTAAGAACTCTTCAGGATACAGGTGAAACTTCATTGTTTGTATATAGTTCTTACATTTTGGGGTTTTTTTTTGTGGGAAGATGAAACATTTCTTGTGTATTAGTCTTGGTTATTGCCTGTTCTCTAACATTGTTACTTTTTTAATAAGTGGAATATTTAAAATCCTTCCTGTTTGTGATAAATTTCAGAATGTTTACACTTTGCTTATTTTAAGCAAGATGCAGTAATGTTTATGAAAAAAGTGGCAACAGGACCTTCATTGATGTTGATTTGCTTCAGGAAATACTAGACAGTGTGCTATTTACTCGTATTAGAAACATAATGGTTAATACTAATTTCTTATCAGCTTGATGAGGTTTGTCCTTCAGTTTCCTCCTTGTACTTCTCCACTGGGCTCATGTTGAGGACTTTGTGTGTCCGATTTGGAAAGTGGACCCTGCGTTTGCTCTTGATGAATCAGCTTGTAAGCTGTGTTTTGGTTGTTTGGGGGCTGGTTGTGTTGCTCCTCTCTTTTTTTCCTCCTAAAGTCATCCTACCTCTTGATCGTGTTTTAGGATTAGTCTGCCACCTAGGAGTGGTCATTCCTCCACAGTGAATCACAAAACGAGTCTCTCTTGCGGGACTTTCTGACTCAAGCCTGACTGATTCAACCTGCTGTCCTTCGGGCTTCTGTCGGGGGGTGGGGGTCACTCCTGGAGCAAACTTGCAACTTGGCTGCCTCCCCTACATGGGTGATCCCTAAATCTGCATCCTCATTGCTGACCTTTGAAATCCTAGGCTTGCTTCTCCAGTTCCTGCTGCATAGGTCTTTATTTGGATCCTGACATCCTATTAAACTATAGGATGACAAGAGTAACTCCTCTTAGTCACCTAGCTGAGTACCTTATTGTGAACAGAGTCCCATAGTGTTTGTTGTTCACGATCTGCATCTTATTGTCACATGGACGATTGTACTGTGTTTTACCTGGTTTTCATTTCCAGTTTTTCTTTCTGTAATCCATTTGCATGTCATGATTGGTCTGATTCTATAGAGTACAGCTTTGCTTATGTCACTGATTATGGTCCTTGTTGCTGAGTAATAAGTCAATTCAAGGTATAATGGCTAAACTTAGGTGCCAAATTTAATTGATTGGGTGACAGTTTGTCCAGGGATTTGATTAAACATTGTTTTGGATGTGTCTGTGAGAGTGTTTCTGGACGAGCTTGACATTGGAATTGGTAGACTGAGTAGAGCAGATGGCCTTTGTATTGTGGATGGGCCTCATTCTAGTCCACTGAAGACCTGAATTGAACAGAAAGGCTGAGGAAGGGAGAATCCGCACTCTCTGCCTGCCAGGTTTTGAGCTAGGACATCCATCTTCTGTGTCTTGGCCTTAAGCTTGGACTTGAACTGTATTATCATCTGTTCCTCTCTGGCTTGCCAACTGCAGATCAATGCTGTGTCACTTTCTGCTGCACAGCAAAGCGAATCCGCTCTATGTATACACACATCCCTTCTTTTTTGGGTTTCCTCCCATTTGGGTCACCACAGAGCACTGGCTAGCGTCCCTGTGCTGTCCAGCAGCTTCCCATTAGTTATACACTTTATACATGGGGGTGTAAATATGTCACTCCCAGCATCCCAGTTCATCCGACCTCCACCCCTTTCTCCCGCTGGTGTCCGTGTTTGTCCGCTGGTGTCCGTGTTTGTTCTCTACGTCTGTCCCCCTCCCTTATCTGTATGTCTTCGGTTGCTCTGTTTCCCTGGCGATCCCTAACACTCGAGGCATCTGTGGCGTGCCCCATGCAGGCCCTCTCTCAGGCTGCTGTGCCGATCTGGTCTTCGTTCCTGAGCACACCTACCTATTCCTTTCCCACTTTGTCTGATCGGACTGGTCCTTCCTCTTTCCTATCTCGGTGATGTGAATTCTTCAAATCCGGTTCCGAGCCTATGTCCTCCATTAAGCCTTTCTTGGCTGTCTTTTCCTGTACCAGTTTCCTGGCATCTGAGCCTCTGTACTGAAATTTTAGGAATTTAGTCATTAAACATTAGCTTTCTAGTGTTAAAAGATTTCTTATACAATTGTTCTTGTTCCCAGTTATAAACTCCATGAGGACTTGGATCCAGCTCTATACTGCAAATCCTCCACTGTTCTTGGTTTTGCTTCACATAGTAGGTGGTCAGTGTTTAGTTTCTTTTAAAGCACTAAGCTCTACCAAGGAAGGAGAGGCAAGGGTGGAACGTGTGTGCTCAGCCCCCGACCTTGTGCCCAGAGAAGAAATGTCTAGCTCATTGCCCACAGGACCCAGAACTCTTTATCAGAGCAGTGCTGCAGGGAGACTCTGCCAGTTGTTTGGAGTTGTTACTAGAAACAAAACTTATACATCGTCCTTGACCTAGAGCTAACTTTTCCTAAGAAAAAGTTGAGCCATATTTGAAGTTCTGTTGAATTAGCCCTTTCCTGAAGTACTGGTTTGCAACTATTTTTGCTCTCATCTGCTTTGCTCTTGTGTCTTGTAATTCCCTTTGCTCTGCCTGTCGTGAAGTCATTTTGTATCTTCCTCCATAATTACGTTACGTAGCATGTTGGTGTCAATAATTTTGAGCAAGGGTCAAGAAGACGAAATATGGAAAAAGAGCTCTGTGTTCCTAGGCAATTTGGGTTTGTCCAATTATATGCACATTTCATTCAAGCTCTGTTTGATTTTCCTTATTGCTCCTGCAGTTGAATGTAGTTTTTGAGGAACATCATTGCAAATCTGATCTCCTTATGCACTTTGGTGTGTCTTTTAATCTCGAAGTATTTCAGATCCTCTGCACATTCCTTCTCCCTTCCCCTGTTGTCCTGCACTTATTTTCTAACATATTACAATTTACTTATTTATTTTGTGTATTATTTATCAGTTAACCCCCAAATAAGAACGTAAAGCTCCACGAAGGGCAGGAATCTCTGCTGAATTAGTTTTGACTCTCTTTGGCTGTGTCCCAAGAGAGTAGACCAACGCCTGCCATTCAGTAAAGTGTTTGTTGAATTGAATGGGAGTTTGCTGTCTTTTTTTTTTTCAAAGATTAAAAAAAAATATTTATGTATTTGGCTGCACTGTTTCTTCATTGCAGCACACAGGATCTTCAGTCATGTCAGACAGAATCTAGTTTGGTGCCCAGGGATCAAACCCAGGCCCCCTGCATTGCGAGCATGGAGTCTTAGCCACTGGTGGCTTAGCCAGTTAGCCAGCCACCACAGAGGTCCTCGGGAGCTTGCTGTCTTGAAAACTCTTCACACCCTTGGTTGTCTGGGCTTTCTGTTAAATCCTGTTGGTCCCTTTTCCTTTTTCCCTTCTTGTTACTGAAGGTCACTTCTGTTCAGACCTGGGCTTCCCAGGTGGCACTTGTGGAAAAACACCTGCCTGCCCATGTAGGAGACATCAGCGACAAGGGTTCAATCCCTGGGTTGGGAAGATCCCCCGGAGGAGGGCATGACAGCCCACTTCAGTGTTCTTAGCTGGAAAATTCCATGGACAGAGGAGCCTGCACAGTCCATAGGGTCACAAGAGTTGAGCATGACTGAAGCGACTTAGCACGTCCAGACCGAGTCAGGCTCCAAACCACATACCCACCTGTTCCCCAGGTCGTTGCCTTTGTTGCAGCTGCATCTATGGCAGGAGTGATTTAGAGTCTCCTGGCTGTTCATGGCTTGAAGAGCACTGTCACACATACAGTCTCATCTGAAGTCGTTTTGTGTCTGTGGCGGCGCTGAGTGCTTTAGGGCTCATCTTTCACCAGAGCATGAAGGTTAGCAAAGTCCTGTAGCATCAAGGGGTACGCCATTCTCCAGTGTGTGCTGGGCACATTCTCCCCTTGGCTCTGCTCTTGCCAGCTTATAACTAAGGAGCATGCCTCTTTGATAGCAGCTCTGCCCTTCTTAGGAACAATCACTGTCTTCCTCAGAAGAGCGTATGTATGGTGTAAAGCCCCCAAGTAGAGTGGAAAAAGTGAGGAAGGAAAAAAAAAGAGACAGACAACACGAACACGTGTATAGGACGCTTCTCACTGGAAAGTCCTTGGGTAGATGCTGAAAACAGTAGTTGCCTCGAAGTTAGTTTAATAGAGTAGTTCCAGCAGCAATTGGACACAGAAGCATGGAATCGAAAACCTTGGCCTGAAGGATGCAGATGGTGTAGAGATGGGAACTGGTGATTTTGGGGTTCTCTGTCAGTAAATTGCTGTTCCTGTCCTCCTGGCCTGTCGTCACTGAGCTAAGAAGATGGAGCCATTTTCTTCCTAAAGGGCTTCTGTTCTTGCCTCCAAGCCATGGGAGTGCTCAATAACTATTAGTGTCTAATGATGACACAGGAATATTCCTCTGAGCAATTGCAGAGCTGAAGGCGTGTCTCACAGCGACAGGCTCTCACAAATCTCCTTTTGCTGTTTTGAAATATCACCGCCCGGGGAGTTGTATACATCTTGTTCAGGCAGAGAGGTCTTAAATATTCATCCTTTTACCTCTTCCTTAAGAGGAATGCCAGCATTTCATCTTCAGGCTGCCAGTAGTAATTTTGGAGAAATCGTATTATAACTTTTTCAAGGTACTTATTTTCATATAGCTCATTTATTTATGCATCCATATATTAAGGTTATGCTTAATGATGAAGGGCATGTACTTTGAGGTCAGTGGAGAGTCAAGGGTTAAATGGAGGTCTTTGGTGAGTTATACTCTCTGGAAAGTTAATTAGCAAGTATTTATTGTTGTGGGAGGCAACGTGGGCATGGTGGAGAGCAGGTGCAGTTTGGACACAAATCTGGCTCAGACCTCTGCTTTGCTATTTAATAATTGTGTCTGTGAACCTGTTACTTTTCTGGGATGAACCTTAGCTTCTTTATGTTTTTGTGCTCAGTCACGTCTGACTCCTTGACCCCATGGACTATAGCCGCCAGGCTCCTCTGTCCTTGGGATTCTCCCAGGCAGGAATACTGCAGTGGGTTGCCGTTCATCCTTCAGGGGATCTTCTGACCCCGAGATTAAACCTACATCTCCTGCATCTCCTGTATTGGCACGTGGATTCTTTATCACTTGGGCCATTAGGGAAGCCCAAGTTTATAATGCAACCCGCCCACCCCCCTCCCCCCGCCACCGCAGGAATTTTCCTTGAGGGTTAAATAAGATAACACATCTGAAATGCTTAGCATGTAAGTAATAATCAGTACATGGTAATTTTTATTTATGTACTAAATCTCTGTTAGCACTCTTCTGGGGATTGTTAGTGGGATTCTTTCAAAAGTTATGAGTTAATATGTCTGCAAGGCCACAAAAGATGTTGACAGACATGTATTTGACACACAAAAAATTAGGGCAGCTTGTGATTAAGTGTTATTTGTACAGAAAGTAAGCATAAGAAACCAGAAATGTAGAGGTCACTGTGGTGGGGATTGTATTAGGATTCCTTTGGTTGTAAGTTATTAGAAATTTCAACTATATGGAAGGGGAATTTATTGACTCACATGGTCAAAGGTATGTATTGGAAGCCAAAGCTGGAAACTCCTATACCACTGAGAGTCTCTGTGTCTTTTCCCCACTTCTCCCTACTTCTCTCTGGGTCAGTTTTCTCCATGTGCCTGAGGGCATGGCTGCCCGAAAGCCAAGGATCACCCAGAAAGAGGGCCTGAGCTTTTAATCTACATCTCAGAATCCCAGGGCTGCCTCTGATTGACTTCCCTTGGATGGTACACTTTTCCCTGTGGCTGGTGGCACACGTTATTTGGTAATTGGCAGTGCCATCTAGAAACACATTGTTTGGGTGGGGAAAAGGAGCAGTCTTCTGAAAGAAGGATCGTGCCATTCTCAGAAGAAGGGTGGGTGCTGGATGCAGCAGCAGGAGCAGTGTTTACTGTTGAGGGCAAAGAGGAAAGCTTGAGCTGGTTGCAGGGAGAGCGTCAGGTGTGCAGAGCACTGACCAAAGGCGCCAAGTCCAGAATGAGAAGATGGGTTGCATCAGTGAAACAGGATCTGGTAGCCTCAGGCTGACTGGTTCGAAGGGGCTGGTTGAAGAGTTTGGACTGGTCTGATTGGGCGTAAATCCTGAGAATTGACATCAAATCGACATAGTCATGTTGGGTCCTGCCTTTTTTTCTTTAAAAATAGGTTCACCAGGTTCGATGCACGATACTGGATGCTTGGGGCTGGTGCACTGGGACGGTTCAGGATGGGGAACACATGTATACCTGTGGTGGATTCATTTCGATATATGGCAAAACCAATACAATATTGTAAAGTTAAAAAATAAAATTTAAATAAATAAAAATAGGTTTCATATTGTAGGTGGAGTATTTGAACTGGTAACTTGAGGACTAAATGGAGTGCACTTGAGAAGTTACACTCATTGAGTCAGACCAGGGTAGTCTTAATAATCAAGAGGCAGATATCTGTCTGATACTACCTTAAAAAGGTGTTATCAAGCACTTACCTTACTTTTCCTGTTTTTTAAAAAAACAATGCTGTATTTCAGAGGAACCAACAAGTGGTTTGCGCAAAAGCCTGATTTTTAGAATTCCAACTCATAAATGCAGAAGGAATGACATAAAGAAAATACTATCATTTTATTACCTGTAATGAAATAACAGGAGAAGGCAGTGGCAACCCTCTCCAGTACTCTTGCCTGGAAAATCCCATGGATGGAGGAGCCTGGTGGGCTGCAGTCCATGGGGTCGCTAAGAGTCGGACAGGACTGAGCGACTTCACTTTCACTTTTCACTTTCATGCATTGGAGAAGGCAGTGGCACCCCACTCCAGTACTCTTGCCTGGAAAATCCCATGGATGGAGGAGCCTGGTAGGCTGCAGTCCATGGGGTTACTAAGAGTTGGACACGACTAAGCGATTTCACTTTCACTTTTCACTTTCCTGCATTGGAGAAGGAAATGGCAACCCACTCCAGTGTTCTTGCCTGGAGAATCCCAGGGATGGGGGAGCCTGGTGGGCTGCTGTCTATGGGGTCGCACAGAGTCGGACACGACTGAAGCGACTTAGCAGCAGCAGCAGCAGCAATGAAGTAACAACCTAGGGAATGACTGTCAGTGACTCCTGAAACTTAGGTCAAAGGGCAATTGGGAACTTTATAATTGATAACATCAGACAGAGAATCCCTGTACCCACTGATCAGTGTTAACGTTACAAAAAGAGAAAAAAGTAAATACGTGTCCCCTAATTGGATAAAATAGGAAATATATAGAACCATTTGACATTACTTATCAAAAACCCGAACATGATTCTAATTAAGACTTAGTCTCTAACTGCTAGTTTATAAGAAGCACAGGAAAAAGGGGACCATGTTTAAAAATATCATGGAGATGTGATCAGCCAAATCCAGAATGTAGATATTTCTGCAAAACAAGTTATTTTGTTTGTTCAGTAAATAAATGGCAAGAAAAACAAAGAAGGAAGAACTATTGTTTTTTTCCCCAAAGTCAGTGTCAGATAAATGTTTTTATTTATTTATTATATTTGAAAAAGTTGCCTTGAAACTTAAGAGACATAAGTATTTTTGTATCTTGGTTTGGCTAAATCACCACAAAGTTATAAATTATTAATAAGAAATTAAGGCAATTTGTTAAATTTAAACTCTGGATTTAGACACATTAAAGGACTTTAACAAAGGGAATGATCATGGTATTATTTTAAAAAAGACTTTCTTAAATATACATAATGAAAAAATTTTCAGTTTGTATAATGTTACGTTAGTTTCCTATAACTATGGTAATATTACCACTGACTGGGTGGATCAAACAGCAGAAATTATTCTCTCATAGTTCTGGAGGCTCGAAGTCTAAAGTCATGGAGTAGGCAAGGCCATGGTCCCTGTGCAGATGCTAGGGGAGACTTCTTTCTTCTTCGCTGGAAGCTGTCCTTGGTCTGTGACTGCATCTCTGTCCCACCTCACTTGGCTTTGTCCTTTTGGGATGTCTGTGTCTTGCATCCTCTACCTCTTTCCTATAAAGATACATGGGATTGCATTTAGGACTTACTTGGATAATCCAAGATGAATTCCTCCTTAAGACTGAAAGTTATAGCTATATTTTTTCCCCTATATAAACTAATATTCAGAGCATCTGGGGATTGGGAAGTGACATATCTTTGTGGGCCATTTTTTTCTTGTCTCAGGTATGATGTATGATTTGGGCCACGCCTTGAGGCATGTGAGATTTGAGCTTCCTGACCAGGGATTGAACCTGGGCCCCCTGCAGTGGAAGCACAGAATCTTAACCACTGGACTACCATGGAAGTCCTGAAATTTGCTTTAAACAATCCAGCAGAGGCAAGAAGTGGGAATGGCAGGTTGTGAATAGCTATACATTGTCAATTGCTGACCTGAGGGATGGTAGCTCATCATACATAAAAACAAACAGGTAAATCAAAATGCCTTAGTGTCAGTTCCTTTCAGAATTTGGAATGTATGTATCAAGCCTTGATAAATAAAAACTTCATTTTTTTCTGTTCATAAAACTTAGATATTAGGGAATTCCCTGATGGTCCAGTGGTTCAGACTGCATGTTCACTGCTAAGGGCTTGGGTTCGATCCCTGGTTGGAGAACTGAGATCCCACAAGCTGCAATGTGGGCCCCCCCAAAAAAATTACATGTGAGATGTCTAATTAATATTAGACATCTCATTAATTAATTAATATTAATATTAATATCCTCATTAATCCTTCAAGTTTTCACTACCTTTTTGGATGTACTTGTTTGCACTTCTTAAGAAAAGTAAGGAGTGAGTGAATATCCCTTCACTTGGAATACAGACATTGTAAGACCTGAGTCTTAGATAAAAATCCACTTTACTCTTCCTCACTAAAATACTGGTGAGTGCATGAAGCAACAGTCAGCTTGGGAAACTCATGGGCCACGTGACTTATCATGACACCTTTGTCAAGCAGGTAAAATCACGAAAGGGTCAACCTTTTTACTGTAGGGCTCCCCTTTCAACTGTGTTTTATTGTGATCATAAAATGTCCAGGTCAGCAGCAAACTTGGCATATTGAGTACGCTGGCATAGCTCAATAGTAATAAATATTTTTCTGCGAATTAATTTTTTTAGTTTTGTAAGGCTTGAGATTTTAATTCTTAATTCTAATCTACTTTGTTTTTCCTGAAAAGTAAAAGATAATGAGATTTTTCATGAGTTCTCTTCTTTACCTCTGTGCTGGAAAGATTTCAAGGAATACATTTAAAAACAACCACAAAGAGCTGTTGTTGCATATCAGAAGTTATATTTCTGTGTGCCCAGTTCAGCTTAAGTGTGTTATAAAGTATAGTGACTGTCAAGACTGTGTTTTAGGTGATTGAGGTTACTTCACATATACTTTAGTTGCTTAATGATTTTTTTTTAAGGAAGAAAACAGAAATTCATATGCAGAGTCTGCAATCAAATAATGCCTGGGTTGTGACTTAAGTCGCCAAAAGCAGCATTTTAAAATGTGCATTTAGCCTTTAGAAGTCAGTTTATCAACATGCTGTAGTTTTATATTCTTTCTTCAGTGATTTTTATATTGAATCTGTTTCTTTCCAAGTTGAAAACTGTATTTTCAAGGAGTGGTGTAGAATCTAGTTGCAAAATCTCAAAGTTAGACTGTCTTTTTTTTTTTTTTTAAGCTCATGGCATTAGACTTTAGCTGGTACATTTGTTGTTGATGTAGGAGACTACTAAAACCCAGATCCCCCTTTATGTTTGTTCTGAGTATGGCCCAGATTGGCCCAGATTGGCCTGTGTGCATCAGACACAAGAACAAGCGGCAAATTCAGTACAAAATTTGACTTTTTGTGTATTCACGGAGTTTATAAGGGTGACTGCATTTTGAACTTTATACCATCTTATGGGGGCTTCCCAGGTGGCTCAGTGGTAATGAATCTGCTTGCAGTGCAGGAGACTCAGGAGATACGGGTTCGATCCCTGAGTTGGGAAGATCTCCTGGAGAAGGAAATGGCAACCCACGCCAGTATTCTTGCCTAGAAATTTACATGGACAGAGGAGCCTGGCAGGCTACAGTCCATGGAGTTGCAAAGAGTCAGACACGACTGAGCATGCACCACCACACAGAACAACCTGAGTGCACTTTTGGCTGACCAATACATTACTATGACATGGTAACTAACCCAGGCCTACTGGAAAGCTGCATTTCTTTGGAGGGTATGGATTAGAAGTAGCATATCATAGTAAGATAGATATAAAAATGACTCTTCCATGTGGGTTAAATCTTTCAGTTTAGTTCAGTTCAGTTGCTCAGTCATGTCCGACTCTGTGACCCCATGGACTGCAGCATACCAGGCTTCCTTGTTCATCAGGGAATTATCAGGGAACCAGTGAAATCATTGGTGAAAAAATAGATTTAAATCACTGCAAGCCTCTTGGGCATTCCAGTTGCTTACTAAATGGTTTATTATAAAACTTGATGGTGATTATTAAATCTCTCAGCCATTCCCTCCTTTTAGAGTTGTAAAATCACCTGATTTATGTACCTTGTAATAAAAGAGAAATGATGTATGGAAATCATTGAGATAATGGTTCACATTTTACTTGATATAGTATCATGAGAGTCTGTTCCTGCATTTTTTAGTGTGTTTTTGTGCAAGAAAAATATTTACTCAGTAATAAGGTATGGGTTCTTTTATTACCCAGGTGCAACTCAGTTTTCCAGGAACACACATTTTTACATAAAATGAAATAGTTCTTAAGTCTTGTTTTTCTCTTTGTTATTTTTCTTCTTTTTATAAAAAGATAAAATATGTGGGACCCGATTGAAAAAGAACTCTGACATTTGCCTTATGTGTTTTGGTTTGCAACTGATTGGCAAATAAGGAATTCTTAGGCAAAACTAAAGTGTTATCTTTGAGTAAATAACAAATACAGAATACCATCCTAACTTGTACTGCTTTTACATCCAGTGCCTCTCAAATCCACCCCCTTCTCTCATCTGTGTTATCTCCACCCTCTCTTGTGGATTATTACAATATCTTAACTGGTTTTCCTGCTTCTCTTCTGTCCACTCTCCAGTTGGTTCTTTACTCCAGCCTTGGTGATAGTAAATAATGTTGATTTTATAGTAGCTCTTTCCCATCCTCCTTCCCATTTGAAAGTCCAGTTGAGGCCTCTCATCACTCTTAAGGTAAGTGAAGATCCTTATTGTGTGCCAGGCTCTGTGGAGTCCAGCCGACTACCTTGCCAGCCTCATCCTGGCCCATTCTCTCACTAGTATGGAGACACTTCTCGGTGCTAGTATTCTCACTAGTATTCATGCAAAACTAGTATTCCCACTAGTATTCCCTCAATGGTAGTATTCTCACTAGTATTCCCTCAGTGCTCATATTCTCACTAGTATTCATGCAAAACTAGTATTCTCACGAGTATTCCCTCAGTGCACGTATTCTCGCGAGTATTCCCTCAGTACGCGTATTATCGCGAGTATTCCCTCAGTGCGAGTATTCCCTCAGTGCGCGTTTTCTCGCGAGTATTCCCTCAGTGCGCGTATTCTTGCGAGTATTCCCTCAGTGCTCGTATTCTCCTGAGTATTCACTCAGTGCTAGTACTTACTAGTATTCACTCAGTGCTAGTATTCTCACTAGTATTCCCTCAGTGCTCGTATTCTCGTTAGAATTGACTCAGTGCTCGTATTCTCGCGAGTATTCCCTCAGTGCTCGTATTCTCGCGAGTATTCCTTCAGAGCTCGTATTCTCGCGAGTATTGACTCAGTGCTTGTATTCTCGCGAGTATTGACTCAGTGCTCGTAGTCTCGTGAGTATTCCCTCAGTGCTCGTATTCTCGCTAGTATTGACTCAGTGCTCGTATTCTCGTGAGTATTCCCTCAGCGCTCATATTCTCGCTAGTATTGACTCAGTGCTCGTATTCTCGCGACTATTCTCTCAGTGCTAGTATTCTCGCGAGTATTCCCTCAGTGCTAGTATTCTTGTGAGTATTCACTCAATGCTAGTATTCTGGCTAGTATTCCCTCAGTGCTAGTATTCTCACTGGTATTCACTCTTTGCTAGCATTCTCACTGGTATTCACTCAGTGCTAGTATTCTCACTGGTATTCACTCAGTGCTAGTATTCTCGCTAGTATTCACTCAGTGCTAGTATTCTCACTGGTGTTCACTCAGTGCTAGTATTCTTGCTAGTATTCACTCAGCGCTAGTATTCTCATTAGTTTTAAAGTAGTGCTTTAGCAGTGCAGTCTTTCTTTCATTTCTTAATGTGCCCATAGTCTTAAAAAAACAAAAAAAACCCACAGAGCCTTTGCACATGCTGTTCATGCTACTTGAAACATGATTCTCCTCTTTTCCACCCAGTCTCCATACCTTTCCCATCGTCGAGCTCTTTGTTTAATTAGTTAACTGCTGATTGTCTTCAGTTCAGATGACATCTCTGGACTTCCGTGGTGGTGCAGTGGATACGAATCTGCCTGCCAGTGCAGGGGACACAGGTTCGATCCCTGGTCTGAAAAGTTCCCACATGCCATGGTGGAGCTAAGCCTGTGTACCATGACTCCTGAATCCTGAACTCCTGGAGCCTGTGCTCCGCAAGAAGAGAAGTTACTGAAATGAGAAGCCTGAGCACCACAGCTGGGGAGTAGCCCCCTGCTGCTGCAACTAGAAAAAGTCTATACACAGCAACAAAAAGAACTAGCACAGACAAAACAAAAAACTGCATCTCTCGAAAGCCTCACTACACCAGCTGGGTCTCACAGTAATAGGCTTGTTAAAATAACTTTCTAGGCCCCCAGTGGAACTGCTCCTGCCCAGGGTGGTCTGTGTGCAAACTGACACTTAGATGATTCCAGTGTTCTCTGCTCCTTGGAAGAAGAGCTGTGACAAACCTAAACAGTGTATTAAAAAGCAGAGACATCACTTTGCCAACAAAGGTCTGTATAGTCAAAGCTATGGTTTTCTCAGTAGTCATGTACAGATGTGAGAGTTGAACCAGAAAGAAGGCTGAGCGTTGAAGAATTGATGCTTTCTAATTGTGGTGCTGGAGAAGACTCTTGACAGCGAGAAGATCAAACCAGTCAGTCCTAAAGGAAATCAATCCTGAATGTTCATTGGAAGGGCTGATGCTCAAGCTGATGCTCCAGTACATTGGCCGGCTTATGTGAAGAGTCAACTTGTTGGAAAAGACCCTGATACTGGGAAAGATTGAGGGCTGGAAGAGGAGGGGACAACAGAGGATGAGATGATTGGTTGACATCATTGACTCAGTGAACATGATTTTGAGCCAACCCTAGGAGATAGTGAAGGACAAAGAGGCCTGGCATACTGCAGTCCAGGGTCACAAAGGGTCGCACATGACTAGCGACTGAACAACAACAACAACAACAACAAAGTGTCCCTGAAACTGCTCTGCTTGACCAGGAACCCTGGGAGTATAACTAGTCTGTCAGTCCACAAGTGCCAGCTCAGCTCTGAGACTTCCCACTGCAGACGAAGGCCTGCATGGCCCTGGGTGTCACTGATGTTTCTGTTTTTCCCTTCCTTGTTCTTTATTCTCTATCCTGTGAAAGCGTCCGGTCTTCTGCCCCATTTTACAGTTTCCGCAAGGAGACTGTCCACTTCATGAAGTGTTAAATAAAGTTTATTTGTATCATCTTATTGTCTTTAGTAATTTTTAATAGGTTTTTGCATCACCCTGTGTCTTTTTTTTTTCTCCCATTGGATTGACTTGATGGTTATAATTCGTGTGCTTCTGTAAATTGTCTTCATGAGGCAGGTAGAGAGGCCTGCTCACCATTATCTTCCTAGGACTTAGCACAGTACTTGGTAGATACTTAGGAGTGCTATAAATATTTGTTGAATAAATGAATAATGTGAAAAAATGGAATTACTTACCTAATGAATTTACTTACCTAATTAAGTAAACGTACAATCACAATACTAAAGACATCCTAAAAAGCGAAACATGCTCTTCAAAGAAGTCATCTAGGGAGGTTGCCTGCTTATCCCATAGCTGCTGCTCTTAGAAGGGGAATTTGGAATGGTTTTAAAGAACTGTCTTTGGAAGTAGTTTTCAAGCCACATAAAAAAGCACTTGTTCTTTTGATTAAAAATAATATCCAGCTCAGTGGTTCCCTTTATTTTTTAAATGTATTTCCAGCTCACAGATCTCAACTTCCACTTTCAAAGACCCAGATTTGTCACAGTTGAAGTTTTCAAAAAGGTGTAATATACGTAAAGGCAGCCTTAAAAGAGTTGCTGCTAAGACGTCTTGAGCATTGGCGGGCATTTTTGTGATGAGCATGTAGTCTTTGAAGGAACTAATATTCCTGTAGATGTGTGGACTTTGGTGTTCTTGTTAACTTTAATGAAGTTGCTCTTGATACTGTGCGGATGTCTCACTTTTGCTTCTGGCTGTGAGGAAGGGGGATACATTTTACTCTCAAGTCATTCACTTCATCCTGGTGCCTCCCATCCTCCATGGGCAAAATACATCTTGCAATTTTTTTGTGTTATACCAGTAAGTATTATAATAGGGAACTGAATGAACTATTATCAAGTGTTTTAAATTTTTTAGATGTTGAGTTCTTTGTTTAGGAAAAGTCCCTGTTAGTGTCAAACATCTCAGAACTGCGACCACATTCTTCCACTGAAAAGTATCAGGGGTTCTTGCCAACTTCTGCTGTTCAAGATTATTCAATATTTTTGTTAATTTACCTTTTTAGCCACTATGCGTGGATGCATGCTTAGTTGCTTCAGTCGTGTCTGACTCTTTGTGACCCCATGGACTGTAGCTTGCCAGGCTCCTCTGACTATAGGGTTTTCCAAGCAAGAATACTGGAGTCGGTTGCCATGCCCTCCTCCAGGGGAATCTTCCTGATGCAGGGATCAAACCTACATGTCCCGTATTGCAGGCAGATTCTTTACCACTGAGCCACTGGGGAAGACCTTAGCCACTATCACTTAGCGATTTTCAGGAGACTTAAGTTCAGTGCCTAGGTCAGGAAGATCCCCCAGAGGAGGAAATGACAACCCACTGCAGTATTCTTGCCTGGGACATCCCACGGACAGAGGAGCCTGGCAGTCCACGGGGTTGCAAAACAGTCGGGCACGACGGAGCGACTGAGCACATGTGCGCTCATTGCCCCTTTACTTCCTGATTTTGGAAGGAAGTAGCTTTGTGTACTTTCTCTCTAACACTTTAAATTAGCCTGGATTTTTAAGTGGGAGTAACTGAGTTAAAATAACATGTCTGTGATTTGAATCTCTGGGAAGGCTTTTGGAGATACTGAACTGATAACTGCAGCTATTAAAGATAATCTTAAAGTGGGACGTTTATCATAGCTCCATTCAGGTCACCATGAGCGCTGTGTTTTTTAATTGTTCACTTTTGAGAAAATGCAGTCAACTCAGTGCGGTATAGGTGCTCTCAGAAGAGTGAACAGCTCTGTGAGCTCACAAGGTAGCAAGCCTTAGCGACGCAGCTGGGAACAAAAGTTCTATTGGCCTTTTATTCTCAAGTGTTCTTGTTTTCCTCTGAGCACCAGAGATTTGGCTTTCATTTGCATTTTGTTGGGTTTACTACTTGCCAGTAAGGGCTTCCATTTTCATATTGCTTCTGTGCTGGCAGCATTTATTTATGCAAATATAGTTTTGTGCCTCCAATACAAATATTTTTTTTGCCTGGCAATAGTATTAAGGTTTGCTAGAGAATACTCTTTTGAATTTGATCTTTTAAAGGGTGATTCTATGCTAACTGTCTTCTGTGGCAGTTCATTGCTTTTTATTAAATGAGTATTTTAGAAAAAGACCATTTAATGGTCGTACAGAAGACTCACTGTGTTCTCTGCCTGTCTGTATGAATCTCAGTGAATCCCATCTTGACTGAGTCATAACCTCATACCTGATCAGTGACATTCATCTGTATGAGTGCTGGCTAACCACTCCCCACCCCTCAACAGAACTGTCCCCCAGAGGGATTTGAGGGCATTTTGATTGAGATGCACTTACATTAGCATTAAGCTCTTTATTATTATTTTTAAAACTAAATCATCCCACTTTAAGCTGGGGTCATGATACTGTGTACTGTGTTTAATGGGTACAGTTCTTGTTCTCGTCACTTATCTGATTGCTGTGCTGTTTCCTGTGTGGCAAAGAGAATTGCACTTCAGGTGACATAGTGCCATCCTGGGACATTATGATGCCATCACTCTAGGAAGTCTTAGGAATGATGGCAGTCATGTGTTCAAGTCACCTGTGCTCGCAGGATGAGTGCTGAAGGACTGTAAGGGTATGAAAAATTGATGGAGAATTAATACCTTGTAAAGAAACCCCCCTAGGGCCTCCCCAGTGGCTCAGAGGTAAAGAATTCACCTGCCAATGCAGGAGACATGGGTTTTATCCATAGGTCAGGAAGATGCCCTGGAAGAGAAAATGGCAATCCACTCTAATATTCTTGTCTGGAGAATCCCATGAACAGAGGAGCCTTCTGGGCTACAGTCTATGGGGTCACAAAGAGTTGGACATGACTGAGCAACTGAGCACCTACACACGAACAAAGCCTCTGCTGTTTTAAATAATGACCCACTCAAGCTCAGTGAATATGTATTAAGATTTTCTAACATGAGTTAGAACCATTTAAGACTGGTAAAGAAGGGGTAATAGAGGGCTTAGGACAGGCTGTTCATTTAGCTGATAAGTGAAGAGACTGCTTTGCACGAGAGGTCCTCCTGGCTTTTGAAGGAGGAAGCTGAAGTGAAGAGAGGTTCAACAGCACGCTCAGAGTCACAGAAGTGAACAGAAACAGAGCCAGGACCCCAACCCAGACCATTCTGACAGACTGCTGGTGATCTTCCCTCTGCAGTGCTGTCTTTCCCCTGGCATCCTGTGTCATAAGAAATAAAATGAGTTGTATTTTATTTATTTATTTTTTGCTTGTACCGCACCACACAGCATGTGGAATCTTAGTTCTCTGACCAGGGATCGAACCTGTGCCCCCTGCATTGGAAGCACAGAGGCTTAACCATTGGATCACCAGGGAAGTCCCCGGATTCTCCTATACTGACAAGAGGAAACAAATTCAGATTTAGAACATCAAGTTCAAGTAATATATTAATTAATTAAATCATTTGTTGAGAAATCTACCAAGGACTTCATATGTGTAAAGCACCATGTGTGGTAGTTGCTCAGGTTGTATCCGACTGTTCAGGACCCCATGGACTGTAGCCTGCCAGGCTCCTTTGTCCATGAAATTCTCCAGGTAAGAATACTAGCGTGTGTATCCATTCCCTTCTCCAGGGGATCTTCCTGACCCAGAGATCAAACCCAGATCTCCTGCATTGCAGGTGGATTTTTTACCATCTGAGCCAATGGGTTTCCTATAAAGCACCATGCTAGGAGCCAGAGTAGGATATCAAGATCACCCAACTGTCTAATAATAACTTTTATATACAAGACAGAATTCATTCAGCAGTCTTTGGGGGAGGGTCACTGTGGTGTTCTAGGACTGGCCTAGACACTTGGGATCATTCAGCTGTATCAATTCATGCTTAGCCTTGGATCACCTAGTCTGTGCCCGACACTGTTGTAGATGCTGGGAAGAAAGATGAGGTTAACGCAAGCGAACTCTGTGTTCTCACTTAATACGTTCTAGTGGGAGAGACACAATAAATAAGCAAGAGAAGACTTGTTCTGCAGGGAGTGGAGCTCGGATGGTGTGTGGATAGCTGGCTATGTTAGATTGCAGAGATAGATAAGATTTGATCCTTGCCCTGGAGGAGGCAGATGCGTAAACAGAAAACTGCAATAGAATCAATATGTGCAGTGATTCACATAGGAGCAGAATGCTGTGGGTGACTGGAGGGATATGAAACCTGAGGGACGACAGGGAGCTGCCCGAACCAGATGTGTGTTTGGGATGGCGATTGTGGAGCAGCCTCAAGCATAGGCTAGACAGGGAGGGACTGAGGATAGGATGTGCTAATTCCTCTCTGGGCTAAGAGCTCTAGACGAGTGCAGGAGGATGGAGAGGAAGAACTGTTACTTCTTACAGAAGGTTTCCTGAGTGAGGTGACATTTCAGTTTGATCCTTAAGTATGCAGATGTGAAGGTAGGGGCGTCTCATAGGTATACAACCATGAACAAAAGGGAAGATCCAGCTTATAGCAGGAGTGGCTAGACTTAAGGGCTTATAGACTGGCTGGAGCAGAAGCTATGTGAGAAAGAGGACCATGGAGGCTTAGGTAGACAGATTTGCTTCAGGTAAGCAGAGGGAACCTGCTTCAGGTAATCTGTAACCTGTTACAGTTTCTTTTTATTTTTTTAAGTGGACTGACATAGTCACAACCTTAGGAACATTCTTCTGCAGTAGCATACATGAGAACGTGGAGTGGAGAGAGAGAGATAGCTGGGAGATGATTCAGGAAGGCATGTGATCTGATGACCCTGAGGTATTGGGGACATGATCTAGAAAAGTGGGCCTGGGACTGGATTAGAGAACCTGGACACGTAGAATAGTAAGGCAGACTACTGATCGGACGTGGGCAGTTAAGGAAAAGAAGGAGAAGACTGATTGCAAGGATGTAAGCCCAGATAACTAAGAGGATGCGATTTTTTGTGTGTGGGGAGGGCACGCTATAAGGAATGCAGAATTTTTGTTCCCCAACCAGAGATCAAACCTGTGCCCCCTGCAGTAGAAGCACAGAGTCCTAACCTCTGGACCGCCAGGGAAGTCCCAAGGATAGGGTTTTTATGACAAGCTGAGGATGGCAGAAGGAAAAATGTGTTTGAGAAGTCAGATAGCTAAGATTAGTTTGGGACTTATGGAGTTGGCAAACAGTTGGACACGACTGAGCGACTGAACTGTGGAGTTGGTACTGGTGGGACCTTGAGGTAGGAATGTCAGATAAGTAAATGAAGATAATACTTTAGCTCTGGGTTGGAGTGGTAATAGAAAGTGAAAGTGAAAAGTGGTTCCATTTGTGGGCCAGATCACAGTGACCAGGGACTGACTTGTTCAAAGAAAGGAGGTGAGGATGCAAACTTTGGAGCATCATAATTTTGGTGCTTTATTTTAATTTTTGTTCTTGCACTTTAGTGCTAATAATCTCCTAAACTACACTGTTGGACTTCCAGCTTTTTACTCTCAGCTCAATCTACCGTATTGCTGGGAAAATTTGGGCTCCTGGTCTATATGATCTTGATTCCATTGTAGAATTTGATTTTAACCTGGGACGACATAAAAAAACAAAACAAAACAAAAAAACAGCTTTGTGACCTTATCTGAGATATTGGGAAATTTTTCCATCATGTCTTTCTGTGTCTCCTAGAGCAGCTGTTTCACAGCAAGTGTTTGGAAACAGCTTTGCTTCCCTGGAGGAATGGAAATGTTTATTCTTCATAGAAAATCATATAACTGATCACATTTACTTTTTCATCTTGGCTGCTAGGAAGCACTCAGATTCCCTGCTTAGCTGTAGTCATTGCGTAGGACTCAAATAGCTTTCCATATCTGAGTTCTGTACCAATCTCTCTTATATCAGGCACAGTCTTCGTTTTCTTCTCTAAGCATTTCTTGGTCATGAATCTTTAAAAATATCATTGGTTCACAAATTTGTGTGGCATCCCTGTGCAGGGTTCATGCTAATCTTCTCTGGATTATTCCAGTTTTAATGTATGTGTTTCCCAAGTGAGCTTTGCTTGGTCATGATTTTTAATTTCCTTCTGTAATACATGCATTTCTCAGACCATCTCAGATTCTTTGTAGAATGAGATGTGCATGCATGCTGCTGCTGCTGCTAAGTCGTTTCAGTTGTGTCCGACTCTGTATGACCCCATAGATGACAGCCCACCAGGCTCCCCCGTCCCTGGGATTCTCCAGGCAATAACACTGGAGTGGGTTGCCATTTCCTTCTCCAATGCATGAAAGTGAAAAGTCAAAGTGAAGTCGCTCAGTTGTGTCTCACTCTTAACGACCTCATGGACTGCAGCCTACCAGGCTCCTCCGTCCATGGGATTTTCCAGGCAAGAGTACTGGAGTGGGGTGCCATTGCCTTCTCCGGCATGCATGCTAAGTCACTTTAATTGTGCCCAACTCTGTGTGACCCTATGGACTGTAGCCCACCAAGCTCCTCTGTCCATGGTATTCTCTAGGCAAGAATACTAGAGTGGGTTGCCATGCCCTTCTCCAAGGGATCTTCCTGAACCAGGGATCCAGTCTGCGTCTCTTACACCTCATGCATTGGCAGGTGGATTCTTTATCCACTAGCACCACCTGGGAAGAATGAGACGCGGACTAAATAGTGCAACTATACTGTTCACTATATGAATGAGTTATACGTAGGGTGTTATAGGTCACTACATAAATACAAAGACTCATCACATTTTAAATTTATATGTTCTTTGTTTTTTATGAACTTTGTCTTAATTGATAGTTTTTTCAGGCAAATGATGCATATAGTCACAGACAATAAAACTGTCAAGCGAGTGTATGCTCCTTGGTTCTTTGTCTCGTCACAACGATAATTTGGAGCGACGGACATTAAAGCCCTCCGCATGTCACAGCTCTCTCAGGTCTTGAACAAACTGTGTCATAGCTCTCAGAAAAATCAGTGTTACAGTTCTATTTTATTTAGAAGATAGCAGGAGAATCCATCCTTGAAGAAGAGAAGAGAGTGGAGGAGCGCGGGGGAAAGGGGGATGGGAGGGTGGGGAGAGAGAGAGAGCAAGAGCGCTTGGCTCCTCCTTTTATATGTTTTCTTCCCCCTGGGCCTGCCCTCTGCAAATTGGGCTCAGCCAGGAGAGCTGTTCTACCTGAAGTCCTCACTCCGGTCCTTGGACCTTTCTTTAACCTTCCTTTGTTATATTTTTGAGGGCTTTTCCCTTCTTTGTCTTTTAGCCACTGCTATTTTGGACTCCTTTTCCCTATTCTTATGACCAACCTAGATAGCATATTGAAAAGCAGAGACATTACTTTGCCAACAAAGTTCCGTCTAGTCAAGGCTATGGTTTTTCCAGTGGTCATGTATGGATGTGAGAGTTGGACTGTGAAGAAAGCTGAGTGCTGAAGAATTGATGCTTTTGAACTGTGGTGTTGGAGAAGACTCTTGAGAGTCCCTTGGACTGCAAGGAGATCCAACCAGTCCATCCTAAAGGAGATCAGTCCTGGGATTTCTTTGGAAGGACTGATGCTAAAGCTGAAACTCCAATACTTTGGCCACCTCATGCGAAGAGTTGACTCATTGGAAAAGACTCTGATGCGGGGAGGGATTGGGGGCAGGAGGAGAAGGGGACGACAGAGGATGAGATGGCTGAATGGCATCACTGACTGGATGGATGTGAGTCTGAGTGAACTCTGGGAGTTGGTGATGGACAGGGAGGCCTGGCGTGCTGTGATTCATGGGGTCGCAAAGAGTTGGACACGATTGAGCAACTGAACTGAACTACCTGACAAAACTAAATGAAAAATGATGTAACAGCAGGAGCCAAGTTCATGTGTAAATGTTTACGCACTGACCCTCCACTCTGCCTCTTGATGAGTTATTCATTTCCAGATGAATGAGTCTTTGTAAAATTGTTGGAAGTTTTGGTCAGTCTTTCATAAGTTGTAATAGTTGTTTCATTTGGAAACTTGGAGTTAATGTTATTAATGGCCTGGGACTAATCGTTGAAATTTGAGCTGACATGATCTAGTAACATTTTTATTTCCAATCAATGTGTGCAAATCCTCCTCAGAAGACTGGATATTGTTCACTGTTGAGCAATGAGCAGATCACTGGTTGGGTGAAAAGAATTGACTTCTTTCTGCCAATCATTCCTGAATTCTGTCCTCTAAAGAAAGGTCTTTTCTTTTCTTTTATAGGAGGAAACTTTTGTGTTCAGTCTTTAGATCCTTTATAACAAAAGTCTTTTAAATTAAAAAAGCCAAATAATTAAGGGGTATCTGTGATTATTAAATTTGCCCTGTGTAGCCTCCAGCAGAAATTCACCACCCCACTCTACCCCACACACCAATTTTAAACTTGACAAAATTTCGTCCTTACCTCAAACAATCCTGTCCTTTCTTATAAAATGGGAAAGCTATGAACCTATGCTGAGATAAATTTAAATGGTAGAGAAAACGAGAAGTGAAAGGCAAAGGAGAAAAGGAAAGATATACCCATTTGAATGAAGAGTTCCAAAGAATAGCAAGGAGAGATAAGAAAGCCTTCCTCAGTGATCAGTACAAAGAAATAGAGGAAAACAATAGAATGGGAAAGACTAGAGATCTCTTCAAGAAAATTAGAGATACCAAGGGAACATTTCATGCAAAGATGGGTTCAATAAAGGACAGCAATAGTATGGACCTAACAGAAGCAGAAGATACTAAGAAGAGGTGGCAAGAATACACAGAAGAACTCTACAAAAAAGATCTTCATGACCCAGATAATCACGATGGTGTGATCACCAGCCTAGAGCCAGACATCCTGGAATGCGAAGTGAAGTGGGCCTTAGGAAGCATCACTATGAACAAAGCTAGTGGAGGTGATGGAATTCCAGTTGAGCTATTTCAGATCCTAAAAGATGATGCTGTGAAAGTGTGCACTCAATATGCTAACACTTTTGGGAAGCTCAGCAGTGGCCACAGGACTGGAAAAGGTCAGTTTTCATTCCAGTCCCAAAGAAAGGCAATGCAAAAGAACGGTCAAACTACCGCACATTTGCACTCATCTCACAGGCTAGCAAAGTAATGGTCAAAATTCTCCAAGCCAGACTTCAACAGTACATGAACTGAGAACTTCCAGATGTTCAAGCTGGATTTAGAAAAGGCAGAGGAACCATAGATCAAATTGCCAACATCCCTTGGATCATAGAAAAAGCAAGAGAGTTCCAGAAAACATCTATTTCTGCTTTATCAACTGTGCCAAAGCCTTTTTGACTGTGTAGATCACAACGAACTGTGGAAAAACCTTACCTGCCTCCTGAGAAATCTATATGCAGTTTAAAAAGCAACAGTTAGAACTGGACGTGGAACAACAAACTGGTTCCAAATTGGGAAAGGAGTGCGTCAAGGTTGTATATTGTCACCCTGCTTATTTAACTTATATGCAGAATATATCATGAAATGCTGGGCTAGATGAAACAAGCTGGAATCAAGAGTGCTGGGAGAAATATCAATAACTTCAGATATACAGATGACACCACCCTTATGGCAGAAAGCAAAGAACTAAAGAGCCTGTTGATGAAAGTGAAAGAGGAGAGTAAAAAAGTTGGCTTGAAATTCAGCATTCAGGAAACTAAGATCATGGCATCCAGTCCCATCACTTCATGGCAAAGTGAAGTGAGTGAAGTCACTCAGTCATGTCTGACTCTTTGCGACCCCATAGATGGTAGCCTACCAGGTCCTCTGTCCATGGGGTTTTCCAGGCAATAGTACTGGAATGGATTGCCATTTCCTTCTCCAGGGGATCTTCCCAACCCAGGGCTTGAACCTGAGTCTCCCGTGTTGTAGACAGACGCTTTATGGGCAAACAATGAAAGCAGTGAGAGCTTTTATTTTTCTGGGCTCCAAAATCACTGCACATGGTGACAGCAGCCATGAAATTAAAAGATGCTTACCCATTGGAAGAAAAGCTATGACCAACCTAGACAACATGTTATAAAGCAGAGACATTACTTTGCCAACAAAGGTCCATCTAGTCAAAGCTATGGTTTTTCTAGTAGTCATGTATGGATGTGAGAGTTGGACTATAAAGAAAGCTGAGCACCAAAGAATTGATGCTTTTGAGCTGTGGTGTTGGAGCAGACTCTTGAGAGTCCCTTGGACAGCAAGGAGATCCAACCAGTCCATCCTAAAGGAAATCAGTCCTGAATGTTCATTGGAAGCTGAAGCTGAAACTCCAATACTTTGGCCTCCTGATGGGAAAAAAAATGACTCATTGGAAAAGACCTGATGCTGGGCAAAATTGAAAGCAGGAGGAGAAGGGGACGACAGAGGATGAGATGGTTGGATGGCATCACCAACTCAGTGGACATGGGTTTGAGTGGGCTGCAGGTGTTGGTGATGGACAGGGAGGCCTGGCGTCCATGGCTTCCCAAAGGGTTGGACATAACGGAGCGATCGAACTGACTGAACTGAAAACTTTGTGCTTAGTTGCTTCAGTCGTGTCTGACTCTTTGTGACCCTATGGACTGTAGCCAGCCAGGCTCCTCTGTCTATGGAATTGAGTACTGGAGTGAGTTGCAGTTTCCTACTCCAGGGGATCTTCCTGACCCAGGGATGCAATCTGCATCTCTTACATCTCCTGCATTGGCAGGCAGATTTTTTTCCACTAACACCACTTTGGAAGAAGTGGTACAAAAAACCTTGTAGAATTAAGGGAATATCAAATGAGGTATTTTTAGGAAGTTTGTTTTTTAAAATAGTGATTCTAAGATATGTCACTTTTATCTGTTTCAGCTGATGACCTACTTTCTAATTACATGTTAAATGTTGACATCAGAATATCTTTATCATTCTGTTTGCGTAAAGATAAATGAATTCAGTTAAATAGCACAGTGGTTTTTACATATTTAGACCCCATGTCCAGGTGGTGCTAGTGGTAAAGAACCTGCCTGCTAACGCAGGGGATGTAAGAGACGTGGGTTCAATCCCTGGGTCGGGAAGAGTCCCTGGATGAGGGCGTGTTCTTGCTTGGAGAATCCCCATGGACAGAGGAGGTTGGCAGGCTGTAGTCTATGGGGTCACTCAGAATTGGACACAACTGAAGCGACTTAGCACGCAGGCACTCATCCCCCTCAGAGAAATGCAGTATTCTCAGTGTGTCAGTCATGTTTACGGATCTTCTGCTGGTGTGGAGTTTGCAGTCATGGTTGAGCTGAACCTGCTCTTCTGCAATGCATCAGTGTTAGATTTCTTAGTTTTCATTAGAGCTTCTCAGCCCTCTTCAAACTTACCCTTATTTATTGTAAAAATACATCCTTAGGATTTTTATTACATTCAACAGAATCCTCTCTCAGTAATCATAGGTTGAATTGCTTTCTAATCTCAGTAGCAAAAATAGTTGTTCTTTCCCTGAGCAGCTGGTTTATTTTTACCCCGGGGACACTGAATCTTATAAGAGATCATGTTTCCCTCTACATGTTGGCTGCAGCCAAGCTCAGAGTCCCTCCTCCCCCTTAAATGTCTGTAACACCTTAATTCAGGCTCTCCTTATACCTTGTGGCTACAGTGCTGGCCACAGGTGGTCTACGTATCTAATCCTACTGGTTTTAAAAGCTTTTTGAAGACAAGGATGCCGCTACTTTTGTTTATTTTCTTTACAGTGTTGTCCCAGTGTCTGGCACCATCTGGCACGCAAATAATAGCCATTACTAGACCATTCAAAAATGGCTTTGTGTTGGGCCCTCCGTGGTGGTAAAGATGAGAAAGGAATACGTAGTGTGCAGATGGAGGTTCTGAAATATGCTGAGGATCAGAGGGATTGTATGTTTGAAAATATGGCGCAATGAAATAGGATCCTCGTGCATTGGAGAAGGAAATGGCAACCCACTCCAGTGTTCTTGCCTGGAGAATCCCAGGAACGGGGGAGCCTCGTGGGCTGCCGTCTATGGGGTCGCACAGAGTCGGACACAACTGAAGCGACTTAGCAGCAGCAGCAGCAAGTATGAGAAAGGAAATGGCAATCCACTCCAGTATTCTTGCCTGGAGAATTCCATGGACAGAGAAGCCTGGAGGGCTACAGTCCATGGCGTTGCAAAGACTCAGACACGACTGAGTGACTGTCACTCAGTCACTCAAGTATGAGAAAAGAATGTTGAATTTAGGAACCAACATGTGCTATTTTCCTCTTTGTTTTGCATCTGGATACACTGATGTATCAAAGTTGAGAGTCTGGCATCTCCCTTACTTTGCTCCAGTAAGAAAGATCAGTTCTCTTCTCTCATAGGAAAAAGGTAAAGAGTTAGGAGAGGGACAGTTTTATCAGTAAAGGATTAGAAGTTGCTCTGAGATCTATGCAGACAGATAGTGTAGACGTACCTACTGTGCTATGCAGATTACATTACCTCTAAAATGGTTGTGAGCTGAACCAATGATTCATGTATTCAACTATTATTCTTGATGATTAAATTCCAGTACAACCAGAGAATGTAGACAGATCCATGTGGTGGATTGTAATAGTATGTGACATATAGTAAAATCTCTAATAACAAAGTTCATTGAAATGAAAATGAACTTAGTACACTGAAGGCAAAAAGATGATCAACTTTGGATAAGTGTAACATTTTATTTTATAACTGAATTTGCAAAATCTATATTTGTATTGAGGAAGGGAAATTTTGTTTTTTAAAAATTTCAAAATGTGTTATATTCTATTACCATGTTTGTTAGAAAGCATCATGATTCTAATTTTTCTAAAATCTAGTCTAAAATTTTAAACATCAGATGCTTAGAAAAATACTAAGGGAAAGAATTTTTTTCCATTGTATTTCTCTCTCCCTTCCTTTCTCTGAAAAACCAAAGCATAAGGTTTGTTTAAGTGAAATAAAAACAGGAAAACCAGAATTTCATTTCTTAAAAACTTTGCTTAAGGTCTTGAAGTAATTTCTTTGAAGTAGTATTTAGTTGAAAACATATTGTTGAGGACCCTTTCTTTGAATTACCGAAATACCAGTTTCTCAGCATAATATTGATTATATTATATATTATATTTAAATAGTATATATATTATATTTCAAATTCTCTTTACTTTTAAAGCACATTTACTTCCAATGAAGCTTAAATAGTTGCATTGTGACATACAAATATAATCTAATTCTGCCAAGCCCCAGTGAAAAATCTAGATGTCAGTTTTCTAATTAATGGTAAGAATTATGCTCTATGAAGGTATGCATAAATAATTGAAGGGGTGGCATGGTGTTAAAGCTACTCACTGTGGAATCTGACTGTCTCACAGGGTTGTTGTGAGGATTAAATTAGTTTATTGTTCATGACAAGGATCTAGAAGAGTGTCTGGCACAAGTAAGTGCTCTCTTAAGTGTTCGCTATTTTTGTTATTGCTATTATATAGGTAATAACATTATTATATTAGCTTTATATATCAGATCAGATCAGATCAGTCGCTCAGTCGTGTCCGACTCTTTGCGACCCCATGAACTGCAGCACGCCAGGCCTCCCTATCCATCACCAGCTCTCGGAGGTCACTCAGACTCACATTCATCGAGTCAGTGATGACATCCAGCCATCTCATCCTCTGTTGTCCCCTTCTCCTCCTGCCCTCAATCCCTCCCAGCATCAGAGTCTTCTCCAATGAGTCAACTCCTCGCATGAGGTGGCCAAAATACTGGAGTTTCAGCTTTAGCATCATTCCTTCCAAAGAAATCCCAGGGCTGATCTCCTTCAGAATGGACCGGTTGGATCTCCTTGCAGTCCAAGGGACTCTCAAGAGTCTTCTCCAACACCACAGTTCAAAAGCATCAATTCTTCGGCGCTCAGCCTTCTTCACAGTCCAGCTCTCACATCCATACATGACCACAGCAAAGACCATAGCCTTGACTAGGCGAATCTTTGTTGGCAAAGTGATGTCCCTGCTTTTGAATATGCTATCTAGGTTGGTCATAACTTTCCTTCCAAGGAGCAAGCGTCTTTTAATTTCATGGCTGCAATCACCATCTGCAGTGATTTTGGAGCCCAGAAAAAGACATAAATATATTCTATAAAATATTATATACTGATTATACAATGTTAGCTATAAATATCAATATTTATTTATGTAATAAAAATATTTTTCCTTGTCTCCAATAGGGTTTGAAGTACTTTTGAAGTGGCTGAAGTGGCTTCTGCTATTAAAAGTTACAAGAAGCTAGAGAGTTCTGCAACTCCCATTCTGTACCCTGCCCCTTAGTTAAATACCATGGGGCTCCATTTCCTCATGTGTTAGAGGACAGTTCCCTGGTGATGAGTCTCTGTTATTTAAGCCACAACAATTCTGTGTTGCTTTGATGGAGGAATTGGGGGCAAGAGGAGAAGGGGACGACAGAGGATGAGATGGCTGGATGGCATCACTGACTCGATGGACGTGAGTTTGAGTGAACTCTGGGAGTTGGTGATGGACAGGGAGGCCTGGTGTGCTGCGATTCATGGGGTCGCAAAGAGTCAGACACGACTGAGCGACTGATCTGATCTGATCTGATCTTACCTTTTGTGTAAACAAAAAGGTTCAGTTTGTATGTGTCACAGTCCTTGATCTGGAGTGGTAGAATTTTAGAAGTGAAAAGGGCATTAACTAGATAGTCTGCTCTCTTAGGGAACTCGTCCCATCTCTTAGTTTCAATTAGTATTTGAGTTTTTTTCTTCTTTAGATTTTTCTTTTCTTTTTCTCGTACATCTTTTTTTTACCCACTTTTTACATGCTTGTAGATATTGTATTTATTATGTTTTTTGTTTGTGTCTGTATCTCTCCTTGAATGTAAGCTTCACAGGACCAGGGACCTTTATCCTTTTTTTGGTTGTCTGGCACATTGCTGGTTGCCAAATAGGGGCCTCAATAAACGTTGTTGAATAAATGAATGAATGTTCAGTTATGTAGTGGACATTTCTATTAATTGATCACTTCTGATTCTCTTCTAAAATAACACTCTTTCATTTTCTTATATCCACCAGTGAATACTTTCATGTTACCAAGAACAAAATCTACAGGAGTTGGCAGCCATACCTGAGACAAAGCGGATTAAATGATTTTCAAGGGTATTAAGACAGCCACTGCCCCCAAGGCTGTAGGTGCAGAAACAGTGGCAGTGCATTTCATAGAAGGTCGGTGGGCCTGGATTTTCTCAAAGAGAACCTTCTGGGCCAGAACTAGAGGTCTGCTTAACTGCTCAGGAAAGTACTAAAGTTCCCAAATCTTAATGCTAAACTCATAGATTCTGCTGGGTTAATATTGCTGATACGCTTCCTTTGTCATGCTAGTTCCATTGGAGATTCCTTGCTGCTTCTGAACAGAGTCCCAGCTCGGCAGCCTGGCATCCAGTGAACTCCCCCAGTTCCAGATCACAAGAGTGCCCCTTGTCAGTTCTCGCCTCCACTGAGGCCTCTTCCTTGGCATCTCCTGCACCATTCCCGTTCTTGCTTTAATATCCCTCTGTTCACACTGAGCTGTTGTTCCTCACATGCTCAGCTTTCCTCCTCCTTCATGTGTCCACACCTGTCTTCTTAACCCTCCAGGGAAGCTTTTCAGCCCTTATGTATGTGAAGCCATCTCTGTCATGTTTTGGTTCCCAAATGTTGCATTATCCTTGTGTTCCATTTGCATATTTACTGCTTTCCCTACTTTATGATAACCTTTTTGAGATAAGGACTAATGGAATAATGGATGGATCGTGGGGATTAGGGAGTTATTAAAAATCAGAGCTAAAGCAACACCTGAACAAAACGGAGACAAAATTGATGTAGTATAAGTGTATTTTCCTGCCTGTGATGATGTTCTCAAGGGCTTTAGAAATGCTGAGATCAAACGCTTCCTACTGTTTTTGGCATAAAAATGTCTTCTAAATAATTAGATAATGGTAGCAACACCTAGTGATAGTAATGGCCTCAAATTATATTTATTTGGAAATATAGGTAATTGGTGGGGGGCTTCCCAGGTGGTGCTAGTGGTAAAGAACCCATCTGCCAATGCTGGAGATACAGGTTGGATCCCTGGGTTGGGAAGACCCCTTGGAGAAGGGCATGGCAACCCACTCCAGTATTCTTGCCTAGAGAATTCCGTGGACAGAGAAGCCTTGTGGGTGGGCTACAGTCCATGGGGTCACAGAGTTGGACACGACTGAAATGACTTAGCATGCACGCACATATATATAATTGACAGTTGAGTTGGCTGTGTGTGTGTGTGTGTGTGTGTGTGTGTGTGTAATTTTACTGGTTTGTGAAATCAGAAAGTCTAGGAAAGACAAGTCTGTCTGATAATCATGGGAACATACACACTCCATCCCTTTACCCTTCACATGATGGCCCTTCTCTTCCCTGGTCAATTGCACAGTATGATCTTCCTTGACTTATGATTGGTTTACATCCCAGGAAGCCCATTTTAAGTTCAAAATATTTTAAGTTGAAAATGCATTTAATACACTACTTACTGAACATCATAGCTTAGCCCAGCCTACCTTAAATGTGTTCAGAACGCTTATATTAGCCTATATTGGGAAGAATCATCTAACACGAAGCCTATTTTATAATAAAGGTGGTAATATCTCAGGTAATGTATTGAATGTGTTAGGTAGTTAGAATAGGAAAAAGGAGTCCAGAACGGTGGTGGCTAAAAGACAAAGAAAGGAAAAACCCATGAAAATAGAACAAAGGAAGATCCGAGGACCAGAGTGAGGACTCAGATGAAGCAAACAGCCTCCTGGCTAGCCCAGTTTACATAGGGCAGACTAGGGAAGGAGGAAAAAAAAAAAACATAAAAAGAGGAAACAAAACTGAGCCTCTGGCTCTCTTCTCTTCATGTCTTTTGGGTCGGCCTGCCCTGATGCCTTGGGGGTGTATTTTCCTTTGCTTGCCAGATAAAACTGAGCTATAACCCTGGGTCCATCTGTTGCTTCAGATTTTTGCTGCAGCGAGACAGAACCGAGGAAACTGCACACTCCCCCGACGAATGCTATAGTGATAGTGAAAAACAAAATGATTGATGGGTATGAATGGTAGTAAGTATGTTGGTTGTTTACACGTCTGTGCCTGACTGGGAGCTGCCAAGCATTGTGAGAGTGTATGTACTGCCTATCACTATCATGGACAAGATCAAAATTTAGAATTCCAGGTACCAGTTCTACTGAATGCATGTATGGCTTTCGCCCCATCATAAGGTATAAAAATCTTAAGTTGAACAGTTCTAAGTGGGAAAATATCTGTATTCATTTTTCAAGGTCTCATGTGGGCTTAAGATTTTCATGTTATGGTTTGACTCTGGTTATCCAGCTAGGAAGTGCGTGAAAGAATTTCCTTCTATTTCTTGAACTTCAAAGAATTTTTTTTTTCTTGTTTGCTTCCGATTAATCTAGACAATGGCATTCTGTACTCTTTTCTAAGTAAATCAGCTTTATTCATGTCATGAAAAGAGAATTTTTACATGGCTCTCTAATTTTTCAGGCTGATTGAAAAACTCAGTGGGGATACAAAACACATTGATTTGTTCTTTTTCTTCCAAATCTTGCACCATTTGTTCCCTTGTTCCATATCGTAAGACAAGTTAACTAACATTCTCCTCCTTTTCCAGTTGTTCACAATTTCAAGTTTTCATTGAGTACATTGTATGTTTACTTCTAGACTTTGTCATTTTAATTATTTGAGCATTTGATCTCATATAACCGCCCTGATGTTCAGCAGCACGGCCTGGCTCCGTTTGTGTGGCCTGCTGACAGAGTGGCAGGCAGCGGGAACCTGCGCTGTGCTCTGCAGCCTCTCCGTGGAGGGAGACTCAGGGTGTCCCCATGGTACAGTAGACAGTGTTATATCTCCTGGTTACCGTGTGGCTCCAGAAAGCAGACACTTGCTGTCTTAGTCAGGGTTTATTGGTTGCAAAGAACAGAAGCCCTCCCAAATTAAATAATGCACTGCTGCTGCTGCTGCTAAGTCGCTTCAGTCGTGTCCGACTCTGTGCGACCCCATAGACGGCAGCCCACCAGGCTCCACTGTCCCTGGGATTCTCCAGGCAAGAATACTGGAGTGGGTTGCCATTTCCTTCTCCAATGCATGAAAGTGAAAAGTGAAAGTGAAGTCTCTCTTGCCTTCCCCAAATAAAGTACAAAAAGACTTAAAGATGTAGGAGGTAACAGCCCATCTCCGTGATGCCAGTGGGCCCATTAGGGACTGTGGAATGGGCCCCAAAAGCCAGGAATCGGTCTCATAGCCTCCTCTCTCATTTGGCCTTTCTGTGTCTGTTTCCTTCTGATTGCCATGGGCTAACATACCTGCCAGCCCTGGCATGAGCTTTTGGTTTTAGGCCTGTGTGAGAGCCTATGTTTTTCCTAAGTCTTTTTCTCAAAAGAGAAAATTTGGTTGGTTTAAGTCAGCCTGCAGTTCCATTCCCCTTGAACCAGGCAGCTACCATGGTTCTATGAATGTTGGGACTGGCGTGGGGGCATTTAACATGGGACCAGTCAGGGTTTCCCAGGTGGCACAGTGGGAAAGAACCTGCCTGCCCATGCAGGAGATGCCAGTTTGATCCCTGGATACGCTTGAGAAGGAAATGGCAACCCACTCCAGTATTTTGCATGGAGAATCCAATGGACCAAGGAGCCTGGTGGGCTACACAGAGTCCACGGGGTCGCAGAGTCAGACACTGCTGAGCACGCCTGCAATCAGTCAGCGTTTAGTTGGATATCACACTTACTTGCACTGGTTCTTGTCTCTAATCTAGTCTTTCCCGTTTTCTATCCTTTTGTCTTTTTATTTTTTTTAAACATGTTTTGAGAAATTTCCTGTTATCTCACAGTACTTTTACAGAATTTTTATTTTGGTGATTATATTTTCAAAAATATTTTTAAAGTTCTTTATTTTTCTCCAGTCATTTTATTTTTGTGCATCTCATTCTTGTTCAATGGTTGTAATACCTTGCATCTGTTTGAGTTGTATTAGAGCTAACTTCTTTTTAAAGTGCTCTTCTGTTTCCTGAATTAACTCCCTTTCTTCTCAGTGTCAGCTTTTCCCCCCTTAATGTTACTGATTTTCCTGGTAGATTTAGTTGCTATTCATAATTAACAATAAAGGTTTTTCTCTATTATCTTGCAAAGATCTGTATGTAGACTCTGTATCTGCTCTACCCCACCTCTCCCTTGAGCAGGAATTCAAAATAGAGCTCAGTGTGTGTATGAGTGTGTGGCTTTGCTTCACCCCCAAAATGCCCTGACAGGGAGTATTTACTCCGAGAAAGCAAAATTCACATCAGAAACCTCTGCAGGCCATCTCTTCATTTCCTGCTGCCACAGTTGGCTCTGTCCTTTAGAAACGAACCCCCAGATGCTTGTCTGTCCTTACGTTTGGCGGTGCTGCCTGAAGGCTCTGTTAGAGGGTGGGGAGGTGGGGTGGGGAGCTCGCTGATACCCCTCCATCCCTGTTCGTCCCCCTGCCCTCCTCCCCGCTGTGATACCTGCTGATGCAGCCTGGAGTCTCCCTGGTGTTCTCTGGAACAGATCATCTCCTTGGTGGCCCTGGATGGCAGCTGTCCCTCACTGTTTCTTCTGACAGTGCATCTCCATCTCCTGTTTTGTTTCCCAGAAGTTTGTTGAAATCTCTTGTCCATTTAAAGTTCTCTTCCAGCAAACTCTTTTTAATCTTATAGAATTGTTCTGTTTTATTTTTTGATGATTTCACTTCATTAGGGATTCAGGGAGGAGAACCAGGCTATCAACCATCTTGAAACTGATACCTCAGGTTGTTTTTGAAAAAATAGCATTTGGCCTTTATGTTTTCAAATGAGAGATATATCATACGCTGCTGCTGCTGCTGCTAAGTCACTTCAGTTGTGCCCGACTCTGTTCGACCCCATAGACGGCAGCCCACCAGGCTCCCCCATCCCAGGGATTCTCCAGGCAAGAACACTGGAGTGGGTTGCCATTTCCTTCGCCAATGCAGGAAAGTGAAAAGTGAAAGTGAAGTCGATCGGTCGTATGCAACTCCTAGCGACCCCATGGACTGCAGCCCACCAGGCTCCTCTGTCCATGGGATTTTCCAGGCAAGAGTACTGGAGTGGGGTGCCATTGCCTTCTCTGGATATATCATATATATCCATATAAAAGAATATATATCAGTATATGCATGATTTAAAGAAAAATAGTAAAATTTTGTACCTAATAAATAGCCTAAGAGATGGAGCATCACATTTTCAGTATCTTAGAAACCTGTATGTCCTTCTTGATTGTATCATCTTCATCGTCTCTGCTTTCTGTGGTATCCATTTTCCTTCACTTTTTAAGTCACTGCCTTGCCTTTAAGAAAAATGGGTTTGTCTTATATGTATTTGTCTCCAAACCATATATTGTTTAATTTTAGCTGCTTTTACTCTTTATATGGAATCATATAACTTGTATTCTTCTCTCCCCATGCTGTTTTACTCAAGATTGTTTTTGAGATTCATCCATGTTTATTCATAAAGCTATATTTTATTTACCTTATTGCTGTATAGCATTGCATTTTAAGAATATAGCACATTTAGTTCTCTTTTCTGCTGTTGATGAACATTTGTGTTGTGTAACTTTTTGCCATCATGAGAAAGATTGGTATGAACATACGTCCTTTGCATTGCGTTTGTGCATTGCATTTATGTTAGAGTTTCTCTAAATGTGTAAACCTAGAAGTGGAATTGCTGGGTCATACAGTGTATGTGCACATTTAATTTTACTAGGTGATGACAGCTCTTTTCCAGAGTAGTTGTATCAGGATAGACTACACTGGTGTGTGAAATTGCCTTTGGCTTGATGACCTTCGTGTGATAAGATTTCAGATAGTTTTGCCTGTTTGGTGGGTATGCTATCATATCTTACTGTGTGTTTTTAAAATTGAGGTATAATTTACGTGTAATATAATTTACTGTACTGTGATTTTAATTGTCAGTTTCTTGATTGTTAGTGAGGTTAACGATATATTGACTGGGCTTCCCTGGTGGCTCAGACGGTACAGAATCTGCCTGCAAGGCCGGAGACCCGGGTTCATCCTTCCACGTTTTCTCTTCTGTGAACGTCTGCTATGTTTTCCCAGTTTTCTCTTACTGACTGGTGGGTGTTCCTTGTATATTCTGCATATATGAGAGAGAAAGAGAGAAGCTATGGTATGTGGTGGAATTTATTTTTTGTGGCAGTATCCATTGCACCAGGAGGAAAGGAAAAGGCTGTGCTCATATGACCAGCAAGCAGTCAGTGTTCTTGCAACTGTGATGAAAGCATGCTAACTTTTACTCTATTTACTTGTGGTTAATCTTTGACAGAATTGAAAAGTAAGTTTTGGCACTTTAAAAAGTTTGGAATCTTTTTTTTCCAATCCCTCCTCCTAATCTACCCCTATTGTGAAACAATTTTGGTTGAAGAAATACCCTTGACATTCAGTAACTGAATGTTTTCTGTGGAGTGCGTGCTATTTAAGTTGAAGTACAAGCCTGTGATGCTTGATGCTCGCAGATCTCAGTGTTTCTGTGGTGTCAGACTGCAGGGTGGCCAGCACCCGGGGAACAGAGGAGTTGGGGGGTGCATGCTGACCCAGGTCGCTAATTTGGGTATTTTTAACCCAAATCTCTAAAGGTATTCTTCCTGACTTCCTGGTTAAAGCATTTCAGAAATTTAATAGAAAAGTCAGTGGGCTTTGTAAAATGATAGTATTACTTACTAACCATTCTTTTCTCCATTTAACTGTGTACTCTGACTTAAGGGACATTTTAAGTAGTGATGTATCTATAAAGAAAAAGTGTACAAGTGGTTAAAATGGTAAATTTTATGTTATGTATATTTCACCAGAATAATATTAAAAAAAAACTCACGGCTGAAAAAAAGTTTTTAGATTTAGGACTCTTAACAAAAATGCAGAGATGACACTCTGAAGTAGTGTATCTGTTTTTCAGTGCAGAGAAGTCTCCCGGAGCTAACTAGTAATACCTCTTTTACGTAAGTTGCTTGCTCTTTGTCATGATTATTCTTTTAAGAAGGTTTACTTGTTTTGAGTGTTTGTAAATTTTGGAATGCATTTTCAAGGATGGTATTTTCATTTACCTTCTGTTTATCATCCTGGCAATCACTCCCCACTTTGCTGCAGCCTCCCCAGGCCTTCTTTCTTCTTTTCCAGTCACATCATTTCCCATCCTCAGAGCCTCCCTCAGATTGTTCTTTTCCCTCTGCCTGCTCTCATTTGTTTTATTGTGTTGTTATTTTAAAAATGTGACCAAATATACATTCTGTGGGCTGAGTTGTATCCCCCCTGCACAAGTCATATACTGAAACTCTAATCTCCAGTACCCTAGAATGTGAGTATAATTGGAGATAGGGTCTTTAACGAGGTAAGCTAAAATGAGATCCCTGGGGAAGGCGCTAATCCAGTAAGACTGTGTCCTGATAAGTAGAAGAAATCTGGGCAGAGACAGTTAACAGAGGGAAGGCTATGCTGGAGGCACGGGGAGAAAGGCGGCCGTCGATGACCAAGGAGAAAGTCCTCAGAAGAAACCAACGCTGCTCACAGCTTGATCTTGCACGTCTAGCTTCTGAAACTGTCAGAGAATAAATGTCTGTTTTTTAAGCTGCCCAGACTGTGGAACTTTATTATCATAGGCCTGCATGCTAAGTCGCTTCAGTCATATCCGACTCTATGCAACCCCTTGGACTGTAGCCTGCCAGGCTCCTCTGTCCATGGGATTCTCCAGGCAAGAATACTGGAATGGGTTGCCATGCCCTCCTCCAGGGATCTTTCTGACCCAGGGATCGAACCTGTGTCTCCTGCATTGGCAGGGGGATTCTTTACCACCGTTGACACCTGGGAAGCCCAGTGTACACTAATATAATATGTAACATAAAGCTTATGAGTTAACCATTTTTAAGCATACAGTTCAGTGGCTGTATTCACATGACTCTGCAACCATCCTCACCCTCCATCTTCAGAACTTTTGTCTTCTTGCAAAACCAAATTCTGTACCCTGTTCTCCCTGCGGACATGGCTTAGCGGCTGAACAACAAGAGCCCAGCCCCTGGCAGCCACCTTTTTACTTTCTGTGTCTATGAATTTGAATACTCTGGGTCCCTCATACATGTGAAATCAGACAGTATTTGTTCTTTTATGACTGGCTTATTTCACTTTGTATTATGTCTCAAGATTCATCCAGGTGGTAGCATGTGTCAGAATTTCCTTCTTTTTTATGACTAATATTCCATTTTATGCACATATACTATATGTTATTTATTGGATGGTCATTTGGATTGCTTTTACCTTTTTGGCTACTGTGAATGATGGTGCTATGAACATGGGTATGCAGATGCCTCTCTGAGATTCTGCTCTCTTTTGGGTATATGTCTAGAAGTGAAGTTGCTGGGTCATGTGGTATCTCTGTTAATTGATAATTAATATTTTGAGGAACCACTGTATTGTTTTCCATGGCACCATTGTACGTTCCTGTCAGCAGTGCACAGTTTCAGGTTCTCCACATCCTTACCAAAATGTGTTATTTTCTGTTTTTTGGGTAGTAGAAATTGTATTACTGCATATCAGAACTTGCAGGTATAATGCCATGCCCTTTTAATTCTTTTGTGGGAAGGAAGTGATAAAATACGGCTTTTTAATTATCACTGCATTAATCAAAAAGAGTTGATTCTCAAAGGGTTGTGATGTGGCATCTATCTTCTTGCTTCAGGCAGGACACCTTGGAGGCTCACCAGGAAGCTTTGGAGTTATTGGTGTGAAGTCACCGACAGCCATTTTTTTTTTTTGCTATTTGGTCCAGGAACTTTGTTCTTGTAGTAACTTTGGATCTGCTTATGTGACATGATACCAGCTATGACAAAAATAGGCATTTCTCAGGACAGAGGCCCTGTGAAATAGCTCTTTTGTGGAACTAAAAAGGCTAGCGAGCTTGTTATGTTTTCCCCCAGGGCAAATTTTCATTTTCCTAAGTGTTTACAGCTGTGTTTGTTTAAAACACTCATGTACCTAACAATTACAGTCCTGTGAAGAAAACAGAGCAAGTTAGACAAATTAGGCCTAAAAGCATCTCAAGCAGAGGTTGTGGTAAAACACAGGAAGCTTGAGAGATGCACAGGGACTTCCTCAGGGCATTTTTGAAATCATGGAAGAGTTGTATGTTCGATGGTAAACGCACTGCGTTTACACTCAAAGAGGTTCTGAATATTTATAAACACACCCCTTAAGACTGTGAAAATGGAAAGTTTTCTGTGGGTTAATTTTTTTTCTTTCCTTGTCCACTTGTGTGGATATCACTTAACAACTGCTGTTAAGTGTTCTTGGCTTAACAGCGGCAAAACAGAAATCATTCTTTACTGTGGTTAGTGACAGGTGGAGCCGCCCAGTCTCATTGGGAGATCAGATACCAGCCTTCACCTCGCCTACACTTTGTCATTCTAAGCTGCAGTTTGTATAGGTGATTTTGACTAGGAAGCAGCTCGGTTTAACAATCACAAGTACTAAGGCTTAACAGCAGCATCACAATACCCAGCAAAATTAATTTTATGCACACAACTTATGTTTTTCTTTGTATGGTTTGTACACCCACTGGTTTGAGAATTCACAGTAAAGAATGTAATGGTGTTTCCTCTCTTATTAGCCTGTTCCTCAGTGTCACTGTAATAATAGTGCCTTGTCTAAGAACCCTGCAAACTCTGCCAGGGCTTCGTAGGCCATGGAAACTGAGATAACCACTGCTGTCATTAAAGGTTGCAGGTTGTGCCCTGGCAGGGATCAGCTACTCCTGCCTCACGCTGTTTGCTGATTTAAGTTCTCTTTGGAATAATGAAGCTGGATGAGGAACCCACAGCTCAGGTCATGTGCCCTTGCATGGGAATGATACAAGGAGCAGGAGTTGGTTGCCTTGCTTTCTTGAATTGTGCCCCACCCCAGGGCCCCCCGTCTGTTCCCCTTACTGTGTAAGTTCAGAGCCGACTCAGAGAGAAACCACTTCTTCATTCATTGCTTCAGGTGTTTTCTAAAAGCGTTCTCATCAGTCCTCATCTGGGTTAGTGGAACCACTCCTCAGTCTTTGTTACTACACCTCTAGCGTGCTGCCTCTCAGTTCAGTTCAGTTGTTCAGTCGTGTTCAACTCTTTATGACCCCATGGACTGCAGCACGCCAGGCCTCCCTGTCCATCACCAACTCCTGGAGTTTACTCAAACTCATGTCCATTAAGTAGGTGATGCCATCCAACCATCTCATCCTGTGTCATCCCCTTCTCCTCAAGTCCTCAATCTTTCCCAGCATCAGGGTTTTTTCAGAAGAGTCAGTTTTTCGCATTAGGTGGCTAAAGTATTGGAGTTTCAGCTTCAACATCAGTCCTTCCAATGAATATTCAGGTCTGATATCCTTTAGGATGGTCTGGTTGGATCTCCCTGCAGTCCAAGGGACTCTCAGGAGTCTTCTCCAATACCACAGTTCAAAAGCATCAATTCTTCGGTGCTCAGCTTTCTTTATAGTCGAACTCTCACATCCGTACATGACTACTGGAAAAACTATAGCCTTGACTAGACGGACCTTTGTTGGCAAAGTAATATCTCTGCTTTTTAATAAGCTGTCTAGGTTGGTCATAACTTTTCTTCCAAGGAGCAAGTGTCTTTTAATTTCATGGCTGCAGTCACCATCTGCAGTGATTTTGGAGCCCCCCAAAATAAAATCTGTCACTGTTTCCACTGTTCCCCCATCTATTTCCCATGAAGTGATGGGACCTGATGCCATAATCTTCGTTTTCTGAATGTTGAGTTTTAAGCCAACCTTTTCACTCTCCTCTTTCACTTTTATCAAGAGGTTCTTTAGTTCTTCTTCCCTTTCTGCCATAAGAGTGGTGTCATTTGCATATCTGAGGTTATTGATATTTCTCCCGGCAATCTTGATTCCAGCTTGTGTGTCTTCCAGCCCAGCATTTCTCATGATGTACTCTGCCTATAAGTTAAATAAGCAGGGTGACAATATACAGCCTTGATGTACTCCTTTCCCTATTTGGAAGCAGTCTGTTGTTCGAAGTCCAGTTCTAACTGTTGCTTCCTGACCTGTATACAGGTTTCTTAAGAGGCGGGTCAGGTGGTCTGCTATCCCCATCTCTTTAAGAATTTTTCAGAGCTCTGCCTCTAGAGGCTGAGAAACAGAGGGCTGGGTTTACTTTACCATATGTACTTTAATTTAAATACATTAAGTAATCAATTTAATTATGATTTAATTATGTTAATCGATTAATGAGTTATTTCATTTTATGCTCAACAAATAGACAAAGTCTGCGCTGTGGAGAGAGAGAGCTGTGCTGAGCTCTGTTGAGGTCTGTAGAACAAATATAAAACAGTTCTATTGCAAGGAGTCTGGAGTGTCAGGTAAGAAGCATTGAGCCCTAGAGAACATGCCCAGGGCGGTTGAAAGGTCACTGTGTAGCCAGAGCGTCACTTCTCAGAAACTCTGCGGGGAGGGCTGGTCATTAATCCTCCCAGGAGATCAGATGGAGGCAGAGCAAATGAGGAACACATGGGAGAAGGCTACTTTCTTCACATCAGTTTCTGCCTCCTTGAGGGACCCGGCCTTTTAGAAAATGTACCCTGATCCTCTAATTGTAGTTAGGTACAGGAGTGTAAAATACATAGAGAACAGTCTTCATCTGATAATGAAAGTCATGGCTCTTTTTGTAGAGCAGAAGACTTGGGAACCATGCATGTATACCACACAGAAGAAAAGCATATCACCCGTAATCCAGCCACCTAGGAAAAATCGTGGTCAGTGTCGTGGACTACGACCTTTACCCCTATGTAATTGACCTTAATGATCTATATACTTGGATTCTCAGCCCAGAGGGTGTACAGATTCTGTAAAGAATCAATATGAATTGCATTCATATAAGATAACTGTGTTGGTTATTGTGATGATAATTTTGACCCTGCATAGCTTTTAAAATTATGTTTTTACTGAAGTGATAGTTGGATTACATGCTTATCTTTTACTTTATAGTTATTTTGAAAAATTTTTGTACACTTTGAAAAAAGCCCACTTGATTTCATTTTAGAGTATTTTTAAAGCAGACCGCCTTATTTTAAAGAGAATGTTTTCAGTTGACATACTTTTGGGAATTATAGAAGGAAGTGGAGATTTTCTGATGAATTAAAGAGAATTCTAGCGAAAGCGTTAGTCTCTCAGTCATGTCCAGCTCTTTGCGACCCTATGGACAATAGCCAACCAGACTCCTCTGTTCATGGAATTCTCCAGATAAGAATAACTAGAGTGGGTAGCCATTCCCTTCTCCAGGGGATCTTCCTGACCCAGGGATCAAACCTGGGTCTCCTGCATTACAGGCAGTTTCTTTACCATTTGAGCCACCAGGGAAGCCCCCAAAAGAATTATGGTTGTTTAGTTTTGTGATAGTAACAAATCTCTGTTAATAGGTATCTTTGTATTCTTATAGTGTTCAGTTTCGGAGAAGGCAGTGGCACCCCACTCCAGTACTTTTGCCTGGAAAATCCCATGGATAGAGGAGCCTGGTAGGCTGCAGTCCATGGGCTCGCTAGAGTCGCACATGACTGAGCGACTTCACTTTCACTTTTCACTTTCATGCATTGGAGAAGGAAATGGCAACCCACTCCAGTGTTCTTGCCTGGAGAATCCCAGGGACAGAGGAGCCTGGTGGGCTGCCATCTATGGGGTCGCACAGAGTCGGACAGGACTGAAGTGACTTAGCAGCAGCAGCAGCAGTGTTCAGTTTTGGTCCTTTTCATAGTGGTATTTTTCCAGAAATGATGTATGTCGTTAAGAAGGTATGTGTTTCTTGTTATATCTTTGTATCATTCATGGAAATTTTATGTGGGCAAAGTTAGTAAGAAAACAACTGAATTTTTTAATGTGTGCAAAGCTATTGGTATGGTTCAAAACTTGACATCTGACAGCAACTTTTGGAACAAGAAATTTCCTGGGCAGTGTGGCCTTCACACTTAAGGAGGAACAAAGCTTTTGAAGTATATTTTCTGCTCTGCCTTTATCATATTTGCTCTGTCCATTTTGTGCCAGAGCTGGAGAGCTGCCAGTGGGATTCCATGTTTTGGAAGTTGTTGCTGACTTCAGTCATAGAGAGCAGAATTTGTTCCTCCCCCTGCTCCCTGCCACGCCTATGTTATTTGACTGCTTGAGAGGTCTCAGTCTTCCTGGAGATTGGTGACTCCTTGTGCTGGTATTTAAGAAGGCATTGTTTTTAGTATAATGCCTGGCTATCCTGTTCTCTAATATCTTTATAATTCTAAAAAATCCCTTGTAGTTCTGAGACCTTTTGTTAGAGGGGGTAAAGGATGTCACAAACTCAGGGACCAGACAGTTATATAATGAGAATATGATTCTAAGGAATATGACTCAGTCATAAAAAAGAATGCAATGAGGTCATTTGAAGCTGCCTGGATGGACCTAGAGATGGTCATACTAACTGAAGTAAATCAGAAAGACAAATGTCATATGCTGTCACTTATATGTGAGATCTAAAGCATGGCACAAATGAACCTATCTGCAGAACAGAACCAGACCCAGACATGGAGAAGAAAGTTGTGCTTGCCAAGAGGGGAGGGAGAAGGATGGACTGTGAGTTTGGGGTTAGTAGATGCAAACTATTACATTTAGAATGGACAAGCAACAAAGTCCTACTGTATATCACAAGGAACTATAGTCTCCTGGGGTAAACCATAATGGAAAAGACTATAAAAAACGAATGCATACATATATGTGTTTGTGTGTATGTGTGTATATAAAGCAGTCACTTTGTTGTATGGTAGAAATTAGCACAACATTGTAAATTAGCTATATTTCAATTGAAAAGATTCTAAGGAGGAGTGTGGGGACTGTGCCAGGCTGGAGGATGCTCACAGTCTCCAGAGGCAGTAAAACAAAACCACAGAATATTACAGCCAAATCAAATCAGATCAGATCAGTCGCTCAGTCGTGTCCGACTCTTTGTGACTCCATGAATCCCAGCCCGCCAGGCCTCCCTGTCCATCACCAACTCCCGGAGTCCACCCAAACTCATGTCCATCGAGTCAGTGATGTCATCCAGCCATCTCATCCTCTGTCGTCCCCTTCTCCTCCTGCCCCCAATCCCTCCCAGCATCAGAGTCTTCTCCAACGAGTCAACTCTTCGCATGAGGTGGCCAAAGTACTGGAGTTTCAGCTTTAGCATCATTCCTTCCAAAGAAATCCCAGGACTGATCTCCTTCAGAATGGACTGGTTGGATCTCCTTGCAGTCCAAGGGACTCTCAAGAGTCTTCTCCAATACCACACTTCAAAAGCATCAATTCTTCGGTGCTCAGCCTTCTTCACAGTCCAACTCTCACATCCATACATGACTACAGGAAAAACCATAGCCTTGACTAGGCGAACCTTTGTTGGTAAAGTAATGTCTCTGCTCTTGAATATGATATCTAGGTTGGTCAGAACTTTCCTTCCAAGGAGTAAGTGTCTTTTAATTTCATGGCTGCAGTCACCATCTGCAGTGATTTTGGAGCCCAGAAAAATAAAGTCTGACACTGTTTCCACTGTTTCCCCATCTATTTCCCATGAAGTGATGGGACCAGGTGCCACGATCTTTGTTTTCTGAATGTTGAGCTTTAAGCCAACCTTTTCACTCTCCACTTTCACCTTCATCAAGAGGCTTTTTAGTTCCTCTTCACTTTCTGCCATAAGGGTGGCGTCATCTGCATATCTGAGGTTATTGATATTTCTCCCAGCAATCTTGATTCCAGCTTGTGTTTCTTCCAGCCCAGCGTTTCTCATGATGTACTCTGCATATAAGTTAAATAAACAGGGTGACAATATACAGCCTTAATGTACTCCTTTTCCTATTTGGAACCAGTCTGTTGTTCCATGACCAGTTCTAACTGTTGCTTCCTGACCTGCATACAGATTTCTCAAGAGGCAGGTCAGGTAGTCTCGTATTCCCATCTCTTTCAGAATTTTCCACAGTTTCTTGTGATCCACACAGTCAAAGGCTTTGGCATAGTCAATAAAGCAGAAGTAAATGTTTTTCTGGAACTCTCTTGCTTTTTCCATGAATCAAAAGATGTTGGCAATTTGATCTTTGTTTCCTTTGCCTTTTCTAAAACCAGCTTGAACATCAGGAAGTTCATGGTTCACATATTGCTGAAGCCTGGCTTGGAGAATTTTGAGCATTACTTTACTAGCCTGTGAGATGAATGCAATTGTGTGGTAGTTTGAGCATTCTTTGGCATTGCCTTTCTTTGGGATTGGAATGAAAACTGACCTTTTCCAGTCCTGTGGCCACTGCTGAATTTTCCAAATTTGCTGGCATATTGAGTGCAGCACTTTTACAGCATCATCTTTCAGGATTTGGAATAGCTCAACTGGAATTCCATCACCTCCACTAGCTTTGTTTGTAGTGATGCTTCCTAAGGCCCACTTGACTTCACATTCCAGGATGTCTGGCTCTAGGTGAGTGATCACACCATCGTGATTATCTGGGTCGTGAAGATCTTTTTTGTACAGTTCTTCTGTGTATTCTTGCCATCTCTTCTTAATATCTTCTGCTTGTGTTAAGTCCATACCATTTCTGTCCTTTATCGAGCCCATCTTTGCATGAAATGTTCCTTTGGTATCTCTAATTTTCTTGAAGAGATCTCTAGTCTTTCCCATTCTGTTGTTTTCCTCTATTTCTTTGCATTGATTGCTGAAGAAGGCTTTCTTATCTCTTCTTGCTATTCTTTGGAACTATAGAAAGTCTAAATTTGACCAGAAGCTTACCCATTTATGGGCTTCCCGGATGGTGCTAGTGGTAAATAGCTTGCTTGCCAATTGAGGCGTAAGAGGTGTGGGTCTGATCCCTGAGTTGGGAAAATCTTTTGGAGGAGGGTATGGCAACCCACTCCAGTATTCTTCATGGAAAACTCGATGGACAGAGGAGCCTGGCGGGCTGCAGTCCATGGGGGTCACAAAGAGTCAGACACGACTGAAGCAACTTAGCACAGTGCAACTACCCGTTTATGCCTGGTTATGCCAGGTACCCCTGTAGTATGCATTATCTTATCCTGGCTTCACAATAAAGGTAAATACTATTACTGTCCCCATCCTAGATATAAAACTGAGGCTTAGAGAAGTTTTTTTTTTTTTTTTGCTCATGTCACATAGATAGTACACAGTTCAGTTCAGTCGCTCAGTCGTGTCTGACTCTTAGCGACCCCATGAATCGCAGCACACCAGGCCTCCCTGTCCATCACCAACTCCTGGAGTTCACTCAAACTCACATCCCTCGAGTCGGTGATGCCATCCAGCCATCTCATCCTCTGTCATCCCCTTCTCCTCCTGCCCCCAATCCCTCCCAGCATCAGAGTCTTTTCCAATGAGTCAACTCTTTGCATGAGGTGGCCAAAGTACTGGAGTTTCAGCTTTAGCATCATTCCTTCCAAAGAAATCCCAGGGCTGATCTCCTTCAGAATGGACTGGTTGGATCTCCTTGCAGTCCATGGGACTTACCAGAGTCAAAACCAGGTTCGTCTGACTTTGGGTCTTGAGCTCTGGGTTGTGTTTTGATTTTAGGCCACAGAACTTAGAATTGCATTCATTGGGTAGAAGAAAAGTTGTCAGTCAGCAGCTAAGCTACCTAGTGGGTTGAGGGCGGCTAGCTTTGAGGTCCTGGAGGGGGCAGCCAGGCCTGGGACAAAGGGTGCTGTTCTTGGGTTTAGAGGAGGAAGAGACCGCAGGATCAGGTACGGACAGGCTCTGGAAGTCTTCCCCAGGTGCCCAGGGAGGCGAGGCCTTGGTCGGGGGCATCAAGAAATTAATAGTTCCTATGAGACACAGAAAACGTGTGGGGGGTATGGCAACATGTAGGAGGGGAAAACCTGACTGCTGTTTGGTAGGAGCTTTGGCAGACGTGAGTCAGCTCTGGGTGATTCTTTGTACTCTCGGCTTCCGAACTGTGAGTGAGGGAATAGCTAGAGCTGTGGAATAAAGAACTAAAACATATGGGTTGAGGTTTAATCTAGGGCCTTCTGTCACAATACACTATTTTTTTTAATGTTATTAAACTTTTTTTTATTCTATTTTTTCTTTATCCTACCACACAGCATGTGAGAATCTTAGTTCCCTGACCAGGGGTCGAACACGTGCCCTCTGCAGTGGAAGTCCGGAGTCTTAACCTCTGAACTTCCACCAGGGAAGTTCTACAATACACTTTAAAATTAAGTGAGGTTTTTATCAGGTAGAAGGGACTGACTTCTCACACTTTTTTTTTTAATTAAAATTTTTTAAAATTTAATTTTTATTGGAGTATAGTTGCTTTACAATGTTGTATTAGTTTCTTACTGCGCAGTGAAGTAAATCAGTCATACGTATACCTAGATCCCCCCTTTCTTGCCTAACATCTTAGCAGCAAATACTCACACCTCAGAGTGGTTTTTCTGGGGCCAAGCGGATTTCTCTCGGACCACTGGCATTTCCCATGGTATTTAGTGGAAAGAAAGTATCCTCACAAACCTTTGGTTGTTGAGTTCACCAAAAACTGAAGGTGTGTTAACACAGCACCTTAACAAACAAGTCCCTGAATCTCGTTGCACACTGTAGCTGTCAAAGCCTCTCTGTCCAAGTGCCTTTAGCTCAAGGAAGCGAGACGTCGAGCCCACCTCTTCCTGCCCGGATGCCCGCGAACATGGACCCTGGGAAACACAGGAGCCTCTGTGAAAGGCCTGTCTGCATAAACCTCACAGAGCCCTACAGAGAGATGAACAAAAAAGTGCTCTCTCTCACACACATACACACACACACACACACACACACACACACAGACACACACATACACACACACGGAAAAATTAAAGGGCTGTATCTTCACCTTTTTTCCCAATGTGAATAAATTATAGAAATACATTAAAGACGGGTTTAATGGAGTTTGCTTTCTGTAGCCTAAGACTTTTAAGTAGATACTGGAGGAGGAAGCAAACTCAGTGTCAAGAAACTTAATACTGTTAGAAGGAGGGCAGGGATGGGACCCAAAATAGAGCACCCACAGGTCTTAGGAAAGCCTTTCTGTTGAATTGTCTGGTTTAAAATGATCGCTTTCCTAGAAGCAACAAGAAAAACTGGTCCAGTTTGTTTTTAGAGTGGAAGAAAATCCTTAATGTAAGCAACTTCTGGCTTTGCAGTGTTTCCATCTGGAACATCATTGAAGAATTTGGCCAGATCTCAAGTGATTTACGTTTAGTAAATAAGATTACCTTCAGCTTCCTATTGTGAAAGAGCAAATGGTTTGGGGTTTGGCTGCTGCTTTTCAGCCTCTTTTAATTGCTTGTTCAAGGTAATACTGCATTAATCTTCATTATTTATTTCTAGAGTTGGGTTTGCAACAGTGGTTTCTGAAGCAAGAAACCAGAACAGTGGTTGAAGCGAGAACAGCTTAAAGTATTAATATCCTTGTTGCAGAGTTACCGAAATGATAACTTATTGGTAGTGGTGTGGGGGTGGGATGGAAGGGCTTTTGCATACACCTGAAATTCAGCTTTTATGTTTTTCTATGTTACGTGGCAATGCTCTTAATTTTATGAAACGAACGAAATAAACGGAATCTCGCATCATTCGTGTCAGCTATTTTGAATGCTTTTTCATGTTTTAAGAGTTTCATGTCATAGAGTTCACAGGAAGACATTTCTTATTGAAATTGTGGACATCCAGTGAAAAATGATATTTCATTTTGGTGTTAGAGCATGCATTAGTATGAAAATGTGAATTCTGATATACTGTTTTTTTAAATGTGCTTAAGATTTTAATGTTTCAAATTAAGTAGTTTTTATAGGTCCCATGTTAAATTATCCTCATTGTTAGGTTTAAATATTTGTGTGAGAGAGGTAAGAATTTTTAGCAAAGAAATGATCATTTTATACTACAAGATAGAAAAAAAAAATTGAAGTGTTCCTGGGCATAAAACTTAGGAAAGCAGTACATTATCTATTTCATATTCATTGTAGTTAAAAATAGTTACATCTAGTTAGTAAGTGTTCTGCTCTAGTAACCTTCAGTACCTCTTCCTAAATCTCAGAAGTTTCTCCTTCAACTAGTATCTTAATATTTTGAGTTTTGTGTCTTGTGCATTGTGCAAACCAAGCAAAAGATAAAATATATGGAGGTCACTCTGCTTTTTCAGATTCTATCATTTGTTTTGAATCTAATTCTTAAACTGTTCGTGATTCCTTGGCAGCAAGCCATGTGCTTGTCACTTTATCTCATTGCTGTTAAGTCTAGTCCTGTCGAGAACAGGTTCACTAGTATTTTTTAATTGCCTGCTTAAAATTTTTCATTTCCAAAATCAGCTGAAGAATTTAAGATGGTGACAAGTGTGGACTGAGGGTCACTTGAAAGTTCTGAGTGAATCAGGAACTCACTGAATTGGGGAATGCAGACATGAACAGTTTAAGGCTGGTGTGGAGCACTTGTGTCCAGAAGAACGGAGCGGGGCTTAAATATGTGTGCTGCTGATTAGTATAACAGCTTTCTTTCCTGTGTCTTTGCGTTTAAGTATGCCACCTGTTGTTTGAGGGAACTGGAAGCTAAGGATTAGACAGTTGGAAGGTTGAGACACAGATGAAGATGAGCCATCATCTGGAGGCGACAAAAGAGAGAAGGATGTCCACCCTGAAACCTGAAAATCATGATCACATGAAGGAGGGGAAACCATGGTTAGATATGGGCCCTGCTCATGGGCAGCGCAGTGACAAAGAGGAAAGAAGTCATAAAAAAAAGTGAAGTGGAGAGAGACGTAGGAGGAGGTAGGACAAAGTCCTTTGTTTCCTGAGAAAGCGTAGTATTTGACTGGAATAATGTATCTGTCCCCCTCTGGGAGTGGAGAGGCCAGGTTTCCCAGCATGCGGGGAGGCCAACTTTGTTGGTGCTGGCCGGCAGAGTCTGAGGTGTGGTGGTGGGACCCTCATTCTCACGACCCTGCGGGATAGAGATGTAGGGACCATGTGTTCCTTTCCAGGGATGTGTTTCGGAGCCAGAGCGGTGTGTGTGACCTTGAAAGGAATGATTGGTTGGGTGGGCCGCCTGGCTGAGTCAGATCAGAGTAGCCTCCTCAGTGCCATCTCTTTTCCTTGAGTTACCCCTTACCTGGTGGGCGTAGGAGGGGGGTTACTTTGCAGTGTGCCAAGGGCAGGGCTGACTTTGTGTCCTTAGATCCCCCTCACGCTCCCCTCAGAGCTCTTCCTGGGGAGCATCACGGCTTCACATTGTTCCCCAACAGGGCCCTGTTTACTGGAAATGTATTTCATATTCTGGACCTTTCCTGATTTTGTTACCATCTACCAAGCTTAATGTTGACTTTCTCATCTCTCTAAACTCTCCAGATAACTGGAGCTAATTGAGTAAAAACACTCATTCACCTGTGTGGGGTCTGTATATAACTCATTCCCTGTTGTTGGTGCTAAGTCACTTCAATCATGTCTTGACTCTGTGTGACCCCATAGACGGCAGCCCACCAGGCTCCCCCATCCCTGGGATTCTCCAGGCAAGAACACTGGAGTGGGTTGCCACCTCCTTCTCCAGTGCATGGAAGTGAAAAGTGAAAGTGAGGTCGCTCAGTTGTGTCTGACCCTCAGCGACCCCATGGACTGCAGGCTTCCAGGCTCCTCCGTCCATGGGATTTTTGTGTGAATTCTAAAGGATTCACAGTATGCTGACTCAAAGAAATGGTGGCATTTGGGGTAAGTCTGTGGGCAAGTATTAAGATGGCGATATTCCAGTGTACTATATGCATAGTTTACGTATGGAAAGTAAACTTGAACAAAAGGAACAGAAAGGTAAGAAATGACAATTGAAGAATGATGAGCATAGTCCTAGGGCACACATGAGATAGGGGCTGCTGCTGCTACTGCTGCTAAGTCGCTTCAGTCGTGTCCGACTCTGTGCGACCCCATAGACGGAAGCCCACCAGGATCCCCCGCCCCTGGGATTCTCCAGGCAAGAACACTGGAGTGGGTTGCCATTTCCTTCTCCAATGCATGAAAGTGAAAAGGGAAAGTGAAGTCGCTCAGTCGTGTCCGACTCTTAGCGACCCCATAGACTGGAGCCTACCAGGCTCCTCCGTCCATGGGATTTTCCAGGCAAAAGTACTGGGGTGGGGTGCCATTGCCTTCCCCGGAGATAGGGGCTACTAGCCTGTAGTTTGTAGGGAGATTTCATTTCCTCGAAGATCGTGAGTGCTTGGGTTTAACAGCACGGCTCACAAAATACAAGCCTAACACATTATCTGGGTGACCTGAAGAGTGAGTAGTCTTTCCCAGAGGGCAGGAAAAACTGGTCATCTTGGACCAGCAGCGTTGTATGTCATGAGAAATTTCAGGGAATTTTCGAGGGTGGTTTGGGCTCTTTGTAATTGCTGCCTTGAGCTTGACTTTGAACTCTAACCCAGCTCCTGGTGCCATTAGGTATGACTTAACAGTGTTGGTCGGCTGAGGGAAGGGCTTACAGGGCTACTGAGGGATTCTTGAGATTTGGAACTGCATGTCATTCATTATTGCCAAAGGAGCGCAGAAAGTGTTTCTTGTTTAATGAAATAATAAATACATAGCTGCTCTGCCTGACGCCTTCCCCACCCCAAGATTGGCTGAAAGTAGGAAAGTGGTGTGTATATATGAGATCCTGATGGTTTTGAAAATGCTCTTAATGCCTAAAAAAATACCAAACCAAAAAAAAAAAAAAACCAAACCCACATCTTCCAGTCCCCGACAGGGCACCCTAGTCGTTGCAGGCAGTTCTGGTATCCCAGGAGTAGACGACCTCCCCAGTTACAAGGTTCCATTTCCTCATTTGCCCCTTGAAGGTGGTGTTGAAACCCTGGAATTATGGGTGACTTACAAGTTTGGATTCTGTTCCTGGGTAGGGAAGATTCCCTGGAGAAGGGAATGGCAGCCCACTCCAGTATTCTTGGCTGAGAAATCTCATGGACAGAGGAGCCTGGTGGGCTACAGTAGTCCATGGGGTCCCAAAGAGTTGGACACTTCTGAGCCACTAACAGTTTCACTAATACTACAAATTAAAGCATAATAGATAGAAGATATCTCCTTCTCCCCAAACCACCTTTCCCACTCCTCTTCCCATGCTTCTTTCTATCTTTCTGGCTGTGGTCCAGTTGTGGGCTGTGGTTATGATTCTTGTACTGAAAGGTTGTTGTTGAATCACGCAAAGACACCGGGATTCTTGGCGGTATTGTATTTCATACATTTCTGTACATTTCATACATTTCATACATTTCTGTATTTCATACATTTCATACATCTCTGGGGAGAGGACAAGAATTCAATCCGGGGCCAGAGACGAGGCTTGATCGCTCAGAGCTTTTGTGTAATAAAATTTTATTAAAGTATAAAGGAGATAGAGAAAGCTTCTGACATAGGCATCAGAAGGGGGCAGAAGAGTACCCCCCTGCTAGTCTTCAGCTGGATGTTATATAATCACTAGCAGTCTGTTAATGAAAGAAAGGAATGTCTTAAAACTCAGAATGGCACCAGGCCCCTCACCCATAAGATGCATTTTGAGATAATCTTGGCACCAAATGGTTTATTTTACCCTGGACCATAAAATGATTAACTTGAATCTTGAAGAAGGGCAGATCACCATACAAATAGTTTCATTTACATAGATAAGGGAAACAATATCTAAGTATAACATACTGGTTTGTCAAGCAGGTTCTGAGCCGAGAGGTGGAACCGACTTGAAGACAGAGTTTGGGATAAATGCATAGTACATTAGCATAGCTTAAGACAAACATTTCCATGAGAAAAAAGCATTGGTTAACTTCAGGTGAAACCAAGTGTCATTATGGCAACACAGTATTTTAAGAGAAACCTCCTTTTAAATTTGTATAGAGAAGGAAAAAAATATCACTAGTTTGTTTCCTCCTACCACTTAAGATAGAGAAAAATGTCTGACACTTGCAGGCTATTTCCTCCATTTGGAGACCCCTGGCCGTCCTGCCTGTTACCCTCTCAGTGCCTTATGAACAGCTTGCCTAGAAGCTTAAAACATGTGTCCCAAGCTTAGCCAGTTTAGTAGCGAGGCTTGTTGATGACAGTCCTGAGCATGTGACTCCTTGCTCTGTCTCTCAGAGCAGCATCTCGGCACTAGCTGAAAAGACCCTGGTTTCTGCAGGGTGTCTGCCTGATGGGGCAAGTTTAAGTTGTGATCATCACCAGTGGAGTTTGCGTGTTTTTTATATTGCATTTACAGAGGTTCAGTTCCTGCCTTCAGGGAGGTTGGACATTCCTCCGTACAACATCGGACCTTCATAGCAGACGTAAATGTGATCTGACTGCTAAGCACTCATTTGGATGATAGTTTTAGCTTTTTGTCAGCCTCCTGGGCTGGTTTGATGTTTTTATTTTTGTAATGTGCCAGTCACTTTGTGTTGTGTTATAATAGAATCCCAGAAATGGAGGGACTCTTAGAGGTAATTAAATCTGGGGTACTTTAAACTTTTCCTTCCTTCAAAGGGACAGTAAAACCTCTAATTTAGACCTATCTGTTCGTAAATGAGAGAAAAGCTGAATTTCTAGTTCCAAGAGGGATGGAAGTGGGAGGCCCAAAGCCTCTAACATTTCTCTGCCCTCTTCCCCCCTGCTCTGAAAGTACTGCAGTGTGCGTCTGGGCCTCTCTGGAGCTTGGTCTGAAAACCACAGCTCTGGAGAAATGGGTATTTTGCTACTTCTTAAGTGAATCTTCCTGGCACCAATTTACAGTTTATTGCTTCCTGTGGGCAGAATTTTAAAACCGAACAGCTCAAAGTTCTTCCTTTGTACTTATCTTAGTGTGAATTACCTTTAGTCACTTAGCAGTCATCAGGAAGCCTGTTGAACGTTATGAACCCTCGGTTCAGCCAGTGTGCACCATCCAGTAACACAGGTAAGAAGTTGACCTGAGGGCCGAGTGGTACTTTATTATTATTTTTTGAATTTGATGGCGAGTATGACATCCAGGTGAGACTATGCTTATGCTTAAGAAGTTGGCATGTCCTTCACGCTGCTTAGTCACCAAGTCATGTCTGACACCCTGCTACCCTTTGGACTGACTGTAGCCCACCAGGCTCCTCTGTCCATGGGGCTTTTCAGGCAAGAATACTGGAGTGGGTTGCCATTTCCTTCTCCAGGGGATCTTCCCAACCCAGGTATCGAAGCCATGTCTCCTGTGTCTCCTGCTTTGCAGGCAGAGCCATCCTGTATAGATCAAAGCAGGGTCCCCTGACCAGCCGCCCCTAAAACCTGTTAGAATGCAAATTCTTGGTTTCTACCTAGATCTGCTGAATCAGGAACTTTGAGGGTACAGCCCAGAAAGATAACAAGCCTTTTGGGCGAATCTGGGCTTCCCTGGTGGCTCAGATGGTAAAGAATCCACCTGCAGTGCAGGAGACCTGGCTTCAATCCCTGGATTGGGAAGATCCTCTGGAGAAAGGAATGGCAACCCATTCTAGTATTCTTGCCTGGAGAATCCCATGGACGAGGAGCCTGGCAGGCCGTAGTCTATAGGGGCACAGAGAGTTGGACACGACTGAGTGACTAACACTTTTGGGGGGTGATTCTGCAGCATGTTGATGTTTGAGAACCACTGGTGTTGAAGAACACAGTGATAGTGGCAAAGGTTTGCTTGGGGTGTTGTAGTGTAACACTGCTTCTCCCCCAAGCTTCCCATTCCTGTAAATTCTTCTTGCTTTGCTATGGTAATGTGATGTTTTCTCAGTTTTCCGTGAAGTCCTATAACAAACACCCTAGCTCTGACTTCCCACTATGTTACCACCCCACCTTGGTCCCTTTTATGTGGAAATTCTGAGGCCACTAGTGGATGTATATAAACATGATTTTCAGGTGTTAGTTGGACACTTGCTTATTTGTGAAAGGAAGTGATTTTCTGCTTGGCCAGCCAGGGCCTCATTTGTCAGAATATTGCTAAGGTAACTCCAAACCGCAGCTCCTCCACCTTCCTGTCTCCAGTGAGGATCTGATGGAGGTTTTCCCCAGTGAGGCTTTGCTGTAGCCATGATCATCTCACCCAAGCTAGCAGTATAAGCCTGTTCCTTTTCTCTTGTGTCTCTGATTAATCAGGCAGTGGTTCAACACCCTGGAGTTGAGAATTCCTAGTCTGAGGTCTAGGAACCAATCCTGATATCAGATAAGCTTGGCTTGTGTGTAGGTGTGTGTGTTAGTTGCTCAATCGTGTCTTCCTGTCTGTAACCCCATGGACTATAGCCCACCAGGCTCCTCTGTTCTTGGGGATTCTCCAGTCAAGAATAGTGGAGTGGGTTGTTATGCTTTCCTCTGGGGAACTTCCTGACCCAGGAATAGAAGCCTGGTCTCCTGCATTGCAGGCAGATTCTTTACAGTCTGAGCTACCAGGGAAAATGCCTTTTTGTGGGTGGAGGGTCCATTGTTTCCATCAGACTGGAAAGGATCTGTGAGGCATCCCCCCACCCCCCAAAAAAAAACCCAACTCGCTCGAGCTATTTTTGAATAAAAGTTTTAAGAAGTCCTTTTAAGATTTGCAGCCACCTGAGGTGGAAGACCTTCTGTGGAGTTGGCAGTCATACTTCAGCCTGCTGTGTAGGCTCCTCAGGTGTGCTGTGTACATAAGTGGAGGAAGACTGGTTCTCTTGGTCCAGTGGTTTCAGGGATCATGTGTTTAAAAAAGTCGATCCTGTGAGGCATACAGAGCAAGAGGGGTATTATCCCTGTTTACAGTGACACTGAGGCTGAGAGAAAAGCATGAAACGGTCATCTCTAGCTTTCCTGTCTGAAGGCATTGAACTCCCCTCCCCCCACTTCTGAATACACTTGGATGATGCCTACAGAAATCTCAGAAGTTCATTATGGATAAAGGGCCGATTGTTCACCTCACCCCCAGCATCATCATTCCTCTCCAAAGGGAATGGATCATGTTAAAACTGGATTTTGTTTTTGGCTGTTCCTCATTTTAGCAATTTTGTAACGAAATTTTATGGATATAATCTCCCCACCTCACAGTCAAAGAAATGGTGACCCCAGCCCGTCTTCTTTTCTCCTCCATGAGTATCACAGAGAATCCTACCCGATCATATTTTTCAGCATGTTGGATCAAGAGAGGGCAAGTCACTGTCAGCTTGTTAGCATTGCCTCATTTTCATTAGATTGTTCTTTGGGTTTCAAAGACTAGTGCCCTTGTAACTTACATTATACAGCCTTAAAATTGCACATAAAAGTTTGCTGTGGAAGAGTAGCAAATGTAAGATAGATGGAAAAGGTTAAGGGGAAAACGGTGCTAAGAGCTTCTCACAAATGAATTCTCATCATAAAAGCCCAGCGATATCTTCAAGTGACAAATTAACTTGAGACTGTGCTTTGCATTTTTAAGTAATGTGTGGCAGGATAATTCCATTTGTGTTCAAGCCAGAGGTCAAGCCTCACTTATTCCACTTGTGCTTTTTGTCTAATAGTGTAGAAAAGAGAGCTGGCTATGTGGGTGTTTGATTTACTTTGATTTTGCAAATGCATTGTGTCATGATTCAGTCAGTACTGAGATTCTAGGGGTTAAGGCAGTCTGCCTTATAGAAGGTGTCTGTGCTGAGGGCTTGGGGCCAGCATATTTTCTGAAAGGAAGATTGTGCTTAGAACACTTCTTAAAATGATTCTTGTTCTGGCTTGGACCATGCTTTCAGTTTAGTGGGGCCACTTGAAAGGACATCAGGATGTCAGTCATTTATATCACTTCCCTGTCATTGAGTGGATGGAAGACATTCATGAGTGGTATGTTGGTTCTTTCTGTCAGCAACTTAGAGGTTCTGTTACGAAAATTAACTTTGAGCAAGTGACTCTGTATTTCTATCAAGAATGTGCATATTGATGTCATTTAGACTCTGAGAGAAATATAAAATACCTATATAAATTTTAGCTTTTGTACGTTTGTGATTTCTTGAACAGTTATGGGAATAAAGAGAAAAGAGTTCCTCCCCTGACTTCCTAGTCTGTTTACTGAAACCCGAGGGATCATGTGAAAACTTTTAATTCTTCAAGATGTTGGTGTCAGAATTAGAAATTTATTTTATTTTACAAGCTTCCTTGTATGTTACTTAGTTTTTTCTTTTTGCTTTACTGAAGGATAGTTGAATTATAATATTACTTTAGTTGCAGGTATACAACATACTGATTCAATGTTTTTATGTTACATACTATATGAAAAAAGGTTTAATTTCTAGCCCAAATTGGAAAAAAAGCACTCCAGAATGAAATTAATACAAAGCAGTCCGTTGATAGTTGACATTATTTAGGCAAGATGAAATGCGGCTGCTATATGTACACTAATAATAACATTTGAAGAGCAGTTCACAGATGTTAAGAGTTTTCATGTGTATCACGTCATTTCTAAACAATGGAGGTGGGTATGGCCATGCCCATTTTACAAATGAAAACCAACAAGATTATGTATATCTTCCAAGGCTACTCAGAAGAGTCAGGACTCAAAAGCAGGTTGAAACATTTCGAATCCAGGCCTCCTTTTATGTTTGTATTTTTATTTTTTTTAATTGAAGTATAATTGATATCAAACTGCAGATTGACTCAGTTATACACATATACACAGGTGGACACACACACATACACACACACACACACACACACACACACTTTTTTTCCCCCAGATTTTTTCCATTATGGATTATTATAAGATATTGAATATAGCTCTCTGTGCTATACAGTAGATCTCTGTCATTTTATCTACTTTATAAATAGTAGTTTGTATCTGTTAATTGGAAACTCCTAATTTACCCCTCCCCCTTTCCTGTTTGGTTGCCATTTTCTAGTTTGTTTTCTATGTCTGTGTGCTTATTTCTCTTCTGTATCATTTTTTAGATTCCCCACATAAAAGTGATATCATATGTTATTTGTCTTTCTCTGTCTGACTTACTTCAGTTAGTATGATAATCTCTGTGTCCATCCGTGTTGTTGCAAATGGCATTATTTCATTCATTTTTTATGTGAGAATAAATTTTCCATTGTGTATGTGTACCACATCTTCTTTATCTGTTTATCTGTCACTGGACAGTTAGGTTGTTTCCATGTCTTGGCTATTGTAAATGGTGTTGTTATGAACATTGGGGAGAAAGTATCTTTTTGAGTTAGAGTTTTCTCCTGATATATGCTCTGAAATGGTATTTCTGGTTCATATAGTAATTCTATATAGTAATTCTAATTAAAACAACAGAATGGGAAAGACTAGTAGTCATCTCTTCAAGAAAATTAGAGATACCAAGGGAACATTTCATGCAAAGATGGGCTCAATGAAGGACAGAAATGGTATGGACCTAACAGAAGCAGAAGACATTAAGAAGAGGTGGCAAGAATACACAGAAGAACTGTACAAAAAAGATCTTCACGACCCAGAAATCACAATAGAGTGATCACTCACCTACAGCCAGACATCCTGGAATGCGAAGTCAAGTGGGCCTTAGAAAGCATCGCTACAAACAAAGCTAGTGGAGGTGATGGAATTCCAGTTGAGCTATTTCAAATCCTGAAAGATGATGCTGTGAAAGTGCTGCACTCAATATACCAGCAAATTTGGAAAACTCAGCAGTGGCCACAGGACTGAAAAAGGTCAGTTTTCTTTCTAATCCCAAAGAAAGGCAAAGCCAAAGAATGCTCAAACTACCACACAATTGCACTCATCTCACATGCTAGTAAAGTAATGCTCAGAATTCTCCAAGCCAGGCTTCAGCAATACGTGAACCGTGAACTTCCAGATGTTCCAGATGAACCAGAGATCAAATTGCCAACATCCCCTGGATCATGGAAAAAGCAAGTGAGTTCCAGAAAAACATCTATTTCTGGAACATCTTTATTGACTATGCCAAAGCCTTTGACTGTGTGGATCACAAGAAACTGTGGAAAATTCTGAAAGAGATGGGAATACCAGACTATCTGACCTGCCTCTTGAGAAACCTATATGCAGGTCAGGAAGCAACAGTTAGAACTGGACATGGAACAACAGACTGGTTCCAAATAGGAAAAGGAGTACATCAAGGCTGCATATTGTCCCCCTGCTTATTTAACTTCTATGCAGAGTACATCATGAGAAACACTGGACTGGAAGAAGCACAAGCTGGAATCAAGATTGCTGGGAAAATATCAATAACCTCAGATATGCAGATGACACCATCTTTATGGCAGAAAGTGAAGAGGAACTAAAAAGTCTCTTGATGAAAGTGAAAGTGGAGAGTGAAAAAGTTGGCTTAAAGCTCAACATTCAGAAAATGAAGATCAAGGCATCTGGTCCCATCACTTCATGGGAAATAGATGGAGAAACAGTGGAAACAGTGTCAGACTTTATTTTTCTGGGCTCCAGAATCACTGCAGATGGTGACTGCAGCCATGAAATGAAAAGACGCTTACTCCTTGGAAGGAAAGTTATGACCAACCTAGACAGCATATTCAAGAGCAGAGACATTAATTTGCCATCAAAGGTCCGTCTAGTCAAGGCTATGGTTTTTCCAGTGGTCATGTATGGATGTGAGAGTTGGACTGTGAAGAAAGCTGAGTGCCGAAGAATTGATGATTTTGAAGTGTGGTGTTGGAGAAGACTCTTGAGAGTCCTTTGGACTACAAGGAGATCCAACCAGTCCATCCTAAAGGAGATCAGTCCTGGGTGTTCATTGGAAGGACTGAGGCTGAAGCTGAAACTCCAGTACTTTGGCCACCTCATGCAAAGAGTTGACTCATTGGAAAAGACCCTGATGCTGGGAGGGATTGGGGGCAGTAGGAGAAGGGGACGACAGAGGATGAGATGGCTGGATGGTATCACCTAGTCGATGGACATGAGTTTGGGTAAACTCCAGGAGATGGTGATAGACAGGGAGGCCTGGTGTGCTGCGATTCATGGGATCACAAAGAGTCGGACACGACTGAGCGACTGAACTGAAGTGAGAGTAATTCTATTTTTAGTTTTTTAAGGAACCTCCATACTGTTCTCTATAGTGGCTGCACAAATTTACATTCTCACCAACAGTGTGTAAGTATTCCCGTTTCTCTACAGTCTCAAACATGTATTATTTGCAGAGTTTTTGATGATGCCATTCTGACCTGTGTGAGGTGATACCTCATTGTGGTTTTGATTTGCATTTCTCTAACAGTTAGTGATGTTGAGCATCTTTTCATGTGCCTGTTGACCATCTGTATGATTTCTTTGGATAAATGATTTTTTAAGTCTTCTGCCTATTTTTTGATTGGACTATTTTTGCTGTTGTTTTTGGGTTATATCTGTTTGTATGTTTTTGACATTAAGGCTCTGTCCATGGCATTCTTTGGACAGAGAATGCCATTTTACTTTTATTTATGGTTGCCTTTTACTTTTATTTATGGTTTCCTTTGCTGTGCAAACGCTTGAAAGTTTAATTAGGTCCCATTTGTTTATTTTTGTTTCTGTTTCCATTACTCTATGAGATGGGTCCAAAAAAATATTCCTGTGATTTATGTCAGTGTGTTCTGCCTATGTTTTCCTCCAGCAGTTTTATAGTATCCAGTCTTAACATTTAGGTCTTTAATCCATTTTAAGTTTAGTTTTGTATATCATATTAGATAATGTTCTAATTTCATTCTTTTACATGTGACTGTCTCTCTAGTTTTCCCAGCACCTCTTATTGAAGAGACCATCTTTTCTATATTTTATATTCTTGTCTCCTTTGTCATAGATTAATTGACCATAAGTGAATGGGTTTATTTCTGGACTTCCTATCCAATTCCATTGAACTATATGTCTTTTCTGATGCCAGTACAGTACTGTTTTGATTATAGTAACATTGTAGTATAGTCTGAAGTCAGGGAGTGTGATTCCTCCAGCTCTGTTCTCCTTTCTCAAATTTGATTTGGCTCTTTGAGGCCTTTGTGTTTCCATACAAATCAAAAAAATTTTTGGTCCCATTCTGTGAAAAATGCCACTGGTAATTTGATAGGAATTGCATTGAATCTGTAGATTGCTTGGGTAGTATAGTCATTTTAACAATTTTGATTCTTCCAGTCCAAGACAAGTATAACTTTCCATCTGTTTGTGTGGTCTTTAAGTGAGATTTAAAAATTTAAATGTTTTCTTAATTTTTATTTCTGATATTTAATTGTTAACATATAGAAATGCAACAGGTTTCTCTGGATTAATTTTGTATCATGAAACTTTACTGAATTCATTGATGAGATTTAGTATTTTTCTAGTGGCAACTTTAGGATTTTCTGTGTATGAAAAAGTAGAAGTGAAAGTGAAGTTGTTCAGTTGTGTCTGACTCTTTTCAACCCCATGGACACCAGGCTCCTCTGTCCATGGGATTTTCTCGGCAAGAGTACTGGAGTGGGTTGCCATTTCCTTCTCCATGGAATCTTCCCGACCCAGGGATTGAACCCGGGTCTCCCACATTGCAGACAGGCGCTTTACCATCTGAGCCACCAGGGAAGTCCTTTTCTGTGTATAGCATACTGTAAATGGTGACAGTTTTTTTCTTCCTTCCAATTTGGGTCCCTTTCATTTCCTTTTCTTCTCTTATTGCAGTGGCTAGGACTTCCAAAACTATTAATATGTTGAATAAAAGCCGCAAGACTGGATAACCTCATCTTATTCCTTATCTTAGAGGAAATGCTTTCAGCTTTTCACCATTGAGAGTGATGTTTGCTGTAGGTTTGTCATATATGGCTTTTATTATGTTGAGGTAGGTTCTCTCTATGCTCACTTTCTAGAGAGTTTTATCCTAAGTGGATATTGAATACCATGGACAGAGGAGCCTGGTGGGCTGTGGTCCATAGGGTCACAAAGAATTGGACATGACTGAAGTGACTTAGCAGGCATGCATGTACATTGATTTGCAGATATTGAAAATTCCTTGCATTCCTGGAATAAATTCTAATCAAGGATGGTGTATGATCTTTTTAATGCATTGTTGCATTAAGTTTGCTAGTATTTTATTGAGGATTTTTGTTTATTTGTTTGGTTGTGTTGGGTCTTAATTTTGGCCCTTGGGACTTTTGATGTGTCCTATGGGATCTTTTGTTATGGCACTGGGACTCTCTAGTTCTGGCATTTGGGCTCAATTGCTCCACGGCGTGTAGGATCTTGGGCTTCTGTGGTGGCTCAGATGATAAAGAATCTGCCTGCAGTGTGGGCGACCTGGGTTCGATTCCTGGGTTGGGAAGATCCCCTGGAGGAGGCATGGTCACCCAACTCCAGTATTCTTGCCTGGAGAGTCCCATGGACAGAGGAGCCTGGCAGGCTACAGTCCATGGGGTCACAAGAGTTGGACACCTGAGGGACTAAGCACAGCACAGCATGTAGGATCTTAGTTCCCTGACCAAGGATTGAACCTGCATCCTCTGCATTGCAAGGCGAATTCTTAACCACTGAATTATCAGGAGAGTCCCTTTGTTGAGGAATTTTGCATCTATATTCATCAGTGATATTGGCCTGTAGTTTTCTTTTTTTGTGATCTTCTTCTCTGGTTTTGTTATCAGTGTGGTCTCATAGAATGAGTTTGGGAGTATTCCTTCTTCTGTGGATGTTTGGGATAGTTTCAGAAGCATGGATGTTGACTGTTCTCTAAATGTTTGATAGAATTCACCTGTGAAGCCATCTGGTCCTGAACTTTTGTTTGTTGGGAGTTTTAAAATTACTGATTGAATTTGAATACTGGTAATAAGTCTTCATATTTTCTGTTTCTCCCTGCTTCAATCTTGGGAGATTGTCCCTTTTTAAGGATTTGCCAGTTTCTTCCAGGATGTCCATTTCCTTGATGTATAATTGATTGTAGTAGTCTCTTCTGATCCTTGTATTTCTGTGGTGTTGGTTATAACTTTTCCTTTTCTGTATTTGACTTTATTGATGTGAGTACTCTCCCTTTTATTCTAGATGAGTGAGGCTAAAGGTTTATCAGTTTTTTTCTTTTCAAAGAACCAGGTTTTTGTTTCTTTGATCTTTTCTGTGTTTTTTTTTTTTTGTTTAATTTATGTATTTTAATTGGAGGCTAATTACTTTACCATATTGTGATGGTTTTTGCCATACACTGACCTGAATCAGCCATGGGGGGTACCTGTGTCCCCCTGTCCCACCACCCCCCCCCAACCTCCCGCCCCCTCCCATCCCTCTGGGTGGTCCCAGTGCACCAGCTTTGAGTGCCCTGCTTCATGCATCAAACTTGGACTGCTCATCTATTTCACAAGTGGTCCTATACATGTTTTAATGCTATTCTCTCTTAAAGTCTCCTATTTAATTTATTTCTGTTCTGATCGTTATATTTTCTTTCCTTCTACTAACTTTGGATTTTGTTTATTTCTTCTTTCTCTAGTTGCTATAAGTGGAAGGTTAGGTTGTCTGAGATTGTTTCCTGAGGTCTATCGGTATGAACTTTCCTATTAGAACTGCTTTTGCTACATAGATTAATAGTAATATCTTTGTCTTCTGCATTCTTCTACTAAAGTTCTCTTTTTCTTCTTTGGTCTGTTGCCCCTTGGCCCTTTTGCTTTAGGATTTTAATTTGTGAGGTGAAGACAGTGGGCGTGATTTTCTCCTGCATTGCAGGTGGATTCTTTACCAACTGAGCTATCAAGGAAGCCCTTTATTATAGATAATTGCCTCGAATGTGGGCTAGTGTGGACTTGACCTTTCAAAATGCAAGGCCAAAGATCACATTTTTACTTGTGTGGGATTTTTTTGTTGCTTTGATCGCAGATGGATGCAGGTGTGGAGAAGACTAAGGGAGATGAGGGCAGGTGCGTGGTCAGGAGCTCTGGGGCCATGTTCAGTCCCTCAACTCGTGGTTGCTGCTGCTAAGTCACTTCAGTCGTGTCCGACTTTGTGCAACCCCAAAGACGGCAGCCCACCAGGCTCCCCTGTCCCTGGGATTCTCCAGGTAGGAACACTGGAGTGGGTCGCCATTTCCTCCTCCAGTGCATGAAAGTGAAAAATGAAAGTGAAGTCACTCAGTCGTGTCCGACTCTGCAACCCCATGGACTGCAGCCTACCGGGCTCCTCCATCCATGGGATTTTCCAGGCAAGAGTACTGGAGTGGGTGGCCATTGCCGTCTCCATTTTTCTTTCTTAGTGGTACACAAAATGTATCTTAGGTTTGCTGAAAGATGGCGTATTGAAAGAAAAGATGACAGAATTGACCATTAGATTGGATGTGCTGTAAAAAAAGAAAAGTCAACGATGACACTAGCACTTTGGCCGGAAAAACTGGCACTTACTGACACTGAGAAGACTGAGAGTGCAGCGGTTTGAGAGGTGGGGACAGTGAGCCCATTTGGGGAATATTCAATTATAATGGTCCTAAGTCATCCAAGTGCTGCTGAGTTATATTCAGTACAGCTGGATATATTCAGTACAAGCTGAGAAGAAAAGTACGAAATGGAAATAGAACACAGAACTTTAACCATGTTTAGATAATAGTCAAAGACATGGGAATGGGTGAAATCCCAAGAAGTAAGTTTGAAGAAAGGGGTCCAGGGATGAAGCCCTGAGGCAGTCCAACATTAAGAAGTCTCGGAGGTGAGAATGAAACAACCAGGGAGGCAGAAAATGAACAGCCAGTGAAAGGAACAGGAGAACGTAGTATCTTGGAAGTCAAGCAAAGAAAACGCAGTAAGGAAAAGTGACCATCCGTGATGAAGGCTGCTGTATGAGCTGTGTGAGAGATGAAGCAAGATGAAGACTCAGAGGTGGCTCTTGGATTAGTCCGTAGTGCAAAGTTCATTAGCAACTTTGATTCTTCAGAGCTGTTTGGGTAGTGTTGGGAGGAAAAGCCTGACTGCGGAGGGTTCAAGAACTCCAGGCATCCTATATCATTACCTGGCTTATGAATGTGATGGATATATATCTGAAATAATTAAAATCAACTATGCTTTACAAACAAAAGTACGGAAGGAGGGGAAGTTTTGTAGTTTTTTGTAAGTTTTCTTTCAAGGTAAGGGAGGTTGGATGAAATAACTATGTTTTATATACACCATAAAAATCAAAAGATCTTACATTTCTTGGAAGAAACAGAATAGATTCAAATACCTGAGGCTCGGAGCAAAGCAGGCCTCTATACTTCCCCAGAGTTCAAGTTCCTTTTAACTCTGAATGTCTCCTGGGATCATTCTTTTAAAAAACACTACTGTATTTTTTTTCATAAGGATGAAACCGCAGCACTCTAAATTCATGCTCCCTACTGTGGGACCTAGTATTATAGAATCTGTTTGCCTCTAAATAAAGAAATAAAGTAAGTTTTAACAGCATGTCAGTCAGCTGTCCCAGACACTGCTCAGAAGTTGATGGGTGTTTTGAGGATATATATTCACCTGTCTGGAGAGTTGAGGACTCTGGACATATTTCGAGTTAGGAAATAAATACCTATGTGATTACATGGCTTATTGTTTATTGTAAAACATATCACCTTACGTTAGAGTCCAGTGACTCATGATCTGACTTCAGAATACTTTTGCTTCAATAATTAAAAAAACCCCTTTTCCTGCTATTTGGCTTTTAACATGTGTTCAGGCCATGCTTTTCTTTTGGTACCTTTCTAATTGAGATGAAATTTGCATAACACAAACGCTGTGAATATTTTTTGTCAAGAGAATTTAAGAAAGGTTAATTGACTCAGCACTTGGTTTATTTATTTGAATTCAGTAGCTGATAGGCCAGGATGATATATAAAGCCAGGTCTGTGCCTTGAAGGAGACCACGGCCTCCAAGGGGGATACAAATATAAACAGATAATAATAGAGACATGTACAGTGTGCCCTGTGAGTGCGGAGGATGTTGGCTGCACATTCCTTTTTGAGCCCACCTCTGAAAATGGTGAGTCTTTTCCTCTTGCTCAATATTTTTGTAGTGACTTCTCTCACTTCTTTGTCCTACTGTTTTCAGTTAGAGATTTCATATGAAAGTTAGAATTTTGTCAGCTACTTCATGCTTCTCAGTATTTCTTGCTTCTCTGATTCAAAGACAGAAATGAGAGTGGTAATGCTTGATGTTAGTCTGTTTGTTAGAATTATAAAACATGCAGTTGATATAAAATTGGATATAAAAATGTATTTTTGAATGTTGGAGTGTGAATTTGGCATTCTACCCAGTGTGTTTTTCCTGCAAGTGTGTGGCAAGACTGTTGGCCAATAAAATCCAGGACTGTTTGCTTCCTTAAGCCTGAACTATATTGCGTATATTTTAATTTTTATTGTATGTTTCACCCTCATTGCCTTAAAAAACCCAAGCTGAAAAAGTATACTTCCTGTTTTCTTTGCTTTGAAATATCCTGAAACTTCATATCTTTTCTCTCTCTTTGTTTTTGTTACTTAAATCTCTTATGTGTTTGAAAATGATAATAGCAGTGCCTTTTCCTTTTATACTGGTAAATGGACAATATTTATAGAGATCCCTGGAAGTCATAAAGGACTAAGTGAAATTTGAAATGGTATTATACAATATGAATATATTATTTTCTTTTGTTAAGCTGAATTTTTCTCAATACTAATTTTATTTAAAAAAGTTACTTATCATTTATTTGTTTTTTGGCTGTGTTGGGTCTTGGCTGCTGCATGTAGACTTTTCCGGTTGTGAGCAGGGGCTGCTGTCTAGCTGCGGTGCGTGGGCTTCTTACCGCAGAGGATGGGCTCCGGGGCGTGCAGGCCAGCGGCTGTGGCGTGCAGTCATTTGAGATGTCTTGGTACTTGTGGAATCTTCCCAGACTAGGGTCCCCTGCATTGGCAGATGGATTCTTAACCACTGGACTGCCAGGGAAGTTCAATATTACTCTTTTAAATTTAAAGACTTTAGTCTCCTTTTAAAATAATTACGCTATTTAGACTCCCTCATTTCTCTATTTTTACAATACATTACACAAGCACACAAGGACTCAAACCAAGAAGTTGAATGCCAGTGTCTTTGAAAGTGAAAGTTGCTCAGTCATGTCCGACTCTTTGAGACCCCATCCATGGAGTTCTCCAGGCCAGAATACTGAAGTGAGTAGCTGTTCCCTTCTCCAGGGGATCTACCCAACCCAGGGACTGAACCCAGGTCTCCTGCATTGCAAGCGGATGCTTTACCAGCTGAACTGCCAGGGAAGCCAAATAGTTTAAAATAGTTATTCTGTTTAAATTCTCTCACTTCTCTATTTTTAGGCATTTCTAAACTGGTACAACTGTCATTTTCTTTTTTATTTTATAGAGTATGGTATCTTTGAAATGTTAGTTAAAAAAAAAATCCCTCTAAAGTTTCTTCCTTGATCCATGAAAATGTAAGAACTGACTTCGGTTGACTTCACTTTAATACTCATATTTTAGTAAAATCTTGCAATATGTTGCTCAAGTGCTAGAAAATAATATTTTTAGCTCAATTTTAAACCTTAACTGAAGTTTTATTTAACCTTTCTCTGTGTGAATAGCTTAAAGGGCACACTTATAAGGTTACCATTTACAGTTTTACAGAAAGATCTTTTTCTTCCCTTCATTATCTTGACAGCTGAGCAAGTCAAGGGAACAGTCAACAGACTGGTCTAATGGGCATTTGTTCCGTGTACTGGAATGTGCTTCCTCCTTGGTATGAGAGCTTGTGTTTGTGGCGCACAAAGTGACGTTGTGTAAAAATGTGAAAGACAGGTGTTTACTCTGGCCTTGACCAAGGTGAGAGTTTGAAATAGGAGAACTGGGCTCTGCACAGGAGGGAACGGGGAACTTGACGGATCTGTTGGTTTTGTCCCCTGTCATTAAAACCAGAGACTCAGTGAGGGAGATATAATTTCCCAACTTAATCCAGCCTTAAAATCTTTTTTCTTTTGGTTGATATATTTTATGCAGCTGAATACATTTTCCATAAATTTTACTGCCTTCCATTTATCTTTGAATAGAAGCCAGTGGAGAGATATTTAGAAGGTTATGCACAACAATAAAACGAACTGTTAGAAAAGTCCTTTTGTGGCATTCCTCGAGTGTGTGCTGGTAGAAAAATTACTGTCATTTGATAGTGGGATGTTGGAAATTATCCTATTTACTATTCAGAAATAACACAAATGAGCCTTGCTTTTTCAGTTCACAGGTTCAAAACATTTAGTTATGCCTCACCAGCTCAAATCTTTGTTCATTACACTGTACACGGATGGAATGAAATGTGACACATTGCAATGTTGGATCAGCCCCACAGATTTAAAATACAGGGTTTGATTGAATGCTATAAAAAAAAATAAAAAAGAAAAATACTGTTTAATGTCAGAAATGATTTCTGAAATTTTGTTTTTAGCTTAAAGTTGATTCAAGAAAATGTCCCAACGATGGCGGAGGGAAAAGATTGTGAAGAATATTTGATTATAGGTTGTCCTGTTGAAACCAAAAGAGAATGTTAGGCTTTGAAGGAGCAAATAATTTTTCTTTCTTTTTTCAATTTTAAGTACATACACATTTTTTAATTGAAAAAAATGTATTTATTTATCTGTGCTGGATCTTAGTTGTGGGTACTTGGGATCTTTGATTTTCATTGTGGCATGGAGCTTCCCTCATAGCTCAGTTGGTAAAGGATCTGCCTGCAATGCAGGAGACCTGGATTTGATTCCTCAGTCGGGGAAGATCCCCTGGAGAAGGAAATGGCAACCCACTCCAGTATTCTTGACTGGAGAATTTTATGGACAGAGGAGCCTGGTGGGCTATAGTCCATGGGGTTGCAAGAGGCAGACACAACTTAGTGAATAAACCACAATCACTATGCAGGGTCTTTAGATTAGATGTTTAGATTAGATTGCCACATGTGCAGTCTAATTCCTTGACCAGGGATTGAACGTGGGCCCGCTGCATTGTAAATGTGGAGTTTTAGCCACTGAACCACCAGGGAAAGTGAAAGTGAAAGTGAAGTCGCTCAGTCGTGTCGGACTTTTTGCGACCCCGTGGACTGTAGCCCACCAGGCTCCTCCATCCATGGGATTCTCCAGGCAAGAGTACTGGAGTGGGATGCCATTTCCTTCTCCAGGGGATCTTCCTGACCCAGGGATCGAACCCAGGTCTCCCGCATTGCAGGCAGATGCTTTAACCTCTGAGCCACCAGAGAAGCCCTGAACCACCAGGGAAGTCCCAAGCAAATAATTTTTCAAAGCCAGGCTCTTGGTATCTCTGTTGGCTATAATATGGCTAGTCCCTGGCAGAGTGTACTTCCAGTACTTGTGTCTGCCGGCTCCAGTAGTACACACATGTTCAATGACCGTTTGGCCTTGAAACATCCAGTTTTACCCTCTGGCTACCCAAGAACATGTGTGGATGAAGGTCAGAGCCATGGGATGCTTGCTGTGAGGCTCGTAAGTGTTGAGAGAGGAGAGCTGCCTTAATATAATGACCGTATTTTCCAGGGAATTCTTTAGAGACTACCTTTTTTTTTTTTTTAATTTTAGTAATGTATTTTATTTAACCTAATCTGTCCAAAGTGTTGTTTTTCCAACATGTAATCAATATGGACATATTGTTGGTGACTTCCCTGGTGGTCCAATGGCTAAGACTATACATTCCCAATGCAGGGGGCCTGGGTTCCACGCCTGCTCAGAGAACTAGATCCCACAGGCTGCAACTAAGAAGTCGCATGCTGCAACTGAAGAATCTACAGGCTGCGATAAAAGATGCCATGTGCTGTGACCTGGCGCAACCAAATACATATTTTTAAAATGAACACATTATTAATGAGATATTTATATTCTCTTTTCATACTCTCTCTTTGAACTCTGGTGAGGATTTTATATTTAAAGCACCTCTATATTTGAATGCCCACTTTACACCAGAAATGCTTGATCTCTGTTGAGATTGCATAAAATGTATAGTTGAAAAAGTAGTTTCACACCCAAGTTGTTCCAGTAACTGAATCAGTATCAATTTTAGACTTCAATTAATTAAAATGAAATAAACGTTGAGTCCCTTAGTCGAAGAAGCCACATTCCAAGTTTCAGTAACCTTGCATGGCTAAAGGTGACCTTGGACAGTGTGGTGTTGGCGATTACCCCTTTGGGCTCCAGAACAATTCTGTGGAGGCCATCTTCTAGTTCTTTTGCTTACTTAATTCATTTAGTACAGGGCCGTCTCTCAATGGCATCTCTAACTTGCACTTCATTTTTATAATTACTATTTTTTTTGCAATACCTGCAGCAACTAGGATCCTAGTTCCCTGACCAGAGATTAAACCCATGCCCCCTGCATGGGAAATGTGGAGTCTTAACCACTGGACTGCCAGGGAAGTCCCATGAATTGTACTTTAGTATTCATAAGATATATGAGCATTTTCTCTGGCCTAAAATCACCTGTCATTTGTTTCAAGGGTAAAGGGCAGGGAGTTGGAAGTTTGACTTGGGTTTCAGTCCTAGCTCTGCCACTGTATGATTTGACTTTATCTCTTTTAGCTTCGGCTTTCTTGTCTATAAAATGAGTGCTCATTTGTTCATTCATTTGTTTGTTCCTTCATTCAACAAATATTAAGTAGTTTCTGTGTGCCAGGCTTATCCTTGGTGCTGGAAAATGAGCAGTGAGCAAAGCAGACAAAACTCCTGCTCTCAATGGAGCTTGCATGCTCCTGGGGAGATGGAATATAAAATAATAGAAGTGAAATAGAATATGGTAGATGGTGACGGTTGCTAAAGAGAAAAATAGAACAGGTTCAGGGATAGAGTGACAAGATAGGAAGGTGATTCCCGTCTGTTTTACACGGTCGACAGCAGACAGAGAGGGCCTCTGTGTGGAGGTGCCGTGTCGGCAGAGAGATACGTGAAGAGCGGAAGGGTATCTGAGGATTCCTGGGGATAGATGATCTCGGGGAGCAGCAAGTCTGGCAGGCACCGCATAAGAGGCAGAACAGCGGGGAGGGCGGGGTTGCAGGGGGTGAGGGCCAGTGCAGCCGTGGTGCCAGCTCACACCTCTTGGGGTGGCTTAGAGGATGGGGTGAGATGACCTTTGATATGCATTTTGCACTGAAAGAACGAAATGCCATAATAAGTGAGGACTGTTGTAGGAATGGAGAAAGTTTCAGTAGTATGAAACTTATTAAAAATATCATCTTGTTAAATATAAATAGAAAAAATGGTATCATTTTTATAGAAAAGGCATGTGATAAAATTCAATATTGATTATTGATTTCTTTTTTAAAACTCTCAAAATGTAGTAGGAAAATATCCTTAGTAAACTATGTTCTTCTCAACCTAAAAACTATCTCAGGCTTAACAGGAAGTTTGTGACCATTAAAATCATAAACAAAATAAAGATATCTACTGTTTTCACTTTTTATTAACGGTATTTTGGAATCACAAGTTAATGCAGGTGAACAATAGAATGAAAAAGAAGTTAGAAAGGTTTGATAAATAGTAATATATGACTAGAATACTCCATGGAATCAAATGAAAAATTAACTATAAAGGGTAATCATATTTATAAATGTGCCTGGATGTCAAAATAATATGTCAACATTCATACCTTTTGGATGTACTAGCAACTAGTTTAAATGTTCAGTTCAGTTTAGTCACTCAATCGTGTCTGACTCTTTGCCACCCCATGGACTGCAGCATGCCAGGCTTCCCTGTTCATCACCAACTCCCGGAACTTGCTCAGATTCATGTCCATCAAGTTGGTGATGCCATCCAACCAACCATGTCATCCATCCTCTGTTGTCCCCTTCTCCTCCTACCTCCAATCTTTTCTAGCATCAGGGTCTTTTCCAGTGAGTCACTTCTTTGCATCAGGTAGCCAAAGTATTAGAGTTTCAGCTTCAGCATCAATCCTTCCAATGAACACCCAGGACTGATCTCCTTTAGGATTGACTGGTTGAATCTCCTGGTAGTCCAAGGACTCTCAGGAGTCTTTTCCAACACCACAGTTCAAAAGCATCAATTCGTTGGCTCTCAGCCTTCCTTATGGTTCAACTCTCACATCCATATATGACTTCTAGAAGAACCATAGCTTTGACTCTATGGACCTGTGTTACCAAAGTGATATCTGTGCTTGTTAATATGCTATCTAGGCTTGTCATATCTTTTCTTCCAAGGAGCAAGCGTCTTTTAATTTCATGGCTGCAGTCACCATCTGCAGTGATTTAGGAGCCCCCCCAAATAAAGTCTCTCACTGTTTCCATTGTTTCTCCATCTATTTGCCATGAAGTGAAGGGACTGGATGCCGTGATCTTCGTTTTTTGAATGTTGAGTTTTAAGCCAGCTTTTTCACTCACTCTTTCACTTTCATCAAGAGGCTCTTTAATTCTTCACTTCCTGCCATAAGGGTGGTGTCATCTGCATATCTGAGGTTATTGATATTTCTCCTGGCAATCTTGATTCCAGCTTGTGCTTCATTCAGCCTGGCATCTTGCATGATATACTCTGCATATAAATTAAATAGAATGACATTATACAGCTGGTATGGACCTAACAAAAGCAGAAGATATTAAGAAGAGGTGGCAAGAATACACAGAAGAACTGTACAAAAAAGAGCTTCACGACCCAGATAATCATGATGGTGTGATCACTGACCTAGAGCCAGACATCTTGGAATGTGAAATCAAGTGGGCCTTAGAAAGCATCACTACGAACAAAGCTAGTGGAGGTGATGGAATTCCAGTGGAGCTATTCCAAATCCTGAAAGATGATGCTGTGAAAGTGCTGCACTCAATATGCCAGCACATTTGGAAAACTCAGCAGTGGCCACAAGATTGGAAAAGATCAGTTTTCATCCCAATCCCAAAGAAAGGCAATGCCAAAGAATGCTCAAACTACCAAACAATTGCACTCATCTCACACGCTAGTAAAGTAATACTCAAAATTCTCCAAGCCAGGCTTCAGCAATATGTGAACTGTGAACTTCCTGATGTTCAAGCTGGTTTTAGAAAAGGCAGAGGAACCAGAGATCAAATTGCCAACATCCGCTGGATCATGGAAAAGGCAAGAGAGTTCCAGAAAAACATCTATTTCTGCTTTATTGACTATGCCAAAGCTTTTGACTGTGTAGATCACAATAAACTGTGGAAAATTCTGAAAGAGATGGGAATACCAGACCACCTGATCTGCCTCTTGAGAAATCTGTATGCAGGTCAGGAAGCAACAGTTAGAACTGGTCATGGAACAACAGACTGGTTCCAAATAGGAAAAGGAGTACGTCAAGGCTGTATATTGTCACCATGTTTATTTAACTTATATGCAGAGTACATCATGAGAAACGCTGGACTGGAAGAAACACAAGCTGGAATCAAGATTGCTGGGAGAAATATCAATAACCTCAGATATGCAGATGACACCACCCTTATGGCAGAAAGTGAAGAGGGACTAAAAAGCCTCTTGATGAAAGTGAAAGTGGAGAGTGAAAAGGTTGGCTTAAAGCTCAACATTCAGAAAACGAAGATCATGGCATCTGGTCCCATCACTACATGGGAAATAGATGGAGAAACAGTGGAAACAGTGTCAGACTTTATTTTTCTGGGCTCCAAAATCCCTGCAGATGGTGACTGCAGCCATGAAATTAAAAGACGCTTACTCCTTGGAAGGAAAGTTATGACCAACCTAGATAGCATATTCAAAAGCAGAGACATTACTTTACCAACAAAGGTTCGCCTAGTCAAGGCTATGGTCTTTCCTGTGGTCATGTATGGATGTGAGAGCTGGACTGTGAAGAAGGCTGAGCGCCGAAGAATTGATGCTTTTGAACTGTGGTGTTGGAGAAGACTCTTGAGAGTCCCTTGGACTGCAAGAAGATCCAACCAGTCCATTCTGAAGGAGATCAATCCTGGGATTTCTTTGGAAGGAATGATGCTAAAGCTGAAACTCCAGTATTTTGGCCACCTCATGCAAGGAGTTGACTCATTGGAGAAGACTCTGATGCTGGGAGGGATTGAGGGCAGGAGGAGAAGGGGACGACAGAGGATGAGATGGCTGGATGGCATCACTGACTTGATGGGTGTGAGTCTGAGTGACCTCCGGGAGCTGGTGATGGACAGGGAGGCCTGGCGTGCTGCGGTTCATGGGGTTGCAAAGAGTCGGACACGACTGAGCGACTGATCTGATCTGATCTGATGTACTCCTTTCTCAATTTGGAACCAATCCATTGTTTAATGTCCGGTTCTAACTGTTGCTTCTTGACTTGCATACAGATTTCTTAGCAGGCAGGTTAGGCGGTTCGGTATTCCCATCTCTTTAAGAGTTTTCCACAGTTTGTTGTGATCCGCACAGTTCAAGGCTTTAGTGTAGTTAGTGAAGCAGAAATAGATGTTTTTCTGGAATTCCCTTGCTTTTTCTTTGATCCAACGGATGTTGGCAGTTTGATCTCTGGTTTCTCTGCCTTTTCTAAATCCAGCTTATACATCTGAAAGTTCTCAGTTCAACATACTGTTGAAGCCTAGCTTGAAGGATTTTGAGCATACTTGCTAGCATGTGAAATGAGTGCAGTTGTGCAGTACTTTGAGCATTCTTTGGCATTGCCTTTCTTTGGAATTGGAATGAAAACTGACCTTTTCTAGTCCTGTGGCCACTGCTTAGTTTTCCAAATTTGCTAGTATGTTGAGTTCAGCAGTTTAATAGCATCATCTTTTAGGATTTGCAGTAGCTCAACTGCAATAAGAGCTGACTCATTGGAAAAGACTGTGATGCTGGGAGGGATTGGGGGCAGGAGGAGAAGGGGACAACAGAGGATGAGATGGCTGGATGGCATCACTGACTCAATGGACATGAGTCTGAGTGAACTCCGGGAGTTGGTGATGGACAGGGAGGCCTGGCGTGCTGCGATTCATGGGGTCACAGAGTCGGACATGACTGAGCGACTGAACTGACTGAACTGAACTGACTGAACTGAACTGCAATACCATGACCTCCACTAGCTTTGTTTGTAGTGATGCTTCCTAAGGCCCACTTCACTTCGCATTCCAGGATGTCTGGCTCTAGGCTGGTGATCACACCATCGTGATTATCTGGGTCATGAAGATCTTTTTTGTACAGTTCTTCTGTGTTTTCTTGCCGCCTCTTCTTAATATCTTCTGCTTCTTTAAGGTCCATACTGTTTCTGTCCTTTATTGTGCCCATCTTTGCATGAAGTGTTCCCTTGGTATCTCTAATTTTCTTGAAGAGATCTCTAGTCTTTCCCATTCTATTGTTTTCCTCTATTTGTTTGCATTGATCTTTGAAGAAGGCTTTCTTTTCTCTTCTTGCTCTTCTTTGCAACTCTGCATTTCAATGGCTATATCTTTCCTTTTCTCCTTTGCCTTTCACTTCTCTTTTCTTCTCAGCTATTTGTAAGCCCTCCTCAGACAACCATTTTACCTTTTTGCATTTCTTTTTCTTGGGGATGGTCTTGATTACTGCCTCCTGTACAATGTCACCAACCTCTGTCCATAGTTCTCTAGGCACTCTATCAGAAATCTAATCCCTTGAATCTATTTGTCACTTCCACTGTATAATCATAAGAGATTTGATAAAGATCATACCTGAATGAGCTAGTGGGTTTCACTACATTCTTCAATTTAAGTCTGAATTTTGCAATAAGGAGTTCATGATCTGAGGTACAGTCTGCTCAAGGTCTTGTTTTTGCTGACTGTATAGAGCTTCTCCATCTTTGGCTGCAAAGAATATAATCAGTCTGATTTCAATATTGACCATCTGGTGATATCCATGGGTAGAGTTTAAATGTAGTGAAAGAAAAAACAATTACCATAAAAAAGTATTAAATACCTAAGAATAAACTTAAGAAATATGTAAGATATGTATGAAGGTATTGAAAAATGCTCCTGAAGGGGATACATAAATGATATGAGGCCTGTCATATTCTGGAATATAGAGATGCTGGTTCTCCTTAAATTAATGTGTATGTTTAATGCAATTCCACTAAAAATAACAAAATTTTCAGGGGCTAAACAACCTTATTCTGTGCTCATATGGAAAAATAAGTAAGCATGAACAGCTCGGCCGTTTCTGAGAAGAGATTAAAACATGCTGCAAGATTATAATAATTGAAACATTTGTATTACTAAATGTCATGTTTAGTATTTGACAAAAGATGGCATTTCAAGTTAATTGGAGAAAGATGCTCTCTCTGTTCAATAAATAGCGGTTGGATAACCAGGTGGCCATCTGGAGTGGGGAAAGAAACGGCTATTTAGGACAATGTCTCAAGTGTTAAGCAAAAATGATCTTTGTTAAACAGAAATTTTAAAAATCTTTTATGGAAGAAAGCATGGGAAAGTTATTTTATAATCTTGGAGTACATATGGCCTAAGTAAGAGAGAAAAAAGAGAGGCCATAAAAGAGATTGATAAACTTGATTACTTTAGAAAACTAACAGAAAAAAATCCTGCATAAAAGAAGACTAAGATAATTGGGAGAAAATTTTTGCTTCTCATCCTGCAAAGGGACTAATTTCCCTAATGAAGAGTTTCTACAGGTCCATAAGAACAATTTCAAAAACCCAGTAGAAAAATGGACAAAGGATACTAATAGTCTATCTGATCAGATCAGATCAGTCGCTCAGTCGTGTCCGACTCTTTGCGACCCCATGAACCGCAGCACGCCAGGCCTCCCTGTCCATCACCAGCTCCCGGAGGTCACTCAGACTCGCATCCATCGAGTCAGTGATGCCATCCAGCCATCTCATCCTCTGTCGTCCCCTTCTCCTCCTGCCCTCAATCCCTCCCAGCATCAGAGTCTTCTCCAATGAGTCAACTCTTCGCATGAGGTGGCCAAAATACTGGAGTTTCAGCTTTAGCATCATTCCTTCCAAAGAAATCCCAGGATTGATCTCCTTCAGAATGGACTGGTTGGATCTTCTTGCAGTCCAAGGGACTCTCAAGAGTCTTCTCCAACACCACAGTTCAAAAGCATCAATTCTTCGGCGCTCAGCCTTCTTCACAGTCCAGCTCTCACATCCATACATGACCACAGGAAAGACCATAGCCTTGACTAGGCGAACCTTTGTTGGTAAAGTAATGTCTCTGCTTTTGAATATGCTATCTAGGTTGGTCATAACTTTCCTTCCAAGGAGTAAGCGTCTTTTAATTTCATGGCTGCAGTCACCATCTGCAGGGATTTTGGAGCCCAGAAAAACAAAGTCTGACACTGTTTCCCCATCTATTTCCCACGAAGTGATGGGACCAGATGCCTTGATCTTCGTTTTCTGAATGTTGAGCTTTAAGCCAACTTTTTACTCTCCTTTTTCACTTTTATCAAGAGGCTTTTGAGTTCCCCATCACTTTCTGCCATAAGAGTGGTGTCATCTGCATATCTGAGGTTATTGATATTTCTCCCGGCAATCTTGACTTCAGCTTGTGCTTCTTCCAGTCCAGCGTTTCTCATGATGTACTCTGCATAGAAGTTAAATAAGCAGGGGGACAATATACAGCCTTGATGTACTCCTTTTCCTATTTGGAACCAGTCTATTGTTCCATGTCCAGTTCTAACTGTTGCTTCCTGACCTGCATATAGTTTTCTCAAGAGGCAGGTCAGGTGGTCTGGTATTCCCATCTCTTTCAGAATTTTCCACAGTTGATTGTGATCCACACAGTCAAAGGTTTTGCTATAGTCAATAAAGCATAAATAGATGTTTTTCTGGAATTCTCTTGCTTTTTCCATGATCCAGCGGATGTTGGCAATTTGATCTCTGGTTCCTCTGCCTTTTCTAAAACCAGCTTGAACATCTACCCCTTCTAAAAAAATTGTATTTAGCACAGTGCCTTGCACTTAGCACATCTTACTTGATGGTGGTAGTTATTTTCATTGTAGTCACAGGGTTCCTTTACCTCAGGAGTTGATTTTTCACACTTGGTTCTGGAAGAGCAAGCCATTCTCACTATATATATTGCTTAATGAGTGTCGTTATTCATCAAAATTGATCTGTGTGCTTCCTGAAGGAGGCTTCTTGGAGGATGTCAGTACAGGATCTGCAAACCAAAGATGGCAAATAAGATTGAGAAGCGTATTAAACAAAACTAAGTGGGCTTCTTTTTTTAGGCCTTCTTAGAGCCTTAATAAACTTAACAGTAATGCACTGTGTGAATATTCCAAGAGGCATATTTCAGAATGTAAGTGAAGCAAGTGAAGTGAAAGTCATTCCATCGTGTCTGACTCTTTGTGACCCCATGTACTATAGCCTGTGGACTGGGCTCCTCTCTCCATGAAATTTTCCAGCAAGAATACTGGAGTGAGTAGCCATTCCCTTCTCCAGGGGATCTTCCTGGCCAAGGATTGAACTCATTGCAGGCAGATTCTTTACTGTGTGAGCCACCAGGGGAGCCCAATATCAAGAGGGATATTTTAGAATGTAGCATTTTCCAAATCTACTTGAATACAACAACAACCACTATTTTGTTTTTCTTTAAGAAACAGGAGTAGTTTTTGCAGGAAATATCACTTTAATGCTTAGGTTTTGACTTTGTTCACCTTTGTTCTTCCTTTTGACCATTCTTCATTGATTTCTAAGAGGCCTTCAGTCTCTCTCTGTCTGCTCTTCCTCTTCTGTGATGTACTGCAGTTCACTCATTCATTTTGTGACTGGGACCTTCCCAAGGCATTCAAATAACACTGCGTTTCTTGAGTGAAGATGAGAATGTATATAATTAGTGTAAAATCTTAGGAATCAGTTGGATGGAAATTGAAGATTAAAGCTTCATTTGATTGACTTTCCTCAAAGCTTTAAAAATTTTGCTGTTTCGAGAAAGGAATGAAATGGAGTTAATGGGTAGGTAGTTGAGGAATTGTGAGTTTAACGTAGAGAAGATATGGGTTTTACCTCTGTCTTCCCTGTTTACCAGCATTTAATTTTGAACACGTAACCTTCTTTGTGCATGCTAAGTCTCTTCAGTCATGTCCAAGTCTTTGTGATGCCATAGACTGTAGCCCACAAGTCTCCTCTGTCCATGGGATTCTCCAGGCAAGAATATTGGAGTGGGTTGCCATGCCGTCCTCCAGGGGATCTTCCCGACCCAGGGATGGAACCTGCATCTCTTATGTCTCCTGCATTGTCTGACAGCTTCTTTACCACTAGCACCACCTGGGAAGCCCTGTCCCCTACCTTTACTGTGCTTTATTTTTGTCACCTATAAAATTCATGGATTGGGCTTAGGTCCATCCATTTTAAGACTTCTTCAATTATTATTAATATGCTTGAGTGGAATCAGGGAAGATTGTGGGCCTCAGTAGAACATTTTGTTCTTATCTGCAAGTTTTCACATAACCTGTCTCAGTTCAGCTCTTTTGGAGAATGAAATTATTCAATAATCAGCTCATCGTCAACACTACGAATTTGAAAACTTCTTGAATTGTTTGAGGCTTGTACTTGATTGATTGATTTGTTAATTACTCTCCAGGAAAGCACTTGATTATAGCACGGGTCAATTAATCCAATGCTATGGAAAAATCCACACCTCCTATGAAAACACCCCTCTGCATTCATTTTGCCGATACAGGGAGAAATCTGTGATGTGGCTGTTAATTATCTTCCCCTCTCCACCCACAACCTGCACAGCATCCATCTGATGATTTGCTGTGCTTTTTGTGCACTCCCCACCTATTAGCAGATTTCTGAACTTAGCACAGTAGAGGTCTGAATTCACTGAATTTATGCCATCTGCAAATGAGGTTTAAATTTGTCCCTGTTTTGAAATTAGGGAAATGACATAGCCATTGCATAGAAGGATTGTGAACCTGAATTTGATTTTGTTAAGTGGAGGTAGAATGTTTTGTTAGAAGGAAAGCACTTGCCTGGGCAGAGATTTGGGTGTGACTCAATTGTGAACTGCCAACTCCTCACCCCCTTATGAGCAGGAGATGTATTTTGTTTTTAAGGGAAGTGACAAGGAGAGAATTATAAAGACCCAGTGAATTTTAAGAGAGTCCTTTCAATTTACTTTAATTCCATTTAACCTTGCTTTCCATGTTATCCTGTGCATTACTCTCAAAGAACTGAGCTTCCTTTGAAGTCTCAAAGCGTGGTTGCTGGCAGAATCCTGCTGGTAAAATATAAGTGATTCTCAGTAAGCCCTTCCTGATACATAGGGATGCCTTGCTGCCCAAGTAAAAGCATATGTGTGTGAGTGCCTATAAAGGAGTGAAAGGCAGAATGTATGGTAATGGATACTGAAGTGGGAGGAATGTTTCTCATGAATTAGAGATGCCCTTTCATAATTCAAGAGTCACAGAATGAGAAAAGGCTTGACATCACCTGAAAAGCATCTGGAAGCAATCTGTAATTCTTAAGAGGCAGTAGGAGAGCCTGTCTCTCTCCAGTACATGATAATAAAACAGTTCATGTGGGATTATGGAAGAAGTAGAATTCTCTCTTACTTGTAAGTCATTGCAAAATTGCTTGAGATGAAATACACAGAGATTTGATTATGAATTACACTTTGAGGTTATAGGTGCTAAATATCGGAGTCGAATGAAGAAGGCAGATTTGAAGGTACTGAAGAAATTTGAATGTGAAGAATTTGTTTATTTGCATGTGTTTATTTGCATGTGAAGTGTTATCCCTGGCCTCTCAGGCCCCATACACACTTTTTCTGTGCCCAGGCATTACCACAACTCATCCAGTTTTGAAGACTTTGGTGGTCCCTCTCTTCATCTTTATCCCTTTCACGAAACAAACATGTGTTATAAGAAACGACTTTCAAGCCTTTGAGGCATCTGTAGGTCAAACATACACACAAAACCTCTTATAGTGACTTCTAGGGAACCATCTTTTAATATACTGGACTGTTACAGAAAAATTATGGTAATGAATGGTGCGTCCTTATTACACAGAGATTTTGAAAAGAGCTGGTATATTTGTTATACAGTCAGTCCTAAAGGAAATCAACCTTGAATATTCATTGGAAGGACTGATACTGAAACTCCAGTACTTTGACCACCTGATGCAAAGAGCCGACTCATTGGAAAAGACCCTGATGCTGGGAAAGATAGAAGGCAGGAGGAAAAGGGGATGACAGAGGATGAGATGGTTGGATGGCATCATCAACTGAGTGGACATGGGTTTGCACAAACTTCGGGAGATAATGATGAACAGGGAAGCCTGGTGTGCTGAAGCCTATGGGGTCTCCAAGAGTCAGAAACGATTTAGCGACTGAATGACATTTGTTGTACTGAAACTGTGTAGTGTCATTTCAGGGGGGCCTCAGAAGGGCTCCAGTATAGCAGTCCTTTATGTCTCAGAGTAGAAGAGAATTCAGCGAGAGACAAAGTGATAGATAAGGACGTGATTTATTAGAACACTTGTGAGGTTTACAAGCGTGTCGGCAAGAAATGCCACACCCTAAGAACTTACTGGGCTACAGTTTTATAATAAAGGAAAAGTAGGGAGGGGCAGAAGAGCTCCTTTGTCTCTCTTGGGTAGACGTCATGCTTCCATCATCAGCTCCTCCTCCAGGCTGGGCAGGAGAGTTTTCTTGTCTCTACATGGTCAAGCTAGGTCCACAAATTATTGTTTTTTTATGTGTGCAGAGAGTATGTCCTAGGGTTCATTAACTTTAATGAGCTCATTGGGGAGGATGTGAGGTTTATGCCACCATTGTTACCTTGTTTTGGGGCACGTCTCATGCTTCTGTTGCGTGGTTGTGTGTTAAGCAAGCCTGCTTGGTTTTGTGGGTAAGCTGACCTTCTTTCTTGAGTAATCATTAACTTACAGGGGTCTCCCATATATTTTCTATTTATAGTTCCCTAGAGGGATTCTGTTTAATCACCTACTTTCTGTCCCTATCAGGACTAGATTGTGACTTGAATTGCTCACCGTAACCTGGAAAATCCCATGGACGGAGGAGCCTGGTAGGCTACAGTCCATGGGGTTGCAGAGTTGGACACAACTGAGCGACTTCACTTTCTTTTGGCCTTTTGTGGTCTCTGTGCTTGGGGTTAGTCTCTTTGCTGTGCTCTCTAGGATGGTGGGACAGTTTCCCAGCTTCCTCTTTTTTGGGAACCCAGGCCTTGTACTAGAAGCACTGCATCTTAGCCACTGTATCACCAGGGAAGTCCCTTCTCAGCCTTCTTCAAGCTCACGTTTTTCTGAATGTATGGTCAGAAAGCCATGTAACTGTGCTGTGAAACATGTTCCCAGGTAGGCATGATCACATGAGATCTGTCTCTAAAACCAAAGTAAACTTTGCCCGTGGGATGGCAAAAACTTGAACTTTCAATTGTCAATATTTGAATAGGTCAGAGGTGCCAGGGAATATTTGGCAAATATCACACCTTTAAAGAGAAGCAGCCTATGAAGTTTCTTGCTGTTTTATATTTTGTTCTCATTATAATGTTATATTGCTGATGCATGGATATGGGTTTATTTAGTTCCACATTTTTTTTCTCTTCTAAAAGAAGTATATAATTACTTACTGTCTCTTGGAGGACAGAAGAATCCTTCTCTCCTTTCTGTTGCCCAGTGGCAGTCTGTCATATTTGGTTAGCATTCAGACTTCTAAATAAAGATTAAATTTTTGCTTATAATTTTTTAAAAAAATAAGTGCAATCTGAGGCAGAGTCATTCAGTGTGCAACAAATGGTGGTAAACTGGGCGGGGAGAAAACCTAGAGAAAAATTGATTGGGTTTTTATAGTTTATTGATGACTGTGGGTCTCTCTCTCTCTCTCTCTTTTTTTAGTTGTTTTCTGTAGATTTTGGAAATATTCTTCTGGGAGTCTCCAGCAGTGCCAAGTGTTGGAAAAATCTTTTCTGCCCTTCCGATAGAGTGAAGTAAGCAAACATAATCTAGCAGAAGGCTGGTGAACAGAGCAATCACAGGTAATGTATTTTCTTGTTACTATTGATGTGTATTCAGTAATGTTCAGTAACAAATTAAAGAAAAATAAGCCTGCTTGAATTTACACATCCAAGTGCTGATGGAAGAAAAACATACAACTTGAGAGTTTTGAATTAAGTTTTATTCTGGGACTTTACTGAAGACTATAGCCCGGGAGACAGCCTCTCAGATACCTCTGAGGAGCTGCTCCAGAGAGGTAAGGGAGGAGCCAGGATGTGTAGGCATGTTGAGCTTTAAAAAAAATAAAAACAAAACATGTAGTCAAACATCAAAAGATAACTGCTAATCACAGAAATAAACATTGCAAGTTAATGATTTTAGTGCATTTTTACTTACGGGAAGATGAAAGAATCTGGGCTCAATGAAATTATTTGTTAGATATGCATCTTAATTATCTAGGGCCAGTATCCAGAGCACAGAGTGCTTCCTGTTTTTCTTTATCCTGAATTCCCCTTGGGGCGTACCACCAGTGGGTGTGGGGGTGCTGCAGTGGCTGATGGCTTGGTCCTTGTTTACTGGAATGACAGGCAACGTCCCTTGTCCACAGAGGTGAACATTATCTTGTTCAAAGCAGTCTTTCTGAGAGACTGCACTCGCTCCTCTACTCAAAACATTAAAAGAAATTATTTATTTGACTATGCTGGATCTTAGTTCCTGCATGTGAACTCTTGATTACACCTGTGGGATGGAACCCAGCTCCCTGCATTAGAAGGGTGCCTTCTTAGCCACTGGACCACTAGGGAAGAACAAAGATTGTTTTTCTTTGGGAACTGCATCTAAATCCTCTGGTGGCATTCTTTTTAAGTATCCTATTTTCTGTGGTGGCAAATGTAAACCCTCAGAGCGTGTTTTGGGAAGTAGTCTAAATTTCTTCAGAGCTGCACTATGGGATCTGGGAAGTTCTAATTTTGATCAAAAACCAGAAGGAGGAATAATGTAATGAAACTAGTTTCTCTCTGTATAATTTGTATGTATGTTTGAAGTCTTATACACTATATTGAAAGTTACTTCTAAAGAGTGGTGACTCTGAGTTTCAAGCAGTCATATAATAGTATTGTTATTAGACTTGTAGCTTACAGAGAAGCATATGCTGTTTATTTGTATGTAAATATTGCTATTCTTTCTGATTAAAATTGATCAACTTGTCAATTGTTTATGAGGTTGAATAAGATGAGATTTAATTTCCTTATAAGATAAATTTCTAAGGCACTGTAATTTGCATCTTATTCAGATCAGATCAGATCAGTCACTCAGTTGTGTCTGACTCTTTGCGACCCCATGAATAGCAGCACGCCAGGCCTCACTATCCATCACCAACTCCCGGAGGTCACTGAGACTCACATCCATCGAGTCAGTGATGCCATCCAGCCATCTCATCCTCTGTCGTCCCTTCTCCTCCTGCCCCCAATCCCTCCCAGCATCAGAGTCTTTTCCAATGAGTCAACTCTTCACATGAGGTGGCCGAAGTACTGGAGTTTCAGCTTTAGCATCATTCCTTCCAAAGAAATCCCAGGGCTGATCTCCTTCAGAATGGACTGGTTGGATCTCCTTGCAGTCCAAGGGACTCTCAAGAGTCTTCTCCAACACCACAGTTCAAAAGCATCAATTCTTCGGCACTCAGCCTTCTTCACAGTCCAGCTCTCACATCCATACATGACCACAGGAAAGACCATAGCCTTGACTAGGCGAACCTTTGTTGGCAAAGTAATGTCTCTACTTTTGAATATGCTCTCTAGGTTGGTCATAACTTTCCTTCCAAGGAGTAAGCGTCTTTTAATTTCATGGCTGCAGTCACCATCTGCAGTGATTTTGGAGCCCAGAAAAATAAAGTCTGACACTGTTTCCACTGTTTCCCCATCTATTTCCCATGAAGTGATGGGACCAGGTGCCACAATCTTCGTTTTCTGAATGTTGAGCTTTAAGCCAACTTTTTCACTCTCCACTTTCACTTTCATCAAGAGGCTTTTGAGTTCCTCTTCACTTTCTGCCATAAGGGTGGTGTCATCTGCATATCTGAGGTTATTGCTATTTCTCTCAGCAATCTTGATTCCAACTTGTATTTCTTCCAGTCCAGCGTTTCTCATGATGTACTCTGCATATAAGTTAAATAAGCAGGATGACAATATACAGCCTTGACGTACTCCTTTTCCTATTTGGAACCAGTCTGTTGTTCCATGTCCAGTTCTAACTGTTGCTTCCTGACCTACATATAGATTTCTCAAGAGGCAGGTCAGGTGGTCTGGTATTCCCATCTCTTTCAGAATTTTCCACAGTTTATTGTGATCTACACAGTCCAAGGCTTTGGCATAGTCAATAAAGCAGAATTAGAGGTGTATTTTGCATTGTTTCTTAAAGTGTTGTTATGAAGTAAAGTTGCTCAGTCGTATCTGACTCTTTGCGACCCCAGAAGTGGGTCTATCAGGCTCTTCCATCCATGGGATTTTCCAGGCAAGAGTGCTGGAGTGGACTGCCATTTCCTTCTCCAGGGGATCTTCCCAACCCAGGTATTGAACCCGGGTCTCCCGCATTGCAAGCAGACGGTTTACCGTCTGAGCCACCAGGGAAGCAAAAGTGTTGTTATAGTACTTGTTAAAAATGCACAATGAAAATTCAGATTAGTAAGACTAGGTGCCAAATCTAGTGTGTCATAATCTGAATCAGAGTGCTAGGGGGAAGGATTTGGGAATTTTTCAGTGACTACCACCCAAGATAGACACCACCAATGGCAATGAAAGCATACTTCCACCTAATCTTTGTATTTTTGGATTTAAAGGTATTACAATCACCTTGATTTTTGCTTTGAATAAAACAATGCTCGTATTTTTAGTATACTGTTTTGACACAGGATTATGTTCTCAAGTGGGCTTCCCTGGTGGCTTAGCTGGTAAAGAATCAGCCTGCAGTGCAGGAGACTCGGGTTCCATTCCTGGATTGGAAAGATACCCTGGAGGAGGGAACAGCTACTCACTCCAGAATTTTTGCCTGGAGAATTCCATGGACTGTATAGTCCATGGGGTCACAAAGAGCCAGACACGACTGAGCAACTTTCACTTATGTTCTCAAGTTGCATGTTGTTAGATCAAATTACTGTTACTTGAACTTTATATCTCAATTTAAAATGAGTATATTTTTCCTTGGATGCAGATGGATAAATTTGTTTTTGACAGCTAGATGGCAAATACTAAGTTTTATGAAATATCTTCTTGATTTGCTAGTAAGTTGTACCTCAGGTATCTTATTCAGCTCGTGGTTAAGAGCAACAGGATAGGTCTTAGAGGCTCCTGGAGTCTGTGCTTTGCTACTGTAGCATCCAGTCCAGCATTATTCAGTAAACATTGTGAAGAAAGCTTTGCTCTGCAATTTATGGTTCAAGACAGACCAAATCTTTTCTTTATAGAACTGAGATTTTATGAAGTTCTTTGAATCCCCCAAATGAAATAAAGTATTAATATTAAATACTAGAGTTTGATAGGATATTTTCATTGCCATGTACATTCTTTAGTAATCCTTCCTATAAAGTTATTAATTTTACAGAAAGTAAGACTTAGCAGTAGCAGCAGCAAGCTTTGTGTATAAAGTATGTTATTTTTTAGATATTTTAAATCTAAAAAATTTATTTATAAACATAAATAAATCATTTATTTGTAGTATTTATTTATAAATAGACATATTTCTTTTTTCTTTTTTTAGAAATTTATTTATTTTAATTGGAGGCTAATTACTTTACAATATTGTAGTGGTTTGCCATACATTGCCATGAATCAGCCACAGGTGTACATGTGTTCCCCATCCTGAACCCCTCTCCCACCTCCCTCCCTATACCATCCCTCTGGGTCATCCTAGTGCACCAGCTCCAAGCTTCCTGTATCCTGCATCGAACCTGGACTGGCGATTCATTTCTTATATGATATTATACATGTTTCAATGCCATTCTCCCAAATCATCCCACCCTCTCCCTCTCCCACAGAGTCCAAAAGACTGTTCTATATATCTGTGTCTCTTTTGCTGTCTCGCTTACAGGATTATTGTTACCATTGTTCTAAATTCCATATATATGCGTTAGTATACTGTATTGGTGTTTTTCTTTCTGGCTTACTTCACTCTGTATAATAGGCTCCAGTTTCATCCACCTCATTAGAGCTGATTCAAATGTGTTCTTTTTAATGGCTGAGTAGTATTCCATCGTGTATATGTACCACAGCTTTCTTATCCATTCATCTGCTGATGGACATCTAGGTTGCTTCCATGTCTTGGCTATTATAAACAGTGCTGCGATGAACATTGGGGTACACGTGTCTCTTTCAATTCTGGTTTCCTCGGTGTGTATGCCCAGCAGTGGGATTGCTGGATCATAAGGCAGTTCTATTCCCAGTTTTTTGATGAATCTCCATACTGTTCTCCATAGTGGCTGTACTAGTTTGCATTCCCACCAACAGTGTAAGAGGGTTCCCTTTTCTCCACACCCTCTCCAGCATTTATTGCTTGTAGACTTTTGGATTGCAGCCATTCTGACTGGCGTGAAATGGTACCTCATTGTGGTTTTGATTTGCATTTCTCTGATAGTGAGTGATGTTGAGCATCTTTTCATGTGTTTATTAGCCATCTGTATGTCTTCTTTGGAGAAATGTCTATTTAGTTCTTTGGCCCATTTTTTGATTGGGTCATTTATTTTTCTAGAATTGAGCTGCAGGAGTTGCTTGTATATTTTTGAGATTAGTTGTTTGTCAGTTGCTTCATTTGCTATTATTTTCTCCCATTCTGAAGGCTGTCTTTTCACCTTGCTTAGGGTTTCCTTTGTTGTGCAGAAGCTTTTAAGTTTAATTAGGTCCCATTTAACAATTTTTAAGCATATAGTTCCAGTATTATAAGTATATTCACATTATGCAACCAGTTTCCATAGTGAAACTCTGTAGCCATTAAACAACTGCTCATTCTCCCCCGCTCCCTGCACCTGTCAACCACCATTCTTTTTTTTTTTTTTTTTTTTTTGTCTCTGTGAATTTAACTGTTCTGTGTACCTCACGGAAGTGGATTCATATGGTATTTGTCTTCTTGGCTCATTTTACTTAGAGTAATGTTCTCACAGTTCATCCATTTGTTAGAATTTCCATCCTTTTTAAGGGTGAATAATATTTCTTATATACACACACACACACACACATTACATTTTGTTTATCCATTCATTCATTAATGGACATCTGGGTTGCTTCAACCTTTTGAATGTTATGAATAAGCTAATGTATACAGGTGTGTAAATAACCTGTTTGCATCCCTGCTTTCAGCTGTTTTGGATATATATCTTAAACTGAAATAGCTGGGTCACATATTAATTCTATTTTAAATTTTTTGAAGGGTCACCTTACTGTTTTCCACAACAGCCAAGCCATTTTATATTTCTACCAGAAGTACACAAGCATTCCAGTTTCTCTATATCCTCCCCAACACTGGGTTTTAGTATTTTTTTGTTTTTGATGATTATAGTCATCCTGATGTATATGAAGTGATGTCTCGTGGTTTTGATTTACATTTCAATAATAATTAGTGATGTTAAGCATCTTTTCATATGCTTGTTAGCCATTCATATATGGATAAATGTTTAGTCAAGTCTTTTGCCCATGTTTTAATCAGGTTGTTTGTCTTTTTGTTATTGAGTTATAGGAGTTGTTTATATGTTCTGAATATTAACTCTTTATCAAATATATGGTTTACAATTAAGATTTGGGGCTTCCCTAGTAGCTTAACTGGTTAAAAAAAACCCACCTGCAACACAGGAGACCCCAGTTCGATTCCTGAGTCAGAATCTGCTGAAGAAGGGATAGGCTACCCACTCCAGTATTCTTGGGCTTTCCTGGTGGCTCAGCTGGTAAAGAATCCACCTGCAATGTGGGAGACCTGGGTTTAATCTCTGGGTTGGGAAGATCCCCTGGAGAAGGGAAAGGCTACCCACTCCAGTATTCTGGCCTGAAGAATTCCATGGACTGTATAGTCCATGGGGTTACAAAGAGTTGAACATGACTGAATGACTTTCACTTTCACTTTCTTTAGACTAAGATTTAATAATTGACAGTAAGCACAGAGCCTGTGTTTAAATTTTAAGTTAGTTATTTGGTGGGCAGTTACATTATATTTGGGATTTGATTATGGTAAACTCTGAATTTTGGTCTTCAGGTAGGTGGGTTAGTGTGTGTGTGTATGTGTCTTGTCACAGGGCTTGACAAAGGAGAGATCCTCTAATGTCTTAGGAAGCTTTAGTTTCAAGACCATAAGCAGAATCAACATTTTTATGGTGAAGGATAGCTAGTAATGAATCCTGGGAAAAAACTTAATGACAGTTCAAACCATTAACCTGTCTGGGTAGCCTGATTTTGCTTCTAAGCTCTAAAAAGTGGTATGTTTGTTGACAGGATACTTAGACTGACTTTGAAAAGTTCAAAACCCAGACCTTGCGCCTTTAGAAGTGAGATTATTTTGGGGAAGACAGGAGGGTGTTGGGAGTTGGGTGGGAGGAGTCCAAAAGCAAATATATGTAACAAAGAGGAAAGCCTGGGCAAAGATGCTCCGAAGGAAGAGGGAGCAGCTTAGCAAGAGGGAGCAGCTTAGCTGGATGTAGGAGTCCCATGGATATTGAAAGGATCTAACCCTTGGATGTATTACTTTCTTCGAAGGAAATGACAGCAAGTTCTAGAGCTAGCCCAGGAACAACCGCAAGTGAGAAACTGGCTTGAAAAAGGGTGCAAACAATATGATATAAAATGTGTGTGACAGCCTCAAGGGGATGTTGCCAGTGGGATTCATTGTTACGGATTTTGGAGGTGTGCTCAGAACCGTGAGACAAATAGCAGGTAGACAGAGGCAATTACAGATCTTCTGACCTGGTGAGAGAATGATATATTTGAATATAGTGTTTCAGGGCTAGGAGCTGTCTGCATGAGCAGAGAGGAGCAGTCAGAGCAGCGTTAGAATGCTGTTCTTTCTGAATGTAATACCAGAAGGTCTGAGTCATGCAGAATTAAGGTGACGGTGGTGAGGGGAGGATGTTTCTCTGTGGCTTCTCTGGCTTTGTGTGGAACCAATGGGAAACCATGTTTGAAAGTTGTTTTGAATAAAAATTTAGCCTCAAGACTCTTTGGGGATTAGATTTCCTGAGTAAATAACACAAAAAAGATACTTAAAAGTGACTTCTTACAGTCAAATAATCAAAACAGCTGCCTAATGCTGTCATTCAGACCATACCTTTTCATAATTTTGTAGATTTTAAAATTATGACCTGTTTCTACCCAGTTTTGTGAACATAGTCTTCATTTATTCAGTCGTTTTGGTCTCTTCTCCCTGACCCTTGTAGTTTCATTCTAGCTTAGTTTAGTCTGGGTCTTTTCCAGCTTTCTGTGTTTTTTCCAATTGACCAGAAGGGCTTAGGATACATGTGTGAAGTTTATATTTCGTCATGTTTTCTGTTTCATATTCAGCATCATTTCTGAAATGCACTACCTTTTCTTTAAGGGTACAGGTTGCATTGAGTTGATGTACATAGAGTGTCAGTTGCTCAGTCGTGTCTGACTCTTTGTGACCCCATGGACTGTAGCCCCCCCAGGCTCTTCTGTCCATGGGATTCTCCAAGCAAGAATACTGGAGTGGGTTGCCCTTCCCTTTCTGGGATCCCTTTTGATCTCGACCTAGGGGTCAAACCGGAGTTTCCCTCATTGCAGGCAGATTCTTTAGCGTCTGAGCCACCAGGGAAGCCCTTAGGAAACTCTCTAATGACTAGTCTACACCAGAGATTCTCAAAGTGTGGTCCCTAGGTGAGCAGCAGAAGCCTCACCTCATACTTGTTAGAAATGTGAATTCTTGGGCTGAATCAGAAACTCCTGCAGTAGTCTCAGTTTGTATTTAACAAGCTCTCTGGGTGATTCTGATACAAGTTAGAGTTCGAGGACTGCTCCACATGTCTCGTTAGCTGTGTGCAGTTGTCTAGGCTTTTCATTTTCTCTATCCCTTGGTCTTCTGATCAGAAAGATCAGGGGTTCCCAGATGTTGGTGTGCACATGAATGGTCTAGTAAGTGTCTTTAACACATTTCAGAGAGCAGTACACTTTCCCTAACTGTCTACCCAGAGATTCAGATGCCGTGGCCTTAGATTAGGATGCAGTTATCTGCTTTACAGCAGGCTTTCTAGAATACATCTCATATCTGTAATCTGGACCAATGGCTATCTCTCTTTACTCCGAGCCCGAAAGTGATGTGATTTAAAGTGGCGTTTCAGGTTCAGTAACTGAAAGCTTAGGGGCCAGTTGAACTTTATTTTCAAAATGCAGTTTGGATTATTTTTCAGTAAAGCCATTGTGTTCTGCTTTCTTTCCTTAAAAAACGTGATTCTTTCTTGGCCACTCAGGTTACTGTATGAGATTTTTCTCAGGCTTAGCCTCATTGATAAAGCAGTTTGCTTGGACCGTTGGCTCACTAAAAGAGCCCTCTGCCTCTTATCAACTTGGAGATTTCACTCTGGGGTTCTTATGATAATTTACGAACAGTTTTAATAAACTGTAAATACTGGTTCTTAGGGAATGCTGTTTTTCATTCGGATCTTTTTGTCCCTACTCTTTATTTCCAGTCTCTAAGCTGGTGCCCTGGGCATGGTGGTATGGCTCCCTCATCTCACTGTCATTCATGGGTTTGTTTCTCTAGTTGTTACGGTACAGCTTTATTAGAATTGTTTTCTGTGAGTCTTTCTCTTGTCTCAGTGGCTGCTTCTTCCATCTTTTCCCCTCTGTCTGTCCCTTGAGTGTCACAAAAGCACTCACTGATGGAGATGGAATCCTGGAGCATGGAGTCTTAATCGTGCTTCCTCTCCCAAGCTAGACCCCTCGGATCTCCCTTCCCCATGTCTTCTTGCCCCTGCACATCTTCTCAGTCCTCTCCAGTTCACCTGCTAATCTCTCTTCAAAGCACACCTCCTCTTCTCTGCATTCCATTGTAAGTAGTCTAGTCATGACCTCCTTCATCTCTTGTCCCCCTGTTATAGTAGTGTTCTCTTTCCATCCATTTCTTTATGATTATTGCCAAAGTGTTATTCTTCCTAGCAGTAAGTCTCATTGTGACACTTTCCTGCATCTGTCAGCCTAACCCTTCTCAATCCATCATTCAGTGTTGGGCAAAGCCTTTATCCTCTTCATCGTTGAGCAAGCCCCACCAATTTGGAGGAACAGGATGATTCTACCATTTAAAGAATCAAGGTAGAGAGCTGGAAGAGTTTTTGCCTCTTATGGTCCTTAATTTCGATTTATTTTAGTAAAGGAATAATTAAAAAACAACTCCATCTTGATGTATTGTAAAAGCAATACAATATTGTAAAGTTAAAAAAAATAAAAATATAAAAAAAAAAATAAAAAACAACTCCAGAGTCTAGTCTGGCCAGAGAGGGATGGCCTCTGTGGTTTCGGTGGTGCCCGGGAAGAGTGGTCTCGCACTCCATGTGTGTGTTCCAGCTTGGGTAAACTGCTTGCACTTCCCGTAACGGGTCACATTCTCCCTGCTTCCGCTGGGTCTTTGCACATGCTGTTTCCTCTTCCACAGTACTCTTCCTTCATTGCCCTGTTGGGTAATGCTGGCTAATACGTCCATCTCCATTTTCAGGTCTCAACTTAGACTTCATTTCACCTGCCAAGCTTTCTCTGATCTCATTTGCCTTCCAACCAACAGGTTGGGTTAAATACTTCTATATGATGTCATAGCATGCCACCCTTTCCCTACCATAGTGTTAGTTGCTCAGTCTGACTCTTTGCTGCCACATGGACTGTAGGCCACCAGGCTCCTCTGTCCATGGGATTCGCCAGGCAAGAATACTGGACTGGGGAGCCATTCCCTCATGACTCATCAAACTTCGTTTTAGTTGTTGGTTTGGTTGCTTCATTTTAACTATAAGCCTCATCTTATGTTATTTCTGTGCTTCTACTTCCAAGCACAGATGTTCAATAGAGATTGATTGCGTGGAATAATAAATGAATATTTAAATGAGCTAATTGATTTTAGCCAATTCCACCTGCTTCTTACCTTTGTAAAATAACTGACAGGTTATAATAACCTCTTTGTGATCCTAGCTGCTGCTGCTGCTGCTGCTGCTGCTAAGTTGATTCAGTCGTGTCCGACTCTGTGTGACCCCATAGATGGCAGCCCACCAGGCTCCGCCGTCGTTGGGATTCTCCAGGCAAGAACAGATCCTAGCTATTTTATATAAAATCAGCAACTTTTTTGGGTATTTTAAGGAGATTTAATTGCAGGCACCTAAAAAATCTGAATAATTACTTTCATGAATCATCTTCTTCTAGATATTTGCACTTGTTGATTTGAGAGTGTACCTTCTTAGTATATGGATGTTAATTGTACTATTCCTTCATCTTTTACTGTTGTCTTAAAATTTTTCAAGATTTAAAAAGTGGGGAAATGTTAAAAGTAATAACAAAATAAATAATTGTCTCAAAGGTTAAAATGCATTAAAAAAGGATATACTAGACTTCCCTGGTGGTCCAGTGGTTGGGAATCTGCCTGCCAGCGCAGGGGACGCAGGTGTGGTCCCTGATCCGGGAAGACCCCATGTGCTGCAGGGCCGCTGAGCCCGTGTGATGCAACTGCTGATGCTCGTGCACTCTGGGGCCTGTGAGTGGGCTTTTTTGGGGGTGGGGGAGGTTTAAAAAGACTTGTCTAATTAAATACCAGGATAAGACCAGGCAGAGCAGCAGCAGGGGTTGGGGGTGGGTCACCCGGAAGCACAAGTGCCCTTGGGGCCCTCCCCCTGCACCCACCTCGAGAGGCTATGGCTGGATCCAGGACTCCAGACACCGGGGCTCTGCAGCAAGACAAGCCACTGTGCCCCACAACTGGAGAAAGCTTGTGAGCAGCAACGAAGACCCAGCACAGCCATAAATAAATAGATAAAAACTAAAAAAGAAAAAAAGGATGCCTTCTAAAGTCTCATTAGGATATGCCCCAGAGAACCCTCCTACACTGTTGGTGGGAATGCAAACTAGTACAGCCACTATGGAGAACAGTGTGGAGATTCCTTAAAAAACTGGAAATAGAACTGCCATATGACCCAGCAGTCCCACTGCTGGGCGTACACACCGAGGAAACCAGAATTGAAAGAGACACGTGTACCCTGTTTACAATACACGTGTTCATTGCAGCACTGTTTACAATAGCCAAGACATGGAAGCAACCTAGATGTCCATCAGCAGATGAATGGATAAGAAAGCTGTGGTACATATACACAAGGGAGTATTACTCTGCTATTAAAAAGAATGCATTTGTATTAGTTCTAATGAGGTGGATGAAACTGGAGCCTATTATACAGAGTGAAGTAAGTCAGAGAGAAAAACACCAATATAGTGTATTAACGCATATATATGGAATTTAGAAAGATGGTAACAAAGATCCTATATGCGAGACAGCAAAAGAGACACAGATGTAAAGAACAGACTTTAGGACTCTGTGGGAGAAGGCGAGGGTGGGATGATTTGAGAGAATAGCATTGAAATATGTATAGTACCATTTGTGAAATAGATCGCCAGTCCAAGTTCGATGCATGACACAGGATGCTCAGGGCTGGTGCACTGGGATGACCCTGAGGGATGGGATAGGCAGGGAGGTGGGAGGGGGGTTCAGGATGGGGAGCACATGTACACCCGTGGCTGATTCATATCAATGTATGGCAAAACCACTACAGTATTGTAAAGTAATTAGCCTCCAATTAAAATAAATAAATAAATAAAAAATAAAAGCAAAAAAATAAAAATAAAGTTAAATTAAAAAAAAAAAGATGTACCCAAGAATCTACTGGTGGGAATGTAGATTGCTGGAATAGTTTACAGTAGATATTAAGAAATCTAAATTTTATAAATTACATTTTTTTGAGAATTTAATGATTTGGGAAAATGCTCAGGATGTAAAAGTTAAATGAAAGGAGAAGGAATCAAGATTTAAATTTATTAAATTCTTCAAAAAAAATCCAATTTTAATAGTTGTCTTTCATTCCATTATATGGATTTCCCTTATATATATGTTTAATCCTTCTTTTGGGCTACCCTGGTGGCTCTGTCAGTAAAGAATCCGCCTGCAATGCAGGAGACCTGGGTTCAGTCCCTGGGTTGGGAAGATCCCCTGGAGGAGGGCATGGCAACCCACTCCAGTGTTCTTGCCTGGAGAATCCCCAAGGACAGAGGGGCCTGGTGGGCTGCAGTCCCTGCGGTCTCAAAGAATCAGACATGACTGAGCAACTAAGCACAGCACAATCCTTCTTTTTTTACTGAACACTTTGCTCATTCCAATTTTTCACTATTAGAAGTAATCTTCAATGAAAGAGTATATTTTTATTTAATTTTGTTTAGATTTCTGGGTTTTTATGATAGATTTATAAAAGAATGAGTAGATAAGATTAAAGATATAGATCTCTTATTTGTTGGAATCTATTGCCAAATCTTTTGCAAAATGTGTGTATACATTCACATATATTGTACTTCTGACTTCGTAAAATTTGTGAAATTACTAGAAAGTATAGAAAAAAGGCTACTAAGAAATATATTAAAGCTTTAAAAATAGTTTTTCATGTGGTGGTGCTTTGAGTGATAATTATTTTCTTTATATTTTCTCTCTGTATATTTTCTGCAATGATTATATATTGTTTTATAATTTAAAAATAAATTAAGTTGAAAATAAAGAATAGGTCTTCTGGGAAATCCCTTGTGGTCCAGTGGTCAGGACTCGTGAATTTCACTGTCAAGGGCACAGGTTAGATCCCTGGTCGGGGAACAGAAACCCCCAGAAGCCTTGTTTGGAGGCCAAAAAAAAAAAAAAAAAAGAATGTGCTAAGCTGCTGCTTTGCTATTTAGAGTGTCAGCATCAAAGGAGACTTTTTTCTTTTCTTCCCACTATGCCATGCAGCTTATGGGATCTTAGTTCCCCACCCAGGAATTGAACCCTGGATCTGGAAATGAAAGTGCTGAGTCCTAACCTCTGGACCTCCAGGGAATTCCCAAAGGAGAAATTTTCATGTTGCTTTTTTATCGAAGAAGAATAAGCACACAACAGATGGATCCTTTAAGGTTAGGCATGTTTTACTGAATTTGTTTAGAGGTATTTTCTCCATTTTTCCTAGTAATTTGAGTGAGTGAGTGGAAATCGCTCAGTTGTGTCGGACTCTTTGCAACCCCATGGACTGTAGCCTACCAGGCTCTACTCTGTCCATGGGTTTCTCCAGGCAAGAATACTGGAGTGGGTTGCCATTCCCTTCTCCAGGGGATCTTCGCAAACCAGGGATTGAACCCACCTCTCCTGTTTTATCTTCTTTTAGTTTTGCTTCCTTTTGCTCTTTACCCTACTGGGGTCTTTGGGAACTGGTGTATGTGTAACAGCATCTACCATACCTCTTCATTTTAGCTTAGGCTGGATTTCAAGAGCCAAAGCAGGAAAACAGTTAAGGACACCTGAGACTCTCACAGAGAAATAAATTATAGCTGCTGTTTATTTTAGCTTTGCTTTCCTGTTCTTTATTTATTTTTTAAAACGTAATCTCTCCTTTTATCAACCATTATCATTTCATACTGTAAGAAGTGAAATCACTTAAAGGCAGATAACCCTTATGAATCTGCTGAGTGTTAGACCTTGCTTAATGGAACCTAGTAAACCGAAATAAAAATTCTGGGTCTTTTTTTCCCCCCCAGTGGTATTTATTGTAACTGTTAAATACAAGAGCACCACATAGCTTCAATTCTCACATTCAATAGCTGGATTGTAGTATTAGATGGTTTTAGGGTCATTTTTAGCTTGTCATCATTTCCAGGGTAATCCTCTTAAAATATGAGTACATATTTGTTTCTAGAGGCAAAAGTTGAAATGATTGTGGAGTGCATGGATGGGTTCATGAAACTGACCCTTGATCAGTATAAGATGTCCCAGTAACCTATTTCATATTCATAGACTCTGTAGCCTGAGATATATTAATTTTAGAGATGCATTGCAGAATGTTAAATAAGGCAAGAGAGTGTGGAAAACATGTTCTATAAACCAAAGTAGTGTCGGTTAAGAAACAGCAACAAAGGCAAACTCCTAAGTCAGCGGTATACAGTTGGGGATTTGGAGATGTAGGGATGGGAATGAAGGGTTTGGGCTGCATTCAGAAGCGAAAGGGCAGATTGGTGGGAGTGCTTTGAGCTGTTTTCCCCAGGCTCTTGTGAATTAGTGTACTTTTCAAACAAATGTATAAACAAACGTGGTCTGCCACAAGATTCTGCCTCTGATTCTGTTCTTCCTCATTTGAGAAAATAATATTGTTAGACAGTTACCCACGACCCAAATCATAGTTTTAAGTAAATCTATATTTTGTTAAATATCTATCTGTATACTATTTCATCTACTTGAAAAGTGATACTCAGTCTGAAGTAGAGTTTGGCAAACAGTGATCAAATCTGGCCTGTTGCGTGGGTGGTTTTGTTCTGTTTTGGTTTGGTTTGTTTTTTATGATCACCAGCTAAAAGTAGTTTAAACATTTTTATATTCTGGTTTTTATTTTTTCTTTGGCCGTGAAGCATGTAGGATCTCAGTTCCCTGACCAGGGATTGAACCCACACCCCCTGTACTGGAAGGTGAAGTCTTGAAGAAAGAGGAGGAAGAAGATGTATATGTATTCTTCAAAGCAGAGACTACTTACTGTCTGGCCCTTTACATATGAAATTTGCCAGCCCCTGGTCTAAAGCAGTGGTTTCAGTGTCTCAAAAATGTGTGTGCTCAGTCGTGTCTGACTCTTTGTGACCCCATGGGCTGTAACCCCCCAGGCTCCTCTGTCCCTGGGATTACCCCTCCAGGAATACTGGAGTGGGTTGCCGTTTCCTTCTCCAGGGGATCTTCCCAGCCTGGGGACCGAACCTGTGTCTCTCGCAACTCCTGCACTGGCGGATGGTTCTTTACCACTGAGCCACCCGGGAAGCCCTCAGTCTCCCAAGGCACATTTGATTGTCACTTTTGGGGTGGAGGGGATAGGAGTGCCACTGGCAGTCTGTAGCTGGAGGCCAGAGATGCTGTTCAGCATCCTCAAAAGCACACCACGACCTCTCAGGACAAAGGTTTAACCCATCCAAGATGTGGGGTGCCTCTAAGCTGCTTTCTAGATTGGGCCTTCACCTTGGCTCCCATCCTGTCTTTGGCCTGCCCAGCCTAGTTTTAGCAAGAATTCTGTTGCATCAGTTAAGTGAAAATCCCCCCACTTTCCCTACCTGATCACCCTGATGTCTGATCAAGTGCCTTATCCCCTACCCTTGATGTCTAATTACCCCTGGCCTGTGTTCAGCAAGTTAGGTCAGTCTAGTAAGAATCCCCCTACTCTTTAAAAAAAAAAAAAAAAAAAAAAATTATTTGGCTGCCTTGGGTCTTGGTTGTGATGCGCGGGCTTCTCTCTGTTTGTGGCCCTCGGGCTTCAGAGCACCTGGGCTCAGTGGTTGTGGCATGTGGCTTAGTTGCCCCCAGCGACACGTGGGATCTTAGTTCTTCAACCAGGGATGAAGCCCTTATTCCCTGCATGGAAGGCAGATTCTTAACCACTAGACTACCAGGGAAGTCCCAAGAATCCCCCGACCCTTGATGTCTTAGTAATTTTCCATCTCCTGACTCCCTCATGCTTTTTATTAGTGTAAATTCCCAGCTCTTTGCTGTGTTTAGAGTTGAACCTAATCTCTCTCTCCTTTTTTCAATAGTCTACATCCATTGCAATAATCCTGAATAAAATCTTCCCTTATCGGTTTAACAAGTGTTGGAATAGTTTTCCTTTAATAATATCAGTACTGTAGAGGTTGCTTGGGGAAGGCAATGGCACCCCACCCCAGTACTTTTGCCTGGAAAATCCCATGTACGGAGGAGCCTGGTAGGCTCCAGTCCATGGGGTCGCCGGGAGTCGGACACGACTGAGCAACTTCACTTTCGCTTTTCACTTTCATACGTTGGAGAAGGAAATGGCAACCCACTCCAGTATTCTTGCCTGGAGAATCCCAGGGACAGGGGAGCCTGGTGGGCTTCTGTCTGTGGGGTCGCACAGAGTCGGACACGACTGAAGCGACTTAGCAGCAGCAGCAGAGGTTGAGAAATCCTGAGCTAAAACAGCATTGGGTAACATTTGGTACATACACGAATTCAGGGGCCACCTCTGCTGATGGACTCCGCAGCAGTCCCCTTCCCCTTGTGTTTGGCCCTGGCTCTGTTCCTTTATGAGTGAAATAAGGTTGACTCTGTCTGGGGGAATTTCATTTCAGCCTTCCTTCCTCTCCAACATTTTAAACATTGAATTATAGTTGACAAACAATATTAGTTTCAGGTGTACAACATAGTGACTTGGTACTTTAAGTCTAGTTACCATCTGTCAGAGTTATTACCAAGTATTGTTGACTATATTCCCTGTGTTTTACCTAATAGTCCTGTGACTCCCCAGTATGTTTCTGTCTGTTAGACTCTTTATTAAAAAATGAAACCTTGCAATCTTCAAAGTAAAACAGTGAAAGGCAAATTGTATGAGCTTGTTGAAACAGCTCAGGTCACACTGTAACTGCTGCCCAAGTAAAAGCTATTAATAATAGTGTATGTTTTGGTCTTGGGTTAATGACCTAATCTAGTCAAATATATTTTTTCAGGAATTCCAGAAAATATGGTCAGGCATTTCAGAAAGAAAAGTTTAAGCATGCCATTTCAGTCTTAAATCAGAGAAGGCTAGATGATACCCACCGTAGATAGCCACCCCATCCCTTTATGTTTAAGGTATTTTTAGGTGACAAAAGTTGCCTTCACACTGAAGAGTGCTGCTGCCTGGGAGCCTTATAACGGCACTTGGTTAAGTAGGTTTTACTGTGGAAATACTGAATTGTTGAGCATATTGACGCGTCCTATGGAGTTAGTTTACTTTTGGAGAGGACAGAAAAATACGTGGTGCTTGAATTTTGGCCATACTAGCTCTAATAAAGGCAGTATGAACACCCACATTTAGATAAGTTGGTTGAATAACTTGGCCATTTATGGAGGGGGCACTTGTCCTTCATTTTGTTCAACAGACATGAGTTCAGGTGATCAGACATTTTTTGTAAGTATCTGATCAGATCAGATCAGATCAGTCGCTTAGTCGTGTCTGACTCTTTGCGACCCCATGAATCGCAGCACGCCAGGCCTCCCTGTCCATCACCAACTCCCGGAGGTCACTCAGACTCACATCCATCGAGTCAGTGATGCCATCCAGCCATCTCATCCTCTGTCGTCCCCTTCTCCTCCTGCCCCCAATCCCTCCCAGCATCAGAGTCTTCTCCAATGAGTCAACTCTTCGCATGAGGTGGCCAAAATACTGGAGTTTCAGCTTTAGCATCATTCCTTCCAAAGAAATCCCAGGGCTGATCTCCTACAGCATGGACTGGTTGGATCTCCTTGCAGTCCAAGGGACTCTCAAGAGTCTTCTCCAACACCACAGTTCAAAAGCATCAATTTTTCGGTGCTCAGCCTTTTTCACAGTCCAACTCTCACATCCATACATGACCACAGGTAAAACCATAGCCTTAACTAGGTCTGTCTAGACCTTTGTTGGCAAAGTAATGTCTCTGCTTTTGAATATGCTATCCAGGTTGGTCATAACTTTCCTTCCAAGGAGTAAGCATCTTTTAATTTCATGGCTGCAGTCACCATCTGCAGTGATTTGGGAGCCCAGAAAAACAAAGTCTGACACTGTTTCCACTGTTTCCCTATCTATTTCCCATGAAGTGATGGGACCAGATGCCATGATCTTCGTTTTCTGAATGTTGAGCTTTAAGCCAATTTTTCACTCTCCATTTTCACTTTCATCAAGAGGCTTTTTAGTTCCTCTTCACTTTCTGCCATAAGGGTGGTATCATCTGCATATCTGAGTTATTGATATTTCTCTCAGCAATCTTGATTCCAACTTGTGTTTCTTCCAGTCCAGCATTTCTCATGATGTACTCTGCATATAAGTCAAATAAACAGGGTGACAATATACAGCCTTGACGAGCTCCTTTCCCTATTTGGAACCAGTCTGTTGTTCCATGTCCAGTTCTAACTGTTGCTTCCTGACCTGCATACAGATTTCTTAAGAGGCAGGTCAGGTGGTCTGGTATTCCCATCTCTTTCAGAATTTTCCACAGTTTGTTGTGATCCACACAGTCAAAGGCTTTGGCATAGTCAAGAAAGCAGAAATAGATGCTTTTCTGGAACTCTCTTGCTTTTTCCATGATCCAGGGGATGTTGGCAATTTGATCTCTGGTTCCTCTGCCATTTCTAAAACCGGCTTGAACATCAGGAAGTTCACGGTTCACATATTGCTGAAGCCTGGCTTGGAGAATTTTGAGCATTACTTTACTACCATGTGAGATGAGTGCAATTGTGTGGTAGTTTGAGCATTCTTTGGCATTGCCTTTCTTTGGGATTGGGATGAAAACTGACCTTTTCCAGTCCTGTGGCCACTGCTGAGTTTTCTAAATTTGCTGGCATATTGAGTGTAGCACTTTCACAGCATCATCTTTCAGGATTTGGAATAGCTCCACTGGAATTCCATCACCTCCACTAGCTTTGTAGTGATGCTTTCTAAGGCCCACTTGACTTCACATTCCAGGATGTCTGGCTGTAGGTGAGTGATCACACCATCGTGATTATCTGGGTCGTGAAGATCTTGTTTGTACAGTTCTTCTGTGTATTCTTGCCATCTCTTCTTAATATCTTCTGCTTCTGTTAGGTCCATACCATTTCTGTCCTTTATCGAGCCCATCTTTGCATGAAATGTTCCTTTGGTATCTCTGATTTTCTTGAAGAGATCCCTAGTCTTTCCCATTCCGTTGTTTTCCTCTATTTCTTTGCACTGATCGCTGAAGAAGGCTTTCTTATCTCTTCTTGCTATTCTTTGGAACTCTGCATTTAGATGTTTATATCTTTCCTTTTCTCCTTTGCTTTTCGCTTCTCTTCTTTTCACAGCTATTTGTAAGGCCTCCCCAGACAGCCATTTTGCTTTTTTGCATTTCTTTTCCACGGGAATGGTCTTGATCCCTGTCTCCTGTACAATGTCACGAACCTCATTCCATAGTTCATCAGGCACTCTATCTATCAGATCTAGGCCCTTAAATCTATTTCTCACTTCCACTGTATAATCATAAGGGATTTGATTTAGGTCATACCTGAATAGTCTAATAGTTTTCCCTACTTTCTTCAATTTCAGTCTGAATTTGGCAATAAGGAGTTCATGGTCTGAGCCACAGTCAGCTCCTGGTCTTGTTTTTGCTAACTGTATAGAGCTTCTCCATCTTTGGCTGCAATGAATATAATCAATCTGATTTCGGTGTTGACCATCTGGTGATGTCCATGTGTAGATTCTTCTCTTGTGTTGTTGGAAGAGGGTGTTTGTTATCACCAGTGCATTTTCTTGGCAAAACTCTATTAGTCTTTGCCCTGCTTCATTCCGTATTCCAAGGCCAAATTTGCCTGTTACTCCAGGTGTTTCTTGACTTCCTACTTTTGCATTCCAGTCCCCTATAATGAAAAGGACATCTTTTTTGGGTGTTAGTTCTAAAAGGTCTTGTAGGTCTTCATAGAACCGTTCAACTTCATAGGTATGCTATATAGATGTATAGAAACATTTCTAAATGAAATTTGCTTTCCTAAATTATCAAAGGAAATTCCTAAAGCTTTATCTTCATATTTTATGTACGTGTGTGCTCAGTTGTGCCTGACTCTTTGCAACCCCAAGGGCTGTAGCCCACCAGGCTCCTCTGTGCATGGGATTTTCCTGCAAGAGTCCTGGAGTGGGTTGCCATTTACTCCTCCAGGGGATCTTCCCCACCCAGGGATCAACTTGAAATTTTCTGCATTGCAGGCAGATTCGTTTACCACTGAGCCATTGGAGAAGCCCTTGTATTTTATGATACTAAATTTTTTTATATGAGTATTTCTGATAAAGTACACTTGTGTTAATGTGTGTGTACACATATAAAAGAATGTAATTATGGTATAGAAAACACATTTAGAAAAGAGATTATGGATTTCTCTTTCCAAATAAAAATATAGCTCCTTTCTCTGAAAATAGCTTTCTTTAAGCACAGCAGAAAATCTGAGCAGCATTCTGGCAGTAGCTTTTTTAAAGGGTTGAGACATATGCCTCCATTGATCCCTGATATGGTTATTTATGTGGCTGGTTTTCTACATGAGGGGAAGAAAGTTTGATTACCATTAACTGTGACATATCCTGTGGGTAATGATTTTTTTATGTGTTTTCTCCCCTTTTCAAATAAATTGGTGTCTATGTAATAGGTTCTAGTAAAGCGGTCTGCCAGAACACTTAGTGGAAAATAAATGCAGCCTCTGCAAGAATGGCAGTGTTGTCAAGTACTCAGGTGGTGCCTCAGAAATGGGATGTCCTGCCACTGTCTGCAGGATCTGAACCTAAACATCATTTTCTTGGGGGAGTATGTGTGGGTCCTGATGGTGTCTTTGCATTCCAGAGGTGGCTAGTTAGGCTTGGAGCCGCAGTCTGTTGCCATGAATATACTGTGCTGTGTTTAGTCGATCAGTCAGTCGTGTCTGACTCTTTGCGACCCTATGGACTATAACATGCCAGGCTCCTCTGTCCATGGGGATTCTCCAGATAAGAATACTGGAGTGGGTTGCCATGCCCTCCTCCAGGGAATCTTCACAACCCAGGGATCAAACCCAGGTCTGCCCCACTGCAGGCAGATTCTTTACCATCTGAACCATCAGGGGAGCCCATGAATACCAGTATGAATTTGAAGCCCATCCAAGATTAAACCTGTGGCTTTGATTTTATCAATTCCCTGTCTTGATTCTTATCACTCATTGCTGCTGTTCATTAAATTATTGCTTCCTCATTTGGAGTAACAATATAATTTGATGTAGTTCTGCACATTTTTTTTTCTCATTTGATTCCTTTAAATCAGTAGGTGAATGAAAGTGAAAGTCTCTCGATCGTGTCTGACTCTGCTACTCAATGGACATGGACTCTAGCCTGCCAGGCTCCCCTGTTGGTGGAATTCTCCAGACAAGAATATTGGGGTGGGTAGCCATTGCCTTCTCCAGGGGATCTTCTTGACCCAGGTATCAAACCTGGGTCTCCTGCATTACTTTACCATCTGAGCTACCAGGGAAGCCCGATACAGTAGGTAGGCAGGTGTCAATTATGATAAAATAAGTTTTTAGTGACTTCCTCATGGCCACTAAATAGTATATGCCAGTTAACCAGAGGATGAAAAAATAACTCAATGGTCACTCCTTCCTTTCTTTCTCCCATTCCACCTTCCCCTACCATTAGAAGCCCAATGTATACAATTTTTATCAGTGAACACAAACCTCTCTAGTAGTATCTTGAAAAAATGTACAATAGTGCTTATGAACTAAGAATAATATGACCAATTAAACACTTCAAAGTAAAACATAAGTCAAAGAAGAAATCTCAAGAGAAACTTTAAAATACTTGAAATGAAAACAAAAATATAGCAGTATTTTTTTGTTATATAAACAAATATACTATGCCAGTATATGCCAGTATAAGCTCAGACCCAGGCCTTTTCAGCCCATGCTGCTGCTCATCCTCTGTACCACATGCTTTTTTATACATTGTTGGACTTGATTTCCTAATATTTTGTTTAGGACTTTTGTGTCTATGTCCACGAAGACGTTGGTCTATAGCTTTCCTTTCTTACAGTGTCTTTGTATGGTTTTAATATTAGGGTAGTACTGGCTCCATGGAATAAGTTAGAAAGTTTTCTCTCTGCTTCTGTCTTCTGGAAGAGATGGTAGAGAACTGATATAGTTTCCTCCTTAAATGTTTGGTAGACTCTACCAATGAACTCATCTGAGCCTGGTATTTCTATTTTGGAAGGTAATACATTATTGATTCAATTTCTTTAATGGATATATGCCTATTTTTCCTTGTATGAGTTTTGGTAGATTGTGTCTTTCAAGATAATGGCCCTTTTTATCTAGGTTATCAAATTTGTGGGCTTTGAGTTGTCCATAACATTCCTTTATTATCCATTTAAGTTCATGGGATCAGTAGTAATGGCCCCATTTTCATTTCTAATATTGTTAATCTATGTCTTCTATCTTTTTTAATCTGGCTAAGAGTTCCTTAATTTTAGAGATATTTTCAAAGACCGCTTTGGGTTTCATTGATTTTTCTCTATTGATTTTCTGTTTTCAATTTCATTGATTTTCACTCTAATTTTTATTATTTTTCACCACTGCTTATTTTGGGTTTAATTTGCTCTTCTTTTTCTAGTTTCGTAAGGTGGAAGCTTATATTATTGATTTTAGACCTTTTCTAATATATGCATTCAGTGCTATAAATTTTTCTCTAATCACTGCATTCTCTGCATCTCGAAAATTTTGTTAAGTTCTATTTTTGTTTTCATTTCAAGTATTTTAAAGTTTCTCTTGAGATTTCTTCTTTGACTTATGTTTTACTTTGAAGTGTTTAATTGGTCATATTATTCTTAGTTCATAAGCACTATTGTACATTTTTTCAAGATACTACTAGAGAGGTTTGTGTTTACTGATAAAAATTGTATACATTGGGCTTCTAATGGTAGGGGAAGGTGGAATGGGAGAAAGAAAGGAAGGAGTGACCATTGAGTTATTTTTTCATCCTCTGGTTAACTTTGCTTATTTTCAAAATGGATTTGAAGCTGACAATAAAGCATATGTATACAATGAACCATTGTTAAAAGGATAAAAGGAAAGAGGAGAATGAAAAAAAACTGGCTTACAACTCAACATTTAGAAAACTAGGATGATGGCATCTGGTCCCGTCACCTCATGGCAAATAGAAGGAGAAAAAGTGTAAACAGTGACAGGTTTTATTTTTCTGGGCTCCAAAATCACTGTGGGTGGTGACTGCAGCTATGAAGTTAAAAGATGCTTGCTCCTTGGAAGGAAAACTATGACAAACCTCAACAGCATATTAAAAAGCAGAGATATCACTTTGCCAACAAAGGTCATTATAGTCAAAGCTATGGTTTTTCCCGTAGTCTTGTGTGGATATGATAGTTGGACCATAAAGAAGAAGTGATGCTTTTGAATTGTGGAGAAGACTCTTGAAAGTCCTTTGGACTGCAGGGAGATCAAACCAGTCAATCTAAAAGGAAATCAACCCTGAATATTCGTTGGAAAGACTGATGCTGAAGCTGAAGCTCCAATACTTTGGCCACCTGATGCAAAGAGCTGACTCATTGGAAAAGACCCTGATGCTGGGCAAGATTGAGGGCAGAAGGAGAAGGGGACGACAAGAGGATGAGACGGTTGGATGGCATCTCCGACTCAGTGGACAGGAGTTTGAGCAAGCTCTGGGAGATGGTGATGGGCGGGGAAGCCTGGCGTGCAGCAGTCCATGGGGTCACAAAGAGTCAGACACATCTTAGTGGCTGAACAAAAACAAACACGATAAAATGGAGGAAACAATTTCACCAAAAACTAGTTCTCTCAAGTATTAGTAATTTTCCCTGATCTAAAAAAGAAATTGAACAGTAGACAACTTTAGATAAAGGTTTCTTTCAAGTGCCATGACTTCAAATCATTGATTGAAAGCTGAGCTGATGATTTTGTAATGAAAGCATTGCACAGAGGTGGACAGCAGTTATATTTGTAGACAGGTTGCTTATTTTCCATACAGATTGGTAATATGGCACTTGTTTTTATTTTCCTGTTATTTATATTCCATCTTGTCCTGAAAAAATGAGAGGTTAATAGAAATACAGGGGATAACATAAAATTGTGAAGGTGAAACTAAGGGGATAGAATAAGTTAAAGGCTGCAGAAATGAATTGTTAAGGTCTGTCCTTGTTATTGAATATGGGCCATAAATTTGCACTTGATCTTCAGAGGAACAACTGGCTCAAATTAAGGGGTGCCACAGATTGAGACATCACACTGATCTAAGAGTAGGTCTCCTGAGGGAGAGCCTCCAAGAAACTGGAGTTGGGGTCTGGGTTTATGGTGTTTGCAGACCTCAATTGCAGGAGTCTTAGGACCTTTACCTCAGTCTTCTGACATCAGTGTGACTCAGTTTTGTTTACTTTTTCTTTCTTCTTTGTTTTTTTCTCCCAGATCAGGTACTTGAGAAAGTCTAAAGACTTACTGCTCACACTGGAGATTTGGGAGAAGGTGGTGTGGGTGGAACATGTATGCGTGTGTTCAGTCCCTCAGTCCCACCAGGCTGCTCTGTCCATGGGATTCTTTAGGCAAGAATGCTGGAGTGGGCAGTCATTCCTTTCTCCAGCGGATCTTTCCTACCCAGGGATCAAACCCACATCTCCTTCATTGGCAGGAGTATTCTTCACCACTAGTGCCACCTGGTTAGCCCGTAGGTCCCCCTCAACACCTCAGTGCAACCATTTGAAGTTAGGTAGTGTCTTTAAGGTTTAAAAACATACTGTTTAGGGAATTCCCTGGTGGTCCAGTGGTTAGGACTCTGTCCTTTCAGTGCTGAGGGTCCTGATTCAGTCACTGATTGGTAAACTCAGATCCCACAAGCCATGCAGCATGGCCAAAAAAAGTACTATTTATCTAGGAAGCTTTTTAGGAAATGAGACCTGAGAGGAATGACTCCTACAGGTCCTTGTGAAGAGTGCACTGGGTAACAGGGAAGACAGGATTCTTCCAGTAACAGTCTTTTGATAGCTACAATAGTGATTTTCTTATGGCTGATACTTGTAATGCTACTCAGTTCATGCCAAGTACATGATGCCAGAATACAGTTTAGTAGAAGTGATTTTCTTCAGGAGATAAAGCAGTGAAGTTGAAGTATGAAGCTCTGAGGCTTAGGGTTGATTTAGAGGCATAGTGTAAGCCTCTAAATCAGTAAAAAAAAACAGTAGAAGTTTTTTTTTCTTTTTTAAATTGAGGTGAAATTCACACGACATACAGTTAACCATTTTAAAATGTGCAATTCAGTGGCATTTAGGATATTCACAGTGTGTGGAGTTACCATCTCTTTTTAGTTTCAAAACTTTATCACTCCAAAACACGTCATATCCATTAAGTAATCACACTCCATTTCCCTCTTCTCCTCTTTCCCTGCTGCTGCTGCTGCTAAGTCACTTCAGTCATGTCAGACTCTGTGTGACCCCATAGACGGCAGCCCACCAGGCTCCGCCAACCCTGGGATTCTCCAGGCAAGAACACTGGAGTGGGTTGCCATTTCCTTCTCCAATGCATGAAGGTGAAACGTGAAAATAAAGTCACTCAGTCGTGTCCAACCCTTACCGACCCCATGGACTGCAGCCTTCCAGGTTCCTCCATCCATGGGATTTTCCAGGCAAGAGTACTGGAGTGGGGTGCCATTGCCTCTTTCCCTGGTAACCGTAAATCTGCCTACTGTCTCTGTGGATTTACCTCTTCTGGCTATTTCAGATAAAAAGCATACAATAAGTAGCTTTTTGTTTCTTGCTTCTTTCATTTAACGTTTTCAAAGTGCATCAAAATGATCAATATTTCTTTTCTTTTTATTGCTGAATAATAGTCCCTTGTATGTACATATCACAATTTGTTTATCCATTCCTCTGTTGGTAGACATTTGGAGCGTTCATAGCTTTTGGCTATTGTGAATAATGTTACTATTAAAGCTCAGCATTCAGAAAACTAAGATCATGGCATCTGATCCCATCACTTCATGGCAAATAGATGGGGAAACAGTGGAAACAGTGTCAGACTTTATTTTTGTGGGCTCCAAAATCACTGCAGATGGTGACTGCAGCCATGAAATTAAAAGACGCTTACTACTTGGTAGAAAAGTTATGACCAACCTAGATAGCATATTCAAAAGCAGAGACATTACTTTGCCAACAAAGGTCCGTCTAGTCAATGCTATGGTTTTTCCAGTAGTCATGTATGGATGTGAGAGTTGGACTGTGAAGAAAGCTGAGTGCCGAAGAATTGATGCTTTTGAACTGTGGTATTGGAGAAGACTCTTGAGAGTCCCTTGGACTGCAAGGAGATCCAACCAGTCCATCCTAGAGGAGATCAGTCCTGGGTGTTCATTGGAAGGACTGATGTTGAAGCTGAAACTCCAATATTTTGGCCCCCTCATGCAAAGAGTTGACTCATTGGAGAAGACTCTGATGCTGGGAGGGATTGGGGGCAGGAGGAGAAGGGGACAACAGAGGATGAGATGGCTGGATGGCATCACCGACTCGATGGACATGAGTCTGAGTGAACTGCGGGAGCTGATGATGGACAGGGAGGCCTGGCGTGCTGCAATTCATGGGGTCGCAAAGAGTTGGACATGACTGAGTGAATTGAACTGAACTGAAAGATTTGTGAACAAGTATTTGAGTATTTTTTTTTTCAGTTCTTTTGGATATATACCTAATAATGGAATTACTGGTTTATATGGTAATACCATGTATTACTTTTTGAGGAACAAGCCTTTTTTCACAGTGATTACATTGTTAAACAATTACCGTGGAGTATATCAGAACTCCTACTTCTCCACATCTTAAACAACATTTGTATGGGGAACACGTGTATTCTGGTGGCGGATCCATCTCGATGTATAGTAAAAGTAATACAATATTGTAAAGTTAATCAAAATAAAAAACAAACAAACAAACAAACAAAAAAACCCCAACATTTGTTATTTTCTGTTTTCTTAAAAAAATTTTTATTTTTATTTTTTTATTATAACCATCCTACTGGATAGAGAGTAGTATCTCACTGTGATTTCCATTTGTATTTCCTTGATAACTAATGATGCTAGATACCTTTTCTGCATTTCTGTTAGCCCACTGAATACCTATTCTGAAGAAATGTCTATTCTAGGTTCTTCCCCATTTTGGAAAATTGGGTTGTTTGTTGTTGAATTGTAGGATCTCCTTATATTTTTGGAATGTGAAACCATTATTAGATTGTCCAGTTCTCAATAAAAAATTTACAAAGCATACAAAGAAACAGCAAAGTCTAACCCACCGATGAAGAAAGAAACTGATAGGAGTCATCCATGAAGAAGCCCAGATATTAGACTTAGTAGGTAAGTCTCTACATTTACTGTCTTAAATATTCTAAAAGAGCAAAAGGAAACCATGAGTAAACAACTAAAGGTAATCAGGAGAATGGTATAAAATCAAGTACGGAATATCAGTACAGAGATATGAGCTATAACAGGAAACCAAGTGGATATGCTGGAGCTGAAAGTTATAATAGCTGAAATTAAAAACAAGCAAATGAAAAACTAAAGGGCTTCAGCAGGTGATGTTAGTAGGCAGAAGAGAGAATCAACAATTGTGAAGCTAGGACAATTATAATTACTCAGTCTGAGGTGTAGAAAGGAAAAAGAGTGAAGTAAAAGGGGCAGAGCCTGAGTGACCTGTAGGACACCATCAAGTTTCACAGTGTATACATTATGGGAATCTCAGAAGGAGAAGAGAGAAAGATTATTTGAAGAAACAGGTCTGTTAACTTCCCAGACTTTATTGAAGATATTAATTTATGTAACTGAGAAGCCTAACGAACTCCACGTAGAATAAACACCAAGAAATCTATACGTAGATACATTATAATTAAGTTGTTGGAAGCCAAAGAGAGAGCTTTGTAAATATCAAGAGACAATCAACATGTCACATACAAGGGCTTCTCAGTAAGATAAATTGCCAATTTCTCATCAAGACCATGGAGGCCAGAAGTCAACAGGATGATATATTTGAAATGCTGAAAGAGTTGTTGGCCAAGAATTCCATATTTGGCAAAGCTATACTTCAGAAATAAGGGAGGAGTAAAGATGTTTTTGGATAAATGAAAGCTAAAGGAGTTCATTGCTAGACTTGTTAGACTTGCACCACAAGAAATGCTAAAGAGATTCCTTCAGCCTGAAATAAAGGCAATAACTCAAAGCCATATGAAGAAATAAAAATCACTGGTAGGGACTTTGCTGGTCGTCCAGTGGTTAAGAATATACCTTGCAGTGCAGGGGACATGGGTTCAATCCTGGGTTGGGAAACTAAGATCCTAAATGCCACAGAGCAACTGTGTCACAACTAATGAGCCTGCATGCCACAACTAGAGTGTGTGCTGCAGTGGAAGATCCTACATGATGCAGTGAAGATCCTGTATGCCTTAGCGAAGACCTGATACAGCCAGTACAGCAAAATACGTTAATTAAAACAGGATCACTGATGAAGGTAACTATAGATGAATACAAAATCAGTATCATTGTAATTTTGGTTTGTAACTCTTCTTTGTCTTTCTTACATGCTTTAAAAGACAAATTTCTAAAACAATAATTTAAAGTATATATTAATGTGTGTACAATGTATAAAATGTAATTTTTGACAGTAACAACATAAACTGGGATACAGAGTTGGGTAGGGACAGATTAATTGCAGGCTATAGGGAGGCCTGGCGTGCTGCAGTTCATGGGGTCGCAAAGAGTCGGACACGACTGAGCGACTGATCTGATCTGATCTGATCTGTAGCTAAGTTGGTGTCAGTTCAAACTAGTTTGTTATAAACTTAGAATATTAACTATAACTCTGATGGAAACCACTATGAAAATCAGCATAATATACCACATTAATAGAACAAAGGGTATAAAAATCCATATGATCATCTCAATATATGTAGAAAGAACATTAGATAAAATTCAACACCATTCACAGCAAAAAGACTCAGAAGACTAAGAATAGAAGGGCAAAAAGCATTTATGAAAACCTACAACTAACATCATTTTCAATGGTAAAGGACTGGAAACTTTCTCTTTAAGACCAGGAGCAAGACAAAGATGTCTGCTTTCATCATTACTATTCAACATTGTACTGAAAGTCCTATCCAGAGCAATTAGGCTAGGAAGAGAAATGAAATTCATCTAAATTGGAAAGGAAGTAAAGCTATCTCTGTTGTAAGTGACATAATTCTATATGTTAAAAAAAACTCCTCAACTTTTTGCATACATGCTAAAACTACTAGAGCTAATTAAGCAGACTCAGCAAAGTTGCAGGGTGCAAGATCAAAACACAGAAAAAATCAGTTATGTTCCTATATACTAGTGATGAACAGTCCTAAATGGAGATTAAGAAAGCATCCAAAGAAATAAAATATCTAGAAGCACATTTAAGGATGTGAAAGACTTATGCACTGGAAACTACAGAATACTGATGAAAGAAATTAAATGAGACCTAAATAAATGGAAAGACATCTGTGTTCTTTGACTGGAAGACTTAATATTGTTAAAATGGCAATATTCCTCAAAGCAATCTACAGATTCAATGTAATACATATTCAATTTCCTGTGCCCCCCCCCCAAAAAAATTGGAAAAGCCAATCCTCAAATTCATGTAGGGCAAGAGGGCTTAATTAGTTAAAACAGTTTTGAAAAAGAAGAGCACATTTTGAGGACTTATACTTCCTGACTGAAAAAGTTACCATAAAGCCACAGTAATCAAAATAGTGTGGTACTACATAAGGATAGATGTATCAGATCAGATCAGTCGCTCAGTCGTGTCCGACTCTTTGCGACCCCATGAACCGCAGCACGCCAGGCCTCCCTGTCCATCACCAACTCCCGGAGGTCACTCAGACTCGCATCCATCGAGTCAGTGATGCCATCCAGCCATCTCATCCTCTTTCATCCCCTTCTCCTCCTGCCCTCAATCCCTCCCAGCATCAGAGTCTTCTCCAATGAGTCAACTCTTCGCATGAGGTGGCCAAAATACTGGAGTTTCAGCTTTAGCATCATTCCCTCCAAAGAAATCCCAGGGCTGATATCCTTTAGAATGGACTGGTTGGATCTTCTTGCAGTCCAAGGGACTCTCAAGAGTCTTCTCCAACACCACAGTTCAAAAGCATCAATTCTTTGGCGTTCAGCCTTCCTCACAGTCCAGCTCTCACATCCATACATGACCACAGGAAAGACCATAGCCTTGACTAGGCGAACCTTTGTTGGTAAAGTAATGTCTCTGCTTTTGAATATGCTATCTAAGTTGGTCATAACTTTCCTTCCAAGGAGTAAGCGTCTTTTAATTTCATGACTGCAGTCACCATCTGCAGTGATTTTGGAGCCCAGAAAAACAAAGTCTGACACTGTTTCCACTGTTTCCCCATCTATTTCCCATGCATTGATGGGACCAGATGCCATGATCTTCGTTTTCTGAATGTTGAGCTTTAAGCCAACCTTTTCACTCTCCACTTTCACTTTCATCAAGAGGCCTTTTAGTTCTTCTTCACTTTCTGCCATAAGGGTGGTGTCATCTGCATATCTGAGGTTATTGATATTTCTCCCGGCAATCTTGATTCCAGCTTGTGTTTCCTCCAGTCCAGCATTTCTCATGCTGTACTCTGCATATAAGTTAAATAAACATGGTGACAGTATACAGCCTTGACATACTCCTTTTCCTATTTGGAACCAGTCTGTTGTTCCATGACCAGTTCTAACTGTTGCTTCCTGACCTGCATACAGATTTCTCAAGAGGCAGATCAGGTGGTCTGGTATTCCCATCTCTCTCAGAATTTTCCACAGTTTATTGTGATCTACACAGTCAAAGGCTTTGGCATAGTCAATAAAGCAGAAATAGATGTTTTTCTGGAATTCTCTTGCTTTTTCGATGATCCAGCAGATGTTGACAATTTGATCTCTGGTTCCTCTGCCTTTTCTAAATCCAGCTTGAACATCAGGAAGTTCACGGTTCACATATTGCTGAAGCCTGGCTTGGAGAATTTTGAGCATTACTTTACTAGCGTGTGAGATGAGTGCAAGAATATTATTAAGAAAGTGAAAATACAACCTACAGAATGGAAGAAAACATTCAGAAGTCATATACCTGATAAGATACAAATGTGTAAGTTTTGTAAATTGACATTTGCATCACCAAATTTCCTGATTAATCCAGCTTCCATTTTCTCTGCAAAATGTAGTGACTGCTGTCCACAGTGTGCTGAGTTGTAGTAGCAGCTGTTGGCTATTTATAAATAGTCTGTCCTTTTGTGTTTCCTTCAGTTGAATTTTATGTTTACCTTCAGTTAGCTATGTGTATATTTGTGCAAATTTTACTTAATATTGTAATTAATTTAGTTAGGTATTATATGGGCTTCCCTGGTGGCTCAGGGAAGAATCCGTCTGCAATTGGAGACCTGGGTTCGATCCCTGGGTTGGGAAGATCCCCTGGAGAAGAGAATGGCTACCTACTCCAGTATTCTGGCCTGGAGGATTCCATGGACTGTATAGTCCATGGGGTCACAAAGAGTTGGACATGACTGAGCAACTTTCACTTCACTTCACAGAGTGTTATATAAAGCAGTTAAATATGAGTGAAAAGATATTTTTGAGAAAATAAATCTTAATTCTTAGGAAAAACTTGAGAATGAATCAACATTTAACCTACATTAAAGAAACCAAAACTGGAGAAGTATAGCAGTGCGCTGTGGGGGTGGTTTATGTAAGAAACAAGGCTGATAATACCAATCAACGGAGTCCTGTATACAAACACCTTGGTTTTACATCAAAAAATTGGTTTGCTTAAAAGTGTTTATTTAGTTTAGATGTTTCCTTTTGTTGGACAGCTCTTTCATAATTAACTGTCCAGTTTGGGGTAAAGAGAAGTTTTTGCTGTATCTATTACTCCAGAGACAGAACACTGCAACTCTAAATCCATTTAACTGCAAGGCATTTGTTATATTTCTGTGATAGATTTCAGGACTTGTTGACTTTGGTAGCTCTACAGTGTCATCAACGAGCGCTCTCTTTACCACCATGTGTTTGTTTTTAGTCTGGCCCCTCTCTAAATTGCAAGGTAGCTATAATAATTGTCCAGAGGTAGAGAGTTCCAGTCATTATTCCACTTTCTTTGTAAGAACAAGGAAGCCTACCCCAGAACCTCCAAAGCCGATTTCCCCCATGTCTCATTGGTTAATGATGGGTCACCTACCTACCCTTAAACCAGTGCTAGCAAGGAGCATGGGACCATCATGACTGGCTTTGACCCTGAGAGGGTGTTAGCCCTGAGACCATAGAGCCAGGGGAGATACTCAAAATCAAGTTCTGCCCACAAAAATTACGGGCATAGTGGTGTTGGAAAGGAACCAGTAGTTCTAGAGGGATAGCAAATCTTTCCTGTAGTCTTCCTTAAATATTATTGCCCCAAACTAAGCTTTTTATAACAACCAAGCAGTAGGGAATTCAGTGTTATTCTCCTTTTGATCATCCACAGTTCAGCTGCTCAAAACTGCTGGTCAAGAATGTATCCAGCATATCATCTGAGTAGATGGCAGGTTACTCTCCCTTTCTCAAAGCTTGTAAGGAGTCTGCGAATCACACCCGGATAGGTGGCCACCACGCCTTTGTGTGAAAGAGGGAAACTCTACTAGCTAAAGATATGGTCGCCCTGGATGTTTTTCTCTTGTTTTGATAATAACAGTGCCTTCTGTTTGGAGATTTCTTTCCTATTTCACATGATTTTGGTAAGGACAGTAGTCATGTTGATCTATGATCTCCTTGTTCCCTGCCTCCTACTCCTTGCTACAGAAGGAGGCATGTGACTGAGGCTAAGAGAGATCCTTGTCTCCTAGGCTACCCCATCTTCCTGGGGATGGCGATGCATTCAGGAGAAGGCATTGCCATCCAAACCAATGAGACTCCTCCCCAGGACTTTATGTTACAACTTGTGGGCAAGACATTCAAATTTTTGAGAGATAAGTGCAGGACAAACAATAGCCTGGAGTTTATTTCCCAGGTCACTTGAAAGACACACGTGGAGTAGAGAGAGGGAGGCCATTAGGCAAACAGACGTGGATAAACAGAGACTTGGTGAGGTGGGTGAGGAGCGAGAGCAAACAAGTTTCCCGACAGTACCGAGTCTTTATTTAGTTTTATTTTCGGCTGTGCTAGGTCTTTGTTGCTGCGTGGGCTTTTCTCTAGTCGTGCCAGGTGGGGCTAGTCTTCCGTTGTGGGTGTGTAGGCTTCTCATTCCAGCAGCTTCTCTCGTTGCAGACCCTGGGCTCTAGGGCACGGGGCTTCAGGAGCTGCAGCACGCAGCCTCAGTAGTGCAGTTCCCGGGCTCTAGAGCACGTGCTCAATAGCTGGGGCTCTGGGGCTTAGTTGCTCTTCGGCATGTGAGATCTTCCCAGGCCAAATATCGAACCCGTGCCTGCTGCGTTGGCAGTGGATTCTTTATAACTGAGCCACCAGGGAAGGCTGGCATTGAATCTTGACTCTAGTTTTCTTCTGTTCTGAGTGCTGTTCATCTGTGTGAGCTAATATAGCTTCTGTTTTGCCTAAGCAGTTCGAATTGGGTTTCTCTCACCTGTAACTTCAAACATCCTAATTAATACACTGTTTGAAGAGGTATCTAAGGATAGAGTCATGCTTTTTTTGTGTGTGTTTTAAAGTCACTCTAATATTTGCTTAATGAACCGCTGAGGCCCCAGTGTTCCGTGCTGAAGGGCACACTCACATTAACTCAAACCCAGCTTTGGAAAAGATAACTAATTGCTAATCATGACCGTAGAGGGAAAAATCTTACCTTGGAAATGGCTACTGGCCAATTTTAAATACTGTAGCTTTTTCCTGATAAATGTTTCAGAGTAAGTGAGTTGCAAAGATTTTCCCTAAGAGATCTTACTCCAATTAAATGTGAGAAGGTATATACTTTAAAAAATTCTTGGGCAGAAGCACTGAACTAAATGAAATAGTCTTAGAATAGTTGATATTGAGTTGCTTTTGATGAGGCTACTTTGACATCAGAAGTTAGGTCTTCCCATCTATTCAGTTTCTGAAAACATAACCGTAAAATGGGTGTGGGGAGTACTTACCTTTAGTTTCTCAGGAGTTGGGATTGATGCACCCAGGGGGCATTCCTATTGTCTCACCTTCAAAGCCAACCTGAATGGAATTCTAATTAGTAAGACTAGAGGATGGGACCTGAATTGATTGTACATCTGAAGACACAGGTCTGAGGTTATGATCTGTCTACCCAATGATAGACAAGGATGTGAAGAAAGTGTGGTGAACATCCAGAGAATCCTACTACACTTGGGGAGAAGCACGGAGCCTGGAAAGATAGAGAATGCCAGAAAAATCTAGCGTTTTTCTAGCTGTGGAATTGCACTAGAGTTCTAACTTGTACTTATTTCCTCAAAGACAAATAAGGGACAAGTACAGAGAAATTAAATGGGTGAAGTTAATGTAGTAAAACAAATGTCTCAGTGTAGCAGTCATTTAACTTCTTTAACGGTACTGAAACTGTGGGCTGACACCATCCCTGTAATGACTGGAGGAGACAGGGAACTGACACGCCTCCAGCACCAGCTGGTGCACACCCAGGAGTATTTTTTGTTGTCCTGGTGAGCTGTGAAACACAACAAAATTGTGTGTTGTTCAAAGCCACAAACAGAAATCTTCTGTGCTTAATGGCTGGCTAGCAATGAATAATTTGGGGTTTCTAAAAATGTAGAACAGTTTAATAATCTTTTGAACTCTGGACCACCTGCAAACCAATTCCATTTACCTAGAGCTAGATGTTGAGAGAATCACTTGACAGACTTGAAGATTTCTTTCTCACTTAAAATTGGAATATAATTGCTTTACAGTGTTGTATTAGTTTCTGCGGTGTGTACATGAGTGTGTAGTCAGTCGCTTCAGTCATGTCCAACTCTGCAACTCCATGGACTGTAGCCCGCCAGGCTCCTCTGTCCTTGGGATTCTCCAGGCAAGAATACCAGAGTGGATTGCTATGCTCTCCTCCAGGGCATCTTCCCCACCCAGGGATCTTCCCCATGTCTCCTGCATCTCCTGCATTGTCAGATAGGTTCTTTACCACCGGTGTTGCCTGGGAAGCCCTAGTTTCTGCTGTACAGTGAAGTAAATCAGTTATATGCATACATATATTCCTTCTCTCTTGGGCCTCCCTCCCACGCCTCTAGGTCAGCACAGAGCACTGAACTGAGCTTCCTGTAATCCAGCAGCTTCCCACTAGCTATCTATACCTGGCGCTGTATATATGTCAATCCCACACTCCCAGTTCGTCCCACCCTCCCTCTCCCCAACCCACATCTATGTCCACGTGTGCATTCTCTTTGTCTGTATCTCTATTCCTGCTTTGGAAATAGGTTCATCTGTTACTGAATTCCACATATATGTGACTGGAAAAGGTCAGTTTTCATTCCAATCCCAAAGAAGGCAATGCCAAAGAATGCTGAAACTACCGCACCATTGCACACATCTCACACAGTAGCAAAACAACGCTCAAAATTCTCCAGGCCAGGCTTCAGCAATACATGAACCATGAACTTCCAGATGTTCAAGCTGGTTTTAGAAAAGGCAGAGGAACCAGAGATCAAATTGCCAACATCTGCTGGATCATGGGAAAAGCAAGAGAGTTCCAGAAAAATCTATTTCTGCTTTATTGACTATGCCAAAGCCTTTGACTGTGTGGATCACAACAAACTGTGGAAAATTCTGAAAGAGATGGGAATACCAGACCACCTGACCTACCTCTTGAGAAACCTGTATGCAGGTCAGGAAGCAACAGTTAGAACTGGACATGGAACAACAGACTGGTTCCAAATAGGAAAAGGAGTACGTCAAGGCTGTATATTGTCACCTTGCTTATTTAACTTCTATGCAGAGTACATCATGAGAAACGCAGGATTGGAAGAAGCACAAGCTGGAATCAAGATTGCTGGGAAAAATATCAATAACCTCAGATATGCAGATGACACCACCCTTATGGCAGAAAGTGAAGAGGAACTAAAGAACCTCTTGGTGAAAGTGAAAGAGGAGAGTGAAAAAGTTGGCTTAAAGCTCAACATTCAGAAAATGAAGATCATGGCATCCAGTTCCATCACTTCATGGCAAATAGATGGGGAAACAGTGGCAGACTTTATTTTTGGGGGCTCCAAAATCACTGCAGATGGTGATTGCAGCCATGAAATTAAAAGACACTTACTCCTTGGAAGGAAAGTTATGACCAACCTAGATAGCATATTCAAAAGCAGAGACATTACTTTGCCAACAAAGGTCCGTCTAGTCAAGGCTGTGGTTTTTCTAGTGGTCATGTATGGATGTGAGAGTTGGACTATAAAGAAAGCTGAGTGCCCAAGAATTGATGCTTTTAAACTATGGCATTAGAGAAGACTCTTGAGAGTCCCTTGGACTGCAAGGAGATCCAACCAGTCCATCCTAAAGATCAGTCCTGAGTGTTCATTGGAAGGACTGACGTTGAAGTTGAAGGTCCAATACTTTGGCCACCTGATGTGAAGAGCTGACTTATTTGAAAAGACCCTGATGCTGGGAAAGATTGTGGACAGGAGGAGAAGGGGATGACAGAGGATGAGATGGTTGGATGGCATTACTACCTTAATGACATGAGTTTGGGTGAACTCCAGGAGTTGGTGATGGACAGGGAGACCTGGCATGCTGCGGTTCATGGGCTCGCAAAGAGTCGGATACGACTGAGCAACTGAACTGAACTGATACGGTACTTGTTTTTCTTCTTTCTGATTTACTTCATTCTGTGTGACAGACTCTAGGTCTATCCATGTCTCTACATGTAACTATATTTCATTCTTTCCAGTGGCTGAGTAATATTCCATTGTGTGTGTGCACCACATCTTCTTTGTCCATGCAGCTGTCATTGGGCATTTAGGTTGTTTCCATGTCCTGGCTATTGTAAATAGTGCTGCAGTGAACACTAGGGTACATGTGCCCTTTCAAATTAAGGTTTTCTCAGGGCATATGCCCCAGTACTGATATTTCTGGATCACATAGTATTTCTGTATTTAGTTTTTTAAGGGACCTCCATACTGTTCTCCCGGGGAAGGCAATGGCACCCCCACCCCAGTGCTTTTGCCTGGAAGATCCCGTGGACGGAGGATCCTGGTAGGCTCCAGTCCGTGGGGTCGCTGCGAGTCGGACATGACTGAGCGACTTCACTTTCACTTTTCACTTTCCTGCATTGGAGAAGGAAATGGCAACTCACTCCAGTGTTCTTGCCAGGGACGGGGGAGCCTGGTGGGCTGCCGTCTGTGGGGTCGCACAGAGTCGGACGCGACTGAAGTGACTTAGCAGCAGCAGCAGCATACTGTTCTCCATAGGGAATATATCAATTTACGTTCCCACCAGTTGTCTAAGAGGGCTCCCTTTTCTCCATGCTCTCTGCAAACCAGTTTCATTTACCTAGAGTGAAATGTTGAGAGAATCAGTAGTCAGACTTGAAGAAGCTTTCTTAATAAAGTAGGACAGATTATGCTATGCCCAAAAGACTGACAGTCTGCCAAGATTTGGTCAGTGACTTTGATTTAAAGATGTTTTGCCATACGGCTTCTGCAGAAAGCCAAAGATCGGGTCTCAGATTCTAGCACATTTGCATTAATAAGTCATGTTCTTGAACTAGAGCAGGTACCACCTATGTTTTCAGGGTGGAATTCGAATGGGCTTATGGGCAATGGGGAAAAGAACCGGCCTGGGCGTTGAGTATGTGGAGAGGGATGATTTTTTGGACAGGATAGTTGATAAAATATTTACTGTGACTGCAGGGCTCTGCTGTGTTTTCTCTGGCCTTTGCCAAGGAAGTCTTTCCACTAAATTAAAAAAAAAAGAGAAACCCTTAAAGAGTGCTGAGTTTCAGAACATAAAAGTATGAATCCAGTTATGTAATATGGGAAGAGATTTAGAAGTGTGATAGTTATTTCTTAAATTTGTTTACACAGCAATTTGATACCTGGGACAGAGGAGAGATCCTCCCACTTTATCTTAAAAGAGAAATCAAACATGACATTCCTTGGCAAAAACAGCAATTTGATACCTGGGACAGAGGAGAGATCCTCCCACTTTATCTTAAAAGAGAAATCAAACATGACATTCCTTGGCAAAAACAAGATTCTCATAATCTCCAACAGGAAGTACTTGATTCTAGTGAGATTTCCTACCCAGAGGAGCCCTGCTTAATCCAGTGCCTTGTACCACGGTCTCTGTTTATGCTGTGAGAGCCGTATCTCATTTTTAAAAGGAGTGAGATAGCAACTAGAAAATAAGAAAAAGTGTTTTTTTTTTTTTAAGTTCAAAGACATTAAGCATTATTTTTAACCCAAATTCTTCACATACTACTTCCTTCTAGTCAATATATGCATTCTTTAGTATTTGATAATTAAAGAGTAATCTAATGTATTTTTATTTTTATATCATTATACAATGTTAAATGGCATGACAGGTGATCTTAGATCCATGTGATATTTTGTAGGAAATGTTTTCCTGGACTGTGAAATGTACAAGGAACATCTATGATCTTTTTATTATTTATTGTCAAAATTATAGTGACCTAGAGAAAAGTCCCCCTTGCTCTTACCACCCCTCCTCCCCCCCCCCCCCCATGATTTTAAACACCTTGGGAACCACAGTTTTGACTCTGAGAGAGAGATGGAGACATTCAGAGGGATAGACGTGATCAGGAAAAGGGCGGTATGGGATGGTGCTTACCAGAGAGATGGTGTTATGTATTATTTAAACGGTGAAGGCAGATGTTGCTCCTGGAAGCCAAAGTAGCACTGAATTAAGAGTCTGTTTCCTGAGGCATTTTTTGAGTTTGAAAGATTCAGAAGGAGAAGACAGAGAATATAGAATGAAAGCTGAAGGGGCTATTTCAGGGCAAAGGCAAGAGGAGGTGCCAGAGGAATGCCGAGCAGTCAAGCAGGCTTTACCAGGCAGGTTTATGAACAGGTTTGGGAGAGGCAAAGAGAGGGAACTAGGAAGAGAGAGTAGGGATTGTATAACAGGATTGCCTAATTTATATGGTTCTGTGCTGTAGGGTAACTCAATTTTTATTTCATCTTTGACTATCTCAGAAGGTGCAACATTTACAATGAAAAACATCCTCTTAGGAACTTAAGATCCAGGAAAGACCAAGAGAGGCACAGTAATTGAGGGGAGAAAGACCTGAAGACCCGCCTTCACACACAGGATGGTAACATTAAGTGTGCTGAGGTCTGATCGCTGGCCAGTATTGTCTCCTTAGGTTACTGGCTCAGGAATTGTTAGCCTTTTGCCTTGGGTGGGACCAGGAACCAGAAATAAATGAATGACTGGGTGTGGCCCCAGCTAGAGCTATGGGTCAAAGAATGATGGGCAAGATAGAACAGGCGGTCTTCTACTTGCTCCCTAGGTTAACAGCAGCACGCCACTGATCCACGGTCATTGATTGAACCAGAACATCAGCTGTGTACTTGTGCAGAAAGGCTCTCAGGATCAAAGTTTGACTTTATTACTCTTGCAAAGCTTAGAATTTGGGGGCTAGGAAGTTCACTGATGACATAGTGGTTAGGATTCTGGGCTTTCACTACTGTGGCCTGGTTTTAGTCCCTGGTTGGGAAACTGGGATCCCGCGCTGTATGGTGCAGGCCAAAAGAGAGGGGAGGATTTGAGGGCTAAACACACATTGGGTCATTTGCCCAGTTGAAAAATGGGCCAAAGAATAAACAGACATTTCTCCAAAGAAAACACACAGATGGCTAACAAACGCATGGAAAGATGCTCAACATCGCTCATTATCAAAGAAAAGCAAATCAATACCACAATGAGGTACCATCTCACACCGGTCAGAATGGCTGCTATCAACAAGTCTACAAAATGCTGGAGAGGGTGTGGAGAAAAGGAAACCTGCTTATACTGCTGATGGGAATGCAAACTAGTACAGCCACTATGGAGAACAGTATGGAGATTCCTTAAAAGTCTGGAATTAAAACTGCCGTATGACCCAGCAATCCCACTGCTGGGCATACACACTGAGGAAACCAGAATTGAAAGAGACACGTGTACCCCAGTGTTCATCACAGCACTGTTTACAATAGCCAGGACATGGAAGCAACCTAGATGTCCATCAGCAGACGAATGGATAAGAATGGAGTATTACTCAGCCATTAAGAATAATACATTTGAATCAGTTCTAATGAGGTGGATGAAACTGGAGCCTATTATACAGAGTGAAGTAAGCCAGAAAGAAAAACACCAATACAGTATATTAACGCATATGTATGGAATTTAGAAAGATGGTAACGAAGACCCTATATGCGAGACAGCAAAAGAGACACAGATGTAAAGAAGAGTCTTTTGCACTCTGTGGGAGAAGGTGAGGGTGGGATGATGTGAGAGAATAGCATTGAAATGTGTATATTACCATTTGTGAAAGAGATAGCCAGTCCAGGTTCAATGCATGAGACAGGGTGCTCGCGGCTGGTGTACTGGGATGACCCTGAGATGGGGTGGGGAGTGAGAAGGGAGTGGGGTTCAGAATTGGGAACACATGTACACCTGTGGCTGATTCATGTCAATGTATGGCAGAAACCACTACTGTATTGTAACTAGCCTCCAATTAAAATAAATAAATTAAAAAAATAAAAAAAACAAAAGTTAGGTTATTTGGAATTGGAACCTACTTTGAGTCTTGAAACCATGTGACATCAGTCTCTCGTATTGTCTGGACAAGGCAGAGATAGAGTGAAATAAACAGGGAACTCAAAAACTGGAAAAGCCTATTTGCCCACTCTCAGCTGTTTCATTTTCCCCTTCCGCAGGCAGCCTTCTTTAAAAACTGCCTGTAACTTTGAAGGAACACTTGTTTCAAAACTTCTGTCCCAAGGTAAACCACGGGAACCTCAAGCAACAGCTTTTCTTCCTTTTGGGTTTGGTCGTAATTCCTCCCTGTGGGCAGTGCCAAGCTTTCTTTGGGAGTCAATACAAAGTAGCACGTAGCATAAGGTTCAGTTCAGTTCCATCGCTGAGTCATGTCTGACTCTTTGCGACCCCATGAACCGCACATGCCAGGACTCCCTGTCCATCTCCAACTCCCGGAGCTTACTCAAACTCATGTCCATTGAGTTGGTGATGCCGTCCAACCATCTCATCCTCTGTCGTCCCCTTCTCCTACCACCTTCAGTCTTTTCCAACATCAGGGTCTTTTCAAATGAGTCAGTTCTTCATATCAGGTGGCCAAAGTATTGGAGTTTCAGCTTAAACATCGGTCCTTCCAATGGACACTCAGGACTAATTTCCATTAGGATGGACTGGTTGGATCTCCTTGCTGTCCAAGAGACCCTCAAGAGTCTTCTCCAACACCACAGTTCGAAAGCATCAATTCTTGGACACTCAGCTTTCTTTATAGTCCAACTCTCACATCCATACATTACTACTGGAAAAACCATAGCCTTGACTAGATGGACCTTTGTTGGCAAAGTAATGTCTCTGCTTTTGAATATGCTATCTAGGTTGGTCGTAACTTTCCTTCCAAGGAGTAAGTGTCTTTTAATTTCATGGCTGCAATCACCATCTGCAGTGATTTTGGAGCCCAGAAAAATAAAGTCTGACACTGTTTCCACTGTTTCCCCATCTATTTGCCATGAAGTGATGGGACTGGATGCCATGATCTTCATTTTCTGAATGTTGAGCTTTAACCCAACTTTTTCACTCTCCTCTTTCACTTTCATCAAGAGGCTCTTTATTTCCTCTTCACTTTCTGCCATAAGGGTGGTGTCATCTACATATCTGAGGTTATTGATATTTTTCCCGGCAATCTTGATTCCTGCTTATGCTTCTTCCAGCCCAGCATTTCTCATGATGTATTCTGCATGCAAGTTAAATAAGCAGGATGACAATATACAACCTTGCTGTACTCCTTTTCCTATTTGGAACCAGTCTGTTGTTCCATGTCCAGTTCTAACTGTTGCTTCCTGACCTGCATACAGGTTTCTCAAGAGGCAGGTCAGGTGGTCTGGTATTCCCATCTCTTTCAGAATTTTCCACAGTTTGTTGTGATCCACACAGTCAAAGGCTTTGGCATAGTCAATAAAGCATAAATAGATGTTTCTCTGGCACTCTTGCTTTTTCAATGATCCAAGGGATATTGGCAGTTTGATCTCTGGTTCCTCTGCCTTTTCTAAAACCAGCTTGAACATCTGGAAGTTCATGGTTTACCTACTGTTGAAGCCTGTCTTGGAGAACTTTGAGCATTACTTTACTAGTGTGTGAGATGAGTGCAATTGTGCAGTAGTTTGAGCATTCTTTGGCATTGCCTTTCTTTGGGATTGGAATGAAAACTGACCTTTCCCAGTCCTGTGGCCACTGCTGAGTTTTTCAACTCAGCAGTTTTCAATATGCTGGCGTATTGAGTGCAGCACTTTCACAGCATCATTCAGGATTTGAAATAGCTCAACTGGAATTCTGTCACCTCCACTAGCTTTGTTTGTAGTGATGCTTTCTAAGGCCCACTTGACTTCACATTCTAGGATGTCTGGCTCCAGGTGAGTGATCACACCATTGTGGTTACCTGGGTCATGAAGATATTTTTTGTACAGTTCTTCTGTGTATTCTTGCCACCTCTTAATATTTCTGCTTCTGTTAGGTCCATACCATTTTTGTCCTTTATCGAGCCCATCTTTGCATGAAGTGTTCCCTTGATATCTCTCATTTTCTTGAAGAGATCTCTAGTCTTTCCCATTCTGTTGCTTTCCTCTGTTTCTTTGCACTGATCATGGAGGAAGGCTTTCTTATCTCTTCTTGCTATTCTTTGGAACTGTGCATTTAGATGCTTATATCTTTCCTTTTCTCCTTTGCTTTTCTCTTCCCTTCTTTTTACAGCTATTTGTAAGGCCTCCTCAGACAACCATTTTGCCTTTTTGCATTTCTTTTTCTTGTGGATGGTGTTGTTCCCTGTCTCCTCTACAGTGTCATGAACCTCTGTCCATAGTTCATCAGGCACTCTGTCTATCAGTCTAGTCCCTTAAATCTATTTCTCACTTCCGCTGTATAATCGTAAGGCATTTGATTTAGGTAATACCTGAATGGTCTAGTGGTTTTCCCTACTTTCTTCAATTCAAGTCTGAATTTGGCAATAAGGTGTTCATGATCTGAGCCACAGTCAGTTCCCGGTCTTGTTTTGCTGAGTGTATAGAGCTTCTCGATCTTTGGCTGCAAAGAAGATAATCAATCTGATTTTGGTGTTGACCATCTGGTGATGTCCATGTGTAGAGTCTTCTCTTGTGTTGTTGGAAGAGGATGTTTGCTATGACCAGTGTGTTCTCTTCGCAAAACTCTATTAGCCTTTGCCCTGCTTCATTCTGTACTCGAAGGCCAAATTTGCCTGTTACTCCAGGTGTTACTTGACTCCTACTTTTGCATTCCAGTCCCCTATATTGAAAAAGACATCTTTTGGGGGTGTTAGTTCTAAAAGGTCTTATAGGTATTCATAGAACTGTTCAAGTTCAGCTTCTTCAGCATTACTGTTTGAGACATAGACTTTGATTATCATGATATTAATTAGTTTGCCTTGAAAATGAACAGAGATCATTCTGTCATATTTGAGATTGCATCCAAGTACTACACATTTTGGACTCTTAGTTTATTGACTATTATGGCTACACCATTTCTTCTAGTGGATTCTTGCCCATTGAAGTAGATATAATGGCCATCTGAGTTAAATTCACCCATTCCAGTCCATTTTAGTTCACTGATCCCTAAAATGCCACGGCAAGTGGCTGAGAGGAGATGTCCAAGGTCAGAATGACCTATGTCCAAGGTCAGAAGGGTGACTATGAGGAGATACCCTGTGTCCAAGGTCAGAGAAACCCCAGTAAGACAGTAGGTGCTGAGAGGGTATTAGAGGGCACACAGACTGAAACCACAACCAGAGAAAACTAACTAATCTAATCACATGGACCACAGTTCAGCTCAGTCGCTCAGTTGTATCTGATTCTTTGCAACCCTATGAATCGCAGCATGCCAGGCCTCCCTGTCCATCACCAACTCCTGGAGTTCATCCAGACTCACGTCTATCGAGTCAGTGATGCCATCCAGCCATCTCATCCTCTTTCATCCCCTTCTCCTCCCCTCCCCCCAATCTCTCCCAGCATCAGAGTCTTTTCCAATGAGTCAACTCTTCGCATGAGGTGGCCAAAGTACTGGAGTTTCAGCTTCAGCATCATTCCCTCCAAAGAAATCCCAGGGCTAATCTCCTCCAGAATGGACTGGTTGGATCTCCTTGCAGTCCAAGGGACTCTTCAAGAGTCTTCTCCAACACCACAGTTCAAAAGCATCAATTCTTCAGCGCTCAGCCTTCTTCACAGTCCAACTCTCATATCCATACATGACCACTGGAAAAACCATAGCCTTGACTAGGTCTGTCTAGACCTTTGTTGGCAAAGTAATGTCTCTGTTTTTTAATATGCTATCCAGGTTGGTCATAACTTTCCTTCCAAGGACTAAGCGTCTTTTAATTTCATGGCTGCAATCACCATCTGCAGGGATTTTGGAGCCCCCCAAAATAAAGCTTGAAACTGTTTCCACTGTTTCCCCATCTATTTCCCATGAAGTGATGGGACTGGATGCCATGATCTTCATTTTCTGAATGTTGAGCTTTAAGCCAACTTTTTCACTCTCCACTTTTACCTTCATCAAGAGGCTTTTTAGTTCCTCTTCACTTTCTGCCATAAGGGTGGTGTCATCTGCATATCTGAGGTTATTGATATTTCTCCCGGCAATCTTGATTCCTGCTTGTGTTTCTTCCAGTCCAGTGTTTCTCATGATGTACTCTGCATGTAAGTTAAATAAGCAGGGTGACAATATACAGCCTTGATGTACAGACTTGTCTAACTCAATGAAACTATGAACCATGCCGTGTAGGGCCATCCAAGATTGATGGGTCATGGTGGGGAGTTCTGACAAAACGTCATCCACTGGAGAAGGGAATGGCAAAACACTTCACTATTCTTGCCTTGAGGTCCCCATGAACATTATGAAAAGGCAAAAAGATAGGATACTGAAAGAGGAACTCCCCAGGACAGTAGGTGCCCAATATGTTGCTGGAGATCAGTGGAGAAATAACTCTGGAAACAATGAAGATACAGAGCCAAAGCAAAAACAGTACCCAGTTGTGGATTTGACTGGTGATGGAAGCAAGGTCTGATGCTGTAAAGAGCAATATTGTTTAGGAACCTGGATCGTTAGGTCCATGAATAAAGGCAAATTGGAAGTGGTCAAAGAGGAGATGGCAAGAGTGAACGTTGACATTTTAGGAATCAGCGAACTAAACTGGACTGGATTGGGTGAATTTAACTCAGCTGAGCATAGGGTTATCCTTGTCCAAATGAATATTTAATAAATATTACTTGAGCAGGGTAAATGAGATGGGAGGGAAAATCTCTCAGCCATTGGCACCACTGAAAGCATTTGTTAAACTCTTTACCTCCATGGGGCATGGAGCCAGGGATAGTCAGAATACATTAACAGAAGTAACTTCTGCCCTTGGAGACCAAGAGCACCATTTGTGAGCTTATTCATGTGTGAAGTTTACCTCTGTTGTCATTCTCAGCTGATAAACAAGTGAACAGTGGTTGGGGGAAGGAATTAATAGTGGCCGCCAGTAGGAGGCCAGGGCTTCACCTTTGTTCTTGCCCTGCTTCTTTCTCATTGAGCTGCTGGAAGTGCTTTTTAAATACTGTGCTTGGTACAGTTGCTCCTTGTGTTTTGTGGAGGTATAAATGCAGTTAAAGAGATTTTTTTTCCCTCCCTCCTTTACCTCTCAGTTTTGACATACTGTGATCTGGATTGGAACACAGTTAGGTCAAGGATTGATTCATCTTCTTCTTGGGGGCAGGTGCCTTTTAGGAGGCCTAAATGTTTTTCTTATAACTGAAAGTATGAAAGACTAGGTTGGGAAGAGGAAGGAGAGGTTTCCTTTGCTGTGCCCTGCACCCCTCCTGCTTCCTTAGCTGCCCCGTTCAATGTGTTGCAGTCCACTCCCCACCCCGTCAACATCTTATTTATGTGAAATATTTTTTTTGAAATAATTTTTTGGAAATAATTTTAGATTTACAGAAAAGCTTCAGAAGTAATATGGACTATTTTCATATACCCTTCAGCCAGCTTCCCCTAGTGTTAACGACTTAACCCATCAGCTCATTGACATGTGATTTCTACTGAGCATGTTTTATTAATCTCTCTTGTCCTAGAGACCTTGCCTTTCTTGAGATCCAGCCATGGCATAATTTCTTTCTCTTACTGTGGAGAATCTGGCAATCTATGAGTGGATTTTAGTTTTTTTTTAAGATTTAAAACAAAAAAAACCACTTTTATTTCTAATTGAAGGATAATTGCTTTACCATGATATATTGGTTTCTACTGTACAACAATGTGACTGATTTAAAGTTTTATCTTCTTATAAGAATTTTTACATGCTAAGACATTTTTTTCCAGTAACAGTAGTAGTGAATCCAACGGTAACAGTTTCTAGTGACCTGTTCACATTTCAGAGTCAGTAGAATCTAGGTGAAGGAGTCTTTCTGAATTGAGAGACTCTTGAAACTCCTATTTGTTCATTTATTGATTCTTCCATTCAGTTAGCATTTATTGGCTGTCCCATGTGTGCTAAATACTGTCCTAATCTCTGGAGATACTTGAACTTCAAGATGTAGTTCTTGCCTTTAAGGAATTTATGGTCTAGTGGAAAAGTACACGGTTGTAAGAAAGTGCACAGTGGTAGAGAATCTGCCTGCAATACAGGAGACCCTGGGTCAATCCCTGGGTCAGGAAGATCCCTTGGAGGGAAATGGCAACCCACTCCAGTATTCTTGCCTGGAGAATCCCATGGACAGAGGAGCCTGGCATGCTATGGTCCATAGTGTTGCAAGAATCAGATGCGATATATCTCTGTGGCAGAGATATACTTAAGGTACTTGCAAACACATGAAAGGATTCCCAGAAACCTAGCTTGATCTGACAGATCCTCACTGGCTGCCGCATCTGGAAGGAGCACTTCATTCACTGTGAAATACGTATGTGCTGTTCAGTTCAGAATTATAAATAAGGTGGCCTCGGTGAATCTGGGGGACTGTCCGTGCTTTGTTATCTTACAAGTGGAGAATACATCGTCTCTCTGTGAAGTAGAGTTAGAGTATAGTTACCAGATGCACCAACCTGCAAATTGTGGTTATCTTTCCAGCCCTTTTTCTGTGCATCTATTTACCTTTAAAAAAACTAGAATACAGTAATTTTATAGATGCTATTTTATATCTTACTGTTTATATTTAACTATATGTGTGTGTGTGCATACACACAATCTTTTCATGTCAGTAAATATACTTTCAGAAGATCACTGTGAGAAGTTGTTATAAATCACAGGGAGCCCAGCCTGGTGCTTTGCAATGACCTAGAAGTGTGGGAAGAAGGATGGGAGGGAGACGCAAGAGGGAGGTGATAACTGTATAATTATGACTGATTTGTGTTGTTGTATGACAAAAACCAACACAACATTGTAAAGCAATTTCCCCCCAACTAAAAATAAAAGCAAAAAAAAAACTATTATCATCATGTTTTTCAATATTATATTATGAAGAATTTTATCATGAAAAATTTATAGCATTGCTGAAGTAATTTAACAGTTAGAACCTATGCATATTATTTAGGTTCAACTGATACAGTGCCTGATGAACTATGGACAGAGGTTTGTGACATTGTACAGGAGACAGGGATCAAGACCATCCCCATGGAAAAGAAATGCAAAAAAGCAAAATGGCTGTCTGAGGAGGCCTTACAAATAGCTGTGAAAAGAAGAGAAGCCAAAAGCAAAGGAGAAAAGGAAAGATATACCCATTTGAATGCAGAGTTCCAAAGAATAGCAAGGAGAGATAAGAAAGCCTTCCTCTATGATCAGTGCAAAGAAATAGAGGAAAACAGTAGAATGGGAAAGACTAGAGATCTCTTCAAGAAAATTAGAGATACCAAGAGAACATTACACGCAAAGATGGGCTTGATAAAGTACAGAAATGGTATGGACTTAACAGAAGCAGAAGATATTAAGAAGAGGTGGCAAGAATACACAGAAGAACTGTACAAAAAAGAGTGTCAGGACCCAGATAATCATGATGGTGTGATCGCCAGCCTAGAGCCAGACATCCTGGAATGTGAAGTCAAGTGGGCCTTAAGAAACATCACTATGAACAAAGATTAATGGAGGTGATGGAATTCCAGTTGAGCTATTTCAAATCCTCAAAGATGATGCTGTAAAAGTGCTGCTCTCATTATGCCAGCAAATTTGGAAAACTCAGCAGTGGCCGTAGGACTGGGAAAGGTCAGTTTTCATTCCAATCCCAAAGGCAATGCCGAAGAATGTTCAAACTATGGCACAATTGCACTCATCTCACACATTAATAAAGTAATGTTCGAAGTTCTCCAATCCAGTCTTCAGCAATATATGAACCGTGAACTTCCCTGATGTTCAAGCTGGTTTTAGAAAAGGCAGAGGAACCAGAGATTAAACTGTCAACACCCTTTGGATCATCGAAAAAGCAAGAGAGTTCCAGAAAAACATCTATTTCTGCTTTATTGACTATGCCAAAGCCTTTGATTGTGTGGATCACAACAGAAAATTCTGAAAGAGATGGAAATACCAGACCACCTGGCCTGCCTCTTGAGAAACCTGTATGCAGGTCAGGAAGCAACAGTTAGAACTGGACATGGAACAACAGGCTGGTTCCAAGTAGGAAAAGGAGTACGTCAAGGCTGTATATTGTCACCCTGCTTATTTAACTTAAATGCAGAGTACATTATGAGAAATGCTGGGCTGGAAGAAGCACAAGCGGGAATCAAGATTGCCGGGAGAAATATCAATAACCTCAGATATGCAGATGACACCACCCTTATGGCAGAAAGTGAAGAAGAACTAAAGAGCCTCTTGATGCAGGTGAAAGAGGAGAGTGAAAAAGTTGGCTTAAAGCTCAACATTCAGAAAACAAAGATCATGGCATCTGGTCTCATCACTTCATGGCAAATAGATGGGGAAACAGGGGAAACAGTGTCAGACTTTATTTTTCTGGGCTCCAAAATCACTGCAGATGGTGATTGCAGCCATGAAATTAAAAGACACTTGCTCCTTGGTAGGAAAGGTATGAAAAATCTAGATAGTGTATTAAAAAGCAGAGAGATTGCTTTTCCAACCAAGGTCTATATAGTCAAAGCTGTGGTTTTTCCAGTAGTCATTTTCAGATGTGAGAGTTAGACCATAAAGAATTCTGTGTGCCAAAGAATTGATGGTTTTGAATTGTGCTGGAGAAGACTCTTGAGAGTCCCTTGGACTGCACGGAGATCAAAGCATTCGATTGTAAAGGAGATCAACCCTAAATATTCATTCGGAGGACTGATGCTGAAGCTGAAGCTCCAATATTTTGGCCACTTGATTCGAAGAGCTGACTCATTGGAAAAGATTGAAGGTAGGAGGAGAAGGGGTTGGCAGATGGTGATGGTTGGATCACATCACTGACTCAATGGACGTGAATCTGAGCAAACTGTGGGAGACAGTGAAGAACAAGGGAGCCTGGTGTGGTGTAGTTCATGGAAGTCCAGAGTGGGACATGACTGAACAACAATTGGATTGCCTTGATGGGTTTGTTGACAATCTTGACTGTATTCGTGAGGGTGTGCTTCTTGGACCCTCTGTTCTGTTCCATGAATCTACTTTGATTACTCTTGTCTTGTACCACTTTTAATAGTTGTATATTGTATCAATATCCATAATTATATAGAATCAGTTTGCTTTTGTTGGGCATTTTGAAGTTTATAATGTTTTGCTATTTAAAATCATTTTCTTGCTAAGTGAAAGAAGTCAGAGAAAGACAAATACTATATGATATTCCTTATATGTTGAATCTAAAAAAATAGAACAAGCTAGTAAATTTAACAGAAAAGAAATGGACTCACAGAGCAAAACAGTAATTATTAGTGGGGAGAGAGAAGGATGAGGGACTATCTAGGGTAGTGGGGCAAGATATACAAACTATTACATGTCAACGTGAAGGTGAAGTCACTCAGTCGTGTCCAACTCTTTGCGACCCCATGGACTGTAGCCTACCAGGCTCCTCTGTCCATGGGATTTTCCAGGCAATAGTACTGGAGTGGATTGCTATTTCCTTCTCCAAGGGATCTTCCCAACCCAGGGATCGAACCCTTGTCTCCCGCATCGTAGACAGACACTTTACCATCTGAGCCACCAGGGAAGTCTATTACATGTGAAGTGAGCTACAAAGATATACAACACAGGGAATATAGACAATATTTTAAATAACTATAACTAGAGTATAACCTTTAAAAATTATGACTCATTATACACCTGTAACTTATGTAATATTGTACATCAGCTAAACTTCAATTAAAGTGTGATGCATATTACTTCTGTTGTTTAATCTTTGATTATTTAAGTTGCAAGTGGCCGAAATAATTTATAAATAAAACTGAAGGCAAATGTGCACAAGTTCAACATTATTGTTAGCTTTCCATAGTGTATTCTGATTTTTCATTTTGTGACAAGTGAGAGTGCTGTTGGCAAGAAGGTAGAGTGCTTACTGTGACCAACAGCTGTGAAGTCCTCATAGCTGTGAGAAGAATGTCCACTTTGCTTCTAAATGTCATTTATGGGTCATCTCTCTTATATTGTCAACCAAAATTATTAGAATAGAGAAGCAGAAAGACTAAAAGCTTAAAAAGGACTTTCTTAGAATGTACTGTTCTCCATGGGTCCCATAATATGTTGTAAACATGAATTTGCATGCATGTCAAGTTACTGAAAATGAGAGGCAGATATTTGATCAGTTGTCTAAAGGCATTCACTCAATTACAGAGACGGAACAGCGGTCATAACTCATGTCCTGTGTACTGTCAGATGTGAGAGGTTATCCACCTTAAGCTTTTTTATATGGTAATCAGCAAGACAATTTAGTTGTGTAAATTTAATGTATAAATGCGCCTCAAGGCACGTGTTCTTATTTTATTTAGATATATAAATAAAATTGGACCACTGTGTAAAGTGTCTCTAAATTCTTTGCTTCTTTCCTTGATAACTTATTCACTTACAGGAGCAATTTGTGGGGAATAGGCCACTCTAGACATCATTTTCAGTATTTGTGATGCTTTTCTTGGGGAAGATAGATTTTAAAGGGAAAAACAGTTATTTGGGGTGAATATTTGATTTTTTCCATGTTTTCAAAATTTTAGTTTTTTTCCACAAGTGAACAGAGAAGTAAGTGTACATCATAATGTTTTAAGAGGTTTTCTTGTGTTTACAATAATAAAAGTTAATAACTGTGGTGGAAAGACTAATGTACTAGAAAACTAGAGTCTTCATAAATTATTAAGTCATCTCTGTAGTCTAGAATAAAAGTTTGCTAGCTGTAGTTCTCGGCAAGCTAGATCTTGGCAAAGCAGAAAAATAGTGGACTCTATTTAGGAGAGCATCATAGGAACTCTCTGTACAAATGAGTTCTTCAAACTTTTACATACGCTTTCTCACTTGTCAATTATCAGAGATTTCCTTCCTGAGTCATGTCAGTTATTTTTAGCCAAATGTGAACTCTTGTTTGTGTGAAATTTTCATTATCAGAAAGTGAAGCTTCTGTGATAGCTCAGTTGGTAAAGAATCTGCCTGCAATGCAGGCAACCCCGGTTTGCTTTATGGGTTGGGAAGATCCTCTAGAGAAGGAAATGTCTACCCTCATTCCAGTATTCTGGCCTGGAGATTCTGTGGACTGTATAGTCCGCGGGGTTGCAAAGTGTCGGACACGACTGAGCGACTTTCACTTCATTATCAGACTGTGGTTTAATATAAATATGTTAGAATCTTCTCTCTTTCCTCTTCTTTCCACGGGGTGACAAGAAAGACCATAACATAGTCAGTCAAAGCCATTTATCCTCCGTTCCAGCTGCAACACGAATTCTAGCTTTTAAGGACAACCTGTTCCCAGGGCATTGTGGACACAGGCACAGGGGCCACCCTAACCCAGCCCCTGTCTGGGTGAAACCCTCTAGATGGTGTAAGGTAGATTGTTACGTGTGGTTGTATTGGCCTTGAGGTTTCAGCATGTGAGTTGCAGGAGTCCTGCATGAACTTAATCTCTTGTTATTCTTGATGGAGACACATTCCTTTCCCGCCGAGCCAGGGGGATGTGCTCAGTTTTCTGTTCTGGAATCTCCCTGGGGGCAGTCAATAGAGGTGTCCCCAGGCTGGTTGAAAGGATGGTCCCAGCTAGCTTCCGGCTGCTGTGCACACCCTCCTTCAGGGTCCAATTTGCCAGTCCCCTGCCTGTTTTCCTAATGAGAGATGAGCCAGAACTTGGGACAGAACAAAAACCAAAGCCAGAACCATACACAAGTAAGATAAATCTCATGCTTTGGCTCTCTGATCTTCTCATCTAATCATCCTGTTTTCAGCAGCTTTTGATAACATTGCTATAGTCATTTTATTTATAAAGTCATTTTATGCTTTTTTTTTAAGAAAAAAAAAAAAGAACTGGGGGGTTCAGGTGATCGTATCTTTCTAAAGTGGAAGCTGAAATTTAAGAACATTTAGTTCTCTCTCTTCCCTTTGCACTGTGATCTCTGGCATCACCGTCACGGTGGGTTTGTGTGTGTGCATGTGTTTGGTTTGTGACCAGTTTAGCTGTCTGATGTTTGTGGTTTTCCCCAGAGCTGACTCTTGCTGTTAATGAGCATGATCATTTTATACAGTGTCACTGTAGTGCAGGCATGTTAAATAATTGATCGGGTGTGACAGGTAGAGAACGGCAAATGTGACCTCTTTGTTGCTATGGTAATACATTTGTTTAAGGGAACTGTTTGTCATTTGGACTGCACGGATCTTGTCTGTGACAGTTGCCTATAGTTGAGGCAGTTGGAGAGGGAAATCAGCTTAAGAGGATGTGGCACTTTGAAACAAATGAGTACATATAGATGTCCCTCGGTATCATGAGGGACTGGTTCCATGATCCCCCGCTGATACCAGAACCCACAGATGCTTCAGTCCCTTTAATAAAATAGCCATTGTATAGTCCACTCTCCAAACCAGGGTTCCAGCATCTGCAGATTTGACCAGCTGCAAACTGAGGATGCGAAGGGCCACCTGTGTATCAAGAGAGTTGGGCTTCCCACTGTGGAGTGACTTATTCTTTTTTATTAAAAGGCTCATCCTTGGCTAATGCATCAGTGTAGACAATGAGACAAGTGACAGATTTGCTTACTTGTTAACATGGTGGGATTTGATCATTTATTGTATAAAATGGTTATTGTGTGAAGTTTACATTCTTTTCTCTGTTATCCCTAGGAGGACTGTCTTTAAGTGAATTTGATTCCATGTTTGTTAGGAATCTTGGGGAGGAAGGAGAACACAGTCTCTTTCTTTTATTCTCCATTAAAAAAACCATAAGTCCTTAAAGGTATGGGGTATATTTGTGTATTCTCTCGAGGGGTATTTGTTGAGTATTCAGCAAGGGGCCCTTACGGTTTGGGAGTGCAGTGTGAGCAAAGCAGCTGTGGTCTCTGGTCTCAGAGGTTAGACGCCGTGGACCGCTTCTGCTCACTTCTGGGTTCCACCTTTAACACTATCTTCTGCCTTTTAGACACCTTTCTCAATAAGTGTTTGATAGATTTTTAGAATAGTTCCTTTCTTCCTTCTTCCCAGTGCAGTCTCTTTGTATGAGTTTTCCCTAAAGGTTAACAGCATTTGTTAACACCATTTGTCAACGACCGACACAAATGTAAGTGAAAGCTTAAGTGATGTAAACACACATCCTTCTGTTGGTCCGTGACCTTCCTCACCTCATGGCTTAGCTCGTGTCCTACCTCTGCCACGGTGCCAGCCGAGCCAATAGCAATCTCTTTCTGGGTATTCTATTCAGTTAGTATGACATAGTTTATCTTGTTTTCATATGTTATAATGTAATTTTTTTTGTATTCTTGCCACATATCGTGTATGAGTTAAAGCAGAAAAAAACCTAAAAGCCAGTGGTCAAGTCCCAGCCTCATTATATAGAGAAGGAATCCAGCCTATAGAAATGAAAAGATAACTAGTATGAAGTGTAGTTTCCAAGAGGAAGCACTAGCAAGTGTCATGCTTCTGATTTGAAGTGACCGTGCGATGATGAACACGAGCGCTGACTCTGGGGCCGGCTGTGAGTTGAGGCGTAGTGGGTTATGACAGTGGTTGGATAATGCAAAACTAATGGTCGCAACACTTTATTGGGTGTTTTAATTTGACACTCAAGCAGTTGGAAGCCACTGCAGGCTTTTGAGGAAAAGCTTATTGTGAGCAAATTAACACTCAAGGGGAGACGCAAGATGCCGGCTGCTGCTGCTTGTCAGTGCGACTCAGGACAGGGAGGACAGTGAGGATTGACCTTGGAAGGGAGGTGTTTCCCACCTGACACATGGAAACTTGAGGCTCTTCGATTTTGAACCGAGACGCTATAATAAATACATGATGGAAGTAGGAATCAAATTCTCAAGTGACTTGTCAGCTCCATCTTTTTTGATCAGAGTCGGTTTTTGGACTCTGAATTTTGATGATTATCTTACTTTCACTTGCTGAAGGATGACTCTAGTATTACTTATCCTGTGCTTATGTTGCTGTAGCCCTAGCCCCGATTGAAATAGTTCACAATCAAGGGAAACCTCTGCCTGCTAAGTTGCTTCAGTCATGTCCGACTCTTTACAGCCCTGTGGACTGTAACCCACCAGGCTCTTCTGTCTATGGAAGTTCTCAGGCAAGAATACTGGAGCGGGTTGTCATTTCCTTCTCCAGGGGATCTTCCCAACCCAGGCATTGAACCTGGGTCTCTCATGTCTCCTGCATTGGCAGGCGGGTTCTTTACCACTTGTGCCACTTGGGAAGCCAGAGTAAAAAAAAGGGGAAATTTATCTAAAGATGTCTGGTACCTTAAGGAACTTAAGCTGAGCCTGCCCTCAGACCAGGAACAGGAATGCCTGCTCAGCACTTTCTTTCTCTTCCTGAACTGGCTTTTGTTCCTTGTAGCTAAACTAGGCTACTTTATACCTCCTGAGTTTGTGTCCCTGTGATGGAAGCAACTAGAGAAACTCATTTAGCATTTTCTAGTCCTGATTTCTGGGCTTCCCTGGTGGCTCAGAGGTTAAAGCGTCTGCCTGGAATGCGGGAGACCTGGGTTTGATCCCTGGGTCCGAAAGATCCCCTGGAGAAGGAAATGGCAACCCACTCTAGCACTCTTGCCTGTCTTGATTTAAATTCCTAGAGGAGTAATGTGATGGGCTCAACCCAGTCAGCAAAGATGAGCAGGGCAGCCAGGCTCACCTAAACACCAACTTGGCTGCAGGGCTCACCCTTGAACTGGAGGATTTGGGGTCAGAGGAGAGGCAGATACTCCCAACAAATTGATAACCCCTGCTTAAAGTGACCCAGATCCCTGAAATGTTAATGTACCATTTGTTGTGTAAATGTTTTGAAGTTTCTTTGTGGCATAATGAGAAATTAGATCTCTTCAACCCACTTTATCCACTTAATCATTTAAAAATAATTCAGAACCCAAGCTTTTCCTTGCAGCTGCGGTTTTGTTGCTCACTTCTGTTACTTTCCAAACCCTGCTGGGAAAAGGAACTTCGGGAGGGTAACATAGGGAGTAAGAAGTTGAAGGTCTACAGTACTTGAGTATAATGTCCCTGAGAATTAAAATGGGAATTTTTAGGCATTAAGAAATTTTGTTAATCGTAAACCACCTGTCTTTTGACTGTGTGTTTATCCTTCCCGGAGTGGTTTAGAAATGAATCACCTTGAGATGTTCAGGCCTCAGAGATTCTGATTTTATTTATAGGCTGCAAGAAAACACTCAGTGAAGTTTGTTGTGATTCACTGCTCGTCACCTTGAGCTGTTGCCTTCAGCGCCAGGAAGGCACTGAATCCTGTGCACTGAGAGAAGAGGCTGAAATCCATGGAGCTCGAAGCAGAGGCCTGAGTGTTGTCCCAGGGATTTCTCATAACATATCGGATGGACCCTCACCAGTGGCTTCAGAGCTGGGTTTTTCTGTTCATTCCCACCCATGAGAAGTGAATCCTTTGTCAACATAGCAGTTGCTTCTTTGAACCTTGGTCTTTTGGTGGCTGAAAGAAAAGCGCCCAGGAACAACAGTTTTCAAGCTCAGCTGAGTAGTGGTCCGAGGAAAAGTGTGCTAGTCGCTCAGTCGTGTCCAGCTCTTTGTGACCCCATAGGCAAAGAGGGTGTGTAGCCCGCCACCCCTCCTCTGTCCATGGGCTTTCCCAGGGAAGAACACTGGCGTGGGTAGCCATTTCCTTCTCCAGGCATTCTTCCCGACCCAAGGATTGAACCTGGGTCTCCTGCATTACAGGCAGATTCTTTACCATCTGAGCCACCAGGGACCTGAGGAAAAGTAAATCTGGATAAATTACACGTTGACCTGCTGGTGTACCCCTGTCTCCCTCCCCAAGTTTGATTTGTCAGAAGTGCTTGTCTGCTGCCTCTCTTAAATATACAGCAAACACCTCTACTCTGTTACATGTGGATTGGAGAGAGGCCCTGTAGTGGGTTGCTGTGAAATGTACATCAGGGTGTCTGCTGCAGCCCCTTGTCCATGCCGTTGAAATCTACAACTTGCATATTTAAAACAGAAACATGAAATGGAACAGATTGGCTTGCAAGCCAGGTAATAAATGATAAATGGAAAGGGACCCCAGAGGTGCTCCAGAAGGGCTGGCCTGGGGTTGGCGGCCAGGCTGGAGGAGGTGGGTGTCGGGAAAGGCTTCGTGCAGTGGCTCCTGTGTGATAGATGCAGCGAGTTATTTGGAATGTCATTTTCTAAATTATGTGTTTGGGTGGAAAGAGGAGGGAGGCTTTGCTTTGAGACTTTTGGGCCTTGTTTCGGTTTCTGTCTTGAGGGGGCTTGTATAGTCTGCTTTGTGTTTTTCAAGGCCATAATAAAAATTTATCCCAAACAGAAAACCAGCAACATTGGTCCTCATTTCAATCCTAAGAAGCATCGAAAGTATTATTTTCCTCTTCAGTGGTGGCAGAGGTATGAGGGCTTTGGGACGTGACTTGGTGTCTCACTTCATGGACCTTCTTGAAGGCATCATATACCTATCATAACGGGGGTGCCCTCCCCGGGGTTGTTTCCTTGCCTGGCCTGGATCTCTGAAAGGCATCTGAAGCCTTTCTCTGTCGGATGAATTGTGTCCTTTCTCCCAATCTGCTCAGCGAGACTCTATGAAGCTGTCTGGTGAATAGTTCTCCACCTCTCTCACATGGATACAGGCTCCTAACCTGTTACCTCTGCTCACAAGGAACTTCAGGTCATAGAAATTTGTTGTTAGATCTGAGGGAAAAAGGGAACAGCCTGCTGCAGGAAGGGCAGGGAACTGGGCACCTGGAGGCTGGAATTAGATGGTGTTGGGATCCCCACTGGGTCTGGAAGCCTCTGCTGAGGGGCTGTGGAGTGTCATTCTGGATGTCCGCCCTCACTGTTAACCCTGCTACTCTCCAACTTACTCTTTTGTTTTGGGGTCTGTCTGCTTCACTCCCTGCTGACAGCAAGCTCTACTTCCAAGTTCAACTCTTCAAGAGAATTGGAGTGGCTGAACTAATTAACCATCATCTCTGAGATTAAACCATGGTTGAAGGCCACGTTGGGGATTAGTTGCATTTAGATCAAGTTCCCACTCCTGGTCCCATCAGATTCTCAGATTTTGGTGGATGGAATGTGTGTGTGTGTGTGTGTGTGTGTGCGTGCACACACGTGTGCACCCATGTGTGTGCATGCATGCAGAAAATCATTGCCAAGGGCTGTCCCCAAACATTGGTTAGGAATATTACCAGTTTGCTTTAGAAGGAGCTGTAGGCAGGGCAAGCACTCCAATGGGGTAAAAAGTCCACTTTCACCTAACACCCGCAAGATTCTGATAAGATGGAGTTTATTATCCCTGTTTTGAAACTGAGGAAATTGGGGTACTATGCTTAAAGTTACCGACTTAGTAGGTGGCAGAGCTGGGATTTGAAGCTAGATTTATTAGGCTCCACTAGGCCATGACATGTTTCTTTTTACTTCTGAGTTCTTCAAAGATGAGGCAAGGCCCTGTTGAATCTCGATGAGTTGTGTCAGCCCTTTCATGTTCTTGGAGGTACTGGGGCCATGAGTTTTTTTCCTCTCAAGGCAAAGAGTTGCTAAGAAAGATTGTGAGTTTTCTGTGTTGAAAAGAAATATTTCAAACTCAGTGTTTTGAAGCTGGTACTGTTCCCACTGTACCAGGCAGGAGGAGAAGAGCATGACAGAGGATTAGATGGTTGAATGGCATCACCGACTCAATGGACATGAGTTTGAACAAACTCTGGGAGACAGTGAAGGTCAGGGAAGCCTGACATGCTGCAGTCCATGGGGTCGCAAACAGCTGGACACGACCGAGCTAGCCAAGAGTCAGACACGGCTGAGTGAGCAGTCAGATGTGACTGAGCGAGTGAACAGCAGTAACTGTTCCCACTGTAATCCAGCTGAACCAAAGGCTGGGTTCAGAGGGCTCTCACACGGAGCAGTCTTTACTGAGTTGAGGAACCAGGAGGCAGATGTTCCTGGAGAAGATCTTGTCAGTCCTGCTCGTTTCCCCTTCACAGTGTGCAGGTTCTCGTCCTTGTTTAGGCGTTTGCCACTTATCTGTAGCACGTGGAGGAACCTGGAGCCTGTGACCAGGGGAGGTGACAGCACACAGCAGGCACACAGTCCGTGTTCACTGGACAACTCATGGCTCTGCCTCAGGGAGACACCTTCTTGTGTGTGTGTGTGTGTGTGTTTATTTGGCTGCATCAGGTCTTGGTTGGGGCACACAGGCTCTCTAGTTGTGGTCCTGGACACCTTCTTGTGTGTGTGTGTGTGTGTGTGTGTGTGTGTGTTTATTTGGCTGCATCGGGTCTTGGTTGGGGCACACAGGCTCTCTAGTTGTAGTCCTGGGCACCTTCTCGTGTGTGTGTGTGTGTTTATTTGGCTGCATCGGGTCTTAGTTGGGGCACACAGGCTCTCTAGTTGTGGTCCTGGACACCTTCTCATGTGTGTGTGTGTGTGTGTGTGTGTTTATTTGGTGCATCGGGTCTTGGTTGGGGCACACAGGCTCTCTAGTTGTGGCTCCTGGGCTCCAGAGTGCTCAGGCTCATAGTTGCGGTACAGGCTTAGTGGCCCCAATGCTTGTGGTGTCTTAGTTTCCTGACCAGGGATCAAACTTGCATCCCCTGCGTTGCAAGGTGGATTCTTAACCACTGGACCACCAGGGAAGTCCCTCGGAGTCACCTTTTTTGAGGAATCACTTTTTTCCTCATGCCATTTCTCTTTGTTCAGATTTTACCGGCCTTGGATGAGAAGGCAGGTTTTCTGATACTTGTTTGGGGAATTCTTTGGAATTCTGCTTGGGCTTCTGTAGTGGTTGAGCCTTCAACTGCTGTGGCTCTTCTGTGGCTTTAATCTCGTTAACTGAGCTTTGGAAAAAGAAAGATGTTTGCAGTTGCCAGCTCCTTCTCTTTCCTGCCCCTGTCCCTTCCTTCAACATTGCTCTTTAGTGGCAGTTAGTGATGAATGGTATGAATTTTGGAGCCGGGAAGACTGGGGTTTGGTTCCATACTCTGACACATCCTGTCTGGGTGACCTTTGACAAGTTATGCAGTCTCTCTGACCTCGGGTCATGTAACAAAGCACTTAGTACAGGTATGGCACATGTAATGACCCAAAAAAAATTAGGTCCTGCTAATAGGTGTTCTTTGGAAGGACTGATGCTAAATATGAAACTCCAGTACTTTGGCCACCTCTTGCAAAGAGTTGACTCATTGGAAAAGACTCTGATGCTGGGAGGGATTGGGGGCAGGAGGAAAAGGGGACGACAGAGGATGAGATAGCTGGATGGCATCACCGACTCGATGGACGTGAGTTTGAGTGAACTCTGGGAGTTGGTGATGGACAGGGAGGCCTGGTGTGCTGCGATTCATGGGATCGCAGAGTCGGACGCGACCGAGCGACTGAACTGAACTGAATATTATTGTAATGATAACCGTGGGTTTTCTTCTGGGGACTGTCAATGCTCCCTGTTCCCAAAGGGGGGAGCTCTTAACTCTGAGCTGCATCAGCAGAGCCACGGACAGAGAAGCCTTATTATTAATCTCTGGTCTTTCTGTTTGTATTCTGTCGTCATCCTAGGATTTGAAGCATTTCCAGTGTTATGAGGCACATTGCGCACGAGAATAATTACCAGGTTTCTAATGTGGGTGGGAACGGAGGTGTTTTAATTACTGGTGTGCCGGGAACCCTTTCAGTGAGGTGAAGTGTGATATTTTTTTTTTTTTCAGGCCTTCAACTGCTTGGTCATAATTAGGGACACGTGTAATGCTCAGGCATAATATCTGCTGATGTGCACACTTTCATTAAGCAATCAGGATCGCATGACCAGACTTTTGGGGGTCGGTTCCGTCTGTGAGGCAGAGGAGCTTCTCTGCTGTTTGTCCCTGCCCCGCAGCCTGCCTGTAACCTTTACTCAGATCCTGGGTTCATCTAAGACAGAGCTAGAGGCACTACCATCTTTTGAGGCCTTGATTTTTATGGAATCCCTCTTCTGCATTTTCCTCCTTCTTGCCTTGTGAACCCATCTGGCTAAATCTCTGTGTTAGAAAATAAATTTTTCATGTGGCAATGACTGTTGTGGGGGCCATTAAAGGTCATGAATAATGGAAATGAAAAAGTTGAAGTTAGTGCCTTGGGAATCAGAAGAAAGAAGGAGAGGAGTAGAGTCAAAAGTGTGGGAGAACTTAAAGGGATTGTTGGTTTCATATCTAAGCCTCATCTTTAAAGACTCCGCACACCTTAGGAACAGGACCCATGCTTGACTTTTCTGTATTGCGTGCCTTGTACTTAGCATTGAACCTGGTGCAGAGTAGAATTTGTTGAGTATATTGAATTGATGCTTTCAAACTGTGGTGCTGGAGAAAACTCTTGAGAGTCACTTGTACTGTAAGGTGATCAAACCAATCAGTCCTAAAGGAAATCAGTCTTGAATATTCATTGGAAGGACTGATGGTGAAGCTGAAGCTCCAATACTTTGGCCACCTGATGCAAAGAGCTGACTCATTGGAAAAGACCCTGATGCTGGGGAAGAGTCAAGGCAGGAGGAGAAGGGGACGACAAAGGATCAGATGGTTGGATGACATCACTGACTCAATGGACATGAGTTTGAGCAAGCTTTGGGAGATGGTGAAGGACAGGGAAGCCTGGCGTGCTGTAGTCCATGGGGTCACAAAGAATCAGACATGACTTAGCGACTGAATAACAACAGTGGGAAAACAGAGGCCCACTGACACTTATGTAAATGACACTGATATCTACAGGGACCCAGCTTGGGACTGAATCTGGATCGCCAGGGCCCAGTGAGAGAAGTGTAAAGAAGGGAATGTAGTAAAACAGGCAGGAATTAAAAAAAAAAAAATTCAACATAGGAATGTACGAGGAAGTTACAAAATAGAAAATGTGAATCTCACTTGCTGGTGTTTCACGTGGAAGGAGCACAGAGCACATTGATGTGTGCCGCTGGGTTCTTCAGTGCTGACTTCTGTTTTTCAAGAAGCAGAGGTTGAGCAGCTGTATAATAATCTTGGTACTGTTCAGTCTGTATCTTTTCTTGGTTTTGTTCTTTTATTGCTTAACCTAGGATGACTTTGCAAGCTCAGAGTCTCATTATTTATTCCCTTTTCCACCCTAGGTTTATGGTTGCTGTGTTGAATTACCATTAATTTCAAAAGTCTTTTCCTTGCTATTAATGCAGATTATATAATTTCAAACCCATTTTCCCTTTTCTGGTTCATTGTACATCAAGCAGATCAAAAGCTACTATGACAAATATCTTCATCCAATAGGATTTTGGGTTTTAAGCCAGTTCTACACACATGCTCTCCTTTGTTCAGGTTCCATGGACCAGGTACCGTTCCTTCTGGTACTCCCCTGGCTGCCCCCACTGCAGATGTACAGAGGTGACCAGGGGCCTCCTGGAGGAAGATGGGTGAATGCTCCTTAAGTGCTTGGGTGTGTTTAGGTAGCATAATGGGTAGATTCTTGTACTCTCACATCCTGGAGCTTGGTAAGGATTCTAGCTACTGAATCAGGTCAGAGAGGCAACTGGTGGTGGTGGCTTTCCTAGACAGGGTGGGGAGAGAGAGAGAGAGTGTGTGAGTGTGTATGTGTGTCTGCGCTTGCACGTGGTGGGGTAAGGGGATTCTTTCTGAGCAGGCAGAGAGGGCAGGTTGGCCATCAGCCTCCTCCCTTTCTTCCCTTTTCAGCTCAGGGGTGTGATTGGCACATGTGATGTGTCGTGAGTGGAGGTTTCCTTCTAGGACGGAACCACCCACCTTGCCTTGGTATTAGGAAGCATCTGTTAGTGCTCCACTTTGGTGACGTTTCTCTGGATGACTGCAACACTGCTGACTGTCAGATGATAATTGTGGCCCTGTTGGGCTAGGGAGAGACCAGTCCAAGCCCCTCACTGTAGGGCTGGAGAGCATATAAGAGGGAACCAGGGTCTGGAGTGCACAGAAAGGCTGTTTTTCGTGGCATATAGGATGCATTTCCTTTAGCTCACTGGAACACACCCTGTGACTTCCAATTAGGTAGGCGTCTAGAAAAATTAGTTTTGAAAATCCCTAAAGTATTCCCATAGACCTGTTTACCAATCTATCTGTAATTATTTATTGATCGTGTGCCATGTGATTAGACCTGTCCAGCCCCTGCTCAGATAGAATAGTAAAATTTGGTCCAGGGATTTCAGACTCATTCTGTTTGTGATTTAGGTTTTTAGGGAAAGCCCATTTACCCTGAAATCGAGACAGATAGCCTCTGGGAGTTCTGAGTGGAAATTCATCTGTTTCCTCTGTCATCTTAGAAGGCAGCACGCTCGTACATCCAGCCGTGGATTATGCATAATCAGCGGTGATGAATGCAGGAGCATTTTTAATTAGTCTTCATGCCCTCTGTCTAATGCAATCAGAAACCCTCGATCAGACTAGAGATTTATAATCAATCATTCAGCATTTTCCAAGGTGGGTATAAACCTATTTGCTTTTAGCCTATAACTTAAAATACCTGCTTTAGAGAATTATTATTTAACCGGGCAGATATCTGTAAGCTGAGTATATTTTGAGCATGTAGACTTAAATCTCAAATTGCTGATTGCTCTGATTAAGGGTAACTGTGTGAATTAAGGTGTCTCTAACCTTCACTGGAGAAAACCTGCCAACAGACAAAATAGTTTCAGAGAAAAATATCAGATTGGCATCCAGGAGGCCTGAGTTCTAAGTCTAGCTTTGCGAACCCCAGTTTCTTCATTTGTAAAAATAAGGATGAAAATAGTTGGAATTTAAATCTTCATTATGTCATGTTGAGTTGAGTTCAGTTCAGTCCAGTTGCTCAGTCGTGTCCGACTTTTGCGACCCCATGAATCACAGCACACCAGGCCTCCCTGTCCATCACCAACTCCCAGAGTTCACTCGAAGTCAGGTCCATCGAGTCGGTGATGCCATCCAGCCATCTCATCCTCTGTTGTCCCCTTCTCCTCCTGCCCCCAATCCCTCCCAGCATCAGAGTTAAGTTACTTATAATAGAATCCTAATGGTAAACATTTTTGGACCATTTAATATGTGATGGGCACTGGGCTACAGCATTATGCCTTAAGCAGGTGCATGAACTCTGCATGATCTCATTTATTCCCACATTATCTCTTGAAGTAGTTAGTATGAAATGACCACCTCTGTCTTAGTCTGTGAGTTCCTGGTGGGGAGGCTGATCTCTGTAGGGTATAGATTTGGGAATGTCAGATAAGAATTCACAATGGTAAATAAAGATCATTGAATACAGAGCCCTACAAAAATGATCTTTCATTTGCCCACTACATTTGCCTTAGTGGGTATAACAAAATTCTGCAGTTAAAGTGAAATTGACAAAGTAAAATTTCTAATTTAACTGACAGTCAGATAATTCCTCTGTTTTGATCTTCTGTTAAAATGATATTCTTCCCCCAAGGGTGAAATTCTACAGGAGTCCAAAAACAAGTTGATTGTCACTGTTGGTCCACAGCATTAGTGAGCATGTGCATGCGTGGTCAGTCATGTTGACTCTTTGTGTCTCCTTGGACTGTAGTGCACCAGACTCCTATGTCCATGCAATTCTTCAGGCAAGAATATTGGGATGGATTGCCATTTCCTTCTCCAGGGAATCTTCCAGAACCAGGAATCGAATCTGTGTCTCTTCTGTCTCCTGCATTGGCCACTGCACCACCTGGGAAGCCCCATTAGTGAACACATGAACTAGCAAATATGCATATAAATATATTAGTTTAAAGTAGTATATCTAGGGCTTAAAATGGTTATTTTTGTCTGGTTGAGTGATACTACATTTTTTTACACATCTGTATTTAAAATATTTTTCTGAAGGAATCTGTATTATTTTATTATAAGAAAAAGAAATGAGCAAAAGGAAACAGTACAGACTTCCTGAAATAGATCAAAGGGCTCGAAACTGCTTACAAATCTGAACGTGTGAGGAAATGTAATTGTTACAAACAAACACAATTTTTATCCTGAGGTGATCCCATTTGGTTAACTTGCCTTCATTCACAATGATATTTGAAGAAGTCTTTGAGTTCTTTGAATCAGGATTTAGAAAAATTTCACTCTGATTATGCTTTACTAGAAGGCAGTGGCACCCCACTCCAGTATTCTTGCCTGGAAAATCCCACAGACGAAGGAGCCTTGTAGGCTGCAGTCCATGGGGTCGCTAAGAGTCGGACATGACTGAGCGACTTCACTTTCTCTTTTCATTTTCATGCATTGGAGAAGGAAATGGCAACCCACTCCAGTGTTCTTGCCTGGAGAATCCCAGGGACAGGGGAGCCTGGTGGGCTGCCGTCTATGGGGTCGCACAGAGTCGGACACAACTGAGGCGACTTAGCGGCAGCAGCAGCAGAAATCAAAAGAAACTAAAAAAAAAAAAAAACACAACAAAAAAAGCACTCTGGGAATCAGCCTTTTTCTCCTAGTAGTTAAAATTAATACCAGTGAAACTTGTTAATTGTAGAATTTTAGAATACATAGAGGTTCAGTTCAGTTCAGTCACTCAGTTGTGTCTGACTCTTTGTGACCCCATGAACCACAGCATGCCAGGCCTCCCTGTCCATCACCAACTCCTGGAGTCCGCCTAAACCCATGTCCATTGACTCGGTGATGCCATCCAACCATCTCATCCTCTGTTGTCCCCCTTCTCCTCCTGTCCTCAATCTTTCCCAGCATCAGGGTGTTTTCAAATGAGTCAGCTCTTCGCATCAGGTGGCCAAAGTATTGGAGTTTCAGCTTCAACATCAGTCCTTCTAATGAACACCCAGGACTGATCTCCTTGAGGATGAACTGGTTGGATCTCCTTGTTGTCCAAGGGACTCTCAAGAGTTCCAAAACCATAGTTCAAAAACATCATTTTTTTGGTGCTCAGCTTTTTTTATAGTCCAACTCTCACATCCATACATAACCACTGGAAAAACCATAGTCTTGACTAGATAGACCTTTGTTGGCAAAGTAATGTCTCTGCTTTTGAATATGCTATCTAGGTTGGTCATAACTTTCCTTCCAAGGAGTGTCTTTTAATTTCATGGTTGCAGTCACCATATGCAGCAATCTTGGAGCACAAAAAAATAAAGTCTGACACTGTTTCCGCATCTATTTCCCATGAAGTGATGGGACCAGATGCCATGATCTTAATTTTCTGAATGTTGAGTTTTAAGCCAACTTTTTCACTCTCCTCTTTCACTTTCATCAAAAGGCTCTTTATTTTCTCTTCACTTTGTGCCATAAGGGTGGTGTCATCTGCATATCTGAGGTTATTGATATTTCTCCCGGCAATCTTGATTCCAGCTTGTACTTCCTCCAACTCAGCATTTCTCATGATGTATTCTGCATTTAAGTTAAATAAGGAGGGTGACAATATACAGTCTTGACGTACTCCTTTTCCTATTTGGAACCAGTCTGTAGTTCCATGTCCAGTTCTAACTGTTGCTTCCTGACCTGCATACAGATTTCTCAAGAGGCAGGTCAAGTGGTCTGGCATTCCCATCTCTTGAAGAATTTTCCATAGTTTGTTGTGATCCACACAGTCAAAGGCTTTGGCATAGTCAATAAAGCAGAAATAGATGTTTTTCTGGAACTCTCTTGCTTTTTCGATGATCCAGTGGATGTTGGCAATTTGATCTCTGGTTCCTCTGCCTTTTCTAAAACCAGCTGGAACATCTGGAAGTTCACGGTCATGTATTGCTGAAGCCTGGCTTGGAGAATTTTGAGCATTACTTTACTAGCATGTGAGATGAGTACAATTGTGCAGTAGTTTGAGCATTCTTTGGCATGGCCTTTCTTAAACGAATAAAATTAGATAAAACATACACACACAATCCCACTTGCCAGAAATAACCACTGTTGACATTTTCGGTTATATCCTTCCAGAATTTATATTATATATACATGTATGTGCGTGGATATGTATGTGTGTGTGCATTTGTAATCATGCACAGAGATATATGTATAGTGCTTTGTCACCTGTTTCCTTACTGTAGAGGGCAGTCCTTCAGACTGTAGTTTAATGAATACAAGGACCGTGCCATTGAGCATGTCTGCTTTCCCAGTACAGCAACAGTGCCTGACGCAGAGCAGGAATTGAGTAAATATTCATAGAGCATCAACATCTATCTTGCCTGTCTTTCCAGGTCAGCTGTTTTACTCCCAAGGATTATTTTGTTGACTTGATAGAATTTCATGGTATGGACATACCACATTTGCTTGTTTCTAGTCTTTAACCAATAAAAATGCACTGCTGAAATGAAGTGTTCTTATAGCCAAATGTTGATGTGTCATAAATTATTTATTAGTTAATAATCTAAAAACTGAATTATTGAGTCAAAAGATATGTATGTGTTTCTCACTTTTGATATCATTTCCCAATGTCCCCCAGAGAGGTGGTGCCATTTTGTATTCTTAGTGGAAGAATTCAGTGCCTGATTTCACCTAACACTTGGGAGCATAGCATGGACCCTTTTTTTGTTTAACTGAAAATTTTATTGAGATCATTGTAAATTCTTAAGCTGTTGGAAGAAATAATAGTCATTCCTTGTACACTTTATCCACTTTCCTCTATTGGAAACATTCTTGCAAAAGTGTAGTATAGCATCATAAGCAGAGTGTTGACATTGACACACTCCTCAGATCCTCCCTGGTTTACTTGTACTCATTTGTGTGTCCCTGTATCACTATTACCTGAGTTTTGTTCAGGTTTACCACCAGTATGGGTTTGCGGGTCCACCACCACAGTTAAGACACTGAGCAGTTCCAACACCACAAGGGTTCCTCCTATTGCCCTCTTATAACCATGCCACCTCCCGTTGCCCTCCCAGCCCCCGTCTTCCCATACCTAACTGCTGGCAACTAATTAATCTTCCATTCATAAATATTGTCATTTTATTGTGACCATCAAAGGCTTAATTACAAAGTACACAAACAGTTCATAAAACTCAATAACATAAAAACAACCCAATCAAAAAATGGGCAGAAGACCTAAGTAAATATTTCTCCAAAGAAGATATACAGATGTCCAGCAGGCACATGAAAAGATGTTCAATGTCTCTAATTATTAGAGAAATGCAAATCAAAACTACAATGAGGTACCACCTCACTCCAGTCAAAATGGCCATCTTCAAAACGTCTACAAATAACAAATGCTGAAGAGGGTGTGGAGAAAAGGGTGTGGTACACTGTTGTGGGAATGTAAGTTGGTGTAGTCACTATTGAAAACAGTATGGAGGTTTCTCAAAAAACTAAAATCAAAGTTGCCATATGATCCAGCAGTCCTACTCCTGGGCATATATCTGGAGTGAACTATAATTCAAAAAGATACATGCACCCCAATGTTCATTGCAGTGCTATTCACAATAGCCAAGACAGGACGCAACCTAAATGTCCATCAGCAGTTGAGTGGATAAAGAAGATGTGGTACATATCTTAATGGAATACTACTTGCCATAAAAAGTGAAATATTGCCATTTGCAATGACATGGAAATGCAGTGAAAATTCTTAGAGATGGGAATACCAGACTACCTCACCAGCCTCCTAAGAAATTTGTATGCAGGTCAAGAAGCAACAGTTAGAACCGGACATGAAACAACGGACTGGTTCATATTTGGAAAAGGAGTACATCAAGGCTGAATGCTTATTTAACTTATATGCAGAGTACATCTTCGCAAATGCTGGGCTGGAAGAAGCGCAAGCTGGAATCAAGATTGCTGGGAGAAATATCAATAACCTCAGATATGCAGATGACACCACCCTTATGGGAGAAAGTGAAGAGGAACTAAAGAGCATCTTGATGAAGGTGAAAGAGAAGAGTGAAAAAGTTGGCTTAAAGCTCAACATTCAGTAAATGCAGATCATGGCATCCGGTTCCATCACTTCATGGCAAATAGATACGGAAACAATGGAAACAGACTTTATATTCTTTGGCTCCAAAATCACGGCAGATGGTAACTGCAGTCATGAAATTAAAAGACGTTTGTTCCTTGAAAGAAAAACTATGAAAAGCTTGACAGTGTATTCAAAAGCAGAGACATTACTTTGTCAACAGAGGTCCACCAGGCCAAAGCTATGGTTTTTCCAGTAGTCATGTATGGATATAAGAGTTGGACCATAGAGAAGGCTGAACACCAATGAATTAATGCATTTGAACTGTAGTTTTGGGGAAGACTCTTGAGAGTCCCTTGGACTGCAAGGAGATCAAACCAGTTAATCCTAAAGGAAATCAATCCTCAATATTCATTGGAAGGGCTGATGCTGAAGTTGAAGCTCCAGTACTTTTGCCACCTGACTCATTGGAAAAGACCCTGATGCTGGGAAAGATTGAAGGTGGGAGGGGAAGGGATGATGGAGGACAGGATGGTTGGATGGCATCACCGACTCAATGGACATGAGTTAAATTGTTAAAGGTGAGATGGTGAAGGACTGGGAAGCCTGGTGTGCTGCAGTCCATGGGGTTGCAAAGAGTCAGACGTAACTGAGTGACTGAACAAGCGACATGGATGGATCTATAGATATCATACTAAGTGAAGTAAGTCAGAGAAACGCAAATGCCACATGCCATCACTTAGGTGTGAAATCTAAAATAAGACACAAATGGACTTACCTACGAAACAGACTCACAAGCGCAGAGAGCAGCCTTGTGCTTGCCAAGGGGGCGGGAGGGGCGGGAGGGAAGGACGGGAGCTTGGCGTGAGCAGTTGCAAACTATTATGTATAGAATGGGTAAACAGCAAGATCCTACTGTACAGCATAAGGAACTGCATTCAATATTGTGTGATAAACCATAATGGAAAAGAATATGAAAAAAATGTGTGTGTATATATACGTGTATAACTGAATCACTTTGCTGTATAGCAAAAATTAATCAACACTGTAAATCAACTATACTTCAGTAAAATAAAAAATAAAATTTTGTCATTTCAGAAATGTTATATAAGAAAAATCATCCAGTATATAACCATTTGGAATTGGATTTTTTCAGTCAGCATAATTCCCTGGTCCTTGATCCAAGTTGTTGGTATCAGTAGTTAGTTCCTTTTTATAGCTGAGTAAAATACTCTATGGTTTCAGAAAACTAAGATCATGGCATCTAGTCCTATCACTTCATGGGAAATAGATGGGGAAACAGTGGAAACAGTGTCAGACTTTATTTTTGGGGGCTCCAAAATCACTGCAGATGGTGACTGCAGCCATGAAATTAAAAGATGCTTACTCCTTGGAAGGAAAGGTATGACCAACCTAGCTAGCATATTCAAAAGCAGAGACATTACTTTGCCAACAAAGGTTCGTCTAGTCAAGGCTATGGTTTTTCCAGTGGTCATGTATGGATGTGACAGTTGGACTGTGAAGAAAGCTGAATGCCAAAGAATTGATGCTTTTGAACAGTGGTATTGGAAAAGACTCTTGAGAGTCCCTTGGACTGCAAGGAGATCCACCCAGTCCATCCTAAAGGAGATCAGCCCTCGGATTTCTTTGGAAGATAGACAGTAAAGAACTGAAATACTCACTACTCAGAGTGATTTGGGAATGTTAATGATTGTATAAATGTCATATAATTAATTTCCAATGGAGTATGTATTAAGTAAAAGTCTGTAAATATGTTAATGAGGCCAATTTTCCCAGCATTTATAATTATTTTTTTCACTTGTTAGGAAGCTTTTGTTATGTATTTTCTGTTAATAGTACTTAAAACTGCAACTTCTAAACACAAATAAATAAAAAGAAAATATTTATAGAAAAAAAAAAAAAAAAAGAAATGATGCTAAAGCTGAAACTCCAGTACTTCGGCCACCTCATGTGAAGAGTTGACTCATTGGAAAAGACTCTGATGCTGGGAGGGAATGGGGGCAGGAGGAGAAGGGGACGACAGAGGTTGAGATGGCTGGATGGCATCACCGACTCTATGGACGTGAGTTTGGGTGATCTCCAGGAGTTGATGATGGACAGGGAGGCCTGGTGTGCTGTGATTCATGGGATGGCGGAGAATCGGACAGGACAGTGACTGACTGAACTGAACTGAACTGAACTGAATGCTCTATGGTGTGGATGGACCACAGCTTGTTTAACCATTTGCCTACTGAAGGAAATATGGGCTGGTTCCAGTTTTTGGCTGTTACAGATAAAGGTGCTGTGAGCATTTGTGTATGTTTTTGTGTGAAAGTAAGTTTCATTTCTCTGAGACCAGTCCCTAATAGGTCACTTGCTGGATTGTGTGGTAATTCAGTGTGTAGTCTTTAAAGAACCTGCCTAACTCTTCTCCAGAGAGGCAGTACCATTTTACATTCTCACAATAGTGGATGGACGAGCCAGTTTCTCTCTGCATTCCATCAGCATTTAGCCTCGTTATGTTTAGTTTCAGTTTATTCTGATAGGTGTGTGGTAATGTGTCATTGTGGTTTTCATTTATATTTCCCTTGATGTTGAACATCTTTGTGCTTGTTTGCCTTTTGTATTTCCTTTTTGGTGAAATCTCTACTTGTGTCTTTTACCATTTTCTAATTGAATTATTTGATTTTGTTAGTATTGAGTTTCTGAGTGTTAGGGCTTCTGTTGTGGCTTAGCTGGTAAAGAATTTGCCTGGAATGTGGGAGACCTGGGTTGGATCCCTGGGTTGGGAAGATCCCCTGGAGAAGGGAAAGGCTACCCACTCCAGTATTGTGGCCTGGGGAATTCCATGGACTGTATTGTCCATGCGATTGCAGAGTCGGACACGACTGAGCAACGTTCACTTTCACTTTAATAGTCTAGATCAGAGACGTAGTTTGCAGATACTATGGAGGCAGTCTTTAATTTGTCTTTTCATCTTCTTCATGTAGTCCTTTAAATTTTGATGAGGTTCAGTTTGTCCATTTTTCCTTGTATGGACTGTGCCTTTGGCATCAAGTCTCAGGTCCCTTTTGCCTCGCTGCCATGGACGTGTTCTTCAGAGACCTTCTCATCCTGATTCTTCCCCGTACTAGCTGAGTAAGCAGACACATGTTTCTTAATCTCTCTCTTCTTCAGTTTTCTCATTCATGAAATGGAGATAAGAATAGTATGTACCTCATATGGCTGTTTGCAGGATTAAGCCGTTATATGTAAGGTGCTTGGAGTAGGGCCTGGCTGTTGTTAGTATTTTTATTATCACACCTCTTGCATTGTATCGCCTTGGCGCTTGCTGGGGTTAGGGCTCTCAGAATCTGCAGGTCAGCACGAGTCCCACCTGGTTCTTAAGGACATTTCTGTTTCCTGAGGGAAATGAACTCCCTGGTCTTTCTTTGGTAGTGTGGTTGGGTACTTCTGCCAATGCTTTTTCTCTAAGATGCCTTTTCTAAGAAAATGCCTTTCTCTAATAGCATGCCGAGTGTTGCCAGAGACTAAGCAAAGTTTCTGTAGAGTCGAGTTTTGGTGGAACTCTATAGCTAACTTAATTCCGTGGCACTTAATTATTAATTATTATTAATTCCACCATTAGGGTGAGGCAGGTGTGAGACCACAGGGAGGGTGGGGGTCTGTGGTAAACTGGAGACCGAAAAGTCGCTGGATGAAAACAGTAGGAGTAATGAGTCAGTCTGTGATGGGATTCAGCGTTCTGCCTGCTTGGTCCCTTACAGGATTCAGTATTCTGACAGCGATGGTCTCTTACAGGAACAATGTCTCCTGTGGTGGTGGGGCGGTGAGAGATTTTGTTTGCTGATGTGTGTGTCAGTTTTCTTGTAAATGGGCTGCTCCAGGCCAGCAGTTTTTCTACCAGCTTGTCTATTACGGATTATCATCCAGTGTAAATACTGGAAATTAAACTTGGGAGATAACCTCAGGCTATAGAGACAGCTGTGTGTACTTCTTTTCTCACAAGGGATGACTCTATAGGATTTTTTCCCATAAGGGATGTCGCAGAAAGCACAGAAGTTCTTCCCGGGGAGACTTCACTGACATTTCCTCTAAACAAGACATAATGTTGCCTGGAGATACTGTTTTAAGGTAGAAGCCAACAACGCAGCTGGCTTCTTACTGTAATACAACGGGCGTTCTCTGCAGCAGTCGGAGGGGTGCTATGGGTTGTCAGTTCTTTCCCCTCTCTCTGATTTCTGCCTGCACCCTGCTGAGGACTCTGTCTGGCTGGCTAATTCCAGGATGTTTGGAGGGCCAGACTTCTCCACCCACTGCTTAGTGTGTGCGCTGTTACAGTAATTACACACTTTCATCAAGTAATATATAGTCTGATGAAAATGTGCCTGTGAAAAGAAAGCTGTTTGTTTCCACCAAGTTGAATTCTTTGCAGAGACTACATAAAGGCAAATTGTTACCAGAGATTGCTGTCAAATTGCATGTGGAAGAGGTAACTAGAAGATTGGGAAGATGTTTAAAATAGGGAATGATTCTACACAGAGATTGATTCACACTGAGATTCTTCTCAGCTTTAAGTAGACAAACCGGAAATTGTATATTATACATCATGAGTGGTTTGTGCGGGAAAGGCAGCTCTGAACTTCAGTCAGTAGACTTGTACTTGAAGAAGTAGCTTTGGCCTGTGTGAAAATGTTGGCAAATGAATTGCTTTTTTATGGTTCATGATGAAATAAGGTATTTAAAATGTGTGTAGCTGTCATTTTTAGTGATTCCCTGCCTTCAGTGACATTTTCTATTAATCTACCAACCACTGCCTCGTTACAGCCAGGATTTCGGCAGTCATTGATCCCACCGGGCTATATTCTGACTACTGAGTAGCTGAAACCTGACTGAGATTAGTCTATAGTCAAGGGATGGAGGAGGTTCTCTTTTCAGAGAAAACAGTGCTCCAAAAGCAACGTGTTTATAAAATACTTAAAAAAAAATTCTTACTGAAATTTAAAGTTTGATTCTTTTTTATTTTATACTGTAGCTCTGTCTAGCTTTAGTTTTTAGAATACTAATCAGTAATTATACATTTGGTAAAAATCAACATTTTGTTTTCTTTTCCTGTGAAAAATTTCTCATATAAAGGATGCTCATGATTTAATACAAGGTGATACAAAGTGATTCATTTGTCAAGTTCAAGGGTGTTTGAGATACTTTATGGCAGTGAAATTGGGTATAATAAATTATCTTTACTTCAGGCATGAACTGATTCATTGTTTTCTATAAGATCTTCATGATAAAAATAAGAAGTGTACAAAGTAAAGAGTATCCCTCATCTGCTTATGCAGCCACTCAGTTCTGCTCCCCACTCCCCTCTGGGTGTGTCCAGGTGTCCCACGCCAGGCCGGCCGCTCAGCTACTCGAGTCAGCTCACCTGACCCACAGCTCTAGGAGCGTCGCCCGTGCTGGCTTTCTGGGCCAGGGATCCTTCTAAGCTTTTGAAGGGAAAAGAGGCAACACAAGTTGGATAAACAACTACTTAAAAATTTTTCCTCATGCAGACTGACTTTGGTCTGAGTCCATGAGAGAGAGAGAGACTATTGAACATCACCCTTCTTGAAGAAGAAGGTTTGCATTTTGGATATCTACATAGCCCCTAATGGGAACCAGTGAGGCAGCTGCCCTGGTGATCTGCAGTTGTCATCTTTCTTTTCTCTAGGTGGTTCTTCTCTAACCTCTAAGGGTTTTTTAGGGCACCAAACTGGTATTTAGACTCTTTCTTGCCTTAGCAGCAAAAGACTGGACAGAGATAATCACATATTATTTGAGTATTTGTTGAATGGATGGATGACTTTGCCGGTCTCAACAGACATGACTTGTACTTGCTAATCACCCCAAGCGAAGACAGGCATTGCCAGTCTGGCTGTTACAGCATGAAGCTGAGAGCGGGAATGTTAATGCAGGCATAATGTGGTCCGGTTGCCCAGCCTGAGCTGCTAATTGGACTTTTGCCACAGCGCATCCATTTTCGCAGTCCTTTATGATCCTTCCTCTTTTCCACCCCGAGAGCTCGTTTTTTGACTCATGTCTGTGTCATCACCATCCAATAACATTCTTTAAGCTCCTCCACGCTGAGTACTGCCGAGTTCGTCCCTGTTAATGAGCATGAGCGTTTAAGTTGGAGGATAGGATTTTATGTGACATGGCTTTGTACTGGGAGGGCTAATCTGCGAGTACATATGGTTTTGGCATGCCATTTCCTCAGTTCAGTAAGCTAATTAGATTAATCACATATTTTTGTTGACACACTCTGGCTGCCACTTTAAAACAAGGGGGTAAATCAGCTTGTCTTCGTGCCGGGAGATATTATCAGTCCTGGCCTCCTTGTCAGTATTAGGCATTAGTGGGCTCTTATCTTGAGTTTCTAAATAGCCACTTTGGTTGCACAAAGGATGTTCACGCTCTGTGATTTCTTGCTAAGCACTTCTGTCGTTTGCTGCAGTAGACCTTTCAGTCAGTGCTGCTTGTAGAGACTATAGTGTTGTATGATGTTTTATTTTGTGCTACTGTTGGTTAGGCTTTTTAAAAAAATTCGTTATGAAAATGTAATTACCCTAAACATTTTGCCATCAAAATAAAAGGAAGCATTTCTGGTCCAGCCCTCAACAGGTTGTGAGATAATGGCGTTTCTCCCTTCTGTTTGCTTCCAGTATGCGGTGTTTCTGAGTCCTCTCTTGATTTTCACTTCAGACCATTCTTTCGGCTTCTAGCTCTTCTGTGTTGGGGTGCTGTCACTGGCCCAGCCCTCCAGCACCACACCGCCTGCTCTGTCTGTAGCCTCTCTTTCTCCATGTGTTTGTCAACAGCCTCCTTGTGCCCCATTCTCTGTTTAGCTGCTGCATGAAATTCCTTGCATCCCTCTTCTGTCCTCTAACCAGTTTGCTCAGAAATCTTTTTCACAGTTGCCCAGGGCACCGGAGCTTGACTCCTTGCCTGGTTTCATTATGGGGTCCACACCCACTTTCAGGGGCCGTTCCTGTGCTTTTGGGGGCTTCCCTGGTAGCTCAGCTGGTAAAGAATCCACCTGCAATGCAGGAGACCTTGGTTCAATTCCTGGGTTGGGAAGATCTGCTGGAGAAGGGAACGGCTACCTACTCCAGTATTCTGGCCTGGAGGATTCCATGGACTATACTGTACAGTCCATGGTGTTGCAAAGAGTCAGATGCAAAACTTTGCTGTGCTTTTTGGGAGTGGTCATCTATCCGTCCAGGGTAGGCTTGTTTTCCCTGCAGGATGGTGCCATGTAGTTAAGAGCCTCAGCATGGGGTTCAGATTAGTCTGGGGTCAGAGGCTGGTTCCACCACTTGCCTTGGGCCATCAACCTCTCTGCCCCAGATTTCTCATCTATAAACTGGGCATAATGATGTTCCTTTCTTCATAGAGGTGTGAAGTGTGACTTGTGTGTGTGTGTGATATGTAATAAGGATTCAGCAAAAGGGTGAACTGTTGGGACTTCTGTGGTGGTTCAGTGGTTAGGACTTCGAGCTTCCAAAGGAGAGGGAGTCCCTGTATTGGATCCTTCGTCAAGGAACTAAGATCCCACATGCCACGAAGATGACCAAAATACAAAAAAAGGAAGAAAAGATAAAGAGTGAACTATTAACATATTATGGTCACGTAGTCTAAAATGCCCTTCTAATAATTATGCTAGTTCTTGTATAGTGCTTGCTATGTGTCAGGCACTGTCCTAAAGCACTTGCTTACATGAATTTGTTTAATTCTCACTAGACACCGGAGAAGGCAGTGGCACCCCACTCCAGTACTCTTGCCTGGAAAATCCCATGGACGGAGGAGCCTGGTAGGCTGCAGTCCATGGGGTCGCTAAGAGTCGGACACGACTGGTGACTTCACTTTCCCTTTTCATTTTCATGCATTGGAGAAGGAAATGGCAACCCACTCCAGAATTCTTGCCTGGAGAATCCCAAGGATGGGGGAGACTGGTGAGCTGCCGTCTCTGGGGTCTCATAGAGTCGGACACGACTGAAGCGATTTAGCAGCAGCAGCAGACGCCTGTGAGGAAAGAACTGGTACCAGTCAGTCCCATCTTATAGATGAGAAAACTGAGGCTGAGAGTTTTGAGTGACTTTCCTAAACTCACACAGTTGGTTAGGATTTGAACTCGAGAAAAGCAGCTCTAGAATCAGTGCTGTTAAGCACTGTTCTGTAAATTTAAATTCTCCTTGGGAGTCCCCTCCAGGAATCTCTTTAGCCTTGCAGCCTATCGTGATGCCTCTCTGCTGAATTCCTAATGCATGTATTCAGCAGAATAAGCTTGTAATTGCTTAAGTCCTTATTGTTTTATATTTTTCAGTCCTGTATATATTCTAGAAATTCCTTTGACTGCAAAGTTACTACATGTTAAAATGGGGAATCTTGAATACGGAAGCATCAAAGAAGAAAATAAACCTGGAGATAACTACTGGTCACATGTTATCTGTCCTCCTACTGTTGTTTATAAATATTATACTTATACGCATGACAATGTAGGACATAATACACATTATATATTATAATAGCCATGTCACATATATAATTTTATGTCCTGCTTTTCTTGCTTAACATTATAGTGTGACCATTTGCCTGTATCATTAAATATTATTCTAAGTCACCAGAGTGCAAACAGCTTAATTGTGTAGTTAGTTTTTGTCTGTGTTGGACATATTGTTTACTCTCTGTTTTTCAATGACTAATAAACATTTCTACTATTAGATGGGTCATAGGTCATTTCTTTAAAAACGATTTCTGGTCTGTATGCAAAATTGCTTTTCAGAGATTGCACCAGTTTATTGCCTCCACTGTAATAAAACAGTTTTATTAAGACTCCAGGCATTTCACAGTCCTTGTTGACTACTTGTTCACTGTTCTTATTGACCAATAATGTTTTGACTTGTTATTGCTGATGTGATAGCTGATTAGGGTGAGGGTTATGATTCAGGTTTCACTGAACACAAAGCACTTTTAGTAACAAGCAATTGGTGTTCCGTGAATACTGACTTGGTCGGCTTTCCAGGAGAGATGTGATAGGCTTTGTAGAATTCTAGGATTTAGGAACTGGAGGAGATGGTACAAACCATTTAATACAGCCCTGTGTTTTGAAGATAAAGAAAGTAAGACACAGGTTAAGTAACCTGTCCAAGTTCTTAAAACTGGTTAGGCACAGAATGAGTATTAGCTTTCTGGTTTTCAAGCTCATTGATTTTTCACTGTTTCACACTGTTTTTCATTTATCTCGATTATTCATCTTACATCTCGCCATCTGGCTTCCCTGACATGCCTGACCAAATGTGAGAGTACTGTGTGTGACCATAGAACAAGGAAATCAGTGCTTGCCCCTCTGGGACTGAGGTAAAGGATTCTGATTAACCTCATCAGACACTCCAGCTTTGTCACCATTTAATTCCTCCTTCCCCACTTAGAATGCTCTTCCCTGGTGGCTCAGATGGTAAAGAATCTGTCTGCAGTGTAGGAGACCCAGGTTCCATCCCTGGTTGGGGAAGGTCCCCTGTAGAAAGAAATGGCAATCCACTCCAGTACTCTTGCCTGGAGAATTCCATGGACAGAGGAGCCTGGCAGGTTACAGTCCATGGGGTCGCAAAGAGTCGGGCATGACTGAGTGACTAGCACTTTCACTTTTGTTTTCCCCACTTAGAGCTTCTCAGATGCCAATGTTTAACTCAGATAAAACGGAAAGGGTGTGAAGAAGATAGGGACCAGAAATGTGGCCTGACTGTGACAGACAGAGGCCTCAGAATCTGTGAGGTTATTTAGAGTACTTGGTGCATGGAAACAGCTTTCCTTAGGGGTTATGGACTCTGATGGTAGCTGCAGTGTCTGGCTGTGTGGCCCTTCTCATCTTCTTCCACGGTGTTGAGAAAAGCTGGGTGTGCAGCCAACCCATGGAAGCTGACTCGGCCGGACTGGCCCTTGCCTTGGAAGCTGGTCCTGGGAGCCTTCATCTTAACGCAGTTTCATTCTGTAGGTTTGGAAGTGTGGAAACCTCTCTTGCCCTCAATCTTTTTGCATTTCTTGTAAGATCACTTGGTTCCCCAGGAGGATCTGGGTAGCGTGGATTACTCTCTATATATCGATGCTGTGGGATGGAAAGTAAATGCAACCAGTTTTCGCAGTTCACATCTTTTTTTTTTGTTTGTTTAATTGTGATAATGAAGCTGTAAAAAGGTTAGGAAATTCAAGGCTGGAAACACACATTAAATACTTACCTCACCTTTATTGCTGATCGTATTGACTAAAATTACCAAGGCAAAATGTTTTCTTACTTTCTTAGTCTCAGAACAACCTACTTTTATCACCTTGTCCTTAACAAAGAACAAAAGACGTTATCGACCTAAGAATTTATCTTGATAGGTTAAAATTTTCATATAAAAACAATAAAAAAAAGAACCCTGCTTTGAAAGCCTCCAGCCTTTGGGGGAAGGTGAATGTCTTAATTCTATTTAATATGGTTGTGCATGAGAAGCACAGAAAAGGAACTTTTAAAAGATGATTCTGTCCCATTTATCTTTTAGGAATGTATTTTAATTTTTTAAACATCATCGAAATGATAGTAAATGTGGACTTAAATTTTTGACACAAGAACCCACTTTCCCTTTCTTTTGCTTGTTCATTCACTCATTCATTATTTCATCCAACAAATATTTCTTACAGATATTATAACAAATATTTCTAACAAATATTATATTGCCTACTATGTGGCAGGCACTGTGTAAGGCACTGGGCATAAAGCAGTGAACAAAATGTAGATTTTGCTTTCACGGAGTTTATAAAAGTCTTGTGGGCAAAAAGTCAAGTCTTTCTGGGAAGTCTTCCTGGTAGTGGAGCCATGCAAGTCGAGACCTGAGGAGTGTGAAGAAATCTGAGGACAGTGCCTACTATGACTAGATCTGGAGGTGTGAGGGGAAGTGGGGCTACACAGACACCGTGTGGAAGAAGGCAGGCCATGAAAGTATTCAGGTTTAATGACAGTCTTCATCTCAGAAACAAAAACCGCTTGCTATTACTGGGTTAATCGAAAAGTTCATTTGGGTTTTTTCGGTAAGATGTTATGGAAAAACCCAGACAAACTTTGTGGTCAACCCAATATTTTGAAACTGAAACATTGTTTAAAGCTTAAGTTGTGGCCAGACTTTACCGGCCTGGGGGAGTAGATTCCAAGGCTTGGCTTATGGTCACAAAAACATTCTTTTTGGTCCCCTCTTCATCAGCTCTGGCATCTCCAGGTGCTTTGTGCCTCACCGGTTGTTCCTTTAGTTTGAAAACTGCATGGCGATTCTTTCTCTAGGTTGGCAGTTCTGATTAGAGTGGACTATTTCGACTCAAAACCCAGGAGGAAATAATCGAGAGATGCTTTGTGGCACGGTGCCATAGACTGGCTGTGTCTTGTCCCCTGGAGGGTTGTCATGAGCGACTGCCGGCCACCGGTTGCACCCTACGTGGTGTGAGAAGTGGCAGAACTGCCTGCAGATGTGTTGGGAAGAAGGGCTTCTGAAATAGGATGATCTTCTTTACTGTTGTGTGAAAGTAGCTCTCAGAGAAAAGCCGTCCGCTGGAGCAGGGTGTGGACTCACAGAAAGAAAAGGTAGAGTTCAAGGTCATCTAGTCAGTGTTCTCTGAACTTTCTTAGACACTTTTTTTTCCCTCCCAACAAAATCTTCTTTGGAAATCTAGGCTGTAAATCTGATAAAAGCAATGAATTGACGCCTTAGAGAGTTTTAATATTCATTATTTTCAAATGCCTGAAGCAGTGCTTTTTCCTAAAGCTCTTGGGTTCTGGACAAGCAGAGCCTGAAGAAGAGCTGATAGTAACAGCTTGCTGTTATCAGTGTTTGCAGCAAGAGCCACTGTGCAGTAGGTACCATGTTCATCTCCCTTGTAGCCCTATGAGGTAGGCATGGTATTGGTCATCTCTGTCTTACAGATGAGGCATTAGGCTTAATCTTCTGCTCAAGATCACATAGCTACTAAGTGATGGGAGCTGGACTTGAACCCAGGTCTTCCTGATCTCCTTCAACCAGGTCTTCTTAAACCAGGCAGGTTTAAGCTGGCTTAAAACTCAACATTCAGAAAACTAAGATCATGGCATGAGATCCCATCACTTCAAAGTGACAAACTTTGTCTTCTTGGGCTGCAAAATCACTCAGATGGTGACTGCAGCCGTGAAACTAAAAGACGCCTGTTCCTTGGAAGAAAAGCTATGACAGTGTATTAAAAAGCAGAGACATCACTTTGCCAACAAAGTTCGATATAGTCAAGGCTATGGTGTTTCCAGTAGTCATGTATGGATGTGAGAGTTGGACCATAAAGAAGGCTGAGTGCCGAATAATTGATGCTTTTGAACTGTGGTGTTGGAGAAGACTCTTGAGTGGCCAATCAGTCAATCCTAAAAGAAATCAATCCTCAATATTCATTGGAATATTGAGGACTGATTCTAAAGCTGAAGCTCCAATACTTTGGCCACCTGATGGACTCTTTGGAAAAGACCCTGATGCTGGGAAGGATTGAGGCAGGTGCAGAAGGGAGTGACAGACGGTTGGATAGTGTCATCGACTCAATGGAGATGAGTTTGAGCAAACTCTGGGAGATAGTAAAGGACAGGAAGCCTGGCGTACTGCAGTCCATGGGGTCGCAAAGAGTTGGACATGACTGAGCGACTGAGCAACAACTCTGTGACTAACCAGCCAAGGCCCTTAGTCACAAATCTAATAGGATCTCAGCACTCGATGCTACAGCATGTAGTCTTAACCTTACTGAGATCACAGTTGTGGTCAGTGACCGTACTGGGCTTGGGACCAGGAATTCTGACCCCTGGCCTGGTGTTCTTGGTGTGTACCGTCATGACAGCTGCTCTGGAAATACCAGAGTGATAGTTGCTGGATGAGCTAGTTTCCTGGAAACACAGTTCCTTTAAAACAAAAGGTAGTAGTTCTAGGACACACGTCCTTGTTTTCACGTGGCTTAAGAACAGTGTTTTTGAAAGGGAGATGAGCCTGCATTAAAGCAGAGGGGGGAAATCTCTATTTCTCTCTCTTCCCTTACTCTTTTGCTATAATCAGACAACTCAGAAACTCTTTGCAAAGGGTTTATTTTTAGAGTGAAAAAGTTAGTAGCTAGGTTAACTTGTTTTATTCTACAGGCTGTTGGTATGTGTGTATGTATATGTGTATTTAAAATTACCCAAATTTATTTTTATGTAATATTTTATATATTAATTTTATGTAATATTTTATATAATTTTAAATATATAATAATATATTTTAGATAATGAATTACCTAAATTTATTAAGTAGTGTCAAGCTAAACACATTGATTTGCTGGTGGTGCAGTGGTAAAAAAAATCCACCTGCCAACACAGGAGACACAAGTTCGATCCCTGGGTTGGGAAGATCCCCCAGAGGAGGGCATGGCAGCCCACTCCAGAATTCTTGCTGGAGAATCCCATGGACAGAAGAGCCTGGTGGGCTACAGTACCTGGGATTGCTGAAGGGTCAGATGTGACTTAGGGACTAAACAACACAATCTAAGCACATAAAGTAAAAGCCAGTTTTGTATTAATTCTTTTTTTAAAGATTTTTTTTTGACATGGACCATTTTTAAAGTCTTTATTGAGTCTGTTACAGTATTACTTCTGTTTTATGTTTTGGTTTTTTTTTTTGGCAGCGAGGCATGTGGGATCTTAACTCCCCCTCCCAGGGATCGAACCTATACCCCCTGCTGCATTAGAATGTAAAGTCTTAACCACCAGATCACCAGGGAAGTCCCTGGGTTAATTATCAATATTCATTTAGGAGTCATTTAGAACTATAAGACTGAATATTGGAGAACGTTGCTTTAAATAATTGAATATTTTTTTGTTAGTTTGCCTAGCTTACAAAAGTGATGTTTGTTCTCTGTTTGAAAGCTTGTAACATCTTAAAATTTTTTTACTTTATAAAAATCTTTTTTTCTAAGTGTCTTTAGTGGCTCAGAGGTTAAAACCATCTGCTTGCAATGTGGGAGACCTGGGTTTGATCCCTGGGTCGGGAAGATCCCCTGGAGAAGGAAATGGTAACCCACTCCAGTATTCTTGCCTGGAGAATCCCATGGACGGAGGAGCCTGGTAGGCTACAGTCCACGGGATCGCACAGAGTCGGACAGGACTGAGCGACTTAACTAACTAACTTAGTAACCCTAGGTAGGTAGTTTGCTGTAGTTGACCGACAGCGGTGGTGTTCGCTGCAGGTCATCCTGGGGTCATGCTCTGACATGGAGCAGTTTGTTGGGCTGTGCTCTACACCCTGGGTGGCGGGGAGGAGGCGGCGCCGGCAGAGGGAGATGGCAGGAGGATGGTTTCCGTGACGTCTGCACAAAGGCCTGGGCTGACCCTGCAGAGGCTTCGAGCTGTCCTGATTTGGGGGCAAAGGGGTCGCACCCTCTCTAAGTCCAGGCATGAATGTGGGCTGCCTTCAAGGGGAGGGCATAACCTTGGGCAAAGTGGCTGTCTTCAGCAGAGAACAATTTCTGGAGAGGGCTGCCAGCCAGCAGCACTCCTAGCAGATGAAAGAACAAATCTTTCAGGCCCGGAGAGACTGGGTGGACGTCACAGCATCTAGCACCATGCTGTTAACTGTTCAAATTCACTAGAAGGGTAGGGAAGGCAGAGCAAAGCTCATCACATAATCTCTGTGTGACAAATATGGATTTAAGATAGATGGGTAGTTGTACGAGATGTAAACTGTTAGCAAATCCAGTTTTCCCCTCCATGTTTGTGTGTGTGTGTGTGTGTGTGTGTGGAAGAAAGTTTGATACTTAAGCCGTAAAAATAGAACCGCTTTAAAAATACAATTTACCTAATTTATGGTCTGATTTATTCTAGTATTAAATTCTAAATCTGGCTAAGTCACAGATCCTTAAACTGCTCACAGAAGAATGTGCTTTGTATTATAATTATCCGAGGAAAAGTCTGGGAGCACTCTGCATGGGGAAGATGAGCATGGTCTACAAAGATTTTATAAAACCAGGAGCCAAATTGCAGAGTCTAGTCCATAGGGGATTTCATGTAAAGATTAATGACCTGAGTTTTTCATTTAAAATATTGCATGGTTTTATATTTCATAAAAAGTTACAGAAAAAAAAAAACATGCAGTTACATTTTAATTTGCTAATTTAAATTGTGTACAGAAAGTTACTGTAGACATCCAACTGAATTTATGAGCTATTCCTTGCAATATTGATCGGTATACACCATATGAAAAAGAAAACATGAGAAGTATTTGGAATCAGCATTCTTGGTAATGCATCTTTCAGTACATAACATAGCCCCTCTTTTAGAACTAGTGATGAATTGGGATATTTTAAATGGCTTGTGTTTAGTGGGGTTTTCTTTCTTTTTAAGGGAATTTCTGGTGGCTAAGATGGTAAAAGTGTCTGCCCACAATGCAGGAGACCTGGGTTCGATCTCTGGGTCAGGAAGATTTCCCTGGAGAAGGAAATGGCAACCCATTCCAATACTCTTGCCTAGAAAATTCCATGGATGGAGGAGCCTGGTGGGCTACAGTCCATGGGGTCGCAAAGAGTCAGACACGACCGAGTGACTTCACTTTCACTTTTCTTTCTTTTTACAGGCAGGATAATCAGTATTGTTAATCTTTCTAGTATATGTTGGAATTACTAACCAGTTGAACTTCACTTGCATAAGCTAGAGCTTGTGTCAGCAGGGGCATGTTACAGAGTCTCCAGTGACTGAAACCCCAGGCTTTCTAGGCCCTTGGATGCCTTGCAGTAGAGCTAGTGGTAAAGATTCTACCTGCCAGTGCAGGAGACGTAAGAGACCTGGGCTTGATCCCTGGGTCGGGAAGATCCCCTGGAGGAGGGCACGGCAACCCACTCCAGTATTCTTGCCTGGAGAATCCCCATGGACAGAGGGGCCTGGCGGGCTACAGTCCATAGAGTCAGATGTGACTGAAGCGACTTAGCATGCATGCACGCAGCCGTGACTAGCTGACCTGTGGTTTCAGCTTCTTCAAGCCATCATTTTGCCTAGTCCCAAGCTTTAACCTCCCTTAAAGTTGGATTTGTGATTGGTACAAGTTCTTCGACACTGTTCTGTGGACCTTATGGTAAAACAAGCAAATGGAGATATTTCATTAGGGGCTGGAATGCAGGGAATCACATCCTATTTTTAATCCACACACTTCTCATTTGCTCAGGTGACCTGTTTCCCATGCTACCCTCAGATACATTCCTGTATAACTGTGATATCAGTGAAGGAGCCTGTCCTTGGTGCAGCCCCTCCTGACCATGGTTCCCTATCTGGACCACAGCTTCAAGTTGACTCCCCCTCTCTTCCATCCAGTATTTCCAGTCCTGCCAGTCCTCCATACTCTGCCTCTTGTTAATGCCGCTGTTGACTTTTCTTTAAGCATCAGTTTCTTCATCATTAAAGCGAGTGTGGCAGTCACTGTCTCATTGGGTGGTTGTGACAATTACACAGTCTAATGTGGTGCCAGCCCAGATAGATGCCCCAAAGATGACAGCCCTCTGTGGGGTCACAGAATCCGACACAACTGAGCATGCTGCAGCCCTACTGGTGACTGGTATGTTTCTTGCCAACACAAACATGGCCCTTCACAGTAAGCTGCTCATCCCCCAAGGCTTGGGGCTAGATCTTATCAGATGCTGTACACTGCACATCTTGGGCAGTAGATAAATGCTTCTCGAATAACCATGAATAACATCAGATGCCATCCCTACCCTTAAGGAGACCAGAGTCTGTTTCTGAAATAACTACAGCACAAGGCAGAAACTGTATCATCACAGGGAGATATAATGAAACGAAGAGGTTCAGAGCAGAAAGATATGAATCAGAGATGTTGTAGGCATTCAGCATAATGCTTTTGATCCTGGCAACCAAAGGTTTGGGGGATGCTGAAAGTTTTTGCTAGATTCTTCTGGGCATGTTATATTTCTACTGTGAATTCTACCCTTCGATTTTTAATGACAACTTGTTCTTTGAACTGTGCATGTAACTGGGATGGACAGAGTGCTCTTTTTTTAGCCCAAGCAGATGGAATTAGATCTGAGGGCATCTGTTTGAGCCATCCAAGTCCTTCTGACACTTTTGCAGCCATTTACTACGTGTATCTATTAGTTACATTGGGTGTGTGGTTATGCTGAGCATATGCTAATTTCGTGTGCTTGGTTGTGGTTAGTGGGCAGATAATTTGAACATTTTTGCTTTTTAAAATTTTTTCATTATGTAGTTATTCTCCTTAGTGGCTTTGAAAAGATTCTTTCTCCGGAGAGAGAGCCAAATGAGAGTTACTTATTTTTAATCACATCTTGGGGGCTGGCATGTTCCGTGTGGTGGTCCCCCCACGTCCATCCTATCAGTGGGATTTGGGAGAGAAGTCAGAGGGGCTGTGCTCAGACCGTGGCTTGTTTGATTCCCCCAGAGGCGCCGATTCTTTGATCTTCTACTAGTGTAGCTCCTCTGATCTCTTATTCTGTGAAGTGTTTGTGTCTCTGTATGATGGATGTTTCACTGACCCAAGTAAATGGAAGAAAATTTTCTCCAGCCTTTAAATGTATTGCTTTCCTTGTTCTTTCAAACACACACACACACACACACACACACACGAAAATTTTCTCCAGCCTTTAAATGTATTGCTTTCCTTGTTCTTTCAAAACACACACACACGCACACACGGTAAGAACATTTCAGAGGCATTTGGCCTTTAAATGGAATCTGAAGCACTGACAGGTGGTTTCACTGGTGAGAATCCATCCTTGTTTCTTCTTGACTCTACTCCTGTCACACAAGAAGGGAGCAATCCGCCTCCTCTTCTTTTTTTTTTGAAACAAGTATCTGATTTCACTGAATTTTGCACTCTGGCTCTTATTGTCACTTTCCTTTTTTTCCATTGAAGGAGAAGAAAAACTCTCAACTGTGTACAGAGTAAATTAAATTATGAGGAAAATAGTCTGTGGAGTTAAACAAGGTGAACCGAGCCTTTGGCCCAGAATCTAAGCATTGCCCTGATGTAGTCAGTAGTCTAACCATGACTCGCAAACACATTAGTCACTTTGATACACTGTTGCTTTGACTCATTGCCCCAGGGCTGGTTGGTGGACTGAGTTGCTCAAGTCAGCTAGTAATTTTGACCAAATCAATGAATAATTATAGTTTTGTGCAGGCAACCAATATAGAATACTGATTCTGTTAGACCAAAGGAGATGTTATTGTGACATAATGATGTGAAAGATTTAACTCTAGCATTAGAGCAGTCCTTTACTTTGTTCTTACTTTAGGGCTTCAGTTCTCAGAAGGCATGATAGAAAAAATGGTGGCAACATTGCTTGTTTTGTTTTGGTTCGTTTTGGCCACATGGCATGTGGAATCCTAGTTCCCTGACCAGGGATCGAACCTGCACCCCTTGCATTGGAGGCTCGAAGTCTTAACCAGCTGGACCACCAGGGAAGTCCTGTGGCAACTTTTTATTCTCTCAATAATCAATATATGAACATATGAAAGATTCTCTGGTGCTAAAGTAAATACACACATTTTAAATGCATTTTAATAATAATAATAAGAAGGAGCATATCTTTATAAGCCCTCAGAACTAAATATGATCAGATTTAAAGCTTCAACTTTTCACAGAAAGATTTGTCACAGAAAGAACCTGGGCGTGAACAATTCATATGGCACAGCCAGAAGTTGGTGCTACTAATTCTTCTATCAGTTTATAAGAGAAATACTCGTTAGCAAGACCGGGTCTACCTGAAATGCAAATATTTACATTTGTTTGGTTCCTATTTGCTCATCCTCTTTTTCTTCACATTTAAGGCATCTTTCTCCAGAGTATGTTTATTACCAAATTGCTAATTGACAGTGTTTGTATGCTATATTTGTGGGTGTAAATTTTAAATGTTTTAGAAACAGAGTGTGTCTCTAAACATGTTTACTTAATTGAAAAAAATCTGTTCTTAATTTTACTTGAGTTGTCTCCTGGCTGCTTTACCTGTTAGGTTCTTTTTCCGTGAAAGCAGGGAGTATAATTTACTTGAAATTTAGGGCAGGTTTGCTGTGTGATTGATAATTGTGAAGCTCCTCTGGGGTCGTTACTCTGAAGAAGGCTCCAGTATTGCGTGGTAACGTCAGCCACTGTATATATCCTTGACCAAAAAAATGAAATAAACTCAGAAGGTGAAAGAGAGGACAGTAGTTTGGAAGGTTTGGGTGCTTTTTGAGTTTATTGTTGGGGAGCTGTGGAGAGGTATATGTGCATACCTGCTGGTTCCTTGCTGGCTCCCAGTTTCCACCTGCCTCTCCTGGTGTGAGGCTCACGTTGTGCTGAAAGCAGTTCTTCCAACTGAGGATACGTGTTCCTGTTTATACCGCCTGAGCCCAAATGCCTCCCGCTTGTTGGATGCTCAGCTATGTCTCCAACTTAATGAGGAAAGTAGGTTGATTTCTAATGAATGCCTTGCTAAAGGGGTGTTCAAGAGGAATTTTGAGTCTTTATATGTCTTGCTTTATATACTGACATTAGAGCTTAATCGACAGATAAGTTCTATTCCAGTAGTACAGAATCAGTTTATCAATTTTTTATAATCCTGCAGGGCATAGAATGGGAATGAATTATTATGTGTATATGTTAATAGTATATATAGCATTATTCTTGCCAAAAAAAAAGTGGCCAAATTCTTCTTTTGCTTCCATATCCCCTTCTCAACGTCTTTGATTTTAAGTGGTTAATTAGCTCTTGAGTGCAGGATGCTTTTCAGGGGAACGTGGGAACTCTGTCTACTTCTCTTCTTGGTCCCAGGTTTCTGCTAGAAGCGCCAACTCTAGGGAGAAACAGTGCCAAATGCAAAGTTTATCTGAAGCAAAACTCAATTTAAAACACTGTCTTCAATTTCTCTTCTCTTGCTTTTGCTTTCTCTTTCTTTCCCCTCTGTACACAAGATATGGATACACACATATTAATTGAGCAGAGAAGAGTTTTAATTAAAGAAGTATGGATATCCTGCTGCTGCTGATAAGTCCCTTCAGTCGTGTCCGACTCTGTGTGACTCCATAGACAGCAGCCCATCAGGCTCTGCCATCCCTAGGATTCTCCAGGCAAGAACACTGGAGTGGGTTGCCATTTCCTTCTCCGTTGCGTGAAAGTGAAAAATGAAAAGTGAAGTTGCTCAGTCACGGCCGACTCGTAACCACCCCATGGACTGCAGCCTACCAGGCTCCTCCATCCATGGGATTTTCTAGGTAAGAGTACTGGAGTGGCTTGCCATTGCCTTCTCTGTGGATATCCTGAAACCATTCAAATCTGTGCCAGTCACTCCAGAGGCAAGTGGAGATAAATTGAAGCAGAATATAGGAGAGTTGTGATCTACCCAGTGGAGGCTTATAGGTGAATCAGTGCCCTTCCTCCCCATGAAGACCGCCTCTCTGCAACTCTGTTTGGTGGGCTGGCAGCCATCCATTCACTATAAGCCACCCTCGTTGTGACAGAGGAACTGCTTAACATAAGTTGTTACCATTTTTACTTTTATTTCTAAAAGGGCATTGCAGTAAGACTGTACCCCCAAGCAGAAATTAGAGCCTTCATTGCCCTTTGTTAATTGCAAATGACACGTGGCTTTTCTGTTGTGGAGTCTGAAAAAACAGCAACTGATGATTAGCATTTACATCTTTGTGCAGAGCTAGACATTTATGTGAGCGCGTGTATAGACGTGTACCTCTCGGTCCATGAGAGGGAGAGAGAATAGGTACCTGTCACGGAGGTAAAGCAGGGCTTCACTCGGGTAACCAGTCTCTTACCAGGTTCTGTCTCAGCACTCCACAGAGTGATGCTTGTGGCAAAATGAGGCTTCAGAGCAGTGAGATCTGCTGTCAGTGAGTTGTTGTTATTGTTTAATGGCTAAGTCATGTCCAACTCTTTGTGATTCCCTGGACTGTAGCCTGCCGGGTGCCTCTGTCCATGGGATTTCCCAGGTGAGAATATTGAAGTGGATTGCCATTTTCTTCTCCAAGGGATCTTCCAGGTCCAGGAATTGAACCAGCATCTCCTGCATTGGCAGGTGGATTATTTACCGATGAGACCCCGTGGAAGCCATGCTGTCAAATGAGCATCATACTTTAAAAAGAGGAAGTTTAAGAAGCTTACTTATAGGTGTATAATAATCTTTGGTTTTCAGGGAAAATGATAGTTTGAAAGGTTTTGTACAAGTAGAAAAAAATGCTATAAAAAGGCCAAATAATTTAAAAAGTTGTTGTGAATGGTGGTGACACTGCTTCAGTATAACTATAGCAAATTGCAGTGCTGAAGGTTTTTTTGAATAAGAGAAATCTTGATAGTGAGCTATATTTACTTTGACTGATTTTATTTTTTCTTAGAAAGAGGTTCTCAAAAAGTATTGAAAACCTTATTTATGCTTCTCTAACATGTCATTTTCATCCATATTTATTCCATCGGCGTTAACAACTTACATACTATGAATCAAGTTCGTTTTCCTCTGTGTGTTTTCTGTTTAATACTTTTCAGACATTTTGTGGTCACTGTAATTGATTCAAATGGCATATTATATTAATGTCCTCTTTTATTGCTACTCATACCCACCAGGCTATATATAATCATTGTGTAGGCTTTTCCCTTTCCCAGAGAGATGGAGACTTCAAGTCCACTGTAATTGCTACACTTAAGCTGAACTTATGTACTTCCCTTTTTGTTTTCGATGTTCTTTTGCTTTTGTTAATTAAATATGTTTTCGCAAAGTAGTACATAATCATGGTACCAGATTCCAAAAGTAAAGAACGGTGCACAGTGAAAAGTAAGTCTTCCTGCTTCTGTCCCCAGCCACCCAAGTGCCCCTCTGCTGAGGAATCTGCCTCAGGGTCTTTATGTGTCTTCACAGAGATGGGCTATGCCTTTGTGAGCATTTAGAGCAACACATGCCTTTTTTTCTTACACAAATGGTGACATAGTACACCTGCTGCTTTGTATATATACTGGCAGCCTTTCCATATCAGTTTATTCAGAACTGCAAACTTTTTAAAAATTTTAAAGCAATTTTTAATTAAATGATATATGTTATAGGTATACAACATAGTGATTCACTGTTTTAAAGGTTACGTTCCATTTATAGTTGTTATAAAATACTGGCTATATTCCCCATGTTGCACAATATAGCCTTGTGGCTTATTTTATGGGTAACAGTTTGCAGCTCTTAGTCCTTTTCCCCGTATTGCCCCTGCCCCCTTCCGTCTCCTCACTGACAGCCACAAGTTTGTTCTCTGTATCTGTGAGTGTGCTTCTTTTTTGTTTTATTCACTAGTTTGATTCCATGTACAAGTGATATATTTAATACAGTATTAGGTTTTCTTTTCTTTTATTTTATTTTATTTATTTTATTTTTTTTTAGCATGTATCAGTATTTTGGTCTTTCTCTTTCCGACTTCACTGAGCATAATACCCTTCAAGTCCATCCATGTTGCTGCAAATGGCAAAATGTCATTCTTTTTAATGGCCGAGTAGTATTCCATTGTGTATAGATACCCATCTTCTTTAGCCATTCATCTCTTGATGGACTCTCAGGTTGCTTCCATTCTTGGGCCGTTTTTTTGATGTTGTGTTGTATGAGCTGCTGATATATTTTGAAAATTAACCCCTTTTCATATCATTTGCAAATGTTTTCTCTCATTCAGTAGGTTGTCTTTTCATTTTGTTGCTGGTTTTCTTTGCTCTGTGAAAGCTTTTAGCCTTTATTAGGCCCCATTTGTTTATTTTTGCTTGTATTTCCTTTGCTTTAGGAGCCAGCTCCAAAATAATAGTGCTATGATTTATGCCAAAGAGTGTTCTGCCTATGTTTTCCTCTAGGAGCTTTATGGTTTCTGGTCTTACACTTAGGTCTATAGTCCATTTTTAGTTTATTTTGTATATGGTGTTACAGAATGTTCTAATTTTGTTCTTTTGTGTGTAGCTGTCTGGTTTTCCCAGCACCACTTATTGAAGAGACTGTCCTTTCTTCACCATATATTCTTGCCTCCCTAATCACATATTAATTGACCGTAGTGCCTAGGTTTATTTCTGAACTTTCTATCTTGTTCCATTGATCAGTGTTTCTGGTTTTGTGCTGTTACACATACTGTTTTGATTCCTATAGTTTTGTGGTATAGTCTAAAGTCAAGGAGCGTGATTCCTCCAGCTCTGTTCTTTCTAAAGATTGTTTTGTCTATTCAGGGCCTTTTGTTTCCACAAAAAATTTAAGCTTATTTGTTATAGTTCTGTGAAAAATGCCACTGGTATTTTTGATAGATATTGCATTGAATCTGTAGATTGTCTTGAGTAATATGGTCATTTAAATTATTCATTTAATATATTAATTACTTATAATTATATTAATTCTTCCAATCCAAGAACGCCTTTCCATATCTTAGTGTGGTCAGTTTCTTTTATCAGCGCCTTATAGTTTTTTGGGTATTGGTCTTATATCTCCTTGCTGCTGCTGCTGCTGCTAAGTCGCTTCAGTCGTGTCCAACTCTGTGCGACCCCAGAGACGGCAGCCTACCAGTCTCCCCCGTCCCTGGGATTCTCCAGGCAAGAACACTGGAGTGGGTTGCCATTTCCTTCTCCAATGTGTGAAAGTGAAAAGTGAAAGTGAAGTCGCTCAGTCGTGTCCGACTCTTAGCGACCCCTCCTTAGGTAGGTTTATTCTTGGTTTGCCAACAAAGGTTCGCCTAGTCAAGGCTATGGTCTTTCCTGTGGTCACGTATGGATGTGAGAGCTGGACTGTGAAGAAGGCTGAGCGCCGAAGAATTGATGCTTTTGAACTGTGGTGTTGGAGAAGACTCTTGAGAGTCCCTTGAACTGCAAGGAGATCCAACCAGTCCATTCTGAAGGAGATCAACCCTGGGATTTCTTTGGAAGGAATGATGCTAAAGCTCAAACTCCAGTATTTTGGCCACCTGATGCGAAGAGTTGACTCATTGGAGAAGACTCTGATGCTGGGAGGGATTGGGGGCAGGAGGAGAGGGGGATGACAGAGGATGAGATGGCTGGATGGCATCAGTGACTCGATGTATGTGAGTCTGAGTAACCTCTGGGAGTTGGTGATGGACAGGGAGGCCTGGCGTGCTGCGATTCATGGGGTCGCAAAGAGTCGGACACGACTGAGCAACTGATCTGATCTGATCTGATTCTTAGTTTATTCTTTTTGACACAATGGTAAAAGAGATTGTTCTTAACTTTTCTCTTTTTATATTTCATAAATGCAACAGATATCTGTATATTAATTTGTATTCTGCAGCTTTACCAGATGAGCTTTAATGGTTTTCTGGTGGCATCTTTAGAATTTTCTGTGTGTAGTATCATATCATATGAAACAATGACACTTTTCCTTCTTCCTTTCCAATTTGAATTTCTTTTATTTCTTGTCTGATTGTTGTGGCTCAGATTGCCAAAACTATATTAAATAAAACTGGTGAGATTGGGCCACTTTGTCATATTCCTGATTTAGAGAAAATACTTTCAGTTTTTCAACATTGAGTATGGTATATTACCTGAAGGTTTGTCATGTATGACCTTTCTTATGCTGAAGAATGTTCCCTCTATGCCCACTTTCTGGAGAGTTGTTCTTTTTTTTAAACATAAATGGATTTTAAATTTTGTTGAAAGCTTTTTCTGCATCTATTGATATGATGATATGGTTTTTATTCTTTACTTCATTAATATGGTGTATCCCATTGATTGATTTGCAGGTACTGAAAAAAATCATTGTCTCCCGGGGATGAATCCCACTTAATCATTGTTATGCTCCTCTTAATGAATTGTTGAACTCAGTTTGCTAATATTTTGCTGAGGATTTTTGCACTTGTGTTCATTAATGATATTAACCTATAATTTGTGTGTGTGTGATATCTTTGTCTGTTTTTGGTATGAGGGTGTTCTCATAGAAAAAGTTTGAAAGTGTTCCTCTGCAATTTTTCGGCAGAGTTTCAAAAGCATATGTGTTATCTCTGAATGTTTGGTAGAATTCACATGTGAAGCACCTGGTCCTGGATTTTTGTTTGTTGGGGTTGTTACTTATTCAGTTTCATTACTGGATATCAGTTTGTTCATATTTTTCTTTCTTCCTTGTTCAGTCTTGGGAGATGGTACCTTTATAAGAATTTGTTCATGTCTTCTAGGTTATCTATTTCATTGGCTTACAGTTGTTTGTAGTATTCTCTTATGGTCCTTTATATTTCTGTGGTGTTGGCTGTAACTTCATCTTTTTCACTTCTGATTTTATTCACTTGGGCCCTCGCCCTTTTTTTCTTCATGAGTCTGGCTAAAGGTTTATTAATTTCTTCATGAGTCTGGCTAAAGGTTTATTAATTTTGTTTATCTTTTCAAAGAACCAGCTTTTAACTTCACGAATCTTTTATACGTTGGTCTTTATTTCGCTTATTTCACCTCTGATCTTTATGCTTTCTTTCCCTTTACTAACTTTGGAATTCTTTTGTTCTTTTTTTATCAAGTCCAGTTAAGTGTAAGTTTAGGTTGTTTATTTGAGATTTTTCTTGTTTCCTTAGGTGAAGTTGCATCACTGTAAACTTCCCTCTTAGAATTCTTTTGTTGCATCCCAAAGGTTTTGGATTGTAATGTTTTCATTTTATTGAAGTGAAATGCCTCTAGATATTTTTTTTATTTCTTCTTTGATTTTTTCATTGATTTATTGGTTGTTTAGTAGCATGCTGTTTAGCTGACACATGTTTGTGGTTTTTGCAGTATTTTTTTTTGTAGTTTATTTCTAGCCTTGTTGTTGGAAGAGATGCTTAATATGATTTCAGTTTTCTTAAATTTATTGAGACTGTTTTGTTCCTAATATGTGATGGATCCTGGAGAGTTTTTCATGTAGTTGAAAAGAATGTGTATTCTGCTGCTTTTGGGTGAAATACCTCTATTTATCAGTTAATGTGCCCTTTGAGGTCAGAGTTTCCTTACTGATTTTCTGTCTGGATGATCTGTCCATTGATGTAAGGGGGCTTTAAGTCAAGTCTTCTACTATTATTATGTTACCGTCAGGTTCCCCTTTTATGTCTATTCTTTGCCTTATATATTGAGGTTGGTTGTGTGTATATTTAGTTTTTATATCTTCCTCTTGGGTTGCCCCCGAACATTATGCAGTGTTTTTCTTTGTCTCTTGTTACAGTCTTTATTTTAAAGTCTATTTTGTCTAAGTATTGCTACTCTGGCTTTCTTTTGAGTTCCATTTGTATGAAATAGTTTTCTATCCTCTCACTTTCAGTCTGTGTTTTTAGATGTAGTGAGTCTCTTGTAGGCAGCATATATATGTGTCTTGTTTTGCTTTATCCTTTCGGCCACTCTCTCTGTTTTGAATGGAGCATGTAGTTCATTTACATTTATGGTGCTTATCGATGTGTCTTCTTATTGCCATTTTGTTAATTGTTTTGGTGTTGTTTTGCGTATCTCCCCCCGCCCTTCTTTTTTTGTTCTCTTCTCTTGTGATTTGATGACTCTCATTAGTGTTACGTTGGATTCCATTTTCTTTTTTGAGTGTATATCTATTATAGATCTCTGGTTTGTTGTTGCCATGTGTTTTTTATATAGAAATCTCTCTATATACATGATAGCTTTAAATTGCAATTAAATTAAAATCACAATTTCAATTGCATTAAAAAAAAACCTGCATTTGTATTCCCTTCCCCTTGTGATTACTGTTTTCAATACCATGCTTTACAGCTGTTTTGAGTGTCTCTTCACTGCCGAGTGTGGTCATAGATTGTTTTGCTACTTTTGTCCCTTTACGTGTCTGCTGGCTTTGTATGTGGGTGATTACCTACCTTTACTGTATGTTTGCCTTTACTGATGAGCTTTTTCATTTCATAATTTTACTCTTTCTAGTTGTAGCCTGCTTCTTTTTTTTTTTTTTTTTTTTTTTTGCCTAGAGAAGTTTCTTTAGCATTTGTTGTAAAAGTTTTTTGGTGGTGCTGAACTGTTAGCTTTTGCTTGTCTCTAAAGCTTGATTTTTCCATCAAATCTGAATGAAAGCCTTGCTGGGTAGAGTATTCTTGGTTGTAGACTTTTTCCTTTAAATGTGTCATCCCTTCTGGCCTGTAGAGTTTCTACTGAAAAATCAACTATAGCTATAAGAGTTCCCTTATATGTTACTTTTTGCTTTTTACTTTGCTGCTTTTACTGTTCTTTTATCTTTGCTTTTATCTTTTTCTCATTTTAATTACTGTGTGTCTTGATGTGTTACTCTTTGGCTAATCCTGTGTGGGACTCTCTGTGCTTCTTAGATTTAGGTGACTACTTCCTTTCCAGTGTTATGGAAATTTTAAGTTATTATGTCTTCACATATGTTCTCAACCCTTTTCTCTTCTCCTTCTGGAACCCCTATAATATTATTTCACTTGACCTTACCCCAGAGATCTTTTATACTGTGCTCATTTCTTTTAATTCTTTTCTCTCTCTTTTTTTTATGTTCAGCAGCAGTGATTTCCACTACTCTGTCTTCCAACTCACTGATCTATTCCTTTGTATCATTTATTCTGCTGTTGAATCCTTCTAGTATATTTTTTCATTTCAGTTATTTTATTTTTCATCTCTGTTTGGTTTCTCTTTATATTTTCTAACTCTGTTAAAAACTTCTAGTTTCTCATTCTTTGCATCCATTCTTCTCCTGCGTCGTTTGACCATCTTCATGACCATTTCCCTGAACTATTTCTATGGCAGATTGCCTGTTCAGATCTACTTAGTTCTTCTTCTGGGGTTTTATTTAGCTTCTTCATTTGGAACATACTTCTCTGCCACCTTACTTTGTCTAAGTTACTATTTGTATCTTTATGTTTGTGGTGGGTTAGGTACATTTTTCAGCCTTGGAGAAGTGGCCCTCTCTAGGGGACATTCTGTGTGTCCCAGCAGTGCATGCCCCAAGCTCTGTGCTCTAGGGGTTCCCCGTCGTGAGAGCTGCATGGGATCTTTCTCTCGGGGCAGGTTGATTGTGTGGGCAGTCTGCTATGCTTGCTTGACTCCTGGCGCAGTTGGCTGCCAAGCCCTGCCTTTTGTGGAGGCTGTTGACCATAGCTGGTAGGACTCGGTTAAGACGCAACTTCCGCAGAATCCCAGGGTGCCCCAGGGCTAGTGCTGGCCCCACGAAGGGGTGGACTCAGGGCTTGGAAGACTTCAGGTCTGTTTCCTCCCCACTGTTGGGTGATGCCAGGTCCTGGGGTTATAGCTGGATTTCTGGCAGGCAGAGCCGGGTCCTAGAGTCTAGCAGCAATGCCTGGGCATCCCAGAGCTGGTGTCAGGTTGCTGGTGATGAGGGAATGGTTCCTGACATCATTGGTGCAGGGCCCGGGTGTCTCAAAGCTTTTGTTGGCCTGCTGGTGGGCAGAAGCAGGACTCAGATGGTCCCAGAGTGCATGGCCTGCAGTGGGCTGTCGGGGACTGCAGGCTGTAGGTCTGTGGTTTCTTAAAGTCTGCTGTGTGCCCCCTGGTATGTGGAATTGAGTCTTCTCCCTTTAGTGGACAGGGCTGTTTCTAGAGCCATGTCTAGAAGGGGCTGTGGGCTTAGGAAGTCTTTAGGCAGTCTGCTGATGGCTGGGGCTGTATCTGCCCAGTTAGTCACTTGGCCTGAGGCCTCTCTCCCAGCACTTGCACCTATAGGCTGTTGAGTGGTGCCAGGTCTTGGCACTAAAAAGCTAAAGGAAGGACACCACACTGATGCCCATCCATGTGGTAGAAGGGGCTCCCAAGAGTGACTGTCACCAATGTCAATGCCCCTGGGTGAGCTGCAGTCTCCCCTTGGCACTCTTGGGAGACCTTTCAACACTAGTACATAGGTCTGGCTCTGCCTCTTATCAAATTACTGCTTTACTCTGGGTCCCAGTGCCTGTGAGATTGTGTCCTCCCTTTTCAAGTGAAATGTCTATTTCCACTAGTCCTTTGGGACTCCTGAAGTTAAGCCCTGCTGGCCTTCAAAGCCGAATGCTCGGAGAGCCGGGTTCCTGGTACAGGACTCCTGGGCAGGGGAGCCCAGCATGTGGGCCTGTGACTCACTCATGTGGTGGAACTTCTGTAATACAGTTATTCTCCAGTTTGTGTGTGGCCCTCACTGACTGATTGTATCATGAGTTTGCCTCTTCTGCCCATCTTGCTGTGGTTCCTTCTTTATGTCTTTGATGGTGAAACATCTTTTCTGCTTGGTTTAGGTCTTTTTCATCAATGGTTGTTCTGCAAATAGTTGTGATTTTGGTGTGCTGGGAGAGCAGGTGAGCTCAGGGTCCTTCTATTCCACCATCTTGGCCGGTCTGCATCCTTTTAAAAATTGTGATGTAGTATTTCATTATATTTATTTATATAACCTGACTGTTGCTGATGGGTATTTGGGGTCTTTCCAGTTGTCTACTGTCTAAGCAGTGCCTCAAAGGGTATCTCTGTAGTTTGAAAGGTACTAATGGTTAGACCCCAGGATATCTGTGTGACCTGATTAGACCAGTACCTTTACTTCTCCATGCCCATTTCTGTATCTTGTATAAGAGGAAAGTGTAGTTCACAGGATTGCTGAGAAGATTTAATGAGCTAATGGTATAATGTCTTCAGAATAGTGCCTGGCACAGTAAGTGTCAACTCTTTGCTGTTATTCAATATGTCATTTTGTAATGTGGAAGTATATTTATAGGATGTAAATGTACTTAAAAAAATTTTTTTAAACCACTTTAAAGATGCATTCATGGTAAAACTATGAAGAGTCCCCAAACAGAGGCTAATAGCCAACTCAGATTCTAAAGTTACTACTGAAGAGACAATCATGGAACTTTTGTGACTTCAGTGATACAAGAAATTCCATTTCAGCAGTTTAGGGGTTGTTCTAGCCTGTGAGTAACTGTGATCTTGTGTAATAGTCAGGGCAAGACTCTGTGTGTTAAAAATTTCATGGCTGGTTAGATACTTAAACTCCGACTCAAAACACTGCAAGGTGTGGTGTCTGAGATACAAGGTGATTAGCATTTATTCTAATGTTAGAATAGAATAGAAGTGATTTTGCTGTTCAAATTCAGTTTTAAAGGCTGTTGCTAAATTGCTCTTTGCAGGTAGAACAGCAGTATAATTTCTCACCTGAGGTGTATGAGATGGACCCATTTTTACTTTTCCTAAGTCCCCTCTTGAAATATGTAAATCTGGACATTGATAATATATGACTGAGGCCCACGTGGTTGTTACTGAGCAAGAACTTTCAAGTTAAATTTTTTTGCCTCTGAAATTTTTCGGTGATCCTAAATCTTGGTTTTTATTTATTAGTATGAAATCTTGATGATAAACTGATCATAGCAATCATATATATGTGAGTGGTTAACTACTTTAAACCATAGATTTTTATTATGAACTTCTAGAATCTTTTGCCTACTCTTGGATGAAAAAATAGTCTTTTAAATTTTGGTTCAGCAGTGATACCATTTGTTCAGTTCAGTTCAGTAGCTCAGTCGTGTCTGACTCTTTGCGACCCCATGAATCGCAGCACGCCAGGCCTCCCTGTCCATCACCAACTCCTGGAGTTCACTCAGACTCACATCCATAGAGTCAGTGATGCCATCCAACCATCTCATCCTCTGTCGTCCCCTTCTCCTCCTGCCCCCAATCCCTCCCAGCATCAGAGTCTTCTCCAGTGAGTCAACTCTTTGCATGAGGTGGCCAAAGTACTGGAGTTTGAGCTTTAGCATCATTCCTTCCAAAGAAATCCCAGGGCTGATCTCCTTCAGAATGAACTGGTTGGATCTCCTTGCAGTCCAAGGGACTCTCAAGAGTCTTCTCCAACACCACAGTTCAAAAGCATCAATTCTTTGGCACTCAGCTTTCTTCACAGTCCAACTCTCACATCCATACATGACCACAGGAAAAACCATAGCCTTGACTAGACGGACCTTTGTTGGCAAAGTGATGTCTCTGCTTTTGAATATGCTATCTAGGTTGGTCATAACTTTCCTTCCAAGGCGTAAGCGTCTTTTAATTTCATGGCTGTAGTCACCATCTGCAGTGATTTTGGAGCCCAGAAAAATAAAGTCTGACACTGTTTCCACTGTTTCCATCTATTTCCCATGAAGTGATGGGACCGGATGCCATGATCTTCGTTTTCTGAATGTTGAGCTTTAAGCCCACTTTTTCACTCTCCACTTTCACTTTCATCAAGAGGCTTTTTAGTTCCTCTTCACTTTCTGCCATTTGTTAGTTTATTATATTTGTATGTAAGGAAGGCTTTAATTAATTTTATGATCACAAAAAGTTAAGAAATGGGGAATTATTAGGTTACCATAGAAATGCTATGCACAGACGCTCAGTTGTGTCTGACTGTTTGTGACCCCATAGACTGTAGCCCACCAGCCTCCTCTGTCCATGGGATTTTTGGGGCAAAAATACTGGAGTGGGTTGCCATTTCCTCCTCCAGGGTATAAGTGCTCTAAGTGCTAACATTATTCCACCTGTGAAGTCAGGATAGCTGTATTGGATATTTCAAGTCCCGCTGACTTATTCCACTTCTATGATGTTTACGTGCACAGAAGGCACCCAGACTCTTCACGGCCCATTTCGTAGACTGGTGAAGAAAGGTCCTTTGTCCTCATTGGCATAGGACCATGTTCTTTGAACCTGTTGCTAATATTAGAAAGATGCTAATTTGTGCCTCTGACACCACACCTTGCAGTGCTTTGGAGTTGGGGTGTAAATATCTAACCAGCCATGAAATTTGTGAGGCTCTGGGACTTGCCCTGACTGTTACTCAAGATCATAGTTACTCACAGGCTGGAACAACCCCTAAGCTGCCGAAATGGAACTTTTTGTATTTCCAAAGTCACAAAAGTTCCATGACTGTCTCTTCAGTAATACTTTTAGAATTTGAACTGGCTGTTAGCCTCTGTTTTGGGACTCTATATGAATGCAATTTAAAATGGCTTATAAACGTTTTTGAAGGCGGGCAATTCATGGACCCTTTTTAGAACTGGCTGAAAACTGTAGCCACCTCTCTCCAGGGAAATATGCCCACAATCTGTGAGATTTGTGAATATATATGGAATTTTATTGTTAGTACACTTATTGCACACAGTAAATCTTAAACTACAAATGGATGAAGGACATTTTTGAAAAGGGGATTTTTTTTCTCCTGTTGCTGTTCCAAAAGGTAATAAGCACATCAGCTTAATTACGCTGCAGGTTGCATATTTGAAATTTTTCGCATAAAGGCATTTGAAAGACTGCTGGTACGGAACTAATTCTGATTGATAGAGCTGCAAAGACAGGTATTAAACTAAGCAGCATAACTTCCCAAAGGTACCTCCTTTTCCAGGGAAAATGACCAAGACATGTCGGTCAAAAACTTAAGGTTTTTTTTTTTTTTCCAGGTGAATTTCTTGAGAAGAACTTCATTAGTATGAGAGAGTTCTTAGAAATTCAGAGCATCTACCTCAGATCCCTGCTTTAAAATACTTCCCTGTGGAATTTGTCAGATAGATTTATCTCTGAATTTACCTTAGCTAAATTTTAGAGTTTTACAGCAAATATTGTAACTGAGTTACCCCTTTTAATAGGTTGCAGCAAAATAGTTATGTGACTGGATGGTGCACACTACCAAAATTATAGTGATTGATTGGGTTGTTGGGGAGACTTTGCCCAGGAATGGTCTGGTTTTCACATTCTGACAAATCATTCCACATGTGGAAGAGACTTTCCTGTTCAATCACCAATGAGCTGATGTCTCAACATTTGCTATAATTTTCAGAAGCTATAATTTTTACTGTCCAAATCTTTGCCACTAGGGGTTTAGTTTCTTAAGCAACCTTAAAAATTAAGTCTCATAACAAATTTTTGGTCTGTTTTAGATAATAACTTTGATTTTTCTTCTTCATTCTTTCTACTTATCAGTCACTTGCATGGTGCTTGGGTTTGACCTAGTTGGCTGGCAACTTGTTCTAGTGAAATTAAGATGTAAAACATGGTGAAATTATTTCCTGGCATTATTAACAGTTTTCTGAAATCTGGTTACTATTTTGAGGCATACATTTATCAAAGCCTGAAACCATTTGAAATGCACGCATTGCAAGTGTTTTCTCTGTTTTCACCCTATGTGTTAACAGGTTACCTACAACTTAGGGGAACAAAACAATGTGTGCTTTGCTGAAATGATGGATAGCGAACTGGAGGAGCCAACAAGTTGAGGGCGTCTCAGGGCAAGGTCCAGGAGTCAGGGGCTATTGGATGCTGGCTTTATTTTCCACAGCCCCACATTCCCATGCGATACAGCAGCAAGAGAGAAAAGGAAACTGGGTCAGAGATTAGAGCGCAGGGAGGATGTCCTCTTAATAGATTTTTATAAGGCTCTACGGAGAGGTTGTCTGAGGCAGTTTGACCCAAAATGAATCCTCCGCCATCGCTATTAGTTATAATTGAGGGCACACAGCTCCCCTCTCTTCAGGCTTTCCCAATATTTGAGGAGTCTTCACCCTTAGATGGAATTTTATTTGATTAGCACATTTATATTAATAGACTATGTATTTAATAGCAGCCAATTCAGAGCCTTCTAAAGTACATTCTAAAACAATGAGTTTTTTTTTTTTCTACTGGCAGTGGCTCAGGAAAAAACCCAACCAACCAACTATAGGTTATATTTTGAGATGGTTGATTTCTGTGCTCTGGATTCCTTAAGTGAAATATGCTTTACTCATAAAAAAAAGATTACAGATAGAATCCCATTCACAACTGGAATTCTTACAGAGATTTTTGTACCATGGCTGTCATCCTCTTTTAATAATTATCTGATTGCGTACTGCACTCAGTCATGTCTGACTCTGTACAACCTCAAGGACTGTAGCCTACCAGGCTCCTCTGTCCATGGGATTTCCCAGGCAAGAATACTGGAGTGGGTTGCCATTTCCTTCTCCAGATTATCTGATTACTCCTCCACAATTAGTATAATGGTTGCAATAAAGGATCGAAAATAATGACTTTTGAGCCGAGAGAGACCTGAGAAATAATCATTTAATCCTAATTACTCCCTCAAGCAAGGTTTCAAACCAGGAGCCTCCTGCTGTCTTAGAAGCCATCTCCCAGTCAAAGCTTAAGTCTCTGAGTTAAGGGACCTTATGTTTTCTGCCTTCCATGCTTGGAGAACTGAGCTAAAAACTCTTAGCACTGATACTTTTTTGCCCGCTTTAAATCCACCTAAACTCTGATCATCTCCAGAAATCAGCCAGAGTTATATCAAGAGGGAAGGAGAAGGGAAGATGGAAAGGGAACCTGCCATGTTTGTCCATCAAGTTCAAGATTTGATGACTTGCTGTGAAAAGAGCGTGGCGTGCTGCAGTCCATGGGGTCGCAAAGAGTCAGACGTGACTGAGCGACTGAACTGGACTGTGAAGAGTCGGCCTTGCTTCTCTTATCTCTAGGTCTCTCCTACCTGTGCTCTTGATCTCACCTTTCTCCTGATCCTCTTGCTCCATCAGAATCTTTTTGTGTGTGTGGGCGGTGGGAGGAGGGGTGGTCGGGTGGTGAGTATCTTCAAATTCTCCATGATAGTTGATTCCTTCTCGTTAGATCTGCAAACAGGATCAGTTTTCCCTTAACAAAAATGTTCCCTAGGCTATGTCTCTCCTTAAGGTCACCATCCATTTCTTTCTCTTTAGGATTTTAAAAAATAATCTGTTATTAGAAGATAGTATATTTAAATAGTGTATGATATCACTTATATGCAGTTTAAAAGCAATATGAATGACTGCTCATGCAAAATAGAAACAAACAGATTTAGGGGCTTCACTGGCGGCTCACTGATGAAGAAATTGCCTGCCAAGGCAGGAGATGTAGGTTCAATCCTTGGGTCAGGATGATCCTCTGGAGGAGGAAATGGCAACCCACTCTAGTATTCTTGCCGAGAGAATCGCATGGACAGGGGAGCCTGGCAGGCTACAGTCCAAGGGGTCACAAAGAGGCGAATACAACTTAGCAACTACACAGATACTTAAATATGGAGAAGGATATTTAAATATGTTAAACTGAAGGATGGTATGAGCTCAGTTAAGTTCAGTTGCTCAGTCGTGTCCCACTCTTTGTGACCCCATGGCCTGCAGCACACCAGGGTTCCCTGTCCATCACCAACTCTCAGAGCTTGCTCAAACTCATGTCCATCGAGTCGGTGATGCCATCCAACCATCTCATCCTATGTCATCCCCCTCTCCTCCCACCTTCAATCTTTCCCGGCACCAGGGTCTTTTCCAATGAGTCAGTTCTTCGCATCAGGTGGCCAAAGTATCAGAGCTTCAGCTTCAGCATCAGTCCTTCCAATAAATATTTAGAACTGATTTCCTTTAGGATTGACTGGTTGGATCTCCTTGCAGTCCAAGGGACTCTCAAAAGTCTTCTTCAACACCACAGTGCAAAAGCATCAATTCTTCAGTGCTCAGCTTTCTTCATAGTCCAACTCTAACATCCATACATGACTACTGGAAAAACCATATCTTTGACTAGATGGATCTTTGTTGGCAAAGTAATGTCCCTGCTTTTTAACATGCTGTCTAGGTTGATCATAGCTTTTCTTCCAAGGAGCAAGTGTCTTTTAATTCCATGGCTGCAGTCACCATTTGCAGTGATTTTGGAGCCCCCCAAAATAAAGTCTTTCACTGTTTCCACTATTAACCCATCTATTTGCCATGAAGTGATGGGACTGGATGCCATGATCTTAGTTTTCTGAATATTGCCTCTTGATGAAAGTGAAAGTGGAGAGTGAAAAAGTTGGCTTAAAGCTCAACATTCAGAAAATGAAGATCATGGCATCTGGTCCCATCACTTCGTGGGAAATAGATGGGGAAACAGTGGAAACAGTGTCAGACTTTATATTTTGGGGCTTCAAAATCACTGCAGATGGTGACTGCAGCCATGAAATTAAGACACTTACTCCTTGGAAGAAAAGTTATGACCAACCTAGATAGCATATTCAAAAGCAGAGAATTACTTTGCCAACAAAGGTCTGTCTAGTCAAGGCTATGGTCTTTCCAGTGGTCATGTATGGATGTGAGAGTTGGACTGTGAAGAAGGCTGAGTGCCAAAGAATTGATGCTTTTGAACTGTGGTGTTGGAGAAGACTCTTGAGAGTCCCTTGGACTGCAAGGAGATCCAACCAGTCCATTCTGAAGGAGATCAGCCCTGGGATTTCTTTGGAAGGAATGATGCTAAAGCTCAAACTCCAGTACTTTGGCCACCTCATGCAAAGAGTTGACTCATTGGAAAAGTCTCTGATGCTGGGAGGGACTCGGGGCAGGAGGAGAAGGGGACGACAGAGGATGAGATGTCTGGGTGGCATCACTGACTCAATGGATGTGAGTCTGAGTGAACTCCAGGAGTTGGTGATGGACAGGGAGGCCTGGCATGTTGCAGTTCATGGGGTCGCAAAGAGTCTGACACGACTGAGCGACTGAGCTGAACTGAACTGAATGGGACTGGATGCCATGATCTTAGTTTTCTGAATGTTGAGCTTTAAGCCAACTTTTTCACTCTCCTCTTTCACTTTCATCAAGGAGGCTCTTTAGTTCTTTGCTTTCTGCCATAAGGGTGGTGTCATCTGAGTATCTGAGGTTATTGATATTTCTCCTGACAATCTTGATTTCAGCCCAGCATTTTGCATGATATATTCTGCATATAAGTTAAATAAGCAGAGTGACAATATACAGCCTTAATGTACCCCTTTCCCTTTGGAACCAGTCTGTTGTTCCATGCCCAGTTCTAACTGTTGCTTCTTGACCTGCATACTGATTCTCAGGAGGCAGGTAAGGTAGTCCGGTATTCTCATCTCTTTCAGAATTTTCCACAATTTGTTGTGACCCACAAAGTCAAAGGCTTTGGCATAGTCAATAAAACAAAAGTAGTTGTTTTTTTGGAACTCTATTGCTTTTTTGATGACAATATGAGATAATGTTTTATTAAATACCAAAATGTGTACATTGTAAGTTTAGCCTGATAGTGAAAGATATTAAAATATAGTCACTGGTAGTTCAGGGAAAAAATGTGATTTTGACACATTTATAGCTCTCTTAAGTATTGTAGTGTTTGAGAGAGACTGAAATTAGAGGTCTGTTTGGGAGTGACATTGAAGGAATTTTTACATTGGAAAGAAGTATGATCTATATGACTAGAATTAGGCTTTTATGATTATGTGATACATTTTATAATTCTGTGATATGGAAACTTTTTTTTACTTTTTTCAAAATCAAGAATATGTACTTTCAAAAAAGGGCAAATAAAGACACAGGTAATTCTTATATAAGTTATTCTGTCTTCAACAACATTTAATAGAATTTTCCCCTCATTTTTATGGAAAATATTTCTGTATATAATATTAATGATATATATATAAATGTGACTACTCAGTAGTGTCTTTGGAAATAATATAGTCAGTTCCGCCTTTGCAGTATAGAAACTGTGTTGATATCTCAGCATACATACAGACAGACAGACAGGCAGACATGTATTTTAATAGCTCATTTCTCCACTCCAAGACCAAAAACCTCAACTACCATACCACAATACCACTTGCAACCACTATGGGAAAAAGAGTCATTTGGGTATTTTTTATTGGTGGTGGTTTGTCTGAGCAATGGGAAAACATCAGTCCTTTAAGAGCTGAATAACTTCTAGAGCTTTTTCTTGGGCCTGAAATTCGAGTTGATGTACACGTTTGCATTTATGGGGAGAACGGGTAGCATGTGGGCCAGGAGCAGTGAGCCTGGCTCTGAGCTTGGCTCTGCCCGGTCCCAGCTCCAGACGCCTGAGGCTGAAGAGAGCAGAGGGCCAGCGGGGGTGACACGCAGTGGTGGCACGTGACATGTATGCATGATCTAACACCTGTCGCCTTTCCTGTCTGCCCACAGCCTTTTGCTTACTTTTGTCCTGTCTTCACTTGGGATTTTTAGCTGTTATCTGAGAGTTAAAGAAAAAGCTTGAAATTGGAAAAAGGACAGGCTGATAACGGGAAAATGCAGAGATAGGTTGAAAACCAGGATGCTTGAGGACATGTGTCCTTACACATCACTCACAAATATGGAACTGTTGCTTTCAGTTCTGCACTGTCCTGGGGCCACGCCAGCGCTTCGCCACTCTGGCCTGGGAATGAGAGAGTGTGGCAGGAACCAGCCGGCCTCTCGGTGCTGGGGTGGTGTTTTCATTTGGGAGGGTCTCCTGATACAGCCTTTCCTTCCCAAACACGACTTTCTGGACCTGCCTCCCCGTCTCCTTCTCTCCCAAGTTCTCTCGATGTTGTGGTTTCTATGCTAAGTCACTTCAGTCGTGTCCGACTCTGTGCGACCCCATAGACAGCAGCCCACCAGGCTTCCCTGTCCCTGGGATTCTCCAGGCAAGAACACTGGAGTGGGTTGCCATTTCCTTCTCCAATGCATGAAAGTGAAAAGAGAAAGTGAAGTCGCTCAGTAATGTCCGACTCTCAGCAACCCCATGGACTGCAGCCAACCAGGCTCCTCCGTCCGTGGGATTTTCCAGGCAAGAGTGCTGGAGTGGGGTGCCATTGCCTTCTCCGTGGTTTCTATAATCACCGCATATTGATATTTTCCAAGCATCTGCCTCAAGAGTATGATTGGATAAGCATCAACCAAGTGAAATGTGTTTTTGTCGGAGAAGATACAGTTTCCTTAAGGGACTAGGGTCAGAGATTATAAGCGTTACAAAGGAGAATATAGTTTCTAGAAAGACCACTGGCCTGGGAGTCAAGAGGCATTTCTATCTCTGTCAGAGCAAACCTGCAGGACTTCCCTGCTGGTCCAGGGGCTGAGACCCTGTGCTCCCAGTGCCGGGGCCCCAGATTCGATCCATGGTCAGGGAGGTAGATCCCATATGCTGCATCTAAGACTTGGCACAAATAAATAAATACTTAAAAAAAAAAGAAGAAGAAGAAGAAGCAGTTGTAATAGTCTTATTAGAGATCAGGGATGTTTGGGCTAAGGTGGTAGCAGTGGAGATGAAGAAATATTTTTTTAAAAAGACCTAACTAGTAAGATTGTGGCCGTGGCTATGATATTTGTCCTGTCTGTACTATGGCTTCACTGTCTGAAAAAACAGCATGTGAAATTCCTTTGAGAACTAACATAAAGCATCTTAGAAAGCACATTTCTATTTTTGGTTTAGAGGCAGTTGGCATGATTTATGTTCCCTTAATGCCTTTGAAGAAGAATCTGAGAATCCTGGAGCTGGAGGGCATCTGAGAGAGTCTTCAACTTTTTCAGCCTCTGGAATAAACCCAGGCACTCTGGTTTTCCCTGTTGTTATCATCTAAATAAGAGACCTCGACATTTTCAAAGAGATACAGTGTTTAGGACAACAAGGAAGTTGAATCAGAATTTCTTTTCTCTCTTATCACTTGAAACAAGGTTGCACCCTGAGATGTTGTCTAGAAGGGCTAGCCTGCTAATCAGAGTGAGGCGGGAGGATCATAGGGAGTGTGCGTGCATGTGTGTGTGTGAGTTTGAACACGTACCTAGGTGTGTGTGGATGGCTACTCCTGACTTTGGGCCCATTGAAATATGCCTCTCAGTGGCCGTGAGCCATGGTTGTCATTGGACAGTGTCTCATTGAAAGCACATTTGTTTTATTATGAATTCACCAATTTACAGAATAAAACATAGTCACGGAAGATAGAATTTGACTGTTCCTTTCAGGTATATCAGGCATACAGTCCTCCTTCCAACAATCTCCCTCTTTCTACATACGTATTCCTCTGACATTCTCTGTAAAAAGCATTTCTTTCCTCAGATAACTAATTCTTACCGGTTTTCTATTCTTATGTACTAAAATGTATTTTAAAGCTGTTTTAATGTTGGCTGGTGTGTCTTCTGCACCCCCTAGCAGAAACATTGCGTTAACAAAACATTCATTTGGTTCCATGAGAGCTTGTGGAGAAACCTGGATGAACATTTTGATCAACCCAGTACTTGTTTTGCATATTCCTTGAACTGTCTTCCAGCGTTTCGCTCTACTTTCCACAAAGAACTTGACCCATAAGTCTAACCTGAATCATCGCCTTAAGTCCACCTCTCATACTTCATTGTTTATAGGAGGAATAGTTGATCAGTTTGATCAGTGTTCTTCTTGTAGTACCTTTCATATTACTCAGGTAAAAACAGTGTCTTGGGACTTCACTGGCGGTCCAGTGGCAAATACTCTGAGCTCCCAATGCAAGGGAACTGGGTTCCATCCCTGGTCAGGGGACTAGATCTCGCATGCTGCAATTAAGAGTTTGCATGCCACAACTAAAAATCCCACATGCCATAACTAAGACCCAGTGCAGCCACAAAAATAAATACTGAAAAAAGAAAGAAAGAACATAGTCTCTTAAAAAAAAAAAAAAAACTCTTTTGTCACTGTACATCTGGAACTTTTATCATGGACTTTGTTTTTCAGTGCTCTGATAATTGTAAATCCTTTCCCCTGTCCTCTCTCTAGTCTGTACACTAAATAATAATAATAATAATAATAATAATAATAACATTTTGTACTGTTGTTGTTTTGTTCTGTTCAGTTGCTCTGTCATGTCCGCATGGACTGCAGCACACCAGGCTTTCCTGTCCTTCACTGTCTCCTGGAGTTTGCTCAAATTCACGTGCATTGAGTTGGTGATGCCATCCAACCATCTCATCCTCTGCTGCCCTCTTCTCCTTTTCCCTTCAATCTTTCTCAGCATCGGAGGCTTTTCCAGAGAGTTGGCTCTTTGTATCAGGTGGCCAAAGTATTGGCGTTTCAGCTTCAGCATCAATGAATATTCACGGTTGATTTCCTTTAGGATTAACTGGTTTAATCTCCTTGCAATCCAGAGAACTGCAAGACAAGAGTCTTCTCCAGCACCACAGTTCAAAAGCATCAGTTCTTCAGTGCTCAGCCTTCTTTATGATCCAACTCTCAAATCCATACATGACTACTGGAAAAACCATAGCTTTGACTATTCTGACCTTTGTTGGCAAAATGATAAGTCTACTTTTTAATACACTGTCTTGGTTTGTCATAGCTTTCCTTCCAAGGAGCGTGTTTTAATTTCATGACTGCAGTGATTTTGGAACCCAAGAAAATAAAATCTGTCACTGCTTCTACTTTGCTCCCTTACATGTGCCATGCAGTGATGGGATCAGATGCCATGATATAGTTTTTTGAGTGTTGAGTTTCAAGCCAGCTTTTTCACACTCTCCTCTTTCACCGTCGTCAAGAGGCTTTTTAGTTCCTCTTCACTTCTACCATTATAGTGGTCTCATCTGCTTATCTGAAGTTATTGATATTTCTCCCAGCAATCTTGATTCCAGCTTGTGCTTCATCCAGCCTGGTATTTCGCATGATGTATTCGGCATGAAAGTCAAATAAGCAGGGTGAAATGTACCTGGAGAATCCCATGGACGGAGGAGCCTGGTACGCTGCAGTCCATGGGGTCGCTAGGAGTTGGACATGACTGAGCGACTTCACTTTCTCTTTTCACTTTCATGCATTGTAGAAGGAAATGGCAACCCACTCCAGTATTCTTGCCTGGAGAATCCCAGGGACGGGGAGCCTGGTGGGCTGCCGTCTGTGGGGTCGCACAGAGTCAGACACGACTGAAGTGACTTAGCATAGCATAACATAGCATACTCCTTTCCCACTTTTGAACCAGTCAGTTGTTCCGTGTCCAGTTCCAACTGTTCTTGACCTGACTCATAAGTTTTTCAGGAGTCAGGTAAGGTGGTCTGGTACTCTCATCTCTGTACTCAGTCCTTTTTGGGGCTGATGAAACTGAGGAGATAATACTAATATCTTACTGCTTTTGTCAGAGTTAGCTCCACACAACTGGATACTATTCTCTGTATGTTCTATGACTTCAGTATCTTTTTTTCTCCTCACTGACCCTGCTGGAATCTGACTTTCTTTGTATTTTATCCACAGAATTCATTTTTCATTGATAAATAATACTGCTACTTTTCATTGATAAGTGTGCTGTGCTTTACTTACACTAAGCAAACACTGTCTTGTTTTTGATGGATCGTTTCTATCTGATTTGTCAAGGTTACTTGGAATTCTATTTTTATATTTATTTTTCAGGGAAATTAGAAACTGTAACTTAGTTTATAGCCACAAAATGACTGAGAATGTTTTAAATTCCATTATGAGAGTCACTGATTCAAAAAATTTGTTATTGTTGGACCCGGCAGTCTGGGTGCTGTGCTATTACTCCCCTAAGTTATGCCAAGCTATTTATTTTAGTCACTATTAACTAAAGATTTTTCTGTTTCTTGGTGTTTTTAAACACCACCAACATTGATAATCGTAGTTGATTGCTTGAAACTAGATTTGAATGGTTTAGAATAATAATCTAGGGGGTTGTGGTTGGTGGTAGTAGAATAAACTCAATAATTTTTGAATTTACTCATGTAGCTTTGGTAGCATCATTTTATATTTTTAGTAGCAAAGTGAGAGAAAAATATAAGAAAGGCTTTGGATTGAGCTTAAATGTCCATTTTGTAGATATTCTGCTCAATGCTAGACTTTGAGAATGTCTATGCTTTGATTTTAATTTAATCATATCCTATTTAATATATGAATATAATGGAATGTGGTTTTTTTTTTTGTTATTGTCATTACAGATTTCAGAAGGTGACAATGAAATGTGAAGAAGTTACATTTCTACTGTGATACTTGAAAATTAGTGGCTGCCTACCAAATTTTCATGAAAATTAAATATGACTTAGGAGCATTTGATTTATGAAGGCTTATGATGTCATCCGTTGCGACAGAGAGCAAAATCCAGAGGGCGGTGAGCCTGCAGGGAGTTGACCCAGAAACATGCATGATTGTATTTAAAAACCACTGGGCGCAGGTAATGTGTGAGTTTCACCCTCTCTGCTGGTCGGGTCGTCTTAGAGGCTTCTGTTGGGCTGATCCATGGGTCCTTACCGGTGTGACAAGTAACTGGGCTTCTAGAAACATAGGGAGGAAACCTTTTTAGGTAGGAAGAAAAGCAAATTTCTCTTCTTGCTTTCCTAGAATAGGTAGCTGGTTAAAAACCTTGCTTTTCATGAAAGCAATTACAGGACATGAATGTTCCCCAGATATTTTTAGAGGAGCAGCAGTTGGCCTTCAAGTGACTCGTATATCACTTCGCAATATACTTGACTGTGAGAACATCCTCTTTCTTCCCCTTCTCCTGCTGATTTTAAGTCAGTCTTTAAACTCTAACAATACTGAAAGACATATTTATTAAGTATTTGCCAAGTGCTGTCCTGAATACTACAGATGCCTTGTGTCATTTAATCTTCTCCACAAACTGGTAAGGCAGTTTTAGCTTCCTCATTTTACAGATGAGGGAATGGAAACTCGTTAGCTTGCCTGAGGTCATATGACTAGTGACTTTCCATTCAAGTACTTAGACCTTGGTCCCATGACTCGAAGAGTATGGGACCTCTGTGCTCTACCATTTTTCAGGCTTGTGGTTCCTCTGTCATTTAAAGAAGGAAGGTAGCTAGAAGTATCTGAATTCATTACAAAGTTGTTTATAAAAGGTTTTTTAAAAATTATCATTATTCATTTTGACTTCTCTGTGACTCTTCTTGGATCTACTTGTATGAATAATTAAGGGTTGAATGGTCAGGAAATTTACCAGCTTGCCCCTTCCCTCAGAGATTTTACAAGGAGAAAAATAAATAAAATTGGCATTCTTTACTACTTGTCCACCATTACACTCCCCAGGTGAGCTGGTAAGTGGCTATTTATGTGACAGTTTTTTAATGACTACCCAATTTCTTCCTGTGGCTGGAAATAGCACATAAAGCACTGAGGCTGTAGATTATAGCAGTTACAGGGACACAGTTTAGATCAAAACCAAAATCAATTCTGCTTCTGAGTCATTAACACTTTGTAGCTTCTTGTCACTATTCAGTGTAAAGCTTCTAAAAATCTTTTTATGCATTTCCCTTTCTCTGACTTTTAACTGTTAAAATCTTAATGGGTTTGCCCTGGATATTAAGGGCACATCTGCTTTAGCAATGGGAAGAAAGTAATCCAGGAGTTTTCCAGATAATTTGCATAATTACCTTTGGCTTTGCACTTGAGTGCTGACGCGTAGCACTTTTTGTTTGGTGGCTCCCGTTTAGTCGCTAAGTTGTGTCCAACTCTTGTAACCCCTTGGGCTGTAGCCTGCCAGACTCCTCTGTCCATGGGATTCTCCAGGTAAGAATACTGGAGTGGGTTGCCATTTCCTTCTACAGGGAATCTTCCTGACCCAGGGATCGAACCCTGGTCTCCTGCAGTGCAGGCAGATTGTTAATTGACTAAGCTACAAGGGAACTCCCTTTCATTTAGTGCAGAAAAGTACTGAGTTGAGGGTAAGGGCAAGTTTGTCAGAGGGACTGGAATCTAGTTATTAAACATTTTCTTTTGTAAAGTGAGTGCACTTTTGGTCCAACTGTGTTTCAGCCATTTTTTTTTTTTAACTTTGGCCAAATTTCTTACTGTTAGTCTTGACTTTCTTTTTAAATAAATTTGGAAAATGCCCTCAGTCTCTCTATTTCCCAAGGCTCTTGAGGGCCCAACTGTTACCTTTATAAATAAAAATACTGGTTAAATCAATTCATGTAGACATCAGTGTAATTACAGTCATCGCTTGGTATCTGTGGGGTACTGGTTCCAAGATACCAGCAGATAATAAAATATGGGATGCTCAAGTCCCTTATACAAAATGTTGTTTCCATATCACCTAGGCACATCTGCACATCCTCCAAATCATCTCTAGATTACTTATGATAACTAATACAATATAAACACTATGTGAATAATTGTGAATACAATGTAAATAGTTGCCAGTGTGCAGCAAATTCAAGTTACGCATTTTGGAACTTTCTGAAATTTTTTTCCAAATATGTTCCAAGCGTGATTGGTTGAATTTGCAGAGGTGGATCCCACAGATACAGAGGACTGACTGTATTGTTAAATGGAGATTTAGTGAGCCCAAACTCCAGCTCCCTCACTGTGGGCATCACAGGTGGGCCAGAAAAGTATAAGCCTTGGTCTGGGCTTTTCTTTTAAATTTCTTTTTAACTGGAGGATAATTGCTTTATGATGTTGTATTGCTTTCGGCCTCACAACAACGTAAGTTGACGTGTCCCCTTCCTCTTGCGCCTCCCTGCCACCCCTCACCCCGTCCCACCATTTAGATCGTCCAGAGCACTGGGGCGCACTCCCTGCGTTACGTAGGAGCTTCCTGCTAGCTGTCTGTCTCACACACGATAACGGATATGTTTCAGTGCTACTCTCTCAGTTCGTCCCACCCTTTCCTTCCGCTTTACTGTGTCTACAAGTCTCTTCTCTATGACTACATCTCTGTTCCTGCCCTGCAAGTAGGTTCATCAGTACAATTTTTCTAGATTCCATATGTATGCATTAATATATGCTATTTGTTTTTCTCTTTCTGATTTCATTCTGTGCAGCAGGCTTTAGGATCATCCACCTCTCTAGAACTGACTCAGATTAGTTCCTTTTTAGGGCTGAATAATACTCCATTGTGTGTGTGTGTGTGTGTGTGTGTGTGTGTGTGTGTGTGTGTATAGCACTACTTCTTTATCCATTCATCTGTTGATGGACATCTAGGTTGCTTCCGTGTCCTGGCTATTGTAAATAGAGCTGTAATGACCATTTGGGGTACCTGTGTCTTTTGAATTATGGTTTTCTTAGGGTATATGCCCAGTAGTGGGATCCTTGGATCATATAGTAGTTTTATTCCTAGTTTTATTTTTTAAAGTAATTTCCATGCTATTCTCCATAGTGATCAATTCACATTCCAGTGCAGTAGGGTTCCCTTTTCTCCACATCCTCTCCAGCATTCATTGTTTGTAGATTTTTTTGATGCTAGCCATTCAGATTGGTGTGAGGTGATAGCTCATTGTAGTTTTGATTTGCATTTCTCTCATAATGAATGTTGAGCATTTTTTTTTTCGTGTGTTTATTGGCCATCTGTATGTCTTCTTTGGATGTCTTTTTAGGTCTTCTGCTCATTTTTTGACTGGGTTCTTTGTTTTTCTGATCTTAACCTGCATGAACAGGGAGGCCTGGCGTGCTGCGGTTCATGGGGTCGCAAAGAGTCGGACACGACTGAGCGACTGATCTGATCTGATCTGATCTGATCTGAACCTGCATGAGTTGCTTGTAGAGATTAATCATTTGTCAGTTGCTTTGTTTACAATTTTCTCCCATTCTGAAGGTTGTCTTTTCATCTTGTTTATGGCTTTCTTTGCTATGCAAAAGCTTCCAAGTTTAATTACATCCCATTTGTTTATTTTTGTTTTTATTTCCATTACTCTAGGAGGTGGGTCATAGAGAATCTTGCTGCCACTATGTCAATGAGTGTACTGTCCATTTTCCTCTAAGAGTTTTATACTTTCTGGTCTTACAGTTAGGTCTTTAATCCATTTTGAGTTTATTTTAGTGTATGGTGTTAGGAAGTGTTCTACTTTTGTTCTTTACACGTAAGTGTCCAGTTTTCCCAGCACCACTTATTGAAGAGATTGTCTTTTCTCCATTATATTTTCTTGCTATCTTTGTCAAAGATAAGGTACCCGTAGGTGCTTGGGTTAATCTCTGGGCTTTCTATCTTGTTCCATTGGTCTGTATTTCTTTTGTGCCAGTACCACACTCTCTTGATGATTGTGGCTTTGTAGTATAATGTGAAGTCAGAAAAGTTGATTCCTTCAGCTCTAGTTTTCTTTCTCAAGATTGCTTTGGCTTTTCAGGATCTTTTGTGTTTCCATAAAAATTGTGAATTTTTTTGTTTTGGTTCTCTGAAAAATGCCATTGGTAACTTGATAGGGGTTGTATTGAACCTGTAGATTGTTTGGGGTAGTTTAATCATTTTCATATTATTGATTCTTTCAATCCAGCGAACATGGTATCCTTCTCCATCTGTTTCTGTCATCTTTGATTTCTTTCATGAATGTCTTATAGCTTTCTGTATACAGGTCTTTTGTCTCCTTAATTAGGTTTATTCCTAGGTATTTTATTCTTTTTGTTGCAATGGTGAATGGGATTGATTCCTTAATCTCTCTTTCTGATTTCTTGTTGTTAGTGTAGAGGAATACAAAGGTTTTCTGTGTATTGATTTTGTATCCTGTGACTTTACTAAATTCGTTGATGGGCTCTAGTACTTTTCTGATAGTATCTTTAGGATTTTCTATGTCTATTGTTAGTTCATCTGCAAACAGTGAGAGTTTTACTTCTTTTCCAGTCTGGATTCCTTTTATTTCTTTTTCTTCTCTGATCAACATGGCTCCTGCTGCTGCTGCTAAGTCGCTTCAGTTGTGTCCAACTCTGTGGAACCCCGTAGACAGCAGCCCACCAGGCTCCCCCGTCCCTGGAATTCTCCAGGCAAGAACACTGGAGTAGGTTGCCATTTCCTTCTCCAACGCATGAAAGTGAAAAGTGAAAGTGAAGTTGCTCAGTCATGTCCGACTCTTAGCGACCCCATGGACTGTAGCCTACCAGGCTCCTCCGTCCATGGGGTTTTCCAGGCAAGAGTACTGGAGTGGGGTGCCATTGTCTTCTCCATCAACATGGCTAGGACTTCAAAAACTGTGATGAATAATAGTAGGGAGAGTGGGCATCCTTGTCTTGCTTCTGATCTTAGAGAAAAGGATTTCATTTTTTCACCCCAAGTGGCACTCGTGGTAAAGAACCCACTTTCCAATGCAGGAGATGTAAGAGATAGATGCAGGTTTGATTCCTGGGTTGGGAACATCCCCTCGAGGAGGGTGCGGCAACCCACTCAAGTATTATTGCCTGGAGAATACCATGGATAGAGGAGCCTGGTGAGCTACAGTTCATTGGGTTGCAAAGAGTCAGACATGACTGAAGCGACTTAGCATCACATACAGGAAAAATGATTGTTGAGGGTTGTCCTGTATAGCCTTTCTTATGTTGAGGTAGGTTTTCTTCTCTGCCCATTTTCAGAAGAGGTTGTTTTTTGTTTTTTTTTTAAATTATAAATTGGTGGTTAATTTTGTCCAAAGTTTTTTTGGCATCTTTTGAGATTATCATATGGTTTTTATGTTTCAGTTTCTTTTTTTTTTTAATTTAAATTCATTTATTTTAATCAGAGGCTAATTACTTTACAATACTGTGTCACATTGATTTGCATACATTGGGGAATACTTGCATCCCTGGGATAAACCCCACTTAATCATGGTGTGTGTGTTGCTGGATTCTGTTTGCTAGTATTTTTTTTTTTTTTTTGAGGCTTTTTTGCATTTGTGTTCATCAGTGATACTGGCCGATAATTTTCCTTTTCTGTGATATCTTTGTCTGGTTTTGGTATCAGGGTGCCAGTGACCTCATGGAATGAATTTGGAAGTGTTCCTCTCTCTACAATTTTTTGGAAGAGTTTGGGAAGGACAGGTGTTAGCTCTTTGCTAAACATTTTGATAGAATTCACCTGTGAAGCCATTTGACCCTGGGATTTTTTTTTTGGGGGGGGCAGATTTTTGATCACAGTTTTGAATTCGGTGCTTGTCATTGGTTTGTTCATAATTTCTATTTTCCTTTTTCATCCTTGGAAGATTGTACTTTGCTAAGAATTTGTCCCTTTCTTCCAGGTTGTTCATTTTATTGGCACATAGTTGCTTGCAGTAGTCTCTTATGATCCTTTGTATTTCTGCATTGTCTGTTGTAACCTTTCTTTTTTCATTTATGATTTTTTTTTTATCATTCTCAATATTTTTTATTGTAAAAATCAATCAGACTTTCAAATGAATTTTAAAACTTTTTCAATGTTATTTAATGAAAAAGTCTCATACTCTCATGTATAGTGTATATCAACATGTACTATTCGTCTGTCATATTTAATGAAAAACACCATTATTGTATACTTGGAAAAATCCTTAAACCCTTTCTCTAGTGAGTGTCCACCATAATTTAAAGAATATTTTCTCCACTCAAAAAAAAAAAAAAATCTATGTAAAGATTACAATCATTAAAAACCAAAGCAATACCTAGTTACATGCTTTACATAATCCCATGAAAAAATAATTAAATTGTTCCTAATCCCTGATGCAAGGCACGTAAAAGCACCTGCACAAAACATCCATGTAAACAGCAATACAGTACATGATTTAAATAACATGAATGACTTTTACATGGCTTGACCTAGACTACAGGAAAAATAAAACCCATCATGGCTACAGCTAAAAACCAAGTTAAAATTCTTAAGAATTTGTATCTCTTATTATAAAAAGAACAGGCTATATAATCTTTTAGAAAAAAAATTTCATAAATATTTTCATATTGAGAAATAACATGCTCCCTGGGTAGGAATAAAATCAGAATATTCAGATGTGATCAGGAGTAAATAAAGTGGCATTTCTGAATACCCAGCTTTGATATCTACCAGGCCTAGTAGTCTGGACTATTTGTAGCACCATGGAATATGCATTAGAAAATCACAAAAGTACATTACTTCAAACTAACCTTGACATGAGGTTCACTTAGTCCACAGTAACAAACAGCAATGATGCAGACAATTTTTTAAAAATTACTGGCTTACTTGATTTATCTAGCAAGAAAGATTCTGTATTATTTATTTTAGTACATCTCATGTACGTAAAGCACCAGTTTAAATAAGATTATCAAACAACCTCCAGCCTCTTGTTCCTCAACCTGAAAGTTCATTTCTCATCATTTCTGTGTTACATGCTATAAGTCAAGGAGGATAAAATTAGAATGGTGATAGATACTGAGAGAGAAGTTCAGTCTCCTTCCTATCAAATGTTATGTCTCTCAAGTAAAACACAGATGAAGTAGCAAAGTTTAAAAGGTTTTCTGCATTCTCTGGAACTTACCATCTCAGCAGAATAGTTTCTTCCTACTAGAGGATCAGCAGATGGGGGTGAGAGGACCAAAGGCAGGGCTCACGCCTTGGCAGGTAAGGCCGGGTTAACCTCGCTGCTGCCAGGCCATACTCTGTATTTCTACTGCAAAACCTCACAAATGCTCACCACTGGGAAAGCAAGGAGGCCCGAGTGTGAACACAACTCAAGAAGCCCATTAAACACTGTTGAAAACTACCAGATGAGACTCCAACAAGGGTTAACCTCACAGATGAAAATCAGCACACTTGCCTCTTTACCAGCAGGAATCTTATTAGCAGCATGCCCTTCTTAGGCATGAAAAGGGAGAATGGTGCATCTAAGCTTACGCACAGTTCATAGTCAAGTGTTAAAGATGCAGACCTTTGCATTTTTAAATTATAGGTTAAAAGTGACACCCAAAAGAAAATTAATTTCTTCATAAATGAAATACAGTTTTATAAAAAAGCTGGAATGATGGTTAATTCAAATACAAAAACTCATATACAGAAAAACCCCTTTTCCTTCCAAACTACTTAGGTCTGTACAGTTGACTCCACTGTACCTTGATCACAACACACGAATAAAATGCTTCAGCTAGCAAACCGAGGGCCACTTGACAACTGCATTAAAACTGCAGCATTCAAGCAGGGCTGAAAAACACCATCCTTAAACGTGGTTTCCTTCTTGTTCTTGCATCCCACAGTGATTACTAAATGAAGGGATCTGGTCTGTAAACGACTGGGTCATCCACTGTCCATTTGGAATGTCACTGAAAGTTGATTCTCCATTGTCAGCAGCCAGCCCATTTGAAGAGAATCCGCAAGGCTCGCCAGGGCAGGGGTTTTCATTGTAAGCACCGCCATACGCTGCTTCATAACCCGGGTCGTATTTTTCTTCCTTCACAGCCATCTTCTTTGCATCCTCTTGGGCGAGCTGTAGGTCAAATGTATATTGCACTTCTTGAACGTCTGTGTTTCGTTCAATGCCTTTCAACTGATCTCTTAAGTCCTTCAGCTTAATGTAGTAATGTACTTTGTCCTGGGCGCGAGGAAACTGCGCACATCTTGCACTGGATGATGGCATCACATAGCAGAGAGTTTCTGTATCTGGGATCTTATGGGGTTGAAGTCCAAACTCTAAGTTCTTAACCTTTACTCCAAAAACTTCCTTACTAAAAATTTCGTAAATACATTTTCCATTAAACACTGCTGTTCGTGGCTGATATTTCTGTAATTTCTGCACTAGAATACGTCTTCCTTCACGAAATTCTTTACTGGAAAGATCCTTGCTGCCTGGTGTTGTCCTTTCCACCATATTGGTAAATCCAATACCATATTTCCCTGGGAGAGTGTGATCGTCCATGTGACTCAGTTGGACCTCACTCAGCCCTGACATAAATAGGCACTTCCAAAAATGGTTTCCAGGCCCAGGGTAGTGATGCCCTTTGTAAGCAGCCATCAGTCCTGGATTTATGCCAATAATTACAATGTCCAGATTGAAGGTCAAAATGTCTGGTAGAGTCTTGGTCAGAAGTTCAGCTTCTGAAACACCATTGAAACGGTCCACTTTTCTTTTCACTTTAAATGTGTCTGTAATTTTTTCTTGCTTTTCTTTTGACTTTGTGGACTTGCCAGATTTTTTGGCATCAGCAGGTTTTGGGGGCTCCACTGGCATTTTTGGTTCTGTTGTTCTGGGTTTTCTTTTCCTTCCTTTTGGAGGAGTCTCTTGTGTGGGTTCCTGAGCAGGTGCTGTGGCTGGAACTTCGGTTGGCATTTCTTGTGCATTCATAACTGCCATATTAGGAACCTCAGTCATCATTTGTTGGAGTGGAAATGTATAAAAAGCTTGAGCTTGCTGAAGAGAATAGCTGCCCACGTTCTCTGTTTCCATTCCCTGCTGCCGCTCGCGCGCGCAGCTACTCAGGCCCGGCAACCCAGCGACTCTGTAGTACCGCGGCGCATGAATGGCGGTACAGTAATAACCACCATTTATGATTTTGTTGATTTGAGTCCCCTTATTTTTTTACTTGATGGGTTTGGCTAATGGTTTGTCAATTTTTTTTCCTTCTCAAAGAACCAGTTTGTAATTTTATTGATTTTTGATATTGTTTCTTTCATTTCTTTTTCACTTATTTTTGTTCTGACATTTATAATTTTTTTCTTTCTTCCTTTCTTTTCCTTCTTTCCTAACTTTGGGATTTTTTGCTTGTTCTTCTTTTTCTAGTTGCTTCAGATATAATGTTAGATTGTCTATTTGATGCTTTTCTTGTTTCTTGAGGTAGGACTGTATTGCTATAGACTTCCCTCCCAGAACTGCTTTTGCTGCATTCTGTAGGTTTTGGGTCATTGTGTTTTCATTGTCCTTTGTTTCCAGGCATTTTTTTATTTCCTCTTTGATTTCTTCAGTGACCTCTTGGTTATTCAGAAGCATATTGTTTAGCCTCCATATGTTTGTGATTTTTACTGATTTTCCCCTGTAATTGATATCTAATCTCATAGTGTTGTGGCCAGAAAAGATGCTTGATATAATTTCAGTTTTCTTAAATTTACCAAGTCTTGATTTGTGACCCAAGATGTGATCTGTCCTGGAGAACGTTCTTTGTGCATTTGAGAAAAAATATATTCTTCTGTATTTGGATGGAATGAGTTGAAGATACGTTAGGTCCATCTGTCCTAATATGTCATTTTAGACTTGTGTTTCCTTATTAATTTTCTGTCCATTAGTGTAAGTAGGGTATTAAAATCCCTTACTGTTGTTGTGTAAAATCCCCTACTAATTTTGATTTCCTCTTTTATGTCTGTTAGTGTTTGTCTTATGTATTGAGGTGCTTCTATGTTGGATGCATACATATTTGCAGTTGTTATGTCTTCTTGGATTGATTCTTTGATCATTATGTAGTTGTCTCTTATAATATTCTTGTCTCTTGTAATATTCTTTCTTGTCTCTTGTAATATTCTTTAAAGTCTGTTTTGTCTGATATGAGAATTGATACTCTGGCTTTCTTTTGATTTCCAATTGCTTGGAATATCTTTTTCCATCCCCACACTCTTAGTCTGTGTGCATCTCTCCGTCTGAAGTGGGTCTCTTGTAGACAGCGTATATATGAGTCTTGTTTTTGTATCCATTCAACCATTCTGTGTCTTTTGGTTGGAGCATTTAATCTATTTAAATTTAAAGTAATTATTGATATATATGTTCCTGTTGACATTTTCTTAATGTTTGGGGTTTGTTTTTGGAAGTCTTCCTTCTCTTGTGTTTCCTGCCCTTTAGCATTTCCTGCCCTTTAGCTAAAGTCCCTTTAGCATTTGTTGTAAAGCTGGTTTAGTGGTGCTGAATTCTCTTAGCTTTTCTGTAAAGTGTTTGATCTCTTCATCGATTTTGAAAGAGATCCTTGCTGGACAGAGTAATTTTGGTTGAGTTTTTTCCCTTTCATTGCTTCAGATATATCCTGTCACTCCCTACTGGGCTGCAGACTTTCTTCTGAAACATCAACTGTTAATTTTATGGGGTTTCCCTCATATGTTACTCGTTGCTTTTCTCTTGCTGCTTTTAATATTTTTTCTTGGTGTTTAATTTTGTTAGTTTGATTTATATGTGTCTTAGCATGTTTCTCCTTGGATTTATTCTGTATGGGATTCTCTGTGCTTCTTGGGCTTGATTATTTCCTGTTCCACGATAGGAAGTTTTTAACTATAATTTCTTTAAAATTTTTCTCAGACCCTTTACTTTTCTCTTTTTCTTCTGGAACTCCTATAATTCAAATGTTGCCACAGTTAATATTACCCCAGAGATCTCTGTGATTATCCTCAAGTTTTTTTCATTCTTTTTTATTTATTCTGCTCGTCAGCAGTTATTTCCAATATTCTCTCTTCCAGCTCACTTATCCATTCTTCAGCCTCAATTATTCTGCTATTGATTTATTCTAGAATGTTTGTAAATTCAGTAATTGTGTTGTTTGTCACTGTTTGTTTATTCTCTGTTTCTTTTAGGTCCTTTTTAAATGTATCATATCATTCTTACATTTTCTCCCTTGTATTACTGAGATTTTGTATCTTTACTATCATTACTCTGAATTCTTTTTCAGGTAGTTTGCCTATTTTCTCTTTGTATGTTTTGTCTTGTGAGTTTTTGTTCTTCATCTGCATAGTATTTCTCTGTCTTTTCATTTTGTCTGACTGTTTTGGGTTTCCTTTCCCCAGACTGTGGGGTCATAGTTCTTCTTGCTTTTGGTCTCTGCCCCTGGTGGATGAAGTTGGTCCAGTGGCTCGTGTAGGCTTCATGTTGGAAGGGACTTGTGCTTGTGTTCTGGTGGGAGGGGGTGAGTTTTTCCCTCAGATGGACAGGGTTGTTTGAGGTGATGTGTTTTGGGGTGTCTGTGGGCAGCTTCTCTGCTTATGTTTATGTTCTTGTCTTGCTCGTTGTTTGGGTGAGGCGTCCAGCACTGGCTGCTGCAGGCAGTTGGGTGGTGCTGGGTCTTGGATTCAGGTGGGGGGTCTTCGAGGGAGTGCTCACCGATTAATACTCCCTGGGCTCAGGAGTTCTCGGGTGGTCTAGTGTCCTGGACTCAGACATCCCCTCCAGAGACTCAGGCCCGACTTCTGGAACCAAGATCCCACAAACTATTTTGGCAATAAAGGGTATTGAAGCAAATAAACAAACAAAACCCTAAAAAGACCCCTCAAAAAAAAAACCAAAAAGAAACCCCCTAAACCAACTAAACACCAAAAATCCTTCCCCAAGAAACAAGAAAATGAAGCTGAAACAAATGGTAAAAGCAAATTGAGACAAATAGAAACAAAAATAAATGAACATGTATAGACACACACACACACACACACAACGAAAGCAAAACAGTCTATAGAAAACAAAGTACAAGAGGGTGATCAGGTGAGTAAAGGAAACCAAAAATGATATCAACCAATTGAAAATAAAATTAACAACAACAAAACAAAACTAAAACAGAAAACAGAAAGCGAGACCAAAGCAGAGTGCCAGCTGAGGGATAAAGCAAAGAAAGCAAACAAACAAACACAGTGGGAAAAAAACCAAAAAAAATATAGGAAAGCAAAGTTAAATAGAAATATGTAAAAGAAGGTCTATATATATTAAGTGTGCTTCCCTGGTGGCTCAGACGGTAAAGCATCTGCCTGCAAGGCGGGAGACTCAGGTTTACTCCCTGAGTTGGGAAGATCCCCTGCAGAAGGAAATAGCAACCCACTCCAGTACTCTTGCCTGGAAAATTCCATGGACTGAGGAGCCTGGTAGGCTACAGTCCATGGGGTCACAAAGAGTCATACACGACTGAGTGACTTCACTCACTTCACTCACAATCAGAAGGGGCTTCCCGGGTGGCTCAGTGGTGGAGAATCCATCTGCCAAGCAGGAGATGGAGGTTCAATCTTTGGGTCAGGAAGATCCCCTGAAGAAGGAAATGGCAATCCACTTCAATATTCTTGCCTGGGAAATCCCATGGACAGAGGAGCCTGGCGGGCTACAGTCCATGGGGTCACGAAGAGTTGGACACAACTTAGCAATTGAACAACAAGCAACAATAAGAAAAGAACACCCCGAAAACCCCACACAAATCCATAGAAAGCCAAAGTAGAAATATACAAAAGAAATTTAAAAAGTGTTATTAAAAAGTTTCCAACAGCCTAAATAGAGATAATAATAATAAAAAGAACAAATACAGAGGGAAAAGAAAGTGAAGAATATCTAGAATCAACTGCAGAATAAATCAAAGTAAGAATAATGTTTTTCTCAGATCTCAGCTGTCATTGTTCTTTCCTCTGCTGTCTGCCTCCCTAGGAAGCCTTCCAGTACTGGAGAGGGCTAATCTCTGGACCTTCTGTGGAGTCAGCTCAGACTCCAATCTGACCCTACTCTGGCCCTACTTCTGCACGTGCTTGCCTCCACTGTCCACAGCTGCCAGAGCTAGAGCGTTTTCTTTAGTGGGAACAGTCATTGTCCTTTTATATATTCCATCCACACAGAGTCTACCTGGTTGATCATGTGGATTTAATCTGTAACTTGTACAGCTAGTGGAAAGATTTTGATCCTCTTCCTTAGGCAGTCCACCCCTGGAGCTCAATCATGGTTTTATCCCTTCCTCACATGTGGGTCATCCACAGTAGTCTGCTCCTGAGGCTGCCCTAGAGGACCTCGGTCTGCCCAGTGAGGACCAGGCATAGAGGTGGTGTGGCAGCCTGGATCGCGGGGACCCTGGCTGTGTCAGGTGCGCAGCGAAGCCATTGGCCACAGATGCAGGAGATATGGTTCTATTCTAGTTCCTGGCAGCTGCTGCTCAAAGGACCTCCCTGGCTGGTCCTTCTATGTGGCTCAGCCCAGCAGGCACTCAAAGGGCAGCCCTGGCTGGGGTCCTTCTGTGTTGCTGAGCCCAGCAGGCACTCAAAGGGCAGCCTTGGCTGGGGTCCTTGTCTGTTGCTGAGCCCAGCAGGCACTCAAAGGACTGCGCTCTCTGGAGTCTTCTCCATTGGTCAGCTGCGTGCTGACCACTGTCAGGCGTGTGTGGAGAGAGAGGCGTCAGTGATGGCTCCTCCCCCTGTGTGTGACTCAGCAGTAGCGCTTTATCTTCATGGCTGCCGGGCGTTCCTCCGAAGGCACTCCGCGCCGTGGATTTCTTTTCTCCCATCCCTTCCGGCTGTCTTCCCGCAGTCAACAGCAGCCCTCGCCCCCGGATTGCCCTCCAATCCCCACTCTCCAGCTCATACCCGCTGCTCCTTCCAGTGGATTCCCATCCCTGTCCGGGGTATGTAGGGCCGCGGCATGGATCAGCTGTGTGGTTCTCACTCCGATACTATCACAGATTGGCTGCCTTACTCTCTGCCTTACTCTCTGAAGCTTCAAATGCTTCCCTTCTGTTCCAACAGAATGTCCTGGATTCAGGGATCTCCCCCCTGTTTCAGCTCCCCCATCCCTGGCTGCAGATTGGTCCTGCTCTCTCTCATCCTCCTCCTTCCTTCGTTTGTCCTACCGAGTTTGCATGGGTCGGTATATTCCTTTAGGGTGGTCAGGGACTTCTGCTCAGTGAGAAATTCTGCATCTGAAGATATATTCCCAATGCATCCATGGGGAGAGATGTACTCTACCATCTTGTCGACCTACTCACCCACTGTATTGTCGACCACCAGTCTAGGCTTTTAAAGAACAGTTAAGCTAGTTTGGATGACAACATGAGACACATTATTATAAAATGAAAAATACTGATCATAGGAAGTAAGGGAAGGGACTATTATGGATGGAAATGGCCTGTGGAATCCAGGAAGTGAGATTTTGTTAGCTTGACTATGGGAAAAGGAGGTTTTGATAACAGAAAGGATAATATATATATTTTTTCCTTTCTGAAGGGAGGGATATTAGGAGCAAATGATCAGCTTTGGCTTTTTTCAATGGTTTAAAAAAAATGGTGAGGAAATCAGGGCAAGGCAGAGCTGTGGTGCTAAGTTTGAGATAAGGAATGAGACCTTCAGTTGATAAAAATAAATGCTGTCTATTTGTTTTTGGAGTTTCATGCTAACACTTTGCTGTGAGTTGTTCAGGCTGGAGACTAATTCAAATGAAGAGCAGTTGCAGAGGACTGGGAAATGAGCTACAGTCTGACATAAACTCCTGTGACTAGTGTGATGTAGTCCCCAGGGTCCCCTGAGGCAACCCAAGGAAACCTGTAAGGCTGGGAGGAAATGCGATATAGACAGAGTGGTGTGACTGCATTCTGTTTACTGGAGTGTTCCATTAGCCAGCAAGTACCATGCTTTTGCAGATGTTCGATTAGGGAAGATGAGGGCAACAAAAGTCAGTGATGTCCTGAGTTCTGTTTGTTAGGATACTTGAGTACAAATTCAGCATAACTAACATATATATTTGACAGATTCCGTTCTCCTGTTTACTAGGAGTTTCTACCTCAGGGGTATCCACTTACCCACCAACACTTTCCAATCTGTCAGGGACTGCTAGTTACACAAGCACCCATTATCCAAGGCTGTCCGTGATCACAAGGGTCACCAAAGGAGGGACCTTGAGTGCCACTGGTGCACTTGAGTTTCCTAACTGGTTCCAGGGTCCAGTGACCTCAGGACATCCTCAGGATAGTTCTAGAGTGGACATCCCAGAGTAGTGGACACTGGAGAATCCAAGCTGCAGGAAGTAGCCTCTGGCCTGTGCATCCTGTCATCTTCTGAGATGTCGTTTTCTGCCATGGTAGCAATGAATCTAAGACCCAGGTCTGTCCAGGGCATTCCTATAATTGGACACTTCAGTGGCTTCTGGCCACCTACATGCCAGGCTGGGAGATAGGGTTCTTTATGCCATGGCCTCTTTCATGCCTCATCTCTCATTTAATCTCCAAAAATGCAAAATTACTTGGAGTTCCTAGCCATCCCTTCTCCTGGCATCACACCTTTCCATGCCTCTCTGCCCCAGGCAATTCCTCTTCTTTCTGCCTGGAATATACCTCCCTCTGGTTAGTGCCTTCCACAAGCCCCATTTAGAACATCATTTCTTCCAGGAAACCTTCTCTCCCCTCTTTTGTGTTCCCACTCTGTGCTCCGACAGCATCTTGAGTGTTCTTTCACAGTTAAACCCACCACCTTTTATGACAAGTACAGGTATAATATCTTCTTCCCAGTCTCATTACAAGCTCCTCATGATCGAAAACCATTTATTTGTAGTTCACAAAATCTCCAGTGCCAAGAATATTTAGGCATATGTAGATGTTTAATAAATTATTGAACTGAAAGACAGGAAATATGAAATATAACTTTAGAAGAGTTAAGAGACTTGGAAAACAGACACCAGTATTAAAACATTTGCTATAATTTGCTACTGGTAAGATCTTTAGACTTGAGAGAGAAAGAGTCAGAATATGTTTAGTTTATAGTCGTCTAGAAGAACAGGTTATAGTCTAGCAGATTATTGTTTTTATCTCTTGCCTTTGCTTCTGAATGGAAGAGAGAACAGGACATAAGCATTGGTCCATCAGATAATGAACTGTCCAACTATATTGCTATATGAACTAACACCCTCCCCTCTCAGTTATTCCTAATGGCACATTTTTATTTGTAAAGCTTTACGGCCTTTGCTCTATTCTTTCTCTATCCTTTCATTTCATGTGTTGAATCATTATTAGTTATATACTAAATGATGTCTGCTCTTAAAACCAAGAGACCAGAGGTTAAACAAACTCAATTAGAAATGAGAAATGCACATTTCTGTGTGCTTCTTAATAGTGCAGAGCTTCTCCTTACTGCTCTCAGCCTCCAGAAGATAAGCTCTTATATAATTTTTTAATCTAAGAGCGTATCAGAGCTCAGATCATGTAGTGGTGATGATAAAGAAATGCTGGTGGATTTAGTAGCCACTTTCTTCTTGGAGGGGCTGAGGCTGAGAAAAAAACTGAATCTGGCTTGATTAAGTGAAATGTCTTCCTATAATAATGAAGAATAGATAATATGTTCTAAATAGGGTGACCTGTGCAGAGCCCCAAGTGGCCTGTCTCCATTGAAGAAGCACAGAGATCACAGTGAAGATGGCTTTGAGAACAGCATTCCCTGATTTCACTGCCAGGGAATTTCAGTCTGTTCCCTGTGAAATTCATTCTCTTGCTCTGTTCATTCTCACTCTTCTGTTCTGTGCCTGGTCACAGACTAAATAACAGAGGGAAATTACGTGAAGTCTTTAAGAGATGAAAGACTGGAAAATGTTAGAGAACTCTGTGATCAGTCTTCTCAGTGTCTTTCTTAGTAAAGTGATGTTTGTTAATATTTAAAAATTATATGTCTCTCTCCTCAGGTTTTCAAGTACCTCTAGACTTGACAGTAGAAGGTAAAGCAGAACAAAAGCTGCGATTCCTCAGAGGGCCAAGGCATTGAATCGAGCCTCTGTTAGACTCTAGTGTTGCTGAGTATGTTGAAATCTCAGAAGCTCGCCTACTGTATGCTTGGTGATAAGTCTGTTTTTGCTGTGCTTGGAATTACAGGGGTCTCTGGAGTATTATTACACAGATCATTACTCTTAACTCTCTAATACTGAAACTTGAGAAAAAAAAATTATGTATACCTAACTTAAGAGTTAGTTTACATATTATCTTATTGGTTGATGCTCCTACTGTGTTTCTGTATTATAGTGATTACTATACTACCCTGGCGGAAGAGGCAATGGCACCCTACTCCAGTACTCTTGCCTGGAAAATCCCATGGACGGGGGAGCCTGGTAGGCTGCAGTCCATGGGGTCGCTAAGAGTTGGACATGACTGAGCGATTTCACTTTCATGCATTGGAGAAGGAAATGGCCACCCACTCCAGTGTTCTTGCCTGGAGAATCCCAGGGACGGGGGAGCCTGGTGGGCTGCCGTCTATGGGGTCGCATAGAGTCTGACACGACTGAAGCGACTTAGCAGCAGCAGCAGTATACTACTCTGGTCCCAAGGAGGTGTGGCATGTAGATATAGTTTCTGCTTTATCCTGTTTAATTCTAGATTTAGACACATCTCTATAGTTCGGAATTGAAGCCGACATTAACAAGGTTCTGCAAGTACACATATATTATTAGGCTGTTACCTTAATATAAGAAGAAATGATTGTGTAAAGATCTCCCATGAGAATAGGTGTGTACGAAATACCCTAAATTGCAGGACACAGCTGCTAAGCAATAAACAAGGACTGAATGGAAATTTGCTTCTGTTGTAGTTAATTTGGTACATTAAATGGAATTTGGCTTTAAGATCACTAAATCCTGGCCTCCTTTTATGTGATGGAAAATGTTGCTTAGTAACTTGTTTTTTTTCCACAGTGCCACTTTAAATTAGCATTCCAAAGGGTTTGGAAGTATGGATTGTATTCATGTGACTTTCTTGAAATAACGAGGCTCTAACCAAAGTAGCATAAATAGTCATCTCTTGTTACCTGAGTGTATATAAGACATAGCATGATGGTAAGGTGGAGTCAAAGCTAATCTTCCGTCAGAGAAAAGTTCATTTTTATCATGAAGTGTTTGTTGCCGTGTGGTGAGATTGTGTGATTTATGTATATCTTTCATTCTGAAAGCATTTGAGCTTCCTATTTAGAATTTGTGCATGTTTGAAATTCAGAGCCATTTTCACAGAGTCATAGGAGCCATCATTAAAGCTAAGGATAGGAGTAGCTGATATTCCTTAATGGAAGAAATATGCTATTTTTTCATCTTATTGAGCTCTAATAATTCTCATAGTTACAGGTCAAATAACTTTGAAGTTAGGTTAAAAATTTAGCTGTGTTGGTCAGATGATAATCTGTTTACCATTGTTCACACTGTTGATTTTTTATGTATTTGTTTCTTTTTAGAATCGTGATACATGATTTGGGCTTTTGATCCTTTTTTATTTATATCCTTATGTATATAAATTTACATATATATTTGTATTATATTTACATTAGACATGTAATATATATAACATATATTAAATTTATATGTGTAAATTTACAGATACATAAATTTAATATATGTGAATTTGCACATAAATGTAAAATTTATGCAAATATACAAATGACTCCATATTTATATGTATGCATGTGTGTATATATAGTGTATATACAAAAGCTTGTATATGTTACAGTTGGTAGATCAACACATGCCTGGCTGTAATTGGAAAACCATTTACAGTGCTGTATTTCATCTTAAGAAAAGAAAGAAAGTGAAGTCGCTCAGTCGTGTCCGACTCTTTGCGACCCCATAGACTGTTGCCTACCAGGCTCCTCCATCCATGGGATTCTCCAGGCAATAATACTGAAGTGGGTTGCCATTTCCTTCTCCAGGGGTCTTCCTGACCCAGGGATTGAACCCGGGTCTTCAGCATTGTAGGCAGACACTTTACCGTCTGAGCCACCAGGGAAGCCTTTGATCTTAGCTGGCTTATATAGTGAGCATGGGCTTTATCAGGGGTTAATTAGGTTTGTTCAGTGGTATTTGGCCTAACAAACGTGAAAGTGAAGTGAAAGTTGCTCAGTCATGTCCAACTCTTTGCACCCCCATGGACTATACAGTCCATGGAATTCTCCAGGCCAGAATACTGGAGTGGGTAGCCATTGCCTTCTCCAGGGGATCTTCCCAACCCAGGGATCGAACCTAGGTCTCCCACATTGCAGGCAGATTCTTTACCAGCTGAGTCACAAAGGAAGCTGCCTAACAAAGTGAACTTGTTTAGTAAAGGAAATATTTGTAAAGTATATTTTCCTGCTTGGATCTCTCTGCCCCATAATTGTGTTTTCTTCCCGTAAACTGAATCCTTGATACTAAGCACATATGGCTGAGAAAGAGCCAGGGCTGGGCAGTTGGAGGCAAGGTTGAGAGTGTAAGAGGGTAATCAGGGGAGTGGGTCAGGCCACTGTGAGCAGCGGGGATCCGCAGTAGGTGAGTGAAACTGGGCAGCAGGCAGAAATCGGGGGCCCGGGAATGTTGGAGTTTGGTGGGAGTGATGTGAGAAGAGGGCACATGAGGGAAGGATTAAAAAGTCAGGGTCATATCAGGAATCAATCGACAGGACTCCAAAGGGCTCAGAGCCCACCTGGACGGCTGATGTGGGCCATCGGAACAGAAGCTCCCGGCTGTTTCCATGCCAGTTGTGCTCTGGCCAGCGTCCTGGGCATTCCCTGTCAGGGTGGGAATGCGGCGCTGGGCGTGGCCCGCCGAGCCCACTTGTAAAAGCAGGTCAAGGGTGTGTCTGCCTGAAAGGGAAAGGGAGGTGGCCTGGGAGCGTCCCAGCACCTCGAAGAGGGAGGCTAAGGACGAGTGGCAACACAGACAGAACCAGCACTTTGCTGAGCCTGTGTTTCCGTGACTCACGGCCCTGGTTGTAACACACCGGTCTTTCGGGCAGTAAAGCTTCCAGGCCAGGCTGGGGAATGAGTCGAGGGCCCTGTTCGAGACGACCAGCAAACCTTTTCCTTCTTGGTGGGGTTATCACAGCTCTATTCTCATGTTCCTCTGCCCATGAACCCAGAAGGTGGTGTAGAAGAGCTTCTGTAACGGGGATACAGAGAGAGCTTTCAGTGTAGAAGCTGCTGTGTAGTTTACATTCTATATAAAAATCTCAGTTCTCTTTTGTGGGTTTTTCGTGGTCCCCTCCCCACCAAAAGTAGGTCTGTTTGCAGAGGAGTGTCTTGAAATAAATAATATAAATGAAGATTAACCCATGAGAAAAGTGTGGCTTGTGATTGTGTAAATAGTTTTGCTTTATATTTACATATATACATTTAGATATTTTATAAATATTTAAAGGCATGCATATAGAATAAACACATATGCCTATATGAAAATTTATACTGGGTAGGAGTTTCTGTTAATTACTGTTTTAACTTAGCATTTGGTCCTTTTTTTAGACATAAGAACAAAATTACTTTGTTTTTATTTTTACTTATATTGTGAAATTAGATCAATTTATAGGAAAGAAGAACTAATTAACCTTACAATCTCATTATATCTTCAAACTCATTTCTAACTATGGGTCCATTTGTCAATATATTTAGTTTTTAACGAATTGTTTTTCCTTATATATTGGATGTAATGATATGATTCACTTCGTATTTATTTTTAATAGCATTAGTATATGGTGATGTAACATTGTGATTATAACTCTAATTCTTGACCCTTTGGGTCAATAATATTTTTATTTTTCATTATTGAAAATATAGCCTGGGTAAACATTTTAAAACAAATTATCTTTGTGTTGTTGCCTTGAGGCATTTTCCCCAAAGTGAGATTAACAAGCCAAAGGGCAGGAACAACTTTATAGCTTCTGTTCCATGTTGCCAGATTGTTTTCTAGAAAAATCGAGCTCATTTGCAGCACCACTGTCAATGTATAATGCACAGTGCCAGTTTCAGATAGTTTAGACAGTCTAAGCACACATGAGAAGTAGAATTACATTTCTACCCCGAGGCCTTGCTGTATAGATAGCTCTCATAAGTAAACTCAATATGTGAACTTTGAAATTATCGAATTAATATAAGTATAGAGCTCATTTGCTCTTTAGAGTGTGGAGCCTTGAAGGGGGCTTTGGGGCTGGAGAGCATGCTGTAGCGAGGTGGTGCCCCCTTTTGGACGAATGTGGTACTGTGATCCCACACTGTGAGACTGTCAAGGCCAGAACCAAAGGGGGACAACAGACCCCAGTGTTACTCACAGTGAGGTCCTCAGGCTTGTGAGGAGTCCTGAAGGGCTTCATGGAGCCTGGGTGAGGGGGGCTCTCTGCAGTCCATGCAGCCAAGAAGAGGGGATGGCCATTGGGAAGGCCTAGGCCACAAGTCCCTGAGCATGTCCCAGGTAACTGCTAACCACAGCCTTCCTCATTGAAACTGTCAATTCAAGGGTGTTGGGGGCGATTTTTTTGGCATCACTCTGGCAGTATTTTTAATTTTATAATGGAAGCCTATGGAGATTACAGATTCTGTAGAAATTTATTCATCCACAAGGATAACTAGCCTAGTCTATAAATGTTCTTTTACTCTGCTTCAGAAAGGGGAAAATCTTAGACTTTTCCCTGAGAAATAAATTTCCCTCATTGCTCATGCCTGCTGACATAGCCTTGTGCTTTTGCCAGTTTCTGCAGTGACTTGCAGAAATTCTATAACCTAAATACCAGAACACGTAACAGCATGTCCTAGAACTGGGCCGGGAGGGTAAGATGGAAGTGAAACATATTCCACAGAGCGTGTGGTTCAGAAAGGCAAAAAGGAACAACTTAAAAGTCATTGATAAAATGCTTGAGAATTAACATGTGTATACATTTTAAAAGAAGTGAATTGAATGGATATTTATTGTAGAAATTCTAAATCAAAGATTTTAATGGAAGCTGAGATATAAAATTGTTTTAATTTTCAGGTACCAGAGTAGAAGTATTGATGGGTGGAGAGAGGTGGTAAGCGTTAAAAGGCCAGCAGTTAGGGAGAGATACACCTAGACTGTCACATGAGATTGTTTATTTTTAAATTTTCAATACTTTTTTTCTCTTCTGGTGGTACATATAAATATATAAAACAAACTCTGCCATCTTTATCATTTTTAGTCAGTGGCATTAACTACATTCACAACGTTGTATACCCATCACTATTATCTTGAAAACTTTTTCATCATCCCAAGCAGAAGCCCTGTGCTTTAGGGATTTATTTCGTAATTGGTTATCTCAAAAATTTTTTTCTGTTTTAAAAAAATACACAATTCAAACTCTTCATGCTTAAAATTTCAACATAGGGCACATGTTAGGGGATTCTTCTAGGTATGTGTCTCATGGTCAGCAATGTCCTCTCTCTCTTCCTACTGATGCATGTTTTGCTAAAGACGGTGCCGTTCAAGGAGGGCAGGGAGGGTGGTTCTGTCGGGGCAATGTGAGGAGCTGCATTCTGCGGCTGAAAGCTTCAAATCATTGCTATTTGTAGGAGAACGACGGTAGTCCTGCTTATTTAATGTATTTTAAAGTTTAAAAGCCCTATTATGTTCTTGACAGCTTTAAAAAATTCAGAACTTGTCATTACTTTGAACACAACAGCTATTACTATTTTTGTGTATTCTTTTTAGTCTTTTTTTCATGTTCATGTTTTTGACGTAGTTGATCATGATGAGTCTAATTATATACAATTAACTTATTTTTTCATTTAACATATCACTTAACAGTTTTTTTGTTTTTTAATTTTTGTTCAATAGTCTTCATAATAATCGGCCCAGGAATGTATGTAGCTTAATTTACACAACCATGTTACTTTCTTTGGCATTTAGGTTGCCAACATGTGTAACTATGATAAATGAACAACTTCAAACATCTTCCTTCTGTAGTTTTTAACCCCCTCATTTTATTCTCATGAGAGGGAGATGCAGAAGGCTCATACATCTTTTTTTCCCGAACGTTATACTTTTTATTTTTGTATTGGGGTGCAGCCGATTAACAATGTCATTGTAGTTTCAGGTGAACAGTGAAGGGACTTAACCGCACACATACATATATCCATTCTCCCCTACACCTCCCTCCCCTCCAGGCTGCCACATGACACTAAGCAGAGTGCCGTGTGCTATACAGTAGGTCCTTGTTGGTTATCCCTTTTGAATATAGCAGTTGCTCACATATATACAGAGTCGGACACGACTGATGCCACTTAGCAGCAGCAGCAGCACATATAATCTCGTTAGGGGTCGTGGCTTTTGCATTTTCCATGAAGATTTGGTACAATCAGTAGTGGTATGTTTTTGTAAGCTATGATGAACATCAGATGGATGACACATACTTGATTTGGTTACAGGTTGTGAAAATCTTAGAGAAGCATGACCCCTTGAAGAACACCCAAGCAAAATACGGGTCCATCCCTCCGGATGAAGCCAGTGCTGTCCAGAACTATGTAGAGCACATGCTCTTTTTGCTGATTGAGGAGCAAGCCAGGGATGCTGCCATGGGGCCAATCCTGGAATTTGTGGTCTCTGAGAACATCATGGAGAAGCTCTTCCTTTGGAGCTTGAGGCGGGAGTTTACCGACGAGACGAAAATGGAGCAGCTCAAGATGTATGAGATGCTGATCACCCAGTCCCACCAGCCTCTGCTGCACCACAAGCCCATTCTGAAGCCCCTGATGATGTTGCTGAGCTCTTGTTCGGGAACAACCACCCCCACCGTGGAGGGGAAGCTGGTGGTCCTGCTCAATCAGCTCTGTTGCATTCTTGCCAAAGATCCATCCATCCTAGAACTCTTCTTCCACACTAGTGAGGACCAAGGGGCCGCGAACTTCCTCATCTTCTCCCTTCTGATCCCCTTCATTCACCGGGAGGGGACCGTGGGCCAGCAGGCCCGGGACGCCTTGCTCTTCATCATGTCTCTCTCTGCTGAGAACAGTGTGGTGGCTCATCACATCGTGGAGAACACCTACTTTTGTCCAGTAAGTCCTTCTTGTTGGCCCACCTTCCTCCCGCTCTTCTCTTCTCTTGGGCTGATGATAAATACTTTTATTTTTAAAGCTTCTTTAGATTTTTATTTGCATCTCTTTGTGCTGAAAATCTTGTTTCTTGTTTTTTTATTTTTGTTATTGTTATTTGTTCGTTTTTGGCTGTGTGGCATGTGGGACCATAGTTCTCCAACCAGGGATCAAACCCTTGCATTGGAAGCACAAAGGCTTAATGGATATTTTCCTTTTTTTTTTTTTTCTCCAGCAAACTGTTCTTGACACCTTCCATGGAAGGATGTCTAGAGGAAATATTTTGGAGGGAGGAGAGGAATTTAAGTTGAGATACTCTATGGCTGAGCAATGTCAGCTTGAAACAAGCCAATACAGGAAACTATTTGTGTTACTGTTTCTTGGTTCATTTCTGTTGGGTTAGGAGCTGTTTTGTTTTTTCTAAGAGCATCTCCTAAGCAATTGGTAAAACCTGCTCATCTTATATTCTTAGCTTTTAAGGTTGGTTTTGAGCCAATGAGTCATGGCATATGGTCAGACCCCTCACAGCGGGCTTCACAAATTAATTTGTTTCCCAGCAAGATAATGACCAAAATTGTAAATCCAAAGCACTGATTCTATTTTAAAAGGAGAAATACATATTTACAGTTTGAAGTAGCAAGAAGTCCTCTACTATGTATCATTTCTTAAGCGTAGGTTGCTGAGCAATAGAGAGTAAGGCCTTATGTGGATGTCTGAGGAGTCAGGCTTAGTCATAGACCTGGAAAATAATAGGGACTGTTTGAGGCTCTCACAAAGCTGTACGCCTCTGATTGCTTTCTGCTGTTAGGGTCTCCTTGGGAAGGGGTATTTAAACAGATTTATAGGTTTGTAGAGTTCCATAGAATAGCAAGGAGAGATAAAAAACACCTTCTTAAGTAAACAATGCAAAGAAATATAGGAAAATAGAATGGGAAAGACTAGAGACCTCTTCAAGAAAATTAGCAATATCAAGGGAACCTTCCCTGCAAAGATGGGCTCAATAAAGGACAGAAATAGTATGGACCTAACAGAAGCAGAAGATATTAAGAAGAGGTGGCAAGAATACACAGAAGAACTGTATAAGAAAGATCTTAATGACCTGGATAACCATGATGATGTGGTCACTTACCTAGAGCTGGACATCCTGGAATGTGACGTCAAGTGGGCCTTTGGAAGTATCACTATGAACAAAGCTAGTGGAGGTGATGGAATTCCAGTTGAGCTATTTCAAATCCTACAAGATGATGCTGTGAAAGTGCTGCACTCAATATGCCAGCAAATTTGGAAAACTTAACAATGGTCACAGGCCTGGAAAAGTTCAGTTTTCATTCCAGTTCCAAAGAAGGGTAATTCCAAAGAATGTTCAAACTACCATACAATTGCACTCATCTCACATGTTAGTACGGTTACGCTCAAAGTCCTTCAAGCTAGGCTTCAGCAGAATGTGAACTGAGAACTTCCAGATGTACAAGTTGGATTTAGAAAAGGCAGTGGAACCAGAGATTAAGTGGCCAAAATCCTTTGGATCATTGAAAAGGCAAAGGAATTCCAGAAAAACATCTACTTTTTCTTCACTGACTGTGCTAAAGCCTTTGACCTTGTGGATCACAACAAACTATGGAAAATTCTTAAAGAGATGGAAATAGCAGACCACCTTACCTGCCTCCTACAAAACCTGTGTGCAGGTCAAGGAGCAACAGTTGGAACCAGACATGGAACAATGGACTGGTTCAAAATTGAGAAAGGAGTATGTCAAGGCTAAATATTGTCACACTGCTTATTTAACTTATATGCAGGGTACATTATGTGAAATACCAGGCTGGATGAATCACAGGCTGGAATCAAGATTTCCGGGAGATATATCAACAACCTCAGGTGTGCAGATGACACCACCCTTATGGCAGAAAGAGAAAACGAACTAAAGAGCCTCTTGATGAAGGTGAAAGAGGAGAGTGAAGAAGCTGGCTTAAAACTCAACATTCAAAAAAAACTAAGATCATGGCATCTGGTTCCATTATTTCCTGGCAAATAGATGGGGAAACAATGGAAACAGTTGCAGATTTTCTCTTCTTGGGCTCCAAAATCCCTGCAGATGATGACCACAGCCATGAAATTAAAAGACACTTATTCCTTGGAAGAAAAGCTATGATCAACCTAGACAGTATATTAAAAAGCAGAAACGTCACTTTGTTGACAAAGGTCCATATTGTCAAAGCTATGGTTTTTCCAGTAGTCACGTACAGATGTGAGAGTTGGACCATAAAGAAGGCTGAGTGCCAAAGAATTGATGCTTTTGAACTGTGGTGTTGAAGAAGACTCTTGAGAGTCCCTAGGATAGCAAGGAGATCCAACCAGTCAACCCTAAAGGAAACCAGTCCTGAATATTCATTGGAAGGATGATGCTGAAGCTGAAGCTCCAATACTTTGGCCACCTGATGTGAAGAGCCGACTCATTGGCAAAGACCCTGATGTTAGGAAAGATTGAGGGCAAGAGGAGAAGGAGGCAACAGAGGATGAGATGGTTGGATGGCATCACCAATTCAACAGACATGAGGTTGGGTGGACTCTGGGAGATAGTGAAGGATAGGTAAGCCTGGTGTGCTGCAGTCCACGGGGGTCACAAAGAGTAGGACACGACTTAGGGACTGAACCACAAATCTCCTGTTTTGTAAGATGTTGAGCAATGGCTATTTTTATTTTCCTAACCCAGTAAACATCTCCAGTTTATTTCCATTATGTGTTCTTTTTACTGATCATCTCATTGTGTTTCTTTATAAACTGTATTGCCTTGAACATGCCTGATTTTGCCAGAATAGTTTGTAAGATCATTAGTGAGTTTTATAGAAACAGGCCAGGCAAATTGCCTTAAGTAGATTAGATTCATTGTTAATGAACACCATGTGAGTGGTTCTTGACCCAAAGCAAGGGTATTTAGAAATGTATGTGGGGCGTGTTTGGTTGTCAAGCGACATGGGGGGCTTCGAAGGGAGGTCATCTGGCATTTAGTGTGCAGGGGCCAGGGGTGCTTAATGTCCAGTAGTTTGTGGAAAGGTCACATACAGGAAAGAATTGCCTTGCCCCAGGAGCTAATAGCCATGCTAGTGATTGACATGCTGTATTTGGCTTTGAGGTTCATAATACTAAATTCCTGTCTTTATTAATAAACCAAACAAACTGAGGTCACCGAAGTGTCTGGTGAATAGCTATTTTAGGAGGAACAAATGAGTAAAAATTTTGAGAAGTAGAGTTAAGTTCAGACACCATATGTCTCTTCTCTTCTGGCTTCTGACCAACAGAATCAGAAATTGCAGAAAGCGTGTGTGTATGCTCAGTCACTCAGTCATGTCCAACTCTTTGTGGCCCCATGGACTGTAGCCCGCCAGGCTCCTCTGTCCATGAGGTCTTCTAGGCAAGAATAGTGGAGTGGGTTGCCATTTCCCCCAAAGATTGAGAGTCAGATGGGAAGTAAAGAACTGATCCCATTCATCTGTGCCAGCATATTAACTCTCCTTTCCTTATTTTCTTCAACAGAATTATAAGCTAGATTATAAATTCTTTTAAAAGAACATATCTTTAGGCAAAAGTGTAACTTCTCACCCTGAATCTGAGTGTCTGTATTAGTTTTCTTTAAAAAACAACAAGAAGCCAATTGATTAGAGTATAATTGCTTCACAATGTTGTGTTAGTCTCTCCCGTTCAGTGAAGTGAGTCAGCGGTATGTGTACATAGATCCCCTCCCTCTTGAGCCTGCCTTGCACCTCCACCCTCATCCCAGCCCTCAAGGTCATTACAGAGCACTGAGCTGAGCCTCCTGTGCTATATACAGCAGCTTCCCAGTAGCTGTATTAGTTTTCTATTGCTGCTGTAACAAATTACCAAAACTGTGGCTTTAAATAACACTGATGATTATCTTACAGTAGTGTTGTCCTACTGTAGGTTAGAAGTCCAACAGGTCTTACTGGGCTAAGCTTAGGATGTTGACAGGGCTTGCTCCTTTTCGGAGATTCTCACGGTGAGTCCTTTTCCTCACCTTCTCCAGCTTCCAGAGGCCACCCACATCCCTCCCCTCATGGCTCGCTCCTTCCTTTCCACAGTCAGAGTATTACATCTCTCTCACCATCCTTTTGGAGTCATGGCTCCTCCTGACTCTGCTCCTCTGCCTCCCTCTTCCACTTTCACAAGAACCCTTGTAATTATGTTGTACTTACCTGAATCATCCAGAATTTAAGGATTTTTAAGATCATCCCTGCTTAAAGGTTAGCTAGTTAGCACCCCTAATTCCATCTGTATTCTTAATTTTCCTTTGCCATGGAACCCAATTTGTTCATGGACTCTGGAATTAGGATGTAGACAGCTTTGTGGGAGTTAATCTGCTTCCCGCAACTATCATATTCATTCAGTTTGGAGAGATCTTGAAGAAGTTTGATGAAGAACGCAGCATAGTCAGGATTCTTGTAGTTTAATCTGACCATGTAAATTTGGGAGTTGTTGAGGAAGCAGGGACACACACTAGGGTCTACAAACAAGAGTGATAGGAATGAGAATGTAAGAGAGGTGCTGGATCTGAGCAGTGATGTGGAGGCAGAGGCTCACTAAACAATAGACTTTGTCACAAGCGGGCTGTGCAGAGGTTTGGAGTTTGGCTTACTTGAATTGTTTCAGGTAGTTCTGCTCTCCAAGAAGGAGTGCAGGTATTGAAACAAATCACAATATTTGAGCAGTTCACTTGGTCAGTATCTAAGGGCAATTTAAAAAAGGTACTGTTTTCAAAAGCATCATAATTCTAAAGTATCTTGAAAAAATCTAACAAATATGTAGAAGGCTTTTATAAGGAAAATTTTGGAACTTTATTGAAGGGCGTAAAACAAGACAGAAATAGATGGAAAGCCCTGCAGTTTGTAGATATTGTGTAGATAATGCTTTTCTGCAAATCAATCTGTGAAGTTAACACAATTTATGTTTTACAACTTTTTATTGTGGAAAAAAGCAAAATACAGAAGTGGAACAAATACAGAGATTTGAAAGCATACTAAAAGGAACACCATATATATACTGCTTAAATTCAAAGTTGTTAATATGTGTCGTACTTTGGTATACTTTATTTGTATGCCAAATATATTTGTATATTTGTTTTGTATATTTATTTGTTTTTGCTGTTCTATTTATAGATATATATATACATATATAGATATTATAGATATCAGTTATTTTAATATGTATCTCCTACAAATAAGGACATGCTCCTACCCAATCACTACACTGTTATCATACCTAAGAAAATTGTACAGTAGTTCTATAATGTGATCTAATAACCAGTTTCCCAGTTATGCCGCAAATTACTTTTACAGATTTCCCCCTGACCCCAAACCAGAGTCCAGTACTACGTGCATTTCTGACTGTTGTGTAGCTCTCAGTTTAGTTCAGTTCAGTTGCTCAGTCATATTGGACTCTGCGACCCCATGAATTGCGGCACGCCAGGCCTCTCTGTCCATCACCATCTCCCAGAGTTCACTCAAACCCACGTCCATTGAGTTGGTGATGCCATCCAGACATCTCATCCTCTGTCGTCCCCTTCTCCTCCTGCCCCCAATCCCTCCCAGCATCAGAGTCTTTTCCAATGAGTCAGCTCTTCACATGAGGTGGCCAAAGTATTGGAGTTTCAGCTTCAGCATCAGTCCTTCCAATGAACACCTGATCTCCTTTAAGATGGACTGGTTGGATCTCCTTGCAGTCCAAGGGACTCTCAAGAGTCTTCTCCAACGCCACACTTCAAAAGCATCAATTCTTCAGCACTCAGCCTTCTTCACAGTCCAACTCTCACATGCATACATGACCACAGGAAAAACCATAGCCTTGACTAGACGGACCTTTGTTGGCAAAGTAATGTCTCTGCTTTTGAATATGCTATCTAGGTTGGTCATAACTTTCCTTCCAAGGAGTAAGCGTCTTTTAATTTCATGGCTGCAGTCACCATCTGCAGTGATTTTGGAGCCCAGAAAAATAAAGTCTGACACTGTTTCCACTGTTTTCCCATCTATTTCCCATGAAGTGATGGGACCAGATGCCATGATTTTCATTTTCTGAATGTTGAGCTTTAAGCCAACGTTTCCACTCTCCTCTTTCACTTTCATCAAGAGGCCTTTTAGTTCCTCTTCATTTTCTGCCTAGTCTCTGTTAATTCTCAACAGGTTGCCACTTTCATCCTTGTGGCGGTGACTTTGTAAGAGTTCAGCCATTATCTTTAGAACGCCCCATTTTCCAGGTTTGTTTCTTTGTGTAGTTTGGTCCCTATCACTGGTATTTCCTGAAAATCGGGAGTTGGGTCTAAACGCCTGGTTAAATTCAGGTTAAGTACATTTCGTAAGAATACTTTAGAGGTGATGCCCTACACGACAGGAAGCACATATTAGGTTGCACCACTGTTTGTGAGACCAGAGGTGGTCACTCAGTCGTTTAAGGCAGTGAGCCTTCTATCCCTGTGTTGTAAAGATAAAACTTCCCCTTTGTAAATTGTAAGGTATAATTGGTGAGATGTTCAGATCAGATCAGATCAGTCGCTCAGTCGTGTCCGACTCTTCGCGACCCCATGAACCGCAGCACGCCAGGCCTCCCTGTCCATCACCAGCTCCCGGAGGTCACCCAGACTCACACCCATCAAGTCAGTGATGCCATCCAGCCATCTCATCCTCTGTCGTCCCCTTCTCCTCCTGCCCTCAATCCCTCCCAGCATCAGAGTCTTCTCCAATGAGTCAACTCTTCGCATGAGGTGGCCAAAATACTGGAGTTTCAGCTTTAGCATCATTCCCTCCAAAGAAATTCCAGGATTGATCTCCTTCAGAATGGACTGGTTGGATCTTCTTGCAGTCCAAGGGACTCTCAAGAGTCTTCTCCAACACCACAGTTCAAAAGCATCAATTCTTTGGCGCTCAGTCTTCTTCACGGTCCAGCTCTCACATCCATACATGACCACAGGAAAGACCATAGCCTTGACTAGGCGAACCTTTGTTGGCAAAGTAATGTCTCTGCTTTTGAATATGCTATCTAGGTTGGTCATAACTTTCCTTCCAAGGAGTAAGCGTCTTTTAATTTCATGGCTGCAGTCACCATCTGCAGTGATTTTGGAGCCCAGAAAAACAAAGTCTGACACTGTTTCCACTGTTTCCCCATCTATTTCCCATGTAGTGATGGGACCAGATGCCATGATCTTCGTTTTCTGAATGTTGAGCTTTAAGCCAACCTTTTCACTCTCCACTTTCACTTTCATCAAGAGGCTTTTTAGCCCCTCTTCACTTTGTGCCATAAGAGTGGTGTCATCTGCATATCTGAGGTTATTGATATTTCTCCCGGCAATCTTGATTCCAACTTGTGTTTCTTCCAGTCCAGCATTTCTCATGATATACTCTGCATATAAGTTAAATAAACATGGTGACAATATGCAGCCTTGACGTGCTCCTTTTCCTATTTGGAACCAGTCTGTTGTTCCATGACCAGTTCTAACTGTTGCTTCCTGACCTGCATACAGATTTCTTAAGAGGCAGATCAGGTGGTCTGGTATTCCCATCTCTTTCAGAATTTTCCATAGTTTATTGTGATCTACACAGTCAAAGGCTTTGGCATAGTCAATAAAGCAGAAATAGATGTTTTTCTGGAACTCTCTTGCTTTTTCCATGATCCAGCGGATGTTGGCAATTTGATCTCTGGTTCCTCTGCCTTTTCTAAAACCAGCTTGAACATCAGGAAGTTCACAGTTCACAAATTGCTGAAGCCTGGCTTGGAGAATTTTGAGCATTACATTACTAGCGTGTGAGATGAGTGCAATTGTTCGGTAGTTTAAGCATTCTTTGGCATTGCCTTTCTTTGGGATTGGGATGAAAACTGACCTTTTCCAATCTTGTGGCCACTGCTGAGTTTTCCAAATTTGCTGGCATATTGAGTGCAGCACTTTCACTGCATCATCATTCAGGACTTGGAATAGCTCCACTGGAATTCCATTACCTCCACTAGCTTTGTTCGTAGTGATGCTTTCTAAGGCCCATTTGACTTCACATTCCAAGATGTCTGGCTCTAGGTCAGTGATCACATCATCATGATTATCTAGGTCTTGAAACTCTTTTTTGTACAGTTCTTCTGTGTATTCTTGCCACCTCTTCTTAATATCTTCTGCTTCTGTTAGGTCCACACCGTCTCTGTCCTTTATCGTGCCCATGGTGAGATGTTAACGTGACTTAAAATCCCAGTAGAGTTTTCGAAGGAACATGGCAAATTGATGCTAAATATCATATGCATGCATGCTAAGTTGCTTCAGTCATGTCCAACTCTTTGCGACCCAGTGGATAGTAGCCCACCAGGCTCCTCTGTCCTTGGTTTTCTCCAGGCAAGAATAGTGGAGTGGGTGTCCATTCCCTCCTCCAGGGGGTCTTCCTAACCCAGGGATTGAACCCAAGTCTCTTATGTCTCCTGCATTGGCAGGTGGGTTCTTTACCACTTGTGCTACCTGGGAATAGCTGAAATAATTATACGAATAATGATAACAATAATATATTTGTTGAGAGCTAACTATATGCCAGCCACTATCCTTAGTGCTTTATATGTATTAATTCACTGAATTCTCACAGCTATTGGAACTAGTGTTATTCTCCTTTTATAGATGAAGAAATCCAGGTACAGTGACCTGATGTAAATTCATACAAGGCCACGTGGCTAGAAAGAGAGCGGGTCAGGATTTGAACTGCAATAGTCTGACTCAGTGACCCATATGCTTAACCCCTATCTTGTACATAAGTGATAAAATATTAAGACTTTCTATAAAGCAGTAATCATAAAGAAAAGATTGAAGGACAAAAACAACACCCAGAGATCAAACCTGAATCTCTTACATCTCCAGCATTGGCAGGTGGGTCCTTTACCACTAGTGCTACCTGGGAAGCCCATTTGTTACATACGTATTTGCAAGTGGTTGGTACCCAAAATGTATAAAAATATTTGTAATACTACACATTAGTAAGAAAACGATGAGACATGTGTGAAGGATATGCACCAACAGTTCGCAAAAGACCCCAAACCTGATACATATGAAAATATGCTCATCTTCCTTGTGTGTGTAGCGTCAAATAAATACAAATGAACTTACAGTGAGACAATAGGTAACGACATCAGAGTGGCTAACCATCAGACATCCACTACCACCACGTTGGTACGATAACTCAAGAAAGCCGTATGGCAGTATTGCCCTGGTAGCTCAGCTGGTAAAGAATCCACCTGCAATGCAGGTGACCTGGGTTCGATTCCTGAGTTGGGAAGATCCTCTGGAGAAGGGAAAGGCTACCCACTCCAGTATTCTGGCCTGGAGAATTCCATGAACTGTATAGTCCGCGGGGTCACAAAGAGTCATACACGACTGAGCGACTTTCACTGTCAATGAAGTTGAGTGTTTGCGTGCCGTGCAGCCCTGCGTCTTCACTTCTAGATGTCTCTCCTAGGGAAGCCTGGAGCATGTTTGCAAGGGTACATACACAGAGCTCTTCTGTGGAACAGTGATTTGAAGAGGAGAGAAAGAGAAATAGGAAAAAGATAAATAAAATGGTACATACAATGTCGGTGGAATACTCCTCAGCATTCAGAACGAATGAATCCCTGAGCATTATTCCACTGCACCTATATTTATCTGTCTACCACATCTTTTGTATCTGTTCAACTCTTGAAGGACACTTAGGCTGCTTCCATAGCTTGGCTATTGTAAATAGTGCTGCAGTGAACACTGAGTGTATGTATCTTTTTGAATTAGTGTTTTGTTTTCCTTGTATAAAAATGGAGTGAAATTTTGCCATTTGAAATATCATGGAGAGACCTGGGTGGTATTAGGGTTAGGAAATAAATAAGAGACAGACACCTACTGTGTGTAGTCACTTGTGTGTGGAACCTAAATATGACGAACAAGAGACAGACTCACAGATGTGGATAACAAGCTAGTGTTCATCAGAGGGGAGAGGGGCTAGGACCAGGGCAAAGCAGGGCGAAAGGCGCAGTCTACTCGGTGTAAAATACGTTACATGGGCGTTATGCACAGTGTAGGAAGTACAGTCAGTGTTTTATAGTAATTCTGAATGGAGTCTAATGTATAAAAATATCAAGTTACTATGTTGAGTTATGTTGAAACTAATAATAAGTCAACTGTGCATGTGTGCTAAGTCACTTCAGTCCTGTCCGACTCTCTGCAACCCTGTGGACTGTAGCCTGCCAGGCTCCTCTGTCCTTGGAATTCTCCAGGCAGGAATACTGCAGTGAGCTGTCATGCCCTCCTCGAGGGGATCTTCCCTACCAGATTGTACCTGTGTCTCCCATGTCTCTGGCATTGCAGGCAGATTCTTTTACCGCTGAGCCACTGCAGAAGGCAAGTCAACTGTATTTCAATAAAAAATAATTACATTTCACATTTATTAGCATGTAACTGCACCTACATGTGTGAACACCAATGAACCTAAAAACAAAAAGCATAAAATCTAAAAACATAAAAAAGTAAGTAGCAAAATGTTCCATATAGTATGTTAACATTTACATAAAATTTATGTAAACTTTTAAGACAACATCTTAGTGTGTACTTTTTTTTGATACATGTGAATACAGTAGAAGTACAGAAATAATATCTATTAAGCTCAGGACTGTGGTTACTTTTGGGTGGAAAGGAAAGGGGAGAGATGATAATGAGATTGGAATAGAGTTTAGCTCCACTTGTAATGTTTTGTTTTTTGAAAAATAAAGAGCACTCTGAAGAAATTATGGCAAAACAAAATCTGTTAAATCTTGGGGATGATTTTCTGTTTTTTTTTACATATTTGTAATATGTCATACTAAAAAAATTTAAGCATGTTAGGACTAGAATGGAGCATATTTTTAGTGTTTAAATTTCCACTAAGTTATAGGTAGATTTCAATGAGTAGTTGTTGCTTTTATAAAAACACGTTTTAAAACACTGTATACAGTTCATTAAAATTGAAGGACAAGCATCTCCAGCTGACCCGATTTGCTGGAATGGAACACAGAGCTTCGTTGTGTTAAGTTGCCCCTTAGGATAGATCCCATAATCTCATTTGTTCCCAGTTTTCTATAATTACATCTGACAACATAATTAAAAAAAAAAAGACCTCTTTATGTTGAAGATAAAAGCATACTCTATTAACCATCTGGCTAAGGACCACAATTGACAAAAAGCTTTTTCTAATTAGTATGATTGTCAAAGTGTGTTAGCATCAGGCTTTGGGAAGAGTAATGGCTCTTTAAGGAAACTGGACCACTTTTGGAAACTTTTGTTCTGTGGTTTATAGGAAGAGCTTGCTAGTTCTGCCTTTTGTCTTAGGATGTGTTTTCCCAAGAAAAGAAAGAGTAGGGATACTCTAGGGAAGAATTTAGTGCCCACGAATGGTTCGGGACTCTATGACCCTTGCTTCTTATGATTTTTAAAAACCACGTATTGATGATTAAGCCCTTGTCACTTGTTACATGTTGGCAGAAATTGAAAACAGCCTATACATACATTTGGAAATGCACTTTGAAATAAGCAAGCTTTAGGTACGCAGCCGCAGGTAGAAAGTTATTTATCCCATATCTAAAATTTATGAGGCTTTTTATTTTGGCATGTTGTCGCAAATGGTCCCCACCAGGTGACTTGCTGCTAGATTCAGACTAAAGCCATCTGCTGACAGTCTTCTCTCTTCTGCTGAAATTAGCTGGGTACTATTAGATGTTTAAAGTTAAAGGGGAACCTTTCCTGATGGCTCACTGCTATGTGCTCGTCATTTTTTCCCCCTCCATTGGAAACATTGCTGTGTATAAACCATGACGTCCACTTCTTTACATGCATCATTTCTTCTAATTGTTGCAACAACTCAGTGAAGAAACTGAACTTTGGAGGGCTTTCACAACTGCCTGAAAGTGGAAGTCAGAGCCGTGTTAGTCTGATACTGAGACCCAGGGTCTCGGCAGTTACCATGCTATACTGTCCTGCTGTCAGGGAAGCACTTTGCTTTTCTAATTGTTGGTCATCTTTAGGGTTTTACATGGTCGTTCATTTTTTTTAAGACTTGAGAAAAGATAAATTAAAACTATTGGGTTATAGGACTTCGCTGGTGATCCAGTGCAGGGGATCGGGTGTGATCCCTGGTCAGGGAGCTAAGATTGTGCATACCACACAGCACAACCAAAAAAAATGGGGGTGGGGTGGGGTGGTGGTCTTCATATGTTGGGGATAAGTATAATGTTTGACAGTTACTTTTTGGTGGTCAGGATGAATAAAAGGCTAAAAGAATGGATGAGCATTTTAAAATATTAACTGTTGAATATCAATATATATTTTGAATTTTGAAGTTAAAATTGTCTTAGACTGTACCATCAAACTCTTGGAAAAATTATCTGCAAACCTGTTGTTGCCTCTCCTTTCTCTTCTTCCTGTTCCTGTAATATTCCCTGCATTGTTTCTTTGAATGAGGGAGTAAATAAAGGTCAGCAGGAAGTAGTCACCAGTAGTAACAGTCCTTCTTGCATTTGTGGTTGATCAGCTGTCTCCTCCATCGCACCTCGTCAGACTTGTTCAGTGCTTGTTCCCCAGTCCCGACGCAGTGCCTGGCCTGTTGTTGGTGTTCTAGAAATGCATGTGGACTGGATGAAGGAATCTGAAATCTGAGCAAAGTCTTGGAAAGGATAAATGTTTAGCAGAAAGGATTTGCAATCTTGCTCGTAAGACCATGTAGTCCTCTTCATCCTGCAGACTCGTCCTCCATGTTTCTTTGCTGTGCTGGAGACAATTTCGCGTCTGTTCACCGCAGGTGTCGGTGTCCAGGGGACATACCGCACTGTCCTCCTGTGCAGGCAGGCTGAGTTCCCGTCTCAGCCATGCCCTTTTCAGGGCACTCTTTAAAAAAAGTGAATATTAGGTATGTGTTATTTTTAATTACTGTCACTGATGTATGTAATTTGAAAATTAATGTTGCTGTAATTATATTGATATACTGAATAGTTATTCCCAGCTTCTTAGTCAGACAAATTAAGCCTGTCGTTATGAATTCATCTTCAAAGGCTCAAAGTGGTTAAGGAATTGGGAGTATGCAGAATTAAAGCCTTTGTTCTGTGGTTAATTTAGCATGAGTTAGCAAATGTAATTGATTTTAAAAATGTGGCATCAAGATTAGATTTCCCTTCAAGGAGAACTTTTGGTTTCTGTTCTCTCTTTCCAGAGGTTTCTGATTTATAATAAAGAGCTCACTGGGGTCACATTCAAAACAGGAATTAAAGTGATTTGTTTGGGTTTGCTGACAAGGAGTTAAATGCTTTAAATAGGGGACATTCTTTCTTGGGACTGCAGATGCCCTGATTTTGAAAAAGAGATACACTCTCTGTCTTGTTGACTGCTGTATATCCTGTGCTTAACATCGTGCCTGTCCTGAGGGTGCTCAGCGACTTTTTTTTTTAAATAAGAGACTGAATGAATGAGTGAATAAAGGTCACTAGGAAACAGAGCAGAGAAATGTATATGATCTTTTGATTTTTCCAATGTTGAAACGGTTCATCTCTTTCCCTTGCTGCCCTCACACACTCAGCCCGCCCCCTCCGAGCCCTGCACCCACTCCCTCCCGTGGCGTCAGTCATCCGGTTTCTCTGCACCAAGACCTCCAGGTGCCCTTATTGACGGATGTATTACCCAGGGAAAGTACTGCTAGGCTCTGACCGGACAGATCACCCCCATCTGCAGTGTGGACGGGAGTGAACTGGTCAGGCCGGGTGAGATGGAGAAGACAGACCTTAAACTAACGAACGCAAGGAAGGCGGTTGCTGAGCAGAGGGCTGCAGGGGGCGCTGTGGGAGCGATCCAGGGGAGAGGGAGAGGCGACAGCTGGTAGATACTTCTTCCAGTATGGCATACCTGGAGCCACACCGCCTGGCTTCCCATGGCTGATGTCAGGCACTATGGATTGTCATAGCTCATCATCTGAACCTCCCATCCCTTCTCTCTCTCATCTGTATAAAGCTTGAGGTCTCATCTTTGTCTTTTCATACCGTTCATGGGCTTCTCAAAGCAAGAATACTGAAGCGGTTTGCCATTCCCTTCTCCAGTGGACCACGAACTGGAGAACTCGCCAGTTGACAGAACTCTCCACCGTGCCCTACATGCATGCCTCATAATTTCACTGAGTTGGACAATGCTGTGGTCCATGTGATCAGTTTGATTAGTTTTCTGTGGTTGTGTTGTTCATTCTGTCTACTCTCTTACAATTATACAGTGGAAGTGACAAATAGATTCAAGGGATTAGATCTGATAGAGTGCCTGAAGAACTATGGACAGAGGTTTGTGACATTGTACACGAGGCAGTGATTAAGACCATCCCCAAGAAAAAGAAATGCAAAAAGGCAAACTGTTTGTCTGATGAGGCCTTGCAAATGGCTGAGAAAAGAAGAGAAGTGAAAGGCAAGGGAGAAAAGGAAAGATATACTTATTTGAACGCAAGAAAGCCTTCCTTAGTGATCAGTGCAAAGAAATAGAGGAAAACAATAGAATGAAAAAGACTAGAGATCTCTTCAAAAAAATTAGAGATACCAAGGGAACATTTCATGCAAAGATGGGCACAATAAAGGACTGAAATGGTATGGACCTAACAGAAGCAGAAGATATTAAGAAGAGGTGGCAAGAATACACAGAAGAACTATACAAAAAAGATCCTCATGACCCAGATAACCATGATGCTGTGATCACTCACCTAGAGCGAGAGACATCCTGGAATGTGAAGTCAAGTGGGCCTTAGGAAGCATCAGTATGAACAAAGCTAGTGGAGGTGATGAAATTCCAGTTGAGCTATTTCAAATCCTGAAAGATGATGCTGTGAAAGTACTGCACTCAATCTGCCAGCAAATTTGAAAAACTCAGCAGTGGCCACAGGGCTGGAAAAGGTCAATTTTCATTCCAATCTCAAAGAAAGACAATGTCAAAGAATGCTCAAGCTACCACACAATTACACTCATCTCACATGCTAGCAGAGTAATGCTCAAAAGTCTCCAAGCCAGGCTTCAACAGTATGTGAACTGAGAACTTCCAGGTGTTCAAGCTGGTTTTGGAAAATGCAGAGGAACCAGAGGTCAAATTGCCAACATCTGCTGGATCATCGAAAAAGCAAGAGAGTTCCAGAAAAACATCTACTTCTGCTTTAGTGACTATGCCAAAGCCTTTGACTGTGTGGATCACAGCAAACTGTGGAAAATTGTTCAAGAGATGGGAATACCAGACTACCTTACCTGCCTCCTGAGAAATCTGTATGCAGGTCAAGAAGCAACAGTCAGAACCAGACAGGAAACAACAGACTGGTTCCAAATAGGGAAAGGAGTACGTCAAGGCTGTGTATATTGTATATGTTAAATAAGTATTGCTTATTTAACTTATATGCAAAGTAGATCATGTGCAATGCCATACTGGGTGAAGCACAAGCTGGAATCAAGATTGCTGGGAGAAATATTAATAACCTCATATATGTAAATGACACCACCCTTATGGCAGAAAGTGAAGAACTAAAGAGCCTCTTGATGAGGGTGAAGGAGGAGAGTGAAAAAGTTGACTTAAAACTCAACATTCAAAAAACTAAGATCATGGCATCTGGTCCCATCACTTCATGACAAATAGATGGGGGGAAAAGTGGAAACAGTAAAAGGTTTTCTTTTCTTGGGCTCCAAAATCACTGTAGATGGTGACTGCAGCCATGAAATTAAAAGATGCTTACTCCTTGGAAGAAAAGCTACGGCCAACCTAGACAGCATATTAAAAAGCAGAGACAGTACTTTTCTGACAAAGGTCCATTTAGTCAAGGCTATGGTTTTTCCAGTGGTCATGTATGGATGTGAGAGTTGGACCGTAAAGAAAGTCGAGTACAGAAGAATTGATGCTTTTGAACTGTGGTGTTGGAGAAGACTCTTAAGAGTCCCTTGGACTGCAAGGAGATCCAACCAGTCCATCCTAAAAGAAATCAACCCTGAATATTCATTGTAAGGACAGATGCTAAAGCTGAGCCTCCAATACTTTGGCCACCTGATGCGAAGAACTGACTAATTGGAAAAGACCTTGATGCTGGGAAAGATCGAAGGCAGGAGGAGAAGGGGATGACAGAGGATGAGATGGTTGGATGATGTCATCCCTTCAATAGATGTGAATTTGAGCGAGCTCCGGGAGTTGGTGATGGACAGGGAGGCCTGGTGTGCTGCAGTCCATGGGATTGCAAAGGGTCGGACACGACTGTGTGACTGAACTGTACTGAACTGAACTGAGGTCTCATCTCCATGCCATGGCTCCAGAGGTCTGTCTCCTGGGCTCTCCACTGGTTTGTCCCTTCAGTTCTGCAGTCTGTCCTGCAGAACACTGCAGGGTCTGATTCAGCCATGCCTCTCCAGGCTCCTTCCACCTCTAACTCTACACTCCAGTAATATTGCGCTTCTTTTCATTCCTGGAAGGTACCATCTTTTTTTGCTCCTTTATGCTTTTTACATCCTCTGCTTGAAATATTCTTGCTTCCAACAATATAAGAGCTTTTTTTAAATAATGAAGCTCAGTAAGAACTTTTTCTGGCTCTTACTCATTCTTCAGCAGCTCTTGGATATCACTTCTTCTGAGAACATTTCATGCTCCTAACACTCCAAGTCTGGGTTGATCCATGGTGACAGATTTTCTATGATGTAGTCTGAGCGTTTATGTACACTCCTATAATTGCCTGTTCATCTCTTATTGGTCTGTGGGATTGGTGAATACTTTGCTATTTCTTCCAGGGCCTAACTCAGAAGGGGCTGTTTTCTGGAATGCTTCTATCCTGTTTGAGCTCCTTATAACCTTAGGTTTATCTAGAGCAACACCTTTCACAGGTCACTCTGTTGTTTCTGTTCTGGGCACTTCCTGTCCATCCTTTGCACATCTGCCTGGTCAGCATCCCTAAGGTGCTGGCTCGCATCACTTTCCTGTACCGTGAAATCCATTGTTTCCCTTGGTTCTGTTTTCCACAAGGTAAAACTATCATGCACTCAGCATAAATGAGTGTCTGCTAGTTTTTTCTACATTTTCTACATTTCTGTCTTGGTTTAAGGCATCAGCATTTTCTTAACGACCAAGCTGGAAAATGCGACAGTTTGGAGTTCTCCCTGATCCTCAGTGTCTGAACCCAAACACTGTCAGTGTTACACGGGGACAGAGCAGGTGGGGGAGGTGGACCTCGTGACCTTGGGTGAAGACTGGGTTGGGGGCTACTTCAGTCAGAGCACCCGCCCCTCCACCCGACCTGTGAGCCTGCCCTTCCTTCATCCTTTCTCCTTGCTGCCCATGCTTCAGTTTAGACCTCTTTAGCTCAGCTTGTCATCTCATCTAACTTTCTCCTAGACTGTGAAGATGAGATAAAAGTGCCTTCTAAAGTGTCCACATGCATGTGTCAGTCATGACCTTGAACACAGCTGCCGGAATCTTTCTCATCCAGCTGCTCATGGTTCTCCCGTGACGTCTCCTGTCCCGGCCGCCTCAGTCCCAGGCGCTCCCCGTGGACAGAGGTGTGGGCTGTGTTGGGTGTGCATTCAGCGCACTGTGATAGAACAGGTTGTTGCTGAGTTCGCTTCTCTCCTGCACACATAGCGGGGCTGTAACCATGTTTCCTTCATCTTGCATCTGTCTCCCTCCCTCCCCTGACCCCAGCCTAGCGTCGGCACAACACGGAAGAGGTCAGCAACCCATAGTATCCGTGGACCTGGTGCTTCTGTTCCTCCTCCTGCCTTCTTCCAGGAACCTTCCGGATTCCCTCCAGGCCGACAGCCTCTAATGCAGGAATCCCGTGCAAGTGCAGTCTGGGCCAGCGGCCGAGGCGTCGAGTGGGAGCCACAGTTGCAGGTGAAGAGCTCAGACAAAGTACTGATTGCACTTTTGTTTCTGAACCCAGGTGCTTGCGACGGGGCTCAGTGGCCTGTACTCCTCCCTGCCTACCAAGCTGGAGGAGAAGGGCGAGGGGTGGCACTGCCTGCTGAGGGACGACTGGCTCCTGCTCCCGCCACTTGTCCAGTTCATGAACTCGCTGGAGTTCTGCAACGCTGTCATCCAGGTGAGAGCGGCCAAGGATCTGCCGCGGCCCACTCAGGGTACAGATGATATGCTGAGTCAGCTGATCACATCAGCGTTCCTTCTCTTACTGCAGTCAACGTTTGTGAAACACTGATGCTTTACTTTAAGCCTATTGAGTGTCCTGGAATGAGTAAAAATGTTAGTTTATAGGTTTGGGGGAAGTTTTAATTGAGAAAAAAATGAGTAGATTTTGTTTATCTTCCTTATAAAAAGTGTTAATTCTGTTTTGATTATCCATTTAACCATCAAAAATAAGTTCAATGCTGGACTCATTAAATAGATATTTTTAGGCTCCTAAGTACTCCAAATTATACCATTTTTACTTCAAGGTCTTCTTGGGAGTCTACAAAGCAAAACACTTTATTTTGCTTAATTGTGCATAGTATATAAAGGATATTGTTATCTCAATTGAATTTAGAAGACGTTAAGCATCTTCTTAGCAACACAAATTAAATTTGCTTTGAAATTGGCCTGCTTCGGGGGAAAAACAGCCACTGAACTCAAGTATATTTGGCTTTTTGATTAGATTTTTACCTTCAAATTTCTTGTTACTGTTTTCAATAAAAAATCAGATCATATATATACTTAAGGGTGTAGTAGGTTTTCACTGAAAAATGTTTTATTTCTATATAGGACAAATATTACCTTAATACTAGATTTATTAAGAAATAAAATTTCTTTATGGTGATTGTAAGGGGAAAAATGTTAGTTATAATCTGTTTATCTACCAAATGAAAAAATAGCTTCTGGAAGAAAATGCAAGTAAATTACTTCAGTTCCCGTCTCATTTTTATTGCTAAGTCAAAGGAGATTTTATTTATGTATAAAATAAATGGATTACATCTTAAGTCATTTTTTCCTTTAATATTACAGTCTGTCAACATTTTCTTGCAAAAGTTTGTGGAAATAAAAAAGATGGAACTATTAGTTTCTCCCCAAATGTACACAGAGAGTGAGATTATCAGTAATTTAAAGATCTAGCCGCACTTCCCTAGAAATTGCTTTTTACTTTATTGTTTGACTCTGTTTTTATTTTTTTAAAGAAAGAAAGCTAACAGGCATGGTTGAAAACAGAGATACAGTTTATATCATATTCTGAGACCAAAGCCATATACTTTTAAGATTTTTTGTTTGGAGGTACTACTGAAAAGATTACAGTTGACCTTTGCACCTGCAGGTTTCACAGCTGTGGATTCCACCAACAGCAGATCTGGAAGTATTTCCAGAAGAATCCAGAAAGTTCCAAAGGGCAAAACTTGAATTTACTGTATGCCAGCAACTGGAGAAGCCAATGGCACCCCACTCCAGTACTCTTGCCTGGAAAATCCCATGGACAGAGGAGCCTGGTGGGCTGCAGTCCATGGGGTCACTAAGAGTCAGACACGACTGAGCGTCTTCACTTTCATGAATTGGAGAAGGAAATGGCAACCCACTCCAGTGTTTTTGCCTGGAGAATCCCAGGGCCGGGGGACCCTGGTGGGCTGCTGTCTATGGGGTCGCACAGAGTTGGACACGACTGAAGCGACTTAGCAGCAGCAACTGTTTACATAGCATTTATATTGTAGTTACTATTTGAATCATATTAGGCACTATAAAGTAATTTAGAGATGATTTATAATATATGGAAAGATGTATGTAGATTATATGAAAACACTATGCCATTTTTATTTATAAGAGACTTAAGCATCCACAGATTTTGTTATTGTGGCAGTCGGGGCTGGTCATCCCAGAACCAATTCCCCACAGATACCGGGGATGATTGTATTTATAAAAGACGTCAGTAAGGCTTATCCACTAAATATATTTTGAAAGTTAAATATAGGAAATGTTGTACCTCTGATAATGTTTTCTGCTTTTTAGCATTATCTGTTTTTTATGAAAAGATTTTCTAAATGCCTTCTTCCCCAATATAAATGATTTTATCAGAGATTACATTTCAAAATGAGAATTTTTTTTCTGCTGACAAAATGAATGGTTTTAATTGTCTGTTTTGACAGTTATTTTTTTTAAATTAGTCGCAAGTTGAGATAGGACATAGATGAAGTTATGGAGCAAAAATTATCCATTCCATTTTGTTGACTTTAATTTATGAGCCCATGTACATATTCAGTCTATTTATTATATGTTTTTTTTTTTTCCAAATAGAAATTTAAAATTACTGGTTTTAAAATTTGGAAGTCTGGGCTATTTATGTATACTGGGATAAACCATCTGGAAAAATTACATGGTGGTTTGAAGTGTCACTTATTCTTTAGCCATGAAATAAATGGCGAACATTTGGATTTCCTTTTTGAATTCAGATTTGATTTTAAGAAGATCTAAAGATTGTCTTTTTCATGACTGTTTCTCTCTTAGGTGGCTCACCCTTTGATTCGTAATCAGCTTGTCAATTATATTTACAATGGATTCTTGGTACCGGTCTTGGCTCCAGCTCTCCATAAGGTCAGTGATTGGCTGATGTCATCTCTTGTCTGTTTCTTGTACAACTGATAGAAGCCGAGGAAGGAAGACACAGTATCATTGACTTGGTGGTGACTTAGCTTTATTTTCCTTCTCATTTCATCCATGTTCCTTACCAGTGTCAATTACAGAAATTAATAATGGTGACAGCTTAAGTCTGCCGGGATCCATCTGATGTGTGAGTAGGGCCCTGTGAATATCAAGTAAGCTGGTGTAAATGAACGTTGGCACCTGGACTGACTCTTGTGTCTACTTGAGTTCATAGCTGGTAGCCACTTGGAACTCTCTGTTAAGCTCTCCTCTGCGCTAACATGGCTCATAGTTTCATTGAGTTAGACAAGGCTGTGGTCCATGTGATCAGTTTGGTTAATTTTCTGTGATTGTGGTTTTCATTCTGTCTGCCGTTAGATGGATAAGGATAAGAGGCTCATGGAAGCTTCCTGATGGGAGAGACTGACAGAGGGGAAACTGGGTCTGGTTCTGATGGGCGGGGCCATGTTCAGTTCAGTTCAGTCACTCAGTCGTGTCCGACTCTTTGCAACCCCATGGACTGCAGCAAGCCAGGCCTTCCTGTCCATCACCAGCTCCCGGAGTTTACCCAAACTCATGTCCATTGAGTTGGTGATGCCATCCAACCGTCTCATCCTCTGTCTTTCCCTTCTCCTCCTGCCTTCAATCTTTCCCAGCATCAGGGTCTTTTCCAATTAGTCGGTTCTTCGCATCAGGTGGCCAAAGTATTGGAGTCTCAGCTTTAACATCTGTCCTTCCAATGAATATTCAGGGTTGATTTCCTTTAGGATGGACTGGTTGGATCTCCATGCAGTCCAAGTGACTCTTAAGAGTCTTCTTCAACACCACAGTTCAAAAGCATCAATTCTTCTGTACTTAACTTTCTTTACAGTCCAACTCTCACATCCATACATGACCACTGGAAAAATCATAGCCTTGACTAGACGGACGTTTGTCAGAAAAGTGATGTCTCTGCTTTTTAATATGCTGTCTAGGTTGAGCATAGCTTTTCTTCCAAGGAGCAAGTGTCTTTTAATTTCATGGCTGCAGTCACCATCTGCAGTGATTTTGTAGCCCAAGAAAATAAAAGTCTCTCACTGTTTCCACTGTTTCTCCATCTATTTGCCAGTGATGGAGTGATGGGACTGGATGCCGTGATCTTTGTTTCCTGATTGTTGAGCTTTAAGCCAACTTTTTCACTCTCCTCTTTCACTTTCATCAAGAGGCTCTTTAGTTCTTCTTCACTTTCTGCCATAAGGGTGGTGTCATATCTGAGATTATTGATATTTCTCCCAGCAATCTTGATTCTAGCTTGTGCTTCATCCAACCCAGCGTTTCACATGATGTACTCTGCATATAAGTTAAAATAAGCAGGATGACAATATACAGCCTTGACATACTCCTTTTCCTGTTTGGAACCAGTCTGTTGTTCCATGTTCAGTTCTAACTGTTGCTTCCTGAACTGCATATAAATTTCTCAAGAGGCAGGTCAGGTGGTCTGGTATTTCCATCTCTTGAAGAATTTTCCATAGTTTATTGTGATCCACACAGTCAAAGGCTTTGGCATAGTCAATAAAGCAGAAATAGATGTTTTTATGGAACTCTCTTGCTTTTTCAATGATCCAGCAGATGTTGGCAGTTTGATCTCTGGTTTCTCTGCCTTATCTAAAACTAGCTTGAACATCTGGAAGTTCATGGTTCATGTATTGTTGAAGCCTGGCTTGGAGAATTTTGAGCATTACTTTGCTAGCGTGTGAGATGAGTGCAATTGTGCAGTAGTTTGAGCATTCTTTGGCATTGCATTTCTTAGGGATTGGAATGAAAATTGACCTTTTCCAGTCCTGTGGCCACTGCTGAGTTTTTCAAATTTGCTGGCATATTGAGTGTAGCACTTTCACAGCATCATCTTTGAGGATTTGAAATAGCTCAACTGGGATTCCATCACCTCCACTGGCTTTGTTTGTAGTGATGCTTCCTAAGGCCCACTTGACTTCTCATTCCAGGATGTCTGGCTCTAGGTGAGTGATCACACCATCGTGATTGTCTGGGTTGTGAAGATCTCTTTTGTGTAGTTCTTCTGTGTATTCTTGTCACCTCTTCTTAATATCTGATGCTTTTATTAGGTCCATGCCATTTCTGTCCTTTATTGAGCCCATCTTTGCATGAAATGTTCCCTTGGTATCTCTAATTTTCTTAAAGAGATCTCTGCTACTGCTAAGTCGCTGCAGTCGTGCCCGACTCTGTGCGACCCCATAGACGGAAGCCCACCAGGCTCCCCCGTCCCTGGGATTGTCCAGGCAAGAATACTGGAGCGGGTTGCCATTTCCTTCTCCAATGCATGAAAATGAAAAGTGAAAGTGAAGTCGCTCAGTCGTGTCCGACTCTTAGCGACCCCATGGACTGGAGCCCACCAGGATCCTCCGTCCATGGGATTCTCCAGGCAAAAGTACTGGGGTGGGGTGCCACTGCCTTCCCCAAAAGAGATCTCTAGTCTTTCCCATTCTATTGTCTCCCTCTATTTCTTTGCATTGATCACTGAGGAAGGCTTTCTTATCTCTCCTTGCTATTCTTTGGAACTCAGCATTGTATACCTTTCCTTTTATCCTTTGCCTTTTGCTTCTCTTCTTTTCACAGCTATTTGTAAGGCCTCCCCAGACAGTCATTTTGCTTTTTTGCATTTCTTTTTCTTGGGGATGGTCTTGACCCCTGTCTCCTGTACAATGTCACGAACCTCCGTCCATAGTTCATCAGGCACTCTGTCTGTCAGAGCTAGTCCCTTAATGTGTTCTCACTCCCACTGTATAATTGTTAGGATTTGAATTAGGGCATACTTGAATGGTCTAGTGGTTTTCCCTACTTTCTTCAATTTAAGTCTGAATTTGGCAATAAGGAGTTCAGGATAAGTTCATAATAAGGGGCCATGTTCAGTAAATCTTTAATCCAATTTTCTATTGGTGGGCGGGGCTGTGTTCCCTCCCTGATGCTTGACCTGAGGCCACACTATGTGGAGGTAATGAAGATAATGGTGACCTCCTTCAAACGTTCCCCTGCAGGCACACTGCACTCAGTGTCCCGACCCTGGAGCAAGCCACCTCTGACCCGCGCCTCTGCCAGAGACTCCCGGACACTCATGAGCTTGTCTGGCTCAGTCTCTTGTGGGGTCACTGCTCCTTTCTCCTGGGTCCTGGTGTGCAGAAGGTTATTTTTTGTGCCCTCCAATAGTCTGTTTGCCCAGTCCTGTGTAACTTCTGGCATCTCCAAGAGGGCTTATGCCATACCCAGGTCTGCCGCACATCCAGACCACTGCTGACCCGTAGCTCCACAAGAGATATTCAAGAGTTCTGGCTCCATCTCTGAGGGTTGGGCCTGTGTTCCGTGCCCTTCCCAGGTCTGAGCAGCTCAGGCGACCAGATGCTGGGCGAGCACTGTCCCAGGTGGGCCCTGTGTCTACTCACCTCCCCAGTCCTGCCGCTGGGTTTCCCTGGGGCGCCCCGAGAGTGCCCTCTCAGGTGTGCTGTCTGTCTCCTCTGGGGAGCTGATGAGATTGCAGCAGCCTTGTGCCTCGGGCTCTGGCGGTCCCAAGCCTGTCTCTCTGCCTCCGGGTGGGGAGGGGCCTGTACACAGCCAGCTCGCTCTCCTTTGGTATTCTCTCAATCCTTTGTTCTGTGAGCAGGCCAGGCTGCAGATTAGGTTGTTAGGCTAGAGCCTTTGGCAGGAAAGTTCTCTTTTCCGCAGTTGCAGTTAGATGTGTATTAATTTCTTTTTTATTTTTCTCCTGGTTATGTTGCCTTCAGAGATTCCAAAACTCTCCACAGACCCACCTGTGAGAGGGTTTCCTACTATGTGGAAACTCCTCCTCCTTCACAACTCCCTCCCCAGGACAGGTCTCTGTCCATAACTCTTTTCTCCCTCTCTTTATGTTTTATATTTTGTCCTACCTCTTTTCAAAGAGAATGGGCTGTCTTTCTGGATGCCTGGTGTCTTCCACCAGGGTTCAGAAGTTGTTTTGTGGAAGTTGCTCAGCGTTCAAATGATCTTTTGGTGAATTTGTTGGGGAGAAAGTGGTCTCCCCATCCTACTCCTCCACCATCTTGTTTAACAAATAGATTCAGGGGATTAGATCTGATAGAGTGCCTGAAGAACCATGGATGGAGGTTCTTGACATTGTAAAGGAGGCAGTGATCAAAACCATCCTCAAGAAAAAGAAAAGCATTGCACTGCATGGTATCTGCATTCAGCAGTTTGTTCCTGCTGGCTGTTCAAAAGACAGTGAGATATAAATCCACTATCTGGCATTGTTGGTTTTTTGCTTTGTGCATGTTAGACCTGGTATTTCTACTGATACAGTATCCTTTTAGTCTCTTATACTGGTCAGTTTGACAGAATCTTCAATAGTAACTAATACTTTTTCTTTCTATGGTTGTCATTAAGAACTAGACACATCCCATCTCCTGACCCTAAACAGGATTCTATAGTAAACTGCTTGAGGAAATTGGATCTTGAAGATTACAGGTGGCAAACTTCGAAGTGAACTCCACTGAAGATCTAAGAGGCCCAACTAAAACAACTGTGGCAAGCATCACAGCTGTGGATTGAGCAGAACTTTTAGAAAGGGCTACCTTGAAGATGACAACCTTGGAGGAGCTGTGGTGATTGGCAGTGGAAAGAATCAGGACATGTGAAAATCCTTAAAAATTTATTGACTTAAATAACTTTGCCTATGTTATGAATAAAAAGAAACCTTTATGCAGAAAGTCAGCATATATATAAAAAAAAGAAAAGCAAAAAGGCAAAATGATTGTCTGAGGAGGCCTTACAAATAGCTGAGAAAAGAAGAGAAGTGAAAGGCAAAGGAAAAAAGGAAAGATATACCCATTTGAACGCAGAGTTCCGAAGAATAGAAAGGAGAGATAAGAAAGCCTTCCTCAGTGATCAATGCAAAGAAATAGAGGAAAACAACAGAATGGGAAAGATTAGAGATCTCTTCAAGAAAATTAGAGATACCAAGGGGACATTTCATGCAAAGATGGGCTCGATAAAGGACAGAAATGGTATGGACCTAACAGAAGCAGAAGATATTAAGAAGAGGTGACAAGAATACATAGAAGAACTATACAAAAAAGATCTTCACGACCGAGATAATTACGATGCTGTGATCACTCACCTAGAGCTAGACATCCTGGAATGTAAAGTCAAGTGGACCTTAGGAAGCATCACTGTGAACAAAGCTAGTGGAGGTGATGGAATTCCAGTTGAGCTATTTCAGATCCTGAAAGATGATGCTGTGAAAGTGCTGCACTCAATATGCCAGCAAATTTGAAAAACTCAGCAGTGGCCACAGGACTAGAAGAGGTCAGTTTTCATTCTAATCCCAAAGAAAGGCAATGCCAAAGAATGTTAAAAGTACCCCACAATTGTACTCATCTCACATACTAGCAAAATAATGCTCAAAATTCTCCAAGCCAGGCTTCAACAATATGTGAACCATGAACTTCCAGATGTTCAAGCTCGAATTAGAAAAGGCAGAGGAACCAGAGATCAAATTGCCAGCATCCATTGGATCATCGAAAAAGCGAGAGTATTAGAGCTTCAGCTTTAGCGTCAGTCCTTCCAGTAAATATCCAGGATTGATTTCTTTTAGGATTGACTGGTTTGATCTCCTTGCTGTCCAAGGGACTCTCAAGAGTGTTCTCCAACACCACAATCCGAAAGCATCAATTTCTTAGGCACTCAGCCTTCTTTAGCATCACTTTGAATTTCTTATGATTCTCTCGTTTTATATAATGAATCAATGGATATATTTTCTATTGTGAGATGTCAAGAGACATCCATGGACCTAGAATTCTAATTTTAAAGAGTTTTGCCTTACTAAGTAAAGAGACATATACAGTATTTAATTTGGAGTATCTTTGTCAAGTTATTTAAATTACCAGCCCTGGCAGGGAGAGAAGCAAGAAGCAACCTAGTGCGTGCATTTTGATGGCATGCTCATTCTTGTGGGTCTGAGGGTCCGTTTTGAAGAATACCTGAGCGTGGCGACTTTGAAACTTGGCTGTGATGCTGGTGGTCGTTCTTGTTTAGAGCTTTAGGTCTCAATGAAAGATGTTCCCCTTTCTTTCCACTTAGTGCCTTTTGAGCACAGGGAGGTGTTTTCCAAAGCAAACAGCGTACCTAGTTTGACTAGGGTTTTTGTGTTACTTCTGTGTTCAGGAAGTATTGTATTACAAAAATAAACCTTGTATCTGTTTCCATGTTATCTTTCTGTTAAATATCTTGCTCTTCTCTTGCTCTTCTTGTGGAGGGCTGGGTGTCCTGTGTTGAAGGTCTATAAGCCCCTTCATGGAAGAATTTTCCTTTATGGGAGAATAGAATGGTGCCCTGAAAATTCTTTGGCAGTAATTATCCACAATATACTGGCCCGGTAATTCCCACAGACAGAGGAGCCTTTGCAGCCTACAATCTATGACACCGCAGGTTTGGACATGACCTAGCAACTAATCAACAATAGTTATTCACATACTGTCTCGTACATTTAGCCTTTCTTCCTCATTTATTCTCATCTTTTTTCTCATTGGCTGATACTAAATAAATTCCCAAGTCATTATTATAATACAGTAAATCTTCTATGTATGAAGCTTCAATTGCAGTCTTTCAAAGATGAAAATGCACCCCTGTGTGTTGTCCTGTACTGCTGTACTGTACTGTAAGGTAAAAAATGTTTACTTTTTGTGTTTGTTTTTTATGTACTGTTTGTGCAAAAATATTATAAGGCTGTTACAGTACAGCACTATATAACTGTTGTGTTTGTTGGGTACCGAGGCTGACTTCCCTGGTGGCTCAGACGGTAAAGCGTCTGTCTACAATGTGAGAGACCCGGCTTTGATCCCTGGATTGGGAAGATCCCCTGGAGAATGAAATGGCAATCCACTCCAGGACTGTTGCCCGGAAAACCCCATGGACAGAGGAGCCTTGTAGGGGGGTCCATGGGGTCGCAGAGTCGGGCACGACTGAGCGACTTCCCTTTCACTTACTTTCACTTAGGCTGACTTTGTTGGATTTACAAACAAATTGAACTTAACGAACGTGCTCTCGGAACAGAACCTGTTCGTAGATAGGGGACTTACTGTAGTTGTAATCGTAATTGTTATCCGTTCAGGATATTTTATGTTATTTTAATTAGCATACCTTAAAGTTACAAATATTAATGATAGCTCTTTATCCACAATCGAGGTTGAGATCCGCCTCAGAGAGCTGTTAGGAAGCTCTGACTGGTCTCTGAGTGCCTTCCCTTCGAAGCATAAGTGGAATTAAATTATTCAAAGTGCGGACCTCGGGTGATGTCTCCATGGTGCTCTGCCTGCTTCTTGAGGGTAGGGTTCACCCCTGCTTTGTTTACTGGGGAATCTCCAGTGTTGAGCACAGAACCTTAGACCTGGGAGGTTGAGTAAACAGCACACATATAGAATGATGTTTGTTAAAATGTTGAACACTCGGTACATTTCCAGACAGTGGTTCATAGGGGAAAATTACAGTACTTACACATATGAACTGATATTGTTCTCAGTTATGCCCATAATTAAACTATGGGATGTAAAAATCATCAAGTTATTAATACATGCTTATTGTGGAAAGAAGCAGTCAGTGCTGAATATGTAAAGTACAAAGTGAACATGACTATATTAGGCTGAATTTCTGTCCCTAAAAAATTCCTTAACATTTATCCGTTGCAGACCGTTTCTCCCAGGGCTGTTTAGTGACTAGGGAGAGTGTTTCCTTCTTAATTTATTTTCCTCCCTGCTCTCCATTTTTCATCGTTTGTGTTTTTATCATGTAGAATGAGAAGTTTTAGGAAGAAGCAGGGCGCAGGGGGAGGTGAAGGGCCCCTCTGCTGGCTCTCAGCTCCCAGTGGCCCATGCCTCTCAGGAACGGCAGAACGGCCTCGGTGTGGGGCGGGGAGACTGGAGCTCGGTGTTTCTGAGGGGGTCCAGTGGGAGCACACGCAGCCTGTGTCCTTGCCTTTGACACAGCAAGGGACACTTGGAAGTCCCAGGTCTCCTGGACAGGCTCCATCTGTATCTTTCATATTCTCTGTCCCTCACTTTGAGCCTTCTTTAATATCCTAAATAAATTTCCCCTGTGGACTATCTCAGCTCCCAATTTATGTCTAACATTTTAGTTTCCTCCTGCAATGGTGGCAGTTTGCAGGGGTGAACTTACTCTCACTGTCTCATAAATAGTATAAATACATTTAGGCTTAAAAATTTTCCTGTCTCAGTCAATATTCACAGTGTTTCCACAGCATTTCTTAATCAGAGATGAAGTCATTACAAAGGGTGAAGTGAGTGAAGTCGCTCAGTCGTGTCCGACTCTTTGCGACCCCATGGACTGTAGCCCACCAGGCTCCTCTGTCCATGGAATTTTCTAGGCAAGAGTATTGGAATGGGTTGCCATTTCCTTCTCCATGGGATCTTCCCGACCCAGGGATCAAACCCGGGTCTTCTGCATTGCGGGCAGATGCTTTGTAGAGGGTAGTAAAAGGTGGTGGTGGGGGGGGGTTGGTTTCCAGAAATCTCGACAAGTTAAGAGCATCTCCTCCTGTCTTCTCCCCACTCTGCACACGTGTGAAATGCCTTTGCATATGCTGTCTCTGTGCTGTCTTTATCTTGTGCTGTGGGGTGGCCGCTTATTCTTCTGTGTTGGTGCAAAGGAGTATCTGCATGGTTTTCTGTAGTGTGTGTGTGTGTGTAGGCCCATAATCCCTTATTCACTCTCCAAACTTAAAGAAGTTCCGAAAGCTCCATATGGTGTTACAATAGATAGCGTACAGTGTCAGATTCATGCTGTCCAAAGGAGAGGGTTTTGCTTGCTTTAGGACCAGAGACGTGGCTTCAGGCACTCGGAGCTTCATGTGACAAAAGTTTCATTGCAGTACAAAAGGAATAGAGAACGCTTCTGACACAGACTTCAGAGTGGGGCAGAGAGTGCCCCACTGAGTAGTTCCGGTCGGGCTTTATATACTTTTTCAATTGGTTATTAACAATAGAAAGGTCTTACCAGACCTACTCCCACAACATACATCTTAAAATGACAGGATTAGTCAGAAGGTTCTTGTTAAGAAGGAGAAATGCATCCTGGATGCATTGTTGTTCTATAATCATTAGCACAGAACTTAAGGAAAAGCATACCCTTGAGCAAGATGAGTTATTTTGTTGTGTAATCATTAGCTCCAGGTTAAAGAAAGTTAGTCTTAAAGATTGTTGTCGTAACAATTCAGAGTTTAAGAAAAAAACATCTTATGTGACTAAGGGGAAGGAATATAGGAAAAAAAAGTTTGTCCTTTTCTCCTTCTTAAGAGCCCTGAGCTCCTTATTAACCTACCTAAGAATTAACTCTTAGAATCTGACATTTGCTGAACTCATTTGGTGGCAAACCCATTCCTGATCTGTCTCAAGGTTATTAATTTTTATACCACTTGTGTTATATACAAACATGAGCTTGTATGTTTCATGGAAGACATATATAACATACGATTATAGAGTTTTGCCCTGGACCTGCTGGTTTGTTGTCACATATGACAGATGTATGTATATATTACTTTTTGAAAAGTTTTGAATTACAAAATACACATTGTTTCCAGGGTTTTAAATAAGGGATTCGAGCCTATTTTGGACATTTGGGAAAGGACCCATTTCTGGAGATGAGAGAAAATCATACTTTGTAAAAATCATATTAAAGAAAATGACACCATGTTAATACGGTTCATTTAGGAATTAGATCCAGCCACAGATACCGACATCACATTGCCTAAAGCTGGTTATTCATGACCTTTGATTAATGGGATCCCCTTATTCAGCAAGAGCAAGTTCTGTTGTTTCTGTCTGTATGTTTAATATATCAAAGCCCAGTTTTCAAGCCTAAACATTTATTGGGATGGTCATATTAGTCTGGGTCCTCAGAGAAGAGTGCCACAATGGGATTACATGTGCAAGGGTTTATATTAGGGGAAATGCTTATGAGAGAGAAAGCAGGAAGAGAGATGGGGAGGGCTGGGGGAGTTGTCAGGCTGCAGATCTGAGGCTGGGTGAAGGGAGGAGGCAGAGGTTGGCTGGAGTGTCTGAGACGTCTATGCGGTATGAGAGAAGCCATCAGGGGAGGCCTGCAGCTCCCAGGAACCGGTCTGCCTTTGCATCCCTCAGTAGAAGCAGCCAGTCTGGACACCGTAGTGGTGTCACTTCTGCCTGTTGTCTTGTTCACAGTAGTCGCCAAGTCTGCCCACTTTCAATGGGAGATGATAAGAGTGTCGAAGAATTTGTGGCCGTATTCTGGGCATTTCCATGGTTCCCGCCCTGGGACTCAAGGTTTGGAGGATCGGAGGGCTAAATGGAGAGGGCCCCCTGATGAGAACCAGGATCCTGGGACATGGGTTACAATCAAACTTCATTCTCCTTCCTCCCTCTCATCTCCTGGACTCCACTGAGTGAACCCAAGTGGAATCCAGGTGGCAAGGGAATCCTGGAGAAAAAAGTGGTGCATACAGAGCAGGGTGAAAAAGACGGAGAGTAGGTACAGACGGGAGCATGGAGATAGTCAGCACACATCTATACTTGCCTCAACATTGCTACTCCCCAGGTGGAACCCCTGGTCTTCCCCTTGCAAGATAATTGTGCTCAGTCGTGTCTGACTTTTGCGACTCCTGAGACTGTAGCCCACCAGGCTGCTCTGTCCATGAAATTTTCCAGGCCAGACTAATACAGTGGGTTGCCATTTCCTCCTCCAGGGGATCTCCCCAACCCAGGGATCGAACCCACCTCTCCTGTGTCTCCTGCATTGCAGACAGATTCTTTACCTGCTAAGCCTTCAGGGAAGCCAAGTCATTAAATGCATTCTAAACATTTGTTTAAAATATTGGAATTTTAAAGAATCACTTTATTTACAAACGTGAGGCTTCTGACTCCTAGACCGGAGCTGTCTACTTTCCCTCTCACCTCCACCCTTCAGAGCCTCCTGTTCTTTAGTTTGTCTGACTCCTCTCCTTTTCTGCCCTACATGGGGGCATGCCCAGGGCCTGGGCTCTGCTGATCAGCTGGGATCAAATACCAGCTAAATCTCTGCCTGAGTGACCTGCTGCACCCTCAGACTTAGACTGTCAAAGCCATGCTCATATGATCTGTTTCTCCCTGGCCACCTTAGGACAGCCTATGAGTGCCTCCTTGGTGGGAGTGACGTCATTTCCCCCCAGCTGCCAGCCTTGTCCCATAAGGTTCTTTTTGTTATTGTTTTTTTATCGGAGGACTGTGTTGGTTTCTGCATACATCAACATGAATCAGCCAAAGGTGTGCATAGGACCCTCCCCGCTGACCCTCCCTCCCGCCTCCCTCCCCTCTGGGTTGTCAGAGGCCTGGGTTGAGCTCCCAGAGCCACACAGCAGAGTCGCACCTGCTGTCTGTTTCCAGTTGGTGCTGTGTTTGTTTCTGTCACTCCCTTGGTCCGTCCCACCCGCTCCTTCCCCCGCTGCGTCCACACGTCTGCTCTCCGTGTCTGTGTTTCCACTGCTGCCCTGCAGATGGGTCCGTCATTGCGGTCTTCCTAGATCCCATACGCTTGTGTTACCCTGGTCACTTCTGCTGCTTCTCCCGGCAGTGTCCCTGCGGGTCACCCTCCGCACACACCTCGACGTGGGTCTCATCACAGCCACTTCTTTCTGCGGGTTGTCACACACATAACTGCTAGATTAAATTTACGGAAACGCATATTTTTTTAGAAAAAAAAATTGTGTATTCATTTGGCTATTTATTTATTGTTCATGCAGGCTCTTTCACTGTGGTGGCGCACAGACTCTCGTTGCGGTGCTTGGCCTTAGTTGTTCCGCAGCATGTGGGAGCCTCGTTCCCCCAGCGGGGATCAAACCCGCATCTCCTGCATCGCATGGCAGATTCTTAATCATTGGACCACTACGGAAGTCCCTGAAGACCCTTAAATGTCCACTTTCCTCTCAGCCTTGAGTGACTGATCCCCTAGGTCTCATCAGTCTGCACGCAGCTCCTGGTCCCCGCTTCACACCCTCCTTGTTCTGGCCTCAGGGCCTCTCCTGTACTCACTCTTCTCCTCTCAAGTCTCACTCTCTCTGCAAGGGGCAGCTTAGACCCCACCCCTTCCTCAGCTGTCCCTGACTTGGGAGCTCTGGGCTCTCTCTCTTCTAGCATCTGTGGCTCATTGTCTGTGTGGTCATTGGACACTCCTGTCTCTCTCTCGTTCAGCATGTTCTTGGGACTTGATCCTGCTTCCCTGCCTCTATCTAAAACCCTTAAGACAGTCTCTATCTGTAGTTCTCCAAGAATGTTTCGAGGAACCCTGGGCCTTGGTGGAGGGGGAGCCCAGTGTAAATTGCCTACATTTATGAGGGAAACACAGTGATGCCTGTCAGACACCATGTGGATTAACTAACTTAAAATAAGTCAGCTCTGGCATTAGATATCAGATCAGATCAGATCAGTCGCTCAGTCGTGTCCAACTCTTTGCGACCCCATGAACCGCAGCACGCCAGGCCTCCCTGTCCATCACCAGCTCCCAGAGGTCACTCAGACTCGCATCCATCGAGTCAGTGATGCCATCCAGCCATCTCATCCTCTGTCGTCCCCTTCTCCTCCTGCCCTCAATCCCTCCCAGCATCAGAGTCTTCTCCAATGAGTCAACTCTTCGCATGAGGTGGCCAAAATACTGGAGTTTCAGCTTTAGCATCATTCCTTCCAAAGAAATTCCAGGATTGATCTCCTTCAGAATGGACCTTTCAATCCGAGCCTACTTTTGCCAAACCGAGTTTTGGTCAGATGCTGTGATTAAAAGCAAATATCATGTGAAAATCTTGGTGGGATTTCTGAGGTTGACAATGTTGAGTCTGATTCTGAGGTTTGAGTGCCCAACAGGAGTTAAGCTGTTAGGATTTAATAACATATTGTTTGGATGTAAATACTTAATCGATGCGATGGTTGGGTATTTCTTTTGGCTTCGGGGTGCTGTGAATAAATGATGGATGTACTGAAGGTGCCAGAGACTAAGAAAGTTTCAGAACCTCTCGGCCTGTGTTGTGGGTTTTGGTGTCTCTACAGCAGGGTTTGCCAACTACGACCTGTGGGCCAGATCTGGGCTGTGGTCTGTTTTTATTTATCCTGAGAGTTAAGTATGGTTTTTATATTCCTCTACTGGAGGTTAACTAGCCAAAAAACATGGTATATACACACAATGGAATATTACTTAGCTTTAAAGAGGAAGGAAATTCTTGTACGTTGTTATACAGCATGGATGAACCCAGAGGACATTATGCTAGGTGCAATAAGTTATAAAAAGACAAATCCTATATGATTCTAGAACAGTTACATTCATAGAGACAGCAGAATGGTGGTTGCCAGGGCAGGGGGAGGGGAGAATGGGCAGTTGTTTATTGGATACGGAGTTTCAGTTTTGTAAGATGGAGAGAGTTCTGGAGATGGATGGTGATGTTGGTTGCAGAGCAATATGAATATACTTAATACTATTGAACTATACACTTAGTATGACAGATTTTATGTGTACTTTACCACAATTTTAAAAAAGAACTTTTTATGCTTTTCAAAGATTTTTTTTTTTAAGTAGTATATGACAGAGACTATATATGACTATGAAACCTGAAATACTTTCAGGCCCTTTGCAGAAAGTTTGTTAACCCTGACTCTAGGGGTTAGCATGGTGCCCTGTATATGTAGGTGATTCATAAACATTTAAGGAGGATAATAATAGTGAGAGGACGTCCGCAGGTAGAGAGAGATTCCCGCCCCCTCCATTTTTTTCCGAATGTAGTGATCAGATTGAGGAGCCCCAGACGAGAGCGGAAGTGGAGCAGGCTGGTTGGCTTTGTCAGCAGCTTAGAGGAGTCTGTCCAGGTGTGTGGTTTGGGGGCCCAGGGCTGGCGAGAGAGAGGCCAGTGGACTGTTGGCAGTAGCAGCCAAAGGTGGGTTTAGCGCCACCCGGCAGGGTTAGAAAAGAGGGAGGGCTGCACACAGAGCCTGCTGGGCTCCACGTTGTCATTTTCGTCAAGTGTCTCGTGCACCTGGATATTCTATTCTGAGGGTTATTTTGGCTCTTTTATTTGGAGACTGTGAGGGAATTAGGGAAGGAGTGTGGGCTCACTGCGATGGTTGGAGGCTGAGACCTTGAGGGAGTGTGCTGAAGAAAAGGATGGATGGAAGGAAAAATAATGACACACCATCCTTTTCCACGGGCAGCTCACAGGAGCTGGCTGCAGTAACCGTGACCTCAAAGAGCGTCCGCACCTTTGGATTTTACAGAGAACAGCAGCAATGTTTTGTTCAGCAAATTATTCCATGCAAGTGCACTTGGAAAAACAGAAGCAAAAAACCCACCAGAAACACTGATTTTTCCACCATCTCTTGTGTGCTGAAACCCTGTCTGAGCAGTAAACATACGGAGACTGACTTCAGCCATTCCCTTAAAGACACGTGCCGGTTTCTTGTAAACCGCTGCCGAGCCCATTTGTTTGAGAATCTCGTCTTCCAGACACGTGCATACATATTCATGATCTGTATTCCGTGAGCTCAATAATTCATGGCTTATTGGCTTGGGCTGATGGATGGAAGTTTTTTGGGGATTGGAGAAGATGGAGATTTTGAGAGTCTGGGAGCAGCCACACGTAAGTCACCGCCTGCTCTCAGTGTGTCTGTGGTGAGCTGGGCCAGCGGGGCTCTTACCAGCCAGGTGTGCTTTTGACTCTCAGGCCCAGTGAAACTAGTGACTGAAGGTTTTAAGCGCAATTACATGCCATCTTCAAATTATCATCATTAATAAATGTGAATGAGCCGTGATCGGGTGCCCAGTGGAGAGGAGGTTTATACCGACCAATTCTGCAGGCGTTTTCAGTCTTCAGTGAGGAGCAGGCCAAGCAGGCTGTCACTTAATGTCACTTATGTGTCTTCCTTCATGCATCTCTAGTCTTGGTGACAGTGGAGGGAGCTGGGGTGGTGAGAGTAGAGACAGTCCCATACTTGCTCTTCTGGAGACTTCCTGTCACGTTTCTGGAAGCCTGGCGAGGCAGTACCCTGTGCACTCGTCTGTCATCTACCTGCATCACCTCCCGAAGACAGATACCTGGACATTCTATGTCTGGTTTCCAATAATGCTGTAAAACCTCATCGATCAGGTCATTCCTTTCCGTGGGAAATTGATGAAAGGAGGAAATTAGGACACCGTCTTGGCCTGAAATTTGAGATTTCATTTTCCAAATATGGTGATTCTTTGTTAAATCTTGCAGTTTTCCCTTGAGCCGTGGAGCTCCACTCTAGACTTCAGCTCTGGCGGGGGTGGGGGAGTCCATACCCAGAATTCCAGCGGGATCGTATTTTTGTCTTTCCCTTGGGTATTTCTATTTGTGCATTTCAACAATTTGCTTTTTCAGATGTGTTCCCTACCTTACGGACCCAGCCTCCCCAGTCACAGAAGGCTTGTCTTGCTCTTCTCTGCTAGCTCCTTACTCCTTTCCTGGAGTGATGGTGAACTCTCCCTGTGCATGTGGAACTTGGTTTCTCATCATGCCCGGAGTAGAGCAGTTACTTGGAACTGTTCTATCCTCCACAGCACTGAAAGCTTCACTGCGCGCCAGCTTCACCTGCGGACAGCTGGTCTGTATGAGGCAAAGGGCTCTTGGGATGGACTGGAGGAATGAGGTCGTTCCTTTTGGAAGCTGCTGCCGAGGCCTCGCAGACTCCAGAGCCAGCTCAGGGGCCCCAGGGCTGGGGGATGGGGTCCCTCCAGGGCCGGCTGGCAGCAGGCACGGCCGAGGGCTGGGAGGGGTGAGCTTAGGGCGCTGGTTGCCACCTCAGACTTCTGCACAGCCTCGTGGTCCTGTCCAATGCTGGGAGTCCAGGGGTGACTGAGGATCCGGGATGTGGGGGCAGAGCCCCAGCAGTCATTCTGTCCCTGTTCACCCTGGGCCTCGGGGAAGACTTGTGTGGCAGCAGAGAGGCCGGATGTGACTGTCCCTGGCGTCCATTACCATGAGGTAATTAAAAGGCCAGTTGTGTCATGAGCCTGTAGCTATGGGGCGTGGATTGACAGCACATTGTTAAACTTGGATTGAAAAGTTCATATTAAGCGGACTAGCTCCAGACAGCCTAAATTAATAATTGCTGTAGCCAGTGAGAGCCAGCTATTAAGTAGACCTAGAAGATTCCAGTGACAGTTATAAGAGGCTTTGACTTGGAAATGCTTGATTTATTAATTGAAAGCGTGTGCCATCTAGTACATTCTATTAATGCATTGTATTTGATTAGTACAATTTGGGGAAGCAATCGAGTTTAATGTTGCAAAAAAAAATGGCTTTTGAGGTGAACCTTAGTTGGACTTCTGACCCTTTGGTATTTAACTAGCAGCGTGACTGTGGCAAGTACCTTCATCTGTGTGTATATATTATCTGTAGATAACGATACCTACCTTATTGGGCTCTTGTGAAGAGCAAATGAGATGCTGCATTGAACGAGCTTTTTGTCTCTGACACTTAGTACTGAATACATATATTACCTGCTAACCAGCTGAATCTCTAAATGAGATGTCCTTCCCATGACACTGTATGTTACTGGACAGTGGATTTTTTTTTTTTTTTTTTACCCATCTTTGTGGCTCAAACAATAAAGAATCTGCCTGCAAAGCAGGAGACCTGGGTTTGATCCCTGGGTCGGGAAGATCCTCTGGAAGAGGGAATGGCACCCCACTCCAGTATTCTTGCCTGGAGAATTCCATGGACAGAGGAGCCTGGCAGACTACAGTCCATGAAGTTGCAAAGAGTTGGACACGACTGAGCCACTAACACACACACACACACACACACAATTAGGTTGGCCATAAAGTTCCTTCAGTACGCTGTTACAGAAAAACCTAAACAAACTTTTTGGCCAACCCAGTACTATAGTGTTTTGATTTTAGATAATCTGCTTATTGTTCCTTATCTGCTTTTTAATGTTATTTCATAGACAGCATGACTTTGGGTTTACTTTTTACTCATTCCCTCAGAACGTGGTATCTGTTCAGTTGTCCATACAGGTATTTCCCTATTCGTTCTAATTCTCGGTGTCAGAGCCTCTTGGACTTCAGTGTGCAGAGACGACTCCTTGGGAGCGTCCTGCCCGCGGCCTCCCACGGGCTGGGGTTTGGCTCTCACAGGCTGGCTGCAGCCCTGGCGCCTGCACGTCAGCTAGCACCCAGGTGCTCCAGGGGTCACTCTCGGGTAACCCTGCTGCTCTGCAACCTTCTGTGGGCACGCGGCTCCTTGTGCTCTTTTACTGACGTAGGGTTGGAAGACATGGGCCCCAGTGTGACGCACGATTATGACGACTGGAACTTTCTTAAGAATTCAGGTTTTCATGTGTAGTATTTACCACTGTCAGTTTCCCAAGGCTGTGGGAAGCGTCAGATAAGAAGGCAGGTAACACCTGGGAAAGCCGTGAGCCTCTTCCAAATGAGCAAGGTATTAACAGGGGCATGAGGTCTGCTTTGCCTCACGCTCAGGCCATTTTAGCCAACAAAGCAGATGACATAGGTGAGAATGTTTTGCATAATGTAAAGATTTAGTAGGCACAGTGTCTAAAGGTAAGTAGTGCAAGAGGACTGTTGGGTGGTGAGGGTGTGTTCTGCCTCCGATGTGTGGATGGTGTTTGACTGAGGGACGTACCCCCTCATAGTTCAGGATGCTGTGCAAGCACCATTACTCATCACCCTGAAATCGCCTCTGCTCCTCTCCTGTGTGATGCTATTCGGGTGCGCGGACAGTAATGTCAGTACCATAAAAGCCCCTTTCCAGTGCAAGTGCTGCCAGCTCGGCAGTGGGAGTACTGGCCACTCACTGATGTCATGCATACCCCAGAGTATTATAAAGGCATCACCACTCCACTCCACTGGTCCTGCTGGCACCTTGGTGCTATGGGAAGAAGGGAAAAGGGGGTTGTAGCTGGGGATTGCACAACAAAGGGGGGATAGGCTGGTTTTGCAGGGTTGACTGCCACAATGATTACTTTTTCACTTCCCATATTCTTCATATGAAGTAGAAAGATGATGTGTGCAGATATTTACACCCATATACAAATGCACTTTTCTCTTTATCAATATGGAGAAGCGCCTAAGAGAGTCCATTGTGTATCCCAGAACTGTCACTTGTGGACCAACTGTGGAGCAAAATGAAATGTCTAATACTTATTGTGGAAAGCATCTGAGAATGTGGAGGTAGATTATATTAGAGGTTATTGGAACATCCACCTGTTTTTCTTTTTTTCTTAAAGAAGACCTTGTAATGAATATCTAAGGTCTTGCACTAGGTCTCCAGCCTGCTTAAGCACTGTGTCTTTGGATGTTTTGTAGATATGGGGTTCCAGGTAAGGCATGTGGGGAGTGTGTGTGCAGCTAAGGCCTGGCCATATTGTTATATGAATGAAAATCTAAATCTTTCCCCTCGTTTTGCATATTCACAGAAGAACTACCTGGCCGTAGGATTCATGGTGGCATCACCTTGGTGTTGATAGCTTCGTGGGGTCTTGGGGGTGTTCCTGTCTCTACAATGTCGTATCTAATGCTGTGCCAAAACAAACAAAAACAAAAACCGTAAAACGTTGCCTGAGTAAATAGAATAGAGAGCAGAGAGCAAGACAGGTTTATTCACTCATTGACATAAATCCAGATGCAGTGGTGTTCAGTGAATAAGGTCTCTGAAGAGGGTTCAGTCTGATGTGCACTTGAGAGTCAGGTGGCCAGCTCTGCCGCTTGTCGCTAGGTGCCCTTGGGCAGAACCTTTAACCTCTCTGAGCCAGTTTTCTCCTTTCCATTTGTAAAGTGGAGGCACTAATAGTGGTGCCTACCGTATAGATTCATAAGGATTGCATGACTTTCAAGTGATGTCTGGCACAGCGTGAGTGCTATGGGCATGTTAACTCTATTATAACTCTTTCTGTGTTCACCGCATACTTGTTGGAAAATCATAGTTTAGATGACCCAGCAGTGCTTTCACTGATTTGTGGCGCTGTACTATAATACCATTGTTTTAACTCTACGAGTATGGCATTTGGCACATTGCTGGAGGAATTGGGTAGACAGCTGTAGGCATCCAGGTACTGGAGAAATAACCCAGACGTTTACCTGATAGAGCCCAACTCTGGCTCTTTCCCACGCTGATCCCACATGTCCTCTTCCTGCCTTCTCCATAGACTCTTCTCCAGTTCTCCCAGGCCACTGCTGTACACTGAGTGTGAATTAGCCTTCTGGTTAAAAGCCTGTGCCTCCCGCTCTGTGAGCTGCCCTTTCTTCTGCAACTGGACTTCTCCAGATTCTTCTCATCCTCCAGCGTCCAGACCATATGTCTCCTCTTTCTGAAAGTCTTCAAGATCAAGCCAGAAGTAGGCTATCACTCCTCACTTCTTTATTTAGATTTTTTTTTTTAATGTGGACCATTTTTAAAGTCTTTGTTGAATTTGTTACAATATTGCTTCTGTTTTAAGTTTTGGTTTTTTGGCCATGAGGCATGTGGGATCTTAGCTCTCCAACCAGGGATCAAACCCATGTCCCCCTGCACTGAAGGGTGAAGTAGTCTTAACCACTGGACTACCAGGGAAGTCCTCACTCCTCACTTCTTTAGAGTTTGGCTGGGATCACTCATATGGCACTTTCAGATCTCCTTGTGTGATCATTATGGGATTAACTTGTCTTAGCTGCCCAACCAGGGGTTAAACGCTACGAGTGTAGAGACTGTACATGTGCTTGCATGTACCCCTTTATTGAACATACACTATGACAGCATGTCTAGCACACTGCCCTGTGGTCAGTAGTTACTGTGCCCTATTATGGCTTCCCGGAGAAGGCGATGGCAGCCCACTCCAGTACCCTTGCCTGGAAAACCCCATGAGCGGAGGAGCCTGGTAGGCTGCAGTCCATGGGATCGCTAAGAGTCGGGCACGACTGAGAGACTTCACTTTCACTTTTCACTTCCATGCATTGGAGAAGGAAATGGCAACCCACTCCAGTGTTCTTGCCTGGAGAATCCTAGGGATGGGGGAGCCTGGTGGGCTGCCGTCTGTGGGGTCGCACAGAGTCGGACACGACTGAAGCAACTCAGCAGCAGCATCAGCAGCATTATGGCTTCCCAGGTGGGGCTAGTGGTCAAGAATCCACCTGCCAAGCTGGAGACCCGGGTTCAATCCATGGGTCAGGAAGATCCCATGGAGAAGGAAATGACAGTCCACTCCAGTACTCTTGCCTGGAAGATCCCATGGACAGGGGAGCCTGGTGGGCTACAGTCCATGGGGTTGCAAAGAGTCGGACATAACTGGGTGACTGAGCACGAACCAATGATCGTGCTGTCTTATGAATAAATGAGTGAATATGTGACCAGAGGGGCAGTAAGTAGGTCAGGGTGTGTGTGTGGAGCAAAGGTGAGGGAGTGAGTAGAGAAAGCTGAGGAGAGATTGAGTAGTTCAGAGCTGTTGTGGTCCATCTGGTTGGTGAGCTGATGTTTCCCTGACAGCTGTCGGGAAAGTGAGGAGCTTGAGGAAAAGGGGTGTTTCAGATTGGCTAGAAGTGTCTTTTGCTGAATGCGAGATGACACTTATTTGTCGTGGGGGTCCAGAAGGAAAATGACCACCTTCAAGATGGATGTTGCTGGAAAAGTATGAAGGAAGATATATTTTATAGAAAGAAGTGGAAGGAACCTGAACAAAAAATATTAGTGAAGAACTGGTGATGGATTCATGTCTAAAACATGCCCTCCACATCCAGAAGTGAAATTATATGAAGTGGGCAAGCTTTTCTTTATTGTTTTTGGCTTCAGTTGCCTATGAGATATCAACTTTAAAATATTGACAACATATCATCACCATGGTTATTTATCAAGACATCAAACTATCTGGGTAAGATGTATGATATTGATATTTGTGTTACATGCTTTAATAGAACTCGTTGATTTGGCTGGGCAGTTTTTTCTTAGCATTTTGAAGCTGAGAATTTCAAAGTCCATTAGATTTTGATTTTGTAGAGGAGCCATGTGGGAGCAGAGGTGAGGGGCTCTCTCATTTGTCTCCATGTCTTTATTCCCTGACACAGTGTAGACCCAATGCTTGGCATCCAATAGGTGCTCTATGAATGTTTTTCAGTAAATGAATGAATAACATCTCAGTTTTTCAGTAAGCAAGTTAATATCTAGTTTAAACAAATTTCAGACTGGATAGATTTCATGAAACAGCCTTTGTGTTTAAAGTTCTCACCACATCTAAAATGTAGAGATTGAATTGGAAATAGAAAGAAACATAATGTGTTACGTGCACTCATGAGTTCAGTGCTGGACCTAGAGATGGTTTAGCCTCAGCTTCTCATTTTTCAGATAACAGCTCTGAGGACTAGAGACGTTAGGTGACTTCTCAGGCTCACACAGCTGCTTGTGGCTGAGTTTGGACCCAACTGAGATCTCCAGAATATATGAGGCTTCAGTATCATTTCTCCCCTTTATCCTCCTCAGAGTAGATCTTAGTTACATGAGTCCTTCCATGGCATAACTTAATTCCTGAGCTCCTAATGCAGACTTTAAAAACATTCTCCTTATGCTTTTGTTAATTGCAAAATGGACAGATTTTTTAGGGAGCAGATCTCTTCCCATCCAGGCGCCTTTGCAGTGCTGGGGACTGCTTGGGTGCACCCATAGCCATTTTTTGATGTCTTGCTTGAGTTTCTCCTCCTGGTAAGTCTGTTCCAAAAGGAGAGCTTGCACCATCTAGTGGATTTAAGAAGAGGCTCTTGGGTTTAATTTTTTGGTGGCCCGGTTTTAAAAAGAAGAGAGAAACAATTTTTTACTTAATTAATCTGCAGAGTCTCACATGGAACTCTCTGTTTATATCATGAGAGTGAAGGTGACAGCCCAGGACAAGGGTAAGGTCACTCTGGACCTCACTGTGCTCAGATCACTGTGCTCAGAACATCACTTCATGGGAAATAGATGGGGAAACAGTGTCAGACTTTATTTTTCTGGGCTCCAAAATCACTGCAGATGGTGACTGCAGCCATGAAATTAAAAGGCGCTTACTCCTTGGAAGGAAAGTTATGACCAACCTAGATAGCATATTCAAAAGCAGAGACATTACTTTGCCAACAAAGGTCCGTCTAGTCAAGGCTACGGTTTTTCCTGTGGTCATGTATGGATGTGAGAGTTGGACTGTGAAGAAGGCTGAGCGCCAAAGAATTGATGCTTTTGAACTGTGGTGTTGGAGAAGACTCTTGAGAGTCCCTTGGACTGCAAGGAGATCCAACCAGTCCATTCTGAAGGAGATCAGCCCTGAGATTTCTTTGGAAGGAATAATGCTAAAGCCATGCGAAGAGTTGACTCATTGGAAAAGACTCTGGTGCTGGGAGGGATTGGGTGCAGGAGGAGAAGGGGACACCAAAGGATAAGATGGCTGGATGGCATCACTGACTCGATGGACTGAGTCTGAGTGAACTGCGGGAGTTGGTGATGGACAGGGAGGCCTGGCGTGCTGTGATTCATGGGGTCGCAAAGAGTCGGACACGGCTGAGCGACTGCACTGAACTGAACTGTGCTCAGAACAAGGCACCTCCATGACCAGGCTGTTGCTGCAGCTCCTTTAATGGTGGAAGGAGGATTAGGGGGTAGGTAGTATATCAGCCTATATTTTCTAGCAGTGCTTGGATTGTTTTAGTCATTAATTCAAAACATTAACTCTTCTGTAATGGGTCTTCCCATAATAGTTGGGAATTAGTCAAATCCTGCTATTATTACTGGGAAATCCACTAGTACTAATTTGGCCAATTAACTTTTTAAGTAAATGTGCAGTATTTTTCTACCCAGTTGGATAAATGAAGTTTTGGGATGTTTCCAAATTATTCTTTTGTTTCCTTCAATAGAGATTTAAATCTTTTCTGAAGCTGTGCAAAATACTTGTCTCACGTGATCAGTGGCAGAAGATGGAGTCTTTCAAGCAGGGTAACGTGATGACTGAGTGAGCAACGCAGGGCAGAGGTCTCTTCACTGAATTTGCCCTGAGATCTGAAATGGTCACTACCTTCTGCGGCTGAGTCTTCTTTTTAAAAGATGTGGTGATCCTCTTTATATTTACAGACTGTGCTCCGCAAAAGCTGGACTTCTTTCTTTTTTTGCCTTTGTCACTCCAGCAGCTGAAATGTGGTGTCTCAGGTGCCCCCTTAGCTCCTGTGCAGTATCAGCATCCTTTCTGACGGTGGTTCTCACCCTGCTGCATGTCGAAGTCAACAAGGGAAGCCTGGCCCCACCCCTGGAGAGTCTGATTTACCTGGATCTGGGTGGGATGTGAGCCCGGGTATGTTTAAAATGCTCCCCAAGTGATTCTAGCATGGAGCTGGGGTTCAGAACCACTGCTGTATGGTGTCTTTGAAAGTGTGTTGTGAGCCATTGGATTCCAAATCCAGTTTGAACATTGGAGATCCATATTTGAAAGCCAGTATTCTCTTTGGGACCAGCAGTGGTTATACTGTACTGTGATTGGAGTAAGGATATTGTCACGATGTCTAGTGACTCCATGCTCACCCCTCTCTCTGGTGCTGGTGGAGGTGGTTATGGTATATGATCTAGGTCGCCAGGGGCAGTGAGGCCAGAAGGGAATGCTTTTTCCTCCCAATTTTATTGACGCATAAGCAGTTTATTCTTGTAATTGTCCTCATCTGAGGCCGTTGACTCTATATTTTTGGCATTTGTCCTGGTGGCTGTGGGAACATTGGTGTCCAGGAGTAGGTGCTCAGAGAGGTCTTTGGAGAAAGTGTGTTCTGGAGTAAGTCCTGCTCTGTTGCTGAAAACAGGTCGCTTCTGAGAAGCAAAGCTGAATCGGAGGAAGGGTGAGGTGGGTAAAGGGCAGGGAGGGCATGGGTCCTCTGAGATGCCATCGTTTGAACTCTTTCGATGGGAAACAGTGTCTTTGACCGTGATCAGTCCACATAGTTGATGCAGCTGTTCAGTTTCAAAGTATTTCTGCTATGTCTTCAGAGGGCAAAGGGATGAAAATGTCAAGGAATTGTTAGAATTCTTGTCTTGGTTTTTGCAAGACAGACCTGTTGTGTGAAGAACATGAAATTTGGTATCGAGCAGATCTGGTCTCTCATGAATCTGGTCTCTGCCACTTGCTGTATACTTTGGGGGCAAGTTTGTGAGGCTCAATTGTTTTTTTTTTTTAATCTGTAAGATGAGAACCCTAATACCTATACCCTCAGGGCCAAGGTGAATTAACTCCTGTGTGAAGCACCTAACACAATGCTTGCCACAGAGTGGGGTCTCCATACATGGCAGCTGTTTCTGGAATTATTGATACTGTTAATAATAGTGATAATTAATGATAATGATAGTAATAAATGACTTTTTCCCTCTCCTCCGTGTGTCCAGCTGTCGTGCCTGTGGACTGAGAATGGGGTGGAAAAGCAGTGTTAACAGGGGTCCCAGCTGGGAAACTAAGAATTTTCATGCTCACATAACCAACGTGTCATAATTTTATCTCATCACATATTAAGGACTTCAAGTGTAGTTGCTCCCTAGAAGAGTTAATTCCATTGGTGACTCATCTTGTGTATATTCTGTTTGTTTACCTCAAAGGCGCTAGAATAGAGATTTTTATTTGCACAGTGTAGAATGGGGGTTAGCAGGGAAGAAGGGGAAATGTGACTTGTGGGGATTACTTTGACATAAGCCATGACTGGTGCCATGGTGCTGCAGGAAGGGCCACCTTCCAGGGCCCAAAAGTCAGCTCTTGTCTGACACTTGGAACTGAACTGTCCAAGGAGATAGGCGCGCAAACAAAGCAAGAGACTGTTGGGAAGGGGCGCCCGGGTGGAGAGCAGCAGGGTGAGGGAGCCCGGAGGACCGCTCGCAGTCTCGGGTTTCATGATGATGGGCTTAGTTTCCAAGTTGTCTCTGGCCAGTCATCTTGCTTGGCCCATCTTTGGTCTGACTCAGGGACCTTCCCGGTGGCCTGCGTGTCTATCTGCCAAGATGGATTCCAGTGCAGAGGATTCTGGAAGGTTGACAGGACATACTATGGGGTGGTGTCTCCTCCCTCTTTTTGAAATGTGAAGTGAAAGTGTTGGTCGATTAGCGGTGTCTGACTGTTTGCCACCCCATGGACTGTAGCCCGCCAGGCTTCTCTGTCCGTGGGACTCTCCAGGCAGAAACACTGGAGTGGTAGCCGTTCCCTTGTCCAAAGGATCTTCCCGACCCAGGGATCGAACCTGGGTCTCCAGTGTTGCAGGTGGATTCATTACCATCTGAGCCACCAGGGTAGCCTAAATTCTTCTAGCTAGCTTTATGAGGCATGTTTTGGGCCAGCATCTGCTCCCTCCTTTTGGTTCCTTCTGAATTCTCCCGGTTAGTTTTTTCAACAGTGGCACCACATTCCTTATCAGGACCTCCTGTTGTGAGACACCTCCTGCAAGTGGTCATCATTTGCCTGGCCGAGGGGTAGGGTTTCAGTCAATGGTTCCCTAACAATGGCGTAGTCTGGACCGGAGAAGAGATGGTGCCAGGATCAGGGACTGGTGGGGGCCTGAACGAGGCAGCTATTCCGAATGGCTGTCCCAAGGTCGCTGTTGGCACTGCCTGAGTGTCCCTGTAGAGCTTTCTTAGTGCTACCTCGGTCCTTTGCCATAAGTTGCCAGTGTCTGGCCAGCGCTGTTCACTGAAGCTCTGAGCCTAGAGTTGAAGGCATTTACGTGAATCAGGGTAAACTGGATCTGTGCAGCTGAGGGACCTGTGATGCAGTTTCAGAATAGTCAGTATATTCTAATTGGTTATAAAGGGATTTCTTCTCCATCTGGGTTCTTACAAGTTGAGAAAAAAATGAGGCAGATGGAGGAGCAAAAGAGCAGCTTTATTATCAGTAACACGGGTGCTGGAGAATAGGGTTTACGCCTGTACATAAGAATTACTAATACTGAGCCCAGAATTAGACACACTCTTCCAAATGCAGAGAAGAATGTGTCCTTCCTGCTGGCAGCCTGGCTCCTGGAAGGAGAGAGAGAGGAAGGGACAGCCTTATCAAAATGACAGGTAACCCCCTCTCCAGGGGAGGAGTTATTGAGGAAGGCCAAGAAAGCCCAGAAGTGCTTTGCCAGGAGATCCTGTGTTGGAAAAGAAGTCTTAGGATTGGAGACATTGGTTTTTCTATCAGATCTACAAAAATCCAGCCTTTTAAAATTCTAGCAAATCGGAAGTAGTAAATCATATTTTTAAAAAACAGTAGTAGTAGTTTAAATGTCCTTCCCGTGCTCAAGAACCTAAAATGGGTCCCTGTTGCCTGCGGAAGATAATTGAGACTCTTTAACTTGATTTTGAAACATGCCCCCCCACCCCCAGTCTGACCCCTTCCTACCTATGGACCTAACTTCCCCTGTGACTTTCTTTTCTTTGAGTTTAATTTTATGTATTTATTTGGCTGCACTGGGTCTTAGTTGCAGCATGCAGGATCTAGTTCTCTGACTGGGATCCAACCCCAGCCCCCCACATTGGGAGCACAGAATATTAGCCACCAGGGAAGTCCTACCCCACGCTTTTCAAATGTAAATCTGAAGTCAGAGCCGTGCCCACATGGTCCTCTCTCATCCCCATGTTGCTGCTGGAGTATTCTTCCTCTTTTCTGTCTGTTAAGTCCCAGGACAGTCCTGATACTGGGCTCTCGCCTTGCACTTAAGCACACACTGCTTTCTCTCATTCTAGGACCACACGGTTTAGTGCTCATCTCATTATGTGAGTTTCACCAGCCAGCTGCTGTGCGTACCATGAGGGGCAGGATGTTTCTTATGCTTCTTTTATGTTTCCTCAGCTGCACATGAAAAGCCCTCAGTGAATTATGCAGTTGGTTAAATAAATATATCAAGAAACAGTGGCTAGCACCCTTATCACTATGCTAGAATAAAGTCAGGTGTTGGTTATGCTGGAAGGTAAAATTACTAAGACAAAGAGCCAGAACTGGCTCATGCCCCACGCCACGATACGGACTCAAAGAATCTCAGGTTTTGAAAACTGAGAAGATGGATCAGCTAGTTCAACACCATCATGTTACAGCTGAGAACACGAGGAAGATTGAGAAAGAAATATCCAGAGTCCACGAGCCTAATGTTTGTGAGAGGAACAGAGGATACGGAATTGATGGTGTTTCAGTTCTTCAACATTAGCTTATCCTGAGAAGGTTGACGTGGCAGCTTTATATTTACATTTTGGCATCCTCTAAGTGTTCCAAAGTGCTTTTTCATTATCTTGTAGAGCCTTCCTCCTTTATGTTCTTACCACAATCTGTGGAGGAAGGCACTTTTCACAGAAGCTGTCACCGCTTCTCATGGTTGACCTTCCTTGATAAATGTTAACTTCCTGCCTGAGCTGATGTGGCAGGTCAGAGGCTCCAGGCTCAGTGTGCAGCCTCAGCAAGCTGACACGCCCGGAGGTTGCTTGATTTGCCCAAGGCCCCCAGCTACTAAGGGTCAACATGTGAGTGTTTCGCATCCCACTGCAGTCCATTTTCAACCACCCTCTGATGCCTTTTTAAAAAAAAATTCTTAATTATCTCTAGATTCTGAGAATTCCAGCTTAGAAGGAAATACATTTTTAATTTGTTGCTCAGCAAAGAGAAAGAACAGCTAACACAAGTACTTACCCACCCTGGGTAGAAGTTTAGGAACCAAACTTGGGGCAAAGACAGCCTGCTATGCTGAATGCAGAGAGTGCTGCCCGTTGCCAGGGAGGAGTTGAAAGCAGGAGTTGAGACTGGAGAAGGATGGGTCACCTAGCCAGCTCTCTGCTCCTCCGAAGTCCCAGGCAGGTCTTCCCAGTGCAGATTCAATATTTGTCTTATGTTGAAGGGGCCCCAAGACATCAGTGCTTGTATTTAACTATATAAAAATGTCAAACAAAATAAGAACAATGTTTTGGTTATTTCTACCACTTTCTTTCCATTTAATTTTACATTATAAATTATACTGTAGTGCTTATTCATTTATTAGTGGACAGAAAATTTAACAGGGAAGTAAATATATATATATTTTAAACACAGTTTTGAATGCTGAGTCTTGTCACACTGCTGCTGCTGCTGCTAAGTCACTTCAGTCGTGTCCGACTCTATGCAACCCCATAGACGGCAGCCCACGAGGCTTCCCCATCCCTGGGATTCTCCAGGCAAGAACACTGGAGTGGGTTGCCATTTCCTTCTCCAATGCATGAAAGTGAAAAGTGAAAGTGAAGTCGCTCAGTCGTGTCTGACTCTTGGCGACCCCATGGACTGCAGCCTACCAGGCTCCTGCGTCCGTGGGATTTTCCAGGCAAGAGTACTGGAGTGGGGTGCCATTGCCTTCTCCCTTGCCACACTAATGAGCCACAAAATCAGTCTGGTAGGTCACAAATGGCACTTCAAAACAGAATCAAATAGAAAATATTGGAGTGCACTGTTTGGTAATGGTAAGTATCATATTGTTGTAAATTCTTGTGATGTGCCATGGCTTTAAAAAGCTTCAGAAAAGACTGTCGTCGTGTTTTGGAGGATTACTTGGAGAACGGGCTATGCAATTAGTCTTGACGCCACGTTTCTGCTCTTTCATGGGCTGCAGTAGTTGCAGTTGGTCTTCTGGTAGGAAAATTCGTTTCTGTTCTGAGTGTCTGGTCACTGTTCTCAGAGTTGTGGATGAGATCTCTCTAGCAGTTTACTTACCAAGCAAGTCATCTTATTTCCAGAGAAAACACTGCATCAGTTTGCATAGGGTTTAACTGTAACTAACAAAAAATGCCCTTCGATAATCTTGTCTCATCCTATCCACCACTTCTGTTTATACATCACTGGCCAAGGCATATACTGAGGTCCTTACATGCAAAGGAAGAAGGAAAATGTGGTTTTTAGCTATAAAGTTAGGATTTGTTCCCAGGAAGAGATGGAGACTGAGTCCTGGGGGACATTTAGAAGTCCCCACTCTAAACCTCAGGATTCCTTCTATATTAACAGTGATGGGCAGTGGGAAGTTCCAGTTACTGTAATTCTTGTCAAAGTGCTGGCTGGGCAGGGATAGGCTTGTGCGGGTTGTTGGCTGCACCAGGGATGCCCTGCTGAGTGGGCAGAGAGGAGGATGAAGGGCATCTCCTGCTTGACTCACAAGCTCCGTGGTCTCGTGGGCAGAAGGCACTTTCTGCTCCAATAAAGCCGTCTGCTTTCCAAGCTATGGCCCTGGGGGCTGTTCTACCGGGTGACGCTGCAGGGTTGGAGGGTGATTTACTGCTTCACAGACTTGCACTATACAGGCTGGTTTTTTGGTTTGTTTTTTAATTTTTAATTTTATATTGGATTACAGCCTATTAGCAGTGTTGTGATAGTTTCAGGTGGACAACAGAAGGACTCAGCCATACGTATGCATGTATCCATTCTCCCCCAACCCTGCTCCATCCAGGCTGTCACATAACACTGAGCAGAGTTCCCTGTGCTAGACAGTAGGCCCTTGGTTATCCATCTTATTTTTTGAAATAATTTTATTTATCTGTGGCTGTGCTGAGTCTTTGTAGCCATGTGGGTTTTTTCTCTCACTGTGGCTCCTCTTGGTTGCAGTGTACAGGCTTCTCGGGTGGCTCCTCTGGGTGTGGAGCACAGGCCCTTGGATGCTCGGGCTTCAGTAGTTGGGGTGCGTGGGCTCAGTAGCTGCAGCTCCTGGCTCTAGAGCACGGGCTCAGTGGTCGCAGTACATGGGCTTCATTGCTCCGAGGCACGTGGGATCCTGCCCCACCAGGGACTGAACCCATGTCTCCTGCATTGGCAGGCGGATCTTTTACCACCAAGACACCAAGGAGGCCCTGGGAGGCCCTAGGTATTCATTTTAAACATAGCAGTATGTACATATTGATCCCAAACTCCCTGGTTCTGCCCCTTTTCCTTGGACAGCTCTTCTCCCCTAGATTTGCTGCTTTAAAAATTACAGAAGTTAGTAAGCAGCAAGGGTTTACTGCAGAGCACAGGGAATTATTCCCATTATTTTGTAATAATCCATATTGGACAATAATCTGCAAAAAAGTGAATCAGTATACTAAAATGAGCACAATATTGTAAATTATCTATACTTCAAAAAACCCCACAAAACTGTAGAAGTTGTGAGACCAACCTGTCTGTATTCACTGCCTTATACACACCCACCCACCCCGTTTTGGAGTTTGAGCGGGTCCCAGGTACTATGAAGCCTCCTCATCTCTGACCTCCCATAGTTCTTCACGTCACTTCTGTCCTGCTGCAGGGGAAGAAAATTAGGGCTATAAATTAAGCTTTAGTTTAGTTTTTTATTTGAAAAGAGAAATTAGATTTCTTTCTTTTTCAACCAGTACAGAAGGGAGATAATGCAGAATCACAGGATTCTGCTCTTAAGCATCAGGATCATGGAAAGATAGGAAGGGTCCCACCCACTCTACATGGAGAAACACAAAAAACAGCTCACACAAACCCCACCTTATCTAAGGCAGCCAGGTGGTATTCATCTTGGAAACAAAAGTGGAGAAGGCAAGGAGAATCTGGTCTGAAAGTTGGTGTTAATCTTTTATTCTTTCCCTGCATGCTCCTAAGAGATCATTAAAGATTTATCAGCAACAAATGCCCTGCAAGCTTTTCTTCAGGTAGTCGTAAGAAAACCAAAAAACAAAGAGAACAGAAAGGAGGCTTATAGCCTGCTTATTTGATGTTCTTGGTATAGTTTTCTCTTGCCCCACACTAACTTTTTAAAGCATTATTCTAAAAGTGATTTAGTTAACCTGCTTGAGATATTTAGGGATGTTGACTCAATGAACTTTTCCAGTAAATGCAGAAGATTATGTAATAGCATAGAAAATTGTAAGGGGCTTTCCCAGTGGCTCAGACGGTAAAGAATCCACCTGCAATGCAGGAGATTCGAGTTTGATCCCTGGGTCAGGAAGATACCCTGGAGCAGGGCATGGCAACCCGCCGAATCCCATGGACAGAGGAACCTGGCAGGCTACATACAGTCCATAGAGTCGCAAAGAGTCGGACACGACTGATCGACTAACACTTTCTAACATTTACGTACTTAAAAAAGTGAGCTTCTTTTAAGAGTCCCCCTCTCTGGTCACTTTTATGACTGACTGGCATTTTAGGTGAGACAGGAAGAATAACTGACAGGCTGCCCCTCTGTGTGCCTCACCCTGTGGTTAGTGAGTACCTGATGATGAACAAGTTTGGGATAACAAAGAAAACCACCAGGAAGACTAGAATCACTGAATTTGTTGGAGGAAACACCTGTGTATTTTCTCGGTCTTCCATTGTATTGAGGTCTTCTCTAGTGGATAAGTGGAGAAGGCAGTGGGACCCCACTCCAGTACTCTTGCCTGGAAAATCCCATGGATGGAGGAGCCTGATAGGCTGCAGTCCATGGGGTCGCTAAGAGTCGGACATGACTGAGCGACTTCACTTTCACTTTTCACTTTTATGCACGAGGAAGGAAATGGCAACCCACTCCAGTGTTCTTGCCTGGAGAATCCCAGGGCCGGGGGAACCTGGTGGGCTGCAGTCCATGGGGTTGCACAGAGTTGGACATGACTGAAGCGACTTAGCAGCAGCAGCAGCAGCAGCAGCTAGTGGATAAGAAGCCAGGAGTGAAACCTGCCCTTTATCATCAGAACGTGTCTTTGTTGCAGTTTTGGTGTCTAGGAACACTGTCCATGTGTAAAATTCCACTCCCAAACAACACATGGAACCCAGCAAGCAGACTGAATGGGGATTGGGGTGACAGGCATTAGAGGCCACCATGTGACAATTGTTCTCAAATAAAACTCCATTCTAAAGAAGCTGCCTGAAACCACCCTCGGAACCATTTCCCCTCCACCACTTGGTTTAATGTTTGCTCATCAGAATTCAATAGTATTGTCTTATTAATCAAGAAGAGAAATTAGGAGGAAGCCCAAGGAAGCATTTCCTTTTTCCCAACGGATCACTTTTCTCAGTTGCCATAATCAAGAGTGTGGCATGAGTCAGGCTCTTTATTTCCTTTGAAGTGTTCACCAAGAGTCGGACATGACTGAGTGACTTAGCACACACAGAAAAGATAGATTTCCTCTGTTGTTCACGTATTGTCAAATGAATCTAACTACCTTGCTCATGAAGGCATCCCCAACATAGACTTTGAGAACCATATTTGTTTGTTTGTTTTATTAGTAATAGGGTACCTGATTTCCATCCTGACATGTTTATTGATTATCCTTTGCGTACCTGCTGGTGTACAAATTGTTTTGAGAATTCACACTGTAGGTCAGACATAGTCATTTCTACAGTAACTGTGCAATCTTAAAAAATGGAAAAATGCATTAAGAAGACTGAAAAAGGGCATGGGACTTAGTCTAGCAAAGAGGAAGCTGAGGGCTTTCATAAGAATTCCAGAACAGGAAGGGAAGTGGAGTTTTGGGGGACAGCATTTCCCCACCACTTCTTAACGTGAAGGCAGTGAGTGTAAGGCACACTTTACATTATAGCAGGTGGAATTTTACTTCACATTGAGGCATGCTTTCTTGATTGCAGAGACCTCCTGAGCGGTGCTGCCAAAGGAAGCTGTGCAATCTCTGATTGTCTCTGGCTTTCCACCCTCCGACCTCCCTTCTTCTCTAAGCTTGCTCTTCAGGCTTCTGGCGATCCTGTTAGCTTACCCCAGGCTTCTTCCAATAGGTATCTTTTCTGCTTAGGCCCACTCAGTTCCCCTGAGATGGTGTGGACTCAGAGAGCTGAAACAACATGCTGAGAATGGTCTTCAGTTATGCACAGGTGCCCCAAAGCAGGTCAGTGATGTTGTTTCTATGGTTCTTCATATTGCAACTAAGAAGAATCTTTCTGGAAGAATTAGTAAACAGAAAGGGATGGGTGAAATGATCTTCGGAATACTCTTCAGATCCTTGCTATTGAGATAAAACTTATTTTGCTCCAGAATTTCCTTGTTGTTTCTGACCACAAGCACAGCTCAGGAGTTGCCATACTGTGAAATAACTTTCTTAGTGATACTTGGAGTATTTCAGCAATGAAATTCTATACTGGATATAGTTCAAATATAGTGGATCATATATTGAATTATACTCTGATAAGTTACAATTGCACTCATCTTACACGCTAGTAAAGTAATGCTTAAAATTCTCCAAACCAGGCTTCAGCAATACGTGAACTGTGAACTGCCAGATGTTCTCATCACTTCATGGGAAATAGATGGATAAACAGTGGAAACAGCGTCAGACTTTATTTTTGGGGGCTCCAAAATCACTGCAGATGGTGATTGCATCCATGAAATTAAAAGACGTTTACTCCTTGGAAGGAAAGTAATGACTAACCTAGATAGCATATTGAAAAGCAGAGACATTACTTTGCCAACAAAGGTCCATCTAGTCAAGGCTATGGTTTTTCCAGTGGTCATGTATGGATGTGAGAGTTGGACTGTGAAGAAAGCTGAGCGCCGAAGAATTGATGCTTTTGAACTGTGGTGTTGGAGAAGACTCTTGAGAGTCCCTTGAACTGCAAGGAGATCCAACCAGTCCATTCTGAAGGAGATCAGCCCTGGCTGTTCTTTGGAAGGAATAATGCTAAAGCTGAAACTCCAATACTTTGGCCACCTCATGCGAAGAGTTGACTCATTGGAAAAGACTCTGATGCTGGGAGGGATTGGGGGCAGGAGGAGAAGGGGACGACAGAGGATGAGATGGCTGGATAGCATCACTGACTCGATGGACGTGAGTCTGAGTGAACTCTGGAAGTTGGTGATGGACAGGGAGGCCTGGCGTGCTGCAATTCATGGGGTTGCAAAGAGTCGGACACGACTGAGCAACTGAACTGAACTGAAGTTACATTATAATAAAGTAGTATTGGAGACATTATATACACATAGAATAGGAAGAAAGGCTTTATAAATAATTTGCTGACTTCTCCAGGGAGAGGTTTATCATAGGCAAGGAGAAGTATCTTCTGTTTAATTAGACGGTCAATTAATATTTAATTGATTTAATTAATTAACATGTTTAATGTATTATAGATACATCTAGAAAATACTGGGGGAAGAAGCAGAGACTGGTTTTACTTTTAACTTCTTTTCCTTAAAATATGTTGCAGAAATCATTGTAGCCATCACTGTAATCTCTTTCCTCAATTATTTTAGGAATGAGTAGCCACACCTATTGACTAATGGTAGAGAGCAAAGAGGAACTAAAGAGCCTCTTGATGAAAGTGAAAGAGGAGAGTGAAAAGTTGGGGGATTCAGGATGGGGAACGCATGTATACCCATGGCTCATTCACGTCAATGTATGGCACAAACCACTACAATATTGTAATCAGCCTCCAATTAAAATAAATAAATTAATTTTTTTTAAAAGTTGGCTTAAAACTCAACATTCAAAAAAATAAGATCATGGTATCCAGTCCCATCAGATCAGATCAGTCGCTCAGTCATGTCCGACTCTTTGCGACCCCATGAACCGCAGCACGCCAGGCCTCCCTGTCCATCACCAACTCCCGGAGGTTACCCAGACTCACATCCATCGAGTCAGTGATGCCATCCAGCCATCTCATCCTCTGTCGTCCCCTTCTCCTCTTGCCCTCAATCCCTCCCAGCATCAGAGTCTTTTCCAATGAGTCAACTCTTCGCATGAGGTGGCCAAAGTACTGGAGTTTCAGCTTTAGCATCATTCCTTCCAAAGAAATCCCAGGGCTGATCTCCTTCAGAATGGACTGGTTGGATCTCCTTGCAGTCCCATCATTTCATGGCAAATAGATGGGGAAACAATGGAAACAGTGGGAGAATTTATTTTCTTTGGCTCCAGAATCACTGCAAATGGTGACTGCAGCCATGAAATTAAAAGACACTTGCTCCTTGGAAGAAAAGCTATGACCAACCTAGACAGCTTATTAAAAAGCAGAGACATTACTTTACCAGCAAAGGTCCGTCTAGTCAAAGCTATGGTTTTTCCTGTGGTCATGTATGGATGTGAGAGTTGGACTATAAAGAAAGCTGAATACCAAAGAATTGATACTTTTGAACTGTGGTGTTGGAGGAGACTCTTGAGAGTCCCTTGGACTGCAAGGAGATCCAACCAGTCCATCCTAAAGGAAATCAACCCTGAATATGTATTGGAAGGACTGATGCTGAAGCTGAAGCTCCAATATTTTGGCCACCTGATGTGAAGAATCGACTAATTGGAAAAGATCCTGATGCTGGGAAAGACTGAAGGCAGGATGAGAAGGGGATGACAGAGGATGACATGGTTGGATGGCATCACCAATGCGATGGACATGACTTTGAGTAGGCTCTGGGTGTTGGTGAAGGACAGGGAAGGCTGGCGTGCTGCAGTCCATGGTGTCGCAAAGAGTTGGACACGACTGAGCAGCTGAACTGAACTGAATTGACTTTGGATGTCACCTCCTCTCATGTCCCCGCCTGCCTCTGGTGGTGGGGTAAAGGCAGTGAGTGCCTGGAGCCCAAGGAGCGGGAGGTGCCAGGAGGGAAGGAGCCTGAATCCTCAGTGCAGCCTTTTTGCAGACTGGGAGTAACTGAATGTTTTCAGTCCTGAATTTTTGGCTGAAACAGTGGCACTGCTCCCTAAGAACCAGGGTGTCTGTGTCTCCACTTCTGTTCCTGAGTGTTGCTCGTGCTCCATGTCCTGGGAGGGAAGGAGAAGGCTGGGAAGAGTCCAGCTGCAGCCGTGGCTGCCCTGGGGCAGACATGCCCTGCCTGTCCCTCAGCGGCTCTCCCTCTGGCAGCAGCAGGTGGAATCTCAGCCTGTGTTCCCTGGGAAAACCCCTTCGTGTCTGTTTCACGCCATCCAGCCTCATCTTTGCTTCCCCGTACTGATTTCAGTGGTCCGGGGGCTCATGGTCTCCTTGTTTCTTGCCCTCTGGGTGGAGCCACTAGGGCTGAGGCCTCACGGAGGACACAGAGGAGCCCTTGCTGGGCTAGTTGTCTCCCCTACACCAAAGGGGACACCCAAGAAGGGTGGCTTCTAACGTGGAGAGGGTGCAGCAGTCACCTGCTCCCGCCGCCTGCCACCTGCCTGGGCGACAGAAGGTAGGAACCATCTGCTTGTCCCAGTGTGCCCAGATCTCACCCAAAACACAGTTAGCAGGTGGGGATGTATCCTCCAGGACACACACAAACCTGCCATTCCAGGGAGGAAACTGGCTAATTTAGATGCAAATGGAATTGCCCCGCTAGAGCTGATCACAGATAGGTCGGGGTGTCTATATGCTTAGTGTCCTTCCTGCGCTGTGCATGAAGTGAATGCGCTCCTGTGACTGTGGGCATGAGGCTGGGCTGGGTTCTAGCTTCACTTTGGGGAGAGCTTTGACTTTGTCCAAGTGGAATGGGGCACAGTGTCAATTCCTCCCTTCCCTCTCATCCCCTTTTTCAAAGAAAACAAAATCTTTATTTTGTCCATTTCTGAGAAACTTAAAATTTTAATTAAAATGCAAATGCACTGTTGGAACTCTTAGGCTAAGGTAAAAAGGAGTGGACTGACAGTAAATTCAGTTGCCCTCCTGTCCACAGAACCGACCTCAGCTCTCCATGCAGTTCACCCACATCCAGGCCTTGCTGGGAGATGGCCTGGAGTGCAGGGCGCTGGTGGGGAAAGGCTGTGAATTGGTTGGGTTTTTGCAGTGCTACTTTAGTGTTTTTTTCAAATGTTTTAACTATTAATATAATGCACAGCCAGAAACTTATTTTCTACATTCTGTTTATGCATTTTCTTAATTGAATATAACGAGACATGCAAAATATATTGTATTACATATAGTTGGAACCAAATATTTATATAAAAGTTTGGCAAAACAGGACTTATTTTTAATACATGCAGTCTATTCTAATACTTTGTGTTTGAACCTGGTCTAACCATGAGTTGGCCAAGACATTGATTGTATTACCTACTTTGGGTCTCAAACTGTGGTTTGAAAAACATGTTTAAGCAGTTGGTGAAGGGCACTTAGCATGAAGGACAACTCAGGTAGGGGCCAGTGGAGGTGGAAAGGGTGGTGAAGAGGTTTCAAAAAAGAGACTAAACTGGACTGCATAGCAGGGAAAATAAGTACCTGTGTTGGGGTCTCATTGTAGAGCTTGGGCTGAGAAGTAGGCATGTGAAAATGCCTAGGCAAATATCCTGTAGTAGGCATGTGAAAGTGCCTAGGCAAATATCCTGTTTGGGTTCATGGTTGTACCTTCTTGTAAAGGATAATTATTTGTCTGTAGGACCTGAGGTTTCCTTAAGTCATTGCAGCCATTGTGGTCTGCTTTTAGTAAGAAAGAACATTCCCAAGCTTTATTATTGTGTATTATATGGCAGAACCTCATTTACCCTTTCTGCTGGAATTTCTATATAAATTTGTAGCTGCAGTTCTTTATAGAACAAGGTCAATAAATATTGACACACAACCGTGAGGCAGAAAGGTCCTTACATCAGCAGCTGACTGTTCTTCACAACTGGCCCACGAGGAGGCGGCTGCTCTCCCGTTTTGCTGGTCCTTGCTCTTTGGGGCATAGGCAGAACCTGAATTTTACAGTCCGCACAGCCCAGCCACCCGCCCCTGGTGGCTCATAGGCAGAACCTGAATTTTACAGTCCGCACAGCCCAGCCGCCCGCCCCTGGTGGCTCATCATTAGCTTTCAAGTGATCACACTTAGGCTCTGGTCTCATCCTCCTTTAAGGAGGTTTCCTATTTGGAGGATTAGAGGAAGTTTCTGAGAAGTCAAGATAATGGGGCGGGAGAAGATTTTCTAGGATAAAAGGCTTCTAAGGGCTCTGAGAATACGGAGGAGAGAAGAGGGGGAAAGAGAAGGGAACCAGATATTCTTGGTTTGGGTATTCATTTAAGGTGAGGATGACCTCGATTCATAAAGACTTTGCAACCTGATGCTTAATAGAATTGGGTTTTAATATTTATAGCACGTTATGTAAATGCTGCCCCTCCAAGTGCTTCCTTAAATCCTCTTAGCTTATAAATGACAGCTTTGATTTCTAAAAAAATAAACAGAAATCTTTTCATTTATCCGGCTTAAGAGTAGTAAACAATAGATGCTTAATGCCCGCCTTTCATGCCAGGTCCCAAAGACTGAGACTTAGATTCTCAAGAGTTTATCGCTATGCTTTTGAGCTGATTACAGCCATGCATAACTAAAGAGGGGAAAAGCTGATGCTACACTGTTGGTGCAAAGGCAGCTCCTGGAATTGTGTGTAGCGTGTCAGCTCAGCAGTGCTCCACAGGTAAGCTGAAAACACAGAAACTACACACGTGGTCCCTTTGGAATGATTGTTGTTGTCATTTAGTCGCTTGGTCATGTCCAACTTTTTTGTGATCCCAAGAACTGTAGTCCACCAGGCTCCTCTGTCCCTGGGATTTCCCAGGCAAGCGTACTCAAGTCGCCATTTTCTTCTGTTGCCAGAGGATCTTCCTACCCAGGAACCGATTAATGCTACTTCTTTTTCTTTCTAGTAATCAAGATTGTTAGGGAATTCAAATTTTGTGTAAATGATTTTAGGTTAAATTTCTACTCTAGGGAGATTGCAGTCATGCAGTGGGTGTGAGCTAATGGATCTATGTGTTTGGTGCTGGTGTCAGTCCTTTCCCCTTAATTGTGCTGGGTAACATCAGTTATTGTGTAATTTTTATTTTAAAAAAAGTCCCCACTCACTGGGGCCTTCAGATCTCATGCAGAGAAGAGGGAAGAATTAAAAAACTTAAGCTCAACTTTGGCAAATGTAAATTGCCAGGTCCTTGGAGGCTGTCATTTGCTCAGGAAATGTTTATTAAGTACCGTCTGTGCACTGGGCTCTTTCCATTGCCCTGCAGTAATAAAGAAAAAGTCGCAGCTTGAGTCCCAGGACAGCATTGTAAGTGCCGTGAGCCTGGGGCTAGAGAACGTAGGAGAACACAGGGATAGAAGCTGTTTGTTCAGAAGCAGGGCAGCCCACTAGGATGACTCTTCTCCAAATAATTTGTCTGCCAAGTGGTTGGTGTTTACCTGTTTCCTGTGCTTTATTTGGACACAGAGAGCTTTTACATCTGGTCAGATGACACAGGGGTGTGTTGGGTGAGGAGTCGTAAGATTGGAATGAGTTGGGAATGGAAGGGCCGGATGCAGTGCTCAGGCCACTCAGGTACTGTCAGTGGGCTCTGAGAGTGCATTCAGATGTACTGTAGGGGCCTTGCTTAGAATAAAGAAAACAGAACTGATTTGGTAATATCTATGTGGACTCATCTGTCTAGCACATCCCTAAGAACCAAGAAATTCATAAAAGTAATTCAAGCCTTTCTGTGCAGATGCATCCTTGTGAGGGCTGTCCACACTTACATAGCAAGTCTGGAGATCTGGTTTCTAAACTGAGTTGTGGATTTTGAAGGCAGAAAAGGAGAAGAGGAAAGCATTTTTAAAGCATGGCCCAGTAACAGTATGATAAAATGACAGCTAACACTTTTACAGTGAGGAGAAAAGAAGATCGACTACTGGAAAAGAAAAGATGTGATCACTCAAAATTTATCACCATCTGTTTCATTTAGCATCAAATGTGTTTGACTCATGGCAGGGGAGATATCTAACCTTTCTAGGGTATAAGATTGAAATCTGAAATTTTGAACCGTTTCCCTGGTAATTCTCACACAACCTTGTTTGAGTCTGTCTGTATTACAGACAGTATGGCAATTGATGGCGCCTGTTCTGCCTTTAGGTCTTCCCATGTGGCTCAGTGGTAAAGAATTCACCTGCCAGTGCCTGCAATTGCAGGAGACACGGGTTTAATCCCCTGGAGAAGGAAATGACAACCCCCTGCAGTATTCTTGCCTGGAAAATCCCACCGACAGAGGAGCCTGGCGGGCTACAGTCTATAGGGTCGCAAAGAGTCGAACATGACTTAGCACAAGCACAATTCTGCCTTTAGGAAGACAAAGCAATGTATACTCACTCTTAAAATTTTCCCAGTCAAAATGTTTAAAATAAAAATTTGTTGCTTTAAGCATCAAATCCTCAGTTCTTTGAAAAACTTGACTCTTTAGAGGAGTCTGTTTTCTGAAAGATTGATGTTTTACTGCATGGGAAAATCACAGCACATAGAAAATAGTAACCTGTATTATTTAAAAAGTCACAGTTACTTTATAAGCAGTAAACTCTTACAGCAGTTTATAAATAATACTTTATGTATATTATTCAGTTATAAAATTTTGACTTGGAACTTGCCTGAAACGTATCTGAACTTCTGCAGCGTTTTGTTTCTGCATCTGTCATTTGCTATTTATTATATTTAGTTTGCTAGATCATAAAAAGAACCCATCTTCCTGGACAGGGAATGTGTTGTTTCTAGCTTCTTGTTCATAAGAAATCCCAATAAAGGTTTATTGAATGACTAGTAATGAAACAAGTTATACTGAGCTTTCTAATTAATCCTTTTTACGGACCATGAAGATACTTTCTATTATCTTTTCCCACTTTGTGATTACACACTAAAATCTTGATGGTATTTGAACTGCATCTGGTGATCAGGGTTGTCAGAGCACTTGAATTGCTTCTTTCTGCCTTTGCTTTTCCCTTACTGAATTAAAAGGCGGAATCAGCATGAGATTTTGAGGAATGTGAATAGGTTAGGGGCTTCAAATGAAGCTCTGAAATGTGTTCTCATGGCAGGCGTGTTCTTGCCTTGATGGGGTCACTACGGTGAGGCCGGGGGCCATTGGAGAGGCATGTGTCTCAGCATTGAGGGGAGGCTCACCTGTGTTCACTCTATCGTTGGGCCCAGGTGACTGTGGAGGAGGTCATGACCACAACCGCCTACCTGGACCTTTTTCTACGCAGCATCTCCGAGCCAGCACTGCTCGAGATCTTCCTCCGCTTTATCCTGTTGCACCAGCATGAGAATGTCCACATCTTGGATACACTCACGAGCCGAATCAACACCCCATTCCGGGTAAGGAGAGCCCCAGTGGAAGGGAAGTTATGACTCAGGACAGAGTTCAGGAGAGTTTGTTTTTGGAATAAAGCTATGAATATTCTCTTCTTTTTATTTCCCCTCCTTTTATTTTCCTTTCAGCCTTTACTTTTCTGTTTTGGAAGAGATGAGCTAGATTGTTTTTCTGTCTGGGAGGCGGAAGTTACTGCCTTTTCTAGACAGTTTTCTCAGTTTGTCTGGGTTGACACTTTCTTCTGTAGAAGCGGCAGAATGTGCTTCTGAGGAGACAAGGAACAGGGGATGGGGCTGAAGCTCAAGTAAAGCCAAAGAACTGAAGTCTATCAAGTCTGGGTATTAGAGATCATATTTCTGTCCATAAGTGATTTGAAATGCAAGTCTGGGCACATGTGAATTTAGATAGTCATTCTTTGTTTGGTGCTCTGATTAACTTTGAAAATCCTCTCATACCTTTAGTGTAATCCTTTACAGCCCTCTCCCCATAGGCTGTCTCTGTTTAATTGCAATTATTATTTTAAAAGCAAAGATATATTGGAAGAAAACGAAAAGACTAGTTTGCAAAGATCCATATACACTAATGGTTATATATAAGCTGCATTATTTGCAATTTGCAAACTGTCCAAGTTATGGAAGCAACCAAACTGTCCATCAACAAATGAACGGATAAAGAATATATGGTGGGACTTCCCTGGTGGTCCAGTGGCTAAGAATCCGCCTTCCAGTGCAGGGGACACAGGTTCGACCCCTGGTTCAGGAAGATTCTACATACACAGGACAACGAATGCCGTGCCTCACAACTGATGAGCCCTAGGTGCTCTAGAGCCTGTGCTCCGCATCAGGAGAAACCTGTGCACTGGAGCTAGAGGGTAACCCCAACTAGAGAAAGCCCTTGCATGACAGTGATACCTAGTGCAGCCAAAAAAAGGGAAAAAAATAGAAAAAAAAAAAAAAAAAGAGGGAATGAAATTTTGCCATTTGCAAGAACTTGGATGGACTTGGAGGGCTTTATGCTAAATGAAGTAAGTCAGACAGAGAAACACATGCTGTGTAATACCACTTACATGTAGAATTTAGAAAATACAACAAACTAGTAAGTAAAACAGACAAGAAGCTGACTCACAGCTATAGATAACGAATGTGATTACCAGTGGTGAGCTGGAATGCGTAGGGGGAAAAAGAGATATTATGAAATCATGTGTGAAACTTTTGAAACTGTAAAGTGCTATAGAATTTAAAGAATTTTTCATTCAATAAAAACAAATCAAAAGCCTCAAAATAAGTTGGTTTTTTGAAAAGATTGACAAAATTGACAAGCTTTTGGCTAGATTACTAAGGAAGAAAGTAAGAAGAGTCAAATTAATAAAATCCAGGATGAAAGAAGGGATATTACTGTTGCCCTTACAGAACTAAAAAGGATTATGAGGGATACTGTGAACAACTATATGCCAAAATATTCGATAATTTAGATGAAACAGACAAGTTCTAGAAAGATACAGTCTTCTGAGACTGATTCAAGAAGAAATCGAAAATGTATAAACAAGTAAGAACTCTTGTGTTTCAAAGAACACCATTAAGAAACTGAAACGACAGCTGACACAATAGGAAGAAATCTGTGTAAGTCATATCTCTGATAAGATATTTGTACGTAGAATAACAAACTCCTGGGACTCAATAATAAAAAGATAGAGTCAGGGTGCTGAGCACCTTGACAGTGATTTGCCCAGGTTACTATGGTGACAGATAGAAAGGACTCCGAATGGGGAAAGGAGATGCTGAGGGGTAATCCTGGGAGAAAGAGATTTCCTAGGAAAGGTGATCCCTAGGGTCAGTCTTGGAGAATAAGGAGTCTTTATCCTGTGGAAGAGACAGAGGAGGGCATTCCAGGCAGAGGAACGGAACGAGCAGAGGCGTGGAGTGAGTGGAATGAAGTGCGTTGCTTCTGCCCAACGGTAAGGGGTTGGGGCACACCAAGTACAGTCCTTTCTCTGCAGCACTGTCATGAGTTTCATCGGCCAGGTTGTAGACTGGTCCTGCCTAGAAGACGGACTAGCGCTTATTCTCCTGTGCGAACAGTAAGAGCCTCAATTACTTAAGTGGCTGGATAGAACAATAAGTGCTTACTCCCCACAGGGCACAGTGATTTTAGAATGCACCTTTGGGAACCTTCTCTGTTGGGCTCTTTATCCTTCCTTTTTAGAAATTAGAGATGGGAAGAATTCTTTTTCTTTTTTTTAATGAAAAAAGTTCTTAATGAAATACTTCAGGAGAGTATATCATCACCCCCTCAGCACTATGGGAAACGGAACTCAGGAAAATCTTTGCCCCAAAGCCAAGAAACAAATCAAAAGGAGTTGAGGTTTGGGGCTGGGGACTCTAGGTAGAGAGTTGGCCAGGGTATATGCAATTTTCTTTTATCCCTGTCTTGTAAAAAAAATCAATGTCATATTTGAAAATAACTAGAAGGGTCTTCTCTGGCACCCCAGTGATTAAGACTCTGGTCTCCCAATGCTGGGGATCCAGGATTTGATCCCTAGGGGTCAGGGAACTAGATCCCACATGTTGCAACTAAGACTCTGCATGCCACAACTATTAATACAAGCTCCTGCATGCTATAACAAAGACTCCTCATAGCCAAATAAATAAATAAAATATTTTAAAAAGAAAATAGGAAAACAAATGACATAAATAGATTGTGTGTGTGTGTGTGTGTGTGTGTGTGTGTGTGTGTGTGTGTGTGTTGGGGAGTTGTAGGGGGCATGTTTATCTGGATCTTATATGAACATAGGCATTTTGTAGGAGAGTGATTCTGCATAGTGGCATAATCCCAGGGATAGATTGTCGAATCAAATCCTACAGGAGAACTGGTAGTCTGAATATACATTCTCTCTGGCAGCAGCATCTTAAAAAAAAAATTAAAACTACTTAAAAAATGAAGGCCATTTTATTTTGTCATTCTGATTTATTTACCATCTTTGGGGGTTACAGAGGTCCCTTCAGTGTCTGAAATAGAACGTGTGTTTGTTGCTTCCCAGCTTTGTGTGGTGTCCCTGGCGTTATTTAGAACTCTCATCGGTTTACATTGTGAAGATGTGATGTTACAACTAATTCTAAGGTGAGTTGCCACCTTTTGTCTCCTTTAAAGAACAACCCTACACTATTGCTGTTTATTTTCCTTTGGTAATGTGAGCTAAGTAAGGGCCATGCTTCTAAGAAAGAAAATAATCAAGAAAATCAGCTTAATTTCTGCATTGTTGCCCAAGGTTAAAAGTATTTAGGGGGGCAAAGGCATTATATTATACATGTGCTCCTGGAAAAAATACATAATATGTTTGGAAATTTTCAGAAGTATTATGAAAGCTCTTCTGGTCTGTAACTGAATGTCTTTCTCTCAAAGTACATTTTTAGGAGACTCATGTTATTGAGAACAACTTTGCTCAATATGAAATGCTGTTGGTGTATAGGAATTATTCTATGACTTTTGCTTTAGTAATGGTATGGCTGCAGTGCTCACTGCCTGGCTTGCAAGTATTTTTCAGTTAAATTTGGTAAATATTTAATGAGTACTTCCTGTGTACAGTTCAGAAGGGCATGGGTGGAGGGACGATCTAAAAAGGGCATCCGTGTACACAGGGCAGAGAACGTCTGTCCTTCAGATGTCCAGGTGGGAACGGTGTCATGAAGGGGCTGGGGTCTGAAGATGGGCGTCCGGAGTCAAAGTGGGCTGCCAGCAAGACGACATCAGTTTGGTCATTGGGCAGGAGCCTCAGGGACACCGAATCCTGCCTCAGCCCAGCCTGTCCTCTCAGGGGCGCTGAGAGGGGCATCTGCTTTTGTGAAGGAAGAGAGTTGACAAGGGCCTGTGCTCCTGCACCCCCCTCCGTGGTCTGGACGCAGTAAGGAAAGAGCCAACCAGCTCACCGGGTGCCTGCTCCACCCCCACCTTCCATAGACCCTGCTGCTGACCCCTCCTGGGACGGAGGGTGCTTAGAGCAAAACAAGAGGGAGGAGACCTGGGCTGCCCCTGGTCCCACTGCGGTTTAGACACGATGTGAGCAGGATTACTGAGGAGCTGACGTTCCAAGAGGAGTCTGGGCCTGGAGAAGTTTCAGGGCATGGCCAAGCGTGGTCCTGGGAACAGTGGCAGAGACGTCATCCAGGAACTCATGAAAACACACATCCTTGGTCATCTTCTCCCAGACAAGCTGAATCAGAAACTAGTGGTGGGTAGGGCCTGGCAAGCTGTGTTTTGTTTAGCTCCAGGGGATTCTGATGCCAGGCCAAGTTTGAGAACTATTGGTTTGAGGAAGGTGCAGTATAGACGCGTCACCCTGCAAAAGGGAGCGATAGAAGCACCACAGGGGGAGTCAGTGGGCGGCCTGGTGATGGAGGCCTTGCAGAGTCACTGTTTTATAGAATATTGCCTATTAATTTTGGGCTTCTGGAAGGTTTCGATCAGGCCATCAGTAACTGATCTTAGGGTCTTAGCAAAGAACGAATCTGCTCATAAGTACATACCCTGGGTCATTCAGGAGAGCATTCGTTTTCTGTCCTGAAAGGGTTGCATCCGCTTCGCATCAGGTCTCTCCTGATGTGACAGTGCATTAGCAGCGCCTGGATGAAATCCGTCAGAGCAGCTTGTTAAAGCCTTTTTGTTTGGTGTCAAAGCCAAAGTTCGCTTCCAACAACGGTAAATCCTGGTTATATTTAAACATTAGATTTTTGAATGTCGCTTCTTTGACAGCAGGGAAAGCAGCTGTCCCCTGCAGCGGGCCTGGAAGCCTGGCCCCACGTCCCAGCCCTGGTCACCGGGGGAGGCTGAGCCCGGGGGGCGGACGCTTCTGCCCAGTGGTGTTGTCTACTCACTCACAGGGCGGTGCTTGTGGTGAAAACTGTCCTCAGAGGTCGTATTTGTCAAAGCTTCTTTTGAGAGCCAGCTCTGTGCGTTATGAAGGTGAAGGAATCAGCTTGTGATTGAAATGTGCGTCCAAGTCAGTGCTTGGCATTTCCATGGTGAGTAAGGGCCTGTTGTTGCCCAGGAAAGCGCCTGGTTGCAGGTGCTGAATGGAGTCATGGAGAAAGCGCTGGGTGTAGCCTCTGATCCCGGTGTTCCCAGCCTGAGTTTCTTCTTTGTTTCCTTATTGAGGAGGAGGGTGAGAATATCATAGTAGTTGCCCTTTGTTTACTACTTTCTGTATTTCCGATTCTGCCACATTGCCTGGGGAATCTGAGAAGAACGAGTTGGGGACAGATGTAGAGGACAGCACGCCAGTAGACACGCAGGAAACCTCTGCTTCCTGTCTTTGTCACCTGAACTTTGCCTTCTCCGACCACTGAGCACGAGGAAGCCTAATTCAGTATGTGACCATCAAATTTATACCATTATAGAGCATTTCCTTCTATCCTTCTTCTTTCTTTTTACTTCCCTCAAGTTTGGAAATGACAGATAATAAAAAAAAAATTAAAGAAAATCCACCTCCCACCCCTTCATCCCCATTTAACAAGTACTTTTTCTGTGCCTTTTTTTTTAACTTTTTATTTTGTATTAGAGTATAGCTGATTAACAATGTTGTGATAATTTCAGGCAGAACAAGTATTTTTAACTGAGGTCAAATACACTCAACATTCAAAAAACTAAGATCATGGCATCTGGTCCCATCACTTCTTGGCAGATAGATGGGGAAACAATGGAAACAGTACGAGACTTTATTTTCTGGAGCTCCAAAATCACTGCAGATGGTGACTGTAGCCGTGAAATTAAAAGACTCTTGATCCTTGGAAGAAAAGCTCTGAAAGCAAAGACATTACTTTGCCAACAAAGGTCCGTCTAGTCAAAGCTATGGTTTCTCCAGTGGTCATGTATGGATGTGAAAGTTGGACTATAAAGAAAGCTGAGTGCTAAAGAATTGATGCTTTTGAACTGTGGTGTTAGAGAAGACTCTTGAGAGTCCCTTGGACTGCAAGGAGATCCAGCCAGTCTATCCTAAAGGAGATCAGTCCTGGGTGTTCATTGGAAGGTCTGATGTTGAAGCTGAAACTCCAATACTTTGGCTACCTGATGCCAAGAACTGACTCATTGGAAAAGACCCTGATACTGGGAAAGATTGAAGGCGGGAAGAGAAGAGGACGACAGAGGATGAGATAGTTGGATGGCATCACTGACTCAATGGACATGAGTTTGAATAAACTCCAGGAGTTGGTGATGGACAGGGAAGCCTGGCGTGCTGCAGTCCATAGGGTTGCAAAGAGTCGAACACGACTTAACAGCTGAACTGAATCAAACACACAGAACCTAACCACACAGTTCAGTGATGTGCATTCACACTATTGTACAGCCATTGCCATCATCCATCTCCAGAATTGTTCTCACCTCACAAAGAAGACCTCTTCTGTACCTTAAATCCTCACTCCCTGCCCCTACCCCCAGCCCAGCCCATGGCACCCCCTATCCCACCTTCTGTTGCTCTGAATTTGCCTCTTCTAGGTACCTCATGTAAGTGGACTCATGTAGTATTTGTCTTTTTGTGCCTGATTTATTTCACTTAGCACAGTGTCTTCAAGAGTCTTTCATGTTGTAACAGGTGTCAGAATTTCCTTCCTTTTGAAGACCAAATAATATACCATTATTTACATCACATTTTGTTTACTCATTTCTCTGTCACTGGACATTTTGGATTGCTTCCCATTTTAGCTGCAATGAATAACGCTGCTGTGGCCACAGATATACAGATATGTCTCTTCAAAACCCTGCTTTCACTTCTTTTGTGTAGATATCCAGAAGTGAAGTTGCTGGATCATTCTGTGAAAAATTTTTTTCTACAATAGTTGCACATTTTATAAGTCCACTGACAGTGCACAGGGTTCTGGTTGCTCCACATCCTTGCCAATACTTATTATTTTCTGTTAAACTAAAAACTTTTTTTCTTTTAGAAATTTATTTTTATTTATTTGGCTGCATTGAGTCTTAGCTGTGGCACACAGACTTAGCTGCCCTGCAGCATGTGGGATCTTAGTTCCTTTACCAGGGATCAAACCCATTCTCAAATCACTGGACCACTAGGGAAGTTCCCTAAAAATGGTCTTTTGGCAATCAAGTAAAAATGACAGGCAGATTTAAAGAACCAGCTGGGGCTTTTAGAGGTGGAAACTGTAATTATTAAAATGAAAAACTGAGTGTTTAGTGTAGATAACATTTAAGATACAGATTAAGAGAGAATTAATGCGATTGAAGAAGTTACTACTAAGTTTGCAGAAGAAAGAGATAAGGAGATTTACAATTATGAGAACAAGGCTGTGAACAGTGGTGGCTGGAATGATAAGGTGTAATGATAAGGTAGTGTATCCAGTTAGGTCCATCTAGTCAAAGCTTGGAGAGTTGGACCATAAAGAAAGCTGAGTGCCGAAGAATTGATGGTTTTGAACTGTGGTATTGGAGAAGGCTCATTGAGAGTCTTGAACTGCAAGAAGATCAAACCAGTTAATCCTAGAGGAAATCAGTCCTGAATTGGAAGAACTGATGCTGAAGCTGAAACTCCAATACTTTGGTCACCTGAAGAACTTTGGTCATGCGAAGAACTGACTAATTGGAAAAGACCCTGATGCTGGGAAAGACTGAAGGCAGAAGGGGACGACAGAGGATGAGAAGGTTGGATGGCATCACTGACTTGATGGACATGAGTTTGAGCAAGCTTAGGGAGTTGGTGATGGACAGGGAGGCCTGGCGTGCTGCAGTCCATGGGGTTGCAAAGAGTTGGACACAACTGAGCGACTGAATTGAACTGAGTCCCTCTTACCTTTGGTTCTGTTTTCCAACGTTTCAGTTACCTATGGTCAACTGTGGTCCAGAAATATTAAGTGGAAACTTCTGGAAATAAACAATGCATAGGTTTTAAATTGTGTGCTGTTCTGAGTAATGTGATGGAATCTCAGGCCTCCCCTGCCAGGATCCCCAGTTATCGACAGAGTCTGCCCCTGATATCCAGCCATCAACATCTTCACAGCTCAGTGATCCAGGGTCACCTTAAGTACACGTTCGTCCTTTGTATTACGTCGGAAGGTCAGTGGCAGCCTGAGCCTGCGTCCCAAGGCTGACATTATTCCCCTCACTTCCTGCCATCGTGTGGGTGTTTCATGGTCTCAGATCATCACAGAGAGGGAGAGTCCAGCACATTAGGACACTGAGAGACAGACTGCACTCACATAACTTCCATTACAGTACATGGTTATAATTGCTATGTTTTATTACTGGACACTCCGAAAATGGATCCATTAGTGAACGCGTTGTGTATTCTAGGATGAAAACTGAATAGGCCAGACCATATTATCACTGGATAAATGAGCTGGATGTGATTTTTTTTTGTCTTTCTGCAGTACCATTTTGTAAATTAAAATATTGATGTTATCATGTCTGTCCATTTTCTAACACTAAAACTTTTCTAAAGTTGGGGAAAAATAGCTCTTACAGGCTGTTGTTGCTATTCTCTTCCTGAGCCTAATCTATAAACTAAACTTTATCATAGGTTTGTATGTATAGAAAAAAGCACAGTATTTATAGGGTTCAGTACCATCCGCTGTTTCGGGTGTCACTGGGGGTCTTGGAGTGTGTCTCCTGCAGATAAGAGGGGCTTACTGAAATGAGAACAATGTCTTTTCTGACTTAGAATCTGTACCAAAAGCAAAGGCACTGAAAAATCCTTATTTTTCTAGCCCTTTAAACATTAAGGGACCTAGGAGATATATTTATAAACTGCCCTTTCCTGCTGTTGCTGCTGTAGTCATTTGAATGTGCATGACAAACTTGTAGATCTGAGAGGCAATAGAGCAGTGACGATTATGTGACTCCTTTTAGTGAGGTTATTTGTTACATGATAAAACTACATCAATTTTTGTTGCAACCCAAACACTCTTAATTATTGACATGTCAAAGTGATAATCCCTTTGTAACTGATTTTTTTTTTCCTTTAGCAAGATATCAGAGTAGTAAGTTAGAATAAGGCACCCCTAGAGAGGCTATTTAGGGGCACAGAAAATGTAAGAGAAATTGTCCACCTCACAGGATGTGACCTGTGATGGGCCAAAGGCAGGCAGGGACTGCTGACAGGCAGTCACCTGACAGATTACACGCCCCTACCCTGCCCCCGCGCCCCCTCCCCCTCCTCCCACCCCCTCCCCACCCTTCCAAGTCCCCCCCACCCCCCACCCCCACCCCTTGTTCATGACACTTCCCAGTTTAGGCACACTGGATTACTTAGTACCCTGAATGTCATTTCTGAATATTCTGGTTGGGGTTTTCCTTTCACAAGTGCTGGTCCTTTGTCAGGTTTACGAACTGCCTCACCTTTTGTGTTCAGGTAGAAACTATTTTGCTCAAAGAGAAGCTATCTGTTCACTTCAGGAACATTCCCATCTTACGTGAGCATTAGGTTTCTGGAAGAGAGGGGAAAAGAAGCCAATCTAAGGCACGGTGAGTAGGAGAAATATGGCCAAAACTTCTTTGAAAAACAAAGGAGCTTTTTGAAATTCACTCACATTGCTTTTAAGATTTGTGCATACTGAGGTTGCCATCATCTCCTAAGAAGCATCTTGCTTACTGCGCCATACCTGACTGCTTTGTTTGTTTTTATTGTCGGTGTAGCAGCAGGCAGTGTGTATGCTCTGTTATTGATCGGTTGTCACTGAATTGTTCCAGAAGTGATGATGATTTATTTTAACGAGTGATATCCAATAACATAGAACATGGACCCAGGGTTGCAGAGGGCTAGGGAGATAATGAAAAAACCGAGGACAGTGTAGGAAATAGTTTTTTTCCTGCTGTATTGGGATGGCTCTGAGTAACCTGAGCCTCGAAAGCCATTTGTTAGTTTCCGATTATGTAATATTTACTGCTTCCTGAACTTAAATAAAATCCCACCCCAGGCAAATATCGTTGAAATGAAAAGATAGTTTGATGCCAGACATCTGTACGAAGTTTCCTAAGTGATTCTCCTGCTGTCATCAGCCACTTAATCCCGACGGGCGACGTTTGGGGAACATCTGACTCCTTTCTGTTTCTAGTCTCTCTCTCTAACTGAGAGCAGACGGGGGTTAGTGTGTGGTCCCCCCACGCTTCTCCCTGGGATAGTCCTTCATTATAGAAGCACAGTAGAAGTCCTGCCTTAAATGCAGGGGTGTTATTCATTTGGGTTGACTCTCCAATTTCTAATTGTATAGAACCCTCTCCTTCAACCACTGGGGGATCCCTCTATTTGATTTACTCAGAAGAAAATTCTTAGTTTCTACTGAAAGTGTGTATTTGCAAAGTTGCAAATTCCCAATCACTATTTATTCTAATATAATTCCAAGCTACCCACCGGTGATATTTGATAAATAGCTCTATTAGGTTTGATCCACTGTTTCATTTTTTTTTTTTTTACTTCTTCAAATAAAGAGTAGAAATTTATGCATATCAACTTAAGTCATGAAATATGCTTGGTTTGAGCTGTAAGTAGTCATCAAGTTCCTGGAGTATATAAAAGCATCGAAGCAGGTTGTTTCTTAAATAATTAATGATGAGAATAAGGATACAATATAAATTCTGTATAATGTGAATTTCCCCAGGCCTCTCTCGCCTGTGACGGCAGAAGAGTTCGCATCAGCAACCACAGGACAGATTTCCCTGGCTCTTGCCCAACCCCCTGTTCCTTGTCTAAGACCATGGCCCCCTGTAAAGTACCAGCTATCAGTTCTGTGGGAGTCCACGGGTGGGGTCTTACACGGGCTCCTGCACAAGTCTGTGCCCCGGTGCAGTTGCCACAGGAGCGTCTCTGCTGAGCCCTTGATCCGTGCTGCCTCCCTTGGTTCCTGCTATGTCCCGCTCCTGAGAGGGCTCGGGGGTGATGGAGGGCACGAGGACTGGACCAGCACAGCCTCCCTGTGTGTCCTGGCGGCCAGAACCATGCAAGCCAGAGAAGGCTTCTCTCCTTTGCATCACTCTTGGGCCACAAAGCGTCTCCTCTCACCAAGATCCTCGTGAAAAGAGCTCTTTCATTTTCTGCCTATAGGATCTGTTTCCTCTCCAGTAGGGCTCAGGCACACATCCCCAAAGCTGGGCTGAGGATGAGGGTAGACCTGGCCTGTTTCTCACACTGCCTTTCCTCTCTTTGCTATTTGTTCTTAGACCCTCTGAGTTCCAGGCACCTGCACTTGCAAGTAAATACTGCTGCGTCAGACACGCGGGGTGTGTCTGGATCTAAGTGATGGGAGTCTAGGCTCAGGTGTCTGTGTGTGTTGTATGCATATGAGTGTGGGGAGGGGAGACTGCGTCTCCCTTACTTGACAATCTAGCTAAGGTTTGGGTTGAATGAGGCATAATTTGATTTACTGATTAAAGGTAGTAGCACTAGTGGTAAACAACCCACCTGCCAGTGTAGGAAACATAAGAGACATGGGTTGGATCTCTGGGTCGGGAAGATTCCCTGGAGGAGGGCGTGGTAACCCACTCCAGTATTCTTGCCTGGGGAATCCCACGGACAGAAGAGCCTGGCAACAGTCCATAGGGTCACAAAGAGTCAGACGTGACTGAAGTGACTTAGCACAATTGAAGTATTTATTTATATATCTTTATTTGTATTTATATTACTTATTTGATTGCCTGTGGCATGTGGGATCTAGTTCCCTGACCAAAGAACGAAGCCAGGGCCCCTGCGTTGGGAGCCTGGAGTCTTAGCCACTGGACCACCTGGGAAGTCCTTGATTTATTCTTTGAGAACTGAAGCTTCAGTGACAAGCTTGTCATTTCATACCATGCACGTTATAAAGACCAAAGTGTAAGGTGCTATGAAGAGATGAGATCTCTTTTCCTCCTTGACTCAGGCACTTGCAGCAGGTCAGTCATTAACGCAAACATAGGTTTTCCTCTCGTGGATCTGCAGGAGCTGTGGAAGACAGCTCAATGTTTATTGGCCTCGGGACATACCCTGGAAGTTGTACTTTTATCTTTTTCTCTGAATCCTTAATCATCACTTGTTGTTCTCTGTACTGCCTCTCTCTTGAAAGCTAAATACAGGTTTATTGAAGATTGCGGTTGTCCGCCTCAGGGCTCAGGGTCTCTGGAATTGGCTCTCGCACAAACGTGGGGCACTTGGCTCTGGCTGTGAGGCTTCCATCCGGTTTGTTCCATCTTTGTTTAAACAAACAGCGTGATCTTTCTCCCTGTTAGGAAAGGAAGCCCCTGAAATGCTCTTGATTCCAGCCTCGCAGCCTGCCACTGTGCTCCGAGTGTGTCAGAAATGACTCCCCACATTTTCTTGTCTCCAGCTGTGTGATGATCCTGAGATGCTTTGTCACCCACTCCCAAAAGTGTTTGGTGTGAAACAGGGCCCAGTGCTCCATGCTGAGCCCTGGGCCACTGTGAACTTGTGGTTCATAAGAAGAAATAAATACATGTTTGGTCTTTGTCCTTTTTCTTCTGAGCCCCTGATATTCAGGGAGAGGAGAAGGTTGAATTAAGTGTGAATGGTCAGTGATTCAATTAGCCATGACCGCAGTGAAACCTCCATAAAGCCCCACAACCGCTGCGTTTGGAGAGCCTCCCACCTCCATTGGTGGAGGTGCTGGGAAAGAGGGGCCAGGAGATGACACGGAACCTCCATAGCCTCCCCCACCTCTGACCCCCTGCACTCTCCATCCGACTGTTCCTGAGTTACATCCTTTCCTAACAAACCAGTGACCTAGTAAGTAATGTATCTCTGAGTTCTTTATTTACAAAACAGAAACAGACTCACTGATTTAGAGAACAAACTTGGGTAAGGGGAGTAGTTAGGGAGTTTGGGATGGACAGGTACACACTGCTGTATTTTAAGTGGGTCCATCCTAAAGGAGATCAGTCCTGGGTGTTCATCGGAAGGACTGATGTTGAGGCTGAAACTTCAATACTTTGGCCACCTGATGTGAAGAGCTGACTCATTTGAAAAGACCCTGATGCTGGGAAAGATTGAAGGCAGGAGGATCAGGGGACAACAGAGGATGAGATGGTTAGATGGCATCACCAACTCAATGGACATGGGTTTGGGTGGACTCCGGGAGTTGGTGATGGACAGGGAGGCCTGGCGTGCTGCGATTCATGGGGTCGTAAAGAATCCGGCACGACTGAGCGACTGAACTGAACCAGCCAGGACCTAGTGTATAGCACAGGGCACTCTATACGTAACTCAGTGTTACGTGGTGGCCTGGATGGGAGGGGATTGGGGGAGAATGGACACGTGCATGTATCTGGCTGAGCCCCTTTGCTGTCCACTGGAAACTGTCACAAGGTTGTTACCTGGCTGTGCTCCAATATAAAATTAATAACTTACCAAAAAAAAGCCTCTGAGTTCTGTGCGCTGCTCTAGCAAATTGATCAAACCAAGTGGGGGTTGTTGGAACCTCAGGAGCACAGGTGACAGCCTGGACTTGTGACTGGCATCTGGGGTGTGTGTGTGTGTGTGTGTGTGTGTGTGTGTGTGTGTGTGTGTATGTGTTGGGAATTCTTGTAGGACCAAACCCTCAGCCCATGGGCTCCACTGCCACCTCCGAGTAGACAGTGCCAAACTTGAGTTGAACCGAAGGACACCTTCAGCCTGGAGCACTGCTTACTTGGTGGTGTGGGGACACAGCCCACCCTTACATACAGCCCCTTCGGAACTGGTGCCAGAACACTGAGGCACAAGATAGTCTCATGGCCCCATGGGAGAACAGGAGAGGCGGCTGGCACTCTGGCAGGGTCTTTGCCTTTTCGTGCAATTGCTGTCATCCAGCGCCCACTCTGAGCACTGTCCACGGGATCATGGGTCAGAACTCTTAAAGGAGGTGCTGCTTCTGGTAGCACATCATGTTGAGAAGGCAGACACCAAAACAGTTGTGATTCTGATAGCAGTGCCTTAGCAGAGGGCCATGAGCGTAGTGGAGGGAGAGGGTGTCTCCACCTTGGAGTGGGAAGCCCGGATGCCTTCCTGGAGAAAGTGACACTGAAGTTGGAGTTTGCAGGACGACAAGGCAGGTGTCTGGCAGGGGCGGGGGAAGCATGCTGCAGAGAGAGGTTACAGCAGAGGCGAAGGCCCGGGGCACAGAGGGGCAGCGCATCCATTAAGAGAGGGGAAGTTTGGGGACGCTAAACTGTGAAGGCCCTCAGATCTGCTGTCAGAAAAAGGCAGCCCTTGACAGGCTTGAAGCTTAGGAGTGAGACCAGGGGGCTGGAGTGAAGGTGCAAAAAGGATGAGCCCCCCCGATCATGGGAATGGACCTGCAGACACTGAACACGGCCCTTTTTGTCTTCCAGGTATCTGATCCCTTGCAATCACATGATGCTGAGTCAGAGGTGGGCTGTGAAGGAGAGAGACTGTTACTCTGTGTCTGCGGCCAAGCTGCTCGCCCTGACCCCTGTCTGTTGCTCCAGCGGGATCACCCTGACACTTGGGAACCAGGAGAGGGATTATATTCTCTGGTCAAAGTGCAGGCGTGACAGCCCAGGTAGGGATGTTGCCGACCTGCATCCCTGACCCTTTAAGCGACAGAAAATGACAAGAGGCCAGGGGAGGAATTCAGGCAGGGCTTTCCTGGGCATCTTGCTGCAGCCCAAGAACAAGAAACAGATGCCCTTGCTTGCTCCTCAAGCTGGGGGCAAAGCTGGTCCCTTAAATGGGGTGAGGGTGGGGTGGATCGATAGGTGGGTCAGGGGGTGGCTTAGGTGGGCTGCCAACCCCCTGGTGGTGCTGTGCGCCGGGACCGTGCTCAGCGCCCTGCTTTTGCTTCTGGCGCCGGGGGAGTGGTGGTTCAGTTCTGGCCTTTTTGTGTGCTCTTTTTCATAATTTGCCCCATCTGTGCATGCACGCAGTTATTTTTAGTTCCTTATAGCTTCTTTGTATTCTCTTTGCTGGAGGGGAGGAGGAGATGCACGTCCAGGTGTAAGCACTGAAGCACGGGGTCCCGGGCCCCAGCCTGCCAGGCAGCCCTCTCTATAATCTTTATAATAAGTGATATAATCTTTATAAACAAAGGGATACCAGATTCCATCTCTCCTTGGATGTGTGTCTCTCTCGGTAGACAGGGAATGCTGCAGCGAGTCCTGTTTCTTTTATGACTGACTAGCTAGGGGTCCTTTTCTGCTTCTCACAGTTGCAATAAGTATTCACTGACGTGCCCAGCTCTCACCTCATCAGTGTCCTCAGACCTCAGTGTTCACCAGGCTTTCTAGCAGCATCCTCAGTGTACAAGTATGAGATGTGTTGTATTCGCACGTCTTTTTAAACAACATGGGGCTGGGGGTTGGAGTCGGCTATAGCTAAGGTAGAGTTAGCCCTTATTTTAGATAATGAAGAGGCTTGAACAAAGTAAGGAGAGAGGTTGACGTGAGATGACCTTGACTTGGGGAGGTGGGGAGTAGGATTGTGGCCTGACCTGTGGCTCTGCCACTGGCTCTCGGGTGATCTTTGTCTCTGAGCCTTAGTTTCTTCATCTGTAAATGGAGAAAACAGTGTCTCCACACAGGCCTGTGAGGATTAAATTCGACAGCACCGATAAAGCGCCTGCTGGCTGGTAGACACTTAAAAAAATAGTAGAATTTGTGTTTGCCCTTGTCTGCGTCCATTTTTTTCCTAAAGGAAATGTAAACTTCAGTGCAGATGTTTGCATAGCTATTTCAGTTACATGATTGAGAGCTTTTAACATCAAAGGTAGTCAGTGTATCATTCTTAGGTTAAAGGGGCTATTTTGGTAGTGAATATGAAAATTTATCGCAAGACACTACTTGGAACATAAAACTCCTAGTAATTCTCAGGATGGCAGAATGAATTAACAGACTTTTCAAAAACCCAGGGTTTTCTAGAGAAAATCTGTTTTCCAAGTTCACGGATTATATAGGCTTTCTACTTTAGAGTCAAAGCAAAATCTTTTTAATTATTACCTGCTCTATGGCATGTGCCATATTGGAACTGTTACTTCACTTAATCCTCCCGACAGCTTGAGAGGTTGCCATCAGCGGCTCCCATTTCTCTAAAGGCTGACACCCAGTAACAGACTTCCGCTGGTGATGGCCAGATTGGTTTTGTATCTTCTATGAGGGTAGAGTTTCTGGTTTTATTTTTTCTTCCTAAAACTGTAACCGTTTTTTGCTCTTTGAGAATCATGGTCAGAAATCTTCAGAACCACAGTGGCTTGGGGGGACAGGGTCTTGGCGGCCCTATAGAGCCGCACCAGTTCTGACTTGTGTGTCTCCCCGGGCAGGGCCGGCAGAGCAGCCGCTCCCTGAGGCCTGCCCGCCGTCGGCCTGCATCGTGGAGTACGGCAAAGCCCTGGACATCAGCTACCTGCAGTACCTCTGGGAGGCGCACTCCAACATCCTCCGCTGCATGCGGGACTGCCGCGTGTGGTCCGCCCTGTACGACGGAGACTCCCCCGACCCCGAGGCATTCTGCCTGGGCCCGCCGGAGGAGAGGGCCCCCGGTGCCACCTCCCCTGTGCTCCGGCTTCCACAGCAGGTCCCTGGGGCGACCGGGCCCCCGCTGGCTCCCGGGAAGGAGAAGAGCCACACGGAGCTGGAGTGGGACGACAGCTACGACACCGGCATCTCCTCGGGGACCGGCGGGGGCTCCCCCGGGCCGTATGAGGATGCAGAGAACCCGGGCCCCCCGGCCCCCGTGGATCCCCCCAAACACATCCAGGAGATGAAGAAGAATGCCATCCTGCTCTTCAAAGGGGCCTACATCGAAGAGTCTGACTTCCAGGATGATGTGATGGTGTACAGGCTGTGTGCTGAGAAGGATGCTGAAGACACGCATGGTTCACAGGAGCACCCCGTGAGGCCCCCAGCCCAGACCCAGGTCCAGGGTGCCCCCCTGAACAACGGCCCCCTGCCTGGCCCTGAGCCAGAGACGGAGTCAGAGGAGGAACACAGCAGGGACGATTCGGCCATGCTTCACAGTGCGTCCAGGGACCCAGCACCAGCCAACGAGCCCGAGGTTACCCCAGAACCAGCCCCCGAGTCAGCAGCCCCCAGCCCTGAGGCGGAGCCCGGTGCCCAGCCCACAGCGGCGGTCCCCGAGGGTGAAGACTTCATGGCCCAGTATGACCAGATCATTAAAGAGCTGGATTCCAGCACCGAGGGCCTGATGGAGCAGGATCTCTCCTCACCAGACGCCTTGCTGGTCACAAAGGAGCCAGAGGGGGAGAAAGACGAGAGCCAAGGGGGAGAGGAGGAGGAGGGGAGGAAGGACCCAGAGGAGGAGGACGACGACTTTGACTCTTTCATAGAGGAGGCTCCCCCCGCGGAGGCCCCGCCATCCCCGTTCGGAGCGCGAGATGACACCGCCTTTGCCAGTCACCGTCCTGCGAGGACGCAGAGCACCCCGTTCACAGGTGACGCCCTCAGATTGCTTTGTGGTTTCTGCTCGTGAAAGTACTTGTACGTATTGCGTCAGAGGAGTGAGGTAGATGCAGGTAAGGAGCATTGTCAGTTTACCTACCAGAGGGGTGGAGGGATTTTTGTAAGGAGCAGGGAGGGGTGGTTTCATTTTTATCTTATTTTATCATCTTGCAATGATTGTCTTTTTCCCGGCTCGCCCCCCCCCCGCCCCCCCCCCCGCCCCAAGCAAATTAGAGGTTATATTTTGCCATTGAGTAACTTCTCTTGAGAGGCCAATAGGACTCACTAAAGCACACAAGAAGTCTAGTCTCGTTATTTAGTAGACTCACTTCTTCTTTTTTGGTGTTCAGTCACTAAGCTAGCCTGACTCTGACGCCATGGCTCGCTATACACCAGGCTTCACTGTCCTTCACCATCTCCTGGAGCTTGCTCAAACTCATGTTCATCGAGTCAGTGATGCCCTCCAACCGTCTCATCCTCTGTTATCCCCTTCTCCTCCTCTAGTCTTAATTTCTTTTTCTCCTTAGCATTTGTTTTTATATGTTTTATATATTAATTGTTTTAAAAAACAATTCCGGTTTCCTCCACTGGCTTGTGTGCTTCATGAGGGCACAGTTGTTGGCTTGGTCTCTGCACTATGTCTGGTCCTGAGAAGTGGACAGAGCAAGCAGCAGGTGCTCAGAATACCCCTTGAATCAGTGTGGCTGTGTACAGAGAGCACAGGCCATTGGAGTTAGTCATGCCTTTGCCTGGGAACTCATTTCAGTTCATCACAAAATCTTCATCCAAACACGAGTAGAGTAGATCCACATAAACGCATCACTCTAATAAAAGAATGGGTGTGTTCCAGGGATATACCCCTAACAGTGGGTAGAGATCATGGAACAGGCAAAGGGCTAGGATAGGGTATCAGGTAAGTGGCTTGAGGCAAGGAATTATGGTAGAATTATTATTATTAAATTATTAGCCAAGTAAAATTATTACCAAAGTCAGATTTGGCTGCTCACTGGTTGAAAGCTAATACTTGAGAGACACGTGTTGGTAGGAAGAGGTAGACTGCTTTATTCAGGAGGCTGGCAACCTGGGGAGAAGGTGGACTCATGTCCAAAAGCCAACTCCCCACTGCTGATCAGGGGGCAAGAGCTTTTAAAGGGGAGCTTCGGGTGTGCACAGGTGGAGGGAGGGGACTACAGGCAGAACAGGCGCTGTCACCTCTGACAGTCTTCTTGAACTTAGTCTCGCAGCAGTCTGACCAACATCGTCCTGGTTATTTTCAGTACAGTTGATCTTCAGTTCCGGGGCTGGTTTGTTCCTGTTACTTTGAGGCCAGTTTTCAGAATTGTGGCAGCTTAGGTCATGGCCAGAGTCTGGTCATCATGTGGTTAACTTTTTCTATCTGGTGGGGGTTTGAAAAACAGCTGCAAAACATCTGCAAAACGGCTCACAGGACATCACTTAGAATATTGTCTATAGCCTTTGAAGAGGAACTAAAGGTCCTTGATTTTGTTTGACAGATAAAGTATTATTATTTTGTCTTGCTTGACTATTTTCCTTTGCTTTTGCAGTTTTCTGATTAATTTTTTTCTTTGGCTAAAGTTTCTCTGCAGATAAGAGGCAGGCAGGAGACATGGGGGAGGTCTGTTCTGGGAAGGCACCACAGGGTCCTGCTTTTACAGTCTGAATCTGGAAATCACGGCACAGAGGGAGGTTTCTCAGGCCTGGGGGCAGCTGAGGTAGGACGCCTGAAAGGTGTTCAGTTAGAGGAGAGGGTCCTGAAGGAGCCAGCATCCCAGAGGGACAGACCGGCCTTGGAGTCAGGCCTCTGGGGACTCCTGACTCTGGCACTTCAGCCAAGTGGCCTTGGTGTCCTAACCCTGGGACAGCTGAATGTGATCCTAGGGGTGGAGGGTGGGCTGTGTCATTACTGCCGCCACAGGCAGCCCCCAGCAGCCTCGAGGCTCGTCCTTCCCAGGCCAGGAGGGGACAGCTTGGTGGGGAAGGACCACGCCCCCTTCCCACCTGCTTGGATCACCCAGATTACATGAAGTCACGGCATCTTTGGGTCCAACCAGGTCGGCTGACATGATCTCAGCGTGCTCTTCCACCTCCTCCAACATTTCTTCATCTATTTACTGATGGCTGAAAGATGGTCAACAAAGAAATCAGATTGATTATATTCTTTGCAGCCAAAGATGGAGAAGCTCTATGCAGTCAGCAAAAACAAGACCAGGAGCTGACTGTGGCTCAGATCATGAACACCTTATTGCCAAATTCAGACTGAAATTGAAGAAAGTAGGGAAAACCACTAGACCATTCAGGTATGACCTAAATCAAATCCCTTATGATTATACAGTGGAAGTGAGAAATAGATTTAAGGGCCTAAATCTGATAGATAGAGTGCCTGATTAACTATGGACGGAGGTTCGTGACATTGTACAGGAGACAGGGACCAAGACCATCCCCATGGAAAAGAAATGCAAAAAAGCAAAATGGCTGTCTGGGGAGGCCTTACAAATAGCTGTGAAAAGAAGAGAAGCAAAAAGCAAAGGAGAAAAGGAAAGATACAAGCATCTGAATGCAAAGTTCCAAAGAATATCAAGAAGATATAAGAAAGCCTTCTTCAGCGATCAATGCAAGGAAATAGAGGAAAACAACAGAATGGGAAAGACTAGGGATCTCTTCAAGAAAATCAGAGATACCAAAGGAACATTTCATGCAAAGATGAGCTCGATAAAGGACAGAAATGGTATGGACCTAACAGAAGCAGAAGATATTAAGAAGAGATGGCAAGAATACACAGAAGAACTGTACAAAAAAGATCTTCATGACTAAGATAATCACAATGGTGTGATCACTCACCTGGAGCCAGACATCCTGGAATGTGAAGTCAAGTGGGCCTTAGAAAGCATCACTACGAACAAAGCTAGTGGAGGTGATGGAATTCCAGTGGAGCTATTCCAAATCCTGAAAGATGATGCTGTGAAAGTGCTGCACTCAATATGCCAGCAAATTTGGAAAACTCAGCAGTGGCCACAGAACTGGAAAAGGTCAGTTTTCATTCCAATCCCAAAGAAAGGCAATGCCAAAGAATGCTCAAACTACCGCACAATTGCAACTCATTTCACACGCTAGTAAAGTAATGCTCAAAATTCTCCAAGCCAGGCTTCAGCAATATGTGAACCATGAACTTCCTGATGTTCAAGCTAGTTTTAGAAAAGGCAGAGGAACCAGAGATCAAATTGCCAACATCCGCTGGATCATGGAAAATGCAAGAGAGTTCCAGAAAAACATCTATTTCTGTTTTATTGACTATGCCAAAGCCTTTGACTGTGTGGATCACAATAAACTGTGGAAAATTCTGAAAGAGATGGGAATACCAGACCACCTGATCTGCCTCTTGAGAAATTTGTATGCAGGTCAGGAAGCAACAGTTAGAACTGGACATGGACCAACAGACTGGTTCCAAATAGGAAAAGGAGTACGTCAAGGCTGTATATTGTCACCCTGTTTATTTAACTTCTATGCAGAGTACATCATGAGAAATGCTGGACTGGAAGAAACACAAGCTGGAATCAAGATTCCCAGGAGAAATATCAATAACCTCAGAAATGCAGATGACACCACCCTTATAGCAGAAAATGAAGAGGAACTAAAAAGCCTCTTGATGAAGGTGAAAGAAGAGAGTGAAAAAGCTGGCTTAAAGCTCAACATTCAGAAAACGAAGATCATGGCATCCGGTCCGGGAAATAGATGGGGAAACAGTGGAGACAGTGTCAGACTTCATTTTTTTGGGCTCCAAAATCACTGCAGATGGTGATTGCATCCATGAAATTAAAAGACGCTTACTCCTTGGAAGGAAAGTTATGACCAACCTAGATAGCATATTCAAAAGCAGAGACATTCCTTTGCCAACAAAGGTTCATCTAGTCAAGGCTATGGTCTTTCCTGTGGTCATGTATGGATGTGAGAGCTGGACTGTGAAGAAGGCTGAGCGCCGAAGAATTGATGCTTTTGAACTGTGGTGTTGGAGAAGATTCTTGAGAGTCCCTTGGACTGCAAGGAGATCCAACCAGTCCATTCTGAAGGAGATCAGCCCTGGGATTTCTTTGGAAGGAATGATGCTAAAGCTGAAACTCCAGTACTTTGGCCACCTCATGCGAAGAGTTGACTCGTTGGAGAAGACTCTGATGCTGGGAGGGATTGGAGAAGGGATTGGGGGATTGGGAGGGATTGGAGAAGGGGACGACAGAGGATGAGATGGCTGGATGGTATCACTGACTCAATGAATGTGAGTCTCAGTGAACTCTGGGAGTTGGTGATGGACAGGGAGGCCTGGCGTGCTGCAATTTGAGGGGTCACAAAGAGTCGGACACACTGAGCGACTGATCTGATCTGATCTGAAAATTTGTTTAAGCAGGGAGAGGGCTTTTAATTCCACAATTAAAAGGCTTTAAGTTCTAGCTGAGATAACATTTCAGTGTAAATGGGTTTTAATTAAAATTCAATCAGTCAATCATAAGTAAAAAGGATTAGGTAATCTGGCTTTTCCCAGTTGATAAGGGGAGGGCCGGGAGTATGAGGGCCCTGGCCCACTGAGGGTGAGGCGGAGTTTGCCAGGAGGAAGGACAGAGCTGACACCAGCTCTGCCCTCAGGATACCCCGTCTGCTCTCTTTCAGCGGGACTTCCAATTTGCCTGCTGTGTTCTCCAGGACCGCAGGACTACCCACTGCTAGTGAAGATTGCTCTTTAGAATACTAGCCTTCTGACAAAGGAGCTTCGTCCCTGGGCTCTAAATAAATTGAGGAAACAAAGTATTTTTGTTCCGTACCTCAGTCGTGTCCAACTCTTTGCGACCCCATGGATTGCAACACACCAGGCTCCTCTGTCCTTCCCCATCTCCTGGAGCTTGCTCAAACTCATGTCCATTAAGTCAGTGATGCCATCCATCCATCTCATCCTCTGTCATCCCCTTCTCCTCCCGCCTTCAATCTTTCCCAGCATCAGGGTCTTTTCCAATGAGTCAACTCTTCACATCAGGTGGCCAAAATACTGGAGTTTCAGCTTTAGCATCATTTCTTCCAAAGAAATCCCAGGGCTGATCTCCTTCAGAATGGACTGGTTGGATCTCCTTGCAGTCCAAGGGACTCTCAAGAGTCTTCTCCAACACCACAGTTCAAAAGCATCAATTCTTCAGCGCTCAGCCTTCTTCACAGTCCAGCTCTCACATCCATACATGACCATTGGAAAAATCATAGCTTTGACTGTGTGGACCTTTGTCGGCAAAGTAGTGTCTCTGCTTTTTAACATACTATCTAGGGTGTCATAGCTTTTCTTCCAAGGAGTAAGCGTCTTTTGATTTCATGGCTTTAATCACTGACTGCAGTGAGTTTGGAGCCAAGAAAATAAAGTCTGTCAGTGTTGCCACTGTTTCCCCATCTATTTGCCATTAAATGATGGGACCGGATGCCATGATCTTAGTTTTTTCAATGTTGAGTTTTAAGCCAGCTTTTTCAATCTCCTCTTTCACTTTCATCAAGAGGCTCTTTAATTCCACTTTGCTTTCTGCCATAAGGGTGGTGTCATCTGTGTATTTGATTATTGGTATTTCTTTCTCCCGATAATCTTGATTCCAACTTGTGCTTCATTGAGCCTGACATTTCACATGTTGTACTCTGCATAGAAGTTAAACAAGCAGGGTGACACTATACAGCCTTGACATACTCCTTTCTCAGTTTTGAACCAGTCCATTGTTCCACGTCCGGTTCTAACTATTGCTTCTCGAGCTGCATATAAGTTTCTCAGGAGGCACGTGAGGTGGTCTGGTAGTCCCATCTCTTGAAGAATTTTCCACAGTTTGTTGTGATCCACACAGTTAGCTTAGGACAACAACAAAAAAATCAAATACATCACATATTAAATAACATCAATATTTTGAATATGGTCCGCCTGAAAATCAACAAAACAATCTGCGATTTGGATACATATCAGATCAGATCGGATCAGTTGCTCAGTCGTGTCCGACTCTTTGCGACCCCTTGAATCGCAGCACGCCAGGCCTCCCTGTCCATCACCAACTCCTGGAGTTCACCCAGACTCACGTCCATCCAGTCAGTGATGCCATCCAGCCATCTCATCCTCCCCTTCTCCTCTTGCCCCCAATCCCTCCCAGCATCAGAGTCTTTTCCAATGAGTCAACTCTTCTCATGAGGTGGCCAAAGTACTGGAGTTTCAGCTTTAGCATCATTCCTTCCAAAGAACAGACTGGTTCCAAATAGGAAAAGGAGTTCGTCAAGGCTGTATATTGGATACAGATAGGTAATTTTAACTAAAACCTCCCCTGTTTCCTCCTTTGAACCTTGTACTGCTTCTTTTCTCTCTCCATGTATGTGAACTTTGTCATGTCCGAACTTCTGAGTTTGTTCTGCAGCATTTGGTTTAACTTGCCTCTCCCCATGGAGGGCTTCCCTGGTGGCTCAGTGGTAAAGAATCTGCCTGCAGTACAGAGTCGCAGGTGATACGGGTTCAACACCTGAGTTGGGAAGATCTGGAGGAGGAAATGGCAACTCACTCCAGTATTCTTGCCTGGAGAATCCCATGGGCAGAGGATACTGGAGAGCTACAGTCCATGGGGTCATAAAAAGTCAGACATGACTGAAGTGACTTACCATGCACTCTCCATGGAATCCTAATTTCTGCAGAAATGAAGTTACTACTCAGCTAAAGCAAAGCATTCCATTTCATTTATCTTATTTATTCATGCATTCAGCAATCTTTTATCAATCCCCTGATATTCTGTGCTAAGGACACAGAAATGAAGGGATTTGTAGACTTTCAGAGGAGACATCAACAAAGAACTGTATGTTCTTCGTGAGAAATGTATTATTAGTCATAGTATCCAGATCCCATGGGGGCCCAGTGTGGGGAGTGGGAAAGGCTTCACAGAGGGGGACCATAGAGCAGAGAAGCTTCTGGGTATAAGCAGCTGAGAACGACAGTCAGGCAGGAGAAACGGCGGGTGAAGAGAAGGAGCCTGCTGCCACACGGGGGGTGACAAGGCCAGGATCCTGGGAGTAGAGAGGAAGCCACAGGACTGGTGTACGCTGACTCAGGGAGCCCTCAGGCCACGCTGAGGAGTGGGGTCTTGTGCTCCAGGCCCTGAAGACTCCCCCTCAGAGTGGGTAAGTGATGTGACCAGATTCCTGTTTGGAAAGGCCTGTCTTGAAGACTTTGGAGAGAGCACTGGAGTGAGGAGAGACTGGTGCCAGGAAGATCCAACTAAGAGACTTGTCATTGTATCTGGGTTCAGAATGATGGAGTGATGGTGTTTCCAGCAGCATTTTCACAGCTGTGGTCACACGATGGGCCAAGGTGCGTGCACAGAGATGCTCATTGCAGCGTTACATAGAAGTCACCCAAGTGTCCACCAGTAGGGGACTGTTTTGCTCATGTCACACCCCTGGCAACCGGATGTCTTGTGAATGAACAGTATGGCTCTGTGCGTGGTGATACGGCATAGTCTCTCGGGGAGACACTGCAGTGCAAAAACGAGAGGCTGAACAGTGTGTAGACAGTATTGTCATTTTATCATTTATTTAAAAGCACCAGGAGGTAGACAAACACAGAGAAACACACACACACACACACACACACACACACACCCCTCACCCTGGGAAGCAGGACAGTGTGTTGGTTAAGAGTATCGACGCTGGAAACAGATGGCCTGAATGAAAATTGTGACTCTGTTTACTCACTGTGCATGTGACATTCTGCATCGTCTTTGGTCGTGGTGGTTTAGCTGCTAAGTTGTGTCCAAGTCTTGCGACCCATGGACTGCAGCCTGGGGATAACTATTGGGTTGGCCAGAAAGTTCGATTGGGTCACGTCTTATGGAAAAACCCAGGTGAACTTTTTTGGCTGACTCAACCATAAACACACTTTGTAGGGTTGTGAATATTTAAGTAAGTCAATACATGAAAAGTGCTTACAACACTGCCTGGCACATAATGAGTGATTAATATTTTTAATGATAACTCAATTATTATAGTTTATTATATACATGAAACATTGCTGGAAGAATGCACTTGGATCTGTTAACAGGAGTTGCCTCTGGCAGGAGGCCTATTCTTTATTTTATACCCCTATACTCTTAGAAGAAGAAAAATTTTAAATCATTTTAATCTTTATTAAAATAGAAAAAAACCTGTTGTTGAACACCAGACAAGTGAGGAGACCGACTTCAGGCAGTGCTGGCCGGGGAAGTGGAGGTGATGGTCTGCTTTCGGGAGGTGGTTCCCAGGGGGAGTTGGCGGAGCTGAGGCTCAGAATGATGGTGGCTGCTCTTGGAGTTAGGAAGCACCGGTCAGGGTGGGGGTCACTGAAGCAAGGGAGGAGGGCCTGAGGGGAGAGAAGGGGATGACGTATCATTCGTTGTTCTGAAGATTGAACAACGAATTTTATGGAAGGGGAAAAAAATACACCCTCATTCCCACAGTGGCTCATTCCCACATTCCCAGTGGCTTTCTGAACTGTAACCGAATTTTCTCATTTTCAGCTGCTTGCCCGTTTCTCCTTCCTCCTGCATTTCACTCAGGAGGTTTTTTGAAAGTGCTAGAATCAAACAGCAACTTGAAAGGGTTTAATATATGTTTCTTATTGCATATGCCTGAGAAGCTGTAGTTAATGGGGTTAGTGGATTATACTGACAGACTGCTGACCTTGGCCTGATGCTCTGTTGTTGAAGTGAGACAGTGATGACGGACTCTCCCAGGCGTGGCGGCAGGCTGGGGTTCCTCCCTGACAGTAGTGCTGGACCGAGTGGCTTTTGTGTTTGTAGGGTGGCTGGGAGTTTGAGGCCTCTCATTAAGGAGATGTTTTTTAATTACTTTATTTTTGGCTGCACTGGTCTCTGTTGCTGCGCAGGCTTTCTCTCATTGCAGTGGGCAGGGGCTTCTGTTCGTTGTGGGGCACAGACTTCTCATTGCGGTGTCTTCTCTTGTTTTGCAGCATGGGCTCTAGGCACGCGGGCTCCAGTAGTTGCAGCCTGTATTGTGGTTCCGGAGCTCTAGACCACAGGCTCAGCTGCCCTATAGCATGTAGGCTCTTCCTGGACCAAGGCTCAAACGTGTGTCCCCTGGGTTTACCCTCTTCCACTACAAGGCTTCTGAATGAAGCATCTTGTGATGGAGTATGTCTTTGTTAAACTCGTATTAATGTTGGTGAAATCTTCACAAGGCACGCTTATTCGTGGCGTGTGGATTCCTATTGACTGCACCACCAGGGAAGTCCAAGGAGATACGTTTTATAGGAGACTCTTCCCACCCAAGTGTCACCTGAGCTACCTGTCTCTGTTCCTCTGGAAGGAAAGAGATGCTGAGTCCCAGGGACTGCAGGGGAGCAGGGTCGGGGTGGGCGTGAGCCCAGGTCAGGGTTGGGAGTGAGGACAGCAGCCTTCCCCTGGCAGATGTGCCTGGAAGACTACAGTTAAGTAGAGCTGCTGGTGACATTTTGGGGGTTCTTGGTGGAACCCCATCAAGATGCTGTCATAGTGGTGTTGCAATCCAGAGTTTCTGAATGTGTTTGGCAGTCTCTCGCAGCTTTGTTTTGTAAGCTGCCTCCCAGAGAATACTGGGGGGCCTCCTCCCAATGGTTTGTAAGCAGGGGCTCTCTATTCGAAGAATTCATTGACCTCCCTGTGTCATGAAAAGTGACTCAGGAGCTCTGCCCCCTCCCAGGGAAGGGGAAGTTGAGGCCGGTCTTGACACCCAGATGCAAGGTGTCTCTCCTGGGCTCTAAGGTGCCATAGAGACAGCATCTGTGTTTGTAGTGGCAGAGACTACAATTGCCAGGACTCTGTTAATCACCAGCGTGGGGAAGAGGCTTAGGTTTGCTTTTCGTTTTTCACAGACAACGTCTGCCTTCTTACAAAGGTTTACCCTCTCCCACTACCACGGTTTCTGAATGAAGAACCTTGTGATGGAGTGTTTTTGTTCAGTTCAGTTCAGTTGCTCAGTCGTGTCCGACTCTTTGCGACCCCATGAATAGCAGCTTGCCAGGCCTGCCTGTCCATCACCAACTCCTGGAGTTCACTCAAACCCATGTCCATCCAGTCGGTGATGCCATCCAGCCATCTCATCCTCTGCTGTCCCCTTTTCCTCCTGCCCCCAATTCCTCCCAGCATTAAACCCATATTAATGTTGGTGAAATCTTCACAAGGCATGTTTATTCATCAGGGGTTATGTGCTTTTGTCAAAAACATGCCATGGTTTAGAGGCATTATCAATAGCTCCACTGGGAGAAATAGAAAATTCCCATTGATTTTGCTTAATGGACCACTTTTTTGGTGAAAATGGAAAACATCTTCAAGTAATTTTATTAATGCCAGATTTATTTTCTGGATTTTCCTTGTCTTCATTCAACTCAAATGGAAAGCATATTATTTTTCTAGTGACCCAAGTTAGTTGAAGCTTCTTTTTGTCTTTTTTTTTTTTTTTTTTTTTAATGAACTGCTGTTATGGTCTTCGGGAATTCTTGTTTAAGGAAACTTGGATACACCAGACCCCAGTTCTCCAAACTGAGCACTGAGTCTCTCCCCTCCACAACTTAAAGTTGTAGCTCTAACATTATAGCCAAGGCCTCCTTCACCTCTCATCTTCTCTTTAAAAAAAAAAAAAAATTATTTGGCTGCGCTGGGTCTTTATTATGGTAGGAGGGATCTAGTTCCCTGATCAGGAACAGAACCTGGGCCCTCTGCATTGGGAGTAGAGAGTCTTTTCCATCAGTTCTTTCATATAGTGATATTGGCAAGAATCTTTCTCTGGTGCTTGTGGGGGATGGACAGCCCCACCCCCTTCTCAATGCTGCTGTTGGTAAACATAGTTTGTAGGTGTTTGCTATTCTTTAACAACAGGAAGACTTTGTTACTTAAACTTTTGATGGCTGCTAATGTTTGCATATTGAAAAGCAGAGACATTTCTTTGCCAACAAAGGTCCATCTAGTCAAGGCCATGGTTTTCCCTGTGGTCATGTAGGGATGTGAGAGTTGGACTGTGAAGAAGGCTGAGCGCCAAAGAATTGATGCTTTTGAACTGTGGTGTTGGAGAAGACTCTTGAGAGTCCCTTGGACTGCAAGGAGATCCAACCAGTCCATTCTGAAGGAGATCAGCCCTGGGTTTCTTTGGAAGGAATGATGCTAAAGCTGAAACTCCAGTACTTTGGCCACCTCATGAGAAGAGTTGACTCATTGGAAAAGACTGATGCTGGGAGGGATTGGGGGCAGGAGGAGAAGGGGACGCCAGAGGATGAGATGGCTGGATGGCATCACCGACTCGATGGACGTGAGTCTGAGTGAACTGCGGGAGATGGTGATGGACAGGGAGGCCTGGCGTGCTGCGATTCATGGGGTCGCAGGGAGTTGGACACAACTGAGCGACTGAACTGAACTGAACTGACAATGTTTGCATGACACCCTATATAGCATGAGGGCTTCTCTGATGGCTCAGTGGGTGGAGAATCTGCCTGCAATGCAGGAGACACAGGAGAAATGCATCCCTGGTCACAGGAGAAATTGGATCCCTGGGTGGGGAAGATCTGCTGCAGAAGGGAATGGCAACCCACTCCAGTATTCTTGCCTGGAGAATTCCATGGACAGAGGAGCCTGGTGGGCTACAGTCTTGGCACTGTTGGCTATAGCCTGCACCATCAGGGAATGGAGAGTGCCATGTTTTAAAGCATTGGCAGCCCCAAGAGATACAGAAATAGTATGAAAAGTACATTTTGGTTTTAAAAATTAAATCACTGGTCATTTTTTCTAAGGTCCGTGATAATTTTCGAAGTATTAAAACTGCTCACAGAGTCAAAATACTAGCTCCCAAAGCACGGGTTTCTGCTTTGTTTTTATGGCGGTGGTATGTCTCGTGGTTTGCTTTTGAGGCACCAGGCGACCTGGTCACCTCAGCTGCACTTGACTGAACTTGATTTGCCCCCAGTGGCCCCGCGGTGGCCCCTCTGACTCCTTGGTCTTCAGGAGAGACGGCCCTTGCGCCCAGCCGGCTCTGAGCCTCATGTCCTTCCACAGGCCCGTTCATCAGTGTCGTCTTGTCCAAGCTGGAGAACATGCTGGAGAACTCTCTGCACGTGAACTTGCTGCTCATTGGCATCATCACACAGCTGGCCAGCTACCCGCAGCCCCTCCTGCGCTCCTTCCTGCTCAACACCAACATGGTCTTCCAGCCCAGCGTGCGCTCCCTATACCAGGTACCTCCCGGCCCCAGGTACCGCCTTGCCCTTGCCCTGCCACACCTGCCGGGGAGGCCAGGCTGATGCAAGGCCCCGGCCCCGCCTCCGGCCCCCGGCCCCCGCCTCTCCCCTGTTCTCATTTGCTCTCCAGCCCAGTCCTTTCACGCTGGGTGTGTGGATCATTGTAGACAAACTGAAGATTTGAAGCTTGTTTGATTTGATATTTTGAGAGCACCACTCCCCCTAGAACACCCAGGCAGTTAAAACCCCGTCATTCCTGCAGTGGGGGCTGTGCCTGACAGCTGTCCTGATAACGCAGAGCAGAACTCCGTGCAGAAGTATTAGCGTCATTAGTGCTGGTTTTGACAGGTCCTCGCGTCTGTGAAGAATAAGATTGAACAGTTCGCCTCTGTGGAGAGAGACTTCCCTGGCCTCCTCATACAGGCCCAGCAATACCTGCTCTTCCGCGTGGACCTCTCCGATCCGAGCCCCGAGACACCCACCAAAGGTCAGCGGGGTCCTCCCCTGTCTCTCCCTGTCAGCGGCTCCTGTTCCCCCAGCTTCCCGACTTGGGGTCCTGGGTGCTGCACCAGCTCCTGGATGCTAAAAGCATCTCAAAATGAAAAAAAAAAATCTCAGAAAAGATTTCCGTTTTTACCCTGAGTGTCCTTAAACCAAAAGGAAGTTCTGCTCCTCCCATACTTAGCCTGGCCCCACTTTGGAGGGTCTAGCAAGGCGTTTGTTTTCCTAACCTAGGGTAGTTCAGGGCAGGACTGATGTGGGAGCTGTTTCTAGAATAAATGACTTGGCACATGTGGGCCAGAAAGAAGCCTTACGTGCATATTGTTTGGTCGGTGCTACCCCGAAGAGGGCATCCATTTTATTTATTATGTTTTCAGAGACTTTTGAGCCCCAAATAAATGTGCTTCGGGGCTCCAGAAGGTGAAAGCTGTTCATCTGGAGCAAGAGAAGTAAAGTTTATGTGCACCTTAAACCTTCCAAGATGCATTTCCATGGGCTCTGGAGGGTTGGCTGATCAGGTGGCACAGGAACCTGGGGACTGGCCACTGGGCCTGGGAAAAGGGCTGCCCGGCCTTGATTAAGCTCTGGTCGCACAGATTTGACAACAGCTGTCTCTCTTACTGAGCTGGCTTCTGTTCATCTCCCTTGAGACAAGTCAGCCTTCTCTGTGTCTGGCGGACAACAGAGAAAGCAGGGCTGTCGGTCCGGGCTAAAGCAAGTGATGGGAAACAAGATGTGGAGTGAGAAGCAGGAATGTAATTCAGAGCAGTGTTATACCACTGAGGGAAGCTGGGAAGGCCCGGCCCTCTGACGGCACGCCCTGGCCGCCGTGTGGCTGGCTGTGGCGCGCCCCCCCCCCCCCGGTGCTTCTCGGTTACTCGTCTTCATGGGACTTAGGCCTCGACTCTCAAGTGAAGCTTTGTCTTGCGTCTCTCAAGTCCTTTCTGACTACAGAATTCAGGGTGTGAAAGGTGATTAGAACACTGCAGGACAGACTGAAAGGGAGCCCTGTGCCACTGGTGAAGTGAGGGGGAGGCTTCAAGCACAGGCCGTGGATAAGAGCAGGTGGCCAGTCTTGGATGGAGGGGAGCCCCACTGTGGGAAGGTGGGCTGCAGGTTCCCTGTGGCCTCTGCTAGCCTCGTGCCAGTCAGCCTGGTGGCTTGTCCCTCCTGGCGGGGGGCACGCTGCCATGACTTACCCTGCGGGAGCGGTGTACCAGTTAGCTTTTGTGCATAATAAACCACCGCAAAAGACTCCAGATACAGTGATCCCACATGCTTGTGAGTCTGTGTGGTTGCCAGGTTGATCTGCTGCTCTGGGTGAGCATGGCTGATGCTGGCAGCACTTGCTCAGCGTGGCTGGGCATCTGGGACGGCCTGGCTCACACTGGTGGCTGCTGGCTGGGGTGATGAGGTGATGAGGGTCTGTGTTACTCATCATCCAGTGGGTTTGCCCTGGCTTGGCAGCTTCATGGCTATCGGGTAGCGGGAGCAGAAGACACAGTTTCTTGAGGCCCCAGATGGGGACCCCCCCACACCTAACAGGTTGATTCTGCTGCATTCTGTCAGTCAAGCCACTGGGTCAGCCCAGCTGCAGGAGTGGAGCAGACCCCCGACCCCCCGGATGGGGTGATCTATGCGGGATCATGGCCATGTGCAGCCTCCAGACAGAAGGCGACTCAAGTCTTGTGCTGCACTTGGGGCTTGGTCTTTATTTGTACTTAGAGTTTGCAGGGTGCCTTCACAGTTTTCCTTTTCAGACAGCAGTGTGCAGTGGACATGCAGGGTACTGTTAGCTCGTTTTCATAGAAGGAGGCTGAAGGTATTGGCCCAGAGAGGTCAGCCAGGTGCCTGGTTCAGAGCGTCTGAGGGCTCATGCCCTGACCGGCCTCCTGGACCCACACAGTCCTGGTGACGGTGGTGGGGTTGGGGTGGATAGGTTCCTGAAACCCTGTGCTCCGTCCTGGCTTCAGACTGTGTGACGGCGGTGCCTGCTGGATACGTGCCCAGGGGCTCTTGTTCCCGCTTCATAAGGTGGTCAGTTAGGCAGCTGTGGCAGACGATGTCTAGGGCCTGTGACTCTCAGAGGACGTTGACTTGTAGGAAGCGTCTCTTGGGCTGGAAGACCCCTTTGATGGAGTTTTTCAGATTAACCTCCTAATGAACCTCTTTCAGGTTAGCAAAATGATAGGTCCCCCCAACTTTAACAATCTTTCAACTCACAGAATGACCAAGGTCTCTGTCCCTTGTACAAACCGACTCGTGTGTGATATGATTGTTTATAGATGAGATGGGCCTGGGAGCCTGGTTCTCACAGGGGCGCAGGACAGCGAGCGATCACAATCCCGCAAGAGGCGCATACTGGGGAGTTTGGCTTCTGTGCTCCTTGTCTGACGCCATTGCGGAGGCGCAGGGTAACTCGCTTCTCTAACTTCTCCAGTCTTCCCAGCAGTATCCCGACAACCCTTTGCTGTAGCCTTTCAGACCCAGGGCAACAGTTAGGAAGCCACTCCCGGTTCTGGCATTTATACTTCCTTTCCTTCCTGCTTCTCCTCTGGGTGCTGTGCCTGCACACTGGGCCCTTTTCCAAGGGGTGTATGGTTCATGGACCTGCAGCCTGAGCTGCCCCATCACACAGGCCCAGGTGAAACCAGCCTCCTCAGTAACGCTTTGATCAGAAATCTGGGTGGACTTCTGTGCTAAAACAGTGTCACTCTTGAGACTCTTGGTCTGTGAGGCCCAGCCACTTGCCAGGCATTCCATGTTTCCCTCAAATACAAATTCCAAACCACAAAGTATTTTCTGTTATTTATGTATAGAGTCCTTTCACTGACTGCTAGTTCTGGAAGGGGTCAGGTAGGTATTATTTCCATTTTATGGAAAAGGAAACCGAGCCATTATGTGACTAGCTGGTTGCCACATAGGGACCATAACTCGAGTCTCCTTGTTTTTGAGTTGGGTTTGACTCAAGGAAAGAACTGTGAGTTCTCTATGCTTCTGGGACAGAACCACTGCTGGGCTTCTCCCGGGCTTCTGCTTCCCTCACTGGGTGGCCCCACCTTCATCAGTGAAGAGTGTTAGTACTTGGATTGAAGCTGGGTAAATGAGGCTTAGCGATGACACTTTTAAAATTCATGGATCAAGCTGGATAAATGATCCACAAAAGCCCTTTGCGGGGAAAGAGTAAATTTGAAAGAGAAAGATGGAGATGAGGGAGTGAACCAGCTCCAGGGAGCTGAGGTGCACGGAGCAGCTGATAATGGTGGGTTCCTCCCCTCATCCATTCAGCAAATGTCTGTCAGCTGCTTCTGTGGTTGAGCGTGTGTGGGGGGAGCCATGAAGGACACAGTGTTTAGGGGCTCAGCTCTTAGGAACCTCAAAGTCTTAACAGAGGACAAAGAACAGAAAGAGCACCACCAGGCTGAAGGGCCCTGCAGACCCCAGCTGGTAAATAAAATGAGTGGGAGGCTCCAACAGGGGGTCACTTCCAAGGGCAGGAAGCGCAAGTGGTTTGTAGGGTCAGTGGCAACTGAACTGATGGCAGTGTGATGGCTGACACTTACCAAGAGGGTGTTGTGCGCGCTACACCCTTGACTCCATCTTTCTGTGAGTCTGAGAAATGAGGCCAGTACAGTACCGTAAACCACCTTGCCTGATGTCCCTCAGCCAGGACGTGGCCGAGTCTGTGCCCTTAACCACAGTTCCGGTACCTCTTAAACCTGGCGAGCCTTAGGTGTGCGGACACGGGAGGGAGTGCCAGGTGGGGCCCAGCATGCGCAGTGTGGATCGGTCTGCTGCCCGGGTCCCATCTCCCTGGGAATCCCGGCCGGCCTCCTGGCTGGGCCCCGCCGCGTCCCTGAGAGCTGGGTGCTGTAGCACTGGGGGCGGGTGTCGCTCCGGCGTGGTCCCCAGGTTGGGGGCTGGCTGTGTCCCCAGGGATGTCAGCGCTCTGTCCTCACTGTCTTGTCAGGGCGCAGTGTGAGTTTCTGCTGAAAGGCAGCAGCATATTCTCAACAACCTCCCCAGTTCTTTATGGCATGAGCTGTGATAAGCTTTAATCTAAAAGGATATTTAAAGCAGTAGAGTGGAGGATTTTTTTTTTTTTAACACTGAAGACGATAGTAGTGAGATGTGGAAAGTACTATAAATGTCAGGAATTTTTAGTACCACAGTTAAGCAACACTCAGAAGAATGTTGAGAAATGGGGCTGAATTCTAAAAAGCAGCCAAAATAATGAAGAGCTTGAATATAATGATTTATAAGGAGTAATGAGTCTGTTGGAGAGAGGCGCAGAGGAAGACATAAATAATTCCTATCAATAGGAAGGCTGGAGATCTTCAGGAATTAAATAGGTAAGTTGAACCATTTTAATTGCTAAACTGATGCGATATGAAAATGCAAATCACTTGGATATACAAAATTTGGTTCAAATCATCTTAGACGAACATTATTGAAACTGAGATCAAAACTCCTGGAAACCTTGCTTGAATGGAAGGTCCAAGCCACCTGCTGCTGCGAGATGCCCATCGTGGTAGAGAGTTCCCAGTCTGGTCTTATGAGCATTCAGCTTCCTCTCCATCGTTCCAACCTTGAAAAGGCTTCATCCATTCTGTTCCTCCCAAAGGCTGGAGGTCCCACCTAGAAGGGGCTGGGATCGGGGCAGGAAGCCCTGGAGGCTGGAGCCCTGTGCCCAGGCCATGGGCAGCGTGGTGTGTGTGACTCAGGCCGCCTTGCACAGCCCTGCGAGGTGGTCAGGGCTCAGCTAGCAAAGGGGAGGTGGTTATCCCAACCCCGGGAGGCATGGAGGCTTAGGTGTCAGGTTGTCCTAGATAACCATCACGCTCACCTGGGTCTTCACTTAGCTGACCCGGTGGGAGGAGATGCCTTTTCCCTTTCCCCTTTGTCTCGCCCCAGGCGCAGAGGGTTCCTGATGAACCTATATTCTTGCCACAATTTCTGCTTGTAGAGCCTCATATGGGAATTGGGATAAAACTCTCATTACATGACTGATGCTGGAGCTGATCTGCTGGGTGGATCTGAGTGTCTCAGAGGAAAGTAGAGGGGGCTGGGGCTATGTCTTCAGACGGCAGTCAGAGTGGGAACTGAATGTGCACACCCTGCCCTCCAGCACACACACATGTCACTTAAGGGCGGACAGAAGGGCTCCCGGAGGCTCCTCACCACGGCTGCCTGCCTTCTGGTTTCAGATCCCGTTCAGGATGCCTCCAGGACAGGAAGCAGCAAGAACTTTTTGGATGGCCCCCCAAAAGTGCTTCAGCCCTTCCTGACGAACAGAGCCAAGGTAGTGGGGGCGCCCCCCAGCCTGCCGCCACCAGTGCGGGACACCATGCTGGCAGCTGCCCTCTTCCCTGAGTTCCTGAAGGAGCTGGCTGCCCTGGCCCAGGAACACTCCATCCTCTGCTGCAGGATCCTGGGCGACCCGGACGACGCCTGCTGGTAGTCTGGAAGTCTGGTTCTGGTTTTCTGCGGTGTTAGTCTTGACTGAATGTTGAATGCAAAGCTGCTTATAGACATCTCTACTTGCAGACCTCCTGACGATACTTGATTTTGGGGAGGAGGGTCTTCTGTGCACCTCCTCTCTCTCCAGCTAGGCTTCCCCACCTTATCTTCCCACTGACGTGGTTGCTCCTTTGGCAGGCTTTCTGGTCTCCTTTTCCTCCTCAAGAGGTCTCGGTCCTTATCCTCCCATTCCTTTGAGTAGGAGCGTAGGTCCTGCCTTGCAGCAATAGGTCACACCCAGCCATCACCAGGGGTCAGGGACTTCTGGAAGTGCCCATGCCAGAGGGCTGGCCGTCCAGCGGCACATGAGCACATGCCTGCCCCTGCTGCCTTTCGCATCGTGGCCCCCTCTTACAAAGGGAGGAGTAAAGATGGAGCCCCTCTTGCCCCCAACACAAGCCCAGATCATCCGTCCTTTTGTGTTTTGCTTCCAACACTTGTGTTCCATCCAACACATACTGCGTTATGGTGCAGGCAAATCCACTGGTCTCAGCTCTCTGCCCAGGAAGTCAGGTATAGCTGGAGAGAATGTGGAGTACAGGGAAATGTCTTGTTGCTTGAGAGCTTTCTTTACTCATTGTATCGCCACCTAAACACTGAAAACAGCCTTATTTTAGTAAGATTTGCACACAATGAACTCTGCCTATGCAAACCGTTATTTTGGTTTTTAGGACTCTGATCAACCCAATGAACAAAGCATGCATGGTATCTGATGCTTATGTAAGAAGACAAGCATTATTTTTTAAAGTGTCTTATGAAAAACTGATTCATTTGTGAAACTATCTCATGGTGGGTATTTTTGGGGAGTATGGAGTGGGGGAAAGGGTAAAGGTAAACTAAATACAATCTGTACAAACCTTGGTAATTATTTTAAAATGTTTGTTTTTTCTAATGTGTTGCACTTTGTAGAGAAACAGGGACTGCACAGCCTCTTTGGGAACTGGGATTTAAGGGCCAACAGGTCATAGGGAGCCCCGCCAAGCCAAGTGCCTGCTGGGGCCTCGCTCTGCACAGAAACGCTGCCTTCTGAGTAATGGGGCTCATTAGACGGCCCCATCATGATGTACTAGCGCATCTCTGCTCTGCAGCCCATTCCGCCCGGCGTAATTATACTCAGAGCCTCGGTCTACTCCCACAGAGAGGGAGAAGCACACAAAATAATTGTGGGCTAAGAAAAACAAGACCATAAACAACCAATATTCATGGATGTTATTAGGTTCCACTGCCCTGTTCTGTGTGCAGGCGAGAAGCTTGGAACTAGGATGAGCTCTGTCTGGAAGGAAATTGGAAGCCCCGGGCCTCTCCTCCTTGTGGGTGTCTTGCTGAGACCCAGGCAGCAGTGCCTCAGGAGCGCTGGTGTGGTTTTAATCAGGCCCTAATACAGCAGGGGCATGAAGGAGAAAAGGGCATGAGATGCTGCAGAACTGAAGCTGCCATTGTGTCCAGCGACCTTGAAGCAGCTCTGTATCCAAAGCGGGCAAGTCCCCCGGGATGAGGCCCCTGGAGCGCTGGCTGGGGCCAGGTGGCTCCTCGGACCCAGCCTCACAGTCCTCCAGGTCCAGGCAAGGAACCAGAGATACCGATTCGCTGTGCATTCTGACTTCCGGTTTGCATGCCCGACTGAGGGGCACACTGTCCTGCTCTTGGCTTCCCAGCGCCCACTCGTATTTGCACAAGTTTCCACTGGAAAAGAAGGTGTCTTGGAGGCAGAGAGAAAGAGAGAGGAGCGGAAAGATGAGTTTCACTGTAATTTATTACTTTACAGCTTTGCTTTGTGTAAGTTATTTATCTTCCAGTTTGCATTCACTGGGTATATAAGATGTGCAAGTTGCCTCCGGAAGCCATATCCTTTAGCTTTCTGGTGTGATTTACAATTCTCTCCATCATCTGGTGATGGTGTGGAGTCTTTTTCTTGCTTTATTACAGAAAACTACAGTCCCCTATGTGGAAGGCGCCCCTGGGGAAGCGTATGTATTTAAAATAGGTACTGAAGTAGACTTGGAGGAGGGCGGGGGTGACCCGAGTCTGAGTGAGAGGCAGAAGGATTAACTCCCATGGTGGGTGCTGGTAGCGAGCCCACATGCCAGCCCTGTCTGTCCGGAGGCAGACACCGGTTCGGGTTTCTGGATCCATTGCAGCCCTTGACCGGAGTGTTATGTCCATAGTTTCTCAAAACGAAGTCAGAAAATGAACCTGGAAATACATTTGTGGGAACGGAAGAACCTCTGTAGTCAAGGGGGAACAGCCAGGTAGGCTGGGCAAGGATGTTTGGGGGTGGGGTGGCCGTGCGTGAGGGCACATGAGAGGCCGGAAGCTAAAGCAGAAGAGCAGCCCTGAGGAGTCTGGAGACATGAATGCTGTCCAGGCAGACAGGGAGATACTGAATGGCAGCGGGTGGCGATGGGAATCCTTGCTGGGAAAAATCGTGGTACTGAAGTAGATAGACTTCCCAGGTGGCGTTAGTGGTAAAGAACCTGCCTGCCAATGCAGATGTTAAGAGATATGGGTTTGATCCCTGAGTCAGGAAGATCCCCTGGGGAAGGGCATGGCAAACCACTGTAGTATTCTTGCCTGGAGAATCCCATGGACAGAGGAGCCTGGTGGGCTGCAGTCCATGGGGTTGCAAAGAGACATGACTGAGTGACTGATCTCACACAATGAAGTAGAATATTCTAGTCAGAAAGTAGCAGGTGGGATGCTTAGAAATCTCCTTTGCAATGAGATTGGGGAAGAATTTTGAATGATACTTGGCATGCTGTAAAATGTTCCCGCGTGGACGCTTTACCACGTGGTGGCTCCCCATGCCAGCCGCTGTGCTGCGGGCCGGAAGGCTCAGTGGGCACGGGCTTCGGTGCTGCCCAGGTTGGGGTTGCTGTGTCAGGCCTGGTGGTCCTGGGCAGCGGAGGCGAGTCAGAAGTTCCTGCAATAGCACATCCTTCACTGAGAGTCATAATTCAGAGTCTGATCTGAAGTTCTAGATGAACTTGGTTTTGTGGTTCAAAGTATATGAGAGCCCTGGGATATTTAAAATTGATTTTTGGAAATAGCCAAGTAAATGTTTTTAAAATTTTAAAGCAATTCCAGGTTGAGTTTAGCCTAAAATACAATTTTACAGACTAAAGTACAGAGTCCCAGACATGAAATGGCAATTCTGGAGTAACCAATCAGAGGTGTGTGTGTTTTTTTTTTTTAGTAGGTACTTCCTTTTCCTGATATTTAGAGGAAATGGTCCCCATTTTACTTAGTAAAATACTTTGAGATCCTAGGATTGGAATCAGTGTCTCCGTAACATGTAGGAAGGGGCTGTTTATTCCCCCGTGGGTCCTCAGGGGTACCTTTTCCTCAGCAAGTGGCTTTTGTTTAGGCCTGTAGTGGTTGATTTCAAGCCATTAAGACATCCTGGGGCCAGGGTAATGGGGGAGCGCGTCCTCCTAGGTACAGAATCTAGAAATAGGACACTGGGTACTCGGGGCTGAGAGTTGTTTTTGGTGTCTCGGGCTCAGCCTGGTCGCGCGGTCCACGTGGCTGGGCTTCCAGCTGGGTTCAGAGGTTTGGGACTGCGGGTGGGCTGCCTGATCTGAACGTGGGTCAGTGTGTCTCGGCTGCTGTCCTACAGGAAGTGCGGCTAGGGTGGGGGTGTGACGTGCCCACAGGCAGAAGGGTGAACATCTGTAGTGCATGCCCAACCTCACATGGGGGCGGGTGGGTCAGTGTGGTCACTAATCGTCAGCCACGCGTTTACTGAATGGCTGGCACACTCAGCCATTTAAATGAAGGACATTACTGCAGGTCAGCTATTACTGCGCCTGAAGCGAAGAGCCCACTCACTGGAAAGGACTCTGATGCTGCAAAGACTGATGGCGGGTGAAGGGGGCGGCAGAGGATGAGACGGTCAGCTGGCGTTGCTGACTCAATGGACGTGACTTGAGTTCAGTGGACACCAAACTCTGGGAGATGGTGAGGACAGGGAAGCCTGGTGTGCTGCAGTACAGGGGTCGCAGAGTGCGATGTGACTCGGCGACCAGACAAAACAACGCTACTGCATGTGCTGCCTGAAGTCACTGGCCAGCTGGGTGTAATCTGTGGCTCGCCTGCACCCCAGCCAGCTGAGTGGTATTAGCTCTTCCTGACTAGCAGGCCTCTGTAGCCCAGGCTTCCGGTCGTTGAAGATATTCTCGACCCCTTCTGCTTCAGCCATCAGTCTGTAAATCACACAACACTAATTCTCCATCTAAAACAGCCTAAGATAGAACAATGTCAAACAAGATTATACTCTGCTCTTAAATCACATCACGGAGGAAACATTTTAAGAAAATGGAGCTGACTTTTTTCCCCCTTTTAAATGACCATCATAAACCTAAATGCTTTAGAAAGAGCTCTCGAAAGACTAAGAATTGTTTCAGGATAACTTTGCCTCAGTAAATCCTCTCTATATTCAGGCTTTAATTAGGCCATTCCTTGTTCTAGAGAACAGATCATCCTGGCAGCTCATTAACAGGATAAACAGGGCTTCAGTAAAAAATTTTCCTTGAGGCTTCGCGGGGACAAAGTTCTTTGGCTTTTGTACTTGCAGTCCTGAGATGGGGACCGATTTTAGCTGAGACTGCCCCTCCCTGCCCCCATGGCACTGTGTATTTTTTTCCCTACCATACCCCACACAAGGAACAAGGCTGTGCACACACCTCAGGCATCTGAGGGGGACCTGAGGTTTACTGTGTGCTTTCACAACCTGACAAGGGTGATGGCAGCTCTTGGGCAAGATTACGCGTTTCATGGAGCTGAGGCTGCAGAAGTCTGTGCTGCTTGGGGCGGCAGCTGACTTTTATTGGGACACGTCTGAAAAGGCCCACCTGTAAACAAGGCCCCATTCTGCCCTGCAGAGAGATTTTAAAAGAGGGAATTTGGAGTTGATGATGCTATTTAAATGGTTTTGGCTAAGATGCTTGACTAAGGGAGGCAGAGAGAAGATTTCAATCAGATGCCTTCCATCTGACCACCAGGGATCAGCTCTGCTCACAAATACTCTGTGAATGCATTTGTCTAAAATATGCTGAAGAGACATGGCAGCGATCTACGTGCTACTTTTGGGGGTGGAAAATGATGGCCTTTCCGTTAGATTTAGTGTTCTTTTTCCCCCCAAATAGCCACTGTGTAGGATCCTTGAAATGATGCTGCTGAACTCAACAAACATGAAAAATACAATTTAGGTTGTGGGTCCTGGTCATATGCTATGTACTGAATGAGCCAACTCAAAGCTTTAGGAGGGTGTTCACCTGAAAAAAAGTCATAGTCTTCTTCCAGGTTCTCACTAATTATAAAAAAGGAGGGGGCAGCTCAGCTAAAACATCCTTACCTTGGCATAAATAATGACAACTTTTTCCCCCAGGGTTGCCTACATCTTAAAAGATGGGAATAGAAGTTTATCTGGATGCAGAACCCTGGACAGAGTTAAGAAGTTCCTTCCTTGTCCTAGAATTTAAAAGCCCAGAGGTTGGAGGCACCCACCTCTCATATGAAAGGGCCCCCACAAAAGGCAATCTTTTTTTTTTTTTTTTCTGGCTGTGAGACATGGGGGAATCTCAGTTCCTTGACCAGGGATCAAACCCACACCCCTTGCAGTGGAAGCATGGAGTCTCAACCTCTGGACTGCCAGGGAAGTCCCTGTCCATTAATTTAGTTTTATAATCTAGTGAACTTTTACTAAAAATGGACTCTGTGCCTGGTAGCATGCTAAGCCCTGAGGGTGCCAGTCCTCCCCTCCCGCCTGAACCAGCCAGCCAACCTGCTCCTCAGCCAGAGCACACACCTGTACCTGAGCAGGTCCGCCGGGAAGCCAGTCTCCCAGCACGCCCCTCTCCCGGCCTACAGGTGTGTGCATTCCAGTGACAGACGGCGAACGCTTCACCTGTGGCGCCAACTCATCCATTTTAATAAGATTTCCCCCCGAAAAGCGGACCACCAGACTAAATTCACACTCATGCAAAAATGCATTTAACACTGTATTTCACTGAAGCCCTTTTTACAAGTAGAGCCATCCGCTGTGAATTTCTTAGGGCGTTACATAAACATGAATTTCAAATCTCTAGTCAGGCTCCAAGTAAGGTATCAGCTGTGCTTTTTTTTTTTTTTTTTTTCCTATTAGCAGTTATAACAACATAATCTGATTTTTTGGATTTTGGAAGTGGGCATTCAAGATAACGGGCAGTTGTCAGAGCTGGATGATAATCAGCAGAGATTCAGAGCTCTGTGTTAAACTGAGGCAACTGGTTTATAACACTGTATGTTTCATGTGGATAACATTTCCGCTTCACTATACAGTACAGTGTGTTCCCCACCAAGGGCTATTTCTGCCTGCCACCATACAGCTGACCCCCTTTTACCCATTTCCTTCTCTCTCTGCCCCCCACCCTCACCCCAGCAATGGCATTTTTCTCCAAAATGATCAGTCCATAATACAGTTTACATATGACACAATATTATTGGTAAATGGTCTTCATTCAACTGTCCCCGTCCCTCCCCAGTCCCATTCAAGTCAGCCCTTGATTTAAAATGGTCTGCAGAGGTTGGCTAGTGCTTTCTGTAAAGTCTGATGACCAAGAAGCCAGATCTTTGGTGAAAATGGAGTTTGGAAAACAAAACCGAACTCTTACTAATTTCTTACGAAATCATGCTGCTGCCAGATTCCAATCTCAGGAGCAAAGGGGTGGGGGTCAGGGGTTGGGGACTGGCTCTGACTTTCTGTCTCGAAAAGTGGCTTGATGAGCACAGTTTACTGTCAGGCGCAGTGGTTTTCAGAACCGTTACCAGGACGTGCAAGGGGCACACGGCTTCCCGGGTGATGTCATATATTCTCAACGCTTCCGCGTCACTAATTTTTACAAAGTAGAACCTTACCTCTTCATGCCTGTCTGAGATAAACCAGATGGCTGGTTTCCTTCCTGTCCTTCCTCTTCTGGCTGGGAAGAAGGACAGTCCTCCCGTTACTCCCACTTAGGGAAGTCCTGAGCCAGCGTCCACAACCAGAAGTGTGAACAGCTGAGGCGCTGGCGGGGGACGGTCTGCTCTTCTCCGGGCCCCGCTGCCTCCAGAGCACCGCTCATGATGGAAACATCTGTCCTCTTCTCAGCACAGACAGAACTCAGTGTAAAGTCGGGGCTGCCAAAGATTCTGTCCTCTTATGTCAGCTTACTTGACGTGCTTTTAAAAATCATAACTTGCAAACGTGGTCTTTTGCACTGACTCAGAGGTAACAGAGGCACACGGGGAACACAGGGGCCCCCCCAGGCAGCAGAGAAACACTATTACTGTCCTGGGAATTGGGGGGGGGGGGGAGGGCAACCTTGTCTCCAGGGAGGTGCTCTTAACTGGACCACAGAGACTGCTAAAGTTCACAATTTCTATTTACTAGTTTGTCCTCTTATTCCCAGGCAAAACAAATCAGTTTAATGTTACAGCTTTTTTACCTCATCAAACTTTTTGACCTGAGGGTGGGGAGGGGGAGTTATCAATCAACTGCACAATCTTTGATATATAAGTTAATTTTTTATGTGATATTTCAGTATATTTTATTCATTAAATCTATTTGAAAACTGATGTTGTCTTTTTTATGGAGGAAAAAAAATCCCTTATGCTCAGATCCCTGCTTTCTGGGATCCCAGAGCACTGAGTGAGCAACAACAGTTTTACTCTGGATGGGAGAATGCCACTACTTCAGGGCATTAACTAAGGCTCATACCCTCCTCCCCCACCACGAGAGCTCCCCAAACAAAATACTGCATCCAGACCACCGTCTCTCTCCATCACTGCCTATCCCCAGCGCCTAGAATGATGCTGGGCCCGGAGGACGTGCTTACAAATGGACGAGGGCCCTGCAGAGTGAGATGTCATCCTAGGAGGTACAGCATCTGAAAGACTGTGCGCGCTCAGCATCACTGCATTTCTCACCGTCGCCGCGCCTCTCCCGGAACCCTGTGATGTCCATGAAGCCTGTGGAGGCGGCATCTCCAGGCGCAGGTGGGCAGGGCTCCGGCCAGGCCTCGGCAGGGGGACCCGAACCTGTCAGGATGACAGCTGCCTCTCCAGCACCTCCTTGATCGCTGTCGGATCTGCTCGGCCCAGAGTTGCTTTTCGGACCAACCCGATCAGTTTGTTTATAGCTTTGGGGTTTCCCCTCTTTAGATCCATTACCTTTAAAAACAAGAAATTATTTTAAAGAGGAAACCAGAGACTCTTGCCTAAAAAAAATCCTAAATCAAGTTTGGGCTTACTGAAACAAATTTAGTTTCTTTTTTCTGTATTAGATATAAAATGTTGCTGCTGCTGCTAAGTCACTTCAGTCGTGTCCGACTGTGTGTGACCCCATAGACAGCAGCCCACCAGGCTCCCCCGTCCCTGGGATTCTCCAGGTAAGAACACTGGAGTGGGTTGCCATTTCCTTCTCCAAGATATAAAATGAGAAGAGGACAAAGGGGAGAGGGTGACCTTTGGAGGAGGCTTCTGGGCTCCTGGCAGAGGGGTACCTGCTCCCCGGCCTCCTTATTAAAAGCCGAGGGCTGTGGCGCTTCACAGCTGAGCCTCGGTGCTCGGACCCCGTGCTGGATTATGAGCACCTCGCTCCCCAAACCCTTCAGGCTCAGTGGGCCCTCCTCCCCCAGCTTCCTGCCAAGAAGCTTGTTTGCTAGAAAGCAAATCCAGGAGATGGCAATGCTCCCCAAGCATCCGGGTTGGGGAGGCAGGGGCGCTGAGCGACTGTCAAACAGCCACCGTGTCAGGGTTGCCCGCCCGACCTCCTGCCCCGATCAGCACTGGCTGAGTCTGAAATGAGAAGTGTCTTTATCAGCCACTCCAGATGAGGCTGGGAGATGGAGACTACCGAGACGCCGTGCAAGCTCATTTTCCTTATCGAGAGCTCTTCACAGAGCTGTTAGTGTCCCTGCAAGCTGATGAGTGGGTGGCATCGTTCTGAAAGGGATGGTAGAAGTTTTTCCCCCACTGAAAAGAATCTCTGCACAATGATTAGATTTGGGGGAGATGCGCCTCATTTTGGAGAAGGCAATGGCACCCCACTCCAGTACTCTTGCCTGGAAAATCCCATGGACAGAGGAGCCTGGAAGGCTGTAGTTCATGGGGTCGCTAGAGTCGGACACGACTGAGCGACTTCACTTTCACTTTTATGCATTGGAGAAGGAAATGGCAACCCACTCCAGTGTTCTTGCCTGGAGAATCCCAGGAACGGGAAGCCTGGTTGGCTGCCGTCTATGGGGTCGCACAGAGTCGGACAGGACTGAAGTGATGCAGCAGCAGCAGCGCCTCATTTTAGTTTTTTTCTATTTTGTTCTCTGCTCACAACACAAGATGACTTGATTTCCAGCTCTGTTCCCATGAAGGACTTTCTCCATAATTTACAAATGATTTTCAAACCTTCTGTCTTTCCTCCCACCTCTCCAAGGCAGAGAACTGAAGTGTCTGCCCCTGTGCACGCAGGCCCACCTGCTGCTTTCTGATACAGAGGTCTTCTTACAGAGCAGAGCTCGGGGACCCTGTGAGAGTGCCCCCATCTCGGGAGGTCAACAGTGGCTGAGTCCCCCTTCCACCGAGATGCCATGAGACTCAACTGCAGGGGTGGATCTTCCTCCTAGGAAAAGCTGTATTTTTCCAGTGTTCACCTAATTGCATCTCTTGACTTTAGCTGAAAACTGACAAAATTAATTGGGGAATTACGGATGAACCCGGGCCAACCATTGTCAGGAAGCTCCTCTGGACTGCTGGGGGATAGCAGCAGAGGCGCCCCTCTGCCAGAAGCCACTGCACCTGCGTGACGACCCCTCCCCGCGGGGATGCATACCACGTCGTGGTGCGCCTCCAGCGTGGAGCGGCAGAGCTGCTCCAGGGCCTCTGGGTCCTGCAGCAGTTCAAGCTTCTTTTCTGCAACGATCTGTGCTGGGGTCTTGCCTTCATTCCTCCACAGTTCCTCAAACACCTGTTGGGGGAAGGAGGGTGGAGAGAGGAGGGGTCAGTGAGATCCAGCCACGTGCAGACACACCAGGGCCTCCCCACACTGAGCCCCAGATCATGCTGGTGGAGATGGAGATGGGTTATCTGTGCTGGTGGACTCCAAGGGCACAACAGGGAGGGCGGGGAGGTGATTTCTCACAGGTCCCCGCTGACGCGAGTTCTGCTGGATGAATGAGCTGAGGTGACGTGTTGGCTCATAACAGAAATCACCTGCAAGGCCTTCTTTTAAGCGTCTCTGCAGCAACCCTTTCCCGGGAAGCAGGCATGGATACTGCCTGCAGCCAGGGCCTGGAAGCTGAATGCCTGGCGGTCACGGGCCGCTGCAGCCACTGTGGCTCAAAGTGCAGAGCCGGCCTGAGTTGACCACCCAGACTCAGCCTTTGCCTGGCACCCAATACAGCAGGGACCCAACAGGCCCCAACATTGGCTAGATCTGCTTGGGCCAAAATAACCAGGATAGAGGCAGTTCAGGGATCACGGCCAAAATACAGCATTCAGAAGGAAATGCAGGACAAGGCTGGGACAATGCTTTTAAATGCAGAGAGGCTGGCTGCTCCCTGAGCATGTGTGTTGGGCTGGAGGTGGGGTGAGGACCAAGTGACCCAGGGAAGCACACCCCTTGTGGGCCTCCAGGAACAAATGCTGGGGAGCCGCAGTGTTCTCCACTCCAGAGTTAAGAATGCATCAGCTTATTAACTTTCCAAATCAGTCAAGCGCAGCCCAGCCCCAGACCCCTGGGCTGACACAGTGGGTTCCAGAATCCAGTCCTCTGCTCTTTCCCGTTGAAGACACAGACTGCCCTCCTGGCTGGAGTCGGCAGGGCAGGAGCCTCTGAAGGCGGCCCAGGCCAGACTGCGTGGGCTCCCTGGCCCCCTTGCTGCAGTCATCTTGGCTCCGGGGTTGCCAGCCTCGTGCTGCGGCATAAATCCTCAGCTTTTGCCCGTGTCTGATCTCCACCCTGGGAAGCACTACGGAAGCGCAATTGTTTCTGGCCGGGTGTGCGGCTCCGAGGCCTGCTGCTGCCCGGCCAAAACAAACCCGTGTCACGAGGGGTTCCTACCAGCAGAGTGGGAAATGCAAGCTGGGGACCCTGAGCACACCCTGCCCACCAGAGCTGGCTCTGACACATGGGGCAGAAACTCAGCCTTCAGTTCCTGCGGGTCAAGCACACAGCCTTCTAACTACCACCCAGCTGTGTCTTTAGTTTTAAAGGATCTGCAGGGGAAGGACAGGAAAGCACACAGCCCCTGGCCTGCACTGCCTGTCTGGGGCTTCCAGGGTCAGAGTGCGGTGGTGGGGGAGACCTGTTTCGGGGCGGGGGGGGGAGGGGCGGGTGGAGACAGACAAGACAGAGAGGGTGCCCCTCTGGGCAGAGGTAAGCATCATCAAAGGTCTTCCAGACATCAATCCAGGCCTCCAAGAGAAGCAGGCGCACGAAAACATCCAAAGAACTGACCCACCAAAAAGGGAGAAAGAGACATCAAATCATTTGAAATTTTTACTGCACGACATAATATTTTCTGCATTAAAAGGTTTCTGGTGATTTGTTTAAAAGCAGACCTCTGAGAAGACAAGTGGAAACTGCTTACATGGCGTGCTAAGGAGACAACCCCTGGGGGACAGCGGGCCATGTGCACCTCCTTCAGGCTCGCACGGCGGAGACACGCAGGCATCTGGGGTGCTCGCTCTCGGGGCCTGGCTGGCCAGCAGCCTATACAACACTGAGGCCGCTGAGTCCCAGAGGCTCGGGACCTCGGTCTGCCAGCTGCAGCGGGCTTGTGGCTCTGCAGATGGGGATTTGGTGGGCTCTGTCCTTGGCAGGGAGAGGAGATAGGGGGTTCTGTCAGAAATGGATCCTGTGAGAGGAGAGCCTGGGCACTTTTGTCTGCAGCTACCAGAAGTTGCTCAGGGTGATAAATAACCTTTGAGTTTCTGTTGCCCTCCTAACTCTTCTGTGCCCAGGGAGCTAAGCAGATGAGGTTTGTTAAGTCTCAGAAGCACTGTTGGGGCACCTGGGGGGAAGGGGCAGTAGAATGTGTCAGGGATGAAAATAATGGGTGATGATGGAAGGGAGAGCCAGGTGGCAAAAGATGGCTTAATAATAAATCCGACATAAAGTGGGGGTCTTTGGTGTTCAGAATGTTCTCAAGGCGGGATGAGTCCTTCTGCCTCTCTGTCATTCTGAGGGGTCATCCTGAGTCAACTTTTTCCCCATCTCCTAGTTATCCAATCCAACTCTGTTATCCAATAACCCATGGAACCAGAGTCTTTCTGCCTCACAGGCTTTCTAAAACCTAAGGCTTCCTTGGATTCCTGTTAAATTCAGTAAAAATTAATTGTAACACATTTTTCCACTGTAAAATGTAACACATTTTATAGTACACCATAAAAATAAGACACAAAAAGACGCTTGATGTAATTAGTCAAAAGGGAAATGCAAATCAAACCCACCCTGAGCTACTGCTTTACACCTGCTGGGAAGGATAACTAGTCAGAGAGGGTCAGTTACAACTGCTGGTGGGGACGTGGAGGGGCTGGAATCATCCCAGGCTGCTGACTGGACTGTGGAATGGGGCGGCCCGTCAGAAAATGGTCTGGCAGGTCCTCAAGAGATATAGCCCCAAGAGATTCCATTCCTGTAGGTATAGCCCCAAGAAATTTGAAGATGTGTATCAATCAAATCCTGTACATACGTGTTCACAGCAGCATTATTCAAAAGAGCCCCAATGGGAAACAAGCGTCCACCAACTGAGGCGGACAAACTGTGGTCTGTCCACACAACAGAATACTCTTTAGTCATAAAAAGGCACAGAGGGACCTTCCCGGTGGTCCAGGGGCCAAGACTCTGTGCGCCCAAGGGAGGAGGCCTGGGTTCGGACCCTGGTCAGGGAATTAGATCCCTCCGGCCACAACTAAAGTTCCCGTATGCCACAACTAGGACTTGGCGCAGCCAGATAAATAAAAATAAACATCTGTTAAAAACCTAAGAAAGGCATGAAGTATAGACACGACGTAGATGGTTTGGAAAACATCATACTAGGTGCAAGCCAGACACCAGAGGTCATACATATACTGTAAGAGTCCATTCACCGTACATGTCCAGAACAGGAAAATCCAGAGAGCAGATCCGCAGTTGCCTAGAGTGAGGGGTTAATGCCGAGAGACTGCAGACTGAGCACAGGGTTTGTTTTGGGGGTGATGAAAATCTTCTGAAATTAGACAGTGGTGATGGTTATCCATCCTTGTGACTAGACTAAAAGCCAATGAACTGCACACCTCTTCAAAAATAAAGCTGGACTTCCCTAGCGGTCCCGGTGCAGGGGCCGTGGGTTCCATCCCTGGGAAGGGAAGATCCCACATGCTGCGGGGGCAGCTGACCCTGTGCTCTGCAACGAGAGCCACACGCAGCAAGGAAGACCCAACACAACCAAGAATAAACAAACACAACTGAGGAACAGCACACGAAGCCTCTCATTGTCAAAAGTCTTAATTTTTTAACCCACCATCTGCACATCCCATAACCCATCCTTCCAGTGGTCCCTCTGCATGGAAATATGCCTGGGACGACCTTCACCCAATACTGCTAAGTTGCTTCAGTCGTGTCCGACTCTGTGTGACCCCATAGACGGCAGCCCACCAGGCTCCCCCGTCCCTGGGATTCTCCAGGCAAGAACACTGGAGTGGGTTGCCATTTCCTTCTCCAATGCATGAATGTGAAAAGTGAAAGTGAAGTCGTTCAGTCATGTCCGACTCTTAGCGACCCCATGGACTGCAGCCCACCAGGATCCTCCGTCCATGGGATTTTCCAGGCAAAAGTACTGGAGTGGGGTGCCATTGCCTTCCCCGTCACCCAATACTAACGGTAGTTAATTTAAGGTGGTAGAACTGGAAAATCTATTTTTCTGCATTACTTAATTTCTTTATAACGAAAAAGAATGCCATTTTTCCCACCAGAAAAATCAGTTATTTTTTAAAAATCGTAAAGTAGAGCAATGTAAAGGCAAACCCCCCAAGGCAAGTGTGTAAGGGAGAGCCCCTCACGCGACACTGACTGCCTTGCCAATCAGACTTATTTTGATTCTGTGGTTGCCTCACAGAAGCCAGGATCCATCCCTACCTCCTTTAAACACACCGGAAGCCAACAGAATCCAAAAAGTCCCGATCTGTACCTGACCCCAGCTGTCAGCACCCCCTGCAGTCCCCAGCTCTGTCCTCTGAAACTCACAGTCACTGCACCCGGCTTTCCTCCCTGGCGCAAGCAGAGTGGGAAGGGGAAGGTCTTTTTCTCCTCGGTTTCAAACGCTACAATTCATCTGCTCTTACATGGATATATAGTTTCTTTCTGCCCTCAGGCCATCTACTCTTTCTGCTACTGCCGAGCACTGTCATAAACATCTGTATTCCTCTGACATTCAGGCAACCAAAAGCCTACCCTAAATGTGTCGCGGTTCCTGTACTTGACAGCCTCACTTGGTGGTGGGGAAACAGGGTCTTTATTAGCTCCTGTCCCTGGTTTCACAGTACAGAGCGGGGTGTATGCACCATGGTGCCTTGTAATTAGCCCAAAGCAGCAGCTTTTCCAAAGCCTCACTTTGTAACCTGCCACTACTGAGGACGTGTATAAATATTAGATGCAAAAGGCACCATTAAAATAACTAAGTTTCTGGCTGAAGCGCTTGACAGCTGTGAGATCTGAAGTTGAGACCAGGCAGCCGCCTTGGTGCTCTTTATCCTTCTGGGTGCTTATTTGTAAGCGTTTTCTGAGTTCCAGAATGTTGGGCCTACTTGAGACTGTCCGGCGGGGGTGGAGATGAGGCGGAAGGCCTCCTCTGACAGTGAGGCTATTTTTTTCTGGCTTTTCACACACTAGGCATGTGTGTAAACTTTGATCTATGTAGTGGGTCTGTCTGACCTCGCCCTTCTTGCAGGAAGACTGACTTTCAGGGGTAACCATGTGAGCTCTGGTCCTGGGTGGGAGGACGGGAGAGGGGGGACTAGGGCGGGGGAACAGTGCCGGCCACCCCGGGCACAGGGGACGTGCACCGTCCAAACCCCAGGAGCTGCAGGGCCCCACCTCTCATATAAAGACGTTTGGGAAATAGTCCAGGCAAAGCCAAACAACTACTCTCTCCGGTTAACAAACATGAGAAGCAAGTTACTTGTGTCCTACATGGGATAGGCTTTATTTCATTTGCTACATAAAGTGTTTCTTGCTCTCAGTATAAAAACAGCACTTAGCAACTTCTCTAAAAATAGCACTTAGAGACTTCCCTGGTGGTCCAGTGGTTAAAGGTCCTCCTGCCCAAAGGAATCCATAAACAACATGAAAAGACAATGTTCAGAATGGGAGGAAATAACCGCAAATGAAGCAATGGACAAAGGATTAATCTCCAAAATATAAAGCAGCTCACGTAGCTCAATATCAGAAAACAAACAACCCAATCAAAAAATGGGCAGAAGACCTGAACAGACATTTCTCCAAAGAAGACATACAGATGGCTAATAAACACATGAAAAACTGCTCAACATCGTTTATTATTAGACTAAATCAAAACTAAAATGACGTATCACCTCACACCAGTGAGAATGGCCACCAAAAAATATCTACGGACAATAAATGCTAGAGAAGGTGTGGAGAAAAGGGAACCCTCTTGCCAACTGTTAGTAGGAATGCAAACTGATATAGTCATTATGGAAAACAGTATGGAGATTCCTTTAAAAATTAGGAAAAAAACTATCGTATGACCCAGCAATCCCACTACTAGCATCAGTTCAGTTCAGTTCAGTCGCTCAGTCGTGTCCGACTCTTTGCAACCCAAAGAACTGCAGCATGCAAGGCCTCCCTGTCCAACACCAACTCCTAAAATTTACCCAAACTCATGTCCACTGAGTTGGTGAGCAATCCAACCATCTCATCCTCCATCATCCCCTTCTCCTCCTGCCCTCAATCTTTCCCAGCATCAGGGTCTTTTCTAATGAGTCAGCTCTTTGCATGAGGTGGCCAAAGTATTGTAGTTTCAGCTTCAAAATCAGTCCTTCCAATGAACACCCAGGGCTGATCTCCTTAAGGATGGACTGGCTGGACCTCCTCACAGTCCAAGGGACTCTCAAAAGTCTTCTCCAACACCACAGTTCAAAAGCATCAATTCTTTGGTGCTCAGCTTTCTTCACAGTCCAACTCTCACATCCATACATGACCACTGGAAAAACCAGAGCCTTGACTAGACAGACCTTTGTTGGCAAAGTAATGTCTCTGCTTTTCAATATGTTATCTAGGTTTGTCGTACCTTTCCTTCCAAGGAGTCAGCATCTTTTAATTTCATGGCTGCAGTCACCATCTGTAGTGATTTTGGAGCCCAAAAAATAAAGTCAATCCACTGTTTCCCCATCTATTTGCCATGAAGTGATGGGACTGGATGCCAGGATCTTTGTTTTCTGAATGTTGAGCTTTAAGCCAACTTTTCACTCTCCTCTTTCACCTTCATCAAGAGGCTCTTTAGTTCTTCACTTCCTGCCATAAAGGTGGTATCATCTGCATATCTGAGGTTATTGATATTTCTCCTGGCAATCTTGATTCCAGTTTGTGCTTCTTCCAGCCCAGAGTTTCTCAGGATGTAGTCTGCACATACGTTAAATAAGCAGGTTGACAACATATAGCCTTGACGTACTCACTTTCCTATATGGAACCAGTCTGTTGTTCCACGTTCAGTTCTAACTGTTGCTTCCTAACCTGCACACAGATTTCTCAAGAGGGAGGTCAGGTGATCTGGTATTCCCATCTCTTTCAGAATTTTCCATAGTTTATTGTGATCCACACAGTCAAAGGCTTTAGCATAGTCAATAAAGCAGAAATAGATGTTTTTCTGGAACTCTCTTGCTTTTTTGATGATCCAGCGGATGTTGGCATTTTGACCTCTGGTTCCTCTGCCTTTTCTGAAACCAGCTTGAACATCTGGAAGTTTACAGTTCATGTATTGTTGAAGCCTGGCTTGGAGAATTTTGAGCATTAGTTTACTAGCTTGTGAGATGAGTGCAATTGTGCAGTAGGAACAAAAAAGCCTCTTGTTGAAAGTGAAAGAGGAGAGTGAAAAAGTTGGCTTAAAGTTCAACATTCAGAAAACAAAGATCATGGCATCTGGTCCCTTCATTTCATGGCAAATAGATGGGGAAACAGTGGAAACAGTATCAGACTTTATTTTTCTGGGCTCCAAAATCACTGCAGATGGTGACTGCAGCCATGAAATTAAAAGACGCTTACTCCTTGGAAGAAAAGGTATGACAAACCTAGATAGCATATTGAAAAGCAGAGACATTACTTGGCCAACAAAGTCCGTCTGGTCAAGGCTCTGGTTTTTCCAGTGGTCATGTATGGATGTGAGAGTTGGACTGTGAAGAAGGCTGAGCGCCGAAGAATGGATGCTTTTGAACTGTGGTGTTGGAGAAGACTTTCTTGAAGAGTCCCTTGGACTGCAAGGAGATCCAACCAGTCCATTCTAAAGGAGATCAGCCCTGGGATTTCTTTGGAGGGAATGATGCTGAAGTTGAAACTCCAGTGGTTTGGCCACCTCATGCGAAGAGTTGACTCATTGGAGAAGACTGATGCTGGCAAGAATTGGAGGCAGGAGGAGAAGAGGATGACAGAGGATGAGATGGCTGGATGGCATCACCGACTCGATGGATGTGAGTCTGGGTGAACTCTGGGAGTTGGTGATGGACAGGGAGGCCTGGCGTGCTGCAATTCATGGGGTCGCAAAGAGTCGGACAGGAATGAGCAACTGAACTGAACTGCACTGAACCTGAACATTCTTTGGCATTGCCTTTCTTCGGGATTTCCCTGTTGGCTCAGACGGTAAAGCGTCTGCCTACAATGTAGGAGACCCAGGTTCGATCCCTGGGTTGGGAAGATCCTTTGGAGAAGGAAATGGCAACCCACTCCAGTACTCTTGCCTGGAAAATCCCATGGATGGAGGAGCATGGTAGGCTACAGTCCATGGGGTCACAAAGAGTCGGACACGATTGAGCGACTTCACTTTCACTTTCTTTGGGATTGGCATGAAAACTGACCTTTTCCAGTCCTGTGGCCACTGCTGAGCTTTCCAAATTTGCTGGCATACTGAGTGCAGCACTTTCACAGCATCATCTTTCAGGATTTGAAATAGCTCAATTGGACTTCCATCACCTCCACTAAGGTTTGTTCATAGTGATGCTTCCTAAGGCCCAGTTGACTTTACATTCCAGGATGTCTGACTCTAGGTGAGTGATTACACCATCATGATTACCTCGGTCATGAAGATCTTTTTCGTACAGTTCTTCTGTGTATTCTTGCCACCTCTTCTGAATATCTTCTGCTTCTGTTAGGTCCATACCATTTCTGGCCTTTATTGAGCCCATCTATGCCTGAAATGTCCCCTTGGTATCTCTAATTTTCTTGAAGAGTTCTCTAGTCTTTCCCATTCTATTGTTTCCCTCTATTTCTTTGCACTGATCGCTGAAGAAGGCTTTATTAGCTCTCCTTGCTATTCTTTGGAACTCTGCATTCATATGGGTATATCTTTCCTTTTCTCCTTTGCTTTTGGCTTCTCTTCTTTTCACAGCTATTTGTAAGGCCTCCTCAGACAGCCATTTTGCTTTTTTGCATTTCTTTTTCTTGGGGATGGTCTTGATCCCTGTCTCCTGTACAATGTCACGAACCTCATTCCATAGTTCATCAAGCACTCTATCAGATCTAGTCCCTTAAATCTAGTTCTCACTCCCACTGTATAATCATAAGGGATTTGATTTAGGTCATACTTGAATGGTCTAGTGGTTTTTCCCTACTTTCTTCAATTTAAGTCTGAATTTGCCAATAAGGAGTTCATGATCTGAGCCACAGGCAGCTCCTGGTCTTGTTTTTGCTGACTGTATAGAGCTTCTCCATCTTTGGCTGCAAAGAGTATAATCAGATTTCAGTGTTAGCCATCTGGTGATGTCCATGTGTAGAACCTTCTCTTGTGTTGTTGGAAGAGGGTGTTTGCTATGACCAGTGCATTCTCCTGGCAAAACTCCATTAGCCTTTGCCCTGCTTCATTCTGTACTCCAAGGCCAAATTTGCCTCTTACTCCAGGTGTTTCTTGACTTACTTTTGTGTTCCAGTCCCCTATAATGAAAAGGACATTTTTGTTTGGTTGTTCGTTGTAAAAGGTCTTGCAGGTCTTCATAGAACCATTCAACTTCAGCTTCTTCAGCCTTACTGGTCGGGGCATAGACATGATTACTGTGATATTGAATGGTTTGCGTTGGAAACGAACAGAGATCATTCTGTCATTTTTGAGATTGCATCCAAGTACTGCATTTCTGACTCTTTTGTTGACTATGATGGCTACTTCATTTCTTCTAAGGAATTCCTGCCTACAGTAGTAGATATAATGGTCATCTGAGTTAAATTCACCCGTTTCAGTCCATCTTAGTTCTCTGATTCCTAAGATGTTGACGGTCACTCTTGCCATCTCTTGTTTGACCACTTCCAATTTGCCGATTCATGTACCTGACATTCCAGGTTCCTATGCAATATTGCTCTTTACAGCATCAGACCTTGCTTCTATCACCACTCACATCCACAGCGGGGTATTGTTTTTGCTTTGGCTCCATCCCTTCATTCTTTCTGGAGTTATTTCTCCACTGATCTCCAGTAGTATACTGGGCACCTACTGACCTGGGGAGTTCATCTTTCAGTGTCCTATCTTTTTGCCTTTTCGTACTGTACTACTAGTATATACTCTTGAGAAAACCACAATTCTAAAAAACACATGTACCCCAATGTTCACTGCAGCACAGTTTACAAGAGACAGGACATGGAAACATTGCAGATGCTAGATGTGCACTGACAGATGAATTGATTAAAGAAGGTGTGTACACATACACAACGGAATATTACCCAGCTATAAAAAGGAGTGAGTGTGAGTTAGTTGTAATAAGGTAGATTACTGTAGAGCCCATTACACATAGTGAGGTAAGTCAGAAAGAGGAAAACCAAATATTGTATATTAAGGCATATATATGAAATCTAGAAAGATGGTGCTGATGAACCTATCTGCAGGCAGCAAAGGAGACACAGACATACAGAACAGACTTGTGGACACAGTGAGGGCGGCAGAAGGTGGGGTGATCTGACGGAACAGCACTGAGAGACATACGTCACCACGTGGAGAACAAACAGCCAGTGGGAATGTGCTCTACGATGCAAGGAAACCAAACCGGTGCTCCACAGGTGCTCTAGACAACCTCGAGGGGTGGGATGGGGGGGGGGGGGCAAGAGGGAGGAGACGTATGCGTACCTGTGGCTGATTCATGCTGATGTATGGCAGAAACCAACACGATAGTGTAAAGCAATTATCCCTCAATTAAAAAGAAATAGATTGAATGAAAGAGAGCCCGCCTGCTAATGCAGGGGACACAGATTCGATTCCTAACGTGGAGAGATCCCACACGCTGTGGGGCACCTAAGCCTGTGGGCCACAACTACTGCAACTGTGCCCAGAGCCAGTGCTCTGCCCTGAGAAGCCCCACGCGCTGCAGCCAGAGACCCAGCACAGCCAAAATAATCAACAAAAAACAACAAAAAAAGTGCTGAGGACACTACCTCTAAAAACAAAGCAACAGACGAAGAAATAACCCCCTCCCCCAACAGCACTTAGAAGCGTTTATTACAAGACTCCCGTGATGAAATTCACTTAGTGGGATGCTTCCCATAACACCTGTATTGGGCCGGCAGGGTGGCTGGACTCAAGAGGTGTGGACTTACCTGCTTGGCTGCGGACGAAGAGATGGCCTTCCTGTCCAGCAGGTCCAGCAGCTCAGCCAGGGCGGAGGGTGTGACAGGACTGGCACCCCCAAAGGAGAGAAGAAAACACGTCACTTCCCCTTGTCAGCGGACGCACTCACAGCCATTCAAGATCAAAGCACTTGACTGCAGGCTTGAACACGCACACCCCACCCAGGAATGACAGTAACAGGCCAACTGGGCCCCATGTTATTTATTATTTTGTATTTCAGGCTAGAACACGTTTTTGTGACTAGTGTTGTTTTTCTTTATTTTACTCCCCAATAGTAACCGCTGTTTGGCAGAAGCTGTAGCAACAGACAACTGCTCAGCTTAATTAGTCAAGAAAAGGAGGTGGCTGCAAAATTCACAGACCATGGTGAGAAGAGAAAAAAGAAAAAAAAAACAGTAATTAAATATTTTCGACTGAAAGATCAGCCTAAAAATTAATTCAAACAAAACAGCTAACAAAGCTGGTTTTGGGAGTGTTTTTGTGCAAATATAAATTCTTTTTTCACTGTAAGAGTTTTCCTTTTGGGGTGCAGTGGCTGCCAGCAACACCATCTGGTGTCCGCATGGGCACCCACACACTCTGCTCCTGCAGGCTCTCAAGAGCTTTCTGGATACACCAGGGTCCAGAAGTCATTATATCTACACTTCCAGGAAGTGACTTATTTCCAAGGAGCCCATGATGTAAACCATCAAGAGGCAACTGGACATGTGAAGTGTCATCAATTCACATTTAGAGGTGGGGGGAGGTGAGTGCCTAGGTTAGTGGAAATATTGAATTACAGACTGTTTATTTTAAAATACATGGTCTTGCTACCTTTAAACACACACAGCAACTAGGCTAATGAAATGCTGTCTGTCTGAGGTCACAAGGGCACCAGTTTTAAATAGACTGAAATGCCTTATAAATAGCACATTACTGTGAGTGTGCAAACGAAAGCTTCTGGAGTGCTTAGAGAGACTTGACAACACCTTCTGTTTAAGTCTCAGCTCCCATCACTGGTTGTTAATTTCTTTGTTATGCTCTTGGATACATCCTGGGACTCCAGGCCAGCCGAGCACCAGGCCCAACTCAGGTACCATGAGACCCCACAGCATCATTCACACTAGACACGGAGACCCCCGCCGTTCTGCCAGTGTCCACTTATTCCAAAGAAAGGAGAAGAGGAAACTCCTAGCGGATGTGTGGCTTGGAGACAGTCTGGTACCGGGAGTAGCTGTAACCCCCTAAGCAGATCTCAGTGGGACGAGGAGGAGAGGGCTGGGAGAGCAACAGATGCCTCTTCTCTAACCTCCCACCCTTACTGACAAGTAAGAAAGCATACAGGTTGCTTTAAAAATTCGGGTTTCTTGGATGTTCTACCATCCTAGTCGACATAAAGGCCAATTATTGTGTAGCCCGTAATAAGCACTGAGGTTGAACTAGATTTCTCAGCCTTCAACAGAAAGGGTGCCCATTCCCACGTGAGCTGGTGATAGAGGATGTGGGGATGGCAGAGCACAGAAATAGAACAAGCATAACTTAAAATACTTTGCCTTTCATCCAATGACCTTAATTCACTATAAAATATCTCCACTGACTTGGGATTTCTTAGTCACCCTTTTATACTCACAGGAGGTCAACAGTGTCCGTGTCTTGGACTCCTTCCCCGACAAGGAGGGCTGGGACACTGTGTCAATTCATTCCAGCTGTGCCAGGGCTGACCTCCAGAAAGACAATGGCGAAGATTGGGACCTGTCACCCTAATCCTCAAAGGCCCCCTCCTCAGTTACATAAATAAGCCATCGGACTTGGAACATAATGGCAGAAGTGGCTGCTGCCAGAGCATGCTGGTTTCTGGGCCAAAAGTGTGTCTCCACTGAAGGAAACTCTAACATGAAAGACAGAAGCCATGCGTGCTAGTCTTCCACCCCCAGCCCAGCCCACCTACGAGGTGGAGGGGAGAGGCATCTTGAGCCTTCCAACTTCACCTGCTCCCTTAGATCTCTTCCGGGATCACAACTCCATCTGCAGCCTGGATCCTGGAAGCAGACACCCCAACACAGCCACAGCCACCGTGGCTCCTGTGAAGTGTGCTGCCCACTGCAATCCGCAGGCTCATTTCAGGCCCAAGCCTGTGAGACACAGAGGCTCGTGGAGGAAGACAGGGAGGCCCAGACCCCCAGGCGCTGCTCAGCAGTCCTGCTCCTCTCGCTGACTCCCAGCACCCTGCCTGGTGTGCCCCCACCCAAGCGGCTGTTCTAGAGTCTCCTTTCTATGCTCCTTCTCAGCACAGACCCCCCACCTCCCACATCATCAGGCCCCAAGCGGATGGAAGGCCCAGAATCTTCCAAGGTGCCCTCCGCCTCCTCTTCCACCTAACAGCCCCTCAAGCCCATGCTCCTGATCCTGTCACTTGGCGCTCCGATGAATCCTCCTCAGATGCCAGACTCCCGTCTCCTGCGGCTTTGATCCCACGCCTTCATGATGTTCAGATCTTCCCTATCTTAAACGCCTCTAAGTCATCTTGCTGTTACTTGCTTCTGCCTGGCTTCTTACCTTATTTCTTACCAATACAGAGCATCAGTGGTTACTGTCTGCCCTCCCGAGCACATGTCATCTGGATGCCAACTCTATCCTTAAAAATTCACCTCCCCTCACTTGTTATCAAACACAATAGCTTCTCCGCACTGCTGCACCCTGCCTCTGGACCACCTTCACCCCCCTGGGAAAGCCCCTTCTCCTGGGGCCTCCACATTCTCTAGCAAGGAGTGGCCAGGGCTCGTTTCGGCATCCTCTGCCTTCACCTCAGTCTGGAAAAGGAGGAGAGCGTGTCTGTCCCCAGGATGGCCACTGCTTTCAGGCCAACGTTCTCCTGCCAACATGGTCAGCTACCTCTCAGGGGTCCCGTCTCCCTACACAACACATCTAAGCCAGGTCTCAGGAAACTTCTTCCATAAAGAGCCGGGGACCAAATATTTAAGGCTCTGTGGGACACACCAGGTCTCCATCACGTACACTTCTGGTTTGGTTTCTGTGAGAGATGGCAAGCATCCTCAGCTCACAGGCTATACACAGACAGGCTCCCACCTCCTGCATCCCTTTGTTGGACGTGGCCCCGCACATCACACTGTGGGACTAACCCTCCCGCCGGCGTCAGTCCCTCCTTGGCTCTAAAGCCTTCGCTGGTTTCCCAGGGCCTAGGGGGCCGCTGCCTACAGCTGACCTACAGGTTCAGGGCCTCAGCTGGAGTGAACAACTGATCCTACCAGGGAATGAATGCTGCGTCAGGGGACCAGTAATGTTCTCCTTCGTAACTAAATCAAACCTGGTATTAATGGAGTTATGGTCCAAAAGAGCTATATACTCAAAATAACGTAAGGGCCAAGTTCAACAAGCACTTTTGTGGTTGCTCAGACAGTAAAGAATCTGCCTGCAATGCAGGAGCCTATGGTTCTATTCTTGGGTTGGGAAGATGCCTTGGAGAAGGGCATGGCAACCCACTCCAGTCTTGCTGCCTGGAGAATTCCACGGACAAAGGAGCCTGGTGGGCTACAGTCCATGGGGTCACAAAGTGTCAGACATGACAGAGCAAATTTCGCTCTCTTTTTGGGCTTCCCTGGTGGCTCAGATGGTAAAGTCTGCCTGTGATGCGGGAGACCTGGTTTCCATCCCTGGGTTGGGAAGATCCCCTGGAGAAGGGAATGGCTATCCACTCCACATTCTTGCCTGAAAAATCCCATGGACGGAGAAGCCTGGTGGGTTACAGTCCATGAGTTCACAGAGAGTCAGACACGACTGAGCAACTAATACTCTTCTGGTCGGACCCTTTAAACACCAGTCTTCTGAGAGGTCTTTAAAAATGAATGCTCATTTGCAAAATGAGTTCCAGCCAGCACAGTCTCTGGGGTCCCTTGCCTGGTGTCATCATGAGGCCGTTGCCAGCTGTGTAGCTTCTACCCTTCCAGGCTTCGGAAACGCTAGCCCAGCTGCTGAGGTTGCTCACTGGTTAATGTCTGCTCCAAGCTCCTGTTCTACCTAAATCGCAAGACAGAACTTGCTTAGCTTCATCCTTACTTGACTTTGGAACAACCAAATATACTTTTATTTAGAGTTAGATGCCCTTGGGGTTCTTAAGTCTGTAATGCTTCCAAATTGTTTGGATAAATACCAGGGGCTCCAGGTTCCCTCAACAGGTTTTTATCAACCTTAGCTCCTGCAATGGTTGTTAGCAAACCCCATTTCCCACATCAACGTATAAAGAAACTGATCTGAAAGTCAGGGGACCGGCTTCCAGTCTGAGCATCGGTGCACGTTACTTCTTGGGGCCTGGGTTTCCTTTTCCACTAAACGTGAAGGAGCTGAACCAGAAAGTAGCTAAAGGTTCTGCCGAGACTGAAATTCAGGGACACTAGTAGTCAGCCAACAATACAGAATGCCTTATTTAAGGCTAAGAGTTAGATCTCCTCCAACAGCTCAAAGCACACCTTACTGGAGCCTCTTGGGTGAACGTGGTCTCACCCTCTCTGCTCCCACTGCATTGCTTGTGCTTCTAAGCAGGAAGCGTCCCGTCCGCCTTGAACTACACAACTGCTGCGCAAGGTCATCCTCCCCAGGACACAGAGCTCTCCGAGGGCTGGACCGGGGTCCTGCTCCTCTCTCCAAAGCTGGCACTTCACAGCTCAGCTCCTGTGACCTTGCACCCTCTCCGTGCGCTGGCTGAGCCCCAATCACAGTCAACTTGAATTTCCTGCCATTTTCCGCCTCCCGTTCCTCTTGGCTATGCTCCCTGTGGTCCCCAAAGCTGCTGGCTCTCATGCCCGGTTTGGTACTTGATGGGGGTTGGTATTTGACATGCCAGCATGAAAAGCGAAGGAAGCCAACACTGAGGGCTCGCAGGCACTGCGCCTCCTCCTCTCCAGAACCCTGGGAGGCAGGTGCCGCGTTTACAGCTAGACACCGAGCGTGACTCACTGAGGTGGCGGCTGGTACGGGGCCGCGTGGCCTCGCTGGTGCTGCGCACACACACTGAGAGCCAGAGGCTGAATGCACACAGGGGCAACATCTCTGAACACACAACTGTTCAGACTCGTGTATCGATACACGCCTGTCTCCCCCGCTCCGCTCCCGCAGCCCATGGCTGTGGGTGCTCCCGTGGCAATGACACCCACCCAGATAGGTTCTGCTTCCCTCCGGGGTCCTGCTGGGTTCCTGCCACCCACCTGTTTGTCCCCGGTGAGCCCCCGCACTGCTCCTTCTCTCCCTGTTGGCCCTTTCCTTTCCTCCTCTGACACCTGTGCTCCTGGTTCTCCCCTTCCTGCCTGCCCACGCTCCATGGGTAAAGTCCAGGGCATCTCAGGCCCCTTCCGCAGCCATGGTCAGGCTGTGTCCTCCCTGACAGCTCCCCTTTGCTCCAGCGGCTTCCACTTCCATCTACACGCTCCACACCCACAATCCACTTATCCCAGACTGTGCACGGCCTTCCCCAAGGTGCTGCACCAGGAACCCCCTTGAGCCATCTACGCACGCTGGCCCCCACGCCTGGGCACCCTGATCGCTGGGCGTGGGGTCTGGCCCCAGTCACCCCAACTCGGGCCAGCTCAGCTGTCCCTCCCCCTTCTCAGGGGGTGTCCTGCCCCTTCCTCTTGGCCACTCCCACTGCTTCCCCAGGGCCTGGCCTCTGAGGGAGCCTCGTCCCCCCTCCTGAGGGTGATGCCCCAGGCTTGGTCCCTTTTTGTGTATTCACGGGTGGCCAGGCACAGTTGTGGTGTAGCAGGATCACACTGAGCCAACTGTCTGCTTTCTTACAGTCGAGATCAACGCTTCGTTGTTTTCATCTCAGGCCCCCAGCCCAGCACAGCACACAGGCCAGGGTGGATGGTCAGAGACCGAACACACCGACAAGCTTTCAGATGCACAGGTGACGGCGGACAGCCCTGACCCTCGCAGGGAAGGTCTGTGTCTGGTCAAGAGGTCGGGGAGCAGGGGGTGGGGAAGGACAGAACCCTGGCCCTGACCTGTTTCAGCTGCTTCTGGACACAGAGATCATAACAAAAGAAAATGCCCTCCCCAGACCCCACTCACCTCTCACTGACGGCAAGGTTCTGTTGCTTTAAAAAGCCCAGGAAAGTGTTGAGGACCCAACTAGTCACTTTTTTGGGCTCTGCCCTAGTTTCTTTGATCACATTTTGGAAGAACTCCAGTAGGCCAACTTCATTCTGTCAAGAAAGAAAAAAATAAAATGATATAAAACCTCCCCCAAATGGAAGATCAGCATTCTGAAACTGCCACCCTCTGCCTCCTCTGAGACGACGTCTCCTGGTACTTCCCAAACACAGAGGTGTCAGCAGAGAATTCTGACAAAGCGCTTTAAGCAGACAGCAAGGGCGCTACTCCTACGGCTGCCATCCTGCCTTTACACAGCACCGTGTCAAAGGACGCCTGGGCTCTGTGGTCCACGGCAGCGAAATCCACAGCCCTAAACCTGCTGCCCTTGCCGTGTAGGCCACATGCGCCACAGCCTTCATCCTGGAGCAGTATGTCCAGCCTGAGTTTACTGTCCTCTTTCCAGGCCCGTCTCCTCTCGGAAGTCCTAGTAACTGCTGGGATAAGAAGGTAAGAAAAGAAGCAGACCGAAAAGGAACAGAAAGGATATTCTACTTCTGAAAAGTCAGAAGTGGATCGTAACTGCATTCCTCTGCGAATCATCTCCAGAAGTGACGGAAGTGATTTTCACCATGTTCTCTGAGTAAGGACATGGGCCTGTGACCCCCTTAGGCCATGTGACTGGCTGGGCCAGGCCCGGCTGACCCCAGCTCTCGCCATGCTCCAGGAAAATGACCGCGGCTTGGCTCATGATGGACGCGTGTTGGCAGAGGCCCCTCCCACTCGGGACCACCAGTTCTGCGAGCCAAGGGCCACGCCGCCCATTCTCTCTGTGACCAGGGCGATGTCAGTGCCAGACCACGGCAGCTGCCCAGTCAGCATCAGTGGATGAATCAACGTCTCCCACTGCCTTGTATTTAAAAAAAAAAAAATCACACACGAATGTTCATCCTTTATCATGCCACGTTCACCTTTAAATATTGGAATTGCTACAGTTTATTTACTCGGCTACTAGGTCTCAGCTGCAGCATGAGGGCTCTCTGCTGCAGCATGTGGGGTCCAGTTCCCCAACCAGTGAGCGAACCCAGGCCCCCCGCACTGGGAGCTCGGAGTCTCAGCCACTGGACCACCAGGGGAAGTGCCATGGAATTGCTACAGTGATGCCTAAGACAAACCCCCAAGTCACTCATCAAGTTGTACACTGCGGCTAACTATCCACCCCGATGGGTCTGGCAGAACCGGGAAATCCGGCTAAGCCTACCTCTTATTTTTCAATAAGGAAAATAAAAACATCTTCTACACACATCTGAGAGACTGAAGTTTCCAAATGCAGAGGAAACACAATTTAAGAAGTTTCCCCTACCTGCTGAAATTCAAATCAAACCACACTTCTGAAATATCCTTTTTTAACTTTATATGGCAGATAAGGCTTTCACCCTCCTCCCTTTCAGAGAGCCTTCATTAATCAAAAGAACATTCTAGAAAAATACAATACTGGGAAGAAGCAAGACACACTAGCGAAAGTGCTTTCAATGTTTTGCTATTGTAGCTGCTATAATATACACTCAGGCACACAGTGGCTAAAATAGAAAATCCATAAAAAAAAACACAACACACCCCACTACGTGCCCTTCATAACAGATGCATTCTCTGGTGACAAGCCTACTGAATGATCCCATAATCATCTCCTGAATCTCTTTTCAAGCCAATGCTATTATTCTGCTCATGCTAAACCAGTGCAAAGGCCACCCTGGCAGCCAAAGTCTGACTACAGATGAAGGCGAATCCAGACAGCGTGAACAGAAAAGTTCTGCTTAACTTATGGAAAAGTATTCAAACTTCCACAATGGCACACAGACCGCTGGGGAGGGAAGAAACCGCAATCTGGCCCCAATCAGACAAGCAGGATTCCCTTTGTTCTAACTCCGACAGGCTGGCCCGCTGGTGAAAAGAGCTGTCAGGACGAGGACTCTGCTTTGCCAAGGAAAGGTTTTTTCTAAACCCACCCAGAAATATTGCACTTGAACTCACAGGCCTGGCTGAGCTGCTGGGACGTGATGAATATCTATTCCTCTACCCTTGGGTGGTTTTTTATTGGCTGGATAACACGGCAAGTCAGATTTCTGTTTGTCTTCTCCTGCCAGTGCTGTGAAGCAGTGTCTCGGAGCTGGAGCAGGGCTTCACTGGGGATGCGTGGGTTCAGTTCTTGATCTGCAGGCGATGGGGAAGGCTGCAACCGTGGCAGGGTGAGCTGTGGGTGGCGGGGCTGTGGGAGGCTGAGCTGCTGCCGCCAGAGTGACGAGTGTGTGCAAAGTCACACGTGGGCTGCCCACTTGAGCTCTTTACAGCAGAAGCCCTCTTTTCGGGGGAAAAAAAAAGCGCCACACAGCATTCTAGGTAAGGCCTTGTTTTTCTGTGAGATTGGCAGATGCTAATAAGCTTGGCATGGATCTCAGAAGTCCCTGTGAATGCAGCCATGAAGCCATCTGGTTTTTGCAGGAAAACAGCAGACCAGTAATTCCTTGACATGAAAATCATATTAAGAGCAAAGCAGAAAGGCCAGTGCATTAGGGGCCCCTTAACATCCTTCTCAGAGGCAACAAGCCAGCACGAATCACCTACCCCACATCAGATGGAGCTGAAACTCAGCTGCACAAGGCATCAAGCCTGTCGGCCGACTGCAGCTGGAACTTCCTTCAGAGAAAGCCCAGGTGGCAGAGATAACTGGTCCTGGCTTTTGTGTCACGCCAGGCACTCTCTACAGCTTTGCGACTGAGAAGCATCTTTTCCACATTTTAATCAAATTTCCCAAAGCAGTCCACTCTATCCAGAGCCAGTGCCAAGCCAGCTTCTTCGTCACAGACAGGAACCCTCCACTGCCAGGGAATCTGTCTGCTGGTCACTGCTGGGATGCGGCAAGGCAGGGGGGTCACCTCGCCTTCTCTGCTGCTTTAGGAAGGGACCACATCCACCCTTGCAAGGTGCCCAAAAGCCAACTTTTCAGTCTACCTTCAAAGATGACAAGATGCCAGGAGGCTACCCTGTTGGAACAGGATGAAGGCTGATTTTGCAACTGCCCTTCCTGTCCTCAGTCACACACCCCGGGCACCTGATGCCGGGGCAGGATGAGGCTGGACTATATTTAGAAGGAGAACACAATCTGAGAGAGATGGCTGGCTGGTGGCAGAGGCGGGGAAGAGAGAGGACACAGAGCGTGTGCCGTGGAGCAGCTGGTTGCGTGGCAGGGAGTGGCCCAAAGCCGGCCTCACTGCCTGAATGCCTGCCCCAAGGCCAGCCACGCGAGGGGGCTGCCGCGGCTGCCAATGATGCTCACAGTAATCCCAACTGCAACCATTACAGGAGCCTTCTCTACACTAACTCATCCAACCCCAACACTGACATAAGAAAACAGCAGGCCTGGGGCTCTGTACTCATCCCCCAGGTTCCGATGCTGCTCCTGGAGGACAGTCACACCCCGGCTTCTTGGGGACTGAAGCTGAGCACCCACTAGGGCTGGGTATGACACACAGCAAATTGCCCATCCAAAGAACATGTTTCCCTATCATTTTCATTATTCTATTTGAGAGTCGCCAGCTGTTCAAAGGTTCTTAGCATAATAAAAATGTCGCAAAGGCCCTTAGCAAACAGCTTAGAAACCAGGAGGAGAAAATGGCAGGTTCGAGTGTTGCTGTTGCCAAGGTCGTCTAAACCCCGTGGCGCTCTCCACTGGGTCTGACACACACTGGTTCCCAGATTGGGGGGACAACAGTGGCACCCCCTTCCTATTCAGGGCTTCCACGGCTGGGAGGATGACTGGCGTGCCTCCACCCCCTCCCCAGAGAAGTAGGGAGCATGCTCTCATGGACGCTGCCTGCTTCAGCAGCATCCGAAGCTACAAAACAAACCTATGGTCACTCACAGAGTTTTGGTGACAAGCCCCTCCTATTTCCCTGCATTCTAACTACTTTGATGTGGGTGGCCAAGGCACAAGTTTATACCTAACTGGGCAGGCAGGGCATTTCAGACTCTTGTTGACTATGATGGCTACTCCATTTCTTCTAAGGGATTCTTGCCCACAGAAGTAGATATAATGGTCATCAGAGTTAAATTCGCCCACTCCCATCCATTTTAGTTCTCTGACTCCTAAAATGTCAACGTTCACTCTTGCCATCTCCTGTTTGACCACTTCCAATTTACCTTGATTCATGGACCTAACATTCCAGGTTCCTATGCAACACTGCTCTTTACAGCATCGGACTTTACTTCCATCACCAGTCATATCTACAACTGGGTGTAGTTTTTGCTTTGGCTCCATCTCTTCATTCTTTCTGGAGTTATCTCTCCACTGATCTCCAGCAGCATACTGGGCCCCTATGGACCTGGGGAGTTCCTCTTTCAGTGTCATACACTTTTGTCTTTTCATACTGTTCATGGGGTTCTCAAGGCAGGAATACTGAAGTGGTTTGCCATTCCCTTCTCCAGTGGACCACATTTTGTCAGAAGTCTCCACCATGATCCGTCTGTCGGGTGGTCCCACATGGCGTGGCTCATAGTTTCATTGAGTTAGACAACGCTGTGGTTCATGTGATCAGTTTGATTAGTTTTCTGTGACTGTGGTTTTCACTCTGTTGGCCCTCTGAAGGACACGAATAAGAGGCTTATGGAAGCTTCCTGATGGTAGAGATTGACTGTGGGGGAAACTGGGTCTTTTTCTGATGGGTGGGGCCATGCTCAGTAAATTTTTAATCCAATTTTCTGTTGATGGGCGGGGCTGTGTTCCCTCCCTGTTGTTTGACCTGAGACCAAACTATGATACTGTGAAAGTGCTGCACTCAATATGCCAGCAAATTTGGAAAACTCAGCAGTGGCCACAGAACTGAAAATGGTCACTTTTCATTCCAATCCCAAAGAAGGGCAATGCCAAAGAAAGCTCAAACCACCACACAATTGCACTCATCTCACATGCTAGTAAAGTAATGCTCAAAATTCTCCAAGCCAGGCTTCAACAGTACATGAACCATGAAACGCAGATGTTCAAGCTGGATTTAGAAAAGGCCGAGGAACCAGAGATCAAATTGCCAACATCCACTGGATCATCAAAAAGAGCAAAAGAATTCCAGAAAAACATCTACTTCTGCTTTATTGAATATGCCAAACCCTTTGAGTGTGTAGGTCAAAACAAACTGTGGAAAACTCTTCAAGAGATGGGAATAGCAGACCACCTGACCTGCCTCCTGAGAAATCTATATGCAGATCAAGAAACAACAGTTGGAACCAGACATGGAATAACAGATAGGTTCCAAACTGGGAAAGGAGTACGTCAAAGTTGTATATTGTCACCCTGCTTATAACTTATATGCAGGGTACATAATGCGAGATGCCAGGCTGGATGAAGCACAAGCTAGAATCAAGATGGCCGGGAGAAATATCAATAACCTCAGATACGCAGATGACACCACCCTTATGGCAGAAAGTGAAGAACTAAAGAGCCACTTGATGAAAGTGTAAGAGGAGAGTGAAAAAGCTGGCTTAAAACTCAACATTCAAAAAATGAAGATTATGGCATTCGGTCCCATCACTTCATGGCAGATAGATCGGGAAACAGTGCAAACAGTGAGAGACTTTATTTTCTTGGGCTCCAAAATCACTGCAGATGGTGACTGCAGCCATGAAATTAAAAGACACTTACTCCTTAGAAGAAAAGCTATGAGCAACCTAGACAGAATATTAAAAAGCAGAGACATTACTTTGTCAACAAAGGTCCGTCTAGTCAAAGCTATGGCTTCTCCAATAGTCATGTATGGATGTGAGAGTTGGACTGTGAAGAAAACTGAGTGCCGAAGAACTGATGCTTTTGAACTGTGGTGTTGGAGAAGACTCTTGAGAGTCCCTTGGACTGTGAGGGGATCCAACCAGTCAATCCTAAAGGAAATCAGTCCTGAATATTCATTGGAAGGATTGATGCTGAAGCTCCAATACTTTGGCTGTCTGGTGTGAAGAACTGACTCACTGGAAAAGACCCGGATGCTGGCAAAGACTGAAGGCAGGAGGAGAAGGGGACGACAGAGGGTGAGATGGCTGGATGGCATCACTGACTCAATGGACATAAGTTTGAGCAAGCTCTGGGAGTTAGATGGACGGGGAGAGTAGCAAAGAGCTGGACATGACTGAGTGACTCAACTGAACCGGGCGGGTCATGAAGCTGTGGTGGGAGCGGCTGACGGCCTGGGGACCCAATCTGCGACTAAACGACAGCAGCTCTCACCGGGCTGGGCTCTCGCGTGTCACCGTGCAGAGGGGCATTCCTACGGAGAAGATGGTCCTGAATCTGCACATGAACGCTGTGCTTCCCCATCATTCCTGCGAGTCCAGTCACTCTTCCAAAGTGAGAAAAACAGAACACAGACCCAACAACTTAGTGAAAAATGGCCCTGAAAAGCACATCAGTGCTAGTTCTGGGATGAGATGGACATCAGGCAAGCATGCCCCGAGACAGTGGTGGTTCCTGGGCAAAAAGCACAAGGCACAGCCTCAGGGAGGACAGGAATGTGCAGCGGGGAAAGGCCCGAGTCTAGATGTGAACGGGGCCTCCCCCTGCTTCTCATGGAAACAAGCAGTGGCTGTGGAAATCCTTCAGGGGGGTGAGGGGAAAAAAAAAGGACTCATTCAGGGTCGTCGTCAGTGGTGAAAAACAAAAGGTGGCTAATGGGTGGTGTGGAGCTGGCACAGGAGCATCGCTCTCCACTGAGAGTCAGGAGGGAGCCAGAATCCTAAACCACCACTACCACTTTCAAGAACATGGGCGTCTGCAGCTCTGAAACTGACCCCAAACATTGACGGTGTGCCCTCTGGTATGACTCGGAGACTACATGCTTTCAGGAGTCGGGCGGTCTACAGTCCTATTGTGGTCTCCACAATTTCACCTGTGCTCTGTTCGTGGCAAAGCCAGAAAGTACACACATCTGAGTTGGACTCCCCTCACCCACAGACAGTCGGCTGTGAGGTTCCATCGTCTGCGACGCACTCACTCTGGGAGGGACGTGGAGGGAAACCAACTGGGGAACCGGACTTTCCCTTGGACAATCAAAAGCAAATAACTCAGGTAATAAAAGCTGACAGCAGACAAGTATAATCAAATAGTGGGAGAATGGGGCACAAAAAGGATGTCAAGAAATCAATCTGATGATAATCAACCTTCAGTGGGCCTAAAGTCAGTGCTGCCAAAATGCTCGTGACATGGAGCAAACCTGTGTAACTCAACATCGGTCTTCTGTTAACTGTCCCAGGAAGGAAACCAGCTCACAGACAGGACATGAGGCTTCAGGATGGGCTTGGGGACAGAGCCCCTGACAGTCCCCAAGCCTGGCGCTCAGATTGCTCTGTGCCTGGTGGATTCCACCTCTGAAAGCCCCTTGGTGCCTGCACTTGAAATGAATGAAATAACTGTGGGTTTTGCAGGAGTCAAGTTGGAAGATGTGTCTTCTGATTCGACTTGACCGGAACAAAATATTGGTTATTTTTTCTGTGCACAGACTGTGAAAGCACCCTTAAGTTGGCAAGCACTGGATGTGATTTCATAAACTGAAGAATAAAATCAATTCTGAAAATTGCATGGAGCTCAAAAACGCCGAGCGACAATGTTGACCAAATGGATTTTCCTTCAGCTGTGGTCCGACGGTGAGTCTTCTAAGTCTGGGTGGTCTAAAACTAGTCAATAAGGTTGCAGATGCTTTTTTAGTTATTAGCTTTAAAGTAGTATTACCTATGGGATATACAGATATTTGTCATGGGAAATTATTTTATAGGCAATTCATCCAGACAGAAAACCAGGCCATTTCAAGCTAACAAGAGACACCAAGCAACTCTCAGAAAACAATCCATCTGACAACCAGCCATCGTCATGATATCTCCCGTCTCTCTGTTCCTTGGAGACACTTAACCTTTCCCATGATGCCAGAAAAAAAGACTATGGCTTTAAATGGGGACTAACTGGCTGGGCAAGGAAGTTATTCAAATAAACCACGTATCTCGAGACTGCACACAAACAGACAGACTCGAGGCAGCAGACTTGGAGGTCACAGTTGTATCTCCCTACAGTCTTGATGGGCCTTGAGTAGGCTGTCCCCAAAGCTCTGCCCTGTATGGCTCTGGACATGTCAGCAGCTGTCTGCTGCCCTTTCCCTGGGAGCAGCATGTTCCTGATTGTCTGCTTGGCTGCAGGCAGGTATTGTAGGTTCAGTGAAGGCACTACTGTGCCTGCCATCTTTGGGGCCGAGTGTCCCGTCCCCCTCCTTTTTCCTTTGGGGAAGGAACAGCCTCAGGAACCTTTTCAGTGCCCCCTAGCCCGCAACCATCAGAGGTGAGATCTGGAGTCAAGAGTGTCTGTCTTGACATGTGGTTGCCGAAGGGGAGGAGGGAGTTGGGGAGGGATGGCCTGGGCGTCTGGGGTTAGCAGATGACAACTATTACACACAGAACGGAGGGACGACGAGGTCCTGCTGAAGGAATAACACAGGGTGCTATGGTCAATAAAGTGAAAGAAAGTGAAATCGCTCAGTCGTGTCTGACTCTTTGCGACCCCATGGACACCATGCTCCTCCGTCCATGGGATTTTCTAGGCAAGAGTACTGGAGTGGGGTGCCATTTCCTTCTCCAACTATAGTCAATGTCCTGGGATAAATTTTAATGGAAAAGAATATAAAAAAGAAGGTATACATGTGTATAACTTTGTCAAAGTGACAGTCACTTTGCTGTACAGTAGAAGTGAACAGAACATTGTAAATCAACTATATTAAAAAAAAAAAAGCATCTGTCTCAGTGTGTTAATCTTTCCTGTAGGGCTACTCAAGAGAGTTAAACATAACACAGAAAAGATGAAGCTCTTACATCTGACAACAGCATGGGGTACTGGAGGAGGAAATGCCAACCCACTCCAGTATTCTTGCTGGGAAAACCCCATGGACAGAGGAGTCTGGCGGGCTACAGTCTATGGGGTCACAAAGAGTCGGGACATGACTGAGCGCGGGCACTGTGGTGAGTACAGCAGGCTCTCAGGAGACGCTGGATTGGGGCTGCTAGGCCCATTCCTCCACTGAAATCTTTCTCAACAGAGGACACTGAAACCTGCCACCCAGACAGCTCAGATGCATTCTCACCAACTGCATTAGGCAAAACTGTCCCACAAACCCTTACACCATGTGGAGGCCCTTCTCAACTGTTCCGTCAGATTGGGACAAGTAGCTGAGGCACAAAGTCTAAGAGACAAAATAAACAGAACTGGGAGAGCTTACATTGCTTTTCTTTCTACTTGGAAAATGAACACAATTTCTGCTTTCCACTGGAGTTGACTGATTTTCACTAAATTTAGCAGACAGCACTTATGTTTATTTATAGGGCAGGCTGGCATCTTAAAAACCGAGAAGGGTGGGAAAAAGGTTTAAATGGACTGACATTCTATGACTTTGTTTCATGAAGCCTCAGCGGGGCTGGATAAAGTATTAATACCCACACAAGTAAACAACTGTTTTGTCTATTCCATGACTCAAAACAGCAATGAACTTGAAACAGGACTCCCAGGGGGCCGTGGGGCCCACTTCTGTCCAAGCAGGCAGGAGCTCAGAAGCGGAGCGCCTGGGCCCTGGAGTCAGCTCCCCTCAGGCCTGACGGAGTCACTCAGTGGCTCACACTCAACCTCAGAGGTGGCGCTTCCTCACCAAAAAAAATGGGCAGACGGACGGCAGCACCGCAGGCGGTGCTGGGAGGATGGACTGGATTAGAAAGCGGTCCACTGTGAGCCAAGGACCCGCTGTTAGCTAAGGGCCTCGACTGACCCCGAGCTGCCTATCGGGCCGATGACAACTCATCTGGATTCCCTGTTCAGCAAAGCAGGGTCTAGGAAGAGACATCCCCACAGAAATCACCTTTTATCATCTGCTAAAAAAATGCACCTGCATATATGACCGTTCTCACAACTACTCCTGGACACACTGACTCAGAGAAGGACTCGCTGTGCTACTAGGACCTCTCATTCCTCTAGAACCCTAACGACTCGACCTCGCCTCCATACGTCCATTCCTCACTTCTGACAAATGAGGTCAGAAATCTGGGAGTCTGACACAGAGAGGAAAAAAGGGGAGCTCACGAAGCTGAAGCTCCAGATGGGACATGATATGCTTCATGAGGAAGAAACACTCACAGAGGCTACGGTGGGAGGGTATTATCAGGTGGGCTTAAGAGGTGGCACGAGAATGCACGCTTGATTCCAAGGTCCTGAAGAAACAAGTTCTTTAGGAGGCAGGGACACGGTCACGGCGCATGGCCTGACTAAAGCGGAACCCCCAGGCTTCTCCCCGCCAAGCACAGCAACACAGGTACCACCCTGATTTGTTGGGCTGTCACAAGGGTGCTTCATATGCCTGACTTTGGGAAACAGGGCCGCTTTATCAGGAGTGCTGCTTTCCCCAGGGCTTCGTGAGGACTGTGACAGAATCCCACTGACCCACTCATCTGTCCATCTGCTCGCCGATGCCTACCGTGCGCCAGACTTGGTGGTGGATGCTACGACAGACTATATTAGAGATTTGTAAATGCCAAGGAGAAATTATTACCACACAATTCAGTGCTCACCACACAGTACAGCGACAAGGGCAGAGTTGTATAACACAGGGAAGACAGCCACTATTACAGCAATGAGAGACGGAACACGCCCTTGAGAAACCGTGGATCACTATGTTGTACATATGTAATGTAAATAACATTGTATATCAGCTACACTTCAACTAAAAAAAATTAAAGGTAACAGTTAAGCTCTGAAGTTTTTTTTTTTTAAACCGTTCATGGGTAAGGATTACGTTACCAGTAAGGACTGTATGCTTAATATTTAATTTAATCAGTGACCCAAAGGCAGGAGCGTGGAGTCAGAGCTCTGCAGAGCACACCTCCACCACGCTACTGATTTAATGAATACTCCCAGGCACTCTTTAAATTGAAAGATGGTTCATTAGATTGGTGCATCTGCCCTTCTTGGCAATCTGTTGTGTTTCTGGGGAAGTCAGGAAAAAAACACGAACATACCGCTTTCGGGTATGTTATGAGTAACTCAGCTTCCAATGATTACCAAGTCATCAAGAGCTCAGGGTGCCTGATTTCAGGAAAAGAAATCGTCTGAATCATCCTCCTTCTATATTACTAGTTCTCTTCTCATTTGTCTTGAAAATTTCAAGTATTAGCCATTAAAAAAAAAACACATACTGCAAAATGAATCACCTAATACATTATCTGCAAGCTATAAAAATAAGCATAGTTTTAATATATCAAAAAAAAAATAAAGCTCTTATAAAACTGGCTTAAAAACCAGCACCTCCTTGAGAGTTTTCCCTACTTGTCCCATCAAGGTCATCACTAACTCCTCCGGGCTCCTGGCCCGCATCATACATCTACTATCTACTGCGATCTGCTCTGGGGCTGGTTAGCTGAGGTGTCATATATACATGTTCTTGGAAAGCAAAGAAAACAAATCAAAGAAGTATCTCTGTCCCCATCTCAGTACCTGCTGCATAGAAGATGCTAATAAAAGTGCTGAAGTGAATGGACAAAAATAAGTTTCTTTAATCAGGGCTTATACATCTGGAAGTTCACTCTAATGGCAGAAAATGAAGAGGAACTAAAGAGCCTCCTGATGAGGGTGAAAGAGGAGAGTGAAAAAGCTGATGTGAAACTCAACATTCAAAAAACTAATATCACAGCATCTGGTCCCATCACTTCATGGCAAATAGAAGGGGGAAACGTAGAAGCAGTGACAGATTTTATTTTCCTGGGCTCCAAAAATCATTGTGGACAGAGACTGCAGCCGTGAAATTAAAAGACACTTGCTCCTTGGAAGGAAAGGTACGATAAACCGAAACAGGGCATTAAAAAGCAGAGACATCACTTTGCCGACAAAGGTCCATATAGTCAAAGCTATGGTTTTTCCAGTAGTCATGTGTGGATGTGAGATAAAGATGGCTGAGCATCAAAAAATTGATGCTTTTGAACTGTGGTGTTGGAGAAGACTCTTGAGAGTCCCTTGGACAGCAAGGAGATCAAACCAATCCATCCTAAAGGAAATCAGTCCTGAATATTCATTGGAAGGACTGATGCTGAAGCTGAAACTCCAATAATTTGACCACCTGATGTGAAGAACCGACTCACTAGAAAAGACTCCGATGCTGGACAAGATCGAAGGCGGGAAGAGAAGGGGACCACAAGGATGAGATGGTTGGATGGTATCACCGACTCAATGGACATGAGTTTGAGTAAACTCCGAGAGTTGGTGATGGACAGGGAGGCCTGGCGTGTTGCAGTCCATGGGGTCACAAAGAGTCAGACATGACTGAAGCGAGGAGCCAACTCAGTGGAAAAGCCCCTGATGCTGGGAAAGACTGAGGCAAACGGAGAAGAGGGTGGCAGAGGATGAAATGGTTAGATAGGATCACCAACTCAATGGCCATGAATCTCAGCAAACTCTGGGAGACAGTGGACAAAGGAGCCTGGTGTGCTGCCCATGTGGTCATAAAGAGCTGGACATGACTTAGCGACTTAATAACAACAACAAAGAAACTCACTCGCTTGCCACCCTCTGCAAACATTTCTCCAAGGCCTCTGCGGCTGAGGCACTTGAAGGACACAGAAGTGGAGCCTGGGACATAGACATGAACATGTATCTGCTTCAGAGAACTTGCTGGAGGTGAACACTATCTCTGGGGCTGAGAGGCCTCGGTATGTGCCCTCTTTCATCCTTTCAGAATTTGGCAAATACATTACAAAATGCAGGACTACAATTTGGCATTCAGTGTTCAGTCTGAAGTTGATTTCAAGTGGGCTGGAAATTCAAGATGGTGGGGAAGGTGTGTGAGACTAAAATTTGGGTTTGTTAAATCAACTTGGGAACAGTGTGTGAATTCTAAGAGGTTTCAGGTTAAAAGGTGTTCTGAACAAGCGGCTCGCTGGTTCACACACGGGCCTGGCGTCACGGCGAGTGGATGAGACAGTCCTTGCTGGAACAACACACACCAATTAGTAAAGAATTAGAATACACCGCCATAGCCGCCACAGAGGTGTGGGCAAGATGTCTGACACAGCGAACAAGGCGGCCTGGGAGTCCCATACAGACGCCTACTCATGTGTTTTCTCCAGGTCGATCTGACAAAACTGAGTTTTCTATACTCTCTGATTCTTTACAAATGGGCTGATTTATGGATGATAAACAGAGACTCATTCATTCAATAAGCATTCGCTCGTCTACCATGTACCAGAAACGGCAGGGTTTTGTCACTTAAGTGTATAAATAGATACACAAACATGAATATCCTAACATCCCTGCAGTTACCGCTCAAGCACAGTGCAACAGCCCAGACTTCCCAGAGACTCTGTGCTCCACACGATGAGTGCAGCAGACAGCTTGTCCCTGAGAGACGCTGCAAGGAAACCCCGCAGCCTCCCTGACAGACAAGCAGAAGACAACTGTGACGCCACGCCACTCTCACAGATGCCGGGCCACTTTAATCTGGCCGTGACCCATGGAACTGCAGAGCCCCGCAGCCCTAGACAGGATGGAAAATCCCTGAGCACATCTCCACGGTGTCAGGTTCTTAACGGCCCCTTCAGAGATATCCTCCAAGGACCGAGGCGTTTAGTCAGAGCTTGCAGCATTTTGTGCGGGATAAACGTTTCTTCTACAGTCGGTAAAACAACTGTCTGCTTTGTGAGAACCCAACCTCCTGCCAGACCCTGGCATGGTTCAACACCATGCCTACACATTGATTTCCTTTTGTTCTGCACAGAGACAAGTGAACAGCCATGCGGAACATCCAAGCTGTCCTCAAGAAGCCTCCACGGCTGCTGTGAGCAGCTCTGCAAGTCTACACACAAGAAATGACTGACAGAGGAGCCCGCCTCATGGGTCTTCAGAGGTGTATCCACGCTTGAGGCTGGTGAGGAAGGTGAGCGTGCCTGTGATTCCGGGTACACCCAGGGCCCCCCACCCGCCCGGCGGGGGGCTACCACAGCCTCTGGCGAGGACCCACCAGCAGGGCGCAGCTGTGCTCTGGCAGCATCCCGTACTGGTGCATGAGCCTCTGGCGGGTCACGCGGGGCAGCTCGGGGAGCCGGTCCCGCAGCTGGTCGATGTTGATCACCTGCTCTGGGTCTGCACCGGAGGGGAGGGACGCTGAGTCGTAGAGCAGCAGCGGAGGCAGGTTGGGCTCCGGCATGAACCTGGGTGCAGAGAGGAGACGGCCTGACTCTCCACACTGGGTTGAGTTGGAAGAGATAAACCTACAGTCAGTGTGGAAGTCTGTCTATAGATGCTGTGCTACAAACACATGTTTTGAAGTCCCACATCAAGTCTCCCACTTTTCCAGGAACTAGTCCTTGTACAAATGTAAGGTCAAAACCACCACATCCAGCACTCTCCGTGCTCATAAATGAGCACTGTGTGAAAAGGGCGCGGCACAGGGTTGATGCCGCCCTGCCGTTTATAATTATGGATAAAGTGCATATTCACAAGACACAGACTAGAAAAAACAGAACCAAATAAGAGCAACTTACTTCTTAGGAAGAAAGGTGACTTCACCCACTTTAAAATTTTCAGTATTTTTTAGCAGTTTTTATGAAAAGGAATCCTTCTTTCTTGAGAATTGGAATAAATAAATGGACTTTGGGAAATATTGGGTTGGCCAAAAAGTTTGTTCAAGTTTTTCCATAACATTTGATGGAAAAACCCCAAAGAACTTTTGGCCCAACCCAATAAAATGTAGAAGGTAGGAGAGAGGAAGGGATGACCAGGGGAGCACAGCGGGGATTCAGGGCAGTGAAACCATTCTGTGTGACACCGTAACGGTGCACACATGTCATCATACGTCTGTTAAACCCACAGAACAGACGACACAAGGGTGACCCTAAGGTAAACTAAGGACTTCAGTTAGTAGGAAGGTATCAATACTAGGTTCATCAATTTTAACAAATTTACCACATTACACACTAATGCAAGATGTTATAAGAGGAAACCCCTGTGTGTGTGTGTGTGTCTGGGCAGGGGGGAGGTATATAGCATACACCAAGAAGTAAATGGGAACTCTAATTTCCACTCAATTCTGCTGGAAAACTAAAACTGCAATAAAAAAGTCAATTAAAAAAAAAATGCGGACGCTGAGTCACTGCATCAGCTCTTGTCAAACTAAGGTGTCCTTCCCTTTTGTCTATTCTAGCATCTAACGTCTTTCCCTCTGCCCATACTTGTCCGAGGGCTTATGCAGAAGCAGGGTTACACAGAATAAATGGTGGCTCCCAGGTGATACATCAGAAATGCAAGCAACCTGTCACCTCAATGCCAAATCTGTGCTATCAATCAGCCTGACTTCTGAAGGCAAGAGGAAAGCAAAGGGAGGCTTCCCAAACCTCATCTATTAACCTGGGGGAGCAACCTGAAGCCACCGGCTCTGCTAAAAGCCAACGCCATGCTCAGTGAGAGAGCAGCACCAACACAGCGGGGGCCACACGGGAAAACAAAGGAATTTCTTGGGAAGAACAGACTGAACCTAGAGAGGTCACTGTATGAGAACAAGGGTGACTGAGACGGACACATGAGAGGCGTCCTTGAGGTGACGTCCACTCTTAGGGTTTATGAGCTGCTTCCTTCCTAAATCAAGACGCTATATATGTTCCTCATTGACAGAAATGGCTACTCTCATATCTTTCAGCACTTCACAAAGGAAAGTGTCAACCTCTACTACTCTGTTGCTTAAACTTTTAACTTTTGCAGTCTGATAAACAGGGGAAGAAATAAGAGGCTCAATTTACCCTAAGCTATTCCTTTTTTTTTTTTTTAATGTGGAACGTTTTAAAAATCTTTATTGAAATTGTTAAAATACTGCTTCTGTTTTATGTTTTTTGGCTGTTGAGGCACATGGGATCTTGGTTCCCCACTCAGGGGATCACTGTTTCGATGTTTCCTCCTCCCTACACAGGAAGGTAAGATCTTAGCCACTGGATACCACCAGGGACGTCCCCAAAGCTATTCTTCTCATTTGCTTTATTTCTGGATCTCATGGTAAGTCTAACTTGTTAAACGGTATTACCTGAGATGTGATGGGAACTGCCATTAACATATACAGCTCTTTTTTCTACCTTCTTACAGTCCTTGCGTTACTGAATTTGTCAGTGAAAGTAAGCCTGAGAACAGCCTGGGTTCCCCCCTCAACGGCCATCCTCTCAGCTCAGTTATGACGGCTCTGACTAGGTGAGCACCCACGTGTTTTCCAACCGTTGAGTCCTGTCAAATAAGGTACTCCAAGCCTCCCAAATCAAAATACTCTTCCTCTCAGAAGAGTACACACATTATGTGTACGCACATAAACCAGGAACCCTGGATCTCCCACCATGCAATGACGACAGCAGAAAGTGCTTCCTAAAAGCCACCCAGGATCACTGTGTTTGGTCTGTAAGTGGGCCTGGAATACAAGCCAAACAGAGAACGGTATTCTGACAAGAGGAGTAACCACCTGTAGTCTTGTTTTCCTTCTTTGTCTCTCATCGGCACGGTGCACCTGTGACAGTTAAACGAGAAAACATTAAAAAATCACTGCAGCAAAGGCTGGTGTGTATGCAGACAGGGGTTCGCTACCAACAGGGGAACCAGGGGACTCAAGCTCCTCTGCCTTCTGTGCCAGACACTTTCCTGAATACGCTGCAGAAATGATATTATAGAAAGACACATGTGTAGCATGATAGTTCAAAAAAAAGAAAAAGAAACTGCTTCAATGTTTCCAACATTTAACCAGCTCAAACTCTAGGATTTGAAATCTTTCCCCTAGTCTTCTGTTAAATGTATGAAGAAGTGAAAGTGTCAGTTGCTCAGTCGGGTCCAACTCTTTGCAATCCCATGAACTGTAGCCCGCCAGACTCCTCTGTCCATGGACTTCTCCAGGCAAGAATACTGGAGTGGGTTGCCATTTCCTACTCCAGAGGATGTTTCTGACCCAGGGACTGAACCCAGGTCTCCTGCATTGCAGGCAGACTCTTTACTGTCCGAGCCACCGGAGAACAAAGAATCAGAAAGTTAAGACTCAGAGATATCTGAATAGATAAACACACCTCTACAGTCTGCTCCAAGCTTTCTTCCACTTCTAAGCTGAAACTGGCAGGTCTGACAGAATTTAAGGAAGTCAAAATTCTTGGCACAAAGGAGGTAAGCTGGAATCCAGGGAGGGGCCAGGATCTAAGACTCCAAGTCTGTTCAGTCAAGTGAAATCTGTCACCAGCCCTGGACGGTGTATCACATCCCTGAGGGGTATGGCATTTTCCTAATGAGGAAACCAGACCGCAGAGAAGCTAGCTACCTTCTTCATGGTGATACGGCTGGTCTGCGGAGCCCCACCGACCTGAATTCAAGATGCTGTCATGCATACTCACCCAAGCTTATAATCAAATGAGCGAGTTTCATTCAGAATTTCACCTCCATTCTCAAGTTCATTGATTTGCCTCTGAATTTCATAGTCTAAAAAAAAAAATAGTATCACGTTTGATTCCTTTATCCAGTTAAGCAATAATTGGAACTCTTTCAATCTTTAGGTCAAAAAATAATCAAGGGAGTTGTTTATAATAATTCTTTCCACAGATGCTGTATTTTTTCTTCTTGCTGCCATCACAGAATAACATTGCTGGGAAAGGTCTTTTAGGAAACTCTGCTGTCTCACTTTTTGAGCAAATCCAGGTTTAGACCCAGTACAGAACACAAGCACACAGCTTGGCAGAAGGGCTAGGGCCAAGGCTGAGGACAAGCGACTCCGGGTCTAAGACCCTTGCTTATCAAAGTTTATCCCAGGACCCATGGGCAGGCTCCAGGGCATTCTGGTATCTCCTGGGATTATATACAAATGTGGCTGTGTGCCTAGGCACGGACTTTGGAGAAATGATCCAGAATGTCCACTGTATTTTCAAAGGGATCTATGGCCCCAAATGATGAAGAGCCACTGCTCTACGCCTTGCTCCCTCACCACCGAACAAGGCAGCAGTGGTAAGCGGAACACAGCCTCAGCTGCCAAGCTTCTTTATGAAAAGAGCCTCAGCCTTCTCTCCCTTCTTGCTGCTGCTGCTAAGTTGCTTCAGTCATGTCTGACTCTGTGCGACCCCAGAGACAGCAGCCCCCCAGGCTCCCCAGTCCCTGGGATTCTCCAGGCAAGAACACTGGAGTGGGTTGCCCATGAACTTCAGCCTTCCAGGTTCCTCCATCCATGGGATTTTCCAGGAGTCCCTCCCCCCCCCCCCTCCTTAACTCCCCACTAAAACATACTCCTCTTGCCCTCACCCAAATCCTGACTCTTATCTGAGCTGACAAAAAGCAACAAACCCCAAGAGGATGGCTAAAAGGCCTGATGTAAGGAGAAAATTGGGGTGGAAAAATTACAGGCTTGGGGACTTAAGCCCGTAACAGAAAAGCTCAGGTTCTTCCAGCCCAAGCCCGACCACAGGTAGAGTTCTCTCTCAGACTGCTGCTCCACAGGGTACTTCATAGGACAACAGAAGGCTGCTGCTGCTGCTGCTGCTAAGTCGCTTCAGTCGTGTCCGACTCTGTGCGACCCCATAGACGGAAGCCCACCAGGCTCCCCCGTCCCTGGGATTCTCCAGGCAAGAACACTGGAGTGGGCTGCCATTTCCTTCTCCAACGCATGAAAGTAAAAGTGAAAGTGAAGTCGCTCAGTCGTCCGACTCTTAGCGACCCCATGGACTGGAGCCTACCAGGCTCCTCCATCCATGGGAATTTCCAGGCAAAAGTACTGGGGTGGGGTGCCATTGCCTTCCCCGCAACAGAAGGCTAGGGGCAGGCAAAGCCTTCAAGCTCATCTGGGATGAATCTACCTAAAAGCCTGTTGCTTGTTTAAGTTCCAATCACCACCTCTTACAATAATGAGCTCCAGGACACTTACCTACAAGGCGAAGTGGAACTTTTTTCTGTTCGTTCCAAGCTTCGCCTTCACCAACCTGAGCTGGAAGGGTCTCTTCCGGCTCAGACCTTTCGCAGCCTCAGATACATGGAAAGTGTCTCCTCTCACAAGCAGCAGAGTCCACCCTCGTCAGCCCGTCTTTACACAGGAAGTTTCCCCTATACATCCTGTATGTCATCCCCTTGACCATCAGATCAGTTCAGTCCCTCAGTCACGTCCGACTCTTTGCAACTCCATGGACTGCAGCACACTGGGCTTCCCTGTTCATCACCAGCTCCTGGAGCTTGCTCAAACTCATGTCCATCGAGTCGGTGATGCCATCCAACCATCTCATCTTCTGTCATCCTGTTCTCCTCCCACCTTCAATCTTTCCCAGTATCACGGTCTTTCCCAATGAGTCAGTTCTTCGCATCAGGTGGTCCAAGTATTGGAGTTTCAGCTTCAGCATCAGTCCTTCAAATGAATATTCAGGCTTGATTTCCTTTAGGATGGACTGGTTTGATCTCCTTACAGTCCAAGGGACTCTCAAAAGTCTTTTCCAAAACCACAGTTCAAAAGCATCAATTCTTCAATGCTCAGCTTTCTTTATAGTCCAATTCTCACATATATACATGACTACTGGAGAAGGCATAGCTTTGACTAGATGGACCTTTGTTGGCAAAATAATGTCTCTGCTTTTTAATATGCTGTCTAGGTTGGTCATAGCTTTACTTCCAAGAGGCAAGAGTCTTTTAATTTCATGGCTGCAGTCACCATCTGCAGTGATTCTGGAGCCAAAGAAAATAAAGTCTTTCACTGTTTCCACTGTTTCTCCATCTATTTGCCATGAAATGATGGGGCTGGATGCCATGATCTTCACATTTTGAATGTTGAGCTTTAAGGCAACTTTTTCACTCTCCTCTTTCACTTTCATCAAGAGGGTCTTTAGTTCCTCTTCACTTTGTGCCATAAGGCTAGTGTCATCTTCATATCTGAGGTTACTGATACAGCTGCGTATCTGAGGCCTTTGACCATGTTAATGCCTTTTTCCTGAAAATGTATAGACTCACAGTGTCTTCATTAAGGCTAGTTGATTATTTCCGGTTCAGGATAATAAAGTTTTATACAAGACTAGAAAATCTGTCTTCCTTTTAACACTCAGCATACTACTGAACCTTTGGGCTGGGATGCCACTTTGATCCATCCTCTGCTCTGTGCACCTTGAAGGATGTACCTTAACCTCCACCTCTACCTCCTCCCTTCTGTCTCTCTTCCTCTTACATACCTTTGGTTTTAAAGAGTACTTTCATCCTTCGGAGATGTCATCCCCTCACATTCACAGCCATCATCTTCTATGGGCCACTCCAGCTGTTGAGCTTGCTCAGTTCTTCTATTGGATTACTAGCATACATCTGTCCACGTTGAAAGATCCACATCACGCGCTCCAGTAAGATCACTACTTGATTACACAGGCCTAGGCAACCTATTCTCTGGTGGGTCAGACAGTAAAGAATCCATTTGCAGTGCAGGAGACCCAGGTTCTATCCCTGGGGTTGGGAAGATCCCTGGAGAAGGGAATGGCAACCCATTCCAGTATTCTTGCCTAGAGAATTCTATGGACATAGGAGCCTGGCGGGCTATAGTCCACAGGGTAACAAAGAGTCGGACACAACTGAGTGACTAACACTTTCACTTTCAAGCAATCTGTTGGTTAAAACAGTTAAAAGCAGAAAAACACATTGACCAATTAGGTCAAATTGTGGCTAATCTATAACAAATATGACGTTATACAGTTCAGACTGGTTGTGGTACGTGGAAAAACAGAGTTACAGAATTTTGCAAATTCTCCCATAGAGGTGAAGTCTATTTCCTCCCCCTTCCCTTGAACCTATTTTGAATGGAATGTGCTGGAAGAAATGTTGTGCAAGTTCTAGAACTAAAGACTGAAGAGGACTTGAGGGGTCTGCCTTCATCCTCCTAGGATGCCACCTCTGCCAAATAAGCAAGCCTGGGCTAAGCAAGTGAATGCAGAAAGCCCACATGGGTAAAGAAGCCCAGCAGATGTCTGGCACCAAGGCCCCAGCGTGGAAGGTCCTCTTGGACTCTATCTCAGCAGAGTGCCAGCTCCCCAGAGTCAAATCAAAGAGCCGAGGCGGGACCAGCAGAAAACCACCCAACCCACAAAACCGTGAAGCTGAGTTGTTATGTAAGTCATTAAGTTGCGGGGGAGGTGGGGGGTGATTGTTGCACAGAAACAGATAGCTGCTAAAGTATGAGGAGTAACAGCTGACATTCACCTATAGCTCTGGCCAAAAATCGGGCACTGTTGAGATTCTTCACTTCGGTTCGAATGCCCAAAGGCTCCCCAGGGCGATGCACAGATATATTGGCATCCACTCTTAACTGGCCCTCTGGAAGGAGAGAAAAAAAGACAACTCTTTAGAAACTCTCTGAGTGAACTTTTTAAGGCAAGAGAGTGCAAGCAATATCTGACTCTAGCTTATGTCCATGGTGTCAGTGGTAAAGAATCTGCCTGCCAATGCAGGAGACAAGACATGGGTTCGATCCTTGGGTCGGGAAGATCCCCTGGAATAGGAAATGGCAACCCAACCCAGTATTCCTGCCTGGAGAATCCCATGGACAGAGGAGCCTGGTGAGCTACAGTCCATGGGGTCACAAAGAGTCAGACACAACTGAGCGTGCACAAGCACGCGCGTACACACACACACACTCAAAGGAGGTAAGGTTGGTCCTGAAGTTCACGGCTGGTACTTCTGCCCACTTACAAGACCAACAGTCCTAAGGCATCTGCAGGATGTGTGCGTACATGTGTAGGGATATTTCTGTGCACTTGTACACAGGTAGAAGACAGAAGAAATTCTGGATATACCATCTGGGAAAATCTAATTTCTTTCATTCCAAATAAGAAAAACAACACTGTTAAAATGGAGGTTTGCTCTTAAGTTTTATTCTGAAGTTTTTTTCAAAGCGTCAGAGCTTGGTTGGGGGGAGGCCTCAGAAATTGTTATGTGCTAGCCCTACACTGCTCTCTGAGGAAATGTGGATTTCCAACAGCGATTCCAGGAGATTTGTAAGAGAGTCCTTGAGAATTTACAGCTCAAGGGCACAAGCCAGAAACGTGGGCTTTTTTCCCTCCTCCTTCCTTCAGGTACTGTAATAATTTCTTTCTTCTGCAAACAGGACTTGAATCCTTCCTGAGGGCTTGCCAGGGTTTGCCACAGCAGACAGTGCTGTGGGAGGTGAGGGGACCAGAGACAGCAGCCCTCATTCTAGGAGAACTTTCTTTGACCCTGAACCCCGCCCCCATCCCCGCCCACTTTGGAAACAGTCACCCCTAAGGAAATAGGTAGTCTGTGAGATGACTAACAGGCTCTTGAGAAGGAAAGGGAAGCAAAATCCCAAGAGGAAAAGAGACAAAGATAAGAAATCATCACATTTCACACCCTGCAAAGTAAAGCTAGAATTCTCTATTCTCTAGTTTTATTTACAATATTTAAAACAGAACAAAGATGGATGACAAAACGCTGGATTTTTATTTTCTTAGGCAAGTCTTAAAACTTAAAAAGGATCTGTCAAACCTGAATGTGCTGATGAGTTAAGAAAAGAAATTTCTTTTCTAAGGTTTCATGGTAAAAGCATATTAAAATAATAAAATAGCATGAATAAATTCCACGCCAAGAGAGAGAGACCCTTGTAAGGGCTCTCTACCATTCCCACTCTGCTGCTCCCCAAGGGCCACCCATGCTGACAGGCAGAGAAAAGCTGCCTTTTAGCCCAGAAATAACTCTGTGTCTCTATTACTTCTCCCATTTCTCCAAAACCTCTTAGCCCCTGTGGACAGTGTGTGCTTCCTTGAGCCTCAAGAATACCCAGTGGCTTCTGATACCGTCAGACTCCCTATGGGGACCCTGCTTCGTCCTCTGACTACACCCTGTCAGCTCCTCCCACAAATGTTCCTGGCAGCCTTCCCTGCCTCCCCGTCCCCCGCCCCCACCCCCCCACCCCCCACGGCCATCCCTGCCTGAGGGCTCGATCCCACCCTGATGTCGGAGCGGCGACCCCTCCTCGTCCAGCTGTCCCCCTCCCCCTGTTCTGGCCGTGTCCTTCCACAGGACGGTGGCATCCATCAGCGCTGGACCACGCGCACAGCTGGCTCCCAGCAGTGCCCTGCCTCCGCCCAGCACTCATCAGCCCTCCCCTGGCCTCGGCTGCTGCGCCCCAGCGCTTTCCACCGCTCACTCCCTGCCTGCCGCTGGTCCCAACGTGCCCTGGTCATCACTGGTACTGTCCTTCTTGAACCTCGGCTCAGACTTCAAGGTCCCACACGAGCGGGACTTTCTCCTCCCCACCTCCACTGGTGCTCCTCCGAGTTACCGGAATACACACTCAGGACCGCAGCCTATTGGGAATTATCATCTTATCTTTAAGACCAGAAGGCCTTTGAGAATGGGGCTCAAGTGTAGAATCCCCATCCCTCTTTCCTTCCAAGGACATCATTCCTTTAGTTCTCTCCTCTCTCCACACCAGTTGTTAATTTTCTTCCTCCTGGCCCCTGTATGTATATGTATGCAACAGTATTTTTCACTACAAACAGAACCTGAAGACCTGCTCCCTTGAACTCAATTCTCTCTCCATCATCCGGCTAGTCTCTCTCTGCTTTCCTTTTCAGCAAATCCTCTCAAACAAATACTGTTCGCTTGCTGACACACTGTCTCCATGATCTCACCCTTCAGTCACTCCTGAACCTGTCAGCCTGGCTTCTGCCCCCACCTCCCCGAAAACACCTTGCCCAAGTCACCAGCAAGCCGTGGCCGTCAAATCCCTCGGACACACAGACACAGGACGTGCTGTGCCCTCACCTCACTAGATACGCCGGCAGCACGTAACCTGCCAATCCCCCTCAGCGCTGGCACCGTCACTCTCTAGGTCTCCCTAGGCTCCTGAGCTCATTTCCACGTCTCTGTCTTCTGTTCCCATCCTTGCGCGCTCTCTAAAGGAGTGTGGCTTTAAACACCACCGCTGCTCTGACAATCCCTAGACTTCTCACTTCAGCTCAGACCCCTGCTCTGACCTCTGACGTCTCCTTCAGCTCCCCGCAGGGGCGGTCAGGGTGCGTCAGTTTCCCCAGCTGAAGGACTGCCCATCTGCAGAGCCATCTTTGTCCTCAGCCTCCCGGTGTCGGCAAACGGCACCACCACCTCGTGCCTCAAGCGTGACCTCTTCCTGCCTCTTGCCTTCTACATCAGCCTGTTAACAAATCCTGTTGTTTGTAAAAACCCCCTCGAAGCCATCTATCTTGACCTCTCCATCCTCATGAACACCAGCTCTGCCCACACCAGCATCACCTCCACCGAACTACTGGGAAGGCTTCTTACCCAGGCTCTGCTTCCACTCGTATCCTGCTGAAACCCGTGGTCCAGAGCAGCCATGGTGGTTTCCTAAAACATTCATCTGACTCTGTCTTTCAGTGGCTTAAAACTCTTCTGTGACCTCCCACTGTGGAATGAAATCCAAACTTATCACAGTCTTATCATTGTGGTTTAGCCCTCTGACCTTTTCAGTCTTACCTGAGGCACAGCCCCCTGCTCCTGGCACTCCCCCTGCCCTGGTCTTCCACCCCACTGGTGTTAATACCTGCAGGCACATTCTACACTTTCCTTCACCTCCAGGACGTGGTCTGGGCTCCTGGCTGGATGCTCACCCTCTAGCTGACACTGGCTGGAGCCTTGGAGCATTCTCCTGAGGTCCTTGCCTTCCAACGGTATCCTTTATCACGGTACCTTCTGTGCTTCCTTAACACACTTCTCACTACGTGCTATGAGCTAAGTCGCTTCAGTGGTGTCCAGCTCTTTGCGACCCTATGGATTGTAACAACCCGCCAAGCTCCTCTGTCCGTGGGACTTTTCAGATAGGAAGACTGAAGTGGGCTGCCATGCCCTCCTCGTCCAGGGGATCTTCCCGACCCAGGGACTGAACCCTTATCTCTTATGTCTCCTGTACCGGCAGGTGGATGCTTTACCACTGCACCACCCAGGAAGCCCCACTTATCACTGTAACTATTAAACTACTTGGTTGTATTTGTTAATATATGTGTCTGTCTCGTGAACACATACTCTCTTCCTCACTGCTCTATTCAGAACCTATAGCTGGCTCTGGCACTAGGTAACTGTTCAATGAATTCACACCCTGGTACTTGCCTGAGAAATGAGTAAGCAGACTGGTCTCACAGTAGGTTCCTGACAAGTTCTAAAGTTCTGTCTGAACAGGACCAATCTACTGAATCATCTGAAAGGCCCATTCAGCTCAAAGGAAAACTTGCCAAGTATGCTGAGCTCTGCCCAACCCCATTTCAGTATTTGGGCGAGAACTTTTTTGAGCTCTGAGAACCTTGAATAGGACCTCACTTGCTTTTAAAATAAAACCATCTCTCACAATTTAGACTTTTAATTTGGAAGAGGAACAAAAGCACGAGTTTCAGTGTCTCCCAGGGAAGATCACGCTCTGCAGATGTCTGAGGGACTCATTTAGTGTCCCGCAGTGTTGAAAGCGTTCACTTGCCTGGACTCAAATACAGTGCCCAACACGCACAAAAGGCGTTTTACTCAGTGAAGACGAAATACCTTTTAAACAAATTAAGTTAAATTGCCTCAGGTCCACAAAAGCCTCACCAGCCAGGTTGGCTTCAACGCATTCTGCAACACCAGGGGAGGGCCTTCATGAGGACATTATCAAGCTCAATTTCCACCCTCTAGAAGCAGACATGTGTAACAGCAAAATGAAAAACCCTACCACTGAGCACAATGATATGGTGCAGTTACGTGCTATTTTTTCTCCCCAAACACATCCACACACGAGAAATACAACACAAGGGCAGAAAACGGTTTCAGTCAACAGCAGCAGCCTGAGGATTTAGTGAAGGTCTGTTAAGCTGTCTCATTCTGGTCATTCATTTCTGGTTTACTCTCCAGAACACAGATACAGAGTTTGACAAAAAGTAAGATAAAATAGTGTGACCCAACTTTACTGAAAATATTTCATAAAGCTTATTTATCTACAATGAGTGGTATCTCTGTAAACGTAATACTACTTATTAGTATTAATAAGCACATAGCGTTTAATGAGCACAGGCTATTGGTCAAGACTTGTGATACGTTTTGTATATATTATCACATTCGTTCCCTACAATACAGCATTAATGACAAAGCCACTTAGATGTCCTTGAGGCGATCCACACTCGACAGTCCCCAAACGGAGTTCCAGGCTTCCTCCCACAAGGCTGTTGCTGGCTCCCTCAGCCCACTCTGCTGCCCAGCTCTTATCTGATACGCAGATGACTTCCTCTCCTCCTGGGTTTCTTCCTTTCTCTTTCTGTATACAATTATTTAGCAGCTGGTTTTACAAGTGTAGAAAGGGAGGCTCGGAGAAGTCAAACATCTCACCAAGCTTCTACAGCTGGATGCACAGGACAGGACTCCACCCCAGGTCTGGGACAGTGGTGTCTAAAGCACCTACTCTGCTACCCCAGGTCTCCAGGCTGTTTGGCCACCCCGTCGCGGCTGGTACAAGAAGCTGGGGCACGCAGTGCTTAAACAGGAGGGGCTCCAACCCCAGCTCAGTCACTTCCTGTGTGCCCTGGCCACATGACCCAACCTGTAAGCCTCCACTCCTCATGTACAACAGACACAGTAGTAACAGTCTCTGGGGAAAGTAATAGGATTTAAATGTGAAGAAAAATTAATTTTAAAGAATGCTTTCTGAACAGATGAGCATGTTTAAACCAGCAGGCAGTACGGCCTTGGAAACATTTAGTGTATCGACGTGGGTACATTCTCCCCTCAGCAGACTGCTCTGAGGAGCTCAACAGTAATGGCCACTGAGAAGGAAATGAGTTCTGGAACCCAGGCTGAGCCAGTCCACGCTCATTAGCAAAACTATCGGGAACTCACTGAATCATAGCCCGGAGCAACTGAAGCTTCACTGCAAAAGCACGTGGGGGTCCACTGGCGCTCTCCGGCGTGGCCCTGTGTTCCGAGACCTGTCTCCACTGGTGACACAGTGCCCTGCGGTGGGGGGACTAAGGACAAGCAAGGGGGCTGAGCTGACAGAGCTGAGGGCACCAATAGTGGGACCCCTGTAGACCCCAGGCGGACCTTCGCTCCCCACAGCACTCAGGACACCCTCACACACACTGCCGCCATGCTGGGGGCAACGCTGTCGGATTCGTATTTAAAAGCAACAAAAAGCATCATGACGAATGAGATTTAATAAACCCTCTCTGCCGTCACCACCTGATGAGTTCCTGCTGCTCTGGTTTATCTCTTGGCAAGGACCTGATGGGACTATTTCTCAGCTAACAGGTGGTCTGTTTATTATTCCATAGGTTTGGTAGGAACCACAGTTATTTTGAAAAAGAATGGAAAAATAAAAAGGTTTGTTTATTATTCCATAGGTTTGGTAGGAACCACAGTTATTTTGAAAAAGAATGGAAAAATAAAAAGAATTTTTTAACAGCAATAGTGCAAAAATGGATAACCATTCTGCCTGCCCATATTTCATTTCTGTTCTTTGTGTAAAAAGGCAGCAGGAGTCATAAATCTAGCATGGAGAGGTCTCTTATTCTAACACGGACCCTCTTTTCTATACACAGACTTGCAGGCAGCTAACCTTTACGCCACTCAAACTCCTGTGGCTCTGTTTGTCCAGCCTGCAGCTTAAAGAAGACAGCAAATCAGCAAGTTCTGTCTCCAGATTCAACCCAGACCACGGCTGTGATGTTACAATTTGTTGCCCGTAAGATGTCCTATGTGACAAAGATGACATTACAGCTTCTGAAGTCCCTTTGTAACATGCAAATAATATGTGACAAAATGGTCAGTAAATGGTATTATAATTTAACAGGCAGATGGACCATCTGCGTCAGTAGTACTTAGTGGCACCTCTTGAGACTACCTGAGATGGTTAATTGTTTGTGTCAACAGGACTGAGCCAAGGGGAGCCCTGATATTTGGTTAAATGTTATTTTGGATGTGTCCTTAGGGTGTTTCTGAAGGAGATTAACATTTGAACTGATAGTGAGTAAAGCAGATTACCTGCCCACGAGGGTGGGCCTCATGCAATCCACTGAAAACAAGAACAAAGGACCCAAGGAGGATGCTACTGGGCTCTTGGACAACGAAGCCTTTCTGTGTACCCCATTTCTTGTTGTAGGGAACAGACTCCAGCCTCTACGACCTTCCCTGAGTTCCAAAGGGCAGAGTCAAACAGTTGCTAATCAGGGAAGGAAGGAGATGCATAGACAAGGGAGGAGCAGGCAAGAAACACTAGTGCAGCCCTGGGGCGGGGTCCTGGTTCCACCCCAGGAGATTCACACAATGAGCTCTTTATAAGAACTAATGCTAATGCTAAGTCACTTCAGTCATATCCTACTCTGTGAGACCCCACAGACGGCAGCTCACCAGGCTCCCCTGTCCCTGTGATTCTCCAGGCAAGAACACTGGAGTGGGTTGCTATTATCCTTCTCCAATGCAGGAAAGTGAAAAGTGAAAGTGAAGTCACTTAGTCATGTCTGACTCAAGTCCCCAACAAGTGGAAGATGTTAACTGTTTGAAGAAGCACTCTTCACTCCAGAGAAAAGATGACAGTTTGATAACCTTCAGTTTAGTCCTTCAGTCCTCTTTGCGACCCCATGGACTGCAGCACGCCAGGCCTCCCTGTCCATCACCAACTCCCGGAGTCCAACCAAACCCATGTCCATTGAGTTGGTGATGTCATCCAACCATCTCATCCTCTGTCGTCCCCTTCTCCTCCTGCCCCCAATCTTTCCCAGCATTAGGGTCTTTTCCAATGAGTCAGCTCTTTGCATCAGGTGGCCAAAGTACTGGAGTTTCAGCTTCAGCATCAGCATCAGTCCTTCCAATGCACATTCAGGACTGATTTCCTTTAGGATGGACTGATTTGATAGCCTTGCAGTCCAAGGGACTCTCAAGAGTCTTCTCCAACACCACAGTTCAAAAGCATCAATTCTTCGGTGCTCAGCTTTCTTTATAGTCCAAATCTCACATCCACATACAACTACTGGAAAAACCACAGCCTTGACTAGACGGACCTTTGTTGGCAAAGGAATGTCTCTACTTTTTAATATGCTGTCTAGGTTGGTCATAACTTTTCTTCCATGGAGTATCTTTTTATTTCCTGGCTGCATTATCTTTCAGGATTTGAAATAGCTCAACTGGAATTCCATCACCTCCGCTATTTTGTTCATACTAATGTTTCCTAAGGCCCACCTGACTTCACATTCCAGGAGCCCTGGCTCTAGGTGAGTGATCACACCATTGTGATTATCTGGGGCATGAAGATCTTTTTGTACAGTTCTGTGTGTTCCTGCCATCTCTTCTTAATATCTTCTGCTTCTGTTAGGTCCCTACCATTTTTGTCCTTTACTGAGCCCATCTTTGCATGAAATGTTCCCTTGGTATCTCTAATTTTCTTGAAGAGATCTCTAGCCTTTCCCATTCTATTGTTATCCTCTATTTCTCTGCACTGATCACTTAGGAATGCTTTCTTATCTCTCTTTGCTATTCTTTGGGATTCTGCATTCAAATGGGTATATCTTTCCTTTTCTCCTTTTCTTTTGGATTCCCTTGTTTTCTCAGCTATTTGTAAAGCCTCCTCAGATAGCCATTTTGCTTTTTTGCATTTCTTTTTCTTGGAGATGGTCTTGATCCCTGTCTCCTGTATAATGTTAGGAACTTCTGTCCACAGTTCATCAGGCACTCTTGTCTATCAGATCTAGTCCCTTAAATCTATGTCTCACTTCCACTGTAGTCATAAAGGATTTGATTAATGTCATACCTGAATGGTCTAGTGATTTTCCCTACTTTCTTCAATTCAAGTCTGAATTGGGCAATAAGAAGTTCAGGATTTGAGTCACAGTCAGATTCCAGTCTTGTTTTGCTTATCGTATACACCTTCTCCATCTTTGGCTGCAAAGGATATAATCAATCTGATTTTGATGTTGACCATCTGGTGATGTCCATGTGTAGAGTATTCTCTTGTGTTGTTGGAAGAGGGTGTTTGCTATGACCAGTGCATTCTCTTGGCAGAACTCTATTAGCCTTTGCCCTGCTTTATTCCATACTCCAAGGCCAAATTTGCCTGTTACTCCAGGTGTTTCCTGACTTCCTACTTTCCAGTCCCCTATAATGAAAAGGACATCTTTTTTGGGTGTTAATTCTAGAAGGTCTTGTAGATCTTCATAGAACTGTTCAACTTCAGCTTCTTCAGCATTACTGGTTGGTGCATAGACTTGGATTACCATGATATTGAATGGTTTGCCTTAGAGATGAAAAAAGATCATTCTGTTGGTTTTGAGACTGCATCCAATTATTGCATTTTGGACTGTTTTGTTGACTATGATGGCTACTCCATTTCTTCTAAGAGATTCTTGCCCACAATAGTAGATATAATGGTTATCTGAATTATATTCACCCATTCCAGTCCATCTTAGTTCACTGATTCCTAGAATGTCAATGTTCACTCTTGCCATCTCCTGTTTGATCACTTCCAATTTGCCTTGATTCATGGACCTAGCATTCCAGGTTCCTAGACAGTATTGCTTTTTACAGCATTGGACCTTGCTTCTATCACCAGTCAATCCACAAGTGGGTGTTGTTTTTGCTTTGGTTCCATCTCTTCATTCTTTCTGGAGTTATTTCTCCACTGATCTCCAGTAGTATATTGGGCAACTACCAATTGGGGGAGTTCATCTTTCAGTGTCCTATCTTTTGCCTTTTCATACTGTTCATGGGGTTCTCAAGGCAGGAATACTGAAGTGGTTTACCATTTCCTTCTCCAGTGGACCACATTTTGTCAGAACTCTCCACTATGACCTGTCCATCTTGGGCAGCCCTACAGTGCATGGCTCATAGTTTCATTGAGTCAGACAAGGCTGTGGTCCAGGTGATGAGATCGATAACCTTGAGAACCAGAGAAGCTCATCAGGAGATCACCTGACGCTAGATTAAAGGAGCAAGGCCCTGCACACACCCAGCTCCTTGTCAGCAACCCCACCCTTCAATCACTGGTGTAAAACTCTTCACCAAACCCTCCCAGGTTGGGACACACAGTGTTGAGGGGCATGGATCCACCTGCAACAGGGGGGTACACCCCTTGAAAGAATGACATAGCCTGAGAAATCAACATAAACTGATTAGAACAAAATAGGTCCAAGATGGTGGGCAAGTTGACTTCCACTAGACCCTCAGCCTCAGTGTATGCTCACTGTAACACATGAGCAAGCTAAATTACACAACCACAGGTGCCAGGACAGTTCCCAGGCTGATCATCAAAGACCAAAAAGTGACCGGTGCCCCAATTCCTGGAAATCTCCATCCCTTCCCCAAAACAGTTGGAATAATCCTCCCAATCATTAGCCTATGAAATTACCCAGCTCATAAAAGCTAACTATACCATATTTCAAGGCCCCTCTCACCTCATGAGATGGTCTACAGCCTGTCTGTGGAATGGGTTTCTCTCTAAATAAATCCACTTCTTACCTATCACTTTATCTCTCACGGAATTCTTTCTGCAATGAGACATCAAGAACCTAAGCCTTAATCTTCATTGGGCTTTCCTGGTGGCTCAGATGGTAAAGAATCTGCCTGCAATGTGGGAGACCTGGGTTCAAACCCTGGGTTGGGAAAATCCCCTGGCAACCCGCTCCAGTATTCTTGCCTGGAGAATCCCTGTTGACAGAGGAGCCTGGCAGGCTACAATCCATGGGGTCACAAAGAGTCAGACACGACTGAGCGACTAAGAACAGGGAACCTTCATTAAGTTCTAAAACAAGGTGTGTGATCTTAGTTGGAACACTGTGGGTTTTCGCCAGATTTTGAGTCCCTGGCTGCGTGGGTTCAAGTCCCAGTCAGGGTTATAGCCAGGTTGCGGGCACAAGTCCCAGTCTGAATTACAGAGCTTCACCTGTTTTCCTGGCAAAAAAAAATCAAGCTATTCTTTTCTATTTCACCCAAAACTCTTTCTCTGAGATTTGATTTAGCACTGGTGCAGAGGCTGAGTTTTCAGCATCAGAGGAAATCTGCTGTCTCTGCTTGACTGCCTTGGAGCTGGGATAGCAGTCTTGCCTTGGACTCTGGCTTGGATTGGAATGTATGCCCTTGGTTGTCCTGATTCTCAGGCCTTCAGTCTCAAGCTGGAACTATAATACTATTGGCTCTCCTGCTGCTTGCTGACTGTAAATCTTATGACATCTCAACCTCCACAATCACATGAGCTAATTCCTTATAGTTAATCTCTTTATATCTCTCTCTCTCACAAACACGTACACATATTTATTCTGTTTCTCTGAAAAATCTAGACTAATACACAACGTACAGAGCAGTGGATTAACCCACTGCAGACGAAGAACGTGCTCCCCTTCTCTACACTGTCAGGGAGTGCTCTGGGAGTGGCAGTTCTTTAAAAGACCCTGGGAACAGAAAATAGGGTGAAACCACAGAAGAGACGAGCATGGGGATATAAGGATGGGCAGAGCAGTGACAGGAGGGGCAATAAAGAAACTGACCGAAACTTGTGACCTTTATATCCAATCAGCAAACACTTAAAATGTATAGTTTCCTTAAATTCTGCACAGTTTCCTTTAACTCCCTATTACATTTCTATTGCGTATATCTAAGAAATAGAATTTAAATTATAAATGCATTTAACTTTATCTCAAAGTTAAAGTTTTGTGAAATCATAGCCTTGGTTTGCAGTTGACACAATTTGGCTTCAGTTTTACCTGGATGAAAACTTTGTATAAAAGGCAGAAAAGAAAAAGACCCAAAGGAAAGGCATTAACTAGCAATTAAGCACTGTCCACACAGAACTCACAAGCTAAGAGCTACTCTGGATAAATACGCTGTCTTCTCTCTGAGGCTGAAGAAGCTGTTCAAACACATTATTTTATTAATTCTCACAGCATCCTGATGCAAGAAGCAGGAGGATGCCTCTGGTCCCTCAACTTCTAATCTCACACTCTGGGACTCAGTTGCCTCTGTAGGGCTGCTGTTTGTGCATTTATTTTTGGTCAGGGGCTCAGAAAAGAATCCATGGGAATTCTAAGGGGGAGAAAACACCCTGAGGGAGAAAAGGCTGAGAAAGGATACAAACAATCCCACTATAGCTGATGTAGAGGATACACTCCAGTGAGAAGAGAGCGCAGAAGCAGAGAGGGAGAAGGGGGCGAGGAGCGAGCTGCTTCTGCGGCTTTTACCTGCCATGTTCGCCTGGCTGGTCCCCAAGGCCTGAAGAATCAGCTGCAGCTCCCTGACAGCTGTGGCCGCCTCTTCTCCACAGGACATGTCAGGCTCCAGGACCACTTCCAGAAGGCCGATCCCTACCAGAGAGACAGAGTCAGCCTGACTGGACCTCTCTAGTTTTAGTCCCCAGGCACATCAGGCTAGAGTTTTAGGAAAACCCTGCGCCACTGACGGGCTTCCTGAGTGGCTCAGTGGTACAGAATCTGCCTGCAGTTCAGGAGACGTTTGATCCCTGGGTCAGGAAAATCCCCTGGAGGAGGGTGTGGCTACACACTCCAGGATTCTTGCCTGGAGAACTCCATGGACAGAGGAGCCTGGCGGGCCACAGTTGTGGGGCTGCAGAGTGGGACACTGAGCTACTGAGCGTGCACACATCACTGATGGGCTCCGACTCACTTCTCTTTACCCTCACTTATGAATTTTTAACCGGTTCTTTTAATGTCTGCTTCCGACACCAAGCTGCTTGGTCCCTGACTAGGTGGTGACATGGATCTCATTTTAGTCATGGGTTAGAAGGCAGTCCATAGCAAGCACAGTCCCCACCTGGCTCGCTAATCAGCTCTGCCAACACCAATGTTGACATCCTGACGCATCTGTCAACCTCCAGGGCCTGTTTCCTCACCTAGTTTGGGAAAACCCTGGAGGGGATGGGCGGTGGCAGGAAGGAAGACGAGCATCCCCAAGCCTACCTGCCCTGTTCAGGTCAATGAGCGTCTGGGACCGCAGGTCGTCATGCAGGCTTTTGCCGCTGTCCTGCTCCAGCTGGATCTGCTTCACCCTCACAGTCCTGGTGACCATCTGACTTGGCTTCCTCCCCACACGGACGCTGTACGCCAAGCTCCCGTTCACAGCGATGGGTAGCCTCTGCTGGGTAATCTGGTAGCCTGCCTGGAGGCAAATGGGGGCCAGAATCACTAGTCTGTAAGTCAAAGCTGGGAACCAGCTGATCACTCCTTTTAATGTCCTCAAACTACAAGCTTACTTAAAAACACAATACGACAACAACAACAAAAGGAAAACGAGAAGAAAGATTAGTCTATGCGCGGCGGCCATAATCTGGCCTGGCCTCTCCTGACCTCTCTGAGTCCCCCGTCCCCACGCCCCCAATGAAGCAGTAAAGCACACGGACCCTCGCTCTTCCCTGCGGAGTACCGTTCTGGGGACTAACTGTCATCTCTCTGTCTGCAGCCTCTGAGAAAAGAGCGTGCTGTTTCCACTTAGCTCATTAGCTCAGCCCTGCATCTGCTTACTGGGCTCCTGACAGACCCTCTAACTGGGAGTGCTGGCTAAGCACCCTGCCATCGCGTCTCAGCGCAGCCGACAGCAGCTGCCAGCACCGTGAGGCTGGTTTTGTTCCTGCTCTCTGAGCTAACTGATCATGTCAGATGCCCTCCCTGACCCAACTTCCCTTGTTCCTCGAGCCAGAAAATGCAGTGACACTCAAGCTCCACTAATAGGAAGCATGGAGTACTAAAACACTGATGGATGTTGCCAGCGCTCCCTCACCCCTTCTGAGTGGGCAGGAAGGACTCCTTTCAGATGCACGTCCACTAAAGAGAGGGCAGGTTAGACTCGGTGAAAAACAGAGGACGACGCTGAAGCAGCGTCTCCAGGCACCGAACTCGGCACTTCACATCGTTTAGTTCTCAGGAGAGCCCCAGGAACAAAGCACAGGGCATGGAGAGACCAAGGACCCATGGCCAAAGCCACAGAGCCAGTAAGCATCAACATTAGGATCTGGACTCGGGTGACCTGGCTCCACAGTCTGTGTTCCTGGCTTCCTGGCCAGCCCTGTTCAAGCTTAAGCTGTATCAGAATCACGTGGCAGGGTGGTCAAAACACAGATCTTCTGATCCCACCTGAAGTATTTCTGACTCTGCAGGTCTGGGGTGGTGCCTGTATTTCTGACATGTTCCTAGGGGACGCTGATGCTAGTGGCCTGGGGAATACACTTTGAGAACCACTGCATCAGGCCACCTTGTTTTCTGTGCTAAGACAGCAAGTCTTAATCTGTAAAAGTTAAACTGGGAATGGTTGCCAACTAAAATACAGATGCTCTGTGAAACTGTGATAATATGAATAAAGTGTGTAGATAAAAACAAACACTTTTTTAGTATAAGCATGTCCCGTGTAATATTTGGCAACACTAACTTCAGATTGTGTGAGCTACCTGGGCCAGAAAGATCAGAAAGCCAGAAAAAATAAAGCATCTCATTTTTCAGTTGCTTACTGCTACATCTCCCACCTTAACCAAACTCGTTATCGCTCTTAAAAGATGAATAAATGCAGTTTAATTATTTCTTCCCTACCAGGCAGTGCAACTTGCTAAAAAGCTGGCAGTCAGAGGGGGAAAATAGCAGCAACTAGAGAATTCAGGTTCCCGTTGCACTTTTTATTTAATTCCACTCCTGCCTGCACCTGCTGAAAGCAGCTCACCCCTGCCTTCAGTTCCGGGAGAATAATGTGAAACAGAATCAACACTGCTGACGGCCTAAACCTCAAGCAGGGCCACACTCGCCATCAGAGGCTCAGAGCAAATCAAACATCATTTGGGAAATCCACCCAACATTACAGTTTTGGTTCAGTTCAATACTATGAAAAATTGGCTCCAGTTCACACTGGCTTTTCTCATCAAGAAAAAAAACTTTCTAATTTTAAGGAGAAGGCAGGTTAATATCGGGTTTACTGCTTTGCCAATTACTGTCATTCATCCAGGCTTCTGGTTCATGTTTCCGCTTACTACTGTCCACTTACGTGGCCCTTGGGGACGGCAGGCATGTCTGCAGAGGAGATGGTCCTATTACTGGGAATCCCAACTTGACAGAGGGGTGCTCTCCCTGTTCTCCGAGCCACAGGATGCATTGACCACTGCAGAGAGGTGGCTTCTGTCCTAACTGGCAATTAGCACCAAACCCCACAGCTGGGCTGAGCCTGAGAACGCAGGCTGCCTCCCCTCTGTGCTCAATTACGAACGAGCCCCGAGAAGCACGAGGCTCCTGGTTGGAGCTGGCAATCAGGACCCAGTGTCCGATCTGGTCCATGTTGCGGGGAACTGGCTTCATCAGCCAGGCAGGGCCCCCCGCAGGGCTAGACTGAGCTCTGGCTGAGGACGCACGCAGCACCCCTGGCCAGCCAAGTCCTGGCTCTGGGTAGGGGGATGGACAGGCAGACAGAGCGTACTCACAGGGAGGTCTGCATAGAAGTAGTGCTTCCGGTCAAACAAGGACTTCCTGTTGATGTGACAGTCCAGGGCTAGGCCGGTCATCACGGCCGCTTCCACGCACCGCCTGTTGAGGACCTGCGGGGACAGGACACTCACTGAACAAATATGCCTCCCTGTGGACATCCTCCCTGGACCTGCGATCTCATCCTTCAACAGGTATGAGCTCTGGTTCTTCCTGTGGGCAGCTCAGCTCACAAGCCAACTCAAGTGTGTCTGGAATTGGGGAAGTGAGTGAAAATTGCTCAGTCGTGTCGGACTCTCTGCGACCCTATGGACTGGAGCCCACCAGGCTCCTCTGTCTACGTGATTCTCTAGGCAAGAATACTGCAGTGGGTAGCTGTTCCCTTTCCAGGGGATCTTCCCAACCCAGGGACTGAACCCAGGTCTCCCTCACTGCCGGCGGATTCTTTACCATCTGAGCCACCAGGGAAGCCCAAATTGGGCAAAGTTGATTTCAAAAAAATAAAAAGTCATGGTGGTGGTGGGCACTTAATAACTGCCTTGTCTGGGGTCCTTCCCCCTGACACGACATCAAAGTTAACACGGAGGGTCCCAGCAAAGCTCAGGAGAGAGGTTACTACACGGAATAACCTTAGTCTCATCCCACTGCTAGCAGAACAAGAAGCCGCTCAGAATACACAGAGGCACTGACTCCTGGAGGAGGATTTGAGAAGCAGCCTGCCAAACAACTTCGGTGAGGCTGGGAAACACCGTGACAGAGAGAGGTTGCGCTTCTGGAACTGACAGGGCTGTAGCCATCTCCCCCAGGGCTGGGAAGTGCCGCGCGCCTGCCTCCTGCTTCAGGTCCAGGCCCGGCTGAGCCCCCCGAAGGGGAGCCTGGGCACGCTTCCCCTTCACCTGCTGCCCCCGGGGCTCCCAAGTTCCTTTTGGATCCCACCCTGTCCAGCTTTCAGGAGCAAAGGACCAAGGAAGGGCTAGCAAATTTTCCAGCCCCAAAAGAAGGAAACAGCTTTCGGAACTCTGGGTGGGCAAGCGGCTGGAATAAGGTGGACAACTAGAGATAAGGAAAAAATGTACTGAGATGTGGAGTCAGACAGGCCCTCACCCCTCTTGCGCTGTGTGTCTGTACAGCTGCAGGCCTGGAAGCCACAGTTCCCCATCTCAGGGAGAGAGAGAGAGAGTTACCGTCTACCATGCAGAGTGGGCAGTCACAGCTGACTACACTCACAGCCCCTCTAGGGCGGGAATTCAATGAACAGCCCCTTTTCCCACTCTGCTTCAGGGGAAGTTTCGAGGACTGCGGTTGCTCTGCAGTGTTTCTGGTTTTCATTAGAATATTTATGAGGTTCTTCAGTGCATTTAGTATGTTTTTATATCTGTGTAGGGCTTTCTGGTTAAGGTTTTTCACAATCACCATTTGATTTCCACCTCACAGCAACCCTGTAAAGAAGGAATTTGTATTATTCCAACATATCAGAAAAAGAATAAAGACCCAGAAAGACCAAGAGACTCGCCCAGACCTCAGAGCAGACAAATGATAAAGCCAGCTCGAGTCCACACGTGCCCGAGCCCAGAGGGTGACAGACAGAATCCCCCTGGTGCAGGGACCAGGCACCCGGACAGGGGTGGGACTTGTTGATCAGACAGGCAGAGTCTAAATGCAAACCTGTATAAGAAAATGTAAGAGGTATCTCTAATTGCTGCAACACACAACCCCCCTCAGACCCCTCAAAGAAAAAGCCAACAGCAAACCTCCCTGCTAAAAACATCCTCCCAGGCCTGGTTTTGGAAGCCAGGTTACAAAATGGAGCTGTCTCACAGCTTCTATTCAGAGCTCTTCATTTTGGGCCAAGTAATATTGTCAGCTCTGCAATAATAATGGTTTTCATGAAAAGATGTGTGTGCTGGGGTGCGGAGACACAGGATGCTCTAATTATCGATGTTTTTACTTGCTAATGTTTGGCGTTTTACTGAACAGTTGTTACCACAACACAAATAGAGCTGGTGGAGAATCCTGCCAAATTCAAACCTGCAGATCTGATCTGGGCCAAGGCGTGTGAGAACCTGAAGCTGGGGTCCTGCCCCGAGGCTCGCCCCTCTGGGGCTGGGCAGCAGCGTGGCGTGCCTGAGACTGCTGCACTGGCCGCCTGTCAGTTCTTGCTTTTCCATGCCACTCTTCTCTAACCTCCAGAGAAGGCAACGGCAACTGCCTTCAGTACTCCAGTACTCTTGCCTGGAAAATCCCATGGATGGAGGAGCCTGGTAGGCTGCAGTCCATGGAATCGCAAAGAGTCGGACACGACTGAGCGACTTCACTTTCACTTTTACTTTCCTGCATTGAAGAAGGAAATGGCAACCCACTCCAGTGTTCTTGCCTGGAGAATCCCAGGGACAGGGGAGCCTGGTGGGCTGCCGTCTATGGGGCCGCACAGAGTCGGACACGACTGAAGCGACTTAGCAGCAGCAGCAGCTTCTCTAACCATCGCTTCCTCTCTTGTCTCTGCCCAGTCTGCCCCTTTGGGACCAACCTGCTCCCTCTTTCTAGGCCTGGAGAGCACCCAAGTCTGTTTTGCTTGCTTCTTTCTGAGTGTGTGTTGTGCCTGGTGCTGTGGGGGAGTGGAGAGCCATGGGTCATCAGATTCTCACTCTCCCTGTGTGCACACGAGTACCTGGGCACTTGATAAACCATCATCAATTTCCAAAGGATAAGAATGCAGTAAAACACATAAACATTACAGCAATATTGAATATACTTTAATCTTTTTTTGATGATTTAGACGGCTTGGAGCACTTCAGGGTCAGGATTATAAGCATCCATCATCACCACACTACCGCTGCACAGAGGGGCTAGTAAACAGAGCCAGTTAAAAGAATGCCAAGAAAAAAGAATTTATTACAATCCACTCAAGCTGCTTGTGACAGATGGAGGTCCAGGTCAGCATGTTCTGAGGAGAGGATGCAGAATTGGAAAATTCAACTGGGGCTGTCTTTATTTCACACAGTGTCTTCAATGTCTATACAGACAGTACGAGGCTTGAGGGGTGCCGAGCGACACAGGACTCTGCCGCTGGCCTCAAGGAACATGCACTGGGGATGTGAGCCTGCTGGCATGGTCTCCACCCTCTGCAACTGCATCTTCCCCACGAGCACGGTCCTGATAAAGGCTCAAATCCTACAGCGTCCTGTGGCCTAAAATCACTTGGCGACCGCCATGTCTACACAGAAAGGCCAGCCTCTGCCACTGTCTAGCACTGGCTTCCGTCTTCAGTTCCATTTCCTACCTCACACACACACACACACACACACACACACACACACGGGAAAGGCCAGCCTCACACACACACACACACACACACACACACACACACGGGAAAGGCCAGGCTCTGCCATGGTCTAGCGCTGGCCTCCATCTTCAATTTCATCTCCTACCACTCTCTTACACACACACACAGTAAAGCCCAGGCTCTGCCATGGTCTAGCGCTGGCCTCCATCTTCAGTTCCATCTCCTATCTCTCACACATACACACTCCCCACCCCCTGGCTCCCTGGTCCAGTTCTCCTATACAAACAATGCTGACTGCTGACCGCCCTATTCTTATTCACAATCTACGGAGATGTCACCAAGTCTGGGCAACTTTCCTTACTCTTCTTCCCATGTGCCTTGCTGACCTCCCACAAGCGTCCATTTGTGCTTGCATCACGGTGGGTCAGGTGTGTGTGCATGTATTGCCCCTGAACTAGGTTCCATGAGAATGGGCGCTGCCTGTTCCCCCTTGGACCCAGAGCCCCACAGAGAACGAAAGGCGGTGGTGCTCAGGAACGTGCGCTGAGCTCCAGTGAAGAGGGAGGGGACGGGCATCCAGGGCGGGTCTCAGAAAGGCTGCGATGCCTCCGACTCCTCTAGGCTGTTACCTCCACTCGCTGGCCTTCAGACGTATTTCTGGAAGTGCCCTGAAGCGACGACCAATCACATGTGAAAAGATTAAAGAGGAATGAAAACACTCCGAAGACGAATGTGTCCTGAAGATGCAAGTTCCAGAATTTTCTTTGCAATTCACATAAAGTGACTACAGAAGGGCTCATGGGTAACCACAGCAGCTTCTCTGTGGAAGGAAACCAATGCTCCTTGGCACTCACAAAGCACAGCTCTCCCCACGGAGCCTGAGCACAGCTCACTCTGGCTTCGGGAACCATTGATGGCAAGTGCTGACTGCACGCTCTTTATGTCAGGAGGTGGGCTGGGCACACCACACACACGTGCCAGGCAATCCCCTCGGCAGTCCTAGGCCAGGTACCACCGTGATCGTCATCTTACAGACAATGAAGGCAAGCACAGAGGTTAAGTAACTCGCCCCAGGTGACTAAGCAGCAAGACATCAGACCCCAGAGCCCAGACTCTCAACTACGCTCTTAACGTAAATCTTCAAAGGAGGCGCATGAGTGTTGGCGCTCAAGCCCGCTAACACTGAGCCATAATTCTCTAGCAGCAGCTCAAACAAAACCCTTCCAGAGAGGCAGATACTGTTTCTAGCAATTTTCTTCCTGCCAGTTTCTATATGCACAGGCTTGTTTTCAGATGTCTAACTCTAAAAAGGTGAGCACTGTATTCTCTGAATTTTGTAAAACACTCCGTACTCATGTGTTTTACACAGTGGCTTTGCCATGTGACGGCTGGAGAGGGAGTGGACCTAGAGTTTTTCTCAAGCAGCAGGGGATGTTATCACTGGACTTTCAAAACCTTTAGATACAAGTACCCATGAAACGATTTATCACGTAAGTAAAAAGCTGATTCTTTAATTGGAAGTTAAGAAACCTATGAGAGGTGGACAGAGGAGATGAGACAGTCAGTATATGTCATGTCCAGAAGAAAGAGACGAGGCATGTCACAGCCAGGAAAAGGATACAGGCTGAGGAGACAGTGAATGGCTTTTAAAGGGATTATCACTTGTTCCACTTGTTTGCAAAATAAGTAGAGCTGCAACCATAACTTGCGTGCAATCTGAAACACATCCAGCACAGAAGGCAGCAGAAGCATCATGAGACTTCCAAGCACAGGCTGTGACACCAATGTGAGAAGCAGGCTTCCAGTCTTAAGACTCACTTGGCCTAACCAGACATTTCCTGACCTGTGAGTGTTAGGGGAAGCACACTGACTGAAACCTCCCACCCTGGTCATGCCCTTTAATAACCACTGGCATGAGTTGTTTTATGACAGGAGATCCTGGTAAGGAATACGGAACTAATAAGCCACCACCAACAGGAAGAGTCCGGGAAAGGTCAAAAGGAGACACCGCATGTCCATCCACTTCCCAGAATCCCTCTCGCTAGCATCCATCTTGGCTGAGCAATGCATGAGCCACCAGGAAAGACTCTGAATTAGAATGAATGGCCAAATACCATCCAGAAACTAATCCCATCACCATAAAACCCGACATCGAGAGCCACGTGGCAGAGCAGTTCTCCTGGGTTCCCTTACCCTACTACTCTCCACCCAGGTGCCCTTTCCCAATAAAATCTCTTGCTTTGTCAGCACATGTGTCTCCTCAGACAATTCATTTCCGAGTGTTCGACAAGTTTTGGGCCCTGGAAGGGGTCCTCCTTCCTGCAACAAATGGCAACTCTGGTGGGACTCTTCTTAGCTGAGACTGAGATCCTGACCACTCGGGGTAATCAGGGGCCAGCTTGCCTCCCAATGGACCAGACCCAGCGGCCGCAACCGGGACCCTTTTGTCCCTGGTCTCCTCCTGACGCGGATAACTGGCCAGAGTGCCCCAACTGGTAAGGAACAAGAGACAGTCTTGTTGACCTCTCTCCCCTTCCCTCTCTCTTTCTTCTCCTTAACCCTTCCTATCCTTCCCCGTTTTTCTAGCCCCTGGTCCTGGATGCAGGAATCTGGTCAAAGGGCCTCAGCCTGAGCTGAGGATTGGAGACTGATCACCTCCTCTTGGCAGAGAACTCAAATTCTGGTTCTGGTCTGGTCTGATTTCTGGTAGGGCCGAGTTCCAGTCCTCCCTTCTCTGGAGGCCCAGGGTAAAGTCCCATAACGCCTGCGTATCTGTAGGTGGCAGGAGACATCTGTAAGGCCACCCCTTTTGCTCCCCTCTCCCGCCTCCTCCCCCTTCTGCTTTCAATCTGGCTTCCTTTCCTCCCTTTGAAGTCTTTGATGTTAGTACTTGGATCTGAAGTTCTATGTCTCTATAGGAGGTTTTCTGAAAGACTGTATTCTTGTATTTAAGGGAGTGTCTAATAAGGACTGCCAGGTTTATATGTGTGTGTTTTAACTCTGTGTTCTGTGTTGTGATTTTTGATGGCCATTTTGCTTTGTCTGGCCACCATTTGGTTTAGACCTGCCACCATTTTGTTAGAACTTGATTTTTTTTCCTGTGCCTTGAGACCAGGGCTCTCAGAAACATTTATCTAGACCATCTCTAACTCCAGAGACTGAGGGAAAAAGGGAAAAAGACTTGAAAAATTTTATTATTTTATTTATTTCAACTGTTTTTTAATAAACTAGTAAATTTTATATTGTAATATCTAATTCATGACTAAACTTAGAAAATGAAGCTAGATCTTGCACTGTGTCTGTCTAAATATGTCTTGGTATGTCTTTGGGTAATATTTTTGAGGTTAATTTGTAAATGAGCTCTATTTATTTGGCTTAAAAAAAGGTAGGTGGTTACAAATCAAATAATTCTAAATTAAACAATAAATTCCAGTTCATGTGAACTGGAAAATATTCAGTATTAAATATCTGATATTAATGTTTGTTTGTTGACCTATCTAATACAGACATGTTTTAGAGTAATTAACATTAAGTAGAATATTTTCATTGTGCCTAGGTTTAATGTAAGTTAAATATTATATCTGTTACAAGATTGTCAACAAGGAAATTACCTAGAGTGAAGAAACTTCTAAAAAATGTAAATGAGATATGAGCTTTTACATAAACTCTATTAAGAATAATTATTCTTTAGAAATATCTGTCTAAGATAGTCTCTCCAGATTGCTGTAACTTAAATTTCTAGGGGTTGTGCCAAGTGTGCTAAGTGTTGGAAGTCTATTGACTAGTTAGGTCATTTCCAAATTAAATAAGATTTTGAAATATTTACTGCTGCTGCTGCTGCTGCTAAGTTGCTTCAGTCATGTCCAACTCTGTGCGAACCCACAGATGGCAGCCCAGTAGGCTCCCCCATCCCTGGGATTCTCCAGGCAAGAACACTAGAGTGGGTTGCTATTTCCTTCTCCAATGCATGAAAGTGAAAAGTGAAAGTGAAGTCGCTCAGTCATGTCCGACTCAGTGACCCCATGGACTGCAGCCTACCAGGCTCTTCCATCCATGGGATTTTCCAGGCAAGAGTACTGGAGTGGGGTGCCATCGCCTTTTCCGGAAATATTTACTACTAAATACTAATTTCCTTTTACAGAGAAACTAAAGAGATTTGGGACTATAAATGAACAATGTTTGGTGCCATCCTAAAATGTTCTAAGCACGCAAGGGTTTTAGAAATTATCACTGGTATTTATACTCACCAATCTATAAAATGCTAATATAAAAGTTAGGTCTTCGTTGCTGAAGGAAAGTAGGAAGTGTTTTCAGTTAAAAAAAAAAAAAAAAAAAGGTATGAAAAAATACTAAAAAGAGTTATGCATGATCAGGATTTTCTAAAATTGGATTACAATTAGTTAGATAAATGGGTTTTGTTAGAAATGACACAGCCATAAGAAAACTGGTTAGAGTCAACTAGGTCCAAGATGGCGGAGCTGACTTTCACTAGACCTGGAGCCTGGGTATTTACGCCCATTGTGACATATCAACAAGCTAAATGATACAGCCATCAACACTGACTAAATCTGACCAAATGTTCTAAACACTTTTAATTGATCTTTTTGATAAAACTTCCTAAATAGAATTCTTTTGAAGTTCTTCTGACCCCTAGCTAACTTTGGGGTGCTTCAGATGGCCCCTGAAACATCCCAAAGAGAGATATTAAACTGTGTTTATTTGGTTGGTTTAATTACATAAAAAAGATTATCAAATGAGTAATAAAGCCACTCATGTTATAATGTATGGTAAAATTACTAATACAGATATCCTAGAAATTATATGGAGTTCTTAACATTCTGATATGTCCTGGCATTCTAAAGGAAAACCTGATGACTTCACAAAGTTAACAAAAGGACTGATGAACCAGCGAATATGCTTATAACTTTAATGGTTTCTATCTGAAAAATTACGGGTTTTCAGGGAGTAGGGAAAACTTTCCTTTCAAACGAATTATGACAATACTTTGGTAAAATTAAACGTTACAAACAAAACAATTATAATTTCTATCTGACTCCTCCAAAAATGGGAAATTCTTAGGTTTCCAGTAAGTTTATCAAATGAGTTAGGAAGGTTATCTCATGGGTACAAAAATCTCAAGAAATTTTTGAGATACCTTAAAAAGGGAAGAATTCACCTAGATTTGTTAGGCAAAATCTGTGATAAGCCTTTGATGTGAGTTTCCCAGCCCTGTTTTATTTTAAAAGTGCAGTCTGAGACTCTAAATGTTTTAGCAAAATGAAAAATCTATAATCAATTATGGTTATATAAATCATCAGACCAAAATTAGTGAGAACAGACCTATTTTGCAAACAAACTAGCCTTAATTTGGTTATATTTGATAAAAATGAGGGTAACCTTAGGGAGGAAAAGATATTTCAAAAAATGTTAAATCCCAGTTAATGGAGGTCTGCATCTAGTAAGACTCATCTCTTAGATAGTTCTTTGCTGTTATGTGATATTAATGTAAAATTTAATTGAATTCTTAAAGAACACCCTAAGTTTGTTTCTGAAACTTATTTGGTAATCTTATCTTTGGATGAAGATCAGATGCCTCATGACCTGCAACCAGGACTGGAAAAAGACATAATTTAAGGGACTGTCTCCAACCTGGATGGAAGGACTTTTTTATCAGGTACTCTTAACTAGCTCGTGCACAATGAAACTGAAGGGAAATTAATTCTTAGATTAATTCCCACTTACAAAGGCCCCTACACTGGATTGGTCTATAGAAGACAGCTGACCTGATCTCACCTTAAAATGATGCTCAAGCAGGAGAAACTACACTAAACCAGGATGAGAAGATGATGACATCAGAGGTAGACAGCTTGCCCAAGATGATGGACCTAATTCGTATGATCATTTATGTTTTCTTGACTTCTTAGACCTTTGCATATAAATCAAATGCTTTTCTATCATAGGCCTGATTCTATGCTAGTTTTAGAAATCAATTCAATTTTTGGGTTTGTGGCCAATTACCTGTGTCTAGTTCTGGGTTACCTTGGTAAATTTCTCTACTAAAAGACTCTAACTGGTTGGCCCTGAGAAAATTTACTTAAAAAAAAAAAAATATAGTCATATTCAGGTCACTGTGATATTACTAGATGGGATCCCCACACTGGGCCAATTAATAATGCCTGCTCTGACTCTGGCCATACATTTGAGCTTTTTTCTATCAATAACCTCAGATATGCAGATGACACCACCCTTATGGCAGAAAGTGAAGAGGAACTAAAAAGCCTCTTGATGAAAGTGAAAGAGGAGAGTGAAAAAGTTGGCTTAAAGCTCAACACTCAGAAAACCAAGATCATGGCATCTGGTCCCGTCACTTCATGGGAAATAGATGGGGAAACAGTGGAAATAGTGTCAGACTTTATTTTGGGGGGCTTCAAAATCACTGCAGATGGTGACTGCAGCCATGAAATTAAAAGACGCTTGCTCCTTGGAAGAAAAGTTATGACCAACCTAGATAGCATATTCAAAAGCAGAGACATTACTTTGCCAACAAAGGTCCGTCTAGTGCATATTCAAAAGCAGAGACATTACTTTGCCAACAAAGGTCTGTCTAGTCAAGGCTGTGGTTTTTCCAGTGGTCATGTACGGATGTGAGAGTTGGATTGTGAAGAATGCTGAGCGCCTAAGAATTGATGCTTTTGAACTGTGATGTTGGAGAAGACTCCTGAGAGTCCCTTGGACTGCAAGGAAATCCAACCAGTCCACTCTAAAGGAGATCAGCCCTGGGTGCTCTTTGGAAGGAAAGATGCTGGGGCTGAAACTCCAGTACTTTGGCCACCTCATGCAAGGAGTTGACTCATTGGAAAAGACTCTGGGAGGGATTGGGGGCAGGAGGACAAGGGGACGACGGAGGATGAGATAGCTGGATGGCATCACCAACTCAATGGACATGGGTCTGAGTGAACTCCAGGAGTTGGGGATGGACAGACAGGGAGGCCTGGCATGCTGCAATTCATGGGGTCGCAGAGAGTCGGACATGACTGAGCGACTGAACTATTACTCAAGCTCAATCAGAGCAATAAGAAAAGTTTCAGCAAAGGAGGAAAAAAATCTCCAACAATTATGGGATAGATTTATATAGATAACACCAGCTATGGTAATTTAGGCTTAAAGTCTCCTCTGTGTTGGAAACAATTAAATCATACTACGGACAATCAGCGGGGGGCGAAGGAAGAAAATCTAGTAACACTAGAAAACGGGGCTATGTGCCTTATAGACAGTGCCAATATATAATTTCCCTGGAAGATAAAGACTCTACAGAGCAGACTAAGTCAGATGACCTGAGATATACTGGGCTACATCTAATGGAAGCTCTTAAGTCTTACTTGTGACTTTACTAATAGTGCTGGCTATGTTATTTGTATTTCACCTGTTTTACAAATTGCTATCTCTTACACTGTCAAATGTGTGTCTGAGGCCTCTAATAGAATAATATATAGTCCCATATGAGATCGATGATGGTAACAGTGTAACTCTAGATATGGGAAGAAGCAACAAGAGGGAATATTTTCCTGGACCAAGAGGCTAGTAAGAGGTGGTCCAGAGAATTTTGGATACTGTTTTATGGCCTAGTCCAGTAACAGCACATTGAATGGCCTGTCAACAAAATCTCTGCCAAACCTGAGAATGGACATTCTCAGCACCATGGGATAAAATAGTCATGAAATGCCCCCTTCAAAATCATGGTCAAGTTTATGAGCAAAAAGGGGCTCTGCCAACTGAAGACTGACACTTGCCATCTCCATCTACAAAAATTAAATCATGGCCGCTGCAACAGCAGACCTTCAATTCCCCTGAAAGGGGTTCAGGGTGAAAATCACGAATGAGGCACTCTGTGCTCTGGGAAAAACTGGCAGAACAGGCCTTCAGATAGTTAGATCTTTTCCAGAGAAGATTTTATGAGTCTCAATTCTTGCATCTTCTCACACCTAGAGAAACACTGACATCATTAATGGTGAAATCTGCTTTGACTGTTAAGGAAAAGTTTACAATTAAAAGTCAATATAGAGTAGCTATGGTTCAGATATCCTGGGAAATAACTAGGTGATGCTATGGGTGTACTTTCAGATTAGACCTTGTATTGCTAAACACTTGACTTTTCTGAGTCGTGTCAGGCTTGGATGCCACCATTCTCAAAACAATGTCTGCTGGAAGCTAGTAACTGCAACCTTACTTTTTATAAAACTAGGCAACTGGCTACCTGGCTACAAGTCTCCCTGAAGTGCCAGGTCCAGTCTGGGTTTCAGGCCTAATCTTCTAAAAAGAAATGAGATTTATTTTGTCTACAATGGGTTTCAGGCCTAATTTTCTAAAAAGAAATGAGATTTATTTTGTCTACAAAATTCCAGTTATCCCTCCTCCAGCTACTTCTAATTGGGTCTGTTACACTAAAATGGCAGACCAAGGGATTGAGATTTTAATCATACAAGGCTCAGATCTAGGACTTGGAACTCAGGAATACTTCCAATTCAGTGTCTATTCTCCAAGCTGAGGCAGTCCTATGCCTCATTGTGACAGGAAGTTATCACAGTCATAGTTGCCTAGTTCCCTAAATTAAAACTGAGCAGGACTCTGTGGGGCTCTGGAGTACAGATCTGTTCTGTGTTCTACATTTCTTGTCTGTAGGATATAGGCTTCATTCAGCCTCCTTGACCTTCCCTGAGTTCCAAAGGGTGGATTCAAACAATTGCTAAAGTCACAAACCCTGCAACCCTCACCCCAAATGTTGCCTGTTTCTGGGGATCAGAGATGAACATCCTGTTAGGTCTCCTGTTTGGCCCTTGTCTATTTTATCTCTGAGAGGAGCCAACAGTTTCCAACTAAATTGCTGTTACTACAAAGGGGAAGGCAATGGCACCCCACCCCAGTACTTTTGCCTGGAAAATCCCATGGACGGAGGAGCCTGGTAGGCTCCAGTCCATGGGGTCGCTAAGAGTCGGACACGACTGAGCGACTTCACTTTCACTTTTCACTTTCCTGCATTGGAGAAGGAAATGGCAACCCACTCCAGTGTTCTTGCCTGGAGAATCCCAGGGGCAGGGGAGCCTGGTGAGCTTCCGTCTATGGGGTCGCACAGAGTCGGACACGACTGAAGCGACTTAGCAGCAGCAGCACAAAGGTGGAAGCTGGTTTCAGATGTGGAACACCCCAACTTAGATCAGGTAGAGAGAGACTTCTGTTCTGCTAGGCAGGCCTACGCCCATGCACAGCAGGAAGAAGTTACAGAAGAAAGAGATTTCCGCCCCAATTCCCAAGAAGTATCTTGAGTGTGAAGTCTCTCAGCGGGGAGTTGTTAGGGGAAGCACACTGACTGAAACCGCCCACCCTGGCCAGGTACCATAGTAACCATTTGCAGGAGTTGTTTTATGACAGGAGATCCTGGTAAGGAATACGGAACTAATAAGCCACCACCAACCGGAAGAGTTGGGGAAAGGTGGAAAGGAGACACTGCGTGTCCGTCCACTTCCCAGAATCCCTCTCGCTAGCATCCATCTTGGCTGAGCGATGCGTGCGCCATCAGGAAAGACTGAATTAGAATGATTGACCAAAGACCACCCGGAAACTAATCCCATCACCATTAAACCCGAGACTGCGAGTCCCTCACATTAAACCCACACGGCAGAGCAGTTCTCCTGGGGTCCCTTACCCTACTGCTCTCCACCCAGGTGCCCTTTCCCAATAAAATCTCTTGCTTTGTCAGCACATGTGTCTCCTCGGACAATTCATTTCCAAGTGTTAGCCCAGTTTCGGGCCCTGGAAGGGGTCTGCCTTCCTGCAACATGAGTATAGCAATCATTCTTTTAACCACAATTCCCAATACACCTAAAATAAACGATCAAGTAATTCACATCCTACTTTTTAGTATGTCTTGATTATTTCCCTCCTCCTAAATCCTCTGATTTAATTCAGGCTTCCATTCAAACATGTTCCCCTCCAAGCAAGACTTCTGCACTAATCGCCTGGCCACATTTCTCCACCTCCACACTTAGCTCTGGACTCTTGCCTCTGTACCAACTGATCCTTCTAAAGGATAAATTTGTTCACGTAACTCCCATTAAAACCCTTCTCCCGCCTCCCCATCACCAAAAGGATAAACACCAAGAGCTTGATGGAGTCTTCAAGGCTCTTCGAGGTTCGGGCCCAATCACATTTCTGGCTTAGCCCTAACCCAAGAGATGTTCATACAGCCAGACATATGACATGATTTTGCACAAGCTGCTGCTTCTGCTGGGAACACCCTTCCTCCTCATCCACCTGAGCAAGATCCTAGCACCTGGCAAGACTCCCCTGTAGGCATCCCTCCTTTTCAGGTCCCCGCCCTCTAGAAAAGCACTGGCTCCCCAGCCAGACTGAGCTCCCTGAGGGCAGTCAAGTCACTTTATCTTCTTTGCCCTATTATCTAAACGCCATGCCAGCTGATTAAACATTAACTGAGGTAGTGAATAATTTAGCATCCCTTTTATCAACATCCCAAACTCTATAAGCTAGGAAATAAAAGCAAAACTGTTTTATAAAATATGTGTTAGGAAAAAAAAAACCACTCAGTATGTAGAACAGATGAGATTTAATGCAGAGACTTTACTATACAGATGACAGACAGGCTAGGATGTCAAAAAGGCAACTGAGAAGATTCTCAGCAGCAAGGAGCCACTCATGCCCCAGGGAGGGAGGGGCGGGGTGGCGCGGGGCAGCATTACTGGCAGCAGGGGGAGGGCACCAAGGATGCTGGAAACCCGGTGGACCCATCTCCATGGCAGGAGCCCCGGACGTGACCCCTGCACTACCAGAGATGCTGCCGGAGGGAAAAGGGAAGGAGAGGCTCTCTGTTGCTGCTTTCCTCCCAGTGCCAGTCTCTCATGCAAGCCTCCCGCCTAACCAGTCAAAAGCCAGCTAGCAGGGGAGGCATGAGGGGACACCAGGAAGACCAGCCTGTGGGGGCAGCATGCCCCCGACCCCACGACGCCCTAAAGAGCAGGGGAATGGTGAGCGGAGGCTCTCGGGAACGGGGGCCGTGACCACACAGCGAGCCACATCCATGTCTGATTCACTTCTGTGTCTTCTTCTTTTGATAAATATCTAACTGATCAAATGATGTCACTCTCAAGTCTGTCCAATCAACACCAAAAAAGAAGGTCTTGTTGACTCCTTTTTCACATACTGGGAGCCAAGAATTATGAAATGTCACTAATGCGTAAGGAGCATCTGTGATAACTCAACGTGGGCTGGACAGAACGCTAAGGTGACATTAACCATTAGTAAAGGATTTGCTACAAAGATAATGGAACAAAAAAGACTGCATATGTTACTCAAGTTGATAAAAATACTCCCTAGGATTTCAGCACGTTTATGTGAAATTCCACTGATTACAAAGAAATCTACTCACTGAAGTCAGTCTTGGGGACCTACGCCAGGAAATATTTGTGATGCACTTTGAAGGGGTAAATATTTGTGATGCACTTTGAAGGAGATCAATCCTGGAATTTCTTTAGAAGGAATGATGCTAAAGCTGAAACTCCAGTATTTTGGCCACCTCATGCGAAGAGTTGACTCATTGGAGAAGACTCTGATGCTGGGAGGGATTGAGGGCAGGAGGAGAAGGGGACGACAGAGGATGAGATGGCTGGATGGCATCACTGACTCGATGGATGCGAGTCTGAGTGACCTCCGGGAGCTGGTGATGGACAGGGAGGCCTGGCGTGCTGCGGTTCATGGGGTCGCAAAGAGTCGGACACGACTGAGCGACTGATCTCTCTGATCTCTCTTGAAAGGGTAAAACTCCAGTCTTCAAAAGAGCCTGTAGTTCACGCCATCTCTCTCCTTCCTCCTTAACCCTCAACTGGTGAGCCCACGGCGCTGTGATACGCAAAGTCAGTCCAATGGCTACCAGGACCTCCTTAAAAAACTGCTGCAACATGCAAAACTAGCATAACTCACTGAAAATTCGGTTGGCCACTCTTCTGGCGCAAACAAAGACTCTGAGGTGATGTCTTACGAAAAGCCCAAGCGGCAATTATTCTATGAAATTAATGTTACATGTGACAAACCTGATGGATGATTAAGATATAGAACCGTAAATGTTTTAATTTATAGAGAGAAAGTAATTAAGATTTACTAAGTAAAAATAAGGCACTAAAACGGGTCTTTATTTTACTGCTAACCATAAATTTGTCTCAAAGCACGAACTCTCTCTGATTCATATTCAAAGCAAAAGTTCCCACACAGATAAATTTACATTACAGTAGAGAAAGCTGCTCCCCACTGCCTCACCCCCACATTCTTTCTCACCACTGAGCTCTTCTGTCATCACCCAAAACAAACACTTCAAGGTCTGATGACTAAGCGTGCTGAAACTGCTAAGAAATTTTTTTTAAAAAAGTGGACTTTTACCATCAAAAGATACCAGCTTTGGGAATTCCTTTGTAGTCTAGTGGTTAGGACTCACCGCTCTCAGTGCCAAGGGCCTGGACTCAACATCTGGTTGGGAGACTAAAACCCCACAAGCCACACAGGATGGTCAAAAATAAAAGAGAGAGTTACTAGCTTTATGCAGATTCTAAATATTTATCTAAATATACCCACATAAACATGTATGTTCTTTACACCTAAGGGGTGTTGCCTCAGGAAAAGGAGAAGAGAATGCTACAATTTCTCTTTTATTTAAATCCCTCTTTCACAAAAGAGGGGGAAAAACAATCAAACACCCATCCCAGGAAACAATTCTTGTTCAGAGAGGAGGGGTGTGGTCTGACAGGTCGGCCCCTCAGCTCCAAGGTGCCTCTCTATTCTCTTGCTCTCTGAAGCAGTTCCGTTCCCCAGGACTGGTCAGGATCGAAGGCAAGGACTCCTCCTGGGTCCAAAGTGCCAGTGGGCCCACTCTCCTCACTTGGGATCCCATTCTCCACCAGCTTCTGCCCCCTGGCACGGTCCGGTGGCCTCGGGCTGGTGAGTGGGGCTGGGGAGGGCAGCCTTGACCAGCCCGGCCTCTGACACGGGAGGACTCTCTCCCTGCTGTGCCTCGGACCACTGCGTACTAGGACCCGACGCTCACCTCTGCGCTGGCAGGAAAGAGGACAACTCCAGGGCTGCCTCCAGCCTAGGGGAAAAAGACCTCTCATGGGGCACAGCCTGGGGTCCTTGGGCCTCACTCTGGGGTGAAGACTTGGTTAGAGAAGAAGGTTTGAGAATGCTTGGCAGCCAGTGAAAAACAAGACTGGGTGTGCAGGTTAAGCAGGCTCCATTCCTTGATCCCACAACACTCCCAACAGTTACTAGTTTGGCAATTAACCTCATCTTGAGAAGGCATTTACTGATTGACAAGGTGGGCAAAACTGAGTCAGAAAGACCTTGGCCGAAATCTTCACTACTCAGCCGACATCCACTCAGCAGCTGCGTCACCTTGCACCGATCATCTAACCTCTCTCAGCGTCAGCTTCCTCATCTGTGAGGGGAAAGAACCGTATTTTGCAGGACTGCTTGGTGAATTAAATGAAATTACTCGACATATGGGAGACATTTTAGTAAATCCTAGTTTCAGAATGGAAGCATTATTAAACGCAAAATGCCCCAATCAACTAAATCTTTCATATTCAAGCTTTTCTAAGAGACAATGGAATCTCATAAGGAAAGGTCTAAACAGTTCCACAGGCCCATTAGTCTAGATTTACAATCCAAAGTAAGGTACAACAGATGCTGAAGTTATGTATTATGTCAACGTAATATTTCCCCCTTACATGATAACCAACACCTTTTGTGATAATTAGTGTGTTATCTGCAGAGGAATAGAGACCATATTTCTTAATGTCTCAGGAAGCTTATATGACTTCATTTTCTCTGTTTTATTGTGAGGCAAAATTTCCTTGCATAAATCGTATGCTTGCCTGTGGCTGGAAAAAGCTCCCATTCTTAAGTGAAAGAAACTACCTTCTGACAAGTTGAAGAGCTACACACCAGATAACGGAGTCCATTTTTACTGCCGTCTCATTGCTGCCCACCGCATATCTGTGACTTCTGTCTTCTAAGGTAGCAGCTACTTTTGAAATTTAAAGACAGTCTGTGGAGAAAAGATGTCTGCAGGCATGAAGCAGACATGGCAGTCACGATTTAAAACAATCACTGTCCTTCAGCAACATGGATGGATCTGGAGATTTATCATGTAAAACAGAAAGAGGACACACACCACATGATATCGCTCACACGTGGACTCTAAAATATGACAGTGAACTTAGCTACAAAACAGAAACGTGAAGAACAGACCTGCGGCTGCCGCAGGGCAGAGGACGGGGAGTCTGGGATCAGCAGATGCAAACTACTATATAAAAATGTATAAACGGCACAGGGAACTACATGCAATATCCTGTGATAAACCATAGTGGAAAAGACTATGAAAACAGAAATATATATATATATATTAGTATATATATATATATGTAAGTGTGTGTGTGTGTGTGTGTGTGTGTGTGTGTGTGTGAGAGAGAGAGAGAGAGAGAGAGAGAGAGAGAGAGAGAGAGATCCGGCAAGGATCTTGACAGGAAAAAGATTTCCTCCTAATTTTAACTCTGAATATGTCTTTCTCTTGTTTACAGCTTTTAAGAAAAGTATATTAATATTGCTAAAGCTCCAATACTTTGGCCACCTGATACGAAGAGCCAATTCATTGAAAAAGACTCTGATGCTGGGAAAGATTGAAGGCAGGAGGAGAAGGGGACAACAGAGGACGAGATGGCTGCATGGCATCACTGATTCAATGGATATGAGTTTGAGCAAACTCCAGAAGATGGTGAAGTCAGGAAAGCCTGGTGTGCTGCAGTCCGTGGGACTGCAAACAGTCAGATAAGACTCAGTGACTGAACAACAACAAATATTAATGTTAAAAGGCTAAAGCATATAAATCCATTCATTTTAGACCACTGTCCCCATACTGAAACTCTGTCTTTTCTAACCTATCCTAAAATTTACTCCCAAGACAAGAGAGATTACATGGGATGCCAAACTTTTCCATATTACTGAAACCTTAAGAGTAATCAGTGATGGGTGATAATAAAAAACATTAATTTCATGAGTGAACAACTCCTATGACCCCAAAAGAGATCTACTTATTTCTTTATGTAAAAGATTAGTTCTTACTTGAAATCTCTGACTATTGCTGGGAAACAAAGCAACTGGCCTGAACCAACAAAACTCTAGGAAATGCTAGCTAGGCATTCATTATTAGTATAGACAGGGAATTTGGTGGAATAAGGCCTGTGAATATCAAAAGCAATTCCTAGAGACACATGTCATTCTATTTAAAGAGCATGCATGCTAAGTCACTTTAGCTGTGTCCAACTCTGCAAATTTATGGACGTTAGCCTGCCAGGCTCCTCTGACTATGGAATTCTCCAGGCAGTAATACTGGAGTGGGTTGCCATGCCCTCCTCCAGGGGATCTTCCTGACCTAGGGACTGAACCCATGTCTCACATCTCCTGCATTGGCAGGGGGGTTCTTTACCACTAGCACCTCCTCTAGCTCTATTCATCAGTCCCAGGAATGCCCCGAGGAGTAAACCTTTGGGAGAATCTATCAGGACAAAGATTTTCAGGAAAAAAAAAATCCTGAATTTTATGCATCCTAGAAGTATACAGCTGGAGAAGGCAATGGCACCCCCACTCCAGTACTTTTGCCTAGAAAATCCCATGGATGGAGGAGCCTGGTAGGCTGCAGTCCATGGGGTCACTGAGTCGGACACGACTGAGCAACTTCACTTTCACTTTTCACTTTCCTGCACTGGAGAAGGAAATGGCAACCCACACCTGCCTAGAGAATCCCAGGGACGGGGGGGGCCTGGTGGGCTGCCGTCTATGGGGTTGCACAGAGTTGGACACGACTGAAGCAACTTAGCAGTAGCAGAAGTATACAGCATCTTGTTATAGGCTTCCTGGCAAACTATGAAATCATGGAGGCTAATAGGAAAAAAAAAGAAAAGCCAAACGTTCATAGGCAACCCCTCTATTCCATTAGCTATGTTTGCTGTCAGAACAGATAACAGAAGAACTAGCCAGAATCTAAAAATATGTCATTGTCGTGAAAAGGGAAAAAAACGGAAAGAAAGAGTGGAGAGAGAGAAAAGGAAAGGAAAAAGAAACAAAAAAATGAGACTACAGGGTCACAGCAACTAAATGCAGTGTGTGGTCTCTGACTGGATTATGAGCTGGGGAGAAGTAAATAAAGGACAATACTAAGTCGACTGTGAACTCTGTCCTGGAAAACCGGGTTGTCACCAGGCTGGCTTTCCTGAGTGTGATCATTACAAAGCCATCAATAAGAGAATGTTTTTGCTCCTGGCAGAAAAGATGCTGAAGTATTTGAGAACGCAGGGTCATGGTGCCTGCAACTCACCCTTCAATGCTTAATTCAAAAGGAAAAAACAACCTAGATGTCGGCAGGATATTCAGTGTACTGTTCTGTATGTCTGAATTATTTCAAAATAGAAGGTCTGGGGGATAAAGAAAAGATTAGACAATTCTCCTACCTAAGAGGCTGGGGAGATGCTACAAGCCTTGAGTAGGAAGAGAGCCTAGAGGAGGCAGGAGCTGCTTACACTGATGCGAACTGAGGAACCACATACATGCGTCAGAAGCCCCGTTCAAAGCTGCTGAAAATTAGTCGTAGAAAATATTCTATATACTATAATCTGTCTAAACTTCCCTATCCCATAGTTCAGTGATGTGATACTAAGTGACACGAAGCTCCTCGTGCAGATGATGAAGCATGGTGTTAACACTCATAGGACTGTTAAGTATTTCATTTTACAGGTGAAAAATCTGTTAAAGGGAATTCTGTTCCATATGTATATAAGTCCTGCATATAGACAATTTTTATGTAAACAAGAATATGAAGGAAAGATGTGTGTGCTCTTTTACCTGGTAGGAAGATAATTTTCCCCAGTTGTATCTCTTCTAGTTGAAAATACTTTTAGCTTCCCCCAAACTTGAACAGGTATCCAATTTTCTGTTAATATTTCTCTTCTGTTGTCTCACTATGTAAACACACATGTAACTTCTCAATTTTTGCTTCTCTGCAAAAAACCTATAATGGAAAACTCTGTATTGTCATTCATGTGCGCTGTGCCATTCTAAGTGCCGAACCCTACCAGCCACTGGAAAACGGAAGGAAGCACTGTCTCTACTGATATTCTAATGCTGTAATGTTAAGAATACGAGCATCACGATAATATCAGGTAACATTTACATGCCACTTGCACGTTACGAGGTGCTTTCACATACAGTAGCTTCTCTGCATAGAAGTAAAAATGTAAGAGAACAAGAAATACGTAAATAAGAGGGCTAGCTAGCTGTGATAAGTAAAAACAAGTTATGAGTGATGACAGGCATCTTAAATGTTTACAACCAGCTATAAAGGAAAAATTCCCTGTTGTGTTTCTTGGGAAATGAACAATTAGCAAATTCTGCAGAAGGGAATGCAGTCTGGTGCTTTATGCTAAGAATGGGAGCCAGGCTATTCTCTCTTCTATTTTTAACTGGGCTTCTGACCTCCTGGTATCCTTGGGTAAGTCCAAAAGGCCCTCAATTTCTTCTCTTATCAATTGGGGTTGGAGCCTCTGACCTCGCTCACTGGGGTGGCTTATGAGTTGGCAAACAACACTGAAAATTCGAGATGCAATTGACTGACAATCACATATTACTGTCTGTCTGTATTGCCTAAGAAAGCTGCAGAGAATGACAAAGACTCTTGATTGATTATGTTTCCTGCTTCTCTACTTGTGAAAAGAGAGTCACGCATCAATATTTGGAAGAGAGTACTTTTAAGCCTCTTGGGAACACTAACATTTTCCTGATTCCTACTTTTTCTCCCTGCCCCAGCTTCAGGCCTTATTTTAAGGACTCAGCGAGAGGCAGAAGGCTGGGAAACAGGAAGGCTCACTAGCAAGAACCCTCTGCCACGAGGAAGAGACCCTCTTCAGAGGAGCCGTGCCTGACTACACGCACAACGCCAGCATCGCCAAGCCTACACTCGGCATACTGGGATGCCAATGGCAAACGACTTCCTAACCTGGCCAAGGTCTTTCAAAGAGCAAGGGAAAAAAATTCCCCAAGATGCTGCAGTGCAGAGAGTCACCAACTCATCCTCCCAAACTAAATATGAAGCTGAAGATACACTGAAAAATGATTACAATTTATTCAAACAACAGATGTATATTCCTGTAGTGTGGAGAAGGAATTCCAAAGGAAACCACTCCACAAAAAGAGTACCTCACGTCTCCTCCCCAAAACTGGCTCAGGCTTTTGAGGGCAGAACTGAGCATCCCTCAGTCTCCTGCCCCCATGCTTCCTTGTGGATTCTGCTCTCTAGTCCATATTCTTTTGCCCTCAAAGAGGAGTGACTTTTGTAACGAGCAACTCTGGGAAAAGGAATTGAGCATATGTGGCTGGCTCCTTATGGCCCAGCATTTTTATTACAGGCTCTGGTATAAATCACCAGAACACAGCCTGTGTGAGCTCTTTCTGATCAGCACGCCCACTAGATGGTATATTCTGGTCTGCTCTGGCCATGTGATAAGCTTTCTACAAGTGAAGGGTCTATGGTTTAGGGGGATGTGAAAAGTACTAGAAGCCATTTGGACGTATCATGTTACATTCTTCAATCAAGCTATTATTGGTAATGAAGCCAGCAGGTTCATCTCCATTTGTCGGAACACTATGCTGATTTCTCAACCGGTTCTGACTCAAGAGGCTTCCCTCGTGACGGTAAAGCATCTGCCTGCAATGCGGGTGACCTGGGTTCGATCCCTCGGTGGGGAAGATCCCCTGGAGAAGGAAATGGCAACCCACTCCAGCATTCTTGTCTGGAGAATCCCATGGACAGAGGAGCCTGGTAGGTTACAGTCCATGGGGTCACAAAGAGTAGGACATGACTGAGCGACTTCATTTTCTTTCACTTTTCTGACTCAAGATGGGAAGATAATATTATTTTTATTGACACCCTAAAACCACACATCTTCCTGGAAGCACTTTTCTAGTACTCATGAAGCCAACCCAGAAACCACTCCCCCGCCACCACCACCAGCATCACCAATGGCTCCAAGGAGCAGAAGCAGCTGGAGGCAGCTGGCTGCTGCGGCCAGGGGTGCCTCCCTGGGAGGGCAGAGCCTTTACAGGTCTGCTGCAGTGTTTTAAAGCTCTGGATCTGTCTGGGGAAGAAAAATGAATGGTACCCAGTTGCATGATTTCAGGCTGCATTTTTATTATCGGCTTCTAGAATAAATCACCAGAACAAAGCCTATATGAACTCCTGAATGGCAGAGACAAAAACTGTCACAGAACACAGTTAGGTAATTTTTTTAAACTGCTGTATATTTATTTCAAGAAAAAAACCTCTGAGCTTGCATACTCCTGGGCACCTTCAGTGATGTGTTCGTGGTTTATTTTTCACACGTTCTCACCTTGTTTTCTCATATTACAGACTTGCGGGCGGAGCAGCGCACCAAATTCATTTTAAACAGTTAAGAGTTACAAACGGAGCACCAGCTTCTCTAACAAGGGCTTGCTGCTCTTGTGCTCAATGTCTCATTCAAGGGCGTATTTTGAAGGGAAAATAAACCTGCATGATGGGATGTGGAAATCGGGAAAGAGGCGAAAAGCCTTTTTTAAACTCAACACTGAAGGTTTCTTGCTCAAGGATGAATCTCTGGGGAGATGAGGATGCTGCCTGGAGATGGTCCCTTCCCAGAAAGGAACATGAGGCTGTGTCAGAAACAGTCACTTGGGGAGAAGGCCAGACAAAGTCCCATGGGTTCCCAGAGATTGCGGTGGAGAGGAAAACAAACCCTCAGCTTCCTCGTGGGCGGCCTTTGCCAAAACCCGCTGTTTTTAAATTGGGGGATAATTGCTTAAACATTGAGCTGCTCTCTGCCGTACAACATGAGTCAGTCATACGGATATATAAATATCCCCTCCCTCTTGAGCCTCCTTTCTACCCCACCCCTCTGGGTCATCACAGAGCATCAGGCTGAGCTCCCTGTGCTTTACGGCTGCTTCCCCCTGCTGGCTATTTAACACGTGGACAGAGGAGCCTGGTGGGCTGCAGTCCATGGGGTGGCAAAGAGTCAGACATGACTGAGCGACTTCACTTTCCCTTTTCACTTCCATGCATTGGAGAAGGAAATGGCAACCCACTCCAGTGTTCTTGCCTGGAGAATCCCAGGGACGGGGGAGCCTGGTGGGCTGCCTTCTGTGGGGTCGCACAGAGTCGGACACGACTGAAGCAACTTAGCAGCAGCAGCAGGGTATATATGTCCAAACTACTCTCTTCGTCCCACTCTCTCCGTCCCCTGGTACGTCCACAAGTCCATGCTCTACATCTGTATCTCTCTAGTCCTGCCCTGCAAATAGGTGCATCAGCACCATTTTCTAGTTTTACACACACACACACGTACATGCATTAAAATTATTTTTTCTTTCTGACTTACTTCACTTTCTATGATAGGCACCCATATCAGTTCAACTGACTCAAATGCATTCCTTTTTATGGCTGAGTAATACTCCATTGTGTACATGTACCACAATTTCTTTATCCATTTATCTGTTGGTGGACATCTAGGTTGCTTCCATGTCCCGAGTGCTGTGGTGGGAATGTAAACTGATACAGCCACTATGGAGAAGAGCATGGAGAATCCTTTAAAAACTAGGAATAAAACTACCATATGACTCAGCAGTCCCCCGACTGGGCACATACCCTGAGGAAACCATTATTCAAAAAGACAGATGTACCCTGCTGTTCTTCTGAATTGTACTATCTTGCTTTTGTGTTGTTCCTTGAGAGGAACGAGATAGCATCATCACTTCCACACACAAAAAACAATTCATTAAGGATGAACTGCTTTTGGAAAAGTGGGAACTTTTAAAGGAAATGGGTGAGAGGGTACATCCTTGTACAACTAGGGGGAATTTGGAAAGAGCTCAATTACTTCATCTGTGTCTGTGACAGCAGTGCAGAGAAGATGAGCAGGAAGGTGTACACATCTCCACCTCAGATGAGATGAGAAGGGAGGGACAGCTTGGAGGCAGGAGGAAAGAGAGAGAGACGTAAAGATGTCTTTCCTGCCCCATTCGAAGTCTTGAATCGCCCACCTTCATACCCTGGGCTGTGGTCCCAGCTACATGGTCATGCCTGCTTTCCCCTCCTGAAATGTTTTCATCTTAGTAAAGTCTCAGCCCAGACTTCGGTTAAAATGAAGCATAAAAGTCTGTTCTAAGAATTGATTGCCACAAGCTGCTCTCAGGCAAACCTGGCGTTCAAATTTATTAACTGTGTGGTCTAGGAACCCCAAGCTAAGAGATAAACATGAAAAAAAAGGCTTAGACCTGGGGTATCTGGCAAAAGCCAAAGTACAAGCTCTTTGGAGAATTGCTCTCAACCCAGCCAGAAGATTCCCTCTAATGAAGTCCTGTCAAACCTGACCTCGTTAATCCAAAATTACAAAATACATAAGAACATCATCTACCATTAGCCAAAATCAAGAGACATGTAAAAAGCAGAACAAGAAATCCCAAGAACCTCATGTAATAGAATTTCTGAACACAGAATAAGTAGATTTAAAATAACCAAAGAAATAAAGAACTGAATACATTATAAAAGAACAAGGTATTTTCAAAAAGATAGGAGAGATTTAAGAGAACAGAATTTCTATAAATGAAAGATACTCTCAGTGAAATTAACAAACAAACAAACAAATAAAAAACCTCAATGGCTATATTAAAAAATAGAGCATACATAACAGAAATAATTAGTGAACTGGAAGAAAATGTAGAGAAAATTTCCTAGAATGAAGCACAGATAAAAGATCCTAAAAGAATGTTTCCTTATGGCTGCTATCTGCCTAGTGAGATGTACAGCTGGGAGCTGCCCACAGTCAGAGCTGCTCTCATAGCGGGAGGTCGAGAAAAATCCCTAGGGCACTGAAGTGGTAGCTTGTTAGGTTAGATCTCCTTTCACCCATCTCTTCTTCTGAAGCAGCACTCTTTTCCTGTTTCCTCTCTCCTCAGATTTAGATCTCTCACCTAGTGGACACTGTAATAAACAGCACATATAATCAGCTTCTCTGCTAGCTCAGCTGGTAAAGAATCTGCCTGCAATGCACGAGACCCCAGTTCAATTCCTGGGTTAGGAAAATCCCCTGGAGAAGGGATAGGCCACCTACTCCAGTATTCCTGGGCTTCCTTTGTGGCTCAGCTGGTAAAGAATCTGCATGCAATGCGGGAGACATGAGTTCAGTCCCTGGGTTGGGAAGATCCCCTGGAGGAGGGAAAGGCTACCCACTCCAGTATTCTGGCCTGGAGAGTTCTATGGACTGTGTAGTCCATGGGGTCGCAAAGAGTTGGACACAACTGAGCGACCTTCACAATGAGCATCACTGCTGAACAGTCAATTCCTGTGTGTGTATTGCATGTGGACAGATATCTAGTAACATTATCATATATACACCTGTTAATGGTGTGCGTGTTCTGAAATATATCATGCCTACAAAATAATAGTGCCTACATAAATTAGAATTCCAGAAATTATGGTAGAACAGAGACTGAAGGCTGAACATTAAACAGACCAGAAACACGAGTTCAAACCTGACTGGGACAAGAAGTAACTGAGTAACTGCCAGACAGTTCTCTCATCTAAGTTAAAAGGACTGAACGGCATATTTCTGGGATCTTCCACTATTCTAATTCTCATACTGCTTACAGCACTGAGAAGCTAACTAGTTTCATATTATTCATGTAGCTTATTTTGTAGGACAGGTCTCTACTCAAAGCCTACTCCTATTTACATTAAGAAATGCAGTCATCTGGCTTTCTGGACTAGAGCAGATCAGAATAACCAAGAAGTTAAAAATGGGCAAGAAGGGGTTCCTAGAATCAAATGTCCTGGCAGTAGCTTAACAAAGGAGGTGAGAGGCAGATGACTGCATTAACAAGGAAAAAGACTGTACTACAAAGCCTAAAAAGAATGGCTATCTTTAGCCATTTCCTGTAGGATCAGATAATTTTACACACCTCAGTAGACCTTGAAGGCACCATTATATTACAACAATATATTGCTGATAACCTTGAGAAATCAAGAAAAGGTTAGCTTATGTTCAGTACACTCTATTTAAAAGCAGAAAAGTAGAAAATGCATTTTAGAAAGATTCCCATAAAGAAGTTAAAACATATCAAAAGAGTTTTAGATATCTGGAAAATTCTTTCCTATGGACTCATGCATGTACTCATAAGTGTCTGCAATTATACAGAGAAATATTTATTATAAACATGTTCTGTGCAAGGTACAGTCAGGTGGCTTGAAAAAGATCCATGAACTGCTTTTTAGAACCTTAAACATAGAATTCCTCATAAACAACATACATAAAGGATGTTCAATCAGCTGTGAAATATGTATTGACAGAACACAGAAGCACTAGTTTTCACAGTCAGATTTCCCATGGGGAATTCTGCGTGCGAGAAGGGCAGCGGGGAGGGAAGGGAGATGGTTGTGAAGGGAAGCTTTCAAGCACCCACCGAGGGGGACTTCCATGAGGGTTGAGAACCCACCTTGCAGTGCAGAGAATAGGATGCAATCCCTGGTCGGGGAACTAATATCCCACACGCCACGGAGCAACTAAGCCCACGTGCCGCAACTCCTGAGCCCGCGTGCCCCAAGAAAGGGTCCTGCGTGATGCAGGGAGACCCTGCGTGATGCAGGGAGACCCTGCGTGATGCAGGGAGACCCTGCGTGATGCAGGGAGACCCTGCGTGATGCAGGGAGACCCTGCCTGCGGCAACCGAGATCTGATGCAGCCAAAAAGAAAAGTAGTAAGAAATCAACAAAATTAAAAACAAAAACACCGAATGCTGGCAAAATATCCAAAACAGGAAAGGAGTTAAATGCTTCCCTGTGGGAGGAGAGGCCATGCCACCCACTGGACGGGAAGGTCCATCGTTGTCATGGGTCATCCAAGCCCATGGGGGACATCCAGTTAGTGAGACAGAGGGCAAGTTAGGCCCATCAGAGGGTTCAAGAGCTGAAAGGGAGCCTCTCCACACCTGTATGCAAGAGCTCACAGATACACCTCTTTTGCAGAGGGCAAAAGAGGCCACGGGGCAGAACACTGCACCCCTGGAACACTCCCCTGCACAGAGGAAAGAGAGAAAATTGTAACAGTGGCTCAGAAAGTGGCAAGATTAGCGTCTGAAAACACAGTGTAATTATAAACTCTACAGATTATATTAAAGCAAGTCATTGAAATGGAAAAACATTTTAATAGAAAACTGTCTCATCTTGTCTTCTTAGTCAAATGACCAACCATCATTTAAGTGTGAATGGACAGAGAAGCAAATATAGATCTGATTATAAATGTATGAATTTAAACACTTTTTTCCAAATGCTGCTTTCTTGCATTTCTATTCCATTTAGAACTTTTGAAGTAAAAAATGTTTATAATTACATTTTGAATTAAGAGTCAGAAAAGTACTTAAGCCTAATGCTCACTGCTGCTAAGTCGCTTCAGTCGTGTCCAACTCTGTGCAATCCCATAGACGGCAGCCCACTAGGCTCCGTCCCTGGGATTCTCCAGGCAAGAACACTGGAGTGGGTTGCCATTTCCTTCTCCAATGCATGAAAGTGAAAAGTGAAAGTGAAGTCGCTCAGTCGTGTCCGACTCTTAGCGACCCCACGGACTGCAGCCTGCCAGGCTCCTACATCCATGGGATTTTCCAGGCAAGAGTATTGGGGTGGGGTGCCATTGCCTTCCCCCAATGCTCACTAGAACTAGTTAAGTATTTCTAAGTCTATTAGGTCCTTTAAAACAAAAGTTATTACCAATATCTGCTATGTTCAGAGGGCTAGGATATTGCAGATTTACCCAGATAATACATCTTCCATAAGAAATGTAAAAAATAAACTAATGTTAAAAAGGCATTCATATTATCATTTCTTAAAGGGGCAGGATCCCTTTCAGAGTGATCTGCATACACGTTCAAGACGGAATCACCAGCATAACGCATGATAACCACATTGTCTGTTAGTCCCCAGAAGGCAGGCATCACATCAGATCTTCCCTCTTCATTCCCCTTCTGCTTGCTAATCGTAACATTCTTGTGAATAAAAGAAAGTTTTGTAAAATGGGGAAAACAATATCCCAGTTCCAGTTTCATGCCATAGCTGCCACCCCCCACTGTTTTTTTCAGAGAACAAAATCCTGATCCTGAGAGCAGCAGAGCCTGTTCTTACAAGCTTCCATAGCCCTTTCCCCAGTTCTAGAAGGAGACAGAGTTACTTGGAGGTTCCATGCTGTGCACACCTAAGCACTTTAAAACAAGCAAACCAAGATCAGAGTTACTAGTTAGAATTTTTTTTAATGAAATTGACCAGCTCTGTTTATCAATGTGTTAGATGTCCTGGCCTCTCATCAATGGAATGCAGCTCAGCCTGGTAAGCAGCAGCAGGTACCTCCTGGCCACAAACAGTCACCCAGCAGCCGGCACTAGCAAGCAACAACATTCTCTTTGCTTTGCCTTCCGCTCGGGGATCGACACCACGAGGGGGCAAGCACATCAAATAACAAAGTGAGCATGTGAGTGCGCGCGCACGTGTGCATGCGCTTGTGGTCTGCACAGGTATATATTTCAAGCACACTTGATGGTTTGCTGAAATCTCGCCATTGCTGGAAACATTAGCAAATTATGAAAGAAACAGAGCTGTAAATCTCTAGACATTTTATCAAACAAACATATTTCCTTTCCTATTTTTCTTCCCATTTCACATCTCACATACAAAATATTACGAGAGTTGGAATGACACTGATAAATAGGAAATAATTGACTCGAAGAAACAACCTGAGGTTCTGTCTATAATTCTATACACAAATAATGATTTAATAAATTAAGGAAAATTCTGTACCACAGTAAGGGGTTTTACTAGGTCAAGGTAATGAATGAAGCTGAATGCCAGCTAATAAAAACAAAGAATGCTGTTTTTAGCTTAGCTGTAATCCTGCCTACCAGCAGGAAAATAGGCCGAGTGACCTTTCCAGTCTGAAGATTTATGATGGGATTCCACATAATTCTAAAACTAAAGGTAAATGAGAAGGTAAAAATGCCTGGAATCCTAGGAAACATTCAGAAGAAGGGTCACTAATCAGAATGGCAGGCGGGGAGGGAGGCCGTAACCGCTGTAAAGACAGCAGCCTAAGTGAGGCAGAGCCAGCGGACAGACACGCCGGGCGGGGCAGGGAGTGGAGACGGGGACGAGAACAAGTCTTGTGTGTGCATACACAGACATGTACACAGAGGAGTGTGTCAATACACACACCCAAGCTCAAAAGCAAGAAAGGAAAGCCCCTGGGGCCCCATCACCCAGGGGTAGCTGCACGAGGCTGAAGGGCGACGGTATGAATCTGGAAGCCGGACTACAGCGTTTCAATCTGACTCCTCCAGTCAGTCAGTCAGTTCAGTCGCCTCAGACGTGCCCGACTCTTTGCAACCCCATGAACTGCAGCATGCCAGGCTTTGCTGTCTATCACCAACTCCCAGAGTTTACTCAAACTCATGTCCATTGAGTTGGTGATGCCATCCAACCATCTCTTCCTCTGTCATCTCCTTCTCCTCCTGCCTTCAATCTTTCCCAGCATCAGGGTCTTTTCCAATGAGTCAGTTCTTCACATCAGGTGGCCAAAGTATTAAAGTTTCAGCTTCAGCATCAGCCCATCCAAAGAATATTCACAACTGATTTCCTTTAGTCAGCTGAATCTCCCTGCAGTCCAAGGGACTCTCAAGAGTCTTCTCCAACACCACAGTTCAAAAGCATCAATTCTTTAATGCTCAGCTTTCTTTATAGTCCAACTCTTAGATCCATATATGACTACTGGAAAAACCATACCTTTGACTAGACGTATCTTTGCTGGTAAAGTAATGTCTCTGCTTTTTAATATGCTGTCTAGGTTGGAGAAGGCAATGGCACCCCACTCCAGTACTCTTCCCTGGAAAATCCCATGGATGGAGGAGCCTGGTAGGCTGCAGTCCATGGGGTTGCTGGGAGTTGGACACAACTGAGCGACTTCACTTTCACTTTCATGCACTGGAGAAGGAAATGGCAACCCACTCCAGTGTTCTTGCCTGGAGAATCCCAGGGACGGGGGAGCCTAGTGGGCTGCCGTCTATGGGGTTGCACAGAGTTGGACACAACTGAAGCAACTTGGCAGGATGGCCATAACTTTTCTTCCAAGGAGCAAGCATCCTTTAATTTCATGGCTGCAGTCACCATCTGCAGTGATTTTGAAGCCCCCAAAATAAAGTCTGACACTGTTTTCACTGTTTCCCCATCTATCTGCCATGATTTGATGAGACTAGATGCCATGATCTTAGTTTTCTCAAAGTTGAGTTTTAAGCCAACTTTTTCACTCTCGTCTTTCACTTTCATCAAGAGGCTCTTTAGTCTTCTTTGCTTTCTGCCATAAGGGTGGTGTCATCTGCATATCTGAGGTTATTGATATTTCTCCCAGCAATCTTGATTCCAGCGTGTGCTTCATTCAGTCCAGCATTTCTTATGATAAACTCTGCATATAGTTAAATAAGCAGAGTGATAATATACAGCCTTGACATACTCCTTTCCAAATAGACTCAAGGGATTAGACCTGATAGACAGACTGCCTAAAGAATACAGTATACTAACGCATATATATGGAATAGAAAGATGGTAAAAAAACAGTTTACGAGAAGAAAAAACTGATGTATAGAACAGACTTTGGACTCTGGGACTGGGAGAGGGCGGGATGATTTGGGGGAATAGCATTGAAATATGTATAAATCATATCTGAAACGAGTCGCCAGTCCAGGTACGATGCCCCATAACAGATGCCTGGAGCTGGCGCACTGGGACGATTGGAGGGATGGTATGCGGAGGGGGAGGGAGGGGGTTCAGGATGGGGAGCACGTGTATACTGGTGGCGGAACCACTCGAGTTGAAACAATACAATATTTAAAGCAAAATAAAAAAAAAAAAAAGAACTATTGATGGAAGTTCGTGACATTATACAGGAGACAGGGATCAAGACCATCCCCAAGAAAAAGAAATGCAAAAAGGCAAAACGGCTGTCTGAGGAGGCCTTACAAAAAGCTGAGAAAAGAAGAGAAGCTGAAAAAAAGAAAAAAAAAAAAGAGAAGCCGAAGGCAAGGAGAAAAGGAAAGATATAAACACCTGAATGCAGAGTTCCAAAGAATAGCAAAGAGAGATAAGAAAGCCTTCCTCAGCAATCAATGCAAAGGAATAGAGGAAAACAACAGAATGGGAAAGACTGGAGATCTCTTCAAGAAAATCAGAGATACCAAGGGAACATTTCATGCAAAGATGGGCTCAATAAAGGACAGAAATGGTATGGGCCTAACAGAAGCAGAAGATATTAAGAAGAGGTGGCAAGAATACACAGAAGAACTTCACAACACAATACAAAAAAGAGCTTCACAACCCAGATAATCATGATGGTGTGATCACTCACCTACAGCCAGACCTCCTGGAATGTGAAGTCAAGTGGGCCTTAGGAAGCATCACTACGAACAAAGCTAGTGGAGGTGATGGAATTCCAGTTGAGCTATTTCATCACCAACCTAAAATGATGCTGTGAAAGTGCTGTTCTCAATAAGCCAGCAAATTTGGAAAACTCAGCAGTGGCACAGGACTGGAAAAGGTTAGCTTTCATTCCAATCCCAAAGAAAGGCAATGCCAAAGAATGCTCAAACTACTGCACAATCGCACTCATCTCACACACTAGCAAAGCAATTTTCAAAATTCTCCAAGCCAGGCTTCAACAGGATGTGAACTGTGAACTTCCAGATGTTCAAACTGGTTTTAGAAAAGGCAGAGGAACCAGATATCAAATAGCCAACATCTAGTGGATCATGGAAAAAGCAAGACAGTTCCAGAAAAACATCTATTTCTGCTTTATTGACTATGCCAAAGCCTTTGACTGTGTGGATCACAACAAAGTGTGGAAAATTCTTAAAGAGATGGGATACTAGACCACCTCACCTGCCTCTTGAGAAATCTGTATGCAATTCAAGAAGTAATAGTTAGAACTGGACATGGAACAACAGACTGACTTCTCCACTTACTACCTAACTGGGATGTTGACAGAAACTGCCTCATAGGGTTGACAAGGTTAAAACAAATACACACACATAAAGAAAGCACTCTGTAAATGTGAGTGGACCTTTCTACCACTAACCTTGTTAACCAGGCTGAAGAGATACCAGATGCTGGTGATTTCAAGCACCTACGGCAAAGTGGTGGCTCAGAGATTAAAGCGTCTGTCTGGCATGCGGGAGACTTGGGTTCGAGCCCTGGGTTGGGAAGATCCCCTGGAGAAGGAACTGGCAACCCACTCCAGTACTCTTGCCTGGAGAGTCCCATGGAGGGAGGAGCCGGGTAGGCTACAGTTCATGGGGTTGCAAAGAGTTGGACATGACTGAGCGACTTCACTTCACTTCAAGGCAAAGAAGTCAAGGCTGGGATTCCACTGGGGCAGGGAGCTGACAGGAGCCACCAAATCCTGGTCCAGCCAGAAAATCTTGTGCCACCAAATGAGGGGTTCACATGGAAGAGGCAACCACCTCAGGCCTCGGGTGAAAAGACAGTCTTGAACAATGAGAGCCCCTGGCCCTGTGCCGGCATAGACGTGGGGCTTGAAGGGCTCATGAACCCGGCAGTGTGGCAGCTGGGGGCCCAAAAACGAATGGAGAAACCGTCCCTTAAGCCTAAAGGGGGCCAGGAGAGCCACTGTAAGTCCTGCCAGTGACGCGGCCACAGTCCTGGGCTGAGTCTGTAAGCGGAGAAATCACACACAGCACCGAGCAGGACAAATAAAAACACTTCCATTCCTGGACGCATCCTGGCCAGAGCCATCAGAGAAGGAACACGGAAAGGAGCAGACTTCTTGCAGAACAAATGCGTGAAGACAAGGAAATCGAGTCTTCCGTGTGCTGAGCAGACAGACCTGTCAGCTTGGGATTCTCTACTGTCACTCAAGAGCCAGGGAGAAACAGGAATGATGGGAGGCACAGACGAGCTGAGAGAGCGTCTCACGCACAAACCCCAAATCCAAACACACTAACAGAGGCAGGAAAGAGCACTGACAAGGAGAGTGAGATGCAAGAGACAGTGTTAGCTGGAGAAGGAGAAATCAGAAGGGAGCTGGGAACGTCCCTCAGTCGTGTCCTGTTCTTTGTGATCTCGTAGACTGTAGCCTGCCAGGTTCCTCAGTCCATGGGATTCTCCAGGCAAGAATACTGGAGTGGGTTGCCATTTCCTTCTCCAGGGGATCTTCCCAACTCAGGGATCGAATCCAGGAATTCTTTACTGTCTGAGCCACCAGGGAAGCCTCCCAAGCTTCCGCAACCCAGCCCCAAAAGTTGCCTCCAGTCATGAATGGAGGGCTCCCCTTCCCCGAGGTTGCAGGGCAAGAGCTGTCTTCTTCGGCTCCAGGGACAGCCCCCACTTTCTCAGGAATCCGATTCTATCAATGACTCTCTCTCCGATACGTCACTCCTTTAAATCTAAGTTTCAACTGTTTAACAAAATATTATGTGTATGTATAAATTTCCTTATAATTTATAAGGAAAATCAGCCAGTTCCTGCCACCCACCCGCACCCCCTGACAGTCCTGAACCGCCTTCAGATCTCTGAGCTGTTGTGTCTGGTATTTATCTTCCTATTTTTAAGTAATAAGCTGTGCCAGGGGACCTTGGGACAAGGCATCACTTTCTGGGCATGGCTCTTGGCCATTTGCCGTGAGACAATCCTGCCTTAACCTGGGAAGAAGACAGATTTGATGAACTGTCCCCATAACCCAACGTGGTTGTTTTTGGAATATGAAGCCACCAGACTTTGGCCCATGCCATTCCCAAGAGATAATTTATGTAAATTATAAGGTGAGATGTTTTGCAACACTTTTATATCTTACTCTGTCCCATGGAATTTACCCACGCTTATTACTTATCCATTTAAGAACAAAATAAGCCACCCCTAAGTGCAAGCCCATGATGACCTGAATGCTATTCAAGTGGAAAGCCAGGTTGGTATTCAGCAGGCCACCCCACCTGTGGGGAAGCAGGGACACCTCCACATGCTTGAGCCTGGGCGTGAAGGGTCTAGAACGTGAACGAGTCTTTCCCCGTAACAGGGAATAAGGGTGGGATTTACAGGTGAGGGAATGGGTGGGGTGCCGTCACTGTATCAACTTCAGGGAAAAAAAAAGAGAAAATTTCACCATCAGAAGGCCGAGAACTCAGCAGAGGTAATATCTGATAATTTTACTTAATAATATCTTGATACAAAAACCTTGTTGAAAAACTTTTTACCTCATAATCCATCTCCTGGGAGCTCTAAATCTTTCACTCATTGCTTTATTTAAAAAATAAAAAGCTAAAAGAAATAACAACAGCCAACTAAACAAAAACAAAAAACAATCAATCAAGTTAGAGCCTGAAAAGGTGAAAGAGGCTGCTCCTAACTGTGGCTCCAAAATATTCCTAAAGCACAGCCTTAGGTTACTTTTTTCTTACTTTATCAATTTAGGACATGACTTCCGATTATGGTAGGTAACAGTTTAGTTCTTTGACTTGCCAATATCCCAATTACATCACTTCTGCTGCTGCTGCTGCTGCTGCGTTGCTTCAGTCGTGTCCGACTCTCTGCGATCCCATAGACGGCAGCCCACCAGGCTCTGCCGTCCCTGGGATTCTCTAGGCAAGAACACTGGAGTGGGTTGCCATTGCCTTCTCCATTGTGTGAAAGTGAAAAGGGAAAGTGAAGTCACTCAGTCGCGTCTGACTCGTAGCGTCCCCATGGACTGCAGCCTACCAGGCTCCTCCATCCATGGGATTTTCTAGGCAAGAGTACTGGATCACAGTTTTTGTTAAATGAATGGTTGGTGTTTGTTATTATTGTGTAAATATGTGTCTGCTGAACTGCTCAGTACATTCCAATCACATTTCCTTTCTTGAACATTTTGCTTCTTCCTGGAGTTTGTAGGCTTTTCATTTTATCATTTGCTTAATTTTATTGCCTATTCTTATTATTTCTAAGACTCCAGTTTCTCAGACTCACAGACATAGAGAACAGACTTTTAGTTGCCAAGGCGGGGCAAGGTGGAGGAGAAATAGGCTGGCAATTTGGGATTAGTGGATACAAACTATTACATACGGAATGGATGAACAAGGTCTTCCCAGGTGGCACTCGGTGGTAAGGAACCCACCTGCCAATGCAGGAGACGTAAGAGACTCAGGTTTGATCCCTGGGTCGGGAAGATCCCCTGGAGGAGGGCATAGCAACCCACTCCAGTATTCTGGCCTGGAGAATCTCATGGACAGAGGAGACTGGTGACCTACAGTCCATAGGGTTGCAAAGAGTAGAACACGACTTAGTGACTTAGCACATGCACACACATACGCTTTACAGCACAAGGAGCTATACTCAAAATCCTATGACAAACTCTAATGGAAAAGAATACGAAAAAGAACATGTGTGTGGATGTGGATGTATATGAATATATACATAAAACTGACTTTGCTGTAGAGTAGAAATTAGCACAACATTGTAAATCAACTATACTTCAATAAAATCAATGAAAGACTCTGGTTTCCTTGTAAAAATCTCTTACCTACACAAGCATTAGATATCTGCTGCTGCCTCCGCCCTCCCTTTCCTTCTGGAAACCTCTCTGTTCCAGAGCCCTCCCCTCCTCTCCCGCTAGGCTCTCTAGGTCTCTATCAGAGTCAGCAACCCAGAACCTCTCCATGCCTCCAGCAGGTTCCTTTTTATTAGAAAGGTGATTTGTCAAGAACCTGCCTGTCTGAAAATATAATTATTCTACGGCTACACTTGATTTGTTGTGGTGGACACAGAATTCCAGGTTAGAATGATTTTTTCCCTAAGATTTTAAAAGGCACTATTCCATCGTCTTCCAGCTCTAAGCGCTGCTTTGAGAAGTCCCATAGGACTGATTCCCAGGCCTTTGCTCTTAGTTCTAGTCTCTTCTCTTTTTGGGTCGTTGTCAGATTTTTAAAAATTGGAGGATAACTGCTTTACAACGTTGTGTTGGTCTCTGCCTTACAACAGGTGAAATCAGTCATATATACATATATCTCCCCTCCCTCCCACCCCACCACTCTAGCTGGCCACAGAGTGCCAGGCTGGGCCCCCTGTGTTACACAGCAGCTTCTCGTCAGTTATCTGTTTTCACTGGTGTTATGTTCCCTTAGTTCCTGATGGCGGGCCTGCCCTGGGAGGCTATTTTTATTCCTTGTATTGGGTCACTGGCAGGCCCTTCCGATTTGGAGACTCGTGTCCTGCAGTTTTGAGAGATTCATCTGTGTCATTTGTTTGACAATTTTCTCTTGTCTAGTTCCTCTCTTTTGGAACTCATATTAATCAGAGGTTGGACATCCTGGATTGATTTTCTCAATTTCCTATTTTTTCCCCCTTACTGTCCAATTCATTGTATGTGTGTTATTCTTTTTGAAAGATTTGATTTTATATTCTGACTCTTCTGGACTTTTTTTTTCCATCCTAATTTTAAATCTTCTGTTCTGATTGTTTATTTTAACAAGGTGGTATCATATTCCTGTTTCAAAGATACAGCTACCTTCTCTTATCTTTCTGAGGATATTTGTAAAAGCTTTCAATGTTTAAAGTATTTTTACCTTATGCGTTATCTGTTGCCTCTGATTTCGTTCAGTTTTCCTTTTATTTTGGGCCCTGTCTACTACGTTGGAGAATTTCTTCAAATGTCTGGTGATCTGGGGCTGTCAATTTCTATTTTAAAGTCAGGTACCAAAATGCTGATTAAAAGTTCTATGTAAATATCCAGGCCTTGTTGATTGGTGGCCTTCACACTAGGACAACCAGTGAGGTGGCTGGGTTGTAAATATCCAGGCCTTGCTGATTGGTGGCCTTCACACCAGGACAACCAGTGAGGTGGCTGGGCAGGTGTTCTTTTTCACTGTTGTTGTTCAGTCACTCAGTCACGTCTGTCTCTTTGTGACCTCGTGGCCTGCAGCACACCAGGCTTCCCTGTCCTTCACCATCTCCTGGAGCCTGCTCAATCTCATGTCCACTGAGTCAGTGACAGGCTTTTTTTACTGAGATCCCCCTAAATGTCAAGCTCTGTCAGGTTCCTGTGGATTGATGCTTAAGGAGTGGGGGGCGAGAAAGAGGAGAGATGGTCATGCAGGGAAAGGCATGGGCAGAGTGCAGACAGTCTGACCCCAGAGCCTGGATCTCTGAGGGACTGTGTCAGCAGCTGAATTTCTCCCCGGACTGCACATCCCTGTGGGGCTAGAGCCGCTGTAAAAGGGCAGGGAGAGGACCTCAGGTCTAACTGCTCTGAATCTAGACAATGAATTAACCCCTCTGTCGTCACCTGCCCCTGGCCCTCCACAATACCTGCGGATCTCACATCGGGACCCTTCCTGGGGCCCCGGGCACACAGCCCTTCCTGACCAGTGCTCTTTCCCCAGGCTTTCTGTCCCTCTCCTGGCTCACACTTATCTCCCTTCTGCTAAGTCAGGCCCTCCTGCATCCACCTTCTCTCCTGCAATCTGGTCTCCCTCCCATTCTCTCACAGGTTGACAACATTTGAATTCTGTGGCTGTCATTTCAGTGGGGTTTCTTTGGGGCTGGGAGACAGGCAGATTAACACGTATGCTCACTTGCCACATTAACCAAAAGCCTCTTTAACTGCCCCTTTGCCACTGGCTCCTTCTCATCAGCATCAAAAAGTGTTTTGTTGCAGTATTTTGTATTTTACTGCAGTAAAAATATTTAACGTGAGATCTACCTTCTTAACATATTTTTAAGGGGATGTTACCTTACTGTTGACTATAATTCATCATCATTAAAACCATCTCAAGTTTCTCCAACATTAAGGAAACTGATAAGTTTTTTTTTTTTTAATTATACCTTATATTTTATTTGGGAGCATAGCCAATTAACAATGCTGTGACAGTTTCAGGTGGACAGTGAAGGGACTCAGCCATACATACACATGCATCTATTCTTCCCCCAACCCAGCTCCCATCCAGGCTGCCACGTAACACTGAGCAGCATGCACTGTGCTATACAGTAGATCTTTGTCCGTTGTCCATTATAAATACAGTGTGTACACATAAATTCCAAACTCCCTAACTATCCCTTTCCTCATCTTTTTAAAAAAGTCACTTCTCTGTATTTATTTATCTGGCCAACTAGATCAAACCCAGGCCCTTGGCAGTGAGAGCTCAACAGTCCTAACCACAGAACTACTGAGGAATTCCACTCCCTTTTTTAAAAACAATAATATCATCAGTGGTAAGTCATGTTTTTTGGTCTCCTTTCTGCTTGCCACACTGCACAGCTCGCGGGATCTTCGTTTCCTGGCCAGAGATCAAACCCAGGTGCGGGCAGTGACAGTGCCGAGTCCCCACCACCACACCACCAGGGAATCCTCTCCTGCATTCTCTTTCCCTCCTGAGCCAAACTTCTTGGAATAGCTGCTCAGCTCTCACCTCTCCCTCAACACCCCTGAGCTTATCTTCTGTCACCTTCCTCCTACCCCCATCAATGTACTGGAGCCATTCTTGCACAGGATACCCCATTAATGCCCAATGGCCCCTGCCCAGGCCTCACCTCACCTGACTGACACCAAGTGTACGGACTGACACTTGTACTGACTAAGTCTGACACCGTGTGTACTCACTCCTGCTCGGAACGCTCCATCCCTTGGAGCTTTTGACCCTGGACCTCTCTGCAGTGGGATGCACACTGCTTAGCGAGGCTTGTGTGGTACAGACTACGCTTTCCACACCAGATTCACCTCTTGCCATGCCATATTCAAGTTCTAGGCTACAATGCGTGCGTGTGTGCATGCGTGCTAAGTCACTTCAGTAGTGTGCAACTCCGTGTGACCCCATGGACTGCTAGGATTCTCTGTCCGTAGATTCTCCAGGCAAGGATACTGGAGTGGGTGGCCATGTCCTTCTCCAGGGCTACAATGCATCAGATTTCTTTCAGCTTCTAGATCAAGCCATGTCCCATTTTTCTTCTGGTCTCTGTACTTCCCATTCACTTTTATCTGGCCAAATTCTGCCAATTCCTCATGTCTGTGTTAAATGTCTCTCCTTGTATTCCCGCTACCAGCAAGTTCACTGAACGGTACTGCAACTGCCTGCTCACTTGCAAGCTCACGAGGACAAAACTCTCATCTATCCTTTACCTTCTTCGAAGCTGTGGCACTAGAGCTTCCACGATGGCTAGTGCACGGGAGGCATCCAGTGTATGTCAGTTGAGCGAATGAATAAAGACACAATCGCGAGAGGGGAAGCATCAGATACCTACTAAAAGACACTTTCTCGTATTTTCTCTTTAATGGGCCAGCAGAGCAAATGAATTTGGTCTACAGAAAAAGACTTGACACTCTAACCTAAATTCTTTTGGCTGCCCTTTCTTCCTATCCAGTCAGCGTATCTGACAAATGGTCACCATTTTTGGTACAAAAATCACCAAATGCAGAGTCAGAATATCAGAGCATCAATAAACCAGCTCCACAGGCTTAGCAAAGGCCAACTGTTTCAATGTTTCAGTGTATTTAAAACTTCTATATAGATACACTGCTGGGTTTTGAAGTGCTGTGAGAGTGACAACATCTTATTCTGGTAGTTCTGGTGTAATCTGGGTCACATACTAAATCAGGTCTTTTAAAAGACAGAAGCATTTCTGAAAAAGAGGCAGATGAGCTCTGTTGAGAGAATCCATTAGGCTGCTCAAACCATGAGTGTGGTACACTCCAAAGAGGAAAAATAAATCCCAGCTCAAGCAAACTGGATTTCTAGCCTTTAACTGTCATTTAATGACTGTAAGTCAAGCTCTTAACACCTCAATGTCCCAAACACCTTCACTATCATGCTGATAATGCTTATACCTGGGAAAGTATCTTCTTCTGTAGAGCATGATGAGACATCTTTCAGGGCATGCTGACATTTAGTTACTTTGAATTGTCTCTAGTATTTGACCACATTTAGCCTGTAGAATCCCATGGACTGAGGAGTCTGGCATTTGACCACATTTAGTCTGAGAATCCCATGGACTGAGGAGTCTGGCAGACTACAGTCAAAAGATCACAAAGAGTCAGACTCAACTGAAGAGACAGCACACACACACAGCCACAACTACAGAAAACCTGCTCAGCTGCAAAGAGATGTTAAAGTTATGACCAAACTGGACAGCATATTTAAAAGCAGAGACATTACTTTGTCAACAAAGGTCTGCCTAGTCAAGGCTATGGTTTTTCCAGTGGTCATGTATGGATGTGAGAGTTGGACTATCAAGAAAGCTGAGCGCAGAATTGATGCTTTTGAACTGTGGTGTTGGAGAAGACTCAAGACTCCCTTGGACTGCAAGGAGATCCAACCAGTCCATCCTAAAGGAGATGAGTCCTGAGTGTTCATTGGAAGGACTGATGCTGAAGCTGAAACTCCAATACTTTGGCCACCTGATGCGAAGAGCTGACTCATTGGAAAAGACCTTGAGGCTGGGAAAGATTGAGGGCAGGAGAAGGGGACGACAGAGGATGAGATGGTTGGATGGCATCACTGACACAATGGACATGGGTTTGGGTGAACTCTGGGAGTTGGTGATGGACAGGGAGGCCTGGCGTGCTGTGGTTCATGGGGTCACAAAGAGTCGGACACAACTGAGCGATTGAACTGACCTGATACTACATTCCCAGCTGGAAAAACCTAGAAAGAACTCTGTAGTTAAGTCTAGTCTCTTGATAATGAACCACCATGTGGGAAAAAAAAATTCTGACCTCAGAAGGAAGAAAGGAAAGGTGTTGTGATGAATTGTTTATCTAAATAGATATTTATTTCTACTATATTTGACTCTCTGCCCCCAAAGAGAATTCACACATTTATAACTGAAAAAGGTAAACTATAGCTCTTCACAAACAAAAACAATCTCTCCATAAACAGATGCTCTAAGGCAGAGGAAGAGAGTAAGAAAGGAGGGCAAGACACTCCTGTGCTTGTCTTCTCCCAGGAAGGACCCAACAGCAATTCAAAGACGACCCTAGACAGGGTTTCGGAGAAGGCGATGGCACCCCAACTCTAGTGCTCTTGCCTGGAGAGTCCCACGGACGGAGGAGCCTGGTGGGCTGCAGTCCATGGGGTCGCTAAGAGTCGGACACGACTGAGCGACTGAGTGACTTCACTTTTCACTTTTATGCACTGGAGAAGGAAATGGCAACCCACTCCAGTATTCTTGCCTGGAGAATCCCAGGGACGGCAGAGCCTGGTGGGCTGCTGTCTATGGGGTCACAGAGTCGGACACGACTGAAGCAACTTAGCAGCAGCAGCAGCTAGATAGGATTTATAGGAATAGGGGTCGTCCAGGACAAAAAGTGCAAGTAAAGTAACAATTCCAAAACACAGACGCTGTCCCAGTACAACCAAAACCCTGAGTTTAGTAGGTACCCTGAAGCAGCTGCCCATGACCTTCTCCTCTGGGCCATGACTCTGGGAAAAGTAAACTTCTGCCCCTGAACTCCTGCCAGAGCTCCGTTTAACCAGTTTTCATGTGTATTTAAATGTTAGAGAGCATAGAATTCACTCAGGACAACTATTCCCTCCTCCCATCACCATCAGACACACTTTCCTGAAAGGCTGGCAGGAAACCCCACATCCAGTTGATAATGAGTGTCCTGGACAGTCTATGAGCCAAGTATTAGCCCAAATATTCACACTGTTCCTTCCATCCTTTTCTTCAAAAATTAAACCATCTATATGAAAATACACGCTAAAAATCTTGCTGATGAGTACACTGGACTCAGTCATTCCTTGGGTTTTAGTGAAAAGAAGCAGACAAATGAGTGATTAACTCAAAGCATCATATGGTTGACTTTTTCTGCGTTACTGAGCCCTTCTTAACTTTCAAAACCACAATCATTATGAACCTTACACTGTAATATCACGTGACACATGCTGCTTCCATTGGCCAGACTTCTCCTCCTTCCCCAGGTACCTGCCTCACTCTGATCTGGCTTCTCAGCTAGCTCGGACACCACCTCCCCCAAAGACCTTTCCTTAACGAACCACACCCCTTTCCTAATTTTTCACAACAGTCCTCATACTGAATTAGATATCCCTCCTCGGCGATCCAAAACTAAACTGTGCTTATGACCTTCACAGGAATAATCACACGGTACTCACACAGGACACATCTCCCCAACTCGCCTTTGAACTTCTCAAAGACAAAGATAGTTGCTCATCCTTCTATTTCAGTTCATAGCACAGACATTCTAGTATTCAGCAGAAATGCTAAACTGTGTGTGAGATGAGTGCATGAATGTATGAACAAACGGATGACGTTTATGCTTAGAATTCAGAGATGAGTCTTTAGAAAACATTTAGTCCATCCCACTCCATTCAAAGTTTCCTAAACAAGTATTTCCTAAGAGTTATGTTCAGTGAAGGATGAACATTTTGCAAATGAAAACAGCATTAAATAAAAACCTTACCGGCAAAGTTCCAGGTAGAGATGCATCAAAAAAAGATACCAAAGAATTGGGAGGAGCTGCAAAGTGGACTTGAGATCCAGAAAAGAGTTTGGAGTTGGAGGCAATCTGGGCATGAATTTCCAATCCTACCACAGCTGCCCATTCACGTTCACTAAAGAGGAGAACATAATGGTTAAGAAGTCATTAGGTTAGATCTATTACCATGAGTGAGTTTCTATGAGCTTAAACTGCAAATGTTACTAATACTTCCCACTTGTGCTTTTAACTTATTAAAATTGTATGATTCTACTTTAAAAAATGTGTCACATTGTATTGGGTTAAATTAAATTAAAAGCAATGCAAAATAAACATCAAGAAGACTGGCAAAGCAAGATTCATTTATAACAGGGCATAAGAAGAGTTCACTGTGCAAACAAGGTAACAGAAAGGAACAATATGGCATCTGAATACAATTTAGAAATGCTTATCAGGTGGAGCCTGCTTGGCTGACTTTAATGAGAAGCACCATTTTCTAAATTAACTGTCCTTTGTCAGTTAATCACTCAGTACACAAAGAAAGCTGATTTTGTGAACATTTTTAGAATGAACAGAAACAGGATTTTACTACTAGAGAAATAATGGTAAATAAATAGTTGTACATCTCATTATTTAAAAAGGAAGGGAAATTCTCAGTCATGTTTTGAATTCATTTTCTAACAATGCTTTCCAAGTAAAGTAACCATAGTGATACAGATAAAATGGATTACTACTAAATGATAATCTTCGGAATTCTGCACAAAGGAAAACATTAAATCATCACAAGTGGCTTTTTTTTTTTTTTTTTCCTGGTTCCCCAAATCACTTTAAATTCCAGACATTTAGTGTCAGGTTCCTTTGCATATTTTAAACTTTATTGCTACCAAACCCAAGAAGCTGCAATAGTTCACTTTAAATGCTACAATAATCTCTTATCTGGTCACTCCTACTCTGCTGGGTCTGTGTATGAACATTCCATACACAGGTCTCCCTAGGTTCATCTGAGTGTGCTTATTCTATGGGTTATTATCAAACCCATGTATCCTGGGCAATCTGCAGATGGCCTGGTGTACACATCCTCTCTCCATATTCTGTCTGTTCTTATCCTGCTCTTCCCTCAAGCAATTTTCTGTATTATCAAAATTTTTATTTACATGCATTTGGTTTTGTTTCAATCATTTCAACACATGAAGTTCTGTATTTATAGTACTGGTGAATTCCTTATTTTTAAGGAATTTTAAAGCTTGCAATCACAAACTATAATTGAGAGGAATTAAACTAAGAAGTCATCAGAAATCTGCATTCACTAAAACCTTATTCAATGTTTTTTTGCAGTTTCATTACGTAAGCGAAAAACCTTTTCATTCACTTTTCACAGTGAAACAACCTAATTTAATGAAAAGAACAGAACCAGTGCTTCTGGACATTTTCCCCTCTGTTAAAAAAGAAAAGCAAAAATAACAGCAACCTAACTATCTCAAAGGAAAAAATGAATATTTGACACATGCCTTATGTTTCTGCACTTAAAAAGAAATCATTTAGGTCTTATATAGTGAAATATAAACAGCTGTTCAGAGGACATTGAGCCAAATAACCAACAGTCTCTACAAGATCTCATACTGGCTGCATCTTCCTAGGTCTACACACACACACACACGTTCAACACACACACACACCTTCAACATGAAAGGCCTCCACAGATAGGTGGTGTTTTCTAACTCTAAGCCACCCATCCAGAACTTGTAGGTAAAGGCTCCTATTTACTATTAAAACTCTGCTGGCCCGTAGTTGTGCTAAATACATGTCAGCTAAATAAGATCCCACTTCTATTGATACTGGGCTGACTACTAGTTAAGGTGACTGAACCACTCTTTTGTCTGTGAAACATTTAGAAAAAACACTTGCTATTTTGCACTCTCAAATTACCCAAATAAGGCTATCTGAAGACAGTGGTTTACGTGTGGGGTAGGGACTGATAAGACAGCCAGTTTCCTATCTTTATTTAGGTTTCAGGGCTGCAACATACAGCCCAACACGTTCCCGCCCACCAAAACGTCCAAACTTAAGGCTGGGCTTTAAAGTGAAGTCGCTCAGTCGTGTCCGACTCTTTGCGACCCCATGAACTGCAGCCCACCAGACTCCTCTATCCATGGGATTCTCCAGGTAGGAATACTGGAGTAGGTTGCCATTTCCTTCTCCAGGGGATCTTCCTGACCCAGGGATCGAACCCAGCTCTCCCGGGTTGTAGGCAGACGCTTTACCATCTAAGCCACCAAGGAAATTTGTAGTGGCCATCATCTCCCAAGTCCCACAGTTCTACCTCAACTTAAGTGGGCAATACTGGTATGAAAATAGTATACCCTTTTCTCGGCTTCTGGGCTGTGATGTGGGGCTGCTGAGCCACTGAGCTCTGCCCTCTTTTCCTGTTGGACGTGGACCCAGTCGGAGGCCCTCTCCTGTGGCAAGAACCGCAGCCAACCCGGGCGAAAGCAAAACGCCTTCCAGAACAGCACCAGCGCAACATGGGCGCCGCCATTGTCTCTCCAGAGTCCTGGTCAGGTGACACAGCCTCTCTCTGCTGCAAGGCTCTCTGGGAAACGTAGTTCTAATAAATTAAATAAACTGCTCTAGACTCGGACCGGAAGACTACTATTACCAGAGAGCACTGCGACCGGAAGGCTTCGGGAACAGGGCGAAGAGGGGGCGGGAAGCAGAAATAGCCGGGAGAGTGGGAGGGTTTCTGGGTCGGAAGGTGTGACTCCTCCTAGCGGGGAGTTGGAGAGGTTTGTAGCTGTAAGCACGTGTGAGAGAGAGCAGGCGGTACCAGAGATCGAAAGCTGAGAGACCTGGCTGGGATTTTTATATACCAGTTAACCTGTCGGGCTGCAGTAAATGACCTTGACAGATATCTCCGTAAAGACTTTCTGAATCGCCTAACTCAGTTCTTTTTCCTGCTTCCTTTTCCACTTCAGACACCAGTGTATGCATAACTGCAAGAAATAATTATTTGCATGCCAATATGCTCGGCATGGTTCTTAGACACGGGGGATTCAGCAGTGATCAAGACAGATAGAGCCACTATGTTCACGGAACTTACATTCTTGGTAGATTAGACATACAGAGAAGTTAACAAAAATAGGATGCTTTCACATAGACCATAAGGGTTATATTTCAGCACAGGTTCTTGGGAGATAGACAGACCTAGATTGAAACCTCAGGAACATTTTAAATTTTTCTTTTTGATCTTGGCCAGTGTTTGAAAATACTTTCCTTATATACAATGGAAGTCTTGATAGCAGATACCATCATCCCAGTGGACTTCTTTTTTTTTTTTTCCTGCTTCAAAATGCATCCCCTTCTTGAAACGGCCACTGATTTCTTGTATTTGAATATACAGTTCAGAATAGCTATTCCACCATTCTCTGTTAGATCACCCTATATTAATACTCCATATAGTGCTCGTGACTACCTGGTGTTTATCTTCCATCTCCACAAGCTCTTTGAGAATGGGAAATTGGTCTGGCTTATTCAACACAGTATTACCAAAGTACAAAGTAGGTCTCTCAGAAATGCTTGTTGATTGAAGGAGTGGTATGTGAAGAATGCATTTGACAAAAGAATGGAGTACATGCCCTTCGGAGTAGTTTTTGTGGGAAGGAGATGATGAAATAGTGTGGTGCTGGAGGCAGAGAGAAATTGACCTCTGTGAGATAGATTAGGAAAGTAAGATTGGAGGACTTGGTATTGGATTAAATGTAATGGTGGAAGCCTAGGGGTCAAGTAACTTCTGAATTTCTGGCTTTATACAACTGGATGGCTGATGAAGTTACTCACTGAGATAAAGAAATCAGAAAAGAAACAGGTTTGTCAGATTTGGTTGCCTTGGAGACATATAAGAGGAGAAATCAAGTAAGCATCATTGATGCCTAACTGAATATTGAGCAGGGGGAATATATATATATATATACTTCATATATGTCACATGGATAGATTTGCAGTTATTGATCAATAACCTGTTGATTGTGTATGTGTGAGCTCAGTAGTGTCTGACTCTTTTCGACCCCATAGACTATAACCCACCAGACTCATCTGTCCATGGAATTTTCCAGGCAAGAATACTGGAGCAAGTTGCCATTTCCTACTCCAGAGGATCTTCCCCACTCAGGGATTAAATCTGAGTCTGTCATGTTGGCAGGAGAATTCCTTACCACTGTGTCACCTGGGAGGCCCAACCTGCTGATTAGACATCTGTAACCTATGGTCTATTTCCATTAATACTGTTATGCAATTTATTCCAACCAGGTAGACAGCTTTAATTATTTTCATTAAAATTATTTAATTTTTAATTTTTCTATCCTTTTTATTTTTTCATCCACTATCACTGATCCAAGTTGCTATACCAGAAGTATTTTCATATGACCGAAAATGAGAGAAATGACAGAGACCGTAAAGTAGAAGTGGAGATTGGTTCCAGAATTTACCTCTAGTCAATTATGGCTCTATCAGGTTCAGATCACTCTTTAGAACCTTTACTAGTGTGTCTCCTCTGAGTTTCCCACCTTGCTCTGGGTAAGCTTGCCTTCTCTTTCTTACTCAGCCCTCCGGTTTATCTGGCTCAGCCTCAGAGTCAAGGGAGTTGTCTCTGGTCACATTGTGGCTCCACCTTTGATAGGACTGCAGAGGAGAGGGAGCATCCTGTATCTCAGAAGAGAGAATGAGCATCCTTTAGCCAGAAGGAGCGGGAGACCATTGCCACCTTCCCACTTGTAATTAGCCTGCTTAGGAGGCAATTCACTCCCTAGGGTGAAGGATTTGAGGGTGTTTGGAAACCTCTGTAAGAGAGCAACACACCTAATGAAAATCCTTATTTCATGGGCAAAATGTCCTCTAATGGAAACACATCTTTGTTTATGAGGTAGTACTGTGCAGTAATAGCATATTCTGCCCTAGCATTCAGTCAGTTCAGTTGCTCAGTTGTGTCCGACTCTTTGCAACCCCATGGACTGCAGCACATCAGGCCTCCCTGTCCATCACCAACTCCTGGAGCTTACTCAAACTCATGTTCATTCCGTCAGTGATGCCATCCAACCATCTCATCATCTGTCATCCCTTTCTCCTCCCACCTTCAATCTTTCCCAGCATCAGGGTCTTTTCCAATGAGTCAGTTCTTCACCTCAGGTGGCCATAGTATTGGAGTTTCATCTTCAGCATCAGTCCTTCCAATGAATATTCAGGACTGATTTCATTTAGGATAGGCTGATTGGATCTCCTTGCAGTCCAAGAGACTCTCAAGAGTCTTCTCCAACACCACAGCTCAAAAGCATCAATGCTTTGGTGCTCAGCTTTCTTTATAGTCCAACTCATGCATACGTGACCCCTGGAAAAACCATAACTTTGACTAGATGGACATTTTTGGCTAATGTCTCTGCTCTTTAATATGCTGTCTAGGTTGGTCACAGCTTTTCTTCCAAGGAGCAAGCCCCACCACTAGAGGGAGAGAAAATCCTAGGCACATATTTGATCCCTTCAACAAATGGAGACCTTCCAGCTTGATGTGTAAGACGCAGCCCTTTGAAAATGCCACAGGAGCTGATGGCTCCCTTCTCCCCACAGATTATCATCACCAGCAGTGCCCCTGGTGCCCTTGTGCTTGGTCTGGTGCCTAGGAGTGTGTTGTTTTTCCTCCTGCCTAGTCAGGGGCTCCCACCAAACTTCCGACTATGGGACCATTTCTCTTGTGTTCCTCCTGCATGCCAACTCTGATATCTGTCAGAACTCTTAGTGACAGCTCTCAAGCTGAGAGAGCTATTTTGGTTTCACCGAAAAGGTGGCTGTCATCTGGAAGACATGGAGGTTTTCATTTTCAAGAAGCTCAGAAGGTTCCTAGGACAGGGTTCCTAGCAAAAACCTTTTCTGAGAGAGCCTCTCAGCTCTTATTTTATTTACATAATTGACACAGTGCAAATAAATTTAGAACAGGTTCTTGAAAAGATATGTAAGCCAGAACAGGATTTCAAGTTGTTACTTATAAATGGCAATGGTTAGGAAATATATCTAAAATAACATGCTTGGTTTTGTTTAGTATTCTTGAGAGAGTCTTTGAACATCAGAGTTGGAACAGACTGGCTTACCTCTGTGCTTGCCTCCAAATCCTCAGGTATCTGTAGAAAACACATTGATTTCCAAACACAAATAATTTCTCCCTTAAATCTAAGTGGTATTTAATTGCACTTTCCTTTTCCTTCTTTCACTGGATTGAGATGGGGGAAATGATGTATAGAAACAATATTCTAGGATTTATAACTTATTCAGCAACTTGGGTACAATGTGAGGGAATGACACAAATGGCCCTGTTTCCATTTTTTTAATATGAAGTAAACAATTTTAATGGAAACATTGAAATTTCAAGTAAAAAGGATATTATGGCAGTCTATGTCAAAATTGACTTGAGTATAATTCTGAATCTGAAAGTTGTGTTAACTCACCTTTTATTTGACTAATGACTTCTGTGGAAACAAAGGCAGCAGTTTAAAGATATCTAGCAGAATAAAAAACAAAATGCCCCTTGCAGCCTAACAGACTGGGCGTGGATGGCTATCTGAGTATTTTTAAACACGGTTGTGTGTTTAGTTCCTCTGTGCAACTGCTAGTTTCTATCTGTTCTACAGTTATAACAGCCAGCCTACTGTCTTGAATGTTACATCATGCAGGGAGGGAGGAAGGTCAGGATAAATTCTCTAAGGAATAAAAGGTCCACTGCAGATGACGTACAGATGACAAAAATGGACAGCATCATTTGCAGGTTGGAAGTACCTGGGCTCTAGAGGAAGTCCAGTTTTGTTTTTTATTTTTTTTAAGTATTTTGAAAACAAATTTTTTTTTTAGAAAAACCACCTTATAGGTCCCAGTTGAGTGTCCTTAGGGGGAGACAAATGCTGGGAACACGTGAATGCTGGGAAATTGAGAGAACAGAATTCATTTCCTTTTATTTTTACCCTTAAGTCTTGATTCTGGTAAAATACTGATGTGGAAGGAACAATTGCTTTTTCTGGAAGATTGCTCTGAGCAAAGAAATCTATAACTTTTTCTTCCTTCCAAAGCAGGGAAATAGAACATCCTGTCCAGCGTCTTAGTAGAAATGAAGTATTGTCTGGGGAAGACAGGACCAGGGCATCAACACCATGAGCCACGTCTGGTCCATGAACTGTCATCTCTCCACGCCCCTCCTTCTTCTAGATGGTCTCAAGGGATGGTGTGCTGTTTTCTCAGGCTTTTGCTTTTCTAGAAATCTGACTAATCTTAGAAGCAGTCAGGAATTATATGTAAGAAAGAAACTCCCCTTTCGACATGCCCCTGACACAGCTAGCTTGAAAGAAGGTACTCCTGAGTTGCTAGTAATAGGCAGTAGAACCTGTGAAACTCAGCATGCCTGGAAGCTGTGTGCTCAGATTCCCACTATGCACTAAGAAGCTCTGTCTGTTGTGTTTTGAAATTGGGTATTTGGTCTTTAAAATTATAGAGTTTGTACACACATACTTTAAGCAGTATCTTATTTTAGGATCATGCACATATAATGATCAAAAGCTTTTAGGTTTCAAACAGATGATGTTTTTGGATGAGAGCTGGGTCTATCCATTTTAAGTCCAAAGATTTCGAGGAGTACAATTATGATGGAACAGAGCTATGCCACCAAGATGCACAAGCTCTGATGACACTTTTCCCTCGGTAGGTGAACCCCTACTTGATAGGAAGGGAGGGTGTATCAGAGTCCACAGGTTGCCCATCCTGCCAGGTAACTGGTGTCATTACCCGTGAGTATCTGGGTTGGAATCTCTATATGTAGGCTACCCTTGAACCAAGAGTGGATGGGCTGCACGAAGCAGTAAAGTCTGAAACCTTCTTGGTGGCGGAGCCTTCAGGGATCCCTGCAGTTCAACGTATGGCCGTTGAAAGGAAATTTAGTACTCCATGAAGAGGTGCCAGATTGAATTAAAATCAAGCGGCTCAATTCAAACACATTAGCAATCAAATGATACAATGACTGAGATAAATGCAAAGAGAGAGACAGCAAAAAATGCCCAGCAATTCATGAATACTAATTAGAGAGGGAAAGACCAGCACAGACATTATTCATGCCTCGTTGGAGTCCGACTCTAGATTCTAATTCACAAATAAGATTCGATAACTTGAATCAACAATGATTTCATGTTGATGTTGATTCTACACTTAGACCAGTTTTCTTGCTAAAAGGCATTTTCACCCCCTTTCGCACGTAGTAATAATGGAAAGAAATGACGTTAAGAAAAGGACTGGATACTGTATTTTTCAAAAGACATGGAAAAGTAAGATTATATAAAATGCCATGCTTGCAAATAACAAGGGCCCACCTAGCCCAATATTCTCTAAGGCTTTCGTCTTTATTTGGGCTGCCATAGTACATTGGTAAAGTGTCTCTGGGAAATATTTTGCCAAGATTCAGAGCCTGTGACTTTTAAAATTCTATATAGATTTATTAACCAAATGCATTCTCTTCTACTTGCCACACTGAAACACACAATCCATTAAGTGGTCTCACAATTTATGAGGGTTGGTTTGACACTGCACAATCTCTCTGAGTTTTGTGTCCAGAGCAGATGTCAAAATGAAGAAGCGTGAGTTTAGAAAAGAAAATAATTCATCTTGCTCAGTTCTCAAGACCAGCGACCATTGTAGATGCCTGGGGCCTTTCTCTTGGGGTCTGTGGCAGGAGGACCCGATCAGCTTTATAACCACCTCTCTGACTGCAATTCCGTTTCCTGGAATAGTAGCTCACTTCCCCAAGGGAAGACCAAGAGTATTTTGCTGTTGGCTTACATTGTTTATTATGTCTTTCTAGAAATTCTATCTAGTCTTAGCCTTACACCCTTCTGTTCTCTTTGCCCAAGAGAGATCTAAGGTGCCACTTATTGCGAAGTGATAATATCCCTTTGCATCGGTTCTATTGTATAACAGATCACACGAACTGTGCTTCTCACTGTGTTAGTTAATAGTTGTTGTCCATGGAGTTGAAAAATAAAATTGAGCCTGTATTTTTGGTTGGATTTCTATGGCACCATTGAATCAAACGTGTTTATTCTCTCTTCTTTCAAAAAAAAAATGTTGCTATTTATTTTCCATTGTCAAGAAACAACAAGCTTGGAAGTTGTAATCTTCACTCTGTCTGAAGTGTAATGTGGCAAGACAGGCCAAATTAAGGAAAATTGATCAGCTTCTGTGACATGAGTCACGTAATTGAGGTCCTGTCCTGCCTCTGGTGACTTTGGTTGATGTCTGCTTCTCTTCAAAGAGAGTCCTAGGAGAAAACCACCCATGGATCTTTTATCTAGGGAAAAACACAGATAAGGCCTAGACATTTAATCTTTGTTAATCAAGACAGAGGCAGAAATACCTTTCTTCCTATACTTCTAAGCCCATTTTCTTGAAAGAGCAGTTAACATTTACTTTCTGAGGTCTAAAATTTTCAAATTCTACAACTTCAATATTATACTATCTATGTCTTTTCTTAAGAAAGGTGTATTTGCTTGCTCTTGGCCATGCCTGGTCTTTGTTGCTGTGCATGGCTTGCTCCAGCTGTGGTGAGCGGGCTGCTCTCCAGCTGTGGACAGGCTTCTCCCTCTGGTGGTTTCTGTTGTTGCAGAGCAGGGACTGTAGGGAGGGAAGCTTTAGTAGCCGTGGTGCACTGGCTTAGTCGTTCCTCGGCATGTGGGATCTTCACAGACCAGGGATTGAACCCATGTCCCCTGCATTGGCAGGTGGATTCTTAACCACTGGACCACTAGGGAAGCCCTGTCTATGCCTTTTGATGTAAGATAAAGACGATAATGTTTCCCAGGCATTTGGTTTCATCAAAGTAACCTCTATGTCAAGAACTCTTCTCTGTTATCCTCTGATAGGAAATCGATTAACGAGTTCAATTGGAGGAATATATTTAGGCAAAAGTTTTCATTATTTAATAATGCTATTTCTTCAAAAGTTTACAGTTGAACATGCCTTCCTGCCAACATGAACATTGCTTCAAAATTTTCCTTGCTTTTCTCTTGTATGTTTTTAAGGGAACAACTTTTGTATCAACGATTCATTTTGGTATCAGACAGCTCCTTATTTTACACTGAGGGAAACCAAAGAGATCTAAAAACAGGAACACCAAGTATATGTGTGTGTGTGTGTGTGTGTGTGTGTGTGTGTGTGTGTGTATTTAAAGGTAAACAGCATTGCTTACTGATTTCAGAATATCAGTGATCCCAATTTTCCTGCTGTAGAAGAGGACAAGCATAATCAATGAAATCTTCAAGTAACATTGATGTGCACTTAAAATAAAGCACAGATGTAGAATTGTTTTAAAGGCTTGTTAAGCAACATAAAACTTGTAGTAAGCCAAGTTCTAACTCCTGTGTTATCTAAGGCCTACAATTAATTTTTAAAAATCAAAACACTTTTAAAAATAGCCTTGTGTATTGAATTCCAGCATGCTGCTGCTTTTTGTAGAGGCATTCCTGTAAAATACAAGTTTATTTATAGATTGCAAGTGACTCAAAGATGTTACAATATAAAAGGAAATGACACTCCAGAGTCTTTGTTCAGGGCTGTTTGGGGCTCTCTTAGAATTCTCAATTCACTCAGAGGATTGCTTTTAATTTTCAGAAGCAAAAGGAATTTCATAAATTAAAATTGTTGGCCAGATGGAATTTTCTGATTAAATTTTTAATGTTTGGTGTTAAACAGAATAATGAAAGGAAGAGTTCTGAGAGTAAAACCCAATTAACATTTCACACAATTTATTGCTCTAGGTATGGCTTGTGTTTATTTTTATGGTTTCCACCCATCATCTTCCTGGACAACCTGTCTACCTTGAAAACCACAGCATGGCCAAATCACCTCCCTCCTTCCTTCACTCCTTTCTTTTATTCTTCAATTCAACTACCTTCTCCTATTTATATCCAACTGGAATCAAGATTGCCGGGAGAAGTATCAATAACCTCCGATATGCAGATGACACCACTCTTATGGCAGAAAGTGAATAGGAACTAAAAAGCCTCTTGATGAAAGTGAAAGTGGAGAGTGAAAAAGTTGGCTTAAAGCTCAACATTCAGAAAACGAAGATCATAGCACCGGTCTCATCACTTCATGGGAAATAGATGGGGAAATAGTGTCAGACTTTATTTTTCTGGGCTCCAAAATCACTGCAGATGGTGACTGCAGCCATGAAATTAAAAGACGCTTACTCCTTGGAAGGAAAGTTATGACCAACCTGGATAGCATATTCAAAAGCAGAGACATTACTTTGCCAACAAAGGTCCGTCTAGTCAAGGCTATGGTTTTTCCTGTGGTCATGTATGGATGTGAGAGCTGGACTCTGAAGAAGGCTGAGCACCGAAGAATTGATGCTTTTGAAGTGTGGTGTTGGAGAAGACTCTTGAGAGTCCCTTGGACTGCAAGGAGATCCAACCAGTCCATTGTGAAGGAGATCAGCCCTGGGATTTCTTTGGAAGGAATGATGCTAAAGCTGAAACTCCAGTACTTTGGCCACCTGATGTGAAGAGTTGACTCACTGGAAAAGACTCTGATGCTGGGAGGGATTAGGGGCAGGAGGAGAAGGGAACGACAGAGGATGAGATGGCTGGATGGCATCACTGACTCGATGGACATGAGTCTGAGTGACCTCCGGGAGTTGGTGATGGACAGGGAGGCCTGGCGTGCTGCGTTCATGGGATCGCAAAGAGTCGGACATGACTGAGCGACTGAACTCAACTGAACTGAAGTTCCCCGGTAGCTCAGGTGGTAAAGAATCCACCTGCAATGCAGAACTGGGTCAGGAAGATCTGCTGAAGAAGGGATAGGCTACCCATCCCAGTATTCTTGGGCTTCCCTGGTGGCTCAGACGGTAAAGAATCCACCTATAATGCAGGAGACCAGGGTTCGGTCTCTGTGTTGGGAAGATCCCCTTGAGGAGGGAATAGCTGCCCATGCCAGTATTCTGGCCTGAAGACTTCCACAGACTGTGTAGTCCATGGGATCGCAAAAAGTCAGACATAGCTGAGTGACTTTCACTTCACTTCATTCATCTACAGCCTTACTAGGCAACAGGCACCATTCCAGGTCTTACTTTGTCCTATTCTTCATGGATCTTGGTATAAAGACTTTTTTCAGATTGTTTTCCATTATAGTTTATTACAAAATATTTAATATAATTCCTTGTGCTATACACGAAGTCCTTGTTGTTTATCCATATAGTAGTGTATATCTGCTAATCCCACTAATCCCAAACTCCTAATTTATCCCTCCATGCCCCTATCCCCTTTGGTAACTGTATGTTTGTTATCTATGTCTCGGAGACTGTTTCTGTCTTGCAAATAAGTTTATTTTGATTTGATTTGTATCATTTTTCTACATTCGTATCATGTATCATTCCACATATGAGTTATATCATATGATATTTGTCTCTCTCTGACTTACTTCACTTAGCATGATAATCTTTAGGTCTATAGCTGCAAATGATATTATTTCATTCTTTTTTATAGCTAAGTAGTATTTCACTGTATATAAATAAACCTACCACATCTTCTTTATCTATTCATTTGTTAATGGATATTTAGGTTGCTTCCATGTCTCTGCTACTATAAATATAATATTCCTGCTGTGAACACTAGGGTGCATATATATTTGGTAGAGAAAGTATTTTTAACAGACTATAATAGTGACTGTTGCTAAAATGGTATCACTCATTGTACAAGAGACTCTTACTTCCATCTATAGTCACAGACTAGCTTACAGTTTTATAAAAATTATTCTTTGTGATATTGAAGGCAAAGATGGGCATTCTCCATATATTTTCTTTACTTACATTTTTTTTAGCTTTATTGAGGTATAATTGACAAGTACAATTATAAGATATATAAAGGGTACAATATGATGATTCCTAAGTGGCTCAGTGGTAAAGAATCCGCCTGCCAATGCAAAAGATGAAGGTTTGATCCCTTGGCCAGAAAGATCCCCTGGAGTAGGAAATGACAACCCACCCCTGTATTCTTGCCTGGAAAATTCCATGGACAGAAGAGTGTGGAGGGCTACAGTCCAGAGGGTCACAGAGAGTTGGATACAACTGAGTTGACTGAGCACACTGCTGCTGCTGCTGCTGCTGCTAATTCGCTTCAGTCGTGTCCGACTCTGTGTGACCCCATAGACGGCAGCCCACCAGGCTCCCCATCCCTGGGATTCTCCAGGCAAGAACACTGGAGTGGGTTGCCATTTCCTTCTCCAATGCATGAAAGTGAAAAGTGAAAGTGAAGTCACTCAGTCGTGTCCAACTCTTAGCGACCTCATGGACTGCAGCCTACCAGACTCCTCCATCCATGGGATTTTCCAGGCAAGAGTACTGGAGTGGGGTGCCATTGACTGAGCACACACATACACACAAACACACACGCACAAACAATGATGTGGTATACAGATACATTATGAAGGAATTCTCGTAACTGAGTTCATTAACATATGTATCATCTCACATATTTACCTTTTTTTGGGAGGGGGTGAGAACATTTAAGTTCTACACTCTTAGCAGATTTTGATTACACAGAACAGTGTTGTCAACTAGAGTTTCCAGGCTATACATTAGGTCCTCAGACTTTATTCATCTTACAACTGAAAGTTTGTACCCTTTTTCCTACTTCTTCTATTTCCTCCACCCCCAACGACCTTGACAACCACCTCTTTACTCTTTGTTTCTGAGTTCAACCTTCTTTTTTTTTTTTAAGATTCCACATATAAGTGCTACTGTGCAGTATTTGTCTTTCTCTATCCTTCAGTTTCACCCATATTGTCACAAACGACAGATTTTCTTTTTTAAAAATAATAATATTCCATCTAGTATTATTCATATATAAACTCTCTCTCTATATGGTGTGTGTGTGTGTGTGTGTGTGTGTATACACAAATACATGCTTAGATTGTTTCTATACATTGACTATTGTGTGCTGCAATAGACATAGTACAGATATCTTTTCAAGATAGCAATTTTGTTTCCTTTGGATATGTACCCAGAAGTGGAATTACTGGATCATATGGTAGTTCTATTTTAATTTCTTGAGACGCCTCCACTTTCCTACAGCAGTTAGATGTTCCCATTAGCACTCAAGATAAATATATTCATTTGGCTATGTGGATATTGCAGAAACAACTTTTCAAAAAGAGAATCTGTCTTCCTAGACTGCGATTTTTGAGGGCAAGGACCATGTCTTTCACGTTTCATGTCCTTCCATTTCTTGAAACTGTGCTAGCTGTACAGGCCACCATCTACCCACTGATCCTAGGAATTATTTCCTCTTCCGCACCCATACCATCCATGTGACCTGGTTTGGGATTTCCAAGTTGAGCCAGGACTCCATGCTATAGTTGGCTACATAACTGATGGGGTCCAGTGCAAAATTAAAATTCAGAATCCACTGTCTAAATATTACTGAGAATTTCTAGGTGGCAATACCAAAACTTTTAGCTAAGCATTAAATCTTTCTAAGCAGAGGTCCCTATACCACTGTACAAGTTACATACCCATCAAGCCAGGGTTATTGTGTACATACACACATGAGCACCTGCACACGCGCACACACACACAAACACACACACAGAGCCATGGTTTCTTGGGTCCTGAAGGAAGGAAATATCTGACTCAAGTAAGATCAGTCAGAGCCCTTTCCTGGTTTATTTGTTTGGAGCAGAACTAAGAAAACAAGTTTGTCCTACTTGGATAAAACTAAGGACCCATCAGGCATCTTGTTTTCAGCCACAAAAAGAAAGCTATAGACATGTTGAACACATATCCCTCCATTCTTTCTCAGATGTCGGTGGGGGAATTTTGTTTGTGCATTCCCAAACATCATCTGAGGTCCTGATAGCCAGCTGGTGTCCCAGCATTCCTGCCATGTGCTTTTCACTAACCTTGAGCATAAGGAGGCTGGACCAGGTGACTTCTTGAGACTTTTTAAGATCTATAAGTCTCTGGATCTATCATCAGATTCTATAAGACTGACTTCACGTATAACCATGATGAAAAGGAATACAGGAGAGTTTGTGGTCACTCATTTTCTCAGCCAAGATTCATAGAACAGTCATTTACTTAGATCTTGATAGTGTAGTGATCACTGAGACAAAACCAAACCAAACCCTGTCCTTTAAAGCTGGCCATCAGCCAAGTCAGTTTTTTTAGCAAGGTGATTCTGAGTGTTTCCTTGGGGGAAAACCATGGAGCAAAGGAGAACTCATACCCCAGGGAATGTCTGTCTCTACAGTTTGTCTCTTTCTCCTTTTCCCAGTAGTACAACTCCGAAGAATTTTCTCAAAGGAGATTCACAAAACACTAGTAAATGAATAAAAATTGGCTCCCGGCAGACCTCTTAACTGGCATTCTTCTGGGAGCTAGTTTTAAGGGGTGACTTTTGGGGCAGGCGTGGTCATTTTCCATAGGGCTGAGCTTTGATATTTTCTGAGTTTTTTCTATCACCACATTAGACTTACCAAGGGAAAAAAAGGACTAGTATTAAATGAAGGCCATAAATGAAGTTTTAATTGAGTAAGTGGCTACTTCCTAAACCCACACAGAAACTTAGGTGAAACTTAGCTCACCAGGGACAGGGGAGCCTGGTGAGCTTCCGTCTATGAAGTCGCACAGAGTCAGACACGACTGAAGCGACTTAGCAGTAGCAGTAGCAGCTGAATTTATTGTGCTATCTCATCTATTTTAAAATAAAAATATATAGATTGAAATCTGTTCCAGTGAGAAATAAATATATTAATATATGAATAAATGTACCTTAAGTATACCTGATATGTAGGGTCCTAGATTCAGAATAGCTTGTTACAGAATAACATTTAAGCACATTTACATTCCTGCTGCTGCTAAGTCACTTCAGTCGTGTCCGACTCTGTGCGACCCCATAGATGGCAGCCCACCAGGCTCCCCTGTCCCTGGGATTCTCCAGGCAAGAACACTGGAGTGGGTTGCCATTTCCTGCTCCAATGCATGAAAGTGAAAAGTGAAAGTGAAGTCGCTCAGTCGTGTCCAACTCAGCGACCCCATGGACTGCAGCCCACCAGACCTCCTCTGTCCAGGGGATTTTCTAGGCAAGAGTACTGGAGTGGGGTGCCATTGCCTTCTCCCATTTATATTCCTAAGAAGACATTTTTGTTTGTCACCTCTCTGTAAGTTTATAGCCGAAGATACTGGCTCCCAGCATGGTGAAAACTCATATTTTTACAGTGTGTGCTAAGATCCACCAGACCTCTTTTGTCCTAATCATGGCTGGGTTATTATCCAGGGCCCTGCTTCTGTGCACCGGCTCAGAGGTGAGAAATTGATATGTGTCATAATGATGACTTGCTCTTACATTAATATTTTTAGTTCTTCCAATGGAATACAATTTAGCTTTTTATTTCTTAAGTAGAAACAGACCCAAGCTAAAGTGAGTGCCATAGGTCTTGAAGTGAATCCAAGCCTGCAAAGACAGTCCTCAAGGGAAGGTTCTACAAATGTCCCAAAGATTATGTCCATATGTCTTTCTGGAACTGGTGCCAAGATCGTTGCAGGATCAAAATTACTTCTTCATGGCTGTTATGTGGTGTCCCATCTTCCAGAGTGAAAGGAATAAATTTCAGACATGCAGAACACACATCTCTTCAGCCTCTCTCAGGCAGGCCGTCAACTCTGCAGCATTAATGCACAAATCAAAAAGGGCAGCCGGAGCCTCAAGACTTTTCCCCAGAACCTCTTCCTTACTGTCTGCCTTCCTAATGCAGCAGAGTGAATATTCTACAGCCAGACTGTTGTTTTCCACACCGCCTTCTCCCACAGAGGGCTCCAGGCTAGCAAACTAGGATAAGACAGGGAATAGGGAGAGAGGGAAGAGATTTCGTCCAGCAGAGGAGAAAGAAGTCATGTTGTGAAGAACTGCTAGTAAAGGATCTACCATAAAAACTGTGTCTGGTGCTGCCTGGCCTTTTACTGGCCAGAGAAGCATTCTCCAAACGCCATGCCCCCTCCTCCTCGATTCTCTCTTTCGCTTCCTCCCTGTGGTCTATCTTCCACAGGCGAATGCTCCTGAGTGCTTTCCCTCTTAGAAACAGTATGATTCCTGTCAAACCACAGCTTAAACTTTTCAGAAAAGCTCTTGAGCTTTCATTTCTGTAACCAAGAGCAGCAATCTGTCATGTACAGTGGTATTTCCAACTGACTGCTAGAAATCTCCACCTGGATGCCCTGCCAGCACCTTGAAATCAACATGTCCACAATCTCAGCATCTTCCAACCTGAACGTATGTTCCATCTCTGAACCTTTTATTTATTTTTTTTTCCTTTTCACTGTTAACAAGAAATCTTTCTCTCAGTCATTCCAGCTACAGACATTGAAATTATAACTGCATCGTCATGGGCATTGGATGATCAACAGGTTTCTGGCGTGAGTGGCTCAGTAGAGAGCTCCACAGAAAAATGAGCATATGTATGGGAGAGTCATAATAACTGCACAGGTTCCTCACATCCCATTGTCCCAATTCAGGGCAGTGTGATAGCCAGATGTCACTCTGCGTGGACAAAAGAGATTTTGCATTAGAGAAGAGAAACTCCAAAATTATGAATCTGGGAACCAGTCATGGTTTTGTTGGTTCTTCTTTTTCTAGCTCCTTTAGACATAAGGTTAGGTTCTTTGAGAGTGTTCTTGTTTCCTGAGGTAAACTTGTTTTGCTATGAACTTCCCTCTTAGGTCTGCTTTTGCTGCATTGCAAGAGCCTGTGCTTTCATTTCATTTGTCTCAAGGTAGAATTCTAGGTTGACAATTGTTGGTTTTCTCCTTTTACTTTGTAGATATTATTCCAATGTGTTCTCACTTCTATAGTGTCTGATAAGAAATCGTCTGTAATCTTTGCTGTTCTTTTGTATCTAGCATGTTTCCCTTCCCCCAACACACATACTGATTTTAAGATTTTCTTTTTATCACTGGATTTAAGAGATTTAATACATTTTTTAAGATTTAATAAAATTTTATTTTATTTTAAAATAAAGGATATATAGGTTTCACCAGATATGGAAAACTTTCAGCCATTATTTCTTCAATTTTTTTTTTTATCCATCTCTTCCTTCCTCCCTCTTCTTCAGGGACTCCAATTTCATTGATATTAGGCTTCCCACGGATGGAGGAGCCTGGTAGGCTGCAGTCCATGGGGTCGCTAAGAGTTGGATACGACTGAGCGTCTTCACTTTCACTTTTCACTTTCATGCATTGGAGAAGGAAATGGCAACCCACTCCAGTGTTCTTGCCTGGAGAATCCCAGGGACGGGGGAGCCTGGTGGGCTGCCGTCTATAGGGTCACACAGAGTCGGACACAACTGAAGTGACTAAGCAGCAACAGCAGCAGCAGCAGGCTTCTTAAAGATATTTCACAACTTACTGAGGGCCTTTTCATTTTTCTCTGTGCATTTTTATTAGGACAGTTTCTGTTACTGTATCTTCAAGTCTTTTTTTCCTCTAACATCTCATCTACCATAAATTTCATCCACTATATATTTTATCTCAGACAAGTAATTCATCAGTAGATATTCAGAGTCCTAAAGAACTTTTCCAAAAGTGGCAATTCTTTTCTTTATGCATTTGCATCCCTTCTTTCAATTTTAATTTTTTTTTAATTTTGCTTAACTTTACAATATTGTATTGCTTTTACAATACATCAAGATGGATCCGCCGCCAGTATACACGTGTTCCCCAGCCAGCTACATACTTTTAGTATATAGATTGCTTAGAATTAGATTCAGCTGCGTTTAGCAGGAACTTCCAAATGGTAGTATTTTAAATTTATAAGGCTTATTTTTTTTTCCTTCATAGTATAAGCTATTTAGTGCTCGCTGGGCAATGGCACCCCACCCCAGTACTCTTGCCTGGAAAATCCCATGGACCGAGGAACCTGGTGGGCTGCAGTCCATGGGGTCGCTAAGAGTCGGACACGACTGAGCGACTTCACTTTGACTTTTCACTTTTATGCATTGGAGAAGGAAATGGCAACCCACTCCAGTGTTCTTGCCGAATCCCAGGGACGGGGAAGCCTGGTGGGCTGCCGTCTGTGGGGTCGCACAGAGTCGGACACGACTAAAGCGACTTAGCAGCAGCAGCAGCAGCAGTCCAGGCCTTGTTTGGCAGCTCTCAATGTTATCAGGAACATCAGCTCCTTCCAGCTTTCTGCTTCTCTGTCCTTAGGGACAGTAACCCCCAGCCATTTTCATGTTTGCAGTCCAGGAGGCAGAAAGAAGAAAAGGGGAAGAACCAATAGCTTCTGCGTACATCTCACGGGCCAGCAGGAAGTCCATTTTGCTACACCTAGTTACAGAAGTACAGAAGAACCTGGTATTTTATCGTGGCATATTGCTCTCCTGAGTAAAACTGGGATTCTATTATCAAGGAAAAAGAGAAGGAGGGCAGAAACATTTCTGTCATAATCTCTAAAAAACTATCTGTGCCATCTTCCTTCTCCTGATTCCTAGAGGTGACTATTTTCAATTCTCCTTTCTGTTTCTCCTAACATTTACCTTCATTTTCAGACAAGAACAGTGTTGCACTGCTAATTATTTTCTTGTTTTACGTTTACTGTTGTTGAGTCACTAGGTTGCGTCCAACTCTCATGACCTCGTGGACTGTAGCCCACCGGGCTCCTCTGTCCATGGGTCTTTCCAGGCAAGGATACTGGAGTGGGTTGCTGTTTCCTTCTTCAGGGGATTTTCTTGTCTCGGGGATAGAACCTGCATCTTCTGTATTGGCAGGCGGATTCTTTACCACTGAGCCATCAGAGAAGCCCCTCGTCGTGCATAGTATCTGTTTATCTTACTATGAAAAACGGAAGTTTACCTATCTTATGCCTATATCACGCCCAGGTCTTTTAATCCATTCTTCTAGCACAATTACGTCATAATTTTATTCACTCAGTACTCAAGATTTATAATAACATTATTATGTTAACTTATTATTGACCAGAGGATTTTTGCAGAAACTAATGCCTGTGGCTGGCAATTTATTATCTAAGCAAAATTGACACGTCTCCAGTCAAGAACTTTTGGGTAACAAAAAACAATACATCTCTGGTCAATAATGAGTTGTTTTTGTTGTTCAGTCACTAAGTCCTGTCCACCTCTTTGCAACGCCATGGACTGCAGCACACCAGGCTTCCCTGTCCTTCATTATCTCCTGGAGTTTGCTCAAACTCATGTCCATTGAGTCAGTGATGCCATCTCATCCTCCGTTACCCACTTCTCTTCCTGCCCTCAATATTTCCCAGTATCAGGGTCTTTTTCAATGATTCTGCTCTTCACATCAGGTGGCCAAAGTATTGGAGCTTCAGCTTCAGCATTAGTCCTTCCAAGAAATATTCAAGGTTAATGTGATTCGGGGGAGGAGTTAGATGGCGGACGAGTAGGATGGGGAGAATACTTTCTCCTCCACAAATCCATTGAAAGAACATTTGAATGCTGAATAAACTCTATAGAACAACTTCTGAATGCCGGCAGAGGACATCAGGCACTTAGAAAGACAATTCATTGTCTTCAAAACAAGAAAACGAGTCCTGCGGTAACTCCTTTTGCGGAGAAGTGGCGTGGACACCAGCATTTGCTATTGGCAAGCAGGGGCTGGGCTAGGAGGAGCGGCGAGGCCTGCATCGCTTTGAGAAAGGATTTGGCCTGGCTATCTCGGGCGCTATCTGAGCGAAATAACCAGACTGTCGGTTATCTGCTGCATCAAGGACCAGCCCTAACTTGAGACACCACCAGGACTACGTACGGAACAAAGGGCTGCACAGAGTTGGCCGGCTGCAGGCCGTCCCACTCCGGTGACAGGCAGCCAGGGCCGGAGGCGGGCAATCACAGCCCTAGAGAGACACTGTCTATGAAACTGTGAGTAGGTTTCTGTGCTGACTCACGCTTCTTGGGGCTCTGGATGGTCAACATCTGCCTGAGAAAGTGCGCTGTTTGTATACCCAGAAAACTGAGCGGCGGGGAGGCAATAAGTCGCAGCAGCTGCGCTCGCTAAACACTTCATCACCTGTGCTACTCGGATCTGGGAAGGGCATAAAACGCAGACTCAATCGAGTCTGTGCTTCTGAGGATTATCCGAGTGCCTGAACCTGGCCAGCTTAGATTTGGGTGTTCATCTCTGCCCCCTCTGTAACAGGGCAGAGATCAGATATTGAAAAGACCTGTAAACTGCCTCAATAAAGAGAATTCAACAAACTACCAGAATATAGTAAGGACACTCTAAACTTGGCAATTTTAACAAAATGAAGAGACAAAAGAATACCCAGCAGCTAAAGGAACAAAGGAGAAACGGAAAGATATAAACATCTGAATGCAGAGTTCCAAAGAATAGCAAGAAGAGATAAGAAAGCCTTCTTCAACGATCAATGCAAAGAAATAGAGGAAAACAACAGAATGGGAAAGACTAGGGATCTCTTAAGAAAATCAGAGATACCAAAGGAACATTTCATGCAAAAATGAGCTCGATAAAGGACAGAAATGGTATGGACCTAACAGAAGCAGAAGATATTAAGAAGAGGTGGCAAGAATACACAGAAGAACTGTACAACAAAGAGCTTCACGACCCAGATAATCATGATGGTGTGATCACTGACCTAGAGCCAGACATCCTGGAATGTGAAGTCAAGTGGGCCTTAGAAAGCATCACTAGGAACAAAGCTAGTGGAGGTGATGGAATTCCAGTGGAGCTATTCCAAACCCTGAAAGATGATGCTGTGAAAGTGCTGGACTCAATATGCCAGCAAATTTGGAAAACTCAGCAGTGGCCACAAGATTGGAAAAGGTCAGTTTTCATCCCAATCCCAAAGAAAGACAATGCCAAGGAGTGCTCAAACTACCGAACAATTGCACTCATCTCACACGCTAGTAAAGTAATGCTCAAAATTCTCCAAGCCAGGCTTCAGCAATATGTGAACCGTGAACTTCCTGATGTTCAAGCTGGTTTTAGAAAAGGCAGAGGAACCAGAGATCAAATTGCCAACATCTGCTGGATCATCGAAAAAGCAAGAGAGTTCCAGAAAAACATCTATTTCTGCTTTATTGACTATGCCAAAGCCTTTGACTGTGTAGATCACAAGAAACTGTGGAAAATTCTGAAAGAGATGGGAATACCAGACCACCTGATCTGCCTCTTGAGAAATCTGTATACAGGTCAGGAAGCAACAGTTAGAACTGGTCATGGAACAACAGACTGGTTCCAAATAGGAAAAGGAGTTCGTCAAGGCTGTATATTGTCACCATGTTTATTTAACTTATATGCAGAGTACATCATGAGAAATGCTGGACTGGAAGAAACACAAGTTGGAATCAAGATTGCTGGGAGAAATATCAATAACCTCAGATATGCAGATGACACCACCCTTATGGCAGAAAGTGAAGAGGAACTAAAAAGCCTCTTGATGAAAGTGAAAGTGGAGAGTGAAAAGGTTGGCTTAAAGCTCAACATTCAGAAAACGAAGATCATGGCATCTGGTCCCATCACTGCATGGGAAATAGATGGGGAAACAGTGGAAACAGTGTCAGACTTTGTTTTTCTGGGCTCCAAAATCCCTGCAGATGGTGACTGCAGCCATGAAATTAAAAGACGCTTACTCCTTGGAAGGAAAGTTATGACCAACCTAGATAGCATATTCAAAAGCAGAGACATCACTTTGCCAACAAAGGTTTGCCTAGTCAAGGCTATGGTCTTTCCTGTGGTCGTGTATGGATGTGAGAGTTGTACTGTGAAGAAGGCTGAGTGCCAAAGAATTGATGCTTTTGAACTGTGGTGTTGGAGAAGACTCTTGAGAGTCCCTTGGAGTGCAAGGAGATCCAACCAGTCCATTCTGAAGGAGATCAATCCTGGAATTTCTTTGGAAGGAATGATGCTAAAGCTGAAACTCCAGTATTTTGGCCACCTCATGCGAAGAGTTGACTCATTGGAGAAGACTCTGATGCTGGGAGGGATTGGGGGCAAGAGGAGAAGGGGACGACAGAGGATGAGATGGCTGGATGGCATCACTGACTCGATGGATATGAGTCTGAGTGACCTCCGGGAGCTGGTGATGGACAGGGAGGCCTGGCGTGCTGCGGTTCATGGGGTCACAAAGAGTCGGACACGACTGAGTGACTGATCTGATCTGAAAGGAACAGGATAGATGCCCACCAAACCAAACCAAAGAGGAAGAGATAGGGAATCTACCTGATAAAGAATTCCAAATGATAGTGAAATTAATCCAAAATCTTGAAATCAAAATGGAATCACAGTTAAAGAGTCTGGAGACAAGGATTGAGAAGATGCAAGAAAGGTTTAACAAGGACCTAGAAGAAATAAAAGAGTCAACACATAATGAATAATGCAATAAATGAGATCCAAAACTCCCTGGAGGCAATAAATAGTAGAATAACAGAGGTAGAAGATAGGATTAATGGATTAGAAGATAGAATCCTAGAAATAAATGAATCAGAGGAGAAAAAAGAAAAACGCATCAAAAGAAATGAGGACAATCTCAGAGACTTCCAGGATGACATTAAACACTACAACATTCGAATCATAGGAGTTCCAGAAGAAGAAGATAAAAAGAAAGACCATGAGGAAATACTTGAGGAGATAATAGTTGAAAACTTCCCTAAATTGGAGAAGGAAATTACCACTCAAGTTCAAGAAATGCAGAGAGTCCCTAACAGGATAAACCCAAGGCGAAACACCCCAAGACACATATTAATCAAATTAACAAAGATTAAATATAAAGAACAAATATTGAAAGCAGTAAGGGAAAAACATCAAATAACTCACAAGGGAATTCCCATAAGGCTAACAGCTGATCTTTCAATAGAAACTCTCTAAGCCAGGAGGGAATGGCAAGACATAATTAAAGTGATGAAAGAAAATAACTTACAGCCTAGATTATTGTATACAGCAAAGATCTCATTCAAATATGAAGGAGAAATCAAAAGCTTCACAGATAAGCAAAAGTTGAGAGAATTTAGCACCACTAAACCATTTCTCCAACAAAAACTAAAGGACATTCTCTAGATAGGAATCACTAAAAGGGTGTATAAATTCGAACCCCAAACAATAAAGTAAATCCTATGTTTCAATAATTGCTTTAAACGTTAATGGGCTGAATGCCCTAATCAACAGACAAAGACTGGCCGAATCAATACAAAAACAAGACCCCTATATACCTTGTCTACAAGAGACAACCAAAAGACTAAAATGGGTCAAATGGATACAAAAACTAGACCCCTATATATGTTGTCTACAAGAGAACCACCTTAAAATAGGGGATATATACTGACTGAAAATGAAGGGCTGGAAAAAGATTTTCTATGCAAATATGGACCAAAAGAAAACAGGAGTAGCAATACTCATATCAGATAAAATTGACTTTAAAGATCCTGAAAAGGAGACAATCAAGGTTATACATAACAACTTAAAGGAACAATCCCAAAAGAAGTTATAACAATTATATATATATATGCACCCAACATTGGAGCATTGATATATCTAAGACAAACATTAATTAATATGATAGAAGAAATATGCAACAAAACAATAATAGTGGGAGATTTTAATACCCCACTCATATAATCTGGCTGTAATAGACAAAGTAAAGAGGAAAATATATTCACTTATGAGCCTCAAAAAATTCAGTTCACTCAGGAGAGTTTAAAAAAAAATAGACTTATTTGTTCACTCTGTAAAGGTTTATTGACTATTTTATGGGTCTGGTACCACTTTGGGTAGTAGGGAGGAAGAAGTGACAAATGTGATCCTGTCCTAAAAAATATATTGTGGTAAATATAGACCTACCAATACAAAATACCAAGATGTGCCTAAGATGAGGACACCCAAACTGGACTTTTTGTTTCCTGAACTTTTCATTTCCAGATCAAACCTCCTAATATAGGATGAATTCAACATGATTTTTTTTAAGTGTTCTTTGTGATTAAAAACAGAAAGCCATTGGTTAAGAAATTACATATACTCCTCCACACCATCACTCCCCTTCTTTCTTCCCATTTCCCTCCCACCCTCATTGATCCTTTCCTTTGTCCATTTTCCTCTGCAAAAAAAAAAAAAAAAAAAAGGTTAATGTGATTCAAAGCTGGGTTATGTAGTATATTGTAGTTATATATATATATATATATAAAATTTTACTGAATTATTTTTTCTTTGCTTACTTTTGCATGTCCCTAATTTATTCCCAAGCTTTTAAGTGTAAATTGCATCTCAGGAGAGCCAAACATCTTTTTGTCTATTAGTTTCATCTTTGTTTTAGAGACATGCTCCTGGTACCTTCTGTCTCCTCTTGTTCCCTGGTTGCTCCCTGGTCTGATACACAGATGTCTTCCTGAACAATCCTATTGTCATCCTCCTGGGGATTCTATTCACTTTGTGAATATGGACCTTCTCCTTCCTCATTCTTCTTTCCTGCTTTATTTCCTTGTTTTGGCAAAGCACATTTTCTAGTAGCTTCTTGAGAAAGGACATATTGGCAGTGAATAATTTTGAAATGCATATCTGACAGCATCTTCATTCTAACCTCCTACTTGATTGATGATTTGGATGAAATTGAAATTCAAGTATAATTTTTAATAAATAATTTTCCCCAAAATTTTTTTCCTCTTTTCCTAGACTTCTTAAAGGCATTGTTCTATTCAATTTTTCAATGCTACTGTTGAGAGTTGCCATGCCATTTGCTTCTCAGTCTTTTTATGTCCCCTGTTTTTTTCTCTGGATGCTTGTTGGATATTCTCTTTATGCCTAGCATTCCGAAATTTCATAACATTGTGGGTATTTTCTTATTTGTTGAGCTGGGCATTCCACTGATCATCTCAGTCTGAAAATGTCTTTTGTTTGTGGGTAAAAATTTTGAATTATTTTTTATGATAATCCTCCTCTGTCTATTCTCTCTTCCCAGGGCTCTTCCTCTTCGGATACTGGGCCTCCTAGATTGATCATCTTCTCTCTCAATATCTTTGTTATTGTGGGTTAACATTCTGTTTTTATATTTTCTGTCATTTTTATATAATTTCAAAGAGTAATGGTAAATACAAGTGGCCAGTCCCCTGTATTTAACTAAAACCCTTTGGTATCTTTTTAAACTTTTACTTCTTTATGACTTTGCTGGGTCTTGGTTGTTGCTCAGCAGCTTTCTCTGGTTGTGGTGCGTGGGGGCCACCCTTGAGTTGCAGTGTGCAAGCTCCTCATTAAGACACTTCTGTTTGTGTGGAGCACAGGCTCCAGGCACACAGGCTTGTAAATGAATATTACTGGAAATATATATGGTGGTGTATTAGTGTGAAAGATTATGGTGCTCAGTAAGGAACACTGGACCTCCTAATGAACACTTAATTAGAACTTGTTGTTGCTATTTTTGACTAGGGAAGCCTAAATATACAGGCATAGACATAACAAGACTTGGGTAGGATAGTACTCAAGGTCAGTGGAAGGAAAGGTCACAGAAGCTTTGAGCAGTAGATGGAGCAGAAGCCTTTTAGACAGACAGATAGAATTCACACCCTGATTTCAGAACTTTGGGGGCTATCCATGGTATCTTTGAAAAATAAGAAAAAGAATGCTTACCTTGTGGTATTGCTATCTGAAATAGACTTACCAGGTAAAATTAAATATAAAGCCCCTGGCACTTAGCTGGTGTTCAAAAAATGGTAGCAGTTTTCAGTGGTTAGGGGTTTGCTGGTTCTGGAGCCAGGTGAGTGCTTTCTGTCACATCCTACCATTTATGAGTTGTGTGATTTGGGGCAAACTACTTAACCTCGTGAGAAGACTCTTGAGAATCCCTTGGACTGTAAGGAGATCCAACCAGTCCATTCTGAAGGAGATCAGCCCTGTGATTTCTTTGGCAGGACTGATGCTGAAGCTGAAACTCCAGTACTTTGGCCACCTCATGTGAAGAGTTAACTCATTGGAAAAGACCCTGATATTGGGAGGTATTGGGGGCAGGAGGAGAAGGGGATGACAGAGGATGAGATGGCTGGATGGCATCACTGACTTGATGGATATGAGTCTGAGTGAACTCCAGGAGTTGGTGATGGACAGGGAGGCCTGGAGTGCTGCAAAGAGTCGCAAAGAGTCAGACGTGACTGAGCGACTGAACTGAACTGAACCTCTCTGGGTCTTTTTGCTCATCTGTAAGATGGGATATTAACAGTAGCCATGCTATAGGGTGATTTTGAACGTTAAACTGGTCAGTCAGTTGAACGTGTCTAGAAGGGAGCCCTGGCACATGATCACCACTCAATGAATATTAGCTACTATTATCAACTGCTAACCAACAAAGCAGCTGTATCAACCGTGCATTCAGTCATCATTTGGAGTCCAACTCAAGTCACAGATGTAATTTCATTAAATTTGCACATAATAAATAAATAGAAGAGATGACTTGTCCTGGTACCAGGTGGCTTATTATCTAAAGGACCGCCAGTCCTGTGTCCCTGATCCCCCAGGTTCTTAAGCCAGGGGTGGATGGAGTGAGAACATTTGAAGACATTCTGATGTCAGGGCTCTGGGCCAAGTCCAGGTTCTGTCCTGAAAAGTAGAAGCCTGAAACTGGGAAACAACCAGGGGAAGCGGGATAAATTATCTCCTAGTCAGTCTTCCTGACTTCATGGGCATGCTGAATAGCTCCAGACATCATGGCCTTTTCATTTGATTCAAAAGCTGGGACCCTAAAGAAATTACTGAATTCTGCCCTCTCCTGACTTTCAAATATTCCAATACTAGTCACCCGCTGCAACCGATGATTAGATTGGCTGAGCCTCTCATCAGCCCCAGCTTTACCCTGGCTTGCCTTTGACTCTAAGCTGCCTCTGCCCTGGGACTGCCAGCTTCATGCTCTGTCTTGATTCTAAATGACAAGGATGGCAGCATTGCCCAAGTACCCAATGACTATTTATTGAATAAGTAATCAGTGGTTCAGACGGTAAAGAATCTACCTGCAATGCGGGAGACCTGGGTTTGATCCCTGGCTTGGGAAGATCCCCTGGAGGAGGGCATGGCAACGCACTCTAGTATTCTTGCCTGGAGAATCCCCTTGGACAGAGGAGCCTGGCGGGCTACAGTCCAGGGGGTGACAAAGAGTCAGACACGACTGAGTGACTAAGCACAGCACAATCAGTGGTGGGTAACATAATGGCCATGTCCATGTTCATACAATAGTACATATATGATACGTGAAAGTAATACATAGCTTATATTTGTAAAGTCATATTTAGTGTTTGCTGCCTTCCCCGAGGCTCATGTACTTGTATTGTAGTCATTTGGTGTTTGTGTTTCCTCTGAAAGACTGAATCTCTCCAAGGCAGAGGTTTCATTTTTCTCATCTATAAGACCTGGGGAGTGGCTGGGTGAATGAATCTATCCGTTCAACAAATATTTGTTAAGCTCCACTCAGTGATCTGAAGACTTAGTAGGGCTCAAGAAGACGAGATCTTACAGAACTTCCATTTTACGGGAGGAGACAACTCATAAATGAGTGGATGGACAAGGTAATTTCAGATAGGGAATGCCATGAGCCCCTCATAAATTCCATCAACACACATTTCTTTGGCATTTTCTTATAAGGAAAATGTAGTGTGAAATTTGGCCCTGAGTGGCTATTCCACAGGTCTCAACAGAGGGAAAGAGTATAGACTGTAGGATTTATCTAAATTACTAAACTGTAATGATCTAGTTCTCCAAATTAAGGCAAGTAGTAGTATTGCTTAAGTGTTTTAGCTTGGCCTGCAATTTACTAATCAGAGGCTGGAGGTGACATGCCATCAAACTAACACAAGCGTTTAACTGATAAGTTTACAGAAGGTTCAGCAGCAAAAGTGTGCTCTTTAATTGGAAGTTTAAAGGCACAAATCTCAGGTCATTTAAATAAAAACTCAGTATTCCTTGCACCTTCTCCTTCGTCTAAAAAATCTAAAAAAAAAAATCTGTATCAGAAATAATTTGAAAAATGTCTGTAACTGCCAAGGAAGAAAACAATTACAGTTATTGACAATTAAGTCCTTTCCTATAGCACTTTCAACTTATAAGTGTATGTAAAAAAAAAAAGTCTTTCTTAAAAATACGATAAATATATTTTGGGAATACCACTTTACATATGTAAATGATAAAAGGAAAACAAATTTAATTAGCTTAGACCAAGTTTCACCTTTTGATACAGACAGATAACTCCCACTGGGATAATTATACAAAAGCCAAGGCTGTATTTGAATCTCAGAATAATATGTGTATTTCCAAGAGCAAAAGTTGATCTCTATCATGTGCCAACTGGAAAAAAAAAAAAAAAAGTACAATGTGAGGGTTACAAATTAAGGTAAAACGAGAACTATAGCCCAGAGACAGCATCTCAGATGGTTCTGAGAAGCTGCTCCAAAAAAGTAGAAGGGAAGGACAGTATATATGTGATTTTGGTGAAGGGGGAGTACATGCAGTCAAACACATATTTTTTGCAGAAGGTTTCTGCTAGTCTGGTGAGGGTTACTGCTAGTCACAAGGAGCAAATGTCACCATGAAGGATTTTAGTGCTTTTCTAGGTATGAGGAAATACAAGAATTGGGCTTATAAAATCATCTCCTGAAAATACCTAACTATTAAAGACCTGTCCTGCCAGTTTCTCCCAGAACACAGAGTGCCTCATTTCTATTCTCTACCCCAAACTCCTTTCAGGGGTTGTTGAAAGTCAGCAGCTGCAGTAGCTTGTGATTTGGTCCTTGTAGAGGTCGATGGCAAGTGGCAATTTGTAGCTGACACATGTATGCTGTGTCCCGTGTCCACATGTAGTGTTTTTATGTATGCATAGTGCTTGCAATGGCACCCCACTCTAGTACTCTTGCCTGGAAAATCCCATGGGTGGAGGAGCCTAGTGGGCTGCAGTCCATGGGGTCGCTACGAGTCGGACATGACTGAGCGACTTCACTTTCACTTTTCACTTTCATGCATTGGAGAAGGAAATGGCAACCCACTCCAGTGTTCTTGCCTGGAGAATCCCAGGGATGGGGGAGCCTGGTGGGCTGCGGTCTATGGGATTGCACAGAGTCGGACACAACTGAAGCGACTTAGCAGTGCTTCTGTGTCTATCTACTGCTTATGAAGAGAAAGGTTGTGAGAACTGAATGACCAGGTTAAGAAGGCCAACAGGATGAGCATTCACCTTCCTTCCTTGTTAAGTGATTTCTACTTGTGGTTTTCAGAAAAACTTATATTTAAGTGGTTTGTGTGTATGCATACACACATACACATACATGTGGAGACACTTTCTGATCCTCTGTGATTAGTTGATAGTCTCTAGATGGAAAAAATAGGGTAAATAGGAAATGGGGCCATGGAACAGAAATGTTACCAGCCAGGGTACAATTCCCCCAGTGTCCTCCTCTGCTAGTGTTGTGTGGGTTTCTTTCTAGCCCTGTCTTACGGACCCCTGAGTCAACAAGGGGACATGGGACAGCAAGGAGTGCGACTCCTTTTCCTTCATAGCCATGTTCCTCATGTTTAACACAAAGCTTCAGAGTCTTGGAATGAAAAGCATGGGCCTTGTGGGAAGGGATATGCCTTTAAGTTTGTATTATGTCAAATTCTATGATAAAAATAAATTACCTGGGACTTCCCTGGTGGGGCAGTGGATAAGAATCTGCCTGCCAATGCAGGGGGCATGGGTTCAATCCCTGGTCTAGGAAAATTCCACATGCCACTGAGCAACTTAGCCTGTGTGCCACAACTACTGAGTCCATACTCTAGAGCCTGAAAGCTACAACTCAGACCTAGCCCGGTCAAAAATAAATAAATGTAAATAAAAAATTATCTATTTCATTCTAATCATCCATGAAAGCAGTGAGATAAATTATTCCCAAAAGATTATTCCTTAGAAGAGAGCTATTATATAATTTCTACTCTTGCCCTATTGTTTCACTTAGATTTATGTTCAGAATGTTATCAGAACACATTAATCCAAGCAAGATACTTCCCAAGACATTCAGTTATTATCGACCCTGTTCCATACATACACATGCATTTATGAAGCTGGGGGAAGCACATGCATGCAACTAGGCCGACAGACGAATACATCATGCTTCCCTCGCACGGTGCAATCATTATCGACAGACTCATTTCCAGTAGGTGCCCACTCACTCGGTTTCACAGCTTAGCTATTCATCGTCAGACAGGGTGTCTGTGTTTCCCCCATGTATTTCCAGTTTGCAAAATAGTGCCAGACTGGCATCTTGTTTTGTGACTCGATAACAGATCCCACTAATAGCACATCCAGTGAGACTAACATCCAGTCCCTTTCAGCTGGGGGCGGGGGGGTGGGGAATCTGGCAATTAGTGCCAGCCTGAGGAGTTGCACGGGCTGGGGTACATGCCAGGTCATGCAAAAGAGGGCGACTGTGAATTCACACCCTCTGCATGCCCAAGGACTTGCAAAAAGGGAGCTTTGAAATTAAAAGGATGGGGGGGATAATGGGTAAAGACTGTCCTGCTATCTGCCATCCTTACTTTGTGAAATCTGGGGTGAAACAAAATCACCATTGTCTCGCTAGGTTGGGACCATGCCTGGCTCTGTGCTCTATTCATTCCCCAACACATTGCTGGCTCTTAATGATTATCATTATCATTATTAATGATGGTAATAATTGACAACAGGGTAAATAACTTGAAAAGAGCTAGTTTCCTGGAGGAAAAAAAAAGTCACTGTAATAATGGCTCTTTTACACAGTAATAAATAGCCCATTTGTGTCTCAGTATTTTAAATTATGTCTTTGTTTGCTGAAGCTGGAGGGCATAGGGTACAATTTTGAAATCCAATAAGTGAACCAATGAATTAGCATGAGGAAAAGGGTACATGTTAATCAAAATCAGCCATTTGGATTTGGAGTCTTTAATTGCATCGAAATTTTTGGTTTGCTTCTTTCTGTCTAATATCACGTACATCTGGATTTGCAGACCTGACCTCGTCCATAAAAGGAAGAGAATCTTGCTTACTGGGTGCTGAAATTTTAGGCTATGCCACATAAAATAGATGCCACCCTTTCATGTAGGTAAAGCTTAAATTGCAAACAAACCAGAAACAGGAGCCAAGAAAGGCCTGGGAAGCTCCTGACTCATTCAACCTCTTCTCCTTGACTTTAATCAGTCAATAGTAAGAGGAGGTAGACAGACGTGGGTTATCAGTCTCTGAAACACAGAAGGTTAATACGTTTTTTCCTGAGAAAACTAGCCAAGGATGCTGCTCAGTTGTCTCACTGAGAAAAATGCACATGTTTCCTTCTACCTGTATTTTGAAACATTTCCTTGCAAAGTAAATAATTTCAATTAAGCTGGAATTAGAAAAAAAATAACATTTCCTGTAATGCAAAACAAAATCTCAAGCTATTTCACCTTGACTCTTTCTGTGATTTACAGTGACATCTAATATGGGAATAAAAACGCAGAAATTATCTATGGAAACTGATGTGTATTTCTTTGACAAATAGTTTGCCATGAATGTATTTGTGCAACTGATCTCATATGTTTTAAAAGATGGCAGAGTAGATTTTACCTAGAATACCCCTTAGAATTCCAAATACGTGTTCTGTGAGGTATGCATTTATTCTTAGAATCTGGTAGAAAAAGAAAAGAATTCATTCCAATGAAGAAATCCTTTCTGGAAATACCAGTTTGGTACATAAAGTGTCAACTTGGTGGAAATAATAATCATAAAGATGATAATATCTCATTGAGAAAGAGATTGAGCATCTTTTCATCCCATTTTTTCCACAGAGCATCAGTGGCCAGCTGTCTGCATCTGAAGATTATAAATCTCCATTGCTCCCTTGATGCCTCATTTCCTAGGGCTCCTCCACTTAAGGCACTAGAGCAACTCACACAGATTTGCAGAATCATTCTCCCATCTCCTGTGTTCGAGCTTTGTCATAAATCCCTCATTTCCTTTGCTCTACGATTAGAAATGTCTTTGTCCTACATGCTGAGACTGACTTCCATCTTGGTCCACCATAGGCCTGGTTTCTTCTGGGAATGACAGTAGAGCTTCTGTGTATGGAGAGGTCTCTTTTTTAGGTTTCCTGCATCTTTCTGGCTGAGCTGGCCACTTTGTGTAATTGTTGCCTGCAGTCAGTCACTTCTATACCATGCCCATGAGACAGAGCATCCCACTTTTCATTGAAAGGATTCCCCTTTCGCTGTGCTTCCCAGTCCTATGCTAATGCTCTGTTGAAGCCACCCCTCACATGGTACCTGTGCTGGTTTCCTAAGGCTGCTGTAAAAAACAAAACAAAAAAAACCACCACAAACAGTGATTTAGCACAACAGAAATTTATCCTTGTATAGTTCTGGAGGCTAGAAGTCCCAGATCAAAGTGTCTGCAGTGTTGGTTCAAACTGGAGGTTCTGAGAGAATCGTTTCCACGTCTCTCTCCCAGGTCCTGACGGTTGCCCGCAATCCTTGGTCTTCCTCCTCGTATGGTATCCCGACTGTCAGGATTCTCGGTTCTCAACTCAGAATTCCTGTCCAGTGGGAACAAGAGTGGCTCAGAGCCTTCTCTGCCCAATGACACTGCAGGGCCAATTTGCAGGAGACAAGTTCGAAGTTGGGTGGTCTCTTCCAGGACCCTATCAGAAGACGGGAGCAAGAGACCATCCTTGCCCTTGGTGCTCTCCTCACGCCCTCTGTTATTGAGAGTAACCACCTTTGGCGGGTTCAAAGCTGGTCTTGGCTCGCTCTCCTTCTTGCCCTCCACTCCCCAGTCTTCTCCAGGCTCTTCCTGTTTGTTTGTGTTCTTTGACTTCTCTTTTGTTACATCCTCCCCATATTAAGCAATAAGGTTCACCAGCTTTCTTGTCTTAAGGGGAAAGGGACAGCGTCTCATCACAATAGAAGTGTCCCTCCCCCAATGGCCTTTCATGAAGGCTATTAGAGAACTTTGGAAAAATCTTCTCAATACAAATGCCTGGCTAGTAAAGCTATTGTTTTGTGCCTAATCCTATTTTGCATGTTACAAGTAAAAAATCACCCTTATCCTTCTTCTTTGTTACTTCAACAGCAAATTCTAATCTTCTCCGCGGCAGATGGACACCTTGGGCCTGCTGGTACAAAAGTAAATAGGAAAAACTAATTTAATAATTTTCAAAATATCGCTTCTAATATACTAAGTAATTACAAGTTACTCAGTGTATTATAAGTGCCAAAGAAGAAATCAGCCGGGTGATGACAGAGAGAGAGAGTAACTTTGTGTGGAGGACACAAAGGGTTTCCACCCCATCAGGCAGCCTTGAAGGGGTGGAGGAGTTCAGAATACTCTACTCCAAAACATGCCATTCTGACATAAGGATTTTTTGGAGCTGAAGGCAATTGAAAATAAAGAGTACACAAGAAAGGGACTTCCTTGGTGGTCCAGTGGTTAAGACTCTGTGTTTCTCCTGCAGGGGACATGGGTTCAATCTATGTTTGGGGAACTAAGATCCCTCATGCCATGTGGCACAGTCAAAAAAAAAAAAAAAAGGCAGCCAAGAAAAACTCTCTGCCCTCTGTCTTTCTACCAGGAAGGGTATGACGATTGTTCATCACAGGAGATAACTCTAAACCCTTATTAGCCCAGAGATGGCAGTGCCAGAGGACACTACAGAACCAACCCTGCTAAAACCATCTTTATCTTCCATTAGTTTCCCCCATATATTTACCTTTCCAGAGTTTGCTACCCCTAAAAGCCGAGGGGCTTCCCTCAAAGCTCAGTTGGTAAAGAATCCACTTGCAATGCAGGAGAACCTGGTTTGATTCTTGGGTCCGGAAGATCCCCTGGAGAAGGGATAAGTTACCCATTCCAGTATTCTTGGGCTTCCCTGGTGGCTCAGCTGGTAAAGAATCCACCTGCAATGTGAGAGACCTGGGTTTGATCCCTGGGTTGGGAAGATCCCCTGGAAAAGGGAAAGGCTACCCACTCCAGTATTCTGGCCTGGAGAATTCCAAGGACTGAATAGTCCTGCTGCTGCTGCTAAGTCACTTCAGTCGTGTCCGACTCTGTGCGACCCCATAGACTGCAGCCCACCAAGCTCCCTCATCCCTGGGATTCTCCAGGCAAGAACACTGGAGTGGGTTGCCATTTCCTTCTCCAAAGCATGAAAGTGAAAAGTGAAAGTGAAGTCGCTCAGTCGTATCCGACTCTTAGCGGCCCCATGGACTGCAGCCTACCAGGCTCCTCTGTCCGTGGGATTTTCCAGGCAAGAGTACTGGAGTGGGGTGCCATTGCCTTCTCCGCTGAATAGTCCATGGGGTCACAAAAAGTCAGACATGGCTGAGTGACTTTCACTCTCAAAGCCCAAAGTCCCTTTCCTTTGTCTCGTCACTTCTGTACAAAATATGCTATATCAGCCCAAGTTCTAACCACTCTTGTGTTACTTATTGCTGAGCGCTCCTGGGTCTGTGCAATGCATGTGTGAATAAACTTCCATTTGTTTTTCTTTTGTTGATCTGTTTGTTTTTTTTTCTGCCATAAGGGTGGTGTCATCTGCATATCTGAGGTTATTTATATTTTTCCAGGCAACCTTGATTCCAGCTTGCATTTCATCCAGTCCAGCATTTCTCATGGTGTACTCTGCATATAAGCTAAATAAGCAGGGTGACAATATACAGCTTTGATGTACTCCTTTCCCTATTTGGAACCAGTCTGTTTTTCCATGTACAGTTCTAATTGTTGCTTCCTGACCTGCATACAGATTTCTCAACAGGTAGGTCAGGTGGGCTGATATTCCCATCTCTTTAAGAATTTTCCACAGTTTGTTGTGATTCACACAGTCAAAGGCTTTGCCATAGTTAATAAAGCAGAAATAGATGTTTTTCTGGAACTCTCTCGCTCTTCCCATGATCCAACTGATGTTGGCTATTTGATCTCTGGTTCCTCTGCCTTTTCTAAAACCAGCTTGAACATCTGAAAGTTCACAGTCCACATACTGTTGAAGCCTGGCTTGGAGAATTTTGAGCATTACTTTGCTAGCATGTGAGATGAGTGCAATTGTGTGGTAGGTTGAACATTCTTTCACATTGCCTTTCTTTGGGATTGGAATGAAAACTGACCTTTCCCAGTCCTGTGGCCACTGCTGAGTTTTCCAAATTTGCTGGCATATTGAGTGCAGCACTTTCACAGCACTGTCTTTTAGGATTTGAAATAACTCAACTGCAATTACATCACCTCCACTAGCTTTGTTCTTCATGATGTTTTCTAAGTCCCATTTGACTTCACATTCCAGGAGGTCTGGCTCTAGGTGAGTGATCACACCATCATGATTATCTGGGTTGTGAAGATGTTTTTTGTACAGTTCTTCTGTGTATTCTTGTCACCTCTTCTTAATATCTATTGCTTCTGTTAGGTCCATATGATTTCTGTCCTTTATTGTGCCCATCTTTGCATGAAATGTTCCCTTAGTATCTCTCATTTTCTTGAAGAGATCTCTGCTGCTGCTGCTGCTGCTAAGTCGCTTTAGTCGTGTCCGACTCTGTGTGACCCCATAGACGGCAGCCCACCAGGCTCCCCTGTCCCTGGGATTCTCCAGGCAAGAATACTGAAGAGATCTCTAGTCTTTCCCATTCTGTTGTTTTCCTCTATTTCTTTGCACTGATCACTGAGGAAGGCTTTCTTATCTCTCCTTGCTATTCTTTGGAACTCTGCATTCAAATGGTTATATCTTTTCTTTTCTCCTTTGTTTTTCGCTTCTCTTCTTTTCACAGTTATTTGTAGTGTGTGTGTATATATATATATATTTATATGTCTAGATGTAAGAGTTTATTATTACCTAAACTCTGCTTTCTGGGACAGCATTGATCAGGCACTGAATTCTGGAAGAATTCCTCTTGTGTTTCTGTAGCTAAGTTGGGTTCATGATACTTCTGGCTGTTGGCATTGGCATGCATTTGGGTGACACTCTTCAGTCTTCGGTATACTTCTCAATCCTTGGCATCCCATATTTGTGAGCTTGTGCTGCACCATTAGATTACTAGGGACACCTGAGTCACGACCTGCAGTGTCATCCCACCCAGCATCAAGGACACCTGAGATCATACTGTACAGAGTTCATGTCTTACTATAGCAGAAATTGTGGGGCTGTGCCCTTGGGCTCAGGTTAGGGGCACTTCTCTCTATGAGACACTAGAATTATGTAATGAAGACATCTGCTCTGTCTGTGGTATCTGGTAACATAACACCTATATTTCCATTCTGCCCATAAGTGATGGAATTAAGATAAAATCATTAATCTTATTTCTTGGAATTCTACAGCTAGCCTTTATTCAGATTCCTGAAAATTAATAGATCAGATTCACTTGGGTCCACTTGGCTGGTAAGGCCCATGAGAGTCTGAAGTCATAATGATTTGGATTTAAGAGTCCTCATTAATGAGGAGGTCAGAAAGAGCCCAACAGGAGCCAAGGATAAGGAAGTACCTAGAAGAGGGCTGCAGGTGCTGAAGAACATGTGGACTTTCTGAAGCACTGGCTTGATCATTCACTGTTTTCTCCTTTGTTTATTGGTTAGAAACAACTTATTGCACATTGTTGAGGTGGATAGGCTCTGTGGGTTGCCCGGCTCATAACAGGCACACCTCCAATGTTTGTGCAAAGAGCAGACAAGAAAACAGTTTGTCAAACAAACTTATGGTTACAAATGGGGATAGCAGGGGTGGGGGGAGAGATAAATTTGGAGTTTGGGATTAACAGATATTTACTACTATATATAAAATATATAAAATAGGTAAACAACAAAGGCTTCCTGGGAACTATATTCAATGTCTTTCAATAACTTACAGTGAAAAGAATCTGAAAAAGAATATATATATAAATATATATATATATATATATAAATCTGAATCACTTTGCTCTAGACTTGAAACTAACACAACATATCAACTAATTATACTTCAATTAAAAAAAAAAAAGTCAGAAAGGAAACAGCTTGTAAAAGGAGTTCCTCATGACCAGCCCCGACTTCCCGATCCTAGGATCTAGGGCTCTCGCAGCCTAGGTTTCCTGATGGGCCGCGTTAGCAGTGAATGTGGGTCTGATGCTCACCGGTTTCTCCAGCTGCCTGTCCTCCTGGCTATTTGTGGGGATGGATATCATTTCTGTGTTACTCCTACATCCTCTCCACATATGCCTTTAGCTTGTCAGTCATGCCATTCCCATTTATAAATCCATTTTTATAGCTCTTCATCTGCTAGGAAAAATTGAAGTTAACTTCAATATTGTTTGCAAGTGAATTATGCTCTGCTTTTCTGCCCGTGTCTTAATTTCCTATATACTTTGCTTTTGCTTGCTACCTAGTTTCTTTTCTTTCTCCATCTTTTCCCAGCTGCTATTTTTTTGTTCATACAGAGATCAGGATTAAAAACGAGAGCTAGTGAAAAATTTTATTTTTGAGAATTGTGATAAGGGTATACATACATACTAAGGGCGTTTTTTTCCTTTTTATTAATTCTAATTTATGGTCTACATTTTGCTGGAGTGATAAGAAGAAACACTGGAACTAGCTGTGTTATTATCAGGATCCCGGTCAGTCCCTCAGCCCTGGTCTATTTCTTTTGGATGCTCTCTTGAGGGCCTGGCATAGAGGGAGCCCTTCATAAATGTTTATTTAATGACCAGCAAGGAAACCAAGAGGCTTTTTAAAACCCAAATTTGTTCAATAAAGAGATTGAAATGGAAATGGGGGAAGAGATTGAACAGAAATGAGATTTTAGAATTCTCTGTGGATCGTTTCTCATTTCTGCCTTTTCTCCATCAGCATTGATCATTGAAAATTGACTGCATTTAATTTCGAATTTATTAATTGGTGTCAATTTATTTTTCCTGAAAAATCAGTGTTGTTTGACTGCTTACCAAATTGATTTACTCAATTAACTTTCAAACTTTTGACTCGTTTTTAATCTCACAAGCCTGTTCTATCCTTTCGAATGGTTCAAATAAATTACCCCTGTGAAACTACTGGAAAGTTAATAGTAAAGCTTAATGTAACAAAAATCTCAATTCATGGAACCCAATTTTCCAGAGGTGTAGGCTTTATGAAATGAAAATGACTGTTCCAATCTGCACTGTAAAATCTTGCCTTCCTCTCAAGGTGACGGCAGAGGCATCCTGTATTAGTGTCTTGGGCAATTCCCTTCAACGAATTGTCCTTTAAACACCCTCCATTACGTGCATTACTGGGGATTTCTGTTTTGTGAGCCTGTCTGTCCTGTGTAGTTTTCCTGTTCTCTCTGGTTGGCTTCTTTCTTCCTCACACCATCAGATCTGAGATTTACTTTTCCGCTCAAGTTTCCCAGTTACCTACCCCCTCCTCAGCTAACAAGAACTGCTCAGCTTTTCTCTGGAGGTATCTTTTCTCCTGTAGCTCCCTTTTCTTATTTTCTAGGTTAGACATTTGTTGATGGGTTTCCTTGGTGGTCAGCATTTGTTACCCATGGAAAATGCCTACACCTGCAAGTTTCTTCGCAGATGTCACATTCCCCGAGAACAATGGGCTGATTTCCATATTTATACAGTTTCATTTTTAATAGGAGCGCCCTTGACCCTGACCTTCTGTAAAAATGAAATTTCGTTTTATGTTCTCTCGTTTTTTGTGCTGGGTCTTGAACCCAATATTTTTATAGTTGAAAGCTGTGTTTTCCAGCGTTCCCTCCTCTGATTCATATTGGCAGTTTTTACTTGGCTCTCTGGTTAATTTTGGCATGAAAAGTCGCATGGCAGAGTGTAACCAATTGGCTAGAGGACCCCACAAGTTCTCCTGAATTGTTAACTATACAATCGATGAGTTTATTTCAGGTTGGGTGTCCTAATGTAAAAGATAAAATCTCATTGCTTTGAAGTCTGGAATTCATCTTTTGGATGGTGGTTGTTACTTATAAATACATGAAATAGTTACTTAAAATAATGAAAGGAATAGAGGAAAATCATCAGGGCTGTAGAGATGGAAAAACCATTGCAGGATCGTGATTGCCTTTAAGTACTGATAATAAGACTACTGCAGAACTCATATGCAGCTTCTTCTAGTAGCAATCAATGAGCTACATCTTAGCTAGGTTTTTTCCTAAATGTTCCAGTGAAGTTTGAGCATCTCTCTCTTTCCCTTGTCTTCTACAGCCCAGGAAAGGGGAATTTAATAACAATTTAATACAACAGATTTTCTTCATCCCCTGCTGAGAGAGATGAGATTTCCGGTCTGTTTCATAGTCGACTGCCATTTCTAGCTCTCAAGAAACAATGATTGTGTCTTCATTTTCTCTAAGTCCATCTCTCAGAATGTTAAAAATGTTGTATGCAATCGAAAATGGATGTCTACACTGACTGGTAAAAAGGAAAAGAAACAAACAACTCTCTGCCTGAGCTGTCAGCGTGAACATTGGTCCCCGACACCTGCCGCGACAAGGCAGCCCCAGGCTCGTCCTAACCACTCTGCATCCCAGATGGAAATCTTGGCCCGAATGTGATGCAAGGTCATCTCAGAGGACAAAAGACAAGCGAATGCACCTCACACCATTTTCTTGTTGCGGAAGTGAAATTTTTTTCAAGGAGGCCACACTGCCCCTCTTTAAACCACTACAGTTTCCCTGAGGTTCCTTAATGAGAGTGTACCATGGTCACAAGACAGTGCCACGTATTGGGGCTGACCCGATAGCTGTCAGCCAGTGCTGGATCCCAATGAGTGACTTTTTACTGCTCCTTTTCTTGGATTTAAATTGTGCATTTTTCTTCTGTTTAGCACCATGGGCTTTTAATGGATTTTCAATATCAACTCAATAATCTAGTCTCTCCAGTGAGAATGAACAAAAACAAGCCCCCTCCTTCCCACCACACATCCATAGAAAAGAGATCGGGAGGAAATGCATTAAAATACTCTAAGTGCTAACTGGAAATAGTAGCACCCTCTTTTCTTTTTTAACACCAATAATGTATATTCTAAAATTTCTACAAAGTACATACAATTATTAAAAATTAAACATCATTTTTGTCTTTTAACACTGAAGTTGGTTTTGAGGGCACTAAAAAAGAAAAAAAAAAAAACAACTTTCCAGAACCCCAGGAAATTAAACGAGATCAGAAGTGTAGAGTCAGATGGGAAGCCAGAGCGGGTCAATCCCATGTGCACCCCCTCCCCGAAGCCCCCTTGCAAAGAGTGGCCATGACAGCTCCTGCAGCTCAGATAACAAACCAGAGAGGGAGAGTCTTTTATGCGAATTGTCAGCCTCAGCCTTGAGATAGAGCACAAGTGGTCTTAACAGCCGAATCACATCTTTGCGAACAATGTCACAAAGATAGAAAAGGAGTATTATATTTTTTATCTCACAGATGTCCTGAATAAAGTACACTTGGTTCCAATTTCATCTTGATAGCGGATCACAGATCACAATGACAGCCTCACTGGAAAATCGCTGATACCAGCTTCAGCTTAGTTTTTTCCACTGAATGGAGAAGCTCTGAATTTTCATTAGCACAGATCCATTGCTATTACTGACCATTTGACAATGTTGTCTTGGTTTTGATGGATTTCTTAGGACAGGTACGAGAATGTCCCAGCTTCTCCAGTGAGCAGGTGGGACAAGTGGTTGTTAGCAAGGAGCTCATCTAGCTGAATACATCACTGTATCACCTACCATCTGCCATGGCATATGCTGAAAAGACATGGTTTACAAACTAAGTGGACAGTAAAACTCTGGTTTCCTAGGCCCACGTGATCCCCAGTACAAAACCTTAGATTTATTTTCAAAGGCATCAGGAACCCAAACAGTAATGACTTTCTGTTGGTCTCCATCACTGGGAGGACTCATATAATGAAAGGTCCAAGTAACCTGGAAGATGGACCATAGCTGTTCAGAAAGGAATGCTCTGCTCTCCCTATTCCTGGCAAGAGCAGATCTGTGAGCAGCATAGTTAAAGGCCCCATGGAAGGTCACATTGTCTTTAACCTTAGGTTGATCCTGGAATTTATAGGGTCACATCTTATTTGGTTTGGAGCTTTACCTTATTAACTAGGAGGTAAAGAAAAAAAAAAAAAGGGCTTCCCTGGTGGCTCAGATGGTAAAGAATCTGCTTGCAATGCAGGAGACTTGGGTTTGATCCCTGGGTTGGGAAGATCCGCTGGAGAAGTGAATGACTACCCACTCCAGTATACTTGCCTGGAGAATTCCATGGACAGAGGAGCCTGGCAGACTACAGTCCATGGGATCACAAAGAGTTCGACACGACTAAGTGACTAACACACACACATACAAAGAAAAAAATAGAAGGAAGTCAAAGACAGGGCCATCCCTCTTACAAGCTGTATGTAAGTGGACATTGGGCGGCTTCCAAGAACGCAGAAGCAAACAGGAGCTGCTTCCATGGAGTTCACACTTGTCGGGAGCAGTAGCTCTTTGCATCTTGTGGCCTCAAGGGCCCCAGGGAGCCCCAGTAGAGGCAAAGGGAAGGAGAAGAAAAGAGAAGGAGAGGAGAGGAGGAGGGGAGGAGGTAACTGATGCCTCCCCTCCCAGACTGGGACTTCAGCATGGATACATTACCCTGAGGCTCTGCTGGCTGCAGCTTCCAACATGGGACTGGCTCAGCCTGACCGCCCCTCTCCAATCTCTCAAACTGAGATGTGATGCCTGGTGTTGACTCAGGAACTCAAATTCTAATGCAGTCTTCAATCTTCCGAAAGAACCCACTTTTCTGAACTATTCTTCAGAATCGTCATTAACGTCAGAGAGTTTTTCATGGGTGAGTGCCCTTGACCTGGTTGGAAGACGATCAGATACACTTAGAGTGATCACACGAGTCTGTGGGAGTGGCCCATGTTGTTCCATTCCTGTTGTTCATACCTTCAAAATACATTCAGAATCCGACTGCATTGTATCATCCACACAGTACTCACTACTCCGGTCCCAGCACGGTAGCCATCTTCTCTGCCCACATCAGTGCCATAGTTTTCTCACTGGTATCCCTGCTTCTACTTTTGCCCTCATCTCCCGCCCAGCCCCCTGCCCCGCAACAGCTATTCTCAACAAAGTAGCCAGAGTGATGCTTTCAAAATACTGGTTACAGGTTGCTACCCTGCTCCATGGTTCCCAAAAGGGGGAAAAGCTAGTGTCGTTATCACATATGGCACCCACTACTTCCCTGATCTCATCCACTGCTCTCCTCTTGCTCACTCTGCCCCAGTCACGTGCCAGACAAGCTTGCACCCCAGGACTTGAGCACTCACAATTTTCTCTGCTTGGAAGGCGCTTCTCCTAGGTATTGGCCTCCATCAAGTCTTTGCTTAAATGTCTCCTTCCTACTAATGTGCGTGTGTGCTGAGTCGTATCTGACTCTTTACAAACCCATGGACCATAGCTCACCAGGCTCCTCTGTCTGTCCCAGTTCTACTTGGAAGCTTAGTGGTCATCACCTTCAAAATATATAATTGATTTATTTTGTTTACTGCCTGTGCACCCCTCCTGCACGCCACCAGACATACTAGAGTAGAAGCTTCATTAAGGCTGGGGTTCATCTTGTTTGTATCCTCAATACCTGCAATGGTGTTTCACACATAGTAGGTACTCCAAAGTATTGGTGAATTGAATTTGCTGAATTTTTCTAGAAGTCTTGTGGGCAGTTCTCTTGTGTGCACTTTTATATATTGGAAAGGTCATGTCTGATTGTAACAAGAAAAACATTTGTAAGGTCTTATGCACACCATCTGGAGGCTGCTCGGCATCCTATATGTGAAATGAGTCGTAAGTGGCAGACAAATGCCCTGTGGATAGAAATCAACACCATTGGAACCTGCTAGGTTCTCTGTGTTCCTTCTCCAGTGAGGTTGGAGCTCACTGGTCGGAAAAGGTGTTATCTGTCTTATCTTTATCTAGGTTGTGTCTGGTGCATGGAAAAATGCCATTTTCCCCAATATTTCTTTCTAACAAACTCCCCCTGCCCACACCGCAGCATTTCCTTTTACTTGCAAATTTCTACAGCCAGTATTCTAAATTTCCCAATTGCCTCATTTTTTTTTTTTTTTTTTGCAACTGGTTTACATAGGATCTCAATAAAGTACATATATTCCAGTGGGTTGATATGACATTTAAATCTCCTTTAATTTATAGATTCTCTCTTTTTTGTTTGTGCCATTTGTTTGTTGATAAAACAAATTAGCTCTTTCTGGCTGGATGTTGAGGACTGACTTCCTGAACCTTGTTCTCAGGAATTTCTCCAAACATACAGCATAACAAACCATTTTTGATTGCCTTAAATGGTTTTAAAACTAAACAAACAAACAAAGAAGCATATCTGATCCCAGACCTCTCCAAACCCATGTGTACGCTGGTGTATTTTTCACGACGTTAGTTTCATTAGAAACTGCGACATAAATGATGAAGGTTTATTGGATTGTGTTTGGTTGTGTAGTTGAACAATAACTTTAGAGGCCTTTCAAAGATCTCATCTAGTCCTTTTGCTGATCTTGTTCACATCCGCGAGTCCTATTGGCTAAGAAGGTGTCATTATTCTCCTGACTTTTCTTTCTGAATTGATATTGCTATTGAGAATAACATCCCTGAAGACAGAGCTAGGTGATATTCATTCTTTTAAAAAGCTATTGTATTATGTTTACCTTGCTGTGAAGCATATTTTATATTTAGTCTAGATGTGCTGTAGGGTGGCAAAATATTGTATCTTACATAATGATTGTAATTTAAACATGAAAACCACTAGGTTTTCTTTTCTTCTTTGGTTTTGCTGTGTGATTTTGGGGGCTCTGTCTGTAAACATACATAAAGCTAATAACAGTAAATGAATTACAGAGGTAACGTTCCATTGAGGGTTTCTAGAAACAGCTTTTAGCCTCAAGAGCCAAGCTCTTACGCTCTGTGTCGGATCAGACTTGCAAGACAGAATTATAGCTCCATTCCTCGGGGTTTGCTTGTTGTTAATTTTATGGAGGACATAAAAGCTAATGTAAAGCATCTGTTCCATCCTTGACCCCTTTAAGAAACCTGTATCCATGGCAGCCAATACAGGTAGGAGAAGGCGGAGGCTCCAAATCCCCACGGGGCATTTCAACAGAAAGAAATGTCTGTCCCTTGAATGTGGCATTGATGTAAAATCTGTGTGGTGGTAAGATTGGGGTAAATTTCATTCTATTCGGTTAACATGCTTATGGAGCTCAGACTGTGTGGCAGGCCATGTTCTAGATGCTGAGCTTCCAGCAGTAAACAAATCAGGCAAGAAACTCTCCTGCCGTCTTAGTGCTTACTTACACTGGAGTTAAGCAAGTAGAATATAAAATATGCTACATGTAATGAGTCATTTCACACAACATTGAAAGATAGCCGAGGGGGAGAGGGCTTTAGGGGCTGGGAACAAGGTTGCAGTTTTAAATGGTTATACTCTCAGTCACTCAGTCGTGTCCAACTCTTTGTGACCCCCATGGACTGTAGCCCACCAGGCTCCTCTGTCCATTGAATTCTCCAGGCAGGAATACTGGAGTTAGTAACCATTAGACCTCACTGATATGGTATTTGAGCAGAGACCCTCAAGGAGGAGTTAGTAACCATTAGATCTCACTGGTATGGTATTTGAGCAGAGACCCTCAAGGAGGCCTGGGAGCCAGGCTTGATGCTGATCACTGAGAGAAGGGCCTTCCAGGCAGAGAGGAGAGTCTGTGCAAAGGCCCTGAGATGGAAGGCTTGGCAGAGAAGCAGCGATGCTGGTATGACAAAAGCTGAATGGTTGAGGAAGGGGTAATGGGGGGTGAGGTACCATAAGATTCAGAGGACTGTATCCTGCAGGGCTTTCTAAGGCAGGGGAAAGCCTCGGGGTCCTCTGAGTGGATTGGGAAGACAAGGAGTTCTCATTGAGCAGAGAAATGATTATTCAAGAGGATTATTCTGGATGTTTCATAGAAAATAGACACCCAGGAGGCAAAAGTTTAAATAAGAGACCAGTTAGGAAGCTACAGCTACAAAAATCCAGGCATCAGAATAGAGTGGCTTGGTGGAAGATGGCAGGCGGGGGTGGAAACATGTACTCTCCTTTCAGTCACGTGCTAAAGGAAGAGCCCACAGAACTGGCTCCCCGGTGGGATGTGGTGCCACCTCACAGGTCTGCTTTCCGGGAGCTGCTGCCTGGGTGCATAGACATCTCTGTCATTGCCATCCTGCCCCTTCTTGTCCTGATAATAAGTTCTCAACACCACTCCATGGATTGTACTTGGGTTTGCCCTGGGCACATAGATAGCATTTGCTGGGGCACAAGAGCATTCTTTTGCTTCCCTTCTGTTTACTGAGACTTGATTTCTTGCTGCCCTCGCCTGGAGTTCTGCTGGTGTCCAGCTGCTCTCCTGGATCCAGGAACAGCAAGGGTCTGTATCTCCCCACACCACCATCTCACCATGTCCATGATTCCTCCACCAGAGCCTCAGATTCTGAGATCACATATCACTTTCCTCCCAACGCTTCTCCAGCTGCTTCATGTTAGACTCAAGTTATAATTTTCATACTGGCATTTTTGTTTTCTTGCTTCCAGAAAACAAGCAGCCAGCAGCCAAAGTTATCCTTGTCCGAGTACATTTTGGGGGCTTCCCAGATGCTGTTAGTGGTAAAGAACCTGTCTGCCAATGGAGGAGACATAAGACACATGAGTTCGAGCCCTGTGTTGGGAAGATCCCCTGGAGGAGGGCACAGCAACCCACTCCAGTTTTCTTGCCTGGAGAATCTCATGGACAGAGGAGCCTGGCGGGCTACAGTCTGTAGGGTTGCACAGAGTTGGACATGACTGAAGTGACTTAGCACACATGCAGATACATTTTCGTCATGCCACCATCCCTTTCAGATTCCTGCTTGGCTTTCAATTCTTCCTACCCTGATCTCCTTAAGTTCTCACCACATCCTTTTTCATCATCAGCAGGTGTTTATATAATTTTTGATTCACTCTGGCAAACCACTTTGAGAACTAGCACATACCCTAAAACTAGATGCCTTGTAGCTGGTCCTGATTGGTCAGGAGAGGACTTTCACACATATGATGACAAGAAGGCAAATCATACAAATATGAAGTCTGAATTGAGAGGTTTCCCTTGTTCCCACCATCTGATTACCCATGTCCAGCACTGGAGATATGATCATCATAAGCACCATCGTACCAGTGAGTATCAGGGGGAGAGGTAACTCTGTGAATCTTCACTTTCTTTCTTAGTGATCATTCATGAATTGATGTGTTAATCATTTATGCAATGCACCAAATATTTCTATACTTCAGATACACAGAAAAAGATTGTACTTCCTGCCTTCCTTCTGGTTGGATGGAGCAATATGGTTAATTCTGGTCAATGACTTGAGAGTAGAAGTGATTTTGATAATTTTTGAGCCAGTGCATTTAATTACCAGGAAGACACTTTAGAGCCTTCTTTCCTTTCATGATGATTTCAACTTTTGAGATGGTGGCCTGCAGAGTTCAACCCAGGGAAACGCTGATCCTGGCAAGGGCGGTCTCAGTGGAGCAGAGTCCTTTAGCAACCTGTGATGGATGGGCAACAGGATTGAGAAACCCTTGTTTTGGCCCCTGAAATTTTGGGATTGTTTATTACTGCAGCATCACTTACCTTATCCTGCCTAATGTCTTCATGTCAACTGTCCATGATAGTTACTTGAGAACAGGAACTCGGGCAAATGAAGGTTTGGCTAGGCGTAAAGGACAAACCTAAATTAGATCATGGTCACTGAGTTCTAAAAATGACGGTCCTAGCAAAGAGAACGAGGTTACATGTGGAGAAAAGAGGACTCAAGGCAGAGCAGAGCAATATCTAGGGTTTGTCTAAGATTGGTGACAGAAAAAAGATGTAGTGATCTCTGCCTAACACAAGCCCTAATGCTAGGTGCCTTGGAGTCAGCATTGCATTTGGTCAGGGGACTTTCACACACATGATGACAAGAAGGCAAGGCCAGGGGTCTGGCTGCCTCCGTCTCATCACCTCCAAAGAGGATGGCTACCCCATTCACTCTGGTCCACGGTGGCCGTTCAGATGAGTGGTCGTGAACAACAACTGGGAGGAGGCCCTGCCAGGCCGGAAGAACAACAGAGCCTGATGCTGTGTAAGAGCCTCAGCGTGTCACAGCAGTGATTTCTGGCTTCCTGGAGTTACCGTTAGTGAAACTGCAGTGTCTGCTTCTAGGACCGCCCTTGCCAGGATCAGCGTTTCCCTGGGTTGAACTCTGCAGGGAGGAGGAGGTGGGGGAAGTAGGTGCCCTGTGCCTTCCTCCCTTTTGTGTGGAGCCTGAAAAAGAAGCCTGCTGTTTAGAAAGGTGCTTTGGTTTTAATTGGCAGGAGGAGGCTTGTGAGGATCTCCAGTTTTCTCCTTGTGTTGTGATTTTGTGACAGTGTGAAGTCAATCTTAGAGCAGTTACAGCTCTCTTGAGCTGTCAGCAGCTCAGAGACTTCAACTCTGATTAAAATACATGACTAAAAAAATTACCATAATCCAGAGACAGGAGTGAAGAAAAAGCTGTAATAATACTGACAACAATGTGCCAGTTAAGAGGCTATTCAGTGCCTTCTTTCAACACAGGAGAGTCTCCTCAGAGTTGCCCCTGATAGAGCCAGGGCCTTGTTAATGCATGTGGCAAGGCAGATACACCTGGAGAAGAAGAGGAAGCTGAGTGCCCACTGGATAATCTGTTTGCTAGAAGTTCTGTGAGTGGCACCCAGTAAGAAGCCATAGATGTGATCTCTGCTCTGAACCAGCGTGATTAAGAGACCAGCCAGGAATGGAACTCTAGCTAGATCTTAGTCCGATGATCAACATGTCCAGTGACTTGCCTAGCCCCAATGAACACTGCCCTTGAAGCCTCTCACCACCTCAAAAATAACCCTGTGTTGTCCCTTTTGCCACCAGAGCCATCCTCTGCCTCCAAATCATCCAGGACGTTTCCTCTACCCACTCTCCCCTGACTTTGCCCTCTGGATAACACTGCATACTCAGGTCTCATTTGCTTGGGGCCTCTCTAGGTGACCCCAGCTACTTGATAAGCTAACTTATTAATACTCCTAATGGTTTAAGATGTTAGCCTTTCTAGCTCTGTCTATTTGCATCTTAACAGGGACCTTTCAGCTTGCAGCCAAAGGTGTTACTGCTTAGAATTTAGGGCATACAACAGAAGGCTGGTGGGGGTGGCATTTGGAAGCAGGAAGCTATCTGGGGGCACTTTAGTCACACCAGGTAAGTAGTTCTTTCCTTTGCCTAGGCATGCAGGCGAGCAATTCAGCCCCCTATTTGCAGTTTGGGACTCTGCACTGCTCCAGTTCTTTACAGTCAGATACAATCATACCACTTTCAGTCACTCTTTCTTTACTGAAGTCTACGCATTGCACTGCTTGTTGGCTTTCTCTCTCCAGACTTACTGTACACAGGTTCCTCACAGTATATTTGAAAATGTTTGTGGGACACACAGAAACGTGTCATTTAAGCAATAGAGGTAGTCATGTGAAAGTTTCCCTAACATGGGAAGGGAAACATTCACCCAAGTTCAGGAAGCACAGAGTCCTGTACAGGGTCAACTCAAGGAGAAACACACCAAGACACATAGGAGTCAAACTGACAGAAGTTAAAGACCAAGAGAAAATATTAAAAGCAACAAGTGAAAAGCAATAAGTGACATACAAGGGAATCCCCATAAGACTATCAGCTGATTTTTCAGTAGGAACTCTCCAGGCCAGAAGGTAGCAATGGAAGGGAATACAACCAAGAATACCCAGCAAAGCTTGTATTTCAGATTTGATGAGGAAATCACAAGCTTTACAGAAAAGCAGAACCTAAAAAGAATTCAGGACCTCCAAACCACCTTTACAAAAAATACTAAAGGAATCCCTGTAAGCAGAAAAGAAAAGGCCTCTACTAGAAAGAAGAAAATTACAAAATGGGAAAGCTTGTTGGGAAAGGCAAAGGTACAGTACAGATATGAAGTCATCCATATGTAAATATGATATTGAAGTCAGTAAAGAGGAGGAGAGTAAAAATGCAGGATATTTTAAATGCATTTGAAATTCAGATATCAACAACTTAAAACATAATTATATATATATAAAATATAGCATATATATATATATATATATATATTTCCCCAAAGCCTCTTGGTAATCACAAACCAAAAATCTATAATAGATATACACTCAAAAAGCAAAAAAGAGGGGCTTCCCTGGTGGTCCAGGGGTTAAAACTTCATGCTTCCACCACAGGGTGCAAGTTTTGATCCCTAGTTGGGGAACTAAGGTCCTTCATGTCACATGGTGTGGCCAAAAAAAGAAAAAAAGAAAATGAACCCAAACAGAACACCAAGATTGTCATCAAAGAGAAGAGAAAAAATACAAAAGGAAAAAAATATCTAAAAATAAGTCCCAAACAGTAAAATGGCAATAAGAAGACATATCAATGATTGCCTTAAATGTAAAGGGATTAAATGTGCCAAGCAAAAGATATAGACTGGCTGAATGGATACAAAAACAAGGCCTGTATCGATGTTATCTACAAGAGATCTGCTTCAGGTCTGGAGACACATACAGACTGAAAGTGAAGGGGTAGAAAAAAGTATTCCATGCAAATGAAAATCAAAAGAAAGCTGGAGTAGCAGTATTTAAATCAGACAAAATAGACTTTTAAATACTGATTGCTATAAGAGACAAAGAAGGACACTACATAATAATCAAGGGATCCATCCTAGAAGAAGATAGAGCAATTGCAAATTTTTATGCACCCAACATAGGAGCACCTTGATATATAAGAGAAATGTTAACAGACATAAAAGGAGAAACCGACAGTAACACAGTAACAGTGGGTGACCTTAAACTCTACTTATATCAATGCACAGATCATCCAGACAGAAAATCAATAAGGAGACATAGGCCTTAAATGACACGTTAGACCAATGGATTCTATTGATATTTATAGAGCATCCCATTGAAAATTAGCAGAATATACATTCTTTTCAAGTGCCCATGGAACATTCTCCAGGATAAATAACATGCTGGGTCATAAAAGAGGCCTTGGTAAATTAAATAAAACTGAAATCATTTTAAGCATCTTTTCCAAAAATTAAATTAAATCTAATCTGCTATCAGATTAGAAATCAACTATAAGAAAAAAAACTGCAAAAGACACAATCATGTAGAGGCTAAACCATATGCTACCAAGCAACCAACAGAAAATTAAATTAAATTAAATTTTCAAAGAGAAAATTAGAAAAAAAATCTAGAGACAAGTGAAAATGAAAATATGATGATCCAAAACCTGTGGGATGCAGCAAAAGTAGTTCTAAGAGAGAAGTTTATAGTGATACAGCTTACCTCAGGAAACAAGAAAAATCTCAAATGAATGGAGAAGGAAATGGCAACCCACTCCAGTGTTCTTGCCTGGAGAAACCTAGGGACGGGATAGCCTGGTGGGCTGCCGTCTATGGGATCGCACAGAGTTGGACACGACTGAAGCGACTTAGTAGCAGCAGCAGCAGCAACATTATAACTAAAGCACCTAGAGAAAGAACAAACAAAACCTAAAGTTGGTAGAGGGAAAGAAATTACAAAGATTAGAGCAGAAAGAAATGAAACAGACGAAGAAAACAATAGAAAAGATTCATGAAACTAAACGCTGCTTCTTTGAAAAGATAAGCAAAATCGATAGATCTTTAGCGAGACTCATCAAGAAAAAAAGTGAAGTGGGCCCAAATTAATAAAACTAGAAATGAAAAAGAAGTTACAGTTTACCCCACAGAAATACAAACTACCATAAAAGACTATTTCAAGGCCTATAAAAGGAAAAAACCTAGATGAAACAGATAAATGCTTTGAAAGATACAATCTCCCAAGACTTAGCTGGAAGAAATAGAAAATATGAACAGACCAGTTTTAAGTACTTTCAATACTTTCATTGAATCTGTGGTTTTAAAACTCCCAACAAAAGTTCAAGAGCAGATGACTTCACAGGCAAATTCTACCAAACATTTAGATTACAGGTAACAGCTCTTCTGCTGAAACTATTCCAAAAAATTGCAGAGGAAGAAACACATCCAAACTCATTCTATGAGACAACCACCATCACTCTGATACCAAAGCCAGACAAAGATACTACAAACAAGAAAATTATAGGACAACATCACTGATGAACATAGGTGCAAAAATTCTCAACAAATATTAACAAACCAAATTCAACAACAATACATTAAAAGGATGCAAACACCATGCCAAGTGGGATTTATCCTAGGAATGAAAAGATTTTTCAATATCCACAAAATCAAACCATCACACCAACGAATTGAACAATAAAAAGCATGATTATCTCAATAGATGCAGAAAGAGCTTTTGATAACATTCAACATCCATTTATGATAAAAAAAAAAAAGAGCTCTTCATAAAATGAACATAAAAGGAACATTCCTCAACATAATAAAGGCCATGTGAAAAACCTGCAACTAAAATCATACTTAATGGTGAAAAGCTGAAAGCCCTTCGTCCAGGATCAGGAACAAGACAAGGACGTCCACTCTCACAACTTTTATTAGACATAGTTTTGGCAATCCTAGCCACAGCAAGCAGAGAAGAAAAATAAATAAGTAAAAGGGATCCAACTTTGAAAGAAGTAAAAATGTCACTGTTTGCAAATAACATGGTACTATGTACAGAAAAATCCTAAGAATCCTACTTTTAGAAAACCACTACAGTTCATCAATGAATTCAATAAAGTTGTAGTATACAAAATTAATACACAGAAATCTATTGCATTTCTATATACTAACAACAAAATATCAGAAAGAGAAATTAATAATCCCATTTATTATCACAATGAAAAAAAAAATACCTAGGAATAAACCTACCTAAGGAGGCAAAAACCTGGCCTCTGAAAACCATAAGATGCTGATGAAAGAAACTGAAGACCGCAAAAACCAATGGAAAGATATACCATGTTCTTGGATTGGAAGAATCATTATCGTTAAATTGACTATACTATCCAAGAAAATCAACAGATTTAATGCAACCTCTATGAAATTACCATTGGCATTTTTCACAGAACTAGAACAAAATTTTTTAAAACTTGTGTGGAAACACAAAAGACTCCAAAGAGCCAAAACAATCTTGAGAAAAAATAATGGAGCTGGAGGATTCAGGCTCCTTGGCTTCAGACTGTACTACAAAGCTACAGTAATCAAGACAGTATGGTGCTGGCACAATAACAGACAAATAGATCAATGTAAAGGATAGAAAATCCAGAATTAAACCCACATATCTACGGCCAATTAATCTACAAAAAAGAAGCAAGAATATACAATGGAGAAAAGAAAATCTATTCAATAAGTGGTGTTGGGAAAACTGGATAGCTACATGTAAAAGAATGAGATTAGAACATTCTCTAACACCATATACAAAAATAAACTGCAAGTAGATTAAAGACCTAAATGTAAGACTGGATACTACAAAACTCATAGAGGAAAACAGGCAGAACACTCTTTGACATGAATTACATCAATATCTTTTTGGATCTGTCTCCTAGAGTAATGGAGATAAAACAAAAATAAACAAATGGGACCCAATTAACTTCAAAAGACTTTGTTCAGCAAAGGAAACTATATATAAAACAAAAAGACAACCTCCAGAATGAGAGAAAAGGATAAGACTGATGGATTTATTTTCAAAATACACAAATAACTCATACAGCTCCATATTTAAATTAAAAAAATAACAATTAGAAAATAAGCAGAATAGCTAAATAGACATTTCTCCAAAGAAGACATACAAACGGCCAAAAGGCACATAAAAAAGTGCTCATTCAACATCACTAATTATTAAAGAAATGCAAATAAAAACTACAATGAGATATCACTTCACTTAGGTCAGAAAGTCCATCATCAAAAAGTCTACATTTGGAGAGGGCGTAGAGGAAAAGGAATCATCCCATACTCTAGATTGGAATGTAAATTGAGTACAGTCACTATGGAGGATAGTAGAGAGGTTCCTTAAAAAAAACTAAAAATAGAATTAACATATGATCCTGCAATCCCATTCCTAAGCATATATCTGGAGAAAACTGTAATCTGAAAAGATACATGCAGTATTGTTTACAATAGTCAATACAGGAAGCGACTTCAGTGTCCCCTGACAGAAGAATGGCTAGAAATGGTGTAGTACACACACAGTGGGATACTGCTGCTGCTGCTGCTAAGTCGCTTCAGTCGTGTCCGACTCTGGGCGATCCCATCAACGGTAGCCCACCAGGCTCCCCCGTCCCTGGGATTCTCCAGGCAAGAACAATGGAGTGGGTTGCCATTTCCTTCTCCAATGCATGAAAGTGAGAAGTGAAAGTGAAGTCGCTCTGTCGTGTCCAACTCTTAGCAACCCCATGGACTGCAGCCCACCAGGCTCCTCCATCCATGGGATTTTCCAGGCAAGAGTACTGGAGTAGGGTGCCACTGTCAGCCATAATAGAGAATGGAATGATGCCACATGCAGAAACATGGCTGCACTAGAGATTATCATATTAGATGAAGTAAGCCCCACAAAGAAAAACAAATATTGCTTATATGTGAAGTCTAAAAAAAAAAAAGATGCAAATAAATTTATTCTCAAAACAGAAGTAGACTCACAGATACAGAAAACAAACATGGATAGCAAAGAGGGGACTAAATTAGAAGTTGGAATTCACATGCAGTATATATAAAGTGGGTAACTAACAAGGATGTACTATATAACACAGGGGAAAAGAATCTGAAAAATGAATATATATACTTATAGTTTTATTGATTTAGGTCCTCTCCATTTTTTTTTTTTTCTTGAAGGGTCTGGCTAAAGGTTTATTAAAAAAAAAAACAACCCAAAACATAAACAAAAAAATTCACAAAGGGCTCTGTGATAAGTGGGAAATTTTTGCAGAGAAATTTGATAAATGAGTGTCAAAATTACAGACATAGCAAAAAAAAGTAATGATAAACAGCTGGGAGAAGGGTGAGGGATGGGCAAAGATACGAGTATGGGATAAAGAGATATAAATCATTATGTATAAAATAGCTATGAGGATGTTGTATAACACAGGGAATATAGCCAGTATTTTGTAGTATCTATTGCTGCTGCTAAGTCGCTAGTGGGTTGCCATTTCCTTCTCCAATGCATGAAAGTGAAAAGTGAAAGTGAAGTCGCTCAGTCGTGTCCGACTCCTAGTGACCCCATGGACTGGAGCCTACCAGGCTCCTCTGTCCATGGGATTTTCCAGGCAAAAGTACTGGGGTGGGGTGCCATTGCCTTCCCCGGTAGTATCTATTAATAGAATATAACATTTGAAGATTATGAATCACTATGTTGTACACCTGTAATTTATGTAATATTGTCATCAACTATACTTCAATAAAAATTTTTAAGTATGAGAAGTCTTAAAAATGTGCATATTCTGTGACTCAGCAATTTACATCTAGGAATTTAAGATATCAGAGGTGTTCATAAAATTTATGATTAAGTAAATATGAGGATATTAATCAGAGCATTTTCATAGAAAAGTATTAGAAATAATTCACAGGGACTGCCCTCATGGTCCAGGGGCTAAGTCTCTGTGCTCCCAATGCAGGAGACCCAGGTTCGATCCCTGGTCAAGGAACTAGCTCCCGCATGCTGCAGCTAAGAGTTTGCATGCCATTAACTAAGATGTGGTGCAGCCAAATAAACAAATAAATACTAAAAAAATGAAATAATTCACATAATGGAGGGTTAATAAATGGGTATTATATATAAATGGGTAATTATAAGCTAGAAAACTAGAAATTAGCCATTTAAAATTCCCATCTTAGGAGAATAATTAATGGCACGGTAAAATGCTCACAATATATTTTTGCTTAAAATGAAGGTAGGTTACAAGATATATTGAGTTTAATATAATTTTGGAAAACATACAATATAGGTATGGGAAAAGTCAGAAGGACATACACCAAAATGTTAACAGTGGTTATCTCTGAGTGCTTTTAGGAGTGATTTAAAATTTCTTCCTTACATTTCAAATTGTCAATGAGTTATTATTTTATAATCATAAAAAGGTAATTAAAGAAGATAAAAGTCATTTATTCAAAAATTCAGTATGATAAACCTACTAAGTCATATGACATGTAGGCAGGCTTGGTAAGCTATGATGACCCTTGGTGAAGACTGTCGGGACAGCATAGGAGAATGTTGTTTAGTCGCTAAATTGTGTCCAACTCGTTTATGCCCCCATGGACTGTAGCCCGCCAGGATCCCCTGTCCATGGAATTTCCCAGGCAAGAATACTGGAGTGGGTTGCCATTTCCTCCTCCAGGCGGATCTTCCTGACCCAGGGATTGAACCCACTTCTGTGCATCTCCTGCACTGCAGGCGGATTCTTTACTACCGAGTCACTGGGGCAGCCGTAGGAGAATAGTTCTGGTCTTCAAATCCAGCAAGACCAAGTTGGACTCCTAGTTCTGCCACTTCACTTGTGGCATATTATTTAATCTAAGCTTTGATTTTCACTTCTGGATAAAGGAAACAGTAAAACCCACCTTCTAGACTTATCTTGAAGATTAATGAGGAGCATTCAAAGATACTAGTTACTGTTTTTTTTGTGTGTGGCAGTGTTACAGGGTGGTCCTTTGCAATCACCTCTGCTTTATCCATTTTTGCTTCCTAAGAGATCTACACCGGCCGTATTTATCCTCTCACCTATACTCACAAGCCTCTGCCTTATTATATCAGATCAGATCAGTCGCTCAGTCGTGTCCGACTCTTTGCGACCCCATGAACCGCAGCACACCAGGCCTCCCTGTCCATCACCAGCTCCCGGAGGTCACTCAGACTCGCATCCATCGAGTCAGTGATGCCATCCAGCCATCTCATCCTCTGTCGTCCCCTTCTCCTCCTGCCCTCAATCCCTCCCAGCATTAGAGTCTTCTCCAATGAGTCAACTCTTCGCATGAGGTGGCCAAAATACTGGAGTTTCAGCTTTAGCATCATTCCTTCTAAAGAAATTCCAGGATTGATCTCCTTCAGAATGGACTGGTTGGATCTTCTTGCAGTCCAAGGGACTCTCAAGAGTCTTCTCCAACACCACACTTCAAAAGCATCAATTCTTTGGCGCTCAGTCTTCTTCACGGTCCAGCTCTCACATCCATACATGACCACAGGAAAGACCATAGCCTTGACTAGGCGAACCTTAGTTGGTAAAGTAACGTCTCTGCTTTTGAATATGCTATCTAGGTTGGTCATAACTTTCCTTCCAAGGAGTAAGTGTCTTTTAATTTCATGGCTGCAGTCACCATCTGCAGTGATTTTGGAGCCCAGAAAAACAAAGTCTGACACTGTTTCCACTGTTTCCCCATCTATTTCTCATGCAGTGATGGGACCAGATGCCATGATCTTCGTTTTCTGAATGTTGAGCTTTAAGGCAACCTTTTCACTCTCCACTTTCACTTTCATCAAGAGGCTTTTTAGCCCCTCTTCACTTTCTGCCATAAGGGTGGTGTCATCTGCATATCTGAGGTTATTGATATTTCTCCCAGCAATCTTGATTCCAACTTCTGTTTCTTCCAGTCCAGCATTTCTCATGATGTACTCTGCATATAAGTTAAATAAACATGGTGACAATATGCAGCCTTGACGTACTCCTTTTCCTATTTGGAACCAGTCTGTTGTTCCATGACCAGTTCTAACTGTTACTTCCTGACCTGCATACAGATTTCTCAAGAGGCAGATCAGGTGGTCTGGTATTCCCATCTCTTTCAGAATTTTCCACAGTTTATTGTGATCCACACAGTCAAAGGCTTTGGCATAGTCAATAAAGCAGAAATAGATGTTTTTCTGGAACTCTCTTGCTTTTTCCATGATCCAGCAGATGTTGGCAATTTGATCTCTGGTTCCTCTGCCTTTTCTAAAACCAGCTTGAACATCAGGAAGTTCACGGTTCACATATTGCTGAAGCCTGGCTTGGAGAATTTTGAGCATTACTTTACTAGCGTGTGAGATGAGTGCAATTGTTCGGTAGTTTGAGCACTCCTTGGCATTGCCTTTCTTTGGGATTGGAATGAAAACTGACCTTTTCCAGTCCTGTGGCCACTGCTGAGTTTTCCAAATTTGCTGGCATATTGAGTGCAGCACTTTCACAGCATCATCTTTCAGGACTTGGAATAGCTCCACTGGAATTCCATCACCTCCACTAGCTTTGTTCGTAGTGATGCTTTCTAAGGCCCATTTGACTTCACATTCCAAGATGTCTGGTTCTAGGTCAGTGATCACAACATCATGATTGTCTAGGTCTTGAAGCTCTTTTTTGTACAGTTCTTCTGTGTATTCTTGCCACCTCTTCTTAATATCTTCTGCTTCTGTTAGGTCCACACTATCTCTGTCCTTTAACGTGCCCATCTTTGCATGAAATGTTCCTTTGGTATCTCTGATTTTCTTGAAGAGATCCCTAGTCTTTCCCATTCTGTTGTTTTCCTCTATTTCTTTGCATTGATCACTGAAGAAGGCTTTCTTATCTCTTCTTGCTATTCTTTGGAACTCTGCATTTAGATGTTTATATCTTTCCTTTTCTCCTTTGCTTTTTGCTTCTCTTCTTTTCACAGCTATTTGTAAGGCCTCCCCAGACAGCCATTTTGCTTTTTTGCATTTCTTTTCCATGGGGATGGTCTTGATCCCTGTCTCCTGTACAATGTCACGAACCTCATTCCATAGTTCATCAGGCACTCTATCTATCAGATCTAGGCCCTTAAATCTATTTCTCACTTCCACTGTATAATCATAAGGGATTTGATTTAGGTCATACCTGAATGGTCTAGTGGTTTTCCCTACTTTCTTCAATTTCAGTCTGAATTTGGCAATAAGGAGTTCATGGTCCGAGCCACAGTCAGCTCCTGGTCTTGTTTTTGCTGATTGTATAGAGCTTCTCCATCTTTGGCTGCAAAGAATATAATCAATCTGATTTCGGTGTTGACCATCTGGTGATGTCCATGTATAGAGTCTTCTCTTGTGTTGTTGGAAGAGGGTATTTGCTATGACCAGTGCATTTTCTTGGCAAAACTCTGTTAGTCTTTGCCCTGCTTCATTCCGTATTCCAAGGCCAAATTTGCCTGTTACTCCAGGTGTTTCTTGACTTCCTACTTTTGCATTCCAGTCCCCTATAATGAAAAGGACATCATTTTTGAGTGTTAGTTCTAAAAGGTCTTGTAGGTCTTCATAGAACCTTTCAACTTCAGCTTCTTCGGCGTTACTGGTTGGGGCATAGACTTGGATTACTGGGACATTGAATGGTTTGCCTTGGATACGAACAGAGATCATTCTGTCATTTTTGAGATTGCATCCAAGTACTGCATTTCAGACTCTTTTGTTGACCATGATGGCCACTCCATTTCTTCTGAGGGATTCCTGCCCACAGTAGTAGATATAATGGTCATCCGAGTTAAATTCACCCATTCCAGTCCATTTTAGTTTGCTAATTCCTAGAATGTCGACATTCACTCTTGCCATCTCTTGTTTGACCACTTCCAATTTACCTTGATTCATAGACCTGACATTCCAGGTTCCTATGCAATATTGCTCTTTACAGCATCGGATTTTGCTTCTATCACCAGACACATCCACAGCTGGGTATTCTTTTTGTTTTGGCTCCATCCTTTCATTCTTTCTGGAGTTATTTCTCCACTGATCTCCAGTAGCATATTGGGCCCTTACTGACCTGGGGAGTTTCTCTTTCAGTATCCTATCATTTTGTCTTTTCATACTGTTCATGGGGTTCTCAAGGCAAGAATACTGAAGTGGTTTGCCATTCCCTTCTCCAGCGGACCACACCCTGTCATATCTCTCCACCATGACCCGCCCATCCCAGGTTGCCCCTCGGGCATGGCTTAATTTCATTGAGTTAGACAAGGGTGTGGTCCTTGTGTGATTAGATTGACTAGTTTTCTGTGAGAATGGTTTTAGTGTATTTGCCCTCTGATGCCCTCTTTCAAGACCTACTGTCTTACTTGGGTTTCTCTTACCTCGGGCGTGGGGTATCTCATCCCGGCTGCTCCTGGCTGCTCCCGGCCAGCGAAGCACAGCCATGGCACCTTACCTTGGACGATGGGTCTCTCCTCACCGTCGCCCTTCCTGACCTCGGTCGTGGGGTAGCTCTTCTCCGCCCTGCTTAGTGCGCTGGCCCTCACCGCCGTCCTTCCTCAGTCGTGGGGTAGCTCTTCTCGGCCGCGCTCTTAGTGCGCGACGCAGCCGGCGGGGCGCTCTTAGTGCGCGACGCAGCCGGCGGGGCGCTCTTAAATGGCGCGCCGGCCGCGGGGAGGCGAGGGCGCTCTTAAATGGCGCGCCGCCCGCGGGGAGGCGAGGGCGCTCTTAAATGGCGCGCCGGCCGCGGGGAGGCGAGGGCGCTCTTAAATGGCGCGCCGGCCGCGGGGAGGCGAGGGCGCTCTTAAATGGCGCGCCGGCCGCGGGGAGGCGATAGGTTTTATTATTTAGCTGCAGCAAGGCTGATGGATTAGGCTGAAAATAGTTTGCTGTACTCCCATATTGCTAGAGGAGGGGACATGCCACACTCCAGGGGCTGCACGGGGAGGCACCAGAGTTAGGAAGGAGAACGGGAAAACTTGGACAAGAGTCTTTTCTGGTATGCATGAAAGATTTGGTGAAGTAGAGTAGTTCGACTTAGAATTGGGTAGTTTGAATGATTTCAGTGGGCCCTGAGGCACAGCGGCTGCCCCTAGTTCTCTAATTCTTGGCTCTGGTGTATAGTGGCCCAGTGCATGAGCCCTGAGTATGAGCACTCTCTAAAGGAGGTGGTTGGGAGTTTGGGCTCTGGATTAGTTGGTTTCCCTACAAAAGGTGTGGAGCCCTTTATAATCCCTAAGAACTGGCTATTCCAAGGAGGGGCAGTCTTTCTGTCATCAGCATCAAAAATGCAGAATAAAAAGACAAGATTAATATGTTGGGCAAATGAGCAATTTTATCTTTTATCACCTCTATAAGGAAAAGGGTCAGATCCTTGGCATGTCACACAATCCTTGCCAACCTCTGTGTTATAGAATCATAGTTGTATTTGTTTTTTGGTTATCTACTCCTATACGACAAACTGCCTCTCCCTCAACTTAGTGATTAAGAACATCAATCACTTTACTTGCTTATGATCTTGCCATTAGGCTGTATTCAATTGGGTGCTTCTTTTGCTGTCCTCATGTAACTTCATCGAGCTAGCCAGGCAGCTCTGGGTTGGCAAAGTTGGGATGCTGGAATGGCTGGGTTTCTCTTTTTCTTTCTTTCTCTCCTTGAGAGCTCAGGACATCTTTTCCAAATGAACCCTCCAGCAGAGAAGCCAGACATCTTACCTAGCACCTCAGGCCCCCCAAGACTGCAGAAACGGGAGTTGCCAGTCCTTTGTAAGGCTTGGTCCTGAAACAGAACCGCACCTCTTCCGCCACATTCTCTTGATGAAAGCAAGCCGCAGGTTTCGCCCAGATTCAGCTGGAGGGGAGTAGACATGGCATGAATTCCAGCACATGGGCTCATGAGGAGGGATGTTCTATAGGCCCATCAATGTAATGAACTGTCAGAGGAGAGGTGAGACAGAGCATCCATTCTGGCAGTCCTTTTGAGACTCCAGACTCTTAGAGTCATTGAGCCCCAGCCAGTGAGGACACAGTGATTCCAGTGATCACACCATCCACAAGGGCTGTCTGAATGTTCTGGGCGCTCTCCTAAAGAAGGGGCAAGATAAGGAACCACACTTGTTTTATAATGAAAGGAAACTTTGAAAAGGTAGACACCAATTTTCAATGAGCAGGCCTCAGAAAATGCGGTTTTGCTGTATTTTTAGACAAAGTATACCAGGTCTTCTGAAAGAGATGGGAATACCAGACCACCTGATCTGCCTCTAAGAAATCTGTGCAGGTCAGGGCAACAGTTAGAACTGGTCATGGAACAACAGACTGGTTCCAATAGAAAAGGGTACGTCAGGCTGTATATTGTCACCTGTTATACTTATATGCAGAGTAATCATGAGAAATGCTGGACTGGAAGAAACAAATTGGAATCAAGATTGCCGGAGAAATATAACCTCAGTATGCAGTGACACCACTCTTATGGCAGAAAGTGAAGAGGGGCTAAAAGCCTCTTGATGAAAGTGAAAGTGGAGAGTGAAAAGGTTGGCTTAAAGCTCAACATTCAGAAAACGAAGATCATGGCATCTGGTCCCTCACTGCTGGGAAATAGATGGGGAAACAGTGGAAACAGTGTCAGACTTTGTTTTCTGGCTCCAATCCTGCAGATGGTGACTGAGCCTGATAGCGCTTCTCCTTGGAGGAAAGTTATGACAACCTAGATAGCATATTCAACAGAGAATACTACCGCGCCTAGTCAGTTGGTCCTGTGTCTGTTGGTGTGAGGCTGGACTGTGAGAAGGCTGGCGCCGGTGATGCTTTTGAACTGTGGTGTTGGAGAAGACTCTTGAGGTCCTTGGACTGCAGGTCAACAGTCCATTCTGAGGGTTCCTGGATTTCTTTGGGATGATGCTAAGCTAACTCAGTATTTTGGCCACCTCTGCGAAGAGTTGACTCATTGGAGAAGACTCTGTGCTGGGAGGGATTGAGGGCAGGAGGAGAAGGGGACGACAGAGGATGAGATGGCTGGATGGCATCACTGACTCGTGGATGCGAGTCTGGTGACCTCCGGGAGCTGGTGATGGACAGGGAGGCCTGGCGTGCTGCGGATCATGGGGTCGCAAAGAGTCGGACACGACTGGCGACTGATCTGATCTGATCTGATACCAGGTCGTGGCTGATCAAAGAGTCAATGGAATGCCTTGATGGGACGACCAGACGGCTACTTATTTGAATTCACTTCAGCCAACGGAAAGGTGTTTCTTTTGCTTTATAGGCTTTTAATAGAAGAAAGCGTTTTGTGAAACTGAATAATCTCTCTCTAAAGAAATGAAAGAAATCCTGGGAAGCAGCAAGATTCATGAGTTTTGCTAAATGCCAAATTTCTTCTTAGATATTACTTTTCTTCAAAAAAAAAAAAAAAGGAAGAAGTCTCTGGACTACCGTGATTGCTCTAAATTCCTAGGTTGGAATTTAGACACAAAGGGTAGTTTGCTCAGCTGAATTTTCTCAGAAATGGATCTGATTTATTCAAGAAGAACCAGCTCAGACTCTCCCAACATAGCCGGTCTAATGGCAAAGGAAAAGAATGCAGGACCCAAATCCTTTTTAGTTCTAAACGTACCTGCAAACACATTTCCTGGCATTCTCCTTTTAATCTTTAAAATGTATGCTAATTTTCCCTTCTGTTTCATTATATATTCATTGTTGATTTAAAATGAAAGGTAATGTTTTAGATTATTCATTACTTACCCCAGGGATGACCAAGGGTATCTCTTCTCTGATTTCCTTCTACTTACTGGATAATTGTCTCTTTTGTTTTATATTAGCTTATTATTTAGCAAATATTAAATCCTTCCTTTTGACTTCCAGGGGAAGGGTAGATGTTCCTACTTCCATCTTCTTCAATATTTTCTGAATTCTAAGTTTATCCATTCTTGCACACTCTTCCTCAGTTTTAGGGTAAACACTGGAGTTCTCCGTCTTTATCATCCCATTGACTAGCTCTGAAACATGCAAAAAGAAAAAAAAAAACAACCCTCTGTTTTTCTTGAGTCTGGGGTCATGCCATATCTTGCTTGGAATTTTTCTTAGTTTGGGCTGCTATAAAAAAGTACCAAAGATTGGGTGGTTGGAACAGCAGACATTTATTTCTCATAGTTTTACAGGTTAGGAAGCCCCAGGAGAAGGTGCCGGCAGATTTGGTCCCTGGTGGAAGCCCCCTTCCTGTCTTACAGATGGCTGCCCTCTTGCTGCATCTGAACATGGTAGGGAGCGAGTGCTCTGGTGTGTCTTCCTCCGCTTACAAGGGCACTAGTTCAACCAGAGGGGCCCCACCCTCGTCATTGCCGGAAATCAGCCTCAGCAGGAAGCTCCTTTGTCCTGTCTCTCTAGCAGGGCCATTTTGTAACTAATCTTAAACCAGGCAACCCCATGTTCTACTCATCTCTGGCCCTGGCACACCTCTCAAATCTTTTGATCACAAAATACCTTGTCTAACCTGTTGGATCTTTCCATAGATGAAATAAGTAGAAATAAAGAATAAGTAATTAACAGGACCAGATCTCTTCCCTAACTTCTCCCTTCAGTAATCCTGCAAACCACATGAACACAATGATATCTAAAGAAAGATCACAAGAAATTGATGAGTCTATATGCAGTGGGAAATGGCAACCAGTCTGACCCCCTGTCTCAATGATTAACTAAAATTAGTTCCCCTTTTCCCTTTAAAACTTTTCTGGCTGGGCAGAATCCTGGGAGTTGGTTTTTGGGGATTATGAGTCCATCTTCTCCCTAGATTGCCAGCATTCTAATTAAAAACAACTTTCCTTTTACCAACAACTGCCTCTCAGGTATGGATTTTTGTGTTGAGGAGCCAGACTGAGTTCAGTAGCATCATGAACTCATGGAAATCTAATTATCTCCCAAAGGCCCCACCTCCTAATATCACCATTTGGGGGATAGGATTTCAAGATATGAATTTGACACAAACATTCAGTCCATAGCAGGCTTTTACACTGCCTGCTATGCACTGCTATTACACTGTCTTAATTGGTCCCCCTCACTTTCAGTCTCTTTTACATAGTTTTCAGATTTGTCTTCCTAAAATGCAGAAACGGCACATCACTTGCTAATGTAATACGTTTCAATATTCTCTGACTTACTGAGTCGTGCTACTGATACTTGCAGCAGGTCAGAATCAGGTCCCTCCCAACTCTTCCATTTTAGCTTCATCTCCAGTTACTCCTCCTCCTTTCCACCCTCTCTTCTTTGTTTCTTTTGCTAAAACTCTTCCCTCTAACCCCATCTGCTTGGCAAAGCAAATACTGCTCATTCTTTCTGGCCCAGCTCAAATGTGATAGCTTTTATGAAGTCTCCTCCCCAGGCAGAATCAATCATTCCCTTGTTTTGTTATTTATAGGTAAGTGTCTCTTAATGCTGGTTACATATTAAAATCACCTGGTTCTCCAAAGGATCTATACACACACACACACACGCATGTATATACACATATAGATACACACACATAAAACAAGACATTCACTCACGGGATTATGAGGGCTGACAAGTCTGAATCACTGTGGTCAGCAAGCTGGAGACCCAGGAGAGCCAATAGTGTGGTTCAGGTCCAAAGGCCAGCAGACTCAAGATTGGGAAAGAGCTGATGTTTCAGTTCAACTTTAAAGACCTGGGGCGGGTGGGCGGGGGGTGGGAAATGTCCTATCATGAGGAACCAGGCTGGAGGAATCTTCTCTTATTCAGGAGAGGGTCAGAATTTTTGTTTTATTCAGACCTTCAACCCTCACAGAAACACCAGAATGATGTTTGACCAAATATCCAGGTACCCCGTGGCCGAGTCATGTCAGTACATAAAATTGACCATCATACCTGGGGAACTATTAAAAAAATACAAATACTGCTGGCCCCATCCCCAGGGCTTTAGTTTCACTGGTCAGGAGTAGAACCTAGGCATCAATATAGTCAATGTTTTAAACTTCTTTCTTGCGTGAGTGGAGAAAGCCAAGTAAGTTACTCATGTATACGCCTGTTATAGACAGTGGGACCTTTGAGGGCAGGAAAGGGCCTTACTCCTGGTTACCTCAAAACCTGCCTCCATGGTAGCTAATACCAGATACTGAATTATTGTTTTTGTTTAGTTGCTAAGTCGTCTCTGACTCTTTGTGACCGCATGGACTGCAGCGTTCCAGGCTCCTCTGTCCTCCACTAACTCCTGGAGTTTGCTCAAATTGATGTCCCACTGAATCTGCCATCTAACCATCTCATTCTCTGCTGCCCCCTCCTTTTGCCTTCAGCCTTTCCTAACTGAATTGATGCTTCCTGTTTAACTGGACCACAATGTAGCATCACTAGTGTAGTATTGCTACAGTTATAAGTCGAATCACTGCTTAGTCACTTGATCTTGTCTGACTCTCTGTCACTCCATGAACTGTAGCCAGCTAGTCTCCTCTGTCCATGGAATTTTCCAGGCAAGAATAAATATTGCTATTTCCTACTTCAGGGGATCCTCCCAACCCAGGGTTGAACCCGAGTCTCTTGTGTCTCCTGCGCTGGCAGGTGGAATTCTTTATCACTGGCACCATCTGAGAAGCCCATAGGTTGAATTATGTCCCCCCGCAAAAGATTTGAGACCTTCGAAATCCAAGTGATTTTGTGATATATATTCCAAGTCTCTTGAACTGAACAATTTTCTACAATGGATCATCTGAACTGGTCTTATTCAGAAGCTATCCATAGATCCACTAGAAATTAATAAGCAGGCACCTGGATTATCAATTCCTCCTTTCTTCCCCAGAGCTTGATCAACTCAGGATCTGTTGGAGGAAGTTCAGGATGAACGTGTGGGCTTGGGTGTCCCATCAAGGTCACCGCGAGGCTCGGCTGGCTCAGCCATCTGCCCCTCACTCTTTGACGTCTCTTCAAATTAAACACCACGCCCTGTGGTAAAATTGCTCCTGCTTTATAAATAGCAGACTTGGCTGGAGTTGCACTGAAAATGCTACAGAGGAAGGGTGTCAGAGAGAAGAAAAAGCAAAGGCCACAGACGCAAGGGCAAATTTCTTGGTCAGAGGACTCCAGTCTCTAAGGAATCTAAGCGCTTTCTGTGTAAAGGAGGTGTCCCTGGGAGGCTCTCCCCTCCACAGCTCTTATGACTGTTTTCTTTTTAGATTTTTTTTGATGTGGACCATTTAAAAAACCTTTATTGAGTTTGTTACAATATTGCTTTTATTTTATCTTTTGGTTTTTTGGCTCCAAGGCATGTGGGATCTTAGCTCTCCCACCAGGGATTGAACCCACATACCCTGCAATGGAAGGTGAAATCTTAACCATGGGGTCGCCAGGGAAGTCCCTGTGACTTAAAATCTCATCCACCCAAGCAAACGTCCCCCACTTTTTCACCCCTTGACTTGACTTTGCGTCAGGAAATTGCTCCGAGGTTACTTTAAGAACAGGCTCCTTTCTGTGGCCTCATGGAACGCTTCTAATTTCAGTCACATCACTGCGGAATTAAAATGGAAACTGGCCACAGGCAACACATTGTCACTGACGCTTTCTGCAGCCACGTCGTTATAATATCGTAATATAGTTTTATGACTGGCTGGCCTACGATTTTATAGGGCTGCTACAAACCTCGCATCTGCTCGCAGACACGGGTGCTGAGTCTCCTAACTTCACTTTCTCTTCTCTCTGCCTCTTCAGTCCCGTCCCCGATGGGCACTGCTTCCTCCTGCTGGCTGACTCTTCACGGCTGTCACCTCACCACAGTCAGTCCTGCCGAAGCTCCTCAGCCAATTTTGTTTTAATATTTGACCTTTGCCCATTGCCTGCCACTCCCATTGCTCACATTCTCTCCATACACACACACACACACACACACACACACACACACACACACACACACGCCTGCTGCCTGCCTGAACAGTCCCTGCCCGCACAGTCCCTGCCCCTCCCTGCAGGGCACGTGCTATACAGCCTTTAAATCCAGGTCCTCTCTGTGCACTATGGTGCCAAGTCAGACAGGGAGGCTGTGCCCAGGAACAAGGGTTCTCAGCGCCACTGAGAGGCTCACCTGGTCCCCGATCCTTCCATCTCTGGAAAAGCCGCACGTCACTGGTGGGCCGGAGTGTCCCTGGGGGCACCATCTACCAGGCAGGTGCAGGATACAGAGAACCCAGGGGTGGAGATACTGCTGGGCTCATCTTTCTCAGAGGCTGGTTCTTTTTCTTTTTTTAATCTCTGCTCCTCTCCATAGAAGGTGAGGCTTCCAGCATCTGGGGTGACTCTGAGGGTCACTTTGGTGTCTGCATGATATACTGCTTGCTTATTTCTCCTCGTCCATAGTTATCTGGCTGTAAAGCAGGGCAGGAAGGCCAGAGCGTTAGGAGTGCATAGGATGGCTTGACTTGCTCTCCCTGCCCCGAATCTGGGCCATCCCTCCTCGGACTGTGGAGGGCTTTCTGTACAACCATGTTCCTTCTCTGAGTGATGTCTGGAGTGCAGCAGCCTCCGCACCACCAGGGAGCTTGATCCATCTGCAGAATTTCAAGCCCTACCCTAGACTTCCCGAATCGGAATCTCATTTTAGTAGGATCCCCAGGTGGTTCAGCGTCCCGAGTGGTGGGCCCCAGGGCTGGATTCTGGCTGAGTGGTGTTACACTCAGGTGTGAGCAGTCCTGGGGCGGCAGGGTCCAGAGCCCGTGGTGATATGGAAGGCAAGCCCTTGAGAATGTTCGCAGGCTCAGTGTATTTACGGGATATCAATGTGTCCGCACAGCAACCTCTTTATGGGGATAGTTTAATTAACGCTAATGGCTCTTGGCCTATTGTGTGACTGGAGCAGGATTTACAGAACATCACCATAATCTAAAACCCTATAAGAGAGTCATTGTCTTTAGAGGCCTTGTAACTCATGCCTGGAAACATCTTTGGATCTTTGATGCATCGCCCTGATTGTGAATGCGGCTTGCATTTGCATAATTCTCAGAGGTATCCAGACACTTCCTTTTTAGAGGGTCAGTTGAGTCCAGGTGAAGAGCGATGCTCTGTTATGGGGGTGGCAGTTGGTGAGAATCTGCTTTACAAAGAGAGATGGATGGCTAATGCAGTTTTACTACCCAATTCTGTGCTTTCATGGATTACATAAATTCTATTGTTGTTGCTATTGCCTTCAGGCCAGTGGATGTATAAAGCTGTTTCCACATTGCTAGGACCCCCATCACTCCTCCTCTGAGTGCCTGCAGGTTAGAGAGAGGAAGGAGCAGGCTTGAGATCACAGTGACCATGATCCATGAAGAACCCTGGCACCATCAGAGGAAGCGCACGGGACACTTGGCAGTGACAGGGACCTCTGCAGCCACCACTGACAAGTGAGGAAGGAAGGCAGCCTTGAGCGGGGGGCCTGCCTGCCTCTGCCAAACCCACGTCTGAGATCACAAGCATTGGAGAAAAAGAACACGTCTGTCTTGTCAACATTGACCTTTGGCCGCCTTGCCCCCTTGCTCACCACCCACCTTGACCTTTTCTCTTAATCTCTCCATGTCCTTTCATTTGAAAGGGATGTAGGTGTGTTTTGAGCTCATTCTCATTCTGCTTCAATTAACTTCAACAGTAATTTGCTTCCCACAGTTACTACCCTCCTAGAGGAGTTGGGCCTCTGAAACGTTCACACCTCAAAATATGGAAAATCATTCCTCAAAGTTTCTTTTCCTCAATGAATCTTCTCTTACTTTGAACTTTGGAAATAATCTCTGGCATGGTTCATGTCTTCCATCTCCTCCCCAGTCACGGGGCAACACTGCCTTGCTCAAGACCAAATACTACCCATCTTCCCTGAGTTGGGTTTATTTTTACCCTTGTAGTTTCTTGCAATATCACTAGAACCCTGTGATGTTAAGTAGGATGGGTATCCTAATGCCTGCATCACAGGTAAAGGAACCAAGGTCAGGGAGCCTTTTTTCAGGAAGCAGAACTGGGTGGAGATGAGGACCTCTGGCTTCCTGTCTCCAGTCTTTGTGGGTGCCAAGGGCTGGGTCTTGCTTTCAGGCATGGTGGGAGCAGCGGCAGCGGGCCCTCTGCTCAGCCTCACCCTCACCCTCAGTCTATCCAGGGAAGGCCAAGATCAAGAGCCTCACTGACACTGCACCCCCTCTTGAGCTTGGTTTGTAATCCTGCTGAGAGCTCGTGTCCCCATGTGTCAGAGGAGTCCCCGCTCTTCCACGATCAGCCGCGACACAAAGCCTCTGCTCCTCTCAGGACTCCGAGTCTGCATGGTGGTTGGTCTGGGAGGCATGACCCATTTTTCTACACTGAGCAGGCATCTGCCATCTGTGGGCTCTCTCACCCAGATGATTCAAATTCTCTTAAATCCAGTTACACTGTCACTTGTCATTTGTTCTGCGTCCCAGCTTTGAATCGTCTGCTAATCTAGAGATCTGAATTTCTGTCATTTCAGTCCTTGCAATCTGTGGATGAATTGACAGAGATTCAGTGATTCCCAGAAAAGAGAGAGAGAAACATGCCTCCCTTCCTCCCACATTTATTAGTGAGCATTTGCCTCGCCTCAAGCCCAGTGCTGGGTGCTGGGGGACAAAACTGCCCAAGCGGGGATGATTCCTGGCCTCCGGGAGCAAACATGCCAGCAGGCTCATCCCTTAGAGGAACAACACGAAACAGGCAAGAAGGAGGGAGCACGGAATGTGAAATCCCTTCCATATCCCATTAGAATTAAGTTCCTGGATGGCTGGGGGTGGGGGGAAAGCCAGTCTTGTTTGCTGATAGATCCCAGCACAGAGCCTGGCACACGCTGGTGCTCAGTTCAAAGTGAACTGAGTCTCAGTTTGCATTACCAGCCGCAGTTCCCCCTCTTCCCTATTCACATCCTTACCACGAGACGAGGCAGCTCCTCTAAGGGAGGAGACTAGATCCCTGCTGCTTGGCTGTGACCCACGGCAGGGCCAGGGAAGTACGTGACGACGCGTGAGTTCCCAGTGGAGGCTCCTAAGAGCTGCTTACACATTTCCACTCACTTTTGGCCTCTGTCACTGCCATGAGAAGAGCATATCCTGGCTAGCCCCCTAGTCTAAGGAAGCAGAGAGACAGCAGTTGCAGATCCAGACCTGCAGCGTGGAGCGGCGGCCCCAGCCTAGCCTTGCCTGGGTTGGCTCAGCCCACCCCCACCCCACAGATGCCCAAAAGTCCAGCCAAAACTAGCAGAGTGGCCGCAGCTGAGCCTGGCTCACCCATAGACGGGCAAACCACACTCCTGCTATTTTAGCCATGGAGATTTGGGATGGTTTGTTATGCGGCATTATTGTGAAAATAGCAAACTGGCGGGCTGCCCTGAGAGCTCAGTTGGTAAAGAATCCACCTGCAATGCAGGAGACCCCAGTTTGATTCCTGGCTCAGGCACATCTGCTGGAGAAGGGAGAGGCTACCCACTCCAGTATTCTTGGACTTCCCTTGTGGCTCAGCTGGTAAAGAATCTGAGGGAAACCTGGGTTCGATTCCTGGGTTAGAAAGATCCCCTGGAGAAGGGAAAGGCTACCCACTCTGTTATTCTGGCCTGGAGAATTCCATGGAGTCCGTGGGGTCGCAAAAAGTCAGACACGACTGAGTGACTTACTTCACTTCACTTCAGCTAACCGATGACCTCTCGGTCTGTTATCTGATTTCTTTCAGGGCCTGGACCTCCAAGTTGTTATTTACCCTTTTGGTTGTTCTAAAACCAGGGGTTGGCAGACTTGATCATAACGGTTCAGATAGTAAGTATTCCCAGCTTCAAGGGCCCACACCATGGACTCTGTTGCATACTCCCTCCCTCCCTCACTCCCTTCCTCTCCAGGCACATTTTATAAGAGGGCCTCTAGTTGATGAAAGGAGTTCTGGGAATCATTGCGTCTCTGTCAGTTCATCTACAGATTGCAATAGGTAGAACAACAGAAATTCAGATCTCCAGATCAGCAGGCGATGTAAAGCTGGGATGCCAAACAAATGACCAGTGACAATGAAAACGAATTGAAGAGAATTCAAATTTGAATCATTTGGGCCAGAATCTTAATGTGGACTCTTGCTCTGGGCCCCTTTTAATTTGAAGGATATTAAGTACTAGCTTCAGAATCCCTCTAGTCATTGCTTTCAGCATTTAAAATCAAAACAGAATTAATGTATTATTTAAAAAATAGGTTCATTTGAATACTAACCAGCCATAAGAAATTAGATGTTGCCATTTGCAGCAACATGGATGGACTTGGAGGGCACTATAAATAAATCAGAGACAGAAAGACAAATACTGTATGATATCATTTATATGTGGTATCTAGAAAATACAACAAACTAATGAATATGAGAAAAAAGAAGCAGACTCGGATATAGAGAACAAACTAGTGGTTACCACTGTAGGGATAGGGGAGTGGGGAGTACAAACTGGTGGGTGTAAGATAGACTCAAGGATGCATTATACAACATGGGGAATAGAGTCAATATTTTGTAATAACTGTAAATGGAAAATATCCTTTAAAATTGTATAAATTAAAAAAAATGAAAAGTAGGTTCATAAATGGTGCAAAAGCCAAAGGTACAAAATGGTATATAGTAAAAATTAAGTCACCTGCTCACTCTTTTTTTAAAAAAAATTTTTGCCACTTTACTTATTAATTGAAGGATATTTGCTTTACAAAATGCTGTGGTTTTCTGTCATACATCAACAATAATCAGCCATGTCCCCTCCCTCCTGAAACTCCCCTTCCATCTCCCTTCTCATCCCACCCTTCTAGATTGTCACAGGGACCCTGGTTGAGTTCCCTGACTTATGCAGTAAACTGGCTATCTATTTTACATATGGTACTATAAATTTCCTCATTACGCTCGCTCTCCATACATCTCACCCTCTCCCTCCTCCCCTTCCCCCATGTCCGTAGGCCTCTTCTCCACGTCTGTTTCTCCACTGCTGCCCTGAGAATAAATTCATCAGTACCATCTTTATAGATTCCTTATATATGTGTCAGTATACTGCAAGGAGATCCAGCCAATTCATTCTGAAGGAGATTAGCCCTGGGATTTCTTTGGAAGGAATGATGCTAAAGCTGAAACTCCAGTACTTTGGCCACCTCATGTGAAGAGTTGACTCATCGGAAAAGACTCTGATGCTGGGAGGGACTGGGGGCAAGAGGAAAAGGGGGCGACAGAGGATGAGATGGCTGGATGGCATCACTGACTTGATGGATGTGAGTCTCAGTGACCTCTGGGAGTTGGTGATGGACAGAGAGGCCTGGTGTGCTGCAATTCATGGGGTCACAAAGAGTCGGACACGACTGAGCAACTGATCTGATCTGATCTGATATTTATATTTCTCTTTCTGACTTACTTCACTCTGTATAATAGGCTCTCTGTTCATCTGCCTCCTGAGAACTGACTCGAATGCATTCCTTTTTATGACTGAGTGGTATTCCATTGTGAACATGCACCACAGCTTCTTCATCCCTTCATCTGTTGATGGACATCTAGGTTGCTTCCACATTCTAGCTATTGTAAATAGTGCTGCGATGAACAATGGGATACACGTGTCTCTTTCAGTCTTGGCTTCCTCAGGGTATATGCCTAGGAGTGGGATTGCTGGGTCAAATGGTGGTTTTACTCCTAGTTTTTTAAAAGAATCTCCATTTCCTGGCATGCTATGGGGGATGGAGTTGGGGAGGACTCCCATGCCCCAACCTCCCTGACTTCTCCACGTCGGTCTGGTCCCACCATGAAGAGGATGGAGGCCGCCAGCAGCCCTGCAGCTCCAGGAAATGGAGACTCTAAAGCAGTGTCTGCTGCGCCAGTACAACAGCTGGGAACAGCATGGTATGGTGGCCTCTTGCCTCAAGGAGCTGAGGAACAAGGCTTGTGACATTCTGGCCCTTGATAAGTCCCTGGCACCAGTCGCTCTGGTCCTGGTAAAGGATGGCACCACAGTGGATGATGAGGATTACTTCCTGTGTCTTCCTACCAATACTAAGTTTGTGGCATTGGCTGGAAGTGAGAAGTGGACACACAACTCAGATGGAGGCACAGCTTAGATTACCCAAGAGTCCTTCGAAAGAGATGAGACAGGGAGCAGAGCAGGGTTGAAGTGGAAGCACGTGGCCAGGCAACTGAAGGAAGACCTATCCAGCATCATCCTGCTGTCCAAGGAGGAGGTCCAGGTGCTCACTGATGTCCCGTGTTTGGAGCTGGCTCAGAAACTCGGCCAAAGTCACGTGGCAGTCCAGGGGCTCCAGAACACCCTCCAGTAGGTGCTTGACCAGAGAGAAGAAGCCTGTCAGTCCAGGCAGCTCCTGGAACTTTACCTCCAGGCTTTGAAGAAGGAAGGCAGCATCTTGTTGAAGCAGCAAGAATCCAGAGCTGACCTCTGGGATGAGAGGGACACTGTTGACACCAGCGTTAGAGAGAGCTCCTCCAAAGTTACACCTGCGAGCCAGATCCTCTTGGTGCTGAAGGAGAAATCTGCCTCAGAGTGAGTTTGTCTAGTCAGGATCTGGAGGTGGGAGAGCATCAGGGACCCTGACCTTTGCAGGGAGACACTTGTATCGGGGTTTTTCACCTCTGCAGACCCTGAATTATAGCTGCCAATTTGCCTATTATTACATGCAAAGCTTCCCTTGTAGCTCAGTTGGTAAACAATCTACCTACAATGCAGGAGACCTGGGTTTGATTCCTGGGTTGGAAAGATCCATTGGAGAAGGAAATGGCAACCCACTCCAGTATTCTTGCCTGGAGGATCCCATGGACCGTAGCCAATCAGGCTCCTCTGTCCATGAGGGTTACAAGAGTTGGACGTGACTTAGCAACTAAACCACCACCATACGGTCTTCCTTGGTGGCTGCATCAGTTTACATTCCCACCAGAAATGCAAGAGGGTTCCCTTTTCTCCACACCCTCTCCAGCATTTATTGCTTGTAGACTTTTTGATGATGGCCATTCTGACTGGTGTAAGGTGGTATCTCATTGTAGTTTTGATTTGCATTTCTCTAATAATGAGTGATGTTGAGCATCTTTTCATGTCTTTGTTAGCCATCTGTATGCCTTCTCGGAAAAGGCAATGGCATACCACTCCAGTACTCTTGCCTGGAAAATCCCATGGATGGAGGAGCCTGGTGGGCTGCAGTCCATGGGGTCGCTCAGAGTCAGATACGACTGAGCGACTTCTTCACTTTCACTTTTCACTTTCATGCATTGGAGAAGGAAATGGCAACCCGCTCCAGTGTTCTTGCTTGGAGAATCCCAGGGACGGGGGAACCTGGTGGGCTGCCGTCTATGGGGTCGCACAGAGTCGGACATGACTGAAGTGACTTAGCATGCCTTCTTTGGAGAAATGTCTGTTTAGGTTTGATTCCTACTTTTTGATTGGGTTGTTTGTTTTTCTGATGTTGAGTTGCATGAGCTGATTGTGTATTTTGGAAATTAATTCTTTGTCAGTTGTTTTCTTTGTTATTATTTTCTCCCATTCTGAGAGTTGTCTTTTCACCTTGTTTGTAGTTTCCTTTGCTGTGCAAAAGCTTTTAAGTTTAATTAGGTCACACTTATTTTTGCTTTTATTTCTGTTACTCCAGGAGGTGGGTCATAGAAGATCTTGCTTTGATTTATGTCATTGAGTGTTCTGCCTATGTTTTCCTGTAAGAATTTTATAATTTCTGGTCTTACATTTAGGTCTTTAATTCGCTTTGAAGTTATTTTTGTATATGACATTAGAAAGTGTTCTAATTTTATTCTTTTGAAGAAGCTATCTTTGTCCCATTGTATATTCTTGCCTCCTTTGTCAAAAAATAAGGTACCCATAGATACACGGGTTTATCTCTGGGCTTTCTTGTTCCATTGATCTATATTTCTGTTTTTGTGCCAGTACCATAATGTCTTGATGACTGTAGCTTTGTAGTATAGTCTGAAATCAGGAAGGTTGATTCCTCTAGCTCCATCCTTCTTTCTCAAGACTGCTTTGGCTATTGAGGGTCTTTTGTGTTTCCATATTAATTGTGTAATTTTTTGTTCTGGTTCTGTGAACAATGCCATTGGTAATTTGATAGGGATCACATTGTATTCGTAGGTTGTATTTGGTAATATAGTCATTTTTACAATATTGATTCTTCCTATCCAGGAGCATGGAATATCTCTCTATCTGTTTATGTCATCTTTGATTTCTTATAATTTTCTGTATATAGTTCTTTTGTCTCCTCAGGTAGATTTATTCCTAGATATTTCATTCTTTTTGTTACAGTGGTGAATGGGATTGATTCCTGAATTTCTTTTTCTGATTTTTCATTGTTAGTATATAGGCGTGCAAGTGATTTCTGTATATTATTGACCTTGTATCCCACTACTTTGCTGAATTCACTGATTATCTCTAGTAATTTTCTGATAGTTTCCTTTGGGTTTTCTATGTATAGTATCAAGTTATCTGCTAACAGAGTTTTACTTCTTTTCTGATCTGGATTCCTTTTATCTCTTTTTCTTCTCTAATTGCCATAGCTAGGACTTCCAAAACTATTTTGAATACTAATGGTGGGAGTGGACACCCTTGTCTTGTTCCTGATCTTAGAGGGAATGCTTTTAGTTTTTCACCATTGAGAATAATGTTTTCTGTGGGCTTATCATATATGGCCTTTACTGTGTTGAGACAGGTTTCTTCTATGCCCATTTTTTGAAGCATTTTTATCATAAATTGATGCTGAATTTTGTCAAAGGCTTTTTCTGCATCTATTGAGATGATCATATGGTTATCTTTGTTAATATGGTATATCACATATTACACTGTATTAATTTGCTAGTATGGTATATCACATTGATTGATTTGTGTATATTGAAGAATCCTTGCATCCCTGGAATAAACCCGACTTGATCATGGTGTGTGAGCTTTTTAATGTGTTTTTGAATTCTGTTTGCTAGAATTTTGTTGAGGACTTTTGCATCTATGTTATCAGTGATAATCATCACCTGTAATTTTCTTTTTTTGTATTGTCTTTGTTTGGTTTTGGTATCAGGGCGATTGTGGCCTTGTAGAACAAGTTTGGAAGTACTTATTCCTCTGCAGTTTTCTGAAAGAGTTTCAGAAAAATAGGCATTCAGTTCAGTTCAGTTCAGTCACTCAGTCGTGTCCGACTCTTTGCGTCCCCATGAATCGCAGCAGGCCAGGCCTCCTTGTCCATCACCAACTCCCGGAGTTCACTCAGACTCACGTCCACCGAGTCAGTGATGCCATCCAGCCATCTCATCCTCTGTCGTCCCCTTCTCATCCTGCCCCCAATCCCTCCCAGCATCAGGGTCTTCTCCAGTGAGTCAACTCTTTGCATGAGGTAGCCAGAGTATTGGAGTTTCAGCCTCAGCATCAGTCCTTCCTTCTCTAAATGTTTGATAGAATTCCCCTGTGAAACCATCTGGCCCTGGACTTTTGTTTTTTGGGTGAGTTTTGATCACAGTTTCAATTTCAATGTTTGTAATTGCCTTGTTCATAATTTCTGTTTCTTCGTGGTTTAGTCTCGGGAGGTTGAACTTTCCTAAGAATCTGTCCATTTCCTCTAGGTGATCCATTTTATTAGCATATAGCTGCTCGTATTATTCTCTTATGATCCTTTGTATTTCTGTGTTGTCTGTTGGAACCTCTCCTTTTTCACTTCTAATTTTTTGATTTGATTTTCTCCCTTTTTTTCTTGATGCCATTGGCTAGTGGTTTGTCAATTTTGTTTATCTTGTCAAAGAACCATCTTTTAGTTTTATTAACCTTTGCTATTATTTCCTTCATTTCTTTCTGCTCTGGTCTTTATGATTTGACTTTGGGTTTTTTTTTTTTTTGTTGTTGTTGTTCCTTTTTCCCTCAGCTACTTCAGATGTAGAGTTAGGTTGTCTATTATATGCTTTTCTTGTCTCTTGAGGTAGGGTTGTATTGCTATACACGTCCCTCTTAGAACTGCTTTTGCAGAATCCCATAGGTTTTGGGTCATTGTGTTGTCATTGTCCTTTGTTTCTAGGAATCTTTTGATTTCTGTTCTTATTTCTTCAGTAATGTCTCATTATTTAGCAATGTATTGTTTAATTTCCATGAGTATGTGTTTTTCACCCTGTAGTTGATATCAAGTCTCATAGCGTTGTGGTCAGAGAAGATACTTGATATGACTTCGATTTTCTTAAATTTACTGAGGCTTGATTTGTGGCCCAGGATGTGGTCTATCTGGGAGAATGCTCCAGGTGCACTCAAGAAGGTGTACTCTTCTGCATTTGGATGAAGAGTCCTGAAGATATCAATTCGGTCCATTTGGTCTCATGTTTCATTTAATGTTTGTGTTTCCTTATTGATTCTCAGTTCTGATGATCTGTCCATTGCTGTCAGGGGGTGTTAAAGTCACCTGCTATTATTGTGGTGCTGACAGTTTCCCTTCTTATGTCTGTTAGTGTTTACCTTATGTATTGAGGGGCTCCTGTGTTGGGTGCATAAATATTTACAATTGTTATGTCTTCCTGGCTTGATCCCTTGATTGATTATTATGTATGTCCTTCTTTGTCTTTTATAATATTCTTTATTTTAAGGTCTATTTTGTCTGAAATAAGGATTGCCACTTGGCTTTCTTTTGGTTTCCATTTGCATGTAATATCTTTTCCGTCCTTTTATTTTCAGTCTGTATGTGTCTCTAGGTCTGAAGTACATGTCTTGTAGGCAGCATATATATAGGTCTTGTTTTTGTATCCGTTCAGTCAGTCTGTATCTTTTGGTTGGTGTATTTAGTTCGCTTGTATTTAAGGTAATTATTGATATACATTTTCCTATTGGCATTTTCTTGATTGTTTTGGGTTTGTTTTTGTAGGTCTTTCCTTTCTCTTGTGTTTACTGGCTATGAGAGTCCCTTTAGTATTTGTTGTAAGGCTGGTTTGGTGGTGCTAAATTCTTTGAACTTTTGCTTGCCTGTAAAGCTTTTGATTTCTCCATCAATTTTGAATGTGATATTTGCTGAGTATAGTAATCTTGGTTGTAGATTTTTATCTTTCAGTACTTTAAATATATTCTGCCATTCCCTTCTGGCCTGCAGAGTTTCTGCTGAAAGTTCCGCTCTTAATTGTATGATTTTTTCCCTTGTATGTGACGTGTTGCTTTTCCCTAGATACTTTTAATATTCTTTCTTTGTGCTTAATCTCTGTTAGCTTGATTAATATGTGTCTTAATGTGTTTCTCCTTGGGTTTATTCTGTAAGGGATTCTCTGCACTTCTTGGACTTGATTGACTGCTTCTTTTCCCACGTTGGGGATGTTTTCAACTATAATTCCTTCAAAAATTTTCTCAGTGAGTTTCTTTTTTCTTCTTCCTCTGGGACCCCCATAGCTCAAATGTCGGTGTGTTTAATATGGCCCCAATAGTCTCTGAGGTTATCCTCAATTCTTTTCATTCTTTTCCCTTTATTCTTCTCTTTAGCAGTCATTTCCCCTATTCTATCCTCCAGCTCACATATCTGTTCCTCTACCTCAGTTATTCTGCTATTGGTTCCTTCTAGAGTATTTTTAATTTCAGTAATTGTGTTTTTCATATCTGTTTGCTTATTCTTTATTTCTCCTATGTCCTTGGTGATTGTATTAACTGTGTTAAATGTTTTTTGCACTTTCTCCATTCTATTTTCAAGTTTTTGGAGCAACTTTACTATCACTATTCTGAATTCTCTTTCAGATTGCTTATTTCCTCTTCATTTGTTTGGTTTTGAATTTTCCACCTTGTTTTTTTATTTGTGCTGTATTTCTCTGTCTTTTCTTTTTTTAAAAAAACTTGCTACCCTTTTTGCAGGCTTTAGGGTTGTATTCCTTCTTCCTTTTGGTTTTTACCCTTGGAGGAAAATGTTGGTTGAGTGGTTTGTGTTGATTTCTTGTTACGGGTGACTTGTGCCTGTGTTCTAGTGGGAGGAGATCAAGCAGACCAAGTAGGTAATTATGGGACATATACACACACTTCCACACACACAGTTATAACCAAAGTATTCTAAACAAAAGAGTACAGGAGATTGACTTGGTGAACAAGGGAAACCAAAATTCAGTTCAGTTCAGTCGCTTGGTCACGTCCGACTCTTTGCAACCCCATGGACTACAGCACACCAGGCGTCCCTGTCCATCACCAACTCCTGGAGTCCACCCAAACCCATGTCCATCGAGTCAGTGATGCCATCCAACCATCTCATCCTCTGTCATCCCCTCCTCCTCCTGCCCTCAATCTTTCCCAGCATCAGGGTCTTTTCAAATGAGTCAGCTCTTCGCATAAGGTGGCCAAAGTACTGGAGCTTCAGCTTCAACATCAGTCCTTCCAATGAACACCCAGGACTGATTTCCTTTAGGATGGACTGGTTGGATCTCCTTGCAGTCCAAGGGACTCTCAAGAGTCGTCTCCAACACGACAGTTCAAAAGCATCAATTCTTTGGCTCTCAGCTTTCTTTACAGTCCAACTCTCACATCCATACATGATCACTGGAAAAACCATAGCCTTGACTAGATGGACCTTTGTTGACAAAGTAATGTCTCTGCTTTTGAATATGCTGTCTAGGTTGGTCATAACTTTCCTTCCAAGGAGTAAGTGTCTTTTAATTTCATGGCTGCAATCACCATCTGAAGTTATTTTGGAGCCCAGAAAAATAAAGTCAGCCACTGTTCCACCATCTATTTGCCATGAAGTGATGGGACCAGATGTCATGATCTTAGTTTTCTGAATGTTGAGCTTTAAGCCAACTTTTTCACTCTCCTCTTTCACTTTCATCAAGAGGCTCTTTAGTTCTTCTTTACTTTCTGCCATAAGGGTGGTATCATCTGCATATCTGAGGTTATTGATATTTCTCCCAGTAATCTTGATTCCAGCTTGTGCTTCCTTCAGCCCAGCATTTCTCATGATGTACTCTGCATATAAGTTAAATAAGCAGGGTGACAATATACAGCCTTGACGTACTCCTTTTCCTATTTGGAACCAGTCTGTTGTTCCATGTCCAGTTCTAATTGTTGCTTCCTGACCTGCATACAGGTTTCTCAAGAGGCAGGTCAGGTGATCTGGTATTCCCATCTCTTTCAGAATTTTCCACAGATATTGACCAATTAAAAGTAGAGCTAGCTAATGCCAATCTGGACAACTGAACATGAGCAGAGTGCCAACTGGTGAATATAGCAGAGAGCTCAACAATTTAACTTACTTGGAGAAGAAAAAGTGAAGAAAAAAAGGGATAAGAAAAAGAGAGAGAAAAAAAGAGGAGAAGGCAGGGAAAAGAGAAGAGGGAGTGGAAAAGAGGGTAAAAAAAGAGAGAGAGAAAAGAAAAAATAGAAAAGCAAAGGTAAATAGACATATGTGAAAAAGATTTATGTTTATTCAGGAATAGCTGCAGCCGGTAAAGAACTATAAGAAAAGCAGTTGAATATATCAAAAGCAAAATCAGAAAAATCACACACACACACACACACACACACACACACACCAAGGGTGAAAAGGTAACAAGAAAATTAAAAAAAAAATCTTAAAATGAATTTTTTTTTAAACAAGAAAAACAAAGAGAAAAATCCCATAGCACCACAAAAGGCTAATGTGAAGGTAGAAGTATGTAGGGGGAATATACAGTGTGATTTATAAGAAAAAAATGTTCTCAAGATCGTGGCTCTTCTTTGTTGTGGAGTCTGCTCCCAAGGACGGGGTTGGGTTAGTGTCCTGTGATGTTTTCCTGGTTGGGGAGCTTGTGCCTATGTTCTGGCTGATGGAACTGGATCTCTTCTCTCTGAAGGGCAGTGCAAGGTCCTGTAGTAGGTTTTGCCAGTGTCTGTTTTACTGTGGTCATGTATGGATGTGAGAGCTGGACTGTGAAGAAGGCTGAGTGCCGAAGAATTGATGCTTTTGAACTGTGGTGTTGGAGAAGACTCTTGAGAGTCCCTTGGACTGCAAGGAGATCCAACCAGTCCATTCTGAAGGATATCAGTCCTGGGATTTCTTTGGAGGGAATGATGCTAAAGCTGAAACTCCAGTACTTTGGCCACCTCATGTGGAAAGTTGACTCATTGGAAAAGAGTCTGATGCTGGGAGGGATTGGGGGCAGGAGGAGGAGGGGACGACAGAGGATAAGATGGCTGGATGGCATCACTGACTCGATGGATGTGAGTCTGAGTGAACTCTGGGAGTTGGTGATGGACAGGGAGGCCTGGCGTGCTGCGATTCATGGGGTTGCAAAGAGTCGGACACGACTGAGTGACTGATCTGATCTGATCTGATCTGATGGGTTTGTATGTCTTTGGGCAGTCCTCTGGCCTTGGCTGTGTTAGACATGTCTATTTCTGAAGCCGCTTCAGAGTGGCCCTTGCAGTGTATCTTCACTGCCACCAGCTCCTACTTGTCCCTGGGATCACTAAATCCGTGCTTGTGTTACCAAACCTACCTTTCACTGCTGGCTGAAGCTTGCTAGGCAGGGGCTTGTGTGGATCTTTTCTTGGCTCCCCGACCGTGCCCTCTGCATTGCGTAAACTTGTGTGGCTTCCCTCAGCCCCGAAGGGCCCTCCCTCTGTGTCGCGGGGTTTGTGTGCACTTGTTTCATCTCACCTGCCCTCTGCGAGGCTTATGTGCTCTTTCAGGCCCCCAGACCTGCCCCTGTGCGTTGTATGTGCTGGAGAGGCTTGAATGTGCTTGAGAGGTTCGTATGCCTGCCCACTCTTGGCTACCCCAGCCCGCCCTCTGTGCCGTGGAGTTTCTATGGACTTCTTTCTCTCAGTCCCCTGAGCCCGTCATCTGGTTGGGGCCATAGTTTGCAAGCTGTTCACAGGCTGAAAAGTTCAACTTTCTCTATTTTCTACCCTCTAATTCCCTACTTTGCCCAGTTTTCCAAGACTCCACAGCTCCCAATTGGGCCTGCCTGCAAGGGAGCGTCCATGTGCACAGGAACGCCTCCTGTTTCAGGACGCCTTCCCTCCCTCAAGGCACAAGCTCCCATCCAGAAGTTCTCAGTCTTTTTCCTTTTTTTATGTCTCTATCCTCTCTCCTACCTCATTTCAGGGAGCTTAGCCTGTTCCCCTGGAGGCCTGAGGTCTTCTGCTGTGGCCTAGAGGTTGCTTTGTAGGAGTTGTTCCATACCTTGATGAGTTTTTGATGTATTTGTGGGGAGGCTGGTAATCTCCCTGTTTTACTCTCCCATCATCTTCCTTGTCCCTTGTCATCTAATTCCCCTCAATGGAGGCAACTATTGTTGCAAATTTCTGGTGTATCCTTCATGAAGTCTTCTTTGCATATGGAGACGTACATGTGTATATGGTTTCCCTTTTTAAACATAAATGAGAGCCTAGTCTGCTTGTGTGCCTGGGAGAACATTAAAGGTCAAAATGTACAGCTGCAGCCTTCTTTTATTATTAGTTGTGGCATGTGTGATCTTTGATCTTCATTGTGGCATTCAGGATCTAGTTCCCTGACCAGGGATCAACCTAGGTTTCCTGCACGGAGAGCAGGAACCCTTGGCTCCTGGACCACCAGGGAAGTCTTGCATGTCGTTCTTTTAAATAACTGTATGGGATATCTGTATACACACTGCTGCTGCTGCTGCTGCTAAGTCGCTCCAGTCGTGTCCGTATACACACTACTGTATATAAAATAGATCGCTAATAAGAACCTACTGTGCACCACAGGGAATGCTACCCAGCACTCTGTAATGGCCTATATGGGAAAATAATCTAAAAAAGAGTGGATATATGTATATGTATAAATTGATTCACTTGGCTGTATGGCAGAAACTGAGACAACATTTGAAATCAATTATATTCTGATAAAAATTTAAAAAAAAGAATGCATAGCATGAATTGAAAGAATTGGGACTTGAATTATGCGAGGTATTGGAAAGCTTGGGCTTTGGGCATCAATAAAACATCTCAAGAATTTCATCCCCAAGTGGGGAGGGGTGACAGAGGGGTAGTTAGAGAGTTGGGATTGACATGCACATATTGCTATATAAAATGGGTAGCAACAAAGACCTACTGTGTAACACAGGGAACTCTGCTCAGTTATATATATGCTATATATATATGTTATATGTATATAACATGTTATATATAACACAAATGTTCTTTAACATTCTAAATGGGAAAGAATTTGAAAAAGAATAGATCAGATCAGATCAGTCGCTCAGTCGTGTCCGACTCTTTGTGACCCCATGAATGGCAGCACGCCAGGCCTCCCTGTCCATCACCAGCTCCCGGAGGTCACTCAGACTCACATCCATCGAGTCAGTAATGCCATCCAGCCATCTCATCCTCTGTTGTCCCCTTCTCCTCTTGCCCTCAATCCCTCCCAGCATCAGAGTCTCCTCCAATGAGTCAACTCTTCGCATGAGGTGGCCAAAGTACTGCAGTTTCAGCTTTAGCATCATTCCCTCCAAAGAAATCCCAGGGCTGATCTCCTTCAGAATGGACTGGTTGCATCTCCTTGCAGTCCAAGGGACTCTCAAGAGTCTTCTCCAACACCACAGTTCAAAAGCATCAATTCTTCGGCTCTCAGCCTTCTTCACAGTCCAGCTCTCACATCCATACATGACCACAGGAAAGACCTTAGCCTTGACTAGACGAACCTCTGTTGACAAAGTAATGTCTCTGCTTTTGAATATGCTGTCTAGGTTGGTCATAACTTTCCTTCCAAGGAGTAAGCATCTTTTAATTTCATGGCAGTCACCATCTGCAGTGATTTTGGAGCCCAGAAAAATAAAGTCTGACACTGTTTCCACTGTTTCCCCATCTATTTCCCATGAAGTGATGGGACCGAAGGCCATGATCTTAGTTTTCTGAATGTTGAGCTTTAAGCCAACTTTTTCACTTTCCACTTTCACTTTCATCAAGAGGCTTTTAGTTCCTCTTCACTTCCTGCCATAAGGGTGGTGTCATCTGCATTTCTGAGGTTATTGATATTTCTCCCAGCACTCTTGATTCCAACTTCTGTTTCTTCCAGTCCAGCGTTTCTCATGATGTACTCTGCATATAAGTTAAATAAACAGGGTGACAATATACAGCCCTGACGTACTCCTTTTCCTATTTGGAACCAGTCTGTTGGTCCATGTCCAGTTCTAACTATCGCTTCCTGACCTGCATACAAATTTCTCAAGAGGCAGATCAGGTGGTCTGGTATTCCCATCTCTTTCAGAATTTTCCACAGTTGATTGTGATCCACACAGTCAAAGGCTTTGGCATAGTCAATAAAGCAGAAATAGATGTTTTTCTGGAACTCTCTTGCCTTTTTGATGATCCAGCGGATGTTGGCAATTTGATCTCTGGTTCCTCTGCCTTCTCTAAAACCAGCTTGAACATCAGGAAGTTCACAGTTCACATATTGCTGAAGCCTGGCTTGGAGAATTTTGAGCATTACTTTACTAGCGTGTGAGATGAGAGCAATTGTGCAGTAGTTTGAGCATTCTTTGGCATTGCCTTTCTTTGGGATTGGAATGAAAACTGACCTTTTCCAGTCCTGTGGCCACTGCTGAGTTTTCCAAATTTGCTGGCATATTGAGTGCAGCACTTTGACAGCATCATCTTTCAGGATTTGGAATAGCTCCACTGGAATTCCATCACCTCCACTAGCTTTGTTCGTAGTGATGCTTTCTAAGGCCCACTTGACTTCACATTCCAGGATGTCTGGCTCTAGGTCAGTGATCACACCATCGTGATTATCTGGGTCGTGAAGATCTTTTTTGTACAGTTCTTCTGTGTATTCTTGCCACCTCTTCTCAATATCTTCTGCTTCTGTTAGGTCCATACCATTTCTGTCCTTTATTGAGCCCATCTTTGCATGAAATGTTCCTTTGGTATCTCTGATTTTCTTGAAGAGATCCCTAGTCTTTCCCATTCTGTTGTTTTCCTCTATTTCTTTGCATTGATCGCTGAAGAAGGCTTTCTTATCTCTTCTTGCTATTCTTTGGAACTCTGCATTCAGATGTTTATATCTTTCCTTTTCTCCTTTGCTTTTTGCTTCTCTTCTTTTCACAGCTGTTTGTAAGCCCTCCCCAGACAGCCATTTTGCTTTTTTGCATTTCTTTTCCATGGGGATGGTCTTGATCCCTGTCTCCTGTCAATGTCAGGAACCTCATTCCATAGTTCATCAGGCACTCTATCTATCAGATCTAGTCCTTAAATCTATTTCTCACTTCCACTGTAATTTAGGTTATACCTGAATGGTGTAGTGGTTTTCCCTACTTTCTTCAATTTAAGTCTGAATTTGGCAATAAGGAGTTCATGGTCTGAGCCACAGTCAGCTCCTGGTCTTGTTTTTGCTGACTGTATAGAAATGTGTATTTATTCTTTTGGCAAAGAATAGATACACATATATTATAACTGAATCGCTACACCTAAAACAATCACAACATTGTTAGTCAACTATACTCTAATATAAAATAAAAGTTAAAAGTGCAGAAAAACTGTAAAATGCACTAATTTAAAATGTATAGTTTAAAAAGCATGTATACATCAGTAAAACTATTAATACTACTCACGTCAAATGTTCAGGTAAACATTGAACATACGAATGCCATGGTATTTACCACATAAAGTCTCTTAAGTGTTACAGCCTGTGCTCAGTTTTTTGATTTTTCCTGAAATGTAGCTGATTTATAATGTTGTATTAGTTTCAGGTGTATGTAAGTTTTATAAGTATGTTATAACTTGATCTGTTTAATAAAAGTGTTGCTTCCTATTTCTAAGAAGAAGTATTTCATCCCCAGTTCACCTTAAGTGGGGTCAGCAACTATGGCCTGCTACTTCACCATCTATTTTTTTTTTTAGTTAAAATTAATTTATTTTAATTGAAGGCTAATTATTTTACAATATTGTGGTGGTTTTTGCCATACATTGACATGGATCAGCCCCAGGTGTACATGTGTCCCCCATCCAGAACCCCCCTCCCACCTCCCTCCCCATCCCATCCCTCTGGGTTGTCCCAGTGCACTGGCTTTGAGTGCCCTGTTTCACGCATCGAATTTGGACTGGTGATATATTTCACATGTGGTAATATACATGTTTCAATGCTCTTCTCTCAAATCATCCCCCCTGGCCTTCTCCCACAGAGTTCAGAAGTCTGTTCTTTATATCTGTGTCTCTTTTGCTGTCTCACATATAAGGTCATCATTACCATCTTTCTAAATTCCATATATATGCATTAATATGCTGTATTGGTGTTTTTCTTTCTGACTTACTTCACTCTGTATAATAGGCTCTAGTTTCATCCACCTCATTCCTTAAAAAACTGAAAATAGATCTGCCATACAACTTAGTGATCCCACTGCTGGACATACACACTGAGAAAACCAGAATTGAGAGAGATGTGTGTACCCCAATGTTCATTGCAGCACTGTTTACAAAAGCTAGGACATGGAAGCAATCTAGATGTCCATCGGCAGATGAATGGATAAGAAAGTTGTGGTACATATACACAATGGAATATCACCATCTGTTTTTATATTACCCATGAGCTAAGAATGTTGTTTGCTTCCCGAAAAAATCAAAAGAAGAATCATATTTCATGTCACATGAAAATTATATGAAACTCAAATTTCAGTGTTTATAAATAAAATTTTATTGAGACACAGCTACACTCATTAATATATTGTCTATGGCTGCTTTTGCACTATAATGGCAGTGTTGAGAGATTCTAACAGAGACCGTATGACCACAAAGCTTAAAAGATTTACTGTCTGGATATTTACAGAAAAAGTTGGCTGACCTCTGACCTAATCACAAATATACTTCAACATTTTGACCATTTAAAATTTGATGATGGGCATATATCATCAGCATGCATTTTTCTTGTGAGAGCTAAAGAATTCTTTGGGAGAAACTCCCAAATCTTTTGACTGGGCTGAATCTACTGTAATTTTAAATAGAAAAGAAAAGAGCTTCTTTCATCCTATTTGAAATCCAAAAGCCAAGATGCAATAATTATCAAACATTAGTTAAAAATTCAATCAAAACCAGACTTACTAATGGATTGGAATGAATAGCTTCCTAACCTTTCCTTTAAGCACGCTCTTAATTTAGAAATTAGCTGTACGTTAGCAAATAAAATATGAAAGAGAGTTTGTACTAAAGGGAACTGACTTTTGGTTCTTTTCATTCTCAGAGATAAATCAAACAGGACAGCAAATGACCTTTTTCAGGCCTGGAGCTGAAGATTTTTAAGAGATGGTAAATCCTTATTCGTGTGTTATTTAGGGATGTGCCATGGCTAACAAGGCTTTCCTGGTAGCTCAGGCGGTAAAGAATCTGCCTGTAATGCAGGAGACCTAGGTTTGATCCCTGGGTCAGGAAGATCCACTGCAGAAAGGAACAGCAACCCGCTCCAGTATTCTTGCCTGGAGAATTCTATGGACAGAGGAGCCTGGCAGGCTACAGTCCATGAGGTCTCAAAGAGTCAGGCACGACTGAAGTGACTTAGCATGCACACACAAAGGTCTTAAAGTGATTTCTCAACTTGAATAAATGACATCAGAAGCTTTTAGAAAGTCAAAGGAAAAGCAAAAATCAATTCAATCATGAGGAAAGTATGTCAGATCCCATAACTATTCTAACAGAGAAAAGAAGTAAATTAAAAAGAAAACTGTAACCAAAAAGATATACAGCTAGAAAAGAAATATTTCTGTCACCCTTGCTCACACTTGACTAGTCTTTCAGGACTGAATATAGGAGTGGAAGATGGAAATCCACAGTGAGGACTATAGATAAGGGAGGTAAAAAGAGTGGTAAGCCTTCTGGAAAGCTGTCCATCTGTGAGAACTTCAGAGCTGTCACCTATGATGTGTTTTGTTGAGCCTGAAATAATCAGTATTTGATGTTTTTTGAAGGTAGGGGGCAGCAGGCCATGTAACGGTACTCATTCTAAAAAAAAAAGAAATCGAGGAACAGAGAGATTACTTTCAATTAGCACTCAAAGCTGAAACCGTTACCAGACATTTCGAAACAGTTAACCGGCAATTCAAGTTTCTTCCCCAATCATGAGGAATTTTGATAGCCTGCTATGTTCAAAGCACTGATCTAGGCATGAAAGTGAAAGCGTTAGTCACTCAGTTCTGTCCGACTCTTTGCGAGCGCATGAGGCTGTCAAGCTCCTCTGTCCACGGAATTCTCCAGGCAAGGGTACTGGAGTGGGTACCTGTTCCCATCTCCAGGGGATCTTCCCATCCCAGAGATCAAACCCAGGTCTCCCACATTGCAGTGGATTCTTTACTGTGTGAGCCACCAGGGAAGCCCAAGAATACTGGAGTGGGTAGCCTATCCCTTCTCCAACAGATCTTCCCAACCCAGGAATCGAACTGGGGTCTCCTGCATTGCAGCTGGATTCTTTACCAGCTGAACTACCAGGGAAGCCTTAATCCAGGCCTAGTAGGGCCCAAAGGCATGTAAAAGAAGGCCCTTGTCTGTCTGGAAAAAAGTTGTATAAGTTAGACATGTGATAAGTTATCTTAACATTTTATTTTTAGTAAATAAAAGAGGAGGCTTTCCAACTGGGGTCAAATGCAACATTAAGAGTGGAGCATGTGGGTCTGGTTCTAAGAGGTAGCGGGTTAAGCCTCCTTCTCCCCTATTTTCATTGGAAAACTCACTTCCTTTATATGAACCTCTTTCAGGGTAGGTCAGGTCTATACTGATGGACACAGTAGGGTGTATAATTTTTTGTAGACTGAATTCTCTTTTTTATCTTTGATCCTATTGGACTTCATTTTGGTGAACTGTACATTTTTTTTTCCAGCAAACAACTAATAATCTCTGCACCATTTATTGAATAATGGGTTGTTCCCTTTTCTCACTGGTTCAGGATAATGTTCATAGTCACCTTGTACATAATACCTCTTATGTGTCAGGAGCTTTGATATCTTTTGTAAGGGACCTGTGCATCTTCTCGGTGACTCAGACTCTGAAGTTCTTTCCTTTGTTTGGTAAATTCTCCATCTTATGGCTCTTGCTGGGAAAGAGAGTTGCATCGACTAGAAAACTTGAAAATGCCAAGAGCTTGTCCTCCATGCTCCTCTGCACTTAGGTGAAGAACACGTGATTTAGGCTCAAGCAACCAATATACCTATTTAGTCTTCACAGCTGGAATTACTGATCTCAGGAAGGTGACCGAGCAGAGGTCATTCTGCTGTTCTGTCAACAATTTCTACTTCTCAGGAGCAGGTAGGACCAGGCTAGCTGTGGCAGCCAAGCGTTCAGTGGTGGGGCTGGGAGTCTCTGCACGCTCTTTGGTGCCATGAATTTCTGCTGTCCTGATGCCCACGTGGTCTTTCTGAATCCTTCTTTCCCCATGTCTGATTCTCCAACCTTCTGAGAAATTTCATAAGCAACATGATAGTCTTGAATATGTTCCTCTTCTGCCTCAATTAGCCAGAGTATGTCTCTGTTACTCAGAACTAAAACCTTGATTGATCCATGCAGGATATCATTTGATTCTCAAGTCTTCACACCTCTCAAGACACATATTATCACCCCTGTTAGGTTTAGATAATTTGTATTCAATAAGAGTATTAACTTGCTTAAGAGCACACAGCTACGGTGTGATAGAACTGGAATTTAAATCCAAATTGCATCACAAATATTCTCTTTCTTTATAAGTATATGATGGTGGTGGTTTAGTCACTAAGTTGTGTTTGACTCTTGTAATCCCATAGACAGTAGCCCTCCAGGCTCCTCTGACCATGGGATTTCTCAGGCAAGAATACTGGAGTGGTTTGCCATTTCCTCCTCCTATGTGTGTGTGTGTGTGTGTGTGTATATATATATATATGTATATATATATATATATGTGTATGAGTGTGTGTGTGTGTATACACATACACATGCATATGTGCTAAGTTGCTTCAGTTGTGTCCAACTCTTGCAACACCATGGACTCATCACGCTCCTCTGTCCGTGGAATTTCCCAGGCAAGAATACTGGAGTGGGTTGCCATTTTCTTCTCCAGGGGATCTTCCTGACCCAGGGATTGAGACTGAGTCTCTTGGGTCTCCTGCATTGGTAGGCCAGTTCTTTACCTCTAGTGTCACCTGGGAAGCCCAATGTATATATGTATGCGTATACATACACACACCCACACACACATACGTATACTGCAGACCATATATATAGTTTTATTTCTTACCTCTTATTCTCTTACCTTACCTCTTCTTGAATGTTTCTCTGTCTAGATAAGCAATTGGACACTTTTGTAAAGTTTTTCAAAATCATGGAGGGACAAATTATGAGCTGTGATTTAAGATGATTCATTTTTTGTGGAGAAAAAAGGAACTCTTGTACACTGTTGGTGGGTAAGGAACTGGTGTGGTCACTATGTAAAAGAGTATAAATTTCCTTAAAAAATTAAAACTAGATGTACCATATGATTCAGCAATTCCATTCCTGGGCATATATACATCTGGAAAAGATGAAACCCCTAATTTGAAAAGACATATGCACCCCAGTGTTCACAGCAGCACTACTTACAATAGCCAAGGCACAGAAGCAACCCAACTGTCCATCAATAGACGAATGACTTAAGATGGGCTGTGAACATACAATGGAATATTACTCAGCCACAAAAGAGACTGAAAGGCTGCCATTTGAGACAACATGTATGGACCTAGAGAAGATCATGCTTGGTGAAATAAATCAGAGAAAGATAAATACTAGATGATATCATATGTGGAATCAAAAAATAATTCAAATGAATCTACATGAAAAACAGAACAGACTCACAAACGCAGAAAAACAATTTATGGTTCCTGGGGGGAGGGGAAAATTAGGAGTTTGCAATTAAAAGATACAAAGTACCTATATAAAGGAGATAAGAAGCAAAGATTTACTGTATGACATAGGACATTTCCCCAATATTTTATAGCAATATAATCTGCAAAATCACTAGGCTGTACATCTGAAACTAACACAATATTATAAATCAACTATAATTTTTAAAGTGAAAGTGAAAGTTGCTCAGTTTTGTCCAACTCTTTGCAACCCCATGGACTAAACAGTCCATGGAATTCTCCAGGCCAGAATACTGGAGTGGGTTGCCTTCCCCTTCTCCAGGGGATCTTACCAACCCAGGGATCAAGCCCAGGTCTCCCGCCTTGCAGGTGGATTCTTCACCAGCTGAGCCACCAGGAAAGCCCAATGTTTAAAGAGATGACTCATCTTGAGTATGATCCCCACGTAATGGGGTTATGTGAGGTATTCCTAGCTCCTGTGTGTGCATGTGCACACCCACACACACCCGCCCACAAATACATACTTATGTGAAGAGTTTTGGTTCCTATATAAAGATTTTTTGTTTGTTCGCTTCAGCATATTTTAAAACTCTCCAGACACAGAAACTGCAGCAGGGTTGGCCCGAGAAGCTCTTTCATGTTCAGGCTGGTCCACAAACCAAAAGAAGATGCCTCTGATAAGAGAGAAGCTGTGAAGGGGAAAATAGTTGGTCACCGGCTTTATATATTTATTTGGTTGTTGCTTTGTTTCTGCAAAAAGCATCATGGTTCACTTGGAGGCTTCCTTTTTTTTTTCCTCCAAGCAAAATTTTGATGCTGCAGGAATTCTTACCAAGAAAATGCTCAGCAAATAAGTCCCAGGAGACTATCTGATTTGTGTTTGCACATAATTTTCCTGGTGTGGATCCTAGGTAACAGACAGGTTAAATAATAAACATGTTCCTGGAAGAATTTCTTCAATTATGGAGCTGGTGAAGCTCTGTTAAGAACTGTGGAACTGATAGTTCCCGCCTGGTCCAATAAGCCAAGAGGGTAATTTCCACCTCTTTAAGAGGAAGTGGATTTGATACAGGTATATTCATCTTGAGTGAATAAAAGCCCATGCTTTTGATTCAGGAGGATACAAAGCTCTTCTTTCTCTCTTACAGAAAAACATTCAAGTAAAAACACCTTTGTGAGAATTTCCCATAGGAAATTCCAGGAATCTGCTCAGATTAAAAAGGCATCCAGTTATTGATTTCCTCTGATAGAGAGGACCTTTTCTACACACTGAGTTTTCTCTTGGAAGGTCAGTGACTTGGTTCTGGGAATGGTGAGATGCTGGAAGATGGAATGATGCTCTTCATAGGGGATTCTGGGCGTGTACGGATGCTGACAGCCACGCGTCACCTGCACTGCAGAATCCAGCTGCCTCTGTTGCAGGCACAGACTCAGCAGTGCTAGGAAATTTCTGAGACTGCATTTTATTCCAGATTCAGAGTTATTCTTTGGTACCCCCATTCACACAGGTATTTCTAGCCCATCTTGGTTAGCATTGCAGATAACATCAGAAATGGAGCTTGGCCTGTAGCAAGCAGGAGAGCTGACTTCTTCTGAAATTAAATTCGGATTAGCCATAGTACCTCCTCTCTCTGAAAGCTGTGCTGAATAATAAGGTGAAACTGAATGCCAGAAAATTTATGCCACATTTGCGGCAACATTTCCAATAAAAAATTGAATTGATGAGCAGAGAGTTAATCATGTTGTAACTGTGTATAATCTCATGAACCACTCTCCACTGGAGTCATAATGAACTGGTGGTGGGCCCCAAGCTAGCCAGGGATGTTTCCTGCCTTGGCTTTCTGCAAGCAAGAATCAGGCAAGCAGGCACAATGCCTTCTGTGGAGAGCCAGTTAAGAAACTGTAGTTGCCTATAAAAATCTCACACTTTTAGTTTGTCCTTATCTGGAACAGATTTAGCTGTTTTTCTAGCTAAAGGTGTGGCGATGATGACTCAAAAAGCATTTCTTATCTAGGTGCATTCTGAAAGCTCCATAAAGAAAATACTCCTAGGTGAACCGAAAGGGACAAAATAATAGTTACTTTAGTACTGCAGTTTTTAAGCAGTGACCTGTAAGCCTGGATGATTATGTATTAATGGTCCTTTCTCTATTGCAGTAAAAAAAGAACTTAAGCTTCAGATAAACCTGATTTTAGCATTCATCCAAACAAATGAAAATTGCATTTGTGATCTCCTTTCACCTCTTGGAAATTCCAATACTGAGTATTTTATAACCAGTATACATTTGATCCCTCCAGTGATCATGAACGCTATTAATATGTATATGAAAGTGAAAGTGAAAGTGAAGTCGCTCAGTCGTGTCCGACTCTTTGCGACCCCGTGGACCGTAGCCCACCAGGCTCCTCCACCCACGGGATTCTCCAGGCAAGATATACTGGAGTGGGTTGCCATTTCCTTCTCCAGGGGGTCTTCCCGACCCAGGGATCGAACCCAGTTCTCCCTCATTGCAGGCAGACGCTTTAACCTCTGAGCCACCAGGGAAGCCCTAATATGTATATACAACGCCTTAAAAATCAGCTCTTGGTGCAATCTGCTATTGTGTTTTGAGTGAATGACTCATGACTGCAGATTTAAATGGTACCTATAGAGAAAGCTTATTTGAATTTTTCAAAAATGATGTTCCCCTTCCAAGTAAAGTGTCAAAAGAATTCTTCCAGTTAATTTTTCTGAAATCCATTGAAAATGTATGACTCCATTTTCCTCTTTCCTCAAGGGAACAATTAACCATTGCTCAAGGATTAATATAACAGGCTAAAATTTTTATCGATTAAAACTATCCTCCCTACCAAATTTTGATTTAAATCTCAAATTTAAAAGATTGACATTTAAATGGCTTTTGATGTTGCTCACCAAAGTGAGAAAAAAGTCCAAGTGACTACAAGTTGTCTAGTTCATAAATAGATCATATTTGTGACTTCGCAGTTTTGACAAGAGCCAAGTAGTGTTGTAAATTATGGTTCTCCTAGCATGGTGAGCTTTGTACCGGGGGTCAGTCTCTCATGGAAAGAGGTCATTTTCTATCAAATGCGTGTTGTCATTCTGACCACTGCCCTGGGTTCTGAAAAAGTATCCAAATGTTGACAGTTTACTATGACAGTGCAAACTCGTCATCCCAGAATATGTGATTTACAAAAAGAGAAGAAATGTATGCATTAATCCTAGATGTGGAAGAACCCATAACAGTTATTGGGAGCCCTCTTGAAATGTATTAGTTTTGTAATCCTCCATTTGGCACTTCTAAAACCCATGAAGCCCCTTTGACCTGTTCTGTCCAATATAGTAGCCACACGTGGCTATTTAAATTTAAGTTAATTAAAAACTATACAGAATTAAAATTTCAGCTCCTCAGTCGCCTTTGTCTCATTTCAAATGCTCAGTATCCATGTGTGGCTGGTGGCCACTGTGTCAGGCGGTGCAGATACTGAACATTTTCATCACTGAAAAATGTTGTATTGGACATTGCTGCCTTCAATGGAGAAGGAAAAAAGAGAAATATGTATTGAGAAGTTACCGTGTAGTAGGCATCATATTCGGGGAAGGCGATGGCACCCCACCCCAGTACTTTTGCCTGGAAAATCCCATGGACGGAGGATCCTGGTAGGCTCCAGTCCATGGGGTCGCTAAGAGTCGGACACGACTGAGCGACTTCACTTTCATTTTTCACTTTCATGCATTGGGGAAGGAAATGGCAACCCACTCCACTGTTCTTGCCTGGAGAATCCCAGGGATGGGGGAGCCTGGTGGGCTTCCTTCTATGGGGTCGCACAGAGTCGGACACGACTGAAGCGACTTAGCAGTAGCAGTAGCAGCAGGCATCATATTTGCTCTTGATTCTTCCCATTTCACAGTGAAGAAGTTTAGCTTCAGGGAGTTTAAGTCACCTGCTCAAGTCACATAACTGATACAGAGCGGTGAGGACTCTAACCAATTACACTTGATTCCAACCCCAGTGTCATTTCCAGTGTATGGCCACGTGCTGGCTCATCCATTTATCTCTCTAACACAGACTTAATGAGGGAGAGACGGTATGTTTTAATAATTATTTCAAGACAGCAGGTGAAAACTGATACTGAACACACTGGTCCCTCTGCTTTCTGAGGACCTGTGCTAGCAACCGGGGCTATCAATTTAAGGGGATGAGTATATTTCCTGGCTTCACAGCACTAGTGGGGGAGTCAAACCCTCAACATATAATCAAAAACTAATTATCAGCTGCAATTGTGATAAGTATCAACAAGGAGAGCCCATCTGTTTTGGGGGAGGCTTCCAAATTCCATTAAATAACAACCACAATAATAATTAGCACATGAAGCTTTAGTTTCCGATGCCTGCAAAGTTCAAGTTAGTAAGACAAAGCTGTGATACCGTAGGCTTCCTGACAGATGAGCCCACTGTAATCTTTATGACTGGTAAACAGAGAGATCCATTTCATTCAAGGTCATCCTAGGTTAGCGCGAGCAACTTCAATTTCATCCGATTCTCCTTGGGTAGAGGTGCTTCTGAAATGAAGAGCTGATATCGGCTAATTTGTCAACATCACAAAGCAGGAGCCTTATTGTCGTAACTCTTCCCCCTCATCGGGGCTTCCCGCAGCAGCAGCTGACATATGATCCTCTCCGATGAAGATGCCAGTGCCTGGCTATTTCTCCACCACACTGCTGAGGGTCAGATAGCGGGGAAATGCTTCTTCTTAGCCATTTCTTTGTCATTTTTAACAGGTTTAAGCTCAAATATTCATGAAAGGAGATTGAGAACCAATACACGATAGCATGAAATTCAAAACGCTAGGAAAAAAAACAAACCCAAGCCATAAACTGTTATCATTTTGAGTGTTTTATTCCTTTTAATGCTACTCTATTAGTTTCAATAAAAGGACAACAGAGTGTCCATTAAACCATAACTTGACATGCTTATTATGCCAATACGATTAGTTTTTGTGAAGCACTCATGTACCGGTTATAGTTTATAGAAAAATTGATTTCACAGAATCAGAGAAATTAGAATTGGAAACATTCTATTAGGTCACTAGATACATCCCCTGAGACTATAATAGAATTGATCCCTAGTTTGCAGTGTGTTATCCAAGGCATTTTTCTATCCAGTTTTGATAGGCTTGTATATTTATTATAGGCTGGCAATATGTACCACTAAAAATTATACCAATTCATCTGAGAAATAAAACTCTAGAAAATAAGCATTTGTTGAGCCCTAATTTTACTTTGGTGGATACATTTTTAATATACTAGTGTTTATAGCCTCTGTCTTGTAAGAGACAAGGAAGCAGCAGTGGATCGTGGGTTAGCATTACAATCAAATAGTGAATTTGCATATCTTAAGTTGCAGAAATTTCCCCAGACATCATTTCCCATCAGACTCCTACAAAATGTAGTATGAATTTTTGATTCTCAAGAAGGACTTTTTTTTTTGGTACAGGAAATTGAGCCTTGTACCCCATGCAAGTGCCTGCAATTAAACACTTGGCTGGACTGACATTTTCTTATTTGGGAGCAGTGCGTACAAAACTATGACTCTTGGAGACACATTTGCAAGGAAGTGGCAAATGAAGCTGCAGAGATGGGGAGGGTTGCGGCCTGGGAATGAGCTGGTGTTACATAAACTCTCTGTGTTCTTTCTTCCTTCTTTCTTTAGCAGCAACTCAGAGGGAAAAGGGAGAGCAGAAGGAGATGGCTTCACCAGGAAATTTTACATAAAATACAATCAGCCTATAAACTCCTGGGATCTCCCAGGTCAAATGCGTGGGATTGCTTCTCTCGGCTCCAACACAAGCAATTCAGGAATTCTCTTCCTCTATAAAACCAGCCTTGAAGTTCATTTGCATCTGATTTCATTGATTAAAGATGGTAAGAAGGGACTTCCCTGGTGGTCCAGTGGTTAAGACTCCATCTTGCAATGCAGAGGACACTGGTTTGATCCTTAGACGGGGAACTAAGATCCCACACTCCATGGAGAGTGCCACACGCACTGCTGAGCCCAAGAGCCTCAGCTACTGAACCCGATGAGGTAAATAAGTAAAAGTAAATATTGTAAAAAAAAGAAGGAAAGTTCATAATATTTCAGGCATATCAGGTTTTCCCTTTACCCCTTGCTCCTTCATGGAGATGGAAGAGAGTTGGTTCTGGGCTGGGTTGGTAGGTCAAGGAGGGTGATCAAGGCTATGTGTGGAAAAAGGCAGACAGGAAGGCACCACGATGTAGCATTTGGCTAAATAATGCCTGGCTTCCCCTGCGGGTTCGCATTCGTATGTCCCTGTTCAAAAGCCCAGATGAAACTCTTGTTTGTTTGGGATGCAGCTGATGGGTTTTTTGTCTGGAGAGCGTCCCAGAGAAGGCCGTATGCATCTCTTGTACACCTGCACATTAAATGAGCAAGAATGCCCAGGTGCTAACTAAGACTTCTGAATTCATGGTAAATTACGCAAACAGGTAATTTTGCTTGTCCAGAAGGAAGAGTGATCAGTGGTACAGTCTTCCTAAGCTCCCCATCACTCAGGAGAATGTGAACTGAAAGGCAGTCAAGCGGCGACAAGACCTACTTGCTCAGCGTGGTGTATCTCGTTCGACAGATGCCAGTCACAGACAAGGAGGCCTGCCCACCAGGCATCCTCACACCCAAGGCAGAAGCTAGTAAAACTGTGTCAGGAGATTCATCAAGGCAGGGGCCTTGGCCCTGTTAACCCCTGAATGGCAGCAGTAAAGACAGGTTTATCCCGGGGACCCAAGGCTATGCCCAAGTGAATACAGCGAACCATCTCTGAAGAGAGACAGGGAACTGCGCTCTCAGCGTCAAACAGACTTCCTGTAGTGGTGGAGAGCCTACCCTTGTTGCTCAAAGTGTGCTCCAGGGACCAGCAGAGTCAGTATGACCTAGGAATCTGCTGTACCTGCAGAGTCTGGGAGCCCACCCGTGATCTACTGAGTTAGTATTTATTTCAACAAAATGCTAGTCATTTTCCATAGTAGCTGCTTGACCAGCTAAGAAGGGACACAGTTTGTTCAGTCCAGTGGCAAGTTGATTTCATCTTCATCTCAGCAAAACCCAATAAGTAATCACCCTCTTCATGATTATACACATTCCTTTTCTTGGTCTTCTTCCACTGTTTCCTTTGGGAACTAGTTTTTCTTAACTGCATGTGATTTTGGCAAGGCTGTCACCGGGAAGGCTGGACACCTGACTGAAGCTGGCCAGGAACAACCCCTTTCTGGAGCTTGCTATAGCCAGGGGTGGAGAGGTGCTTTATTCTTCTCAGATTATAAGGTGCAAGGACAAGATGGGGACTGGTAGGGGTCTCTTGCCACTGCAGGAGGGTATCTGCTTGAGATGGAAACCAGGAGAGTCAAGCAGAGCAGAAATAAGGAAGGAAAGAAATCATCTGAATCTGTAGCTCACTTGTCCCAAAACTCAGGTAACCCCAGGTACTTCTGAATTGTGTGAGCCGAAGGCAATGGCACCCCACCCCAGTATTTTTGCCTGGAAAATCCCATGGACGGAGGATCCTGGTAGGCTACAGTCCATGGGGTTGCTAAGAGTCAGACACGACTGAGCGACTTTACTTTCATTTTTCACTTTCGTGCATTGGAGAAGGAAATGGCAACCCAATCCAGTGTTCTTGCCTGGAGAATCCCAGGGACGGGGGAGCCTGGTGAGCTTCCGTCTATGGGGTCGCACAGAGTCGGACACGACTGAAGCGACTTAGCAGCAGCAGTAGCAGCAGCAGCATAAATTCACAATTTCACATAAGCAGATTTAGATTAGTTTTCTGTCTTTTGTAACTAAGAGAGGGTTCCTGATCAATACATTCCTGAAATGGGATTATTGGTTTTTCCCAAACGGAAACTTTTGCGTCTGGCCATGGGAACACATTCATGGTAAAGTTCACAATCTCTAATGTGACAACTGTGTGAGTTTTTGTGGGTATGTTTATTAAGTATAATCTGAATATAATTAAACACAGAAGCTTTAAAACTTAGGCACCTTAAATACTGGTTATCTGTATAACTGCAGCAGGCTGTATTTATGTTCTAGATTTAGAGGCAATGCCTATTGAAATTAATATTCTAATTTATGCCAACCAATATGCAAATCAGCACAGCTTTGGTGCTTTAGAAAACAAGAGGATAGGATTGCAGCTCTGGTGTTTTGATGGTGCTGATGCTCTGAGGGAAGAAGACAAAGAGCCCTAGGATGCAGATGAAACATGTTCCCTGGGTAAGCCCAGCGCGGATGGAGATTTATGGCTCTGTAAACTGTTTTAAAGCAGAAAACAATCTCTCAATTTAATATAGGCCATTTAACCATTCATTAATTTACTAGATGCAAACACTGCAGCTTTTTAGAAATGATACCACCCTAAATAGAATCTACAACCACAGAAGAAGATATGTACTCTACTGCTGCCAGACGTCCCAAATTAAATATATAACTGTTTGATCCAACTGAAACCAGGAAGTCTGCCTCTCTTCCATATATTTCACTATTATGTATCTATGTAAATGTTATGTAGGGTGTGTGTATATGTATTTTTAAATTATCAGCTAGGGTTAGGTTATGAATAACAGAAACCTGGAAAGTAGTTTAAGTAAAGTGGAAATTTCATTCTTTTTAGACAGAAGAAGTCTGGAGGAGGATAGTCCCGAGCTGGTATGGCACCGCCATAGTTGTTGAGATCTAAAGATTTTTTTCTAGCTTTCCAAACACAGTGCCTAGGATGTGACTCTAATCCTTTAGGTTCAAGATGGCTGCTGGGTCCCCAGCCATCACATCCAGTTTCCCAGCAGTAGGATAGGGGAAAAGAGAAAGAAAGATTTGTCCTCTCTCTTTTAAGGAAACTTCCTGAAAGTTCCACAAAGTGTATCTGCTTACATATCCTTGATCAGAACTTAGTGCGATACCACATCTAACTAAGAGATAGGCTGGGAAATACAATCGTTTATTTGGGAGACCATGTGTCCAGAGAAAGATCATTATTCTGTTAATTTTAGATAGAAGCAGCAAGTCGGTACTTAGAAGGCAACTGTCAAATTCTGCTCCAAATATTAAATATACATTTGTTTATTGATTTATTGTGTTTCCCTTACAAGAAGCTAGCTCTGTAAGGACATGAAGCTAGTACATGATTGTATCCTTAACACTATTCTGTATGTGTCTTTCCTGATTTTTTTCTATCAACTTAAGATCCTTGGTCAAACCAGAAGGCTGTGTTGAAAAGAAGGCAGAAGCTGCACCCATATGTGTACGAGAGTGCTGTGATCAACTAATAATGTCTGCAGCGGCCACTCCCTACGTGCCAGGCTTAAAGCATTCCCACCAACGCCTAGCTTTCAACTAAAATGTTTGAAATGTATGGCTACTGTGACTCATTTAATTCTATGTGCCCAAAGGCTTTGTTTAAATTTGTTGTTTAAAATGATTTATTCTGAGTAGTGACATGAGTATTCTCTGTACCTTTTTTCTCTTTTATGTGGAGCTCTCTTGTGTAGTTGTAAATTTTTCTGGTTTCCAGAGAGTTGCTAAAGGAATTATATGCAAATTCCAAGTTACCCTGAATTGGCAAATTCTAACTAAAAGTTGCTGGAAAGGGGATTTTTGCTGTTCTTTAAAGAATAAAATGGAAAAACAGGTCAGGAGTTTTGAGCTGTCAGAGGAGGTTTTCTGTGACATGTTCATCTCCTGAGTCACTGAGAAGGCAAGAGGGGCCTAGAGAAGTGATAAGGACTTTCCAAGTTCAACATAAATGCTAGAAAGAAAAGCTCAGGCTTATTCTTTATTTAGCTCCAACAATCTCAGCACAGGGACAAGAAGACCAGAGTTAAATTAAACTACAATTAAAAATAGCTAAGACTATTGAGTAATGTACTGAGTTGCATCTGAACAATTTTGTCTTTAAAAAGCTGTCAGTGCAGCAAAGTTCTTTTGCTGCCCCACACAACACATTTTCTCATCAGCAGTGGTGACAAGACAGTGACTGGATGCAGCTATGATTCTGAGGGAGGGAATTATGCAACACTCCATAAAGATAGACCAAAATTTCAAGAATGTAGCTTGAAAAGCCCCCTAGATGACTTTTACTCACTTCTCCTGGGGCACATACATGTCCCTCTTTCTACCCACTTGCCTACTTGTAGGCAAGAATGACTGCCGTATTAGCCCAACCTGCTTTGTTATTTAAATTTTAAGGCCATTTTCATGGAGAATGGAGTGTTTGTAAATAACGTCTGAGACCTCCGTGTCTTAGTTTGGATTCCTTCTAAAGCAGAGTCTGAGTGTCTTCAGAACAGGTATTTCATTAGGGAGGTGGTCCCAGGAAGCAGGAACGAGTGAACAGGGAGAGTGAGACAGAGAAGAAGAAAAAGCCAATAGCTGAGTGTGTTATTGAGGTTATCCTACAGGCAATGATGGCTCGATTCTATCAGAACCATCGGAAAAGTATATCTGCGTGTCCCAGGATGGGCCCCTGAAGGATGGAAGACTGTAGCATTTACCTGCTGACTCCCACTCCTACTGGTCACAGGCTGCCCCTGGGGCATCAACAAACTTCCCCCTTTATCACTCCCAGGATGCACTTGTATGCGTGGTATCAGAGGACCTACCCACCACTGCCCAGCAGAAAGGCCCACGCAATGCACACTGACAGAGCAAGGGCAGCCTGAGATTACCGGGTGCTGCCCATGGCAGTGGCAGCTGAAGGCAGAGGCAGACTGGAGGGGAATGATGTGGGGTGAGGTGGTGCTACAGGTATCCATAGCTATGGTCCTCGACTGTGATGTGAAAACCAGCATCTTGAGAGACAGACTTCATGGTCATAATCAATGCACTTGAGCATGCATTCTAGTTGAATCATCAGGGATAAATTAAAGTGACAAAGTGAAGACTAACATCCCAATAGCATCTTATGCATATACAGATGTCATTCAAATTCCTGATTCTCTTCTTTCTCTTCTTGCTGTTGAACTTGCAAATATGGTTGAAAGGCAACGTGGTGAAAATAGAATCTGTCAAACATTCTTGCTAGAAACTCTTCTAAAAGTCTTTATGAAATGTTGGCTAAAATGAGATTGGAGGATTACCCATGATTTTAACTTCTCCATGCTATCAAATTTCTAGTGAACTGGGAGATGACTCATAACCCTTACTCATGGGCACAAAGCACAGAAGAGAAAGACAGATCAAATGCTTATTACTGTTGTAACTGCATTTCCTGGTGCCATGGGCATGGCGGGTAAAGGGCCACAGCATCGGTGTGGCATGTGACAACCACAGAGGCTTCGTGAGTCTGAGTTTCATGGCCTGGCTAGCCATGAAACCATGCTCAGCCTCAGTTTTTTCCACTATCAGAGGAGAGCCATCATAGCTTGCTCGCAGGGCTATCACAAAGATTATGCATTATTATGCAAAGTATTTGATGTATTCAGTTGGCATTTGTTAGAAGTCAATACATGAAAAATCTGTGTTTCATTTTGAATCCCACTTGGACTTTGTTTCTGGGTAGAGCTTACTTTTACTGAAACGAATGGCTTTGACTCATTTAGACTAAGTCTTTGAAAATAAAATTAGAAAGTCCTTGGATTCATGTTGAGCTGAGGTGCCAAGAGGCAAGCATACTCCCCATTTTACTGATCCCAACAAGGAGCAGTCTCCAAGGGACCAGAGCAGCTGGTCCCTTAGGAGCAGCATGCAGTAGTGAGTAGCCCTCCTTACTCCCGAAGCCCCTGCTTGCATTCTGGACATGGTGAGATGGCGCACAGGGGTGGGGTAGACCCTCCATGGTCCCTCATCATCCTTAGCTGTTTGGATTCATCACAGAGAAGGATTTGATTCAGCCTGTAGCCCAAGTTAGGCATCTCCCAAGAGCAACAGGGCAGATTCAGATCTGGGGATATGCAAAGACTTTACAAGAGATACACAGGTATGCCTAGATTTAAAGGAATTCATTCCCAGATCCTCTACTTTCGTATATATGCTTTCCAAAATTGAGTGGAGGAGCTCTGGAAACAAGACCGTGTTTCTCTTCCACTTTCCCTTTCATAGTCTTCCTTCTCCCTCTTTAGAGAACTATTGATTTCTCACACAATTATACTATGATGCATTGAATGCATGCTCAGTTGCTCTGCTGCTGCTGCTAAGTCGCTTCAGTCGTGTCCAACTCTGTGTGACCCCATAGACGGCAGCCCACCAGGCTCCCCGTCCCTGGGATTCTCCAGGCAAGAACACTGGAGTGGGTTGCCATTTCCTTCTCCAATGCTCAGTTGCTCAGTCATGTCCAAATCTTTGCAACCCTGTGGATTGTAGCCCACCAGGCTCATCTGTTCATGGAATTTTCCAGGCAAGAATACTGGAGTGGGTTGCTATTTCCTCCTCCAGGGGATCTTCCTCACCCAGGGATCAAACCCACGGCTCCTGTGTTTCCTGAATTGGCAGGCAGATTCTTTACCGCTGAGCCAGCTGGGAAGCCCACGATACATGGCTCAAGATGTAAAAAACCTCTGTGATGTCAAACAAAGGGAGACTTAGGAAAAAAGAACATTTTTAAAGGGCCTTGTCTTTTCCATATTCCAGAAACTGCCAAAGAAACATTTTCTGCAGAGGGAGATCCCTGTGTCTTTTGATAGGACAAAGCGAAGGCAGAGTCTTATTCCATGGTAAGGTTGGGAGTATAATCTGTCTATTGGTAGTGGATGATGGTCAATGAAACATGTCTTAAGACATTTATTTAGTTTAATAAATGAAGTCAGATATATTCTGACAGAAACTAAGCCTGATTTGGCTGATTGGTTTGACAACAAGGATTGCTTATATGGCAGACATTTTCCATTAATAAATGAGTTTGATGTAAAGCTCCAAAGTTGTATTCAAATATATTTAAAGCAAGTACTATTAATAAAGCATTTAACAAAAAATATTGTATTGGAAGAGGCATAATGAAATAGCCAATCATTGATTTCCCCAACCGTTTATGTGTGTATCAGGTTTAATGAGGTGCTCTTAAGTGGAAGAGTAAAACGTGCAAGTGTTAGTCATTTGATAAGTCTCTGTGGAGACACTATGATATACTTCTCAGCATTTGAGAGAGGGCAGCTGACTGGGTAACAAATCCTTTTGCAAGTTGGGTGGCTTTCAACTCTTTGCTTTCAATAAAATTGAAGGAAGACCTAATTGAATTGTCAGCTCTCAGACATTAAAAATAATTTGTGGTGATAGATCACTTTGTTATTTTTGATGGAAGAATCAGAAAAAATTCAAAGATATGAGTAGTGCCTCTAAAACAGACCTATTTGCTTTCCATGAAAGCCTATCCATGTGTTTATGTGAGCATCATATCTCAGCAATTACATTTTAAAACAAGAGTGAGTAGAAATACAACTGTTGCTGAAGTCATCTTATTCTAGCAAAAAGTAATGTTTATTCATGGAGCATCAACTAATTGAAAACAGAAGGTTCATCTGTCCCATTGAATGATTCATCTTTGATAAAATTTGAATTTTATGTTTATTATTTATAAAGATTTATAATATACTGATATTTTATTGCCAAGAAGTTTGTATCAGTATGAAATTCCATGGGCAATGTTAATAGAATTAACATTTATTCTATTAGAATATTAATAGAATAAAAATAAGAGTTCAAAGAGAAAAAGGAATGATGTAAAATTTGCAGCTGCAAATATGATAATTTAAATGTTAAAAATGTGTTGAGGGAGTACATTAGCTTTCAAACTTTTATTAGAGGAGAGGCGAGTGGAAAAAACCCCCTGTTGCAACAGGCAGCTGCCTATAGTCCTTTGGAGTAATAAATATGCTCTTTGCTGGCACGGGAAGAGGCAGGGAGGATAGAAGCGCCACGTGCCTCTGGGGGACTCTGTCTAGGATCTAGTTTTGTGGGCTTTTGATTTGTAGTCTAGTGTCCCTTTGAAGATAACTTGAAATTCTGGATTCACTTTGCATCCAGCCTTAGGCCTTAACCTGACCTGGGTTAACCTTCTATGTCGTTTCTGACCCTCTCCAGTTCAGATCTGTATCGTCTTATGCACATCTTCCTCTTTGAAGGTATCCTTGACATATATTTCACTTGGGTGGGTTCTCACAGCCTTCACTTTAATGAAGCCTCTGAAGCCTTTGTTTTATTCATTCATTCACTCACTCATTCATTCAGTAAATATGTATGTGCCAGGCATGGTGTAAGGTGCTGGATATGCCATTGCGAACAAAACAAGCATGGGTCCTAACCTCGTGGAAGTGATATCTCAGTGGAGGTAGATGAACAATATAAAAGGAAATAATGATGCAAATAGATGACTAAAGATCATAAGTGCTATGAATGAAAATAACATGGTATTGATGACAAGAACAACATTGGGTACTTAATTTTAATCGAAAAAAAAATAGGGCAAACCTTTTTGAGGTGATAACAGTTAAACTGAAATCAGAAGTATGAGAAGCAACCTTCCATAAGAAAAATGATGAAACAGTGTTTCAGTTAGTGGGGAAAACATATGGAAAGGCCCAGAATCAAGGAGCCTGGGCTGTTAGGAGCATTAGAAGGTCAGTGCTGCTCAAACATCTGTGCAGAAAGGCAAGTCGGTGCTGTTGGGAGAACGGCTAGTGATGTAAAAGTAGGACAGAAAAAACAAGGGCCAAAACACGTGAGGGAGCTCAGATTTTATTCCACGTGCCATGGAAACCCAGCGAGAGTCTTCTAGCAAGCTTGGTTTATTTTTAAAACATAATTTTGGCTTCTGTTTGAAGATTGGATTGGAGTGGGGCAAGATAGAAACAGGGAAACGATATAGGAGGTGTATCAGCTAGAATAGGCTGGGTAAAGCAATAACAAACAACTCCTAAATCCCTGTGGCTTATGTCAGCAAAAACCTTACACTCAGGCTACGTAACCATCGCAGGTCAGCTGGGAGCTGTCTCCATAACCACTCACTCAAGGATCTGGGCACCCACCATCTCAAACACTGATGGTCACAATAGCAGGAGAGGGCACACAGCAAGCCATGGCTCTTAAAACTTCTGCCTGAATGTGTCACTGTCACTTACACTTGTATTTTATTGTCAGAATAGAGTCACATGGTCCCTCCTGAGTGCAGAAGGGAAGGAATGTACTGCTTTGAAGGAAGGGCACGGCAGGGAAAAAAAGTAAAATATTTGGTGACAGTAATACCGTGTCACCCTTCTGGAGGTTACCATTGTAGTCCAAAGAGGTGATGGTAGCTTTAATGGGAGTGATGCTGGTGAAGAGAGATGGACAGATGTGGGGTTAATCTTAGAGTTTCTTTTTGGATGTGATTCCCATCACTTCATGGCAAAGATGGGGAAACAGTGGAAACAGTGGCTGACTTTATTTTTTTGGTCTCCAAAATCACTGCAGATGATGATTGCAGCCATGAAATTAAAAGACGCTTACTCCTTGGAAGGAAAGTTATGACCAACCTAGACAACATATTGAAAAGCAGAGATATTACTTTTCCAACAAAGGTCCGTCTAGTCAAGGCGATGGTTTTTCCAGTGGTCACGTATGGATGTGAGAGTTGGACTATAAAGAAAGCTGAGTGCCGAAGAATCGATGCTTTTGAAGTGTGGTGTTGGAGAAGACTTTTTAGAGTCCCTTGGACTGCAAGGAGATCCCACCAGTCCATCCTAAAGGAGACCGGTCCTGGGTTTTCATTGGTAGGACTGATGTTGAAGCTGAAACTCCAATACTTTGGCGACCTGATGCGAAGAGCTAACTCATTGGAAAATACCTTGATGCTGAGAAAGATTGAGGGCAGGAGGAGAAGGGGACAACAGAGGATGAGATGGCTGGATGGCATCACCAACTCAATGGATATGTGTTTGGGTGAACTCTGGGTGTTGGTGATGCACAGGGAGGCCTGCGTGCTGTATTTCATGGGGTTGCAAAGAGTCAGACACAACTGAGCGACTAAACTGAAACTGATGGCTTGAATATGATGATTTTTCGTTCAGTCACCCTCATTAGACTGTGACCCCGTAAGGCAAGCCGTAATATAATATTCATCTCCAGATCTCCTGGACCAAACATGAGATGGCTTACTGAATGAGTAAGATTCCACAAATCAAAAATTTGCTTTCTGAATGGAAACATGGTTTGCAAGTTTTGGCAAACAGGCTAAACCTGTTAGGCAAAGAGCGGAAGGAGGAGATTTAAACAATCATTTAACCATAAGAGACAAACCTAGACAACATATTAAAAAGCAGAGAAATTTATTTGCCAACAAAGGTCTGTCTAGTCAAACTATGGTTTTTCCAGTAGTCATGTATGGAGAGTTGGACCATAAAGAAGGCTGAGCCCTGAAGAATTGATCCTTTCAAATTGTGGTGTTGGAAAAGACTCTTGAGAGTCCCTTGGACTGCAAGGAGATCAAACCAGTCCATCCTAAAGGAAATCAGTCCTGAATATTCATTGGAAGGACTGATGCTGAAGTTGAAGCTCCAGTACTTTGGTCACCTGATGTAAAGAGTCAACTCATTAGAAAAGACCCTGATGCTGGGAAGGATTAAAGTCAAGAGGAGAAGTGGATGACAGAGGACAAGATGGTTGGATGGCATCACCGACTTGATGGACACGAGTTTGCGCAAGCTTGGGGAGATGGTGAAGGACTGGGAAGCCTGGTGTGCTGCAGTCCATGGGGTCGCAAAGAGTCAGAAACAACTGAGCGACTGAACAACAGCAACAGCCGTAAGAGAGAGCCTTATGCAGGTTTTCTGCAGGATTGCAAAGAAAATTGATTTAAAAAATCTTTATTTCTGCCACAGTGCTATTCTTTTCATAGGAAGATCTGACTTAGAACTCAAATGTTGTGCACTGTCCTGCTCCATTCCCTCTTGGGCTTTAAATTTCTTCCATTTCTTGTCAGTTTCAGATCTCTTTACATCCCAGGATAGAATGAAAGTGTAGGCATTTGCAGCAATGTCTTTGGAGAAAATAAATTCCAGATATAGCCAATAAATCCAGCACAGTCATTCCCTGAAACAAAGAGAATGACTGGCAGAGCAGAGAAAAATCCTGCAGGAAATAAACCATCGAAAATATGGCAGAGAAGCTGGCCTGCCATGCTCCTGAGAGCCCATAGGAGGGGGCTGCTCACCCCTTTGCCCTGGGGTCCTTGTGTTGCAGGAAGGAGACCCCTTCCAGGGCCTGAGAATGAGTTCTTGTCTAATGCTCTGCAGTGGATTATTGAGGAGACAAAGCAAGTGACTTCATTGGGAAGGGGCCCCAGGGCAGAGAGCAGCAGGTAAGGGAACGGGAGGACTGCTCTGTCACATGGCTCACCGTCTCAGGTTTTATAATTACAGGATTAGTTTCCAGGTTGTCTCTGGCCAATCATTCTGACTCAGGGTCCTTCCTGGTGGCGCACGCATTGCAGCCAAGATGGATTCCAGCAAGGAGGATTCTAGGAGGTTGGGTAGGATGTGGCATCTTGTTTTGACCTTTCCTGAATGCCTATGGTTGATGGTGGCTTGTTAATTTCATGTTCCTTACCAGGACCTCCATAGTTCATCAGGCACTCTATCTATCAGATCTAGGCCCTTAAATCTATTTCTCACTTCCACTGTATAATCATAAGGGATTTGATTTAGGTCATACCTGAATGGTCTAGTAGTTTTCCCTACTTTCTTCAATTTCAGTCTGAATTTGGCAATAAGGAGTTCATGGTCTGAGCCACAGTCAGCTCCTGGTCTTGTTTTTGCTGATTGTATAGAGCTTCTCCATCTTTGGCTGCAAAGAATATAATCGATCTGATTTCGGTGTTGACCATCTGGTGATGTCCATGTATAGAGTCTTCTCTTGTGTTGTTGGAAGAGGGTATTTGCTATGACCAGTGCATTTTCTTGGCAAAACTCTGTTAGTCTTTGCCCTGCTTCATTCCGTGTTCCAAGGCCAAATTTGCCTGTTACTCCAGGTGTTTCTTGACTTCCTACTTTTGCATTCCAGTCCCCTATAATGAAAAGGACATGACCATGAAAAGTTATGACCAACCTAGATAGCATATTCAAAAGCAGAGACATTACTTTACCAACAAAGGTTTGCCTAGTCAAGGCTATGGTCTTTCCTGTGGTCATGTATGAATGTGAGAGCTGGACTGTGAAGAAGGCTGAGCGCAGAAGAATTGATGCTTTTGAACTGTGGTGTTGGAGAAGACTCTTGAGAGTCCCTTGGACTGCAAGAAGATCCAACCAGTCCATTCTGAAGGAGATCAATCCTGGAATTTCTTTAGAAGGAATGATGCTAAAGCTGAAACTCCAGTATTTTGGCCACCTCATGCGAAGAGTTGACTCATTGGAGAAGACTCTGATGCTGGGAGGGATTGAGGGCAGGAGGAGAAGGGGACGACAGAGGATGAGATGGCTGGATGGCATCACTGATTTGATGGGTGTGAGTCTGGGTGACCTCCGGGAGCTGGTGATGGACAGGGAGGCCTGGCGTGCTGCGGTTCATGGGGTCGCGAAGAGTCGGACACGACTGAGCGACTGATCTGATCTGACCAGGACCTCCTGTTATAAAGTAACTCATGCACACTATTACTGTGGTGCCTGGCCAGGTTGGGTAGTTTCAGCCCCTGTTTCCCTAACATTTGTGGAGCCCCAGCCTGGGTGGGAGGCTAAGAGGAATGACCACCCCATGGTGGCTGTCCGGAGTGGGTGTGGGCTGACCTGACCGGAACCCTGAAGTTCAGTCTGGGCCATTCCTGTCTCCACCTAGGGTGGATATTACTGGCTCCCGTCAATACAAATCGCCAATACAAGAGTGCCTGCTATGAACAGAGCATATTGCTCAATGTCACGTATATATTACACCGGGGACCAGATTCTTCCTTAAAACTTGTTTAGTAGAACCCCCTTTCGGGTTCATGTCTGTTCTCAGCACATCCTTATCCAACTGATGTGATGTATTTTAACAACAGGGGTGATGGGTAAGGGTACTGAAAGGAGGGTTTTTACAGATCATCAGCATGTTCAGTTCAGTTCAGTCTCTCAGTCGTGTTTAACTCTTCGCAACCCCATGGACCACAGCATGCCAGGCCTCCCTGTCCATCACCAACTCCCAGAGTTTACCCAAACTCAGGTCCACTGTGTCAGTGATGTCATCCAACCATCTCATCCTCTGTCGTCCCCTTCTCCTGCCCTCAGTCTTTCCCAGCATCACAGTCTTTTCCAATGAGTCAGCTCTCTGCATCAGGTGGCCAAAGTATTGGAGTTTCAGCTTCAACATCAGTCCTACCAATGAACACCCAGGATTGATTTCCTTTAGGGTGGACTGGTTGGATCTCCTTGAAGTCCAAGGGACTCTCAAGAGTCTTCTCCAATATCACAGTTCAGAAGCATCAGTTCTTCAGTGCTCAGCTTTCTTTATCAGCATGTTACTTCCTTTCTTTGCCCCACCATTCCATGCACCCCCCGACCCCCGCCATCATCCTTCACCTCAGCCTCTGTCACTCTTTCCCCTCACTGCACCTGGTTCCCCCACCCCTGACCCCCGTAACAAGGTAGGCTTGGAGTAACCACCAACGAGAGAAAAGTTCTCGATCACGAGGACATCAGTAGAGAAGACTGTCTGGGAGGAGTGAGTGGGCATGGCTCCCACTACATGACCCCTCTGAGTCCTCCGCTGGCAACCGAAATTCAAGGTCACAGGCAAGGTCAAGGGCAAGCTTCAGAGCCAGAACAGTGCCACCACCCCACTGACCCCTCCCCTCACCGCCTACCTCCAGGTCTTCTAGCCTTACTTTGCAAGTGAACCAGTAGCAATTGTATGCATAACAAATCGAGGAACTGTCTCTGGTTTCATTTTAGCTATTCCTACTCTAAAAGATTTCCCTTGGCCCATCTCTGGAGGCTGAAATTCCATAGTTTGTGGTTTGTTCCTTAGGGGTAAGCAGGACTGTCCTCCTGAGGCCTCTTTAAAAAAAGTGAATCTTCCTTAGAGGTAGGATTCCTTGAACCAGACTCAGCTTCCAGTAAATAAATGAGTTCTCCACCAAATGCCTCAGGCTTGGAGTGGGAACAGAATAGAACAAAAAGGGATGGAGGTATCTGAGGGAGGAGAGTCCCTGAAGCAAGGGAGGTGGGGGCTGTAGCTCTTGGGGGGCTGGAGCAGGGGGAGATTCCCCAGGCCCTGCAGTGAGGTTTCTAATGGTGCAGACCTGGAGCGCAGCCCGACTAGCACCTGCAGAGCAGAAAGGACCCAGGGGCCCCAAGGGAGAGGATTAGCACTTTGGATACACACTATGCCGATTTCTCCAGCCACTGTGACCTTGACCTGCGTAGATCATTCTAGCACATGTCCCAGGAACTGATTTTTAGCAGATAGGACTGGTTCTGGGATTCAGAAACACTGTTGTTCTCCCCGGTTAAGATGGGGCACAGGAAAGAAGAGAAGGAAGGGGAAGAGAAGGAAGGGCTTCCAGCATCAGGCCCTGGCCAGGGACTCTTCTTCTCAGCAGGCCTTCAAGCCCAAATGCCCAGACAAGCCCCCATTTGCCAGCGATCCCAAGGTTCAGTGAGCTGAGGGAACCACGTGCCCCCAAAAGGCAGCCTGCCTCCCCCTCCATCTGCTCCTCTGAATGGACAGCCCTCACAGGGAGGCCTCCTGGCCAGGAACTCGTGCCTGATTCTCCCTCTGCAGCTGTGGAGTGGATGGAGGGGGCGCTGGTGTTGGTCCTGAATTGTGCTCTGAGGCAGCGGATGTTGTCTGCTTGTTCCAGGCAGGGCACAGACGCTGCCAAGGAGGCCAGCCTGCAGCCATCCCCTGGCTCTCTGAGAGGCCCTGAGCTGGTTGCCAGGTGCGTGGCCAGTTGGGTCTCATGGCGGTTGCTGAGTGATGTCCTGTTTGCTGCCGAGGCAATCATAATGCGAAGCTTTCCACTTACTGCGATGTACAGTAAGATTAAAGTCAGTATTCTGTTGGAGAAAAAGCAAACAAAACTGGTTTCTAGAATAATCCCCTGCCTCCTGCTATCATAATTACACCTTTGTTATTCATGATAACCTCAAAAAGGAGTAGGGATCCGCTGACATGCCAATCAACAGCCTCCTCCATCATTATCAGACCAGGGAGGGACACAGATCCTCTCATGCTGTGATAGGTACATAGTTACAAAGTATTAGGAGTCCAGTATTAAGGTGGAAGCAGTGACAGATTTTCTCCTCTTGATCTCTAAAAATCACTGCAGATGGTGACCACAGCCATAAATTAAATTAAAGCAATTAGATGATTGCTTCTTGAAGGAAAGCTATGACAAACCCTGACAGTGTATTTAAAAGCAAAGACATCACTTTGCTGACAAAGGTCCATATAGTCAAAGCTATGGTCTTTCCAGTAGTCATGTACAGATATGAGAGTTGGACCATAAAGAAAGCCGAGCACTGAAGAATTGATGCTTTCAAATTGTGGTATTGGAGAAGACTCTTGAGGGTCCCTTGAATAGCAAGTAGATCAAACCAGTCAATCCTAAAGGAAATCAACCCTGAATACTCATTGGAAGGATTGATGCTGAAGCTGAAACTCCAATACTTTGGTTACCTGATGCAAAGAGCCAACTCATTAGAAAAGACCCTAATGCTGGAAAAGATTGAAGGCAGAAGAAGGGAATGACAGAGGATGATGGTTGCATGGCATCGCTGATTCAATAGACATGAACTTAGACAAAGTCCAGGAGATAGTGAGGGAAAAGGAGACCTAGAGTGCTGTAGTCTACGGGGTCACAAGGAGTTGCCCATGACTTAGTGACTTAACAACAGCATTGCTGCTTCTGCTGCTGCTGCTAAGTTGCTTCAGTTGTGTCCAACTCTGTGCAACCCCATAGACAGCAGCCCACTAGGCTCCTCTGTCCCTGGGATTCTCCAGGCAAGAACACTGGAGTGGGTTGCCATTTCCTTCTCCAATGCATGAAAGTGAAAAGTGAAAATGAAGTCGCTCAGTCGTGTCTGACTCTTAGCGACCCCATGGACTGCAGCTTACCAGGCTCCTCCATCCGTGGGATTTTCCAGGCAAGAGGACTGGAGTGGGTTGCCATTGCCTTCTCTGGGGATTCTCCTTATGAGCCCATAAATGCAAAATCCACAGCTTCCTTTGCTCCCTCCCTCTCCCTGGGACAGGACCTCGCACAGAGCAGAACTAAATTAATGAATTAATCATTGGGGTCAACTCAGAAAGGGGTTGACTTCTCAAAAGCCAGTTTCAGAAAAATCAGGAGGAAATTGTCCCCTTACTGATCTCAGATGAACATTTGATAAACTATTGATTCTTTTGGTTATTTATTACTTATGGCATGCATATAAGTGAGCATATATTTATGACCTCATGGTTGGTACATACATTGCATTTTATCTATATAAAATATGTGTTTTATTTGACAGGCAGCTAACCTGGGTTAAAAATGAGGTTCTAAAGTGCGGTTTGAATTTGTGTTCTTAAAGACCTATCTGCCACAAGAAAGGATGGTCCTTCCCACTATCGGCTCTAGCTTTGCTGAACTCATCAATCCATGTCTTTTCATAGATGAGTAAACAGAGGCCCAGCCCAGCAAGTATCCTGTGTACTGATGCCCAGCATGAGATGGTAGGGAACACCCGTGTCCAGACTCCATGGGCTTCCAGTCAGCTCTTTCTCTGCCACGCTTCACAGGATCAGCCTTTCTAAGAGCCTCTCAAGCCAGGGAAGGACTTTTTGTCACTCTCTTTAAAGCACGCCATAATTAACAACCTGCTTTTCCTCTTTTCTCTAATCCACACGAGGCTTATAAGACATCCTGTGTTATTCTGTAGCTGGATCATGCTGGCTTCTTATTACATTGAAATGTTTCCATTAAGTATATTGGACTCACATAGTATTTATTTTAAACAAGCCTCTAGGAGATGAGCTAGTTCCTAGATTAGGGGCTCAGACATTTTAAATGAGGACAAAGACTCCAGGGAAACCTGCAAAGCAGGCCAGCATGCTTGTGTGCAGGTGAGGGAACTTATTACAAGGTGTCAATAGACTCATGTGTACTGATTATAGACTAAATGAACAGTATCTGTAGCACGTATATCTCCTACAGCTTCACAAACATCTATTTCAAACCTTGGGGCTAAATGTGTCTTGGAAGTCAGATATTTCAGGTACTAGGATATATCTACCAGATATTAATAACATCCCCAGGAGAGTCTGGGGCAATACCCTATAATCAAGTACTTTAATCATTCTGCAATTAAGTATGGGAATGTTCACTACTAATGGGTTAAAGAAAGACTATGTATAGTCCTAGGCCAGCGCAGGTCAGGTTTTGCCCCCAAATTAGTTTGTCACAAACTTACCAAAAAAAAAAAAAAAAGAACCCACAATAAAAAACCTAAAGCCTATCTTCAATGCTTTATGAAGTTCAAGGATAAGGGACTGTAGAACTATCACAATTTAAATATAAGAATATACTGATCAATAAGAGATATATTTTTTAAACAAGTCCCAATATTTAATGTACCTTGATGCTGTTACATATTTTCTTAAACAGTGCCTATATACAAAGATGACCCCAAATATCATGCCAGAAGTCACATTTTATGGGCTCTCGACTATACTTGGTAGAGCCCCAGTACCTGGAGCCCGGCCTGTAGGACCACGTCCCTCCCCAGCGCACAGCCTGAGGAGTGGGAGGACCAGCTAAGACCTCAGGCAAGACCTTAGCCTTGAGGGTAAGGGTTCCAATCTCATTAACTAGAAGGACCACTTGTTAACCATAAAGGATCTGGAACTAGATTCCAGGGTTAAAATATTCACTCTGCTATATACCTTTTTTTTTTTAATTATTGGCCACACTGGGCCTTTGTTGTGCTTTCTCTAGTTGTGGTGAGTGGAGGCCACTGGCCATTGCGGTGGCTTCTCTCGTGCAGAGCATGGGCCCTCGGCACACAGGCTTCAGTAGTTGGAGCACGTGGGCTTTGTTGCCCCGAGGCCTGTGGAATGTTCTCCAACCAGGAATTAAACCCATGTCCCCTGCGCTGGCTGGTGGATTCTTAACCACTGGACCACTATTCCGGGAAGTCCTTTTGTGAGACCTCAGACAAGTCATTCTACCTCTTCTTGCTTCAGCATCTTGCTCATTCATAAATGAGAGTAATGATAGTCTTATCTCATAGGGATATTGTAGGGACTAAATAAGTTAATTCAGATAAAACTCTTAGAGGGCACTTAGTAATTTCTGAGGAAAAGTTGGCTATTATCATTATTATCACTATTGGCTTATTTATCTATGGTAGACAGAAAAATGCTGCTCTCCAAAGATGTCCACACCATAGTCCCCATAACGTGTTACAGAATATACTGAAACATACCCCCAAATATGAGTTTGTAGATGTGGTTAAGCTTGGGATCTTTGAATGGGTCATTATCTTCGGTCATCCAATTAAGCTTAGAATACTTGAATGAGTTGTTATCTTGGGTTACCCAAGTGTTCTCAATCTAATCACATGACTTCTTAAAAGGGGAAAACTTTCATGGCTGAGAAGAGAAAGAAATGTGGTAACTGAAACAGAGATAGAAGCTACACTGATAACTTTGAAGAGGCAGGAAGGGGCCACAAGCAAACTAGTGTATCCATAGAATCAAAGGTTATTGGGCTGCAGTCAAAGGTTATTGGTATGAAAATTTGACACCCACTACCATAAGGACGGGGAAGGCAATGGCACCCCACCCCAGTACTTTTGCCTGGAAAACCCCATGGACGGAGGAGCCTGGTAGGCTCCAGTCCATGGGGTCGCTAAGAGTTGGACACGACTGAGCGGCTTCACTTTCACTTTTCGCTTTCATGTGTTGGAGAAGGAAATGGCAACCCACTCCAGTGTTCTTGCCTGGAGAATCCCAGGGATGGGGGAGCCTGGTGAGCTTCCGTCTATGGGATCGCACAGAGTCGGACACGACTGAGGCGACTTAGCAGCAGCAGCAACCATAAGGAAGCTCTGTTTCAGGCTTCCCTGGTGGCTCAGAGGTTAAAGCGTCTGCCTCCAATGTGGGAGACCCGGCACTGATCCCTGGGTTCGATCCCTGGGTTGGGCAGTTCCCCTGGAGAAGGAAGTGGCAACCCACTCCAGTATTCTTGCCTGGAGAATCCCATGGTCGGAGGAGCCTGGTAGGCTACAGTCCAGGGGGTCGCAAAGAGTCGGACACGACTGAGCGACTTCACTTTCACCATAAGGATGAACCTTGAAAATGTTAAGTGAAAGAAGCCAGACACAAAAGGATACCTATTGCACAATGGCATGTGTGTGAAATGTCTGGAATAGGCAAATCTGTGGGGACAGAAAGCAGACAGGTGGTTGCAAGGGGCTGGCTTGAGGGTGGAAGTGGGAGTGACTGCTCAAAGGCCATGGGGAATTTTCTCTTGAGAGACTGAGTGCCATTGACTAGCACTAAACAAGGGAAGAGGAACAACTTTGTGCTGCAAACATTGCCAAGTGAGATCAACAAAAAGAAAAAGAATTTGCTGTTGGAACTGAATGGGCTCTCTAACTTGCATCATCCATTTCTGTTCCCACAAAGCCATGGAGGGGAGAAATGGCCAATGAAATCCTGTGGATTCTCATTAATACACTCCAGCTTCAAGAGGAACAGACTGCGGGGAGGAGGAGAGTAAGCAATTACAGGAAAAGTTCTTGAGAGAAGAGGCCCCAGTGCTTGACCCTGGGGCTTTGACTGAGGCAGGGAGAGCTTCCAGGTCAGCACATAGAGCTGCGGGAACCAGCTGAAGCCCAGCAGAATACTCTACACTATTGGTTCGGTGGACTAGGCTTTGGTTAAAGATTGTTTGCTGCATCTCTGAAAGGAGTGAGACTCTGGGCCCCAAGCAAGGGCTCCACACAGGCCCAGCTGAATTGTCCCCCTTCCTCATCCATACCTGTAAGCTACAAAAAAGGACTTGAAAATAACATCCAGTCCTCAAATTGCAGTTCTGAGTGGAGAAGATAGTAATGCCTTCTGTATGAGGGAGGGAAAATGTCAAGGAAAACTCACCTGTACTGTATTCCATTAAAGCAACAGACAGTCAGAATCACTCATATTAGGCATAGATAAGATGGAAAGAAATGGCAATAGTCAAATAAACTAAAGGAAAAGAATAAACAAAGAGAAATGTAATAAACTATGGAAAAAAAAAACCTGTTAAAGACAGATGAATAATGCTGTCTGGAAGAACCCCAAACCAAAATGCAAAGAGATTTCTTGAAAGTGCGCTGTACTATATATTATAGTAACTTAATAAGAACTGAGATGAAATAAAATAAGAGATCAAAATAACATGACAAAACAGCAAAATTATATGGAATGGGATATTGAAGAACTGAAAGGGATGAAATAAAATTTAAAGTATCTGTTACAAAGAGGTTGTACAAATAGTTAAAAATCATATTAATAACATGTGAAAACTTGAAATAATTACAACTAATGCAGAGGGGAAAATTAGATAAAGTTAAGGAATTCAAAGACAATTCAGTATAAAGATCTTTGATGTTCTTGGTAAGAACCCAACGAGTGAAACAAAAAAATATTGGAAAACATACTACAGGAAAATTTTCCTGAAGTAAGGGAGGACATGAGTCAGCTGTCTGAAAGATCATAGTGTATACTAGGCAAAATTGATATAGAAGGAACACAATTGAGTCATAGAATGATAAATCGATTCAACATCAAAGATAAAGCATTTTTCAGATATCCAACAGAAAAAGCAAAAGGGAAAAAAATCCAGGGGTCCTTAGACTTCTCTTCATCTCTTCTCAATGCCAGAGAAAAGTAGGGAACCATCTACAGAGGAAAAGAGCAGTGAGCTAGAATTTTTTATTCAGTTGAATCATCATTCATGGATAAAAGCAAAAGAGCTCAGAGTATAAAACATCCATGATGCTTCTTGAAGAAAGCCTTCCAGGACATGGACTCTGAAGGCAGACTACCTGGGTTTGAATCCTGGCCTTGCCACTTACTGGTTGTGTAATTCAGGCACGTTACTTTTTGTGCCTTAGTCTCTTCATCTGTAACTTGGGGATAGCAACAGTCACCATGTCACTGGGTTGTTTTTGTCCGATTTAATACATTAACATGTAATATACAATGGAATATTATGCAGCCATTAAAAAGAATGAAATAATGCCATTTGCAGCAACATGGATGGACCTAGAGAGTGTCATACGGAGTGAAGTAATTCAGACAGAGAAGGAGAAATATCATATGCCATCCCTTATATGAATAATCTGAAAAGAAATGATACAGAGGGACTTACAAAGCAGAAAGAGACTCACAGACTTAGAAAATGAACGCATGACTGCCGAGGGAAAGGGATAGGTAAGGAGTCTGGGTAGGTCATGTACACTGCTATATTCAAAATGGATCACAAACGAAGACACGAAATAGCGTGGACATGTAGAGCACACAGAAATCTACTCAATGCTGTGTGGCAGCCTGGATGGGAGGGGGTTTAGGGGAGAATGGACACACGTATATGTATGGCTGAGGCCCTTCACTATTCACCTAAAACTACTACAACATTGTTAATTGGATATACCCCAACACAAAATGGACTTCCCTGGTGGCTCAGATGGTAAAGCATCTGCCCACAATGTGGGAGACCTGGGTTCTGTCCCTGGGTCGGGAAGATCCCCTGGAGAAGGAAATGGCAACCCACTCCAGTATTCTTGCATGGAAAATCTCATGGATGGAGGAATCTGGTAGGCTACAGTCCATGGGGTCACAAAGAGTCAGATATGACTGAGAGACTTCACTCAACACCAAATATAAAGTTTAAAGTTTGAAAAAAAATTAATATGCACACAGTGTTGGGAATGGTGCCTGGCTTGTAGGAAAGCTGTATATATACATGTTTGCTGTAATCAATGTTATATATCATGATGATGAAGAAATCCATTCCACCAAGAGATAAACCACTGGTGAGGATTTAATTAGTTTAAAAGCAGAGCCAAAATTAAACAAAAAACAGCAACAGCCAAGGAAAGAATGATGGCAGGACAGAATGTATATGTATATATCTTGACTAAGCCAACAAAATTAAAGCTCCCAAAAAATCGAGAGGTGGAGTGAAAAAAAGCGGAAGAGTCTAAGTGTGCTGGTCACTTGATCTTTTATGGCAAAGTTTTTAAAAAATGTCTAAAATTGAAACAAGTAATTATAAGACAACCTTTTAATAATACTCATGGTCTTTTTTCTTATCCTCAGAGAAATCTCTTATGAATGAGGAAAGATCTATGAATTTCACTATTTATTTTATTTTTGCTTCAGTTTCTTTTGCCTTCTATTCAATCCATGGAAAATTTATTTTTATTTTAAAAGGAAGTATAACATGATTCCATTATTATGAGGTTATTTTGTCCATTCATCTACTCCTTTATCCAATTACAATTTGTAAATAAAGATATTTGAATTGAGGTTCATGATATATTAATACTAGTTATTGTTGAGTAAGAGAATTTGAGTATTGTTTTTCAGTGTGTTTCTTGAATTTTTATAATATACATGTACAAAGCCAGTAAAGGTATTATTTTTATTTATTTTTAATATAAATGTATTTATTTTAATTGGAGGCTAATTACTTTACAATATTGTATTGGTTTTGTTATACATCAAAAAAAAAGTATTATTTTAAAATATATCAATCTTGGATTTCAGCACCCAAAAAATCAATTAAAAAAAAACTAACTACACAAATAAATCAATCATCTTACAACCTTGTAGAAATGACTCATGCCTATTCAAACACATTTTGTTCCTAAGAGAAGAGATTCTATGTATAATCAAAATCAACCTTTTCATTTTTTCTCAACTATTTTCCACTCAATTACTTAAGCATTAGGGAACAGTTTTGTCTTATCAACACCCAGCTGGAAATCAAAGCTTATATGTGATGAAAAAGAGTGGCTGTGGGGTGTGGAGTGATTCATAGGAGCATGATTTCCCGTGTGGGGGAGACAAGATCTCCATCAAGTAGGAGGGTTTTCTTATAACGTTGAGCAAAGATGTAGGGATTAGAGGAGCTGCAGGCAACTTTATTTGCCTTCCACTCAAACTACTGTGATAATGCTGCAGTCCTTTGACTAGAGATAATGCTATTGACCTGACATGAAATCTGCCATAGAGCCTGGAGTCCAGGGTTCGGGAGTTGGCGGGACCTCTGGGCTACCCAGGCAACATTTGCTGTTTCTTCCCTTCACGCCCACTGCGTCCTGATTGTGCTCTGCCTGCACTTTGTGCTGAGAGTTGGCCCGGCACCCGCAGGCCTGTGAGCTCCTTGAGGGCACAAACTGCCCAGGTCAGTGCTCCTCTCTAACCCCTTGCTGGCACACAGCCTCTCTGACGGCGGGTGCTCGGTGGGTATTTGCTGAGTGGATGAGTTTAGAATGAATTATGTATCCTTCTGACCCCATCCCTTCTGTCATCAAGTATATACATGTGTCAGGACAAATGGCTGGGATAGAAAATCTGTGATCTCACAGGATCATGTGAGACTGAAAACTCAGAGCTTGGTCAACCCTGTTACTCAGCTCATCACTGGATGTAGGCACGGCTCCCTACTACCTAAATAAGTTCATTTTCCCCCTTCTTTTTTAGAGGCAATAGAGAAAGCAAAAAAGGCTTGATTAAAGAGTATTCAGTCTTGAATCATCCCCTTCCTCTACTGAGAGACTTTATAAACCAGTAGAATAATACCTTGCTCTAATTACTACCATGCTACCAAGGGTACTGGACCTCCCATGTGGAACAGTGGTGAATCTGCCTGCCAATGTAGGAAATGCAGGAGACATGGGTTCTATCCCTAGGTTGGGAAGATCCCCTGGAGAAGGTAATGGCAACCTGCTCCAGTATTCTTTCCTGGGAAATCCCATGGGCAGAGGAGCCTGGCCGGCTACAGTCCATGGGGTCCCAAAGAGTCAGACAGACGTAGTGACTGAACCACAACAAAGAGCGCTCCCACCGATCCTGCCCTTAGAGAAAGAGTACCTCTCTGCCCATTATTAGACAGTCTTCACCTGCTGAAACACCGCTGTCCTGTCTTCTTTGACTGCCTTTAAACAAATCTCCAGTGAATTAAAAAAACCTGTTTCGAATTGACTAGACATCCTCCCAAGTTCACACATAGAACTCAGTTAACATGCAGAGTCCTGGGTCCCACTCTGCTGAGATCTGGGGTGGGGCCCAGGACTCAGCAATTTTACCAGCTTGACAGATGTCCCCACTGTGAGCAGCACAATTGGGGAGGCTGAGCTTAAAGGCTTATACAAATTCCCCTTGAGCCACTGATGGATGGGTCATTATCAATACCTGTGAGGAAACGTGAAGAAACACAAAGAAGCAGCAGCTCTTTTGAAAGCCTGGTGATGTATTATGTTACTTCAAGGACATTCATAATAACTCTCGATGTCATTCATTTGAGATGCTACTCTGTGTGGGGCTTGGTGCCAGGTCTTCATGTGGCATCACGAATTCTCACAGTCGTGGACGGGAGATGATCCCCATTTTGCAGAAGAGGAAGCAGAAACTCAGAGAAATTAGGAAAATTTCCCCAGGCCCTGCAGGTCCTAAGGGCCAGAACTGAAATACAAGCCCAGGTCTTCACACCCTCAAAGCCCCCAGAAAACTCCACCCAGCTGAGTTGGCTGCAGGATCATCAGGTACTCATTGAAAGCAGCTCTAAACAGGATGCTATGCTATGCTAAGTCACTTCAGTCGTGTCCGACTCTGTGCGACCCCATAGACGGCAGCCCACCAGGCTTCCTCGTCCCTGGGATTCTCCAGGCAAGAACACTGGAGTGGGTTGCCATTTCCTTCTCCAATGCATGAAAGTGAAAAGAGAAAGTGAAGTCGCTCAGTCATGTCCAACTCCTAGCGACCCCACGGACTGCAGCCTACCAGGCTCCTTCATCCGTGGGATTTTCCAAGCAAGAGTACTGGAGTGGGGTGCCATTGCCTTCTCCGCTAAACAGGATACCCTCTTCCTTTTACCTGCATTCAGGTCCCCCAGCATCTCTCAGGGTCAAAGGCATTGACTTCAAAACAGTTTCTTATTCTGTTTCCCCCCAGCAGCAGATGTCACAGGGAGACTTACCCCTCATTTTAGTTTGGGTGCTAGGAAACCCATAAAGCTTCTATCAGCGTCAAGAAAAAAAGACAAGGTCCATCTAGGAAGATTTAGCCTCCCTTACAGAGTTTCTTCTGCAACTGCTAACTCTCTTTGCCCCAGGTAATGGGTGACGGTGCTCCAGCCTCCACAGAGGCGGCAGAGCCTCGGTCACCAAGGATGCTGAGCTGTGACATAGGCTGGAGAGCACAGATGGGCTCATGCAGTAAACCTACCTGTGGAGTGATGAGCGAGGAAGCCGTGTGTTTATATTCTAGGGATGATATGCAGTTATCTTTTTCCTTTCCAAAGGAAGAGACTTACAGAGGATTTAGGGGAACAGCTAAGTGAGCCCCTGGGGAACAGTACCCCAGTCCCTGGTGACGGGGCTGTGTGTCATCTTCAAAGCAACCCTTGCAGAAAAAGAAATCCACAGATAGACTTTTTATTTTCCAGGATGACATACGTTACAAGTGGCTGATGAGAGACATGATTTTTTTTTTTCGTATATTCAATCCATCATGAGGATTTGTAGTTTGAGGGAAACACTATCTGAATATTTAGCAAACTATTTGATCACTGCCAGCACTCTATTCTCCTGCATTGTCCATGCAATGGCTAGGGTGCCTTCATTCGGGTTCATCTCTCAACTATACCCAGTTACCAGCCCCACATGTCACCGGGTTAGGTTGGGACGATGGCTTTTGAAGAGTTAGCATTTCACACAATATAGCTCATCACTTGGACTTCTTCCTTAGTTCTGGCTCAGAGTCTCTGTTCATTCAGAGAAAATGTGACTTCAGTCCTCCTGATGAAAGCTTTGTTTTTCTCTCCGGTCGTCCCTTAAGTGGGGGGCGCTGTTCCTCTCTCTGTCCACACTGTTGTTAGTACTGGCTGGGTTCCTGTAGTGGGTCTCACCCACCCCACCCTGACCATATAGTTCCTGAGGCCACGGAGGGCATGTTGCTAAGCTGACCCCGAGTCTCCTCCCTGTAAACGTGGACTTGGAGGACTGTTTCCTCCTGGCTGGTGGGATCAGTAACATGTCACTTGGAGGGTTCTCTACAGTCGTGTTTTTCTACCACGTGAGCCAGAAAAGCAGAGGCTGCACATTACAGAGAGGAAGTGAAGAACGGGGAAGAAGTGAAAAGAAGAGGAGGAAGCAGAGACGTGGAAAGCATCAGGGGTGTTCAGTTCCTGGGTGAGTCATTCTTTGGTCCAGCCACACTTGTCAGTTCAATTTAAGTAGCCCCACTGAGTTCCAGGAGCTGCCATTCAGAGGCATTCTCTCCATGTGACTCATCTTCTTTTCCTCCAAGCACTGCAGCATGGGAGTTGTCACGGTCAATCAGGTTGTCCTGATTGCTTTAGAATTCATGTCATAACAACAGCAGTAAATATTGATGAAGCATCTGTTTACAGCGTTGACTTGATTTACTGGTGGTAAAACTGAGGCTCAGTGGGCGTAAGCAAGTTGTTTCAGGTGGGGCAGCTATCAGGTAAGTGACTGAGTGAGGATTCCAGAACGCTTGCTTGTTCTGCCCTGTGTAGATTGAGCTCAATGGAAGGGTCAACTACTCAGTGGCTTGAAAACTAGTGTGATCGTCACAATCAACTAACCCCTGCTTAAAAACTGCTTAGAGATTTGGAGTGGGGAAAGTAACGAGGTATGTTTTGAAAAAGTTTTTGAAAGTTGAAAATTTAAAAGAAAGACACATGTATATTTATCCACTGTATGTATTGTAAATGTATAGAATATATTTATGTATATGTACTGCACACCCATATATCAGAATTAGGTTTGGCTACAATTAAAAAATGGGGCTTCCCTGGTGGCTCAGCGGTAAAGGAACCACCAGCCAATGCAGGAGACATAAGAAGCGTGGTTCCAGCCCTTGGATCAGGAAAATCCCCTGGAGGAGGGCATGACAACCCACCCCAGTATTCTTGCAGGAAAATCCCATGGACAGAGGAGCCTGGAGGGATACAGTCCATAGGGTCCCAAAGAGTCAGACATGACTGAAGCAGCTGAGCACGCACATACACAATGGAAACATAACACTAATCATAGAGCTTAAACAAGGTCGATGCTTATTTTTCTCTCCAGAGGTAGGCGGTCTAGACCTGGTACCAAAGACACAGGTCCTTCCTAGAGTGGTTCCTGCAGGTAAGTTTATATTGTGGACACAATCCTGGCTGTTGCAGCTCCAGCCATTGCACTCATGTTCCAAGCAGCAGGAATGAGGCTGGCCCAAGGGCAAAAGGGCATGCTTTTTTAATGGAGTAAGCTTTCTTCAAAATGTTTTCCAAGAAGCTCCATCTCATGACTTGACCACTTCTATTGACAAGGGAGTCTACAGGTGAACCTTTATAGCTGGCACCCCTGCTGGACCTGGCAATACAGGGACTCTGATACTGAGAAAGAAGGAAAACGTGGATGTTAGGTGAGAAATGGGCAGCTTTAGCAACACCCATTTTGTTCCAGGCACTGTTCTAGGCCTAGAGGATACAGCAGTGAAAAGCCGAAGTCCCCGGCCACTCTTCAATTCAGTCAGTTCAGTTGCTCAGGCGTGTCCGACTCTTTGCAACCCCATGAACTGCAGCACACCAGGCTTCCCTGTCCACCACCAATGCCGGGAGTTTACTCAAACTCATGTCCATCGAGTCAGTGATGCCATTCAACCATCTCATCCTCTGTCGTCCCCTTCTCTTCCTATCTTCAATCTTTCCCAGCATCAGGGTCTTTTCAAATGAGTTGGTTCTTCACATCAGGTGGCCAAAGTATTGGAGTTTCAGCTTCAGCATCAGTTCTTCCAATGAATACTCAGGACTGATTTCCTTTAGAATGGACTGGTTGGATCTCCTTGCAGTCCAAGAGATTCTCAAGAGTCTTCTCCAACAGCACAGTTCAAAAGCATCAGTTCTTCAGCACTTAGCTTTTGTTATAGTCCAACTCTCACATCCATCCATGACTACTGGAAAAACCATAGGTTTGACTAGACGGACCTTTGTTGACAAAGTAATGTCTCTGCTTTTCAATATGCTGTCTAAATTGGTCATAGCTTTTCTTCTAAGAAGTAAGCGTCTTTTAATTTCATGGCTGCAGTCACCATCTGCAGTGATTTTGGAACCCCCCAAAATAAAGTCTCTCACTGTTTCCCCATCTATTTGCCATGAAGTGATGGGACTGGATGCCATGATCTTAATTTTCTGAATGTTGAGTTTGAAGCCAACTTTTTCACTCTGTATTCCAGTATGCAGATAGATGATGAAGAAGCAAAAATAAATATGATTTTTAGTAGTGATGTGTAACAGTGGTAACTTTAAATCGTTCCCAAAGGGGGAAGGCTCTCTGAGTAGGTGGCATTTGTGCAGAGACTTGATTGAGGTGAGGAGGGTAAGGAAGGGTGTTTGGGGCAGAGGGAACAGCATCAACCAAAGCCTTGGGGCAGAATGCACAGCAATGAGCCCTCCAGTGGAGAATCACTGATCCCAAACCTTGAAGTCTTGAATAGCATGTTCAGGTGAGGTGAAAAATAATCTGGTTACGTCAACTGGAGGAACAATGTTAGCGACATTCCATTAATGATATTTCATTTATTCACACAGTGTATTTTCTTATCAATTTGGTAGATGTTGACGTTGCAAGAAAGCTGAGCACCAAAGAATTGATGCTTTCAAACTGTGGTGTTGGAGAAGACTCTTGAGAGTCCCTTGGACTGCAAGGATATCAAACCAGTCCATCCTAAAGGAAATCAGTCCTGAATATTCACTGGAAGGACTGATGGTGAAGCTGAAATTCCAATACTTTGGTCACCTGATGCGAAGAACCAACTCATTTGAAAAGACCCTGATGCTGGGAAAGATTGAAGGTGGGAGGGAAAGGGGATGACAGAGGATGAGATGGTTGGATGGCATCACTGACTCAATGGACACAAGTTTGTCTGGGCTCCAGGAGTTGGTGATGAACAGGAAAGGCTGGTGTGCTGCAGTCCTTGGGGTCACAAAGAGTCGGATGCGACTGAGTGGCTGAAGTGAGTTGATGACTCCTCATTGCGATCATTTAACAAATATTTAGGGAGTGCCTGGCACAGTATTATTTAACTTATATGCAGAGTACATTATGAGAAACACTGGGCTGGAAGAAGCACAAGCTGGAATCAAGATTGCTGGGAGAAATATCAACAACCTCAGATATGCAGATGACACCACCCTTATGGCAGAAAGTGAAGAGGAACTAAAAAGCCTCTTGATGAAAGTGAAAGAGGAGAGTGAAAAAGTTGGCTTAAAGCTCAACATTCAGAAAACTAAGATCATGGCATCTGGTCCCATCACTTCATGGCAAATAGATGGGCAAACAGTGGAAACAGTGTCAGACTTTAGTTTTGGGGGCTCCAAAATCACTGCAGATGGTGACTGCAGCCATGAAATTAAAAGACGCTTACTCCTTGGAAGGAAAATTATGACCAACCTAGATAGCATATTCAAAAGCAGAGACATTCCTTTGCCAACAAAGATTCGCCTAGTCAAGGCTATGGTTTTTCCAGTAGTCATGTATGGATGTGAGAGTTGGACTGTGAAGAACGTTGAGCACTGAAGAATTGATACTTTTGAACTGTGGTGTTATAGAGGACTCTTGAAAGTCCCTTGGACTGCAAGGAGATCCAACCAGTCCATTCTGAAGGAGATCAGCCCTGGGATTTCTTTGGAAGGAATGATGCTAAAGCTGAAACTCCAATACTTTGGCCACCTGATGTGAAGAGTTGACTCATTGGAAAAGCCCCTGATGCTGGGAGGGGATTAGGGGCAGGAGGAGAAGGGGCCAACAGAGGATGAAATGGTTGGATGGCATCACTGCTTCGATGGACATGAGCTTGAGTGAACTCTGGGAGTTGGTGATGGACGGGGAGGCCTGGCATGCTGTGATTCATGGGGTCACAAAGAGTCGGACACGACTGAGCTGAACTGGCACAGTATTATCTTTGATGCTCTTGTCCTGCATTGGCCTTAAAGTTCTTGGGGAAGCAAATAATTCCCAAGGTCTCCTGTTGGGTTTACGGTTAATTCCCAGGTGGTTGTTCTACAAGGGTTTGTTTTTAAGGTGCTTTAATTTAAACTTACCAGCACTGAATTTCCTGTACTAATTTCTGCCTAGCCTCAAAAAGTCTCTATCCCATTGATTTGCTGTTTTACTCCTTAGAAGGGCTTCCAAGCAGGCACAAATTCCTTAGAATGTCTTGGGGTCATCCACAACCATGAAGGTTTCACTGTGTGCACAGTTCTTCAAATCTGTTTATAAAATTTCTCACCAAGATCAGCCCCTCTTGGGCTCTGAGAACTCCTACTTTTTGCAAAGGAATAACTCTATTTTTTATTGCTTGGTTTTCCTATATTGAAATTCAATTCTTTATCCATTTCAAGTAGTCCCTTACTCTTATAGAGACTCAACAGCTTTTTGTCTGTGTAAATTTTTTTAATTTATTTGGCTGTTTGGGGTCTTAGTTGCAGGATCTTTGTTGTATCACGGGGCTCTTTCGTTGCTGTGCTTGGTCCAGTTGTGGTGCATGGGCTTTGGAGCACGTGGGCTTCAGTAGTTGTGGCAGGCAGACTTAGCTGCCCTATGGCATGTGGTATCTTAGTTTCCGGACTAGGAATTGAACCCAGCTTCCTGCGTTGCGGAAGGTCGATTCTTAACCACTGGATGACCATGGAATTCCCTCAACTGTTCTTTACTTGCCCACAGTAGGGCTTTGGTGTGGACACTTTCCAAAGGTAACTCTAAAGCCTGAAGAGTGATTCTCTCCTCTTTCCCCGGACCCTCAAAGAACTCTGATAATCAGAGCTGGTTCCTGGTGTGGAATCCATCTTGCCTTTACCTCCGTATGTTGTGCAGATTTGAGCTTTCTGCCATTCCGTCCTTCATTTGACAATTCCACCAGCTTGGTGAGTAGGGAAGGGAGAAACAACCCGTGAGCGGTATCCTAGAGTCCCCTCTGAGTCTTGGAAGGAGCCTGGTATTAGCGACCTGACTGCTCTGAATCTAACACAGCAGCTGTTTCAACAACTGGTTTCACAATCCTGCACATGAATTTACTCGAAATTGTTAGGTGGGTTCCATCCTGTCTGGGTGGTTTATTGATACCTGTTTTGTCAGTTAAGACTAGAACATTCTGTGCACTGACTGCAATTTTATTGAACGCTCCGACCTCTCCATTTGAAGGGTGCTCATTTCCCAGGTAGAGGGCATGACCCAGAGCTAGTACAATCTCTATTCCTTAGTGCATTCCACCCAGGTCTTCAGTTTCTTGGCTTTAGTTTTGACGTTTTTGGGGATTTCTTGCAAGGTGTTTTTTAATGAATCATAGAATTTCAGAACTAAAAGGAAAGTTAAAATGTGACTTGGTTTGAATGCCACAGCCTAAAGATGGAAAACTACATTCGAAAGAAGTTATGTGCCGGGATCTGACCCATTTAGTAGCTTTATACTTCCTTTCTAGTTATATGTGCTTAGTTTTTGCTATTTATGTTCCTATGAACTTTTGAATAGGAGAAATTTCCTTTTAAGTCTTTAATCACTGTCCTTTTGTAAACTTCCCTGGTGCTATGAAGAGGGTTTCTGAGCCAAGCTGTCAGGTACCCCGCTGACAGCTGGTTACTTTCATTCTGTTATCTGGGATCCAGAGGTGCCTCCAGTCACCCTGCAGGACAGCAAGCCCTCCGCCCAGCCCTGCCCAGCTCAGGAACCCCTCTGCCTGTTGCCTGCAGCGTCTGCTTGACACGCTCTGACAACTTGTTCACTTCTCCACAGACGGGAATTCCTGGTTACGCTGTGTTCCTTTTATAAAACAGACTGCTTTCCCAAAGGCTGCTTTCTCAGAGCATCTCATTTTGCTGTTGCTGTCGGGAGATCTGAGACGTGACACCCGCAGGGTTTAAGTGGGATGGGAAGAGGTGGGTTGCCCGTTCCTTTCTTCCTGAAGGGTGTGAAGCCAGCCAGCTTCCTTTGACTCATCATCCGGCTGCCTTATTTTTACAGCTTCAGTGAGGCACAGATTGCCCGCCTCCCTCCCAGCCCCCGCTCCGAACACCACGTGCGCATGTAGTACTGTCAAGGAGCTCTCTGTCCACACCTGGTCCGAGGGGCCGTTCCCACTCCTGTGATGTCCCCAGCGGCCGTCCCCGGGGCCAGAGGCTCCTGCTGTCTTTCTCCACCCCTCCTGCAGTCCATGCACACAAGTGCACGTAGAACCACGGGGCTGAAACTGAGTGGCATGCCTTGCCGTTCCTCCAGGCTGTCAGAGTGGAGACCGTGGCTCCATGTCTGGGGGGCCCAAGGCAGGGCTTAAATGTTTGGGCTTCTTTGGTGTTCCAGCTGCCCGGCACACAGCAGGCTTCAGCGAGCCCGTGGTCATCATCGGATATATTCTGGCTGGGGCCCTCAGCTAGAGAGAGAACTCCTCATACCTCTGCTCAAGCCTATCCACCCGCCACCCCCTGGCTGCCCTATCCCGCTTGTTGTGGAGGAATGGATGACTGTTCCTGCTCGCGTTTCCCTCCCTGCCGGGTGGTGGTAGGACACCCAGGCCCTTTTGCCACAGCCTGCCCGAAGCCGTGGACTCCTCCAGCCCTGCGATGCTGACTTCTTTGAAGATGTGCCCTGGCCGTGGGGTGGCAGCAGACCCGACTCTAGGTGGTCAGGTTTGCCCTCCTGCCCCTCCCCTGTCACAGGGACAAGGATTGGCCCAGGGGCTGTGCGGCTGGGCCCCAGAGGGACCATGGGGGAGGGCTGCCCCGGCGGACCCCCAGATGTGCAGAGAAATGGGCACTCACTGCTGGGCACCCCTTGGCTGGGGTAGCTGCCTCAGGGTCCCCGGGGTCCTCTCTGTGGGCCTTTCTGGACACGCAGCCCCATTCACTGCATTCTGGCAGCTCCCACTGACCTCAGGGCCTTGCACATGCAGTGTCTTCCACTTCCGAAGGTTTTTCTTCTACTGTCTGGTGGGATCTCTGGAGGCAATGAGTGCGATGAAGCAGGGTGAGAGGGAGGTGAGCCTGGCAGGTGCAGAAGGAGGCTGTTTTCAACGGGGTAGCCTGATGGGGGTCTTCTGAGTGGATACTTGAAGGAGGGGTGTGAACAAGGCAAACAGCGTCTCCTGCACATTCCACTCTTCCTCCACCTTGGGGGCTTGGTCCATCTCTTCTCTTAACCTGCAAAGTTACTTCTTCCTCCTCATCCTGCCTGTACCCTTGTCCTCCTAACCTGAGGCCACATCCTTTCCTAGTTCTATGGCTCATCGGAGGAGGCTGGCATCTGCTGTGGCAGATGGCCCCATGTCCTATGGCAACCCAGCAGCTTCCCAGGTGTCCGCTGGGGAGAGCCATCTTGGTTTTATAGCCACCTGATATCCTAAGAAGTTGGACTGAGGAAAACGATATTTAGCAATAATTTAAAAGTCACGTGCAATCTGCCATTCTTCCAGTTTTTCTGAAAACAACTCCTAGATCCAGTCAGGTTGGCAGGAGCTGCCTACGTGGGTGTCATGTTAGCCTCCTGGCCACCATTTTGCTACAGTTGAATTGTCCTTTCTTGCAATGCCACCAGCCAGGGTTGAAAGTTCATAGAAGACACAGTGACATCCAATGTGCTCTGGAGCCTCCTACCCACAGCGTGGTCTGAGGATCAGCCTTGCCAACACTGGGGAGCTTGTTGGGCATGCAGAGACTCAGATCCACCCCAGCCTGTCTGGATCAGCTCCCCCAGTGACCTGGGGGCACCTCAAAGTCTGAGAAGAACCAATCAATTCCTCATTGATGCCATCACTTGCAGGCCTTTTGCTTTGCTGATGGACTCCTGTTTAGCTGAAGTGGAAGTCAAAGTGTTAGTCGCTCAGTGGTGACTGACTCTTTGTGATCCCGTGGGCTGTAGCCCACCAGGCTTCTCTGTCCATGCAATTCTCCAGCTAGAAGACTGCAGAGGGTAGCCATTGCCTCCTCCAGGGGATCTTCCAAACCCAGGTCTCCTGCATTGCAGGCAGATTCTTTACCATCTGAGTCACCAGGGAAGTCCCACTGTTTAGTTAGTCCCAACACATATGGCTCTTCTGAGCATTTTCTTTGCTTTGCTTTTCTTACAGACGTTGTAAATTGTGCCCAGTTTGGTTCTTCCTGACTACTAGATCTGTATCTTCTGCCCCACCTAGCATTGTGACTTGTACAGAGTGAAGTATTTGATGCATGAATGAATTAATCCATCTCCTGTATTACTAAACTAGTGCCCAAGGCCTACAGTGGCATGGCATGCTTGTTCCCTTGGCATCGGAGTGGTGGAGGAGTTGGCAAGCGGCCTGAGGGCATGAGCCTGCGGGCCGAGTGGGTGCTGGCCATGAAAGAGGAGAGCTGCTTCTGCTCGTGAGGATGAGGAAGAAGGCCAGTTTTCAGCGCTGCCTTTCACACAACCAGAAGCTCTGCCCATTACATGTAGAGCCCTGTGGGCGCCTCACATGCGCCGTTTGGGCTTCGGTGTTGTCAGTTGCATGACGATGACCGACAGGTGGGCCAGGTGAAGGTGCCCCCCTCCCCCGAAGGCAGGGCCCTGCCCTGGCTCCCATCCTCCTCCGTGCTGCAGGGGCTCCCTCTGGACTGCCAGGCACTGGGACTTCTCTCACCACTTTCTGGGAGGTAGAATGTTCATGTTCCAACGACCCTCCCAAACCATAGCCTCCCTGGGAGTCCTCACTCGTCTTCTGCAGGGTCGGGTTTGGGGAGCAAAGGGAGCTGGGCTGGTGGAGGCCCTCTCTAGCCCAGGCTGTGTGAGGCTGGGTGCAGGTCGTTTCTCCCTCCTGTTTCCAGAAACCAGCACCTCTCTGAGCAGGCTTGCAGATTTGGGGCAGATGGGCTCCTGCCCCAACCTGTCTGGAGGAGGGTCAGGTGGCTAAGACAAAGGTATGGTTGACAGGCCTGTGCCCGCCTCTTCCCGCATGTATAGAATGGTGCTTCTAAAGTGCCAGGAATATTGTTTCCTTGTCTACTGGGTTTTTGAGTCAGGTGGAGACAGACCTACAAGAATCATAATTATCAAGTGTGTGTGTGAGTGTGTGTGTATGTATACATATGTATATACATATATATATGTATTTGTTGTGTGTATGTTTATGTATGCATGCGTGCATGCTAAGTTGCTTCAATTGTCTCCAACTCTTTTGTGAGCCCGTGAACTGTAGCCTACCAGGCTTCTCTCCAGGGACTCTCCAGGCCAGAATACTGGAGTTGGTTGCCATTTCCTACACTAGGGATCTTCCAGATCCAAGGATCGAGCCCAAATCTTTTATATCTTCTGCATTGGCCAGTGGGCTCTTTACCACCAGCACAGCCTGGTAGGCCCATACATATAGTTATGATGTATATATATGCATATATATCCCCCTTCACCCTGGAATTAAATTCTGTTTTATATGTCATATACATAAGATATTAAAATACAGATTTTTTGGTCATTTTTATATAAGAAAGTGAAGAAGTGACTGAGATGGGGTGGGACAGGAGTGGATGCTGCTATAATTGGAAAGCTAGTCCCTCATCTAAATGTGATCCTGGAGGTTTAAGAGCAGATACAGATAACCTAACACCTTCTGGGTCTTGGTGCAGAAGAGGTCAAGAGGGGTATACACAGACCTGCCCTTCTCCACATCAGGAAGGCCACCACGCCCTTCCAGACTCCCCTGCCTCTGGAAACCACTCCTCACTGTCTTCCCACGTGAGATCGCAGGGAGTGAGGGTCTGGAATCTGTACTGACGCAAGCACACCTTTCAGTCTGGGTCACAGAGTCTGCACAAAATGAGATCAAGTTTTCCTTGTTAATGGGTCATGACCCTGGGCCAGTTTTTGGCTGCTCTGCCCACTTCATCCGTTTTGAAGTAAGTACTCCCAAATCTCCTCCTTGGAGACGGCTGCCAATTTGGAGCATACAGATGTGTGCTCATGTCTTAGATTACCTTTGCCAATGCACATTACCTTCTGTTTATTTGTGTTAAGTTTCAGCTGCCTTCAGGCTCCCCTATTCCCCAAAGTGTTCAAATGCATCTGGAGTTTCTTGCAAATCTCCTTAGTTTTTATTAGCCAAAACAACAGAGAGCCAGCTGAAATCTCTGGGAAGAGATTAAACAACAATTAGGTGAAAATTGCTCGTGTCATCTCTGACCAGGGAGTGGAAGTGGGGATGGCTAGGGTGCCAGGTAGGACGGTGCTCAGATCAACTTGTGCCTCTGTTCTCACAGCCCTGGAGAGGAACCAGGGAGCCCATCGAGGTGTTTGCTTCTGTAAGTGGAATACGTAGATGTCTGTGTTTCAAGAGGGCTTGGAAGCCTCCCCTTGCTGGGGGTGTGGGGGCATGTTACATAAGGCATTTCTATCTGAGCAAGTTGGTTATCAGAGAAGAGAGAGCAGAAGAGCTGGCAGGAAGTGAGCCGAGGAGGAGAAGGAAGTGTGTGCAACAGCCTGCTCAGATATATAAAAATACCAGCAATGTTTCATCCAGGGTGGGAGGGAAGCAGGCGTGTGCCTCCAAGGGCTTGCCCGAAGAAGCCAAGCTGTGAACTTGACTGAACCTGGAGCGGGAGTGAGGGGCTGGCCAGCATGGAGTGGCAGCCCTCAAGACCAGCAGCAAAGGAGATGATGAGCAGTCCAAACTGATGGGAGAGGGAAACAGGACTGTTGGCAAGAACCAGATCTCCTTGAGCTTGGCAGGTGCCAGGCTCCTCTCTGTGGGTAGATCGGAGCAGGTCCCAGGGCCTGTCGATGAGCTAAGTGTGTCAGCTCCAAGCTGTTCCACAGACAGTAGGTGTGAACCCCAAGTCATCTCAGACATTCAGCTGTATACTATTTCTCTTAAAAAAACATTGAGAAAGCACCAGACCCAAAGGAGTCCTTTCTCTTCGGGCTGGTTACCTGTGTAGAAATTGGGCCATCTGAAGGATGCAAGTCTGGGTGGGTGACTTGCAGGCTCCCCTTCCCTTTTGGCAGCAGGCTGGAAGAGCTTTTCCCCTTCAGACTCAAAGATATGCACCATTTTGTTTTTCTGTTCCATTTGTGGGACCAGAAGCCAGCAGCACACGACCCCCTCCCCTCCCCCAGACAACTCTATTCTCTTTGTTGGTCCTTCTGTTTCCAGGCTGGGTTTACCAATTGCATGGCCTGAGCACCCCATGTCTAGCAGTCAGAACTTGATCAAGCTCAGGCATCCAGGAGAGTGGCCACCATCACCTGTGCAGCCCTGCTCACAAATCACCCCCGACCCTCCCGTCTGCTGCACCTGGGGCTTGCTTCATATCCCTTGTGACTGTGGTGAAGACCCACTGTTAAGAAAGAGAAGCAAAGGATACCAGTGTTTGGGGGGATCAAATGCAGAGCTAGGGACTGTGTCAACTTGGCTGACCCTGCGGGTCAACCAGGTGGGGAAGAAGTGGGTCCAGGAGAAAGCCTCCCACATAATCCCGCCTGCTCGGTGGGTTTCTGTCCTCTTCTTCCTCCTTGTCCCCCTCCCCCTTCTCCTCTTTTAAAGAATGCTGAGTGGTTGTATTAGTTTGCTAGCACTGTAGCCAAATACCATAGATCAGGGTGCTCAAACAACATGGGTATATTGTCTCACAGTTCTGGATGCTAGAAGTCCAAGATCAAGGTGTCAGCAGGGTTGGTTTCTCGTGAGGGCCTTGAGGGAAGGATCTGTCCCAGGCCTCTCTCCTCGCTTGTAGGTGCCTATCTTCTCCCTGAGTCTTCACAGAGTCTTCCCTCCATACAGGTGTGTGTTCAGACTTCTTCTTGTTATAAGGACACCAACAATACTGCTGTAGGGCCCCTCTTCATGGTCTCATTTAACCTTAAATATGGGCTAGTAAAGTAATGCTCAAAATTCCCCAAGCCAGGCTTTAGCAATATGTGAACCGTGAACTTCCAGATGTTCAAGCTGGTTTTAGAAAAGGCAGAGGAACCAGAGATCAAATTGCCAACATCCGCTAGATCATCAAAAAAGCAAGAGAGTTCCAGAAAAACATCCATTTCTGCTTTATTGACTATACCGAAGCCTTTGACTGTGTGGATCACAACTGTACAAAATTCTACAAGAGCTGGGAATACCAGATCACCTGACCTGCCTCTTGAGACATCTGTATGCAGGTCAGGAAACAACACTTAGAACTGGACGTGGAACAACAGACTGGTTCCAAATAGGAAAAGGAGTACATCAAGGCTTTATATTGTCACCCTGCTTATTTAACTTATGTGCAGAGTACATCATGAGAAACACTGGGCTGGATGAAGCACAAACTAGAATCAAGATTGCCAGGAGAAATATCAATAAGCTCGGATGTGCAGATGACACCACCCTTATGGCAGAAAGTGAGGAAGAATTAAAGAGCCTCTTGATGAAAGTGAAAGAGGAGAGTGAAAAAGTTGGCTTAAAGCTCAACATTCAGAAAACTAAGATCATAGCATCCGATCCTATCACTTCATGGCAAATAGATGGGGAAACAATGGAAAGAGTGAGAGACTATTTTTGGGGGGCTCCAAAATCACTGCAGATGGTAACTGTAGCCATGAAATTAAAAGACGCTTGCTCCTTGGAAGAAAAGCTATGACCAACCTAGACAGCTTATTCAAAGCAGAGACATTCCTTTGCCAACAAAGGTCCATCTAGTCAAAGCTATGGTTTTTCCAGTAGTCATGTATGGATGTGAGAATTGGACTATAAAGAAAGTGAGCACCGAAGAACTGATGCTTTGAACTGTGGTGTTGGAGAAGATTCTCAAGAGTCTCTTGGACTGCAAGGAGATCCCACCAGTCCATCCTAAAGGAGATCAGTCCTGGGTGTTCATTGGAAGGACTGATGTTGAAGCTGAAACTCCAATACTTTGGTCACCTGATGTGAAGAGCTGACTCATTTAAAAAGACCCTGATGCTCGGAAAGATTGAGGGCTGGAGGAGAAGGAGTTGACAGAGGATGAGATGGCTGGATGGCATCACCGATTCACTGGACATGAATCTGAGTAAATTCCAGGAGTTGGTGTTGGATAGGGAGGCCTGGTGCGCTGCAGTCCATGGGGTCTCAAAGAGTCAGACATGACTGAGCAACTGAACTGAACTGATGGGCTTCCCTGGTGGCTCAGACAGTAAAGAAACTGCCTGCAATGCAGGAAATGCAGGTTTGATCCCTGGGTTGGGAAGGTCCCCTGGATAATGGCATGGCAACTCACTCTAGTATTCTTGCCTGGAGAATTCCATGGGCCCAGGGAGCCTCGTGAGATACAGTCCACAGCATTGCAAAGAGTTGGACATAACAGGGAGTAACATTTTCATTTTCAACTTAATTACCTCTTTGAAGACCATATCTCCAAATATGGTCATATTCTGAGGCACATATGAATGTTTGGGGTCCATACCTGTGGACCAAGAGGATTTTCTTTCCTAAGTTCAGCTGTGAGGAACACCCATCTATAACAGCTTACAATAGTTCTGAAGGACAAATTCCAACTCCTCATCCTTAGCAGTTGATTGTTGGCTGAGCTACAGTCAGATTCCATTTGCTTCCATGAATGTGAGGAGAGGCAGAGGCTGAATAAGACCCAAGGCCTTACCAGTTTCTTGACCAAACCACCGGGGATGTCCCAGAGTAGGCTGACCATTCCTAGCATATGAGCTTCCCAGGGGCTTTGAGTCTTGGGTGCACACCTGACCAAACCTTGGCCTGGGTGGCCAAGTCACATGAAAAATGGCCCAGGTTTTCATTCACTGAGATCACACAACAGGGGTGCAGGCTTCAGGGCACCAGTCAAGGAAATAGGACCATTTCCAGATTTTGCATAAAGCCACTGTTGCTCTGAGTCGTACACGTAATATGAGGGAAAGGATCTAGATTAACTAAAGGATCTGACCCAACACCAAGGCCTAGTTCAAGGTGGGGGGATTGGCCCTCAGCCACCTGATACCACGGCTGGCCTTAGGAAACTGTCACCTGAAATCAAGAATGCTCAGAGCTGTGCCCTCGGGATGCAGGCGGGTTTGCTGTGAGTGCTTCACTCCCAGCGCTGGCTGGACCTGGAGAGAAGGAGCATTTGTGTGGGGTGCTCCGAGGGGGTGGCTAGCGCTCCAGTGAGACTCCCCACAACCCCAAGCCCTCACTTAGCCTCGGGACCTGTAACCCATCCTGGCCTTTGGTGGCACAGTCCAGTCTTGGGGGGACGTCTCAGCTCATGGTGGGTGACAGTAAGGAAGTAGCAAAGGGAATCATAAGAGGTGAAGGTGATTCTCTGGGATTCTTGAGAGGGATAATACCACCACCAAAAAAAAAAAAAAAAGCCAGATCTCATACCGTATCTCATCAGGCAGTGACTTTGGCCAACTTGCTTTGGATTGAGATGGGAATTGTGGTTTTCTTTGCAATGGCAGCTGGGGTGATGTGAGCGATTTACATTGCAAGGATGGAGAGGACTGAGAGGCGACAGGCACAGAAGGGCACAGGCCGTGCATAAAGAAGGTTCATTCAACATGCTTAAAAGCGTGCAAAGTGAACGTACCAGCTGTGTTTGGATAGCAGCAGCTACAAACCTGATTTTAACTGCAAACAGGAGAACATTTCTATATCACTTCACAGTTATTCAGGAGTCTTTACATTGTTTGTCTCATTAAACCTTCACAACGATCCTAGGACATACCAACATTTCATATGAACCTTTTATAATAGAGGGGACTGAGGCTCAGAGACGTGAAGTAACTTGCGAAGTTCACAGAACTAGTAAATGTCAAGCTTAGGATTCTAATCAGGGTGCCTGACTTCAGAACCTCACCTTCTTGATCACCATTTGCTATGAGGCTTCTGGTACAGAAGCATGTTCCACTCTGTCAAGGATGAGTGTTTGACCCTGACATTGTTTGGAATTGCTGGTTGGATGATGATAATATGTGTGTGCCAAGTTGTTCAGTCGAGTCCGATGCTTTGCAACCCTATGGACTGTAGCCCGCCAGTCTTCCCTGTCCATGGGGTTCTCCAGGTAAGAAAACTGGAGTGGGTAGTCATCCCCTTCTCCAGGAGATCTCCCCGACCCAGGGGTCAAGCCCAAGTTTCCCACCTCTTTTGCATTGCAGGTGGATTCTTTGGCCACTGAGCCATTGGGAAAGCCCTATGATAATACAAAGCAAGCTCAACTTTTAGCTGGTTCTATTAGTGTAAAACCTCTACAGACAATTCTCACCCTTACTGCCTGCAGCCAGGCAAACTTCGCTCTCTGCTTTCTTTGGGTACCCATTGCAATGACCCTTACTATCGGTCTCCAGACTGCCTGGAGCAAGGCTCTGCCAAGACTCTCTCCTGTTTGTAGCCTGTGGCTTCCTAGGACTTTGAGGAGAAACAATAGGGTGCCTGCCCTGGTTTCTGGAGGGATGTACAGAACCTTTCAGAAAGTATTTCACTCAGGGGCTGAGAAGCCAGTCCCACTTGCAACCCAGAAGCTGGAGGTGAGTAGAGACTGGTTCTGCCATAGCTCAGGCCAATTCTTCATGGAGAGGCAGAAACTTCAGACTCAGCCCAGAGACAGCAGGCAGGGAGAGCTGAGGTGGAGAGATGGTGTGGGTGGCAAGATTGACAGGTCCACACTTGAAGGCCGGCAATCAGAATTTCCACCAGCACTGGATATGGGGGAGAAATAGACACATGCTGTAAGACTGGCATTTTCTGCATATTTGATGAAAAACCCACAGCATCTTAAGTGAAATTACAATTTCTGTGATAACCTCCCTCTCCTGCTCCTTGAAAAAACAATCTTAAAGCAAGATCCTTAGTCAGGTAACTATGCAAATGTGTGTGTTTATCCAGGTGCCACAGCAGGACGTGCAAAATATTTTCATTCCTTGGCTCTCAGGGTGAATTCTATTAGGAGGAACAGTTGGAGTCTGGAATTTCAGGCACATACAGTACCGGCAAGTCCTTGGGGGCTTAGCTGGAATTTCCTCTCCAGATTCAGCATCAGGAGCCCTTTCTGTGGGCACAGTGGAGGCCTGGGTGTTATAGACAAGTGCTCAACTTACCTGAGCCTGCCGCATCCCTAGTCACCAGCCTGGGGCACCGACCACCATGCCACAGTGCAAACTGCCTGACTATTTGGGGACCATAGTCTTGATGGGGGAATATCTTTGTGTTTTTGCAAAAAAAAAAAAAAAAAAGAATTACAAAATTAATGCATGCTCCTTGTAAACCTAAAGCAATCAGTACAGAAGTAAACAGAAGTGAAGCCACTCAGTCATGTACGACTCTGCGATCCCATGGACTGTAGCCTGCCAGGCTCCTCTGTCCATGGCATTTTCCAGGCAAGAGTACTGGAGTGGGTTGCCATTTCCTTCTCCAGGGGATCTTCCCAACCTGGGGATCGAACTCAGATATCCCACATTGTGGGCAGATGCTTTATCCTCTGAGCCACCAGGGAAGCCCACAGAAGAAAATAGAATAAACAATGACAACCCCCCTTAACCCTCTCTTCCCATGATTTCACTCCCTTCTCATCCATCACTCCTGTTGAGAGTTTGGTAGGAATCTATCCCAATCTTTTCCAAGTATTATCACATACATATTTTACATATAGACTTGGCTAAATGAGTAGGTACATGCATATATTATTGGGATCCTTCATACTACCTACATTATTCAGTGACTTGCTCTTTTCAATGGAGAATTTTCCACATCAGTACTTACAGATCAACTTACTCTGTTTATCGATGCATACTATTTAATCATTCCTCTAATATGGACATTTAGATTATGGGAAGGTCATACCCAAGTAGCCCATGCTCCTTTCACCCTTTTATTGATCCCATTCATTAACAATTCTCAAAAGGTTTGGAGTTCCTGCCTTCTGGCAACTTGAGGAGAGCAGAAGGCTACCTCTGACTCCTATCGAGGCTCTATCCCTAATCATTGCTCCCCTGGAGCCTGGAAAATTTAAATGTCATGTCTTCATCCTTTATTTTTTTCTATTCTCTACCACCAAGATCATCTTCCAAAATGCAGCGAGACTGAGAGTTGAGAGGGGTGGGGATGCAACCTAAAGAAGAGCGTCTGTGCCACCGAGACAAGAGGACACTGCAAAGTGTAGACATGATTCTCACACAGGTGCTGCTGTAAATTCTTGTCCAAGACTTCACAGACTGTATCACCCGGTCATGCCACTTCCATACCTAACCTCCACATCCAAGCTCTTCTCCAGGATACACAGAGAGGCCTGGAAGGATGAAGAGGATGGAGTGTTTGAGTCAAAGAGGTACTGGAAGATGATGGGGAGACAAGAGAGGAAAAGACAGAGACCCGAGACGCTGACAGCTCACGTTACCCAGCTCACAACGTTGCCTGGGGCCGACCTGCCATCAGCCAGCATCTCTGCCTGCTGACTGGGCTTGAAAGTTAAAACTGGGTTCTTGTGGATACTGGCCAATGACTTCTTTGCCATGGGAGCAATTGTTTTTTTGCTGTGCTTGCAAGATGTGAATTCATTCTTTTTTAATATCAGTAATACACAGTAAAGAGCTTAATCCAATTTACAAAGAAATAGGATCAGACAAGCCTTGAAAATACAATGTGCCTTTATGGCTGAGATGGCAGGGTGGGAGGAGAGTGAGCAGTGCAGCAGCAAGGAAACCCTCTCCATCCCGAGCATCCTCCTCCTTGGCATCAGAACACAGGAGTGACAGGACTGTCAGGGGCTTGGAGCTTTAGGGGTACCTTTGGAGCTTTTATTTCTGTGACGCGAGAACATCGGAACCTACTTAACCATCGAGGTTCCATATTAATGTGGTACCACTCATGTATGTAAATGAGACTTCTGATCTCCTCTCAGGAGGTAAAATCTGTATTAAAGTTGTTGTTCATGCAGAGAGAGCACGTAGAACCTCCAGCACTGCCTTCTGGTCCTGTAAGAGCAGTGCTGCTTGCTTGCTAGATGTGTGACTCTGGCCAGAGGTGCCATCTTCCTGGCTCGAGTGGAGGATGTGGCAAGGAGTCATGCTGGGCTTGTTTTATGGGCAGGAACTGATAGGGAGGAAAGGCTGGGAGTGAACCCTTGCCAGGAAGCTGCCGCAGAATGTAAACCTTTGGTCTATGCTCTACGTGCAAGGAGAGGCACCAGCCTGATTGGCTTTGACACCTGATATACTGATTTGGTGAGTGGGTGGCTGGAAGTCTCCAGAAGACTAGGATCCTGATGATCAGGCAGGCAGGAGGGAAGCTGGGCTCCCCAGTAAGTGGTTGGCTTCCCACCAGGCTTCAGTGCCGTCAGGTCCATACATTTCTGAATATTAATTCTGTGGACGGCATGGTGCTAGGCTCCGCCATGAATAAAACTTGGCCCCGCCCTTGGGGAATTTACAAGCTGATGTCAACAAAATCTGCTGAGGTTGCTCCGAGGGCGTGGAGGAGAGATAGTCAAGCTGAGATGGGGACTGAGGGGAGACTTTCTGCAGAAGGTGAACTGAAGTTTGGGGGATGAGTCAAATGTTGGGGAGGACCGTCTAGGCAGAGTGAAAAGCAGAAACATCAAAAACATGTGGAAACAGCATGGCTTGTTCCGTGTGACTAGAGTTGCCAGAAATGGGACCAGAGAAACAGGTAGGAGCCAGGTCGTGGAAGGGGAGATGTAACCCTCTAAGGAGCTGGGACTCCAATTGGTAGGTGATAGGGACCCTTCAGGGGTTTAAAACAAAGCTTAACGTGTGCTTTCCTAGATCATGCTGGGAAATGTCTGGGGGATGGAACAATTCTTCAAGCCAGAAGACTACCTGGATATCTAAGACTGCAAACCAAGGAAAACCCAATGAGGTCTGCACATGCATGGAATCTGATAGCGAAGAAATGGGTAGAGAGGTGCATGGACATGGGCTGGACAGCTCAGGAAAGGCAATTAACAAAGGCTAGGCTGGTTGTCTATGGGGTCACACAGAGTCAGACACGACTGGGGTGACTTAGCAGCAGCAGCAGCAACAGTAGGCTGGTTGTCAGGGAATTCAGCTAAAGGAGACAGAAATTCCAGGGATGGACCCAGGAGAAGTTGGATCCTATACACAGGTCCTTGCCTCCCTGGGACTGGGAAGAAAACAGATAGAACGGGGAGAGTCCAGCTCTGTAAACATGTGCATGATTGGAGCTACCATGGGTACCACGGAGTTCTAACTCAGGGCAGTGTGACATATTCCAAAAACCACCTTCTGATGGAGATGGAGTCAGGATGGGCCAGGAGGGGACAAGCAGAGGAGGGCTGGCAGGTGGAGGCCTTTGGTTACTATAGCAAGCTGGAACCTGGAAAGGCAGTCACTGGCCCAATTGGAACCTGCCATGACTGGCCCACCAGCCATTCTGCAGGAGTGTGCAACAGGCAGTCCCTTGGTTCCAAGCAGATCTGAACTCTAGTCTTTTCTTAGCAAATTGAGGAACTTATTTAACTTCTCAGAATGTCAGTGCATACACCCATCTGTAAAGCAAAGTTGAAAGTATCTGCTTCACACTACTTATGATAGCTAGAACATGGAAGCAACCTAGATGTCTGTTGACAGATGAACAGATAAAGAAGTTGTGGTACATATACACAATACAATATTACTCAACCATAAAGAGAAATGAATCTGAGTCCATCGAACTCAGATGGATGAACCTAGAACCTGTTATACAGACTGAAGTAAGTCAGAAAGAGAAAGACATATATTGTATATTAATGCATGTATATGGACTCTAGCGGAGATGGCAATGGCACCCCACTCCAGTGTTCTTGCCTGGAAAATCCCATGGACGGAGGAGCCTGGTAGGCTGCAGTCCATGGGGTCGCTAAGAGTCGGACACGACTAAGCGACTTCACTTTCACTTTTCACTTTCATGCACTGGAGAAGGAAATGGCAACCCACTCCAGTGTTCTTGCCTGGAGAGTCCCAGGGATAGGGGAGCCTGGTGGGCTGCCGTCTGTGGGGTCACACAGAGTCGGACACGACTGAAGTGACTTAGCATAGCATGGAATCTAGAAAAATGGTACTGATGAACCCATTTGTAGGGCAGGAATAGAGATGCGGATGTAGAGAACGGGCTTGCCACAGTTGGGGGAGAAGCTGGAGGAATGAATGGTTGAGAGTAGCAGTGACATATATACTTTGTTGTTATTTAGTTGCTGAGTCATTTCCGACACTTTTCAGACCCCCACGGACTGTAGTCTGCCAGGCTCCTCTGTCCAAAGAATTTCCCAGGCAAGAATACTGGAGGGGGTTGCCATTTAGTCTTTCAGGGCATCTTCCTGACCCAGGGTAGGAACCCGCATCTCCTGCATCGCAGGTGGATTCTTTATCATGTGTAAAATAGATAGCTAGTGGGAAGCTGCTGTGTAACACAGGGAGCTGAGCCCGAAGCTCGGTGATGACCTAGAGGGGTGGGATGGGGAGCGTGGTTGGGAAGCTCAAGAAGGAGGGGGTATATGTATACATATGACTCATTCACATTATTGCAGAGCAGAAAACAACACAACACTGTAAAGCAATTAGCCTCCAATTAAAAATAAATAATTTTTTAAAAAGAGGGTACCTGCTTCACTTGGGTTTTGTTAAGGGACAGGTTAAATGAATGCTATAGACGTGAGCTAGAGTAGGTTCACTTATCAGTGACTTTTCATTCACTGTCTCCTCAGGACCATGCAAAAAGCTAGAGATCGATTGAGAACTTGACCAACAAAGTCCTTATTCTTCTGGCGCTTTCATATCAAGTACTTAGAACCAGTATCAGTAATGTGGTTCTCTTCTTTCTCTCCAAGTGACTGCATAGTTTTGAGTGGACACCACTGCATGTGAAGTCGTGCTTTGCTCAGCTTTCTGGAAATAAATCTCTAAGGCTCGTGATCCTACCAGCAGCACCTAGGGAGCTTCTCCACGGAGAAGATCCCAGGCCTCATCACTTGTACACGGAATCAGATCTTCCAGATTCTCCTCATTCACGGAAAGCTCCCAGTTCAGTTCATTTCAGTTCAGTTGCTCAGTTGTGTCCGACTCTTTGCGACCCCATGGACTACAGAACATCAGGCCTCTCTGTCCATCACCAACTCCCGGAGTTTACCCAAACTAATGTCCATTAAGTCGGTGATGCTATCCAATCATCTCGTCCTCTGTCATCTCCTTCTCCTCCTGGCCTCAATTATTACCAGCATCAGGGTCTTTTCAAATGAGTCTGCTCTTCATATCAGGTGGCCAAAGTATTGGAGTTTCAGCTTCAGCATTAGTCCTTCCAATAAACACTCAAGACTAATCTCCTTTAGGATGGACTGGTTGGAACTCCTCGCAGTCCAAGGGACTCTCAAAAGTCTTCTCCAACACCACAGTTCAAAGCATCAATTCTTTGGTGCTCAGCTTTCTTTATAGTCCAACTCTCACATCCATACATGACCACTGGAAAAACCATAGCTTTGACTAGATGGACCTTTGTTGGCAAAGTAATGTCTCTGCTTTTGAATATGCTGTCTAGGTTGGTCATAACTTTCCTTCCAAGGAGTAAGCGTCTTTTAATTTCATGGCTGCAGTCATCATCTGCAGGGATTTTGAAGCCCCCCAAAATAAAGTCTGACATTGTTTCCCCATCTATTTGCCATGAAGTGATGGGACTGGATGCCATGATCTTCATTTTCTGAATGTTGAGCTTTAAGCCAACTTTTTCACTCTTCTCTTTCACTTTCATCAAGAGGCTCTTTAGTTCTTCTTCACTTTCTGCCATAAGGGTGGTGTCACCTGCATATCTGAGGTTATTGATATTTCTCCTGGCAATCTTGATTCCAGTTTGTGCTTCCTCCAGCCCAGCGTTTCTCATGATGCACTCTGCATATAAGTTAAATAAGCAGGGTGACAATATTCAGCCTTGACATACTCCTTTCCCGATTTGGAACCAGTCTGCTGTTCCATGTCCAGTTCTAACTGTTGCTTCCTGACCTGCGTACAGATTTCTCAGGAGGCACGTCAGGTGGTTTGATATTTCCATCTGTTTCAGAATTTTCCACAGTTTATTGTGATCCACACAGTCAAAGGCTTTGGCATAGTTAATAAAACAGAAAGAGATGTTTTTCTGGAGCTCTCTTGCTTTTTTGAAGGCTCCCAGAGTGACCTAGTGATGCCCTGGGCTTGGCAGTGGCTGCCCCAGGTCCCTGAGTGGAGAGGACAGCACAGGGCTTAGTGCGTGCACACACCGCAGGAGAGAGGTGGCACGGGACCGATGCCGAGAACTGAAAAGAGCGGTGAGAACAGCCTTGTGTTTGGGGGTGGGCTTGTTTCCTACAGGAGAATTTTATGGATATTTAATTAAAACATTCCACTTTGATCAAAGGTGTTGCTTTGACTTCCTTGACTTTTTCAGCATGAAACACGAGGCTTGGGAGAGTCGAAAACGTGTTAAATGCAAACAATTTACCAAGGGCCCAAAACAAAACGAAGCATAATAGTAATAATGTAATATTTATTACATTATTTAGTAAGCCTTCAAAATTAAGTGTTTCTGTCCGTGGAGGAACTAATTGCTCACCTTCTTCTGAACCTTAACCCACATGCAGTTTTCAGGCTATGCTGGACCAATGATGTTCCCTGTCAGCCAATTCTGACTACGAATAAAAGTGCAAGCAGGATTCTGTTTATACATGCCTGCCGGGGTTTGCAGTGTGCTCTTGCCTCTTGGTGGGAGGTTCAGAAGCCTCAAGTCTGCACTCTGCATAGAAGGGAGAGGACCAGGAGCTGTCCTGACACGGGTGTGAGACATGTTGCATTTGTAACAGAATCGAAGGGCTCGGATAGCACACGGAGGCATGGGCAGAGCACAGAGGTCTCCTCTCAGAGAGGGGGCTGGAAGGACAGAAACAGAGGAGTCACGCCCGAATTCTGCCCCAGAAGTGGACCTTGGGCTGGGGGATGGCAGCTGTGCCCCAACAGGCCTGGGGAGAAAGGAGCACAAAGACTTTGGTGTCCTGTCAGCTCCAAAGCCATCCATCCCTTCAACCAGGGTTTAGTGAGCACCGACTATGCAGCAGGCAGTGTTCTGGGCCCTTGGGATACATTCAGTTTTGAGTCAGCCTGTGACTGTAGCAGAGCAAGAAGTCCTGTGGCGGGAATCCAGGGAGTGCGGAAATCCGGTGAGGGTGGCCCTCAGAGCACGACGGCAGCAGAGGAGCGACTGAGCCTGCAGATGAATCCCTGGGTCTCGTTCCAGCAAGATTTCCCAGGGGACTGTATGCAGGGTGTGAGATGAAACAAAAGAAAGCAAAGCAGCAGAGCTAGATAATTGGAATGATTGAAAAAGATCGTTAAGTAAAGCAATGCTACTCATGTTCTAACACTGGGCCGCACCGGGCGTGCTAAGGCTGTTAGAGGGGCACCACACCACGCAGGCAGCTCTGGGTAACTTGCTGGGCGCCGTGGTGCTGTGGGGAGACGCTGGGCTTCCACCACCCCCCTGCCTCCTCCCTGCAGCAGTGGGTTGAATCCACAGGTGCCGAACTCTGGGATATTCAGGGCCAAGTGTACTGTTCTATGATTTTGAGAAAGTGGTTTGATCTCTCAGAACCTCAGTTTTTGAAGTACCGCTGAGTTACAGTGTGTTAATTTCTGGTGTACAGCAAAGTGATTCAGTTATGCATTCACATATTAAGGCATTCTTTTTCATATTCTTTTCCATTACAATCTGTCACAGGATACTGAGTATAATTCCCTGTGTTCTACATTAGGACCTTGTTGTTTATCCACCTTACACATACTAGCTTGCATCTGCTAATCCCAAACTTCCACTCTATCCCTGCCCCCAGACCCCCTGTCCTTGGTAACCAGCCTTGTTCTCTATGTCCATGACTCTGTGTCTGTTTCATTGATAAGTTCATTTGTGTTGGTTAGATTCCACATATGTGATATCTTATGGTATTTGTCTTTCTCTTCCTGACTTACTTCACTTAGTATAATAATCTCTAGGTTCATCCATGGTGTTACAAATGGAATTATTTCATTCCTTTCATGGCTGAGTAATATTCTGCTGCATATATGTGCTACATCTTCTTTATCCATTCCTCTGCCAAGGGCCATTTAGGTTGCTCCTGTGTCTTGGCTGTTGTGAATAGTGCTGCAATCAACAAGGTGCTGTGCTCTGCTTAGTCACCCAGTCGTCTCTGACTCTTTGTGACCTCATGGACTGCAGCCCGCCAGGCTCCTCTGTCTATGGAATTCTCCAGGCAAGAAGCCTGGAGTGGGCTGCCATGCTCTTCTCCTGGACTTGGGAAAGCCAATAAACTCTGAGGAGTCAGGGCAGGGCCTGGGTTCGGCCCCACATGTGTTTGCATGGCTCGGGGGCAGGCTCTGCACTGGTTAATTGCTGATTTTGAACTAATGGAAGTGAGAGCAGATTGAGAAAACCCAGTCTGAGTTGCCATTCCCATCAGAGACAGTGCTGGCGTAGCTCATCCCACTCTCACTCATTTATTGCTCCCCTTCTGTATTAGTCAGCTCAGGCTTCCGTAACAAGATTCTACAGACTGGGTGACTTAAACCACGGAAATCAGTTTTCTCACAGTCCTGGAGGCTGAAAGCGCCCGATCACGGTGCTGGCGGGGCTGCTTTGCGCTGCGGCCTCCCTGTGTGCACTGCAGGTGGCCTCTGTCTCTCTCTTCCCGAGTCATCCCTCTCTGCTTGCACCCCTGGTGTCTTTCCTCTTCCTGCCGTAAGCACCCCAGTTGCATTGTATTAGGGCCCATCCTAATGGCCTCATTTTAACTTAATCTCTTCTCTAATGACCTGATCTCCAAATATGGGCACATTCTCAAGTACCGGGGTTGAGACTTCACATATGAATTTTACAGGGACATAATATAGCCCTTAACACTCTCTCTAGCTCTAGCTCCTAGGCTTTATTACTGTTATTATTATTGTTTGCAATAATTTGGACTAGGCTGCAGGCTTGCTGAATATTCCCTGTTTCTGTCTCCATCACCCACTTCCCTGCTTAAGCTTCAATTCTGCCCTAGAGAAGGCCTGCTGCTGCTGCTGCTGCTAAGTCACTTCAGTTGTGTCCGACTCTGTGCGACCCCATAGACGGCAGCCCATCAGGCTCTGCCATCCCTAGGATTCTCCAGGCAAGAACACTGGAGTGGGTGGCCATTTCCTTCTCCATTGTGAGAAAGTGAAAAGTGAAAGTGAAGTCGCTCAGTTGCATCCGACTGGTAGCGACCCCATGGACTGAAGCCTACCAGGCTCCTCCATCCATGGGATTTTCTAGGCAAGGGTACTGGAGTGGCTTGCCATTGCCTAGCAGGGCCTAAAGAAGAATCTTGTCTGGAGACCAAGAACCTGGTTCCTTGGCTCTTCTGAATGTTCTGGTGCAGAGTCCTCTGTTCTGTGTCTAAAAGCATCCTGGAGGCGGTGCTCACCCCCACAGGCCCGAGGCCCTCAGGCCAGGCACTGTTCAGGGAACATTTCCACCTTATCCCTTGCCAAAACTCTGACCCAAATTTTGCCTATCATGTGTCAGTCATAAGTTTCCATATCCAAATTAAAACTTTAAGTTCATTGGACTCCTACTCACTTCCAGACATTGCACCAGCTGCTTCCCCATACATTAACTATAGTAACTCATTCAATTTTGATTTAATTCAGGAAGGCTGATGAAATTTGGACCTACATATTTTAAAAGTACAAGCCATAATACCAATTGTAAGATGTCTTCCCCAGCTCTCATATAGATCTATTAGGAAACAAAACACCAACATTTAAATATTTTTGGTGTTAATGTGGTGGATATATTTGCTGGATTCTTTCACATTGCCGTGGGTGGGTTTCTCTTTAGTTAAGAGGGCAAGCTGTGGGAATTCAGGAGAAAATAAGGAAGACAGAAACTTCAAATGGCCCTGAGGCTGCTTAGGAAGGGTCCACAATGTAACTGTAAGAACATTCCAGAACTTCACCCACATGGCAGCTCGTTTACTATGTAACCACAGAAGCAGCAGGCGGGTCCCGAGCTCTAATTCTTCGCCTTTATCATCGTCAGTGAAGCTACCCCTGCTTCCTCAGTTTCTGCAGCTCTTGTGGAAAACCGAGCCTCTCTCTGTGGATTCTGAGTTCAAACTCTCCTAGAAAAGATCTGATGACTCAGTTTTTTTGGCACAGTTTTCATACCTCCAAGGTCCCCAGGCCAGTCTGAAGGGCAGGGACCTGGTCCCCCCTGTGGTGAGACCCAAGGTGCTCTGCAGAGTCTCAGCAGGGGCAGGATGCCTGGCCTGCCTGGTATAATCGATGAAAGTGACCTGGTGGCAGAGGGCTGTGGGTAAAGTGCCCGAGCAAACCTCAGAAAGTCATTGGCTTGTTTCTGCCGTGGATTTTTTTTTTTCTCCTGTGAAGTGTCCTTGTTTCTTCATCTCCAAATAGAAGAGTGGGGAGAAATGTCTCACCTTGACTTAGGAGCTCTGTAATGATTAGGTAGAAAGACAGAAAAGCAGCAGGCATCCCCTAATTGCAGAACAGCCCGGGTATTAGCAAGCCAGCCAATAGACCTAATCAATTCAGCAGAAGACACCATTAGCACTTAGCTACAAGGCTACCAGTGAGAAAACAAGCTGGTAGTTTTTATTGTATTATCTCTGAACTGCTGATGCTCTTCCCCCTGGTAGGAGCCTGGGCTGGAGTTGTGCAGAATTATTTTGTCAAGCTTGGCTCTTTGGAGGATGGGAGGAAAAAGGATCTGGGGGCATTCTCTGCTGTGAATAACCATAAAATCCACCTTGAACAGCCGTGCAAAGTTGCAACAGAGATACGGTGGCTGGAATTGGCTTCGGTCTGCTCAGAAAAAATAAAGAGAAGGAAGATTCCATCCCAGGAGTAGCAGGAACCTCTTTTAGGAAGTTAAGTTCTGTTCCCAGCAGGTGCCGCCACAGGGACCGAGCGGACTGGCAGCAAGGAGAGAGGAGGTGCCAGGCTGCGCTGCTCAGGGCTTTTTCCTGTCGAGATTCAGGGAAAGGACAGTGTTGCGGAAATGCACTTGGAAACATGCGCCAAGCCGGCTATCCACAGGGCCAAGGTCAAGGGTGATGATGAACCTGATGCTTCAAGGAGACCAGAAGCGTGGGGTGTGTGTGTGTGTGTGTGTGTGTGTGTGTGTGTTGGTGGTGGGTGGGAGGGGGCAGAAGGGGATGAAAGGCAGAATTCAAGGGAAGAAACTGACCAGAACAACAGAAGGCATCGATACCTTAGATATACAGCCTTAGAAGAGTAGGGACAGATAAGAAATCCAAAACCTCCAAAGTGAGCCATCCAAGGACCTAAGAACACGTCATGTAGGGGCTTAGAAGGACTCAGGTCAGGTCTGCACTATGGGAGTTTGGCTCTGGCTGCAGGAAAGGGACCTGGGAGGGGCAGGAGCAGCTGTTCTGGGACCTGGCTTGAGAATTATCGTAAGTCCAGGCTCCACTGAAGAAAAGTAATGAGCAGGCCAGGGTTTGATTTTCCTTTCTTGGAGTTAAGGGCAGAGCGTTCCTTCCAGGGAGACAAGGAGGCAGGTAGGAAGAGAGAGCATGTGATGAGACCCACTGGATGTCTGTGAGCGTCTTGGCCATCCTTGGACCAATGGGGCCCTGGATGCAGTCCTCAGAGCAGGACATCCAGAAGCTATAGCATGAATATGATTAAAGGAGTCGGTTCTTTTGATGGATCCCAAGTTAAGAAACAGACCCAAACAGTGCAGCATGAAGTTATATGAAAGAAGCAGAGCCCTGGGAACTGTTTTCTCTTCTGTCCTTTGCCACTCACTTTTCAAACATTTTTTCCTTAATCAGTGTGGGGGTTTCTGCAGGCCTGGTGGAAACCGGCTCCCCAGCTAAGGCAGCCAATTGCAAACCCAGGACGGGCCTGGGTGCTATCCATCATTCAGGGTTTCCAGGAAGATTCTATTCAGAAGCTGGGTTCTTAACAGGCAAGAAACAGTGTTAATAAAAGTTCTTTTTACTTGAAAGGGCACAGAAAAAATCCAATAAAGCTGAGCCCAGCTCTTTAGGAAAAAAAAAGTTGATAAAACTGACAAAAAATAAAGAAGTAGTTTATCGTGGTTCTGAAGCAAAGACGAGGGTTTTTCTTTCCCCTTTTAAAGACAGAATTAATTAATCCACCACCACCAGCAGCTTGAGCTCTGAATGGAATGTTAGCTTTGACTCTGGGGAGTGGGTAAGTCCTCTGGACCCTGGATAAGTTTTCATTAAAGCAACTGTGGTTAAAATAGTGAATTTAAATTCATCTACCAGATGTAACAGGGCACCCGAAGTGGAGAAGAAAGTGAGATGATGAGAGTGCTGTTAGGAAGCAACTCTTGAGAGAGGAAATGCAATTCCTCAAGCCTCCCTTAGACACAAGATGATAAGAATACTAGAGTGACCAGAGTGCTGTCGGTGGCCCTGGCTCACGCTCCCTCCTCTGCCTTTCCCAGCTCCTCCCAGCTACATCCGTGCGATGTCTGCGTCCCTGAAGCTCAGGCTGATTTTACTTCCTGAGCAACCATGACAAAGGAGGCCATCACCTCTCACTCTAACCAGTGGGGCAACCAGTTAGGTTACACCTAACTCACAAATTAGGACAGCTGCGCCTGCCCCTCCCTCCAAGCCCTTCACTGCAGCCAGAGCTAAGCTTTCCTAATGCAGGCCTGAGACTCTCTGAGTTTCCCTCCCCTCCAGAGTGACATGTCCCCTAGGCCTAGGATGGATCACTTTGGAGGTCTTGATATCTTCTCTATTCCTATGCTTCCAGGACTGCGTAGCTAAAGTCTTGATATCTTCCATCCTTCTGGTCACTAACCTCCTAGAGACTGAATTCCATGCTTGACCCCCAGGTTATGGTCCTCTCAAATGCAGACAGGTTTTGTGGCATTAGGACCACAGCCTGCCTGAGCATCTGATTGATATCAGGATTTCTTGCTGCTGTGCCCAGATCCTGTCTGGATGCCCAGAAGGGCTGAGGACTCTGTACCTTGGATGCTTCTTGCTCTGTGTTTTTCCCCACCCTCTCAATCATCCAGGCCCATCCTCCTCTTGGGCCTTCTCACCCTGACTTGTTGAGAGTTTAGTTTCCCATCTGGTGCACTTGATGACCAGCAACCTGGAAGAAGTCCTGGAACCCTGTAGAAAGCCTGGAAGGAGGAGAGGAAATACTTTGCCAACACAGTGAAGATAGTACAACGTGTACTATATGTTTAGATCTCAGATTTAGGTAAGTTTTGCATTAGTTAAGTTCATTCACTGATTCAGTCACGTGTTCATTCATTCAATTAAAAAAAAAAAAAATCTAGAGCTTATTAGGTACCAGGCATATTCTAGGTGTCAGGGATATAGCAGTAAACACATAAAAAATGCAAACCCTATGAAAATTAGGAGCTACTAGGGAGGACAGATAATGAACAAGATCAAGTGAGAAAAAGTATACATGCTAGGGAGAGAATAAGGTAGAAAAGGAGATGGACACTGTGGGTGACTGTGGCTGTTTTAGATGGAGTGAGGGGATGATGTTGAATAAAGACCTGAGGGATGTTAGGGAGTCACCCAGGTCACATGGGCACCCAGAGGACAGCATTCGAGGTGAGGGAACAGCCAGTGCTGAGGCCCTACGATAGGAGTAAGCCTGGAGTGTGCTGGGGGCTGATGGGCTGGGACAGAGGAAAGGAGCAGGAGGCTGAGGAGGGAGGTCTTTCGGAGTCTGTGAAATGAGTGTCTGGTCAGCTCTGTCTGCTACAATGAAATACCATAGTTGCGGGTGGGGGGCCTTAAACCACAGACACTGATTTCTCACAGTTTTGGAGCCTGGAAGTCCAAGATCTGGGTGCCAGCATAGTTGGGTTCTGGTAGGGGCCCTCCCCTGGAGAAGGCAGTGGCACCCCACTCCAGTACTCTTGCCTGGAAAATCTCATGGATGGAGGAGCCTGGTGGGCTGCAGTCCATGGGATTGCTAAGAGTCGGACACAACTGAGCAACTTCACTTTTCACTTTGATGCATTGGAGAAGGAAATGGCAAGCCACTCCAGTGTTCTTGCCTGGAGAATCCCAGGGAAGGGGGAGCCTGGTGGGCTGCCATCTATGGGGTCGCACGGAGTCGGACACGACTGAAGCGACGCAGCAGCAGCAGCAGCAGCAGCAGGGGCCCTCCCCTGGCTTGCAGGTTCTGCAAATCCTTATGAAATTTAGGATCCACTAAGGAGGGTAGGGGGCTTCCCAGGTGGTGCTGGTGGTAAAGAACCCACCTGCTAATGCAGGAGACTTAAGAGATGTGGGTTCAAACACTCCAGTATTCTTGTCTGGAGAATTCCATGGACAGAGGAGCCTGGAAGGCTACAGTCCAAGGGGTCACACAGAGTCGGATATGACTGAAGTGACTCAGCTCAGCATGGCATGATGGGGAGTGTAGATAATGAACCAGATTAAATGAGAGCAAAATATACATGCTAGGGAGAGAAAATGGAGAAGGAAATGGCGACCCACTCCAGTGTTCTTGCCTGGAGAATCCCAGGGACGGGGAGCTTGGTAGGCTGCCGTCTCTGGGGTCACACAGTGTTGGACACGACTGAAGTGACTTAGCAGCAGCAGGGAGAGAATAAAGCAGAAAAGGAGACAGATATTATGGGTGACTGTGGAGATTTTAGATGGGGTGAGGGGGGGCCTCTGTGACAGGGTGACGTCGAGGCTGCCTTCTTGCTATGTCCTTGCATGATGGGAAGATGTTCTGCTGTTTCTTCTTATAAAGGCACTAATCCCACATGGGGGCTCATCCTCATGACCTCATCTAACCCCAGTTCCCTCCCAGAGGCCCCACTTCCTAACACCATTATGTTGGGGGTTCAGATGACAGAGTATGAATTTGGGGGTGGAGGACACAGTTCGCTCCATAGCAGGAAGCTTCTGTAGGGTTTTAAATACTAAGAAAATTTATTTCAAAGTATTTTACCCTCCATTAAGTCAACAGCTACCTGTCTTAATTTTTTCAAATTCCATCCTGGACATTTCAAGAGGCTCTTGAAGGGGTGTTCTTCAAGGGGCTGGAATGAGTCTTCCTTAAGGACCCCTGGGTCTCTGCTGGGTGATGCTTTGCCAGTTCATGCAAATCTCTGTTTACTGCATGCAGCAGAGAGAGGTGATTTTCAGCTTATAAAGTTCAACGTCGTCAGCTTTAAAGTTTTCCTTTGGTCGTACTTCTGCGAATTAAAGGAAGAAAGTCAGCAGTGGGCCACATGAAAAGATGTTTGGGTATCCCTTTGACTATAGATTAGACCAAGAGGCACTGGCTTCAGACAATGTTAATCTTAACCCAAGCTGGATTTATTAGACCGCCTGGCATCTAAGATCGAAGATAAGCACATTTTCCACTTTCGCCTTTTCTGTATTAAGCCTCACAGGGAAAATTTCTAAAGGTTCAGAAGAGAAATGCTCCAACTGTAAACCACATAAGCCTTTCTTTTCAGTCTTGTCTCTTTTTTTCCACCTTTTAAAAAAAGTACAATAATGAAATCATCTTCAATGCCCAACAGATTCATCTGGAAGCCTGATCAGTGAACTGAATTATCTTCACTTTTTAAAAAGCAAGAGGTACTATTTATCCAGAACCAGAAACTGTACAGTGTGATGACATCTTGCAACACACAGAGAGGATGTAGCACAGTGGCAGGGAGCTGAGTGGGGCTCTGGGGTACACACTGAGCAGTTAATGAGCGCAGTCGCATGGTCCCAGCTCCAGGAAACCGGTAGGCTTCTGGACCAGCCACGGGTGCCCACTTCCGAGTGGGGCTTGTCAGATCTGAACTCGGTCCAGCTGATGTGTGTGGCTGGGCTCCAGGCCCAAGCTCAGGCTCAGGTGCAGCTCCGCCCTTCTCCCAAGGCTGTCTCTCCTGGGCCATCATTCATTCATTCAGCAAACATTTGCTGTGCATTTGTGTGACAGCTTTGTCCTAGGCACTGGGGCTGCAGTCAGGAATCAACACACAGCCCTGCATCCCCAGAGCGTACATTCTAGTGGGGGCAACAGACAATACCCGAGTTTTGATCCTGGCCTTGACTTCCAGGGTTCCCGTGGGTCAGAGAAGAGAGCAGGTCCTCTCTCCACAACCTCCTCTCTCCACTCTCACCTGAGAGTGGAGACGGACTGGGCCAGGCTCTGGGCCCTGGGAGCTGTGACGGGCCAGCCAGGCCAGCCCCAGAACTCCCTGGTCTATAGATGGATTTGCCTCCGTGAAGTCCTCTGGCTGGGAACACTTTTTAGAACCTCCTAGTTATAGCTAGGCATCCAACCTGCAAAGGTGAAGACATTGTCCACTCGTGGAACCCAGGAATAGAAAAGGTGAAATGGCTGTGATGGTGCAGAAGGAGAATCAGAGGCAGAAGGCTGATGGGCCCTGAAGAGGGGGAACTGAGGGGAGACAGCAGCGGAGGATGAGGGAAGGAGCGGGGAGATGCAGGACGGAAAGGCTCCCTGAGCAGCTGCTCTCTGTGCCTGCCAAAACTGCACCCCCCTCACATCCCCAAGGCCCTCTCAGAACTCCCGCAGTCCTTATGCCTTAAACAAAATGCACGATGCTGGAGAAAACAAACTTGATATTTTACTGTGACATGGATGATTTTATTTCCCCAGATAATAACTTATTACCCCCAAGTTTTCAGAAGGCTAGAAGCAATGAGCCTCAAAGCCCAACAACTGTTTCAAAGCCATTAACTAACTGGATTTTAACCACACAGCTAATCCTTCTGACGGAGACAGCGCGCGTGTGCATTTATGTCCGATGCCTCAGTCATTATAAATATTTGTGAAAAATACAACAGGGCTTGAAGATTGGAATAATAGGTACAATTCTGCTTCAGTTTCCAACACATGCGGTTTTCCCCACACCACCAAGCAATTCTCTGACACCAACTGGGTGCCCTACGTTTCACCTCTATGTGACACTACCCACCTGGTAGTTGGTGGGCTTGCCAACCTTGCCTTAAATAAGCAGAAGTGTCAGATCTGATAGGTTAAGGGCTCCTCCCACAAAGCTGCTCCCACCGACCTTCAGAGTCCTGGTTGCCCCCACGCTTCTGACCAACTGGCTGTTTATTTTTTTATTTATTTGGCTGCACTGGGTCTTGGTTGCAGCATTTGAACTCTTAGTTGCAACACATGGGATTTAGTTCCCTGACCAAGGATCAAACACAGTCCCACTGTACTGGAAATGCATCGTCTTAGCCACTGGACCACCAAGGAAATCCCCCAACTGGCTGCTAATCGGAGGTTCCCACAACCCCCTCTCTGGGTTTGATTAATTTGCTAAAGTGGCCCACAGAATTTAAAGAAACACTTTACTTATTAGATCACCAGTTAATTACAAAAGAATATAACTCAGAAATGGGCCTGGTGGCTCAGTGGTAAAGAATCAGCCTGCTAATGCAGGAGATGTGGGGTTCGATCCCTGGGTCAAAAAATCCCCTAGAGAAGGAAATGGCAATACCGGTATTCTTGCCTGGGAAATCCCATGGAATGAGGAGCCTAGCAGGCTACAGTCCGTGGGGCTGCAGAAGAGCAGGACACGAGTTAGTGACTAAGCAACAATAACAAATAACTCAGGAAGAGCCAGATGGACAGATGACAGGGCGAGGGGTGGGGGGAAGGCCACGGCGCTTCTCTGCCATCAGAGCAGACTGCTCTCCCCATACCTCCACATGTTCACCAACCTGGAAACTCTCTCAACCCCATCATTTTGGGGTTTTCTGGAGGTTTCATTACATAGGAATGATTGATTAAATCATTGGCCATTGGCCAACAATTCGACCTCCAGCTCCTCCCCTTCCTTGGAGGTCAATGGGGCGGCACTGAAAGTGCCAATCCTCCAATCACAAGTTTGTCTCCCCTGGCAACCAATCCCATCCTTAGGTGCTGTCCCACAGTCACCCCAATAGTGTAAACTCCCTTATGGTTGAAAGGGGTTTGCTATGAATATCAAGACAGCTCTATATTTTTTATCACGTAGGAAATTCCCAGGCTTTTAGGAGCTTTGTGCCCCAAACAGGATGAAGACCAAATGTATATTTCTCATCATAAATCACAATATATCACAGACTGTGAGCCTCAGAACTATGCCATTAGGGAGAGTGAGGGGAGCAAATGGGAAGCCTGGAGAAATCTAACACAAGGGGTGGGTAGGTTGGGAGCCAAGGGGGATGTTGTCACTCTAGAATTTTATCTGAAACCAAAGACAGGGAGTAAAAGGCTCTAATCAATGACAGGTTCAGGAAAGCACAGTGCCAGTGGCCAGTCACAGCTGTGCCACCACCATCCCTCCATCAGGAGGACCTGGGCAGACAGGGGAGTTCAGTGTTTGAGAGGGGAGAGAAGTGCCTTTCTAGGTACTTCGGCTTCAACATTGGGCTCATCAAACCATCCTTGTTGATTGAATTGTTTGCGGATGACTGAGCCTCCAGAGAGGCTGGCAGTGCTGGGGCTTGGGGAGGGGGCAAGAGAGAGATGACTGGGTGGCCAGGTAGAGAGTGGAGCAAGAACATTCTCTGGTCTCTAGACTCTAAACATGTCAGGAGTCTCCAGAGGTGGGGGCAGTAGAGTGGGGATAAGCTGGTAAGTTACAAATTTGCAGGATATTTGTGGATATTCCTCCTTTGTGGAGGAACACTGCAAAGTCATAAGCTGGTGGTTCACTGGAAAATGTCTCGATTCTTGCAAAGAATTATGTGGCAGAGACTGTTCTTTGTCTACTATGAGTTAGTCTCAACTTCCTCCTTGCTAAGAAAACTTCAATACTTTTGAAAACTTCAATACCTGGCTAAAAACAACATTGCCTAGGTTCTCTTGCAGCTCACATTGTTCAAACAACACAGGCCTGGTCAATGACTGGAAGCCTGCTGGGGTTTTCTGGGAAGGCTTTCCTGTTATAGGCAAAATCCTTTCTCCTTTTTGCTCTTTCTTGTTTCTTGGAACTTAGATGAGATGGCTGGAGCTCCAGCAGTTGTTTTGTGAGAATGAAATAGGTCACACCCTCAGGATGGCAGAACAACAAGTTAGAAAGAGCCTGAGTCACTGAGAACATTGTGGAGCTACTGTACTAGCCCTGGACTATCTACTCTCAGACTTCTGATTATCCTTTTCTTTCTTAAGCCACTATTACTTGGATTTTCTGTCACCTGTAACATCATTTGGTTTTCAATGACGCAGAGACCCTCCCCGGTAAGAGAGCTGCCACCAGCTCTCTACATAGAGCTCACAAGCAGTGAGCCAGACGCAGTGAATGACTGACCCCAGAGAAGGACTATGGCTCCTCCATGGCAGCAGCATAAAGAGAAATCCCTGCTCCCAGTTCCTTGTTCTTGCCCCAACATCCAATGGAAAGGGGAAGAGTGTGAGTATAGATGCCTCGGCCCCACTACCAGATAACGGGTCCCCTGTAGCCTCCAGAGACTCAAACCCAGTGACTATTTTAATAACCAGAAGTTATTGTCAAGTTTCCAAATCAAGTTGAAATGTTGTTAAAAGGGCTTCTGGCTCAGATGGTAAAGAATCTGCCTGCAATGCAGGAGATGCCAGGTTTGATGCCTGAGCTGGGACGATCCCCTGGAAAAGAGAATGGCAACCCACTCCAGCATTCTTGCCTGGAGAATCCCATGGAACGAGAAGCCTGGCAGGCTTCTCCATGGTGTCATAGAGAGTTAGACATGACTGAGTGACTAACACTTTCACTCTCTTTTCCAGTAAGAAAAAGGAGTTTGAGTTTAGCAGAGTTGGAGACAAGAAAAATTAAGATAACTTCATTTTTGTACCTACATAGAGTTAAAACATATTAACAAATTGTTTACAGAATAAATCTGCTTAATTTCCATTGCCTTAAATCCATGCCACATCTCTATGCACTGACATGGAAAAATTTCCAGGGTAGAATATAAATGCAAGAGAGAGAGGGAGGAGAAGAGAGAAAGCAAGATACAAAACAGAGTATAAAGTAAGCTACTTTTGCATAATATTAATAGAAATAGACATATAAGAATTTATACTTGTATTTACATAAAGAAACCCTGGAAGCATACACCAGATTTTCTACAGGGTAGATGGGAATGGACTGGGAACAGGACTTCTCAGAATACATATCTTTGTGTAGATTTGATTCTTGAATCATGTATGAATGTATTAAAATTTTAAATTAGAAATGTTAGTGCCACAGAGTATTCAATGTTCTTATAGAAAAGACATTTAGAAGGTCAGCAGACTAAAACAGGAGACTCTTAAACTCCCCTCCACTTCAAATAACGAAGTTAAAATGTTTGCTACGTTTTTAGGAAACAGCTCTACAGCCTGGTTTTATGAGAGGGGAGGTTTCAGTGAGCTGTGAGTTAGTGGCAACATTAGGAATCAAATAACAGCCTTAGCTTTTGTTTGAGGCAGAAAAAATGGTTTGTGATGATAATTGGAAGAAATAATCAATATATTATTAGATATAACTTATTATTACATATAACAAATTATATGTTTTATATAATTATAATAAATATATATTATCATGTAATTTATATATTATATTGACATATCTTTACATATTAACATGATGGTTAATAAGTACACTAATATACATTATATTATATATCTAATATATATGCTTGTGTGCATGAAGTCACTTCAGTCGTAGCCAACTCGGTGCGACCCCATGGACTGTAGCCCTCCAGGTTCCTCTGTCCATGGGATTCCCCAGGCAAGAATACTGGAGTGGGTTGTCATGCCCTACTTCAGGGTATCTTCCTGACCCAGGGATCAAAGCTGAGTGTCTTAGATTTCCTGCATTGGTAGGTGGGTTCTTTACCACCAATGCCGCTTGGGAAGCCCGATATATATTACTGCAAATAACTTGTACTTATTAACTAATTTTTTAAACTTCGTATGATCGGAGAGTGAAAAGGTTGGCTTAAAGCTCAACATTCAGAAAACGAAGATCATGGCATCTGGTCCCATCACTGCATGGGAAATAGATGGGGAAACAGCGGAAACAGTGTCAGAATTTATTTTTCTGGGCTCCAAAATCACTGCAGATGGTGACTGCAGCCATGAAATTAAAAGACGCTTACTCCTTGGAAGGAAAGTCATGACCAACCTAGACAGCATATTCAAAAGCAGAGACATTACTTTGCCAACAAAGGTTCACCTAGTCAAGTCTGTGGTCTTCCCTGTGGTCACGTATGGATGTGAGAGCTGGACTGTGAAGAAGGCTGAGAGTCGAAGAATTGATGCTTTTGAACTGTGGTGTTGGAGAAGACTCTTGAGAGTCCCTTGGACTGCAAGGAGATCCAGCCAGTCCATTCTGAAGGAGATCAGCCCTGGGATTTCTTTGGAAGGAATGATGCTAAAGCTGAAACTCCAGTATTTTGGCCACCTCATGCGAAGAGTTGACTCATTGGAGAAGACTCTGATGCTGGGAGGGATTGAGGGCAGGAGGAGAAGGGGACGACAGAGGATGAGATGGCTGGATGGCATCACTGACTTGATGGATGTGAGTCTGAGTGACCTCTGGGAGCTGGTGATGGACAGGGAGGCCTGGCGTGCTGCGATTCATGGGGTCGCAAAGAGTCGGACACGACTGAGCGACTGATCTGATCTAATGATCGGATTTTCTGTATCTAAGATAAAGTTTCTGCAGTTAAGAGATTTTTTTCTTGCAGAAATATAACACTAGTGAGAAATCTAACAATTTTGCTTATTTAAAGCAATGGTTGGCAAACCATGGCCTGTGGGCCAGATCCATCCAGTTGCCTATTTTGTTATGGCCGGTTAGCTAAGAATAGTTTGCACATTTTTGTTTGTTTGTTTGTTCATTTTTGAATGGCCACATTTTACATGGTTACATGCTGCTGCTGCTGCTAAGTCGCTTCAGTCGTATCTGACTCTGTGCGACCCCATGGACTGCAGCCTACCAGGCCCCCTCCATCCATGGAATTTTCCAGGCAAGAGTACTGGAGTGGGTTGCCATAGCCTTGCTTTTGCCTCTTGGCCTACAAAGACTAAATTATTTATTATCTAACCCTTCAGGAAAACTTTTTGTCACCCTGGATTTAAGACCTCTTGAGAGTCATTTTCCAAATTCTGCTCTAAAGTGTGTAGTGACAACTGAGACCAACCTCTATCCAAATACATCCCAACAGAGACACAAAGGCCATTGAGTGTGGGTAAAGCAAGGCTAGTCAGGACATGCAGCTCTCCCTGGGTGGGAGCAGCAGTAGGCAGGATACACACACACACTTCACATGTTGGAAATGGGGAAGTATTGCTTAGGCTAGGTTTCTATACTGTAAAAACTTCCCATTTGGTATCCAAAGCCCCGAAGCCTCAAGATAGAGTTGGGTCTCATTTCAGCTGCCAGACACAGAAGGCCTCGCACGCACGGCTCAGTGTGCACTGACCCGTGAACGTGGCCCTTAAATACAGAAATGCGACACGTATCAGCCGCTGAAATAGGGTACTGTGACATTAAAGAGACCTCGGTATTGTGTGTGCATCTCAGTAATTGGGACTCAACTCGTCACATCTTTTTTAGCAACGACACTGAACAGCATGGACCCATCCATCATTGTGTCATCCTTATGAAAATGGTTTTCGGTGGTCAACTTGCCATAGTTAATTAGTCTTCTGATGTATGAATAGTCAGAAGCAGAGCAATGTTGAGAGCCAGGTTTTCAGATACCTTTAGTGGTGAACTCTACAGATATCTGATCTTTCCTGCCTTTTAATTAGAGCCCTTTCATCTAAGAAGGAGAAAGTCATTGTGGTTAGAGATACAGCTAGCCTGGTTCTGTCTTCTGTTCTCTGGTGGGAATTCATAGCAACCACAAGTAAGCCAGTCTTCGAGGCTCAAATATTAATATGTTAAATCCAGGAAGTTCTGCAGTGAAATATGGTAGCTGATAGCTGTTCAAATGCAGGTATCATGAAGTTTTAGTGTGAAAGGGAGCATATCAGTTAGATACTGCAAGGAGACCCCCAAACCTGCTGCTGCTAAGTCACTTCAGTCATGTCTGACTGTGGGACCCCATAGATGGCAGCCCACCAGACTCCTTTGTCCATGGGATTCTCCAGGCAAGAACACTGGAGTGAGTTGCCATTTCCTTCTCCAATGCATGAAAGTGAAAGTGAAAGTCGCTCAGTCGTGTCCGACTCTTCACGACTCCATGGACTGCAGCCCACCAGGCTCCTCCATCCGGAGTTTAAAAAAGAAAAGCAGCTATCTGTTTAGCTCAAGATTCTGCAAGTCACCAGTTTAGTCTGGGTTCTGCAGAGGTTGCTTAGGCAAACAGTCAGTGGTGTGTTTGTGTGTTGGGTACGTTGTGGTTTTCCTGATCTTGGCTGGGCTCCCTCACTTGTCTTAGAACTTGGCTTGCTCAAAGGGGCCGTCAAACTCCTGTCCATGTAGTTTCTCATCATCCAGGAGGCTCATTCAAGCTGTTCAAATAGCGGGGACAGGAGTCTCTAAAGATGTAGTGGATACATGCAAGGCCTCTTGAAGCCTGGGCTTGGACTGGCAAAAATATCACTTTTATCACATTCTAGTGATCAAAGCAAGTCACAAGGTCAACACAGATCCCCACAGTCAAATAGCCTATCTCTTGATGGAAAAAGTTTCAAAGTCACACAGGAAGGTCATGGGTACAGGAAGGAGAGGAATTGTGGCCATTTTCACCATCTGTCACTGGAAGCCAAGACATTAAGGACATGAGAAAGGTGTCCTAGCAGCTGTCTGCTGATGGAGCAGGTGAGAAGGGAAGAGGTCTAGACGCTAACCCTGTAATCAAGGGTTGGAGATTACACCATGCCTGCTGTCCCCAGGCCTCATGTCCAAGGAGAAGTAGGATCTGCCGTGGATGAATGAGTGTGTGAGCAGTGCCCATCTGGGTTTTGGGTTAATTCAGAAAAGAAAAGAAAGGGGGTATTTTTCCATATACATTGGAAACTCAAGAATGCATAAGGGATAATCTCATCTAAGTGTCTGCACCCAGGGGAGGATCCCCAGCCCCACTCCCAACCAAGAGGCAGTGCCGTTTGATGCTACAAGCACAGCCTTACTTGACAGACATAACCAACTAATGTGGTTTCATACCTTAGAAACTGAGTGACTCTGGGTGAATAACTTCTTTGAGCCTCAGCTTTGTCGTCTGTCAAATGAAGAGAGCGATATATACCTCTGAGTATAGTTGGGGCGATTAAAGTAGCTAAGATCAGATCAGATCAGTCACTCAGTCATGTCCGACTCTTTGCGACCCCATGAACCGCAGCACGCCAGGCTTCCCTGTCCATCACCAACTCCAGGAGGTCAAAGTGAAAGTGAAAGTCGCTCAGTAGTGTCCGATGTTTTTCAACTCCATGGACTATACTGTCCGTGGGATCCTCTAGGCCAGAATACTGGAGTGGGTAGCCATTCCCTTCTCCAATGGATCTCCCTAACCCAGGGATTGAACCCAGGTCTCCCACATTGCAGGCAGATTCTTTACCAGCTGAGCCACCAGGGAAGCCCAAGAATACTGGAGTGGGTAGCCTATCCCTTCTCCAGCAGTTCTTCCCAACCCAGGAATCAAACCAGGGTCTCCTGCATTGCAGGTGGATTCTTTACCAACTGAGCTATCAGGGAAGCCCTAAAGAAGATAACACATGTATTAATAAAAAGTCTAAGGCAATGCTTGGCATAATAATCTCTCTTCATTAGTCCATACTGTTAACTATTCTCCTAACCTTTATGACTGCTGATTCTTCACTGATGATCCACAGTCTCCTCTAGCAATCCTGGCCACACCTCTGAGCTCTGCTCCTGGCATTTTAGACCATCAGTTTCATATGACTGTCTCACGGTCAATTTACACGCAGCACTCATTAAAGCTATGTACATCTGCCCCTTTAAATCCCTTTCCTTTTCTAGCTTTTCATATCTGTTCATTCAAAGCCATCATTTAGCCACCTGGATTTGTCACTGTGGACTTATACCTTTGATTTCTTTATTTCCTCTAGTCTTCTTATCCAGCAGTTGAACAGTGTGAAATGACTCTCCCATTCCATTTTCCCGACTAACTGCAGAATCCCAGGTCCTCTCTTGATGTTTTGAGGACTGCTATTGGCTTCTTACAGCTCTAGAGTCTCTGCTTCAGGCTCTCTACACTTTAATCCACTCTGCACACCCTTGCAAGACTCATCTTCCAAAAGACCATCTCTTGCTCAAAACCACCAATGGTGCCTCTCACAGCATAGCATCCAAATGCTAAGCCTGGGATCCAGAGCCCCCCACAACTTGACCTCAATTCCCTAAGACCCCAGGGAGTTTCATCTTGCATTATAATTGATTCTCCAGGCAAGAACACTGGAGTGGGTTGCCATTTCCTTCTCCAATACATGAAAATGGAAAGTCAAGGTGAAGTCGCTCAGTCGCAACCCCATGGACTGCAGCCCACCAGGCTCCTCCATCCATGGGGTTTTCCAGGCAACAGTACTGGAGTGGGTTGCCATTGCCTTCTCCCAAATTATGTACATAGCTATCTCATATTCCTGTTAACAGTGCAAGTCTCTCCAGGAAGGGTCAGGACCCCATGGTCCACGGACAAATTCTACATGGCCCACACAGCCTAAAATATGACCACATGGTCCTTTACAGACAGTTTGATGACCCCTGATCTAGAGGGTGGAAGCATGTCTTGTGCTATTTTCATTTGCCCTTCAGAACTGTGTACTTTTCAGTAAACATTTATTGAATAAATGTTCCATGTACTGACCCCTAAGCACCCCTCTCCTTTTTTGCTCCTATAAATTTGTTTCTGTAAGAGAGGGCTTTCCCCTCTTTTGTCTACCTGAATAAATCTCTCTAGACTCTAGGGCCCATATCACATCCCTCCTTTCTGATGGCTCTGCTGAGTTCTGCCTTCTACTCATGCTAACTTCGTCCACCTGACATTTGGCTTTCTGGTTCTAGTGAGTCAGGTTTTTTTTATCCAGGAGGGTCATGAACCTGATGGTCACCCACTCCCACCTGTGACCAGCTAGCCTCTCCCCTTCAGAACTCAGCACATTACCTGGCCTGGGAAGTTTCCTCTGCCTTCCTCTGCCCACCCAGCTGAGTCAGGGGCCCCTTCCTTGTGCTCCCACAGCTTACTGAAATTTCCCACCATGGCACTTATCTTTGTTTATTATAATCATTGATTTCCTTCTCCGATTCTCCAACTATGCTGTGTGCCCCCTTACATTAGGTCTATGTCTTACTCATTGATATATTCCCAGTGCCTTGCCTGGGGCCTGGCTCATGGAGATACCTAATTAATATTTTGGAATACATGGTTGTTCAATCAATGTATGTTTATTGATTACACTGTTGATTAAAATACCTGGCCCTGCTCCTCACATTCCCCTACTTGCATACTTCAGTTTTCTCTTCCCTATGTGAAGAGGCATTTATCTTACTTACATATCTATAGGTAGCTTGTATTTCTGAATATTAGTAAATAACTGTTAAACTTTATATGACTGAGGTTATCAGGCTAAAATGGGGGCAGCCGGGGACACATCAGGCCTGCAGGTCCCGAAGTCTTTGCTGGGAATGCGAAGTGCCTTTTTCTCAGGCCATAGTTATCCTGGATGGTGGGTTACTAAACCCACAGCAGCTCTTCCTCCTCACAAGGTAAGCGTTCCAAGGGCAGCCTGATGGCTGAATAAAAAGCCCCATAAGCAAATGACACACACATGTAGCCACATTTGTGGATCCAACCTGAGCCTGCTCAGAGCTCCACGCTCACCCAGCATAAGGCAATACCAAATGTTTGGACTTGGTCATCCTTTCCCAAATGTTGGGATACCACAGCAAAGCACACATGGATTCGGAAAAGGAAGCGGCATCCTGGAAACTGTCCAGGCACTGCACCTGAGAAATAGGAGCCTCATTCAGCAAGTGACTCCCTTTCCACCGTTGGGCCCCCTCCTCCCACCCCTGGCTGTGCTGCTGGGGCCCCTCCCCTTCCCGAATCTTCTCTGAGCTCATCCTATTGGAACCTCAGACCTCTTAGCTGCCCATGATTGGTTTCTTTTCCAGGGGGTGGGGGTGGGGGATAGACTACTCCACTATTAACAGGGAAATCATCAACAGTATATCTAAGAATCATTTAAAAATCATTAACTTGTGAAGTCTACAATGGTTTATAATGTACTTATACACACATTGCTTCATTAGAGTCTCAAAACTGAGTAGCCTAATTGATATATATATATATATATATATTTTTTTTTTTCTGTTTAGAAATGTGGAAATTCAAGGTTTTAAAGGCTTAGCTAGCTCTGATGAAAAATTCAGCAATACTCCAATATATATAACTAACAAAAATGTTGATGGAATGGATTGGATCACAGTAAGTTTCTTAAAAGCAGGTAAATTAGAGACAGGTTGCTAATAGGTCAGCTTCACTGGCCCAGATCTTCTTGCCATAGAACTTGGTGCAAAATAAGCAAGTTTCCACTCTGTCCCCTGTGAGAGTGGTTGAGCCCTCCCCTACAGAGTTAAAGTGGAAATGAGGTGCAGAAGCTCACCGGATCAGACAGCGAACAGACAGTTGGCATTTTAAAAATGCCTTTTAAATGTCTAGATAGATGGTATATTACCCTGTAGCCTTTTCAAAATCAGGGAGACGTGCCACGAATGCCGTTGCCTAAAAAAGCCATACCTGGAATCACCTCTGACGTTCAGTTCAGTACAGTTCAGTCGTTCGGCTCTTCACAACCCCATGGACCGCAGCACGCCAGGCCCCCCTGTCCATCACCAACTCCCGGAGTTCACTCAAACTCATCTCCATGGAGTTAGTGGTGCCATCCAGCCATCTCATCCTCTGTCGTCCCCTTCTCCTCCTGCCCTCAATCTTTCCCAGCATCAGGGTCTTTTCCAGCGAGTCAGCTCTTCGCATCAGGTGGACAAAGGATTAGAGTTTCAGCTTCAACATCAGTCCTTCCAATGAATATTCAGGACTGATCTCCTTTAGGATGGACTGGTTGGATGTCCATGCAGTCCAAGGGATTCTCAAGAGTCCATGCCCAGATGATAAGGGCAGCAGCCCACAGGCCTTGGGAGCAAAATATCCCCACTCGAGCACGGGGTTCCTGTTTGTGCAAGTTGGGAAGAGCTAGTGAAATGCTTTGCTCATAATGTTTGTTTGATCAGTCATGTGACATAGATAGGACATTTTGGCCACTAAGACAATACACAAGGAGGGGACTCACTGCATCAAGGGCAGGCACCCTTGCTGCAAGTGACTGGCTGGGATCGAAGGTTCAGTTGGAACGGCAACTTTGGTATAGAATCCGATGGCCTGAGACAGCCTCTAATTCCTTCCTCCATTGCCACCTGCATATCCCCAGGGGACCAAGCAGAGCAAGAGGCGGGTCTGGTGTCATCTGGGGCTTCCCCAGAGGAGAATGACCACGAGGCATGTTGTGGCTGTGATACTAACCAGGGTTCTTGGGCTCCTTAATCAATAGAAATTGACTAGAGACCAGATAAGAAATTCAGGCTAGACTTTATTGGGGCCCCTGCTGCAGTAGTGGGAAGTGAGAACAAAACAGCAGGTGCCCTTGCTTGCAAGCTTCCTGAGGCGGGCTAGGTTGGTTCCTTATAAGAGGTGAGGGCAGGTAGGGCTGTGTCTAGGAGTCAGGACAGATGGACAGATCAGGTGTTGTGCCCACCCCTCCAATGATGTTGTGCAGTGCCCTGGTTTTGCTCCTGGCTCTTCAGAAGTGGCAGTTTAGTTTTTTGGGGTTTTTTTTTGGTACCATTTTGTCTATAATTTCCCTCAACTGTGCATGCAAGCAGTTATTTTTAGCCCTTGTAATTTCTTTATATTTTGTAGCTGGAGGAGACGTTTGTCCAGGTGCAAGCACTGCAGCAAAGCATCGCAGGTCCCAGCCTGTCTCAGCTGGATCAAAAGTCTGCTGAAACGTTGGCTTTTGCTTTTCCCCTCCCAAAGTTCACACCCAAGCCTCACTTGTTAGCACTCTCTCTGAGAAAAGGCCAATCCACACCCCATAAGCCACGGAGGAGAGTCAGAATAAAAAGAGACTGTGCCCCAGTGACTCAAATAAAGATGGTCTGTATGGCAACCTCAAGCCGGCAGAGACCAAGGTCCCTTTAGCAGTAGTAAACCTGCCTAACCCCGTGTGTGCTTAATCACTCAAGTCATGTTTGACTCTGCAACCCCATGGACTGTAGCCTGCCAGGCTCCTCTGTCCATGGGATTCTCCAGGCAAGAATACTGGCGTGGGTTGCCATGCCTTCCTCCAGGGGATCTCCCGACCCAGGGATCGTACCCATGTCTGTTGCATCCCCTGCATTGGCAGACAGGTCCTTTACCATCAGTGCCCCCTGGGAAGCCCCAGGCAGTACCTCAGTGGTTCTCAGACCACAAGCCCCAGGCCCCATGCTTCCCCGGGAATCCTGCCCTGAAGCTTCCCGTTCATCTCCTGGAGACTCAGCACTTCCAGTGGCCACACTGCAAAAAGAAGAGAGAGCAACAGCTTCTACTGCCCATAAATGTTGGTGTGCAAAGCAATTCCACCCAGCCTGGGGTGTCACACAGAGATTCCCAAGCAAAGCAAGAGCAGATGAAGGAGGGAACTGCAAATAGGGGGAGTAGGAGGGTCAGGTGACCCGTTGCTTCCTCACCTCCTCACCTCCCTGGACGCTCTCAGGAGGAAGCCCTCTCTCTCTTTGGTTTTCTGATGAGTAGGTGAGGATTCTTAGCTGGCCACCTTAGAGTGAAAAAGATGATGCTTCTTCACACCTATATAGCATTTCACAGTTTTAAGAGACGTTTTTATCCACTTACTGAAACTGAGTGCACTTAAAAGGCACAGGATAGAGATGAGGCAGGAAGAACCACAAAAGTTTGTTACTTCTATTTTAATCACAGAGTTGATCTCGTCCTGTTGATCTCTCTGTTAACATATTTTGGATCTGATTCCAGAGCACTTTTCGTTCATTCATTCTTTCTGTGCTGTTAGCGTGGTTCACCCGTCTCTTTGCTCCCCACTCCACCCACCCCATGCCAGTAATGAATGCCAGGACCGATTCCCATTTCGCTGCTGATTTCACTCAATTCCACATCCAGCTGTAGCACACCACCACCGTTTCCTCCCCCTCCCCTTCCCCCTCCCCGCCCCTGCTAGATACTCTGTGGTGTCATCAGCGTCCCAGTCTCTTCCATACTTGCCCTCTATCTCAGAGGGTGCGCCTGGAAACCATACATCCCTGTCTCCTTGCGTCCAGGTGAGAAGCCCTCCAGGGAGATTTGAAAGCAAGAAAGGGGCTCCTCCTCTGGCACATGTGTTTTGGCTGTGGGCTCCGTGTCCCATAGTCAGTCACAGCATCAGGTCCAGGGGTGGCTGTGAAGTCAGCGGTGGTTTCTTGCCCCCGGATCTGAGGACCATCATGGTGATCTCTGGAGCCGGACTGCTGCACTATAGCCTGAAAGCTCAGGGCAGTGCCCCTAAATTCTCTCTTCTGCACAGTTAACAATTTTGCTCACACCTGATTTTCTTCCTGCTTGCGATACCCCTTTCTGCTTGTAAAGAAACCTCTTTCTACTTGAAATACCTTCAGCAGTGGTTCTTACAGAGCGGTCCTGGACCAGTGGCATCACCATTATTTGAGATTCCATTAGAAACACAAATTCGTAGGTCCGGCCCGGACCTCCTGAATCAAAAACTCTCCCATTTGTGTTTCTACATGCCCTGCAAGTGATTCCAAGGCACCCTCAAGGGTGAGAACCATTGATCTATTATATGTTTATTTTACTGTCATAAATCATGCTCGATACACACACACCTGCTCAACTCTGTGTTGCTTTCTTTATAACACAAAAATATAAAGTACTGTGTTTATGTAGAAAATTTGAAAGGATACAAAAAATGGGAATAAGGGGGAAAATGGCCCAGAATTCCATTATTGGAGTTAATTGCGTTAACCTTTCTATTTCTCACTTTCAGTCATCTCTTGTGTATACATTTGTGTGTGCAGTTATATAAGTGGACTGTTTTGCATCTGTTTTTTATTCATACATCGTTACATAAGGAGCATTTCTCTGAGCTATTAAATATGCTTATTTAAAGCCTACTTAGTGTTCCATGTTATGGAAGTACTATAATTAATTAGCCATTTTCCTACTGAAGAATGTTTATGTTGTTTCTGGGCTTTGCTATTAAAAACGAATGCTACATTGGATATTCTTATATAAAATGTCATCCTGTTCCTGGCTATCTCGTTGGCATGAGAGGATAAATTAGGATACGGCTGAGAAAAGAGATGTAGTCAGGGCAGTGCTGGCCCCTCCCAGAGCAATGGCTCCTTGTATGCGGGGATAATACAGAGAAGTTATGGAATTTACTGAGTAGGGAAGGTGTCAAAGGGGCTTCTCTGGTGGCTCAGACGGTAAAGAATCTGCCTGCAATGTAGGAGACCTGGGTTTGATCCCTGGGTTGGGAAGATCCTCTGGAGAAGGGAATGGCTACCCACTCCAGTATTCTTGCCTAGAGAATTCCATGGACAGAAGAGCCTGGTGGGCTACAGTCCATGGGGTCACAAAGAGTCAGACAAGACTGAGCGACTAAGCACATATACAAGGTATCAAAATGGAAAAGAAGAGAGGAATTTAAGAAAGTTTCTTTTTCCTGTTTTTGAGCTACAGTGATGGTTGTGAGAACAAAATTATTTTAGAGGGAAGTAGAAGAAAAATGAAGTAAAGTTAAGTGATGATCCTTTCACTCTAAGAATCCACTGCAGAAGGTGATATGCGCTTGTGCTTGGTTGTTTATGAGGACACAGGACTTAGCCCAAACTTGTTTCTCACCCTGATCCAGATTATGAGCCTGGGGAGGCTGGTGGGTCCTTGCAGAGGCTGGTGGGTCCATTCACACACTGCCCTGGGGATTCCATCTCTGCTGGATGGGCTGAGGGCTTCCTCAGAAAGTTGGCCTGATGTCTGAGCACATTATAGGCATTTCAGTGATAACTGCTGACTGAATAAAAATGAATAAAATAGATGAATAGAGTATTTCTAAAAGCCCAGATGTGTAATATTACCTCAATGTCACATGATTTTAAGATTCCCTGTAAAATCCCATGCTTACAAATGGATCTGCTTTGCAACATGCATGGAACAAGTGGGTAGTCTTGTCTCTTTTTTCTGCTGCAGGTTTCTCTACAAATATTTACTGGAGACCTACTAGATTCTTGGTATTATTTTTATGCAGCAAATAAAACAAAGCTCTTCCTGTCTTCAAGGAGGTTTTGTTTTATTTCCTGAAAAGACAATAAATATTCAAATCAATTAATAGTGTTATGAGGGAATTAAGAGCTTAGCTTTACAGCATGATGACTATTGTTAACACTGCTGTATGGTATCTTTTTCAAAAAATTTTAGTGATACACAGTTGATTTACAATGTTGTGTTAGTTTCAGGTGTATAGCAAAGTGATTCAGATAAATATATATATGCTATGCTATGCTATGCTAAGTCACTTCAGTTGTGTCCGACTGTGTGTGACCCCATAGACGGCAGCCTACCAGGCTCCCCCGTCCTAGGGATTCTCCAGGCAAGAACACTGGAGTAGGTTGCCATTTCCTTCTCCAATGCATGAAAGTGAAAAGTGAAAGTGAAGTTGCTCGGTCGTGTCCGACTCTTAGTGACCCCATGGACTGCAGCCTACCAGGCTCCACTGTCCGTGGGATTTTCCAGGCAAAAGTACTGGAGTGGGGTGCCATTGCCTTCTCCAAAATATATATATACTATATATATATATAATATTCTTTTTAGATTTTTCTCCATTATAGGTTATTACAATATATTGAATATAATTCCCTGTGCTATATACAGTAGGTCCTTACTGGTTGTATGGTATATTTGAAAGTTGCTATGACAGTAGATTCTAAAAGATCTCTTTATAAGGAAAACAACTTTTTTCTTTGTAACTATATGAGGAGATGAATGTTAACTGAATTTATTGTGGTGATCAGTTTGCAATAAATGTACGTTGTCATTATGCTGTACATTTTAAGCTTGTATAGAGCTGTATGTCAATTATATCTCAATAACATAGAAAGAAAGAAGAGCTTAATTTGATACATAATGACCAGGATGGTGAGAAATGTTATGTGCTTTTGTCATTTCAAAGTTCCAGCTACTGCAGAAGCATCTCTGTCAGAGGAGGTAGATGTCCTGTCAATTCATTTGCAAACTGATGGACTAGGCATCTTAGGGTGTCTTTCACCTCAGACCTTCCAATGGGTTTGTAGTTTGGATAGAGCTGTAGGTTTTATGCCCTAAAAGGCTTCATGTATGAGTGCCCTGGAACTAGTGATGTGAGGTGTGGCTAGGTCCTGGCGTGACTTGGTTAGAAATGAAACATAGTCAATGTCTAAATAATCAATACAGTCAAGAACAATACATTTAAGCACACAGCTGTGGCGGCAACTAGGTTTTCTCCCAGGCTGATTCTTGTCAATCAGTGGGGATGGTTTAAACACTGTTTCGAAATTCCAGTTTCCAAAGCAAGTAGAAATAAGGTGAAGCAAGTGAGTGAGTGCTCTTTTGACACCATAGGGAGCATGCTACCCTTCCATGCTGTGGTTTATGAGGACACAGGAGTTAGCCCAGCTTCTTTTTCTGTCTGATCCAAGACATCAGCCAACGTGAAAGGGCGGTGATCGATGATGTCTGCCAGGATCCCAGTAGTGGGTATGGTGGTCCATCTACCTACTCGCCTCTCATCAGTGGTGGTGCCGAGTCCTATCGAAGCCCTAGACTACAAAGGGACGTAACTTTTCAGTAACTGCACAAGGCTTAGGAAATTAAGTATTATGCCAAAATGTTAAAAATGTGGTATGACCTTTAAAGTGGATGTGTGTGCCGGCTCAGTCATGATAATAAAGCCTTAATGGCTTATGGGGTAGCATATTAGGAAGGCCATTGGACTCTTTGATGTTGTAATTCCTAGAGTCTAGGTTTGGGGGAACACTTACAAACTGCCTGGTAAAGAATCCTCCTGCAGTGCTGGAGACCTGGGTTCAATCTCTGGGTTGGGAAGATCCCCTGGAGAAGGGAATGGCAACCCACTCCAGTATTCTTGCCTGGAGAATTCCATGGACAGAGGAGTCTGATGGGCTACAGTCCATGGAGTTGCAAAGAGTTAGACATGACTGAGCAATTAATACGTCCACCTTCACTACAAACTGCATGAACTTGAGAAGGTCAGCTTATTGTGCCAAGTATCAGCTTCTTTATATATATGTAAAATTTTATATAAATATTATTGCTTTGAACAGTTATATATAATTTATTATGTTGACATGAATTGTATTATCATGCCAATATTTTATATAGCTATATATTTCAGCCTAATAATCGCTGCTCTTCCTACTTTAAGGGGTTTGATGAAGATCAAATGAGATCTGCAGGGGTGAGCACATCCTGAAGTGCAGGGCAAAAACAAGCTGTCACCATCAGTGTGCTGGTTGCACTGGAAGCTGCTTCTTTCCTCCCCTACCTTCCTTCCTTTTTCTCAAAGAGGAAGCCATTCATGCACCAGAAAGAGCAGTTAAATTTCTAGACTGCATGCTGCTCTTGGTGAAATGATTTAAATCCATGTGCAAACAGAACATACATTCATTATGACTTGGGTCTAATCTGGGGAGGTTCTATATCCACACATGTGCAATCTCTTCTCAGCATCCAACAGTGAAAAACACTGCGGCCTCGTAAAAAACCAAGCCACCTTCTTCCCAACTCCTGACAGCTTGAATGTCCTTAAAATAAATGGGAAAGGTCCACTCTACACACCTGTGCAGTGGAGTTTTTATGAATCAGACAAATCTTGAGTCTCTCTGGTAACGTCAGCCAGGAGAGTAATGGTCTTTCTAGGCCTGACTGCTTCCTGGTAATTTACCCAGGCGGCTCTCCCGGCACCAGGGTGTGGAATCTCTATTTATTCACGCCAAAGAAACAAACAAACAAAAGTTAGCCCTGAGACCAAGTTAATCAAAATGTTTTTAATGGAATACTTGCAGGACTTGAGGCGAGCACTTGGAGCCATAACCAGGGGACACAAATCATTTTTAGCCTCGTTAGACGCATACAGAGCATGCTGCTGCTGGAGATTATTTTCGGCATAATTAATCTGCATGTCACCGCCCCAGCATTTACTCATTTGGGGGCTTGGAGTCCCATCTGTGGGGCCAGTTGTTAGGACTGCTGAGAGAAGACACCTTCTTTGCTTATTTTGAGAGTGCCCTGTGGATATAGTTTAGGTGGAAGCAAATCATATAATCCTCAAGGCCTTTAGTTATTTGAAAGAGGCCAAATGGCTGATGTGGGAGGGCCTGTTACTTTCACATTCATGAAAGAAAGGCTGTGTGTATGTGTGTGAACATCTAGGGTGGTAGAGCTTGCAGGTCATGAAGATACTGTCTAAGTGTGGAGGGAGAGGTTGGGAAGCGTTGATGCCTTCGGCCAGTCGGGCAGTGCTGCACTGGTCCATGCTGTGCCTTGCGGAAGTTAGAAAAGGCACCACTTGCTCAAGACATCTTACTTCCATCTGCTGGGAAAACTGTCATAGGATCCTGAGTATGTTAGAACAGGACAGTTTCCTGCCACTTGCCAGAAGGCCGTCATAACAAAAATGCAAATCTATGCTGTCTTCAATGTGAAAGCCACCTCCTCAGAAGTGCTGCTCTTAAGTATCAGGTGACCTAAGCAATCGTGCCTGACAGCACCGCCATCCATGCAACATTGAGCAAGTTACAGGGGAACACTCATACGGAACCAACTCATAGCATGTACAAAAATAATTTCCTCGTGGCCTTAATAGCTGAATTTTTAAAATAGCAATACATATTTAATTAAATATTTGCATAGAAAGGGATTCTTAACCCTTTAAAAATATCTTTTTAAATTACTGAGGAAAGTAGATAGATGTGATGCTGAAAAGATTAAAACCTCACTAAGTGTGTAAAACAAAACAAACTAAAAGTCAAGTTTATTTTTATTTATTTATTTTTTGAAAGTAAAATCTTTATTTATTGTTATTTTTGTAATTTAAATTTATTTATTTTTAATTAGAGGCTAATTACAATATTGTATTGGTTTTGCCATACATCAACATGAATCCGCCATGGGTGAAGTCAAGTTTAAAACACAACTGAGAAAAAAATATCTTCCACAAATATGACAAAGGATTAATCATAAACTGATACACTTCAATTAGGAAAAAAAAGCAACAAGACCTAAAAACAATAGGAAACGTTTGTATATTATTTACAAAGGAACTAATAAAATGGCTAATAAAATGTTGAGTTTTATTAGAGATCAATGAAGGAAAAATTAAAATGCCTGCTAAATACTCTTTCCCATTTATTAAATTGAAAATATATAAAGAGGTCAACTGGATGTTGCAACACTTCTACAAAGCAATATGGTATCTTGTATTAAGAATCTTTCAACTGGGACTTCCCTGGCGGCCCAGTGGGAACGGGCCCACTCTGCGTTCTCAATTCAGGGGACTTGGGTTCTATCTCTGGTCAGGGAACTACATACCACATGCTGCAGCTAACAGCCTCCATGCCCACATAAGAATTCATGTGTCACAACTGAAAGATTCTACATGCTGCAAATGAAGGGTCTCGTATATTGCGCTTAGAGATCTCCCATGTTGCAGCAAAGATCGAAGATCCCACATGCTGGACCTCAGAAATCGGATACAGCCAACTAAACATATATATATATATATATATATATATATATACATATATATATATATAAAAAGAAATATTAAAAAAGAATTTTTCAACCAATAATATCATCCTTAGAATTCCAGACTCAGATCATCAGAAATATGCACGTATATCAGGACAAAGTTTAAGTACATAATGATAAATTTGTATAATTATGTATTTGTAACTCTCAGAAGTGCTGCTTAGGGAAAAATTCATGTCATGGAGAAATGCCCTTAAAAATGTCATTTGAAAAAAACAAGATGTGCAACCGCAGGTTCTGGGGATTCTCAAAGTTGAGGTTGGTGGATGGGCTTCAAGGAGCCTGAAACTCTCGGTGTACATGCGTTTGTTTCTGAGGCAGTGCTCTGTGGTTTGCACCCGGTCATCCAAGACATTTGTGATCCAAAGGAGACAAGAAGCTTCGATAGAGTGAGATCAAGCCAAAGCCATCGACTCCTGGCATGAACACCCCTCTCATCCCCTCAGCCCTCTCCTGGTGAGCAAGGCTTGTTGTGCCAAGAATCGTCTGACTCTTTGCAACCCCATGGGCCATAGCCAGCCAGGCTCTTCTGTCCATGGGATTCTCCAGGCAAGAATACTGGAGTGTGTTACCATGCTCTCCTCCAGGGGATCTTCCCAACCCAGGGATCGAACCCACATCTCTAATATCTCCTGCATTTGCAGGAGGATTATTTATTGCTAGTGCATACAGACCCAGTGATGGGCAAGAACTGATATGGTTCATATTCTCAGGCAACTCAGTCTAGTTGAGAACACAGGTGTTAAAATAATCATTATACACACACACACACACACACACACACACACACACACACACATGGAGTATTACTCAGCCATAAAAGAATGAAATAATGCCATTTGCAACAACATGGATGGATCTGGAGATTTTATACTAAGCAAAGTGAGCCAGAAAAAGAAAGACAAATACCATATGATATCACTTATATGTGGAATCTAAAATACGGCCCAAATAAACTTTTCTACAAAACAGAAACAGACAGAACAGAGGGAGGGAGGGAGGGAGTGGGAGTTTGGGATTAGCAGATGCAAACTAGTATATATAGAATGGATCAACAAGAAAGTTCTGCTCTGTTGCACAGGGAACTCTATAATACTCTGTAATGACCTGTATGGGAAAAGACGCGAAAGAAAGAGTAGATACATGTATGACAAGTATATGTATAACTGATTTATTTTGCTGTACACCAGAAACTGTCACAACACTGTAAAACAACTATGCTGCTAAGTCGCGTCAGTCGTGTCCGACTCTGTGCAACCCCATAGATGGCAGCCCACCAGGCTCCCCCGTCCCTGGGATTCTCCAGGCAAGAACACTGGAGTGGGTTGCCATTTCCTTCTCCAATGAATGAAAGTGAAAGTGAAGTTGCTCAGTTGTGTCTGACTCTTAGCGACCCCATGGACTGCAGCCTACCAGGCTCCTCCATCCATGGGATTTTCCAGGCAAGAATATTGGAGTGGGGTGCCATTGCCTTCTCCAGGAGAAGTTACTAGCAGTCTGTTAATGAAAGAAAGGAATGTCTCAAAAATCAGAGAATGGCACCAGGCCCCTCACCCGTAAGATGTATTCTGAGATAATCTTGACAACTATATTCTGAGTAAAAAAGGAAAAAAAATAAACATACAAATCCATGCATGATGGGGTTATAAATGGACAAGAGCTCTGAAGCAAAATTCTAGGGTGCATGGGCACTTCTTAAACGAGATGATGAATGTGCGTCTAATGCTTGAAATTGTACCTGGTAACACAAAGAGTACACAACTGATGTCTCGCAGGCTGGAGTTTAGTCAGCAAGGCAACTCATGTTTACGGTCAGGACAGCTTTTCCTTTGACGGGGATGGCATCCGAGAGCTCTAGGCTGGGGGTGCCTCAGAATCCACATCGGAGCTGGGGACCGGAGCCCCAGGGCTGAGCCATTACCCTGTCTGACCACCTCCAACAGGCCGGTGGCAGTGGTCTGGGGCCATTCCCGTCTCCCCTCCCAGGTCCGGAGGGGAGCTCTCATGGGTCACCAAACAAGGGTAGAAAAAGGTGAAAAAGATCCACCTCTCAAGTAGGAAAAACTCTAGCACTAGCAGTGGGGTAGCAGCCAAAGCAGTGGCGTTGTCTCCGTGCTGACGGGCTCCTTTCCATTTGCTAGAATCCCAGCCTCCTGAGGAGGGGAGAGGGAGGAGGGTTGCAGGGACGAGGGAGGAGCGTTACGTCCGAGGGGCTTCTACCCGGGAAGCCTGGCTAACCAAGTCCCGGCCCCACCTATGACCAACGTAAAGCTTCCTGAGCCCCCCTGTGAAGAGGGCAGAGAGAAGGTGGGATTGCAGACACGTTGGAAAAAGGCAAAGTTCATCCTGGCGGGGGCGGGGGCCAAACAGATACTGAGGGCAGGTATTCATCCACAGGGCTTGGCTGAGATGGGCAGGTCAGGGCCGTGGAGGCTGAGAGGCTGTCTGGGGCCTAGGCGAGGAGGGCTCCACTGTTGGCCTTCCCTTCCCCTCTCATTTCCCCCTTCCTCTCCTATTTGATCTGCTAGCACCTCTTTGAGTCTGTTTCTCCTCCTATCCTGGCTTTTTCACCCTCGTGGAGGCACTCAAAGGAGTTACTCAGCAGGTGAAGGGAAGGCAGAGGCTACGAGAGAGAGTGAGGCGGCAGGTAGGCAGGTGGTCCTGCAGTGGAGCCAGAGGTCAGACGCTCAGGGCTCAGCGTCTCTCCTAGGAGGGATCACAACTTTGCCGGAGATATAAAGACACGGACTAATTTTGAAAAATTTTTTTTTATGTCCTCCAAAGCTCTTTGATTTTGTTGAAAACAAAAAGGAGCAAACTCCCAGGGAAGAAAAATAATGTCACCTCCCTAGTTTCTGGTTTTGCTGTGGACTTGCCTTCTTTCTTGAAGTGAAGATGAGACGGCAGGGCGGGAATGCAGACGTGGGAGTCGAGGCAGTAGCTGAGTAGTATCAAGATAGAACATGCCATGTAGGAAGCAGTAATCTCTGACAAGAGTAAAACGGGACAAAAAAACAAATCAAGGTAATTCTGATCAATACTGCTGACTGAGGCAACTTAACACATTGATTTTGAATCCTATATAAAGGGCTTCTACCCGTCGTCTCACTGCGAGTCACTCTCTCAATGACTTTATCACCCCTGAAATGGAGAGAGACACTGGAAAGGGCCAACAAGTCAACAGGTGCCTCAAGAGTGAGAGAATCAGAACAGAAATGTGGCTGGTACGGGAAGGTGAAGTCGTGCAACGCCTCTCAGCTTTGTTCACGTATGACGAGCATGTGGCTTCCCAGGTGGCGCTAATCGTAAAAAACCCACCTGCCAATGCAAGAGACGGAAGAGATGCGGGTTCGGTCCCTGGGTTGGGAAGATCCCCTGGAGAAGGGCATGCAACCCACTCCAGTGTTCTTGCCTGGAGAATCCCATGGACAGGAGCCTGACGGGCTATAGTCCGTAGGGTCGCACAGAGACAGATACAATTGAAACAACTTAGCACGCATGCATGATAAGCACGTGAACTTATCACCAATCCTATCTATCTATGTATGTATTTATTTTTACATTGAAGTATAGCTGATTTACAATCAACTATACAATTAACTGACACCTGTTAGTTTCAGGAGTACAACAAAGTGATTCAGTTGCACACAGACATAGCTATTCTTATTCAGATTATTTTCTCTTACAGGTTATTATGAAATATTGAGTATATTTCCTTGTACTATACAGTAGGTCCTTGTTATTTATATATTTTATATATAATAGTGTGTATATGTAAAACCCAACCTCCTAATTTATCCCTCCCCCACCTTCCCCTTTGGTACCATAAGTTTATTTTCTATGTCTGTGAGTCTGTCTCTGTTTTGTAAATAAGTGCATTTATATCATTTTTTTTATTCCATGTGTAAGCAGTAGCCTATATTTGTCTCTGTCTGGATTACTTCATTTAGCATGATTAGGTCCGTCCAATCACTTTCGTATTTGAGGAAGAGGTCTGTGAGTCACTGGAAGGCGTGGGCTTGCTGAGGAACTGCTGTTCCGTCCCCGCTCCTCTCTCCCTGATGGTGACTTCCCACAGGCTCTGACGCCTCTGGAGCACAGCTCCCATGATGATCCCTCAGTTGCTTCCCCCAGCTCCTCTCTGTGTTCCAGTCCACTGTGGAGTCACCAGTGAGCTGCCACCTCGCTGGGCACTTCTTCATAAGCACCACCCTACAGGCTATCTTCCCGAAATGCTCTCAGAACCAGCAACTTCCCCCTGAGATCCCCTGAAGAACAGCACACCGCACACCAGGCCTCCCTTTTTCAGCGCCACCCACACCCTTGAGAGGCCCTTGCTGTGGCCACGTCCTCTGCCGCCACGTGACGGGGGCTTTGTGGTTGGGGTGACCCTCAGAGTCAGCTGGCCGCAGACAGGGGAGGGCAGAACTGGAGAGTTAAGGCCCCGTCAGAGTGGATGACATTTTTCTTGCATCACATCTTCTGGGAGCTACAATGTCATTTTTCCTGTCCCAGTTCTGCGTTGAATAACAAAAGCCACAACTTATTGAGCAACTGCTCTGTGCCCAGTACTTTACCTAAGCTATTTCTTTCTTTCTTTTAAACAGTTTTTGACTGCCATGCAGCATGCAGGATCTTAGATCCCTGACCAGGGATGGAACCCACACACCCGCGGTGGAAGGGCAGAATCTTAACCACTAGACCGGCAGGAAGTCCCCACATATGCTGTTTCTAGTCCTTTTAACAGTGTGGCAGAGGAGCTATGTGTGGGGGCCAGAGATGCTGCCGCTGTGGGGGCGCTGTCAGCAAGCAGCCTCTGCCTGTGGGCTCCCCTGGGGTCTCCCTCAGCTGCAGCACTGCCTGCTGGGGGTGGCGGTGGGCTTGCTGCCTGCATCTACCTACTGAGGGCGTGAGGATCTAAGGCTGGCCGCTTCAGCCCAACTTGAGCCATAATTCACATTCCCAGTTTTCTTCCACAGGAGCTGGTGATCTAATTAGCACTTTGCTCCCCATACTCCATCTCAGAACTTGCTTCAAAGCCTCAATTTCCTATCCTTCTAAAAATACAGCAACTCCTATACTTACTAAGACCACTATTGAGATGAAATGGGATGACCCATGTGGGAGTGCTAGAACATGCTGCATGCGTGTTGGCTGGTCCATCATCCCAAGCCACCCAGCTGGGAAGAGTCAGACCCAGGATTCCAACTTGTCTGCCTAACCCTGGAGCAGAGCACAGAGCTGGTGCGGCACTCTCTCGTGAGACTTTCTTTCGATGGTTTGTTTCACGGTTGTCTGCCAGTTGTCATACTTCGGCCTTCTAAACACTTAAGGCCTGGGAACAGGAATTATTCTGTGTCCACCTCCAACTCTCAAGGCCTAGCTGGGACCTTACACATGAGGAGATGCTCAAGTGTAGTTTAATGATTGAATGACTATGTGACTGACAAAATCTCCAGTTATTTTAAACTTCATGTGGGACCTGAGAAAACAAATTCAAATTACCCAAAATGGCCAGATTTTACCCAGTTTCTGGGTTGCCCCAGCTTCTCTGTGCCTGTTAATGGGAATCTCAAGGCAAATAAACCTAAATAACAACCTGAACAGGTCAAGGCAGTAGCTGCGTAGGACCAAGCTGCAGGGCTTGAGTGAGAGGCTAGAGCAGAAACACCGGTGGACCCCCCAGACTGCAGTGGGCACAGCCCAGACTCCTTCAGGTGCTGGGTGTGCAGAAGACCCTAGGCTGGCCCTGCCACTGCCCCCAGGTATGGGCTTCTTGCTCCAGGGTGAGGGGGACGCAGGAAGCTCCCCTTCCCCAGCACTTCCCACCTAGCAAAAAAATATTTTTGATGGGTTCTCTCACTCACTTTTATGAGCCAGTTACATAGATGTAAGACTGGGTGGATTTGTCCAAATTCTGAAAAAGTTGGATTGTAGTAGTATCTATAGAACAGACTCTGGCAGAATAATCCAAGAAAGTCTTTCTTAGGAGATAGTCACACCAGAATATCATGAGACAAGTCGACTTTGGGGAGCCAGTCTCTTTCCGATCTTCCCAGGATCCTTCCTGCCAGTTAGAGATGGGAACTTATAATTAGGTGGCTCTAGTCCAAATTCTGAGAAGCTGCATTTTTCTTTCGGTCTACCTTTACTCATTTCTACTTACAAGGGAGATTTTAAACAGGTGGAGGTTTAACGTCTCAGCCACTTTCAGCAGAATTAAGTCTCAAAAAGGAGCCAAGAGAGACCAGTGTTTAACCTAAGGTTTTAGTGCTGAAATTTTAGACACTCTGATATCTTCTCACCCCTGCAATCGTCTACACTGTGTCTTACAATCAGGCACTGCTCACTGCCTTCTCTGCCAGGCTGTCTATCAGACTGTGCCAATGTGAGCTGCTGCGTTTTCAGGTAAAGGTATTATTATGATCTAGGTTCTTTTGAGTCAAAGAACATCACATGATTTGATGATACAGTTAAAGGAAACAGTGTAGAAGAAATTAAGGCATATACTACTAACAAATGAAGAAAAAAATGTTATGATTTAACTATAGCTGTTTACAGTATTGGGTTTATTTCTGGTGTGCAGCTTTAGATTTTTTTTTTTCCATTATAGGTTTTTACAAGAACTTGAATATAGTTCCCTAAGTTATATAGTAAATCCTTGTTGTTTATCTGTTTTATATATGGTAATGTGTGTCTGTTAATCAAATACTCCTAATTTGATTAGGAAAGGACTTCCTCTCTTTCCCCTTAAAAATTTTTTATTTTCAGATGAGATGGAAGTCAATGGAAGTAATGTGGCAGAAAGCAGTTTGGATTGGTACGAACTCTCTGGATTAGAATACCTCCTTAGGGAGGTCATGAGGGTAAGATACAGATGCTGTATTGGTTTGGATCCAATGCCTTTCTTTTTTATTAAAAACAAAAAAAAACCTGTCCCCCCAGATTATAAAATCCACGTGTGCTCAGTTGTGTCCAATTCTTTTCCGACCCCATGGACTGTAGCCCACCAGGCTCCTCTATCCATGGGATTCTCCAGGCAAGAATACTGGAGTGGGTTGCCATTTCCTCCTCCAGGGGATCTTTCTGACTCAGGGTTCAAACCTGCATCTCCAGTGTCATTTTGCAGGTGGATTCTTTACCTCTGAGCCATTAGGGAAGCTTATTGAAGAAATTTTGTAAAACAGATAATTATAGAGATGAATTAAAAGTCATCCAAAGACTTCTCTAGTGGTCTAGTGGCTAGTAGCTAAGATTGCATGCCTCCAATGTGGGGAACCGGGTTTCAATCCCTCGTCAAGAAGCTACATCCTGCATGCTGCAACTAAGATCCCATGTACCACAGCTAAGACTTGGCACAGCCAAATAAATAAGCAAAAAATTTTGTTAAAGTCATCCAAAAAAATTCTATTTCCCAGAGTCAGCCACTCTTGACACTTTGAAATGTTCCCTAATGATCTTTAGAACTTGTATACACATAAGCTGATTTTTTTCCAGAAAGACTAAGAAGATGTCCATAAAGTTTGTAAATAATAGTGAATATCGTATGTACTATCTTTTGATTTCCAGGCCTGTTTTAACACTGTAACACAGATTTATCCCTCTAGACATGGGTAATATAGTGATGATACATTAGTTTGTATGGTGGTTGTATTTGGCATGTTTACTGAAATCTCTACTAATTCTAATAGTTCATGTAAAGTTTTTCTTGGATCTTCCATATCAAAAAAGCATACTATTTATGAATGATGACAATGTGGTTCCTTCCTTTTTAATCCATTTTTCTCTGATTTCCTTTTTCTTATTTCACTCTGTTGGATTAGATCGCCTATAGAACAATGCTTAATAGAAGCTGGGATGAAGGATAAGGTGTAGTACAAAGAGTCTAAGGCTTTAAAAGTATAAAATTAAAGTGTCACTCATAATGAAAGCTATTCATTGGCTACAAATGGAAGATACTTTCCTTAACTTGAAAAAGACTATCTACCAAAAGTCTATGAAGAATATTATACTTTTGAAATGGTCCCAAGTCTAAGAGGATAAATACATGCCATATTGTTGGAGGAGGCCTACCTAGAAACAAAAAAGTGATGGACATTGATATTATTAATATATTAAAATGGACACTTTCTAAATCAAAGCCTTTCTGGAAAATAACTAACATATATTTATATAATTTCTAAAGGCCATTAGCAAACATTCTAAAATATCAAGACTAGTTGACTCAAGATAGAGGAATTTGTATTTATATCAGATGGGCCAATTTAAAGGCAAAACATTTTGTAGGGATAAAGATGAAATGTTAAATAACCATGGAAAAAATTTATTAGGAACATAAAGCATATTTTAAAAAACAACCTGGTAATCTCTTTTAATGACTAAATTCAAACTACTGCACAGTTGCACTTATCTCACATGCTAGCAAAATAATTCCCAAAATTCTCCAAGCTAATCTTCAACAGTATGTGAACCAAGAACCTCCAGATGTTCAAGCTTAGAAAAGGCAGAGGGACCAGAAATCAAATTGCTAACATCCATTGGATCATAGAAAAAGTGAGAGAATTCCAGAAAAACATCTACTGTGTTTTATTGAATATGCCAAAGCCTTTGACTGTGTGGATTACAACAAACTGGAAAATTCTGAAAGAGATGGAAATACCAGACCACCTTACCTGCCTCCTGAGAAATCTGTATGCAGATCAAGAAGCATCAGTTAGAACCAGACATAGAATAACAGATTGGTTCCAAATTGGGAAGGAGTACATCAAGGCTGTATACTGTCACCCTGCTTATTTAACTTATATGCATAGTGTGAAATGCTGGGCTGGATGAAGCACAAGCTCGAATCAAGATGGCTGGGAGATGACATCACTCTTACGGCAGAAAGCAAAGAGGAACTAAAGAGCCTCTTGATGAAAGTGAAAGAGGAAAGAGAAAAAGTTGACTTAAAACTCAAAAAACAAAGATCATGGCATCTGGTCCTATCACTTCATGGCAAGTAGCTGCGGAAACAATAGAAACAGTGACAGACTTTATTTTCTTGGGCTCCAAAATCACTGCAGATGATGACTACAGCCATGAAATTAAAAGACACTTGCTCCTTGGAAGAAAAGCTATGACCAGCCTAGACAGTATGTTAAAAAGCAGAGACATTACTTTGCCAACAAGGGTCCATCTATTCAAAGCTATGGTTTTTCCAGTAGTCATGTATGGATGTGAGAGTTGGACCATAATGAAAGCTGAATTCTGAAGAATTGATCCTTTTGAACTGTGGTATTGAAAAAGACTCTTGAGAGTCCCTTGAACTGAAGGATATCAAACCAGTCCATCCTAAAGGAAATCAATCCTGAATATTTATTGAAAGGACTGATGCTGAAGCTGAGGCTCCAAGACTTTGGCCACCTGATGCAAAGAACTGACTTGTTAGAAAACACCCTGATGCTGGGAAAGATTGATTGAAGGTGGGAGGAGAAGGGGACAACAGAGGATGAGATGGTTGGATGGCATCACCGACTCAATGGGCATGAGTTTGAGCAAGTGCCAGGAGTTGGTGATGGTCAGGGAAGCCTGGCATGCTGCAGTCCATGGGGTCACAAAGAGTCAGACACGACTGAGTGACTGAATTGAATTGATACTTATTTTGAATATTTCTATATTTTGAAGTAAATATCTATTTTTATTCTGCAAGTAGTCACCCTTGAACTTTATTCTGAACACCTGATTTAAGAAAGCTAATACTAAATCAACGTGTCTACTCTCCTTGGAACAAAAATAAGGACCTTAGTGTGGTTTAGGAGAAGGCAATGGCACCCCACCCCAGTACTCTTGCCTGGAAAATTCCACGGATGGAGGAGCCTGGTAGGCTGCAGTCCGTGGGGTCGCTGAGAGTCGGACATGACTGAGTGACTTCACTTTCTCTTTTCACTTTCATGCATTGGAGAAGGAAATGGCAACCCACTCCAGTGTTCTTGCCTGGAGAATCCCAGGGACGGGGAAGCCTGGTGGGTTGCCGTCTATGGAGTCGCACAGAGTCGGACACGATTGAAGTGACTTAGCATAGCATGCTGCTGCTGCTGCTAAGTCGCGTCAGTCGTGTCCAACTCTGTGCGACCCCATAGACGGAAGCTCACCAGGCTCCCCTGTCCCTGGGATTCTCCAGGCAAGAATACTGGAGTGGGTCGCCATTTCCTTCTCCAGTGCATGAAAGTGAAAAGTGAAAGTGAAGTCACTCAGTCGTGTCCGACTCTCAGCGACCCCACGGACTGGAGCCTACAAGGATCCTCCATCCATGGGATTTTCCAGGCAAAAGTACTGGGGTGGGGTGCCATAGTGTGGTTTAACTTTGATGATTGTCTTCCATGTCATTATCTAATATTTGGGCTTGGTTTTTATGAGTCTGATGCTCTGCCTACCACGCTAAGGAGGCAGGCTTGGTTTTGTTTTTAAACTCTATAAAATCAGTTATTTTTACTATGCATAATGCTAAGGTTTCTGCAGATGATGCTTATTTAGATTTACTCTTGCATTTACCGGCATCCCACCCCAGTACTTCTGCCTGGAAAATCCCGTGGATGGAGGATCCTGGTAGGCTCCAGTCCATGGGGTCGCTGAGAGTCGGACACGACTGAGCAACTTCACTTTCACTTTTCACTTTCATACATTGGAGAAGGAAATGGCAACCCACTCCAGTGTTCTTGCCTGGAGAATCCCAGGGACGGGGGAGCCTGGTGGGCTTCCGTCTATGGGGTCGCACAGAGTCGGACACGACTGAAGCGACAGCAGCAGCAGCAGCTTGCATTTACCAGTTTATTTTGGTCAACACTGTAGTGTTTAATGTGCTCCCCCCTTATTTTCTCAGTTCAGTTTATTTCTAAATAACTTCAGTAGTTCTCTCAACAAGGGTCTGTGAGGGATAAACGCTCTTCGTCTTTGTTTGCATTGTCTTGCCTTCACTCTGAGAAGTAGTTTCTCTGGACATGATCCTTTGTTGACAATTGTATTTCCTGAATACTTTGAGGATGTCATTCTGCTGTATTTGGTGTCTACTTTTGCTGATGAGACATCATCTCTAAGTTCATCCTTTTTAGATATTGTTTTTCAATCCTTTAAATTCTTAACATTTCTGTGTTATTTCCCTTCTCTTTATTTTTTGTGTTGTGTTCTAAGTAAGTTCTTTATATTTGTTTTCCAGTTTACTAATTTTTTCTTTGGCTGATTGTAATCTTTTTTTTTTTTTTTAATTCAATTCTTATATTTTTAACATTACAGTATCTAATTCTTTTAGTATGCGCTCTTCTTTATTTTATCTGATAATTTAAAACTTTTACCTATTATTTCTTTAAAACTGTTCTTTTTATTTCAATTTGGGGTGTGAATTTTTTCTATTATTGTGTCTGCTTTTATTCCTTAGATTGTCTACATATCTTCACAGGTTTTTGTTTTTGTGGCAATCTGTGACAACGTCCTTATAAACTGCATTTTGCTTGTGATTTTTTTCCAAGTTTCACCAATCTGAGACCAATTTTTCATTAGTTTTTCAGCCTGGGATTACTACCCTCTGAGTAAAATATGTTTAGACATTACATTTCCATGTGTAGGAGGCTCAGGAGGATTTTGGAGGCTCCTCTTTTACCATCAGGGGAAGCGACACATTTCATTGATGCTTTTCTGGGTCAGTGGGTTCTATTCCTGCCATTCATGGAGGAAGGTTCTGGTTTCGTGAGGAGATTTCAGCTTTAACCACTCACCTTACCCAGTCTCAGTGTTCTACTTCTGTCTCAGCATGGGCGTAGAAGCTCCAACTCATAGCTGTCAAGTTATGTATCTGGATCTGATGGTCTCCTGAACTTCTATGGTATGATTTAAAGCAATCACTCCTCTGGCTTTCAATATTTGATTTTTTGCTTGTTTTTTATCGTCACCTGGGAGTTCCCTTTGTCCTTTCTTCTTCTCCTTCCTTTCTCCTTTACTCACTTTCCTTTTCTCAGTTATATATTTAAATTTGTTTTAAAAAATTTAATGTAACATCTCTATCTTTTGTAGTGGAAAGGGATTGTATTAGTCGAGTTTATTGTTTTGTCAGAAGCTGGACACCCGTACTCAATTTTGCTTGCTATTTTTTAAGTTAACATTAAAAGCATTTCTTTTCATTTTATCACAAACTATTTGTAAACAGAATTTTAATTTCAGTATATTTAAGTTGATGACTAACATAATTTATTCAATTATTCCCCCAACACTTACATTTCTTCAGATTTTAAATTTGGCTATTAATAATGCTGCAGTTGACACTGAGCAAAATATGTTTTCCATATTTGGGGCTATTTAAATTATTACCCCTTTTCTTCCATAAAGAAGTTGGATGGATACAAACTAACATACAATACAAAGGATTAATTGAGCTAGGAGGAAGAAAAACTATTGACAGGAAAGCAACCAACAAGCATAGGGTTGGCACAGAACAACTGATTCTGCCTTTTCCTTGAATTAAGCCATAAACCTAAGGTGACTAAAGACATAAGGGGAGAATCATGGTTAAATATGTGTTTCTCATTGTCTGTAAACTAAAGTCAAATGAGTTGCTCTGGAGAGGCATAAGTTTTCCCTAACATTATTATGGGGAGCAGGAAGATACCCATAGCATAATGCTGGCATGCAATTCAGTAAATGGTTCTGCTGCTGCTGCTAAGTCACTTCAGTAGTGTCTGACTCCGCGTGACCCCATAGACGTCAGCCCACCAGGCTCTCCTGCCCCTGGGATTCTCCAGGCAAGAAAACTGGAGTGGGTTGCCATTTCCTTCTCCAATGCATGAAAGCGAAAAAGTGAAAGTGAAGTCGCTCAGTCGTGTCCGACTCTTAGCGACCCCATGGACTGCAGCCCACCAGGCTCCTCCATCCATGGGATTTTCCAGGCAAGAGTACTGGAGTGGGGTAATGGTTCTAAGAGGGAGCAAAATAACATCTTTCATATATGCAACTTCCTGAAGTCTGTTTTCATCCATGGATAATCTTTCATGTAGAATGTCTACCATAGGGGTCTTACTCTGGAAACTGAAACTTCTGAACTTGTCTGACAAATAGGCATGTTGCCTTATGGTGCATAGCTATTTGAAGCTGTTGCTGTTGGTCTTCTCTTTTGGAGAACTCTGGTTTTCTACAGGTAACCCCTCCACCCTCAGCCCCAAGAAGGGCTCCTGATGGCATTGATTGCCCTGGAAACTGGTGGTGGCCCCACGTGGGGATGGTGTAAGACTTGAGTTGGCTCTAATATAACATGTGAGTGCCTGCATATTAAGTTGCTTCAGTTATGTCTGACTCTGTGATCCTGTGGACTGTAGCCCACCAGTCTCCTCTGTCCATGGGATTCTCCAGAGTACTGGAGTGGGTTGCCATTTCCTCCTCCCAGGGATCTTCCTAACCCATAACAAGAAGGAGCCTATTTATTCCCTATCTCTTCCAGATCTGAGCAGGAAACACAAAGCTCTGGTTGCCATGGGAAGCCATCTGCTCCCACAAGCCAGTGTTGGGCTGAGTCTGATGCTAAGATGACAGGAAGAAATAACAGAGAGAGGAGGGGTATTGATGACATCATTCACTGGTGACTGCCCATGCCTCGGACTTGCTCACTTCTAGATTTCTGCTATTTTCAGACATTTCATTCTAGCGTAAGGCCGTTTGAGTTACGGTTTTGATACATCAAAAAATATCTTAACTGATATAGAGATCCATAAATGTCACCAAGGCATCTATGACCAAAATAATGTTAAAATCATTGAGCTACAGAAATGATTGACAGTCATAAGAACCATTGAGTATAATATGATTTTCAAGCACTCTGCACTATGCTTAGCACTCTCCGTGCATTCATTTACTTTATCTTCACCAGAACTCAGTGAGATTGGTATCATCATTATAATCATTCCCATTTTACGGAAACAGAAACTGAACCATTAAGGTTAAGGACCTTGGCTGAGGTCCCTCAGTTGCTGAATCCATGCAGCCTAATCTACGCAGACCCAGGGCAGGATCACTCTGCTGCACTGTTTCTGAGTAACGTGCATAGCTGGTAAGTCACGTCTGACTGTTCTGAGACCCTGTGGACTGCATCCTGCCAGGTTCCTCTGTCTATGGCAATTTCCCAGGCAAGAATACTGGAGTGGGTTGTCATTTCCTTCCCCAGGGGATCTTTCCAATCCAGGGGTCAAACCCACATCTCTTGCATTGGCAGGTGGATTCTTCACCACTGAGCCACCAGGGAAGCCCAAAGTTCATGTACCTCATACATAAAGAACATGCTCCCAACCTTGGGTTTGTGTAAAGACTGAACAACACAGAGCACGATGTTAATCCCTGGAGGACAGCTATTCTGCACTGCCAGGTGTTGGCAGACTACAACTTCGATGGTCAGTGGGGCATGGAGAAGACATCATGGTTAAGAGGACGGACTGGTATGTAAGGAACCCGACTTGGACTCTGGCTTTGCTGCTCACTAGCTCCATGATCTAATCTGTGGGAGCCTCGTTTTCCTCAACTAGAAAGTGGAGGAGCTCACATGTAGCTTGGTAGGTTTTATAAGGACTATGTAAAGTGGTGTACAGAGGGTAATGTCTTATTGAAAGACCGCAGTTTAGAATGGATGGCTTCTGGCCTCTGTATGAGAGTGTGGCAGGGTACAGTGCACAATTTTGAGAGTAGATTAAAAAGCAGGGGCTGTATTTATGTGAGGTGCTTCTAGGCAAATTCATAGAGGCAGAAAGTAGAATAGAGATGACTAGGAGTTAGGAGGACGGGATGATTTTTAATTATGGAACAGTGCTTGCTAAGTCACTTCAGTCGCATCCTACTCTTTGCAATCTTATGGACCATAGACCCCCCCAAGCCTCTCTGTCCATGGGATTCTCCAGGCAAAAATACTGGAGTGGGGTGCCATGGCCTTCTCCAGGGCATCTTTCCGACCCAGGGATCGAACCTGCATCTCTTACGTCTCCTGCATTGGCAGGCAGGTTCTTTACCATTAGCACCACCTGGGAAGCCCTAAGGGACAATAGGAATTATGATAATGGTGCTTTTGAATGTCACAAGCAGAAGGTCTGTTAGGAAAATTTTAAACCCATAAAAATAATGAGATTATATTTTTAGAGCACATTTAATACATATTATCTACTTGATCATAATTGTTAGCTGCATAATAAAAAAAGCCAAAGGAATGATGAAAGAGAAAGGATATCAAAGGGTTATTTTCTCATTGCTTTGCCTTTTGGAGAAAGTATTCCTGGACCCCTGCAGTGGGATTGTCCTGCAGTGGAAGCATTGTGACCTGCACATATTATTGGGAGACAGAACTCACAGTGTCCCCTGGATGAATAGAGTGGAAGGTTTCCCCAGAAGACCTGCTCACTCTCCCAGAGTCTTCATTGCACATGTGGTTAAGTTTCAGGCTTAAAACTAAAAAGCATCCTAATAATAATAAAAAAAATCACATGACCCTCTGTGACTAAAGAAGAGGAAAAAAAGCTCTAAACTTTTAAAAGAAAGTGCATCTTTATAATAACAATAAAATCCTCCCAATCAAGCCTTTAAGAGGCAGACTGCATCCCTATCTTTGCCTGGGGCCCATAACTATCCTTGGCTAATCTTCCTTTGACAGATAAAGAGCAGCTATATCCATTCTTATAGCTCAATTTTAAACTTTATTCAGAGAAGTGTGGAGAGGGAGCCCTGGATGGGAATAAAAAATGAGTATTTGAGACCAACAGGGGAAGAGGGAGATGGGATCACTGATTTGTAGAATACATGCTTCTAGAAAAAAAAAAAAAAAAAAAGGCACATCCACAGCCGTCTGATTTGTTCAGAGCTGGTTTGGACACACCTCTGAGACTGCAGGGTCATGTCCAGGTCAGTCATTTACAGAAACCCACATCCACTCCCAACCAGCTTTTCTTGAGCTGCACCACGTGTGTGCTAAGTCGCTTCAGTCATGTCCGACTCTTTGTGACACTATGGACTGTAGCCCTCCAAGCTCCTCTGTCCACGAGACTCTCCAGGCAAGAATATTGAGTGGGTCGCCATTTCCTTTTCCAGAGGATCTTCTTGACCCAGGGATCAAACCCCCATCTCCTGCATTGGCAGGAAGGTTCTTTACCACTAGCGCCACCTGGGAAGCCCGAGAGGTACCATAGCTGAAGGTTATTCTGAGTGGTAGAATTGATGATCATTTGGCCCCTTATTACTGAGGAGAAAACAAGAAGAGTTTTTTCACATGCTGTGGTAAGCACGTAGGCAAGAGAATAGAAAAGAGTGTCTGTAATCACTGTGAGCCCTCGACAGTGGTCGCCAAGGGAGGCACCTTCTGTGCAAGGTAACTTTAAAAAGAAGAAAGCTATCTGGAGGCTCAAGAGGACTTCAGTTTAGCTCTGTATTAGACACGGATGCTTCCAATGGGGCTTTGAGCCCTGCGGCACTGGGTCTTCATGGAACTGTGTTTTGTGTTCCACATGGATTTGTTAGAAAGGCACTTCGAGGGGCTCTAAGCCCTTTTCTCTTGACCTGCCCTTTCCACATGGGTGGGTGGAGCCAGCCTTGCTTAAATGATTTGGTTCTATTCTCCTGACTGCAGTTGATAGGATCCCTACCCCAATCAAGTCTAGTTAAATTCTCACTCCTAAACTCCTGCTGCTGCTAAGTCGCTTCAGTCGTGTCCGACTCTGTGCGACCCCATGGACAGCAGCCCACCAGGCTCCTCTGTCCACGGGATTTTCCAGGCAAGAGTACTGGAGTGGGGTGCCATTGGATTGAGACAGAACGCCTACATTGATTTAGTATATTTGCTAGAAGTACTATAAACCCTGAAGCCATGGAAACACCATCTTTTATTAAATGTATGGAAGAGCAGACAAAGTCTATTTAGGGATAAAGAGCTAGCAGTATTTATTGTCTGTTCCTGTCATCTTTCTAGACCTCAGTTCTAGTTTCATGTTGTTTTATTTTTCAAAGACTATACTTGGGTTCTGTGAGCTAATTTAGCTCTTAAACTAGCCAGAGTTGGTTTCCGTTGCTTGCAACTAAAATAACCTGAAGGATTTTCAGCTCGGGTGGGTTTCTACTGATTCTTGGACTGACAATGGTGGTGTGGATCGTCTCAAAGTCTGCTATTTCAGGGACGGCTTCTACCAGAGATGCCCACAGAAGAGATGCTTCAGTGACCTTTCGGTGGGGTCCGTCTTGTACTGTCTTCAGATCCCATCAGGATGGGAGAGTCACCAAAGACTCCAAACTAGGAGTTACCTTGATTGTTCTTTCCTCAATTTCCCCTCCCAATGATCTAATCCAGCTCCAGATCTTTTTAGTTCTGCTTCCAAAATGTATCTATTTGTTCACTTGTGTCTGTGTGCAGAGGGACTGCCCTATCTGAAGCCATCAGTATTCTTTATTTCAGTTACTGCAGTGGTCTCTTAGATGGCCCCTGGTCTTACTGCATCCACTATTCCCCCCACCCCAGAACTGTATCCACATGGAAACTAGATGGATCTCTTGGAAACATAAATCAAGTCACTTTCCTATTTCAAACACTCAAATAGGAAATTTGTGTTAGGAGGCAAACTAAAACTGAGGTAGCATAAACCCAAAGTACAAAGAATGGTTCAAACAAAGGAAGTAAGCTGGTTCAGGGCAGGTGGGTGGCCAAGGTGCATGTAGTCACGCAGGGACCCAGGCTCCTTCGCCCTTGTTCACCATGCCGTATGGTGTTGCCTTCATGTTCCAAAGTTAAAACTGGCTCTATAGCTATTTCTGTTCCAGTCACTGGAATGGGAGAAAAAGAAAGAAGAGTAATGTCCGATCATTTTAAGAGTGAGGTCCAGAAGTTGCATCCATTACTTTTGTTCATATCTCGTGAACAAGAATTTAATCAGATAGCTGTATATTTACACAAAATACAGCTGGAAAATTTACTTTCAAACTGTGTGGCATTTGCTGGCTAAAAATCAAAGATTCCAGAACTAAAAAGAAAGGGAGAATGAATATGTGGGCAACTAGCAGTCTTTTCTGTAGTACCTCTCATAGCTGCCCATGCTTGCAGAATGAAATCCAGGACTTGACCTAATCCAAGCCTTGGAGGTGATCTGGCACCATCTGCTTCTCTTGTCACATTCCCAGCATCCCCTGCCGCTCACTTGGCCCAATTAGGACCTCCTGCTTTCTGCTCCTGGAACATGCCATGCATGTTTTGGCCTCAGGGTATTTGCACTTGCTATCTCTTTTGCCCTCAAAGCTCTAGTCAGGTCTCTCTAGGTCTCTCTGCTTCTCATTCTTTGGGTCTCAGCTCAAATGCTACCTCCTTCCAGGAGCCTTCATCACTCACCCTTATCAGAACTGTCTAGGATCCCAGAGGCCTACTTTTTCCAGTCACTTTCCATCACAGTTTTGTTGACTACCATTTTTTTGCCAATCTGAGTTTATTTCTTTGTTTGTTTTCTTGTCTGCTTATCTCTCCCACACCACACCTTAGAATTTGAGCTTCCAGAGATCAGGGACTTTACCGGTCCCACCCAGACTGGTACAGAGAGTGGGCCCTGACACATGACACAGACTCAAATATTTGCTGGGTGAACCAGTGGTCAGCCTCAGATCTGACACGGGCATCCCCAAATAGAAGCACTTTCGTTAAACGCTGGGAATCAGCTACGATCCCTGTCCTCCGCCTCCTGATGGGGTCCCGTCTGGTTAGAGAAAAGGCCCCTCTGTGAGGGATTCTGGTTTCCACTCTGTGGCAGGCCAGTGTCATTGTTCTACAGTTTCACATCCCACTGGGCCAATTCAGTCTATTTTCATTCCTGAAACAGGTCTAAAAACCATTCCCTGGAGACTTGGAGAATGAATGAATGACCTGAAATAGGGAATAATTTGTTATAGCTTATTTAACCACATGCAAAATGACTCTCAAACTGACTTCAATGAATGGATCTTCCAAATGATGCCCTCTTCCAACCCCCACTTGGCCCTCCACTGCCTCATCCCCTGTGTGCTTGGGGGAAGGTGAAGGATACAGTATTTATAACGAGCAAGTATGAGCAGTAGAATTCCCAGACGGTGACACAGGATGAGAACCTAGCCCCATAATAATAATCCTAAATGTTATTTATATGTCATTTCTTTGCCAGAGTCATTTAGGTAGCTCCCCAAAGGACCATGCAGGAAAAATCCCACTGTTAGCATGTCCCAGAAGTCTTAATAAGTAAGGTTCAGGGGGTTTTAATTAAAAAGAGTTCATTTAGTGGCCTTTCCCCAGCCAGAATAAAGTCGGTTCCAGAGAAGAGGGCTGCAGCCATCACCCTGGGCCATCATCATCTCCCCAGGACATTTCTTGAGGCCATTGATCTGAGGGAGGTAGATTCCTATGCATCCTGAGATGTTGCTCTGCCCCAAATGGAATTCCAGTGTTGAGAGCCAACTTTGCTAAAACGTTGTCAGCTCCTGTGGAGGAGGATGGCAAAGACCCTGAACACCGAGGGGAAAGCCACACAAGGGTTACTTTTCAAACAGTGCTTAATACAGTTTTAAGCAAAGATTTCTCTGGAGCACGAACAAGTGTGGCTGTCAGCATAACTGTCACCTGTGAGTGAATTGGAACATCAGAAAAAGCATTTTAAAACCTAGTAATCATTTTTACCCATTACTCTACAAATACATTTCTACTTACTGATTCCCGTGGGAATCAAAATGCTGCAAGGGGGTGGGAGGAAGAAAACAAGCCTCTTCTTTCAAGTCACACTGGAAGGAGGGCTTACCAGAATGCCCAGGAAAAGGATTCAGGCTTCAGATCCATCTAAAGTTTGCAGTCTGCTGTCTGATGGGCTTGCGACTCATCCACTAGACAGAGCAGGTACTTTTCAGCTGGTCCCTGGTGGGCAGCCAGACTGCTGAGTTGGAAAAGGAAACGTTATATGTTACCTGCCAGTCCTGGTGGATCATACACCTGGCATCTGTAGATTCTGCATGTTAAGCTGTTGGCCTGGTGACCCACAAAGTTCCAGGGAGTCCGTTTCCACTCAGAGAAAACAGCTCTGATTGGCAATAGAAGCTAATGAATTCTTACTTGGAGACAAACATTGACTTCACCTTTGAGCCCCAAGGAGGCTTGGGAAAGATCAGGCTACTCAGAGCTTTTTGAGGAATTTTACCTTAGAAAGGTGAATTTGGGCAAGATCTTGTCAGTGGGAGGACCAGGGGTTGGCATCCTACAGGCAGAGGGCTTCACAGATGGTGGGATCCAGCCACCTGCTCCCCAAGCAGGTCACTGTCTGAATCAGCTGCTAACCCACCTAGAGGAATCTCCAGCACAGAGGGCTCATGTGACCTTGTAGAGGCACTCGATATCAGAGTCAAGGGTTGGGAGGGGAGGCTTGTGACCATCTCCCCTCCTTTTACAGAGGAAGAAGTCAAGGATTAGGGAGGTGTCAAGGTTGCTGAACTTGTTAACAGCACAGCTCAAATGTTTCCTGGACAGAAATTTCAAAGATGGGCTTTGGTGATGTGATAGATAAATATAGCCTAACATTTTGTTGTGAAAATGCTCCGGAGTTCTGAAAGCCAGGAGCAGATGCAGCTCCACAAGAAGCATGATAAGAATGCCCCCGCACACCTGCTGCGGAATGCAAGGGCGGGCGCATTCCTCAGCTCCCACAGCAGCGTCTGCCCTGAGCCCTCGCGGGTCCGAGTGGACCCAAGCCCTTACTGCTGCCGTGTCTTGGCCTGAACTCCTGAGCCTCGACAGGGAGGCTGATGACCCCACTGGGAATGAAAAGCAATGCCAGCTGTAGATTGCAGGCTGATCAATGAGGACAGAACGGCTTCTATTCCAGTGCCCATGCGGCCAGACGCAGAAAAATAGAGGGAAATCAGGTGGCAGGAAGCACGTGAAGATCTGCCCCAGTCACAGCGATCGGGGCCAAGTCCAGAGGGGCCTAGATCTCCAGCCTTTGTCCCTCTGTAGGTTTATAGTCCCTTGTTTCTGAGAGTTCATACTGTGTGCTCATATATTTCTGGTTACTAGGTTAGTGGAGTAAGCATTTCTTGGGGTTCAATCCTGCCCAAGGCACTAGGCTAGATCAATGAACAAGACACAGTCCCAACCTGGAGAATCCCGTGCAGGAAGCCCAGACCACGGACAGCATGCCTGGGGGAGAGTGCTGCGGAAGCAGGCTTGAGGAGCCAGGAATGAGAGTGGGGAGGGAGCCCCAAAGCCTGATTGTCTGAACTGAGAACCACTGTAGGAAAAGAAGGTAACACCAATGCTGACTCTTCTATTTCTGATGGATAAAGAAGAGAGCAATTGTCTTCTGAGCCAGGGGTTTGTCAGCAAACCTTCTCCATAAAAGTCCAGAGAGTCAAAACTTCAGGCTTTGAAGGCCGTGAGACCTATTTCAGCCCCTCAGCTCTGCCCTGTAGTGTGAAAGCAGTTGTGGGCAATACATCCATGAATGGGTGTGCCTGGGTTCCAGTAAAACTTTATGCATAAAAACAGGCATTGGGTCAGATTGACCACAGGCTTTAGTTTGCCCACTTTATTTTAACCCATCAATAGGCCAAAACCCACTTCATGCTCACCACAGGCTTTGTGGTAGGTACAGATGGGAGACTGTAGCACCGTGCTCAGAATAATACAGCCAGGAACAGGCAGAAGCAGGACCTGAGTTCCGGCTACCTGGAGAAGGCAATGGCACCCCACTCCAGTACTCTTGCCTGGAAAATCCTATGGACGGAGGAGCCTGGTAGGCTGCAGTCCACGGGGTCGAGAAGACTCGGACATGACTGAGCTACTTCACTTTCACTTATCACTTTCATGCATTGGAGAAGGACATGGCAACCCACTCCAGTGTTCTTGCCTGGAGAATCCCAGGGATGGAGGAGCCTGGTGGGCTTCGGTCTATGGGGTCGCACAGAGTCAGACACAACTGAAGTGACTTGGCGGCAGCAGCAGCCTCCATTGTGAAAACCCTTCACCACACCCATTTACCTCATCCTTAAGATGCCTGAAAATCACCATCACATTCTTTCCCTCTCCTTCGTCTCTCTTTGTCCTTGGTTTCTGGGTTCTTTGTCCTTGGTTTCTGGGTTCTTTGTCCTGAAGATGTCTTTGAACATCCATCATACATCCAGCACAGTGCCCGGCATTTTGGAGAAAGTATCAAAATAAGATAACACATAATCCCTGCGTTCCATCAGTTTATACTTCACTCAGGAAGACAAGACATACACAGAAGAGGAAGAAGAAGGAGCTGGGGGAGACAGGGAGACTTCCTTCCCACTCTGGAGGGCGTCCATCCCTGTAATCTTGCTATCGTTCCCCACCTTGGCCCTCCTGAGGAGTCTAACTGGAGAGCCAGGAGACACTGGGTCCATGAAACGCTCTCCTTTGCCTCCCCGCCTCCCAGGGTCAGGCTGACCCAGAGGCACTTGCTTTGCTCTGCTCCTCTGTGATATACATAATTCGAGAGCAGGCTCTGTCCTATGGTGCAGCACCCTCCCCAGCGCTGCCTGTGACGGGGGCTGGGCTGGGCTGTGCTGTGGACTCTGCTATTCTGGTAGCAGATTTATCAACCATGAGGATGCTGTTTTGGTCTCCATATGCCCTTTTCTTTAGTCTGATTTTTCAATTTGTAGCTTGCTGGGCATGCATTCTTAGTTGAATCCGTTGAATCTTCTGACAAATGATGCTGAGGCAATACAAAAGACATCCCCTCTGCTCCGCTGGCCCCATTTTTAAAAGGCCCGTGAGATATTTGGTTCTGTAGAGTTCAGAGTGGGGAGAAGAGGTGCTAGGACCCCAGGAGGAGTGGACACCTTCACCCAGGAGACGGGCAGGACTTCAGGGATGAATATGTCGACAGGCTAGGCTTTACGCACGTGTCTTTGCTGCTTGGATTCAAGACATTGAGGATCCCATACTTTGAAAGACTTTCCCTCTTCTCTGGGAAAAGAGAGGAGTCTGTCCCCAAAGTCTTTTGTAGGACACAAAGGATAATTTCAAATATCCAGGGTATTTACTGAATCATAGAAACTTTGAACTATAGAGATAATTAATTGAGTCCAATTCTACAGCAACAAACGCCAAACTCAGGCTGCCTCAGAATCGCCTGGGAAGTTGAAAAAAATACAGATGTCAGTTGCCACTCTATGGAGATTCTGATTCAGTAGTTCTAGGCCAAGAGTGGGAGTTGGGGGGTGGGTGGTTATTTTAACAAGCTTCTTAGGCCATTAGGCAGCAAGGTTTGGTCAGTCAACATTCATCTGAACTCTGCCAATGATTGGAGCTCACCACCTCCCAAGACAGCCCTTCTAATTCTTCGTTTGAATATGGGGCCCAGTAAGTTCTGTTGCCTGGATCGGCCCTTAGCCCCTTTTAAGTGCTGGGGGCAGGGAGCAACCTGTAGAACTACCTGTGAGGCGAAAGCCAGGCACTCTGTCCCCACCATGAGAGACACACTCATCTTGTTTGACCTCACATCAGAGCATCCAATCACGTCTGCACTTGCCCATTTGCATGCAGGTCTGGCAACTCCAGTCTCACATTGGAATTGATCACTGACTTCCAGGCACCCGACCCAAAGCTAGTTACTCTGACATCTCTGACAAGGCTTAATTTATTCTTTCTTTCTTCTTTTCCTTTTTTTCTCCTCTCTTATCTACTTCTCTCCACCTTCACTGAGGTGCTTAAATGATGTACATAAGCTGCCAAAAAAAAAAAAATAGTGTCAACAGCACTGATGCCTTTTGGAGACTCTGAGGAGAGAGTCTATTTCCTTGTTTCTTGCAGTTTCTTGAAGCTACTTGTATTCGTTGACTCATGATACCTTCCTCACGTGGAAAATATGAGGAAAAATCTCCGTTTTCCAGGTGGTACTAGTGGTAAAAGAACCAGCCTGCCAATGCAGCAGATGATTCCTGGGTCAGGAAGATCCCCTGGAGAAGAAATGGGAACCCACTCCAGTATTCTTGCGTGAAGAATTGCATGGACAGAGGAGCCTGGTGGGCCACAGTCCAGGGGGTCGCAAAGAGTCAGACACGATTGAACACTTCTGCACGCACCATGAAACAATGGCCACAATAAAAATTGTGAATATATCTATCAGTCCCCCAAGTTTTCCCTCACCTCTTAGTCATTCCTTCCTCCCACTTCTCGTCTCTAAGGTGACCACTGAGCTGCTTTTTGCTTGGCTGTTTTTGGACCAGGAGCTCTCCCCTGGTCTTGTCCCAGGCCAGCCACCCATCTGAGATTGAAATCACTGACCAGTGCTGGACGGTTCCAACCTCAGACTTCCTCCCAACCCTGCACCCTCCTTAGCCCTTCAGCTGGGGCTTGAAAAGCTCTCCTAGCCTATAGATGATACTGGATGCATTTAACTCATCTTATACATGATAAGTCTTCACTGTTCATGGCTAATATGGTTACTATTATAATAATAATGACAACATATAGAATAGCTATTCTGCACCAGAAACTGAATCCTATAATAATACATGATAATAATTATTTTTTTCTATGTAACCCTCACTCTAGCCATATAAAGAAGGTCCTCATTTCTCCCTGTTGTCCATGAGGGGACATCAGGACTGACTGAGTCAAACATCTTGCTGAAATCTACTATTCTGTAGATTCTTCTGCTATAATAATTTGAATCTTCACCCTAACAGATTTGTTTCCTCTGAAAAGCACTATTTCTCTCATTAGAGACGTGACTGGTGTGTGTACGGTACCCTCAATAAAATAAAGGACTCTCCAGATTCAGAGTCACTCATAATATTCTATTATTCTGTATTGATCTTGTTTCTAGTCAACAAGCACTTTTAGATATTTTGTAGGCAGTCTGGATTTCAAATAAATATTGCTTGACTGCTGTAAAAGCCTTTTGCTATGGCTGATTTCCAAAATGATCATAAAGATACTCCTGTTTGCCTTGGCAGAGGATGTAAAAGGCAGGATAACCCCTCCTAATCCCACCACGACCAAGTGCACAGTGAATTCTGCTATTGGGAATTTATTTATATCAGCTTGGAATCTCTAGAACATTTGATGTGGTTTTAGCATTTTTCTCTCATGAAAGGTGATTTTCTGGGTAAAATGTAACTGGAACATTATGGACCCACTAGGGTTAAAAAAATAATAGCCAAGATGTCATCTAAATTCACAGCATACTTTATTGCTGAATGTGAAATAATACACATTGTCCCTTGGACAGCAAGGAGGTCCAACCAGTCCTTCCTAAAGGAAATGAGTCCTGAATATTCATTGGAAGGACTGATGTTGAAGCTGAAACTCCAATACTTTGGCCACTTGATGTGAAGAACTGACTCATTGGAAAAGACCCTGATGCTGGGAAAGATTGAAGGTGGGAGGAGAAGGGGGTGACAGAGGATGAGAGGGTTGGATGGCATCACCGACTCAATGGACATGAGTTTGAGTAAACTCCGGGAGTTGGTGATGGACAGGGAGGCCTGGCGTGCTGCAGTCCATGGAGTTGCCAAAAGTCAGACACAACTGAGCAACTGAACTGAACTGAACTGAAACAATACAAATACAATATACATTAAACATATGGAAGACTATCAACAACAGTAAAGCTTATTTCTTTCCAGATTCTTTGTTTTAAGATGCAGGAAGCTAACTTGTTCAGTTTCACAGACATAAACCATGAGTGAATCTAGTGTCACTTCATTGTAGGGACCCCTACACCTGTCTACCCACTAAGACATGGAATAACCAGTCTGTTACTGAGGTCCAAGGCTTTCCCAGCAGGCTTGGATCCACAGCACTGTCTCTGGTTCAGTTTTGTCTTCAGGGAGCTGCCTCTTCTCAGTGGCTACATATAAAGTTGATTTTCCAAAGTTCTTTAGATCAAGCTTCTTTTCATTCTCACTCACTCATTCATTCAACAAATATTTATTGAGCACCTATTATATTTGGGGGCTTCCCTGGTGGCTCAGAGGGTAAAGCGTCTGCCTGCAATGTGGGAGACCCGGATTTGATCCCTGAATTGGGAAGATCCCCTGGAGAAGGAAATGACGACCCACTCCAGTACTCTTGCCTGGAAAATTCCATGGACTGAGGAGCCTGGTAGGGTACAGTCCATGGGGTCACAAAGAGTCAGACACGACTGAGCGACTTCACTTTCACTTTACTATATTTTAGACACTTGTGATGTAACAGTAAACAAAATAGAAAAAGTCATAGAGATTGTATTCCAAGACAGTAAACAGAATAAATCAGTAAACATATATGGTATAGTATACAATGATAGGTGCTGAGATGAAAAATAAAGAAGGAAAAAGGATAGGAAGTCATGTGTGTGTATATGTGTGTGTATGTGTGTGTCTGTTGGCAGAAAGCTTACAGTTTTGGAAACTGAGTTTCACATAAGATAGTGCCTAAAACTGAAACTTGTGTGTATTTACTCTTAATTAATTAATTGATTGATATATAGTTCAGTTCAGTTCAGCTGCTCAGTTGTGTCCGACTCTTTGCGACCCCATGGACTGCAGCATGCCAGGCCTCCCTGTCCATCACCAACTCCCAGAGTTCACCCAAACTCATGTCTATTGAGTCTGTGATGCCATCCAGCCATCTCATCCTCTGTCGTCCCCTTCTCCTCCTGCCTTCAATCCTTCCCAGCATCACGGTCTTTTCAAATGAGTCAGCTCTTCACATCAGGTGGCCAAAGTATTGGAGTTTCAGCTTCAACAGCAGACCTTCCAATGAATATTCAGGACTGATTTCCTTTAGGAAGGACTGGTTGGATCTCCTTGCAGTCCAAGAGACTCTGAAAAAGTCTTCTCCAACACCACAGTTCAAAAACATCAGTTCTTTGGTGTTCAGCTTTCTTTATAGTTCAACTCTTACATCCATACATGACTATTGGAAAAACCATAGCTTTGACTAGATGAACCATTTTTGGCAAAATAATGTCTCTGCTTTTTAATATGCTGTCTAGGTTGGTCATAATTTTTCTTCCAAGGAGCAAGCATCTTTTAATTTCATGGCTGCAGTCACCAGCCGGAGAAGGCAATAGCACCCCACTCCAGTACTCTTGCCTGGAAAACCCCATGGACGGAGGAGCCTGGTAGGCTGCAGTCCATGGGGTCACTAAAAGTCAGACACAACTGAGCGACTTCACTTTCACTTTTCACTTTCCTGCATTGGAGAAGGACATGGCAACCCACTCCAGTGTTCTTGCCTGGAGAATCCCAGGGACGGAGGAGCCTGGTGGGCTGCCGTCTATGGGGTCGCACAGAGTCAGACACGACTGAAGTGACTTAGCAGCAGCAGCAGCAGCAGTCACCAGCAGTGATTTCAGTGAATTTGGAGCCCCAGAAAATAAAGTCTCTCACTGTTTCCACTGTTCCCCTATCTATTTGCCATGAAGTGATGGGACCAGATGTATAACTGGTTCATGATATTATATTAATTCAGGTGTACAACATACTGATTCAAGAATTTTATAGATTATACTTCACTTAAAGTTATTATAAAATATTGGCTATATGCCCTGTGCTATACTATATAACTTTGTAGGTTATTTATTTTATATATATAGTAGTTTTTACCTCTTAATCTTCCAGCCATATTTGCCCTCTTCCTTTCTTGATCGACACTGGTAACTACTAAGTGTCCATCAACAAATGACTGAATAAAGAAAATATGGTATATATATATATATATATACACACACACACACTCACTGTGGAATTCTGCTGCTGCTGCTGCCAAGTCATTTCAGTCATGTCCGACTCTGTGTGACCCCATAGAGGGCAGCCCACCAGGCTCCCCCCATCCCTGGAATTCTTCAGGCAAGAACACTGGAGTGGGTTGCCATTTCCTTCTCCAATGCATGAAAGTGAAAAGTGAAGTGAAGTTGCTCAGTCATGTCCGACTCCTAGCGACCCCATGGACTGCAGCCTACCAGGCTCCTCTGTCCATGGAGTTTTCCAGGCAAGAGTACTGGAGTGGGTTGCCATTGCCTTCTCCCTGTGGAATACTACTCAGCCATAAAAAGAATGAAAATTTTGCCATTTGCAACTGTAGGAATGGCCCTGGAGGGTTTTATATTCAGTGAACTAAGTCAGGCAGAAAAAGACAAACATATTATGCTATCACTTATATGTGGAACCTAAAAAATAAAACAAATGAATATAACAAAACAGAAAATGACTCACAGGTATAGAGGACAAACATGCTTTTACTTTATTGGCAAGAAAATTCTAGGGAAACGAGAGTGAGAGATAGGAGTCAGTGAGGCAGGAAGGGCAGGAGAATCAATGTAAGAATCGATGCAGGTTCCACCGTATCCACTGCTTGGTATCAAGTACAATCGATCCCTGCATCTCCCAGGACTGACGTCTAAGAAATCAACTAAGATTTCTGTCCAAAGGGAAGAAGTGAGAAGAAATGGACCCGAGGGTGTGATGTGTGGAGGATATCTGATACAGACAGAGTGGCCAGAGATGGGTGGCCCATTGAGAGGGTGACATTTAAGTGAAGGTCTGAAGTCATGTGATTATGTGGGAGGAGAGCACTTCAAGGCAGGCAGAGTGAATGTCCAGCACGTGCAAGGGTGTGGGGGAACAGGGGAAGGTCAAGGCAGCAGCAGTGGTGTGAGGGGAAAGGATGTGCAAGGAGAGAAGGTCGGGGGGCTCCTGATGGTCGGCTCACGTGGGGCTATAGGTCTTAGAAGGGTTTGGGGTTTTCCTCCCAGTATGGTGGGCTTCCCTGGTGGCTCAGTGGTAAAGAATCCACCTGCAATGCAGGAGACCGAGGTTTGACCCCCTGGGTTGAGGAGATTCCCTGAAGAAGGGAATGGCATCCCACTCCAGTATTTTTGCCTGGAGAATCCCATGGACTGAGGAACCTGGTGGGCTACAGTCCACGGGGTCACAAAGAGTCAGACAGGGCTGAGAGATTAACACTTTCACTTTCCCAGTATGGTGGAGATCACTGGATGTGTATGGGGTGGGGGGCATATGCAGAGTTCTGGCATGCTCTGCCTAACATTTCAAAAGGAGCAGACTCTGGGCTGCAGGATAGCCTCCAGAGGCCAGGGTACAAGCAGGACAACTGGCCAGGAGGTCACTGTGGTTCCAGATCCTGGGTGATGGTGACTTGGACAAGTGTAGCCGTGCCAGTGCTGAGCAGTGGTTGGGTTCTGGATGTGTTTTGAAGGCACAACACCAAAAGTACTGATGGATTGGGTGTGTAGGACAGGAGAGAAAGGGGGGAGCCAAGGATGCTTTCAGGGATCCTGTCCTGGGCAACAATAAGAATGGACTTGCTGTTTACAGATTTGTGGTGTCTATGAGAAGAACTGGGCTCAAGGCAGAAGGAGCTCCACTTCCATTGTCTAATGTTTGGGATGGTGAGTAGGCAGCTGGGTGGTGGAGAGACTCACACTAGAGATGCCACTGTGGGAGCCACCAGCAGGTAGATCACATTTAAAGCTACCAGTCTGGATGAGATCTCCCAAAGGGTGAGTGGAGGTAGAAAAGCAGAGAGGCCTGAGGCCTGAGCTTGGAGTGCTTAGAGGTTGGGAGGATGAGGAAGAACCAACAAAGAAGACTGAGAAGTAACCAGACAGACGGAGGGAAAACCAGGGGCTGCATGAGTCTTGTAGCCATGTAAGAAAAGGCTTCGCATGAGGACTAATTGTAGAGTAAGAGCAGTGTGGTGGAAGGCCTTCCCCTCATTTGTGGGCATCTCTGCAAGTCATGGCTTGCCTTGTAGCTCAGTTGGTAAAGAATCTGCCTACAGTACAAGATACTCAGGTTCAATTCCTGGGTCTGGAAGATCCCCTGCGGAAGGAAGTGGCAACCCACTCCAGTATTCTTGCCTGGAGAAACCCATGGAGAGGAGCCTGGAGGGCTAGAATCCAATGGGGTCGCACATGACTCTGCGACTAAACCACCACCACCATTCAGGCTGCCGTGAGGTTCTCATTATTTCCTCATCTGTTAACTTTCTCATCTGTAGAACAGTGACAGTACCATCTTTCTTAAAAGGCTGCTAGAAGATTCTACAAACAGCCTCACAAACTGTGATGATACACACCAACTGTGATGATAAACCATGTGATACAAACAGGAAGCCTTCACATCGTGTGTTACACCATCGAACTCAGTCTGATCCTTCTCTCTCTCTTCGTCTTTTCTCTTTCTTTCGCTTTCACTCTCTCCGCTTCTTTTTGCCTCTTTCTCTTTCTTTTTGCCCTTCTCTCTCATTATTCCTTCCTTCCTGTATTCTGTTTTCCTGGAGGACAGAGTTATGCTTTCGAGCTTAGTATTTCTAACACGTATAATAAGAGGTCGCGGAGAAGGCAACAGCACCCCACTCCAGTACTCTTGCCTGGAAAATCCCATGGATGGAGGAGCCTGGTAGGCTGCAGTCCGTGGGATCGCTGAGAGTCAGACATGACTGAATGACTTCACTTTCACTTTTCACTTTCATGCATTGGAGAAGGAAATGGCAACCCACTCCAGTGTTCTTGCCTGGAGAATCCCAGGGAAGGGAGCCTGGTGGGCCGCCGTCTATGGGGTCGCACAGAGTCGGACACGACTGAAGTGACTTAGCAGTAGCAGCACTATAATAAGAGGTCAAATGTGACTTTTTATGTTCTTTCTGCATTTTCAGTTTCGATTAAGGTCCCCAAAGCCTGAAAACAGTAGATGTTAGATCATGCCTAGAAGAAATGCTAAGAGGTGGTGAAGTTGATTTTGACTCTCACAGTCCACCCTGGGGTATAAAAATAAACCCTTGAAAGAGGCAAAAGGCAGAGGGTGAGGAATTCTTTAGAGACCTATCAGCACTGGGAGTTCCCCTCACGTGAAGCCAAGGGAACCACAAGTACCTTTCAGGGGGTGGGACACGCATCCCTGGACATGTGGGGACTCCCAGATCTGCTTCCTCTCCTACGTCGGGGGATCTAAAGACTGGAGGCTGGCCAGCGGCGGGTAGAAGTGAAGCCGAGCAGGGCCCTGTGGGTCTCCTGTTTCTTGTTTGTAGGGAACAGACTCCAGCCTCCATGACCTTCCCTGAGTTCCAAAGGGCAGATTCAAACAGTTGCTAATCAGGGAAGGGAGGGGATGCAGAGACAAGGCAGAAACAGTCAAGAAACAGTGCAGCCCTGGGGTGGTTCTGCCCCAAGGGATACACATAACAATATCTTCATGCTATTTATAAAACTAAAACCCCCAAGAAATGCAACATGGCAGCAACCTTCATTCCAGAGAAGACCATCTGAGCCAGATTAAAGAAGTGCAGGCCCTGCACACACCCTAAACTTATTAGCCCTTGAACTACTGCTATAAAGATTTTCACCAAATCCTTCCAGATGGAGACATGCAGTTTTTCAGGGGCACAAGCCCTCTGTATCCCCCTTTGCCTGGCAAAGCAAAAAAGCTATTCTTTTCTACTTCACCCAAAAATCTGTCTCCCAGATTCAACTGGGCACCAGAGCACAGTGACTGAGTTTTTGGCGTCAGAAGGATAGGACTGCTCAATGAGGAGTCAAATGCCCAGAGCTGTGTTGTCCCAAGTGCCAGTGTAATGGGAGAAACCCAACTAGGAGTCATCTTGGGAGGGACCCTGGCCAAAAGGACCACAGGCACAGTGGGGCAGCCCCAGTGGAGGTGAATGGTGTGAGGTAGGGACTGCCTGATGCCGGGGCAGATCTTAGGGAGCACCATGAGGCATCGCTCAAGGCAAGGGTAATGGAGTTTTCAGAGCTGGGTTGCCCAGGTCAAATCCATGCTCTACCATTGTCTAATTATGGGCAAGTGAGGTTATCATCTTGTTCTTGAATTTCCCTATTGCACTATCTATTTTTAGGAAGCCCCAACACTAGCTTACATCCCTGCAGTTCTGTCAAACTTTCTCCTCTAATCTTTTCTGCCCTGCACTCAAGCCTGAGGCTCTTGAACCAGATGCATTAAGTTGGAGGCAAAGTTAAGGAGAGAGAAGACTCCCCCCTCTCCTGACTAAGAGGCTCAAGTCTCTTCCTTCCTCCCCCTCTCCCAATAAATTCCCACCCTTAGCCAGACCCAATTAGGGGGAAAGGGAGGAACTTTAAATAAACAAAAGAAAAAGAAATGATGAAAAGATGGGTAAAAGATTGCATTGGTGTGGCGTGGAGCTCTTTGGATCTGGAGCTATAAGGTCTGTTTGGGGTGTTACTCTGCATTTAGATGTTTATATCTTTCCTTTTCTCTTTTGCTTTTCGCTTCTCTTCTTTTCACAGCTATTTGTAAGGCCTCCCCAGACAGCCATTTTGCTTTTTTGCATTTCTTTTCCATGGAGATGGTCTTGATCCCTGTCTCCTGTACAATGTCATGAACCTCATTCCATAGTTCGTCAGGCACTCTATCTATCAGATCTAGGCCCTTAAATCTATTTCTCACTTCCACTGTATAATCATAAGGGATTTGATTTAGGTCATACCTGAATGGTCTAGTAGTTTTCCCTACTTTCTTCAATTTCAGTCTGAATTTGGCAATAAGGAGTTCATGGTCCGAGCCACAGTCAGCTCCTGGTCTCGTTTTTGCTGATTGTATAGAGCTTCTCCATCTTTGGCTGCAAAGAATATAATCGATCTGATTTCGGTGTTGACCATCTGGTGATGTCCATGTATAGAGTCTTCTCTTGTGTTGTTGGAAGAGGGTATTTGCTATGACCAGTGCATTTTCTTGGCAAAACTCTATTAGTCTTTGCCCTGCTTCATTCCGTATTCCAAGGCCAAATTTGCCTGTTCCTCCAGGTGTTTCTTGACTTCCTACTTTTGCATTCCAGTCCCCTATAATGAAAAGGACATCTTTTTTGGGTGTTAGCTCTAAAAGGTCTTGTGGGTCTTCATAGAACCTTTCAACTTCAGCTTGCAGAGTTCCAAAGAATAGCAAGAAGAGATAAGAAAGCCTTCTTCAGTGATCAATGCAAAGAAATAGAGGAAAACAACAGAATGGGAAAGACTAGGGATCTCTTCAAGAAAATCAGAGATACCAAAGGAACATTTCATGCAAAGATGGGCACGATAAAGGACAGAAATGGTGTGGACCTAACAGAAGCAGAAGATATTAAGAAGAGGTGGCAAGAATACACAGAAGAACTGTACAAAAAAGAGCTTCAAGACCTAGATAATCATGATGATGTGATCACTGACCTAGAGCCAGACATCTTGGAATGTGAAGTCAAATGGGCCTTAGAAAGCATCACTACGAACAAAGCTAGTGGAGGTGATGGAATTCCAGTGGAGCTATTCCAAGTCCTGAATGATGATGCTGTGAAAGTGCTGCACTCAATATGCCAGCAAATTTGGAAAACTCAGCAGTGACCACAAGATTGGAAAAGGTCAGTTTTCATCCCAATCCCAAAGAAAGGCAATGCCAAGGAGTGCTCAAACTACCGCACAATTGCACTCATCTCACACGCTAGTAAAGTAATGCTCAAAATTCTCCAAGCCAGGCTTCAGCAATATGTGAACCGTGAACTTCCTGATGTTCAAGCTGGTTTTAGAAAAGGCAGAGGAACCAGAGATCAAATTGCCAACATCCGCTGGATCATGGAAAAAGCAAGAGAGTTCCAGAAAAACATCTATTTCTGCTTTATTGACTATGCCAAAGCCTTTAACTGTGTAGATCACAATAAACTATGGAAAATTCTGAAAGAGATGGGAATACCAGACCACCTGATCTGCCTCTTAAGAAATCTGTATGCAGGTCAGAAAGCAACAGTTAGAACTGGTCATGGAACAACAGACTGGTTCCAAATAGGAAAAGGAGTACGTCAAGGCTGCATATTGTCACCATGTTTATTTAACTTATACGCAGAGTACATCATGAGAAATGCTGGACTGGAAGAAACACAAGTTGGAATCAAGATTGCTGGGAGAAATATCAATAACCTCAGATATGCAGATGACACCACTCTTATGGCAGAAAGTGAAGAGGGGCTAAAAAGCCTCTTGATGAAAGTGAAAGTGGAGAGTGAAAAGGTTGGCTTAAAGCTCAACATTCAGAAAACGAAGATCATGGCATCTGGTCCCATCACTACATGGGAAATAGATGGGGAAATAGTGGAAACAGTGTCAGACTTTGTTTATCTAGGCTCCAAAATCACTGCAGATGGTGACTGCAGCCATGAAATTAAAAGACGCTTACTCCTTGGAAGGAAAGTTATGACCAACCTAGATAGCATATTCAAAAGCCGAGACATTACTTTGCCAACAAAGGTTCGCCTAGTCAAGGCTATGGTCTTTCCTGTGGTCATGTATGGATGTGAGAGCTGGACTGTGAAGAAGACTGAGCGCCGAAGAATTGATGCTTTTGAACTGTGGTGTTGGAGACTCTTGAGAGTCCCTTGGACTGCAAGGAAATCCAACCAGTCCATTCTGAAGGAGATCAATCCTGGAATTTCTTTAGAAGGAATGATGCTAAAGCTGAAACTCCAGTATTTTGGCCACCTCATGCGAAGAGTTGACTCATTGGAGAAGACTCTGATGCTGGGAGGGATTGGGGGCAGGAGGAGAAGGGGACGACAGAGGATGAGATGGCTGGATGGCATCACTGACTCGATGGATGCGAGTCTGAGTGACCTCCGGGAGCTGGTGATGGACAGGGAGGCCTGGCGTGCTGTGGTTCATGGGGTCGCAGAGAGTCGGACACGACTGAGCGACTGATCTGATCTGATCTGGGGTGTTACTCAGGGTGGGGAGGACCAAGACCGCAGGGGGCTCTTATGGAGGACTTACAGGAAGCAGCCAAGGCATTTTCTGCTGGTAGCCAGTCTTGTCCAATAAACTCATTCAATAAATGCAAGTTAGAGGCTGTTTTGAAACTGGCTTTTCCAGCCAATACTTCCAATCCTCACTACACTCTGACTCCAGGGTTTATGTCAGTGATGGTATTATTTCTGAGGAGTGGTCACTTCCCTTCCCTGACATCTGAATATTGCCTGAAATACTAAAGTTTCTGATTTCTCTAGAAGAATCCTGGATACATTCTGAGATGACCAAAGGTAGAGCATTTGGCCTCAAGGCAAATCATCCATGAAGACTTTAGAAATGTTTTGAGTGGTTTTGATTTTTGACAGAAGCTTGGGCTTCCTTGGTGGCTCAGATGGTAAAGAATCCACCTGCAATGCGGGAGACCTAGGTTCAGTCCCTGGGTCAGGAATATCTCCTGGAGAAGCGAATGCCTACCCATTTCAGTATTCTTGTCTGGAGAAATCCATGGACAGAGGAGCTTGGTGGGCTACAGTCCATGGGGCTGCAAAGAGTCAGACACAACCGAGTGACTAACACTTTGCTGACTTATTCTCCAAGGTTTAGGAATCTTTCTCAGTTTTTCTAAGTGTCTTAGTAATTCCTTATTCTTGAGTAATTTTCTAATTTCCTTTTTTTTTAATTTTTTGTTATCAGATTTTTTGAGACATCCTCCCGTGCCTTGAAACTTCTAGTTCACATTTCAGATTGTCCCTGAGTTACATGCCTTCCTGGTCTGACTGTGCAGGTATCTTTCATTTTGGCAAACTAATAGTTACCAGCTGTGATGAAAATATGGAATCAGGGCTTGAGGACTGACTCCAAAGATGGTCTTCCTGCCGGACAGATGGTACCTCCGGCATTACTCAGCCCTGCCATCTAAGCCCATGTGGACTTGGATGGGTGCCTGAGGTCAAGGGTCAAGCCAACTTGTCAGTGGGCCAGCCTAGCAGATGGGTGAGGATGGGGAGAGTCAACAGGCCTAAAGAGGAGGCTGTGTGCAGGGAGAGAGGGTAGCATTTCTCCACCTTCCCAAAGAGGCCCTTCTGCTTAGACACAAAAACTATGGTTTACCATGGGAGGGGGTCATTTCAAGAGAGATTTCTAAACATCCCCAGTCAAGTGCCCTCAAGTGTGAGATCAATGAGAGAGCTCTGAATCTCAGCCTTTATCTGAATTGACCAAAATAATGCCTTTGGGACAGAAAACTGAGACTTTCCATAGACTGATCATTTTCTCTCTCCTGGCAAACCCTGAGAGCGGAGTGAGCTCTCCCGTGGTGTGGTCCCGGATTACCTGGACCCTGGAGCCCCTGATGGTGATGGGGCAGGATGGGGTGGGGGTAGGTAGTCTGGTCCTGTAGAGAAAATGGGTTTTTAGGACTCTCTCTCTTCCTTTTTTAATGGTATTTTCCCCTCTCCCTTTCTTCTGCAAAGCATTTGTGCCATAAATACCCTGTCTCTGTCCAGCTGACATTCTGGAGTCACCTCTATTTGTGGCAGGTTGCCGGCTCTGGGTCCTGGCAGCCAAGTGTCATGAATGCCTTGCAGGGGACAGGGCTGGGGCAATAAAGAACATCACATGCTGCTCTGCATATCTGCATTCATTTCAGTTCAACAGGCAACTTGCTTACCTGGCCAGGAAGGTTGGAAATACCAGGCTTCCAGTGTGTGCATTCTGGGACTCACTAAAATTTCTAGGGAAAGCCAGAGGCCGCTTAGCAGGGTAGTGCCACTTGGGGTTTTATAGATGAAGAGGGAAGGGTAGTGGCCCCCATGCAGACAGGGGAGCCCTGCTGATGGCATGTGACTGTTCTAATTCCAAGGGATAGTAAAGGCGAGCTTTGCAACTCAGTTCTCCCTTAGGCTGGGCATATGAGTTTGAAAGATCTGATTCCCTTCACCCAGAGGTGTCTTTCAATGGCATATAGTGTTCAGTATTATAATTAAAGAACCATATAGTTGGGAAGGAGAAGGAGACATGTCCCAGCATCTCAGCTGGACCTACGCCGGATGCCACCTTTATACAAGGATGTGCGTATCAAAGGGGACTTATGCCACATTCAATACTGCACTCCTAGCTTTGGTTCCTTGCCTCTGTGTGTGTGTGCATGCTCAGTTGTGTCCGACTCTTTGTGACCCCATGGACTGTAGCCTGCCAGGCTCCTCTGTCCATGGAATTTTCTAGAGAGGAATACTGGTGTAGGTTGCGATTTCCTTTTCCAGGGGATCTTCTCAAACCTAGGGATTGAACCCGTGTCTCTTGTGTCTCCTTTGTTGGCAGGCAGATTCTTTCCCACTGTACCACTTGGGAAGTCTTCCTTACCTCTATCCAGAACTTATTTAACAAACCTCACTATTTATTACACATTATCTTCAGCACCTGGCAATTGTCAACACATTTTGTTCTCATAGCAACAGTATGACACAGGTACTCTTACATTTGTGTTTTACAGATGAGACAGTAAGTAACTTCTGCAAGGTTGCAGCAAGCACGATGCAGACTAGGATTTGAAAACTACTCCAGAGTTTATCCTCTCAAGGATTCAGCTTTGTTTTATACCCCATGTACGTGCATGTGTGCCAAGTCACTTCAGTCGTGTTCAACTCTTTGTGACCTTATGGATGGTAGCCCTCCAGGCTCCTCTGTCCATGGGATTCTTCAGGCAAGAATACTGGAGTAGGTTGCCATTCCCTTCTCTAGGGGATCTTACCAACCCAGGGATCGAACCTAAGTCTCTTACATCTCCTGCACTGGCAGACAGGTTCTTTACCACTAGCATCACCTGGGAAGCCCTTTTATACGCCATGTGCTGTGCTTTGTCACTTAATCTTGTCTGACTCTTTGAGACCTCGTGGACTGTAGCCCACCAGGCTCCTCTGTCCATGGGGATTCTCCAGGCAAGAATACTGGAGCGGGTTACCATGACCTCCTCCAGGGGATCTTCCCGACTCAGGGATCAAACCCAAGTTTCCCGCATTGCAGGTGGATTCTTCACCAGCTGAGCCACAAGGGAAGCCCAAGCATATTGGAATGGGTAGCCTATCCCTGGAGAAGGCAATGGCACCCCACTCCAGTACTTCTGCCTGGAAAATCCCACGGGTGGAGGAGCCTGGAAGGCTGCAGTCCATGGGGTCGCTGAGGGTCGGACATGACTGAGCGACTTCACTTTCACTTTTCACTTTTATGCATTGGAGAAGGAAATGGCAACCCACTCCAGTGTTCTTGCCTGGAGAATTCCAGGGTCGGGTGAGCCTGGTGGGCTGCCGTCTATGGGGTCACACAGAGTCAGACACGACTAAAGTGACTTAGCAGCAGTAGCAGCAGCAGCAGCCTATCCCTTCCCAGGACATCCTCCCCACCCAGGAATTGAACCTGGGTATCTTTCATTGCAGGCAGATTCTTTACCAGCTGAGTTACCAGGGAAGCCCTTTATACCCCTTAACTATAGCTAATTAGCAACACATACATTTTGTGTCTTTCTTCTCCGGCCAGATGGGGAACTGCCCATGGACAAGGATCATGTCTGGTTTACCTTTGTGTCTTCCCAGCAAGTAACACAGCATCTAGTTGGTGTTTGGTGAGTGTGTTTTTAACCACAACCCTTGGTACCAGCAGCCATGCCATTATCTCCTCTGCGGCACCACTTGTAGAATGAGCAGCTTTCATTTTGGTATTGTACCCAGCTGCCACTCAGACTGCTTGCTTCATGCCTCCTGGGGCTCTGTGCCCCTGACACTTCCTGAATGTTTATTGTTGCAGGAAGTTACTCGGGATGAACAGCCAGCTGCCAACTAGGTGTGACCAGCCTCTTGGGTCTGTTTGTTCTAGCCAGAGATAGCCACTCACGGTACAAAGGTGCACTTTTGAGAGTGCCTCCGCCCCCAAGATTTCTCTCCTCTGCCCCGGGAAGTTGCCTAGCAACTTCCCTTCTTCCCTCTCTCCCTGCTTCCTGTGGAGCACCATTCCTATTTTCATTACCCCATCACCAAGCCCCCAAACTCACCGCCATGCTGTTAACCTCTTGCATCTCTCTGCCTCATTATCCCATCATCAAACTTCACATGGACTCCACTTTCCAAACAAACTCACCCTGACCCAGAAAGCATCCCTCATTTTCTCATCCTTTACATTTCTGCAGAAGTCTTTAACATCCTTTAGATATTTAACCTCAAAATCACACTTCCAAAAAAAAAAAAAAAGAAGAAAAAACCCCAAAACAAACCAAACTATGGACTGGAATTTCCTAAGAGGTAGATTCAAGCTTCAGTGAGATTTTATTCACTTACTGTGGCACCATGAAATGTTTTTGCTTGTTGTCCCCCTACAGACCCTAGAAGAAAGGGAATCCCCCAGCTCTGTCTCTGGAAGGCCATTGGCACTAATGGCATGGTGATTGCTGGAGCATTTGCCATCACTTTCCCTGCTGATGGCTAAAGGCACAGCCCTTGGAGACAGGCAACAGAAGGCACATCTCCATCCCAACTCCTCCACAGAGAAAGGCAGGCTCCTTGGACAGCAGAGGGGGAGTCACCCTGGGAGTGATGTTGGGTCAAGCATTTACTTGATCCCAGCTCTGAGTTTTCACAAGCATGTGTCTCTAACCTACAGACTTTAGACTATGTTTCATCTACTAGAGAAAGACACAACATACCACCCCAGTCCTGGCAGAAGATGAGCAGTTGGAGCCCATGGCTTTATTTCACCAAAAACACAAAACCAGCAACCCTCTGCCTTCTACAGCACACAAGCAGCACCCCCAAAGAGACAAGTTGCCGATGTGATGCTGTGCTTACTTGCTCAGTGTCTAACATTTTGTGACCCTATGGACTGTAGCCCACCAGGCTCCTCTGTCCATGGGGATTCTCCAGGCAAGAATACTGGAGTGGGCGGCCATGCCCTCCAATCTTCCCCACCCAGGGATTGAACCCAAGTCTCCCACATTGCAGGTGGATTCTTTACCATCTGAACCACCAGGAAAGCCCAAGAATACTGGAGTGGGTAGCCTATCCCTTTTCCAAGAGATCTTCCCAACCCAGGGTCTCCTGCATTACAGGTAGATTCTTTACCAACCAGGAGAACCTTGCTGATTAGATACTAGGACTCAAAAGCACCTAGATACTGTGGTGGTCTCCAACATTGCCTATGGTTTAGAACCACCCTCAAACAGATTCCCAACTCTGCATGGCTCACAGGGACCCCTGCAACCTGACCGGAGCAGCCTGCGAGAGGGGCCTGGGTAAGTTCAAGGACAGCACAGGTGGATGTGCCTTTGCCATTGGTCAAAGAGGAGGGGGTTTCAGACCCCTTCAGAATCACCACGTACAGTTGTTGAGGTTGCACACCACACACCCTGCACAGCCACGTGGGGCAGCTCATTATTATTCAGTTGTAGGGAGTGTCCTTTCCTCTTACTTTCATCCTCCCATTTTTCCTATCCCTATTTCTATTCTACCTGAACAAATAGCCTTTTGTATACTGCACTTATCATCACATTGGACTTTAAACTCAATTTAAAAAATTCCAATCTCCAGCTCTTCTTTTTACTGACGGCTGGTTTCCCAGGACAGGAGCGGTAAGGGGGATGGAAGCAGGGGTGGGATTGGATCTGAGCTCAATCTCACCTTTCCCTGGCTGAATCCAGACTCGCGAGCTCTTCTCTGAGTGCCCAGCCCCCGGCCTAAATCTAGGTCTGACAGCCGGAGTGTAGGAGTGGGCAGGTGGGAGAAGCTGGCTCCCAGGTCTGCAAGGATCTGCACAGTTGAGTAATAAAAGTCTTTATCGAAACTCCCTGTTTTTTATGGCAGTTGCACCAGGATAGCGATTTCTTCTTTATCTCTTAGGCTCAGCAGACTAGGTTCTGTTAAAATTACTGCCACGATCCAGGGCCAGAGAACAGGAGGACACGAACGTGCCGGGTGGAGCACATAGATTTATGTCACAGAATTAATTCTGCTCCACAGTTTCTCCTTCCTGCAGAATTTCTTTCAAGATGTTAAGTGCTGAGCTTTGGGGACAACTTTGCTAAATGGAGCAAGACTGGGGGGAAAATGCCTTGTCATCCTCAAGTAGGTATGTTAATATGTTATCATAGTACTGTTATGTTAATAATAGCACTGCTATTATTAACTGAGTGCTTGCTATTTACTGAGTGCTTGCTCAATGCCAGGCACTTAGATAATAAATGCTTTATGTCAATTGTCCCACTAGATTTTTTTTTTTTAACAACCCTGTGAAGTAGGTATTGGTAACCTTTCCCATTTTGCAGATGAGAAAACTGAGGATCACAGAGACTAAGTAATCTCTGATAGCTGAGTATCATCTGGATATCAGAGCCCAGATGCCTCCTTCCAAATGACCTACAGTGCTGCTGCTAAGTCACTTCAGTCGTGTCCGACTCTGTGCGACCCCATAGACGGCAGCCCACCAGGCTCCCCCGTCCCTGGGATTCTCCAGGCAAGAACACTGGAGTGGGTTGCCATTTCCTTCTCCAATGCATGAAAGTGAAAACTGAAAGTGAAGTCGCTCAGTCATGCCTGACTCTTAGCGACCCCATGGACTGCAGCCCACCAGGCTCCTCCGTCCATGGGATTTTCCAGGCAAGAGTACTGGAGTGGGGTGCCATTGCCTTCTCCGAATGACCTACAGTAAACTTTAATGATTCATTCTGTTGGGATTAATTTCTTTCCTACATCAAAAAATCCACATCCAACCAAAGGAAAATCAAGAAACACTGTTAATTATTAATACTGCAGTGGCAGCTGGGAATTATGCCTCTCTGGACCCCTCGAGCCCGCTGGTGACTGTGAGTTTTTAACACTACCCCTCCGCTCTCTGCTCAGGCTCCTCCTAATGCACTTGGGCACAAATATCTGTTTGATTCACTGGAAGGACGTTTCAGTGAACCTGCTTGCCCTGCATTTCTCGGTCTAGTTTGCAGATAAAAGGAGGACTAATGTGGCTTCCAGATCAAGAGAGAACGCTGAGGGATGGCTTGGCTGTGTTGGCATGGCCTCCGCCCCCAGCTCTGCCCATGGAGCCAGCACGTGCTCTCCTCCCCACTTGTCTGAGGTCTGTAATCTCAGAGCCAATGCATTTCTGGGAAAAGCAAGATGAACTATGGGTTTCCCTGGTGGCTCAGCCGGTAAAAAATCTGCCTGCAATGCAGGAGACCTGGGTTTGATCCCTGGTTCAGAAAGACCCCCTGGAGAAGGGAATGGTTACCCGTTCCAGTATTCTTACCCAGAGAATTCCAGAGCAGCCTGACGGGCTGCAGTCCTTGGGGTCACAAAGAGTCAGACATGACTGAGTGACCCACACACACACACACACACTGTGAACTACATGGTCACAATTGCTACTCCTGAAAAATGAGTTCACAGAACGGAAGCCAAGAGAAACAATAACCATCCTCTCCTTCTTGAGTCATTCGTCAGCAGGTTTTGATCAAATCAGGGGGACAGAGAACCATCAAACTCTCACAAGAAAGAAGAGTCCTCCAGGAACCAAGACTCAGCTGCTGCGTCGCTTCAGTCATTTCTGACTCTGTGTGACCCCATAAACGGCCACCCACCAGGCTCCGCCGTCCCTGGGATTCTCCAGGCAAGAACACTGGAGTGGGTTGCCATTTCCTTCTCCAAGGCATGAAAGGAAAAGTGAAAGTGAGGTCTCTCAGTCATGTCTGACTCTTAGCGACCCCATGGACTGCAGCCGACCAGGCTCCTCTGTCCATGGGATTTTCCAGGCAAGAGTACTGGGTGGGGTGCCATCGCCTTCTCCAAGTACAGATCAAACAATTTAAAACTTGAATCAGACCCTCCTTGATAATTTACTGTTGCCCCAGCACAACACGTTGAACACTGAACAGTCTAGGGAGCGCCATCTCAAACATTACAGATAGAGAATTCTTCTGTATTGATTGCAATGTATTACAGGTAGAATGTGGCAAAGTATCTTGATGAAGGGATGCCATTTTTTAATTCATACCAAGGTGCCATATGGGCGAGCAGTGATTCCTGGTGAAGACGGCAGATGGCTCAGCGGCAGGGGAACCCTGAAATGGGGACATCAGTGGACAGGAAGTCTGCATGGAGAGGTGAAGAGCACCTGAGTTTTAAGTCTGCTTTGCCACTTACCCACATTGACTCTGCATAAGTTCCATCACTTCTGAGTCTCAGTTCTTATCTATATCATGGGCATTAAGGATGGCTTACCAATATTACAGATTCATTGTTTGGATTAAGAAAATATATAATAAGCTATAACGGAAAAGAATCAAAGAAAAGAATATATACATATATATGTGTAACCAAATTACTTTGCTGTACATCTGAAACTAACACATTATTTTAACACAAATAACAATGTGAAGAACTGACTCATAGGAAAAGACCCTGATGTTGGGAAGGCTTGAAGGCAGGAGGAGAAGGGGATGACAGAGGGTGACATAGTTGGATGGTATCACTGATGCATGGACATGAGTTTGAGTAACCTCCGGGAGTTGGTGATGGACAGGGAAGCCTGGTGTGTTGAAGTCCATGGGGTCACAAACAGCTGGACATGACTGAGCTACTGAACTGAATGCATTATTGTAAATCAACTATACTTCAGTAAAAAAAGAATATACATGTATGATAGAAAAGCATTGGGAAATGAAATAAAATAAAAATCTGTAATCCCTCCACCACACACATATACATACACACTAACACAAAGAGAATAACATGTATGTATGCAAGTGTGTGTGCATGTATGCTAGGCTATCTATCTATCACTGGGCCTATATTAGGCACTCAAAAAATTATAGCTGTTCTTATTATAAACCAGAAGAGTCCAAGTTGAAACCAAGATTTTTGGTTGGCAGCATGACTTAGCAGTTCTGATCATGTCTCCCAGCCATCCTCCAAATAGGAAAATGACTTTCAGATGGTAAAACTGTTTAAGAAATTCAGTGTAACATCAATGCTATCTATGGTCAATACCCAGATCGTTAAAGATCAACACAAAAAGTTTCAGAGAGCTCCTTGTTGGCCATGATGAAATGATTTTGGGTTGCAAGAAGAGAATGTAGAGGAAATGGTAGAATTCTGAACTGGCACAAATATTCACTCATTTATTCTTTGACCAATTGCTTCCTCTTGGATTGAGCACTGGGCTGGGAGCCATGGGAGAAATCTCAGACTGGAGAGAGATTCTCCCTCTGGATTTAAAGAAGCAAGAAGTCATGCTGTGAGAGGAAGGCCTCTAAGAGCTTAGACTGACCTCTGATTATTAGCCAGCAAAAATACAGAAACCTCAGCCCTACTACTGTGAGGAATGAAACTCTGCTACCAACTGTGTGACCTCAGAAGACAGCCTCAAGCCTAGCATGAGATGGCAGCCTCTGCCAGCACCTTGACTTCAGAGCAGAGGATGCAGCCCTTTTGCCCTTGACACACACTTTGATATAGTAGATCCATGATGTTTTAAGGCACTAAGTTTGTAGTAATTTATTACACAGTAATGGAACACTGACAGAGAGTACTTGGGTACTTGGTTAAGTCACTCATTTTTTGAAACATCTTCGTCTTTTTTTTTTTGGTTGATCTCTAAAATAGGTGTTCCTTTTAGATTTATTGTAAGAATCACATGAGATAAGGTATCTAAAAGTGTTAATAAAGTATCAAGTTACCAACACTGATAAAAAGGATTATTAATAACAGGCAGGAATGCCATAAATTAACATTGAGGGGAAAAACAAGGAAGTAAGCATTTGTCTTTAAAATGTGTATCTAATTAGGATTTATTTTTAGAAATCATTCTGGTCTTCCCTGCTATTTAATGATCTATTTTTTCCTCCTTAGCAATCTGAGTTAGTGAGGCCTTCTGGCAGGAGATTCAGTGTGATTCTGGGGAAGCAAAGCAAAACATTTCCAAGGTGGATTGCATTATGCAGTTTATTCCTATTTAAGAAGTAGCTGCAAGAAGGTTCTGAACATATCTGCCCTCCAGTTGATGCAAATTCCACGTCATGCTGGAGTTGCCTTCACAGTGAAAATAAGAATTGGCCCAAAGACTTAAGAACAAGGCAAAATCAACAGAAACTATTAGTGTCATGAATGACTTTTAATTTGTAAAATCCTGTAAGGCTATGTCTATTTGACTGACCTTGGGAACCCCCAGGGGTCTACAGATCCCACCTTGAGAAACTACTGCCCTGTAGAGTCCAATGCCACAAGAGACTGGCAATCAAGTAGGAATGATCTGCAGTCCTCTTTTTTTTTTTAATTTTCAATTTTATATTGGAGTATAGCCAATTAACAATGTTGTGACAATTTGAAGTGAATAGCACAGGGATTTAGCCATATACATATCCATTCTCCCCCAAACTCCCCTCCTCTTCACACTGCTACATAACATTGAACAGAGCTCTGTACTATATAGTAGGTCCTCATTGGTTATCCATTTTATTTTTTTAAATTTATTTTTAATTGGAGGATAATTTCTTACTCCTTGGAAAGAAAGTTATGACCAACCTAGACAGCATATTAAAAAGCAGAGACATTGCTTTGTCAACAAAGGTCTGTCTAGACAAGGCTATGGTTTTTCCAGTGGTCATGTATGGATGTGAGAGTTGGATTATAAAGAAAGCTGGGTGCCAAAGAATTGATGCTTTTGAACTTCGGTGTTGGAGAAGACTCTTGAGAGTCCCTTGGACTGCAAGGAGATCCAACCCAGTCCATCCTAAGGGAGATCAGTCCTGGGTGTTCATTGGAGGGACTGATGTTGAACCTGAAACTCCAATACTTTGGCCACTTGATGGGAAGAGCTGACTCATTTGAAAAGACCGTGATGCCGGGCAAGATTGAGGGCAGGAGGAGGAAAGGACGACAGAGGATGAGATGGTTGGATGGCATCACCAACTCAATGGACATGGGTTTGGGTAAACTCCGGGAGTTGGTGATGGACAGGGAGGCCTGGCGTGCTGCAGTCCTTGGGGTCACAAAGAGTCAGACACGACTGAGTGACTGAACTGAACTGAACTGAATTGCTCTACAGTGTTATGTTGGTTTCTGCCATACAACAATGTGAATCACCCATAAGTACGTATATGTCCCCTCCCTCTGGAACCTTCCTCCTTCTCCCAGCCCTTCCGACCCCGCTGGGCTGTCTCAGAGTGCCAGATCTAGCTCCCTGTGTTATAGGCAACTTCCCATCAGTTAGCCATTTCACACATGGTAATGTGTGTGTCTCAACGCTGCTCTCAGCGTGTCCTCCTCGCCTTCCCCTGCTGTGTCCACAGTCTGTCCGCTACGTCCGCACCTATTCCAGTCCTGCAAATAGTTTCCTCAGTGCCATTTCTTTTTAGATTCCATATATATGCTTTACTATTGACATTTGTTTTCCTCTTTCCAACTTATATCACTCTGTATAACAGGCTCTATGTTTGTCCACCTCACTAGAAGTGACTCAAAGTCATTTCTTTTTATGACTGAATGGTATTCCATTGTATGCATATAACACAATTTTTTTAATCCATTCATCTGTCAACAGACATCTAGGCTATGTCCATGTCCTGGCTATTGTAAATAGTGTTGCAATGAACCTTGAGGGTATCTGTCTGAATTATGATTTTCTCAGAGTGTATACCCAGTAGTGGGATTGCTGGGTCATATGGTAGTTTTATTCATAGTTTCTCAAGTAATCTCTGTATTGTTCTCCACAGTGACTGTATCAATTTACTTTCCCACTAACAATGCAAGAGGGTTCCCTTTCTCCACACCCTCTCCAGCATTGATTGTTCGTGGATTTTTTTGATGATGGCCATTCTCATTTGTGTGAGGTGATACCTCACTGCAGTTTTAATTTGCATTTCTCTGATAACGAGCAAAGTTGAGCATCTTCTCATGTGTTTGTTGGCCATCTGTATGTCTTTGTAGAAATGCCTGTTCAGGTCTTCTGCTTATTTTTTGATTGAGTTGTTTGTTTTTCTGGTATTGAACTGCTTGTAAGTGACTATACTACCCAAAGCAATCTACTGCTGCTAAGTCGCTTCAGTCGTGTCCGACTCTGTGCGACCCCATAGACAGCAGCCCATCAGGCTCCCCCGTCCCTGGGATTCTCCAGGCAAGAACACTGGAGTGGGTTGCCATTTCCTTCTCCAATGCATGAAAGTGAAAAGTGAAAGTGAAGTCGCTCAGTCGTGTCCAACTCTTAGCGACCCCATGGACTGGAGCCTACCAGGCTCCTCTGTCCATGGAATTTTCCAGGCAAAAGTACTGGGTAGGGTACCATTGCCTTCCCCGAAAGCAATCTACAGATTCAATGAAATATCAAATTACCAATGGCATTTTTCACAGAACTAGAACAAAATTTTTATGATTTGTATGGAAACACAAAAGACCCTGAAAGCCAAAGCAATCTTGAGAAAGAAAAATGGAGCTGGAGGAATCAATCTTCTGACTTCTGACTATACTACAAAGCTACACTCATCAAGACAGTATGTCACTGGCACAAAAAAAGAAATACAGATCAATGGAACATGATAGAAAGCCCAGAGGTAAATCTGCACACCTATGGGCAACTTATCTTTGACATAGGAAGTAAGGATAAACAATGGATAAAAGGTGGCCTCGTCAGTAAGTGGTACCCGGAAAACTGGACAGCTGCATATAAAAGAATTAAATTAGAATACTTCCTAACACCACATAACAAAAGTAAACTCAAAATGGGTTAAAGACCTAAATGTAAGGCCAGACACTATAAAACTCTTAGAGGAAAACATAGGCAGAACACTCTTTGACATAAGTTACAGCAAGATCCTCTTTGACCTACCTCCTAGAGTGATGGAAATAAAAACAAAAATAGACAATGGGACTTAATTAAACTTAAAATCATCTGCACAGCAAAGAAAGCTATAAACAAGATGAAAGGATAACTTCCAGAATGGGAGAAAATAATTGCAAATGAAGCAACTGACAAAGGACTTATCTCCAAGATCTGCAAGCAGCTCATGCAGCTCAATACCCATTTTTAATATAATAGTGTGCACATGTCAATCCCAGCCTCCCTAACTATCCCTTCCCCTATTCTCCTAGTAACCATAAGTTCGTTCTGTAGGTCTGTGAGTCTATTTCTGTTTTGTAAATAAACTCACTTGTATCATTTCTTTTTAGATTCTGCATATAAGGGATGTCATATGATATTTCCATCTCAAGCCTTTTTGATTGTTAAATATCACAGAAGCAGCTCCAGAAAGTAAGCACATTCTTGGAATAGAGGAGACCTTTCAGGGAGTCTGTTTACATCAAAATAATAAGACTAATATATCTGCCTTTGTCTTGTCTGGACATTTGCCCTGATGCTGCAAAGAGAACTGTGGGTAAAGCTGCTAATTCCTTAGCACCAATTAAGGTAGTGGTACCAAACTGCCAGGAAATCACAGTAAAAAAAAAAAATATATATATATATATATATATATATATATAAAACCACTATAAAATCAAAGCCATTTTCATTTAAGAACGTTCTTGATGAAACAATAAAAATTATGAATTTTATTCATTCTCAACTCGAGTATATTCCTATTTAATATTCTGTGTGATTAAGTGGGAAGCATGCATAAGCCCTTGTGTTGCATATCAATTTGTGATGATTTTCTCAAGGAAAAACACTTATCTGAATTGTGAGTTAACTAGCCACTCCTCCCACCCCACGGATTATCTTTTTTTTTGACAGAAGAACTAACTATGGTTATTCAGTCCTGATATTAGGCAGACATTTTTTTCCAAAATGAACTAAGTGAGCCTGTTACTTCAAGGTAAGCAGCTAATGATATTTGTTGCCTTGGACAACATTCGAGTTTTCCAGCAAAAATTATTAACAGAAAAGTTAGAATTTTGGAAAAACCTGTTGACGGCTTCCCAATTCTTAAGGACTTTTGTGATAAACTCATGATGATACAATGACTGATTTTTCAATATTGTATAACAAAATGTGTTCATATGTGAAAAACTAGAATGATGTAGTGGGCCAACGTTTTCCATTTATAATACAATGTTCTAAAATCTGGCCTGGGTAAAAGAGCCATTCAAAGTAGATTCAAAGAGACTAATGGGTCTATGATAACAGTAGAAAAAGTTCATGGGTTGCGGTACAGGAAGAGTTATAGATACAGAACACAAACAGATGGTTGCCAGAGAGAAGGGAATTGGGCGAGGATAAAAATAGGTGAAAAAGACCGAGAGGTACACACTTTCAGTTGCAAAACAAATGAGTCATGGGTATGAAATGTACAGTGTATAGAACATAGTCAATGACTATGTGGTTTCTTTGTATGGTGACGTATTATAACTAGATTTATTGTGGGTATCATTTTGAAATGTGTATAAATATTGAATAACTATGTTGTGTAACAAAAACTAATATAGTGTTGTAGGTCAAATATACTTGAAAACAAAAACCAGATTCATAGAAAAGGTGTTCAGATTTGTGGTTACTAAAGGCAGAGCCAACTGAATGAAAGCAATCAAAAGGTACAAACTTCCAGGTGTAAGTACTAAGGATGTAACGCACAACACGATAAATGTAATTAACACTGCTGTATGTTGCATATGAGAGCTGTTATGAGAACAATTCCTAAGAGTTCTCCTCTTAGGATAAAAAACCTTTTTATCTCTAATTCTTTAATTTGGTGTCTGTATAAGACAATAGGTGTTCACTAAACTTATTGTGTAAGTCAAGTCATTATGCAGTACATTTCAAACTTATATAATTCTGTATGTAAATTATATCTCAATTAAACTGTAAGAAAAATTATACTGTGAGAAAAACACATCTCTAAAAATATAATTTTTAGTAATTATGTAAAAAAGTTTATGGATATGTTTTCATCCTCTACAGCAGAACTTTTAAGAGACTAGCTCTTGTTGAGTTTTGGTGTAGTATCAAAGAAGAATACCCATAATTACATGGAAAGGCTATTGAAATATTCTTTTCTTTTCCAACTACATATCTCTGTGAGGTTAAATTTTCTTTATATACATCAGCCAAAAAAGTTATCACAACAGATAAGAAAATCCAACTGTCTTTTGTTAACCTGGACATGAAGGAGAGTTATAAAAATGTAATATAATGGCAGTCTTATTACTGTCTTTTCATTTTGTTTTGGAAAGTAAAATTATTTTTCATTAAAATATGTTATTTATATTAACCTATATGGGTTTGTTATTGTTATTTTTTAGTTTAGTTCTTTTTTAGTGGGTTAATAAATGAATAGTGTTTAAATCTCTATTTTAATTCCTATCGTGACAGACATTGATAGATATAATCCACATAAACAAAACCTCTTTGAGATCTGTGGTAAGCTGAATCATAGTTCCCTAAACTTGTCAGCATCCTTAGATGGTTATTAGACATGGTGATCACTTCATAATGCATGTAAATGTTGACTCACTATGCTCTACAACTGAAACTAACGTAATATTGTGTGCCCAGTATACTTAAATTAAGAAAATAAGAGAGTGGGACAGGTTGCGAGAGTAGCATTGACATATATAGGCTACCCTGTGTAAAACTGACGGCTGGGGGAAGCTGCTGTGCCAGGGAGCTCAGCCTGGTGCTCTGCTGTGACCTAGATGGTGAGACAGGCCAGTGGCGGTGGGAGGGAGGCTCCGGATGGAGGAGGCATATGTATCAAAGTGAAGTCGCTCAGTCCTGTCCGACTCTTTGCGACCCCATGGACTGTAGCCTATCAGGCTCCTCCGTCCATGGGATTTTCCAGGCAAGAATGTTGGAGTGGATTGCCATTTCCTTCTCCAGGGGATCTTCCAGACCCAGGAATCGAACCCAAGTCTCCTGCATTGCAGGCAGACGCTTTACCATCTGAGCCACCAGGGAAGCCCAGCATATGTATACTTATAGCTGATTCATGCTGTACAGGAGAAACCAAGACAACATTGGAAAGCAATAATCCTCCAATTAAAAAATGTTTTAAAGTCTGCAAAAAAAAAATATAATTTAAAAAGTTATTCACATCCTAATTCTTAGAACCCACAAATACTACTTTATATGACAAAGAGAACGTTACAAATGTGATTAAATCAAGGACTTTGTGATAATCTCTATTATCCCCATTAGGTGGATAAGGCTGATGTAATCATGTTCAGTTCAGTTCAGTCGCTCAGTCGTGTCCGACTCTTTGTGACCCTATGAATCGCAGCACACCAGGCCCCCCTGTCCATCACCAACTCCTGGAGTTTACTCAGATTCATGTCCATTGAGTCGGTGATGCCATTCAGCCATCTCATCCTCTGTCGTCCCCTTGTCCTCCTGCCCCCAATCCCTCCCAGCATCAGGGTCTTCTCCAATGAGTCAACTCTTCCCATGAGGTGGCCAAAGTACTGAAGTTTCAGCTTCAGCATCAGTCCTTCCAAAGAAACCCCAGGGCTGATCTCCTTGTAATCATGTAGATCCTTATAAAAGAGAGTTGCTCAGAGGAAGCACTAGGAGATAATGACAAAGTGGAGATTTTCCTTCGTATTTTCCATGTGAGGAAGGGATCATGAGTCAAGGAATATAAACAGTTTCAAGAAACTGCGAGAAACAAGGAAACAGACTCTCCTCAGAGCCTTTAGAAGGCATCAGTGCTGTTGACACTTTAACCCAGTAGACCAATTTTGGGTTTCCAAACTTCAAAACTGTAAGGTAATAAAATTTCACTGTTGTCTTATACCACTAAAATTGTGGTAATTTGTTACAGCAGAAATAAGGAAATGGAGTCTTCAGTAATTTTTAAGTGTTGTCCTGAGACCAAAGTTCGAGCACTCTACGGCCTGGAGAACTCTACGGCCTGGATATTCATTGGAAGGACTGATGGTGAAGTTGAAACTCCAATACTTTGGCCACTTGATGTGAAGAACTGACTCATGGAAAAGACCCTGATGCTTGGAAAGATTGAAGGCAGGAGGAGAAGGGGACAACAGAGGATGAAGTAACTCACTGGAATAAGAGCCTGGACAGTGTGGAGTAGCCAAACACTTCCCCAGGTCCAGAGGGATCTTCACGTGAGACCAAACCCATATAACCTTCAGTTCAGTTCAGTCGCTCAGTCGTGTCTGACTCTCTGTAATCCCATAGAGTGCAGCACACCAGGCTTCCCTGTCCATCACCAACTCCCAGAGCTTGCTCAAACTCATGGCCTTCAAGTCGGTGATGCCATCCAACCATCTCATCCTCTATCATCCCCTTTTCCTCCTGCCTTCAATCTTTCCCAGCATCAGAGTCTTTTCCAATGAGTCAGTTCTTTGCAACAGGTGGCCAAAGTATTGGAGCTTCAGCATCAGCCCTTTCAATGAATACTCAGGACTGATTTCCTTTAGGATTGATTGGTTTGATCTCCTTGCTGTCCAAGGGACTCTCAAGAGTCTTCTCCAACACCACAATTCAAAAGCATCAATTCTTCAGCACTCAGCTTTCTTTATGGTCCAACTCTCATATCTATACATGACTACTGGAAAAACCATAGCTTTGACTTTGTTGGTAAAGTAATGTCTCTGCTTTTTAATATGCTGTCTAGGTTGGTCATAGCTTTTCTTCCAAGGAACAAGTCTTTTAATTTCATGACTGCAGTCACCATCTATAGTGATTTTGGAGCCAAAGAAAATAAAGTCTGTCACTGTTTCCATTGTTTCCCCATCTATTTGCCATGAAGTGATGGGACCAGATGACATGATCTTCATTATTTGAATGTTGAGTTCTAAGCCAGCTTTTTCACTCTTCTATTTCACTTTCATCAAGAGGCTCTTTAGTTCCTCTTTGCTTTCTATCATAAAGGTGGTGTCATCTGCATATCAGAGGTTATTAATATTTCTCTCTGCAATCTTGATTCCAGCTTGTGTTTCATCCAGTTCAGCATTTCACATGATGTACTCTACATATAAATTAAATAAGCGAGGTGACAGTGTACAGCCTTGACGTATTCCTTTTCCTATTTGGAACCAGTCTGTTGTTCCATGTCCAGTTCTAACTGTTGCTTCTTGACCTGTATACCGATTTTTCAGGAGGCAGATAAGGTGATCTGATATTCCCACCTCTTGAAGAATTTTCCAGTTTGTTGTGACCCACACAGTCAAAGGTTTTAGCATAGTCAATGAAGCAGAAGTACTTGTTTTTCTGGAATTCTCTTGCTTTTTCTATGATCCAACGGATGTTGGCAATTTGATTTCTGGTTCTTCTGCCTTTTCTAAATCCAGCTAGAACATCTGGAAGTTCTTCATTCATGAACTGTTGAATACCAGGCTTGGAGAATTTTGATAACCTTGGGCTCCTTCAGAACTGGGAACAGAAGAATGTGCTTCATAATTATATACAAATAAAGGAATTAGTAAGTCAATGGGCTCCTTACTCTTTGTCACTTAAACATAATATGATTTATGAAGTTCCTGCTCAACGCCAAACACTGTGAGGTCATTCAGCACCATCACTTCTATCACACGTAACTGCATTGCAGGGCAGGTCCAGAAGGATCAGGGAACTGACCTGAGGCGCACAGCTATTAGGTTGGTGCAAATGTAATTGTGGTTTTGGATGACAAATTTTAAATCATAACTAGGCTCAAATGGCACCCCAATCCAGTGTTCTTGCCTGGAGAATCCCAGGGACGGGGGAGCCTGGTGGGCTGCAGTCCATGGGGTCGCACAGAGTCCGACACGACTGAAGCGACTTAGCAGCAGCAGCAGCAGGCTCAAACACATCTTCAGTAATCAAACAGGAACCATTAGAATCAACACATTTTTGCCAATGAAAATAAATTTGTTTATTCCTGTAGCATAAAAACTGTGCCTCAGGATTCAGTGAAATCTTGGAAAGCATTTTCTGCCCCATGCTGGCTGTGGAAGCATTTTCCTGGCAAAAAGTTGTGATGCTTGAAGAAGTGGCAGTCATTTGACAAGAGGTCAAGTTAATATGGTGGATGAGGCAAAACTTCATTCATTCCATTGGGCTTTTGAAGCATTGCTTGTGGGACATGCGGTCAGGCATTGTAGTTCAGTTCTCTCTGTTGACCAATGCTGGCTGCAGGCGTTGCAGTTTTTGGTGCATCTGTAATGGTTTCTCCAGGATTCAGAAAGCCATAGTTGATCAGACTGACAGCAGACCACCAAGCAATGATCATGACATTTTTTGGGGTGTATATTTGGCGTCAGGAAGTGCTTTGGAATTTCTTATCAGTCCAACCAATGAGCTGGTCATTGCCTGTTGTCATATAAAATCTACTTTTCATCATATGTCACAATCTGATCAAGAAATGATTCATTCTCATTGCATAGAATGAGAAGACGACACTTCAAAAATGATGATTTTCTATTTTTTGAAGTCACCCACTTATCAAGCTTTTTCACCGTTCTAATTTGCTTCAAACGCCAAATGACCATAGAATGTCATCATTGAGTTCTTAGGCATCTTCTTGAGAAGTTGTAAGAGGATCAGTTCTGATGATGCTCTCAGCTGGTCTCTGCCAACCTCTGATGGCCAGCCACTACGCCCCTCATCTTCAAGGCTCTTGTCTCCTTTGCAAGACTTTTTGGACCACCACTGCACTGTACATTTGTTAGCAGATCCTGGGCCAAATGCACTGTTGTCTCCACTGCTCTATGACCCATTTTGAACTCAAATTTAAAAATCGCTTGAATTTGTTTTTTGTCTAACATCATTTCCATAGTCTAAAATAAGTATCAAATGCGCAGGAAGTAATAAGTCATTAATGAAAAAAAAAATAAACTGAGAAATGAACTTAAAAATAATGTATAATAAAACCACATTTATTTAAGAATGTATTCCAGTATTAAATGGCCAAGTTCAACAAGGCAAAGCCACAATACTTTTGCACCAACCTAATAGTAGGTGGCAGAGTCATGTTTTGAGTCTGTATCAGTCTGGCCCCAAACCCATGTCCTTTCTTCCATGGGTTTGGACAAAATTCCTCAATGTCAAATGAGCAGTAACCTACAGGTGGTATTTATGTATTCCATCACCACTGTTTTTTTCCAGCCCCCAAGTAAGGATGAATCTAGCCATCAGATAAGATTTAGTCAATAGTCCCGGGTGGGGATGGGTAGATGCAAAGGTGTATGGGGAATTAACATTTCCCCAGCGCTTACTGTGATCATCAGTGTTCTCATTCCACCGGGCATTATGTCTTCTGCATTGGCAAAAAAGCTCTAAGGCAATTGATCCACAAAGCGACGAGTGTTCATGATGCGTTTCTTTCCCCCAGATTTTAAATGAAAGGAAGAGATAAGTTCATAGTAAGGAAACAATGGCTCAGTTGCTCGTGTCTCTGTGACAAGCATTATCTAATACAATTTACCAGAAATTGTTATCATTATCACTTGTCTTCTGGCCGCAGAATACTTCAGAATAGAGTGTTACCATGGTGCCTCTGATCCTGAGCAATTTTTCCATTTGTTCTGTTTCATTGGAAAATATTTTCTTGCTTTGTCCTTAACCTAAAATAAAACAGCAGAGGACTGACCTGTTCTGAAGCGACCTGTGGCAGTTTCTCTACTGTTGGGTGGCTGATAAGTTCATTAAGCTTCCTATTAATTAACTTTAATAATTAGCTTTGATATGGCCCTACCCAATGGTTATTATCTTGGCTACGGACTGTTAACTCAGCCTATCAATCGGAAAACGTATCTACACCGCCAAGGGGCAACTTGACCCTGTTGGGAAGGAAATAGAGAACCTCTCCAACTGCCTTTGTCTTGGGGACAGCAGAGCTCCAGAAACAGAGGGATGCTGTGTGTCCAACCTCTTCACGTCCAAACTTATGGCCTTCTTAAGGTATGTCTGTTTTTAAAGAACCATTGGCAGACTGAGTCATCTTGTCTTAATTTAAATCATATTCCAAAAGACAGATCTGGTTTTTAAAAAAATTTGACAGATTTCAGAGATCTTTTTTTTTTTCTTTTAAAGGAAGCTTTCCTCTTTAAGAAAGAAGGGTTCATGAGAGCCAACAGTGGTAAATCAGTGTCCGTGCTAGAATCGCCTTTCAAGGAAAATGTTTGCAACCCCACACTCACTGGGGTCACTCACATCCAGAGACTCTGACCTCCCTGTGAGGGCGCAGGCAGAACCAGCCCACGAGTAATGAACGTGGGCTTGAAAGCAGCACGGAGTTCTCTCCAGCCACAACGCCTCGCTAATAAGTTTTAGAGCTGCTGGACGTCACATGCAGGGGAGATGATACTTGTCAGCTAATTTGGCTTTAAATACGTGAACATCCTGACTGCTCTGAGGTTTTTCTGTATCCAAACTGTCTCACCTGTTAAATCTGTAATGTATTTAGGAAGTTTCATTTTACATGTTTAGAAAGATGGCCTTGAAGACCGCGGGGTGCTTTAGCAGTCTTCAAAATGAAACAGAACAAATGGAAAAATTGCTCAGGATCAGCCATGGAGGAGCATGCAGGAGCCAGGGGCTAACCCTGAGGCTGTGTGCTGGGGGGTGGGGAGGTCATGTGCCAGTGGCCTGGGAGCCAGATCCCCTCCCTCAGAGGACTGGATGAATTTCCATGCAGGGCTTCAGAATTTAAAAAAAAAAAATCCAAAATGCTCATATTTTTAGTTCCCACTCATTCCTTCACTATGAATACGAATGTGATTGAAATTTCCACCAGTCTTCAAAGCAGACTTACCTTTAAAGCAAATGCCAACGGTTTGAAAACTCAGTCAAGTAGGAATAATATTCATAAAAACAGGGAAGGCCTTAAAACACAAAAAGCCTTCGTGCTTCAGCAGAGTTGGATTAAGGTCCCATGGTCCCCCTGCTTGTGACCCTGGGACCCCAGGGCTCAGCTCCCTTCCAGGTAATTGGAGGGGTTGTAAAACCTGCATGGCACTCCAGGAGATGACCTCCAGGGACGTGCTGTGGGGGATTCAGGCATATTCTTGTCATCTTTCAGCACTAGGGACTGGAGGAGGCAGGGACAGAGAAAGGCAGGAAGATGGGGGAAAAGGCGGAGAAAAACTCAGAGGAGGAAAAAAGCAAAACCAAAACATGACTGCAGAGCAAAGCCTTGCCAACGGAGCGCTAAATAGGAAGGGTGGCTCAGAGCCCTTTTAGCTTTTATACACCCGTCATTTCCAGAACAGCTGAGTACCAATATTGGGCAGCCAAGTCAAGACACACCCTGCAAACTTTCATTACCTCAGCCCTTCTGAAGAAGTCACTCAAGAGCTCATCTTTGATGCCTGGGAAGCCAGCTAGGGACTTCTGGTCAATGCCATTTGAAAAAAAAAAAAAGAAAGAAAATCGGAGGGTGGGGGAGATCATAAATAATGAATCTCACCAACATCAGATACTTTACTTTTCTTTTTTGAGTTACAGACAGGAAAAATGATCATATTACATATATTTAAGAATATAGGTGATGCTAGTGGTAAAGAACCCATCTGCCAATGCAGGAGACTCTAGGGACCTAGGTATGATCCCTGGGTCAAAAAGATTCCCTGAAGGAGGAAATGGCAACCCACTCCAGTATTATTGCCTCGGGAAGCCCATGGACAGAGGAGCCTGGTCGGCTGCAGTTCATAGGGTCACAAAGAGTCGGACACGACTGAGAGATTTCACACAGGCACTAAGAATCCGGAGCATATGACAAAGTTGCAAACATCATCCAAAAGAACCCCTCCTAAAAAATGTAATAAATGGTCTAGGGTTTCTCATACTCTTTGCATATCTTTATTTTTCTCTGTCCTTCCAGAACCACACAAGGAAATCCCAAGCTAGAATCAGATCTGCTGTCAACATGACTGGTTCCTACATCTGGTTTGCGTAAACTGTCGACATCCCGCAGAGTGGGGGCCACTGTAATATGTAATTTACAGCCTCGCACGTCAACTGGACAGTTGTTGGCACTTTGCGGTCCCTTCCCTAAGCCTTGGTCTCCATTACTGCCAGATTCCACCCTGATTTTCAGCCCTCCTCAGGCTTCTCGGGTCCCATCCGTCCTCCTCCTCCACCCAGTCCATGGTTTACCGGCTACCCAGGTGGCCAGGGGAGAACCCAGGGAAGAGGCCTCAGTCTTGGTGCCTTTGTCTCTCTTCACTACATCTAGTCTGCAAGGCCCTTTCTGAATCTGTCACCGTCCCTGCAGATAAAGTCTGAAGTCAGGTCCCTGTCACCTCTGGCTGCTATTGCTGCTAAGTCGCTTCAGTCATGTCCGACTCTGTGAGACCCCATGGATAGCAGCCCAGCAGGCTCCTCTGTCCCTGGGATTCTCCAGGCAAGAATACTGGAGTGGGTTGCCATTTCCTTCTCCAGTCACCTCTGGCTGCTGCTGCTGCTGCTAAGTCACTTCAGTCGTGTCCGACTCTGCGTGACCCCATAGACGTCAGCCCACCAGGCTCTCCTGCCCCTGGGATTCTCCAGGCAAGAAAACTGGAGTGGGTTGCCATTTCCTTCTCCAATGCATGAAAGCGAAAAAGTGAAAGTGAAGTCGCTCAGTGGTGTCCGACTCTTAGCGACCCCATGGACTGCAGCCCACCAGGCTCCTCCATCCATGGGATTTTCCAGGCAAGAGTACTGGGGTGGGGCTAGATGACTGCAAAAGTAATGGGTCTCAACTGTTGTCTCATCCTCTCCTCTGGTCACTGTCTGGTCACCTTCAGGGCCTTGTCTCACAGCCTTTGTTCACCTTTTCAAGGAGTCATCACTGTAGCAATTAGCTCCCCCCACAACCCCCGCCTGGGGCCTCAACTCCGTTGCCCTAAGGCTTCTCTTCCTTGGCGTGTCTGGTGCCTGCCCCAGAGTCCCACACGGATGCACTTCCTATGGGACCTAGAAAGGTGGACTCTTGGCCAGTGAGGGGTAAAAGCCCCAAAACGCACACTCCCCGTTACCCAGCGGCTGCTACCTTAAGATCCCTGTGCTCATTTCTTCTTCGTCGTCTCCATTTCTGCCACATCCCTATTGTGGTATCTCTTTCCAAAGGAAAACACCTACAGTCTGCACCCACAAGGGAGGTGCCCTCTGCCGGGTTGGCACATGGATGGGGTGGGGTGGGGGAGGTGGCCCCAGGGGGTGGGGTTCATGTGCAGTTAAGTTCGATTGAATGAACAAATGGAATATCCTTAGGCACCTGGATTTTTTAATATAGAAAAAAAGCTCTAAGCCACATGCTTTAATCCATGATATACTCCCTGGCTCGTCCATATTTTAGGCTAGTTAATTCCCACATGACAAGGATGTTACACACCTCACGGAGCTGGTTACTTAGCTGGTGCGTATTGAATTATTTTATGGCAATTTCGCAAGAGCAAAGATGACTTTAAGGAGAAGAAAACCCGAGTATCTTGTGAATCGACTTCAGCACTAGCTGTTCGCTCTCAAAGGCGAGCAGAGTAAGATGAATTAGAAAGCGTCCTTGCCTTCCATTCGCCCCTTTCACTATGAGGGGGCAATCTCTAGACTAATGAAACGCTAACTGCATCTGCGACATGGATCCAGAACAGCAGGGGGACACACTGGGCCGAGTGGAGTTACTGGATTTCTCCTGGCAACGTCGATTACATTTCTAGCTGTGATTAACCCTTCCCCCTCCCTCTCACCAGCATCCCTCATCACCTCCAGAGATGAACTCAGCTCTTATCACCAGCCTTGCTGTCTGAGTCATCACTCATTTTTCCCACCTGGGGTCTAACTAGACGGCTTGACAAAAGATGAAGTAATTTATAGATACATTAGACCTTATCACCCTAGCTTTGGTCTTCCCTTCTGGTCTCAAGTGAGGCTGACTTTTCAGATTGGCTAGAAATGTAGTGCTTTTCCTTTCCTTTTGCAGTATCTAGTGTCTCTCTCTTATTCCCTCTCCATTTGGGGACATGTTCTCTCTCCCACGTATGCCTGTGTTTGGAACTTCTTTGGAGCCGTGCCTTTGCAGGATGGTTGCCAGCAGCACATACATTGAGGAAAAGCATTTTCTTTTTCAAGCTTTTTTCTGTCCTGGTTTGCATCTAGGTGAAGGCAGGTTGGATACCAAGCTGTGCCTTGGTACATGTATGTACTTTTTAAAAAATGAAAATAGCTTTATATTCTGAGCAGTGTTTTAAAAATATGTCCCCCGATTTTCTGATAGTCCCCCATCCTACAGGGTGCTGGTCTTCTCTCTGGAGTGTGGTTGGTCTGTACTAACTAGTGACTCACTTCTAGTGAATAGAAAGTGGTAGAAGTGATGCCTTCTGTCCAGTGTGACCCCTGAGACTAGGACATAAAAGGCAGGAGGCTTATCTTTGCTCTCTCTCTTGGATCACTGGCTGGCGTTGGGTTTGGGGGTAGATAGGACAGCCTCTCTCAAAACTGACCCTCCAGCCTCAGTCAAGCCTTCAGCTGACTGCAGCCCCAGGCAGCATTTTGGTTGAAATCTCAAGAAGGCCTCTAGTCCAGAGTCTCCCAGTTTGGCTGCTCCCATGTTCCTGACTCACAGTAACTGTGTGAGATAATAAATGTTGGTTGTTTTAAGCTGCTGAACTCTTTTAAGTGTAGCAATAGATAAATAATGCACTCTGCCTCCACGTTATTTCCTGTGGAGGCTGGAGGTGCTAAGACAATGTCTCTTTGTCACGTCAGAGTGACCAAGGCTACTAAAACAGTGACCAAGGACAGGAGTTATTTAGGAATTCTTAGTTTGAGAAACTCAATTCAAAGACGTATAACAGAATTGCATTTTAAAAATTTATACTCTCTTTTCCCAAAGAAGGCACAGTAATTCCAACAAAAATAAATGCACAGAGCCATAAGTACAAATAGGAAATAGAAAATCAGGACCAAACCAAGGGAATGGTAATTATAAGCATAGAAGGAAAGTGAAGTCGCTCAGTCGTGTCCAACTCTTTGCAACCCTGTGGACTGTAGCCCACCAGGCTCCTCTGTCCATGGGATTCTCCAGGCAAGAATACTGGAGTGGGTTGCCATTTCCTTCTCCAGGGGATCTTCCCAACCCAGAGATCAAACCCTGGTCTCCTGCATTGCAGGCAGACGCTTTATCTTCTGAGCCACCAGGGAAGGGTTATAAGCATAAGGACCAACATAGTTGCCACAGTTGAATCTTAACTGTGATCTGAGCTTCCTGGTAGTCATGGTGAAAGGGGGAACTTAGTAAGTTCTGTAGTTTGTTTTTTTTTTTTTAATATGGAACACTTCATTAATTTTTGTGTCAGCCTTGTGCAGGGGCCATGCTAATCTTCTCTGTATCATTCCAGTGTAGTTTTTCTTATTGGAAAGGAAATAAAACTTTTCCTAGAATCAAAATTTAAAACAAAGTTCTCATGTGCACTTAAATATGAGTGCTGAACTAGGTAGAGGATAAGACTTTCAGTCCTTCAGAGATATTGTGTTAGCTAAATTCATTTAGCTGTTACTTGTGTTCTTTAGTAAAAGAGGGAGGCAGGAGTCAGAGCTCAGAGCAATGGTGAATTCTAGAAAATAAAAGGAATTTCTTTGACCTCATGCTGCTGGGCCTTTTGAAAGTGGCATGTAAATGTCTGTGGAAATATTTTTGATCTGAGTTGAAGCCCTTGCTTTTCTTTCTCTTTTTCTGTGGGTATATATATAGTATGAAAGCACTTCTTGGGCAGCAATTTAAAATAGCCCAGTTTATCTCTCTGCGTATATTCCCAGTCTTGGTTTCAGTCTATAAATTCTTTCTGCTATCTTGGACTTTGCCTGGGAATGTGAACCCTGCAGCACATCCCATCACAATCCTCTGGTTTCCTGACCCCCTGTTCTTTTCCCCAGTCCTCCTAGACTTTGTTCACAATCCTGCAGGGAGGCTGCAAAGGCGAGGGAACGCGGTAGCTGGGCTGCAGGGACAGTCCAGGGACCTAATTGGTTGTGTGTGGCAAGCTTTCCAAGAGAACTGCTGGGCTGATGCCCTGCTTTTGAGAGTGAGCTGCAGGGGTCTTGCCAAGGTGTGTCAGGCCACAGTGGTCTGGGAAAACCCCAGTGTCCATGGAGCTGCAGAGCCGGAGTCAACGCCAGGCATGAAACGGAAGGAGATCGCTCTCCCAGGGTCAGACAGGGCACCTCTCCTGCCTCCCCCTTGTCCCGCGTAGCTGTGTCTGTGACAGCTGAAAATACAAGCTGCACTGTATGAAGATGCCAAGCACACTGCCTGGCTTGTGGATTTCCATTTCTGTTAGTTTTCTCCTTCCCTTCTCCTCTGTCTCCTCTCCTCCCCTTCTTGTGTTCCTTTGCCATCTCTCTTTCCTCCATTCTGCAGGCATCTGAGGAGCAGAGCTGGTGTGTGGGTCCATTTTATTGAAATGTTGCCCTGGCTGTTTCCTCTGCCTGGAATCCTAGGTCTTCTCTTTGCTTAGTTAACTCCTGCACACCTTGTCAGCCCGAGCCTTTCCTGCTCCCTCTTCCTAAGTCACCTGTCCCTGTCAACTCTTCTCTTTGCACTGTGCCGTGTGCTCAGTCACTAGAATCGTGTCTGGCTCTTTGGGACCCCAGGGATTGTAGCCCACCAGGCTCCTCTGCCCATGGGATTTCCCAAGCAAGGATACTGGAGTGTGTAGCCACTTTGTTCTCCAGGGCATCTTCTCAACTCAGGGATCAAACCTACATCTCCTGCATCTCCTGCATTGGCAGGAAGAGTCTTTACCATCGAGCCATCTGGGAAGCCCATTTCATCCTTTTAATTCTTATCATATAGATTATTTTAATTTCATTAGCATGATGACCTCATTAAATAAATTTTACATTTTTTATATGCTACTTCCCTAAAACTATCTGGTCACCTTTATATTCCCAGAACAGTGTTTGAGCCATAACAGGCATCAATATCATTAGTTGAGTGGTCAATGAATCAGAAGATGAAAAAGTCTAGTTCCATGAATCGTGCCTGGTGTCTCCAGGGCGTCACAGTTTTGTGTGATAAAGATGAATACTTCTGTCTACTAGGATGTGTTCAGAATTGCAGACACCAGGTGTTCAGAGGACCAGAACTGTCCCCCAGTGATGGCAAGGCCAGATTGGCAGGCTCATAAGTGAAGCAGAGTCTTCAGATCTTTGAATACTCATCAAGTCCCTGCATTCACTTGCCAGGGCTGCCATAACAAAGTATCACAGCTGGATGGCTAAACAGCCACTCTCTCCCTGCATCTTCACAGGGTCTTCCCTCTGTAACTTTCTGTGTCCAAACGTCCCTTCTCAGGAGGACACCAGTTACAGTGGATTAGGCCTTGTCCTAATGACCTCAGCTAACTTAATTGCATATTTAAAGACCCTTTCTGCAAGTACAGTCACATTCTAGGGCCCCAGGATTAGGACCTCATTGTTCAAAAACATAGATTTTGAGAGGGCCCAATTCAGGGGCATAACAGCATTTCTAAAGCTAAACCGCCACTTACTACCCCATGTGATGTAGTGTGTACCTCTCTGTGCCTTTATTACCTCCTCTGGAGATAATAAAAGCACCCACTCCAGTACTCTTGCCTGGAAAATCCCATGGACGGAGAAGCCTGGTAGGGTGCAGTCCATGGGGTCGCTAGGAGTCAGACGCGATTCAGTGACTTCACTTTCACTTTTCACTTTCATGCATTGGAGAAGGCAATGGCAACCCACTCCAGTGTTCTTGCCTGGAGAATCCCAGGGACAGGCGAGCCTGGTGGGCTGCCGTCTATGGGGTCGCACAGAGTTGGACACAACTGAAGCGACTTAGCAGTAGCAGCATGGTGTGGTATGAAGTTTGTGAGGTGACACCCATGGGGACTTGGTACAACCGCCTGTGACAAGCTCCCAGTACACGTCAGCTGTTATTGTGATACTTCATTTGTCAGAAGATGGTTGTGGGCAATTGGACTGTAAGAATTCGTCTCCAGCACCATTGACAATAGCCAAGATACGGAAGCCAATTAAATATCTATCAACAGATGAACGGATAAAGAAGACATGGTACATATACACAATGGAATACTGCTCAGCCATTAAAAAGAATGTAATAAAGCCATTTGCAGCAACATGGATGAACCTAGAGATTATCGCACTAAGTGAAGTCAGAAAGAGAAAGACAAATACCATATAATATCATTTATACGTGGAATCTGAAAATATATGTATAAATGAATTTACAAAACAGAAATTGATTTACAGACATAGAAAACAAATTTATGATTACTAAAGGGGAAAGGGGGAAGAGATAAACTATGAATTTGAAATTAACAGATACACACTGTTGCTGCAGCTGCTGCTGCTAAGTTGCTTCAGTCGTGTCTGACTCTGTGTGACCCCAGAGACAGCAGCCCACCAGGCTCCTCCGTCCCTGGGGTTCTCCAGGCAAGAACACTGGAGTGGGCTGCCATTTCCTTCTCCAATGCAAGAAAGTGAAAAGTGAAAGTGAAGTTGCTCAGTCGTGTCTGACTCTTAGCAACCCCATGGACTGCAGCCTACCAGGCTCCTCCGCCCATGGGATTTTCCAGGCAAGAGTACTGGAGTGGGGTGCCATTACATTCTCTGAGATACACACTACTAAATATAAAATAGATAAATGAGGATTTATGGTACATCACAGAGAACTATATTCAACTTCTTGTAATAGCCTATAACAGAAAAGGTCTGAAAAAGAATATCTATGTATAACATAACATAATATCATACAACATGTAAAATTAAATCGCTTTTCTGTACACCTAAAACTAACACAATGTTGTGACTCAACCATGTGTCCGTGCTCAGTCACTCAGTCGTGTCTGACTCCGCAACCCCATGGACTGTAGCCAGACAGGCTAGTCTGTTCATGAGATTCTCCAGGCAAGAATACTGGGGTGGGGAGCCATTCCCTTCTCCAGGGTATCTTCCAACCCAGGAATGGAACCCACATATCCTGCATTGCAGGCAGATTGTTTACCCTCTGAGCCACCAGGGAAGCCCGTAAATCAACTATACTTCAATTAAAAAAAAATTTTTTTTAAAAAGAACTGTTCTCTGCCCTCAAGATGCTTACAGACCCCTTTGAGTGAAGATAAAACTAATCAGTAAAAACAACCAGGCATTGTCCTTAACCCATTTTCTCTATTAGAACATAAGCTCCATGAGGGTAGCTTTGTTCATGACTCTATATTTCCCTCCTTACTAGGTACTTCCTCAGCACTGACTAAATATCTATTCTGTGAGCAAATGAATGAATGACTATGGCACTGTGAGCTCCTCATCCCAAAGAGCAGACTCAGGGTCAGGGAAGTGAGCCTTCCAGCCCCTTTACTGGCTTTTGCTGATTGCAGCAGCCAGACACGAGTGGATCTCCCCTCCCAGGGCATTTTTAATCTGGCTCCATCACTCAGGAAGTTAGTGGACCTCTCCCCCAGGATGATCCAGTCCAGCTGCAAGGGTAGTAGTTGTCATAATTAACATTTATCTTGCTTAGACAGTTTATAATTATAATCAGCTCATTCAAAAACCCTATAAGGTTCCTTCCTTTGCTCTGTCAGTCATGTCCAACTCTGCGACCATATAGACTGCAGCCCGCCAGGCTCCTCTGCCCATGGGATTCTCCAGGCAAGAATATTGGAATGTGTTGCCATTCCCTCGTCCAAGGTAAGGAGCAATGGCTGTGCTTTGCTGGAGCAGTCGTAAAGAGATACCCCATGCCCAAGGTAAGAGAAACCCCAGTAAGATGGTAGGTGTTACAAGAGGGCATCAGGGAGCAAACACACTGAAACCATACTCACAGAAAACTAGTCAATCTAATCACACCAGGACCACACCCTTGTCTAACTCAATGAAACTAAGCCATGCCCATGGGGCAACCCAAGATGGGCAGGTCATGGTGGAGAGATCTGACAGGATGTGGTCCACTGGAGAAGGGAATGGCAAACCACTTCAGTATTCTTGCCTTGAGAACCCCATGAACAGTATGAAAAGGCAAAATGATACGATACTGAAAGAGAAACTCCTCAGGTGAGTAGGTGCCCAATATGCTACTGGAGATCAGTGAAGAAATAACTCCAGAAAGAGTGAAGGAATAGAACCAAAGCAAAAAGAATACCCAGCTGTGGATGTGACTGATGATAGAAGCAAAGTCCAATGCTGTAAAGAGCAATATTGCACAGGAACCTGGAATGTCAGGTCCTGAATCAAGGCAAATTGGAAGTGGTCAAACAAAAGATGGCAAGAGTGACTGTTGACATTCTAGGCATCAGCGAATTCAAATGGACTGGAATGGGTGAATTTAACTCAGAGGACCATTATATCTAGTACTGCAGGCAGGAATTGCTCAGAAGAAATGGAGTGGCCATCATGGTCAACAAAAGAGTCCGAAATGCAGTACTTGGAAGCAATCTCAAAAACGACAGACTGATCTCTGTTCGTTTCCAAGGCAAACCATTCAATGTCACAGTAATCCAAGTCTATGCCCCAACCAGTAACGCTGAAGAAGCTGAAGTTGAACGGTTCTATGAAGACCTACAAGACCTTTTAGAACTAACACCGAAAAAAGATGTCCTTTTCATTATAGGGGACTGGAATGCAAAAGTAGGAAGTCAAGAAACACCTGGAGTAACAGGCAAATTTGGCCTTGGAATACGGAATGAAGCAGGGCAAAGACTAATAGAGTTTTGCCAAGCAAATGCACTGGTCATAACAAACACCCTCTTCCAACAACATAAGAGAAGACTCTATACATGGACATCACCAGATGGTCAACACCGAAATCAGATCGATTATATTCTATGCAGCCAAAGATGGAGAAGCTCTATACAGTCAGCAAAAACAAGACCAGGAGCTAACTGTGGCTCAGACCATGAACTCCTTATTGCCAAATTCAGACTGAAATTGAAGAAAGTAGGGAAAACTACTAGACCATTCAGGTATGACCTAAATCAAATCCCTTATGATTATACAGTGGAAGTGAGAAATAGATTTAAGGGCCTAGATCTGATAGATAGAGTGCCTGATGAACTATGGAATGAGGTTCGTGACATTGTACAGGAGACAGGGATCAAGACCATCCCTATGGAAAAGAAATGCAAAAAAGCAAAATGGCTGTCTGGGGAGGCCTTACAAATAGCTGTGAAAAAAAGAGAAGGGAAAAGCAAAGGAGAAAAGGAAAGATATAAGCATCTGAATGCAGAGTTCCAAAGAATAGCAAGGAGAGATAAGAAAGCCTTCTTCAGCGATCAATGCAAAGAAATAGAGGAAAACAACAGAATGGGAAAGACTAGGGATCTCTTCAAGAAAATCAGAGATACCAAAAGAACATTTCATGCAAAGAAGGGCTCAATAAAGGACAGAAATGGTATGGACCTAACAGAAGCAGAAGATATTAAGAAGAGGTGGCAAGAATACACAGAAGAACTGTACAGGAAGGATCTTCACGACCCAGATAATCACGATGGTGTGATCACTGACCTGGAGCCAGACATCCTGGAATGTGAAGTCAAGTGGGCCTTAGAAAGCATCACTACGAACAAAGCTAGTGGAGGTGATGGAATTCCAGTGGAGCTATTCCAAATCCTGAAAGATGATGCTGTGAAAGTGCTGCACTCAATGTGCCAGCAAATTTGGAAAACTCAGCAGTGGCCACAGGACTGGAAAAGGTCAGTTTTCATTCCAATCCCAAAGAAAGGCAATGCCAAAGAATGCTCAAACTACCACACAATTGCACTCATCTCACATGCTAGTAAAGTAATGCTCAAAATTCTCCAAGCCAGGCTTCAGCAATATGTGAACCGTGAACTTCCTAATGTTCAAGCTGGTTTTAGAGAAGGCAGAGGAACCAGAGATCAAATTGCCAACATCTGCTGGATCATGGAAAAAGCAAGAAAGTTCCAGAAAAACATCTATTTCTGCTTTATTGACTATGCCAAAGCCTTTGACTGTGTAGATCACAATAAACTGTGGAAAATTCTGAAAGAGATGGAAATACCAGACCACCTGACCTGCCTTTTGAGAAATTTGTATGCAGGTCAGGAAGCAACAGTTAGAACTGGACATGGACCAACAGACTGGTTCCAAATAGGAAAAGGAGTATGTCAAGGCTGTATATTGTCACCATGTTTATTTAACTTATATGCAGAGTACATCATGAGAAACGCTGGACTGGAAGAAACACAAGTTGGAATCAAGATTGCTGGGAGAAATATTAACAACCTCAGATATGCAGATGACACCACCCTTATGGCAGAAAGTGAAGAGGAACTCAAAAGCCTCTTGATGAAAGTGAAAGTGGCGAGTGAAAAGGTTGGCTTGAAGCTCAACATTCAGAAAACGAAGATCATGGCATCTGGTCCCATCACTTCATGGGAAATAGATGGGGAAACAGTGGAAACAGTGTCAGACTTTATTTTTCTGGGCTCCAAAATCACTGCAGATGGTGACTGCAGCCATGGAATTAAAAGACATTTACTCCTTGGAAGGAAAGTTATGGCCAACCTAGATAGCATATTCAAAAGCAGAGACATTACTTTGCCAACAGAGGTTCGTCTAGTCAAGGCTATGGTTTTTCCTGTGGTCATGTATGGATGTGAGAGTTGGACTGTGAAGAAGGCTGAGCACCAAAGAATTGATGCTTTTGAACTGTGGTGTTGAAGAAGACTCTTGAGAGTCCCTTGGACTGCAAGGAGATCCAAGCAGTCCATTCTGAAGGAGATCAGCCCTGGGATTTCTTTGGAAGGAATGATGCTAAAGCTGAAACTCCAGTACTTTGGCCACCTCATGCGAAGAGTTGACTCATTGGAGAAGACTCTGATGCTGGGAGGGATTGGAGGCAAGAGGAGAAGGGGATGACAGAGGATGAGATGGCTGGATGGCATCACTGACTCGATAAATGTGAGTCTGAGTGAACTCCGGGAGTTGGTGATGGACAGGGAGGCCTGGCATGCTGCGATTCATGGGGTTGCAAAGAGTCGGACACAACTGAGCGACTGATCTGATCTGATCTGCCATTCCCTGATCCCAAGGGGATCTTCCCCACCCAGAGATCAAGAGACAGAGATGTCTCTTGCATCTCCTGCAATGGCAGGCAGATTCTTTACCCCTAGGGACACCTGGGAAGTCCCTTCTATAAGGCAAATATTATTATTATATCCAGAATGAAAGCATGAAGAGGTAAAATAACCACTCCTCAGCTACACAACTAGGAAGCAGCAGATCAAGAAATTGAATTTGGATCTGTCTGACTCCCAAGTCCTTGCTTTCACTGTGAGCTGGCTTCTCTTTTTGTTTTTGTGGATATTTTAAGCTGTGTCAGGGACTGCTCGCCAGATGGCTTTTTAATCTCTCTCCTGTTGCTTCATTATTAATCTCTAAATTGTTTAGCGGAGAGAGAACTGGTACAGAAAGCAGGCATCTGCATGGGAGAGGTTTCTGGAAGAGCTGCTGACATTTTACGTGGAGGGTGGGCTAGGTCTGTGTAGAGGAGGGACACAGAAACACACTTACAACTGGGGGGGCAGCCATGGGATCCATCTGTCTGGCTGCTGAAGTGAGGAGGCTCAAAACGACCGTGTCACCAGCAACGCATCAATCAAATATTTAGCTGATGGTTGCTTCCTGCTTTGGTCTACTTGAAAAGGGATAAAGAACTCCTTGCATTCTTTGCATATCCTGAAAACCCACATTGCACTGGAGTTAGGGGCTCTTTCTGGAAGATGGCTGATGCTTCAGGTAGAGTTCTGCATGTTGCGAAGCCCCACATCCTGAAGTTTTCCCCAGGCAGGCTAGCTCCTTAGAACACGTCATGCTCAGCTAGGCCGGGCAGTGCCCAGCCCTTTGTCTAGGCTGTGCAGAGGAGGACTGGAGAGTCTGGTGTGCCTCCAGTGGTAGCTAACTCCCAGGAACCTCTCTGGTCCTTGCATCTCCACAGGATGGAGGGGAAAGTGCTCTCAGATGAGAAAAGTAAGTGGAGGCTGGAAATCAGCAAAGCGCATTTATTCCGCCAAGTATACAGCATTCTGAACTTGCTCCACCCTTCTTATTTTCCATCTGTCTCATTATTCATCCCAGTAATATCTGGGCACTTTGAAAACAGTGATATTTTAATGTGAAGCTATTCCAAGGAGAAAGGAAAATATCTTCATTTGGCATAAACCCACCATGCAAATTAGCCTAAATAAAAATGAGACTAAAGGCAACTTGGAATATTATTGTACTTTCTCAGCTCATGCCAGTCTCTGCTGTCAGCTGTAGCATCGCTCCATTCTGGTGACAGTGTTGAGAAGCAGGGGCTTGTGTGCTGGAAAGGTTGGACACCAAAGAGCCTGCCCTTGGGCTGCATTGAAGGCCACACCAGGGGCCACAACAGGACTTTCTCAGAGGATATTCCCATGTTTGGCTCATCAGAGATCAGCCTCCCTTCAAAGGACTCTGGCATCCACTCTGTCGGTTTTGTTTCTGGGTGACTATTTAAGTTGTGTCTGTTTGTGTGTGTGCTTGTATATGTGTGTATTAAGGGCCAATGCTACACAAGTTGACATGAAAAAAAAGTCACAGAAAGTCTTCAGAACAGGGTTAACAAATCGTCATGCTCCTGCCACTGACAGCAATGAAGCAATTTCTTTCCTTTCTCTCCATCTGCATCATGTTTTCCTTGACTTCTCTTCTCCTACTCTGTCTCCTTGAATTCTCTCTTTCCTTCTCTTCTGGGTGTGCCTTATGTTTGCTCTGGGTTGGGGGTCATCCTAGCTTGAAGCAATACACAAATCCAGAATGGAGGGCAGATGCTGCGGCCAACCAAAGCAATAGGTGATCATCATTATCATTAATTTCCTCAAGTCACGGTTGAAATGGCCTCCTTGGAAACATTCTCAGAATCCCTCCCTAAGCCTATCATGTTTGTGAACCGTTCTGAAAGGAGAATGTCAGCTGGCTATATTTATTCCGAGGTTCTATTTCAATCAGACATTAAGACAACTGGGACAACACCCTTATCAGACTTGCTGCAAAGGAGTCAGACATGTCACTACATTCATTTCACGTCTCTAATTTCAAAGGTCGTAAGGCTGGAGGTGGTTAGATACCCTTCTGCAGTTTTGCTTTGTTGGGGGGAATTTGAAATGATACATGAAATCAACAAGGCTGACTTTTGAACTTTTTTTTTTAAAACTGTCGAGCCCATGATCCTGCAATCTGTTTTGTTCTAAGAAATAATTCACTGAACAAGCATGCTAATGTGAACAAGTACTGAAATGTCTAATCTGAAATGTTAGTTTTCCACATAAGTTGGGGAGGAAATGAATAAGATTTCTGAAGTGCCTTATGAACCTCCTTCTTCTAGATATTTTTTATTTACAAGCTTAACTTCAAATCTCTTATTTCTTTATCTGAAAGTTTTAAAGTCTTCCTCACCATTGATACTCATCATATTCTTCTCAAATAGCCTCATTTTCTCCTTATCTTTCCATGTATCTCAAATTCTCAATCTTTCCAACAGATAAGATTCCAAAGCTCAGCCATGTGGCTGAGCTGTACCAAAATCCTCCATATTTTGCATGCTCTTTGATCTTGAAGTTCAACTCAGTTATTTCTCCATATTGGCATGTTCAAATATTTAGACATATAGATGGCTGCAAGAACATCAGTAATGAGAAGGAAATTGGAAACAAGATAGTCGTTGAATAAATCAAGAACACTGATGGAGTGGAATATTATGCAGTCATTTCAAATGATGTAAAAGAATAGCAACATGAAAAAATATCCCTAATGCGTTATTTAGAAGAGATAAAAGGAGAGTTCTAAATAGTATTGTCCCAGCTTATTAAAAATGTGGCCAATTTTTCCCCCAAAGACTGTTGGTATAGACATTAAATGTAAACAGTGGTTTTCTCCGAATGATAGAGGTAATTTTTATCTTAAAAAAATTTTTTAAATCTATTTCATATTTAAATTTGTCTGGCTTTTATCTATCTCCATGTACATTTTTCCTGTCTGGACCACAGGAAATTGCCAGAGACCACTGCCAGGAAATCACTTTGGGAATAAACAGAATTATCCAAAGAAAATCCACATAAGCAAGTTACAATCCTCTTTTCTAGGTTGCAGACATCAGTGTTTTCCGACCTATATGTCCCTGTGACCTACCCTGAACCAGAGCATCAAGGGGGTGCAGATCAATGGTTTTCAAGACTAGAAGAGATTCAGAGGAGTCTGTTGAAGAGCCCTCAGACTGAAAACAACCTCACCAAGGAACTTAAATTATATACAGTTTAAGAGACAGTTGCAAGTATCCCATTTAAAGAAATATTTGAGCAAAGAAAATAACACTATCTAACCCTTCCCTGGTTGATGTAAAAGAGGAAAAAAATCTATTGAAGTGCAATAGAAAAAATAAATTTTGGAGACTTAATGTAATAAAGAGAGTTAAGTCATTTTGGGAAACTGGGAAACCAGAACACAATTTAAAATATGAGAATAGCAAAAAAAATTTTTTTAACAGAGATGTAAAATCTCTACTCTCTGGAACCTAACAAGCCCATCCCTAGATCAGAGAGTTCATGCTTAAGGAAAAGGGTAGGACACTCAGCCCTACTAGAGAATTCTTGGCAGGATAAACCACTAGTCTGACATGGTGTGGCAATTCCCACGTGCTTATTTATTTGTGTTTAAAACCTTGAGTGTCTTGAAAGTCAGCCCCGTTGCCCATGCCTACAGTTTAGAATGACATCCTGAGTGTTGCTACATTCTCAGTCATCAAAGACATATTCCTTCATGCTTAATATAATCCTCTTAGAATGGTGGGGACAGCCAATGTTATACTTTAGGAAGAATTTTCAATCATGTGAGTAGAAGATCAAAGAGGTTTCCTGGGATTGCATTTTTTCTTTCTTTTTTTTTTTTTTTGGATCATGCTTCCTTTGACAAGAGAAGAACATAAAACAGAACATACATCTTTAATTTATTCAAAGTAATGAATAATAACTCCATCATTCAATAAATATTAATAGTTGTTGGACATGTATGATGTGCCAGGAACAGTGCCAGTTGTTAAGGATAAAAAACAAAGCACAAAGCCCTCAGGAAGCCCACAGTGTAACTAAAGATTCTCACTGATCGAGTGTTTTTATGACAGGAAATGTACCAGGTGGCTCAGACGGTAAAGAATCTTCCTAGAAAGCAGGAGACCCGGGTTCGATCCCCAGGTTAGGAGGATCCCCTGGAGAAGGGAAGGACTACCCTCTAGTATTCTTGCCTGGAGAATTCCATGGACAGAGGAGCCTGGCAGGCTACAGTCCATGGGATTGCAAGGAGTCGGACACAACTGAGCAACTGACAATACACCACCAATATTAAACATGGTAAAGAGTCAAATGGGGTTGATTTCATCAATTTCTCATGAATATTTGCGTTCATTTTTCAATGCCTTTGCGGTGACTTTCTCAATAAGAATTAATTTTCCAATGAAGATGTGCTTCTATTTGCATCCTGCGGTCTACTGTCCAGCCTTCTCCATCCTACTATGCCCTGGAGGCTGGCCTGTGTGCTCTTTGACTTTTGGTTGGGTTCAGCCAATGAGACATTTCGCAGGAGTTGAGCGGGTGGGGATAGTTCGACTGGGGTGTTGATTTTCTCAGCTCCCCACCCGCTGCAATTCTCTACACAGACCAGTGGAGAAGTTTCTCTGTTCACTGTCCTTCATGCCTGAGGGTCGACTGGCTCCCTACTACTGACAGTCTTCAGCACTGCACTATTCTTATTGGTTTCCTAAATCTAGCCCACGTTTCTGTAAACAGTTCCTGTAATAAAACTCTCTTTGAATTACCTAGCTTCAGGGTGCCGTTTCATGCCTTCCTGACACAGAGGGAGAAGGACCTCATTAAAGGATAACACGAGATATCTATTCTGGATTATTTCTGGGACCAGTATTAATGGGATGTTTTGAGGAAACCTTAATTCAAAGTAACCCTCTTCATAATTGTTCCTTTGCTGATATGTAAATCAGTAGCACTTTATGAGAGGCTAGTAGATCATAGATTTGAAAGCCTTTCTTGTTTCTTTCACCATCTAGGAAACTATAAACACGTTAAATCTGTGGCATCATCTATTGTCAGCCTTAGTGTATTTGCAACCTCTTTCCCCACAGCTAGGGACAGTGGTCTCCCACCTTCAGGTTCAATCTGATGTGAGTTCCCATAGCAGACTCTGCCCTCAAATATCAGGAGTTGGCAGCAGGCTCGCCACCTTCCAGACTGGCTGTGACCTTTCGCTCCTCTCCTTATTCCTGTACCTCTCCATCTGTTCTCTCTGGGACCTGAAATCCTACCATGGCCAGTACCCCTCCCAGGAACCCTGTAGCCCATAGGTGGCTGTTCCCAACTGGGATACGGTGAATGGGGTGTGGCTCTCTGTTTACCACCAGTGCCAACCCAACGTGCGACTATGTCTCTGAAAAGGGTCTGGTAGCTGCTACCAGGTCCTGCCCCATGATGGACCACACCCATCCCATGTAAAGAGATAGCACACTTCTGTAAATGCCAACTAGCTTGTTTATTAAGTGGCTGTTCTGTCCTAGGCACCATTCTAGGTCCTGCGGAGACTGGTTTCCTATTGCATTTGCAAAGTGGAAATAAATTATTGAATTCTACTTTTGGTAACAAAAGGAAAAGAGATAACTTACATATTAAGCCTTAGCTATAATTCATCATGTTGGTTTCTTCTCTTTTCCTTTGATACACATCTACCACATTCCTTCTTGCCTTTTATTTTAAAGATAATTTGCTTTCCCTTAATAGATAAACCAAGCAATTATATTTTGTGATTGTATCCAAGGATCTGATTCTACTATAATCCTACAACGAGGGTTTCCTTTCAAAGACCATAGGTCTAAAATATCAAAAAATGACTTTTAAAACTCTCATAATGTAGATTGTGAGATAAATTTAGTGTTTTGCTCACTTCCATAAAATAAGGCTATTCGGGTCTTGCAACCAACTACACAAACTGGCCTTGATTTGCTGACATGATTTTAACCAATTCTTTTGAACGAAAAAACCTCATTCAATAGTTTTATTAATGAGTTGTATCCATTTTAACTGATTTTAAGTTTTATTTAATTAGATGGCTCAAGAAAATTTTAAGTATGGTTTGGGTGACTTGCTTTTGTTTCTTAATGGTACAACTGATGGTTTGGCTTTTATAACCACTTATTTCATTGTGGAAGGTCAAGACAAGTGGTGAGGAAAGAGGGTCTTCAGCAAATGGTTCTCAAGTTGGGGGTGGGGAGGGCAACAAGGCCAGAGTTTCAGGCTGAAGAGTCCACAGGCTGGTAAAACCATTAACAAGGCTTTACTGCATCCTCTAGGATGGAAAGAATGGCTTTGTAAAGGGGAACTGGGCTGAGCATGAACACATCAAGGGTATCCACTCTGAAGCTAGAGGAGAGAGAAAATACAACTCCCAATTCCTTTTCCACAGCTTTAATGGCTAAACACCACTTAGTTTAAGCTAACGGGATATAATGGTGCCTTTGACAGATGCCTTCACATCAAGATCTGATAGGAGTCCTGAAAGTCTAACATTGAATCCTCTTCCCTTTTGCCAAGGATGTCATTCCACATCTCAGTTCCTTCTCTCTGACTTGATTATGAAATTTTGAGCCATTCCTACTGTAGCCCCCCACTCTCCCTGGGTGAAACTTGCTTTCCACTAACACCTGTGTGTAAATAACATGGTAATAACTCACATTGCTTTCTCAGGGTACCACAGGGATATCACTCTTGAAAGGAACTCTGAAACATATGTTTTGTAAGGCAGAATACCTCTTTTGTAATGTAAACAAATATAAACCATAGACAAAGCTTCCAATTTACCTAAGTTTAGGTTTTTACATAGGGGATTTCATTAAAGCAGAGCATATCTGTAAATGAAAATATTTTAAGCCTCAGCCCTTTGCCCATCACAATGGTTTTAAAAAACCTCATTACAATAAAACTCATTAGCTTGAATAATTAAATTAAAAAATGCTTTCTGCATGCATTGAAATTTCTGATTTTAATAGGAAAAAAGCACAATTGAATGCCTTGTTTTTAAGCCTGTTTCAATCTTGTTTGAAAATGGCAAACAGTATAATGACTTACACGACGCAGAAAGTACACTGCAGACTGTGTGTGTTGGGGGTGGGAGGTGAGGAAAGGCAGACTACGCTGAGGACAGAAGAGGCAGAGAGAACCCTGGAGACCGCGACTAACACATCCAACCTTATTTCAATCTTTACAACTACACAGGTTTTGTCATTCCCAATTCGACAGAGAAATTGAAGCCTGAAAGTGTTACATAACTTGTCTCATATCACACAGGTTTCTAAGCAGGGGTCAGAATTCAAACTCCCATCTTTGCCTCTCAAATAAATACTCTTAACCCCTCTGCCTACTATTCAGTTGAAACTTCAATTATCGGGAATTTTTGACCCACAAAGATGAAATTTCATATGGTTCAACTAAGACCTCTCTACCACACAGAAATCCAAGTAGGAAAAGATAGAGATGATCCAAGATGACTTTAGTCCATTTTGTAGGATGGAAAGAGCCCAGATTGCTGCTGTTGCTCACTCAGAGTCCTGTTAGCTTCATGTCCCTCCCACCCACTTTGGTATGCATCTGTACCTCCCCTTTTTACCAGGTCACAGGCAAAGTGCTGGAGACACTAACCTGAGTATGACTTTGTCCTTGACCTTGAGAAGTCTCAGAGATCAGATCAGATCAGATCAGTCACTCAGTCGTGTCTGACTCTTTGAGACCCCATGAACTGCAGCACGCCAGGCCTCCCTGTCCATCACCAGCTCCCGGAGGTCACTCAGACTCACACCCATCGAGTCAGTGATGCCATCCAGCCATCTCATCCTCTGTCGTCCCCTTCTCCTCCTGCCCCCAATCCCTCCCAGCATCAGAGTCTTCTCCAATGAGTCAACTCTTCCCATGAGGTGGCCAAAATACTGGAGTTTCAGTTTTAGCATCATTCCTTCCAAAGAAATCCCAGGGCTGATCTCCTTCAGAATGGACTGGTTGGATCTCCTTGCAGTCCAAGGGACTCTCAAGAGTCTTCTCCAACACCACAGTTCAAAAGCATCAATTCTTCGGTGCTCAGCCTTCTTCACAGTCCAGCTCTCACATCCATACATGACCACAGGAAAGACCATAGCCTTGACTAGGCGAACCTTTGTTGGCAAAGTGATGTCTCTGCTTTTGAATATGCTATCTAGGTTGGTCATAACTTTCCTTCCAAGGAGTAAGCGTCTTTTAATTTCATGGCTGCAGTCACCATCTGCAGTGATTTTGGAGCCCAGAAAAAGAAAGTCTGACACTTTCCACTGTTTCTCCATCTATTTCCCATGTAGTGATGGGACCAGATGCCATGATCTTCATGCATGCTAAGTTGCTTCAGTCATTTCTGACTCTTTGCAACCCTGTGGACTGTAGCCCACCAGGCTCCTCTGTCCATGGGATTCTCCAGTTAAGAATACTAGAGTGGGTAGCCATTCCCTTCTTCAGGGGATCTTCCTGACCTTGGGATCGAACTTGCATCTCCTGCATTGCAAAAGGATTCTTTACTGCTGAGCCACCAAGGAAGCCCTAAGTCTGTGGCCTTACTCTAGAAGGAACAAATCAAGAGTCTATAAATTGCCTGAGCAGAAATCATTTCAGAGGGTGGGTCCAGCTGCCTTTGTCCATGTGGGAATGGCCATGCTGACCAGCACACCCCTTAGAGATGGGCGCGAGGAGGGCCACTCAGACCTCCAAAGGGGGTCTTTAGGATCTGCATCTTTTTATCCGGGGGAAAAACAGTAGCAAATGACACACGGAGGAAAGAAATCAAGAGTTTAGAATCCAGGATGGGATGTTGCTCCTTTCTCCTCTCATTCATCACTCTCAAAGCCCCATAAAAGTTCACGGCTCAAGTGAAGTCACATCTCACTGCATTTATTTCCTTGGAAGCTGTAGCCCCATGATCTGGCTTCTATTTCATACATTGTATTTAACTTTACCAAACTCCCAGCAAAAAAAAAAAATAAATTGGAAAAATCTGGAAGTTAATGAGATTTAGCTTATGTATGTCCATATACTCATGTATTCACTGTGCAGAGTATACTAAAGTATACTACATGAGCTGAAATTTCATGTGGCCTTTAAACAAGCAAACAAATTAGTTATCATTTCTTCTGGAACATTGCCTCAAAAAACAGTGACTGGAAGATGGCAGACGTGGGCTCATCTCCTCCAGTGAGCACCAAAATTGCAACTGGCTGTTGAATAACCATTGACAGCAGGATGCTGGAACACACCAAAAAAAGATACTCCACATCCAAAGACAAAGAAGAAGCCACAGCGAGATGGTTGAAGGGAGGGCAGTCATGATCAAATCAAACCCCATACCCGCTTGTGGGTGACCCACAGACTGGAGAACAGTAATACCAAAGAAATTCTCACACTATTGTGAAGGTTCTAAACCCCATGTCAGGCTTCCCAGCCTGGGGATCCAACAAAGGGACTGGGAATCCCAAGGGAGTCTGGCCTTGAGGGACAGTGGGATTTGATTATAGGCCTTCCAGAGGACTGAGGAAAACAGAAACTCCAGTTTGGAGGGCACAGACAAAATTTTGTGCTTGCCAAGACCTGGAGGAGCAAAGCAGTGACCCTACAGGAGACTGAACCAAAATTACCTGCTAGTGTTGGAGGGCCTCCTGTGGAGGTGCGTCAGCAGGGGCTCACCACAGGGACAGGGGCACTGGAAGATTCCCCCTTGGCATAAGCCCTCTTGGAGTTCACCATTAACCCTACCACAGAGCCCAGGGCTAGGTTGCCGCAGGCCAAACACCTACCAGGGAAGGGACTGCAAGCCCACCCATCAGCAGATAATTGGATTAAAGCTTTACTGAGCAAGGCCCTGACCGCCAGAGCAAGACCTAGTTTTTCCCACCACCAGCCCTCCCATCAAGAAGCCTATACAATTCTCTTAGCCTCATCCATCAGAGGGCAGACAGAAAGAGCAAGAAGCACAGTCTCACAGCAGCTGAAACAAAAACCATATTACAGAAAGTTAATCATGATGAAAAAGCAGAAAGTTATGTCCCAGATGAAGGGACAAGAAAAAAAAAAAAAACAGAAAAACAACTAAATGAATTGGATATAGGCAACCTTCCAGAAAAAGAATTCAGAATAATTATAGTGAATTAATTTCCCAGGATCTTGGGAAAAGAATGTAGGCAAAGATTGAGAAGATTCAAGAAATGTTTACCGAAGACCTAGAAGAACTAAAGAACAAACAAACAGGGATGAATAATGCACTAGAAGGAATCAACAGCAGAATAATTGAGGCAGAAAAACAGATAAATGACCTGGAGACAGAACAGTGGAAATCACTGCCATAGAACAGAATGTAGAAAGAACAAGACATGAAGACAGTCTAAGAGACCTCTGGGACAACATTAAACACACCAACATTCGCATTATAGGGGTCCCAGAAGGAGAAGAGAGGGAAAGGGCCTGAGAAAATATTTGAAGAGGTAATAGCTGAAAACTTACTGCACATGGGAAAGGAAGTGCAGAGAGACCCAGGAAGGATAAACCCAAGGAGAAACACACTGAGACACATAGTAATCAAACTGACAAAAGTTAAAGACAGAGATAAACCATTAAAAGCAATAGGGGGAAATGACAACATATAAGGGAACTCCCATCAGGCTATCAACTGATTTCACAATAGAAACTACAAGCCAGAAGGGAATGGCTGAATATGTTTAAAGAGATGAAAGGGAAGAACCTAAAACCAAGAATACTCTACCCAGAAAGACTCTCCTTAAGATTTGATGGAGAAATCAAAAGCTTCCCAGACAAGCAAAAATTAAGAGAATTCAGCACCACCAAATCAGTTTTAGAACAAAAGCTAAAGGAAATTCTCTAGGCAGGAAACACAAGAGAAGGAAAAAAATCTACAGAAAACAAACCCAAAACAATTAAGAAATTGGTAATATACATATCAATAATGTATGTGTGTATGTATTAATGTAAAATTACATTTACCTTAAATGTAAATAGATTAAATTTACCAACCAACAGTCATAGACTGCCTGGGTGGATTAAAACATATGCGTGTATGAACTTACATTTACCACATCACTCTGCTTGACCCCCACCCCAAAACTATATGTAATTATTTTATATTGTTAAGTTAGTCATGTTCCCATTGTGACTGGCAATTGTAATTATCTTTTATTTTTTGTCTGGCTACTGCAAGGAGATCCAACCAGTCCATTCTAAAGAAGATCAACCCTGGGTGTTCTTTGGAAGAAATGATGTTAAAACTGAAACTCCAGTTTTTTGGCCACCTCATGCGAAGAGTTGACTCACTGGAAAAGACTTTGATGCTGGGAGGGATTGGGGGCAGGAGGAGGGAACGACAGAGGATGAGATGGCTGGATGGCATCACCGACTCAATGGACGTGGGTTTCGGTGGGCTCTGGGAGTTGGTGGTGGGCAGGGAGGCCTGGAGTGCTGCAATCCATGGGGTTGCAAAGAGTCAGACACGATTGAGCAACTGAACTGACTAACTGATTGATTGTGGAAACCAATAAACATCTTTTACTACTGTGATTATGTAACTATTATTTAATTGGAGAAGGGCATGGCAACCCACTCCAGTATTCTTGCCTGGAGAATCCCATGGACAGAGGAGCCTGGTGGGCTACAATCCATGGGGTCACAAAGAGTTGGACACGACTGAAGCGACTTAGCACTCACTTAATACCATTGTATCATGATTGGCCAACAGAAAAATAATAGAACTCTATATATCACCAAAACTAGTTTCTAATAGAAAAACCTGTAATCACTTTTTAAAATCCAAATGCATATCAGAATTATCTCAAAATTTTTTGAAAAATATGAATGCTTAGGTATTGCTTTTGTTCTCCAGAGCTCCAGATATGTTTCTAATGAGCAGTTGTGTTTAAAAACAACTGGACTATATGATAGTTTTTTACTTTTATCTAGTTTGCTTCACTTTTTCTATTTCATATTCAGTGCTCCCATTTCATTTAGTTTATGTTCTCCAATTTTCAACTTCTCCATCTCTCCCTTTTTTTTTATGTTCTTTCTCAAGCCTTTATCAAGTGTAGTAGAAAAGCTTTTGTATACATATGCATATAAATATGTATAAATATATATTTTAGAAAACTTATGAATTTTTCCCTAACTAAAAAAACTATGACATTATAATTCCACTTGTTTGATATAGTATGAATAGAATGCTAGATTTCTAATTAAAAATAGATATGCAATAAGCATCAAAGGTTTACTGTATAGCATAGGGAACCATAGTCAATACCTTGTAATAAACTATGATGGAAAATAATTTCAAAAATAATATATGTGTATATGTATAACTGGATCACCTTGATGTGCACTTGAAAAATTGTAAGTCCACTATACTTCGATAAAATATGTATATATTATAAAAAAAAAAAGTGGATGGTGCATTCCTGTCCAATGCACATGGTTTTACACACACCCCATAGCCTTCAAGTGTCTTCCTTCAGAACATGGTCTTTTCAGATGCTTCAGGTCAGACAACAAATTTAGTCAGTTACTGTGCTTAGTTCAGAGCAGAAGAGCTTCCCTTGTAAGGAAAGGCAGGTAAGGAAACTGCCTGCAATGCGGGAGACCTGGGTTCGATCCCTGGGTTGCAAAGATCCCCTGGAGAATGGAAAGGCTACCCGCTCCAGTATTCTGGCCTAGAGAATTCCATGGACTGTACAGTCCATAGGGTCACAGAGAGTTGGTCACGACTGAGCGACTTTCACTTGCAGCTTCACTCAGAGCAGAAAATGAACTCACTGTAAACATTCTGAGGGATTTTTGCTTGTTTGTTTGATGGAGACAAACTCCTCACTTGTGGCTGGCCCTTAGGATTCATAAAACAAACCCTCATTTATCCTGAACACTTGAGTGGGATGTCATGGAGTTGGTAATTATTAATGACAACTAATGGCTGGTGGTTATTGATGACATTTGTGAGAGCAGGATAAAAATAATAATTATAATAATGTGAGATGTCATGAACAAGCAGTAATTGCAATAATGATTGCTATTATAATAATGAGTGAGAAAAGGATTTTAGTTTATTAAATCAATAAGGCTAACAGAAGCCTGGATGTGTACATATATACAACTGTGAAGGGTTGTCAGATAAAAAGAATAGTCACTGTTTCTTTAAAATTTAAGTATAGTTAGTTTACAATCTTGTGTTTCAAGTGTACAGCAAAGTGCTTAATTTATGCATGTGTGTGTTAAATTGCTTCAGTTGTGTCCGACTCTTCGTGACCCTATGGACTGTGACCCACCAGGCTTCTGTGTTCATGGGATTCTCCAGGCAAGCATATTGGAGTGGATTGCCATGCTCTCCTTCCAAGTAGGTTGCTTCCGTGTCTTGGCTATTGTACATTGAGGTACACATATCTTTATGAATTAGTATTTTCTCCATATATATGTCCAGAAGTGGGATGGCAGGATCAAATGGTAATTCCAAATTTAGTTATATAAGGAAAACTAAAGTCTTGATCTTTATAATAGCTGCAAATTACTTCCCACCAACAGTGTAAGAGGGTTCCTTTTTTCCTACACTCTGTCCAACATTTACTATTAGTACACTTTTTAATGATGGTCATTCTGACTCGTGTGAAGTGATACCTCATTGTAGTTTTGATTTGCATTTCTGAAATCATTAACAATATTGAGCATCTTTTCGTGTGCCTGTTTGCCATCTGTATGTCAAGAATAGTCATTATTGATTGAAGACACTCTGTGCCCATGTGCCAAGCACTGTGTCCACGGCATAACATATGTGATTTCCTTTAATTCACAGCATCTCTGCAAGTAGATATCCTTGGTAGCATGATTATCCTTGTTATGTTATAGAGAAAAACGGAGGTTTAGAGCAGTTATGCAATTTGACTATGGTAACTTGAAAAAGTGATAAGTGAAAAGTGTCAGTCACTCAGTCATGTCCAATTATTTGTGACCCCATGGACTGTAGCCGGCCAGGCTTCTCTGTCCATGGAATTCTCCAGGCAAGAATACTGGAGTGGGGGTAAATGGCAAAAAGAGAATTTAAATTTGGTCTAGCTATGCCAAATTATTACACTTAATACACTTAAGTACTAAATTGGTACACTTAACCAGTATCCTGTGGTTACTGAAAATCAACCCAAAAAACAACTGGTATACTCTGTTATCCAGGACAACCCTGACACGAGTCGAATTTCAAGGGACCCCAAATACTGACAAGTAGTCTTAGACCCCATGGTCCTAGCTGGCATTAGGATCATTGTGGTGATGACCCCATATAGGCTGTCCTGTAGAACTGCCCAGTAAAGAAGAGTGTTTCTATAAAGAGGAGGGACTTGGATTACTGGGTTGAGGACAAAGCCTCATAAATATGTGCCTCCTTGGGGTGTTTGGATCAGAGTTGTGGTCTAAGCCATCTTTTGAGTCTCTCTGTATGAACAGATCTCGAGTTCACTGCCCTCCAGTGACCAGGACTCGAGTGCTCAGAAAAGCTCTTGTGTTTGTACAAGTCTGTGTTGTTGGGGCTGTGACTTCATGGTAACTACAATAAAAGGCAAATTTCACAGTCCTTTGATTTGTTTGAATAGTGGCTCTCCTAGCTTCTAACTTTGAAATATGTAAGTTTTTTTCCCTTATTTGACAAAAAGGGTAATAGGATTGTTGGTAAATATTTTATCTAACCTGGAGTGACCTATTTATCAACAAAAGCTATCTATTTTGCAGTGAATTATAACAAAATCATAAACCTGACCCTCAGTCTATGGAGAGTATGATTTAGCCTTTGATGGTTCCAAAGGCATGGGCGCTCCTGGTACTTGGAATCATGACTAATAGCATCACTTGTCACTGCACAGGGGGAATATGGCCATTTGAGCACTGTACCTGGGCATATGGATAAATGGGCCCTCACTACTGACTTTGGAAAATGATACATAGAAGCTAAGAAGAGCTCAAAAAAATGCTTGAGAATTCAGCATAATGCAGATGAAATGTAAACCTTTTTACTAAGAACTCAATAGTGTACCTGTTCCCCTCATGAAAGCATGGTTACATTCCACTGCTAATGGGCCTGAATAGGAGTGACATTTACTTCAGGGCTTCAGGGTCTGGCCCATTATTAGTTGTACAGACTATTCTGGTCTGCCAGAGATTATTAGTTGTACAGACTATTCTGGTCTGCCAGAGTCACACGGTTGCAGTGTAGAGTAGGATTCTTTTCCTTAGAGTTGATTTCCAAGCCAAAGCCAAGGGGAAAATCACAATGGTTTTTGGCTGGAGCCATGGTGAGTCATAAGGAAAGGGGATCCTGGGACTGTCACTCACTCCTTTGCAGAGTGAATTAACTCCAAGAGCCAAATGGCAGAAGGCAGCTCCTTCCACTGAGTAAAGACGAGCACAGTTTTCAAGCACAGTTCCCGGAAGGCACAGTTCAAGTTCTGAACAGTCATGAACAGCTAAAGTTAACTTCCTGAATTGTCGGTCAATGTGCTCTGGTTGCAAATCTACAGCTTGCGCAAAGAATTAAATTGAAAGACACTGGATGATCAACATTACAAAACTTGTAATTTTCCCACCTCTTGGCATCCTGGGTTAAATTCTGTAGGTGATATTTCATGAGTGTTATTTCAGTCAGGTTTGGGTACACATTTAAATAAAACGGTGCTTGAGTAGAACCATGTGCATTAGCAGCACTCAGGAACGTAGAAATGCTGTGGATTTTCTCTTTTGTGGGGTGACCTTCTTGCAGATGTTTGTAGTGTTTTCTGGCAAAACTCCTTTTGTCATTGGTTCTTCACTACAACTTCTGAGGTAGGCTGGGCAGGGATTGTGCTTTTGGTAAGTGTGATATGATAAAAATAATGGGAACAGAGAGTTTCATCAAATCAGCAAAGCTCAGTGATAACCAGGATGCCCCAGAACACAGGGCAGAAATCCACTGCAATGCACAATCGATAAAATGATAGGCCCCATTTGGATTAAAGTTCTCATTTACAATTCTCCCACTTAAAACAACTTCATAGGTTTTACTGTTCCTTCTCTCATTCATCGCCAGTAGGAACATTTTCATCAAAACTGGGTATTTGGTGCTTAAGAGTTCTCCTGACACTGCTTCTTACCCACCGAATAGAGTCATAATCCTTAGTATGTAACTTCAAAATCCTTTACACAATAACCAATTGCTTCCCCAAAGAGGATTGTGACTTCAGATGGTGAATAAGCTGCTGAAGGAAATTAACTCTCGAGAAATGAAAGTCCTGTTTCTGTGCTCTTAGAGGCACAGAAAAGAAAAAAATTTAGAGGCTATCACACAAATGTCAAAGCATCTTTTATCCTGCCTACAGAATGTCAGGACCAGACAGGTCGCTCACAAGGTTACTCTGCCCTCTTATTCAAAGCTGAGCGCTGGGAGAGAATGGGGGCCCTTGTTTCCTGGAATCTCCTGCCCTTTTCAGCAAACTTGCCCAAGAGGCCAAGACTTCCTTAATTTCTATGATATCCAAATCATTCCATTTACTCTCTCCTTCTAGATTTTTACGCACTAGCTGAATCCTAAATCCTTTTTCTGCCTTCTGCACTTGACAAAGAAGGGAAATCTCATAGGTGAAAGGAAACCAATACACATCATTTAGTTTGAAAAAAAGAAAACACAGACCCATGGTCTCAAGACCGTGTGCATGATATACTTGCTGCTCTCAAGGTCAAATTAGCAAAGATTATGAAAGCAGACCCACAAAAACATAAAAATGCCACATCAAGTCAGGCGAATCCTCCATCTTGTGCTACACTCTGTCTTCCTGGGGACACCAGTCAACAGGGGGCTGTGTGGAAGTGAAAGATCTTGGTGACCGGAGTCGCAGCTCTGAGTCCTGGCAACACTAATGAAGGAACTTGAGCTGACCACTTCACCTCTCCAAGTCCTGCTTTCCTCATCTAGATGAATCTCTTTTACCTAACGGGTAGTTTTGAGAACCAAATTAGACAATGGATGTGCATGTACTTTGTAAAGACTGTGGTTAATATCTTTGCACGAGATGAGGGACTCAAGGGTCTGGAGGAGAGGAGATGTGAGGGGCGTTCCCAGCATGCCCCACGCCAGCACCGTGGACGCCCTGCCCACTGCCCGGCCTCTGCACAGCTACCCAGAGATGGCTCCCACCAGGATTGTTCTAGTGCCTCCAGATCCTTTCACAGGGCCTCCTGCCTGTCCTTAGAGGCGCTTATCAAAATTGTAATTTAGATAGCTATTTCTGCAATCCTTGATTTGTTATACGCCTTCTCCTCTAGACTGTAAACTCTTTGAGGGCGGGGACCACTAGTGTCTCACTTACTGTTAGAACCTGTGTAGCTCAGTGCTGGCACATAGTAGGTGTCTGGTAAATATTTCTCCAATGAACAGTGGAACACAGCTAGTAGGAGGGTTTACAAGCAGGTCTCTAGTGTCTCAAAACCACATTCTTTTTCTGCTCTGCCTTTGAGCATGCAAAAGTCTTGTTTATTTATATTTAATGTTAGGACAGTTCTGGAATTTGTGTCTAGAAGTCAGTTTTCTGCTGTTTTTGTATTTACATTTATGCCATACCTGGCGCCCATAAGGAAGCTGCTATAGGAAGTAGCACTTCGGCTCTGTATCTTCAAACCACCTCTTTCAGGTTTCGGGATGTGCCTCCTTTGCACAGTTTTGCAAGTGTCCATGAGCTGGGCTCAGGAAAGGGCTGGCAAGCCTAGCATGCTGCAGTTCTCGGGGTTGCAAAGAGGCGGATGCGACTGAGCAACTGAACAGCAACAGCAGGGTTAGCCAGGCCGTCTCCTCTTCTCCTCCCGTCCCCTTTGTGATATGAACCCTTTGATCACATCCTTCTTAGCCATTGCTTCCAGCCGAAGAATTCCAATTACTTTAGCTTATTTTTCCTACAAAAACTACACTTTCTTGATTATTTCAGATCTTTTCTTCTGGACATTTCCCAGCTCTGTCTAGCTTTCCCAGGGAAAAATCCAACTTTAGCTGGACTCTGGGTAAGCAATCCCTTTTCTGATCCTCCATTGATTCTCTAATTAAGGCAGGAGGTGGCAGTTGTTTCACACCCTGCAGTTTCCCCTCCAGCCCCAAACTCCCCCCACCCAGCAAACTTGGTGGTTAACAACCTTTCACCCTTTACTTGCCAAGAAGATCGGATCTTCCTAAGGAGGCCCTCAGTCCTGGCCCTATCCTCTCATCCTTGTGCTTGCAAGAGAAGAATTGTTCTCCTTTCAAAACTTTTCTAAATCCTACAAATGCTGTTTCCAGACTTATCCTTTCCCTGTCTTATCTCATCCTTTCCTTAATGAGAATAATCGACATTAGCTGTTGTATCGGACAACAACCTAAATTTCAGAGGCTCAACACAGCACGAACAGACATCTCACTTCCACAAAGCACAATAACAGTTGATCAATAATCTCTAGGTCCATCCACGTTACTGCAAATGTCATTATTTTGTTCTTTTTAATGGTTGAATAGTATTCCATTGTGTATATAAATACTCAGCTTTTCTGAAGCAATGCTATCTGGAACATGTGGCCCCCAGGGATGCCAAGTGGGGGAAAGCGTGGTGGAGAAGGCTTATCAGCTATTGCTACTTTTTAGACTATTCAGATCAGATCAGATCAGTCGCTCAGTCGTGTCCGACTCTTTGCGACCCCATGAACCGCAGCACGCCAGGCCTCCCTATCCATCACCAGCTCCCGGAGGTCACTCAGACTCACATCCATCGAGTCAGTGATGCCATCCAGCCATCTCATCCTCTGTCGTCCCCTTCTCCTCCTGCCCTCAATCCCTCCCAGCATCAGAGTCTTCTCCAATGAGTCAACTCTTCGCATGAGGTGGCCAAAATACTGGAGTTTCAGCTTTAGCATCATTCCTTCTAGAGAAATTCCAGGATTGATCTCCTTCAGAATGGACTGGTTGGATCTTCTTGCAGTCCAAGGCACTCTCAAGAGTCTTCTCCAACATCATAGTTCAAAAGCATCAATTCTTCGGTGCTCAGCCTTCTTCACAGTCCAGCTCTCACATCCATACATGACCACAGGAAAGACCATAGCCTTGACTAGGCGAACCTTTGTTGGTAAAGTAATGTCTCTGCTTTTGAATATGCTATCTAGGATGGTCATAACTTTCCTTCCAAGGAGCAAGTGTCTTTTAATTTCATGGCTGCAGTCAAATGAATCTTTATGTTAGTGAAATATTTTAAAATACTGTCTTTTTCATCTTCATCCTCTTTATTTAGTTAGTTATTGAAGGATAGTTGCTTTACAATGTTGTGTTAATTTCTACTATAAAACAACTAAGTGATTCAGTTACACACACATAGGTGTGTGTATATATGTGTATATATATATATCCTTTTTAATATTCAGTCTATCACAGGATATTAAATATAGCTCCCTGTGCTATAGAGTAGGACCTTGTTTATCTGTTCTGTATGTGGTAGTCTGACTTGCTAATCCCAGATTCCCAATCTATCCCTCCTCCATCTGCCGTCTCCTCGGCGACCACAAGTCTGTTCTTCGTGTCTGTGAGTCTGTTTCTGGTTTGTGCATAAGTTCATTTGTGTCATATTTTAGAATTCCATGTATAAATAACATTATATGGTATTTGTATGTCTCTTTCTGACTAATTTCACTTAGTATGACAATCTTTTAAGTCCATCCATGTTGCTGTAAACGGCATTGTTTCATTCTTTTTTATGGCTGAGTAGTATTCATTTTTAATTTCAATTTTTACCTATGGTTTGTAAAGTATCTATTATGTGTAGTAGTATATGCTACATAATTTAAAAATAAATAATAATAAATAATGGAAAAACTGGGGGCTGACAAGTTTGTATGATGGAAATATTTGAAGACCATTGTTCTAGAGGGTGCCTCTAGACCCAGCCTAGTTGCAGCTCCATGGCCCAGCATTTTGGTATCAATATCCTAAAGCCACTCTGAACCCAAGAAGTTCAAGATGGAATACATATTTTCCCACTAAGAGAACATACTTTTGACAGCCCATTTTCCCTCACTGATACTCCGATTTCCAAGTTTAAGGCTTCTAAGAGAATTCTGATTTTGTCTTTTTTAAGACTGTTCCCCCCAGTACCTGTTTATTCTGCAGGCTTCTTCCGCCTTCATTCCCCTCCGTCCTTTCCATTTCCCTGGCACTGTCTTCCTCCCGCCTCTCATCACATCCCTCCACACTTACTGCAACAACTTCCCAACAGCGCTCCCTCCCTCCAGCACCCCTCTCCTCCACACACTCAGTTACTGCATTTGCCTTTCCAGACTGCCAGGTGTCCTTCTGCCCCTTTTCCAGACTTAACTCAAAAAGCATAAAAGTCACTCTCTCATATCTTTGAATCTGAAGATTCTTGCAAGTCTTGAAGAAGAATTGCAAGAACTTCTATAATCTGAGCCTTCTCTTTCATTGATTTATTTGGTCCAAACAGTATTGATCAAGTATCTCCCTTATTCCAAGCCCTGCATGGATCACTAGGTATATGTTAGTGAATAATAGAACAATAATGATTTATTAAGTGTCTCCTGTGTGACACATAGTACTGAACTGAACACATAACCGACTGTGACACACGCTGTGCTGTGAACAAGATAACAAAGTCCCTTCTCACAAGGATTCATGCTTTCTATTAGATCTTATATTTTACTCCCCCCCCCCCCCCCCCGCCAATTTAAATCCTTCATCTAAAACTTGTTATTCTTTACAAACACACTAGATTGATTTCCTAGTTCTGAGCCAGCTCCGCCACTCCCCTGCTATTCCCCACCGCTGATCTGTGTTTGACCACTCTTTAAAGTACTACCCATTCGCCTTGACCTTTGTGGGGTTCTTCCTGACTGCTAACCTTATTCATTTCTTCCCTCTAAAGATCTATGCCAAATATAAACCATACCATGCACTGTCCCATTCCACCCTTCCATTTCTTGAGTTATGCACACATGTAGGGTCTTCCCATCTAGTGTGTGAGGCTCCGACTTCATGCTTACATTGCTATCACTGTCACCACGCTGCCTCTGTTACTGTCAATGCTCCTTAAATATTGTTCAGTTACACCAAGATCGATCTTGTGAGGGCAGGGGATTATGGGAGTTTTTTCCCAATATATTTTTCATATTCTCTATAATGTGGCTATATTATTTTCATAATGAAAAAAATTGCAAATAAAAACAAATAAAATACTTCTTTAATTCAATTTAATTGAAATCCAGAAATAATTGTTCTCATTAGGTAGCTAGACCTTGGCAAGTACTAAAGCTGATTTAGACCAGATTGGAAAAATTCAAAAGTGGTTATTAGCATTCACCAGTTTCTCCTAGTGTAAATTGCTCTTTTCCGATGACAGACCAGCTTTTCTGGGTCACAGCTAATTTTCCCCTAGTTCTGGATTTCCTAGAACACCCTCCAGGTTCAGGCAGGAGTGTCTGTCAAAAATGCCTAATATCAGGACTTGCTTATAGCCTGTTAAGCCTATAAAAACACATTCATATAGGTTTCTAGAGGTTGTCAGATGAATCTTGAAGGATTCTCACTTTCAGTGTCTCCTAAAATGGTAGCTGGGGAAAATGAAAGAAACTCAAATTATCAGCAATAGCTGGGTTGGATGCAATGCTGGTTTCTCCCACTGCCATCAAAACAGAGAGGCATGATTTGCATAGGATGATGGATGTCCTTGGTTTAACCAGCTAATATCTTAAAGTAACAGAAGTGGGGGTTGAGATAGGTAGACCTCCTATAAAATTAACCACCAGTCCGAAGTTTGTAGCTGAGCCAAGCTGGTTGGGATGACCATGTGAAATGAATAGGATCCCTACAGAGCAGGTACACACTCTTCCTCAACCACCAGTCCCCTGTACCTCCTCTCTCTCCCAGTGACTAATTGAGCAGTGAGTTTTATTGCTTGGATCATTTATGTCATATCTTTCTACCTCTCTCCCACTTAACTCTCTCTGGTCTGTGAAGGGCAGTTTTGATACCTAGTCCTGTTGAAATTTGCTGGACTGATTCATGCATCATGTATGTGGAGCATGAACCTGGTGGCGCCTCTGCCCGTCTTGGTTTGCTGAAAAGCAAAAGACATTTTCGCCCCACTTTTCCAATAAAGAAAGTCCACAGTATGCAGCTGTTTGGGGATGTAGATAATAAATAGGGGAGACAGAGAAACTAAGAGGATGTAAAGACTGGCTATATCTCTGCTCAGATGTTCTTTGCTTTAAGTTCACATCGTTACAGGGCAGATGGAGGGTTAGGAATTGAAAACTTCTGGATAATGCAACATAAGTGCTCTAAATGCTCTGTTTCTCTGAAGAGGTATAATGATCACATTCGGGAGGGAAGCTGTCCCAGATGATAAATGTTCATTCTGTTCCAGCTTCCAGCTCTTCTTACTCCCACGGAAAAGGAAATGTCTGTGCAGCCCTATAAACACCTCTCTGCAGTTAGTTCCAATTGCGGAGTAAACGATGGTCAGAACAAGATAAAACAGGGAAATCAGATGTCCAAGGACTGATGACTTCAACATCTTCCCAGTGCCATCTGAGCAACAGGGCTTCCAGGGAGCAGGACTCCAAGTGTGAATCTGATCAGAATAAACAAGGCAAGCTGCCAATGGCCTCCCCTCTCCCAACAGGGTTACATAAGCACCTTCCCACTTTTTCAAATATTAGAAACTCTATTGATTTAGTGCTCACCAAGCCTCTGTGTGATTTATGACCTAGAAGATGTCTGACGGGATTCAGGCAGATTTGTGAGGTTTCCGGCCAAAAACAAAATGAAGAAATGTAGAAGATACTTCGCTCACTTACAGATAAGCCTTTGAAAATCATCCCTATCTCTGAAAACTCCTCTGCTTTGCTTAAGGCCCCCTTTCGATAAATCATGGGAGAAATTAAACTTCAAATTTGACCACTTTTTCTGCAAATGTTTATCTCTTTGGAACTGAAATACCATGACAGCTGCCTTATTCTGTTTTCTGATGGTCTCTTCAACTCTTTCCAGCCTTCTGGTTGAGATATTTAAGTTTTGATATACTATAGCTTATTTCAACCAACATTTATTGAACATCTGTTTCATGCCAGCATCATGATATATTTATGAGGCTAACAAAAATGAATGCATTACAGCTTATAGTCCTTCCTTCAAAGAGGTATCAATACAGTAGATGTATAACAGAAATGGGTAGCATAGCTATTCAACAGATTTCATGCAACCCTTGCATATTGTAGAATGTCATGGGGGGGTCCAAAGAGTAAAGTGACAGTTTCTAGTTCTAAGTGTGAGCATCAGTACTGGTTGTCTTCCAGCCCTGGCCCATAACCTGCACACCCAATCCCACCCAAACACACACACCTGTGTATATATGCATATATGTTTCTCCATGGTCTCTTCCTCAGGCCGTCTGAGAAGAATGGAGATGAGTCCAAGGGAAGCCTTGAAAACCGTCATAAAAGCTGAAGCCCTTACTGCGGTTTACAGGACCTTACAGGAACCACCTCTGCCTTTTCTCCTACTTTACCTCATGCCGTAATTAGGAGTTCGGACACTGGATGACTTGTTTATCACTGTATCCCCGCACTTCAGAAATAAATTTTGAAAGCATTCCGCAAACTTACTTGATCAAGGAATTCTAATCTGAAGAGGATCTTGGGAACCAGTAGCCTATGGCACATGTTTTAGAAAATGCTGGTTTAGAGAAAGCCCTAAACCTTTCCCTGTAACTTCCTATGAAGTCAGATATACATACAAACAGAGAGAAGAACTGTACTTCATTTTATCAGGCACTGGGGATAAAGAAGTATCCTTTGCTGCCATTGGAAGACTTTGGAAGCAACTTGACAAACACTTTTATCAAGTGAAGGGGAAGTGGAGAGCTAGACGCTCCATGCCTTTGTGGCTTCTCTCCTCAACTGCCAAGATACAGATGAGGGGAGTTTTTGCCAAGTCAAGAATTCCCACTGCGCTCAGTGGTCAAATGTCAACAGCACTTAGCTGATTTAATCTCCAGCAATTCATCAAAGATCAGACCTACTGATTGATTTGGAACCAATTTAGTTCTTATCAGTGGCTTTGCTATGGTGAAGTTGGGTAGGTTCAACTTTGGCGAAGTCGCACTTTCCTTTTCCACTTTTACAGCTTTCTTCTACATGCCACAGTAGATAGGGCTCACCTTCCCTGCGTATTCTCCTGCAGGGAGTTTGGCATTTGCTCAGAAGTCAAGTGAGTTTCATCAACAGCACTATCATCCACTGAGTGTTTGCCGCTCACTTCTCCTGAGACTCTGCAGGCCATACGTCTCCACATAGCAACCCCTCGTGAAGCTGGCATCTTAAGGTCAAGGAAATGAGGGAACAGAGCATTTAATCATGTGCAACTCCCATCTGTTAATAAACAGTGTAAATGGGACAGAATTCATCATTTGTTTTTGGAGACACAAAGGTTAAGTGCTTTGTCCCACGCTACAAATCAGAGTCCAGAATGGTCTAGGGAGAATTGACAGGGCTCTTTTCAACCCACCAACGCTTCCTCCCTCCACAAGACTGTTACTTGGTTAAAACATCTCCATGGTGGAAATCAGCAAACAGCAGCTACAGGAAAACCTAAAGCACCCAGAGCAACTGATGTTTGTGGCAAAACTGTGAGAGAGAGTCCAAGCAGAAATGTTCAGTCAACAGATTCCAGTGGAAAGGCAAGTTTGATTTGCTAAATTTCATCCCATCCAGCCTATAAAACAAATGAGTGCCATTTGAAGAAAGGGTTTCAAAATTCTCCAATAGTATAGATTCATTTACTTCTCATTTCCAGGCTTGTTAAATAAGGCAGAATGCCAGCTCATCACATCTGAAAGTAGTTTGGGCAAGAGCTAGAGAAAAATATTTCCTGGACATTATTCTTTATATGACTTTTTTCTTAAAGTGCCAAGGAACAGAGGGAAATATATAAAAAAAAAAAAAACAGAGTATATTAGTTGGCTCTCAGCCCACTCCTTTACCCCTAGTTTCTGTCTTACATGTTGCATACTTTGTGGTTTAGGGGCTCTCCTAAGAGAGAGATGTAGTCCAGGTTCATGGGTTTCCAATGTAGGACATTAGGTCTCTGAGGTTAGAAAGATACTGACCCTCCCCACCAGATTTTGTATTTCAAGCTTCTAACTTGGAACTGATGTCTCATCTGATTCCTTTTAGGGCCCTCTTTCCCTGGTGGCTCAGATGGTAAAGAATCTGCCTGCAATGCAGGAGAGCCAGGTTCAACCTCTGGGTCAGGAAGATCCCCTAGAGAAGGAAATGGCAACCCACTCCAGTATTTTTGCCTGGAAAACCCCACAGACAGAGGAGCCTGGTGGGCTACAGTCCATGGGGTCACAAGGAGTCAGACACAACTGAGCAACTAACACTTTGACCTTTCCTTTCCTAGACCACTACATTATCTTCCAAGTCAAAGAAACTGCTACAGGCGTGGATACATAGGCCAGCATCAAGGACAAGCCTTCATCCTCAGATACCTTAGCTTCCACCTTGTCTGGGAACAGCATGTGCCATCTTGGAGTTCCACTAATGGAGTGAGCAAGGGTTAGTGAATGAGAAAAAAGGGAAATTTCTCCAAAGCCTGCTTGTTGTCTTTCAGAGTAAACCCAGATCCCCCAGTGTAGCTGACAAGATATACCATGGCCTGGCCTTAGTCGATATTTCCAGCCTCATCTTTTGTCAGTCTCTCATAAAACCCATATAGCTCCAGCCTTGTTAACAAACTTACAGTTGCCAGACTGTTCCATGCTGTGTCTTCCCCCTCTGACTTTTACATATGCTGTTTGCAGTTTCTGGGAATTCCTCAAGGAATGTACAAACGTCCTTTCCTCTGGGAAGCATGTGCCAGGCAGGGTTCCAACTTTGTGCACTCATGATGCCTTGAGATATACTTCTTTGCAGCTTAGCCTATTTTATGGGATTCTGTGTCTGCATGTTTCTTTTCCAGGAAATCGGGAACTCCTGGAGGGTTCTGGGTTTAGTACAATACAGGTGTTCAACAAATGTTTGCTAAATAAGGGATTTGATTGTTAGAAATGCAACATAAGTGCATTCCCTAAGGATAGAAGGCTGAAAGTTTTATCTCTCTGGCATAATTTTAACCATGGGTCTTAGATGTTGGTGTTGTCCATCCTTCAATCATGAGTCTGAGAGTATGCTAATGACTCTTTGGAATGATATGATACAGTCTTATAAATTTAATAGAGAAAAAAACTGTTAAAAATTCCTGTGCAACAGTGTTTCAAATTACTGTATATGTGCACTCAGTATATCTTATTAGCAAAATTGTACCAAATTACTGCAATCCCAGTTTGTTTGCATCCAGTAACCAGAGGTCTTAGGCGAGGAATTCACCAAGAAGAGTGGTAAGGGAAGCTGATGCTATTGCATACTTTTTTTAAGCTGCAAATATGGACGAAAGAACGTTCCTCGATGTGTTATTGCATGATTTATAATCCTCTCCGTCCTTAAAGAGCAAATTAAAGTCTAGCAGATGGTTCTCTGAAGCCCTGTAATGCAGTTTGTCTGTAGCCATAGTTACATGTTTCAAGAGTCAGAAACATCTTAGCCAATTGTTACTGAATTGTAGAGCTTCTCCAAGACGTGGAAAGGCTTCTCCACCCAGAAGTGCTGGGCAGAGAGAAAGTGTGACTCTGAGGCAGCCATCCCCACCAGCTCATTTTCTGACAAATATTTTCCCAGCCCTTCTCAGGCAGCTCTAGTCTGAAGGAACAAACCACATAACTAGCCTTGGTCTCCTTTGATGGATGAGGCTCAATGCAGAGTGAGGGATCCTCCTAGAATGTACTGATATGTTCCATGAAGAGATAGGTTTTGTTGGTTTTATTCAGTGAAGTGTCATAGGCCCTGGAACAGTGCTGGCATATAGCAGGCATATAATAAGTGTTTGCTGAGTGAGTGGGGGAATAAAAGAGTCTGACCTCTGGGGATGCCTCTGTGTGACATTGTACTCCTGAGTTCCCCAAGCACTGTGGAGCCCATGTCAGACAGTAAGTTTCCTTGATCCTGGGGCTGCTCCTCTCTCCCCACCCAGTGCTCAACCTGGCTCTTGCCTGGATTCCCAGTCACGTTTCATTCACCTGATGGACATCTCTGTGCTATGCTTAGTCACTTAACTGTGTCTGACTCTTTGTGACCCGGGACTGTAGCCCACCAGACTCCTCTGTCCATGGGGATTCTCCATGCAAGAATACTGGAGTAGGTTGCCATGCCCTCCTCCAGGGAATCATCTATACACTATTTTTAACTCCCTGAGAAAGTCATTTGCTTCTCAGTTGGCTGGGGGTGGTGTTGTTTGCTTTGCCTCCTCACTTGACTTCCTTAGTCTACCATCCATGCTTCTGCTATGCAGTGTAATGGCAAGTCCTGGTCCTTCCTCAAAGTTCTGCCTCCCTGAGAGTAAACAGCCCTACCTCTCCGGTAAGTCCTGAGCTCTAAAAGGTTCTGAGAGAAAATAATAGCCCACGGATGCCCAGAAGTGAAGCAAATGAGGTCATCTCAAAGAATTATGGATGCATCTATAGTTGGACACTTGAGCTATATCTTTACATCAGTGGGTGTATTTTTTTCTGATTCAGGCCTCCTTGCTTGAAGCATAAAATCTCAAGCCTCAGAAGATTCAACTTCTTCTCAATGGTGTTTTTCAGACAAGAACCTTTGGAGATTACCAAGGGTCATTTTCATCAAAATGAAAGACATGTCTGATTATGATGGCTTTGCTGACAAATAATTAAGATGGATCACCAGCATATACTTGTCCCAGCTGCCTCGTTGGTGTCCATTTGGAGTTCGCATGGGAAGCTCATAGTCCATGTCTCAGCTCTTTAAAAGCAATTTATAACCTAACTCACCATCCTAACTACCTGAGAAGATTTTAATCCTAAACCTGTCACCACCCATTATTTTCCCTGGGTCCTGACAGTTCTACATTAAAACAGTTTATAAGTAGAAGTTAACAAGGCCTAGAGAGGGTGATTTATATTTCAGTGTGTGAAACAGTCAACATTCTTTCCCTGGTCAAAGATAGCCCAGAGCTCTTTGTGGACTGAGAGAAGAAAATTATCTCTCCAAGACGGATGGCTCCTGCCTTTGGGCAGGTGACTGACGTGTGATGCTGGGCCTGAGGCCCAGACACCAAGCAATGCTCGTGCATACAAGGAACAGAGTGCAGCCCTGTTCCCTCCCCGCCGCCCCCCGCCCCCAACCCTTTCTGGCATCACCACCCTCCTGGGCCCTTCTCAGGGATTGGGCAGTTTGAAGGAAGCATGAGTTTTTGTCTTTACAAAATGTTGATGACTCAGAAAGTATCCCTGACTCATTGAAGCCAATGGTGAGGCGTTACAAAGCTGTCCCGCTTGCCATGGGCCAGTGTGGATGGCTGAATCAGAGGAGGCAGAAGAGGTATTTGTGAAGGAGACGCCTTTCCCTCCCACCGACATCCTCCACTTCAGGGAAGGTACAATAACTGCTGCTTCTTCAAGCCTGACCTCCTTCCCCCATGAGCTGCATTTTCTGAGAAGTTGTCCTAAAATGTAAGCAGATGGCCACTCCCACCCCAGTTGCATGGGTTTTCCAGGGCTGCCATGATATTCTACCACAGCCTGGATGGCTTACACAGCAGAAATGAATTTTCTCGCAGTTCTAGAGGCTGGAAGTCTGAGAGCAAGGTGTCTGCAGTTTGGGTTTCTCCCGAGGCCTCGCCCACTGGCTTGCAGACGGCCGCCTTCTTGCTGTGTGCTCACACTGTCTTCCCTCTGGGTAGGCACACCCATGTGAGTCCACAGTTCCTCTTCGTATAAGGACACCAGTCAGATTGGATTATGGCCCACTCTAGCAGCCTCATTTTAACTTAATCACTTCCTTAGAGGCCCTTTTCCCAAAGAAAGTCACATTCTGAGGTATGGGGGTGAGGCCTTTAACATGTGAATTATTTTTGAGGGGGGGCAGGGAGTGGTGGGGACACAGCTCAGACCATAACACAAATGAATTCCAAAAGCCCTCCAGCTGCAGATACCTTCAGCGAAGTACAGTGAGGTTTCTCTGACTCAGCAGGGCTGAACTAATCCCATCCTGGGCAAGAAAGGACAACCCATCTCACCAATGGAAATGGAAATGCCATCTCAAGGAAGCTATCAAAGGAAGTTTAACAAAATGAACACCTCCCCAAGACATTAATTGTTTCCTTCCTTTGATGCATCATTGGTCAAATCTCTCTTTTTCTCTTTTTAAAGAAGAGGACTTGCCCTTTCTGATTTTCTTCAAGTATATCATTAGAGCAACATCTTCTCTTTGCCACAGCTGCATTCCATTTTCAGTACCCAAGTTCTAAATGTGACCAGACACTGATTTACAGTGCTCTGTCTGAGGATGGTATGGTGGGTATTTCTCCATCCCTTATGTCAAATTATAAGAAGCTGGTGTGATTGGAGCTGCTCCCCAGATAAGCGGGCCATAACATTTTCACAGTCACCATAATCACAGGCTGAGATAAGAGGCACATGTGCTATATTTACTCCCTATTTTTTACTCCTGGTGTTAAATACAAGGAGAACCAGTGAAAACCAAACCTCCTAAGCTCCTGCAGCAGAATACAACACATTCAATCCTCCTCTCTTTTTTTCAAGGAGGCTGGGATGTCCCTCCAGGATGGCAGAGATCCTACTGAGGTGATTTGGTGCTGAGGAGATGCTTCTTAATTGTGTTTGCAGCCCAGAGCAGAAAGCATGCCCATTCGAAGTACTTGTATCATTTTTAAACCAAGGCCATCTTTTTCTCAGTGGTAAACGTGAAATGTTTTTAAAGGCCAGACTTAGCATAAAAATCTCTTGGTTGCCATGGATACCACTTACCACACAGGACTGCGCTCTGTGTTCAACTGTGTGATTTTCTCTATTCAAAGGTTCAGCATTGTCAAAAAACAAATTACTTTTTCTGTTGTTTATCTCTAAGTTCATTATGGGGAAGGCAATAAATAAGAAGATATTCACGTATGTAGGGGAGCGATGTGGGGAGTCATTTGGGCTCTATGCTTTCAAATTCAGTATTTTACAATAATTATAGCCAAATTGGCTATTGTTAGGAAATAAAATGCATTTTGATCTTTTTTGTGTGTGTGAATATAAAGTAAAGCAGGTACTTGGAAGTCTGCTCCCAACAAAATTACATGGTAATAAGGCTTTTCACACCTACACAGCACTTAGTAACGAAGCTCTGAAAGAGGGAGATTTAGCTCTGATAGGCTTCAAACTTGGTACCTCAGGCTCCTGGCTTTCCTTTTTATGAGAGAAAACATGGGTTCAGGACCTCGTGCTCACTGAATTATTCATGCCTTTTTTCCACCGAGTATCTAGAGGGTTGAGACCTGTTAGGCTGCTATTATGAAGCGCACTGGTCCACCCCGCTCCCACCCCGCCCAGATATCCTCACCGCCCTGCAGCCCGGAGCCCTGCTAATTAGCTTGAATGTTTGCAGCTGGCAACTCCTTCTAAGCCTCACCTCTTCTTTCACGCAACTCCCCTCCTCAAGGAAAAGTGGGGAAAAGACTTGACAGAAATAGCAAGCGGGAGTTTCTCACATTACTAGAGGGTATTCAAAGATGATTTGGTGTCAGCAAGTTCCCATTGGCTGAAGCCTCTGGTATTTTGCTCTGACCCCCAATTAATCAAGGAATGCCCTGAACACTGACTTGTTACTTACTTAAGTTGCTCTCCAGTCACCTCACCAGCACTTTTTAGACTCCTTGATTCGGGCTATTTGCATGACAATGAGGTAAAGGGGAGACCTAATGAAGGCATCCTTTTTCAAATGTGCTCCTTGGTGTTGGATGCCTGTAATAATAGCCTGAGGGGAGGTGGAATTCTCCTTTGGGTTCGCTGGAGAGCAGCACTCTGATGCCCGCTAATATGCAAATTCTAACTTGTCACCAACCTTCTGCCTGTAGCTGGTGGAGATGTCGAGGCTGCAGCCTAATTGTCAAATCACTGCCCAGAAAGAACTCACTTGTAAGATGCACTGCAATTCATTTACATGCCGCAAACATAGCCACAAGGCAAAATAAAAGGGAGACCACCCGAGGAAAGCACCAGTGGTGTTGAAACAGAAAGCCCCCCTACGTAGGATACGAACCTTCAAGCTGCAAACTTTCAAAGATGTGAGCGTGCATTCACACAAGTTAGTGCACAGGTCTGGCACACCCTGTCATGTGCATGAGTCCTCTACAAGCGGCCATGCTTTTGTGTACTTCACTGTCTAGTACTGTACAGAGGACAGGAGTGCAGTGTCTTTACTTCAAGCCTAGGATGTCTGGAAGCAAGTGTGAAAGCAGTGGTTTGACATATCCGGCACTGCTAAGAAGTGCCAAGTGCCAAAAAAGGATGAAGGGAGGCAAGAGGAAGAAGCAGTACCTGAGGAATCAGGGATCTGTGACCCAGGAAATGGCAGGGGGATGCTCTTTACCTGAAGAAGCACTGGTTAGCTTTTGTGGCACAGGACTGGAACGTAGGATGGTACATGGAGGTTGCAGCCATTCAAGGGGATAGATGGGATTGAATCCAGCCAGGAACCAGGGAAGGAGTGAGGGAAATTGCAGCTTGCTTATCTCCTATTGCTGACCATCCTTTAGCTCTACCATCTCCCACCTCCTCCCCCTCCTCCGATCAGCAACTCTTTCTGCCTGTTCTCTTGATGCCAGCCCCTGCCTGTCAGCTGTTGTACTGTACTACCATACTTTTCAAGGTACTGTAGGATTTTTAAAATTTTATTTTTTTGTGTTCTTTTGTTTTTATGTATTATTTGTGTGAAAAGTACTGTCAACCTACTATAGTACAGTACTATATAGCCAATTGTGTTAATTGGGTACCTAGGATAACTTTGTTGGACTTGTGAATAAATTGGACTTATGAATACACTCTCAAAACAGACCTCATTCATGTGCAGGGTTCTTACTGTAATCTTATTGTGCATTTGTCTTTGGGGGAAACCTGCTGAGTCACAATTGGAGTTTCAGTCTCCCACCCAAGATACAGAGAAGAGAGCCCCCAAAGCCAAGAGCTTTGCTTTCAGGAAATCAGAAGAGGCGGCCCAGTGAGGGCCGGGTCCTGGTCAGTTTCACTCATCGTTGTATCCTACTGCCTAGAACATTGTCTAGCACACAGTAGATGCACAAGAAAGCTTTGCTATTTAGTCAAGCTGTAGGTGGTTCCAAGAGGTAGTTGTATCAGTTGCATCTTTCTTGCAAATAATGAACACTATCTCTGGTTAGCCATGCTGCTGCTACTGCTGCTGCTAAGTCGCTTCAGTCGTGTCCGACTCTGTGCGACCCCATAGACGGCAGCCCACCAGGCTCCCCTATCCCTGGGATTCTCCAGGCAAGAACACCGGAGTGGGTTGCCATTTCCTTCTCCAATGCATGAAAGTGAAAAGTGAAAGTGAAGTCACTCAGTCGTGTCCGACTCTCAGCGACCCCATGGACTGGAGCCTACCAGGCTCCTACATCCATGGGATTTTCCAGGCAAAAGTACTGGGGTGGGGTGCCATAAGCAGAGACAATACTTACAGCGGTGCCAGAGGGAGATGTGAAAAACCGGTCAGGAATTAGGGCAGTTCCAGGAGTCTAGCTGGTAGAAATTGTTACCAAACCAAACTTGGATCTGCTCACATGCATGCAGAAAAGCCAATCTACTGACACTGTGCTGTGCTGAAGGAAAGTGCATTTATTGTAAAGCTGACAATACAAGGAGAATGGGTGGCTCATGCTCTAAAACCCCAAGCTCTCCAAAGGGTTTCATCAAGGCAGTTTTAAAGGACAGGTGAGCAAGAGGGGGTGGTCACAGGGTATGTGATCGGTTTGTTCACAATTCTCTGGTTGATGGTGAGGTAACAGGGTTGTTAACATTATCAATCTTTAGGTGCCAGTGGGTCTGGGATGATCATCGGGTAGTTAATTTCTTCCATTTGGTGATGGTTTTAGCATCTGTAAAACAACTCAGAGGGTGTGCATCAGATTCTGCTATCTGCGTGCTTCAGAAAGGAGCGATAGCAGAGGATATGGGGAAGGAGGTCTGTCCTGGGAAGGCCCCACAGGGTCCTGCTCAGTTACAAAGTCAATGCAAGTTTTCTGCCACAGAGATGGATTGGCTTCAGCCATTTGCATTCTTCTTGCTATTCTGCTCAATATTAAAATTTCTATGCTTGGGAGAGTGTCCTTTACCAAGGTTGGATTATGTGCTCGCCTTTTGGCTGATAGTTCAGTTGGTAAAGAATCCACCTGCAATGCAGGAGACCCTGGTTCGATTCCTGGGTCGTGAAGATCCCCTGGAGAAGGGATAGGTTACCCACTCCAGTATTCTTGGGCTTCCCTGTGGCTCAGCTGGTAAAGAATCCGCCTGCAATGTGGGAGACCTGGGTTCGATCCCTGGGTTGGGAAGATCCCCTGAAGAAGGGAAAGGCAACCCACTCCAGTATTCTGCCCTGGAGAATTCCATGGACTGTATAGTCCATGGGGTCACAAAGAGTTGGACACGACTGAGCGACTTTCACTTTTGGCTAGAGTAATGGCTAGAACACATGGAGCCTGGCTAGAAACTTATACTAGTCCCAGTCTCCCTTGCAGCCAAGTGCAGTCAAGTTTGCTCCAGTGGAATATGAGTCCATAGACATATAGCCACTCACAGGGCCACACTTCTCCAGGCTCCCTTTCCTTTCTGCTGGGGGACATGGCAAAGACGGGGGCAGCCTTGGAAGCCATGCACTGAGAGTGGATGATCTACCCTGCTGGCCTCAGTCCCTGGATGACAGAGGAGCGGATCCTGACCACTGGCTCTGGACTGTTCTGTGAGAGAGAACTTAACCTTCCATCTTGTTTGAGGTTTGAGACGTGACATCTGGAGTCTCTTTGTTATGACTTATAAAGCTAGCACTTTATTACCAGAGATGGGAAGGGAAGCACCATCCTCTCCAAAGCAATCTGTAAGGTCAGTTTCATCAGAAGCAGGAGAAATGGTCACATGGTCATTGCAATTGTTGCTATTATTGGCATATGATCATGTGCAGAAGCTACTACATTCAGGACAAGTATTCACATCTCCTGTGTAGACTAGACTGCCTGGTTTGAAATTCCTAACCAGTAAGTACCTCTTTTTTTGCCTCTCAAACCCATGATTTGCCCCAAGTAAGCAGCACTCCTCCAATCATACAATTGAAATGCCAATCATAAAATTCCTAGTTGAAGGAACTGGTGAATTCAATCACAACCCACTGTAAAAAGAAAAGGATTGAAGTTTTGTGCCTGCCATCTTATCTCTGTGGCTGTACCACTCAAGATAGGGACTGATCTCTAACACAGTTTAGTATAGGCTCAGCCTCAACAAGCACTGTTTTGTACTAACAATCCCTAATGAGAAGCCGTCACTAGAGAAGTAAACAACTCGTTAGTCTGGGGAGAGAATGGTCAGCAGAGGCTGGGCTCCTAATTTGTATTTTTATTTTGTGATTTACTTTCAATCAGTCAGCAAGTACATATTGATTGCTGACTATGTGTCCATCACTGCTTTCATTTCGAGTAGAAAAATGTATTGTTTTCAACATGAGTATTGACATTAGTGTTTAATAAAGAAAAGTTATTGGATTTTTTTCCTAGTTAAAATAGACACACACACACACTTTAACTCTTGCTGCTTGCTAAGGGTAACTTTCCAATTCCATGTTGAACATCAAATGGAAAATGGGATTTATTTAAAACAATTCCATTCCAGAATAAACTTTTTTCTGAAATGTACATATTTCATTTGTAAGCCTTAGTTCTTTTCTCACGTTTCCATTTGCTTGTAGCCCATTCCTGGGTCAATCTCTCTGCCCACACTCAGGCATCACACGGATTTCAGGCCTTTCCTCACTAACTGGGCTGGTTGTTTCACCAGCTCAGAGTTTTCCTCAAAATAGGGAGTTGGACTCACCGACTACTCTGTTCACTAACGTAAGTAAGTGCCCAAGTGCTCACTTCTGATTAGCCCAGTTCAGATCTTCAGTGTCTGACATCTTGTCCAACCCTTAGATTCTATGTAGATGTAGATGGCTCCATTCAATGTAGATGGCTACACCTTCTTGCTGGCCCCCATGGGAGCTAGCTTGCTCTTCTTCCCTCAAAGAAAAGGACAAATTTCTCCAGTGCTCCAGCTCCCCGTGGAGAGGGGCAATTCTGATCAGAGGAGGAGAGCCGGTCTTTGGTGTAGGGAAAACTTTTGAAGGAGCTTTCCTTATGTAGAGATATGTGGAGCCCCATCTAGGGAGAGGTCTAGACAAAAATAAATTGTGGGTTTTTGTGTACTATAAAGGAATGGAGGGAGGAGGGAGGAGGTTTTTGTGTATTGTGGAGGGAGGAGAGTTTGGAGCTATCAGAGTCAGGATAGAAAGTCTAGAACAGAAATGTCTGCGGTAATGGAACTCTTTCATCTCTCTACTCTCCAACACGGTGGTCACAAGCCACAAGTAGCTATTGAACACTTCCAGTTTTATCTAATTTTAATTTGTTTACATTTAAATAGTCACATATGTGACTGGCGATCACCCTGTTGGACAGCATCCGTCTAGACGGAGAAGTCTTAGCAAATTCAAGTTAAAGTCTTAGAAACAGCCAATGAGCAATCACCTGTGGTGAAGATGGCTGAAGATCTTTGGAATTCTGTCCTGTGCTGTGATAGTCTCCTGTGCAGGATTGCCTTGTGGGGTGGGGTGGGGGGTCGATTATGAGACAACGGAAGAGGAAGACAGAAGGTTGGTGTAGCACATGGGAGGGTGAACAAGGAGACTCAGGCTGACAGCTCTCCCTGCATCTGGCACCTGGTTCTACCTCAGGTCTCTGGGCGCCTGATGCTTTCGAGGCACCTGTAACCCATCACTGCCCTTGGCTTGTCTGTGACCAGATGGAGCTGGGAAGGGAGCCAGCGCTCTCGGCAGCCCACAGGCAACAGGGACTGGATGAGGAGATCAGAGGCAGAGTTTGATGTGCTTTTTACCCTCAGCCCTAGGACCTGTGCTTCCAGCTATGCTATGCTATGCTATGCTATGCTATGCTATGCTATGCTATGCTAGGCTAGGTCACTTCAATCGTGTCCGACTCTGTGTGACCCCATAGACGGCAGCGCACCAGGCTTCCCCATCCCTGGGATTCTCCAGGCAAGAACACTGGAGTGGGTTGCCATTTCCTTCTCCAATGCATGAAAGTGAAAAGTGAAAGTGAAGTCGCTCAGTCATGTCTGACTCTTAGCGACCCCATGGACTGCAGCCTACCAGGCTCCTCCGTCCATGGGATTTTCCAGGCAAGAGTACTGGAGTGGAGTGCCATTGCCTTCTCCGGTGCTTCCAGCTAGCCTGGTGCTATCTGAGCGTGAAAGAGAGCAGAAGGATGCAAGACGGTTCAGGAGCAAGAGCTTTGCTCTGCTGTTTAGTCCTCTCTCAGCACAGATCTTGAGTGGACACCAGAGGTGAGACTGTGGGTTCCCCTTCCACCCTTGCCAGTGTAGGCGAACAAAATTTGACACCCCAATCACTCTCTTTGGCATGCAGATTAGTTTGAGTTGAAAACAACCAAGGGCCCAAAGATTGCTGCCTAAAGAATGTAGATAGAGAATCTGTCCTAGGAAAGGAGCTAGCCTTGTAGGTCACTATAGTATGAACTACAGCAAAGTCTGTTTGTTTAAGCTCGTCTTTGAGTCCTGGTGGGCTACCGTCTATGGGGTTGCACAGAGTCAGACACGACTGAAGCAACTTAGCAGCAGCAGCTGAGTCCCATTTTCTCCGCAGGGCCCAGAAAACACTTATGTGCCAAACATTTGCTTTTCCATCTCCCTGTCAGTTGCCTTCCCTCCCTTGAAAGCCCACAACCACTACCCTAACATCTTCTTTTGTCTTAAGTTGAAGATGGTATTTAAGGTGAGGGTTTTGGCTATTTGGCAAGTTACTCAATTTTCCTGAATCTTTCCCATGTATCCATGCTATTAATTTTTGCTGTGATTTTCCCCTGTTAATCTGCCTCATGTTAATTTAATTCTTAATCCATCCAAAAGAACTTAGAAGTGGGGAGGAAATTTTCTTCCTCCCCAGTACCAGTCATCATCAAAGCTCATCCTAGGGACTTCCCTTGTGGTCTGATTGAGGGGACATGGGTTCAGTCCCTAGTCAGGGAACTAAGATCCCACATGCAGTGCACCAACTAAGCCTTCACATCAAAACCACAGAGCCCAGATGCTCTGGAGCCCACCCACTACAACTAGAGAGAAGCCAGCTCACTGCAACAGAAGATCCTACATGCTTCAAGGGAAATCCTAAGTACTGCAACTAAAACCCAACATAGCCAATAATAATAAACAAATAAGTAAGAAGGACTGATGCTGAAGCTGAAGTGCCAATACTTTAGCCACCTAATGCAAAGAGCCAACTCATTGGAAAAGACCCTGATGCTGGGAAAGATTGAAGGCAAAAGGAGAAGGGGGCAGCAGAGGATGAGAAGGTTTGATAGCATCACTGACCCAGTGGACGTGAATTTGAGCAAATTCCAAGAGGTAGTGGAGGACAGAGGAGCCTGGCGTGCTGCAGTCCATGGGGTCGCAAAGAGTCAGACATGATTTAGTGACTGAACAACAACAACAACAAATATTTTTTAAAAAATAGCTCATCCTAATGTGAACCCTCATGTTCATAAACGCCATCTGGTTCCAGAGACACAGGGCCTCGGGGCCCTTGGAGGTGGGAGGGGCTGTAGAAAAAGATTTATCTGCAAGTACAGATGAAGCAAAATCTTTAACTTTTCACCACTTTTGGGGGCAGAAGTGTTGCCCTGAGCTGGGAGCGACAGTGAAAGCAGCCCTTTTGCCCCTTTCCTGTTTGCCTATTTCTGTTTTCCTCTAACCTTAAAAGAATCTAATTATAGGCATGCGATCATTAGGTAGTTTAACCGAACTCCTGAATTATGCTCTCTCCTGAGTGCACACTATGTCTTGCCTAACCTGCTGATTCTTTTCCTAGATTACTATAAGAGTGAAAAATTAAGTAGTAAAGAAATGACCAGCTCTCCACTCCCAATAGCCCCCTTAGTAATCCTGCAGGCAGACCACAAAGGGATGAGATGCCATCTGAAGAAAGATCACAAGGAGTCGGCCAGCCTGCACACGATGGAAATTGATGTAGAGCTTGACCTCCTGCCTTGATGATTCATTAAGCTCCTTCTCCCCTTTTCCCTTTAAAAACCGCCATGGCTGACATTAGAAAGAAGGAAGTAATGCCATTTGCAGCAACCTAGATGGACCTAGAGATTGTCATACTAAGTGAAGTAAGTCAGAGAAGGACAAGTGTCATATGACATCCTGTATATGAGGAATCTAGAAAGAACTGACACAAATGTACTTACAAAACAGAAACAGACTCCCAGACTTAGGAACAAACTTATGGTTGCTGGTGGGGGAAGAATGGGGGGAAGAAATAATTAGGAAGTTTGGGATGGACACGTACACACTGCTGTGTTTAAAATGGATAACCAACAAGCACCTACTGTACAGCACCTACTGTACACTCAACGTCCTATGGCCGCCTGGATGGGAGGGGAGTTTGGGGGAGAATAGATACATGTATATGTGTGGCTCAGCCCCTTCACTGTTCACCTGAAACTATCACAATGTTGTTAATTGACTATATTCCAATACAAAATAAAAAGTTAAAAACAACTCACAGCTGAGCAGAATCTTAGGCCTTGATCTCAGGACCTGAGTCTGCCTTCTCCTCAGATTGCCGTTTGAAGCAGTTTTCCTTTCTACCAACACTTGCCTCTCGAGTATTGGCTTTTGCGTGGCGAGTAGCCAAACCTGAGTCTGGTAACAGCAGATGCAGCTGGAAGTTGTTGAATCCAGATAAAGAAATAAGCATGTCATTTAGAGTTATAATGGTGACTACAAGTTGACTCATTGGAAAAGACTCTGAGGCTGGGAGGGATTGGGGGCAGGAGAAGAAGGGGACGACAGAGGATGAGATGGCTGGATGGCATCACTGACTTGATGGACGTGAGTCTGAGTGAATTCTGGTAGTTGGTGATGGACAGGGAGGCCTGGTGTGCTGCGATTCATGGGGTCGCAAAGAGTAGGACATGACTGAGTGACTGAATTGAACTGAACTGAACAATAATACTGAGAATCTTTGCTGTGAGGAGGCAATGGGAAAATGGAGAGAAAATATTCCTTTTCATCTTATATCTTTTTACACAGTTGCAACCTGAATAATTTTTTCAAGAATAGTCTGGCCATGTTTGTTTTTTTTTCCTTTTCTTTTTTTTTTTTAATTAAATTTTATTTTGCTTAACTTTACAATATTGTATTGCTTTTGCCATACATCAAGATGGATCCGAACAAGAATACATGTGTTTCCCATCCTGAACCCTCCTCCCTCCTCCCTCCCCATACCATCCCTCTGGGTCGTTCCAGTGCACCAGCCCCAGGCATCTATTATCAGGCATCATACCTGGACTGGCGACTCATTTCAGATATGATATTATACATATTTCAATGCTATTCTCCCAAATCATCCCACCCTCTCCTGTTCCCAGAGTCCAAAAGTCTGTTCTATACATCCTGGCCATGTTTGTAATCATGGTGATAATGAGGAGAGGCAACAGTTCAGAAAATAGATCATTTGTGAAGCCTCTTTGGGTTGGAATGGGTAGTTGGAAGTCTAAGATGGTTTTTCTTGTCTAAAAATGAAGGCCATGTGCCAATGTTTCATTGAAACTGTGGATTCCAGTGTGAGGAGGAATTCAGTTGTGGGCAGCCTGGGAACAAGATTCCTCAGAGCCAAGATGGTTTTAGAAGGGAAACCTTCAGATGCGTTCTCTGAACCTTAATATCCAAAGGGGTGTGACTCACACACAGCCAATTCAGAAAGAGGGTGGGGAAAGTTAGTAGTGGACCTGGTCAGGACTCTGAACATTTGATCTGAAGGTTAATGTGGTGAAGACAGGCAGGCTTAAGTAATGAGACTGAATTCATACCCTATTAATAAAGCACCACACGGCAGGCCATGGCTGAGCTTTGGAGGGTGGTGACAGGGAGAGGAGGGCCTTCTTGACACCCACAGGGCAGAAGCACCCCACACACAGCAGTGGGGGCTGGAGTTACCCCAGCAGAAGTTGAGGAGTCTTCCCTTCAGACGTTGCCAAGCTTTGCTATCATCCCAAAGGTCCTCTCCTCATTTGCGTTTCATTTCTCCTTCTCCTCCTCCCCTTCTTCCTCCTCCCTTCTCACATCCTAAATGCTTACAGAGAGGAAATGAGCAGCCTTATTCACCTACAGATTGAACTTGCAGCTACAGTGGTTGTCTGATAAATCTGGAGGCAAATCAACATGAGCATCCAGTGATAAGGGACCGAAGGCCTGAAAGTAGCTCAGAGCAATCTGAGCCACCCAGGTGCTCCCTGAACGGCTGGACAATCCAGACACAACGCTCTTTCACAGAAGGCCAAGGTCAAACTGCAAGACAGGGGCCTCAGGTCATCCTCTTCTCCTTGGGAAATTACATGTTCTCACCCTCAATCTACCAGATACTCATGCTCAATTCAAAATGCTTACATAGCTTACTTCCTCCTGGGCCCTGATTCCAATGAACAGAGGGCTCTGCTCTCCCAGGCCTCCTTCTAAAGAACACTCCATTGGCTTGATTATTTTAATTAAAAAAAAAAAATAGGCAACTAATAATGGCATCTCTCTCGCTGAAGTCACTTCAGTCGTGTCCGACTCTGTGCGACCCCATAGGCGGCCTCCCACTAGGCTCCTCTGTCCCTGGGATTCTCCAGGCAAGAACACTGGAGTGGGTAGCCATACCCTTCCCCAGTGTCTCTCTTAGCTGATACATAATGAAACCACAAAGCTAAAGGACCTGAAGTCCACTCTGAGTTTTTCAAGGCTTGCTGCTTCAGAACGGCTCTCATACTTGACTTGGAGCAGGGAATTCCTAGTCCTTTGGGGAAGACTCCTTAACATAGTCAGTATCAATTCATTCCTTCTTCTTTTTGTGGAAAACCCACCCCACAGCTCTGCCTGAGTCAACGGGGCTCTGGAGTGCCTATGAGTTCTTGCTCAAGAAAAAGAATAGCTTTTTGCATAATTCTGAGAGCAAACCACATGACTCTACCACATCCTGGAAAATTCCGTGACACACGATGCATAAAATGAATAGAGGTCCCAGCACGCAAGCCGTGGTAAGGAGGTGTGTGGCATTCCATAGCCAGTCTCCTGCCTGTGAAGCCACATAAAAGCCCAATTAGTGCTGTGTAACAGCTGTATTTTTCTTGTCTACAAATTTCAGTTGTAGGAGAGGAGCATGCAATGAGGAAACACCATGTCTGCCAATAATGGAAATTGTTTGAGATTTCTGAGGAACTGGGGGCGGGCAGAGGTGGCTTTGGGAGTTCATATCTTGGCTTGAGATTTTGGGTACCGCATGTTCCTCTTAATTTAGCAGCCCCAAAGAGGGGTGGGAGGAAAGTCAGTATGAACGTGGAGTAGGGGGATGTTTGGGTGAGGAAAGTGGCATCTGAGGGTCTATAGAGGCCAGAACTGCAATGTGAGGAAAGATGTAGAAGATGGACATCAGGCCTAACCAAGGATCAGGACACCCCGCAGCAGAGTCTCCCCACCTCCGTCACAATGGCCACCACAGCCTGAGCACTTTGGCTCAGAGGGCTGTAGAAGGGCCAGAGCAGGGACACGTAAGTAAGAAGCCTCTGGATCAAGCTGTCCCCCAGTTAATTGTTCTATCACTTGAAGCTCTAGGGCCTCCTCGATCTCAGGTTTGTGGTGACGAGAGACACACGGCATGGTGTCTCACAGCCATCGATGAGATGCCGTGGTCGGGGGGGGGGGGGGGCATATCTCTATGCTCAGCTCTTCAGATGAAGAAGCAGGGACTTAAGAGCTTTAGGTGCCCACATCTGTGCACCTAGCCCAACAACAGTGCTGCTACTGCTGCTGCTAAGTCGCTTCAGTCGTGTACGACTTCTGTGCGACCCCGTAGATGGCAGCCCACCAGGCTCCCCTATCCCTGGGATTCTCCAGGCAAGAACACTGGAGTGGGTTGCCATTTCCTTCTCCAATGCAGGAAAGTGAAAAGTGAAAGTGAAGTCGCTCAGTCGTGTCCGACTCTTAGCGACCCCATGGACTGCAGCCCACCAGGCTCCTCCGCCCATGGGATTTTCCAGGCAAGAGTACTGGAGTTGGGTGCCATTGCCTTCTCCGCAAAAACAGTGCAACCAGAATCAAATCCAAGCTCTTTGAAGTCAAGCTTGTTTCTCTTTATCATCTGTACTGCCTCTTCTGTGAGTATGCTAATTTCTGACCATCAAGCCACTTTTTCGGCCCCTACCTTATCCTGCCTTTCAACGTGTCCATCTGGCTCCTTTCAGCCTGCTCACCTCAGCATCCGTATCCACCCATGCTCCTGTTTCTGCTCACACGACTGGCTTCAGAGAGTTTGCTGGTTTTCCCCGCTGCCAAACTCCTGAGAATGTATCTGCCTGTTTTCTGACGCCCGTTTCAGCCTGCTCCATGTTTAACAGTCTCAGAGTTTTGCCCTATGTATGCTTCATTAGTCAGGTTTTCTGGAGGATGGCCCATGAAGCTCGGCTGTATTTGATGGGAGCTGGGCCAGACGAGCAGGTCATTAGCCAATGACTGCTCCATCGATATGCTGGACCAGATGAGAGAGGCCAAGTCACCTCAGCCATGAAGTGGAGCTGAAGTGCATCAGGCGCAAGCCCTGTGGGGAGAGGCAGCAGACAGCGTCCACCCTGTGACCACTGGGCGTCTATCCATGGGGTGTTTCTGGAAAACATGGACAGACAAGTTTTACTAGTATTTCAACCATATGAACCTGGGTAAGACATGGTGGGGCCAGATGCACATCAAGAGAGAAAAGCTGGGAAAGAATTTTACAGTTGGTTATACTCTGGACTGCAAGAAGATCCAACCAGTCCATTCTGAAGGAGATCAATCCTGGAATTTCTTTGGAAGGAATGATGCTAAAGCTGAAACTCCAGTATTTTGGCCACCTCATGCAAAGAGTTGACTCATTGGAGAAGACTCTGATGCTGGGAGGGATTGAGGGCAGGAGGAGAAGGGGACGACAGAGGATGAGATGGCTGGATGGCATCACTGACTTGATGGGTGTGAGTCTGAGTGACCTCCGGGAGCTGGTGATGGACAGGGAGGCCTGGCGTGCTGCGATTCATGGGGTCGCAAAGAGTCGGACACGACTGAGTGACTGATTTGATCTGATCTGATCTGATACTCAGAGGAGAGTTCCTGGGAAGAACACAGTGCTCTACGCAGGACCACTCAGGAAAGCAGCAGGGTCAGTCACAGGAAGAGAAAGAAAGTAGAACTATGGGCCAGAGCCATTATTCTCATTTCCTTGGAAAGGAACAGGAGTCATGAAAAGTAGACCTAGCATTGGCTTGTTTGAGTAATTTCACCAGGAGCCTAGAGGCTGTCCCTACTTGTCTGGTGCCTGGCCCTCGGGTGACTAGGGGAGGTGAATATCGGCCTAGAGTTGTGAGAGGCCCATAAAGAGGTGGCTGTGGGTGTGAAATTAATTGGCTGTTCAAGAAGGGAAACTGACCAGCCTCTAGCCAGGACCTCAAAACTAGGTCAAGACAGGATTTGTACAAACCATATTACAACCAGGTTGGGAAGCAGTCTTAAGGAGACTTTTGTTTGCTTATAATTATAAAAGTACTACACAGAGATTGAAAATTTCAACAATACACTTGAAAACTTTTTTTAAAAGTGACTCTCCAACATCACAAGGGAAATTTAATAGATAAATAATAGATAAAAAATATTAAATAGAAATTTAATAGAAAAATAGATAATAGATAAATAGATAAAGATTAATAGATAAAAAAAATTTTTCCAGAATTATATGGGAATGGCTATTCCCATATAAAATGTTTCTCCATGAATATATGCACATAAACTAAACTCATGTATATACAAATGTTTTGTAATTTATAATAAAGAAAAAAATAGAATTATACTGTGGCATAAATTTCTTTTTTTAAATGCAGTACTATAACATGGACCTTCTTCTATGTCAATATATGCAAAGGAGCACCAGTATTTTTAATGACTGCATAATATTCCACAGCACAAGTTAATCGTAATGTATTTTGAATCATTCTACTATTAATTAATATTTGTGTTGTTATCAGATTTTTTTTCCTATTGTATTGACTCAGTAAACATTGTACACACTTGCAAGACTTTTCTGTGGGATAAATTTCTATAAGTGAATTTTCTGGGTCAAAAATTATATGCAATTTGAATTTAATTAGGTGCTAGAGAATTTCTCTCTGAAAATATTACATCAGTTTATATTCCCACAAGAGTTTGTGACTAGACATTAGACATTATTGACCTTCATTTCTCTAATCTATTTGTTGAGAAATGTATTTCTGTTTTAGTTTTTGTGTATCTGATCACTAGGGAGATTTGTGGGTTTTCTTAATTATTTATTGCTGTTTGAATCCACCTCTATAAATAAACTCTTCAGGTCTTTTCCCAATCTTTAAACTTTATTTTTGTATTTTAAGAATGTTAACTTTTACTATATAGATTATAAATATTTTTATGTTTATCATTTGCTTTTAATGTTGTTTATAGCATTTTTTCTGTGTAAAAACTTTCCTGTTTTACATCATAAAATCTGTCTATATTTTCTTTTATGAACTCTGGGTTTCCTGTTTTGCTTAGGAAGTCTTTCCCACTGGGGGTAGACTTTCAAGGAGACTAGGCTGCCCTGGGCAATATTCCTACCACTGATATTATCCTGATGTGGAGTTAGTTCAGCTTTCCCAGAAATTTCCTGGTCGCTAGGGTCTGGGGAGGGATGCCACACACACAAGTCACTGATTAAGTGGTTCCTTTTTTTTTTTTAATATAAATTTATTTATTTTAATTGGAGGCTAATTACTTTACAATATTGTATTGGTTTTGCCATACATCAACATGAATCCGCCACAGGTGTACATGTGCTCCCCATCCTGAACCCCTTTCCTCTTCCCTCCTCATACCATCCCTAATGATTAAGTGGTTCTTAACTTTCCAAGTGCCACTGATACCTCTTTATTGTTGTTGCTCAGTTGCTAAGTTGTGTTGACCCTTGCAACCCCATGGACTGTAGCCTGCCAGGCTCCTGTGTCCCTGGGACTTCCCGAACAAGAATACTAGAGTGAATTGCCATTTCCTTCTCCAGGAGGTCTTCCTGACCCAGGGATCGAACCTGTATCGCCTGCATTGGCAGGCAGGTTCTTTACCACTGAGCCACCTGGGAAGCCCAGTATCTCTTTGAGATTCTGATAAAAGCTATGGACCACATCTATGATTTTGACAATGATTTCAGAGGTTTTATAGACTATCTAAAGTCTATCGTGAAGCCCTGTTTATTCCTGCTCATTTTAAGAGCCCATCCCTACTGCATTTGTTAGTATCTGATCTAGGGAATTCCCTGGTGGTCTGCAGGTTAGGACTTGGCATTGTCACTGCCTAGGTTCAATCCCTGGTCAAGGAACAAAGATCCCACAAGTCATGTGGAATGGCCAGTAAATAAATAAATCACACAATGTTAAAAATAAATAAATATCTGATCTAGGAAAACATTTCAAATGATTTCTTCCATCTAACATATGGTCCTGATTGTCTCCTCCTCTGAAATTTTACCTAAGAAACTCTTTATGCAACCCCCTCTTGTCCGGATATCTGGATATCATGACACCCTCTGGATATCATGACAAACTCTGGATATCGTGGCATCCTCATGGCCCCAAAAGGGCAAGTGTCACCCCAGCTCAGGACTAGTGTCCCAGTCCCTTCCCTGGAGAGCATCCTCCTCACTCTTCCCTTGGATCACTCTGATTTCACACCTGAGTTTAGACCTGTGAAGGTGACACTGGGGGCTTCTACACAGGACACACTCTTTGATGGTCATGGGCAGGGGTTGGGGGGAGGGGTGAGGTTTGCAGGGAAGAATGCCAAGGACTTCAAGAGAGTCCTTGAGAAGATTAGATTCTACCTATCTTCAGAAAGCCCATAATGAAGAACGAACAAGTTAGCAGCAGGCTCTTACGAGGACTCTGCAGGGGAGAAGAAAGGAACTTGGAGGTTCAGGGCCTCTTCTGGGAAAACCAATAAATTGTCATTGAGGAAAAAGTTTCAAAGACCTCTCCAGAGAGTTGGGCCTCCCCAAGTGCCAGGGAGGAAAGGAGATCCATTACGGAGACCTCAAGTCCTTGCACATCTAGGAACTTATAAATAGATGCAAACATCCTCTGCAGTTGTCTCTCCCTCTGATAGGAAACTTTCCTGGGCAAATCTAATCAATACTTCAACAGGAGCACAAAGGAGCTGCTCTCAGCTTGAGAAATGTCAGTGTTAAGTGGTTCTGATTGCTTTCCTTGGGGTTTTGGTGGCAGGAGTGTCAGCTCGGAGCATAAAGATCAACTCTCGAATTTATGATCATCTGGATTTCTGCAACAGGAATTCAAATCCCATTAGAAGCTGGCCCCAGCTCTCTACTAATCTGTTTCTCCTGGACTCCCCTTTTCTGGGATTCCTGGTAGCTCAGTGGTAAAGAATCTCCCTGCCGATGCAGGAGATATGAGTTTGATACCTGGGTTGGGAAGATTCCCCTGGAAGAGGAAATGGCAGCCCACTCCATTATTGCTGGGAAATCCCATGGACAGAGAAGCCTGGAGGGCTACAGTCCAAGAGGCCACAAAGAGTCAGACCCGACTGAGCATGCACACACACCCCTTCTCTACCTTGACTTTCCTTTCAGTATCTATATGCAATGAATAAAATGTTTGTTTGGCTGTTTGTGCCTCCAAATGTAACTCCTCTTGATCATAATCCTCCCAGAGAAATAATTAGCCAAGATTCAACTCTTAGAGAAACATGGAGAATAAATCACCCAACTCAAAGGAATGCAGGTCAATCCAGTTTCAGCCATAGGCTTTATTTCTCCCAATGGGCTGTATTTGTTTAAACTTCCATTTCTCATAAAGCATTTGAAGTGAAGAGGAGGAAGATTACTACCCACAAAGGAGATCTGGATTAAGTGGAGAAGAGCTGCTCAGGCGTCAAAAGGTGGTTGCTAGAGAGAATGTGTGTTGTGCTAGTTGCTTCAGGGTGTCTCACTCTTTGCATAGAAAAGCCTGCTGCTGCTGCAGCTAAGTCTCTTCAGTCCGACTCTGTGCGACCCCATAGACGGCAGCCTACCATGCTCCCCCGTCCCTGGGATTCTCCAGGCAAGAACACTGGAGTGGGTTGCCACTTCCTTCTCCAATGCATGAAAGTGAAAAGTGAAAGTGAAGTCACTCCGTCGTGTCCAACTCTTAACAACCCCATGAGCTGAGCCTAATTCCTGCCCGCCAGGAACTTTCAATTTAAGAAGTCTCTATTGACAGAAACAAATGGGTATAATACTGGCTTAGTGCTATTCAGTACACTTTGAGATGAAGTTCTGCTCTTGCCCCCATCTACCACAAAGCAGCTGGTATACAAGTTAGCCCTGTTGAGGACATGGTCTGGAAGGACTTCTGCTTTCCTGTTTCTCTGGGCACTGAATCTTGACCATAATGGTCTGAATGTAATCAGTAATTTGAGTCTACATATTCATAATCAGTAGCACGGGTGGGGTTTATTTTTAGAGATTTTTTTTTTTTTAATGTGGACCATTTTTAAAGTTTTTATTGAATTTGTTACAACATTCTTTCTGTTTTCTGTTTTGGTTTTTTGGCTATAAGGCATGTGGGATCTTGCCTCCCTGACTAGGTATCAAACCTGCACCCCCTGCCTGGGAAGGCAAGGTCTTAACCCCTGGACCAGAGTAGTCCCCTGAGGTGTTTTTTTGTTTTGTTTTTTAAATGTCTTTTTTTTTTAAATTTTATTTTATTTAACTTTACAATATTGTATTGGTTTTGCCATATATCAAAATGAATCTGCTACAGGTATACATGTGTTCCCCATCCTGAATCCTCCTCCCTCCCCATACCATCCCTCTAGATCACTGATGTATAGAACAGTCTTTTGGACTCTGGGAGAGGGAGAGGGTGGGATGATTTGGGAGAGTGGCATTGAAATATGTATAACATCATATATGAAACGAGTCGCCAGTCCAGGTTCGATGCATGATACTGGATGCTTGGGGCTGGTGCACTAGGTGTTTTTTTTTTTTAATCTTGAGATTTTATCCAAAGACAGGAAGACAATCACTGGACCTACATTCTAGGATGAGAACATTCTAGAAATACAAGTTTTACTCCAATGTTTATTAATAGGCAGCTCTGTATATCATATCTTGGAGATCTGATAGCAATTTCCAGCTTCACTTTCTCAGCGAATTCAGGTTCTGAATACACATTCAGATGTGTAGTCCAAAGGTCAAAGAGAATCATCTGTTCTGGTCTGAACTTGGTTCCTCTTTGAGGAGATGTTGCCTGTTCCCCTTTCATAAGTCCTAAGATACTATCATTTTGTAGGGACCGAAGATGGTCTTTCTTGTTCATTTGCAGGAAATTTTCTTTTCAGTTTACATTCTTTATCAACTATTATAATTCCTTCAAAGGTAGTCTTTCTAAAATCCCTTCAAACGGCTGTTTGCCTGCAGCTCATACATCTCTCTCTCTCTCTCTCTCCAGCTCTGTCTCTGTCCCTTGCTATCTGCCTATATTCTCTTTTCATCCTCTGCTGCGAACAGTGTTCTCCACACTGTGAAGATGGAAGGGGAATTTTACATTTCTTTTGGTGGAAAGAGTCACTTTCTACCTGAGATACAAAATAACAATTAATTTTCAGCTTCCTTTCCTCTTGGGGCAGAAATAAGAACACTTGGTGAGTCCAGTGTAACACAATTCAACACACCCCTCCTCCAAACATACACAATTACATAAAACTACTGTTCTCTAAGAAAAGTTCCTCCTTAACATTTTACACCTTGTTGTATAAGCCAGGGGGCAAACCTGGCGGGCAGTGATTTTAGCAGCACAGATTCCTGAGCCCACCCTGGACCTTTAGAGTTAGAGTCTTTGGGGTAAAAGCCCTAAGAGTCCTTATGTCTAGCTGACTCCTTTGGTGAGTTGCTTGGCACAGATGTAAAAACTGGAGTTTTACAACAGCGAAGAGTAAGTAGCAGATGTTGCATAATTGCGCAAAGTAAGAAAAGCAGAGAAAACCCTCCTTTCTTGAAATTGGGGAGCAATTCATGGAAGAGTGGGCATTTCAGACCAGCCTGAATGAAGACAGCTCCTGGAGGCATCGGGCATTCTAGGCAGAAATACAGGGAGGGAGAGATTCAGAAGTGGGCTGGGAATAAAGGGGAATTTAGTTTTCTCCTGTGGAGAAGGCAATGACACCCGACTCCAGTACTCTTGCCTGGAAAATCCTATGGATGGAGAAGCCTGGTAGGCTGCAGTCCATGGTATCACTAAGAGTCGGATACGACTGAGCAACTTCACTTTCACTTTTCACTTTCATGCATTGGAGAAGGAAATGGCAACCCACTCCAGTGTTCTTGCCTGGAGAATCCCAGGGATGGGGGAGCCTGTTGGGCTGCTGTCTATGGGGTCGCACAGAGTTGGACACAGCTGAAGTGACTTAGCAGCAGCAGCAGCGGTCTTCTCCTGGGAGGAATAACGAGGCCAGACTGAAAGACTCCAGGATTTGGGATGCTTCCCTTTTCTGGAGCCCTCAGTCTTTGAGGGGGAAGTATTTTCATCCTCAAAGCCATGAATCTAGGTAGAAGGCTGTGTTGACAGTGATGAAATTCCCAAGCCCACACATCCCCTACCACCCAGGGAAGTCTGCACCTCCTGCCTGAGCAGCCCGCCACTCGGGTCTCCAAGCCCCCCTAACCATCATTGCAATCACACGGGAGCTTTTGCAAATACTAAGCCTGCTCCCTTCCCCAGTAATCTGACATGCCGGGTCTAGAGTGGGGTCCCAGCATAGGTATTTGTCAGAGTTCCTGGGGCACACCAACGTGCAGCCAGAGATGAGAACCACTGAGCTGGCCAGTAATAAGCCACCAGTTGGGAAGTTCTTGTTTGGCCTGGTGCCTCAGTTTCCTCATCTGTCCTGAGGGAGGTGCCAAGGGGCCACTCAGCCTCAGAGCTGCTCCGCCTCTAGAGGTCCTGCTCTCATCAAAGGGCTCAGGTTCTCTCCACTACTCTGTTCCTTCCAGGGATATCTGCCTCCCATCTCTCCCCCTTCCCATCTTATCTGTTCTGCTTAGCTTCCTCTGGACCCCTGCTCTCTGCTAAGTGACAAAGAGTGCTGATTGCTTAATCAGAGAACTAATTGCTGTTAACACTACCTGGCTAAAGCGTTCTCCAAGCCAGTTAGAATTCATCCCCCTAGGGACATGTCCCTACAGAAAGAATTTCAGACAAGGCCAGCAGTAGGGGACACGGCTTATTGGTTCCTCCATTCCTACCCCAGTGGGGCCATATCCATGCAGAGAGGAAAGAACAAGCTGTGTGAAACTGGGCCATGATTGAGGCTTTTCTCTCTCTCTCTCTTTTTTTAAAAAATGAATTTTTATTGGAGTATAATTGCTCTATAATGTTGTGTTCATTTCTACTGTACAGCAAAGTGAACCAGCTGTACGTATACATGGGTGTACGTGTGTGCTGAGTTGCTCAGTTGTGTCCAGCTCTTTGCAACCTTATGTACTATAGCCCACCAGGCTCCTCAGTTCATGGGATTCTCCAGATCCACTGGAGTGGGTTGCCGTTTCCTTCTCCAGAGGATCTTCCCAACCCAGGGATCAAACCCAAGCCTCCTGTGTCTCCTGCATTGCAGGCAGATTCTTTACCATGGCACCTCCAGGGGAAGCCCGCATATACATATATCCCCTCTCTTTTAGGTCCCCACAGAGCACTGAGCAGAGTTTCCTGTGCTATGGAGTAGGTTCTCATCAGTTATCTATTTTACACATAGTGTACATATGTCAATCCCCATCTCCCAATTCTTCCCACCCTGCCCCCCCTCTTTCTTCCTTGGTATCCGTACATTTGTTCTCTATGTCTTTGTCTCTATTTCTGTTGTGATTCAAAGGATAGTAACACTTATCTTCTAGAATCACCGTAAGGGCTCATCAAAGAGTATGGCATATTGCAGGTGTTCTATAAATATTAGCTTCCTTTTCCTTCCCGTCAAAGGCCAGATCCAATTACATCTTCTCTGAGTCACTTCTTACTTTTAACTCGTGGAGATTAAATCTGCAGCTAAGCCATGGCTCTTTCATCCTGTACTTGTACAGTTTGCTTTTTAGATCTAAGTATTGAATTTAAAGTTTTTCCTGCTAAATTTTCTCTTGTTATTTCTGCCCACTATCTTCGCCTTTCCAGAGCTTCTGGTTCCTGATTCATGGTAGCTAAACTTCCTGGTCTGTGCCATCAGTAGAGATGGGCAGAGGATTCTTAAAGTCTTCATCTGAGTTATGGATAACATTACTGAACAGAATGGAACAAAAGATAAAGCCCTTTTACACCCCCAAGTTCCTAGCTTGGTGCTGGCAGATTAACCCTATCTTTAGCTTTAATGTTGGTTTCAAATGAACCAAACTATATCTTCATTCGGTTCACATGTCCACATTTCTCCACTATTGCATTTGTGGCAGAAACTATTTTCTTGCCCCAATATCCAAGCTTTCCTTCCTCCTTAGCAACAGAATCCTATATATGTTATAGCTGTACTGAGCCCAGCCTCCCTTGTAGCTAGGTATGGCCATGGGCCTCCATTCTAATCAATGAGTTTAAGTAGAATTGCTCTGTGGAACTTCAGGCAAATCTCCTTAAAAGTGATTCAGCAGGAAGATGCTAGTCCTTCTTCCTGGAGCTTGAATGTAATGGGTCTTGAATGTAATGAATCTCCAGCAGCCATTCTGGGATGTGAGATTAAGCATGACAGATAGACAGAATTTGGTCTTTGCTGAGCAGGGAACTATGACAGCAACCCACGACTGCCTAAAGATTTTCTAACAGGAGAGAGAAATAAATTTGTATTTTGTTTTTAAACTGTTGAATCTATTCCTAAGGAATATGCCTTGTTAAAATCCAAATACTCTGTGTCAAGCAAGCAAGAAAGAAATTCTAAGTGTTCTGATGAGAATCTTGGGTATCTTCCATATCTGGAAGAGTTCTACACATCCACAGCCTTTCCAATCTTTGGAAAATTGCTTGAGAGGTCATTATAAAAGACAGAAAAAACAAAAAGGGAAATTTGTCAGCATGCGTTTGAGTAGATCTCCTAATGTTAAGAGCTAGAAAAGGCTTTCTTTAGAGACCTGGGCCATTTCTAACAGCTTCCTTTGAAATCACTAATTATGCTCTAAAAAGAGAAGGCATCACTGGAGCCAGAACCAGCAGCCAATTACCCACAAGAAATCACTCACTGTGTGGGCTGCTTTCTCTCTCTGTTCGCATAATTTCAAAATGTAATTTCTAGAATCATGCTAAATACTTGTAAACAGAGATTGGTTTAATTGCAAGGAGGAACAATTTCAGGGGATAAAAATGAGAGTTGTTTCTCATTTGGCAGATAACAGAGCAGTCCTCTTTGGGTCCAACGTGCAGTTCCCATCTGTCTTCCCACCCAAGTCAGGTCCCTCTGTAACTCCCATGAGAGGTGCTGACTCCAGCAGAAGGTAGAGGTTGCTATGGAAAGGGTGTAACACGTGGACTCAGAAAGTATGAGTTCAGATCCCAGCGGCAGCACCTACTAGGTTGTTATCATCAGCAAGCAAATTGACTTTCTTGAGTCTCTATTTCCTCATCCCCAAAATGGGACTGCCCCCTGGGCTTAGGAGCGCAAAGCAGGCAATACACACGTGTGAAGAGCTCTATCGGAATGCTGGTTCCATGAGAGTTGTGGCTCAGTTTTATTTCCTTTTACTTTCTCCAGGGTTCTGAATAGTTCTTAGAAGATAGTGGGGGTGTGTATCATCTGTACTGCCACAGAATTGTGGCATAACAAACCTTGCGTGTGTGCTCAATGGTGTCTGACTCTCTGCAATCGCATGGACTGTAGATCATCAGGCTCCTCTGTCCAGGACATTTTCCAAGCAAGAGTACTGGGGTGGGTTGCCATTTCATACTCCAGGGGACCTTCCCAACCCAGGGATTGAACCCACTCCTCTTGTATATCCTGCATTGGCAGGCAGATCCTTTACCACTCGTGCCACCTGGGAAGCCCATAACAAAACTTAAACAGTGGTAATGGCTATCACCATCAACACTGGCTCTTCACAGGTCTGCAGGGTCTAGTTGGTTTGGGCTGAGCCGGGTTTGTCTTCACTGGACTGGTTCGTGCTTCTGCCTCAGCTGGGGCAAGACTGATCCATGGTTTCACATTCACCTCTGGGGCCTAAGGGCTGGTCCTTCTCATGGTGATGGCAGAGGCATAAGATGAAGCAAGATGGCATGCCTGTGCCTTGTCTGCTGTTATCCCATTGGTCAAGGACAGAAGCCTCCACTCAAGGGTGGGAATTTAATTCTGCCCACAGAACAGGAAGAGACTGCAGAATTACACGCCAAAGGTCATGGATGAACGGAGGGCGAAGAATTGGACCATTAATGCAATCTGCCACAAGATGTGATCAACTATTGGGTTAGCAAAAAAGTTCATTTGGGTTTTTCCATAAGACGTTGCTTACGAATGAACATTTTGGCCAACCCAGAATCTACCGCTGACATGAATATATAGGTTTTTTGCATGTAGGAAGACAAAGATGAGATAGTTGAGGTTCTTAAAGCAGACCCTCTCCTTGCCCATCAAGGGTCTCCTTCTCCCATGCTCATAATCCTTTAATTAATGGTAAGAAAACCAGCAACATGACCTGACAAAGCCATGCAGAAAAAGAAATTCACTGCAATCCTTCTCTCTTGGAGTTCCCTCCTTTCTCTCTAGCTTTTCCTGTTTGCTCCTCCAAGCACCCAATCTAAGTGTTTTCAGCTCAGTCTTGACTAACTTGCTAAGATTGCAATTCACTCCAATGTGCTACCTAGAGACCTTGCACCAATTTAAAGAGTAAAGGGACAACCAAAGTGGAGAAAACCTTTCTGTCTTTCCGTCACAGGCAGTCCTTAGATAGCTTCTTGAGTTGAAACAAAGAATCATTTAAAATCATAGTAATTATTTTTAAAAAACCAAAACTGTAGCTGTTCATGGTGGCTCCCTTGAGGAGTTAGAAAAGAGGTAGTCAAGGGATAAGAAACCTACTTTGGGCTTCTCAGGTGGCTCAGTGGTAAAGAATCCACCTGCCGATGAAGGTGACACAGGTTTGATCCCTGGGTCAGAAAGATCCCCTGGAGAAGGAAATAGCTCAGTTCAGCTCAATTCAGTTCAGTTGCTCAGTCATGTCCAGCTCTTCGAGACTCCATAGACTGCAGCATGCCAGGGCTCCCTGTCCATCATCAACTCGCGGAGTTTACTCAAACTCATCTCCATTGAGTCAGTGATGCCATCCAACCATCTCATCCTCTGGTGTCCCCTTCTCCTCCTGCCTTCAATCTTTCCCAGCATCAGGGTCTTTTCCAATGAGTCAACTCTTTGCATGAGGTGGCCAAAGTATTGGAGTTTCAGCTTCAGCACCAGTCCTTCCAGTGAACACTCAGGACTGATCTCCTTTAGGATGGACTGGTTTGATATCCTTGCAATCCAAGGGACTCTCAAGAGTCTTCTCCAACATCACATTTCAAAAGCATCAATTATTTGGCCCTCAACTTTCTTTATAGCCCAACTCTCACATCCATACATGACCACTGGAAAAACCACAGCCTTGACTAGACCGACCTTTGTTGGCAAAGTAATGTCTCTGCTTTTGAATACGCTATCTAGGTTGGTCATAACTTTCCTTCCAAGGAGTAGGTGTCTTTTAATTTCATGGCTGCAGTCACCAGCTGCAGTGATTTTGGAGCCCTCCAAAATAAAGTCTGCCACTGTTTCCACTGTTTCCCCATTTATTTTCCATGAAGTGATGGGACCAGATGCCATGACCTTCGTTTTCTGAATGTTGAGCTTTAAACCAACTTTTTCACTCTCCTCTTTCACTTTCATGAAGAGGCTCTTTAGATCTTCTTCACTTTCTGCCCACTTCAATATTCTTGTCTGGAGAATCCCATGGACAGCTGGTGGCCTACAATCCATGGGGTCGCAAAGAGTCAGAAAAGACTTAGCAACTGATTTGGTGAAGGACAGGGGAAGCCTGGTGTGCTGCAGTCCATGGGGTCGCAAAGAGTCAGACATGATTGAGCAACTGAACTGATATATATATATATATATATATATATATATATATATATATATATATATAATGATGGGTTTCCCTGTAGCTCAGCTAGTAAACAATCTGCCTGCAATGCAGGAGATCCCAGCTTGATTCCTTGGTCAGGAAGATTCCCCTGGAGAAGGGATAGGCTACCCACTCTAGTATTCTTGGATTTCTCTGGTGGCTCAGACAGTAAAGAATCCTCCTGCATTGTAGGAGACCTGGGTTCGATCCTTGGGTTAGGAAGAGCCCCTCAAGGAGGAAATGGCTACCCACTCCAGTATCCCTCGGCCTGAGCCACTATGGCTCAGAGGTTAAAGCGTCTACCTGCAATACGGGAGGCCTGGGTTCGATCCCTGGGTCGGGAAGATCCCCTGGAGAAGGAAATGGCAACCCACTCCAGTATTCTTGCCTGGGGAATCCCATGAACGGAGGAGCTTGGTGGGCTACCGTCCAAGGGGTCGCAAAGAGTCGGACATGACTGAACGACTTCACTTTCACTTTCCAGTATCCCTGCCTGGAGAATTCCCACAGACACAGAAGCCTGGCAGGCTACAGTGTATGGGGCTGCAAAGAGTCAGACATGACTGAGTGACTAAGCACATATAAGATGATGGAGGAGATATTCCCTTTGTATTTTATGCCTTCCCGTGCTGTTGGAGGTGGGGAGGAAGTCTAACATGTTATTTTTATAATGCATTTTTTTTTAAGAGGCTTGAAGAGGCAGTTTGTGAAACGCCCTTCTTGGATGTGTGCTTTCAAGCCCCAGAGAGATGAAGCAAGTGCGGCAGGAAGCAAATCCTGTGCTGAATGGAGGCTTGCCTCCCCTCCTCACAGGGCCTCTATTTTGAACAAGAAAAAGAGCCATTCACCCTATTCCATAATAATACGGAAGAGAGCATGAACGGAATTAATATTCTCATCTGCTCACCTAGAATAAAATGTCACCTAGTGAGTAGCAGAGCAATGACTACCAACGCTGAATGAGCAAACTAGCTGCAGATGGGGAAGTCTTGTTGTACTACTGATTTGGGGGCTCTTCCGCTTGTCTTTTCCATTTCTTCCTGCCTCCTTCAGGCTTCCTGTGGGCCTGGGTTTGTATAAAGAGTGTGTTTGGAGGAACATATTCTGGGAAGGCACAGGCCTCTTTTTAGAATTTGCAATTTGGTTTTTAAATGTTGCCATCCAGCAGGAAGGCACAGTAGGAAAAGGCATAGGAGATAAGAGAGATTTTTTTGGAAAATGCTGTTCATGGCTCTCATTTGGATAAGGCTTGGATGGCTCTGTTCTCAAGGTTTATTTCTGCTGCAGAGTTTAAGACTGTGGACAACCTGCTCAGAGTTTTACTTTGCATAATGGCTGGATAGGGTCCTTCGGCTACCGAGTCCAGCTCTGACATCACAGCTGATCTGAAAGCTGCTGACTTTCTCCTGGGGGGAGACCAGGCCCAGCCTCCTCTGAAATGATGAGAGAACAGTCCTCAGGAGTCTGAGTTCCTCACAAAAACCTGGTGAGTGTGTGCACGTAGTTGTGTGTGCTGGAGTGGAGGCACTTGGGCAGAGAAAATTCCAGAGCAAAATGACTTTTCTGAAGAATCTGCCTTGTGTTCTCGTCGCTCAGGCCAGAGTGAACAGAGCAAACCATAAAAAGGAAAGCTCCAGCCCCCAATAAACTAAGACAGATTGACACAGGCTGGGACCTGGGCCCGTTTGGTGCAGTGCTGAAGTGCTCACACGTGCACACACCTTTCCTCCAGCAACAAAATACAAAGAAACGATATGGGACTAAAAATAACTGCATGCTTGGTAGTTGGGGCAAAAGTATGGACAAAAGATACAAAGAGACCAAAAACCCAACTGCTACTTTTGAAGAGCCAAGAGGAAAAGCAGTGTACTGCGCATGCCCCTTGCACACAACACCACCAGAGGGATGGGCAAAGCATCGAAGCTACCCCTCCTGCCAGACCCCTGGACACACACCTACCCTTACCCTATATAAGGAACAAGCTCTCTGCCCGCTACTTCCTCAGAGATTTTGCTCCTTGCTGCTGCACTGGTGGGGAAGTGGGGCAAGGGAGTGGGGGGTGGGAAGGGGTTGGGAGGTTGTAAAAGCCTTGCCTAAATTTCTTGTCTGGCCTCTACTCAATTTCTATTGATTGCAGAAGGCCAAGAACTCTGGTTAGTATCAAAATGACCACATGCCTCAGTCACTCTGACCTTGCCGCCACTCATAATGGGCCTGGAGTGCCAGGTGACCTTGAAACTCACAACTTGGCCAAAATCTTTTAACTGGGAGCCACAAGTATTGGGTTTGTTGTCAGTTGGCTCCGGGCCTGGGAAGGAGAAAAGGCTTTGCTTGAGCCCCGGTCACAGTCCCGGGTCCTCCCCATCGGCCTTGCTTGCTTTTCCTTTGCGGAGATTTTCAGTCTATTGCAGCATCTCCCCATTAAAGTAAATAGTGCTTTCCCAAGAGCACATCTTCGATATTTCTGCCTTTGTGCCATAGCCAGCTAATGTGTGATGCTGTAGTTTAATAGTCTATTAAAACTCAGCACTGCACATTAAAATCTCTACTGTATCACTGCGGATCTACTTAACAAAGGCGAGGTCCCCAGAAAGCACTATACACTTGCTGAGAGTTGCTGCAACAGAACAGAGGAAGTCTCTTAGGGCAGAAAAATTTAAAGGGGAAATGGGATGGAGAAAGACCAATAAACACCTCCCCTCTGCTCCCTCCCCCTGCAGAGCAACCCCTTTGCCAGCCTGGAAGGGACACAGTCTGCTGGTACTCTAGATGGAGGCTGGAAATTCTTTAGAGTTTACCACCAAATCCCTTCAGATCAAATCTCATCACTCAGATCTTTATTTGGAAGCACTTCAGTTTCCCTTCTCTCCTTCTCAGAAAGAGACAGGGTTCAGGAAATCTGCCCCCAGCTGGGAAATTGCACCAGCCGTTCCTCCCTCCAGAACAATTGCTGGGGCGGAGGAATTCTTCAAACAGCTGTAAATCCTCCCACCAACAACTCCCTCCTTCAGAAACTACAACAGAGCCCCACATCAAAGCCTCCCTTCAGCTGCCAAGAGGAAGAATCAATAGTTTAACAGAAAGGAAGCAACGTGGTTACTGGGTGTGTGGTGTAAACACCTGTATTGCAAATAACCCAAATGTCACCTAAGAGACAGAAGAAGCAAATTCCTGGTGTTTCGGATTCTGAGGAGCCCCGGGGAGGAATTCCCACACGTGAGCAGTCAGAAGACCAGCAGTGGCTTTGCTACAGAGGTGGGAAAGCAAGGGAAGATGGAGAGAAGAGGATGTGCATTGAGAGTGGGATGTTTAGAGCCAAAGGCTTTGGGAGAGAAAAAAAGTGGAGATGTGGTGAAACCACATGACTCAGATGGGACTTAAACCCACAGTCATTTAATTAGATCACATGCCCCGCCTCAGGACTTACTGAAGCCTTCGTTCTTCATGTCTCATCACAGACAAAATTCAGTGAGAGAAAAGTGATAGGTAAGAAGTGCTTTCATTTAGAGTGATACACATTCCATAGACAGAATACAGCCTGTCTCAAAGAGGCAAGAATGGCCCTGAGAGAAACACACTTCACAGACAGGGCATGGGCCGTCTCAGGAGGCGAGAGGCCCTGAAATATGAGGTGGTTAGTTTTCATGGGCTGGGTAATTTCATCAAACCAGTCAATCCTAAAGGAAATCAGCCCTTAATATTCATTGGAAGGGCTGAGGCTGAAGCTGGAGCTCCAATACTCTGGCCATCTGATGCAAAGAGCGGACTCATTGGAAAAAACCCTGATGCTGGAGAAGATGAAGGCGGGAGGAAAAGTGGGCGTCAGAGGATGAGATGGTTGGATGGCATCATGGACTCAAAGGACCTTGAGTTTGATCAAACTCCAGGAGAGAGTGAAGGACAAGGAAGCCTCATGTGCTGCAGTCTTTGGGGTCACAAAGAGTCGGACATGACTGAGCAACTGGACAACATGAGTGGGAGGATTATTCCAACAATGTTGGAGAAGGGGTAGCTATTTCCAGGAACTGGGCCACTGCCCACTTCTTGGCTTTTTGTGGTCAGCCTTGAAATTGTCATAGTACTCGTGGGTGTGTCATTTAGCAGCTAATGTATTACATGAGCTTATAATGAGTCTCAAGATCTACTGCAAGTTGAATCTTCTGTCATCTTGGATCTAGTTGATTCTAATGTGTTTATGTCGTATCCTAGGGCTATGCCATCTTTTCAGAGGTTATGCCCTGCCCACCTCCCTCCTGTTTCAGAGACATACATATTGGAGTGGGCATCAGGAGCTCTGCCAAGCTTCATGCCATCACCAGGCACTGATGGCTCAATCCGATAACCTTGGGATCTTCATCCACCTGAGAAAACCAGAATATGTCAACCCAAAGTATGTCCCTTTGACATAAAAATTATTTTGAGCTGAAAGTAACTCAAAAAAGCAGTAAATGCAGATAAATCTTCCCCTTTTCTGCTTAAAGGCAGGAAATAAATTCTCTTGGAGACAGACTCTTATCATTCCAGGGCAGTCACCAGAGGAATCTGCAGACAGACCTTGATAAACTAACCCTTATCTTCTTTTTAAGAAGGAAGATAAGGGCTCCTTAGCCTTAACTGGACCACCCCCAACTGAAACACCTTTGTCTTGTCAATTCTTTACAAATCTATCATTTCTTGGCCTAAAAGGCATAAAAGCTTCCTACTCTGGGCACTTCTGGTCTTCATTTTTTCATGAAGGCTCCCATGTACATGTACAAATTCAATAAAATGTATATGCTTTTCTCCTGTTAATCTGATTTGTCAGCTGCATTTTCAGACTCATCCAGAGTCTGAGAGTTGAAGGACATTTCCCTCCCTGTAAAGGATGCTTTCAAAATTTCCCTCCCACTCTTTCACCTACAGAGCAGATGAGAGAGGAAGAAGGAGGGAGACAAAGTGTAGGGGTGTCCATCTTTGATCATAGTGGTTTTTTAATTCTTAGTGCCACCTAATTTATTGGACTACTATGATGTCTATAGTGGCTCCATGTCAAAAAGTCACAGCTAGCTTCAGCTTGTGATAAAACTGTGTTTCTGGAGCAAAGCACCAAGCTATCTAGATTTGGTACTGTCGGGGGAGTGTGCAATTTCCTCGGTTCTGTCTCGTCACAACAAAAATTTGAAGCAACGCACCAGTGTTACAGCTCTGTGTTACAGCTCAGTTTTATTTAGAAAATAAAGGAAAATACTTCCTTGAGGCGTGAGGGCATGCTGACCCAAAAGACCCTGAGAGAAGAGAGAGAGCCCCCGGCCCCGCCCCCGGCCCTTTGCCTCCTCTTTTTATATGTTTTTGTCTCCTCTGGGCCTGCCCTATGTACACTGGGCTAGCCAGGAGTGCTGTTTGTTCTACCTGAGGTCCTCACTCCGGTCCTCAGACCTTCCTTTGTTCTATTTTCGAGGGCTTTTCCCTTCCTTGTCTTTTAGCCACTGCCATTCTGGACTCCTGTTTCCTGTTCTAACTCCCTGCTGCTACTGCTGCTGCTAAGTCGCTGCAGTCGTGCCCGACTCTGTGCGACCCCATAGACGGAAGCCCACCAGGCTCCCCCGTCCCTGGGATTCTCCAGGCAAGAACACTGGAGTGGGTTGCCATTTCCCTCTCCAATGTATGAAAGTGAAAAGTGAAAGTGAAGTCGCTCAGTCGTGTCCGACTCTTAGCGACCCCATGGACTGGAGCCCACCAGGATCCTCTGTCCATGGGATTCTCCAGGCAAAAGTACTGGGGTGGGGTGCCATTGCCTTCCCCGTTCTAACTCCCTAACAGTAATTTAAACCAAGCGTGTTTTCTCCCTGAATGCAAACACTTGACCCACCTTCAAAAGTGATGCTCCAGAAAGCAACCATGGTTCCACCTCCTCCTGACTCCATGTGGAGACTTCAGTGTCCCCAGAGCTTGCCAAGATCATCATTTTCTGTGGCTTTCTCTTCAGATATTTTCCCCAAGATGCCAGCTGGGGCAGGGAGAGCAAGTTGCTGGAGTTTTACCAATCATCCAATTCTTCTCAGATCTCACATAACTGACATGGTTCTGTGTACTGACTCCACTCCTGGCTTCCTCTTAACCTCTTGAACAGCTGGTCTCCAAGGCCCTCACCTGCTTACCTTTAATTTCATCTAAGTTTGTATCTTATGGTAGTGTACAGTTGGAATTACTTGAAATTCTATTGAGGATAAGGTGGATACAAACACATGAGTAACCCCTTGAGCTCTTTCTCTCCCAGTTGTACATGCAGGTGTATGAAACAGGGGGACTAGGACGATAAGAAAAGATGGCTAAAGTAGAATTGCCTGAGGGACTTTGCTGGTGATCCAATGGTTAAGATGTTCCCTTCCAAGGCAGAGGTACAAGTTTGAACCCTGCTCAGGAAGCTAAGATCTCACATGCCTCATGACCAAAAAACCAAAACATAAAATAGAAGCAATATTGTAACAAATTCAATAAAGACTTTAAAAATCAGATCAGATCAGATCAGTCACTCAGTCGTGTCTGACTCTTTGCGACCCCATGAACTGCAGCACACCAGGCCTCCCTGTCCATCACCAACCCCCGGAGGTCACTCAGACTCACATTCATCGAGTCAGTGATGCCATCCAGCCATCTCATCCTCTGTCGTCCCCTTCTCCTCCTGCCCCCAATCCCTCCCAGCATCAGAGTCTTCTCCAATGAGTCAACTCTTCACATGAGGTGGCCAAGATACTGGAGTTTCAGCTTTAGCATCATTTCTTCCAAAGAAATCCCAGGGCTGATCTCCTTCAGAATGGACTGGTTGGATCGCCTTGCAGTCCAAGGGACTCTCAAGAGTCTTCTCCAACACCACAGTTCAAAAGCATCAATTCTTCGGCGCTCAGCCTTCTTCACAGTCCAACTCTCACATCCATACATGACCACAGGAAAGACCATAGCCTTGACTAGGCGAACCTTTGTTGGCAAAGTGATGTCTCTGCTTTTGAATATGCTATCTAGGTTGGTCATAACTTTCCTTCCAAGGAGTAAGCGTCTTTTAATTTCATGGCTGCAGTCACCATCTGTAGTGATTTTGGAGCCCAGAAAAATAAAGTCTGACACTGTTTCCACTGTTTCTTCATCTATTTCCCATGTAGTGATGGGACCAGATGCCATGATCTTCGTTTTCTGAATGTTGAGCTTCAAGCCAACCTTTTCACTCTCCACTTTCACTTTCATCAAGAGGCTTTTTAGTTTCTCTTCCCTTTCTGCCCTAAGGGTGGTGTCATCTGCATATCTGAGGTTATTGATATTTCTCCCAGCAATCTTGATTCCAGCTTGTGTTTCTTCCAGTCCAGCATTTCTCATGATGTACTCTGCATATAAGTTAAATAAACATGGTGACTTTAAAAATGGTTCACATTAAAATAAATTCTTATAAAAAAATTGCCTTGGTGAATTGGGATAGAAATGAGGTAAACTTTAAACTTAGAGTCGAAATGAAATGAGGTGGGCAACAGGGAAAGAATAACTGTGATGTCTTTGTATGCATGACAATGTGTTTATAGGAGGAGAAATAAAGAGCCATAAGGACAAAGTGGTTTCCAAAGGGAAGGGTGATATATTCTCTTGGTTCTCAATTCAGTGCAAGGGCACTGAGGCTCTGCTCAGGAAGACCCTGTGTCAGGGAGGGGTCCTTAGCTTCACTGAGCCCTTAAGTGGGGGCAACACCTTCCCATGTGTTATCTCACTGAGTCCTTACAATGATCCTCCCAGACAGGACTTGTTTCTATGTTGTGGATGGAGAAACTGTGGCAGAAATGGGTTAAGTAACAGGCTGCAGGATGTAGAGTTGATGCTTTTGAACTGTGGTGTTGGAGAAGACTCTTGAGAGTCCCTTGGACTGCAAGGAGATCAAACCAGTCAATCCTAAAGGACGTCAACCCTGAATATTAGTGGAAGGACTGATGCTGAAACTGATGCTCCAATACTTTGGTCACCAGATGCAAAGAGCTGACTCGTTAGAAAAGACCCTGATGCTGGGGAAGATTGAAGGAAGGAGAAGAGGATGACAGATGGTTGGATGGCATCACTAACTCGATGGACACAAGTTTGAGCAAGCTCTGGGAGATGGTGAAGGACAGGGAAGCCTGGCATGCTACAGTCTATGGGGTCACAAAGAGCCGGACATGACTGAGCCCCAAATGAACAACAACAAAATGGGCTGCAGGATGCACACCAGCAAGGGACAAAAATTAATATTTCAATTTCTGATCATTTTCTTACATTACATTATGGGGCCACTTAGTCCATTAAAAACTATAAAATCATGAATAAGCCAGTGTCTTCTCCCTCAAGCCATGTAAAATTTGGAAGGCAGAGGAAGAAAGTCCAGGAATGTCAACTGCATACATAAGGGACAAGGAAGGACAAAACAAGTTGTCTTCAGGAGGCTGTTTCCTCTGAAGTTTCTGAGGTTGGAGGGAGGTGGGAAGCAGGCCATGCTCCCTGCTCTGGGACCCACCACAGTCTTAGGTCTAGAAATGTCCCAGATAGTCAAACAGGGCTGACTGTGTGAGGATCTGTGTCCTCAAGAAGGCCTCAGATCAGTGTCATACTCTACCGGTCCCGGTCCCCGGCCTCGCCGTTTGTCTTTAGGTGAACGGCTGACAAATGGAAGAAGTGAGAGCTCTACCCACAAACCCAGGGAAAGGGCATTCAAAGAGGAATGCCCTTATCTCTGCCCCCAGCTGTGAGGCTGATTAATGCTGTTAAAATTCCCAGGAGTCTGTGCTATCAGCATTTCTGGTGGTGTTGGAGATGGGGATGTGCAGGGAGGGATGGGGGGAGTGGAGAGTGAGAGAAGCTGCCTGGGAAATGCTTGGAGATTCTCTTCTTGAAATAGTCCAGGTGGGAGAGGTGATAACCAGGAATGAAAATGCATGATACAAAGGATATTACGGCTGGTGCCCACGATAGTGTGGGGTAGGTGAGGTCCAAAGACCAACATCTGAAAAATACTTCGCTTGCTAACTTAGATGCAAGAACTATATACCAAGTCTCTAAATTAGAATAATCAAATTAAATGCAAAAGTCTCATTCCTCGGGCTCCTCTTTAGGTTGCCAGCCCAGAATTGGAGGAGAATTGAGGAAGAAAAGACCTGCGCTCAAGTCTATCACCTGTGTGACCTTGGGGAAAGACCTTGGGAAATTGTCTTAATAACCTCTTTCATCTAGATTGCTCATCATCAACTTTAGTCTTATTATTAAAACAGGAGCCAGTGAGGTGAAGGCACTGTGGACGCTGTGGAGTGCATGGTGGAAAATGCCTGTTTATCACAAGCCGGGTTTAGCTGTGAGAGGTCCATACTTCGGGCCATTTTCAATAGATATCCTGTGATCTTGCCCAGCTGCTGTGGCTCCCTTGGAACTCACTTCATGGGGGTCCATATAGCATGTGGTCCAGGAGTTTTCAGATGCCCTTGGCAACTTTCACAGGGCTCTGCCAGGGAAAAGCTAATGAACTTACTCCCAAGAGATCTACATGCCATCAACAGAGGGACCCCCCAAAACTCTGCTCTCTGAATGAATTCTTTGTCAGCAAGTCCATGCAGGGATGAGGCCTGAGAGAGAAACTGCAGTGTGGTGTAGTTTGTCCTTTGTCCAGGCAAACGGAATGGATCAGGGAACATTTTTAAAGGGAACCCTTGTTTCCTCTCTGCCAAGTCAGTTCAGTTCAGTTTAGTCGCTCAGTCTTGTCTGAGTCTTTGTGACCCCATGGACTGCAGCACGCCAGGCTTCCCTGTCCATCACCAACTCCCAGAGCTTGCTCAAATTCATATCCATCGAGTCAGAGATGCCATCTAACCATCTCATCCTCTGTTGTCCCCTTCTCCTCCTGCTTTTCCCAGCATCAGGGTCTATTCCAATGAGTCAGTTCTTTGCAATAGGTGGCCAAAGTATTGGAGCTTTAGCTTCAGCATCAGTCCTTCCAATGAATATTCAGGACTGATTTCCTTTAGGATTGACTGATTTGGTCTCCTTGCAGTCCAAGGGACTCTCAAGGGTCTTCTCCAACAGCATAGTTCAAAAGCATCAATTCTTCAGTGCTCAGCTTTCTTTATGATCCAACTCTCACATCCATATATGACTACTGAGAAAACCATAGCTTTGACTAGACAAACCTTTGTCAGTAATGTCTCTGGTGTCTAGATTTGTCATAACTTTTCTTCCAAGGAGCAAGTGTCTTTTAATTTCATGGCTGTGATTTTGGAGCCTCCCAAAATAAAGTCTGTCACTGTTTCCACTGTTTCCCCATCTATTTGCCATGAAGTGATGGGACCAGATGCCCTGATCTTTGTTTTTTGAATGTTGAGTTTTAAGCCAACTGTTCCTCTCTCCTCTTTCACTTTCATCAATAGGCTCTTTAGTTCCTCTTTGCTTTCTACATAAGGGTGGTGTCATCTGCATATCTGAGGTTATTGATATTTCTCCCAGCAATCTTGATTCCAGCTTGTGCTTCATCCAGCCTGGCATTTTGCATGATGCACTCTGCATGTAAGTTAAATAAGCAGGGTGACAATATACAGCCTTGACGTACTCCTTTCCCAATTTGAAACCAGCCTGTTGTTTCATGTCCGGTTCTAACTGTTGCTTCTTGACCTACATACAGATTTCTCAGGAGGCAGGTAAGGTGGTCTGAGATTTCCATCTCTTGAAGAATTTTCCAGTTTGTTGTGATCCACACAAAGACTTTAGCATAATCAATAAAGCAGAAGTAGATGTTTTTCTGTAACTCTTTTGCTTTTTCCATGATCCACCAGATGTTGGCAATTTGATCTCTGGTTCTTCTACCTTTTCTAAATCCAACTTGAACATCTGGAAGTTCTCTGTTCATGTACTGTTGAAGCCTGGTTTGGAGAATTTTGAGCATTACTTTGCTAGTATGTGACATGAGTGCAATTGTGCAGCATTTTGAACATTGTTTGGCATTGCCTTTCTTTGGGATTGGAATGAAAACTGAACTCTTCCAGTCCTGTAGCCACTGTTGAGTTTTCTAACTTTGCTGGTATATTGAGTGCAGCACTTTCACAGCATCATCTTTTAGGATTTGAAATAGCTCAAATATTTGAAATAGCTCAGCTTGAATTTCATCAGCTCCACTAGCTTTGTTCGTAGTGATGCTTCCTAAGGCCCACTTGACTTTGCAATCCAGGATGTCTGACTGTAGGTGAGTGATCACACCATCGTGATTATCTGGGTTATTAAGATCTTTTTTGTATAGTTCTTCTGTGTATTCTTGCCACCTCTTCTTAATAACTTCTGTTTCTTTTAGGTCCATAGGAACTCAATTTGACATCATCCATTCTCACCAGCAATACAAAACAGTCTATCCTTTGGATTAGATGGATAGACAGTGCAGCATCAAATGCCATCTCTAGGTCTCCTTGGGCCTTTCTTGGCAAGTAATTCAAGGTACAGACCAGCATTTCTCATCCCCAGTCTCTGTGACTGGTCTTACGAGCTCTTCTCTGTGAGCAAGATCCTAGGTGCCTCTCTGAGTCCTTTATTCCCAAGTGAAGAGCCTGGCCCTTGTTCCCTACTCAGTTTTCCTCACTGCTGTCTGCCCCAGGTTTCTGACCCACCAAATACGAAGGTGTAACCAGCCCAACCCCCTCGGTCCTTTTGGTACTGAACTAATCTTGGACCTCCTTGCCCACACATTGTAAAGCCAATCTATAACACCAGGTTGTGGTGGAGGAAAGTGTAGCATTTACTGCAGGAACCTAGCAGGAGTCCAGGGCAGCTAGTGCTTAAAATACCAGAACTCCCTGATGGGTTTCAGAAAGGCATTTTTAACTGCCAGGTGAGGGAGGGAGGGTCCCAGGATCTGAGACCAGCTTGAGTAGTTCTCCGATTGGTTGATGGTAAGAACATGGCAGAACCGTGTCACAGGGGTTAACATTTGATCTTTAGGCTCCAGTGAGCCTGGGGCCTTTGTGGTGGTGGTGGAGGAGGCGGTGGAGGGGTTGCACAGATTCTTACTCAGTAAGGAAACTCAGGAAGTGAGCATCAGATACTGTTATCTGGGTACTTCGGGAGGAGCTACAGCGGAGGATAAGGGGAGAGGCTGTCCTGGGGAGACCCCATAGGGTTCTGCTGGGTCACTTTCCTTCTGGGAACCTTTAGTATGCCCCTTACACCTTGATTATTCCCCCTTCCTATCCCCCTTTACGGTTTTCATTTCTCTTCTACTGAAACCTTTCTCTGGGAAAGAAAAGGTGGTGTTATCTATTGAACCCTTTGCACAGGCAGGCACGCTGTGTTTCTTTTCTGATATCCTTAAGCTGAAGGGGCTCCGTCCCCATCTTTCCTCCCCCACCTTCTCTTCCTTTCCTTCCCCCCTCCCTCCCCCTTTCTTCTCCTCTTTCTTACTCTCTCTCTCTCATTTACTGAGAGAGAGAGAGAGAGAGAGCCCCACCTATTCTACTTTGGCGTTGAAAGAAATAGCACGTACCAGATGTGCACTTTGGTTTCTGAGAGGAAGATGTGATACAACCTGGATGTCTTGGGGGAGGGGGCGGGGGTTGCTCCCTCTGGGATGAATTTTGACAGATGGGAGGTGGGGGGTGGGAGGGAGCCCTGTGGTCAGGAGGAACCCAATTGTGCCTGGCCGAGTGGAGTGGAAGCACATCGCGCACGCGCGCATGCGAGATGCTCACTTACTACTCTTTGAGACCCGCCATGGGCTGTAGTGTAGCCCACCAAGCTCCCCCGTCCCTGGGATTCTCCAGGCAAGAACACTGGAGTGGATTGCCATTTTATTCTCCAATGCAGGAAAGTGAAAAGTGAAAGTGAAGTCGCTCAATCGTATCCTGCCCTTAGCGAGCCCATGGACTGCAGCCCACCAGGCTCCTCCATCCATGGGATTTTCCAGGCAAGAGTACTGGAGTGGGGTGCCATTGTCTTCTCCGAGCCACCTTGGGGAAGCCCCAAAAGCACATCCTGGAGACTGTCTTCTCAACTGACTTACCCCCACCTGCCTTTGACCTTCACCCACTCCCCACCTGCACCTCTCACTGTTTTGCCCCCATCTCTGCTTCTCTAGAGAAGAGGACCAAGATACGTCTCTTATTTTACTGTGAGTGAAGTTGCTAATTTACTTCTCCTCAGAGAGATTTGAAATATCGCGAGAGTTGCAGCCTGTATATTTGTTCAGTAAGTAGGTTTGTGAGGAAGTGGACTCCTCTGTGCGAGGTCGCTTCCCTGCTCCTAAAAGCCCACTGCAGACCGTCTTCTACCTTGAGCTGTTATTGGCTGTTCTGTAAACAGAGTTTCAATCATTTTAGAAACCTTGGTGGGGTGGGATTCAGGGAGAACAGTTTGGCTTTTCCAGACCAGAAGAGTCTCTTCTCTGTTCATTGACTAAAAACTTGCTCAGAAAGAAGAAATCGGAGCAGGCGCAGTTCAGCCTCTGTGAGGACTCCTGTTCTCTCTCTTTCTCTCTTCCCTTTTCCACTCTCTCAAGACAATATCATCAATAACAGAAACAAATGAACTGCAGACAGTGTGAGAAGTCTGGAGATGGGCTTTTTATCTGCATTGCTCCTCTTGTGGAGGTTTACTTTTATTTCCATTTGGAAGATGGGCTGTGTTGATAGCAGGTAGGTGGCCTTCCCTCCTGCTCCTGACTCTGGAATTCCCCAGGACGCTGCTGGGAGGCAGGGCTCAGCTCTGCAGCCGGTAAACAAGAACGTCCCAGAACATCAGTTGCAGACACTGCCTTCTCCTCTGCCCTTCTGCCAGTAGGTGAAGACTGAGCAGAGGAGGAACACTGCATGTTCTCGAGTGTTCACTGAGGCGCGCTCTTTCTGTCTCACTGTCTCTAGGGGCTGTGCTCCACGGACACAGAGAAGACAGCAGGAGGGACCCGACTGAATGCTGAGTGCCGAGTGTTGACGTGGTCCAGCCACATGGCACAGGGAAGGCAGCTTCAGCCACTAAACGGAAAACATGTCACATGGCAGGAAAAATGTCTGCGCCTCCTTCCTCTTGCAGACCTAAACCCCAGCATCCCCCAAACTGAACCAACTGTCTTTCGTCCCACGGTGGTCCTTCTCTCCACCCTTGGCACTGTTGCCAACCCTGTCTCAGTAGAGTGCTAGGAGCTTGGGTCCTCCCCATCTCCCCTCTGCTCTATCCCCGTGTTTCATCATCAAACCACCTTGATTTTGTTTAATGAGATTATAGAGTCTCTGGAATCCTCCATGCTCCCATCTTCACTTTTCCATCCTAGTCCAACCCCCAGCGCCCTTCACCTGAAGGATCACAATGGCATCCTTCTCATTATCTTCATACCCATTCCTGACCCTGCAGCAAAATTAACTTGTTCACAAATACAAATCATATTATTATCCCGCATTCTGTAAAGCTCTCGAATGTCTCCCCATTCCCTTTAAGCTCCCCTTAAGCACCTGTAAGTTTGAGTTCAAGTCCCCAAGTTCCTTAACCAGGGTTTCCTGGGCCTTCATTTCTCAGTCCGTTCCTGCCCCTGCTAACCTGCCCATCCCTGCTTCTCTCCACTCCTGGGTCTTTTCACACCCCACACTTACCATAGAGCCTTTGAATATGTTGTACCCCAGAAGCCTTTCCCCACCCTGCTGCTGCTGCTGCTGCTAAGTTGCTTCAGTCATGTCCAACTCTGTGTGACCCCAGAGACGGAAGCCCACCAGGCTCCACCGTCCCTGGGATTCTCCAGGCAAGAACACTGGGGTGGGTTGCCATTTCCTTCTCCAATGCATGAAAGTGAAAAGTGAAAGGGAAGTTGCTCATTCGTGTTTGACTCTTAGCGACCCCATGGACTAGAGCCCACCAGACTTCTCCATCCATGGGATTTTCCAGGCAAGAGTACTGGAGTGGGGTGCCATTCTCCACCCTATTCCTCCTCATAGCTCTCCTCAAGCTTGATGGGATTTATTTTTCTAATGTTGTACTCTCAGTTCCATGGAAGAAGGCACTATATCTGCTTTACTTACCGCTGTCCTTGGCATGCAACACAGTGCCTGACACCTAATAGATGCTCAAAAACATATAGGCTTATTATATTATCTATATGTATAAAAATGAGATTTTAGTAAAACTGCCTTAGAACTATAAAGTCTGTATAAGACTGGTGATTTTTATTTCTCTCTAGCTCAGAACAAGCAGGATAGAATAGTCTATTATCATTTAGTCTTGAAGGGAATTTATTTATATCTGTGTGTTAAGGCTTCCAGGCATTTGCATCTTAAGCTTTTTATTTCTACCTGCAGAATGAAGGGGTTTGTGCTTCTTTAAAGGAATTTCTGGCAATAGCCAGCAGGTGGGTTCATTAAGGAAGAAACAGAACACTCTCATGCTATTTTTATTTCGTTTTTTATAGTTTGGAAACTGGAAAACAAAGAGACAAGCTGAGGCCAAGGAAAGAACGTGTGTGTGTGTGTGTGTGTGTGTGTGTGTGTGTGTGTGTGTAGGGGACTATACTCAAGATTTGGAATTCTCTTCTCACCCCCTTTATAAGGAAGTACCCCTAAGCTCCCCTTCTGAATGGGATGGGGCTGCTGGGACAGCAGCCTGGGGAGTAGGAAACACCAGAACTACCCTGACACCATGGGTTAAAAACTTCTATTAACCCTGGGACTTTGAACAACCACTTAAATGGTGCTTCAGAGTCTTCATTTGTAAAGCAGAGATCAAATCCTGAACATCAGGATTATTGTGAGGATTAAAAGAAATTGTGTTTTAGAAAGCACATTGTAAGTTGCAAATATAAATTAAAGGTGACATGATGAGACCACTAAACCAGACACCTCAAATAGAAAAATACAAGCTGACATTTCTCTCCCATGAGCCAGCCTTACCTGTGCAGCCCCATGGACGTGGCCATGTGTCAGCAGCTTCAAGAACAGTGATGAGTATGTACATTGCACACTCTTCCAGTGGTCAGTAAGCTCAGAGACGGGCCCTAGTCATCTCACATCCCTAGTAAAGAGCAACGGCAAACACCTAGTACCTGTTGAATGAATGAAGAGATGGTGAGAAGCAAGAAGAAAGAAGGTCTGAAAAGAAGTGAGTGGGGGAGGGGTAAGATGGACCCCCTGGAGAGGTTTATATTTTCTTAGAAGTCCAGGAGAAGGCTTCCCTGGTGGCTTGGTGATGAACAGTCTGCCTGCCAACGCAGGAGACATGGGTTCAGTTCTTGGTCCAGGAAGATCCCACATGTCATGGAGCAACTAATCCCAGACATCACAGCTACCGAGCCCACGAGCCCTAGAGCCCGTGCTCTGCAACAGGAGAAGCCACTGCAAGGAGAAACCTGGGTGCCGCAGCTGGAAAGGAGCCCCACTCGCCTCAACTATAGAAAAGCCTGAGCAGCAAGAAGACACAGCAGAGCAATAGAAAGAGTCCAGAAGAACAACCGAAGGCACCACATTCACGGGGTGGCCCTCTTAGCCCCCTTGGCTCATACCCCAACTCCTAGCTCTCCTGGCCTGTGGCCAGCTTCAGGGATGGGATGGGGCAGGAACTCTTTCTCTAGGCTTCATTGGACTGCAGGGGCCTCTCCTTGGGGTCCTTGCTGAGCGGCCAGAGCAGTGGTATAAGAAGAATGCTCAGATTTCCACATTTGGAAGCCTTTCAAGAGATGTGTGCCCTGGTCTCACCCTCAAACAAAGGGGACAGACCCAAATACAAAGAAATGCTTTTTCCCAGTCCCCTGGCACCAACTAAATATCATCCATCCATCCATTAAATAGCTGTGAAGCCCCTGCTGTGTGCTGCGCTGGGTGCTGGAATGACATAAAATGAACTGCACCCTCATCTCAAGCAAGGAAGACATAGCTACTTTTCCACAGGGAAGACTCAGTGGGGAGGGAGCAAGAGCCAGGCCCTGGAGGGGGGAGGAACACAGCCCCCGCACCTTGACAAGCCTGACCCTGTCATCTCTCTCTCTCCATCGCTCTTACATCACCCTGGGCCTGGGTGCCAAAGGTCCATGGTGCCAGGCTCCAAGGGGATACCCTCGAACCCTCCACCTTGCTGGGAAACTTGCAAATCACCTACCAGTATGTTCGCCAGACTTTGGGAATTACTCAAAAGTTTTCTGCACCAACTTCTTTCTGGAGCGACAAATAAGGAATGATGATTCCTTTTGGATCAAATGTATGTTTTTAAAGGGAAACAGTTTTCTATTGTGAATGGAAAGTAGGTCTCACCTCAGAATGGAGCCCATCTGTAGGTGCTCCTGGAGGCCTGGGAGATGATGATCTAGATGTTTCCAGGGTCAGGCAAGAATGGTCTGAGGACCCATCTCCCCCACTGGCTGCCCCCTTCCTAAACAGCTTCCAAGTTTTAGGTGGTGAGGTTGGAGTCAGAAAGAGAATGGCCTGGAACTTGACACCTGAGTGTCCTCCAGCTGATAGAAAATCACTTCAGTGCAGATGGAGCCATCCCAAAAGAAGAAAATTGCAATTACTCAGCAGGTCCTGTGCCCCGTATTGAATCCATCCTGCTCTATTCCTCACATACAAAGCGAGAGGCCCTTAGTCATTTGAAGAGATGGCCCACAGCACCAGTGTTGACTGAGGGCCCTGTCGGAACCACTCTCTCAATTCAGTTAACAAGCAAGGGCTGCCAAGGGCCCCTGGCCAGTGGCATGCAGCCCCGGATGGCACCTGAGGGAGGTGTTGCCGTGATTCTGGCCACATCCTTCACTCTCCACCTGTGGACGCGGCACAGCCAGCTAGCTTTCAGCAAGGAGCCCCCTCCACCTCCAAAGCGGGACTGCAAGGCCTTCTTCCCAGGCCCTGAGCACAGGACCAGAGGAAGCCGCCTCTGCTGATGCGAGTGGAGCCTCTGAACAAAGGGGCCTGTGTGAGCCGCCGCAACAGCATCTGTGGGTGCAGAGCTGAGTCTGGCTGGAGTGCTTGCAGTGCGGCAGTGGGCGTGCTGTGGAATACAGATTGCCCCCGAGCCTTGGGGGCTTTGCTTGTCAAGTGGCGGGGCCTGGCTCGGGCAGCCCAACATCCGGCTGTCAACAGCCTGCAGGCCTGTTTGCAGCATGGCCAGAGCCCTGTTTGGTGATTTGACAAGAGTCCCAGGCTCTCCTGGCACATCAGAATTCAGGGTTTGGTGCTGCCAGCATGGGCTGGCTGCTTCTGGAGGCTGGGGTGTTCTCCGCCATGGATCAGCTGCTGGCGGAGCTCAGGAGAGGCAGCTGGAAGGTCCCTGAAATGCCTCCGCTTCCTGCCCTCCATCCTCAGGCCCTCCCTCCATTACTCACAGGAAGACACGACGAGATGTTCCAAGATACTGTCTTGGAGAAGGGCTGAAACACATGCCAGATTCTGACAAAGATAAGAAAAACAAGAGCTTATAGGAAATAGATTCATCTGATTTTTTGAACAATCACACCTCTTTAATAATAATTAGTCACATCCTTGTGGGACCCAGTCTAAAAAACACTGAGTCAGCTGAGATGCCTCATATATTTTCCCCTTTGATCCAGCTCCCATGCTTCTGTGTGAGCAATTTGCCAGAGGAGGCACATGGACTCAGTGTGAAGGGCTGCTGTTCATTTGCATCCCACTCAGTAAAATCATAAGCAGGGGAAGTGCCTCTCCTCCTTGATCCCATCGCTCTCCTGTGTCCTTATTCTGCTAACACCTCCATCTTCTCTCCATTCACCTGGCTCATCCTGCCCCCTCTTCCTTCACCTTCTTCCTAGGTCACATCCCTCCATGCCCCTCAGCTCACACCAGGCAAAATCCCAACATGGGCACACAGACTGCCTCACAACCTTGGCCTTTGTTCTAGTTCGGAGACTGAGCACTCGGGGAAATGGACGTTCCTGGGTAGGCGGGGCCAGCCCAAGTTCACAGTCCCCCACCTCCCCTGGCCCTCAGTCACTTTTACCTGTCCTTGGACAGCTCACCTCTGTGCCCCAGGTGACCACTCTGAGCCTCCAACTCTCTCATCAAGGTTCCTGCTCAACCTTGACTGGCTCAAACTTGACTGCAACTTCAAGGTCATCAGGTTCATTGTCTCTCAAATTCCCCCTCCCTCCTATGAACACCTCCACCTGCACGGCCGTCTACACCTTCAGTCTCAGAGACATGGCCCTCTTTCTGTGCTATTTCTTCTCTGCCTTGATGACCACTGACAGACTGTGAGAGTTATCCCCTCTGTTTCATTTTTGTCAAATCTCTTTCTTCAAATCCCTTGAAGCTTCTACATATGCAGGAAGCAGACTTCATTTTATTGGGCTTCACTTTAGTGCACTTTGCAGATAATCACGTTTTTACAAATGAAAGGTCTGCGACAACTTGGCAGCCAGCAAGTCGGGGGGCACCATTTTTCCAACAGCTTTTGCTCACTTCCTGTCTCTGGGTCACATGTTGGCAATTCTCAAAATATCTCAAACATTCTCACTCTCAGTCTCTGAGTCTCGTGGGCCATGTCTTCCTCTAGTTACTTCTCAACATCCCTTCTCCCCTTCTCTTGCAAACATCTTGCTGTCTACACATCCGTTTATTCCCAGCTGTTTGTACTCTGCTTCTGTCCACCGCCCACTACCAAACTCAAGTCCTTTCCTTACTAGAACTTTCTGAGGCCTTTGAGAATATGGGTTATCCTTTGAAGCTTTGTGATCCCTTACATCTGTTCTCCCCTTCTTCTGACAAGGGTTCCTCTCCCACTGCCTGTCCCAGGTACCTGGCTATTCTCTGGGAATCTATTCTGAATACCCCTTGCCTTCCATAGACACCTCTGTTGAAGCTCATCCTCTCTTGGGGGATGTGCAGATAATGTTCATTCCCTCTTTCTAACCCAGACCTTTATCCCCAGCTTCTCCCATAGGCACAATATTAATCCAGCATTTCCAAAAGGGCAATTGGGACACTTCCTTGCACCTGAGCTTCTGCTCAAAGTCATCAGGGCTGTCTCTAACTTCCCCCTCTTGCCCTGTCTTCCTCCTCAACTGCCCACTCATCTCTTCACTTGGCTGTCTGTTACTCATATTCTTTAAGACCAAATATGTTGTCTTCTCTTCACTCACCTTCCACAACCATCTTGTAGGTGTTCCCATAATACCTTGAGTCTGTCCCCACCGCTGTGGAGTAGAAGTCTGTCCCCCAAATTGACACTTGAAGTCCTAACTCCCAGTACCTTGGAATGTGATCTCCTTTGGATCATTACAGATGTGATTAGTTAAGGTGAAGTCATACTAATCCAGTATAACTAGTGACCTTATAAAAAGGAGAACTTTGGACACACACATGGAATATGCTGTGTGAACATGAAGGTCAGAATTGGGATGACACTTCTAGAAGCCAAGGAAAGCCATAGATGGCCAGCAAACCACCAGAAGCTAAAGGAGGGGTATGGAGCAGATTCTTTCTCACAGGTTCAGGAGGAAGCAACCCTGTCAACACCTGGATCCCACGCTTCTAGCCTCCAGAACTTTGAGACTGTACATTTCTATTGTCTAAGCCACCCAGTTTTTGGTACTTTCCTATGGAGCCCTAGGAAACTAACATGCCCACTGTCACACTGCTGTGAGTGTGTTCTCATCACTCAGTCACGTCTGACTCTTTGCGACCCCGTGGACTGTAGCCCTCCAGGCTGGGACCCTGAGGAATATAGTCAGTGGGCAGGAAGGAAGGGAATGAGATGATAAACATGGTGTAAAAATAATTTGCTTGGGTTTGTTTGTTTTTAAATAGTCTTTTAAACCCCAGTGATTAAGTCCCTCCCAGTTTTGTTTTCAAAGCACCACCCAGCATTTTTACATAAAGCCTGCTGTTTGACCTTATCTGGGCTTCTCTTGTGGCTCAGCTGGTAAAGAATCCGCCTGCAATACAGGAGGACCTGGGTTCGATCCCTGGGTTGGGAAGATCCTCTGCAGAAGGGAAAGGCTACCCACTCCAGTATTCTGGGCTGGAGAATTCCAGGGACTGTATAGTCCATGAGGTCACAAAGAGTCGGGCACGACTGAGCAACTTTCACTTCACTGTGACCTTATCTATGCATTTGGCTAAATACTGAAACTAACATTGAATACCTAAAATTCGCAGGCAGAGTGATAGGCACTGGGGATCCAAAGAGGAAAAGACCCTGTTTCTGCTTGAGAAGACCCAGGGGTTAGTAGGGGAGATAGACACGGGGAGGGCACTGCACTTGAGCCTGGGCTCGGTCCCATTTCCATACTGACACTGGAATGTGGGTAATTGCCTCCCGTCTAGACTCCTGCAGTAACACTGCTCCTTCGACTTAAGCTATTTTTCATAGAATCATTCTCAGATTTTTTTTCTTCAGATAAATGCCTTCTGACAGCCAAATACACACAAGATGATTATGTAACATGTTTTGGAGTCAAACTTCGTCTCATATTTTCTCTTTTCCTCACATTATAGGTTCCTTGTGTTGTCAATAACTTTAAATCATCAGCTGGACTGGCAGTTGCCAATTCTAGATGATCCTAAGACTGGATCTATAAAAACAGGTTCCTGAGCTTTATAGTCATCTGAGGAATCAAAACCTTTGGGGAGAACAAGTGCACGGGGAAAAGTGAGGCCTGGAGATCAAGATTTTTCCTTTTGAAACCCTTATGAGGATTCTGATGTTCGGTCTGTTTGGAAATTGCTGGTTTGGATTAATTCTTATTTATAGCGAACATCACTTAGGCTAAGTTCTTTCCAAACGTGGCTCCTTGGCCATCTGGGTGTGTTATATTGACATAGGGATAGACATGTAGATCAATAGGATATAATTGAGAGTCTCGAAATAAACTTTATATTTATGGGCAATTGATTTTCTTCAAGGGCATCAAAACCACTCAATAGGGGAAAGAATGGACCTTTTAACAAATGGTGCTGGGGAAACTGGACATCCACATACATAAACATGAGGTTGGACCATTACCTTGTCTCATACACAAAAGTTAATTCAAAATGGATCAATGACCTAAATGTAAGAGCTCAAACTATAAAACTCATAGAAGAAAATAAGTAAAAATGTTCATGACCTTAGATTGAGCAGTAATTTCTTAAATGTGACACCAAATGCTCAAGAAATTAAAAAAAAATAATTAGGTATGTATTTTATTTATTTTTTGATAAATTTGACTTTGCAAAAATTAAAATCTCTTGTGCATCAATAGACTGTCAAGACAATGAAAAGATAACTCACAGAATAGGAGAAAATATTTGCAAATCATATATCTGATAAGAGATTAATATCCAGAATATATAAAGAACTCTTACAACTCAACAATAACAACAACAAAATATCCAAACAATACCTACTCAGCACTAGATAATCTGCCTGAAAGACCTCTGCCATCCCCCAAAGAAAAGTGACCTTGCCTGAAACAATTCATTCTCTACCAGAATAACTTCCTTGCTTAAGCTCCTCCTGCCTATAAAAATCTTCAATTTGTATAGCTCTTAGGCACTCCTGTCTGCTATGCTGGAATGATGACTAGATCATGACCCATTCAGTAAAGTCAATTATATCCTTAAATTAAAAAAAAAAAAAATTCCAATAGCCCAATTAAAAAAATGGGCAAAGTACTTGAATAGACTTTTCTCCAAAGAAAATCTACAAATGGTCAATGAACACATGAAAAGATGCTCCACATCCCTAGTCATTCAGTTCAGTTCAGTTCAGTCGCTCAGTCCTGTCCGACTCTTTGCGACCCCATGAATCACAGCACGCCAGGCCTCCCTGTCCATCACCAACTCCCAGAGTTTACTCAAACTCATGTCCATCGAGTCAGTGATGCCATCCAGCCATCTCATCCTCTGTCGTCCCCTTCCCCTCCTGCCCCCAATCCCTCCCAGCATCAGAGTATTCTCCAATGAGTCAACTCTTCTCATGAGGTGGCCAAAATACTGGAGTTTCAGCCTCAGCATCAGTCCTTCCAATGAACACCCAGGACTGATCTCCTTCAGAATGAACTGGTTGGATCTCCTTACAGTCCAAGGGACTCTCAAGAGTCTTCTCCAACACCACAGTTCAAAGGCATCAATTCTTTGGTGCTCAGCTTTCTTCATAGTTCAACTCTCACATCCATACATGACCACTGGAAAAACCATAGCCTTGACTAGATGAACCTTTGTTGGCAAAGTAATGTGTCTGCTTTTGAATATGCTATCTAGGTTGGTCATAACTTTTCTTCCAAGGAGTAAGCGTCTTTTAATTTCATGGCTGCAGTCACCATCTGCAGTGATTTTGGAGCCCAGAAAAATAAATTCTGACACTGTTTCCACTGTTTCCCCATCTATTTCCCATGAAGTGATGGGACCAGATGCCATGATCTTCATTTTCTGAATGTTGAGCTTTAAGCCAACCTTTTCACTCTCCACTTTCACTTTCATCAAGAGGCTCTTTAGTTCCTGTTATGGCTTTCTGCCATAAGGGTGGTATCATCTGCATATCTGAGGTTATTGATATTTCTCCTAGTCATTAGGGAAATGCAAATCAAAACCACTGAGAGCTATCACTTCACACCCACTAGGAAAGCTGGGTTTCCCAAGTGACTCCGGAGGTAAAGAACCTGCCTGCCAATGCAGGAGACATAAGAGTTTGATTCCTGTCAAGATCCCCTGTGAAGATCCCCTGGAGGAGACCATGGCAACCCATTCCAGTATTTGTGCCCGGAGAATCCTATGGACAGAGGAGCCTGGCAGGCTATGGTCCATAGGGTTGCAAAGAATTGGACCTGAAGAATAGCAGGAAGAGATAAGAAAGCCTTCTTCAGTGATCAATGCAAAGAAATAGAGGAAAACAACAGAATGGGAAAGACTAAGGATCTACTCAAGAAAATCAGAGATACCAAAGGAACATTTCATGCAAAAATGGGCTCGATAAAGGACAGAAATGGTATGGACCTAACAGAAGCAGAAGATATTAAGAAGAGGTGGCAAGAATACACAGAAGAACTGTACAAAAAAGAGCTTCACGACCCAGATAATCATGATGGTGTGATCACTGACCTAGAGCCAGACATCCTGGAATGTGAAGTCAAGTGGGCCTTAGAAAGCATCACTACGAACAAAGCTAGTGGAGGTGATGGAATTCCAGTTGAGCTATTCCAAATCCTGAAAAATGATGCTGTGAAAGTGCTGCACTCAATATGCCAGCACATTTGGAAAACTCAGCAGTGGCCACAAGATTGGAAAAGGTCAGTTTTCATCCCAACCCCAAAGAAAGGCAATGCCAAAGAGTGCTCAAACTACCACACAATTGCACTCATCTCACACGCTAGTAAAGTAATGCTCAAAATTCTCCAAGCCAGACTTCAGCATATGTGAACCATGAACTTCCTGATGTTCAAGCTGGTTTTAGAAAAGGTAGAGGAACCAGAGATCAAATTGCCAACATCCGCTGGATCATCGAAAAAGCAAGAGAGTTCCAGAAAAACATCTATTTCTGCTTTCTTGACTATGCCAAAGCCTTTGACTGTGTAGATCGCAATAAACTGTGGAAAATTCTGAAAGAGATGGGAATACCAGACCATCTGATCTGCCTGTTGAGAAATCTGTATGCAGGTCAGGAAGCAACAGTTAGAACTGGTCATGGAACAACAGACTGGTTCCAAATAGGAAAAGGAGTACGTCAAGGCTGTATATTGTCACCATGTTTATTTAACTTATATGCAGAGTACATCATGAGAAATGCTGGACTGGAAGAAACACAAGCTGGAATCAAGATTTCTGGGAGAAATATCAATAACCTCAGATATGCAGATGACACCACCCTTATGGCAGAAAGTGAAGAGGAACTAAAAGCCTCTTGATGAGAGTGAAAGTGGAGAGTGAAAAGGTTGGCTTAAAGCTCAACATTCAGAAAACGAAGATCATGGCATCTGGTCCCATCACTACATGGGAAATAGATGGAGAAACAGTGGAAACAGTGTCAGACTTTATTTTTCTGGGCTCCAAAATCACTGCAGATGGTGACTGCAGCCATGAAATTAAAAGACGCTTACTCCTTGGAAGGAAAGTTATGACCAACCTAGATAGCATATTCAAAAGCAGAAACCACTTTGCCAACAAAGGTTCGCCTAGTCAAGGCTATGATCTTTCCTGTGGTCATGTATGGATGTGAAAGCTGGACTGTGAGGAAGGCTGAGCGCCGAAGAATTGATGCTTTTGAACTGCGGTGTTGGAGAAGACTCTTGAGAGTCCCTTGGACTGCAAGGAGATCCAACCAGTCCATTCTGAAGGAGATCAATCCTGGGATTTCTTTGGAAGGAATGATGTTAAAGCTGAAACTCCAGTACTTTGGCCACCTCATGGGAAGAGTTGACTCATTGGAGAAGACTCTGATGCTGGGAGGGATTGAGGGCAGGAGGAGAAGGGGACGACAGAGGATGAGATGGCTGGATGGCATCACTGACTCGATGAATGTGAGTCTGAGTGACCTCCGAGAGCTGGTGATGGACAGGGAGGCCTGGCGTGCTGCAGTTCATGGGGTCGCAAAGAGTCAGACAAGACTGAGCGACTGATCTGATCTGAATATGACTTAGCACACACAGAATAGCTATGATTAAGAAAAAGATGAACAATAAAAAAAAAAGATGAACAAGTGTTGCTGAGGAGATGGAGAAATTGGAACCCTCAAACATAGCTGGTGGAAATGTAGTCATTCAGCTTCTGTGGAAGACAGCTGTGCCAGTTCCTCATGATCTAGAAATTACACTATCTTAGGCATATATCCACAAGAATTTGAAACATACATCCATACAAAAACTTGTACGCAAATGTTCATATTGGCGTATTCATAATATCCAAAAAGTGGAAATAATCTAAATGACTATCAACTGATGAATGGATAAATAAAATGTGGTATATGTCCACACAATGAAAAATTATTCAGCTATAAAAAGGAACCAAATAATAATACGTGCTATGATATGGATGAACTTTGAAAACATTATGCTAAGTGAATGAAGCCAGTCACAGAAGAATTTATGTTGTATGATTCTATATATTCTATATATTGTATAACTCTACATTCAGAGTAGGCAAAGCCAGAGAGATCAGAAAGTAGTGATTGCCAAAGGCTGGGGGATAGGGGTACATGGAGAGTGACTGCTAATGAATATGCATTTCTTTTTTGCAGGGATAAAAATGTCCTGGAATTAGATAGTGGTGATGATTGTACAACTTAGTGAAAGTACAAAGAACAAACAAGCAAGCAAACAAACAAAAAAAAATCCTGTGTATTTGAGGCCTGGGAATGTGCATTTGAAACAAGTCCTCAAGATGATTTTTAGGCCACTGAGATTTGAAAACTGCAGCGTTTCATCTGTAATCACTTTATCCCCTGAAAATCTGAAGAATTTAAAATCTGTTTTAGGAAAAAAAAAAGACAAAAAGCAGACAACCAGAGCATGGAAAGCAATCGTGGAGAGCAATCAATTCTTTAGTGAACAACTATTTAGCTGCTGCCTGCTATGTAGCAGGTGGCATGCTGGGCCCAGTGAACTAATCCCAAACCCTGTCTTATAGGAGTTTAGAGCTTGGGAGGGATGCAGCATGCAAACACATAGCTCCCGTACCAAGACAGTCATGACCTCCGCATTAATGGAGGTTTGTACAAAGTACGGCAAGTCAACAAAGGAGCCTCAAGCTGGGCCTGGAGGAGCCAAACAGTGAGGTAATATCTGAGCTGGGGCTCAAGATCTGCACACTTGGGAAGGTAGAACAGAGTATGAATGAGGGAAGTGAGGGATGCTTCCAATCAGAAGAAGTGAAAGTGTTAGTTGCTCAGTCATGTCCGATTCTCTGAGATCCCATCAACTGCAATCCTCCAGGCTTCTCTGTCCATGGGATTCTCCAGACAAGAATACTGGAGTGAGTAACCATTTCCTTCTCCAGGGGATCTTCAAGACCCAGGGATCAAACCGGGGTCTCCTGCATTGCAGACAGATTCTTTACCATCTGAGTCACCAGGGAAGCCAATCAGAGGAACAGCATGTGTAAAAATGCACAGAGAACTTGGAGAACTTGGCATATTAAAGCCTCTGTAACAAGTTGGAATCTCTCCCGAGGGAGGACAGTCAGGAGAGGAAGCAGAGAGCTGGCTTATTGTGCAGCAATGTGCCACTGGAGAGTTTAGAAAACAAAGATACCAGTCCTAGATTGGGGAGAGCCATCTGATGGCAGGATGGGAGACTAGGGCAGAGAGAACAGAGGAGCTGGAAGGCTGGAGGGAAGAAGGCTTGAATGATACACTGAAGGTCTAAACTAAGGCAATAGAAGGACAATGAGGAGACAGAGTCAGGCTATACACATGTAGAGTCCCTGGGGACTGACAGAATGCTTTGTAGGACCCTTAGCAGCCTCACTGACCTCTACCTACTAGATGCTAGGTGCACATCCCAGGTGTGAAAAACAAAAGCATCTCCAGAAATTGCAAGGTGCTTTTGAGTGCCTACCTGAGAGGCGGCTGAGACTCCAATAAGCTTAGACTCTGTTGATCTGGTTGTAGGACCATTTTTGTGTTGTTTGCTAATAAACATCTGAGGGGAGGCAGAACCCATTCTGAGTTGTGCTGTGATTATGAGGGATTTAGGGAGCAGACTTGTAGCCTCAACTTCCTCTCACAAACAGGAAACCCCCCTGGTTACCAAAGAGAGGATGGCTGTGACCAACCCGGTGGCACTAGGAGTGAAGAACCCATCTGCCAATGCAGGAGGCATAAGAGACGCAGGTTAGAGATGCAGGTTTGAACCCTGGGTCAGGACAATCCGCTGGAGGAGTGAATGGCAAGCCTCTCTAGTATTCTTGCCTGGAGAATCCCATAGACAGAGGAGGCTAATAGGTTACAGTTCATAGAGTTGCAAAGAGTTGGACACGACTGAAGCGACTTAGCACACACATGTGAACAATCAACTTGACTGAGGTCGGTTGGCCCCAGGGCAGTTTTGTTGTTTTCTGGATGGACAAGGGTTAACATCCCTTGTTGTAAATCAAACAAGGAGGTCATTAGACTGAAGTCACTTTTAATATCTTGGTAGCAAACTAATACTTAAGCCTAAAATCCCTCGAGGTTAAGAAATCAGAATTTAAGGATAACCAATCACAACCAACCCACCAGGCTTTCTCAAGTAAGGCAACTACTTACGCTACAGCCAATCGAATCACTTCCTTGCTTTCTTTCCTCCTCTTCTTTATAGAAGTTCACCCCTCCCATCTACTTCTGTCAGTGGAGTGTTCCTAATCACTTCTGCTTTGGTGTTAGCAGACTGGAATTGATTTTTGCTCCAATGAACTCTTAAAATTTTTAATGTGCTTCAGTTTATCTTTTAGTGCTCGAAATAGAGAATCCCAGACAGAGAGCTCCTGGCCAAAAGGAAGAGGAGAGACACAAACAGAGTGAGCTCCAAGACCAGGAACTTCAGAATGCACAGAATGGATTTCATCTGGGTTTCTCAAGTAATTGTTTACAGGAGTTCTCACCCCAAATTCATGGATCTGTGATGATGACCACAGCAGGGCCCAAGGATAGCTCTGCCCAGCTTTGAGACAAAGCAGACCTCCTCAGAAGAGAGCTCACCGTGATAGCTGAAAAGACTCTGATGCTGGGAGGGATTGGGGGCAGGAGGAGAAGGGGACGACAGAGGATGAGATGGCTGGATGGCATCACTGACTCGATGGACGTGAGTCTGGGTGAACTCTGGGGGTTGGTGATGGACGGGGAGGCCTGGTGTGCTGCAATTCATGGGGTCGCAAAGAGTCGGACACGACTGAGTGACTGAAGTGAACTGAACTGAACTGAAGAGTCACAGACTGCCTGAGTGGGAAAGGACCTCTGAGAAATCTTGCCTGTTATCCCTCCTAGGAGTCCCGAGTCCACATCCGTGCTAGGTCCAGAATCCATCCATACCTGTCTGTTCCCTCTACCACCACACTGGTCCATGCCAGCATCACCTCCGACCTGGAGGGCTGCCACTGCTTCCTAACTAGAATTCTAGTTTCTTTCTTCTTCTCTTAGAGCCTACTCTCTAAACAATCTCCAGAATGATGATTGTTAAGTAAATTTATCTTGTCCTTTCCTGATGAAATCCCTTCAGTGGGCTTCCATGATATTTAGAATAATTCCACAATCCTTACTTGTTTTTGCAAAGCTCTGCAAGTCTACATCCCAACTTCATCCAACCCTTAGCTCTTCACCAAACTCCAGCCACAGTGGCCTCCTTTTGTTTCTGAAATGTGCTTAGATCTTTCCCATCTGAGGGCCTTGGACTCTGATAGACTCTCTTCCAGGAGTAGTTTCCTCCGAGTCTTTCTGTGGCTGCCTCCTCCTGCATGGGGCTCAGCTCAGATGAGACCCTCCCAGGGAGATCTCCCTTGTCTCCCCTAGCTAGCAAAGCTCTGGATGTCCCCGCCCCTCGAAGTCACACCACCCCTTACTCCTTGCTGTCACTTTCCCTGTAGGGAATTATCTTGCTTGTTGGTTGGTTGACCCTTTACTCCTCCCTCTAAAATGCAAGATCCTCCAAAGCAAAGGATTGCTCAGACCTAGCACATGGTCTGGTGTGTCCCAGGCGCTCTATGGATATTTCATGAAGAGGTGAATGACTTTAAGATTGGCGCCAGAATAAATCCATTTAACATGTTCTGTGCACAATGATGACCAAGACCAGATCCCTTGATATCCTTGTCTTCACTAGAAATTAAGAGCTGTCTCTGCCGACTACTGTGAAGGCTTACCTGCTGGTCTCTAAATGTTTTGGATCTCCCCCTCCCACTCCCCCTCCCCACTGCAAAAGAGTGGGGAGGTCCTTGTTGACAGTAGACCGTTGCTCCCTCCTCTTCTTTCCCTCCCTCTCTTTCCCTCTCTGGCTTGTTCCTGAAAAATTACTTGTTAGCTGAATAGCTTAACATCAAATCCTTCTTCCTGTTAACATACAGAAGCCCCGTGATTCAGTTCGAAAGACTCCAATTGGCTGCACTTTAGCTTTTGGCCTCTTTTTTCAAATGATTAATGATCTATAAACAAACACGGAGAATGGTTAAAGCACCTGCTATTTAGAGGCCCCCTGTGGTGAATCCTTTTTGTAAATGGAACGACTGACTAGTTTATCTTCTGTGTAAATATGGATTTTCTTATTTTGGATGTTGTGTTGGTTACACCTGCACCATTGATGTGAATCCAACACGCCCTGCTGTCACTTCTGTCTCTTTTCACCTGATCACTCCATTTAGTCACTCAACACACCTTTGTTGAGCACCTACTATGTGCCAAAGAGACAAACGAAGGAAGCCCCTGTCCTCAGTGATGCCCTATCTGTCAGGGCAAATGGACAAGAGAATGATCAAATAGAGTCTGCAGGAGAAGAGCCCCACGCCAAGCCCCAGGTGATCAGGGGGGACTTGCATGATGGTCCTTGTGCTGTCTGGGGGGAGATGAGTGGCAGGTTGGCAAACAGATGGAAGGCAAGGCACCCAGAAGGGCAAAGCGCCTTCATATGCAAAGACAAAGGGGTGTGAATGGGCTTTGTGGAAGCACTCCAGCCATGTGTGGATGTGCAATGCTAAAGGGCTAAATCTGAGGAATAAGCAGAACCATGAAACTACACGCAGGACTTGGCATTTTATTCTTAAAGTGATTGGGGACCACTGATGGACATTATAGGGAACACACAAAAGGCCATGGACAAACTGCACTACTAAAAGATGACTTAAGCTGCTCTTGTGGAGCTTAAGGCGGTGGGGGGCGGAATCGGTGTCAGAAGATCTGTTAAAAGACATCATCTTAGTCCATCCAGGCTGTTGCAACAGAACACCATAAATTAAAAAGTGAAAGTAGAGGGAAATTCACTCAGTTGTGTCTGACTCTTTGTGACCCCATGGACTGTATAGGACTGTACAAGTCCATGGAATTCTCCAGGCCAGAATACTGGAGTGGGTAGCCTTTCATTTCTCCAGGGGATCTTGCCAACCCAGGGATCGAACCCAGGTCTACCACACTGCAGGTGGATTCTTTACCAGCTGAGCCACAAGGGATATCCAAGAATACTGGAATGGGTAGCCTATCCCTTCTCCAGTGGATCTTCCTGACCCAGGAATCAACCAGGGTCTCCTGCATTGCAGGCAGATTCTTTACCAGCTACCAGAGGTGGGGGGAAGTGGTTTATAAATAACAAACATTTATTAATCACAGTTCTAGAAGCAAGGATGTCAAGGATCAAGATGCTGGCAGGTCTGGCATCTGATGAGAACCTGTTCCCCACTGATGACTATCTTCTTGACACAGCCTCGCATGCAGTCAGAGACAAGCAAGCTTTCCCAGAGTCACTTTTTAATAAGGGCACTAATCCCATATACAGGGACTCAGCATTCAAGATCTAATCATCTCTCACAAGCCCCACCTCCAAATACCATCACACCAGAGGGTTAGGATTTCCACATAGGTGTTTGGGGAGGATACATTCAGATCACAGCAGACAACAAAGTTATCTAGATGGGAAACAAGAAGTCTTTGAACCTGAGATTTTTATCCTTGGACACAGTGGTGCCTGAGGAGGGGTGTCCTCACTGAGCTTTGGAGAATCTAGAAACTCTTTTGTTGAAAATGTGGTATCTGTGTGCATAAAGAGGACCCTCAGCTTTCATGAAATGTGCAAAGGGATCTGAGACACTCAATCAAGGTCATGCAGTGAGGACAGAGAAATCAAACTCCACAGAAGAGAGATTTAGATTTACTGGGATGTGTAATAGATGGGAGAAGGGTGGAGAGAATGGGAAGGGGTGAAGCCAAAGGTGATGTTTCTGACCTGGGATAAGATTTAGAAAATTGTGTATCTTTCTAGAATCATGGCAAAAGCATAGTTTTGGAGCAGAGGGTAGGAGAGGGGGAGGAGATAAATTACTCATTCATTCATTAATTATTGAGTTCTTACTTTGTCTTCAGTACTATCCTTGGTGCTGAGGGTTCAGCTAAATAAAGAAATTTGCATTGTCGTGAGGGTAAACAGACAAACACATTCATAGCAGGTGGTGATCACTGGTGGGATGGACAGTGCGCTTGCTACTTTGGGATGGACAAGGGGTTGCTACTTTGGTAGGCCAGTCAGAGACACTTCTGTGAACAGCTCATATTTCAGCAGAAACCTGAGTTAGGTGAGAGAGAGAGGTTTGTGGCTATCCAATCTGGGGCTGTCATATTCTAGGCAGAGGGAATAACCAGGACAAATGTCCTGTGATAAGTACATCCTTGGCTTACTGGAGGAAGAGCATGGAAGATAGCTTGGGTTGAGCAGAGTGAATCATGAGAAAAGATCAGGTGATGAGGTGGAGCATGGTGATAGAGGCTGGATCATTTGGACCTCAGCCCTGGAGGATTATAGTAATAATCATGGATTTTTTTTTCCCTAGGTTAAATGACAAACCATTGGCAAACCATTGGCAAATGCTAAGTAGAGAGAAGGATCCAACTTCAGTCTGGGACATGTTAATTTTGGAAGAGTATGTACTGTGATGCTGGGAGGGATTGGGGGCAGGAGGAGAAAGGGATGACAGAGGATGAGATGGCTGGATGGCATCACCGACTCAATGGACATGAGTCTGAGTGAACTCCGGGAGTTGGTGATGGACAGGGAGGCCTGGCCTGCTGCAATTTATGGGGTCGCAAAGAGTCGGACATGACTGAGCAACTGAACTGAACTGACTGTGAGACATCCAGGTGGAGGGGTGCAGCAGGCATTGGATATGAACCAACAAAGGGCTGACGTTTGGGTGTATTTATGAGAGTCATCATCACATAGATGGTAGTGGAGATCATGGTTGTGAATGGGTTTCTCTTGAATATTGTAGAGTATGATGAGAAGGGGAGGAAGCTGAGGAAACCAGGAGAGAAGGAGTTTATAAAGAAGCTTGAAGAAGAGGAGCAAGAGAGGAAAGAGAAGAATTAGGAAAGAGGGAGTAGTCAAAGTAATGGGGAAGAGATTTTGAAGATTAACAGTCTCAGATGTTGCAGAGAGTAACACAAGTTTCAAAGAGTATGCTTTGCATTTCTCAGACTGTAAGATAGTGCAGAGGGATTCGGAGTGGGAAGATTACAGTGAGCTAAGGAATCGATGAGCAGTGAAGCGAGTCATTGTAGACATCATCCCAAATTGATAAGCCTGGTCCAGATACTTTATGCTTCTGGGCCATGACCATTGTCTCATGGCCGAACTGCAGGCTCAGTTATAGTCAGGAGGACAGAGTCAAAATATCTCATGTCAAGTGGTGGGATGGCAGACAGATCAGGAGGTTGTGGTCATGGGCTTTATGTGGATTGGGGAGCAAGCAAAACCAGGTAGATTCTGATACAGGGGAGCTAATTGAAGAGTAAGTGTCCAAAGCTACTGATAAGCTTGAAGTGTAGGTAGAGTGAGTATAACAAGGTTGGGGGCTGGAAGAGCAGGAGACTGAGATCCAAGGAGATACTGGAATTATGATTTGAAATGTGAAATAGAGAAAAGCCCAGGGTGCAGTTTCAGGAAAATTTGGGTAAAGTGGGACGGAGGTGAAGTTCACTGGCTTCAAAGAAAGAAAATATAATTCTGTTAATGTAAGCTAGTAACTGGGAAAGCTGCTAATAGTAGATTACAACTATGCCAATCTAGGGAAGATGGTTTGCCTAAACAATTTAGTGGCTCCTAAGCAGCATTTTGGAGAAGGCAATGGCACCCCACTCTAGTACTCTTGCCTGGAAAATCCCATGGACAGAGGAGCCTAGAAGGTTGCAGTCCATGAGGTCGCTGAGGGTCAGACACGACTGAGAGACTTCACTTTCACTGTTCACTTTCATGCATTGGAGAAGGAAATGGCAACCCACTCCAGTGTTCTTGCCTGAAGAATCCCAGGGATGGGGGAGCCTGGTGGGCTGCCGTCTATGGGGTCGCACAGAGTCGGACACGACTGAAGCGACTTAGCAGCAGCAGCAGCAAGCAGCATTTGGGCTTCCTAGGTGGGCAGTAGTGGTAAAGGACCCTCTTAACAATGCAGGAGACATGAGAGAAGTAGGTTGGATTCTTGGGTTGGGAAGGTTCCCCTGGAGGAGTTCATGGCAACCCACTCCAGTACTCTTGCCTGGAAAGTCCCATGGGCAGAGGAGCCTGGCAGGCTACAGTCCATAGGGTTGCAAAGAGTCAGACATGACTGAAGTAACTTAGCGCACACAAAAGCAGCTTTTATTTTTCCAGTGGAATAAAACAGAAATTATCAGAAAGCATCATTCTTAATTTTAAAAGAATATTTTGAGAAAATTACTGTGTGTGTGTGTGTGTACATGCAGTTCTGGACGAAAATGTAAAATGTATTTCTAATTGTGCTTTGTGATTAAAAAAGATGAAGTTAAGATGACATGAACTCCAGAGCAGGATTTTTGCAGGAAGGTGGAGGAGGGTGGAAGATGAGAGGGGGAGCTACAGTCTGAGCTTCTTTTGGCTTGAGCCACATGGACCCCAAAATGGCCCAGTGGCAGACCCACAGGCGTAGACGGTAGCTGGTTTAGAGCTGCTGATAAAGGAAGCCATTCCACTGGGGTGCAGAATTGCTAATACCTGAGCTCACCCAGAACAAGGTATGATCATTACAAATGATATGATTTGGGGATGTAGGCTCGAGTCACAATATCCAGGAACCATAACACAGTAACAATCAAATACCCTTGTTTTGACAAAGAAGCGCCGTCTGGCTTAAATTTAGCGGATGCAGCTTTGTGAATGCCGCCTTGGTTTCTCAGAAGCTTCATCCTCAAGAGTCTTGTGTAAGCAGAGAGGGTGAATGTTGATTTTTCCCTCTCAGTGTAAATTTCACTCGACTTTTCCCTTTCAGAGTCCGTATTACCTTTTTTTCACTTTTATTATCCTGTCTATTTTGTTACTGTGCTCTGTGAACTTTGCCTGTGGTACTATAAACCTGGGGACTAAATACTTGGCTTTAGCTGCAAGAATGAAGACATTAAAGAAACAGGTCTTAGGCTTCTCAAACAGGTTTTTGTGTCCTTGGAGTTTGCACTGTGCCCTTTGTGGCAGAGACTAATTGCTGTTCTGAAAACTCATCTCCATTTCCTCCTGAGGAAACAGAGACTGTTTTCCCAGCCTCCCTTGCAATTAAGTATGGCCACGTGACTAAATTTTAGCCAATGGAGTGTGGAGACAGAGGGGGCAGGTGTGGCTTCCAGGCCCCTCCCCTAGAAACAGGCTGCATTCAGTCTTGTCCCACTTCCCCCATCTGCAGGCTGAGCTTCCATGTATTGGCAGAACTGGGAGCTTTCTGCTGAAAATGGTAGAGATTCAGCCAGCCTGGACCTTGGACTGCATGGAGCAGAGGCTCCTTCCACACCCCTCCCATCCCTGGTTTGTAGGATTTTATCAGAAGGAGAAAGATATATTGTTTCAGTTCAGTTCAGTTCAGTCGCTCAGTCCTGTCCAGCTCTTTGTGACCCCATGCACTCCAGGCCTCCCTGTCCATCACCAACTCCCGGAGTTTACTCAAACTCATGTCCATCGAGTCGGTGATGTCATCCAGCCATCTCATCCTCTGTTGCCCCCTTCTTCTCCTGCCCCCGATCCCTCCCAGCATCAGTCTTTTCCAGTGAGTCAACTCTTCGCATGAGGTGGCCAAAGTATTGGAACTTCAGCTTCAATACTTCAATCAGTCCCTCCAGTGAACACCCAGGACTGATCTCCTTCAGAATGGACTGCCTGGATCTCCTTGCAGTCCAAGGGACTCTCAAGAGTCTTCTCCAACACTACAGTTCAAAAGCATCAATTCTTTGGCACTCAGCTTTCTTCACAGTCCAGCTCTCACATCCATACATGACCACAGGAAAAACCATAGCCTTGACTAGACGGATCTTTGTTGGTAAAGTAATGTCTCTGCTTTTGAATATGCTATCTAGGTTGGTCATAACTTTCCTTCCAAGGAGTAAGCTACATTGTTTATTGGAGTTTATCTGTGATAGCAGTCCGCATTGCTTTAACTGCTACACCTGTGCCTACATAGATACTCAACCCTGGGTGCCAACTGGATCTCCATATTCATTTAGAGTTTGCATTTGAAACAAATAAATTGGTGATTTCATTTTATCTCTCCACAGAGCCACTGCTTGGTGTTTTGAAAAGAAAACTTTCTTAGTTGCTTTCGTTTTCACTTACATTTATATTTTCTTGCCATGGTTGAAAAACGCAAGCAGTGGATCACTCCCTGCTTTCCTGGCCCCACTGAAGTCCAAAAAGTTGGTATCTACCCAGCAGGTGTTCCTTAAACGTTGCTCAGCTGATGGCTGAATTTGCTTTAAGAAATGATTTTTCCTCGCTTTTGTAAGTCCTCGACTGAATTTACAACAAGGACAAGCCAAGTATTAGTGGAAATTCCTGGTGATTGTTATTTACAATCACGATGACACACACATTGGGCAGCACAAGATGCCAGCACGGTGCTATACATTTTACACACATTATCAGCAATCTAAAACCCTGCAAGGTAGGTATTAGTACTTTTTTTTTTTTTTTGCTATTTTGAAACAGAATCTGAGAATAGCTATAGGACTCATCAAGGTCACACAGCCAGTGATTGATTTGAGCCAAGATTCTGAATTAGATCTGAACAGCTCTAAAGCCCAATCCTGACGCACCTGCTTTCCAAACGTGTGCTTTTAGCTTGCTCACCTTATGCCTGCTCATTCCTTTCTTCTACTTTCCACTGATACCAGTTTTCCTAGTTCTGCTCAGTGACTGGTCAACACAGTGTACCCTGAATTCAGCCAGGGTCACTTAATTTTAACAGAGGAAACAGAACTCAGGCCAGTCAGTGCAGGGAGCCTCAGGCCTGCTTTGATGGGTAGTAGATTTATAAATATTTGCATAATTCCTCCAGCAGATATATGAGTGTGCATTGCTCACTATTAGAGAGCAACAGCGAAATGCAGTATCTATTGGGCTCCTTTTAATCGCCTTGTTCAAAGTTAAAAAAACAAATGCTCGTGGATGTTAAAATTCTGGAGGTCACATATCACATTTTAGAGAAGAACTGGCACCCCATCCTCCTTCAAGCCTTGCGCAGGCCTGGAATGAGGATTGTGTTTGCTAAACTCGTTTACATTTGAATATGCTGCTGCTACTGCTAAGTCACTTCAGTCGTGTCCGACTCTGTGTGACCCCGTAGACAGCAGCCCACCAGGCTCCCCCACATTTGAATATATTTTCTGTTAAAAACTGGTGCGTGTGCTAAGTTAAAGCAAGGCAACCAGGAGGTGTGCATGGGTATGGAGAAGCAGAAAGGAGGAACTACTTAGCTGTGGGTATGAGGGGGTCATTTTAAGGCTCACTTTATTATTGTTCACTTGCTTAGTCGTGTCCGACTCTTTGCGACCCCATGGACTGCAGCATGCCAGGCTTCCCTGTCCTTCACCATCTCCTGGTGTTTGATCAAACTGATGCCATTAAGGCTTACTAGCTTGCTAAAAAAAAAAATGATCCTGGCGTGTCTCAGGATGACAGATGTTTGGCGCACAAGTCCAGTAGCTCTCTTACCTCGGTTGTATTTCTAAACTCTCCAGGAATAAAAACTTGTCCATGGATGTGAACTGATGCTGAGTCTAAGAGTTAAGAGGACTGGCTCTGAAAGCACACAGCCCAGGTCAAAATTCTGACCCAGTCAACCTGGAGCAATGGGCTCAGCTTACCTGAGCCTTCTTCTCTTCAGCACTGCAACACCTTTGATGCTGTGACCTCACCACAGGGTCGCCTGTGGGGCTAAATTGCCCCTGTAAAGCATTTACCGTAGTATTTGGCACAGAGAAACTGCATAGTGGGTGTGAGCAGTGGAGCCTGGCTTTCATTTTGTCCTGTCACTGAAATCTTAACGCATCTAGTACAGGAAGGAGTCAGCTCTGGGTGCTGGGACTGGCCCAGACCTGGAAGAGCCTGGTCTTTGGGCCGTGGACAGTTTATATTCAGGATTTCACTAGTAAGACTCAAGAAATCTGGAGCAGGAGACGTTACCTGTCTGGGCCTGAGCTTCTGCGTGTGGAAGGAGAGAATGAACGGGAGGGAAACTTCCAACACAATGTGTCCCCGAGCCTGGATGTTGGCTGGAACTCAGTTGCGGACAGAAGGAAAGAATGGTTAGTCATTGCCCTGGCAAACGTGGCAGAGTGATCATCTCCTTTTATTAATAGACTAGGCTATGCGAGCCATAAAAACAGGGTGGCTTCAAAATTGAAGTTCTTTGAATTTGAGTTTTTGTTACACCCGATGGAATGTGAAAAGAGAATTGTGTTATACATGGACTTTGTATAATGATCTCCTATCTCATGCTGCAAATCAATTACTTATTAGCTTTCATTGCCAAGGAAAGGAAAATATATTACTATTCATTTTAGCCTTTTCCTTATTGATTTTGCGAGTACAGTACTAGTTCTTGAAGAAAGATTATATTCATTCTTTCATTACAAAAGACCTAGGCCACATTACACAATATTAAAATGGGCAAAAAGCAGAAATAAAATAAGCTTATCATATTCCTCCATGGTGAAGCATTCAGCTTCCATTTTTCTTCTGCATATTTTACATTGAGAATTGCATTTTTCACTCAGTGCTATGTAAGGACCAATTACCATGTTACTTCATGGAGTTTATAATAGTTTTAATTATAAAATAATATCCCCAGAAGCATACTCTGGTTCATTTTACCATTTCCCCTATCCTTGTCAGAAGGTAGCAGAGAGGGAACATGGGACTTGGTGTCACATTTCTTAGCAGTGCCGCCTTGATCAAGTCACTTAAACTCTTCAGCCCTCAGTGGCCTCAGCTACAAAAATTCAGGCTGTCTAGTACCGCTCTCACTGGGCCGTTGTGAAGACTAAATGAGATCGTGTTTGCAGAAGGCTCACCACTCTCTGGAATGTAGTAGGGCTCACTGATGCCTGTGGTACTTTCAACCTTGTGACCTACATTCCAATCTGATGAATGATCTGATTCTTATAAACACCTCGCCAGAAACCGCATGTAACATATCAGACCACGTCACTCCCTCTCTCTGGGCCTGCCTTATCATTTGCAAAGTGAGGTGGTCAGACCATAAAGTGTGACCTCAAAGGCCCCTTCCACCATGGTCCTCGGTGGTTACTAAAAGCAGCTGCAACCATCTCGGGGAAATGACCTCTGGAAAGGTTCAGCCTTACTGACAAAGAGAGTGCCCTACGAAAGCCTGAGGGCTTGTGGACACTAGCTTCTCTTTTCTCCCAGATAAACATTTGACATTCCTCTGAGAGGGCTCTCCTGGCTCAGTCTGTGTGCCCTTCACATCTCCATTTATCAGACAGGTTCAGCAGCCAGCACGCTCACCCAAGGTTTTATTTATCCATTTCACATTTCTAATGTTGCGTCGCTGCGGTGATCATTTTCCAATGTGGTCATTTAAAGAAGATAAATTGCACTGCAAATCTCAGGAGAGCAAGTATTCCTTTCAGTCAGTCCTCAAGGGACAAAGATTTTTTTCCCCCACTCTTAACACCACCTGCTTTTGCCCTCCTTAAAACCTCCCACGAAGACTGACTGGGAAAAAAAGAGAAAATTTTGGCCTCAGGGTAGTTGGATAGTCCCCCTCCCTGGTATGTACACTGTTACCCCTAACACTAAGATTTCTCAGATTCCCAAAACCAAGGGCAAAAAACAAACCAAAACACCTACTGTTAGGACCAGAGGTGCCACTGCAAGGAAATAAGTGTCATTAGTAAAGAACTGCCACCTGCCCCTCTGATAGCCTGTTCTCAGGGAATTTCAGTGGAGACAGCCCCCTCCCTCCCCCCCCACCCCCGATCTCATTTACTCACAGTGCCTGGGGGTGGAGTGGGGACCCACACTATGGTCTGAGTGGGGAACTCACACTGTGGAAATACAGGATGTAAAGAGGCCTGGCACACATGGGCACCCACTGGCAGCTGGTACAGCATGAGGTCAAGCATGTAGGCTCTGAACCCTTGCATTTTTGCTTACTGTGTGATCTCAGGTACATTATTTAACATCTCTCTGCCTCATTTCCGAAATGAGATGAATAGAAGAGCCTCTCCTAAGGTATGAGAGAAATAAAGAAGTTCAGGCATGTAAAAGCCATAGGATGTGCCAGGTACGTGTTTCATAAGTAGCACCTTTTGTGCTAAATGGACAGATCCGATCATCATTTTGCGGGACAGTCAACAGTATTGGAAAGAGGGTGGAATGGGTTTTGGAGACAGACCTGAGTTTGAATCCCAACTCCAGTTTGTGTTTCAGTTCAGTTCAGTTCAGTTCAGTCACTCAGTCATGTCCAACTCTCTGCAACCCCATGAACCGCAGCACACTAGGCCTCTCTGTCCATCACCAGCTCCCGGAGTTTACTCAAACTCATGTCCGTTGAGTCAGTGATGCCATCCAGCCATCTCATCCTCTGTCGTCCCTTCTTCTCTCGCTTTCAATCTTTCCCACCATCAGTGTCTTTTCAAATGAGTCAGTTCTTTGCATCAGGTGGCCAAAGTACTGGAGTTTCAGCTTCAGCATCATTCCCTCCAAAGAAATCCCAGGGCTGATCTCCTTCAGAATGGACTAGTTGGATCTCCTTGCAGTCCAAGGACTCTCAAGAGTCTTCTCCAACACCACAGTTCAAAAGCATCAATTCTTTGGCACTCAGCTTTCTTTATAGTTCAACTCTCACATCCATACATGACTACTGGAAAAACCATAGCTTTGACTAGATGGACCTTTGTTGTCTAAGTAATGTCTCTGCTTTTTAATATGCTGTTTAGGTTGGTCATAATTTTATTCCAAGGCGTCTTTTAATTTCATGACTGCAGTCACCATCTGCAGTGATTTTAGAGCCCCCCCAAAATAAAGTCTTTTTACTGTTTCTCCATCTATTTGCCATGAAGTAATGGGGCCAGGAGAAGGCAGTGGCACCCCACTCCAGTACTTCTGCCTGGAAAATCCCATGGGTGGAGGAGCCTGGAAGGCTGCAGTCCATGGGGTCGCTGAGGGTCGGACACGACTGAGCGACTTCACTTTCACGTTTCACTTTCATGCGTTGGAGAGGGAAATGGCATCCCACTCCAGTGTTCTTGCCTGGAGAATCCCAGGGACGGGTGAGCCTGGTGGGCTGCCGTCTATGGGGTCACACAGAGTCGGACACGACTGAAGTGACTTAGCAGTAGCAGCAGCAGCAATGGGGCCAGATGCCATGATCTTTCTTTTCTGAAAGTTGAGCTTTAAGCCAACTTTTTCACTCTCCTTTTTCACTTTCATCAAAAGGCTCTTCAGTTCTTCTTCGATTTCTGCCATAAGGGTGGTGTCATCTGCATATCTGAGGTTATTGATATTTCTCCCGGCAATCTTGATTCCAGCTTGTGCTTCATCCAGCCCAGAGTTTCTCAAGATATACTCTGCATATAAGTTAAATAAGCACGGTGACAATATACAGCCTTGACATACTCCTTTTCCTATTTGGAACCAGTCTGTTGTTCCATGTCCAGTTCTAACTGTTGCTTCCTGACCTGTATACATGGAGAAACAGTGGAAACAGTGTCAGAATTTATTTTTCTGGGCTCCAAAATCACTGCAGATGGTGACTGCAGCCATGAAATTAAAAGACGCTTACTCCTTGGAAGGAAAGTTATGACCAACCTAGATAGCATATTCAAAAGCAGAGACATTACTTTACCAACAAAGGTTCGCCTAGTCAAGGCTATGGTCTTTCCTGTGGTCATGTATGGATGTGAGAGCTGGACTGTGAAGAAGGCTGAGCGCCGAAGAATTGATGCTTTTGAACTGTGGTGTTGGAGAAGACTCTTGAGAGTCCCTTGGACTGCAAGGAGATCCAACCAGTCCATTCTGAAGGAGATCAGCCCTGGGATTTCTTTGGAAGGAATGATGCTAAAGCTGAAACTCCAGTATTTTGGTCACCTCATGCGAAGAGTTGACTCATTGGAGAAGACTCTGATGCTGGGAGGGATTGGGGGCAGGAGGAGAAGGGGACGACAGAGGATGAGATGGCTGGATGGCATCACTGACTTGATGGGTGTGAGTCTGAGTGACCTCCGGGAGCTGGTGATGGACAGGGAGGCCTGGCATGCTGCGGTTCATGGGGTCGCGAAGAGTCGGACACAACTGAGCGATTGATCTGATCTGACCTGTATACAGATTTCCCAAGAGGCAGGTAAGGTGGTCTGGCATTCCCATCTCTTGAAGAATTTTCCACAGTTTATTGTGATCCACACAGTCAAGGCTTTGGCATAGTCAATAAAGCAGAAATAGATGTTTTTCTGGAACTGTCTTGCTTTTTCCATGATCCAGCAGATGTTGGTAATTTGATCTCTGGTTCCTCTGCCTATTCTAAAACCAGCTTGAACATCAGGAAGTTCACGGTTCACGGTATTGTTGAAGCCTGTCTTGGAGAATTTTGAGCATTACTTTGCTAGCGTGTGAAATGAATGCAATTGTGCAGTGGTTTGAACATTCTTTGGCATTGCCTTTCTTTGGAGTTGGAATGAAAATTGACCTTTTCCAGTCCTGTGGCCACTGCTGAGTTTTCCAGATTTGCTGGCATATTGAGTTCAACACTTTCACAGCATCATCTTTCAGGATTTGGAATAGCTCAATAGAAATTCCATCACCTCCACTAGCTTTGTTCATAGTGATACTTCTTAAGGCCCACTTGACTTTGCATTCCAGGATGTCTGGCCCTAGGTCAGTGATCACACCATCATGATTATCTGGGTCATGAAGATCTTTTTTGTACAGTTCTTCTGTGTATTCTTGCCACCTCTTCTTAATATCTTCTGCTTCTGTTAGGTCCACACCATTTCTGTCCTTTATTGAGCCCATCTTTGCAAGAAACGTTCCCTTGGTATCTCTAATTTTCTTGAAGAGATCTCTAGTCTTTCCCATTCTGTTGTTTTCCTCTATTTCTTTGCATTGATCACTGAGGAAGACTTTCTTATCTCTCCTTGCTTTTCTTTGGAACTCTGCATTCAAAGGAGTATATCTTTCCTTTTCTCCTTTGCTTTTGGCTTCTCTTCTTTTCACAGCTATTTGTAAGGCCTCCTCAGCCAGCCATTTTTCTTTTTTGCATTTCTTTCCCATGGGGATGGTCTTGATCCCTGTCTCCTGTACAATGTCATGAACCTTTGTCCATAGCTCAACAGGCACTCTATCAGATCTAGTCCCTTAAATCTATTTCTCATTTCCACTGTATAATTGTTAGGGATTTGATTTAGGTCATAGCTAAATGGTCATACCCACCACAGAGCTGCCAGAACTTACAGAGGACTGGGAAACAGTCTTGGAGGGCACAACAGAGCCTTGTGCACCAGGACCAAGGAGGAAGGCGCAGTGACCCCACAGGAGACTTGCCTGCGGTTGTCCAGGAGTCTCCGGCGAAGGCGTGGGTGGCCTGCTGCAGGGCTGGGGGCATGGACTGTAGTTTGGGTTTAAGGTTTAGTAAATCACAGGAACACGGGTCTCCTCCCACCCTCCGTGTCCTCATTTATTCAGTGGGAGTGCTTCATCTGTCTTGGAGGCTGACCAGGAGGACTAAACAGTATGTTAAGTGCACAACACAGTGCCTGGCATGTAATCGACCTTAGAGAAGGTGAGTTCCTGCTGCAGCCCAACCCAAGGGGCAGACCCCCCACCAACCTCACCCCATCTCACCTCTTGGAGCGCCTCAGTCATGCCAGGGTTTGCTTTCTTGCTGCCACCCTGGCTGTGGCAGTTCCTGGGGCCTGGTTTCTCAAAGCCATTTCGAGTTTTCCTCCAGCATCTTCCTCCTGGTGGAGGGAAGACTGCCCCCAGCTGGGTGGCCCCCATGTCTGGGGTCATCCCATTCTGGTGCCTGAGCTGCTCTGCTCTTTTTGAAACCGATCAGCCAGAACCCTTCTCTGCAGGCACACGCTTCCTTCCTCCCACTGCCTCGTGAGGCCCCCAGGCTCCTGTTCTCTGTTCCGCTCCTGCTCACCTCGTAGTGGGCTGGGACCTTCCAACAGCCTTTCCTTCCTGGGCTTGTTCTTTCTGGTAGTTTCTCCTCCTCCTCATCCTGCTTTGCTGTGTTCTCTTTTTCCCCAAACCTGGCCATCTCCCCAGCCCGTAATGTGAATCCCCATCCCATGTCCTTCTGTGGGTAAGCCTTCAGGACCCAGCTAAAGTTCATCTTTACCCCAAAGACTTGTAGACCTTTCCAGGTTCCAGAGAGCTCTCTCCTCCAAATTGGCTCAGTAAGCCCTTGGAGGGATGGATGCTATGTGAATTTTCCTGTGTTTGGTGCTTCTTGGTTCTTCTGGTTTGTAAGCTTCTTGAGAACAGGGAACCTTCTACATGAGACAGAACTTTGTCAATACTGATGTTTTAGTTGAGATACTATGAATAGCTCCTGTTTATTTAGTAAGACCAAGGTGTGTGTTTGTGTATGTATGTATGTGACTTCCTCTTTTTAATCTCTATCTTCTCTGTCTTATTTGGTCATCACATGTCCCCATGATGTGGCTATTGCTGTTTATTTTGCACTTGAATTAACTGGAGATCAGAGAAAAAAAGAACTGACCAAGACAAAACAGCTAGAAAGGAAGAGGGCCCAGTATCATGAATTATGATACTTGAATTAAGCACATTTCCCAGGCACCAAACATGTGGTCTCTAAATTTTCCTTACTGAGTATCCCTTTCAGGAAATATGTGTATCTTTGTGTGTTTGTTTGCCATTTATAAGTAATATGCATCTACCATAGTGCACACATTATGTACATTATGAAGCATCTATTATAGAAATATAAATCAAAGCATAATATGAACCTAGTAGATTGTGACCTCTGAATACCATTTTCCACTAAAAGAAATCAGCTCCTTGGAGAAGTTTGGAAAAGTGAGCTTGGAATATCTTGTCATATCAGAGAGCAAGGAAGAGATCAATTATTATTGGGGTCACATCAAAGAAATCAAGAGTCAACTTGAATAGATTTCATTGGCCAAAAATGGGTTGCTTGGAGCCACTGCAGTGGATTAAACCACATTAAATATACTGAAATCCACGTGTTTATAATAAAACTAAAAAAAAAGATTAAAATGGTGATCATTTTTAGAGAATGCTAGGTGATTAACTTATTACTTTGAAATCTGTTAAAAAAAAAAGGGAGGGGGCGTTGGGTGGGGATAAGAGAAGTGTTTATCTTACCTTTCCTGAAAGAACCAGGACTCAGATTAGTGAATAGCTAATGAGACGATTCTCTCTACAGAAGTACTCCAGCAAATAAGTGAAGACAGAATTAGAACATGACACTTTGTAACCACCAGTGAATTAGAGGATTTGTCAATGATCATCAAAAATTGCAGATATCCCCCCCATAAAGAGATGACCAGATATTATGTTCTCCTAATAGATGTCCATAACACCACCTACAGAATGTTCTCGCCAAAATATTTAATTTGAACCTGATGAAACTTCTTGATTTTTCATTTATGGGAAACACTAGGCATGGAGGCACACGATAAAGTGATAATACGGGAACATAATGGGCAAAATCCAGCCTGTAGAAGATTAGTTAGGAAAAACAATCCAAGTTCTTTAGCCAAAAATTGCAAAAATAGAGAATGAGAGGTTGAGAGGGAGATCAATGGATTAAAAGGGATGGACTTTAGGTTATCCATCACAATGTATGGAGCTTGTTTGGATCCCAATTCAAACTATAAAAAATATTTATAGAATAATTGAGGAAATGTTAACACTGGATATGCAATTATACTAGGAACTCTTGATGTTTCGGAGTACAATGACGGCATTGTGGTTGTTTTTAAAGAGGGAAGACTTGGTCTTTATAGGCTTGTTTTCAGATCCATGTGTTGGAATATTTATAGCTGTAATGACAAGTGTCCAGCAGAACATGGAGTGCTGATTGTCAATCCCTCGGAGCAGAACACGGTGTACTAGTCACCAAGCCCCAGGGGAGGACTGCAAACACTCTGCCCACTGCACCTTGGTATTGGAGTTGCCAGGAAAAACACTGGGTGGAACAACACTTTCCTTACACAGAGAAGAAACAGAGTGATAGCAGCTTCGATAGTGGGCGTGGGTCTCCACGGCCAATGGGTCTCTCCCAGGAGACAGAGGAGGGGCATGCATGGCAATGCACGCACCCTTCTTGGGATTAAAGAATCCCAACCCCTCTTTCATGGAGTCTAAAATATGAAGGTTGGGGGCATCTTTAGGAGAGGCATTAATATACAGACAAGCAGAACAAAGGAAGATTCACTGGCCCTGAAATAGGGAAAGCTAGTCCCACAGGAGGCAGTAAGCCCCATGGGCTCTTTATCTCTTGATAAGGAAGTGCTCCAAGGGCATCGAAAGTCTGCAGGCACAAGATGGCCTTTGCTGCATATAGTGTCTGGGATTTGCTTCAAAGAATGTGGAAGGAGAAGCAGGCAGGGAGAGTAGGAGGTTGCATAGAGGAGAAAAGGCTAGCCATGAATCATCAATTTTGAAGTTGGATGGTTACACGGGCACATGGGAAGCTCAGGATCTTATTCTACCTTTATATGTATTTGAATTTTAAATAGCAAAAGTGGCTTTGTAATGCTAGTAAAAAATATAAAAAGGTCTTAATATTTTCTTCCTTTACTCCCAGTGGATTGCCTGGGGGAGCATCCTCTGGGTGTGATCCCTACTTGGGAGACCACCGGCTTGGGAGTCTGTTGTGCAGCGTCGCCTCTCAACCCCGGGCCCATGGGAAGCATGGCTGTCAGAGGGGTCTCTTTCAGGAGGAAACCAAGATCTGCACCCCATCTAAAGGCCTTCAGGGACAGACACCTGATAGCCCACCTTGCCAAATCAGCAGTACTTAGAGCCTTGTCATCAAAATTCCTTCACTCTGTGGGACATCAGTCCCTTTCATAAAAGTAGAAGAAGATTTTCAAGATCCCTTCAGAAGCAAAGATTGGCATTGTTTAAAGAAAAAAAAAAATTCAATGTTTAAGAAAAAAGACAAAGTTCTCCTTCAAGAAATAACAACCCTGCTAGCTTACTCCGGGTGTGAAATAATGTTATTGGCAATGAGATTGGGGTGTTCTATTTCTGTCTCAATAAACTTTCTCTCCCCGGGTAGTATTTTATAGTTACTGCTTCTACGCTCCATTGGCATAGGTATAATTTATTATGTGTTTACATGTTTCACTCACTCCGCTAAGGTGGGAGCCCAGTGATACATTATTACTGTGTGTGCCTCTGTGTGTGCACGTGTCTGTGTGTGCACACTTGCACAAATATTGACAGGCTACTCAAAGACACCTGACAGGTGGTGGGCTTTCCACTTTTCACAGCACCAGTCACCCTCCACCCCCACCCCGGCCGCCCCAGGACGACAGGCTTAGATCAAATGTGTCCTGAGTCCCCATATAGTCCCTTCTTCTCTGAAAAGGAGCAGAACAATCCCAGGACAATGCTTCTCCCTGTCACTGCTCAGCTTCTATATTTCCTACTTTGTATGAAGATGAAATTCTTCCTGTTTCTGGGTGGAATGTCAGCTTGCACAACACTTTTCTCAACAGAGTCACGTGAAGGAAATAAAGCAGATGTTATTATTTGCCCTTTTTCTCCACTGGAGACCCAGCAAGGGCAATGGTATTTGCAGGTCAAACAGCAAGGGAGGAATCCGGCCCTGGGCCACCTCTGATGGGAGAGCCGCGATCACTTGCCTACTCGCAGGCTCTCTGACCTGGGGGAAGTCACTTAATGCTCAGGTTCTTCACTGTTAGAAGATGGAGATGATGGTAATTACTGCACAGAGCTGTTTCTGAAATGATACATTATTTAAAATGCTCAGCAGAATGACTGGCATGTCAGAAAGTGCCGTAAACGTTACCAATACTAGTGCTCTTTTTCAAGTATTGTGTTCTGAGACCTTGTAATAACAACAACAATTGGTACTTAGATAATAATAACAATAATAATAATAAAATAGGTGACTTACTACATACTGGCATGGTTTGAAGCCCTTTTTGTGAACAGACTCCCTTATTTGTCACAACAGATCTACGTAGTAGGCATTATTATTGTTGCTGTTTAGTCGCTAATTTGTGTCCCACTCTTTTGCCACACCATGGACTGTATGTAGCCTGCCAGGCTCCTCTGTCCATAGGATTTCCCAGGCAAGAAAACTGGAGAGGGTTGCCATTCCCTTCTCCACGGAATTTTCCAGACCCAGGGATCAAACCCCTGTCACCTGCATTAGCAGGCAGACTCTTCACTACTGATCCACCAGGGAAGCCCATAAGCATTATTATCAATCCTGTATGATGGATAAAGGACACAGAGGTTGTTAAGTTTCAGTAACCTGGCAATTCCCTTGTCTTTTAAAATAGAATTAGCCCATATTTGGAGTACTTCCTCTTTACCACATCTTTTCTACCATCATTCCTGACCGGTGACTGCCTTGGGGTTTCTAAATTCCCCATCAGCCCTTGCTCGCAGGTCACCGCTTCTGTAGCATCCGTTCCCTGGCTTCCCTCTTTGTATGTGATATTCCTTTATCTTATGTCTCAAGGGTTCCTTTGGTGAGGAATCTGAGCCTCGGAGTGGGCAGCGAACCACCCAGACCTACAGCGTCAACTCCGAGAGTCCAGTCTGTCCTTGCCCTCCCCGCGGTGTCCCTGGATGCTGTAAGAGCGCAAAGGGCCGGGCTGCCTGCAGCCCCCGGAGTCCTCAGGAGGCCTGGACCCCTGCACCAGCCGCGGCCTGGCCGGCATCCGAGCCGAAGGGACAAGGACACTCAGTAGGGGGCACCCGAGAGCCCACATGGCCTCCAACTCCCCTCCCTCCGGCCCCGCCGCCGGGAAGGGCTTGGAATTTAATCCTCCGCATTCCATTCTGGGTTCCTGTGACATAATAAGGCCCAAGGAGGGATCTCGAGTGACTGGTCAGCAGAACCCTCAGCGGGATTTTCTATAGATAGCCAGGGCGTGTCTCGGGCTCGGTCCTTTCTGCGGGAGGAAAGTGCTTCCACGCCGGGCTGGGCAGCGCCCTGTGCGGCAGGTGGGCGAGGTTGGGGACCGGCTAGGCCCTGGGTTCCGGGGGACTTTGTCGGGCAGCAGGGGAAGGGACGCCAGGGATCCTGGGCCGGGAGAGGGAATTCCAACTATGGCGTTTTGGAGAAAACTCTTTAGTTATTTGCCCTCACCGACCTCACCCCGAGATGGGACTGCGGCTGCGATGAGATGTCCCAGATACTGAGCCTCCAGCAGCCTTTGACGCCGGCTCTGCAAATATTCCGCGGTCTAAGCCGGGCTGTCCTTGGCGAGAGAGGCGTGTTTGGAATGTCGGTGCGGCCGCCGCTCTGATTGGAGGTTTGGGGTTTCAGAGTTCCTTAATTTGCATGACCATGCGGCAGGCTTATTACAGTCCACAATAGAGGGTTGGAATTTGAAACTCTGTTTACCTTCCAGATTCCAAACAAGCAGCATTCCTATCAATAATGTCACATAAAGACCGGCATGATGGTATAGAATCCTAACATGACTAATATATTTTATTTTATCCTGTCTAGCTGTGGACAGGACTTCTCAGGAGGCACGTATCTTTTTTACATAAAATAATAGCTAAGCTGCCAAGAGCTTTAATGACATAATTTCATCACGGGATTCTAGATTCTTTGGTTTATGCGACCATCAAGAACCCTGAGATGAAATTAATTAATGTAACTGGGACAAGCCCAAGTGCTGTGTTTCCATTCCCCTTATAAGTGAACACAACTATTTTAATTGCCCAAACATTTGGTGGATAGGGAGGTGGAGAAAAGCCTGTCTGATGTATTCATTAGCTGAAGAATAAATTCCTTAGAGGCAATATACTGTTGTTAGAAATATAAGCAGTTGAGTCAGACAGCCTGGGTTTGAATCCTGACTTGGCCTGAAATCTGTGAAAACTTGAGTGAGTTATTGATGTTATCCAAGCATATTACTCACCTGTGAGATGAGGTTGCTGATACCCGCCTCTCAGGGTTAAGAGGATTAAAGGAAGTCAGAACTAATGGGCTACTGCTAAGTCACTTCAGTCGTGTCCGACTCTGTGCGACCCCATAGATGGCAGCCCACTAGGCTCCCCTGTCCCTGGGATTCTCCAGGCAAGAACACTGGAGTGGGTTGCCATTTCCTTCTCCAATGCATGAAAGTGAGAAGTGAAAGTGAAGTCGCTCAGTGGTGTCCGACCCTCAGCGACCCCATGGATTGCAACCTACCAGGCTCCTCTGTCCATGGGATTTTCCAGGCAAGAGTACTGGAGTGGGGTGCCACTGCCTTCTGGATGAATACAATACCTGTGAAAGGCCCTGGGTCCAGTGCTTGGAGCACAGTAACTGCTGATAGAAGGCTGCTGTATTATTAATCCCACAGCAAAAGCAAAACATTCCTGAAATGGGTCCCTGAGACCATGGAGGTCCAGGAATCTTAGCTGCTTCCAGCCAGGAGCTTCTCTTTTTAGCCCCTGAATTCCTTAAATGCCCCACATTTGTGAGTTGTATTATTCGCAGCCCGAGAGAACTGGATGGCGGCCCCCACCCTGTCTGGAATCCCAGAGCACCTCTGAGATTCTGACCTAGCACAGCTGCCTGTTGCAAATAATTTAGGAAACATGAAACAGAACATATTGCAGTTCCACAGAAAGGTCTGAAGGGTGAACTTTATGTGTCTGTCATGTATCTGCTTTCTCCTGCAGAGGACTGAAAGCAGGGCTCTGCCTGGAAGAATATCTCCCTCCGGCCCCACCAGGAGAGGAAGAGGAGTTGCTCAAACTCGAAAGATGGGGTCCATGTAGGTCCCATTTTCCCCTAAAATCTGTTATCGTGCTACTTTGTCCCTGGCGTCGAGAAGGGTTTCTTGGTAGATGTAAACAGAGCGCCTGCCTGTAAGTGGACCTTAGCTTTGTAATTCAAAATTACGATGTCACACCCTTCCTACATTATAGCTTCGTGGCCTTGGCATATTTCTGCACCTGTTTGCTCTTCTTTTTAAAGACATTTTGATGTGGACCATTCTTAAAGTGTTTATTGAATTGGTTACAATGTTACTTCTGTTTTTATGTTTTGGGTTTTTTTTTTTTTGGCCTCAAGGCTTGTGAGATCCTACCTCCCTGACCTAGCCAGGGATCGAACCTGCAGCCCCTGCACTGAAAAGTGAAGTCTTAACCACTGGGCCGCCAGGGAAGCCCCTGCTTGTTCTTAAAACCTTCAGGATGAAAGGAATGGAAAGCCCTTCACTGGGTGATTGGGTAGGTTCAATCAAGTGCAAGTGCCCAGTACAGCTCCTGGCATATGGTAGACAGCCTGTGAACCTTGTTTTTCTTCCAAAGGGCCATGAAGCCTGAAGCAGAGAGGCAGTGCCCACTCAGCTCCCTCCTATTCTTTCCCAAGGAAGACGACCATAGGCAGAGAGAGAATGCCATCTCAGAGAGGAACGTGTGGCGATGTGATGTCACGTGCTGGGCCGTGGGGATGTGAGGGGTGACAGCCCACTCCTGACCAACCTGCAGGGCCCTTGTCATCAGCAGCAGCCCAGTTATTGATACACTTCCTATACTGAGGCCTTCTCTGAGTACACCAACCTAAATGACCTGAGAACACGGATTTTTAAGGATTCCGATATTGCTGTTAACAAACGGGTAAGGCAATGGCACCCCACCCCAGTACTTTTGCCTGGAAAATCCCATGGACGGAGGATCCTGGTAGGCTCCAGTCCATGGGGTCGCTAAGAGTCGGACACGACTGAGCGACTTCACTTTCACTTTTCACTTTCATGCATTGGAGAAGGAGATGGCAACCCACTCCGGTATTCTTGCCTGGAGAATCCCAGGGACGGGGGAGCCTGGTGAGCTTCCGTCTATGGGGTCGCAGAGTCGGACACGACTGAAGCGACTTAGCAGCATCAAAGAGAAAGGATGTTTTATTTCAAAAATGTTTTTTCTTTTCCGCTTGAAATCCAGTCACTCTTTCCTATCTGTGGTCTCTAGAACTGGGAGTCCCACTTCCTCCAGAATAGAGTTTAGAGTCTTTAAATATGCCCACCCATTTTCCTGGTCAAGCAATGGCAGCAGACAGTCATTAAATGGTGTGTGTGGAGGGGCAGGGGTGTGACATGTCCACAGGGTGTTGGCAGAGGCCTCTATAGGATACATGTTCAGATTTGTCTCTGTAACTAGACTGACCGCTCCTTCTTAATAGCTAAGAATTTGTGTTCGATGTGTGCACTTTCAAGCCTTTCCCACTTATTCTATGTGAGTTTTTCCTATGTGCCTCTGCGCGCTCTGAAAATATTTTCTTCTCACCTATGTGAGTGAGCTGGTCACAGTCATTCTTAGGAACTGTGAATGGAGCTGAATTTATTTGCAGGTCAGCTCTGCAGCTGCCAATTCCTTGCAACAGATATTTGGAAAGAAAGAACCCTAGCTGCAAATAAATAAATAAATGTAGACGTGCTAGTTTTCACCTCTAAAGCAGGTACCATGCCTGTTAAGTCTTGTGTATTTCCCCAGGGCACCTAGCGTAGTTCTTTCTAGTGGCTGGCATTCCATAAATGCTATAGTCTGTTTACCTTCCAGATTCCAAACGAGCAGCATTCCGATCAAGAGGAAGAGGCTCAGAGGCAACTGGAGTGGGAAAGGGGCTGCAGAAAATGGATTCCCCTCTTTTTAGTGACCCATTGTTTGTGATTGACACAATTATACACCCCAGAAGGTCAAGTATAGACTTTACATGAAATTATTCCCAAAACATATCAGTATAAAAGATGCTACATAAAATAGCCACTGGACACTCTACGATTGTAATCACTGAAGAGGCTGAATCTTTGCTTGGTCTGCTTTGTATCACGCCTAGTTGTACCATGTTACACAGAAATAAATAAATGTATAATTTTATAAAGAATAAATGCTGGGGCTTTCCTGGTGGCTCAGTGGTGAAGAGTCTACCTGCCAACGCAGGAGACATCGGTTCGATCCCTGATCCGGGAAGATCTCTCATGCCACGGAGCAACTAAACTGATGTGCCGCAACTATTGAGCGTGTGTTCTAGAGCCCGTGAGCCACAACTTCTGAGATCACATGGTGCAACTACTGAGGCCCACTTGCTTTGCAACAAGAGAAGGCCTCGCATTGCAACTAGTGAGTACCTACTGCTTACAACTGGAGAAAAGCCTACACAGCAACAAATGCCCAGCACAGCCAAAAATAAACAAATACAATTAAGGATAATAAATGCTATTAGAAACTGACAAGAGCGCTGAAAAGATCAGTGGGTGGAGCTCCCTCCATATTTGCCTTGAAGCAACATGTCTCTTCAGTAAATGTCTTCGTTGGGCTAGGCCTCAGTTATATTTGTAAAATGACCAGATTGTTGCTTCCTAAACTTTTTATCCATCAAAAACAATTCTAGGACACCCTCTCTCAGCCCCACCACCTCATTCATTTGCTTCACAAATACTTACTGAGCACTTAGCATGTGCCAGGCACTCTACTAGGAGTTGGAAATACAATTTGTGAGGAAAAACAAATGCATTCCTTGCCCTCATGGAGCTTATAGTCTAGTGGGAGAGACACACACAAAATAAATGGCCGTGCAAATAAAAATGCAATTCAAAATTGTGTTGAGCCCTCTGAAGGAAAACGTAAAGATCACGAATCTAACATGGAAACCTGATTAGAGGTTGGGGGATCATAAAAAAGGCCTGTGATTGTATTTTTAATGCCCTTTGAGAAACCACATACTAAAAAAGTTACTGCCAATTGAATAAGGGTTTAAAAGTATTTGTATTTTATTAGGCACTACAGCGGGTGACTGAGGATGAGATGGTTGGATGATGTCACTGACTCAACAGACCCTGAGTTTGACGAAATTCTGGGAGATAGTGAAGGACAGGGAAGCCCGGTGTGCTGCAGTCCATGGGGTCACAAAGAATCAGACACAACTTAGCAACTGTAAAAAACAAGCACAGCAACATGTGTGTGTGTGTGTGTGTGTGTGTGTGTGTGTGTGTGTGTGTGTGTGTGTAAGAAACATAGTTTACATGTCTAAGGCAGCTAGAATCCATGAGTGCTTGGTAGTCACTGAGGACACTTACCCAGAATATACAGCATCTCCAACTGCCTCTAAAGGCAATTTGTGCATGCTAAGTGTATTCAGTTGTGTCCGACTCTTAGCGACCCCATGGACTGTAGCCTGTCAGGCTCCTCTGTCCATGGGATTCTCCAGGCAAGAATACTGGAGTGGGTTGCCATTTCCTCTTCCAGGGGATCTTCCCAGAGATAGAACCCCTGTTTATTATGTCTTCTGCATTGGCAGGTGAATTCTTTAGCACTAGCCCCACGGAGAAGGCAATGGCACCCCACTCCAGTACTCTTGATGGAAAATCCCATGGATGGAGGAGCCTGGAAGGCTGCAGTCCATGGGGTCACTAGGAGTCGGATACGACTGAGCGACTTCACTTTCACTTTTCACTTTCATGCATTGGAGAAGGAAATGCCATCCTACTCCAGTGTTCTTGCCTGGAGAATCCCAGGGACGGGGGAACCTGGTGGGCTGCCATCTATGAGGTCGCACAGAGTCGGACACGACTGAAGCAACTTAGCAGCAGCCCCGCCTCAGCCAGTTTAGTCGTTCAGTCTGCAGCACTCCAGGCTTCCCTGTCCATCACCAACTCCTGGCCCTTGCTCAAACTCATGTCCATCATGTTGGTGATGCCATACAACCATCTCATCCTCTTTCATCCCTTTCTCCTCCCACCTTCAATCTTTCCCAGCATCAGAGTATTTTCCATTGAGTCAGTTCTTCACATCAGGTGGGCAAAGAATTGAAGTTTCAGCTTCAGCATCAGTCCTTCCAATGAATATTCAGGACTGATTTCCTTTAGGATGGACTGGTTGGATCTCCTTGCAGTCCAAGGGACTCTCAAGAGGATTCTCCAACACTACAGTACAAAAGTATCAATTCTTTGGCTCTCAGCTTTCTTTATAGTCCAAGTCTCACTCATCCATACATGACTACTGGAAAAACCATAGCTTTGACTAGACGGACCTTTGTTGGCAAAGTAGTGTCTCTGCTTTTTAATATGCTATCTAGGTTCGTAATAGTTTTTCTTCCAAGAAGCAAGTGTCTTTTAATTTCATGGCTGCAGTAACCATCTGCAGTGATTTTGGAGCCCGAAAATATAAAGTCTCTCACTGTTTCCATTGTTTCCCAATCTATTTGCCATGAAGTGATGGGACCGGATGCCATGATCTTAGTTTTATGAATGTTGAGTTTTAAGCCAACTTCTTCACTCTCCTCTTTCACTTTCATCAAGAGGCTCTTCAGTTCTTCTTCACTTTCTGCCATAAGGGTAGTGTCATCCGAGTATCTGAGATTATTGATATTTCTCTCGGCAAGCTTGATTCCAGCTTGTGCTTCTTCTAGCCTGGCATTTTGCATGATGTGCTCTGCATATAAATTAAATAAGCAGGGTGACAATACACAGCCTTGATGTACTCCTTTCTCGATTTGGAACCAGTCTGCTGTTCCATAACCCGTTTTAACTGTTGCTGCTTGACTTGTATACAAATTTCTCTGGAAGCAGGTAAGGTGGTCTGGCATTCCTCTTAAAGAATATTCTCCAGTTTGTTGTGATGCACACAGTCAAAGACTCTGGCATAGTCAATAAAGCAAAAGTAGATGTTTTTCTAGAAGTCTCTTGCTTTTTCCATGATCCAGCAGATGTTGGCAATTTGATCTCTGCTTCCTCTGCCTTTTCTAAATCCAGTTTGAACATCTGGAAGTTCATGGTTCACATACTGCTGAAGCCTGGCTTGGAGAATTTTGAGCATTACTTTGCTAGTGTGTGAGATGAGTGCAATTGTGCGGTAGTTTGAACATTTTTTGGCATTGGAATGAAAACTGACCTTTTCCAGTCCTGTGGCCACTGCTGTGTTTTCCAGATTTGCTGGCATATTGAGTGCAGCACTTTCATAGCATCATCTTTTAGTATTTGAAAGCTCAACTGGAATTCTATCACCTCCACTAGCTTTGTTCATAGTGATGCTTCCTAAGGCCCACTTGACTTCACATTCCAGGATGTCTGGCTCTAGGTGAGTGATCACACCATCGTGTTTATCTGGGTCATGAAGATCTTTTTTGTACAGTTCTTCTTCTTAGTATCTTTTGCTTCTGTTAGGTCCATGCCATTTCTGTCCTTTACTGTGCCCATCTTTGCATGAAATATTCCCTTGGTATCTCTAATTTTCTTGAAGAGATCTCTAGTCTTTCCCATTCTGTTGTTTTCCTCTATTTCTTTGCATTGATCACTGAGAAAGGTTTTCTGATCTCTCCTTGCTATTCTTTGGAACTCTGCATTCAGATGGGTATATCTTTCATTTTCTCCTTTGCCTTTAGCTTCTCTTCTTTTCTTGGTTATTTCTAAGGTCTCCTCAGACAACCATTTTGCCTTTTTGCTTTTCTTTTTCTTGGGGATGGTGTTGATCACTGCCTCCTGTACAATGTCACGAACCTCCATCCATAGTTCTTCAGACACTCTATCAAGTCTAATTCCTTGAATTTATTTGTCACTTCCACTGTATAATTGTAAGGGATTTGATTTAGGTTATACCTGAATGGTCTAGTGGTTTCCCTATTTTCTTCAATTTATGTCTGAATTTGGCAATAAGGAGTTCATGATTTGAGCCACAGTCAGCCCAATTTGCTTTAAAGATCTAAGAAAAGTAGCTGGTTTTCTGACCAGGATTCATATGAACACTCAGTGAAGGCTGAGTCAGGAGCCTGCTCCCCAGAAGCCAACATACCCATCAGCTGATGGCCGCAAATGTGTGTTCTAACCGGAAGTGCAGGACACCTCCCCACCACCTGGCAAAGTTTATTTACCTTCAGGCAGGTCTGATCTAGATCATCAGTTCAGTTCAGTTCAGTCACTCAGTCGTGTCCGACTCTTTGCAACCCCATGGACTGCAGCACGCCAGGCTTCCCTGTCCATCACGAACTCCCAGAGCTTGCAGAAACTTCTGTCCATCGAGTCACCACAAGTCCTTTTGCCATTCAGTCCTTAGCTCACCAAGCGGAGGCAGCAAGGGTCTCTTCAGCATCCCTCACGCAACCCCAACGTTGTCCGTTTATATTTTATTTCCCAGGGCTCAACTGGGTGATGGTATGTTACATCCCAGAAACAAACGTGTTTCTGCCATGTCAGCCTCCTAGCTATGGAAATGGCTATGCATCCTGGATTTATGTCTAGGTGGGGCAAGCTTCCATCAAAAGTAAACAATTTCAATATTATAATCCCCCTGGGATAACCAGGGAGTAACAAGTTCAGATAAGAAACTAGGTCCAGGATGGGAGCAATCCCCTTGAATTTTGAATACGCAAAACCAGCAAAGGATGGATGAGGAATTTACATTCAGCTTGCTGGCTGCCTGTCCTTTCCAGGAGGAGGAAGAGAGGAGTTTGAAGTCTATGCAAGGTCCAGAGCTGAAGTTGAGGCAGGTCCATCCCTCGCCTGGAACAGATGTGCAGAAAAGGAAGGTCTTTGCTGTGTTGGTGACCTTACTTATATCCTAATCCCTGGATGGCAGAGCTGGCGGTGGTGGCCAGCCCAAAGGGCATGTAGTCACTGTTTGTTCAAAGAGTGAAGAGTCTGGAAAGGTGTTGGGGTAAGGGCACTGAGCCAGGCGCGGACTAAAATAAACCTTAGATATACTAGAAGTGAGGCAGAGAAGCAAAGGAGGGCTTGCCAGGGAAGTCAAGCAGGGGACAAGGGGAGGCATTGGGTCAGCACTGTTCCCCTGAACCAGGCCGGGTGACAGAAGGAGATGCATTCACAGCAAACACAGTGCAAGCTGCTTCAGGTCTCCACACACCCAGCAGAGTGATCCTGTTGCAAAAGGAGTGTCTCCCTTGCAGAAAGTCTGACCTTACCATCTCTTCTGGTAGGAAGTGTCTTACATTTGTTTGAAATACGATTGCATTTAGAATTTACTTTTTAGAGACAGCACCTGAGGACATTCCCAGTATGTAAAAATGCACATATCTGTCACCTGGGCCATTTCTGTTTTTATTTAGGTCCCATCAAAGTCTAAAATGGGATTGGAGGTGATGAAGTGCTCACAGATAGCTGCCGAGGGCAGCCAAATGGAGCCATGGAAACCCTGTTCTATGAAACACGTCCTTGCTCGGCTCTGCTCCACGCACACCGTGCCCTGTGAGTCAGGCTCGTGCTTGTTCAGAACCCACGAGCTGGTGTGAGTTGGGATAAGTCATGTAACCTCTCTGAGCTTCTCTGCTTTCTCTCTTTTCACTGTGATTATTTCATTTATTTTCGTAATAATTTTTTGTAGGACATGAAAGTGAACAGGCTTCCAGGACTTAAATTCAGACTTTCCCAGAGTGATTCATGTGCATGATTAAAATATCAAATAATCCAAAAGGTTTTGGAAAGTAAAGAAACAGTGCCCTGGCCCACCTCTCTCCACCCTCCCTCTGCTTCCCATAGACAACAGTCTCCAACAGGTTTCTATTTTTAGTTCTGCCTGTGGTTTCTCTTTTCATCTCCAAATGGTATGTTTACACTGCTTTGTCTTGATCAACAGCCTTAGTAGACATTGTCTATCCACTTCCTTCTAGGGTAGATAAAGTTTTAATTCTTATCCCCCACTCCCTCCCATGTTTTGAAAGTTTTAGCTATTTTGGTTTCTCTGTTCCTACTCAGACTGAACACAAACCCCTAATTCTTGTTCCACCAACAGTCAATGATACCTCTGACTACTCAGTCAGGAAGATGATGACAAAAGCGGAAAGTCTTTCTTCTACCTCTCTACCCACTTCTGCCTCCCAAATTCTATCTGTTCTGTAACCACAATCAAGTTTGCCCCGCCTTGTTTATAGGTTGATTCCAAAAACTGAAAACCAGAAAACAGTCTTTTCATTATAACTATGTAAATATCGTTACCAGGCTAAGCAGTGTGCCATGATTACGTTTCTTCTCCCTGGTTCCAATGTCATGACCCCAGTGCCACTCAATGCAAAATGTCTCAAACATCAAGAACAAATAGCCTTCTTTTTCATACTCATCCAGTTGTTCAAAATATGGCCCCCTTTCAGTTGAGTCCCTATTTGAACTATGACTTATGTGGAGTTGGTGATGGACAGGGAGGCCTGGTGTGCTGCGATTCATGGGGTCGCAAAGAGTCGGACACGACTGAGCGACTGATCTGATCTGTACACATTTTGTACACATCTGTGGTTCTGAATTTGAAACCTAATGGTAGTCGGATTCTCTTTCCTTATAGGTGACTAATTTTTTTCTCTTTAGAAACTTTTAGAATTTTTCTGATCCCTGTGTTCTGACATTTCACAGTGACTGTGTCTAAGGAGAAGAATTGTTTCTTTGTTTCTTTCTGGGCATTTGGGAGCCAGTTTGTTTGGAAAACTCTGAGCCTTTTCTTTGTATATTTACTAGGTTACTTATCCTTTGCATTTTCCTTGTTCTGTTGTGAACACCTAATAGGCAGATACTAGATTCTGCCTGGAATTGATCTTCTGTATCTTTTTCCTTCATATTTTTCATCTTAATTTTCTTTCTCCTATATGCTCTAGAAGATTTCCTCATCTTTATATTCTATCATTTCTATTAAACATTTAATTTGGCAATCACGTTTTCTAATTTTTGATAATTCTCTCTTGGTTTCTGATTTGTCCTTTTTCTTAGCATTCTGTTCTCATATGTAATATGAGAACTTCCTGGAGTAGAGTAATTATCTTAACTTAGCCATAAGGCTTCCCAGGTTACACAGTGGTAAAGAATCTGCCTGCCAATGCAAAAGTTGGAGGTGTGAGCCCTGGGTTGGGAAGATTCCCTGGAGATGGAAATGGCAACCCATTTTAGTATTGCCTGGAAAATTCCATGGACAGAGGAGCCTGGTGGGTTACAGCCCATGGGGTTGCAAGGAGTTGGACACAACTGAATGTACACTGCACTTCAGACTCCTGTAACAAAGATGCTATAGCTGCTGCTGCTGCTGCTAAGTTGCTTCAGTCGTGTCTGACTCTGTGAGACCCCATAGACGTCAGCCCACCAGGCTCCCCCATCCCTGGGATTCTCCAGGCAAGAACACTGGAGTGGGATGCCATTTCCTTCTCCAATGTATGAAAGTGAAAAGTGAAAGTGAAGTTGCTCAGTCATGGCTGACTCCTAGCGACCCCACGGACTGCAGCACCCCAGGCCCTTCCGTCCATGGGATTTTCCAGGCAAGACTGGAGGCTTAAACAACACACACTGTGGAGGCTGTCCAAGGTCAAGGTGCTTGTACAGGCAGCATCTGGTTAGAGCTCCACCCTCATGACTTTCCAGAAGTCCCTTCTCCTAGTACCATTACATTGTGGCTTACAAGTCAACATATGAATTTTGAGGGGACACAAACTTTCAGTCCATAACAATGATTATATATCCTGGTTGTATGTCAGGAATACCCATGGGTTATGCCTGTTGTCCTGGCATAATTATTAGCATCCCCTCCACATTGCTTTCAAATTGTCCCAGGTTGGATGATAAATTACACAGTCTCTTTACTGTGAAGATATTGAGAATTATTTTAAAAATCCTCTTCTGTTCTTGAATTATTTGTTTCTTCAGGGTGACATTTTTAGGTTGCTATTTTTTAATCTTGATTGTCCATTGATATTTAAGAATGAGTTAGGGATTAGAAGCTCTGGGTCCATAGAGCTAGAAGTAGAGTAGGAGTCAATATAGTTGTTTCTTAAATACATTCTTTCAATAGTTATTGCATTTTAAAAGTTATTTCAAAACCATAAAAAGACAAAAGAAAAATATTAAGATACTTTCAGCTCATTAATTTCCCTAGAGAAGAAAGTGCTTCTGAAAATAGAGAAAAAAGACCAAGGAGATTAAAAACTCAATAGAAAAAAAAAAGCCCAGGACATGACACTGAAGACAAAATACAAATTATCCTGAAATAGAGAAAAAGATGTTCAACCTCACTCGTGACAAGGCATATATACAAATTAAAAACCATATAAAAATGCAATTTCTCACTAATCAGAATAGCATTGTTGGCAGGAATACAGCACAACACTGAGCTGTGATGGACAATAAGCCACAGCTACCAAAATGCAGAAAATTTATCCATTCACCTAACCCTTCTTCTCCAGGGGCTCTAGTCTATATATCTGACATCTGTACGAGGTTATTTATTACAGCAAAAGAATAGCAAAGGATGGAAAACAACCCAAATATTCATTTCAGGGGTAATTTCAAAGAAATTAAGATATATTATACCAAGGAATACTATACAGCAATAAAAGAAAAAAGGAGGAAGATCCCCAACTACTAACATGGGGAGATTCTTAGGATGCTTTCTAAAGTGAGAAAAGCAAACAAGCTACATATATACACACACATACATGTAGATACACATATGTATGTACATAATGTTGCTGGGCTTCCCTGGTGGCTCAGATGGTAAAGAATCTGCTTGAAATGCAGGAGACCTGGGTTCGATCCCTCAGTTGGGAAGATCCTCTGGGGAAGGGAATGGCTACCCAATTAAGTATTCTTGCCTGAAGAATCCCATGGACAGAGGAACTTATAGTGCTATAGTCCCAATAGTGGGCTATATAGTCCATGGGGTCACAAAGAATCGGACATGACTGAAGCAACCCAGCAAGCACGTGTATATAGTTACCTTTTGTATCAGTAAAGGAAGAAATTTAACATATTAATCAGTATTAGCATAAAGAAACATAAGAAAAATAAGTAAGTTACCTAATAGGGCAGAGATTAATAGAGATTGATGTGAGACGTCTCAGTTTTATTTTTGAATCGTGTAGCTAAAATATATATTTGAAAGAATGGAATTAAAAATAAATATGCATGAAGGTTAAAAAATTATAATTTCCTATTACATAGTGTCTAAAGGATTGCAGGCCCCACTAGAATTGCCAGACATAGAAACACATTTTCTGTACTAGCTTGATTTGTGTGGTGTTTTGGACTTAAATAATCAAAGACTATTCAAATTGGCAACGACCTAGGGGTGTGCTTGTTCCAATCCCCTCATTTTGCAGATGAATAAACTGAGGCCCAGAGAGATTTACTGACTTATTCACGGTCACGTCATAGTTCAGAGGAGAGTCAGATTTCACTCCAGTTGGCTTTCAGCTCAGTATTCTTTCCACGGCCTAGTGCTCCCCAGGCACTCAAGAAATGAGTTAAGTGACACACAAATTCATACCATATTGCTTTTACTGGAACGTAACGCAACTGACCAATTTGTTCACTGAATATTTTATCATACCTCTCTTATACCCTAGACCCTATGTAGAGGCTGGAGCTACAACCAAGTCAAGGAGATCTTCACTCCCTCTTACCTGCACTCTGCCTCCCACAGAACTGGATCCCCCAGTGACAGTTAGCCTGTTAGTCACGGCGTGTTCTTGCCTGGTTGCTCTCTGCTACCTCCTAGGCAATGTCAGGACCTGCCTTCCCTCCAGATCCTTCAACTCTTAGACTCGACCATGGCCAACCAGGCAGAGGGCAGATACTGAAAGTCTGGCTGGGCATGGTGACATCAGCAAACACATCGAGACTGTGTTCACTGGTTTTCTAAGGCTGGGAGCTGTCAGGTGAAGAAGAACTGAAATGTGGATCCAAAGTTGAGAAGCAGTCAAGGAAACAGGCAAAGCAAGACCGAAGCAGATGGAGTGCACAGTACGTTCGGAGCTGCTGCAGAGATGGCTCTGTATCCGGACAGCCTGTGGAACAAAGAATCCCCCAAATCTCATTTGCTTATTACAACAAAAGTTTTTTTTCTTGCTTGTGAAACATCTTCTCTAACTTTAGCTCCTGTCCAGAGCAGCTGTCCTCTCTGTAGTGCTGATGGGACCCAGGCTTTTGCATTGGCATCCCGAAATCTCGGCTTAGACGTGGCTGGAGAGATGGGGCAAAGAGAACTGGGGGAAAGGGTAGAATGGAAGCAGGGAAATGCCTCAGCCCAGAGTAATATCCGTCACTTTGGTTCATAGTCTGTTGGCCAACGACCCCACTCTGACTACAAAGGGGCTGAGAAACTGCATGTGGGAGATGTAGTGAGCAATCCCATTCGCCACAGGAAGGACCACTGTGCCTGCTTTCATGCTGTCTCCGTGGCACTGGGTGGGGCTCTTCAGGCGCGTAGGAACAAGGCCAAAATGGGGCTGAATGGATCCTTCCTTTTTTCCTAAGTGCTCACACATTACTTTCTTAACAATCCATTTTTTTAAGAGGAGGAAATTTGAAAATTTTTAAAAAGATTTATTTATTTACCACTTCTCTTTGGCCGTCCTGGGTCTCTGTTCCTGTACCCGGGCTCTCCCCCGTTGCAGCGAGCAGAGGCTCCTCCCAAGTTGCGATGCTCCCGCTTCTCGCTGCAGCGGTCTGTCCTGGTGCATGGCACAGGCTCTGGGCACGTGGACTTCAGTCGCTGTGGCGTGTGGGCTCAGCCGCCCCACAGCACGTGGGACTTTCCTGGACCAGGGGTCAACCCTGTGTCTCCTGCACCGGCAGGAGGGTTCCTGACCACTGGAGCACCGGGGAAGTTCCTTAACATCCATTTTAAAAGACTTTATTAAACATTTGAGAGTGTTAGCCACCCAGTCGTGTCCGACTCTTCGAGACCTCATGGACTGTATGTAGCCCATCGGGCTCCTCTGTCTTAGCATTTATTTATAGTTGTGCCTGGGCAAATTCTGATTCTTTAAAATAACAAAGCTATAGAAATTTCCTGCCTCTGAGAAATTTAGACTCAGGAAGAGTTTTTCTGTTGTCCTCTTAGATTTCAACCATGAACAATATTTGGGTGTCATCTACACAATTTACAGCCTCTTCTGGTGAGATTTGTTCTTTCTTTTTTTGTTTTCAGAAGTCCGAGTAGTCCTGGAGTCCCCATTTTTTGAGGGAGCAGACCCAGAGCATTTTGCTCACAGAAAGGGAACTGAGTGGACCACATTTATTATAACTTTTCTGGGGCCGAAATGAGGGTCTATGGTAAAAGGTCAGTTCTATGTTCTTTTCTACAAAATTAAGTGTGGTAGGTCACCTACATATGAACGAGTTCCCTTCTGAGAGTGCATTCATAAGTCCAAGTTGTTTGTAAATCCAACAAAGTTAGCCTGGGCACCCAACGAACACAAGTGGCTACGTAGCACTGTACCATAACAGGCGTATAATAATTTTTGCACAAAATAATACATAAAAAACAAACACAAAATAAAACCCCAAATAGAAAACCCACTTTTAATCTTCTAGTAAGATTTAATCTTCTTCTACTTTTATATCTCTAAAAGTATAGTCATTCAGTACAATGGCTGGCATCAAGTGAGCAGGCAAGAAGAGTTACTGAGTGGAGGAGGTAGAGGAGAGGGGAGATGGCAGAGCGGAAGGGTGGTCGGCAACAGAGGACAGAGAGCAGGCTGAGACTGCCACTCATGCCTGGTGTTGACGGGACATAAGTCCACAACTTTGAAAGCCTGCAACTTGAAGGTTTGTATGGAGGGGACTTTCTGGAAGCACAACATAATTTTGGACACAGAGAATCTCACTTCCCATATTCCCCTGTGCGCCCCTGAAGTCAGAACACACACTCAGACACACACATCCTTCAAGGTCAGCCAGTACGCATCTTAAATGGGCGCGCATGCTCCCCAGGGTCTGGGATGCACTCGCAGCCCCATAGGCAGGAGACTGGCCTCCTGCAGCCCAGCCCCCAGAGCACCTCCTGCCTCCTCTAAAGGGTCCCCTTCTCCAGGCTGGTTCCCCACCTTGTTTCAACAATGCAGATTCTTCCTCTCCCTTGCAAGTCATTATACGACTCTCTTCCGCACATGATTTTCCCAAACCAGCCCACTGGGGCCCAACTCTCCTCCAAACTTGACAGTCAGTCTTGAATGGCTTTAAGACATCTATCTCCCTGTTGAGTTGTTGATCAGCCACACTTCTATTGCTTATTATTCCTCATTTAGCCAGATCTTTTTGTAAGCATGAGACCATTGCACTGTTCTGAAAATGTATATATTCAGCTATTTTAACCACATGTGCCACATACCATCCTAAGTATTCTACAAATGTAAACTCACTTAATTCTCATGACAACACTATGATGCATTTGACAATATGTAACTGAAGCTCTGTTTTGCTCGCTGAGGCACAGAGGTGTTAAGTTATTTACCCAAGGTCACACAGCTAGTGAGTGGCAGGGTTAGGATTTGAACCAAAGCAGTTACTACTTAACCCCTAATAAAATGCCTGGGGCAAAGTATTTTGATATGTGATGGCATTTAGTGATCTTTTTACTTGGATACTTTTAACCAGATAATGACTTCCAGTTTTTAAGCTAAACTACTCTCCAAGGCATTAGCTCCAAATAATCAGACAATGCAATGGCAACTGAGCTTCCATTGCTATTTGTTTGTGAGTTTAACAGAGGTGAACCCCTTATAAAATGTTTGCCATGTAAATTACAACTATACTAACCCTCAGGCCTGGGTTGTAGGACTCAAAACCACTGCAACTCCCTACTGTCCTCTCAAAGCTTAGCTCCCCACACCGTGCTCTATATCTTTCCCAAGATATATCTTTCCCAAGTGGGCAATGCGCTGAATGGAGTGATCTGAGGGGCAGCTCATGATAGAATACTGCGATTCTCAGTGGGACTGGTGCTGTCCCCTCAGGGACATTTGGAAATTTGAGGGGAGGCAGTGTTTTTGGTCCGTCGCAGTGACTGGGTGTCTGTTGGCATTGAGTGGACCATTGTCCAGAGCTGCTCTCACAATGAAGAGCTGTCTGCCTCCCACATGCCTCTATCTGTCCTACTGGACAATTATGTAGGTGAAAAACCTGTTTCCAACCATACGAGCTTAGGCATAACACAGCGTTTTTAAGTTTTGTTTATTGTTTAGAGTACAGTTGATTTCCAAAGAATACAGCCACTGTGTAAATCAGGGGATGACTGTTCTTTGTTTTGTTAGGAACTTTATCAAAGGACTATTGTGCCACTGACAGTGATTCTGCTTGTCATTTGGGGGCCATCCATGTAAGATACATTCAATGTACATTGGTAGCTGGTGTGTCCATGGGAATTTCTCATGGGTACAAGCATCTGATCACTGCTTCGTGATTAGCAGTGTGGTCGCTTGCATGTTGAGATATGTGTCATTGTATTGTATGTTACCTTTCTTGTATATTTTATATATATATATATATATAACCTACTTTTCTGGATTTGGGGCATGCTGGTGAAATTCTACACCTCTGGATTGATTTTCCAACCACAGAGATGCTCCTGATCAAACACATCATCATGCTCATCATCAGCAATTTTCCTGAGTGTATAGATGTTACCACTGGGCAAGGTATTGATTTATTTGGAATTATCTATGCATATAGGTTCTATAATCTGTGAATTTCATTTCAGGAAGGCAAAGGGGCAGTTAAGATAAACAGTTAAGAGGGGCCATTGTGTCTGGTGGGCCAGAGACACCTCTCCAGCACCCCATAGCAGGAGGCAGTGTGTGCACAGCAAACCCACAAATGCACAGTGCGCTAGGGAATGAGCAGGGACGACACCTGTCCCAGTCACAGCCCAGCTTAATCACCACATTGCACGTAATGATCAGGTTGCTGCCGTGCTCTGCAAGCAGCTGCAGGAAATCAGAGTGGCTGAGGGCACGTTCTTCTTTGAGTTGCTGGAATCAACTTTGGCTTTGATTTACAAGAGCTAGCAATTGCACTAAGCAGATGACAGATCAACAGAAGCCTTTCCATTTGTGAGCACCTGGGAAAACCTCCTAATAGGTCTACTACACTCTTGGCACTTAATGAATATGGAACAGAAGTTCATTTTGATTGAAGTAGGAGATACTGGTCTATTTTTTCTGGATTTTGGAAGGAATGCTGATGAAATTCTACTCTTCTGGCTTGATTTTCTAACCATAGTGATTTTCCCGGTCAAACACATCATCATCATCACCATCATCACCACCACCATCATCAACGCTTTTGCTGAGAGTTTAATTACTATTCATAGCAGCAGTGCAGAGACAGCTCATGTTAACAGCACTGAGGATGATCACTACAATTTATATTATCCAGCTCACTTTTTCAACATTCAACAGATGTCTACTAAATTCTACTCTGAGCTAGTCTGTGCCAGGTACAACTCAGAAGATGTAGGTACCTCTATGATGAAGTTCACAGATTCAGGACAGAATGGATATTAACAAATGATTACACAATTATGTGTGCAGCTGATTTAATTATTTAAAAGAGGAAAGGTTTTTATTGAATTTCCCATAGGTACCTGAAGTCATCTTGATACCCTCAAACTTGCTTCTCCCTGAAAGTCCTGATCTTAGTTATCTGGACTTTCCTCCAACTGATTCTTCAGAAAGCTGAGTCATCTTAGCCATCAATTCTTTCTCACGTCCCACTCCTGACACCCAGTCAATCACCAAGCACTGCTAATTTTACCTCCCAAATGTTGTTCCAAAGTGTCCCTTCCTCCATGTGCCCACACCTCTCTTCATCATCAGCCTGGACACTTGTAACAGCTCTGTGACATGTCTCCCCAGCCTTCAGTCCTGCCTGGGTATCAGTCAGGATTCAGGTGCAGAGAACGGCATCCATTGCATCTGTTCTGGAGGAAGGTAATTTGTTGGAGGGCACTAAATGGTTTACAGAATTGCTGGAAAAGCTGAAGAAACACGTTGAGCTTTTGAAAATGCCTTTGGAGCCACATTGCAGAACCTGGATACCAAGGGAACTACAGCCTCTTTTACAATTGGGAAGCTGCTTGCCAAATAGAGAAGCTTGTGCTTCAGCTGCCAGTTCCAGAACCGTGGCTCCGCTGCCATCACAGGGATGCCAGTGTGATCAGGAAGCCATGACAATTAGCAAACAGCCATAATTAGAAGCAATCTTGATAGAGAAACCCCTGCAGAAAACCCTGCCATCTCCATGCACAGTATAACCAGCAGAAACCCAGCCCCTTCTTGGTTTCCACTTTCTAGACCTTGGACAGGTATTTCAGACTGATAAAAACCTAAATCGGATCCAGAGTCTTCGTCATGATGGAGTCTCAGGAGTGTAGCTTGCATCTTTCCAGCCCCCGCAGAGCTGCAGTAGGGGAAGCCTCTCCAGGGAAGGGTTAGAACAGATGTGCAAAGTCCCCAGGCCCATCACACTCCTTTAAAACTCACCAGTTATGAGTCTACATAGAAATCTGACCACGTGGCCCTACTGCTGAAACCCTTTCAACGGCTGTCCCTAAAATCAAGTCCAAGGGTCTTTGTCTATCTCTTCTCTCATTTCATAACAGGCATTCACACTTGACTCTCTGACAGCACCGGAGTGTTCTCTGTGCTCTGCGGGGTCCCCGTCTTTGCTCCTGGTATGCCCTCTGTCTGGAGTGCACTCCACACCTCACCTTTTACTCATCCTCCCAGATTCAGTTCAGGGGTACAAGGAAACCCTTCTTGAACTTTAGGGGCTCCCAATGCAGCTCCCTGGGCAGGCCTAGATCTTGAAACTATCTGCTCATATATCTGCCAATGCCATTAGATGAGTCTTCTCTTGGAGCAGCAACTGAGTCTGAGACCCCATGGACTGTAGTCTGCCAGGCTCCTCTGTTCATGGAATTCTCCAGGCAAGAACACTGGAGTAGGCTGCCATTCCCATCTCCAGGGATCTTCCCGACCCAGGATCGAACTGGGATCTCCTGCATTGCAGGCAGATTCATTACCATCTGAGCTACCAGGGAAGTCCCAGATAAAAATCTGTTAGCCTGAAAGGAGTGGTACCGAAGTAAGCATGTCTTCATTTGGGGTGCCCAGGAATCAGAGTTTGAGACCAAGTTTGCATACAGGATATTTTTTTTTTTTTTTTTTTAATTTTTAAATTGTGAAAGTATGATAACACATTTATAGAAGACTTGGAAAATACAGAACAGAGTTACATATAGTTGCAGTATATAGTACAATTATTTTTAAGTAGATAAATTAATATTTTTAGTTGGAGTTTCAATATCAAACTCTCAAAAATTAATATAATGAATATACAGAAAGATAGAAGGATATAGTTGGAGAAGGCAATGGCACCCCACCCCAGTACTCTTGCCTGGAAAATCCCTCGGATGGAGGAGCCTGGTGGGCTGTAGTCCATGGGGTCGCTAAGAGTCGCACACGACTGAGCAACTTCACTTTCACTTTTCACTTTCATGCATTGGAGAAGGAAATGGCAACCCACTCTAGTGTTCTTGCCTGGAGAATCCCAGGGATGGGGAAGCCTGGTGGGCTGCCGTCTATGGGGTTGTACAGAGTCGGACATGACTGAAGTGACTTAGCAGCAGCAGCAGCAGCAGGATATAGTAGACCTGAAAAGCACTATGAACCAATTCAACATAATTAAGATTTATACAATTTTCACACAACAGTAGGATACAAATTTTATTCAAGTTCCCATAGACTATAAACTAGGAGACCCTGGAACATATCCAGGGTCATAAAACAAGGTTGCATGCAGGAAATTTATTGGAAACGTCCTGGGCATCAGTTTCTGCAGTGAAGGGTGTGTGAGTGTTTGTGTGTGTGTGTGTGTGTGTTGTGGGGGGCGATGATTGAAGCAAAATTGGGCAAAGGGAGATGCTGGAGTGTGGTGTTAGACCTCGGCCAATCCCACAGTGTACTCAAGAGCTAGAAAGCCCCTTTAGAGTTGTCCCCCTTTGAAGCAACAGGGCTGGGCCTCTATGTCCCCATGTCAGGCAGTCATTAATGGTGGGGAGAGGGTGTCACAGTGGGCTCAGCGGCTCCCTTCAGCTGAGGGCAATCCTAGAAGGTGACTAGAGTAAGTCCACTACACACAATCAAGTCCCATTCTGAGAATACGTTCATAAGCCCTATTTGTTTGTAAGCTTGTTTGTAAATTGTAAACAAATTTAGTCTAGGTATCCAATTAACACAATCAGCTGCATCACTGCTGCTTTTATGCTCGCTTCTGGACATCCTGGGCATGAAATAAAGATACTGTACTGCTCTAATGTATATGGTACTGTACAGTACAGTACTTTTACTTTATTGACTACACCAAAGCCTTTGACTGTGTGGATCACAAGAAACTGTGGAAAATTCTTCAAGAGATGGGATCACTAGACTACCTGACCTGCCTTCTGAGAAATCTGTATGCAGGTCAAGAAGCAACAGTTAGAACTGGACATGGAAGAGCAGACTGGTTCCAAATCAGTAAAGGAGTACGTCAAGGCTGTGTATTGTCACCATGCTTATTTAACTTATACACAGAGTACATCATGCAGAATACTCGGCTGGATGAAGCACAAGCTGGAATCAAGCTTGGCGGGAGAAATATCAATAACCTCAGATACACAGATGACACCACTCTTATCGCAGAAAGTGAAGAGGAACTAAAGAGCCTCCTGATGAAAGTGAAAGAGGAGAGTGAAGAAGTTGGCTTAAAACTCAACATTCAGAAAACTAAGATCATGGCATCCGGTCCTATCACGTCATGGCAAATAGATGGGGAAACAATGGAAACAGCGAGAGACTTTATATTTTGGGGCTCCAAAATCACTGCAGATGGTGACTGCAGCCATGAGCTAAAAAGACACTTCCTCCTTGGAAGAAAAGCTATGACCAACCTAGACAGCATATTAAAAAGCAGAGACATTACTTTACCAACAAAAGTCCGTCTAGTCAAGGCTATGGCTTTTTCAATAGTCATGTATGGTTGTGAGAGTTGGACTATAAAGAAAGCTGAGCACCAAAGAATTGATGCTCTTGAACTGTGGTGTTGGAGAAGACTCTTTAGAGTCCCTTGGACTGAAAGGAGATCCAACCAGTCCATCCTAAAGGAGATCAGGCCTGAATATTCATTGGAAGGACTGATGCTGAAGCTGAAACTTCAATATTTTGGCCACCTGATGTGAAGAACTGACTCATTGGAAAAGACCCTGATGCTGGGATTGAAGGCAGGAGGACAAGGGGATGACAGAGGATGAGATGGTTGGATGGCATCACCGACTTGATGGACATGAGTTTGAATAGGCTCTGGGAGTTGGTGATGGACAGGGAGGCCTGGCATGGCTGCAGTCCATGGGGTCACAAAGAGTCAGACACAACTGAGTGACTGAACTGAAGTGTAGTACACAAAAGCACAGCTGCTTAGAGGATGCACATATGTGACAGTGTACACCAGACATGTGAATTAGCTTACGTGACTAGACATGCGAACACTCGTTACTGTCTTTGGAAGCTCATAACTTGAAGGCTCATATGTAGGCGACTTACTGTATGTGACTACATTAACCAGAGTTTGATCGCAGAAGATGAAGCTCTAGGGTGGATATGTGGATAGAAGGAGGGAGGATGGATTGATAGATACATAGATAACATTTATAGTTCAGGTAATTAAAACGAAGGAGCTAGCTAGATAAGATATTTATTAAAGGCATTTGACCTTATGCTATTGTGGAGACTTTTACATAGTTCGTGTGAGATTGTTGTTTCTGTTTGATGCTGGAGCCTGAAGTTCGAAAGACAGGCAGTCAAGAGAGCAGATGGAAGTGAAACGGGGAAAGCAGGACAAATTGGAACCTGAGAGGTAGAGCTGGAACCCACCTCAGTTTCTCTATCCAAGCTGCCATCTGAACTAACGGGTGGTGAGAGAAAATGGCGCCCTTCATCATGGAGGTAAGAGCTGTAAGCCATGAACTCTCCCAGCACCTGGAGAAATGAATATCTCAGGGCTGAAAGCTGGAACCTGGGCAGACAGCCACAGTTGCCACTCCTGGGTGCTGTACAAAATATACTACCTATATATTACTCAGTATCCAAGGATGACAGAATCTGGGCTGCAGGAAAAAGGCAAAGGAACAAATTACAAAAGATGAGTGATGTGTTGTTATTTTCATGGGGAACATGGAAAGTGGGGTTTGGAGGATGAAAGCCTGGGAAGCACTAATTTGAAAACACCATCTTCTGCTAGTTAGTTGTACATTTCTAGGGGAACGCGGAGAAATCCATTTACTCTTCTTCCAGTCCTTCCTACTCCTCGCCTTCATCAAAGATGGCTCAGTGTGGCTTCCTCTCACTCCTTGCCCATGGTAGACATTACTAATCAATCCTAGCATTCTTGCCCTGAGGTACCCGAAGAAGATTTCAGAGTCCTTCTTAGCACAGCTTTCCAGATAGGCATACCAACTGATTGGCTAGAACTTAAAAGTCATCCCTCTGCATAATCAATTCCAGTCATTTATTCCTAACTTGTTTCCCCTAAAAATTTGTTTCTCACACCATCTTTACCTACTATCACAGAGCTAAAAACCCAGGACCCTAGTCTCTGTTGTGTATCCCCGGCCTTAAAATCAGGTAGAGTAAAAGGAAGGAGACTTTATGGAGTCCTGCTTCTTGGGGACCTGGATTTAGGACCCAAGATAAAAGCTAATGAGAACAAAGGCAAGTGTGAGGGGGATAAGCTCAACTGCCATTTCTGGAATAGAAACTGTTCTTAAGAAGTAGGCATTGTAAAGAAATTAGGGGAAAGGAAGGGTAAAATTAAAATGTATTCAAAAATAACAGGGGAACTTCAGCTTCCATTAATAACACTTCTAAGGAAGATATCTTTAGAGGTATATCTTGCTTTCAGCAATGGATGGATAGGTAGTGAATTTTAAAATTCAACCTGCTGGCTTAGATGATCATTTCAGAAACCTTGATCTCGGGTTTATTACCTTAATATTTTAACAATGCATTAATAGTGTGGTCCTCTGGCCTTATTCCCCAATTAATTTTCTGTAAGCAAGCATTTACATGTTAAGAAATCTCTTTGTAAGGCAAATGACTCCTTTGTAGTGTAAATAACCCCTCAGTTTATCTAATATTGATATCACCTGCTGCTCTAATAGAAATTTACATTTTTCAAAGCACGACCATGCTTAAACGCATTTGATCACCTAAAAGACTCTGTAAGGTACGTGTAGGGCCACTGCGGCTTCCAGGCTTTGAAGAAGAAACAGGAAGCGTGTCGTGAAAGTACTTTGTTTAACCAAGTTCACATGGCTAGTTAGTCACAGTTAAGACTAGATTCCATGTCATCCAACTTGTGGCCAAATCTAACGGTGTTTCCATTGGAGTGTACTATGTCAAGTTACGTGTCTGCTCAATTATTTTTTGACATGACATCAGCTGTATCGAGTTCTCTGAATTCAAGCCTATTCTAAAATGATCTGCTTGCAGAGGAATTAAGTAGTAGCAGTTTAGTCACTCGGAGAAGGCGATGGCACCCCACTCCAGTACTCTTGCCTGGAAAATCCCACGGGCGGAGGAGCCTGATGGGCTGCAGTCCATGGGGTCGCACAGAGTCGGACATGACTGAGCAACTTCACTTTCACTTTTCACTTTCATGCACTGCAGAGGGAAATGGCACCCCACTCCAGTGTTCTTGCCTGGAGAATCCCAGGGATGGAGGAGCCTAGTGGGCTGCCATCTATGGGGTCGCACAGAGTCGGACACGACTGAAGTGACTTAGCAGCAGCAGCAGTTTAGTCGCTAAGTCATGTCCGACTCTTGCAACCCCATGGACTACAGACTTCTCTGTCCGTGGGATTTCCCAAGCAAGAATACTGGAGTAGGTAGCCATCTCCTTCTCCAGGGGATCTTCCCGACCCAGGGATCAGATACGCAGACGACACCATCCTTATGGCAGAAAATGAAGAGGAACTAAAGAGACTCTTGGTGAAAGTGAAAGAGGAGAGTGAAAAAGCTGGCTTGAAACTCAAAATTGAAAAAGCAAAGATCATGGCATCCAGTCCCATCACTTCATGGCAAATAGATGGGAAAACAATGGAAACAGTGACAGATTTTATTTTCTTGGGCTCCAAAAATCACTGCAGATGGTGACTGCAGCCATGAAATTAAAAGATGCTTGCCCTCGGAAGAAAGGCTATGATCAACCTAGACAGCATATTAAAAAGTAGAGACATCACTTTACCAACAAAGGTCCATCTAGTCAAGGTTTTTCCAGTGGTCATGTATGGATGTGAGAGTTGGACTATAAAGAAAGTTGAGCACCAAAGAACTGATGCTTTGAACTGTGGTGTTGGAGAAGACTCTAGAGTCCCTTGGACTGCAAGGAGATCCAACTAGTCCATCCTAAAGGAGATCAGAACTGAATATTCATTGGAAGGACTGATGCTGAAGCTGAAGCTCCAATACTTTGGTCACCTGATGTGAAGAACTGACTCATTGGAGAAGACCCTGATGCTGGGAAAGATTGAAGGCAGGAGGAGACGGGGATGACAGTGGATGAGATGGTTGGATGATATCACTGACTGGATGAACATGAGTTTCAGCAAGCTCTGGGAGTCGATGATGGACAGGAAAGCCTGGCGTGATGCAGTCTATGGGGTTGCAAAGAGTCGGACATGACTAAGCAACTGAACTGGAACTGAATCCTAACGGGGAAGCTAGATGAAAGCCTGTGTATTGAAACTCACCTGTTTAGGGGACCCATTTTCCAGGGCTGCTTTCTCACGCTCAGGTCCCATCCTCAGCCCCAGGTGGTCTGAAAGGAAGACTCCAGAGGCCAAGGATCCATCATCAGCTGGTGGTAGAAATTGCATTTGGGAAGGTTGTTCTTGTGCTAAGCCCAGTCACTGTCTTCTCTGGAGCTCTTGGTATGCTGGCATCAGATATAACGTACTTGGTGGGCAGAGAGGGCAGGGAGAGATGCCTCAGGCTCCACCACCTAAGAGCTGTGTGGCCTCGAGTGTGTTAATCAGCCTTTCTGGGCTTCAGCTGCTGCATCTAACAGGGGCTGTGTTAGCTCCTGCCTCACAGGTCTGTTGTGAGCATTCAGTGAAATCATGCCCACAAAAGGCTCAATGCTCGAGCACCTAGCAAGTACCAAAACATGTTAGCTGCGGTGGTAACTTGGCCTGGGACCGTCGTATCATCTGCACTCCTTCCACTTCTGTTTCTGATGGCTGTCCAGTCTGCTCTACAGGAAGACTTTGTCCCCAGCAACAGCAGATCTATAACTTTCTAGATGTTTAGAGATAGAAGCCACCTTCGGGAAACCCCTCATATAGGAAAGGGACCCATGGGTGGTGAAGGGGTGCCTCAGTGATGCCACAGTGTTGGCAACATTCTTCCGGCCACCTCACCCTTTCATGGGGTGTTTCCTATGACCCTCAGGCTCTGACACCAGATTTCTGGGTTTGAGTCCTGCTGCTTCTCCTGCTAACAGCACAGTCACAGGGAGATCCTCAGACTCATCATGGCCTAGCGGAGCCTCTTCTGCAAAGTGGGGAGAGTAGCTTGCTTCTCATGTGGCTTTGAAGAGAACTGACGGGAGCCATCTCTTGTTCATGGAAAGGCCTCAGGGAGTGTCGATTGTGCTTAGCGATCCAAGCGCGTGGGACACAGGCTGAGCTGCCTTCACCGCGAGGGCCCCGAGTACTTCAGAAAGCCCCAGGCCCCAGCTCTGCTGACTTGTCACGCTCCACGGCCACAGCTGACCCATCGCCCTAACGTCTTTAACGGTTCTAGCAAGTCCTCCTCTGCAGCTCCACTGAGTGGCACAGCCTAACCCTGTCTCCTGGCTTCACAAAATCAATCCTAAACGACTCCACGAGGGTGGCTGGCCAGAATTAGCAGTCGTTTCTGAAGGACAAGAAAACAGAGAGCCAGACAAAGTAAACCCCGTGTTGCCTGTGTGTGCCACGTCAGCGACAAAAGGCAGTCAGGGTTAAGCTGTCCCTGGGGCCTGCTCGGGACCCAGGAGCTGTTTGTCTGAACCCCACCTCCACCCCCCAACACCCCTGCCCTCACACTTTTGACCCGAGACACCCCTGATGAGCTCGGGCCCAGAGTTCTGAGCTGGAATTCCCAGGACTTCATGTCCCTTTGACGTGTCACAGACAGAATGCCCTGGAGTTAAAAACCGGAACAGAGTCCCCACAACTCCCCATCAGCAGAAGGGGAGGAACAGGTGGCCAGGGATGAGCGGAGGAGAGGGAAGAATCCTTCCAGAAACACTCCTAAGCTGTACTTGGCGATCAAAGGAGGAACCACAGTAGTGGTAAGGCACTTGAGTTAGAGTCCCAGAAGGTGGATTTGATCCTGGCCAAGGTTTTTGAACTGTGGTGTTGGAGAAGACTCTTGAGAGTCCCTTGGACTGCAAGGAGATCCAACCAGTCCATTCTGAAGGAGATCAGCCCTGGGATTTCTTTGGAAGGAATGATGCTAAAGCTGAAACTCCAGTACTTTGGCCACCTCATGCGAAGAGTTGACTCATTGGAGAAGACTCTGATGCTGGGAGGGATTGGGGGCAGGAGGAGAAGGGGATGACAGAGGATGAGATGGCTGGATGGCATCACCGACTCAATGGACATGAATTTGAGTGAACTCCGGGAGTTGGTGATGGACAGGGAGGCCTGGGGTGCTGCGATTCATGGAGTCGCAAAGAGTCAGACATGACTGAGCGACTGATCTGATCTGAAGGCAGGTTGGGTGGGTGGGCTCAGCCTCCTGGACCCCATCGAAACAGCGATCACCCGAGGCCACTGAGCAGGAATTTTCTTAGACGAAATCATCGACCCGGTGTCTCAGTGCCCTTGTCTCCTCCTCTCCCAGGAGCCAGCTGTTCATCATTTCCACTCCCGTCACATCATGCTGGTGTGACCCCTTCAGAAAAAGCCTGCAGGCCCGCAGAATTGCAAGCAATTCCTCTGTTCCAGGTTTCTCTCTCTCCCTCCCTGTCTCTCCAGCTTCTGAAGTGGATCGGCCTTCTCCTTCAGTGGCTAAATGACAGCAGTTCTTCCTGGGCCCCCACCCCCGCCCAGTCTGTGCTATGCCAAGCTGAGCAGACCTCATCTAGTGGAGAGACTTGTGGCCCCTGGGGTCAGGGCAGAATCATCAAAGACTCTGATGATAGCACCAGGGAGCACATCTTGGGGCCCCTGCGTGCTGAGATCAGACTGTGGAGCTGAAAGAACAGAAATGGAAAACTTGCCACTTTCGACCTCGTCGTATGCAAATTTCATCTCCCCATTCTGAGGTCACTGCCTCCGGCTCTCCCTGCCCTGGAAGCAGAGCGTGTCCTAGGCTGAGATCAGGAAGGGTATTTTCAAGGTGTGGAGATGTCCCTTGAATGTGTACATGCTGTACAGCTCCTTGTCTCCCTCACCCTGCTCCTTTAAATCAGTGATTCAGGATTATGATTCTGGTTAGAAATGATGTTAAGTCACGTGGCCAGCATATCAAAGTAATCCCAAGGCTTCGAGAGCAAGTTAAAAGCAGTCTCTGAGGAGGCCTTGAATCAGCAGGCTGGGATGTGATCCTCAGTACGAGCTCCTGCTGGGGCACCTCTCCTCCGCCCGCATTGTGGGCGCTTTGTAAAACAGAAGGAGAGAGAAGCCCAGGACAACTCCAGATTGTCTGAGTTTTGTTAGCAAAGACGAGATAAGCGAAACATCCTCCCTATAAAATTCAATTAGTTTTTTTTTCCTGGCTAATTCGTTTATCCTTGTTTATCACGGAGGCTGAGACATCAGCTCTCAGTGGGCGGTGCTCCCCCAGCGCGATACTGTTGCACTGGGAAGAAACAAGCCTCCCGACCAAGGTCACCCATCAGTCACATGGTGCCACCAGACCCACATCTCCTGGAGTGCCGTGCAGAAGCAGCTGGAGAGAACTCGCAGGTGAGCCTCACCTTCCAGGTTTGGGGAGCTCACCGCTCACCGTGGCTGCAAGCTTCCTTCTCCAGGGCCCCTGCTCTGCGATCTGATAGAATAGAAGGAAATCTCTCCCTCCATCACCTGGCCCTCAGTTTAATAAAGGATGTTTGCAATTAAAAAGCTAGAGCAACCATTCATAGAATATTTGGAGAATACTGTAGCATATAATTGGAGAAGGCAATGGCACCCCACTCCAGTACTCTTGCCTGGAAAATCCCATGGACAGAGGAGCCTGGTAGGCTGCAGTCCATGGGGTCGCTAAGAGTCAGGCACGACTGAGTGACTTCACTTTCACTTTTCACTTTTATGCATTGGAGAAGGAAATGGCAACCCACTCCAGTGTTCTTGCCTGGAGAATCCCAGGGACGGGGGAGCCTGGTGGGCTGCTGTCTCTGGAGTCACACAGAGTTGGACACGACTGAAACGACTTAGCAGCAGCAGCAGTAGCGTATAATGGAGAAGGCAATGGCAACCCACTCCAGTACTCTTGCCTGGAAAATCCCATGGATGGAGGAGCCTGGTACGCATCAGTCCATGGGGTCGCTAAGAGTCGGACACAACTAAGCGACTTCACTTTCACTTTTCACTTTCATGCATTGGAAAAGGAAATGGCAACCCACTCCAGTGTTCTTGCCTGGAGAATCCCAGGGACGGGGGAGCCTGGTGGGCTGCCATCTATGGGGTCACACAGAGTTGGACACGACTGAAACAACTCAGCAGCAGCAGCAGCAGTAGCATATAACCTTTACCTAGGGCATCCCAGTGTTAAAGACATTAATTAGTTACATCTGGGAACACTCTCATCACTCTCCTTTGCTGGCTCAGAGACTGTAGAATAAGATACATCCAGTTAACGCCAAAGGAAAAGGCAATGGAGGATCAGATTCCTCTGATCCTAGCATTCAGCTTCCTAGGTCTTCTTGGAAAAGGCTGGATTTCAGATTTAGGTGTCTGAGAGTGGGGTGCTGTGGGAGGAAGTGGACTGTATCCTGGACACAATTCAGAAGAACTGCAAACACGGGGCTCTGCCCCTTCCCAGCTGTGTGGCTTTGGACAAGCATCCCAGTTTCCCTGAGCCTCAGTTTCTGCACCTGAAAAATGTAACTCATAATAAATGCTGCATAGGGTTTCTGGAAGAACCACATATAGAAATACATATGAAAGTTTGCATGAGTGCATGCTCAGCCATGTCCAACTCTTTGTGACTCCATGGACTAAGGCCCAACAAACTCCTCTGCCCATGGGATTCTCCAGGCAAGAATACTGAAGTTGGTTGCCATGCCCTTCTCCAGGAGATCTTCCTGACCCAGAATTGAACCCATCTTTTCTTCATTTCCTGTGTTGCAGGTGGATTCTCTACTGCTGAGCCAAGGAGGAAGTCATATGAAAGTTTAGAATAATGGAAATGGTTGCACCCACTGAATCACCTGGGCCTCAGGGATGCAGGTAACTTCTTTTTTTTTTTTTTTTTTTTCCTGTCATTTCTTTTTTAAAAATTATTTCTTTTAATTGGAGGATAATTGCTTTACAGTATGCAGGTCAGGAAGCAACAGTTAGAACTGGACATGGAACAACAGACTGGTTCCAAATAGGAAAAGGAGTACGTCAAGGCTGTATATTGTCACCCTGTTTATTTAACTTCTATGCAGAGTACATCATGAGAAATGCTGGACTGGAAGAAACACAAGTTGGAATCAAGATTGCTGGGAGAAATATCAATAACCTCAGATATGCAGATGACACCACCCTTATGGCAGAAAGTGAAGAGAAACTAAAAAGCCTCTTGATGAAAGTGAAAGTGGAGAGTGAAAAGGTTGGCTTAAAGCTCAACATTCAGAAAACGAAGATCATGGCATCTGGTCCCATCACTTCATGGGAAATAGATGGGGAAACAGTGGAAATAGTGTCAGACTTTATTTTTCTGGGTTCCAAAATCACTGTAGATGGTGACTGCAGCCATGAAATTAAAAGATGCTTACTCCTTGGAAGGAAAGTTATGACCAACCTAGATAGCATATTCAAAAGCAGAGACATTACTCTGCTAACAAAGGTTCGCCTAGTCAAGGCTATGGTCTTTCCTGTGGTCATGTATGGATGTGAAAGCTGGACTGTGAAGAAGGCTGAGCGCCGAAGAATTGATGCTTTTGAACTGTGGTGTTGGAGAAGACTCTTGAGAGTCCCTTGGACTGCAAGGAGATCCAACCAGTCCATTCTGAAGGAGATCAGCCCTGGGATTTCTTTGGAAGGAATGATGCTAAAGCTGAAACTCCAGTATTTTGGCCACCTCATGCGAAGAGTTGACTCATTGGAGAAGACTCTGATGCTGGGAGGGATTGGGGGCAGGAGGAGAAGGGGACGACAGAGGATGAGATGGCTGGATGGCATCACTGACTCAATGGATTTGAGTCTGGGTGACCTCCGGGAGCTGGTGATGGACAGGGAGGCCTGGCGTGCTGCGATTCATGGGGTCGCAAAGAGTCGGACACGACTGAGCGACTGATCTGATCTGATTGTGATGGTTTTCACCATACATCAACATGAATTGGCCATAGGTATACAAGTGGCCCCCCATCCTGAAGCTCCCTCCCCCCTCCCTCCCACACCCTATCCCAGAGCACTGGCTTTGGGTGCTTTGCTTCACGCAAACTCGCACTGTTTATCTATTTTACATATGGTAATATACATGTTTCAATGCTGTTCTCTCAATGCAAGTAACTTCTGAGGCTGCCTTCAAATTTCCTGGGTACAGCTAAGAAGTCAACTGAAAACTCCAGAACGGGTCAGAGCTAAAGTTTCCACCTTTAGATGGACACACGCAAACTTTTGGTTTCTTCCCCAAAACTCTTTTTAAAGCATCTTAAAAAAATAATAATGACTTTCTAAGATGGATTCACGTGAGTTTCCAAACTTGTTCCTCAGCGTTCAGGTTTCGGAAGTTTGAGTTTCGGAAGCCTATTTCTCTCCTGGGAGTCCGCCGGGCATGCTGAAGCATCTCCTTTTGCTGCTGTGACACGCCTCCACGGAGCCATCCTGGGCTTGTGCACAGACGGTCTGCTAACGACTGTGACAAAGTGACACAGCAATCTTTCAAGGTATGCTAAATAAGAAACGTGCTATTTAGGCAAAGCATTCACATGTTTGAATGAAAGACGGGAACTGTGGAAGCTGCAGCCATGGACAGGAAATTGATGTCTGCATTGCTATTTACCTAGCACAAATTAGTTCTCCAAGATCAGCCTTAGTGAAGGGGACAGGAGGGCACACGATTGGAGGAAGAATTCTCTGTTTCCCTCATCGTTTGCACTCCCCAGCTTCATCCCTTCTAGCAGGGTGCTTCATGGGTCTTTGCTGGGTAAATGTGATCCAGACTTCCAATGCAGAGCATAAAGCAGCAGAAGCGTTAGCAATGGAGGTCAAGGGACATCCAGCAGAGAGCCAGATCTCATGAGAATTTGAGGTCTAAGAATAGTACAATTATAAACGTACCTTAGGCAGAAGGCTCAGTGGGAAGAGACAGCCTGTTGACAATTGGCAGGGCTTATCTCATTGGCTGCAGCCACAGTTAGGAGAGAAGGAAGGGGTCGCTGGGGGTGGAGGCAGCCCCTTGCCATGGTCCAGCGCCCCCTGCTTCTCATAGTCCCCATCCTGAGACACGGGAGGGGCCAATGGCCCAGTGAATTTGAGGGGTCCTGCCTGCTGGGAGGCTGACTGCTGAGTCCAGGTGTGTCTAGGACACAGCAAAGCTGGCAGGCACCTGGTTGAGACCTCTCAATCAGCCTCGGGGAAGCAGTAAAGCAGACATGCTTTACTTTGCTGTGATTATCAAGCTTGAAACCCTGTCTGTCCCCTCTCTGTGTCAACAGCAAAAGAATGCTCAGCCACCAGTCCTGGCCTCGTGCTTTTAGTGCATTCTGGATCCCTGTACACTGACCTTCTGATGGTGACAGTTTTTACTTCTGTCCCTCACATGCCAGATTCAGGCACCCCAGACGAGAGGAGCCTTACGGAAAAGTGAGCCCCATAGGTCTCTTCTGGCATTCAGTCATCACACCCCCTGGCTGTATGTCGATTCTCGATGTTGTTGTTGTATAGTTGCTAAGTCCTGTCTGACTCTTTGTGACCCCATGGACTGTAGCCCTCCAAGCTCCTCTGCCCATGGGGATTTCCCAGGCAAGAATACTGGAGGGGGTAGCCATTTCCTTCTCCAGGGAATCTTCCCCACTCAGGGACTGAACCCACATCTGCATTGGCAGGCAGATATTTTACCACTGAGCCACCAGGGACGCCCTGTCCATTCTCAGTAAGTCTTGGCTTTTGGTGGTGGGTGTATGGTAGGTGATGAACAGTGGGTGAGTGAGGTTGCTCAGAGTCCCTGTTGGGAGTTTGCTGATGCCAGCTGCAGAAAAATGAACACATGAGCTAAAATTTGTATACAATGTAAAGGGGTTCACATATTCTTTGGATTTCAGATTAAGAACCTCTACTTCAGTTGGTTTTCAAATTTAGGGAGGTGAGTAGACCTCTCTCACCTGTCCTTTTGGACCAGGACATCTGTACAGCATTTTGGTAAAGCTAGTGATTATCCTGGAGAAGGCAATGGCATCCCACTCCAGTATTCTTGCCTGGAGAATCCCATGGACGGAGGAGCCTGGTGGGCTGCAATCCATGGGGTCGCTAAGAGTCGGGCATGACTGAGCGACTTCACTTTCACTTTTTACTTTCATGCATTGGAGAAGGCAATGGCAACCCACTCCAATGTTCTTGCCTGGAGAATCCCAGGGACAGGGGAGCCTGGCGGGCTGCTGTCTATGGGGTTGCACAGAGTTGGACACAACTGAAGTGACTTAGCAGCAGCAGCAGTGATTATCCACACACACAATCCCCATCACGTGGTCAGACTGAATGATGTTTGATGCTGGTCCTCTGCTATTTAGGGAAACACACTTTTATAGGTAACAGGAGCCTCATCTATAAATGAATGGAGCCAGAAAGAATACACAGATCTGTAGAAAGAGCAGAGGCGAAGTGCTGGGTGGAGAGAAGGGAAGGAGAACAGCCTCAGTGCCCACAGCCGATGGGGCAGAGTCTCTGCAAAAGCCAAGTCAGCTCCTCCCACCTCACACTCTCCATGTATGGTGGGGGCTTTCTCCCCATCAGGAGGTGGGGTCTGTTTGCCTTCCCCTAGAATTCCAGCTGACCTCTGACTCACTTTTCAAGTCTGACCAGCATGCTGTATGATGTGATGTCTAGGACAGGCCTTCCTTCAGCGGCCCTGCAGCTTCTGTTTCCACCCCCTGGGAAGCCAATGACCATGTCAAGATGCAAGAGCTAGGTTACTGAATGAGAAGAGACCACAAGCTGGAGATAATATATGTGATGGGGACCTGAGGGGCCTCAGCCCACTGCCACCCAAAGCCCCAGACATGTATGTGAGGCCGTCTTGGATCTTCCAGCCCCGGTCCAGACACCCTGGGTGATAAGAAGGAAGAGTCGGCTCATTTTTAAGCCATTCCAGATGAAGCCCCTGGTGGTTCAGTGGGTAAAGAATCTGCCTAAAATGCAGGAGACCCAGATCTGATCCCTGGATCGGGAAGATCTTCTGGAGAAGGAAATGACAACCCACTCCATTATTCTTGTCTAGAAAATCCCATGGACAGAGGAGCCTGGTGGGCTGTAGTCCATGGGGTCGCAAAAAGTCAGACACAACTCAGGAACTAAACTACTGCCACAGCTGGGGCCCCAGACATTGCAAGACTGAGATAAACCGTTCATCCTAAGCCCTGCCCCCACAGGGTCATTAAAAAAAAAAAAAAGAGGTGATTATTTTAAATCATAAGATTTGGGGTAAGTTGTTATACATTAAGAGATTGGAGATAACTAGTACACAGTAAGCCTTGATCTATCTTTGTCACCAGTTGCTATCAGACTACACTCCAGGTAGCCATATGTCCACTAAAAAAATAGTTTCTTCATCTTCCCCTCCACTGACCTTTCTCTCAACTTTCTTTCCAGTGACCTTGTGACTACATTCTTTGCAGAGAAGTCATCAAGTAGAGCCTCTAGGAGAGCTTTCCAAAAAGCTGTGTCCAACCTCCCTCTTCACTTTAAGTTAAATCCTTTGTCCCTGGTTTGGTGGTGTCCAACTCTTTGTGACCTCATAGGCCACCAAGACCCTCATCCCCCTCCCCTTCCACCTTCTTCTAGACTGGGACACAGACTCTGTGCTTGGATGGGTAGCAGTCACCTTGTAAACATGAGGACAGAAATCTCACCTCTGGATTACTAATGATATGGATGATGGCCTACTTTTGAAATTATTTCATGAAAAAAATAAGCCTTTTAATCATTTAAGGCAATATTACTAGGTTTTTTGTTTTTGTTTTTTTTTTTTTTTTTTTTGCAGGTCTGTCATTGCTTTGCTGGTCTGTTGATGTTATCTATTCTGTTTACTCACATCAAACACATTTGTAATTTACATGTGACAAGACTTCATGAGATCTAGCTGCATTTCTGCTCTTGCATTCCCTGAGATGCCTCTGGCACCTAACATTTAAAATTTTTTTCCTTCCCCTAGATGCTTACTCCTTGGAAGGAAAGTTATGACCAACCTAGACAGCATATTGAAAAGCAGAGACATTACTTTGTCAACAAAGGTCCGTCTAGTCAAGGCTATGGTTTTTCCAGTAGTCATGTATGGATGTGGGAGTTGGACTGTGAAGGAAGCTGAGCACAGAAGAATTGATGTTTTTGAACTGTGGTGTTGAAGAAGACTCTTGAGAGTCCCTTGGACTGCAAGGAGATCCAACCAGTCCTTCCTAAAGGAGATCGTCCTGGGTGTTCATTGGGAGGACTGATGTTGAAGCTGAAACTCCAATACTTTGGGCACCTGATGCAAAGAACTGACTCATTTGAAAAGACCTTGATGCTGGGAAAGATTGAGGGCAGGAGGAGAAGGGACGACAGAGGATGAGATGGTTGGATGGCATCACAGACTCAATGGACATGGATTCGGGTAGATTCCAAGAGTTGGTGATGGACAGGGAGGCCTAGCATGCTGCGGCTCATGGGGTCTCAAAGAGCCGGACCTGAACCTGACTGAGTGACTGAACTGAACTGAATGTGAGTAGATTACTGTTGCCACTTTGCCAGCAATAAAGCAATCCCCGGCCAAGACAGGGATGGTACCAAGGCAGAGTTTTGCAAAGAGAGCATTATTTTACACTGAAGACAAGGCCAGATCATCTTCTGGTAGCATAGGGTTAGGGCTATGACTTACTCAGGTCATGAGCCACTAGAAAGGTTGCCAGGGGTCTTTGAACAACCTCCTTCCTAAGAAATCGCTTGAGCAGGGGAGTCAGCTGCCTTAGGGCCTGGGTTCAGTGCACGTGGCCTTCCCTGTAGGCAGGGGCATCAAAATGCTCACCTTGGATGTAAGATGCCGTGCCTCTGTGAAATCAACAGGCAGGTCAGGCAGACCTAAAGCCATACTTTGGGTCTCCATCTGCACTCTGCTGAGTCTTCAAAGGAGAAGTAGTCAGTTAAAGGGAAGGTTCTGTGGCCCCAGGCTTCAGTGCTCTGTTCAATGGCCAAGAATGGGTTCAGTCCACTGACCTTGACTCATTCTGGCTTCCTGGAAACATCTTCTCCAGAAAACCCTCCAGTGCCGGTTTCTTCTTTCCCGCCTTACGGAAGCAGTGTTCTAAGAGTTGTAGATCTGACTGTTCTTGTCACCTCCAGGGAAAAAGGTCTGGGGGTCAGACTCTGTCAGCGGTGCTGCAGAAAATGCAGAGACTCCGGGAGCCCTGGGTCTGTCTCCACGTGGTCTCCAAACTGCACCAATTCAGGCCTCCTGCTGTGGGGAGGGGCAGCCTTTCCAAAATCCAGGGCCAACCCTAATCCTAAGAAGCTGGTGCGCCCCCAAACTGCTGCTATTCCGCTGACAAGAGGACATTGCTCTCTGCTTTCCTCCTCAAAGATTTCTCCTCCCCCTTCCCAAAACCTCCAGAACACCTTCACAGAACAATTGAAAGCCTCCTTTTTTCCACACAATCACAAACTTCCTACCAATAAAACCATTGATATTTAAATGTCATCTCAATGGTAGCAGACATTTTTAACTTCTCAGTTATTTGAGGGGGAGGAGAGGTGAAGATGAGAAACAGTGGCTAGCTCTTTTTAAAATGCCTTATGTGAAAGCATTTTCTGAAAGATGTTGGTTTGTTACCATCTAGCATTTGACCCAAAGAGAAAATTGCATCCTGATGGAAAACTAGAAACTCATTTCTGAGCACTAGATTGTAGACATTTATCTGGAAAGATGCTCAGCATGAATTTTTAAGTGAAAAAATGTGGGTTATGAAACTGCATTGAGTGATACTACTTTTGCTTAAATAGAGGAAAGAAAGAAAAAAGGAAGGGAGCGAAGAAGGAAGGAAGAAAAGAAGGAAAGGAAAAGAAATTAGTGTAAAGATACATTTATGTATTTCCAAAAATGATAGGAAGTTTCAGATATTAAAAATCATGTTAGTATGTATTGGGGACAGAACGATTTATGATTTAAATTTCTTTTACTTAGTTTATTTATCAGATTTCCTATTATGAACAATTGTTCCTTTCATGTTGTTAAAATGTTATTTTAATTGATATAAACTAGCCTCATACAATTTCTCAAAACTGTACATTGTTGATTTCTTAGACTACTAACATGCACTTGGATTGCTGGCTTATTTTCTAACTTTAGCTAGTTATCCTTTTGCTAAGGAGTGGGGCAAAAAATGAAACAGATGAACTAAAGCTAACTCTCTAAGTTGGGTCAAAAATATTTTGAGCCTCCGACTGTGTGGGGGCCTCCTATGTGTGGAGAACCAGAGAGACCCATCTATGTGTGGAGAACTAGAGAGAAGCTAGGCTGTCTGAGGTCTACTCTGCATGGATAGTAAGTTCCATCCTGAAAGACAGCTTCTCCTGCTGCTCAGGGGTTCAGAAGCACTTGGAGGGAAATGCTCTGAGACCATGTGTGAGGGGGAAAGAGTGATGGGACCTTATGAGGGACCTGTGTGCCCCCCGTGGCTGTTGGGAGGGATGTGAGGATGAGTGTGCTGGAGATGGACCGCTCCTGGTTGATGCTCAAGATCAGGGAAAGAAAGAAAAGCAGAGGAGGAGCAAAGGGCAATGAAAAATCTGAGTAAGTTCTGTGAGAGATAATCCGCCTTTGCCCGAGAGATAGGCTGCTCTGCCCTCTGCCCCCTTCCCCCGCACTGCGGCGGGTCTCCATGTGCTCGTCTCCTTTCCTGCAGGTCTACACGGGGAGTCAAGAGCCGCAACTGCTCAAGCGTCTTCCCTTCCCACCCCTTTCTCCCTTGTCCACATGCGCAGGAGTACCTTCAGACACACGATCGATTGCTCCAGGACCTGGACACACTGCATCCCCATAGCATCCTATGGAAAGTATGGACACCCACTGGAATCTTGTTTCCATTCAAGAAAGCAAAGATCAAGGTTAGGTACTCCGTTTTGACAAAAATAAAACAAATTCGAAAACACTGGAGATATGTGGTTTGCTGTTTCCCACCTGGACAGCCACAGCCATTTACAAATCTTTGTAATGTTCTGTCAGGTTCCGGATCCAATACCTTGCAGTCATGCAGAGACACGCATAATGGTTATTTATGTGCTTGGCGAGTTTATTTCTCCCATTCTGCTACGGTCATTTGTTTCCACGGAAGGGTGATACATACATTATTGGTTTTCATTTAAGATGCTGCACTGACATTTTTGTGCTCCAGGAGGAATGGGAGCTGGGAGATAGACCGAGTTCAAGGATACTCAGCTTAGGAGCTGATCGGAGCTGAGGAGTCTGAACATTTCCCTCCTTCCTTTATCCATGTCCTCTCCTTATATTGGTGGCACACTCTAAGCATTGTGTTTTTGTGCTTCTTGAGTGGGGTTCCAGAAGTGCCAAATTTAGGAAGGAACTGCCCTTACGTCTGTGCTGGGCTCATCTCAGCCCTCAAATGCTTCAAAGTCTGGAGTGATGGAGTTTCAGCAAAGGAAATCCCAACTCAGAGACCTCAAGAATTCCTTAGGAAAAGTGTGAAAGTCAAGGGACTCAGAATTCAGACAGACAAAACCTCTCTCCAGTCTGGGACACACCCAGTGGGCTGGAGTCTACGTCAGTCTGCTTCTTTAAAAGCTGGGGTGCCTGAGAGAAAGGAACATTTTTCTTTCCCAGAGTAAATACACAGTGGAGGTTAGGGTTGGATGGTCTTCACTGGTGGCTCAGATGGTAAAGACCCTGCCTGCAATGCAAGAGACCTGGGTTCGATCCCTGGGTCAGGAAGATCCCCTGGAGAAGGGAATGGCAACCCACTCTGCTATGCTTGCCTGGAGAATTCCATGGACAGAGAAGCTTGGCGGATGGGTTGTGTGAAATTACCAGAAGTCTCAGGGCATTAATAGCACAGTAGATTAAAGGGCACCAATTACCATTATATTACCATGAGAGAAGGATTAAAGTGTAAACCATCACAAGGAATTTGCATGATCTACACAACTCAATCAGCAAGACAACCATGCCATTTTAGAGATGCCCTCTGCATGCCAAGTAGCAAAACATTCAGGTTATGACTCAGCCTCCCCCGGAACAAGAGTACCCTCCAGCCCCTGACACAAATATTAATATATATCATCCCTAAAAATTAATGCTATGGTATCTCAATAACTTACACTGGAATAGCTCTTTGCAGACAGTTCACATAGTAGTTCTCATTAAAATGTTGACACATATTATTGCAAAGCATTTCTCCTCCAATGACAATTCATCATAAGGATAGAAAACCCACAACAGAGAACCATTATTAATAAGCATTTATTAGGTCCCCACCTCTTGCAACTTGCTGAAGAAGATATAGGCAGAGAGGGGAGTTATACACCCAACTAAATTAAAATCTAAATAAAGGAATATTAATAAAAACAACAGGTGAGGCTGGCTGTGTGGGTACATGGAGCAAGGTGCTGGTTATGGAAAGTCCAGAGGCTTCCCACTCGGTGCAGGGGATGCACCTGAATGTGCGTCTTCAGTTGATAATGACCGTGAACGAGAGGACATCCTCTCTAGCTTATTTCCTTCCCATCCCAGTCCTGTAGGAATAGGATTGGAAATGCAACAACACATAGAATTTTTTCCACGTTAGCAGTTATTTCTGAAATGGGCTGTGTCTGCCAGTGTGTCCTGGTGACATTTCATATCAGAACTGTGAATGTCGCTGGCTCGGTGGAGGGCTGTGATATTACCCAGGTGAACAGCAACGTGGTGGCATCATTGCGTTCTTTCCATCTTACTTCAATTTCCTCCGCCCAGCACAGCACCAGCATACCCCAGCTCCTCTGACCTAGTTTGACCAAATGAAATAACATCCGTATTTGAAGTGGCTTTTTCCCCCTGATCAGGCAAATCCTCTTCAGAGGAGATGCTAGTGTGCAATCCAGTCTTTCCATATTTCTCATGCCATAACCTGAGGCTTGGCTTGCAAATTAAAAATGATTTGGTCTAGGTGAAAGACACCCTCTGGGCCATTTTTCCCATTCTGCCTGAGTTTACCCTCTCCTGTTCCTCTGCTCCTCAGATGTCTCAGATAGATCCTCACAAGGCAAATGTCTTGGGGCATGGATTTTGAAGGCCAATGGCTGGAGGTGTAAGTCTCATAAATTCACGTTCTGCTGCTTCCCAGCTGTGTGGCCTTTGGCAAGTGACTTGACCTCTCTGAATCTAGTAAAATAAGCACAATAATTCCTCCTTCAAAGAGCGGTTACAAGGATCGCATGAGATAATACATGTCAAGTTTGGAACATATAATTGACGATCAGTATCAATGACCAATGTCTTGCTTCTATAATAATCCTGGGGGCCCAGGACCTGTTTGACTCATGCTCACTTGGCTTCATTGCAATCAGTTACTCAAGGTTGTCTTTCTCCGTTTGCTTTTGTGTATGACTTTAAATCAAGAATGCAAGTTTAAAGTATATGAAGAATAAGTGCACAAAATGCGAACATTTTTCTCCATTTCAAAATACTGGTATATTTTGTTCAACTATATATTAAAAAAGCTGAGTTTTGGTGTGGGCTGCGAATTTAATGACTACAACAATTTTTTTAAACAAAACGTTGTTTTTTGGATACTGAGACTAGGCCAAAAAAAGTGGAATTGTCCAACATTACAAAGAAAAGAACATTTTTGGTGCTATATATGTGGCCAGCTGGGGTGATCAGAATGATTTTTAACAATATTAGTCAAGCTTTAGTGTGTATGGGAATCAGCTCAATATTCCCAGTGTGGACTGAACAGCAACGTGCATTTTGGAAAAGCCCATCACGTGAGTCTCAGGCAGGAGAACCCCACTAGCTCTGAAGCCCATGGTTCGGAAAGGAGATCAGCAACACACCCCAGCTGCAGAAGTGCTCCTTGGCTCCCGCCTTCCTCTCCCTCCTTGTCTTCTTTTCGTTTCTCTCCATCTCTCAGTATGGCTTCACCACGAGGCTCGAAGAAATGGATGTGGAACTTTTCTCCCCGTATAAATAGTTGAGATAGGACTAGAGAGCTGGGGAGAAGTATTACAGAGCTGAAAGGGAATATCCATGACAATCAAAGGATTCTTCTCTTGCTGCTGCTGCTGCTGCTGTGTTGCTTCAGTCGTGTCTGACTCTGTGCGACCCCATAGATGGAAGCTCACCAGGCTCCCCCGTCCCTGGGATTTTCCAGGCAAGAACACTGGAGTGGGTTGCCATTTCCTTCTCCAATGCATGAAAGTGAAAAGTGAAAGCGAAGTCACTCAGTCGTGTCCGACTCTTAGCGACCCCATGGACTGGAGCCTACCAGGCTCCTCCGTCCATGGGATTTTCCAGGCAAAAGTACTGGGGGCGGGGGGCGGGGGGTGCCATTGTAAAGCTAAAATCTGCAGCATCAGAAAAGCTACAAAAGTTAACTATTTGGTGAAACTCCAGAAACTTCTATAGTCCCAGACGAGTGTAAAGGGTGAACGTCTAAGAGAAAGAAAAGATGAGTAAACCCTAGCTCAACATCAGATCAGATCAGATCAGTACTCTTTGCGACCCCATGAATCGCAGCACGCCAGGCCTCCCTGTCCATCACCAACTCCCGGAGGTCACTCAGAGTCACATCCATCAAGTCAGTGATGCCATCCAGCCATCTCATTCTCTGTCGTCCCCTTCTCCTCCTGCCCCTAATCCCTCCCAGCATCAGAGTCTTCTCCAATGAGTCAACTCTTCGCATGAGGTGGCCAAAATACTGGAGTTTCAGCTTTAGCATCATTCCTTCCAAAGAAATCCCAGGGCTCATCTCCTTCAGAATGGACTTGTTGGATCTCCTTGCAGTCCAAGGGACTCTCAAGAGTCTTCTCCAACACCACAGTTCAAAAGCATCAATTCTTCGGCGCTCAGCCTTCTTCACAGTCCAGCTCTCACATCCATACATGACCACAGGAAAGACCATAGCCTTGACTAGGCGAACCTTTGTTGGCAAAGTGATGTGTCTGCTTTTGAATATGCTATCTAGGTTGGTCATAACTTTCCTTCTAAGGAGTAAGCGTCTTTTAATTTCATGGCTGCAGTCACCATCTGCAGTGATTTTGGAGCCCAGAAAAATAAAGTCTGACACTGTTTCCACTGTTTCTCCATCTATTTCCCATGAAGTGATGGGACCAGATGCCATGATCTTCGTTTTCTGAATGTTGAGCTTTAAGCCAACCTTTTCACTCTCCACTTTCACTTTCATCAAGAGGCTTTTTAGTTCCTCTTCACTTTCTGCCATAAGGGTGGTGTCATCTGCATATCTGAGGTTATTGATATTTCTCCCAGCAATCTTGATTCCAGCTTGTGTTTCTTCCAGTCCAGCGTTTCTCATGATGTACTCTGCATATAAGTTAAATAAACAGGGTGACAATAGACAGCCTTGACGTACTCCTTTTCCTATTTTGGAACCAGTCTGTTGTTCCATGTCCAGTTCTAACTGTTGCTTCCTGACCTGCATACAGATTTCTCAAGAGGCAGATCAGGTGGTCTGGTATTCCCATCTCTTTCAGAATTTTCCACAGTTTATTGTGATCTACACAGTCAAAGGCTTTGGCATAGTCAAGAAAGCAGAAATAGATGTTTTTCTGGAACTCTCTTGCTTTTTCCATGATCCAGCCAATGTTGGCAATTTGATCTCTGGTTCCTCTGCCTTTTCTAAAACCAGCTTGAACATCAGAAAGTTCACGGTTCACACACTGCTGAAGCCTGGCTTGGAGAATTTTGAGCATTACTTTACTAGCGTGTGAGATGAGTGCAATTGTGCGGTAGTTTGAGCATTCTTTGGCATTGCCTTTCTTTGGGATTGGGATGAAAACTGACCTTTTCCAATCTTGTGGCCACTGCTGAGTTTTCCAAATTTGCTGGCATATTGAGTGTAGCACTTTCACAGCATCATTTTTCAGGATTTGGAATAGCTCAACTGGAATTCCATCACCTCCACTAGCTTTGTTCGTAGTGATGCTTTCTAAGGCCCACTTGACTTCACATTCCAGGATGTCTGACTCTAGGTCAGTGATCATGCCATCATGATTATCTGGGTCGTGAAGATCTTTTTTGTACAGTTCTTCTGTGTATTCTTGCCACCTCTTAATATCTTCTGCTTCTGTTAGGTCCATACCATTTCTGTCCTTTATTGAGCCCATCTAAGGCTACAGAAAGCAAGACTTGATTCAGCAGCATTTAGATGTGTTAAAGATTAGTGAAGAGGTGCCTGGATCAACCTAAGCATTTCTATATTCCACAAACAATGGTTTTCACACTTTTAAAAAGCTATGTGTATCAGTCAGGACAGGCCAGGTTATGCTGCAGTGACAAATCGACCCACAAATTTCAGTGGCTTAAAGCAACATATTTTTATTTCACCCTGTTCTGAAGGCTGGGGAGTTCAAGAACAAGGTGCTGGCAGACTCAGTGTCTGATGACAGAATTCTTCCTGGCTCATAGGCGGTTGTCTCCTTGCTGTGTCCTCACATAACCTAGAGCAGAGGGAAGCAAGATTTCTCTTGTCTCTTCTTAACAAGAGCATCAGTTCCATCACGAGAACTCCCATAGTTCTCATCTCCAAATATCATCACACTGAGAACTGGGGTTTCAGCACATGAATGTGGGGAGGACATAGTATGCAGTCCATAACACCATGGCAAAAGGAAACAGCAGGGGTGAGGCTGATCTGGAGCGGATTTCATTGGGAATTAAATGCTCCAGACCACAGCAACACCCTCATTGGCCAGAATCAGTCCTGTGGCTTTTCCCAACCATCAGGAATTCAGGAAGCACAACTCTGCAACGTCTCTAGAGGTAGGGAGGGCCAGAATATTTGATGGATAACACTAATGACACCTCAGTATAGAAACATTTTATCCAAAGAAAATATTATGCAGAAGCCCACAGTGTGAGACAGACGACTGGAGCTGCTCTGACTAAAGGCGGAGGTGGGTGAGGTGGGCATTTCACTCGCCCAATCCTCTCCTCGGTGGCCCCTGACAAGTCTCTGAGGAGCTGGGGCAATTTGACAACCACTACCCTAAAACACACAGGGCACAGTCCATCTTAGTTAAATACTGTTCTCTATTTATTGATGATTAATTGTCTTAATAAATGATTTTATTTTAATGGAAAAAGTATAATTAAATGGACAAGCACTGCTCTGTGGTAAGCCCCGCTGTTTGAATAGGGTGGTTATAAGCAAAGCATTCTTTTTTACATATTATAAATGCAGACAAAATGCTCATGAAAAAATCAAGCATCTCTAAAAATAGGCCCTGGATTTTAGGCTCAGCCCAATCAAACAAAGCCTATACAGAAGTGGGTCTGAAAAAATGTGTCCATTCGGCAACATGGATGAACTTTGAGAAAATGATGCTGAGAGAAATAAGGCAGACACAGAAAGGATGATTCCACTCTTTGAGGCATCTATAGTCAAATTCACAGAAACAGGAAGTAGAATGGTGGTTTCCAAGGGCTGGGAGGAGGGGAGAAGGGAAAGATGTTCAGTGGGTACCAAGGTTCGGTTTCATGAGATGAAAACGTTCTGGAGATCTGTTGTACAACAGTGTGTATATGGCACCCCACCCCAGTACTCTTGCCTGGAAAATCCCGTGGACGGAGGAGCCTGGTGGGCCACAGTCCATGGGGTCGCTAAGAGTCGGACATGACTGAGCGACTTCACTTTCACTTTTCACTTTCATGCATTGGAGAAGAAAATGGCAACCCACTCCAGTGTTCTTGTCTGGAGAATCCCGGGGATGGGGGAGCCTGGTGGGCTGCCATCTATGGGGTCGCATAGAGTCGGACACGACTGAAGCGACTGAGCAGCAGCAGCAGCAGTGTATACTGTACATGTAAAAATGGTTAAGATGGAGATTTTCCTGCTGGTTCAGTGGTTAAGAGTCTGCCTTGCAATGCTTGGGATGCGGGTTCCATCCCTGGGTGAGGAGTTAAGATCCCACATGCCACAGAGCAACTAAGCTCATACAGGACAACCACTGAGCCTGCACGCTACTAGAGATTTCGTGTGCGCTGCAAGGAGAGATCCCACATGATGCAACAAAGATCTGATGCAGCCAGATAGATAGATAGATAGATAGATAGATAAATGGTTAAGATGGTCAATTTTATTTGATGTCTATTTTACCATAGTTTTTTTAAAAAACTTTAAAAAAGTACCAGTACTTCCAAATTCATTCTTTAAAAAGAAAAGTTGTTTTTTTTTTTAACCTGACCATTAGCTAATATTTGAAACACTTTTCTTTCTGTCCTATATCTCTTGTCAAAATTAAACTTAAAGCTTAATGTCTTGACCATAACAATGAGAAATCTGCTAAAAGCCCAACCTGTATCTGCCGGAAATCTTCACCCTCCATCATAAGTTAAAATAACAGGTCGAGCTTGTTATCACAGCTCTGTCGGGCAGAGAGATGGCTTACCCTACTGTGCACCAACCCAGGATGCAATGGGCTTGCACTCAGAGTTCATGCAGAAACTGTACTTTCTGAGCTTTTCTGGCTGAAATGGGAAGGAGATGCTGCCATTTCAGACGTTATGCCCTCCATCGTCTGGCGTCTTAGGGATGTGGTGATTGTGCTTTTGCGGGAGCTGGCCATGCTCTGGAAGTCCTCTGCCTGAAGACACAAGGAGGCTGTGGAGGAGGGGCAGCATCATGCTTGGAGCAACTCTGGAGGGAACAGTCCTTGTCATGTGGGGGATGAGCACATGTTGCGAAGACGCACATGGGGACCAGCTGTGTGATCTCAGGAAAGAGGCTTCCCGTTCAGTTTCCCCACCTGTAAATAGGAATGAAGCATGATCTGAGGACATATGCAAAATGCTTCTTGAGTACCTTATCATGGGCCAGGCACAGTGCTAGGCACTGGGAAAAACTGGTAAAGGAAACAGACAAAAATCCCTATCTATATGGAGCTTAGATTCTTTCTTGGGGGGTACTGATATACTAGCAAACAAGTAAAATATATGACCTGCTAATGGTGGCAAGTATAAAGGAAACAAATAGTGTACGTGTATGTGTATGTATGTGTGTGTATGACTGATTTTAAATATAGCGGATGGGCAGCCCTCACAGGGAAAGTGATACTTGAATAAAGAAAGAGGCGAGCGAGCCATGTGACTACCTGGCAGAGAGAACCCAGTGCAAAGGCCCTGGGGCCAGCACAGCTGGAGCAGGGCAAGGAGGGCTGTGTGACAAGGGTTGTGGTTAAGAAGTGACCCAGGGCGTGAGGGTAGATCATTCAGGTCAGGGGTTCCCAAGCTCTGGAATCTAGTGTCAGATGATCTAAGGTGGAGCTCATGCAATAATAATGGAAATACAGTGCACAATAAACGAAATGTGCTTGAATCATCTTGAAACCATCCCCTCCTCTCCACCTCCCACCCCAGCCATGGAAAAATTGTCTTTCATGAAGTCAGTCCCTGTTGCTGAAAAGGTTGGGGACTGCTGGCTTAGGGTATTATAGCTCGCTGTAGAGACTTTGACCTTGAATCCGAAGAGGCCAATGAGGAATAATGTCATCTCACTCATGTTTTGAAGCATCTTTCTGGCTTCTCGGTTGCGAGTTGGCTCAAAGGGGCAAGGACAGAAGGAAGGAGGCCTCTTTAGGGAGTTTTTCAGTGGTCCAGGGGTGACAGTGACTTGGAACAAGGTGTTAGCTGCGGCGGCGGTGAGATTAAGTTTACGTGACACCTGTGAAGCGCCCACTTCTGCTTCTGGTACACGGTAAGAGCTCAGTGAAGGGTGATGGTGGTTATTATTTTTAACAAAGAACATGGGTGAACGTGTCAAATTAGGGGCAAAGCTGACACAGTGTTCTGTGTGCCAGACGTTATCTGGATAAGCAGAAGCAGGGCCAGAACCCCGGGATGACGACAGCAGGGCAGCAGGAGTAATCAGAGCGACACTATTTTAGGACCAGAAAAAAGATTGTTCTAAGCTTCAAAGGCCCCATGCGGGCTCTTCAGGGAGGGATTGGTCCCCATGCCAAAGCCTCCAGAGAAGCAGAGAATTACAAAAAGTCAAGGTCAGCTGGATTTAGGCACACAGAGAGACAATGGTGAGAGCATGTCATTGGTTTCTTTATATGCACTGAGATATATGAGGCAGAAGCCTCCCTGGGAAGTTAGAGACCACATAAGAAGCACCCAATACCTTAGTGGAAACTTTAATTTCTCTAAATCAACTTAAAAGGGAGCAAAATTAGAACAATTCTGGCCTTTCAGAAGCCTTGATCCTTTTGTTGGGGGTACATACTGGGACTTCGTGCCATGGGCTCTGCTAGAAAGAGCTCCACTTAGAAAGTAAATGGTTTCAAGGCAACACTTTCAATTTGAGATGGTGAGTGGGTGGGTCACAGCCCTGAACACACATGCACACATATTCAGACTCAAGGACAGTTGCCAGTTATTCCCAGGGCTCTAACTGCACGCCAGGCCCCAGTGCAGAACATGAAGGTACCCAAACGGTAGACCCAAGGGTGGGTCACCACCAAGAATCCCTGTCACAAAGCCCCTGCTCCAGAAAGAAGACTTACTTCAGAGTTGTCAGAAGGAGTGGGCATGCCATGATGTCACTGTTCTATGTCAAGCCCCCGGAAGTAGAAAACAGCTCTAGAAAGCATTGTTGAGTGCTTCTCTCTGTGATGATAAAAACTTCCCCATTCTACCTCTGCACTGCACAAGGTGGGTCCCACTAGCCACATGTGGCCGTTGAGCTTTTGAATAGTGGCTGGAGAAATAGAGGAACAGAATTTTTAATTTTTTTTCCTCTCAATTAACAAAAACATAAATTTAGAGAGACACACGGAGCTGGTGATGACCATATTGGATAACACCATTCTGGAAGGCTTCCTAACTTTCACCTCAGCTCTCCTCCTCTCAGCTCAGTAAAGAAAGTGTCTCTGGATTTGGGTCTTAGTTTTAACAGTGTCAGGGGCCTGGAACATGAGGACTGCCATGGCCCTGCAGAAGTGGGGCCGCTAGTAGTGGCCCCGGGACCAGGACAGGCCCTGGTGTCCCTGGGAGCCTCAGGTCCTTCCACATCTTCATCTTAAGTTGTGAGAATCAAACTGTCCTCAAAATTGAAGTTTCTTTTTTCAAAGGGATTATAGTGTTTTGTTTGTTAAACTTTTTCAGGGCCTTTGGGCTTCTAAAAAATGGGAAACCATTTAGTGAAAAAGACATGTTCTTCACTAAAAAATCATTTAGTGAAAAAGAATATCCATAATATTGGATATTCTTCATGTGGTTTCTAAATTCATACCATCCTAAGGCAGAAGAACACCAAGTAGCCTTTTTTGGCCATATTCCATGTATTTACAATGTGAAACGTCAAGGCCAACCAGAAGCCTAAGAGGCAGAAGCGCGAACGCTGCCAAGAGCTGCAAAGAGCACCCACTACAGCCAATCAAAGGGGCTGAAGTGAAGGGTCGTGCTGCTGTTTACAGAACCTACCTCTGGAAATGAACATCCCAGGAATGGAACAACCTGCAAAGAATTTGAAAATGAGTATATAGATGTACATATAAATTAAAATGAATATATACATGTACACATACATACATATAACAGTGCATATAACAGTGCATATAACAGTTATATACATATAATATATAACAGTACATATGTACACAGCTGTACTGTGCTGTACAGCTGAAGTAAATCTACTATACTTCATTTTTTTTAAGAAAAAAAGGAAAGAAAAAAATCACAGGAACAGAGAATTTCAACTTCCCTTCAGTTACATTACCTTTAAAACTATAACCATCTATGTTAAAATGTAAAATTGTTAGTATTACTGAAAAGTGGCCAATATTAGTCAGAGTAAATACCAAACTGGGTTTTATAAATGATGCCAAGCATTGAAACAGGAAATATACATATGTACATATATAGCAGGAAATATCCCAGACAGACCAGACCGAAAGGTGCCTTTGCTGACATATCACTTCTTCTTTTTTTTTTTTAATTGTGTTGGAGTATAGTTGATTTGGAGAAGGCAATGGCACCCCACTCCAGTACTCTTGCCTGGAAAATCCCATGGACGGAGGAGCCTGGTAGGCTGCAGTCCATGGGGTCGCTAAGAGTCAGACATGACTGAGCGACTTCACTTTCTCTTTTCACTTTCATGCATTGGAGAAGGAAATGGCAACCCACTCCGGTGTTCTTGCCTGGAGAATCCCAGGGACGGGGAGCCTGGTGGGCTGCCGTCTATGGGGTCGCACAGAGTCGGACACGACTGTAGTGACTTAGCATAGCATAGCATAGCATAGTTGATTTAGGAAATGGCAACCCACTCCAGTATTCTTGCCTGGAAAATCCCATGGATGGAGGAACCTGGGTGACTACAGTCCACAGGGTCACAAAGAGGCGGACACGACTGAGTGACTTCACTTTCCCACAGCTGATTTACAATGTCGTGTGAACTTCAGGTGTACCGCAAACTGAATCAGCTCTACATATACACATATACCCAGGCTTCGTAGTTTTAGCTTCTTTTCCTATGTAGGCCAAGCCAGAGGACCGAATAGGGTTCCCTGTGCTCCACAGTACGTCCTTGTTTGTTAGCTATTTTATATATAGAAACGTGTATATGCCAATACTTTATCAAGCCCATCTTTGCATGAAATGTCCCCTTGGTATCTCTGATTTTCTTGAAGAGATCTCTAGTCTTTCCCATTCTGTTGTTTTCCTCTATTTCTTTGCATTGATCGCTGAAGAAGGCTTTCTTATCTCTTCTTGCTATTCTTTGGAACTCTGCATTTGGATGTTTATATCTTTCCTTTTCTCCTTTGCTTTTCGCTTCTCTTCTTTTCATAGCTATTTGTAAGGCCTCCCCAGAAAGCCATTTTGCTTTTTTGCATTTCTTTTCCATGGGGATGGTCTTGATCCCTGTCTCCTGTACAATGTCACGAACCTCATTCCATAGTTCATCAGGCACTCTATCTATCAGATCTAGGCCCTTAAATCTATTTCTCACTTCCACTGTATAATCATAAGGGATTTGATTTAGGTCATACCTGAATGGTCTAGTGGTTTTCCCTACTGTCTTCAATTTCAGTCTGAATTTGGCAATAAGGAGTTCATGGTCTGAGCCATAGTCAGCTCCCGGTCTTGTTTTTGCTGATTGTATAGAGCTTCTCCATCTTTGGCTGCAAAGAATATAATCGATCTGATTTCCATATTGACCATCTGGTGATGTCCATGTATAGAGTCTTCTCTTGTGTTGTTGGAAGAGGGTGTTTGTTATGACCAGTGCATTTTCTTGGCAAAACTCTGTTAGTCTTTGCCCTGCTTCATTCCGTATTCCAAGGCCAAATTTGCCTGTTACTCCAGGTGTTTCTTGACTTCCCACTTTTGCATTCCAGTCCCCTATAATGAAAAGGACATCTTTTTTGGGTGTTCGTTCTAAAAGGTCTTGTAGGTCTTCATAGAACCATTCAACTTCAGCTTCTTCAGCGTTACTGGTTGGTATGGACCTAACAGAAGCAGAAGATATTAAGAAGAGATGGCAAGAATACACAGAAGAACTGTACAAAAAAGATCTTCACGACCCAGATAATCACGATGGTGTGATCACTGACCTAGAACCAGACATCCTGGAATGTGAAGTCAAGTGGGCCTTAGAAAGCATCACTACAAACAAAGCTAGTGGAGGTGATAGAATTCCAGTTGAGCTATTCCAAATCCTGAAAAATGATGCTGTGAAAGTGCTACACTCAATATGCCAGCAAATTTGGAAAACTCAGCAGTGGCCACAAGATTGGAAAAGGTCAGTTTTCATCCCAATCCCAGAGAAAGGCAATGCCAAAGAATGTTCAAACTACCGCACAATTGCACTCATCTCACACGCTAGTAAAGTAATGCTCAAAATTCTCCAAGCCAGGCTTCAGCAGTATGTGAACCGTGAACTTCCTAATGTTCAAGCTGGTTTTAGAAAAGGCAGAGGAACCAGATATCAAATTGCCAACATTGGCTGGATCATGGAAAAAGCAAGAGAGTTCCAGAAAAACATCTATTTCTGCTTTATTGACTATGCCAAAGCCTTTGACTGTGTGGATCACAATAAACTGTGGAAAATTCTGAAAGAGATGGGAATACCAGACCACCTGATCTGCCTCTTGAGAAATCTGTATGCAGGTCAGGAAGCAACGGTTAGAACTGGACATGGAACAACAGACTGGTTCCAAATGGGAAAGGAGTACGTCAAGGCTGTCTATTGTCACCCTGCTTATTTAACTTATATGCAGAATACATCATGAGAAACGCTGGACTGGAAGAAACACAAGCTGGAATCAAGATTGCTGGGAGAAATATCAATAACCTCAGATATGCAGATGACACCACCCTTATGGCAGAAAGTGAAGAGAAACTAAAAAGTCTCTTGATGAAAGTGAAAGTGGAGAGTGAAAAAGTTGACTTAAAGCTCAATGTTCAGAAGACGAAGATCATGGCATCTAGTCCCATCACTTCATGGCAAATAGGTGGCGAAACAGTGGAAACAGTGTCATACTTTATTTTTCTGGGCTCCAAAGTCACTGCAGATGGTGACTGCAGCCATGAAATTAAAAGACGCTTACTCCTTGGAAGGAAAGTTATGACCAACCTAGATAGCATATTCAAAAGCAGAGACATTACTCTGCCAACAAACGTTTGCCTAGTCAAGGCTATGGTCTTTCCTGTGGTCATGTATGGATGTGAGAGTTGGACTGTGAAGAAGGCTGAGCACCGAAGAATTGATGCTTTTGAACTGTGGTGTTGGAGAAGACTCTTGAGAGTCCCTTGGACTGCAAGAAGATCCAACCAGTCTATTCTGAAGGAGATCAGCCCTGGGATTTCTTTGGAAGGAATGATGCTAAAGCTGAAACTCCAGTACTTTGGCCACCTCATGTGAAGAGTTGACTCATTGGAGAAGACTTTGATGCTGGGAGGGATTAGGGGCAGGAGGAGAAGGGGATGACAGAGGATGAGATGGCTGGATGGCATCACTGACTCGATGGACATGAATCTGAGTGACCTCCGGGAGTTGGTGATGGACAGGGAGGCCTGGCGTGCTGTGATTCATGGGGTTGCAAAGAGTCAGACATGACTGAGTGACTGATCTGATCTGATCTGATATGCCAATCCCAATCTCCCAATGTATCCCTTCCTTCCTTACCCCCTGGTAACCATAAGATTATTTTCTACATCTGTGACACTACTTCTGTTTTGTAAATAAGTTAATTTGTACTTTTTTAAAAAAAAATTCAGGAGGGAGGAGGGTTTAGGATGGGGAACACATGTATACTTGTGGCAGATCCATCTTGATGTATGGCAAAAGCAATACAATATTGTAAAGTTAAGCAAAATAAAATGTAATTTTAAAAATAAATAAAAAAGTATTTAAAAAAAATTCCACCTATAAGTTATGTCCCATGATATTTGTCTTTCTGTGTCTAACTTATCAGTTCTTATTTGATCTCACCAACAACGTCCTGCAGTAGGTCTTATTATTCCAGGAGAGGTTTACTAGCAAGCCTAAGGGTACATGGATTACAGAGGAGAGCTAGAATTTTAACCAGGTGGCCCCACCCCTGAATCCTGGTCCTCTCAGCCCAAAAGTAGAAAATGGCTCGAAATGACATTAAAAGGTTGTTTTCTTTTTTTTTTTTTTTTTAGTGACGAAATTTATCCTACTTACTTCCTAAAGACTTGAGGCAGCTTAAAGATTAAAGCACGGTGCAAGAGAAGGCATTTAAGGATAACACTCCTGCTGAAGAAAGCAAAAGAAATAGTTTCAGATACCTGAGCTGAGCAGATTCTAACACTTGGATATTGAATTTGGTTCTAACTTATCTGACAGCTAAGCCCCAAAGAGAAGCATATTGGGTCTCATGGATTGTTGTTTTCTTGACAATAGATAGCATACATATGCATCTATGAAGACAAAAATGTTTCCTGGAATTAAACTTAGATAGGAATTCATCATGTAGGTCCTTGGATAAAGGGCATGGAATAATACAGAGAAACTTACTCTCATCATTTACAAGCCAAAGGGCTGCAATCAAAGTCTCCTTCTTCCCTGGTGGCTCAGATGATAAAGAATCCACCTGCAATGTGGGAGACCTGGGTTCGAGCCCTGGGTTGGAAAGATCCCCTGGAAGAGGGCATGGCAACCCACTCCAGTATTGTTGTCTGGAGAACCCCACGGACAGAGGAACCAGGCGAGCTGCAGTCCATGGGGTCGTAAAGAGTCGGACACAACTGAGCAGCTAAGCACTCAGCACAGTGCAGTGTGAAACGGTACTAAAGAAAGTTCCACAGAGGAGGCAGGAAGCCTGCTCAATGGAGCCCTGCTTATGTTGACCCTCTATAAAGACAATGGGCTAAAGCATAGTTTAGTGAAGAAGTTTCTATAGGGAGTGGAGAAGAAATGGTCTGGGACTTTGTGGGGTCCTTTGAAGCAGGGAGGGACGCAGAGAACATCAATGATGAAGGGTCCTCATGGCCATGACCTCTCCTAGCAATTACCTGTGGTCACCAATATTAAGAGGAGCACGCAAGGCACCTCCGTATAGGCTCCAAACAAGATATGCACATGTATATTAAATATTTATAGCCATTCATTTCAAATAGTTGAACAAGCTTTTATCTCAAAGCTGAGTACTCTGGAGAAAAAAAGAATAGGAAGTATTGTTTCAGCCTTCAGGAAGCTTATAACTGAACACAGGGTGTCTCAGCCCTGCGCTATTAGCATCTTGGACTGGATAATTCTGTGTTGTGGGGGGCTGCCCTGGTATTGTGGGGTGTCTGTCAGCCTCCCTAGCCTCTGTTCCAAGACCAGTGGCACCCTCATAGCATGACAACCAAAAACGTCTGCCAAATACACCTGGGGTAGAGAAGGGGCATCACCCCTTGCTTGAGAACCATCCATCTCTTATGTAAGAGAAAGAGGAAGAAACCATCCATGAAGCAGGAAATCATTCCTGTGCAATGAATATAAATTGTTACAGTGATCCAAATGCAAGAAAGTTCTCACCCAGTGAGCAAAGCAGAGGCCGAAGGAAACTGAGGAGGCATTGAAGCTGCACCTTGATGGATTCGATCAGATTCTTTGGGGTGCTGAAGCATCGCCGGAAGAGAGGAGCTTTCTTCAGGGTGAAGTATCACTGGGAGAGAGAACAGCCTAAGAAAGGCCATGGGAAGGAGTGCATGGTTTGGAGAATCATTTCTGTCGTCTGTCCACGGAGATCCAGATCAGGCTGTACACTTGAGGGCAGCGGGAAAGGCTTGAAAATACCAGGCCACAGACTGGGGGCCTGACTTGGTGGTGCAGGGGGAGCTTTGAAAGTCCTGGGTAGAGAGGATTGTCTATCCTGCTAAAGACAGTAACAGATGGCTATGTGGAGACTGGGTCGGAGGGAGAGATGCAAAATGGGGAGGCAGGGAGGAGGCAGCTGTGTGGACTTAGAGGGCGCGAGGCTGCGAAAGCAAGAGCACACAAGCAATGCGATTGGCTGGAAAAAGCCAGGGCAGAAGGGCAGGCCCAGGACGCCTGCAGTGTGAAGCTTCCACCAGACACACACAAGCACTCTCCCAAGGACTTGACCTAACCCCACAACCACCGCCCTCAGCATGCGGGCTCTCCCATGGTATGTCCGAGAAGGACGGGCGGCCCTGGGGACGCGGGGACGGTCTGTGTTTGACATGAGCCGCCATGAGGGCAAGGTGCAGCTGCATCCAGAGCTTGTGTCCGCAGGCCTGACCTGGTCCCCATGCAGTCCTGGTCCTCCTCCGCCAAATCGATCCAGCCCCCCACTTTGCTTCCCAGGGGCACTGAAGCTCAGCTGTGCCAAGCACTGTTTGGCAGCGAGAGAACAAAGAAGCCCCTTCCCTCCAGCAAGGGCTTCAGCACAAGAGACGTTTTACAGTCTCTCTGTGCCCCTCCAGGCTCCACCACTGCTCTGCCGGGAATGAATAAATATTGATTAGCTCACAAAATCTAAGGCCTTTGATTTATATGCCCTCCTGCTCTGAGCGCTATGCTGGAGCCCGGCTTCAGACAGCACCGTGTGTGTATGTGTGTGTGTGTGTGTGTTAGCACGGGTGGGGGTGGAAGGCTGGGGCCACCACTGCCAGGCAACCAGCGCCCACTGCTGTGGGGCAGGGGCTGCCTTTTCCGGGAGGCAGCCCGCAGGGCAGGTGTGAGGACTGGGCAGCCCCGATGAGGCAGCCGTGAGTATCATTCAGAAATGGTGCTACTTTTGTTGTAACAACAAAATACCATACTACGACTATGGAAGATCCCCTGGAAGAGGGCATGGCAACCTACTCACTCCAGCATTCTTGCATGAAGAATCCCACAGACAGAGGGGCCTGGCGGGCTACAGTCCATGGGGTCCCAAAGAATCAGACACTACTTAGCAACTAAACAACAACAAAATACATCAGGAAGGTAGCAACTTTAGGAAGTGGCTGCACTGCCCCCTCCCTGCCCCGGGCTAAGGAACTAAGAGTCAGAATTAGGAGCCTCTAGAAGTTTGGAGACGGGGAAGGCAATGGCACCCCCACCCCAGTACTTTTGCCTGGAAAATCCCATGGATGAAGGATCCTGGTAGGCTCCAGTCCATGGGGTCGCTAAGAGTCGGACATGACTGAGCGATTTCACTCTCACTTTTCACTTTCATGCATTGGAGAAAGAAATGGCAACCCACTCCAGTATTCTTGCCTGGAGAGTCCCAGGGATGGGGGAGCCTGGTGAGCTTCTGTCTATGCGGTCGCACAGAATAGGACACGACTGAAGCGACTTAGCAGCAGCAGCAGCAGAAGTTTGGAGAAGAGGCCCTATGGAGTTCAGGTTCAGATCTGGGAGAAGGGGAGCGGCCTGGCAAGTGCTGGGGAAGAAATGTGCTGCGTCTGCTTCTGCGGACGTTGGAAAAACCACAAACTGGATTTAACCGCTGCTGCAAATAGCAACCACTAAGCAGAAGAAGCAAGGAAATCCTCAGAAGGCACTCAGGAGGGTGCAAGTAAGTCCTTTCTCTGCTCCAGCCCCCAGCTCCCTCTGCTGCTGCTGCTGCTAAGTCGCTTCAGTCATGTCCGACTCTGTGCGACCCCATAGACGGCAGCCCACCAGGCTCCTCCATCCCTGGGATTCTCTAGGCAAGAACACTGGAGTGGGTTGCCATTTCCTTCTCCAGTGCAGGAAAGTGAAAAGTGAAAATGAAGTCGTTCAGTCGTGTTCAACTCTTAGTGACCCCATGTTCTGCAGCCCACCAGGCTCCTCTGTCCGTGGGATTTTCCAGGCAGGGGCAGTCGCCAAAGGCAAAATAAACATGGCTTCCTGAGTCCTGCTCTAGCATCATAAATCATGGTCCCCTGGGGTGGCTGAGATAACAGGAAGTGACTTAACTACAAACAATCATGGCAAGTACTTCCCACATCATAACTTAAGTTCACAAAATTGAATGACCTTGGCTGTAGAATGGAGACAATATTCTCCATCTAGCTATAAGTTCCTTGAGGAGGGCACATTTGTTTCCGTGCCCACCGCTGTTTTTCTAGCCGCTAGAACAGTGCCTGACCCATCATGGGATCTAAGGATAATGGTAGTATTTGTCATGTTATATTATTACTAACAAATGTGAATTCTAAAGCCTAGATTTTTAAAACAGGGCTTCCCTGGTGGTTCAGCTGGTAAAGAATCTACCTGCAATGCAGGAGACCCCAGTTCAATTTCTGGGTTGGGGAAATACGCTGGAGAAGGGATAGGCTACCCACTCCAGTATTCTCGGGCTTCTCTGGTGGCTCAGCTGGTAAAGAATCCGCCTACAATGTGGGAGACCTGGGTTCAATCCCTGGGTTTGGGAGATCCCCTGTCTACCCACTCCAGTATTCTGTCCTGGAGAATGCCATGGACAGAGGAGCCTGGCAGGCTACAGTCCATCGGGTTACAAACAGTTGGACACAACTGAGCTTGGACACAACTGAGAGGCTTTCACTTTCATTTTCAAATTTTAAAGCATTCAGTTCTGTTCAGTCGCTCAGCCATGTCCAACTCTTTACAACCCCATGAATCGCAGCATGCCAGGTCTCCCTGTCCATCACCAACTCCCAGAATTCCCTCAAACCCAAGTCCATCAAGTTGGTGATGCCATCCAGCCATCTCATCCTCTGTCATCCCCTTCTCCTCCTGCCCCCAATCCCTCCCAGCATCAGAGTCTTTTCCAGTGAGTCAACTCTTCACATGAGGTGGCCAAAGTACTGGAGCTTCAGCTTCATCATCATTCCTTCCAAAGAACACCCAGGGCTGATCTCCTTCAGAATGGACAGGTTGGATCTCCCTGCAGTCCAAGGGACTCTCAAGAGTCTTCTTCAACACCACAGTTCAAAAGCAGCATTATTTTTATTTTTTTTTAAAAAAGTGAATGGATCTGCTCAAGATTTGTAAGTCACCAAACTAAGTAGGTGTCAGGGTCAAGAATGGAGCACTCTGATGAGGACACTCCGCACTGGCAATGGGTTTATTCTTTGAAACAGTGCCTGCAATGCTGTGAAACAGTGTAGCCATGCAGGCGAGAGGTGTTATCTGCTCTCCTAAGAGGATGTTTGTTCATCCATTGCCGGCGCTGCTGGTGCTGAGACTGAAGGTGTGTGGCCCCAAGGTCCTTTGGGGGAAAAGTGTGGGTTTCCCAGGCTGGGTGTGTGGCCCTCATGGTGCCCAGGAAGGGATTTGTCCTTTCAGTCTGGCTCCCAGGCATGGATGTGCTCTGTTGGGCTCAGCTCCTGTTGCTCTGCATCCTTCATAGACATTCCTGCCTCCAGGCCAACAACAGCCTGCAGGAAGGATCCAGGTCTGGCCTCCTCAAACTGTGCAATGAGCTCCCTGGCCCACGGGATGGGTCCAGACTGTCTCAGAGGCTGCTGGACATTTGCTGGGTTGACTGTGGTTAACTTTCCCTGCTTGCTTTGTGAAAGAACTTCAGGGGAGGAAAGATGGCTGAATAACCCTGGGACCCCTTCCTAGGAGCTAGGCAGTGGAATTTGTTCCGCCTGATTTGGAGGAAGTGAAATCCAAGCTGTAGCCGCTCTAACAGCCAGTGCTGGCCGAGGCCGCCCCTGGCTCACCTTCTCTGGCTCTGGGGGCCTTGCCGAGCAGGATTCAGCCAGCACACCCAGCCACATCCCCTCCTGGGTTCAGGAAGGAGCCTTCCCAGCAATATTCAAGTCAAACTCAGCATGTTTCTGCCCAGGCAAGGAGTCAGAAGATCTAAAGCTGGTTCTTCTGTCTGTCAGAAATAAATAATTAGAGAGGTAAAATCAGTCAGATTTGGGAGTAACTGGGGAATGGACCAGCAGAGGACAATGGAAATGGAAGGTGCGGATGAAACCATCTCCTTCACCTTCTTTGTCCTAGAAACGATCTTTCCACCCTTGTGGCGATGGCACATTGACCATTCCACAGAATTCCAACACTGGGCAGAGGGAAAGAGACTCAAATGCCCTAGGAGAAAATAAGTTGTCACCCAAGTCCTGTGTTCCCAGGGTCCACGGCCTCCTGGGCCTGTTATAGGAACAAGGCACTAACTCCAGGGAAGGGCCAAGTAGGACCCCTTGTTGCAAAAAGGGAACCCCTGAGTTGGGAATCCCAGAGTCTCAGGTGAGCCCTCCAGCGCCAGATCTCACAGGAGTTTCTCTGTCCCCAGTGCCTTCTCCACATCCCTAGTGTCAGGCATCAGGGAGATGGACCATTTCTCTTTTCTTTTCCATCCTCCTGGCTTCTTTTCCCAGAGCAGAGTGTGGGCTTGTTGCCCCAGCTGCATGAGCTAAAGGGCCTGCCAGGCCAAAGCTTGACTTGAGGGGACATAGTGAAGGGCTTCTTAGGGGAGGCAGGCCATGAATTTCATTTTTCTGGTTCACAAATCATCTCAGCCCTAAGGAATGGTGAGGTGCCTCCTATCCTTCTCAAGCGATGGGGTGGTGGGCATGGAGGGCAGAGTAGACCTTTCCATCCTCCGCCCACCCCCCAACTTCAAAAAGGCAGTTTCACTTATATCTATGATAGATACTGGGGCTATGGTCATTCATTCATTCAGTAAATAATTATTGAACACTAGGCATGTTGCAAAACATCCTGGTAGAATACAGAAGTGAAACAGACAATATCCCCACTATGAAATTCTCTAGGCAAGAATACTTCTCCAGGGGATCTTCTTGACCCAGGGATCAAATCCAGGTCTCCTGCATTGCAGGCAGATTCTTTACCAGCTGAGCCCCCAGGGAAGACCCGAGTCTTAGTTGGGGAAATAGAAAAGAAACAAGTGAGTTAACAAATACATAATTTTAGGTGGTGGCCCACAGGTTAGGTTCTATAGGAAGTCGACTCTCAGACAGATTTGCAGGCGTTTTGGGGGGAGTAGTCCCAGCTGTGACACGTGCAAGGGGTGTGGGATGGGCAGGGGGAGAGTTGATTGGTGATGCACTTAGAGAAGTCTCACCCCGTCCTGCAGGGCTAGCTCCGGAGCAGGAGACAGTCAGTGGAGTAGGCTCAGCTAAGACCAGAGGATTGGGCATTTGTACCCGCATAGGACCAGCCACTGAATATAGGTTTCTCCAAGGAGTGAGCATAAAACGTGGGTGAATCTGCTTCTTCGGGCAAACATCAGAGTCTGGAAAGCGCTCAGTGTGAGAGCTGTGGGCAGCTGACTAGGGACTAAATCAACAAGTGCCTCCCAGTCCTGACTGGGGAACTAGCAGCACACCCCAGCACGCACTACAGGAGGTGCCCCAAAGTGCCAGAGAGCAGGAGCGAGGCAAGGGTGAGGGAAGCCTCTCTGAGGGGTCATTTGGGCAATGACTCAATCGGTGTGAGGAAGTGAGCCATCCGAAGTCAAGGGCACCCATGGTTGTAAGTAGGGCCCACAGGGAATGCAGAGCAGAGAACAAGCTTGGCACGTTTGAGGGGCAACAATAAGTCCAGTGTGTCTGGAGCCAAGAGAGTGAGGGGGAGAAGGGCTCAGTGACGAGGTGCCAGGAAACCGGATGGTAGACCCCAGCAAGGGGTCTGGATTTTACTCAAAATCTGGCAGGAAACACTAGAGCCCTGTGAACAGAGGAAATCATGATCCAGCCACATTTTCACATGTTACTTCACTGCAGAGAGAACGAACATACAGACACAGGAGTTGGGGCAGGAAGACCATGACAAGGCAGTGATCCAGATAACAGAGGATGCCAGCTATAAGCAAGCTTTCAGGGGCGGGGGCCCTGGCATGGAAGTGACGGGTCTCTAGATGGATTTTGTTCGTGGAAGCAGGCATTTGAGAAGAGAGAGCCTGAGGACGATTTTAGGTTTGAGGCCTGAACAGGCGAGGAGGAGTAGGTGTAGACAAGGGCAGGGCATTAAGAATTCCATTTGGACCTTTTATGTTTGAGGGGTTCATCTCATACCCACACAGAGAAGCTGGTATGTGGATGTGTTTACCTGGAGCTCGGAGAACTTTGTGAGATTTTATTTGAAAATAAATTTAGTATTACTAAAATCACAGAGGACGAGATGGTTGGATGGCCTCATTGACTCCATGGACATGAGTTTGCACGAACTCTGGGAGATAGTGAAGGACAGAGAAGCCTGGCATGCTGCAGTCCGTGGGGTTACAAAGAGGTAGGAAGGACTGAGGGACTGAACAAAAGTCACACACACACATACAGAGAAAACCACTATATCACACTGACCGGTCTCCAGTTAAATGTTTACATGTTGTAGAAATTCAGCCAGAGATTCTATAGGAAAATAGTAACGGTTCTCTTGGACCACTGAATCTAAGTTGGGAAGAGGGGTTGGTGGATAAACAACAAAGTCCTTCCGTACAGCACAGGGGACTATATTAAGTAACTTGTGGTAAACTGTAATGGAAAAAAGAATATGCGTATGTATAACTGAATCACTTTTCTGTGCAGCAGAAATGAACACAACGCTGTAAATCAGCTATCCTTCAATAAAACTTTAGAAAAAAGAAAGAGGGGGCTGGCCCTCTCAGCTACTTCCAAGAAGTATTTCCGTGAGGCGAGTGTGGGCTTTTTGTCAAAACTGAAGCATAGTTGATTTATAATATTATACTAACTTTAAGTGTACAACGTAGTGGTCCAATATTTTTATGGATCATCGCCACTTAAAGGTATAAAGTTTCAGCTGTTGAAACAATGTTGAACAATCCATCCTTGTAGCTTGTTTTATACATAACACCCTGTACCTCTTCATCGTGCGCCCTATATTGCTCATCCCCGCTTCTCTCTCCACACTGGTAGACACTACTTTGTTCTCTACATCTGTGGGTCTGTTTCTGTTACATTCATTCCTTTTTTCCTTTGTTAGATTTCACATGGAAGTAATAATGGACAATATTTGTCTTTCTCTGTCTGACTTGTTTCATTTAGCATAATGCCCTGCAAGGCCATCCGTTTTGCTGCAAAGGGCAGAACTTCATTTTTTATAGCTGGATAATATTCTGTTTTATATCTACACCACATCTTCTTTATCAGCTCATCGGCTGACTTAGGTTGCTGCCATATTGTAGCTACTGTAGATACTACTGCTGTGAACATTGGGGTGCGTGTGTTCTTTTCAAATGAACACTTGGCTTCCTTGGGTCAGGAGGATCCCCTGGATATTCCACCCAGCAGTGGCATTGCTGGATGTTGCTTGCTCTATTTTGGTTCTTTTCAAACCTCCACACTGTTTTCCACAACGGCTGCACCAGTTTACATTCCCGCCAACAGTGTCCTAGGTCTTGCTTTTTTCCACATCCTCAGACCAACGTTTGTTATCTGTGTTCTTTTTGATGGTGCCATTCTGACGGGTGTGAGGTGAAAGCTCATGGTGGTTTAGATGTGCGTTTCTCTGATGATCAGTGATGCGCCTGTTCATACGCCTGCTGGCCACGTGCGTGTGTTCTTTGGAATGATGTCTATTCAGGTCCTCTTCCCATTTTTAAATTGGGTTGTTTGTTTGTTTGTTTAATTGAGGCAGTCGACTTTGTCAGCAAGCCAAGAGTGGATTTCCCTGATAGAGGTGAATTCACGTGATCAGTTGGATCAAGCTCCCAGGAGACTGACAAAACAGAAAGCCTGCGCTCACTTCAGCAGCACGTATACTAAAACTGGAGCAATACAGAGGAGATTATCGTGGCCCCTGTACAAGGATGACACGCAAATTCGTGAAGCGTCCATATTTTTAGCCTATTAAACAGAGTAAAGTAAGTCAGAAAGAGAAAGAACAAATGCCGTATACTAACACATATATATGGAGAAGGCGATGGCACCCACTCCAGTACTCTTGCCTGGAAAACCCCATGGACGGAGGAGCCTGGTGGGCTGCAGTCCATGGGGTCGCTCGGAGTTGGGTACAACCGAGTGACTGCACTTTCACTTTTCACTTTCCTGCATGGGCGAAGGAAACGGCAACCCACTCCAGTGTTCTTGCCTGGAGAATCCCCAGGATGGGGGCGCCTGGTGGGCTGCCGTCTATGGGATTGCACAGAGTCGGGCACAACTGAAGCGACTTAGCAGCAGCAGCAACGCATATATGTGGAATCTAGAAAGATGGTACCAATGGATCTATCTGCAGAGCAGCAACAGAGAGGCAGACATGGAGAACAGACTTGCGGACACAGGGGGAAGGAGAAGGTAGGACGAACTAAGAGAGCATCATGGAAACATAAATATTACCACATGTCAGACAGACAACCATTGGGAGTTTGCTGTATGACAAAGGACGCTCAAACCAGTGCTCTGTGACAGCCTGGGAGGGTGGGTGGGCTGGGAGGTGTGAAGGAGGTTAAAGACGGAGGGGACATGTGTATGCCTATGGCTGCTTCATGTTGATATATGGCAGAAACTAATACCATACTGTAGAGCAATTATCCTCCAATTAAAAATAAATACATTAAAAAAATCAGGAAACCTATTTGTTTACCTTGAAAAATACACTCATCTTACAATCATGTAACCAGTCATATGCATTTTTTCCCTTCAGGTAGAAGTATATGGGAAACCACAATCAAAGCAAGGAATTGCTTGGTGAATTCCAATCATAGGAAAAGAATGAATTGAATGATATGAACGTGAAAGTTATTAAACTAATTCTGAGCTGATCAGTAAATAGCTTTTGCCCTGAGCCTCTTATGAGCTCGTGCTCACAGCCCTTGCCACACCAGGGACTCCAGGATGCCCTAGGCACTAGAGGATGTGTGTTGGGCGTAATGAGGACCCTAGGTCCCTGTTCCAGCCGTAGGTGAAGCCCTTTGTGTTTGGTTGGTGCCTGTACAATATGGGTTTGAACAACATGAACTATCATCTCTGCTGAGGGGTCCGGTCACAATGGCCTGAAGCCCCTCCCCATCACCTCCACAGAGCCTTCTAATGTGTGGGTACCCAGCCCCTTGGACCCCAGCCTTGTCTTGGCCAAATCAGAACTCAATCCTAATGTGCTCACGATCTCAGCCTCCTTTTTCTGCATGTCCGTGATGCTCTGTCTCGCCCCGACAGGCCATGCTCTCCCTGGAGATGCTCCTGCTGTCAATCCAGGCTGCTCTGATCTCAAATCCATCCTGTTCATTTAAGGAGACGTTGAATATATCTCCTTTGATCTAGTGCCGGTTGGCTTTGTAATCCTTCTCTCAGAGGGAAATTACATTTCCCATTTCCAACTTCTTGGGGGATGCCTCACAGTCAAGCCCCACAGACTACCTACCCTGAGGAGTTTAATTTTCATAGAATCCAGCAGAGCTGGAGCTGAAAGAAACCTTAATACTCATTGAGTTCAACTCTCCTGTTTTGTAGACAAGGTAGCTGAGGACCAAAGAAATAATGGTGTGTTGAATGATTGTTTATAATGAATATATTATTTACTACCAGCCCAAATCACAAAGAAGACATTAATAAATTGAGCCTTACTGGAGAACCGTCACCCGCTTTTTTTATAGCCTGATGTCTATGTAAGTAAGTCTGATGACCTTCCTGAACACACAGAGGCCAGCACCTCCACAGGGGGGATGCCGGGGAGCTGTCCAAGACCAGTGAGGCTTCACAGCCAATAAGGAGCCAGGAGTGGGAGTCCCAGCGCCTAACGACAAAGGAAGGGGAGGAACTCGAGAAAGCAGTGGCAGGGAGCCACTTTAGTAAATGTTCAATAAAGACAGAGGCTCAGTGTGTAAAGAATCTGCCTGCCATCCAGGAGACACAGGAGACATGAGTTCGATTCCTGGGTTGGAGAAGATCCCCTGGAGAAGGAAATGGGAACCCACTCCAGTATTCTTGCCTGAAAAATCCCATGGACAGAGGAGCTTGGCTGGCCACAGTCCAAAGTGTTGCAGAGTCGGACATGACTGAGTGACATGTGGCAGAGCATATGGATCATCCTATGTAACCCCTTTATGCAAGTGAGGAAATGAGTGATCTGGTAGATGATTATATTGTTTTAGTCTTCCAGCATCCATTCCCTCTTGACCGCTGCTAAGGCACTCTTGAAACTCACTTCCTCCAGCCTGACCCGTGAACCCTGGTCCCTCATTCCCATCACTGAGACCAAAGCTCTAGATCCCTCCTCCTCCTACTACCCCAGCCAGTGGTGAACCCAATAGGGCAGCTGTCCTCCTCCTCTTCTGGGACTCAGCCCACCGAGCCCCCGAGCCCTGATTGGTGTGTTACCAGCACAGCACAGTTCCTGGGCTCCTGCTCCCCACTCCGCCACAAGGTGCTAGGGTGACTGCCTGGGTCCTCAGGCTTCCCGTCTTGTAGGTGTCGACTGAAAAAAAACATTGAGAAGGCTTCCCAGGTGGCATAAATGGTAAATAATCTGCCTGCTAACGCAGGAGATGTAAGAGACGTGGATCAAGAAGATCCCCCAGAGAAAGGAACGGCTACCCACTCCAGTATTCTTGCCTGGAGAATCCCATGGACAGAGAAGCCTGGTGGCCTACAGTTCATGAGATCATACAGAGTCAGACATGACTGAAGTGACTTAGCACGCATGCAAAAGTTGAGAATTATGTTTTATTTGGTGGACTTGATGGGCCTCAAGCCCAGGAACCAGCCTGTCAGGTAGCGCCGAGGGACTGCTCCAAAGGAGTAAGGGAGGAGCCAGGGTTTAGAGGAGTTTTTGCAACAAAAACCAGGTAGTCAGAACATCAAACAGATCACTGTTAAGTATAGAAAGCCAGACTTCTCAAGGTAATGAAATTAGTGCTTTTCTACATATGGAGAAGGCGAGAGTCTGGCCTCACTGAAATTGCTCCTTTGGTATGCACCTTACCTGGAGTTCAGCTCAGCTGTGCAGGCGTGTCCAGCTCTTTGTGACCCCGTGGGCTGCAGCACACCAGGCCTCCCTGCCCATCACCAGCTCTCTAGGGCCAATATCTTGCTCTTTTCCATCCTGAACCTTCCCAGTGTGCATTGTTTGTTGGGGGCAGCGTGGGGTGGCTATAGCAGCTGATGGCCTGATGGCCACAGAATCCTTCGTTTACTCATATGAACATTTTCCATCTCCATCGGTGTTCTCTCCACAGCCTCTCATTCGGTTCCCACATTGCACAAGTGAGCCTGCATGGCTTCTGTGGCTGACAACCAAAAACCCCCAAGTGATACACTCCCCAGTCCTTTACCCAGGGTCAGAGTCAAACCCAAGTTTTCCCTGAATCTCACTGTTATTGGCTGAACCAAGTCCTCCCAAGTCCATGTATCGAAATCCTAATCCCCAGAATCTCAGAATGTGACTGTGTGGGGACAAGGTCTTTTCAGAGGTAGTGAAGGTTAAATGAGGTCATATGGGTGGCCCCTAATCCGTGTTACTGGTTTGTTTATAAGAGATGGTGTGGATGAAGACTGTCACCTGCCCTACTGATAAACGAAGTACGGTGCAGCCATCAAGCCATCAGCCACAGCAGCCACAGGCTAGTACACTCAAGGGAGTACGGGATCCAGGAAAGTAAGACTGGACCGATAAGGTGACTATCAAAGGAATGATTTCAATGAGCCCAGATTCTTGCATCTTCCCATACGTAGTGAAGTGAAGAATGGGTTAGTTGCTCAGCTGTGTCTGACTCTTTGCCACTCAATGGACTGTAACATGCCGGGCTGCTCTGTCCATGGAATTCTCCAGGCATGAATACCAGAGTAGATAGCCATTCCCTTGTCCAGGGGATCTTCCTGAGCCAAGGATCGAACCCCAGTTTCCTGCACTGCAGTCTGGTTCTTTACTGGCTGAGCCATCAAGGAAGCCCTGTCGTACATAGACAAGTGCTAAATTCATTAACTCAGGTTCTCTGTTTTTCTGTAATTAACGGTGATCTTTACCTGATGTTTGTTGCATTAACTCCTATGTATCTTGGCTCTTCCTTTACCTCTTCAGGGGCGTCCCTCAGAGCTATCCAAAAGGCTGGCTGTCAGATTTAGGTCCTGAGCTAGTCCACCAAATAAAGCATTATTCTCAAGTTTTAGGTTGAGCTTTTTTTTTTTTTTCTCCAATTGACAGCGGAGATTAGGACATAGCCACAAAGAAGAAGGCAGACCACGTGATGGTATTGTAAGAGGGCAGCCACCCCTGAGCCAAGGAGAGAGGCCTCAGGAGAACCGAGCCCTGCCAACACCGTGATCGTAAGCCAGCCCTCTGAGGTTAGAGTCACTAGGTTTGTGGTGCTTGACAGGGCAACCCCGGCAGACCGAGGAAAGACTTGCCGCCACCCTGGGGCCCCTCTCTTTGGCCATCATGCCAGTTCTATCACACCCGCTAGTCCTGAAGAAGCTCAGATTAGCAGGCTGTTCTTAGAATGAAATTTCCTGGACTGGCTTCAAAAAAAACATTCTCCCTGGTGATACAGACACTGAGAGCTAACAACAGCAAAGAAAAGCACCCTGGCCTCCAACTGGGTCTTTTTCTGCTTTCAGCTCGTTAGTAATGGACAGTACCTAAGCAAGCAGGAGAGATGGCTGCTTGGAGAAAACTGTATCATTTCCTAACAAACAAATGAGAATTTAGAGCCCAAGCTAACAGGGAAATTTATCTTGTTCTCCCAACATCTGCATGGAGGAAGGGAAGCAAGCAGATTCTGATCTTGAGTTAGAAGAAGGAGGGGGACGATCTCTAGGAAAGACCCCCTTTCTCCCTTCCACACTCCCTTCCTTGTGCCCACTCTAAGCAGAGCATCACCAATCCCCTACTGCAGGCAGATACTTGCCAAAGTCTTTCTTCAAAGAGAAGAGCTCTGCTGTTCCCTCTGGAGGGTTAGAGGGGAGTGCAGAGGGCTGAGCTGATGGAGGCTGAAGGGCTGAATATTAATGCTGGCTATCATCTCCCGCTCTTCACATAATGGGAAAAACTTTGCAGGGCCAGGCTGGGGCTGCCTCCCACAGCAATGCAATCTCCCGGAACACAGAGTAGGTGGTGACAAGCGGTTTAGCTTCCATTATCCTAAGGCCTTAAATCATTATCCATCCATAGTCAGCAGAGGAACCAGACCACTGACTCCGATTAGGAGCTGCCTTCCTGGCAAATGCAAATACACATCACTGGCAGGCCCTGTGCTCTGGGCCAATTTGGGTCCTCCCTCTTTGAGACAGATATGTTGGAATCCTAACACTCCAGACCTCAGAATGCACCTTATTTGGATATCGGGTCTTTACACAGGTAATCAAGTTAACATGAGGTCCTTAGCATAGACCCTAATCCAACATGACTTGTGTCCATATGAAAAGGGGACATTGGGACATAAAGACACACATAAGGAGATGGGGATGAAGGCAGAGATGGGAGTGAGGCTTCCACAGATAAGGAACGCCGAAGATTCCCAGCAAACACCATAAGCTAGACAGTAGCCTAAAAGATTCTCCATCACAGGACAGAGAAGGAACCAACTCTGCCAAGGTCTTGCTCTCAGACTTCCAGCCTCCACAACTGGGAGATGAGACATTTCTATTAAGCCTCCCAGTTTGCAGTGCTTGCAAGGGCAGCCCTAGCAAACTGATACCTGCAGGAAAAGCTCAGCCCATTGAGGGCAGAAAGAGTGGTCCCATGTCATCATGGAAGAGTTATCCACCAATGAATGGAGAAGAGGGAGGCCGAGTCCTTCCTTCCATCATGGGTTTGCTGCAACCCGTCAAGCTCCTCTGTCCATGGAATTCTCCAGGCAAGAATACTGGAGTTGTTTGCCATTCCCTTCTCCAGGGGATCTTCCCAACTCAGGGGTTGAACCTGGGTCTTCTGCATTGCAGGCAGATTCTGTACTGTCTAAGCCACCAAGGAAGCCCTTGCTTCATCATATGACCTCAACAGGGTGGGGTTACGAATAACTTAACAAATAACGTTATTTTCTAAAGCGGGGTTTCCTCTTTTGAAAAAAGCCTTCCAGCCCCAGCTCACAGGAGCAGCCTCTCTGGCTGAATGGGATTCTAGGTGGTGGCATAAAGTAAGGAGGCTGCTTCCTAAGGTGGCCATGGCCTTCCTGGAAGGATTATCTGATTTAGAAAATAAATATAACAAGTGTGTGCGTGCTCAGTCACTCAGTCACATCTGACACTTTGCAATCCCTTGCCTTGTAGCCCACCAGGCACCTCTGTCCATGGGATTCTCCAGGCAAGAATACTGGAGTGGGTTTCTCTTTCTTCTCCAGGGGATTTTTCCTCACCTAGAGACTGAACCCCAGTCTCTTACATCTCCTGCATTGTCAGGCAGTTTCTTTACTACGAGCCACCTGGGAAGCCCAAACATACTAGATACTCAGTTAAACATGAATCTCAGACCAGTGAGGAATAAATTTTTTTTATTGTAAGTACATCTCAAATATTTGGGATAAAATATCTTTCCTGGCAGCCCTTCCACAGTCCCTTGGTTCAGTCTCTGTCTGTTCTCCCTGCATCCCTAGTGGGGGAGGGTGGTCCTTTGGGACATCAGGGCATCAAGGTGAAGGAGGTGAGAGGAAGTGTCAGCAGGAAGCAAGTTGGTGTGTCTCCTGGGTGCTCCCCCACAGAGGGATGTTCTCTGCCTCCTTTTGGGGGAAGGGGGATGCGGTCAAGGCTACACCCTGTGAGGATTCACCAGCCAGCCGAGTGAAAACAGCCTTCATGCTTTGACGAGATGGGGCTCCAGCCTGGGGCTGAGCAGAGGGTCAGGAGAGAAAAAAGAAAACAAGACCAGAAGGAAGGAGTTCTGGGCACCCATCCACTGACTCTGTGGAGTCCCAAGCTCACCTTATGAAGACCCAAGCTCACTTTATGAGCCACAGACTCCAGGCTCACAAGTTTGCATGATTACATAGTATTTTTAAGTGTGTGACCTTCCTGGGGAGCTCTGCATCTGTGCATTTGGGGTGCCAAAACGTGGCTTTGTTTGTTCCTGAGCATGAATCTGGCAGCCCCCTAGTGAACTGTGCCCTGTGCTCTGTCTGGCGCACGTGATGATGGTCAGTGAACATCCGTCAGGTCACAAAAGGATGATGATCACTGCAAGCGAGAACTCGGCTGCTCTGCTCCTGGAAATAAAAAGCTAGGAGGTCAACCTCACGGTCTCCCTTATCCTGGGGACGTTGGAATCAACAGCCTGCTGAGAGCCGAGAGCCTGGCTTGCAGAGGTTGCAAACACCCTATAGGGATGCAAGCTGCAGGTGTGAGCAAGGCTTGGCATGGGCAGCGGGCCTTTTTCATGGGTGAGCGAGGTTTGCGTGGGCATCAGTATCAGTGGGGCTGGAGGAGAGTCTTATTTGGAAGCCCAAATGTCCAAGACTTCTCTCATAGGCTGGAGAGAGCAAATTGGTGGGCCTCCAGAGGCCAGCCAAACCCGGAGAAATTTAAAATCTGAACACACTGCACCTAGGTGATCATTTCTCTTGTGATTTTTTAACAAGTTGAACTTGGAGCAATTGATCTGGTGCCCATTGCCCATGACCGAGAATGTCATACTGCTTCAGAAAAATGTACACAATGGGAGCAAAAACCAGGAAGCAAGGAGGGAGGGGAAAGGGAGGAAATGAGGAAGAAAAGAAGCAACAAAAAGAGAATTGAATGGTAATTTAATCTGGTCAATCATCAACCAAACCTGGTTTCTTCCATGAAGTGCCCTGATTGGACAAGGAACTCAGTACAAGCCTTTTCAACTGACTAGTTTCTTTTCAAAGGACAAGTGTGCCTTTGATGAGTTGCCCTTTGAAACATAGGAAAGAGGCTGGCTGAGGAAGGAGATAGGACAACTGAGCTGGTAAAATTCGATAACTTCCCTTCTGAGGCTCACAGACCTCCTTGAACCCATTATTGACCTGTTGACAAATCCCAGTGTCATGGAAACAACTTTAATTACTAAATCCACATTGACTATGAGTGGATGGACTCCTCAGATATTTGTGGACCACCTATTAGGTGTGAGCAGGCACCCTGCTTGCCTCACAGAGGCAAGTGCTGTAGAGACCCTCCCAGCCCCAGGGGCAGGTTGCAACCTGAGATGTGCAGGTCTCTTAAGACGGCCTGTTAGCTGCAGATGAGGACAACTCCACAGGCACATGAAAGGCGTCTGATGCGGCCTGGGGTCAGGGCAGGGAGGCTGTCACAGCCCAGAGGACCCACATCTCTTCACCGCTGTGGCACTTACAGTACAGACGTCAGCACGACAGGGATCCTGATCTTTCCAGCTAAGACTGCTGTTCTGGTTATGCCAGTGGTAAGAGACCAACTGGGTTTCCCAGATGGCTCAGATGGTAAAGAATCTGCCTATAATGCAGGAGACCCGGGTTCGATCCCTGGGTCAGGAAGACCCCCTGGAGAAGGAAATGGCAACCCACTCCAGTATTCTTGCCTGGAGATTTCTAGCACAGAGGAACCTGGCAGGCTATAGTCCATGGGTCACAAAGTCAGACGTGACTGAGCAACTAACACTTTCACACTTCAAGGGGCCAATAGTATTTAATGGGCATGAGATGTCCCTTCTAACAATATGCAGTGCGTGAGGTTCCTGACTTCTCCTCACTTCCCATTCCCTTGACCACTGTCATCAGTGAGTGAGGGGGGACCCTTTTGCTTTTCGTTTTCATAAAATCCTGTCACATGTCTCCTGAAATTTCATTCATTCACGCATTCAGCCATCATCCACCTGAAGCGTCCGTGTTCCCCGACATTGTGTCAGTCCGAGGGGCGTGAGGACGGGAGAGGTGGGTGTGGGCCTGCTGCCAGGGTTGACAGTAGTTCTCAAACTCTGCTGGGCACACAGTTCCCTAAGTAAGGAACTTACTTTAAAATGCACATATTCTTATTTAAAGTTGTCAAGACATGGAAACTATCTATCGACAGATGAATGGAAAAAGATGTGGTACATATGTACAAGGGAATATCCCTCAGTCATAAAAGAACAAACTTCTGCCATTTGTAGCAACATGGATGGAATTGGAGGCCATTATGCTGAGTGATATGTGGTGTTGGAGAAGACTCTTGAGAGTCCCTTGGACTGCAAGGAGATCCAACCAGTCCATTCTGAAGGAGATCAATCCTGGAATTTCTTTGGAGGGAATGATGCTAAAGCTGAAACTCCAGTATTTTGGCCACCTCATGAGAAGAGTTGACTCATTGGAGAAGACTCTGATGCTGGGAGGGATTGAGGGCAGGAGGAGAAGGGGACGACAGAGGATGAGATGGCTGGATGGCATCACTGACTCGATGGATGTGAGTCTCAGTGACCTCCGGGAGTTGGTGATGGACAGGGAGGCCTGGCGTGCTGCAGTTCATGGGGTTGCAAAGAGTCGGACACGACTGAGTGACTGACCTGATCTGATCTGATCTGATGCTGAGTGAAATTAGTCAGAGAAAGATAAATACTGTATGACATCACTTTGACGTGGAATCTAAAAAATACAACAAACCAGTGCATATTACAAAAAAGGAGACTCACAGATAGAAAGAACGAACCAGGGGCTACTACAGTGGGGGGAGGGGCAACATAGGGGAGCGGGAATGGAAGGTACAGGCATTGGGTGTAAGATAGACTCCGTGATGTCTCCTATAGTATGACAAGGGAAATAGAGCCAATATTTTGTAACAACTGCAAACGGGAAGTGACCTTTAAAGTTGTAGGAAAATAAAAAGGTTAAAACAGATAAAAAATGCACATGCGCAGCCTAATCTTAAGGGAAATTTGAAAAAATATACTAAACCAGGAGACAGACCATTGCACAGTGTGAGGGTGATGAGGCCCTGCCAACTGGCAAGGGTTGTGTGACGATCCAGCACTTGATTCCCAGGAGCCCAGATCTGCAGAAATGTGGGGATGGGTAAGGGGCTTCCGATGACAGACACATCGTCCCAGCAGGAATGCCCAGAAAGGGAAAGGAGCGTGAGAAAGACGGCCACTTACGTGAAAACTCCTCAGTGCTTTTGCCTGATTATTATTCCATTTGGTCTAATTGCATTTTAAAATGCTCAGTGGGGAAAAAAAATGCCAAGTCTTTTAATAAATTAAAAGCAAGTCTGCTTTTTAACCTGTGGCAGGTTTTTAGAAAGTCCTGCTGAGGGCACCCTGCTCAGAGAGACGTGGGTTTTGCAGATGAAGGTAATTGGTGCACACCTTCACCTCTGGAGCTGGGAGGGGGAATGCAGCCCTCGGTGGCTGGAGTAACTTCTCCCTGATCGAGAGGCCACTATGCCTTACAAAGGATGCTGAGTCAGACACTATTTCCTCCGGCAGCCAATCAGCAGGCAGAGTGTTTTCAGGAAACAAAAGCTAGCGGGACCGCAGGATGAAGCTCTTCTAGGACCTGAGACTGAAAGACTGTGTCTGATGAGCATGGCCAGAGACACTTGGGTGCACAGCGAAGCGGGATTTGAGACAGAAGAGCTGGGCAGTTGTTCCAGTTACCAATCTACGAAATGAGTTAAAAGATCACGGGAATCAATCAGAAACACTGAGCCAGTTAGCTCTGCTTCCATGCATGACTTGATATAATTGTCAAAATGCAAACTTCAGTCAAAGTACACCTCATCCCAAGGGAGACGGAAAATACATTCCTGTATATATTTATGTGTGTGGGGGTACTGGGTCGCTTCAGTCGTGTCCAAGTCTTTGTGACCCTAGGGACTGTAGACCATCAGGCTCCTCTGTCCATGGGATTCTCCAGGCAAGAATACTGAAATGGGTTGCCATGGCCTCCTTCAGGGGATCTTTCCAACCCAGGGATCGAACCCGCGGTTCTTACCTTTCCTGCATTGGCAAGTGGGTTCTTTACCACTAACACCACCTAGGAAGCCCTATATGTATGTTTATATGTGTGTAAGTGTGTGTATATATATATATATATATAATATATATATATATATAACTGACTCACTTCACCGTACATCTGAAACTAGCACAATATTATAAATCAACTATATTTCAACAAAAGTTTTAAAATGCATTCCTGAAGGCACAGAGAGGTTTGATAGCTTCAGACCCTGGGGTCTGGAGCCAACCTGAGTTTGAATCCAGAGTCTACTGCTATGTGTGCGAGACCCTAGGCAATTTGTCTGTGTTCCTGTTCCTCATCCATAAAGTAAGGATTGCAGTAGTGTCAGGTTTGAGGGCACACGTGAAGCATTTAGAACGCAGCCTGGCATGTAGCAGTCACTATGTAAGGACTATGAGTCGCTCAGTCGTGTTCGACTCTTTGCGACTCCATGGACTGTAGCCTGCCAGCCTCCTCTATCCGTGGAATTTTCTAGGCAAAAATACTGGAGTGGGTTGCCATTGCTTTCTCCAGGGGATCTTTCTGACCCAGAGATTGAACCCAGGTCTCCTGCATTGCAGGTAGATTCTTTATTGTCTGAGTCACCAGGGTTAACTATTTCTTACTTTTATAACTAGCTCAAGCAAGTTGCCTGGTGCTATTTAGGCCTGCACCTCTTAATTGGAGATCAGCCAGCTGAATGCTTCCTCAAGGCCAAGGCTCCATTAGCTGAAACTCTAAAAGTAAGTCCTGCAAGAGGGATCTTTCCTATGTATAAGCAATTAATTTAACTTCCTTAAAAATGCAACCCCCATAGCATGTTTCTAAAGAAACCATCTGATTTAGAAACTAGGAAAGAAATCTGAACAAAATCAAGCATTACCGAAAAGTTTTGCCCATATGAAATTGCCATTCTACCACCACCCTTTACAAAAAAAAAAACAAAAATCAACTTTTGAAAATTGAACGAGTTATGGCAACCATGTCTCTGTACGTGTTACTTCTATCCTAAGTGGCTAAGTTGTTGTTGTTACTTAGTTGCTAAGTCAAGTCCAGCTCTTTTGTGACCCCGTGGACTCTAGTCTGCCAGGCTCCTCTGTCGCTGTGATTTCCAGGCAAGAATACTGGAGTGGGTTGCCTGGGTCTTCCTGACCCAGGGATAAAACCCCATCTCTTGCATTGCCAGGCAGACTCTTTACCGCTGAGCCACCTGGGAAGCCCAAGTAGAAAAGCAGCTAAATCCTTTTTAGGAGCGCTGGAGAAACTGGGAAAGGAAGACCGTTTCAAATAAGCCAAAATGTAATGCTGTGTTTGGTGCTAAATAAATCCCTTACTTAGAACGTGGAGGCATATGAGTTTTACTAATAGAAAATCGGAATTTCTCCCTTCTAAATGAACGTGGAACAACATTTAAGGAAACATTTTGGGATGTGCCAAAGTATTAACTTGTTCTGACCTCATCTTCAGCTTGATCCTGGGGCCTCCTCCATACGTCCTCAGCCACCCCCAACACCAAGTGAGGCAAGGCCGAGGGCAGAGCCAGAACAGGGTATGTGGAAGAGTCCAGCCCTAGCAAGGAGTTATGTTAACCAGGACCGCAGCTCAGCATCAGGCAAGAATCTCAGCGTTAGACAAGGTGGGATTGAAAACAGTCAAGGCCTAGTTTCAATTCGCCCCGAGATGTTCATTTCTTTTAAATTACATTATCGTACATTTAATTAAAATCTATTGTCTTCTGTATACTTGTAGGTAACTGACCAGCCATTATACTGCTAGCAACTAGTTAATTCTTCTGCTTTATCCCAATTTTGTTTTATTTTTATAATGTTTTAAAATCTCAATCTTTAAAAAAATATGTACTTTAAAAATTTATTTGGCTGTACTGGGTCTTAGTTGAAGTGTGCAGAATCTTACGTCTTAGTTGCAGCTTGTGGGATCTACTTTCCCGACCGGGGATCGAACCTTGGCCTCCTGCACTGGGAGCACAGAGTCTTAGACACTGAACCACCGGGGAAGTCTTGGTTTTGTTTTTAAATGTAGGTTGCTGCTGCTGCTGCTGCTAAGTCACTTCAGTCGTGTCCGACTCTGTGCGACCCCATAGACAGAAGCTCACCAGGCTCCCCTGTCCCTGGGATTCTCCAGGCAAGAACACTGGAGTGGGTTGCCATTTCCTTCTCCAATGCATGAAAGTGAAAAGTGAAAGTGAAGTCGCTCAGTCGTGTCCGACTCTTAGCGACCCCATGGACTGGAGCCTACCAGGCTCCTCCGTCCATGGGATTTTCCAGGCAAAAGTACTGGGGTGGGGTGCCATAACTCAACACTTTTTCTGCTTTAATGGCGATACATGGCTATTTTCAAGATTGTACAAAATACAGAATTGTATATGTAAGACCAGAAAAATCGCCTACAATCTCACCACCAGAAGTGAAGACAGTTAATTATTGGTATACTTCCTTCCAGTCCTTTATTCCCTGCTAAGCGCAGATGTGGTTTCCCTTTCTGAACACATTTGTTTATGTACAGAGCTGGGGTTGTGCTGCTTTCTGGCCTGACTCAGCTCCTTAACCTCGTGTTGTCACATCTTCTTTTCTGAACTGTACCAGTGCGGGTCCTCCAGGAAACAAGTTTCCCTCTGACCTCCCGAGGACTGCTGAAGGGACTCGGAGGCATGCTGACCTAGACTGAGCGCCAGGAAGAGGTCCTCCGGGTAAGGCTGCGGGAGGGGCAGTCAGGGACCTGGAGGAGAGAGGGCGGGAAGGGTGGCAGGAACCCCCAGACACAGTGGAAGCTGCCCAGGAATCAAAGCCCTGCCTTCACTCTCCTCCTACTATGCCCACACTGGACAAACCCAGAGGGAGGGCAAGGGCAGGCTGCCTGGAGGGTGCAAACTGATCCAGAGGGCAAAAGGAGAGAATCAGGGGAAAAAAAAAAGGAGAGAAGCCACAATTCGTATCATCATACATGCTGTAAGTACACTTTCAAAGTAAGAATGCCTAGTATTCCTCTATAGGAAAGTATCATAAATTATCACAGTCCCTGTGGATTCTTTCCGAATTTATTTTTTTACTATTATAACTAGAACCACAGTAACCATTCTTATACATACATTTCTGGCTGCATCTCTGAATATTTTCTCAGGATAAACTCCCAGGGGTGGAATTACTGAGTCAGGGGAATCTATATGTTTAAGGCTTTTTATATATATTGCCAGAAAGCCCTCCCAAAGGCTATTACACCAATTTAAATGGCCACATGCAGTGCATATAGAGTCCTCATCAGGGGAGAACCTGCCCAGTTAATCTAGCATGTGCCATCTAAACGCACCACTTCTGCCTGGAGACCTGGCTCTGGCTGCCTGGTTGAAGGGGACACTAGGGGAAGAAGGCGCTCCCCTGAGCCTGCCCTGGGGATCATGTTTGTGAAAGGTCGCACCTCCCAGGCCGGGAAAACCGACCAGTTGTCAAGACAGGAGAAGGCTTCAGAGTCGGTTCACTCGAGGGTCAGCGGGGTGTCTGACAGAGGGAAAGGAGGTGATGGACATTGACTGGGAGTTGCGTTTCATCTGACCTCATTTCCCTCTGGCCGAACGTGTAGTGAACAAGGTGGACTGTCATACAAGGTGCCGGCTGGAGTTCTCTCCTTGGGGAATAGTTTCATGGGCCAAGAGAAGGTCACAGCAGGGGCCAGGTGCAAATGAGAAGCGCAGACAGTTAGGACATGAGGGAGAGAGGAGCAGAGCGGGACCCAGAGCTGGAGCCATAAACCCACCTCCTTGCCTGTGATCATTGCCCCCATCTGAGTCCCTAACTTTAACGGATTGGGGCACGGAGATGGGGCAGGTCCTTCACTGAGGAAGCTTCATGGTGGATTCTATTTCCCTTCCCCCAAAGGAATCAACAAGCGCCTGGGTGGCCAGAGACCACCCCCTTAATCATGCACCAAGGAAAGGGGGATCGAGATAAGGCTCCCGCCAGATAAACAGCAGGGTAATGGTATCGTAGGCTTCCCTGGTGGCTCCGTGGTAAAGAATCCACCTGCCAATGCAGAGGATGCAGGATACAGAGGTTTGATCCCTGAATTGGCGAGATCCCCTGGAGGAGGAAATGGCTACCCACTCCAGTATCCTTGCCTGGGAAATCCCACAGACAGAGCAGCCTGGCAGGCTGCAGTCCATGGGTCGCTAAAGAGTCAGACACGACTTAGCGACTAGACGTAACAGAGTAAGTGAGGCTGCCTGTAATTGCTCCCTGGCAGGTAAATAACATGAATATTTGATCAGCAATTTATAAATTCAGTACAAAGAAACAATAGACCGAGTCCAAGAGGGCATAGACACATAGGTTTATGGTTTATCATTGATTGGGAAGAGGAGTCATATTAATAATAGCCAACTTTTAGAGCACACTCTGCCCGTGGTGCTGAGACATGTACAGACAGTCAGTAATTTCATCCTCCTGACACCCGGAGATGACTAAGGTAACCCATCCTGTCCCCGCCAGGTGGCCCTTGTCCTGAAGCTGCTCCCAACTGTCTCTGCCGCTCTGACCCCTCCCTAGGAGGCTCACCGGAAGGGCTGCAGTGACTAGCCAGACCCTGACTGACTGCCAGTCGGATGCCCACTCATTCTCCATTCAACTAGCAAATATGCACGAGCCCAAACGTGTTCTGGAAACAGTGGATACAGCCGTGAACGAAGCAGACAGAATCCCTGCTCTCAGGAAGCTATGCGGGGGAGGGAGGGAGAGATGACACTTTTTCTTTGGGCCTCAGGCCCTTTGTACCTGGGGTTCCCTTGACGGCAAGGCTTTTCTCCAGGCATCTGACTCAGCAGCTCGCTTGCTGCACTCAGGTCTCCGGTCAGCGCTGCCTCCTCCAACCAGGCCTTCTTCCCCTCCCTGTCTGAAGCAGAGCCCTTTCAACTTTCTCTCTTTTGCTGTACTTTATTTTCCTCCTCTCACCATCTGATATACATCCACATGTGTTTATGTGTAAACATTTGTTGGTTTCTTCACTGTCTCTCCCACTAAAAGGTTGACATTCTGAGATCCTGGCAGGAGGGTGACTTTCACTCAGTGTTGGCCTCTTGGGTCCAGTGGAGCCCGTTTCCTGGGTCCCGACTATCTCCTAACTGAACCACACTTGGTCAAGGTTCTTGGTTGCAAGCAACAGAAACTCTGTTTGTTGGGTGGAAGACTGAGAACACTTCAATGGGAGATAGAAGGGCCTGGGAAATACACAGAAAGCAAGGAACCAGAACTGGAGCTGAGGTCACGAGGGAAAGAGGTGCTTAGGACACTGCAGGGAGGCATCACTGCTCTGGATATTTGATGCTGCCGCCTCTGGCTGCATCGCGCACTAAGAGCGCGGCCGAAAGGAGCTGCCCCACGACCAAGGAAGGACGGCAGTGAGGGCCAGCGCACTAAGCACAGCCGAGAAGAGCTACCCCACGACCGAGGTCAGGAAGGGTGGCGGTGAGGAGAGACCCCTCGTCCAAGGTAAGGTGCGATGGCTGTGCTTCGCTGGCCGCGAGCAGTCGGGAGCAGCTGGGATGAGATACCCCATGCCCAAGGTAAGAGAAACCCAAGTAAGACAGTAGGTCTTGAAAGAGGGCATCAGAGGGCAAATACACTGAAACCATTCTCACAGAAAACTAGTCAATCTAATCACACCAGGACCACACCCTTGTCTAACTCAATGAAATTAAGCCATGCCCGAGGGGCAACTCGGGATGGGCGGGTCGTGGTGGAGAGATATGACAGGGTGTGGTCCGCTGGAGAAGGGAATGGCAAACCACTTCAGTATTCTTGCCTTGAGAACCCCATGAACAGTAGGAAAAGACAAAATGATAGGATACTGAAAGAGAAACTCCCCAGGTCAGTAGGGGCCCAATATGCTACTGGAGATCAGTGGAGAAATAACTCCAGAAAGAATGAAGGGATGGAGCCAAAGCAAAAAGAATACCCAGCTGTGAATGTGTCTGGTGATAGAAGCAAAGTCCGATGCTGTAAAGAGCAATACTGCATAGGAACCTGGAATGTCAGGTCCATGAATCAAGGCAAATTGGAAGTGGTCAAACAAGAGATGGCAAGAGGGAATGTCGACATTCTAGGAATTAGCGAACTAAAATGGACTGGAATGGGTGAATTTAACTCATATGACCATTATATCTACTACTGCGGGCAGGAATCCCTCAGAAGAAATGGAGTGGCCATCATGGTCAACAAAAGAGTCCGAAATGCAGTACTTGGATGCAATCTCAAAAATGACAGAATGATCTCTGTTCGTTTCCAAGGCAAACCATTCAATGTCACAGTAATCCAAATCTATGCCCCAACCAGTAACGCCGAAGAAGCTGAAGTTGAACGGTTCTATGAAGACCTACAAGACCTTTTAGAACTAACACCCAAAAAAGATGTCCTTTTCATTATAGGGGACTGGAATGCAAAAGTAGGAAGTCAAGAAACACCTGGAGTAACAGGCAAATTTGGCCTTGGAACACGGAATGAAGCAGGGCAAAGACTAATAGAGTTTTGCCAAGAAAATGCACTGGTCATAGCAAATACCCTCTTCCAACAACACAAGAGAAGACTCTATACATGGACATCACCAGATGGTCAACACCGAAATCAGATCGATTATATTCTTTGCAGCCAAAGATGGAGAAGCTCTATACAATCAGCAAAAACAAGACCAGGAGCTGACTGTGGCTCAGACCATGAACTCCTTATTGCCAAATTCAGACTTAAATTGAAGAAAGTAGGGAAAACTACTAGACCATTCAGGTATGACCTAAATCAAATCCCTTATGATTATACAGTGGAAGTGAGAAATAGATTTAAGGGCCTAGATCTGATAGATAGAGTGCCTGATGAACTATGGAATGAGGTTCGTGACATTGTACAGGAGACAGGGATCAAGACCATCCCCATGGAAAAGAAATGCAAAAAAGCAAAATGGCTGTCTGGGGAGGCCTTACAAATAGCTGTGAAAAGAAGAGAAGTGAAAAGCAAAGGAGAAAAGGAAAGATATAAGCATCTGAATGCAGAGTTCCAAAGAATAGCAAGAAGAGATAAGAAAGCCTTCTTCAGTGATCAATGCAAAGAAATAGAAGAAAACAACAGAATGGGAAAGACTAGGGATCTCTTCAAGAAAATCAGAGATACCAAAGGAACATTTCATGCAAAGATGGGCTCGATAAAGGACAGAAATGGTATGGACCTAACAGAAGCAGAAGATATTAAGAAGAGGTGGCAAGAATACACAGAAGAACTGTACAAACAAGATCTTCACGACCCAGATAATCATGATGGTGTGATCACTGACCTAGAGCCAGACATCCTGGAATGTGAAGTCAAGTGGGCCTTAGAAAGCATCACTACGAACAAAGCTAGTGGAGGTGATGGAATTCCAGTGGAGCTATTCCAAATCCTGAAGGATGATGCTGTGAAGGTGCTGCACTCAATATGCCAGCAAATTTGGAAAACTCAGCAGTGGCCACAAGATTGGAAAAGGTCAGTTTTCATCCCAATCCCAAAGAAAGGCAATGCCAAAGAATGCTCAAACTACCGCACAATTGCACTCATCTCACACTCTAGTAAAGTAATGCTCAAAATTCTCCAAGCCAGGCTTCAGCAATATGTGAACCGTGAACTTCCTGATGTTCAAGCTGGTTTTAGAAAAGGCAGAGGAACCAGAGATCAAATTGCCAACATCCGCTGGATCATGGAAAAAGCAAGAGAGTTCCAGAAAAACATCTATTTCTGCTTTATTGACTATGCCAAAGCCTTTGACTGTGTGGATCACAATAAACTGTGGAAAATTCTGAAAGAGATGGGAATACCAGACCACCTGATCTGCCTCTTGAGAAATCTGTATGCAGGTCAGGAAGCAACAGTTAGAACTGGTCATGGAACAACAGACTGGTTCCAAATAGGAAAAGGAGTACGTCAAGGCTGCATATTGTCACCATGTTTATTTAACTTATATGCAGAATACATCATGAGAAATGCTGGACTGGAAGAAACACAAGTTGGAATCAAGATTGCCAGGAGAAATATCAATAACCTCAGATATGCAGATGACACCACTCTTATGGCAGAAAGTGAAGAGGGGCTAAAAAGCCTCTTGATGAAAGTGAAAGTGGAGAGTGAAAAGGTTGCCTTAAAGCTCAACATTCAGAAAATGAACATCATGGCATCAGGTCCCATCACTACATGGGAAATAGATGGAGAAACAGTGGAAACAGTGTCAGACTTTATTTTGCTGGGCTCCAAAATCACTGCAGATGGTGACTGCAGCCATGAAATTAAAAGACGCTTACTCCTTGGAAGGAAAGTTATGACCAACCTAGATAGCATATTCAAAAGCAGAGACATCACTTTGCCAACAAAGGTTCGCCTAGTCAAGGCTATGGTCTTTCCTGTGGTCATGTATGGATGTGAGAGCTGGACTGTGAAGAAGGCTGAGTGCCGAAGAATTGATGCTTTTGAACTGTGGTGTTGGAGAAGACTCTTGAGAGTCCCTTGGACTGCAAGAAGATCCAACCAGTCCATTCTGAAGGAGATCAATCCTGGAATTTCTTTGGAAGGAATGATGCTAAAGCTGAAACTCCAGTATTTTGGCCACCTCATGCGAAGAGTTGACTCATTGGAGAAGACTCTGATGCTGGGAGGGATTGAGGGCAGGAGGAGAAGGGGACGACAGAGGATGAGATGGCTGGATGGCGTCACTGACTTGATGGGTGTGAGTCTGAGTGACCTCCAGGAGCTGGTGATGGACAGGGAGGCCTGGCGTGCTGCGGTTGATGGGGTCGCAAAGAGTCGGACACGACTGAGCGACTGATCTGATCTGATCTGCCTCTAGACTTTCAGGACGTGCCTGAAACTGCACTTGTTTGTTTCTGCCTCTCCTGCCAGATTCAGGATCCCCAGTGATGGACCAAGCCACAGTCAAAGTGCTACCCTTGCTTCCCCTCCCCTGCCAGCTGTGTCTTTCGTAGTGGGCGGCAGTGCATCGAGACCCTCTAAGGTAACACACGTGGAGAATTCCTGCAGATTGAAAGAGGCGCTGGCTGCAGGACTCTATAAATAGCTACAACATGTAACAGTGGAAGAGACCTCCTTCCCAAAACGGTGATGGAGATGCACTAACCTCCCTTGTTAACCAGTGACTTATCCACAGGCCTCAAATCCAGACTCTGGATATTTCTCCTGCCAGGAGCTGGTCAAAATCAGGGTATATGATTTTAAACCTCACACAAGCCGATCTGGCAGTGTCCTGGGGGCTCGACTGTCATGGCGGGGGTGGTCAAGGAGAGCATTCTGGGGGTGTGTGGCTAGACTGGTCCAGGGAGACGTTCCCATGGCAGGCAGTGATGTTCCTGCTCTCTCCAAACCAAGATATTCAGGCATCCTAGGGCAAGGTCCCACACTTGGGTTTTTTCTGACAGCTTCTCCTGAGTAAAGATCAATGAATCTCATCTATCTTCAAAAGGACAGAATTTTTCCCCCTGGGGAAAAAAAAAAAAAAGGTCTGTGGAAGCTGACACATTCCTTTGTTTTTTTCCATACACCTCTATCAGAGTCCCTGAAGAACAGAGCTTCCTGGTCACCCCAGGTTGGTCCCTAAAACCAGGCTCGGGAACAGTCTAGAAGCCATCAAGCCAGTGCTCACCCTTTGGGGTAAGACACACTGGATGCAAATGAAGGAGGGCCCCCTGATGTACAAACAGCCAATTCCTCCCGGCCTCCAGTGATCGAGTGCGCCAGTGTCTGGCTTTAGAGGAAAATCATATCACAAACACCCACAAGAGATCTCAGTTTGGGGTTCCTCTTGGCCTCTGGCATCCATCTCCTGGGTCCCAGACAGGAGGCCTTCTCCAGCACCAAACAAGGGGCCTCTGTCCTATTTTTAAAAGCTCTCCAGGAAATACCCTTGTGCCTGCATTTCCTCACCACCCACTCACCTTCACCAGCTTCTGATCTGCCTTCCGCCCCACCTCTCTCTCCACCCACTGGAGCCTCAGGAAGAACCCGGGGACCACCTCCTCAGCAGCCCCAGCCCGGTCCTCATCCTTGACCAGTTCAGCATTTGTCAGGAAATCTCTTGGCTTCTGGGACAGGAAACTCAGGATTTCCTATTCCCCCCTTCCTTTTTTTTTTTTTTTTTTTAATTTGGCCACAAGGGGTGTTAGTTGCAGCGTGAGAGATCTTTTTTAGTTGTAGGATCTAGGTCACTAACCAGGGATGGAACCCAGGCTCCTGCATTGGGAGCGCAGAGTCTTAGCCACTGGACCACAAAGGAAGTCTCTTTCCTGTCTTGGTCGTATGGCCATTTCCCCAGAGACCTGAGCTTCAGAGCTTGGCTGCCCACTCCCTCCCTTCCCTCACTAGCCCCCTCGCTGAGCCTCACCGGGCGCCTCCCCACTGATGGTCCTCATGTCACAGCTCTCTTGTCAACGCCCGCCCTGATGCCGTGCTCTAAGGACATCTCTTCCCAGGCGCCTTTCCTGGGTGTCTGAATATCCCAGGCTGGACTGGCCATTTGCTGCTCTGGCACTGAACCTCCCTTCATACAGCCCTCTCTGAATGGCACCACCAGCCTTCCAGTAACCACTCTCCAATCTCAGCATCATCTCTAGTTCACCCATTGGCCTTACCTCCTGAATCCAACCCCTTGCCAGAGTCTTTCTTTGCAATGTCTCTTTCCAGTCCCATCAAGTGCTTATTTTCTACTCTTTTCCAAACTTCCTCATTGAGCCATCTCTAACCCTTTCCTCTGCCACCCTCCTCGTAATCTCCACAGTACGCTTCTACAAGGGTACTTTTTAAAAAGTCCAATCAAAAAGACACAATCCTCTCACTCCTCCATTCTAAGACCTTCAGTGGCTCCCATTGCAATCGACAGAAACTCCCAGCTCGTAAGCCTGACACTATATGCTTCAAAATTCAGTCTTTCCAGACCAATCTCTCATCTACCACTTCTCCTTTAGGGCAAACTTTTGCAATTTAAATCAAATTCTCAGTCATCTCTGAATACCCTGTGTCTGCTTATCTCTGGGCTTCTGCTTAAGCTGAACATTTCTCATATATAAAGCCTTTCCTCTTCTCTGTGTTCATCAAAATTCCTACCTTCCTTCAAGGCTCGCGTCAAATGCCACTTCTTCCCAGAAGCCTTTCTGGGCTTCCCCAGCCAGGACTGCTTTGCCTTCCCTGTGCTCCTTGGGTTTCCTATGTCTCTCTCACCACACTGAGCACACACAACCTCATGTCACATCAGTTTGAGTATATGCCTCCCTGCCCACACTAGTGCCCTTTGGGCAAAGATTTTATCCTTCCAGAAGAGTAATTTGCTCATGGCTGATATTTGCTGAATTAAGTCATTGAGCTAGATAACCGTATACTTATTTACTTTTCACTCTTTGAAAATGTCCTAAGCAGATGAGCACAGAGTTGACATCAAAGGCAGGAATATAGAAGTATGTTCTGCTCACATCCATATCCTTGTCTGCAAATCAAAAAAGTAGATCAAAACCCAGTTCTTGAGTGACTGGGACCATTGCTGGCTAGACCTTAATTAATCTCATGGAAAATATTCAAGGGCCTTAACAAGCCTGGGAAGGAGGAGGGGGCAGGTGAGAGGGAGCCAGGGCCGCTGCTGTCAAGAAATGCTTTCTTCCTGTAACCGTATCCCCCGGGGCCAGGCCAGGAGCTCTGCTTAATCTCCCTCTCTGTGGTCACTCAGGATATGATTACTGGCATCAGATGGAAGCACATGTTTCTGTTCCATTAATCTGAGAGAGGCTGGAAAGGGAGCCACAAGGGCATTGCTGTGTTGGTTAGTTACCACCTCAAAGAGGAGCGTGAGAGAGAGGGAGGAAGGCTCTGGCAGATGGGCTGGGAGGGAGGCCTGGCGGAAGCAGACGGAGATGAGAAAACCATGCGGAGAACAAGTTCCTGTAGCCGGGAGCCCAATCCCTCTCAGCTGTCACACCATGGGGCCTGGAGGAGGGATGCACACGCCTACACACACATGCACCCCCGAAGGAACTGACAGGCGCCGAGTTTCTACACCTTAGGGGTCTTGCTGATGGCCTGACACCCCTTGGTGAGCATCATTGCTTGGGGTGTGCAGTAACCCAGGGGACCCAAATCCGTCTCACACATAGTAGCCGCCTCAGTGGGTCCCGCAGCTCAGTAATAAAGATGTGAACAGCTGACACGCAGTGTCACATGGCATTGGTGCCTTCTGAAAGCCACACTTTGCAGCTCAGCATATTTTGTTCCAGGTACCAGAGATGCACAAACGCTCACCGCCTCGTCTGGGCCATGGAGCTTCTCTGCTCAGCTTGGCGGGTGGCCAGGTGATCTCTGCCTTGCCAACAGGTTTCTGCTGTAGAAAACTCAGGAAGACGTTCCTCTGTCATCTGACGGGGAAAGTGGAGGACCAGAGGAGCTTGGAACACACACTTTATTCCTGCAGGGTCGGCTCTTAAAGGACCCCTTCCCCCTCTGTCTTATCAAGATGTTGTGGCTGGGAAGGGACACACTGCTTTAGCCAAGTCAGGACTTAAGGGCAGTTGGAAAGATTACCCATTATGGCGACAGAAGCCCTGATTCTGTCTGCTCCATCCTATTCTCTCTCCTTCTATGCCTCGTTATTACCTTCCTAGAACCTCAGCAGTGCAAACACACAATTTCTCAAAGCGCAGGCCTCCAAATCACAGATCACACTTTCAGTTCTGGCTGATTACATAGTGATCAAATGGAATCTGTGCATGACGAAAGGTTGATAAAGGCAAAGGAAGAGGGGCTTCACGGAGCAAGCAAGGTTATGCTTGACCCCAAGAAAATGGGGCCATTCAGCCCTGTGGGCAGACTGGCCTTCACACTGCCTCTTCCTATCTGCTGGGCCTCCGCCCAGCCGCTGTGTGCATCTGTTGCCCGCTGCTCCTCCTGCCTTCCTGCCAGGCTCTGCAGAGTGGGCGGAGAGGATAAAGTGACTGTTAACAGCAGGGTCTTAACTCCTGGCCTGGTCCCTTCAAGTACAGGCTGCAAAACAGTTTACACTGATCAAAACATCCCACTGGCGTCTTTGGGACCCTTTCACTTGCCCTGAGGGTTTGCCTCCAGGAGCTACGAGGAGCTACCTTGAACTTCACTTCAGTTTGGAGACTGGTGGGGGTGTGGAGCCCACACTGGCAGCCAGAAGGAACGAGCACATCAGGAGGCTGCTACAAATTCCCTAGATCTGGGGATCCCTGGAGCGGTTTGGGGGAAACTCACCTCTCACTGGACGCTGGTCAGGGGCGACCAGCTGGTTGGTGAGAGGAGCAGGGCTGGGCCCAGAGCCCACCCACCCATCCCCAAGAAGCCTGTCCAGTGTCTGCTCAGGCAGAGCAGTTATCTGACCCTGAGCCCTGTGGGTCCCAAACATCTTCCGACAGAAAACAGCACACAGCCTTCATCAGCAGTAGATGCCAGATCACTTGGGGAACAAGTGTGGTTAACCATTTAGATTTCTTTCAGATTTACATTTACTATCACCACAATCAAGATATAGAACTTTTCCATCACCCCCAAAAGTTCCCTCAGGCTCCTTTGTAGTCCACCCTGATGGCTCTGCCCCAGACCCTGACAACCACCAGTGTGGTGGGTCTCCATGGTTTTGCCTTTCCAGAATGTCACAGTGTTGGAATTACACAGTTTGTAGCCTTTGGAGTCTGGCTTCTCCCACTTGGCATGACTCACTTCAGATACACACAAGCTGCACACATCCGTAGCTTACTTCTTTGTGTTGCTGAGAAATATTCCAATGCATGGATGTGCCACAGTTTACTTATCCATTAAATAAATGTTGAAAGACATTTGGGTTAATTCCAATTTTTTGGTGATTATGAATAAAGTTGCTATAAACATGCAAATGCTGGTTTTTCTGTGACCATGAATTTTCATTCTTCTCTGATTAATACCCAAGAGTAAGATTCTTGAATCCTTTAGTGACTGTGTGTTTACCTTTTTAAGAAACCACCAGACTGATTTCCCAAATGGCTCAACCATTTCACTCCTATTGCCCTATACAGAGTTCCAGGCTTACACACACACCCCCCCCCCCCCCCCCCCCCACACACACCCACCAGTGTTTATTAACACTGGGTTTTCTTTTCTTTCAGCCGTTCTGATAGATATGTAGCGGTAGCTCATTGTAGTTTTAATTTGCATGTCTGTAATGACCAATGATATCGTATATTTTTCATGTGTCTATTGGCCATCCATACAGCTTCCTTGATGAAACATCTATTATTAAAATTTTTCCCATGTTCTATAAAGTTATTTGTGTTCTTATAATTGACTCATGAGAATTCTATGTATTGCTTTTCTGATTGAAATATAATTGACATATAAAATTAGTTTCAGGGGCATGGCATAATGACTCAAAATATGTATGTATTGCAAAATGATCACCACAATAAGTCTACTGATATTCACATTGTATATGTTCTACATATAAATCATTTATCAGATGGGTGCTTTGCAAATACTTTCCACCCTGTCTGTGTTTTTTTAATTTTCATAACACTGTCTTCCAAAGAGCAAATTTTTCAATTTTGATAAAGTTCAGTTAATTAACTGGATTGTTTTTGGTTTTTATACCTTAGAATTCAGTGTTTAACTCAAGGTTACAAAGATTTTTCTCCTGTGCTTTTTCTTCAAAGTTTTATAGAAATATGGATTAATGTTATTATTAATATTATGATACATCTCTAGTTGTTGTCATAGAGTGTCTAATTCTTCCAGCACTATTTATTGAAAGTTATCCTTTCTCCATTGGATTGCCTTTGTAATTTTGTTGAAAATCAGCCTAAAAACATCTATGTGTGTGGTTCTATTTTTAGACTCTCTGTTCTGTTTAGTTGATCTATGTGTTCATCCTTTCACAGTACAAGAATATCCTGATTATTGCAGCTTCATAATAAGCCTTGAAATAGATAACATAGCTTTTCAAGACTTTTTTTAAATTGACTTGACTATTCTAGTTTTCATAAACATTTTAGAAGCAACTTGTTGATTTTTACTAAAAAATCTTACGGGGATTTACTTGAAATTGCATTCAATCTATGGATACGTTTGAGGAGAATCACTGTCTTCAGTTCAGTTCAGTTCAGTCACTCAGTCGTGTCCAACTCTTTGTAACTCCATGGACTGCAGCACACCAGGCCTCCCTGTCCATCACCAACTCTCAGAGTTCACCCCGACCCATGTCCATTGAGTCAGTGATGCCATCCAACCATCTCATCCTCTGTTGCCCCCTTCTCTTCCTGCCTTCAATCTTGCCCAGAATCAGGGTCTTTTCCAATGAGTCAGTTGTTCACATCAGGTGGCCAGAGAATTGGAGTTTCAGCTTGAGCATCAGTCCTTCCAATGAATATTGAGGACTGATTTCCTTTAAGATTTACTGATTGGATCTCCTTGCAGTCCAAGGGACTCTCAAGAGTCTTTTACAACACCACAGTTCAAAAGCATCAATTCTTTGGTGCTCAGCTTTCTTTATAGTCCACCTCTCACATCCATACATGACCACAGGAAAGACCATAGCCTTGACTAGATGGATTTTTGTCGGCAAAGTAATGTCTCTGCTTTTTTCTTCCAAGGAGCAAGCGTCTTTTAATTTCATGGCTGCAGTCACCATCTGCTGTGATTTTGGAGACCCCAAAAATAAAGTCTGCCACTGTTTCCACTGTTTCCTATCTATTTGCCATGAAGTGATGGGACCAGATGCCATGATCTTAATTTTCTTAATGTTGAGTTTTAAGCCAACGTTTTCACTCTCCTCTTTCACTTTCAATAAGAGACTTTTTAGTTATTCTTCGCTTTCTGCCATAAGGGTGATGTCATCTGCATATGTGAGGTTATTGATATTTCTCCTGGCCATCTTGATTGCAACTTGTGCTTCATCCAACATTTCTCATGATGTACTCTGCTGGAGCAGCCGTGAAGAGATACCCCATGCCCAAGGTAAGAGAAACCCAAATAAGACGGTAGGTGTTGCAAGAGGGCATCAGAGGGCAGACACACTGAAACCATACTCACAGAAAACTAGTCAATCTAATCACACTAGGACCACAGCCTTCTCTAACTCAATGAAACTAAGCCATGCCCATGGGGCAACCCAAGACGGGCGGGTTATGGTGGAGACATCTGACAGAATGTGGTCCACTGGAGAAGGGAATGGCAAACCACTTCAGTATTCTTGCCTTGAGAACCCCATGAACAGTATGAAAATGATACTGCAAAATGATAGGATACTGAAAGAGAAACTCCCCAGGTCAGTAGGGGCCCAATATGCTACTGGAGATCAGTGGAGAAATAACTCCAGAAAGAATGAAGAGATGGAGTCAAAGCAAAAAGAATACCCAGCTGTGGATGTGTCTGGTGATAGAAGCAAGGTCCAATGCTGTAAAGAGCAATATTGCATAGGAACCTGGAATGTCAGGTCCATGAATCAAGGTAAATTGGAAGTGGTCAAACAAGAGATGACAAGAGGGAATGTCGACATTCTAGGAATCAGAGAACTCAAACGGACTGGAATGGGTGAATTTAACTCATATGACCATTATATCTACTACTGCGGGCAGGAATCCCTCAGAAGAAATGGAGTGGCCATCATGGTCAACAAAAGAGTCTTAAATGCAGTACTTGGATGCAATCTCAAAAATGACAGAATGATCTCTGTTCGTTTCCAAGGCAAACCATTCAATGTCACAGTAATCCAAATCTATGCCCCAACCAGTAATGCTGAAGAGGCTGAAGTTGAACGGTTCTATGAAGACATACAAGACCTTTTAGAATGAACACCCAAAAATGATGTCCTTTTCATTATAGGGGACTGGAATGCAAAAGTAGGAAGTCAAGAAACACCTGGAGTAACAGGCAAATTTAGCCTTGGAATACGGAATGAAGCAGGGCAAAGACTAACAGAGTTTTGCCAAGAAAATGCACTAGTCATAACAAACACCCTCTTCAAACAACACAAGGGAAGACTCTATACATGGACATCACCAGATGGTCAACACTGAAATCAGATCGATTATATTCTTTGCAGCCAAAGATGGAGAAGCTCTATACAGTCAACAAAAACAAGACCAGGAGCTGACTGTGGCTCAGACCATGAACTCCTTATTGCCAAATTCAGACTTAAATTGAAGAAAGTAGGGAAAACCACTAGACCATTCAGGTATGACCTAAATCAAATCCCTTACGATTATACAGTGGAAGTGAGAAATAGATTTAAGGGCCTAGATCTGATAGATAGAGTGCCTGATGAACTATGGAATGAGGTTCGTGACATTGTACAGGAGACAGGGATCAAGACCATCCCCATGGAAAAGAAATGCAAAAAAGCAAAATGGCTGCCTGGGGAGGCCTTACAAATAGCTGTGAAAAGAAGAGAAGCGAAAAGCAAAGGAGAAAAGGAAAGATATAAGCATCTGAATACAGAGTTCCAAAGAATAGCAAGAAGAGATAAGAAAGCCTTCTTCAGTGATCAATGCAAAGAAATAGAGGAAAACAACAGAATGGGAAAGTCTAGAGATCTCTTCAAGAAAATTAGAGATACCAAAGAAACATTTCATGCAAAGATGGGCTCGATAAAGGACAGAAATGGTATGGACCTAACAGAAACAGAAGATACTAAGAAGAGATGGCAAGAATACACAGAAGAACTGTACAAAAAAGAGCTTCACGACCCAGATAATCACGATGGTGTGATCACTGACCTAGAGCCAGACATCCTGGAATGTGAAGTCAAGTGGACCTTAGAAAGCATCACTACGAACAAAGCTAGTGGAGGTGATGGAATTCCAGTTGAGCTATTCCAAATCCTGAAAAATGATGCTATGAAAGTGCTGCACTCAATATGCCAGCAAAATTTGGAAAACTCAGCAGTGGCCACAGGACTGGAAAAGGTCAGTTTTCATTCCAGTCCCAAAGAAAGGCAATGCCAAAGAATGTTCAAACCACTGCACAATTGCACTCATCTCACACTCTAGTAAAGTAATGCTCAAAATTCTCCAAGCCAGGCTTCAGCAATATGTGAACCGTGAACTTCCTGATGTTCAAGCTGGTTTTAGAAAAGGCAGAGGAACCAGAGATCAAATTGCCAACATCTGGTGGATCATGGAAAAAGCAAGAGAGTTCTAGAAAAACATCTATTTCTGCTTTATTGACTATGCCAAAGCCTTTGACTGTGTGGATCACAATCAACTGTGGAAAATTCTGAAAGAGATGGGAATACCAGACCACCTGATCTGCCTCCTGAGAAATTTGTATGCAGGTCAAGAAGCAACAGTTAGTACTGAACATGGAACAACAGACTGGTTCCAAATAGGAAAAGGAGTTCATCAAGGCTGTATATTGTCACCCTGTTTATTTAACTTATATGCAGAGTACATCATGAGAAACGCTGGGCTGGAAGAAACACAAGCTGGAATCAAGATTGCTGGGAGAAATATCAATAACCTGAGATATGCAGATGACACCACCCTTATGGCAGAAAGTGAAGAGGAACTAAAAAGCCTCTTGATGAAGGTGAAAGCGGAGAGTGAAAAAGTTGGCTTAAAACTCAACATTCAGAAGACGAAGATCATGGAATCCGGTCCCATCACTTCATGGGAAATAGATGGGGAAACAGTGGAAACAGTGTTTTTGGGGGCTCCAAAATCACTGCAGATGGTGACAGCAGCCATGAAATTAAAAGATGCTTACTCCTTGGAAAGAAAGTTATGACCAACCTAGATAGCATATTCAAAAGCAGAGACTCTTACTTTGCCAATAAAGGTTTGTCTAGTCAAGGATATGGTTTTTCCTGTGGTCATGTATGGATGTGAGAGTTGGACTGTGAAGAAGGCTGAGCACCGAAGAACTGATGCTTTTGAACTGTGGTGTTGGAGAAGACTCTTGAGAGTCCCTTGGACTGCAAGAAGATCCAACCAGTACATTCTGAAGGAGATCAGCCCTGGGATTTCTTTGGAAGGAATGATGCTAAAGCTGAAACTCCAATACTTTGGCCACCTCATGCAAAGAGTTGACTCATTGGAAAAGACTCTGATGCTAGGAGGGATTGGGGGCAAGAGGAGAAGGGGACGACAGAGGATGAGATGGCTGGATGTCATCACTGACTTGATGGACATGAGTCTGAGTGACCTCCGGGAGTTGGTGATGGACAGGGAGGCCTGGCATGCTGCAATTCATGGGGTCGCAAAGAGTTGGACACGACTGAGCGACTGATCTGATCTGACTCTGCATTTAAGTTAAATAATCAGGGTGACAAGATACAACCTTGATGTACTCTTAACAATCTTAACAATCCCTGTCTTAACAATATTGAAACTTCCAACCCATAAGCATAGTATATCTTTCCAGTTTTTTAGGTCTTATTTGATTTCTTTCCTCAGTTTAATAGTATTCAGAATATAGATCTTGCATGTGCTTTGTTCGATGTTAACCTGTGTAATGTTCTTAGGTGCTGTTTTAAATAGCACCTTATGTATTTAATTTTTATCAGAGTAGAGTTGATTCACAGTGTTGTATTACTTTCTGCTGTACAGCAAAGTGAAGCAGTTACACGTATACATATATCCACTCTTTTTTATATTCTTTTTCCCACATAGATCATTACAGAGTACAGAGTAGAGTCTCCTGTGTTATACAGCAGGTTCTTATCAGTTATCTGTTTTATATATGTGCTCAGTCACTAAGTCAAACAACTTAGTCCCAGGGACATAGCCTGCCAGGATCCTCTGTGTTCCCAGGTAAGAATACTGGAGTCGGTTGCCATTTCCTTCTCCAGGGGAATCTTCCTAACCCGGGGATTGAACTCGCATCTCCTGCACTAGCAGGCAGATTCTTTACCACTGAGCCACCAGGGAAACTCCACTTTGTATGCAATAGTGTGTATAGGTCGATCCCAATCTCCCAATTTATCTCTCCTTCCCTTTCCCCCATGGTAACTATAAGTTCATTTTTCATATCTGTGACTCTATTTCTGTTTGCAAATATTAATAAGTTCATTTGTACCATTTTCCCACATACAAGCGATATCATGTGATATTTGTCTCTGTGTGACTTACTTCACTTAGTATGATAATCTCCAGGTCCATCCATGTTGCTGCAAATGGCGTTATTTTGTTCTTTGTTATGACCATGTAACATTCCATTGTATATATGAATCAGATTTTCTTTATCCATTCATCTGTCAATGGACATTTAGACTGCTTCCGTGTTGTGCTTTATTTTAAATGGGATATATTTAAATTTTCTGTTAATGATGTTTAGATGCTTTATAAAGCTTTTTTATTTTGTACTGGAGTATAAATAATTGATGAACAATGTTGTGATCGTCTCAGTTAAACAGAGAAGGGACTCAGCCGTACACATATGTGTATAATGGTGTATATTTAATTTCAGTTACAAACATTCATTGCTGGTGTATAGAAATATAATCATTTTTGGCATATTGGTATTGTGGCCTTCATCCCAGCTGACCTCACTTACTAATTTTAGTAGCTGTTTTGTAGATTTTTTTAGGATTTCCTATATCGACTATGATAATATTTACAAGTGGAAGCAATTTTATTTCTTCCTTTCTAACATGTATACCTTTTTAAAATTTTCTTGCCTTACTGCACTAGCTAGGACTTTTAGGACAATTTTGAATACAAGTGTGAGAATGGAAATTCTTACCTTGTTCCCAATTTTAGGAGGAAATTATTCAATCCCTTATCGAGTGTGATGTCAGTTGCAGGATTTGTGTAGAAGCCATTTATCAAATTAAGGAGTCTATTCTTACTTTTCTGAGAATAGATAGATAGATCATGATCAGACTTTGAATTTCATCCAGTGCTTTTTCTTGTATCTACTGAGGTGGTCATATAATTTGTCTTCTTTAATCTGTTTATATGGTAAATTATAATGAACAGTTTTTAAAACATTGAATGTATTTGCATTCCTGGAATGAGCTTCACTTGATCATAATGTATTAATATTATCGTTTTTATGTATTTCTGATATTCAGTTGACAAATTCTGTATTTATATTCATGAGGGATATTCGTTTGTAGTTTTCTCTGCATACAATATCTTTGTCTGCTACTCTCATAAAATGACTTAAGAAACGGTTGCTTCCTCATCTATTTTCGGAAAAAGTTTGTGTAATATTGGCATTATTTTTTAACCAAAATCATCTGGTCGAATTTTGCAGTAAAGCCATCTTAGGCTTGATTTTTCTTTATAGAAAAGCTTTTAACTATAAATTAAGTTTCTTTAACAAGATATATAGTGATTCAGGTTATCTGTGACTTCTTAAATATACCTTTTAAGAAATTTGCCCTTTGATCCAAGTTGTTGAATTAATGGATATACAGTTTTTCATAGTATTCCCTTATTAGCTTTTTAATGTCTGTGTGATTTGTAGTAATATGTCCTATTTCAATCCTTATACTGATACTTGGAGTTTCCCAGATAGGTCAGTGGTAAAGAATCCATCTGCCAATGCAGGGGATGCAAGTTCAATTCCTGGGTTGGGAAGATCCCCTGGAGAAGGAAATGGCAACCCACTCCAGAATTCTTGCCTGGAAATTCCCATGGACAGAGGAGCCTGGCAGCTACAGTTCATGGGGTCACAAAGAGTCAGACATGACTTAGCAACTAAATAATAACAACAATTGGTATTTGAGATTTTTTTTCCCTTAATTAATCTGGGTAGAGGCTTATCAACTTTACTGATCTTAAAGAAGCAACTTTTTGTCTCATTTCCTGTCCGTATTATTTTTCAGTTTGCAAAGCCATTGATTTTTGCTCTTTATTATTTCCTTTGCTTATTCTTTGTTTAACTTTTTCTTTTTTTTTAATAGTTTCTTAAGGTGATAGCTTAGATTGATTTGATTGACTTAAAGATCTTCTATTCTAATTAGGTGTTGACAGCTATATATTCCTTCTAAGCACTGTTTCAGGTCTACCCCACATATTTTGATATGCTGTGTTTTCATTCTATTCAAATATTTTTATAATCTTCCTTGTGACTTTGACTACAGATTAAGTCAGTTCAGTTCAGTTGCTCAGTCATGTCCAACTCTTTGTGATCCCATGGATTGCAGCACGCCAGGGTTCCCTATCCACCACCAACTCCCAAATCTTGTTCAAACTCATGTCCATTGAGTCAGTGATGCCGTCCAACCACCTCATCCTCTGTCATCCCTTCTCCTCCTGCCTTCAATCTTGCCAAGCATCAGGGTCTCTTCCAGTGAATCAGTTCTTCGCACCAGGTGGCCAAAGTACTGGAACTTCAGCTTCAGCATCAGTCCTTCCAATGAATATTCAGGACTGATTTCCTTTAGGATTGACTGGTTGGATCTCCTTGCAGTCCAAGGGACCCTCAGATGTCTTCTCCAACACCACAGTTCAAAAGCATCAATTCTTCGACACTCAGCTTTCTTTATAGTCCAACTCTCAGATCCATGTGACAACTGGAAAAACCATAGCCTTGACTAGATGGACCTTTGTCAGCAAAGTAATGTCTCAGCTTTTTAATATGCTGTCTAGGTTTGTCATAGCCTTTCTTCCAAGGAGCAAGCATCTTTTTATTTCATGGCTGCAGTCACCATCTGCAGTGATTTTGGAGCCCAAGAAAATAAAGTCTGTCACTGTTTCCATTGTTTCCCCACCTATTTGTCATGAAGTGATGGGATTAGATGCCATGATCTTAGTTTTTTGAATGTTGAGCTCTAAGTCATCTTTTTCACTCTCCTCTTTCACTTTCATCAAGAGGCTCTTTAGTTCCTGTTATGGCTTTCTGCCATAAGGGTGGTGTCATCTGCATATCTGAGGTTATTGATATTTCTCCCGGCAATCTTGATTCCAACTTGTGTTTCTTCCAGTCCAGCGTTTCTCATGATGTGCTCTGCATATAAGTTAAATAAGCAGGGTGACAGTATACAGGCTTGACGTACTCCTTTCCCTATTTGGTACCAGTCTGTTGTTCCAGACTAAATGTCCAGTTCTAAATGTTGCCTCTTGACCTGCATACAGAGTTCTCAAAAGGCAGGTCGGGTGGTCCGGTATTCACATCTCTTGAAGAATTTTCCACAGTTGTTGTGATCCACATAGTCAAAGGCTTTGGCATAGTCAATAAAGCAGAAATAGGTGTTTTTCTGGAACTGTCTCACTTTTTTGATGATCCAACCAATGTTGGCAATTTGATCTCTGGTTCCTCTACCTTTTCTAAAACCAGCTTGAACATCTTGAAGTTCATAGTTCATGTACTGTTGAAGCCTGGCTTGGAGAATTCTGAGCACTACTTTGCTAGCCTGTGAGATGAGTGAAATTGTGTGGTAGTTTGAACATTCTTTGGCATTGCCCTTCTTTGAGATTGGAATGAAAACTGACCTTTTCCAGTCCTGTGGCCACTGCTGAGTTTTCCAAATTTGCTGGCATGTTGAGTGCAGCACTTTCACAGCATCATCTTTCAGGATTTGAAATAGCTCAACTGGAATTCCATCACCTCCACTAGCTTTGTTCATAATGATGCTTCCGAAGGCCCTCTTGACTTCACATTCCAGGATGTCTGACTCTAGATGAGTGATCACACCATTGTAGTTACCTGGATCATGAAGATCTTTTTTTGTATAGTTCTTCTGTATATTCTTGCCACCTCTTCTTAATATCTTCTGCTTCTATTAGGTCCATACCATTTCTGTCCTTTATTGAGCCCATCTTTGCATGAAATGTTCCCTTGGTATCTCTAATTTTCTTGAAGAGATCTCTAGTCTTTCCCATTCTAATGTTTTCTTCTATTTCTTTGCATTGATCACTGAGGAAGGCTTTCTTATCTCTCCTTGCTATTCTTTGGAACTCTGCATTCAGCTGGGTATATCTTTCGTTTTCTCCTTTGCCTTTGGCTTCTCTTCTTTTTTGGTTATTTCTAAGTTCTCCTCAGACAACCATTTTGCCTTTTTGCATTTGTTTTTCTTGGAGATGGTCTTGATCATTACCTCTCGTACAGTGTCACAAAGCTCCATCCATAGTTCTTCAGGCATTCTATCAGATCTAATCCCTTGAATCTATTTGTCATTTCTACTGTACAATCATAAGGGATTTGATTTAAATCATACCTTACTGATCTAATGGTTTTCCCTATTAATTTCAATGTAAGTCTGAATTTTGCAACAAGGAGTTCATGATCTGAGCCACAGTCAGCTCTTGGTCTTGTTTTTGCTGACTGTATAGAGCTTCTCCATCTTCCCGTACAAAGAATACAATCAGATTTCAGTATTGACCATCTGGTGAGGTCCATGTGTAGAGTCTTCTCTTGTGTTGTTAGAAGAGGGCATTTGCTATGATCAGTGCATTCTCTTGGCAAAACTCTGTTAGCCTTTGCCTAGGTTTCATTCGTGCTCCAAGGCCAAATTTGCCTGTTACTCCAGGTATTTCTTGACTTCCCACTTTTGCATTCCAGTCCCCTGTGATGAAAAGGACATCCTTTTTCCATGTCAGTTCTAGAAGGTCTTGTAAGTCATCATAGAACTGTTCAACTTCAACTTCTTCAGCACTAGTGGTTGGGGCATAGACTTGGATTACTGTGATATGGAATGGTTTGCCTTGGAAATGAACCAGAGATCATTCTGTCATTTTTGAGATTGCACTTAAGTACTGCATTTCAGACTGTATTGTTGACTATGAGGACTATTTCATTTCTTCTAAGGGATTCTTGCCCACAGTGGTAGATATAATGGTCATCTGAATTAAATTCACGCATTCCAGTCCATTTCACCTCGCTGATTCCTAAAATGTCAATGGTCACTCTTGCCATCTCCTGTTTGACCACTTCCAATTTACCCTGATTCATGGACCTAACATTCCAGGTTTCCATGCAGTCTTGTTCTTTACTGCATTGGACTTTACTTCCATCACCAGTCACACCCACCACTGGGTGTTGTTTTCACTGTGGCTCTGTCTCTCCATTCTTCTGTAGCTGTTTCTCCACTCTTCTCCAGTAACATAGTGGTAACATAGTGGGCATCTACCGACATTGGAGTTCATCTTTCAATGTCATATCTTTTTGTCTTTTCATACTCTTCATGGAGTTCTCAACCCCACTGAAGTGGTTTGCCATTCCCTTCTCCAGTGGACCACGTTTTGTCAGAACTCTCCACCATGACCTGTCCATCGTGGGTGGCCCTACATGGCATGGCTCTTAGTTTCATTGAGTTAAACAAGGCTGTGATCCATTTGATCAGTTTGGTTAGTTATCTGTGACTGTGGTTTTCATTCTGTCTGCCCTCTGATGGATAAGGATAAAAGGCTTATGGAAGCTTCCTCATGGGAAAGGCTGACTGAATGGGGAAATTGGATCTTGTTTTGGTGGGCAGGGCGATGCTCGGTAAATCTTTAAACCAATTTTATGTTGATGGATAGGGCTGCATTCCCTGCCTGTTGTTTGGCCTGAGGCCAAACTATGGTAGGGGTAATGGTAGTAATGGTGACCAGGCTTCCCTGGTGGCTCAAAGGTTAAAGCGTCTGCCTCCAATGTGGGAGACCTGGGTTCGATCCATGGGTTGGGAAGATCCCCTGGAGAACGAAATGGTAACCCACTCCAGTATTCTTGCCTGGAGAATCCCATGGATGGAGAAGCCTGGTAGGCTACAGTCCACGGGGTCGCAGAGTCAGACATGACTGAGCAACTTCATACACACACCTTTAAAAGGACTTGTGCAAGCACTGTTATATTCAGTGTTTCTGACCCCACAGGAGGCCACTGTTGACCCACACCTCCGCTGGAGACTCCTGGACACTCACAGCTTAAATAGAATTGTATTATTTAATTTCTAAATGCTTGTGACTTTTCCAGATATCTTTCTGCTGTTGATTTCTAGTTTAATTCTTTGAACTAGAGATCTGGTCAGAGAACATACTTTATATTATTTTAATTCATTTAAATTTGTTAGGACTTTTTTATGCCCAAAATATGATCTATCTTGTTAATGTTTCACTTGAAAAGATAATGTATATTATACTATTGTTAGGTGGCATGTTCTGTGAATGTTTTGAGTAGGTTAAGCTCAATATTGTTGGTTGATATCATTCAATCTTCTATCTCCTTGGTAATTTTCTGTCTACTTCTCCTACCTATTACTGAGATAGGAAAGCTGAAATCTCCAATTATAATTTTGGATTTATCTTTTCTCTTGCTATTTCTATCAGTTTTCACTTCATGTATTTTGACGTTTGTAAGTATACATCTCTTTTTTTTTTTCCTTTTTTTAAAAATTACTTTACAATATTGTATTGGTTTTGCCATACATTAACATGAATCTGCCACAGGTGTACATGTGTTCTCAATCCTGAACCCCCTTCCACTTCCCTCCTCATACCATCCCTCTGGGTCATCCCAGTGTACCAGCCCCGAGCATCCTGTATCCTGCATCAAACCTGGACTGGTGATTTGTTTCTTATATGATATTGTACATGTTTCAATGCCATTCTCCCAAATCATCCCCCCCATCCCTCTCCCACAGAGTCCAAAAGACTGTTCTATACATCTGTGTCTCTTTTGCTGTCTCGCATACAGGGTTATCGTTACCATCTTTCTAAATTCCATATATATGCATTAATATCCTGTATTGATATTTTACTTTCTGGCTTACTTCACTCTGTATAATCGGCTCCAGTTTCATCCACCTCATTAGAACTGATTCAAATGTATTCTTTTTAATGGCTGAGTAATACTCCATTGTGTATATGTATCACAGCTTTCTTATCCATTCATCTGCTGATGGGCTTCATTGCACTCCAGAGAGAAGAAATCCAGCTCCAACCACCAGAACACCGACACAAGCTTCCCTAACCAAGAAACCTTGACAAGCCACTGATACAACCCCACCCACAGCGAGGAAACTCCATAATAAAGAGAACTCCACAAACCACCAGAATACAGAAAGCCCACCCCAAACACAGCGATATAAACAGAATGAAGAGACAGAGGAATACCCAGCAGGTAAAGGAACAGGATAAATGCCCACCAAACCAAACAAAAGAGGAAGAGATAGGGAATCTACCTGATAAAGAATTCCGAATAATGATAGTGAAAATGATCCAAAATCTTGACATAAAAATGGAATCACAGATAAATAGCCTGGAGACAAGGATTGAGAAAATGCAAGAAAGTTTTAACAAAGACCTAGAAGAAGTAAAAAAGAGTCAATATATAATGCATAATGCAATAAATGAGATCAAAAACACTCTGGAGGCAACAAATAGTAGAGTAACAGAGGCAGAAGATAGGATAAGTGAATTAGAAGATAGAATGGTAGAAATAAATGAATCAGAGAGGAAAAAAAGAAAAACGAATTAAAAGAAATGAGGACAATCTCAGAGACCTCCAGGACAGTGTTAAACGCTCCAACATTCGAATCATAGGAGTCCCAGAAGAAGACAAAAAGAAAGACTATGAGAAAATACTTGAGATAATAGTTGAAAACTTCCTTAAAATGGGGAAGGAAATAATCACCCAAGTCCAAGAAACCCAGAGAGTCCCAAACAGGATAAATCCAAGGCGAAACACCCCAAGATACATATTAATCAAATTAACAAAGATCAAACACAAAGAACAAATATTAAAAGCAGCAAGGGAAAAACAACAAATAACACACAAGGAGATTCCCATAAAGATAACAGCTGATATTTCAATAGAAACTCTTCAGGCCAGGAGGGAATGGCAAGACATTAAAGTGATGAAAGAAAATAACCTACAGCCCAGATTACTGTACCCAGCAAGGATCTCATTCAAGTATGAAGGAGAAATCAAAAGCTTTACAGACAAGCAAAAGCTGAGAGAATTCAGCACCACCAAACCAGCTCTCCAACAAATGCTAAAGGATATTCTCTAGACAGGAGACACAAAAATGGTGTATAAACTCAAACCCAAAACAATAAAGTAAATGGCAACAGGATCATACTTATCAATAATTACCTTAAACATAAATGGGTTGAAGGCCCCAACCAAAAGACAAAGACTGGCTGAATGGATACAAAAACAAGACCCCTACATATGTTGTCTACAAGAGACCCACCTCAAAACAGGGGACACATACAGACTGAAAGTGAAGGCCTGGAAAAAGATATTCCATGCAAATAGGGACCAAAAGAAAGCAGGAGTAGCAATACTCATATCAGATATAATAGACTTTAAAACAAAGGCTGTGAAAAGAGACTAAGAAGGACACCACACAATGATCAAAGGATCAATCCAAGAAGATATAACAATTACAAATATATATGCACCCAACATAGGAGCACCGCAATATGTAAGACAAATGCTAACAAGTATGAAAGGGGAAATTAACATCTCTTTAAGATTGTCGTGTGCTCTTGATGAATGAACCCTTTTATTTATCATGTTTTCATTCTGTAATCTTGGTAATAGTCTTTGTTCTAAAATCTACTCTGTGCTGTATTAATACAGTCACTTTAGCTTTTTTTGGCTTGCATTTACATCAAAGATCAGAGATCAGTCGCTCAGTCGTGTCCGACTCTTTGCGACCCCATGAACCGCAGCACGCCAGGCCTCCCTGTCCATCACCAGCTCCCGGAGGTCACCCAGACTCACACCCATCAAGTCAGTGATGCCATCCAGCCATCTCATCCTCTGTCGTCCCCTTCTCCTCCTGCCCTCAATCCCTCCCAGCATCAGAGTCTTCTCCAATGAGTCAACTCTTCGCATGAGGTGGCCAAAATACTGGAGTTTCAGCTTTAGCATCATTCCTTCTAAAGAAATTCCAGGATTGATCTCCTTCAGAATGGACTGGTTGGATCTTCTTGCAGTCCAAGGGACTCTCAAGAGTCTTATCCAACACCACAGTTCAAAAGCATCAGTTCTTCGGCGCTCAGCCTTCTTCACAGTCCAGCTCTCACATCCATACATGACCACAGGAAAGACCATAGCCTTGACTAGGCGAACCTTTGTTGGTAAAGTAATGTCTCTGCTTTTGAATATGCTACCTAGGTTGGTCATAACTTTCCTTCCAAGGAGGAAGCGTCTTTTAATTTCATGGCTGCAGTCACCATCTGCAGTGATTTTGGAGCCCAGAAAAACAAAGTCTGACACTGTTTCCACTGTTTCCCCATCTATTTCCCATGTAGTGATGGGGCCAGATGCCATGATCTTCGTTTTCTGAATGTTGAGCTTTAAGCCAACCTTTTCACTCTCCACTTTCACTTTCATCAAGAGGCTTTTTAGCCCCTCTTCACTTTCTGCCATAAGAGTGGTGTCATCTGCATATCTGAGGTTATTGATATTTCTCCCAGGAATCTTGATTCCAACTTGTGTTTCTTCCAGTCCAGCATTTCTCATGATGTACTCTGCATATAAGTTAAATAAACATGGTGACAATATGCAGCCTTGACGTACTCCTTTTCCTATTTGGTATGTCCTTTTCCATCCTTTTCCTTTTAAGTTCCTTAAATAAACGTTCAAATTTAAAGCTGATTTCTTATAAAAGCATCTAATTTGAATCTTGCTTTTTCAATCCAGTTTAATAATTTTTGTTTTTTAATTGATGTATTTATTCATTTACATTTAATACAATTATTGTTATATTTGGACTTAAATCTGTCATTTTAATACTTGGTTTTTATTTGTTCCTTATGTCGCTTTGCTCCTTTTTTCATCTGATTTTAAATTGAATAAATTTTTATTCAATTTTATCTCTAGTATTGGCTTACTATTTAGACTTCTTTAAAAGATATTTAGTAGATACCCTTAAGTTTACAGTATACATCTTTATTTATTACATGCTACCTTCAAATAATATTATAAGGCTTCATGTATATGTAAACCTCCAATTTCTCTTTCCCATCTTTTGTTCTGCTATTGTCATACATTTTACTTTTACACGTGCAATAATGCCACAGTGCTTTCCTCCTATGTCTGTTTTAGAGTTAATTATATTTTGTTTTAGAGAATATTTGGTTTTCAGTGTTTGCATACGATGTGTAGGTTGTATTCCCCCCCCCCCCTTTTTCTCCCTTTTCCTCTCATCTCTCTACTCCAATTCTCCACCTGTTCATGCATGTTGTTCACTAACCCACTACAGCTTTTAAATATTAATCATAATCACTTCCTCCCAGATAGTAACAACATCAAAATTGTCTCTGAGTTTGATTTTGTTGATAACTTTGGCTCTTAACACTGAGTTGGTTTTTCTTGCTCTTTTTGTCTGTCTCATAATTTTTTGTTGAGTGCTAGACATCATGTGGAAAATAATAGAAACTAAATTAAATACCATATAGGTCTGGAAAAAAGGTATGCCTTCTCTTCCAGGCCTTTAGTGTGAGGTTGAGTCGATCGACGTAACTTAGTAATAAGTTAAGGTGAGTTGAGTTTTCTTATGCTTATGTCCATCTTCAGTACATTGCTAACTTCAAATTTCTCTGACACAATGGTTCTCAACAAGGAGTTACTTTTGCCTCCAGGGAAATTTTAACAATGTCTAGAGATGTTTCTGATCATCACAACTAGAGGAAGTGGATGATACTGAAATCTAGTGGGTGGAGGCCAAGGATGTTGCTAAATATCCTGCGATGCATAGAACAGGGCTTCCCAGATGGCTCAGTGGGTAAAGAATCCACCTGCAATGCAGGAGATGCAAGCAGATGCGGGTTGGATCCCTGGATTGGGAAGATCCCCTGAGGGAGGTCGTGGCAACCCACTCCAGTATTCTTGCCTGGAGAATCCCATGGACAGAGGAGCCTGGTGGGCTACAGTCCATAGCACTGCAAAGAGTCAGACACTACTTAAGTGACTACACACACATGCCCAGAAGAGCCACGAATTATGGGGCCCAAATGTCAACAGTGACACTGTTAAGAAACTCTGGGCTAACTTTGCCTTAAGCTTAGGGTGCCAGGTAACCTACCCTTATTTTTCATCCTTCCTTATTTGTCTGTGCCTCAAAGAGGATCCCTTTCAATGCTCTTGACTCTTATCCGAAAGAAGATAAATGTTGCTTGTCACTTGGGGTTTGCTACCCTGGTGTTGGGAGATGGGCAGATAGGTGCGGGTGGTTCTTCATTCTCCTGGCTCACTGTCAGCCTAGGAAAGTCCTGGATTTGGGGTTTCAGTTTGGGATTCTCTCAGTGATCCTCTTCACCCTTCCCCTGGCAGCCAAACTCTGCCTTATATCTTTGAGAGGTCCCGTGTAGACGGGAGTTTCCCACCCTCCTCCTGCAGTAGGAGAACTTTCTTGATGTTCGTGTAGGATACTGGACCCAGGAGAGCCTCCTGACCAGAGATAGAGGTGTGTCTTCTTAACTCCTTCCCTGTGTGCTGAGGGTGTCGGGGTTTGCTGCTCACCTTCAGGAGCTCATGGCTCTTGCTCCACAGGAATTGCTCCTTATTCCAGGTCTTCGACCCCCAATCTTACCCATAAGATGAGCATCCAGAGCTCACGGAGATGTGGAATCAATGTCCCTAATGTGTGTGGACACCTCCCCGCCCCCCACCCCAGTTCTATACTCTCACACTAATCCATCTCATTTTCGGTAATTCTTTAACTTTTTAGCTAATCTTTTCTTATTTATGAAGACAGTGTATGAGATTTCTTTTTCCCGTGCTGGGCCACAGGTGAACCAGTATTCATGCTTATCCTTTGGGAAAAGAAGTCCATCTTTCCTTAGCTTCTTGGTTTCTTGCCCATGGTTGAAGCTTCTTGGTTTCTTGCCCATGGTTGAAGATAAATTTTAACTTTTAGCTTATCCAGATTTTTCTTCTTGTTGCTCTTTCCAGCTGTCTACAGTCTAGGCACTACAATGACGGGGCCTAGAATTTTTAAAAAACTCTGTTCTGAGGCCATGCATATTCCTTTCATATAAATCAGCTCACAACTGAGCAACAAGGAGGGGATGAGGTCAGAGTAATGCAGAAATAGCATTGTTCTTGTGCAATTCCCCTTGGCATATTAACACGTTGAAGCAACCTGAGGGAGGCTTTCTCAAAAATTAAAGTCTTACAAATGTATGCCAGAATTCAGGGAGAAACTGGAACTCTCCAGTCTTGACTTATGCACATGCACGTGTTGTCTGGTTCAGCAACTTGCTGTATACCCTATGCTTCCTCTATCTTAAGCTGTTCTGAGCAGACTGAAAGTGAAGATAAAGACATTGCCAAGATATTATACTCTATGTCAAAACAACGAATTCATGAAGAAGGCTACATCCTAAATCCAAATATTGATGAAAATGTTCTCTATCAGAAATGAATGCCCACCAAGACATATACTGCAAAAGAGGAAATATACGGATCCCAAGCTTCATGTATTTATCTATGCTACTATTTTTATTAGAAGAGCTATTGATTTCTGTAAATACTTTGGTTTCCAGTTTCCATAGGTTTGAGTGATCTGCTCCAGTCCTGGTTTGCCCATAAAACCTGTTATTTTGGGGTGCATGATTTTGTAGGATGAGAATTTTTAAGAATGCAAGAAGATCATATAGCAAAAAATGTCTGTAATATGTGTATTTTTTTCTGATCATGGAAGCCATACACACTTATTACTGAAAAATTGGAAACTACAGGGAAAAAAAGAAAAAAATTCAATAACTAACAATTATCCCATTTAGAGATAATTTTAAATTCACATATACTTATTTTAAACATAATTGTAATCAAGATGCTTTATTTTTCAAAACTGAAGAAGGCAAATCACTTAAAAAAGTAATTTCTGCACCAGTGAGGGAGAGAATATATGTAGAGAAACTCAACGTATACATATAGGTACTAAAAAAAACCCTCTCCCCAAGAAAATAACTGGCAAAGAATAGGCATATTCATGCTTTCATCTGATTGAACTTAGATAAATCTAGTTTATGATCATTTCAAAACACTGCTCTGTTCTCCTAACCATTAACCTTGAGATTTTAGACCTTTAAACTTTAAAAGATATTTTTCTGATCAAAGGGTATTAATTTTTATGATTTATTCAAAATCAATAAAAAAAAACTTTTGGCACATATGCTATGGAAAATAATCCACACTGCCGTTTTACAGTACAACTCAAACACTAATCATATAATTGTGTTTTAACACGGACCATCTTGCCAAATCTGCTTCAGGAATGATCTTCTGCAATACCCGCTCCTCTCTAGTCTTATACTTGGGAGTTCTGCAAAGCACCAGGAAGAAACAAACCGGGCAAAACATCTCGGGTAATTCAACAGGAATGTAATGTGCAGACCATGTAAGGGCATGGACACGACAAACAGGCCTCTGAAAACTGTTTTTGCCGTAAGGAAAGAATCCCCATTTCCGTTCCTTCCCCCATCCAAAAGAGAGGTCTCACAAAACAGAAGTAAATACTCTGGGAGAGTCCCTGGCCTCCAGATGAAGGCTAGTGAGCATTTCATTTCTTGATAGCAAAAACCTTCAATCAATTTGTTCATTTGGATGGACAAGAACAGGCACATACAGTTATCACTAGAAGAAGGAAAGTTGTCATTGTGTGTAAAAACAGACACAACAACCTCTAACCCAGGGGTCAAAGGGCAACGCTGTGGGAGGTAAGTGAACACAACCCCTGAGCTTAGAAAGTCTATTTTTGATTGCTTTCCTAATTTGCTTTGATTTACTAGAACTAATTTGCAATAGTGACTGGCAGTCAGCCCATGGAAAGGGTGTTTCTAAATTTAAAATTCAATTTTACTTCATTTCCAGAAATGCTTATTAAGGCCTTTCTAAGTGCCAGGTAATATGCTAGTTCCTGGGGATAAAGATGGGAACAAGAAGCATGGTGGCCTTGCCTGCAGTCTAGCAGAATATCAGAATGAAGTTTATCTACCCATTTCCCTCATAGAACATTGACCTTAAAACACTTTCTGGGATTCCATCTCATGCCCTCCACTTGGCTAGTCATCTGGGGCTTCCTCACAGGCCTCTGGTAGTGGGCGGGTTTGCAGAAAACGGGCTGCTGGGCTGGCAATGTTCATGCTGGTGGCATGGGTGGGAATAGCCACTTCACTGTGGGCTCAGTAGCCTCGGTACCCTGGCCAGGCAGGTTCTACAGCCTGGCCAGGCAGGGCAGCCTGGCCTGAGTGGGGATATTGTTCTGAATGCACAGGTCCTGCGGTGTCTTGGCAACTCTGTGAGCTCAGCATTACCCTTTTAATTTTTTTATTTAATTAATTAATTTATTTTAATTGGAGGCTAATTACTTTACAATATTGGAGTGGTTTTTGCCATACATTGACATGAATCAGCCATGGGTGTACATGTGTTCCCCATCCTGAACCTCCCCCCTTTTTATATGTTTCTTTTCTACTTAAGTCAACCAGAATCTTTTTCTGTCTCTTGCAACTCAGAATCCTGACCAAGACACATGGTTAGACTTCTGCTGGTTAGACTTCTGCTCCCTGCAAGCATTCTGTCCCATTTCAAATCACATGGGGAAAAGCACCGGAAGAAAAGCTATGTTCTGTTCTATGTGCCTGACATACTTTATCTAAGTGAGGTGGTCCTCTCAACCAGCGGTTCTTAGCTGCAGTCCTGGTTCATACAGTACCAGCATCAATTGTAGCTTGTGCTTCTATGCGTCTCTTACAAATAAAGTTTAGGGATTTTATTTATTTATTTATTTGTATCAAATTATAACACACGTCACGACACCACTGCCACTCACTTGCATTCACGTGCGCTTTCTTGAGCTGGAGAAAAAGAGTGGAAATTAGGGTGCTAGAAATGTTTTCAGAAACTATAGTTCATTCCATGTGGGCTGCAGCTTGAGAAGTGTGTTGGCTGTGGGTGACAGCTGCGTTAAACTCTGCAGTCTTCCCCAGACTGGGGGGAAATGAACAACTTCATCTTGAAGAGGCTGTACTTGCAGAACTGGGTCCACCGTGTGCTCTTGCACGTGCCCACCACCAGCTTTGTGGTCATGGTATCAACCCTTCTGTCAGCAGCCTTTCATATAAAGTTACAGAACACATATCACAAGGGCCTGATTTAACTCGAGGACAAGGAAATGTTTAAGTTCTAGGGCTGCTCCAAGTCATAGGAGACTGGTCACGTTGTGTAACCTTTTTTGACTATTTCTAGGGGCGTCCCATGCACAGCTGTTGCAAGGTACCGTATTACAGGTTGCCCAGACTCTAGCACCTGTTGTAGGCAATTTGAAATAAAAACAAGTCAGTGGGGAATATGATAAGGTATATGAGAACACATTTCTTTCAATCGGAATACCCCTACGGACTATTACATTTCAGTAAACTCTGCAAGCATTCTTCCTTGTCATTATTTGCCAAGAGAAGACAGAAAAAAATGTATCTTTTTATAGGAAACAAACCTGCATTGCGCTGGCCCAGGGGCCACAGACACAGTCTCCTCTTGCTTATTCTCCTGCAGCCTTTCTCCTCTCTCTTGTTTAGGCTAGTATCTCCTCCACCCTTTTAATTTATCCCGGTTGCCCTTTCCCAAAGAGCTCTCATTTCCTCTTGTTCCCCAGATCTGCACTTCCTGGCCCCTTGCCTCTTATGAGAGGACATCACCCGAGGAGACCAGGTAAGGGAAACAAACGAATTGTACGAGGTCCTCGGGGCGGACCCATCTGACTCCGTGAAAAGAAGAGGCCTGGCATCTGCATCCACCTGGGTAACCCTGAGTCCCGCCCCGGAGCTCACCCTCCCACCTTGAAATTGTCTCCTTGACTAGGAGACGGCTCAGGACTGCTTAGAGAAGCAGCGTGGAGGTCAGCGATGTCTAACCCCACTAGAGTCTTCCCGGTTCCTTAGGTGATGCCCAGACTGCTTTTTGCTTTTTTTGTTTCTGTTCTGCAAATGTGAGTGCTTCCCCTAAACTCTAACATCATTTTTTACATGTTAGGAGGCAGAGATGTGGGGGCAGACAAAACCCGAAAGCACAAAAAGAAAAAAAAAAACCAAAGACAAAACAGAAAGAAGAGATACAAGACAGGCAGACGGCATCTGACAGAAAGTGGCCCCGGAAGGGTGGTGGTCTGCCAGGGAAGAAAGGGAACTGGGTTTTGAGCTGGACCCACCGAGGTTCAAGTCCCAGCAGCACTACTTGCTAAGTATATGGTCTTGGGTGAGAGGGACAGTCACTCTGTTTATTTAACCTTTAATTTTCCCATCTGTAGAATGGGGATCACAATAACTTCCTTGCAGGTTGGGTATATGGATTAAATACATAATGTGTCTAAGATGCCTAGCTCAATGCCTGACTAGTCATAGCTGCCCCATAAATTGCAGAAAATATATTCAATACATATATCACTGGAGTCACAGCCAATGGCAGGAGTGGTTCTGGCTGAAATTTCTCATGTCTTTGAGCACCAATATCTGCCTGCTGTTAGGGTATCAATTGATAAGCCTTCACCCTAACCCCACATTCTAAGTAGGTGTCTGCATTGAGCAGGACTGTTCCTGAGGATCTGAGTATCGTTATCACAAACACCACAGCGATGTCTGTGAATGGAAAATGCAGACAAGTGAAGATGCGTAGGAGGAGGGGGCCCCCGGGACCTCACCTCCACAAACCTTGCATCCCAGGGGCCCACGACAGGCAGCAAGGGCTCCATCTCTCCTCAGACTGCCCTGGCCTCACCCCTCCCTGCTCTGATTTCTCTTTCTGTTTCTCTTCAGGGAAGGCATTTGGTCTCTGAGCAGCGCTTCTGCCCAGGGGAGCCCGTCTCCTCCCAGCATCTACACTCTTGCTCAGCATCTCCAGGCACACAGTTGCCGCTTGCTCCATCGGACCTTCCAGAGCGCGGAGGAGAGAAAGCGCAGCTGGAGAGGGGCCAGGCACAGAGGAAGGCTCCTGCCTCCAGCGCAGGCTGAGGTTGAAATCCTTCAGAACCTCCAGGAGCTGCAAATAGGACTAGGCAAAACAGAAGAGACTAATTTCACATCTTCACCAACCTCTGTCTCTAAAGCTTCCTTATGCCCAAGCGTCTGGTAAATAGAAACAACCTGCTGACATGACTTGTGGGGTTAATACGGAAACATACACCTGCAAAAATAGCTATAAAATTATAAAGAAAAACTTCCCTCGAGAATGACGATTAGTCATCTTGGGTTGAAAACTTTCAGTTGAGAATGTTCACTCTATTCCTCCCATTGCTTTTCTTTTTATAGCTTTACTTATGTAGAATTGAGGCATAGTAAGCTGCGCACACTTTAAGTATACATCTGATGGGGTTTGACATATGTATACACTTGTGAAACTTTCACCACCATAAAGATTCCCAGTGGGTCCATCACCCCTGAATGTTGCCTTGTACTCCTAGTATGTTGTCCTTCCCTTCGTCATCTCTAGACACCGCCACATGTTTCATCATAGAGTAGTTTGCATTTTACAAAATTTTATTAATAATGAAGTCAGGTACTATATGGTCCAGCTTCTTTTATTTAATTAAAAAAATTTTTTTAATTAACCATGCTGCTGCTAAGTCGCTTCAGTCGTGTCCGACTCTGTGCGACCCCATAGACCGAAGCTCACCAGGCTCCCCCGCCCTTGGGATTCTCCAGGCAAGAACACTGGAGTGGGCTGCCATTTCCTTCTCCAATGCATGAAAGTGAAAAGTGAAAGTGAAGTCGCTCAGTGTCCGACTCTTAGCGACCCCATGGACTGGAGCCTACCAGGATCCTCCGTCCATGGGATTTTCCAGGCAAAATTAACCATACAACAATAGCAAATCTGCCATACAACAAAAGCAAATCAGCCATAATTATATTATAAATACATCTCCTCCCCTGCCCCCCATCCTCACAGAGTGCCAGACTGGGCTCCCTGTGATTCACTGCAACTTCTCACCAGCCACCCCTCTTACACCTAGAGCCTGGTATACAGTGTGAAGTAAGTCAGAAAGAGAAAAACAAATACAGTATATTAACGCATACATATGGAATCTAGAAAAATGATACTGATGAACCTATCTGTAGGGAAGGAGAGAAGACGCAGATGTAGAGAATGGACTTCTGGACACAGTGGGCGAGGGAGAGTGGGACAATGGATGGAGAAAGTAGCACCAACATACATACACAATTGGGTCTGGCTTTTTTTTTTTTAAATCAATTCATTTATTTTAATTGGAGGCTAATTACTTTACAATATTGTGGTGGTTTTTGCCATACATTGACATGAATCAGCAGCCATGGGTGCACTGGGACAACCCAGAGGGATAGGATGGGGAGGGAGGTGGGAGGCGGATTGCAGATGGGGACATATATACAGCCTTGGGTATGGCTTATTTTACTCAACAAAGTTATTCTGAAATTCATCTGTGTATTCGCATGGTGCTGCTGCAGAGTAAAATTCCATTGGATAGATATGCCACTTTTTAAAAACTGACTATTTCAAATCCCTTTTAAAACTTATTTTCTTGAAGTATAAAGCCTTTGACTGTGTGGATCACAATAAACTATGGAAAATTCTTCAAGAGATGGAAATACCAGACTACCTGACCTGCCTCTTGAGAAATCTGTATGCAGGTCAGGAAGCAACAGTTAGAACTGGACATGGAACAACAGACTGGTTCCAAATAGGGAAAGGAGTACATCAAGGCTGTATATTGTCACTCTGCTTATTTAACTTATATGCAGAGTACATCATGAGAAATGCTGGGCTGGAGGAAGCACAGGCTGGAATCAAGATTGCCGGGAGAAATATCAATAACATCAGATATGCAGATGACACCACCCTTATGGCAGAAAGTGAAGAAGAACTAAAGAGTCTCTTGACGAAAGTGAAAGAGGAGAGAGAAAAAGCTGACTTAAAGCTCAACATTCAGAAAACTAAGATCATGGCATCCAGTCCCATCACTTCATGGCAAATAGATGGGGAAACAGTGGAAACAGTGATTGATTTTATTTTTTGGTCTCCAAAAATCACTGCAGATGGTGATTGCAACCATGAAATTAAAAGATGCCTACTGCTTGGAAGGAAAGTTATGATCAACCTAGACAGCATATTAAAAAGCAGAGACATTACTTTGTCAACAAAGGTCTATGTCATCAAGGCTCTGGTTTTTCCAGTAGTTATGTATGGATGTGAGAGTTGGACTATAAAGAAAGCTGAGTGCCAAGGAATTGATGCTTTTGAACTGTGGTGCTGGAGAAGACTCTTGAGAATCCCTTGGACTGCAAGGAGATCAAACTAGTAAATCGTAAAGGAGATCAGTCCTAGGTGTTCATTGGAAGGACTGATGCTGAAGCTGAAACTCCCATACTTTGGCCACCTGATGCGAAGAGCTGACTCATTGGAAAAGACCCTGATGCTGGGAAAAATTGAGGGCAGGAGGAGAAGGAGACGACAGAGGATGAGATGGTTGGATGGCATCACTGACTCAATAGACATGAGTTTGGCTAAGCTCCGGGAGTTGGTGATGGACAGGGAAGCCTGGCATGCTGTGGTCAATGGGGTTGCAAAGAGTCCGACACGACTGAGTGACTGAACTGAACTGATAGTTGATTTACAGTGTTGTGGTGATTTCAGCTATGCAGAAAAGTGACTCGGTTATACACACGTATACCTTCTTTTTCCTATTATTTTCCACCATGGTTTCTCATAGAACACCAACTCTATCCTTGTGCCATACAGTAGGGCCTTGTGTACCCACTCTACCATATAACAGTTCACATCTGCTGATCCCAGACTCCCAGTCCATCCCTCCTGGAACCCCGTTGGCAAACACAGGTCTGTTCTCAATGTCCGTGCGTCTGTTTCATAGGTAAGTTCCTTTGTGTCGTATTTTCGATTCCACATGTGTGATATTCGTCTTTTTAGACTTACCTCACTTAGCATGATAATCTCTAGGTCTGTCCATGTTGCTGCAAATGGCATCATTTCACCAAACCTCTGTTTCTTCTTCAACATTGTTTCCACTTGCTCTTTAGTGAATGAGACGGTGGACCTGAAGTGATGAGAATTCTTCATCCTATTATACATGACTGCAAGGAGATCCAACCAGTCCATTCTGAAGGAGATCAGCCCTGGGATTTCTTTGGAAGGAATGATGCTAAAGCTGAAACTCCAGTATTTTGGCCACCTCATGCGAATAGTTGACTTATTGGAGAAGACTCTGATGCTGGGAGGGATTGGGGGCAGGAGGAGAAGGGGACGACAGAGGATGAGATGGCTAGATGGCATCACTGACTCGATGGATGTGAGTCTGAGTGACCTCCGGGAGTAGGTGATGGACAGCGAGGCCTGGCGTGCTGCGATTCATGGGGTCGCAAAGAGTCGGACACGACTGAGCGACTGATCTGATCTGATTATACATGAACTGACTCCCTCTAATGTGTTCTATTTTAGTGGCCAAGAAATGGGCCAAGAAAAGTTCATCCAGGATGTCAGCAACAGAACAAGCCAGGTTTCCAGAAAGTGAAGCAATGAACGGGATGTGTAGGGACTTCCATATGTGGAGGAGAGGTACAGAACAGGAATCAACCTAGAGATCTTGGCAAGAACAGAAGTAAGTGGTCAGATTTGAGATGGCGCTCATAAAACATTGCCTTTAAAAACAAGGTAAATTTGCCTAGCTCTTCCTGGGTGTTTTTTTCCTTATAAAAATGTTTCACACATTCCTACTATTTATGAAATTGGAGGATTTTCATTTTACCCTTCCTGCTGTTCATTCATAGCTGCCATTAGTGTTTCAGCAAAACATTAAAATTCATTTTATCTAGAGCACAATGGAATAAAATGAATACAAAGAGACAAGAATACAACTTGAGAATTCAAATATCTTCTGCTTTAGCCCAGGCTCTTTAGTGTGCACTTTTCTTTATTTTCTTTATTTAAACATTAATGATTTGGCTTGTGAAGTCACTCAGTCATGGTCCACTCTTTGTGACACCATGTAGCTTTCCAGGCTCCTCTGTCTATGGGCTTTTCCAGGCAAGAATACTGGAGTGGGTTGCCGTGTCCTTCTCTAGGGGATCGTCTCAACCCAGGGATCGAACCCAGGTCTCCTGCATTGCAGACAGACTCTTTACCCTCTGAGCCACTAAGGAACTTCATTAATGATTTATTTAAATCAAATCATCCCCACATAGCCCCTCTCCTTGCTTACACTGTAGATGGATGTTTCTTCTCCAGCTGACATGAAATGGATTTATTCCTTTTTCCTGCAGACAAAAACTATGATGTGTAAGCTCAGTGGAAGCCTGGTTGTTTACGGTTGTTCTCTTGTGGTTAGGGACTAGTGGTCAGGTGCGGGCAGAAGGGAGGGCTAGGACACCATCAGCACAGGCAATGCTAGGACTTTCAGCCTTAGGAGAAACAGCTGGATTGTAAAGTTGCCTTCCTCGGCCAGAAAATCAGTGACAGAGAAAAGGGGTCTGTTGAGACAGAACCTCTGCACTAGACACTGGGGAGCTACTTCAGGTCTTTCTCTTAATTCCATTAGAAGACAAGTCCTAGGAACCGTCTTACACTGTTGGTGGAAATGTAAGTTGGTACAGCCACTATGGAAAACAGTCTAGAGGTTTCTTAGAAAACTAAAAATAGAATTACCATATGATTCAGCAATCCTACTCCTTGGCATTTATCCAGACAAAATTATAATTTAAAGGGATACATACACCCTCTGTGGGCTTCCCTGGTGGCTCAGATGGTAAAGAACCCGCCTGCAATGCAGGAGACCCAGGTTCAATCCCTGGGTTGGGAAAATCCCCTGGAGACAGGAATGGCAACTCACTCCAGTATTCCTGCGTGGAGAATTCCCATGACAGAGGTCCTGGTGGGCTACAGTCCATGGGATTACAGAGAGTGACATGACTAACACACACACACACACACCTCACACACTCACTCCCCTACGTTCATGGCAACACTGTTCACAATAGCCAAGACATGGAAACGACCTAAACGTCCGTTAATCAATGGATAAAGAAGATGTGGTGCATATATACAGTGGAATACGACTCAGCCATAGAAAAGAACGAAATAATGCCATTTGCAGCCACATAGATACAACTAGGATTATCATACTAAGTGAAGTAAGTCAGAAAGAGAAAGACAAATACCGTATGATATCACTTGTATGTGGAATCTAAGCTATGACACTAACAATCCTTTCTACAAAACAGAAACAGACCCAGAGACATAGAGAAAAACTTGTGGTAGCCCGTGGGGAGGCGGCTGGGGGAAGGATGGCATGGGAAGCTGGAATTAGCAAATGTAATCTGCCAGTTCTTTTATATATAGAATGGATATACAGCAAGGTTCTATTGTATAACACAGGGAACTGTATTCAATATCCTATCCTATGAACCATCATGGAAAATAATATTAGAAAAAGAATGTATACATATATACAACTGAATCACTTTGCTATACAGCAGAAATTAGCACATTGTAAACAACCCTATAAATCAACTATACTTCAATTTTTAAAAATTAAAAAAAAAGAAGCCAAGCCCTATTGACTGTTTATCCTTAGCCTCTTCTTGGGCCATCTTTTCTTCTCGCCTTGACTTTGCTTTGACTTAACGCCCGTCACCTGTCAGCCATGTCTCACCTGATGATGCCTGCATAGGTACTCACCTGATGTCCCACAGGACAAAGGCCAAGTCCCTGCTTCACCTGACCACCACCGACATCTGCAGCCTCTTGTCCAGCTGCACCAACTCTCCAGCCACGTCAACCCCCTCACAGTTTCCAGTAAGCACTTTTTGAGAAAAATTAATTCCCAAGCCCTACCTTGGGATATTCTGATTCAGTGGGTCCACAGTTAGAATGATGACTCTCATTAGCTCAAGATGCTCCGTCATGTGATGAGGATGATAGTGTGGTCAATTAGGTTTGGGAGCCCCTGGACTATATCATCCTTTGGGAATTAACTGGGTCAATATCCACAATAGCACCTTGTAAACTGTCACTCCCCATGAAGATATCATGCAGTGTGACTGCAGACAGGACTGATGCGAAAAAGTAGGCTGCAAGCCCCGAGGTGAATGCAGACGGGAGCTCTCCTTTCTCTCCCAGCAAAACTGGGGCAGGAGCAGCAAAGCTGACCTTCCACAAAAACAGCCACACAGCCCATCCAAGAAAAGTTCTCAGTAATCCTGGTTCTCCAACTGATTTTTTTTTTAATGGCAAAATTATTTTATCAAATAATTCATACAATGAACCCAAGTCCTGGTATACACTGTTAGTAAGGTCCCAACAGCCTTTCTTTCCTGTGATCATGCTGGCTGAGCCCAGGTTTGTTTTAGGGTCTGTGATTCAGGAAAAGCCAATGATGGTGGGCTTTCTCCTTCTAAACCTGGTTTAGACAGGCTACAGGCAATTAGATACTAGGGGGAGACCTGCTCAGGGGCTTCTGGGAAAGAGTTCTTGGTCCTAAGAGGAGACTCTTTGCCCTTTCTGCCCATTGACTATTTGGGGATGTGTGTGCATGGGATGCTTGAAACTGACAACCATCTTGCCATTTTGAAGGGTATTAACCCCAAGTCAACACCCTGAGGAAGGCAGAATAGAAAATGGGAGGAACCTAGGTCCTCCACAATGTTGCCGAGCCATCAAATCTACCAACCCCAGAATTTCTTTATATGTAAGGTGATAAATCCTCCCATTGCTTTAGGCCGTTTTGAGTTGGGTTTTCTCTAATTTGCAACAGCAAGTATTCTGATATACTAACATAGGAAACAGATTAAAATGGGCAAATTATTATTAAACATTTATTTTATAGGCTTTCACTCAAAATTTTTATTTATTAGAAGCCAATCAAGGAGATAATGGAAAATCTTTGTGACATGTAATTTAAAACAGGGACTTAGGGCCATAATTGAAGTTACATCAGCCTAAACATCCAATTTATTTTAGCATTTTTTTTGATTGTATAATTGTGAGGGAAGACTGATTCCCACAGATGAGGAGCTGCAAATGGTAACAGGTTATGAAAAATCTATTTGATTTGCAAATTCCAGATAATTTATAGTTAATAGTGATAGTAGGAAAAGCTTTATTCCAATATCTGGGCTCAGACACTCAAAGTCAGGTTGGCAGGCACAAGCTTATGCGCTGATTGTTAAAAGTTGGTATATAATATATTATTTGTTTACAATTAAAAACATATGGTATTTAAAATTTTTCAATAAAACATTTGCAAAATTCCCCAAAGATCTTCACAGAATCTTAGGTTCCTTAGAACATACTTTGAGAACTTCTGTCCTAAGTGTAATTAAATTATTCTAATTATGTATAATTAATTTAAAATCAAGGTTTCAAATGTTGTAGGCAAGATCCTTCCCTCCTGCTCTAATTCCAATTTCCAAGAGCTCAAAGCCAGACCTTGTATAATGTCATTCAAGTCTGGCAATGAGACAAACACTCCATTAGCATAATAGGAGATGAGCTCCTGGGAGATTATGATTCATGGAAGAAACAGACTGAGTGAGGGACCAGACCACAGAGAGGACTTCTTTTCTCTTACCTCTCCTCCCTCTTGGTCAACAGCATCCCCAGTCCCATGACCACCCCCAGCAGCAGAACCACACTGAGAAGAGACTGACAATTCACACCGAGGCCAGACAAGAGAAAGCAGAACTGAGACAGATAAGTGTGGGGTTTCTGGGGAAAATGAGTCAAGGACCAGAACAAAACAGAAAGAAGGCAGACGTAAGGAAGCTGGCCCAGGGGATACAGTCTCTCTCCCGGCTGTGCATTTGGCGTCGTGGTGCATCTCCGGAATCCAGGATGAAGGCCTCCATCTGGGGGAAAAAGAGGGATAAAATGAGGAAAGCCACTAATCTCCAGTACCCACTGTGATGGTTTTGACATATGTCCATGAATTCTTTGTTCTTTGTCCCTTTAAATGGTGGAATCTAATTTCCCAGGTCTTAACTGTGGGCTGTGTTCAATGGCTTGTTGTAGTTGTTCAGTCACCAAGTCATGCCCAGCTATTTGTGACCCCATGGACTGCAGCACACCAGGCTTCCCTGTCCTTCACTGTCTCCCGGAGTCTGCTCAAACTCATGTCCATTCAGTTGATGGTGCCATCCAACCATCTTGTCTTCTGTTAGCCCCTTCTCCTCCTGCCCTCTATCTTTCCCAGAATCAAGGTCTTTTCCAATGAGTTGGCTCTTCACATCAGGTAGCTAAAGTATTGGAGCCTCAGCCTCAATCCTTCCAATGAATATTCAGGCTTGATTTCCTTTTGGATTGACTGGTTTGACTTCCTTGCTGTCCAAGGGACTCTCAAGGGTCTTCTCCAGCACCACAGTTTGAAAGCATCAATTCTTTGGGTCTCAACCTTTTTTTGTGGTCCGACTCTCACATCCATACATGACTACTGGAAAAACCATAGCCCTAACTATAAAGATCTTTGTAGGCAAAATAATGTCTCTGCTATGCCTCCTAGGTTTGTCATAGCTTTTCTTCCAAGGAGCAAGTGTCTTTTAATTTCATGGTTTCAGTAACCATCTGCAGAGATTTTGGAGCCCAGGAAAATCAAACCTGCCACTTTCCACTTTTTCCCCATCTATTTGCATGAAGTGATGGAACCAGATTTCGTGATCATAGTTTTTTGAATGTTGAGTTTTAAGCCAGCTTTTTCACTCTCCTCTTTCACCTTCATCAAGAGGCTCTTTAGATCCTCTTTGCTTTTTGCACAGGTGGTATCATCTGCACATCTGAGGTTATTTATATTTCTCCCAGTAATCTTGATTCCAGCTTGTGCTTCATCCAGCCCAGCATTTCCCATGATGTACTCCGCATATACATTAAATAAGCAGAGTGACAATACACAGCCTTGACATACTTCTTTCTCAATTTTGAACCCAGTGCATTGTTTCATGTCCAGTTCTAGTGTTGCTTCTTGACCTGCATACAGGTTTCTCAGTAGGCAGGTCAGGTGGTCTGGTATTCCCATCTCTTGAAGAGTTTTCCACAGTTGGCTGTGATCCACACAGTCAAAGGGTTTTGTATAGTCAATGAAGCAGAAGCAGATGTTTTTCTGGAACTCCTTTGCTCTTTCTGAGATCTAACTGATATTGGCAATGTGATCTCTGGTTCCTATGCCTTTTCTAAATCCAGCTTGTACATCTGGAAGTTCTCTGTACCATAGAATGTGGTGGAAGTGATGGTATATGATGACTAAGATGAAGACCTAAAAGGCATGGTGCCTTTCTCCTTGTTTTGGCTCTTGAGTCACTCACTCTAGAGGAAGCCAGCTACCATGTCCGGAGGACACTCAAGCAGCCTTGTTGGAGGCCCACATGGTGAGGAACTGAGGCCTCCTGCCTATCGCCATCTGTAGGAATCATCTTGCTGGGGGATCCTGCAGCCCCAGTTGACATCTTGGCTATAACCTAATGAGAGATTGTAAGCCAGAATCACCCAGCTAAGTTGCCTCCACACTGCTGACCCACAGGAACTACAAGATAATAAATGTCAGTTGTTCTGAGTCAGTAAGTATGGGATAATTTGTTAGGCAGTAACAGATAACTAGCTCACCATGAATATCAGTTATCACTGAAAGTCAAAGTGAAGGACTCCCGGAACCCACGCTGGGGTTCACATATGAGCTGGCTGGTAGGACCATTTTCTGATAGATGCCCACGCCCCAGTTCCATAACAAGGACTGGGCTGGAGTTATACAAGTCTTTTGTGTTAAAAAAAAAAAAGGAAAAGAAGTGCCATGCAACAAGCTGGAGCCTACGGTAGAATTACATGGGAGCCTTTAAAAGGTGTGCAGTTGGGGTCTGCATCCCAGAGATTCCGCTTTACTGTTTCTGGGAGTGGCCTGAGATTTGTGAGGCTTAAAACCTCTCAGGTATCCAATCTCTTGGTGCTGCCAAGGTAAGAGCCTCAGGTGCCCAGTGACCTTTTCTGCCGGTGCCCCACCCCACTGGTCCCCCTTCCCCTACCCCCTTAACTCCCCTCAGCAAGCTCAGGTACCTCATCTCTCACACAGTGGCCGTGTTCACCTGACAAGGTTTGGACAAAGTTTTATGAACTCTTCTTTGAAAGATCCCCAGAACATTAAAAGAACCATTAATGTGGTTTTTGTCGTAGAATGTTTTCTTCAATAAAGTAAATAGGGAGGGAGAGAACAGAATGAAAGACCCAGCATTCCTTTTAGTAGTGGACATTTTTCAGTGTCAGACAAATCAATAACCGGCAGATATTCAGTTTGCAAAATAAGACGTAAACTCTTGGGTGACAGACTGCTGGGCTTCAGAGACAAGGTGAGGAAGAATCGTGCTTCTTAGCAGCAGAAGCACGACTCCTGCTGAGGAGTCCAGGTTCACCCCCCACCAGCACCACTTCCAGAGAGATGTGATGTCTGAAGACCGTCTCTCCTTCCAACTCAGTAAATAAAGATGCCAGTGACCATATCTGAGCACCGGTGGAGAGACCCAGGGGTCCAAGAGGAGATATTTCTGGTCTCGTGCCTGCACGCTAAGTCACTTCAGTCATGTCCGACTCTTTGCAACCCTATGGGCTGTAGCCCACCAGGCTCCTCTGTCTGGGATTCTCCAGACAAGGATACTGGAGTGGGTTGCCATGCTCTCCTCCAGGGGATCTGCCCGATCCAGGGATTGAAGTCACATCTCTTACATCTCCTGCATGGGCAAGAAGGTTATTTACCATTAGCACCATCTGGAAAGCCCATTTCTGTTCTCAGTGATCCCTAATAAAACTCTTGAGTTGATTCTAAACAAACATCTTATTTGAAAATGGCAAGGTGGGCTCGTGCCATGGGTTAGGGCTCAGGCTCTAGAGTTGGACTCCTTGGGTTCAAATTCCTGTTCTCTTATGTCCTGTTGACCTCAACTCTGCCTTAGTTTCCTCATCTGTACAATGCGGGGCTGGGGGTGGCGGGTGTAAAATGACAGCTACCTCATAAGCTGGCTATTAAAGGAGGTCGTCTTCCCCACTGGTAGCAGCAGAAGACGATGTGTGGAGCAGGAGGTGACGAAGCCCAGCCTGGCCTGCATCCTAGGTAGAGAACTGTGGCTAGCACTCAGGGGGAAGAGATTTGCATAGCTAGGCTCACGCTTGCCTCATTTCTGATCATCATGAGGTCAGTGGGCCATATCTGCTTCCTAGATCTGGTTAGAGGCTTCCTCCTATTGTGTTACTGAGGAAACAAACTGCAGGGCATGCCAAGGGCATGTTCCCCACCACACTCGCCTCTCGGCTCATCTCTGAGTGCCCCTGCTCTCACCGCCTCCTACCCCCGTCAGTATGCCCAGCCCCCACCCTGTTTCGACTCTTTCAGAGGAGACGTTTTTTGAAACCACTGATTCCGACTGGTGAGAAGGGCTCTTTAATCTCCCTGCTGGAGACCCCATGTTCAGGTAGGAAAGTTCTGGCTTTGGGCAGAGCCACCAAGAATGAAGTTCACCCCAAGGAAGGAAACGGATGTCTCTGTGACATCTCCTCCTTCACCATCAAAGGGCTCCTCAGTTCCAGTCACACTCCATGGGCTTGGGATGCTTGTCCGGAGGAGACAGCAAGAGCCTCCATGGCAAGTGCCATGTGGGGAGACCAGACCTGCCTGGAGCTGTGGCTCCCTCTGAGCACCTTTCAACCACTGACCCGTGACTAGTAAAACAAGTGACAAAACATAGCCTCACTTTGTATATTGGATTCAAGGCTACATATTGTCACCTTGCTTATTTAACTTCTATGCAGAATACATCATGGGAAATGCCAGGCTGGATGACTCAGACTGGATTCATGACTGTGGGGAGAAACATCAACCTCAGATATGCCGATGAGACCACCCTAAAGGCAGAAAGTTAAGAGGAACTAAAGAGCCTCTTGATGAAGGTGAAAGAGGAGAGTGAAAAAGCTGGCTTAAAAACTCAACATTCGAAAAACTAAGATCATGGCATCTGGTCCCATCACTCCATGGTAAATAGGTGGGGAAAAAGTGGAAGTAGTGACAGGTTTTATTTTCTTGAGCTCCAAAATCACTGCAGACAGTGACTGCAGCCACAAAATTAAAAGATGCTTGCTACTTGGAAGGAAAGCTACTACAAACCTGCTAAGTCACTTCAGTCGTGTCCGACTCTGTGCGACCCCATAGATGGAAGCTCACCAGGCTCCCCTGTCCCTGGGATTCTCCAGGCAAGAACACTGGAGTGGGATGCCATTTCCTTCTCCAATGCATGAAAGTGAAAAGTGAAAGTGAAGTCGCTCAGTCGTGTCCGACTCTTAGCGACCCCATGGACTGGAGCCTACCAGGCTCCTCTGTCCATGGGGTTTTCCAGGCAAAAGTACTTGGGTGAGGTGCCATTGCCTTCCCCAACTACAAATCTAGACAGCTTATTAAAAAGCAGGGACATTACTTTGCCGACAAATGTTCATATAGTCAAAGCTATTATTTTTCCAGTAGTCATTTATGGATGTGAGAGTTGGACCATAACAAAAGCCAAATAATTGATGCTTTCAAACTGTGGTGCTGGTGAAGACTCTTGAAAGTCCTTTGGACTGCAAGGAGATCAAACCAGTCAATCCTAAAGGAAATCAGTCTTGAATATTCATTAAAAGGACTGATGCTGAAGCTCTAACACTTTAGCTACCCAATGTGAAGAGCCAACTCATTGGAAAAGACCCTGATTCTGGGGAAGATTGAGGGCAGGAGGAGAAGGGGGCAACAGAAGATGAGATGGTTGGATGGACGTGAGTTTCTCTCACAAACTCCAGGAGATGGTGAAGGACAGGGAAGCCTAGTGTGCTGCAGTCCATGGGTCGCAAATAGTGGGACATGACTTAGTGACTGGACAGCAACAACAATTAAAGATGTGAAAAGGTTTTAAGGAGCTGTGTTGCTGCGATCATTGTTCAAATAGGATAAACCAACCTCAGAGGAAGCACTGAGCATTGTGAGATGATCACCCTAGTCGGTCAGACCAGCAGACAAGTGAAAAAGCTCTTCAGATGGGAGCTTTTTCTGTGCCAGATACCCCAGCGACCTTCCTCCCGCTCAGCACAACCCTGCCCTCAGAGCTGAACTTCCCCCAGCCTCAGCCTCTTTCCCTTCGTGGCTGAAACCTGGCTGCCCCTCTGGATCCCCTGTGTGCATTCTCTCACTTTCTACCCAGGCAGGCCTGGCCACTTACTGAGGGAGATTTCCTTGGGCTCTAATCTATTTTCTTTGCAAGTTTTTCCACATTCATCCCACTCTTCTCTCCCTCCACTGTAGGCATTATGATTTCTCCTTCTCTAGTCTCGACAAATAATCCCAACAGGAAACGATCGGGTCTCAATACTATTCTCAAATTAAAACACACCAAAGTATTTATTTATGGAGGGAATGAAAGATCAAGATGTCTATTGGGGGAGACTGAGACATGAGCCACAGACAGGGAGACTTGAAGAGAAACAAGGAAGACCTCTGGTCCTGGAAAGCATGTTATACTCGAGAACTCACATCATTTTAGAGCCCTGGGGTCAAGTGGAAGAGGAACAGAGAAAGCTCTGAGATGACCCTTTTCCTAAGCCCCAACCTCCCCATCTTTCCACTCAGAGGGCAGAGATCCAGAGATCTGAGTCCCAGTGCACAGACGTGCAGTGTAAAAGGTAATCAGCCTGGCAGCACTCTTTCCACACGCCGTCTCAATGCCCTGTGGCATCATTCTCATTCAGCAAACCCCTTTTAAGTGTCTGCTCTGTGCCAGGCACTGTGCTTGGCATAGCACACATAAAGAGAAATAAAATTTTCCCTTCAGAGTCCACAGTCTTGTGGAGAAGACAGACGCCTGGAGATAAATATCCAGTGCTAATAAAGTTATACATAAAGCAACACAGAGGCACAGAAAGAAGATTTAATGTTACCAAAAAAATATCAGAAAACTTCCAAAAGAAGATGACAGTCAGGGCAGAATCTTGAAGGAAGAAGAACAGGAACCCTCTAGACTGACAAGAACATTCTAGACTTAAAGCACAGGCAAGGCCAAGATAAGGAGACATGAGGCATGGTGACGTTTGCAGAACGGTTTGAGTTGACTTCTACCCTAGATCTCCCCACCATACCTGGAGCCCCCTTAGTTCTTTTTCCCCTAGATCTTCTCTCCACACCTGGAGTCCCCATAGTTCCTCTTCCCTCACAGCTTCTCAGGGAACTATGCCTCCCTGAGAGAGAGGCAAAAGGCCTTCATCTCTAGGTCTTTTCTCTCCAGATCTTAGAAGTCAAAGAAGTGATTCCTCAAGTATATGTCGAGCTGGGGCAGGAGTGGGCAGGGGAGTCCCAGAGGCGAAGAGTCACTTGCTTGCCTGAGCTAGTCCAGTGATGTAGAGGAGCAGGAAGCCCTCGGTCTCTACAACAGACTTTCTCTAACTACAGCCGCTCATTCCATTAACAAACACTGGGTATACTTTCCATTCCAGGGGCTGTGGCAGGAGATACACAGATAAACCAGACAAATCCCCAGCTGCCCCCAGGGAGCTTATTGGCTTGTCTCCTGGTGGGTTTACCATCTCTTCCATCTCCCTGCACTCAGAACAGTAACTGGCCTTGCTGAGTCTGCAAAGAAGGAAAACCATTCCGTCCTGATCCAGGAGCAAACCCCACCTTCTCCACCAGCTCTAAAACCTTAAGAGCACCTCCCGAAACCCTGGGATGTGGATTAGAGACCCTGATGCATTGGGGGAAGTCTCTATAGAACATCAGAGATTAAAAAGATGTGAGGAGAGATGGGAGGAAAGGAAGAATAATCACCACCTTGCGTGGCTCTACCCAGAATCTGCTAAGGAGACAAATAGGGTAGACTTTGCAGCCTCTCTTTTCAGCCACACACAGACCAGTTCATGTCTTTTGACACTGACTTTTCTTTTCGTCCATTTCTCCACTTCTCTTTATTATGCTTTTTCTCTTTGACTTTAAAAATAGTCTTTTCTCTTAGGAAAGAAAAATATACCCTAATTCTTACAAATCATATCTGATACATAGTTATCTAAAGTTTGTATTTTATTCAAATAAGAGATATCAGGAAGTTCTAGGTCAATAAAAAGGGAAGTGAAGTGAAATTCTCCCAGTCATGTCTGACTCTTTGCAACCTCGTGGACTATACAATCCATGGAATTCTCCAGGCCAGAATACTGGAGTGGGTAGCCTTTCCCTTCTCCAGGGGATCTTCCCAGCCTTGGGCTTGAATCCAGGTCTCCTGCATTGCAGGTTGATTCCTTACCAGCTGAACCACAAAGGAAGCCTAAGAATATTGGAGTGGGTAGCCTATCCCTTCTCCAGCAGATCTTCCCAACCCAGGAGTTGAACCAGGGTCTCCTGCACTGTAGGCAGATCCTTTACCAACTGAGCTATCACAGAAGCCCAATACAGAGGGAAGATATGATTTATTCAAATAAATACTTTTAGAATATGAAGATTTCCCCTAGATGATGTCATAGACAGGCACCCTACAGACCTGTAGCAATTTAAATAAGGGTTCAAGTCAGTCCCAAGTGAAACAGTATTTGAAAAGCATTCACTGTTGGAAGGAAGGGGAGAAGGAGGAGAAGGAGGGAGAGGGGAAAAAAAAAGGAAGGAGAGGGGGAGGAGGAGAAGAAGGAGGAGAGGAACTGGGAAGGGAGAGGAAGAGAGCAAGGAGAAGCAGTAGCAATTGCCAAGAGACAGTTGTTCAATCCAATAAAGTAATGATCTGTGTGAACTCTAATTATTGTATTTGCAAAACAGTACGTGTATAATTTGTGGGCATCCCCCGTTCCAACATAATAAAAGAGTCATTTCACGAAAACCTTTTGTGTTTTCTTTAGAAGATTTGGACAAAAACAATGCATCTTTAACTCTGAAAGCAGAATAATGGATTCTTGAAAGATTTATCTGGAATCCAATGCAGATGTCATTCTGTATTGATTATCTTGGCTATTCATTATCATACTCAGCCTATCATTTATATGCAGATGACACTATCATTTATGGTAGTAGGTTATGCTGGGAGAAAGCTTAATATTATCTTCAAGCTGATTTAAATGAGCTTTAAGATCATCTGGCACAATCTAAATTACTCTTAAATATTAATGAAACAAAGATCTTGTTATTCGGCTCAAAACAAAAAGTTGGAGAACTAAAAAACTGGTCTAGCAACATGACCTTGGACAGAGCAGACAAATGTTGAAGATTCAAGATCTGAGGCTGCCCTGCCTTCACCTGTGACTGATGATAGAACTGATCAGCAGGGAAGGAGAGAAACATCCCAACCTCTTATTCTCATACATATCATTCTTTTATTTATAATAAAAAAAAAATAAGATTGTTTTCCATCTCTCCAATGTTGCAATTATGTGCCTTGGGTTTGGTTGGTTTTATTTATCTGAATGCAGCTCAACATTTGTTAGCCAAGTTAAAGATGCTGTATCCTCTCTATCTGGACAGATTTGCCTTGAATTATACATCTCATAAACATTACCATCTGTCGTCTTTTAAACAATTGGCTAAAAATTAGAAGACTCTCAACATTTTGTTGACATAATAGCTTCCCTCACACTCCCCAACATCAGACCACTTAACTCTTCTTTCTCAGGCATGCACATTTTCTCAGCAAAATTCACTGCATGGAGAGAATAAGCAACAGCTGAGAGAAGGCATCGTCTGACAGCCCCTAGTATTTCAGCTCTGCGTGTGTGCATGTGGGGATCTGTGCCCATGCATGCACGTAAGGGGGAAAATGTCTTAAATTATGTAGATGACCTTTCTGAACCCCTTTGGCTCTCCGATGTCTCACTAAATGGATGGGAAATCCCTCAGCTGCCAACCCAAGGTGTGATGCGGCCTTTGAGATGCCACAGCTGAAGCAAGAACATGGCCATATCCTTGGCTGCTTTCCCTGAAGAGGATGTAGATGAGCCCCAGGCAGAGACAACTCAGCCCCTTACCAGCGATGGGATAGAACCATCTTCAAGGAAGAAGCAGGGCTGCTCAAGAAGAAAATAGTGAGAGATGGGGCAGACCGCCGTCTTGGCTGTTATTAATGCTAATAGTTTTCCTCTACTATAATACAACATGCCTGACTTAAAAAAAAAAAAAAAAATCCATTCATCAGTGTCATTAAGATCCATCTCTGGGACTTCCCTGATGATCCAGTGGTTAATACTTCACCTTCTAACGCAGGGGGGCAAGGATTCGATTGCTGGTTGAAGCAGCTAAGATCTCACATGTCTCAAGGCTAAAAATCAAAAACATAAACTAGAAGCAACGTTGTAACAAATTCAATACAGACTTTTTAAAAAAAAAATAGTCAACATTTTAAAAAAATCTGAAAAAGAAAAAGATCCATCTCTATGGCCTCATCACACCCACTACCAGGGGCCTCCTAAAGGTGTGTGTACGTGTGTCCCAGGTCACATGCTTATTCTGTACACCACTTCTCACTTGGCAGTTTTCTCCATCTGATCTTCTAAGAGAAGGAAGTTGACTCAAAGAAAGGCTGGGTGTGAGGGAAGGTGGATGAATGAAAGGCGAGATGGTGACTACACGGAGCAAGAAATTAGGGATCTGTTTCACCACTGGCTCAAGAGACTTCCTTTCCCTTTCTTGAGAGAAAAATGAAATGAGAGCAAGCAGGAGAATAACTGGAGAAAGCCACGGGATGATGCCGGCATTATTGTGAAGAGCTTCACATGTCCAGGAGAAGTGTGGACCACCCTCGCCTACTGGCAGAGCTTAGCTGGGCCATGCTTGTGGCAAGTGACTATTTTTAATCTGATCTTTCAGGGCTCAGTTAAGAAGCTATATTTTCTAAATCTCCTGGGAAGGCTTTACCACTCCCTTCTCTGTACTCCCATAGCCCTTTATTTCCTACATCGTTTAAAGCCTTTATCTTTTGTGTGTGTTAGAATTGCATACCTGTTGGGGTCTCCACTGAGTCAGTTCTGGTGATTATGCACCGACAGCCCTTCCCGCGCCTGCTCAGTGTCAGATCCCAGCAGCAGCCCAGCCTCAAGGGGCACCCTGCTGCTTCCACCCAGTGATGGAGATCAGGCATGCACCCATCACGGACACACGTGTGATAGATCTCATCAGTGAGACCAGAGGGGAGATGCTGGGGCAGCGGCAGTGGGGGCTTCTGAGAAGTGTTTCTCCTTAGCAAGAGAAACAGGAAGAAAGCTCTCACTGATGCCGTGGGCAGAGATACGGTAACGATCTTATGATCATGAGGGAAAAAACTGAAATCAAAGTCAACGTGCTGAGGAAGGCAGGAAGGAGACATGGGAGGAACCAGAATTCTTAATGGTGTTTGCATTGAATCAACCCAAGGACCATCCCATCTCCATAGACTTTGTCGATTCTGAGTTGCATCTACTGTGATTCACAGCCAAAAATATCCTCATTGATTTCTCCTCTAAACCTGCTCTGTTCAATAAGGTAGCCATTCACAAGTGCCTATTTAAATTTAAATTTGAATTAATTAAACCAAAATAAAATTTAAAATTCAGTCTCAGGTGCATTAGCCCTCTATTGAGTGCTCAATAGCCCACATGTGGCAAGTGGCTGCCTTACTGGATAGCACAGAGTTAGAGAGGACATTTCAGCATGCATGCTAAGTCACTTCAGTCATGTGGACTGAGCCTGCCAAGCTCCTCTGTCCACAGGATTCTCCAGGCAAGAATATTGGAGCGGGTTGCCATGCCCTCCTCCAGGGAATCTTCCAGACCCAGGTATTGAACCCTTGTCTCTTACCATCTCCTACGTTGGCAGGTGGATTCTATACCACTGAGCTCCCCTGGGAAACTCAAGAACATTTCTAGCACCTCAGAAAGATGTGTTGGTCAGCACTGCTCTGACTGCAAACTTGAAGGCAGAAACTATTGTAGATGTCTCTATTCCCAGTTCCTAATGGATCATCAGCAGAAAGTGAAGAGGAACTAAAAAGCCTCTTGATAAAAGTGAAAGAGAAGAGTGAAAAAGTTGGCTTAAAGCTCAACATTCAGAAAACGAAGATCATGGCATCCGATCCCATCAGTTCATGGGAAATAGATGGGGAAACAGTGGAAACAGTGTCAGACTTTATTTGGGGGGCTCCAAAATCACTGCAGATGGTGATTGCAGCCATGAAATTAAAAGACGCTTACTCCTTGGAAGGAAAGTTATGACCAACCTAGGTAGCATATTCAAAAGCAGAGACATTACTTTGCCAACAAAGGTCCGTCTAGTCAAGGCTATGGTTTTTCCAGTGGTCATGTATGGATGTGAGAGTTGGACTGTGAAGAAAGCTGGGCGCCAAAGAATTGATACTTTTAAACTGTGGTGTTGGAGAGGACTCTTGAGAGTCCAATGGACTGCAAGGAGATCCAACTAGTCCATTCTAAAGGAGATCAGTCCTGGGAGTTCCTTGGAAGGACTGATGCAAAAGCTGAAACTCCAATGCTTTGGCCACCTCATGTGAAGAGTTGACTCATTGGAAAAGACCCTGATGTTGGGAGGGATTGGGGCAGGAGGAGAAGGGGACGACAGAGGATGAGATGGCTGGAGGGCATCACCGACTCGATGGACATGAGTTTGAGTGAACTCCGGGAGTTGGTGATGGACAGGGAGGCCTGGCGTGCTGCAATTTATGGGGTCTCAAAGAGTCGGACATGACTGAGCGACTGAACTGAACTGAACTAAATGGATCATCATGCAAAATAAAGAAAATTGCTGAATAAAAAAATGAATGGTCTAACTAGCATCTTTTCTGAAGAAGCAGGTCCTACTGTGTTCTGAATAAATTTTGCCCTGGTGACTCTTCAGTTCACACAGGTGGCAACACCTGTGGTCCACTCACCATCCCCACCCCCACCCCCAAACAGCAGCTCCCTTCAAGGTCCGCATCTGCTTCTTCTGCTCCAGGAGTCCACTTTCTCCAGCCTCGCTCACAGACTGCCAAGCCCTTACCACCTCCTGCTTCTGAGAGATGAGGCTGCAAATACAACAGTCATTGGCTCCAGGTCTGCTCCACTCTTCAGGGTAGTATAGACACGGGAAGTGTGCCTGTGTAGACGGAAGCTGCCTGTCCACTGGCCAGACAGGATGATATTCCAGTCAAGCCTGTCAAGAGCCAGAGGCTCCAATAGGGGCAGCATTCCCGCCCGCTAAGTCTGGCTGATATTTGTCCTGTGGCCAAATGCTTCCCTCTGGTTAGAATGTTCTTGGGATGAACAAGAACACCGACTGAAGGTCAGTGAAGGTAAAGGTCACAGCTAACACTGAAAACTCCACAGACGTGTCCTGCTGCTCCGGTGGAGTTCCAGGGTGGCTCTTGGCTCCGTGGGCTTGGTCAGTGACTACCCTCTCCTTCAGACTTGCATTCAGGGACGTCTCTGGCCTGGAAAGGTCCACCTTCTCTTGTTTGAATGGCCCTAGGAAGAGTCTCACTCGAGCCTGACAGTTTCTCCTGCTCCCTCCACTCTCACTCCAAGTAGGTGCTCCAGTTCTGCACCTAGTTCCGATGTGTATGAGTGTGTGTGTGTGTGTGTGTGCGCGCGCGCGTGCGATTTAACACAACAAGCAATGCTCTGGGTACAGTTAGGTGTCTGACCCTGTCTCCTTGGAGATGGCACTGGATCTCTCAGGTTAAGAGCTCTGCCCTATAACCCCACCCCTCCCCACTTCAGACACCAATCACAAGTCCAGGTTGTGACTTTCTAACCAGTCAGCTACAGATCAGAGCTTCCCATGCTTGAGTTCGATTGATTTGCTATGGCGGCTCACAGAACTCAGAGTAACTTTTTACTTACTAGATCACCTGTTTATTGTAAAAAGATACAACTCAGGAACAAACAGTTGGAAAAGATGCACAGGGCAAGGGGTGGGGAAAGGTAAAAAGGCTTCATGTTGTCTCCAGGTGCATCACTCTCCCTGAATGTACATGTGTTCCCCAACTCAGAAACGCTCAGAACCCCATCCTTCCGGGTCTCTTCATTACATAGGCACCATTTATTAAATCATCAGCCACTGGCATCTGAGTCAACTTCCAACCCCTCGCCCCTCCCATCTCAGGTTACCAGGGTGCTTTCCAAAAGTAGCCCTATTAGCATAGCAAAAGACATCTTAATTGTTCTCACTACTTAGAAAATTCCAGTGGTTTTAGGAACTCAGTGACAGAAATGGGAACAAAGACCAAATATGTATATCTTATTATAAATCACGATGTCAGTTTAAATTGCAATGATGTTTCAGAGCTTTTGCTCTTGGGGTGCCGAGCTGCCCATCAGAGGAGGCTGCAAAACGAAGCCCTTTGGCTTTGCCCCAGCCCTCGTAGACAGCTCCTCCCCACACCTTCCCCAGCACAATTGCGTTTTTGTGTGTCTGTGTGTGTGTTTTTTATCTTAACCCTTTGCATTAACTCTCTCATCCTTTACTTGATACACCCACCTCACAGACACACACATCTGGCTCTACATGGGCCAGGTGTTGCTCCATTGACCGTGTCTTAGGCTCTGACCAATTTAAGCCACTTGGAGCAGGATGCTGGGGTACTATGAGAATCTGAGGGGTACCCAGGGAATCATGATCTGCTATTTGGTTTGCAGTGCCAAGGTGGGCTGCCTGCCAAACTGGGCAGGTCAGACAGGAACAAGGTGGGGCCTCACTATCGATCTGTAGGTTTGAAGGGGCATTTTATAAGCAATATTCACATGCTTGGTTTCAATCAGTGTCTTCACAACGTACCGATTTCATGGGCTGGAGCTGATCAGTATGAACTTGGAACTACAATGAGTCACGTGTGAAGGAGAAATTTAAATTTAGCCAAGCAAGGATGAAATGTCTTTCGTGCAAAGTTGGCACACAGAGAGCTGAGGTTGGGTCTCATTTTCGCTTTGGGCGTCGTGCTCTCCAGAATGCGGCCAAGTGGGTGGCCAGGGACCGGAAGTCCAATGGGGCCATGACAGTGTCCACAGGCACAAGGAGGTGGCCGTGGGCTCTTGCTTCAAAGTCAGGAAGCCAGGGGCTCCACCAGCTCCCGTGACATCTCAGCTGTCTAAGGGCATGTTTCTCAGTCCTCTAGTCTGCTTCCTCACTTCTTAAAGTTTAGATGATAATAATAGATTCTTTCCTAAAAAAGTTGCTGTGAAGATCAGAAGAATAGTGCATGTAGAGTGTTTAACATAATTTCTGGCATCATCCCAAGTGTTCAATAAATTAGAAGTGCACTTTTTTCAAAATATAAGTCAAATGACATTATTTATCTGTTCAAAGCTGGCCACGGCTCCCCATCTTACTCAGAGTAAATGTCAAAGTACTTATAAAGCCTACCATTCCCATGATGCTCTGTGACCAGGACCCCACCACCCCTTTCCGACTGCTCTCCCCTCATGCATTCTGCAGCAGCCACACTGGCTTCTTTGCTATCCTCGAATGCCTCCAGGCCTTTGCACTGGCCCATCTAGAACCATCTGCCTAAAGCGCTCCGTTATTTGTATAAATTCTCCCTCACTTCCCTTAAGGTTCAAATGTCATCTTCTCTTTGAGGCCTTTACTGAATTCTCTGTCTCTAAGAACCCAGGTTGTAGGTCCCTGGGGTGCCTTAATGCCCTTTCCTGCCTTCTGGATTCTCATCAGCACCTATGACCTTCCATTTGTTAATTAATTTGCTACTTTATCATATTTAGTGTCTGCAGACACTAAACATTCTCAGTAGAATGGAAGTACCACGAGGATGGAGATTTTCCTCTGTTTATCGGTATACCCCCAGAGTCTAGAAGTCATAGTACCCAATGAGTCGGTGCTCACTCAGTATTTATTCAGTGTAAGATGCGTTATTTGTTATAGATGTGAATGAGATCACAGAAGCTCAAAGAGCCTTGTTTGCCTTTGCATGGTCTTTCCTGCATTCCTTCCCTTTCTAACTATTTTAACTAATTTTTTTTTTTTTTTTTTACTGGAGTGATGATGTTTGTTTACTATACAAAGAACACAGCAAGAAGTATCTAATAACATGGTTTCTGTACAATGTCCCTTCCAGATCTTCAAGAGTTAAAGGCTGTGTTCAACAGTGCTCCAGGAGCATGCACTAGAGCTTAGGATAATTTTCGACAGCAGAGTCTTCCAGAGTGTCAAGATCACAGGCCAGAGTAATGAGCATGGACCTGACTGTCACGTCCAAGAGAGCCAGAGGAGAAAGCTTCTGGCAGAAAGAGGCAAGATTAAAGGATCGGGGGCCAGTGGGAACTGGTGGCAGGGAGCAGCGATGGAGGCAGATGAAGCCTGGGGGTCCTGGGGTTCTGGGGCTGCAGGAAGGGGTGTGACCCCCAAATCAGGGTGCAGACAGAATGGAATAGTTACACTCGAAAGCAACATCTGAGTGCAGTGTTCATTTGCCTTGAACCCTACCCAAAGAGGGGACGTGGCTGCCAAATGGATTGCATAATGATGCCAGGTTTTTAATCAATAATGTAGCTGAGGGTGGAGGGGAGGGGTGAGGGGGTTGGAATTCACTGTCCTCCAGTAACAGCTCATCTCCTGTGGACTGGAAGGGCTGGCTGCAGCACCGCCGGGGTGGCTGCCGGCCAGAGCTCTCAAGTTGACCATTCTTTGGTTTTCTCCTTTTTCTTTCCCTTTCTCTTCCTTCCATCCTTCCTCCCTCCCTTTTTTCTTTCTTTCCTTTCTCCCATTCTTTCCTTTTTTGGTTTCATTTTCTGTTTTTGGTTCCTATGTGTGTTAGTGCGGTTTTGTGTGTGTGTTTTTCTTGGTACATTTCCTTTTGATTTATCTTATTTTGAAGTTGATTTCCCTTTGAAAATTCTGGCTTGCCTGGCTTCAGTGAAAACACGCAAGGAAAAAAGACGGCAGTTTTGTCCGTGTTGGACCCTAGAGAGTGGTCCTCCAGGGCCAGTAGCAGCGGTGTCAGGGCCTCCCTCAGAGAGACCGTCTCCAGGGGCAGGAACTAGCAGGCTCATCACACCACAGATCTCTGCCACCAGGAGACCCTTCCTCACCTCAGAGGGCTTCTGAAAGTGTAGCCAATTCCCTGGGACCAACCTCTGTTTTAAAATATAAGATATAAAAAGAATTTTTCAGGAAACAACTGCCAATGACGATCAGAGCTTGTTACACTCACAGATCCCAAGAGGAGGGGGCTACGGGGGGAAGCACCAGGGTCACCAGCAGAGGCAGGGAGGAAATCTGGAGCTGGAGACACTTTCCATGAATGGATGAAACAGGTAAGCAAGCCTAGGATTGGCTGTTTGAATAATTTCAGCAGGTTCTGGGGCACAGCGGTGTCCCTAGGTGCCTGGAACCTGGCCCTGGGATATTAGGAATGTGGATAGTGGCCTGGAGTGCGAGAGTCTGATCTAGAAGGTGATTGGTTTACAAGGCATGTTTGCAAGACAGGTGAGCTGTTTGCTATCTCTAGGAATTAGCTGGGAGAGTCAGTCTCACTGGGTTATCAAGGCCTCAAGTGTCAAAGCATCAAAACCACAGAATAAAAAGTCTTGATTAATACAGGCCTGGGAGCAGCTTAGTTCAAGGAGAAAAAGGATTAGCCTGGTGGTCGGAAGCCATGAACATAGCATTCACCCTTCTTCCTCCTGAACAATGAAGATAATGTGGATCATCATGAGGACCCCTCATATCGCAAATCTTCATCTAAACCGTATCAGTGACCTTCCAAACTCATCTGAGAAAGGAGGGAATGAGGAAGGGGCGATCAGGCATAAAGAGCTGGGATGCACACTGGGTGGGCTGGAGGACACAACAGACGGACAGAAAAGTCACAAGTTTGGGGACTGAGGAAACACAAGGAAGGAATAAAGTGGAAAGTTGGTGAGGTGAGGCAGCTCCGGATCCACGTTTTCCCCATCAGTCCCTTCCAGTTCACCTCTTTTACACAACCTGTCAGGCCAAGTCCAAGCAGACTGTTGAGATGGAAAAGAAGAGGCAGTAAGTGTGGAGGGTCTTCAGGAAGGAAAAAACCCAAGTGCTTGGAAATTGATTGGGCTAATTATCACTAAAGTGATCGTTACTTGATATATATTTCCTTTCAGAACTTGTTTGAAATTGAAGTATAGGTAATTTACAACGCTGTGTTAATTTTTGCTGTACCTGCAATAGAATTCATCACACACATATATATTCTTTTCCATAAGATTTATCACAGGATATTGAATATAATTCTCTGTGTTATACAGGAGGACTTTGTTGTTTATCTATCTGTATATAATAGTTTGCATCTGCTAACCACAGACTTCCACCGATCCCGTCCCCTGCCTCCTCCTTGGCAAGCGCGAGTCTGCTTTCTCTCTTCGAGCCTGCTTCTGCTTTGTAGATAAACTCATTTGCGTCCTATTTTAGACTCTGCATACAACTGGTATCATAAGGCATTTTTATTTAGGAAGAAGACACCTAGAAAGAGAAAGAGACAAAGACAGAGATCACAAGAAAAAGTCAGCCCCTGACACTGCAGCACTTTTCAGTCTCAAGCACTACTTCTCCAAAATGAGCTGACGATGACAGAATATTGGAGCACAGCTTCCTACTTCCTTTCTCGGAAGTTCACAGTTAACATCAACACCTTAACAGCTCAGGGATGATTTGAGGTGAGGGGAACCTGTCTAACCCTGTTAACCCAGTATTTCCTAAATGATTTCCCCATAAAAGCCTTTCCCTTCTCCTGTTACCATCCCAAGCCCTATACCCTAGACTAAAGCAACGTATCTTTAATGGTAAGATGTTCAGTTCAGTCACTCAGTCGTGTCTGACTCTTTGTGACCCCATGAGTCGCAGCACGCCAGGCCACCCTGTCCATCACCAACTCCCGGAGATCACTCAGACTCATGTCCATCAAGTCAGTGATGCCATCCAGCCATCTCATCCTCTGTCGTCCCCTTCTCCTCCTGCCCCCAATCCCTCCCAGCATCACAGTCTTCTCCAATGAGTCAACTCTTCGCATGAGGTGGCCAAACTACTGTAGTTTCAGCTTTAGCATCATTCCTTCCAAAGAAATACCGGGGCTGATCTCCTTCAGAATGGACTGGTTGGATCTCCTTGTGGTCCAAGGGACTCTCAAGAGTCTTCTCCAACACCACAGTTCAAAAGCATCAATTCTTCGGCACTCAGCCTTCTTCACAGTCCAACTCTCACATCCATACATGACCACAGGAAAAACCATAGCCTTGACTAGGCGAACCTTTGTTGGCAAAGTAATGTCTCTGCTTTTGAATATGCTACCTAGGTTGGTCATAACTTTCCTTCCAAGGAGTAAGCATCTTTTAATTTCATGGCTGCAGTCACCATCTGCAGTGATTTTGGAGTCCAGAAAAATAGTCTGACACTGTTTCCACTGTTTCCCCATCTATTTCCCATGAAGTGATGGAACCAGATGCCATGATCTTCGTTTTCTGAATGTTGAGCTTTAAGCCAAACTTTTCACGCTCCACTTACACTTTCATCAAGAGGTTTTTTAGTTCCTCTTCACTTTCTGCCATAAGGGTGGTGTCATCTGCATATCTGAGGTGATTGATATTTCTCCCAGCAATCTTGATTCCAGCTTGTGTTTCTTCCAGTCCAGCATTTCTCATGATGTACTCTGCATATAAGTTAAATAGGCAGGGTGATAATATACAGCCTTGACGTACTCCTTTTCCTATTTGGAATCAGTCTGTTGTTCCATGTTCAGTTCTAACTGTTGCTTCCTGACCTGCATACAGATTTCTCAAGAGGCAGATCAGGTGGTCTGGTATTCCCATCTCTTTCAGAATTTTCCACAGTTTATTGTGATTCACACAGTCAAAGGCTGGGGAATAGTCAATAAAGTAGAAATAGATGTTTTCCTGGAACTCTCTTGCTTTTTCGATGATCCAGCGGATGTTGGCAAGTTGATCTCTGGTTCCTCTGCCTTTTCTAAAACCAGCTTGCACATCAGGAAGTTCACGGTTCACATATTACTGAAGCCTGGCTTGGAGAATTTTGAGCATTACTTTACTGGCATGTGAGATGAGTGCAATTGTGCGGTAGTTTAAGCATTCTTTGGCATTGCCTTTCTTTGGGATTGGAATGAAAACTGACCTTTTCCAGTCCCATGGCCACTGCTGAGTTTTCCAAATTTGCTGGCATATTGAATGCAGCACTTTCACAGCATCATCTTTCAGGATTTAGAATAGCTCAACTGGAATTCTATCATCTCCACTAGCTTTGTTCATCAGATCAGATCAGTCGCTCAGTCATGTCCGACTCTTTGCAACCCCATGAACCGCAGCACGCCAGGCCTCCCTATCCATCACCAGCTCTCGGAGGTCACTCAGACTCACATCCATCAAGTCAGTGATGCCATCCAGCCATCTCATCCTCTGTCGTCCCCTTCTCCTCCTGCCCCCAATCCCTCCCAGCATCACAGTCTTCTCCAATGAGTCAACTCTTCGCATGAGGTGGCCAAAATACTAGAGTTTCAGCTTTAGCATCATTCCTTCCAAGGAAATCCCGGGGCTGATCTCCTTCAGAATGGACTGGTTGGATCTTCTCGCAGTCCAAGGGACTCTCAAGAGTCTTCTCCAACACCACAGTTCAAAAGCATCAATTCTTCGGCACTCAGCCTTCTTCACAGTCCAGCTCTCACATCCATACATGACCACAGGAAAGACCATAGCCTTGACTAGGCGAACCTTTGTTGGCAAAGTGATGTCTCTGCTTTTGAATATGCTATCTAGGTTAGTCATAACTTTCCTTCCAAGGAGTAAGCGTCTTTTAATTTCATGGCTGCAGTCACCATCTGCAGTGATTTTGGAGCCCCCAAAATAAAGTCTGACATTGTTTCCACTGTTTCTCCATCTATTTCCCATGTAGTGATGGGGCCAGATGCCATGATCTTCATTTTCTGAATGTTGAGCTTTAAGCCAACCTTTTCACTCTCCACTTTCACTTTCACTTTCATCTAGAGGCTTTTTAGTTCCTCTTCACTTTCTGCCATCAGGGTGGTGTCATCTGCATAGCTGAGGTTATTGATATTTCTCCCAGCAATCTTGATTCCAGCTTGTGTTTCTTCCAGTCCAGCATTTCTCATGATGTACTCTGCATATAAGTTAAATAAACATGGTGACAATATACAGCCTTGACGTACTCCTTTTCCTATTTGGAACCAGTCTGTTGTTCCATGACCAGTTCTAACTTTGTTCATAGTGATGCTTTCTAAGGCCCACTTGACTTCTCATTCCAGGAGGTCTGGCTCTAGGTCAGTGATCACACCATCGTGATTATCTGGGTCATGAAGATCTTTTTTGTACAGTTCTTCTGTGTATTCTTGCCACCTCTTCTTAATATCTTCTGCTTCTGTTAGGTCCATACCATTTCTGTCCTTTATCGAGCCCATCTTTGCAAGAAACGTTCCCTTGGTATCTCTAATTTTCTTGAAGAGATCTCTAGTCTTTCCCATTCTGTTGTTTTCCTCTATTTCTTTGCATTGATCGCTGAAGAAGGCTTTCTTATTTCTCCTAGTTTCTCTTTGGAATTCTGCATTCAAAGGAGTATATCTTTCCTTTTCTCCTTTGTTTTTTGCTTCTCGTCTTTTCACAGCTGTTTGTAAGCCCTCCCCAGACAGCCATTTTGCTTTTTTGCATTTCTTTTCCATGGGGATGGTCTTGATCCCTGTCTCCTGTACAATGTCACGAACCTCATTCCATAGTTCATCAGGCACTCTATCTATCAGATCTAGGCCCTTAAATCTATTTCTCACTTCCACTGTATAATCATAAGGGATTTGATTTAGGTCATACCTGAATGGTCTAGTGGTTTTCCCTACTTTCTTCAATTTCAGTCTGAACTTGGCATTAAGGAATCACGATCTGAGCCACAGTCAGCTCCTGGTCTTGTTTTTGTTGACTGTATAGAGCTTCTCCATCTTTGGTTGCAACAGATGTGTGAAAGTGAAAGTCGCTCAGTCACGTCCGACTCTTTGCAACACCATGGACTATATGCCAGAATACTGGAGTGGGTAGCCTTTCCCTTCTCCAGAGGATCTTCCCAACTCAGGGATCGAACCCAGGTCTCCCACCTTGCAGGCGGATTCTTTACCAGCTGAGCCACAAGGGAAGCCCAGTAAGATGTTAGTGACCTTCAAATAAACAAGGAAGACCATCTCTGTTAGGGTACCTGCCCAGGTGTTCGTGTGTGTGTGTGTGTGTGTGTGTGTGTAAGCCGCTCAGTCGTGTCTGACTCTTTGCAACCCCATAAACTGTAGCCCGTCAGGCTCTTCTGTCCATGGAATTCTCCAGGGAAGAATACTGAAGTGGGCTGCCATTCCCTTCTCCAACCTCTCCAGGTACATCCCCACATTAATTGACCCAAGCAGAGTGACTACACAGAGCCAGAACATGGGAGAGCATGGGTCCGAGGTGAGAGCATCCAATCTGGGGCAAAGCAGCAGGTAATGTGAAGGAGGTGCCCGCTGTTCAGGCCAATGTGAAATCTGAAGTCCAAGGACAGCAGCTGGATATGGGGTCAGGCACAAGCCCTCGGACCAAGAGCAGGAGATGAATTTTGAGAGCTCGCTCACAGTCAGAGGCACGTGTTATTGCCCAGTCCCACGGCTACCATCCTTACCTTAAAAGCACCACTTGGCTTCAGAGACAGGTATCTCTCAAGGGGAACCACGGAGCCAGCTGGCATGTAAGCACACCTTTGGTTACCTGCCCACAGTCACCAAGAGTAGTAGCAAGGCACTCGGTATCAACTGCTCCAGCACTGTTCACAAGTACAGAACCACAGCACTGATTCCAACCAGACAGAAGATTAAGCTCCCAGACACCAGGGGAGTTGACTTCATCACACGGGCAGAGCCACACTGCTTTAGAGTAGGAGATGGAAAGGAGCCTGAATGGACCCATTCTCCCCACCAGCTTTACAAAGAGGATGAAGTCTCTAACCAACCAGCAAAGATCAAAGTGTATCCGATGAGGAATTTGAGTATCACAGACCTGTCAGAATGAGGAAATGGGCCATCACATGTGTGCACAGCAATCAGGATCATAAGGAGGGAGAGAGTGGAGGAAGGAAGTGCACGAATTCTCCGGTCACAGAGACCAGCACACTGACTGTGCACCTGTGGCCAGCCCTGGGCTAACCGCTTTACCTGGATTATCTCGTTTAATCCTCACTAGCTCTGCACAGCTCAGGAAGGGTAAGAGGCTCGCCCCGGGCCAGGGGCACCCTCAGGGCTGGAACCTGGCTTTAGTTCTGGCGGTTGATCTCCAGAGCCCACATTCAAACATTGCTTTCTTTCTGTCCTCTCACTGCACCCAGTGACACTTCTCACCTCACAGCGTTTGCCGGATCCTCCTTCCTTCTCCCGGAGTGTCCTCTCCCCATGATACGGCCTCATCTCTCTTTGCTGACAGTTAGGTCCCTAACCAGCACTGCCTGATGGACCTTACACCCATTGAGCTCTAATTAGGCTGAGATTTGATTTCCCATCTTGAAGGGCAGGGGGTGGGACCAAAAACCTTGGGCTGGTAGTCCTGGGTGCCAACTATAGCAATCCCCTCCAGATTCCAGAGCCACCCTCCACACTGCTCCGTGATGAGATACTGGGTGCTGGGGAGCAGCAAGTATGGAGCCATCACAGATGTTTCCATGGGAGGCTCTACCCACAAGCGTGAGAGGGAGACCGGAAGGCAAGAGGAGAAAGAGGCCTCTCTCCTGCTGGTCTGCTGGCTGCTCAGTCAGCGATGACCTAGCCTTAGCTCCTGCCCTCCACCCTGAACCCAGCTTACAGCTTGTCCACCCTCCTGCCCCTCAGAAGGATTGGCAGCAGCCAGGCCAGGCCCCTCCAGGAGGCAGATCCCCATCGCCCAGGCCCCTTCCAAGTTTTTTGGCTGCCGGCAGTGGCTAGTCAGCACCCCCATTCTGCAAGGACTGGGCCCAGCACTCTGGGACCCTCCTGCAAGCTCCAGGTCTGAGCATCGCAGCATCTCTCCTCTTTCCCCCAGCCTGGAGGTGCCAAAGATCATTCCTCCATGTGGGTTCTCACCTCAGTCCTAATGCCGGCTTTTAACCAATTCCCTGTGCTGTAACAGAGTAACTCTTCGATATAATAAATAGAGCAGTTTCTGATTTCCTGAACTGCACCCTTATTCACATCCTGGATATCCCAGGATGATCCTGGATAGCCCCACAAGCTTGGTTCTCTGTGTGTCATGCTAGTGAGAGGTGGTGAAAGCACTACTCCCAAAACCCCGCTCCCGACCCCCAATCCAGGCCCAGGGAGAAGTGGCCAGCAGACAGAGTTCATCCTCCCATAGACACACCCAAGAAAGTAATTCCAAAATCAGAGTCAAAATGGATGCTCTTGAGCATTTACTTGTTCTAGACACACACGATGGAGAAGGCAATGGCACCCCACCCCAGCACTCTTGCCTGGAAAATCCCATGGACAGAGGAGCCTGGTAGGCTCCAGTCTATGGGGTCGCTAAGAGTTGGACACAACTGAGTGACTTCACTTTCACTTTTCACTTTCATGCATTGGAGAAGGAAATGGCAACCCACTCCAGTATTCTTGCCTGGAGAATCCCAGGGACAGAGGAGCCTAGTGGACTGCCGTCTGTGGGATCACACAGAGTCGGACACGACTGAAGCAACTTAGCAGCAGCAGCTGTAGCAGCAGCAGCAGCAGTAGCAGCAGCAGACACACACGAGAGTCCTCCCAGGACTGGATGTACCAGCTGACCGTGTGCAGTGCTTAGTCGCTCAGTCATGTTCAGCTCTTTGTGACCCCATGGACTGTACCCCCAGGCTCCTATGTCCATGAGGACTCTCCAGGCAAGAATACTGCAGTGGGTTGCCATGCTCTCCTCCAGACTAACCATGATTGTCATTAACTCTGAGTCCACAGGCTTTCCTAAGTGCTAGGGCCGCAGGCCGGGGTAGGGGTAAGGGGTCTTTCCTTTCTTGCTCTAAAATCAAGCTATTATGACACAGAAAGGTATAAATTCAGACTCCTTTAAATGTGAAAAGCAAAAAGTCTCGGACTGCAGCCCAGTATCCAGCTTATCTTTTTCTATTAATCAATCACCCAGGATTTATCGAGCACAGGAGGTGCCAGCCCCAAGGCACACATTCGCAGATGCCGGCAGAAGGTCATCTCTCCACACGCACTTATTTCCCTTCACAGCCCCTCTGGGCTCTCAGTAAGGACTTAAGAGACACGTCTCATAATTTCCCATTGTTGCTGGTCTATTTTTATCCTTCCTGTATGAATCAAAGTGTGACGTACTGTCCCACTGTTCAAAGCCTGACTCTGGTAAAGCTTTTGATATCATTTGATGTCTTCAAAAAATATATACGATTGTTCCCCGACCTCAAAATCAGATTTAAATGATCTCATCGTGAAATACCTTATGCTGAGCGGACAGGTAGATGATATCAGTGCATGGAGAATTTACAAAACCAGCAACTTGCAAAGCCAGGTCTGCACACTCTAGGAGCTGGACGCCTCGTAGAAGAGAGGTGCTGATCTGCTGTCCACACCAAGCTTAGGCCAGGATTGGCCAGTTCTGTCCTGGAGACCTAGAGATCATTCCAGATTGACAGATTAGGAATTAATCATTTAGGGCAAAATGCATCCTAATAATGGCAACTTAATAACAGTAATAATAAATATAATAATAACAATGATAATGCTTCGTAATTCTTCAGTACAACTCAAAGTTCTGTACTTATGTTAACCCATGAATATGGGCTGAATCGTGTTCCCCTAAAATTCATATATTTAAGCCCTAACTGTTCATGTATTGAAGCCCTAACATCCAGTACCTCCGAATGTAACTGTGTATTTGGATCATGGTCTTTAGAGAAATAAGTAAGTTAAACAGGGTCACTAGGGTGTGCCCTAGTCCAATCTGATTGATGTCCTTTTAAAAAGTGGAGATTAGGATAGAGAGAGAGGGACCTCATGGGAGCACAGCCACAGAGGCCTTCTGCTAGCCGAGGAGAGAGGTTCTAGAAAAAAACAACCAAATTTATGCCTTGATCTTTGTCCTCTTGCTGCCAGAACTATGAGCAAGCAAATTTTTTGTTCTTTAAGCCACTGAATTTATTGTCCTTTGTTAGGGCAGCCCTAGCAGCATAATACACCCATGAACTTAAAAAAAATAAAAACTTCCTATGGAGAAAAACATACTTTGGAAAGATACATGTACCTTATTGCTCATTGCAGTGCTGATTACAATAGCCAGGGCATGGAAGCAAACTAAATATCCATCAACAGAGAAATGGATAAAGATGTGGCATGTACATATACATATATAATGGATACTGCTGCTGCTGCTGCTGCGTCGCTTCAGTCGTGTCCGACTCTGTGCGACCCCATATACGGCAGCCAACCAGGCTTCCCGTTCCTGGGATTCTCCAGGCAAGAACACTGGAGTGGGTTGCCATTTCCTTCTCCAATGCATGAAAGTGAAAAGTGAAAGTGAAGTCGCTCAGTCGTGTCCGACTCTAGCGACCCCATGAACTACAGCCTACCAGGCTCCTCCGTCCATGGGATTTTCTAGGCAAAAGTACTGGAGTGGGGTGCCATTGCCTTCTCCTAGAATGGATACTACTCAGCCATAAAAAACAACGCAATAATAATACCCTTTGCGGCAACATGGATGGACCTAGAGACTGTCACACTAAGTGAGGTAAGTCAGATAAAGAAAGACATATATCACTTTTATATGGAATCTTAAAAAAAAAAAAAAAAGGTATAAATGAACTTATTTACAAAACAGAAATAGAGTCACAGATGTGGAAAACAAACTTATAGTTACCAAGAGGGAGAGGAGGGGAAGGGATAAATTGGGAGATTGGGATTAACCTATACATGTTGCTATATATACAATAGATAACTAACAAGGATCTATTGTATAGTACAGGGAAATCTACTCAGTACTCTGTAATGACCTATTTGGGAAAAGAATCTTTAAAAGCGTGGCTATATGTATATGTATGACTGATTCACTTTGTTGTATACCTGAAACTATCACAACACTGTAAATCAACTATTGCTAAAAAAAAAAAAAAAAAAACCTTGACACAAAGGAAGGGTTTACTCGACTACACAGGTTTCCTCATTTTCAGCTGGTAAAAATGAGGCAGGAGGAGACCAGTGTGCTTTGCCTGGGTCTCTCAATTCTCCTGTGGATGGATGGCATTTCACCTAACTCTCTTTCTTGTCTGTTGGCCGCAACTCTGTTCTTCAGTTGGAGTGATTGGGGACATCAATATTAAGCAGATATTTTCAAAAAGCAATCAACTCCAGATTTTCCATTATTAATGTGGAATAGAGCTTATACAGAAAATGAAAACACACATATATTTCAAAACCCAATATTAGCCATTAATGTCAACCCAGTCAAACACTCCAGATCTCATCAACTCCTGCTGTTTCCCTTTGAGGAAAATCCTAGCAATGTTATGAATTCATCTATTATCTTTAACTCTTCGTAAAGTATCGAGGTTGACAAAGCCCAAACTTCTCTCGGATAGAAGCATTCTAAAGTTTATCTGTATTCTTGTGGGAGAAATGGAACTTCTAGAGCCTTGGCTTATTTTTAAATGACAAATGCTAAATTAACATTTTGTAAGATGAATCTGACATGCAAAATGGTTGGTATAGTTTTTCTTAATCCTCTATTTCAAAGAGAAGAAGCTGTATTTTCTTAGATCAACCAACTAAAACCCAGGATTGTATAGATCATCTAGCCTAATAGTTTGCTTTTATCTTTTTTTTCTTTTAAGCAGAAGACTTCTCTTTTCAAAAACAACATTTTTGTGGAAGTGCGATGTAGAACAAGATGAAAGCTCAGCTTCTCTGGTGGAAGATAAGATCTTGACTTCTAACACTCAGCCTGCTTCTTGCACCTTCATCTTTCTTGACTCCGAGGAAAATAGTATGAAAACCACAGACCTATTCCAATCCTCTCATTTTACAGATATGGAAACTGAAGCCCTGGTGGAAAACCTGGCTGTGGCCAAGACTGAGCATTTGATAACGGCACAGCCAGACCAGGAACACACATCTCCTGATTTTGATTCCTAGGTCATGATCTTTGTTTGCATCACACTGTGTTGGTGAGACTGCTGCAGAAAAGGGGGCTCCCTTCCAGGGCCCGAGGGTGGACTCTTGTTTAACACTAGGAGATGAATTATTAGGGGAGACACACACACTGACACAGAAAAGATTTTATTGGGCAGGGGTGCCCGAGTGGAGACCAGGAGAACTGCTCTGCCATGTGGCAGTCTCGGGTTTTATGGCGACAGGGGTACTTTCTGGGCTGTCTCTGGCCAGTCATCTTGCTGGGCCCATATTTAGTCTGACACCAGGTCCTTGCTGGTGGCACACACATCTCTCAGCCAAGATGAGTTTCGGCTCTAAAGATTCCGGGAAGCTGGCAGGATATATTGTAGGCTGGTGTCTCCTCCCTCCTTTTGGCCCCTCCTGAATTTTCCCATTTCGTTTTCAGTGGCAGCACCACGTGCCTTACTGAGGCCTCCTGTTGTGAGACAGCTCAAGTGGTTTTCATCAGGCCTGGCCAAGGCAGACGGATTCAGACCGTGGTTCCCTAACAATTCCAACCTTGTTTGACAGTCTAGGTCCCAGGACCGCCTCAGTGCTACAACCAGATGCAACTTTCCCTGCTAGGACTCACAGTGTGGTGAGATACGTATGTCCACGTCAGTTACATCAAGCAAGTCTCATAAGTACCCAGAATTCGGAGGCAGATTTCCAAACCCAGGGTCCCAAATGCTCAGATCAGGCTTCTCTGCTTGAAGAAATATTCCTATACTCTAACTCAGTGGTTCTCCAACTTTAGTGTACCTTTAGAAGAATCTGTGAGTGGGAGGAGAGTGTTAAAAAATAAAGATGCCAGAAATTCTGACTTAGTAGGTTCAGGGTATAACCTGAAGGATCCACAGACAGAGCTTCGAGATGCCTGACCTTGATCAGTCTTTGTCTTTCAAGCCTTCACTGGATAACTAAAATTTGTTCAAATTTCAGGAACTACAAAATTTTCAACACGTTTTCCATGTGAAAAGAGCATTATCCTCCTCCCCAGATTCAGAACATCAAACCCCAGGAGGTATCTCTCTTCCACCATGGTGTCCTGGTGAATCCACAGCCACTGGCCACCAGCTCCGGTGGTCCCCCTGGGAGAAGCAGCAGGAGCAGAGGTAAGGAACAGAACTCTGTTTGCAGGCGGATCTTTTCCATAGAAAATGAAACAAGCAATAATGGCCTACAGAAAGTATTGTGTATAACCACCACAACAAACAAATTGTACTTTAAGGGATAGCTCATCTAAATTTGAAAGTAATATTAGCTCTCAAAGGTCCTGCACTCAGATGGGATAGAGGTCAACTTAAGGAGCTGAGGAACCAGGAAGGTTAAGAATTCATGGTAAAGATCAAATCTTGCACTGAGAAATTCCTGTGTTGAACTGTGCCAAAACCAGATGCTTTTATTGGTAATTATTATGATGATAATTCATTTAACTAGGAATAAAATAGGGCATGATTGTTTACTTCTGCCCGTTTCCCCAGACAGGCAGAGAAATGAGAAGAAAAATCTCAGAGGTTTTACTCTTGGCTAAATGATATAATTTCCTCAATTAACCAGGAATAAACATAGCAACAAAATAATTTGCCTTTACATTATATAATAGTTGTAAATAGACTTCTTACACCTCCTTGCATGGAAAAGTCAAAGTGGAGACAGGCTGCCAAAGAATTGGAAACATCTTGAGTTTGGTTTCCATCTGAAAAGACACAGTCCTTGGAAACCTGCTCACATTTTCAGCCTTGGCATAAGACTTCCAAAAGCTAATCTCGGTTTCTCTCCTTCATACTGAACCAATTCCAAGGCCAAGAGATTGTGGGTTGAATTGTGGTGAGATAAAAGATGCTTCTGAGTGCTTGGGGGGAAAGGCACATAGATACAAGGGAGAGCAGAGTGCATGTCTGAGAGGAGGTAGACAGTTTGGCTGCGTTTTTTGGAGAATCCTTAATATAAACTAGGAATTGCTGGTGGTCCATGAACATTCTCATGATCACAGCAAAACACACCCTCAGGAAGCGAGTTACTATCACTGAATCAGGCTGCTAGGGGCCCAGGACTGGAGTACACTAGTGTCTGACTCCTCACTCACATCCCAGAGGAAAAACTTTATAACTGTCAAATTTACACAAAATCACCCAGGTATTATACAACCTTGTAAAGCATAAGCTGCAGCCATGTTTCTTCAATAGCAGAGCAGAAACTGATTCTGTTTTAAATCCTTTAAAGAGGATGTTTTGTAAATAAATTACCAAGACTTTTGTTCAAATGAAACCTCTGCTTATCCCCATAAATAAAAATCCTTTTTCCCACTGCATAGTTAAATCTCTTTGATGCCCTCTCTCGTTCTGTGCTGCCACAGCCTCTTCCTCAGCCTCACACAGACTTTCTAGAAGAGGATGCACAGGAGACATTAGCATCTCCAGGTTGTGAAATGTGACCATGCCCTAAAGTGGCATGATGCTCGTGTTCAGGACCAAGGACAGTGGTCCACGCACTGGCTGCTCCACTGCTTCTAGCCCCCTTTCCTCTTCTCTCCACTCTAGTATCTAGTCACATCACACCCCTGAGCAGAGGAACATGAACCACATGGTTGAGATTAGAAACCAAAATAGGGTTGAACTGCCTTATAAAAATAGGAGCTGTCCCCACCCAAGTTGTTTTATCGGTCAACAGATACATCCAAGTTCAAGGATGGAAACAGTAAAATTCAAAGGGTTTACTCACTGTTCCCTTGAGTAAGTCTCCACTGCTGACTTAGTTCTGAAGATGGCAGTTGCTGCTTTGGGGGATGCCATGGCTGAGAACCTTTGTTTGAACTCCAGAGCCGCAGTGGCTGCTGCATGCTCCCCTGGGTCCTCACACACTGCTGGGCCAACTCTACCCTGCTTCTTTGAGATCATAATGGCATTGAGAGAAGCTGAGTCTGAGGCATATGGATCCAACAAACAGACAAAGTCTGGGCCCACCAGTGTCTTGAAGTGAGATGTTCAACTCTCAAGAATGTATAGAAAGACATTTGCTCATTTTCGCACCTTCTGGAGCAAGGTCAGAACACAAGCATTTCTGGGAATAATGTGTTTTTGCAAGATAAAACAGAAGGTGAAGAGGATATAAGTACATTACAATTCTGTTAAATACCTTTATTTATAGAGATGAAAGTTAGGAAGCAGGATTAATTGCTGTAATATGAGGAAAGTAGAAACTAATTAAAAATGAACATTTTAGCATGCTATCAAAGGGCTGGGTTCTCTTTGAAGGTGCCCTTTACAAACAGAAAGAGGTTACAGCCTGGAGGAACTATCCTTCTCTTGATTTGGTTACAGATTCTCTCTCTCTCTCTCTCTCCTTCTTTCTCATACACACACACACCATATACCTCAGTAAACTTAGAAACTGATACCAGAGGAGTAAGATAAAACGATGGCAAACCCTAGTTAACCCTGGCTTGCTAACTCCGTTCTCTCCATTTCAAGGATGAAATGAAACATGAGAGGCTTGAAGTGAGTTATAGAACCTACAGCAAACCCAACAGGGCATCCGGTGCCACGGTCATGTTCCAGGTCTTGACAGGATCAAACAAAGCCAACAGCAAATAGCCAGTGCCCAGAAGCTTTCAGGAAAGAGGGGCCCATTTGAAGGGGCCGAGGGAAGGGAGAGACAATCACAGCAGCCTGGGATTTAGATCATTGGATTGAGCACAGCCTTCCCTCCACTTGAACCCATCCAGGGTAACTGCTTCTTGGAAATCCTCCCAGTGAAGAATAAAGCAGCTATTTTGCACCGCTATGTCCTATGCAGCCTTGACACACAGGTCATAGTGATAAATAGGACTGGAGATAATAGGAAAGGAGCCAGACCCTGACCCTAACCCTGACCCTGACCTTAAACTTTAACCTGCATGCCAGGATCCTTTATTACTTTAATAAAGACAACATTAATTTGAATAACAAAGATAAAACCTTCTACACACAAACCCCACAATGTAGGGCTATTTTCATTATTAATAATAAAAATTGACCCATTATTTTATATCACTGCAAGATCCCCCTCTGTGACACCTAATTGCTCTTAAACTTACTTCTCCGTCTTCCCAGGTGACTTTATTCACTGCCCTCTTGGGTTTGCTCTGTTGGATAGTCCGGCCTCTTGGGTTGAGAAACATTGATATTCACTGTGCTCCCAAACAGAAAACATCTCTCACATTTTTCCTACCCCTGTTGCCCCAAATCTCTCAGAAATACTGCATATCTCTCCCCAACTGTCATCCTTCTTGAGAAGACGACCCTCTAGCTGAGCAAGACACTACACAGTCTGCTTGGGGGAAGTTGCCAGTTCTTTGCCTTTTCCAAGACTTATTAACTTGGGCAGGACCCTAGGAAGGGGAGAAAGGCATGGGGCCAGGAATGAATATGCTCTGGGAGTGATGGGTCTAGAGAGGGGATCTGGCACTTGGTGTGTTTAAACTCCTGCTTTTTCCACTCCTCAGAGGCTCTGTTACTCTGGCCAAATCAACCATACCAGACAGAATTTTGGCAACATGGTGCTTGCCTCTAGGGTATCGTTCTGCGTGATAAGCAATTTTGCCATCAGTTTCCCCCAGTACTTTGTGCATAATGTTAGTTGGATTTCAATGTTGTCATGATAAGCTGTGGTCTTCTGCAAATGCTATGTAGATATGCCTGCCTAGTGGATCTTAGTTATTTCCACAGAAGAGACTGACTTCCTCCCCTAGGATTTGCTCTGAGTAATTTCTCTTCAGCTCTCTCCTTGGGAACTCAGCTCTCAGGGATGGAGAGAATCAAAGCCCAACCATAATCACTGCTCCTTCCAAGGGAAACCACCCCGCTTGGGGCTCAGAGGCACAGTTAAGAGGTTTCTTTTACAGAGGAGAGACTTGATTTCAGATGGCCACCTTTTTTCTCAGAAATGCAAACCTGTTTCCAGCCTCTCAGAAGTGTTATAAATAAACACTTCCCTGGTGGTCCAGTGGTTAAGACCTTACCTTCCAATGTGGGGGCTTCGGTTCCATTTCTGGTCAGGGAGCTGAGACTCTACATGCTCTGGGGCCAAAAAGCCAAAACGTGAAACAGAAGCAATATTGCATCAAATTCAATGAAGACTTTAAAATGGTCCACATCAAAAAAAATCTTTAAAAAATAAAATAATAAATAAACACATACACAGGTGTGTATGTGTGTGTGTGTGTGTGTGTGTGTGCATGTATGTGTGTAAAGCTTAAAATCAGGTCAGGAGTGGCCCTCTGATCTCCGCTAACATAACACAATGATGCTGCTGAGGGGAGAAATTGCAGAGAGGCACAAGGGCTTTCCCCCTTGGACAAGGCCCCCATCTGACCGCTGACAAAATCCATTTCCCTGAAGCCCCAGAATTCCCACTCGAGCCTTCTTCTCTGTCCTAGGAGGCCTCCTCTCCACAGTGGTGTGCTCCCTTCATGTGGAATTGGAGATGAATCATCATCTTGGAGAAATGACTTTCCGTGGGGCCAGCTAAGCCCACTGAGGCTCTCAGTTGGGTGGCAGCTCCCCCCAGCCCCAGACGGAGTTATATGAGGACCTGTGGAAAAAAATTAAAATCCTGGATGGAAGCCGTGGGGGCTGAAATGAACCAGCCTATTACCCAGTGCCTCTCTGACGGTGCGGGTTAATTTATCACAGGGAATCCAATCACTTCTTATAAAACCAGAGCAGGTTTCATTTAGTTTGATGAGGTATATTGCAAGATTTCAGAAAATCAATTTTACTGAGAGCCATATTAAGCCCCAGGGAATATAACACTACATGTACCTCACATAAGTTTTTGTTATTACTCAGAGGATCGCTGGGGAAATTATATACTTAGTCCAATGAAGGGTAATGGCTACCTTCATCGTCTTGGGCAGCTCTCACCCTGCTTACCTCTGTGAAATAACAAATAAAAATGGTAGGGCTCTAAACTGGTACTTATCTAAGCTCTGCAGAGCCAGATGCATGATAAGAGTGAGCAAATGTGACTTGATTTCCCAGAGATGCTAACCCCTTACCGTATGGGATGATAAGAACCCACGCTCAGCTGTTACGGCTACTACATATTTTGACCAAAGCCCTATTCTGATGGAGTCCTCTAGTTTTGAGTTCTCAGAGCAGTATTTGCAAAGGAAGCTACATGGGCTCAAAATTGCTTTCAACCAATCTGCCAGGTTAATATTTCCCGAGAGGTATATTTCTTAGTGAGAAACTTTTCCTCCAGTGGCTAGGGAACATTTCTATCTATAGTCATCTGGTCTCTTGGAGACTTTGGCTTGTAAAGCAATAAACCAGCCTAGCTTTTTATGGGGCCCCCAACTTGAAGCTGGTGGCAGGGAGAGCACACTCCACTGGACTTTGGTGATAACTTCCTTCTCCAAAGGCCATTGGGACTGAAAGCAGAGGGTATAGGGAGTGTGTGTGGTTGGGAAGAAGCGGGAGCTTGCGGTGCTTCAATCCAGCGGCATCCCACAAACACCAGAGCTGCTGTTATGTACCCTTGCTCTAGGACTGTGCTGTCCAGTGTGACAGTGATTATCCCCATGTGGCTATTTAAACTAGATTACTTAAAATTAACATAATTAAAAATTAAATTCCTTAGCTGAACTTGCCACATTTCGAATGCTTGGTAGATATGGTGGTTAGCGGCTACCATCATCGACAGCACACATATAGAGCGTTTACGTCCATCGCAGAAAGCTGTAGTGGACTTCGCCGGGTGGCCATTTAGTTCTTGAGACTTGATAGCTATTACATGGATCTGAGAGTTTAGTCTAGGCTAAAGTCACTGCCCATATTACACAAGGGCCCTTCATTTCCAGATCCTCTTTCACCAGCATAAACTGGGGCCACACATGACCTCTAGATGGCCTTTGGGTCAGAGAACTTCTCTTCCATCACAGCAGAAACAGCCTCAGGAAAAACTCAGAACTGGTTTTAGAAATTAAGAAATAAGGATGAAAACTGTAAGTTGTAGGACAAAGCTTGTATTTTGTATTTAGGAATCTAGGGGGGAAAGGTTTTCATTAGTGCTGTATGCAAGTCACGAACAGTTAGAACAAGACGTGGAATAATGGACTAGTTCCAAATTGGGAAAAGAGTACGTCAAGGCTGTCTATTGTCACCCTGCTTATTTAACTTCTATGTAGAATACATCATGAGAAATGCCAGTTTTTTGGAAGAAGCTCAAGCTGGAATCAAGATTGCAGGGAGAAATATCAATAACCTCAGATATGCAGATGACACCACCCTAATGGAAGAAAGCGAAGAGGAACTAAAGAGCCTCTTGATGAAAGTGAAAGAGGACAATGAAAACGCTGACTTAAAATGCAACTTTCAAAAAAATAAGATCATGGCATCACTTCATGGCAAATAGATGGGGAAAATAAGGAAACTGTGACAGACTTTATTTTCTTGGACTGCAAAATCACTGTGGACTGTGACTACAGCCATGAAATTAAAAAATACTTGCTCAACAGTGTATTAAAAAACAAAGACATCACTTTGCTGACAAAGGTCCATATTGTCAGAGCTATGGTTTTTCCAGCAGTCATGTACAGATGTGAGAGTTGAACCATAAAGAAGGCTGAGTGCCAAAGAATTGATGCATTTGAACTGTGGTGTTGGAGAAGACTCTTGAGAGTCTCTTGGACTACAAGGAGATCAAAACAGTCAATCCTAAAGGAAATCAACCCTGAATATTCATCGGAAGGACTGATGTTGAAGTTGAAGCTCCAATACTCTGGCCACTGGATGCAAAGAACTGACTCACTGGAAAATACCCTGATGCTGGGGAAGATTGAGGGCAAGAGGAGAAGGGGGCGACAGAGGATGAGATGGTTGGATGGCATCATCAACTCAATGGACGTAAGTTGGAGCAAACTCTGGGAGATAGTGAAGGACAGGGAAGCCTGGTATGCTGCAGTCCATGGGGTTGCAAAGAGGCAGACATGACTGAATGACTAAATAACAATGTCAGTTCCTGCCCTGTACCAAGATCAAACTTCTCTACTTTCCCTTTGTGTCCTATTTTATATTTCACATATACATAATGTTATACGATATTTGTCTTTCGCTTTGACTTACTTCACTTAGTATGATAATCTCTAGATCTATCCATGTTGCTGCAAATGACATTATTTCATTCTTTTTCAGGCCTAAGTAGTATTCCATTGTATATATGCACTGCATCTTCTTTATCCATGCATTTAAGTTGTTTCCACATCTTGGCTATTGTAAATAGTGCTGCAATGAACACTGAGGTGCATGTGTCTTTTCTTTTTTTTAATTAATTTATTTTAATTGGAGGATAATTACTTTACAGTGTTGTGGTGGTTTTGGCCATACATCGACATGAATCAGCCATGGGTACACATGTGTCCCCATCCTGAATCCCCTACCACCTACTTCCCCACCCCATCCCCTCTGGGTTGTCCCAGAGCACCGGCTTTGAGTGCCCTGCTTCATGCATTTTACTTGCACTGGTCATCTGTTTCACATATGGTAATATACATGTTTCGGCGCTATTCTCTCAGATCATCCCACCCTCGCCTTCTCCCACAGAGTCCAAAGGTCTGTTCTTTACATCTGTGTCTCTTTTGCTGTCTTGCATGTAGTAAATATATATTGCATATAGTACATAGAGCTGCAATCAATACTGAGGTACATGTATCTTTTCAAATGAAAGTTTTATCTGAATATATGACTAACAGTGGGATTGCTGGACCACATGGCAACTTTATTTTTAGTTTTTAAAGGAAGCTATCTATGAAACAAAGACAGACTCACAGATATAGCGGGCAGACTTATGGATGTTAAGGGGTGGAGGAGGAGTTAGGAGTTAGGACTGGGAGTTAGGAGTTAGCATACGTAAATTATTATACATAGATGGATAAACAACAAGGTCCTACTATAATAGAACAGGGAACTATATTAAATATCCTGTAATAAATCATAATGGAAAAGAATATATCTATCTATCTATCTGAGTCACTTTGCTGTACAGCAGAAATTAACACAACACTGTAAATCAACTATGCTTCAATAAACTTAAAAAAATCTCCAGTGTCATGAGAGGACCTGATTCCTCCTGAATTCACATGTTAAAGTCCTACACTCCAGTATCTCAGAATGTGACAGTATTTGGAGATAGGATGTTGGAAGAGATCATCAAAGTGAAATGAGGCCATTAGGGTGAATCCTAATCAAATGCGATCAGTGTCCTTATAGGAAGAGATGAACGGGACACTGACACAGGGAGAGAGCCCCTGAAGAGCAGACAGAGGATGCCGTCAGCAGGCCATGAGAGAGGCCGTGGAAGAAACCCATCCTGCCAACACCTTCATCTCGGACTTCTGACCTCCACGGACTGAGTGGTTTGCACAACAGAAGTGTATTTTCTCAAAGTTGTGGAAGCAGCCCTAGCAAAAGAATGTACCTATCATGCAGATTCTTCCTAGAGCAAACCAGAGGCATCTGCAACAGAGACCAGGAGATTTTTTTCAAATCGTTGGGAATTCCTGAGCAGTCTACTGGTTGGAACTCTGCGCTTTCATTGTGGGTTCTGGTTGAGGAGCTAAGATACTGTAAACTGTGTGGCACAGCCAAAAAAAAAAAAAAAAAATTCTTTAAATCAAGCTGGAGATATTTTGAGGATACATTGCCCATCATCACAATTTTTCCCTCAAGCCTAACAAAATAGCTATTTGCACAGAGGATTATTATGCCTTTTCCTGTAGGGCAATTCAAGCTTTGATGCTACTCACAGAGCCAGTGGGGAACTGGAACTCAGAAGTGACAGACAAATTACCCATGAGAAAGGGCAGAACATTTCAGAAGAGTGTTTAAAAAATCATTTTACCTTCACTGATATTTTGCTGTGACATCCTTTATTGATTTCTACATGTCAACTCTAAATTAGATCTGTATGTGTGTTTACACACATTGGGTAGAGTTAAACACATTCACAATATATAGATTTAGCAGCTATTCATATAGTCACTCCTTTTCAAGGTGTTCAACAAAAATTAATTAATGTAACATGCAACCAACCGTATGTTCAACATAACAGCCCACAGGGAATGTGATGAAAACTTTAAAACCCAGTGGAGTTCTGATGCTAATATTTTTTGTTTGGTAGGATTCCTGGGGGAAATGCCCAGTTGTCAACTCCTGAAGAGAGATGGGAATATCTAGATAAGAGAAGGTCTTGGATGTGGATGTGGGCACGCTCAGTCATGTCTGACTCTTTGAGACCCCATGAACTGTAACCCACCCAGGCTCCTCTGTCCATAGGATTTTTCAGGCAAGAAAACGGGAATGGGTTGCCATTTCCTACTCCAGGGGATCTTCCTGACTCAGGGATCAAGCCTTCATTTCTTGTGTCTCTTTCATTGGCAGGCAGATTCTTTACCACTGAGCCACCTGGGAAGGGCTTAATATTATCCAATTAGTTATCTGTGTATCTTAGCCTTTTCTGTAATAGGAATTTTTTCCAATTTTTTTCTGGCAGCATTGCAATCTTGCATTTAAATCTTGCACTAAAAAATTTTTTTTCTGTCGGATTGAACAAAAGAAACATCATTCAAGTAACAGTTTGAAACAAAACATTTGCATGACATTTGAGAATTACAAGATGTTTTTAGAGCCAAAATTTTCATTCGATGCCCACCATACTTTTTAAAGTTAGGTTATTTCTCCCATTTTGCGGATAAGGTAACTAAAGATTGGAAAGCTTAAGTGACCTTCCAAAACGTTCACAGCTAGTTCCATAGGAAGCCAAGACAAAAGTTTACATTTGGGATTTTAACAAGTCTGTTACATGTCTCCATATGCCTTTGTCCTTCCACCATGGCACACCATCCCAGGAGAATGTCCCAGGGGTGCCTCTCCATGAAGCTGCTCTCACCCTTTATCAGCACTGCCCACGGTGGGCTTCTCCTGCCTGAGAAGATGGTTCCACAGACAGACAGGTAATTCCAGGGGAGACAAGGATGATACCCAAGGCATCTCCACAGAGTCCATGGTGAATCCATTCCCTCAGTCTCTCCTGTCTCATCCCACTGACCTTCGTCTACTGAGTGAGGTGGAGTTAGGAATAAGGGATCTAGAGTGGGGAGTGGGCTTCCAGAAGCCATAGATAGGAATAAACTGACCAAGGTATGAAAAGCTGAGATGAGCTTCCTTCCCTAGCATCACCTGCAATCTTCACCACCTGCCTTGCTTGTCTGGAGTTAGTCCTGACATGCCTTCCACGATGCTCAACCACCCTGCACTGGGGAAATCGCAGGGGTATTCTGGCACTGGTCTGTGATACAGTAAGGACCTGCCCTTGCCCTCAGCCCCCTTCTCAAGAATGCTTTTCTAGCACAACCTTCCTGGGTTCCCAGATTGGTCCTTGCACTTAGTGGACCAATCACGCTACCTGGACCGCGTCTGATGCTATGCTATTTGGTGTCCCAACCAATGCAGGCAGGTCACCAGGGTGGCCAATGAGCTCTGAGGAGGCTTAGCACACACTTGGCCCAGTGGAGCTGCTCTGTATTGGACAATGATGAATGGACCTAATCAGACATCTCTCTTTGCAAACACAAATGCTGTGTGTGCACTCAAACTATAACCCAAAAAACTCAGGTTCTCTCCTCTCTGGACATGAGAGAGCTGAGGACCTGAGCATCTGTGGCTAACGAAAAACAGGAATCCTATTCTGTTCCTTTCCCTTGTGTCCTGGAATCAGCCCCCATCACCCAAGGAGGGCCAGGTAAGTCTCTTCTGGGCAAGTTGAATAACCCCCTTGATGGAGTATGGTTCTAGGTCTCTGAAAAGTTCTGGGAGACTACAGAGAAATATAAGACACACAAAAATAACCTCACTAGCTCACCAGAGGGACACTGGTCAAGATGCCAATTTTTCTTTAAGATGCCAATATTTAAGTTATTCTTTCCCAAGTTTTTATTTTCTGCTTCCTTGCATCGTTGGGCTAAGAAAAAAAGATATTGAATATTCTCCCCAAAAGACTCCTGTGGAAAGTAGCTGAAAACTGTCAGAACAGATAAAGCGGAGATTACTGCTTTCTTTCAGGTCTGTTGCCTGATTTCCCTTATGGCCCCTGCTGTGGACAGTAGTGATCTGCCTAGAAACCAGGCATGTGTTAATTTGCATGATTGTGTCAACCAACTAGCAGCCACTCCATCCCAGCCCCAGTATAACCTAACTTAGTTCAACAGGAGTAGGTGGTTGAATTTGTACATTATTTACATTTGCTAATAAACAAGCAATTTGAGTTTTAGCTCAAATTTTCTCTTGGGGAAAGATCTAGATCTCTGCTGAGAATTTGACCTGGAGAAATTCACCCTGTGTATTCCTCTCATCCCAGATATCAACTCTGACCCACCCTTCGAGTTTTCATACAGAGAAAGTCTAGGTGGAACGTCTCTCCACCAACTCCACACCCCTATTCATTGGAAGGACTGATGCTAAAGCCAAAGCTCCAATACTTTGGCCACCTGATGGGAAGAGTCAACTCACCGGGAAAGACCCCGATGCTGGGAAGGCAGACGATGAGATGGTTAGATAACATCACCGACTCAATGGGCATGAACTTGAGCAAACTCTGGGAGATACTGGGACAGGGAAGCCTGGCATGCTGCAGCCCATGGTCACAAAGAGTCAGACACAATTGAGTGACCAAGTAACAACAGTCCTTAGGCTCAGTCCAGACTGTGGAGGTAAACAGCCCTGTCTAACCCAGGTTCCAGTTAGGGCTCACCTTGGCTACCAAAGGGCCCTGGCTGCCCCTGCCCTGGGAGACCTGGGCTTCCACTGAGCTGAGACCCAGAGCTCTGGAGTACCCATTCCCAGATAAGTTTTCTGCCTGTGTCTAATTCTTCTTGGTTTCTTTCTGGCTACCTGCCTAGTTGATCATGTTTCTTCCTAAAATTGTGCCTGTCTACTCCACCCCTGCAAGCCCCTCTTTCTGAGACCAACATCTCATCATGAACTTAGGAGCTGCCAGATGTAGTCACCCATAAAAGGACCCCAAACAAAGGATACTTGGCGTCTCCACCACTGAGTTTTGTTCACCTATTAAGTGTGACCACAATCAAAATGCTAGTAATAACACATTAAAAATACTAGTAATAATATTGCATTGATTGTGCTATTTCTTTGTGTCAGGAATTTTGCAGAAGTTAACGTTCACATAATTGGATGGTGGAGGAGACAAGCTCAGGAAAGTTAGGCATTTTGCCCTAAGTCACACAGAAAGTCATGAAGAGCTGGAATTTAGTCTGTCAGATTCAGTCCCCCCTTTAAACCATGCTCATGTCACTCACCTCCCAAACCTGTTTAATTATCGCCCACTGAAAATCCCATGGATGGAGGAGCCTGGTAGGCTGCAGTCCATGGGATCTCGAAGAGTGGGACACGACTGAGCAACTTCGCTTTCACTTTTCACTTTTATGCGTTGGAGAAGGAAATGGCAACCCACTCCAATGTTCTTGTCTGGAGAATCCCAGGGACAGGGGAGCCTGGTGGGTTGCCATCTATGGGGTCGCACAGAGTTGGACACGACTGAAGCAACTACGCAGCAGCAGCTGTTCCTAAGCTCACTTCAGGGTGGGGAGAGCTGGTACCACTGGCTTAATTTGGGTGTTAAGGACCAGGGATGGGTGTCAGGAAGCCCCCAGATGTGACTACAACTGTGTGGGACCCGAGCATCAGTACTGAGTCCAGTCAGAGAGGTCTGAGCCTCACAGCCAGAGACATGTGCTGACTGGACAAAATACTTTGCAGAGATTCCCCACCCTGTATGAAAAAAGTATAAACATATATGCAACATATATAAACATCAGATCAGATCAGTCGCTCAGTCGTGTCCAAACATAAACATATATAAACATATATGCAATGGAATATTACTCAGCCATAAAAAGGAATGAAATTGTGCCCTTTGCACAATTTTGAATGGACCCAGAGACTATCATTCCGAGTGAAGTAAGTCAGGAAAGAGAAAAACAAATATGGTTTATTAATGCCTGGAGAATCCCAGAGACAGGGGAGCCTGGTGGGCTGCCGTCTATGGGGTTGCACAGAGTCGGACACGACTAATGCAACTTAGCAGCAGCAGCAATGCATATATGTGGAATCTACAAAAATGGTACAGAAGAACTGATTTGCAAAGTAGAAATAGAGTCACAGATGTAGAGAACAAATATATGGACACCAAGAGGGGAAAAGGGAGGTGGGATGAATTGGAAGATTGGAATCGACATACATACAAAACTATACGTAACAGGTAACTAATGAGAACCTACCATATAGCACAGGCGATTCTGCTCAGTGCTCTGTGGGGACCTGAATGGGAAGGAAATCAAAAACAGATGGGGTGTATATATATATACATATAGCTGATTTGCTTTGCTGTACAGCAGAAGCTAACACAACATTGTAAAGCAACCATACTGCAATAAAAATTTATTTAAAAACCCAGTGAGAGCTATAGCTCTCCTCTTAGAGATGGCACCCAAGGCACTTTCCCCAAGTGGCCATACCTGCTGTTGAGTCAGGGCATCTGGCTGCCTGATGCCAACTAGAAAGACAGCTAGCATCATACCTCCAGGTGACTCTCACACTGCCTCAAATGAACTACAGTCGAAGGTGGTGGTGGAAGCACTGAAGGGGATAAATTCTGGGCTATCATTCAGCTTTCAGAAAAGGTTGTTTCACACTGGTTGCTAATAAATGCAGTGATGTCATGAGGTGTTGAGCCTTATCCACCCCAAACTGCTTTTCTCCACGAAAATGAACCCAAGAGTGGTGTGTGACTCTCTGGGTCCCTTCCCTACATGGCTTCTCTGCAGCACCTGAGGTTGGTCCCTGGGTTATAACCACTTTCCTTGGGCATATTCATAAAAGAAAAAAGACCAGCCCCATCAGTGAAGCTCCATGAGCAGCTCTTCTTTCCCAATCAGATCAGATCAGTCGCTCAGTCGTGTCCGACTCTTTGCGACCCCATGAACCGCAGCACGCCAGGCCTCCCTGTCCATCACCAGCTCCCGGAGGTCACCCAGACTCGCATCCATCGAGTCAGTGATGCTCAAACTACCAAACAATTGCACTCATCTCACACGCTAGTAAAGTAATGCTCAAAATTCTCCAAGCCAGGCTGCAGCAATATGTGAACCGTGAACTTCCTGATGTTCAAGCTGGTTTTAGAAAAGGCAGAGGAACCAGAGATCAAATTGCCAACATCCGCTGGATCATGGAAAAAGCAAGAGAGTTCCAGAAAAACATCTATTTCTGCTTTATTGACTATGCCAAAGCCTTTGACTGTGTGGATCACAATAAACTATGGAAAATTCTGAAAGAGATGGGAATACCAGACCACCTGATCTGCCTCTTAAGAAATCTGTATGCAGGTCAGGAAGCAACAGTTAGAACTGGTCATGGAACAACAGACTGGTTCCAAATAGGAAAAGGAGTACGTCAAGGCTGCATATTGTCACCATGTCTTTCCCAATACCTCTTCTCTAAAAGGACATGGCACTTCTACTTTACAACAGTTTCAGCCCTGCTCTTCACAATGGTTCCTGGGGCTTGCAATGGGCTCCTGACCCTGAGGAAAAGTCAGTGACAAGAAGAAGGGTACTACTAAGGACTGAATGTTTGTGTTCTCTGAAAATTCACATGTTGAAACACAAACCCCCAAGGTGATGGTAATTGGAAATGAGGATTTGGGATTAATCAGATCATGAGGCTGGGCCCTTGTCTGATGGGATTTGTGCCCTTATAAAAAGAGACACAGAACTCTCTCCCCCTCTACAGGCCCCTCCCCACACTTCCCCATGTCAGGACACAGAAAGAAGGGAGCTGTCTGCAAGATAGGAGCATCCTCACTAGAAGCTGAACTGGACATCTTGATCTTGGATTTCCAGCATTTGGAAACATGAGAAAATAAATTTCTGTTGTTTAATGCCCCGGTCTATGCTGTTTTGTTATGGCAGCCCAAGCAGACAGAGATCTGCAAACAGAAGCTGCAGAAGGAGAGAAAACCCGGTAGGCAGCATTGATCTAGATGCTGAGGCGTCCAGCCTGCTCGTGAAAAGGCAGAGCTCTGCAAGCCCTTCTTCCGGCCATCTCTGTCCATTTACAGGCAGAAGCAGCAGCTGCCTTCAGCTGGAGGTGTGAAGTGCTCTGAGAGTTCCACCTGCCACACACACCTCTGTGCCACAGTGCTAGGGCTCCCTGCCCCTCTCCTGGCAAGAAGTCTCCCTGACGAATGGGCTAATGGGTTTGGAGAAAAGAAGACTCTGGGGTACTCACCATCTCAGTTGTTAACAGGGCTTCTCACTTGGTTTTTTGTGGCTGCAAGGACTTTTCTTCGGAGTAATTTAAACGAGGCAGGAGCTCATTGGCTGGTACCTTGACAAGATCGCCAAGGTCTTCAGATCTTAGGGTTCAGGAGCGCAACTTGTGAGTTCATGGGAGTTCTGGATGACTGGTTCAGGCTAATCAAACTCATGAAACTGGCTGACAGCTGCTGAGTACATTTCTTTTTTTCTAAAATAGAAAGTATTTTTGAAAAACGAAATTACTAACTCAAGGCAAGGTCACAGAGCGGGACATGGGAAGATTTTTAATGGTTGATGTCATCAAGCTCTAATGAGCCTCTGCTCTAATGAGGAGCACCTCCCAGTGGGCCAGAAGACCTGGAACCAATCAAAGCACCCACCCCTCTGGCCAGGGCCAGAGACAAATAGGAGCTTTTGAACTTGTTCTTCATCTTTATGCTTTTAAATATCCCAAGTAGAGCAACTACTCGTTTCTATCATTAATGCGGTACTGTTTCCATGATTAGTACTTTAATCAGTTCAGTTCAGTTGCTAAATTGTGTCCAACTATTTGTGACCCCATGGACTGTGCACACCAGGCTTCCCTGTCCAGCTTGCTCAAATTCATGTCCATCAGGTTGGTGGTGCCATCCAACCATCTCATCCTCTTCTCCTCCTGCCTTCAATCTTTCCCAGCATCAGGGTCTTTTCCAATGCTGTTTACTATTTATATCATTTACTATTACAATGCTGCTGCTGCTGCTAAGTCGCTTCAGTCGTGTCCGACTCTGTGAGACCCCATAGACGGAAGCTCACCAGGCTCCTCTGTCCCTGGGATTACAATGCTACTTACTATTTATCTCAGATCAATGACATTCAGATGCATCTGGGGAGTCTCTCTCAGCTAATCTGAGCACACTTCAAGTCATCTCTTCAGCAGATGGCTAGTCTCATCCGTGGGATGATAGGTCTTTGGAGCTTCAATTTCAGTTAGTGGCATTCCCCAACTCCCTTCCCATGCCATCCTCTTTGGGATACAGTGATGAAATAATGCAAAGTTTAATAAATATGAGATTGACAGGAAAGAAAATAATTGGAGAGGTTCTGGTTGGACTTGAAGTAGGTCGACTCAACTTCCTCTTGTCTCAGTTTAGAACTGGGTTCCAAGGTCTCTCATCAATCAAGGCTAGGTCTTCTTTTTTTAATTCTTATTTTATTCTTCCTTTTTGGTCACACCAAATGGCATGTGGGATCTTAGTTCCCCCAACCAGAGATCAAAACCTCGCCCTTTGCAGTGGAAACTTGGACCAGTCTTAATCATTGGACCACTGGGGAAATCCCAAGGTTGGGTCTTATTACTGATTGGTACTGCAAAACTACAGCTATTTTCACACGCACCATTCCCCCCCACAGCTGGCAGAGAGAAATGAAGCACATACACAGAGATGAAGAAGCAAGAAATTGCACGTTGCTTGTAGAGAGACGGCTATCTCTGTGCGCCTGCATGCACAGCCCGAGGTGGTGGGCGGAGGAGCAAGGGATGAAAAGGTGATGTCTCTTGCAGGTGGTCCTGTTCTAGTTTCAGCATTGTTAGGCTTCTCATGTGGCTCAGCTGGTAAAGGATCCACCTACAATGAGGGAGACCTGGCTTCGATCCCTAGGCTGGAAAGATCCCCTGGAGAAGGGAAAGGCTACCCACTCCAGTATTCTGGCCTGGAGAATTCCATGGACTGCACGGGGTCACAAAGAGTCAGACATGACTGAGCAACTTTCACTGAATAAGGTCATTAAGGACACTGAAAGCACTGACTATTTTACCCTCTGCTGCTGCCCCTGCTAAGTCACTTCAGTCATGTCGGACTCTGTGCGACCCCATAGACAGCAGCCCACCAGGCTCCCAGCATCAGGGTCTTTTCCAATGCTATTTACTATTTATATCACTTACTATATCTCCACTTGCCTGGAGAATCCCTGGGATTCTCCAGGCAAGAACACCGGAGTGGGTTGCCATTTCCTTCTCCAATGCATGAAAGTGAAAAGTGAAAGGGAAGTCACTCAGTCGTGTCCGACTGTGTGTGACCCCATAGACGGCAGCCCACCAGGCTCCCCCGTCCCTGGGACTCTCCAGGCAAGAAGAGTTGCCATTTCCTTCTCCAACGCATGAAAGTGAAAAGAGAAAGTGAAGTCGCTCAGTCGTGTCCGACTCTTAGCGACCCCATGGACTGCAGCCTACCAGGCTCCTCCATCCATGGGATTTTCCAGGCAGGAGTACTGGAGTGGGGTACCATTGCCCTCAAAGAATGGCAATTCCAGAAAAGTTTGGTGTTTTGGAGACTGATCTAACCTGGTCATGACCTTTGCCCAGGACCTGCTTCCTGTACCTTGTAGATTGCTTAAAGAGATGCTCAAATGTCTATCCTGCCACTCCTGCATTGAATGAGAGCCAAAGTGATTTCTTTGCACTTCAGTCCTCCTTTCCAGTAAATGCCTGTCTATTCTCTGAAAATATAAGTGGATTCGGGGAGTTTTTGACCCACCATAACTCTAAGAAAAACTCAATATTTGTTATTCTCAGTCTTAATGCCTGCTCATGGTGATTCTAACGCTGCGTTTTAAAATGGCTGTGGTATTTTAATAATACAATCTTCTTTCTGGTATTGTGGAAACATTACATTATTCAATGTATCCAATTGCAATGCATTTTTCTTTGCCCTTGTGGTGCATTATTACTGTGTGCTCTTCACAGAAGTATAATTTGGGGAGCAGTTTTCCAGCGAACCATTGAAGGCGTTGTATTACAAATGGAGTTGATGTGTTGCTCTGCTCATGGAACCGCACTGTAAGGCCGAGAGCCTTTTTCAGGGTAAACGCTGTCGTAGTGCAGTGATCCCAGTGGAACCCCAACCTCCCACCTCGCTCTCTCCAGTCAGCCCTGCTCCACCTCAGGGATCTGACGTCCAAAGTTAGCTTCTGGTACCCAAGATGCACGACCACATACAGGGCCCTGGCTGACTGTCTTCCTGAAGCTATTTTGTCTTTAGCATGGGGTTTCTCTTTGGCAAGGTCAACTTTGTCATCTCCTACAACTGGATTTGGCTTTCTCAAATACAGAACTCATGCACGTGGTCAACAGATTGCTTTTGACCCACAATTGTGGGTTTTTTATTTTTTTTAACTTACAAAATTTCAAAACCATTTTAGAAAATTATTGTCCAAGTTTGAAACTCAGGAGTTTGCACTTCCAGGACTCCCAGATTACCTCAGCAGTTATGCCACTAAATGAAGGTTTTCCTCTTTGAGGAAGAAGCATCTTCTCCAGGTCCTCATAGATCCCACTAGTCCCTCCTAACAAACTCTGAGATCTTCACAGGTAATTATGCCTGACTATTTTTGTAAGCATTTAAGACTGCAACCTCAGCTTTTATAGCTGTGATAGGTAGAATTCTAAGAGCCATTCACCAAACTCCAGCTATCTTGGGTACATACCTATCCCGTTATAGAATCCTCTTTCTTGGAGGGTAGGTAGCACCTGTGAACAGCAAGATCAAGCCAGTCAAGCCTAAAGGAAATCAACACTGACTATTCATTGGAACGAGTGATGCTGAAGCAGAAGCTCCAATACTTTGGCCATCTGATGCGAAGAGCTGATTCACTAGAAAAGACCCTGATGCTGGGAGGACTCAGGGCAAGAGGAGAAGGGGGCAACAGAGCATGAGATTTCTGGATGGCACCAATGACTCAATGGATGTGAATCTGAACAAACTCTGGGAGAGTGAAGGACAGGGAAGCCTGGTGTCCATGGAGTTAGAGAGTCAGACACACCTGAGTTACTAAACAACAGCAACAACTCCCTCTGATTGGTGGCAATGTGTTTGCTGATATAATTAAGATTCCTAATCAGTTGACTTTGAGTTAATTAAAAGGGAGATTATTCTAGGTGAGCCCACCCTAATTAGGTGAGCCCTTAAAAGAGACAAATACAGTTCAGTCGCTCAGTCGTGTCCGACTCTTTGTGACCCCATGGACTGCAGCACGCCAGGCCTCTCTGTCCATCACCAACTCCTGGAGTCCACCCAAACTCATGTCCATTGAGTTGGTGATGCCATCCAACCATCTCATGCTCTGTCGTCCCCTTTTCCTCCTGCCCTCAATCTTTCCAGTATCAGGGTCTTTTCAAATGAGTCAGCTCTTCGCATTAGGTGGCCAAAGTATGGGAGTTTCGGCTTCAGCATCAGTCCTTCCAATGAATATTCAGGACTCATCTCCTTCAAGATGGACTGGTTGGATCTCCTTGCAGTCCAAGGGACTCTCAAGAGTCTTCTCCAACACCACAGTTCAAAAGCATCAGTTCTTCAGTGCTCAGCTTTCGTTATAGTCCAACTCTCACATCCATACACGACTACTGGAAAAACCATAGCCTTGACTAGATGGACCTTTGTTGACAAAGTAATGTCTCTGCTTTTTTAATATGCTGTCTAGGTTATCAAAACTTTTCTTCCAAGGAGTAAGCGTCTTTTCATTTCATGGCTGCAGTCACCATCTGCAGTGATTTTGGAGCCCCCCAAAATAAAGTCTGACACTGTTTCCATTGTTTATGCATCTATTTGCCATGAAGTGATGGGACCAGATGCCATGATCTTTTGTTTTCTCAATGTTGAGCTTTAAGCCAACTTTTTCACTCTCCTCTTTCACTTTCATCAAGAGGCTCTTTAGATCTTCTTCACTTTCTGTCATAAGGGTGGTGTCATCTGCATATCTGAGGTTATTGATATTTCTCCCAGCAATCTTGAATCCAGCTTGTGCTTCTTCCAGTCCAGCGTTTCTCATGATGTACTCTGCATAGAAGTTAAATAAACAGGGTGACAATATACAGCCTTGACGTACTCCTTTTCCTATTTGGAACCAGTCTGTTGTTCCATGACCAGTTCTAACTGTTGCTTCCTGACCTGCATACAAATTTCTCAAGAGGCAGATCAGGTGGTCTGGTATTCCCATCTCTTTCAGAATTTTCCACAGTTTCTTGTGATCCACACAGTCAAAGGCATAGTCAATAAAGCAGAAATAGATGTTTTTCTCTAACTCTCTTGCTTTTTCCATGATCCAGGGATGTTGGCAATTTGATCTCTGATTCCTTTGCCTTTTCTAAAAGAGCTTGAACATCTGGAAGTTCACGGTATACATATTGTTGACCTGGCTTGGAGAATTTTGAGCATTACTTTGCTAGCGTGTGGAATGAGTGTAATTGTGTGGTAGTTTGAACATTCTTTGGCATTGCCTTTCTTAGGGATTGGAATGAAAACTGACCTTTTCTAGTCCTGTGCCACTGCTGAGCTTTCCAAATTTGCTGGCATATTGAGTGCAGCACTTTCACAGCATCATCTTTCAGGATTTGGAATAGCTCAACCAGAATTCCATCACCTCCACTAGCTTTGTTCATAGTGATGCTTCCTAAGGCCCACTTGACTTCACATTCCAGGATGTCTGGCTCTAGATGAGTGATCACACCATCGCAATTATTTGGGTCATGAAGATCTTTTTTGTACAGTTCTTCTGTGTATTCTTGCCACCTCTTCTTTAACATCTGCTTCTGTTAGGTCCATACCATTTCTATCCTTTATTGAGCCCATCTTTGCAAGAAATGTCCCCTTGGTATCTCTAATTTTCTTGAAGAGATCTCTAGTCTTTCCCATTCTATTGTTTTCCTCTATTTCTTTGCATTGAGCGCTGAGGAAGGTCTTCTTATCGCTCCTTGCTATTCTTCGGAACTCTGCATTCAAGTGGGTATATCTTTCTTTTTCTCCCTTTCTTTTGGCTTCTCTTCTTTTCACAGCTGTTTGTAAGGCCTCCTCAGACAGCCATTTTGCCTTTTTGCATTTCTTTTTCTTGGGGATGTTCTTGCTCCCTGTCTCCTGTACAATGTCATGAACCTCCATCCATAGTTCATCAGGTACTCTCTCAGATCTAGTCCCTTAAATCTATTTCTCACTTCCACTGTATAATTGTTAGGGATTTGATTTAGGTCATACATGAGTGGTCTAGCAGTTTTCCCTACTTTGTTCAATTTAAGTCTGAATTTGGCAATAAGGAGTTCATGGTCTGAGCCACAGTCAGCTGGAGAAGGGAATGGCAAACCACTTCAGTATTCCTGCCTTGAGAACCCCATGAACAGTATGAAAAGAGACAAGAAATGTCAGCAAATGCTCTCTTACTGGCCTTGAAGAAATAAGTACCTGAGGGTAGCCTTGAGGGGAGTGACTCCCGGCTGAGAGCCAATAAGAAAATGGGACTACAATCCCACAACCACAAAGGACTAAATACTGACAATAGCCTGAATTAGCTTAGAAGAAGACCCTGAGCCTCATATGAGATCACAACCCCAGCTGATAGATGGACTTCAGTGAATGAGACCCCAAGCAGAGGATCTAGCCGACTTACCCAAGGCTCCCAACCCACAGGTTGTGTGATTTGCATTGCTGTAAACTACTAACTTTGTGGCAAGTGGTTATGCAGCAATGAAAAACTAATTCAAAAACTGACCTGTTAGAGCACTGCTTTCATACTTGTACTCATACCCCTGCTGCTGCTGCTAAGTCGCTTCAGTTGTATCCGACTCCTAGCAACCCCATGGACTGCAGCCTACCAGGCTCCTCCATCCATGGGATTTCCCAGGCAAGAGTACTGGAGTGGGGTGCCATTGCCTTCTCCAACTCATACCCCTAGCCACGCCTGAATTACAGGAATTGCTTTCACTTAAGACCAAGAAACACTTTACAGAGAATACTCTGTTACCTCCAAAGATAAGTGGAGGAGGTGCAAATGCCTGAAGGACAAGCTTGATCTAAGAGAGAATCATGATATCAATGCTGTGAAATGCTCTTAGCTGTCACCTGATCTAGCTCTGGCTCCCATTTTCAGATAAAGAAACTGAGGCCCAGAAGTTAAGTGATGTACCCAAGGTCCCATGCCTTGATAATTTTTACTCACATTTCCTATAGTTGGCATAAACCTTATAAATTCTTGATTTATCAAAACTCCTGCATCTGGTGGTGGCTAAATACAGGGAGGCTTGAGGAGGCTGATTACAGAAAGTTGCTCTTCGCTTGAGGAATCAGTAGGTAAATGGTTGATGCTGTATTAGATCTAAATGCTTATTAATTGAACAAATACCTGTATCTTAAGCATTGTCAGAAGCAGCTGAGAAAAAACAAAGTAGGGCATGTGGTCACTGCCTTTAAGGCTTTTCTCATCTTCTCCATGAGAAAGCTCACTGCTTTCAATTTAGACAACACCAGGGCTGAACAAAAAGCAATGTAGGACAAGCAACACAGATTTGACACACGTTTTCTGATCGTTCTGCTAAAGACTGGAACCCCCCACCCAGTCACCCCCACTCTCAAACTCCTTCAGTCAGTGCAGTGCCTAAACCATCAAACATACTTCTGAATCTGCATTCTGCCACTGTTCTTTCAAATGCAGTATACAGCTCAGTAGTGCTCACAAAGTGGATTGTGCCGGAGATATGAGAAGCAGGGATTCAGCAAAGGGTAAGCTGTGGTTTGTGCTAAAGAAAAGGCAGTGATAAGCCTGTAGTGGATCCTCTTCAGATGTCCGTGGCCTGTGGAGAGAGCTGAGACGTGGCCCTCATTCCAGAAGCCTTGATGGTGAGAGAGAGCCTCACGGTTCTCAGCCACCAGCTCCTGCTTTGTTTTACCTTCAAAACGCTCAACCTTGTGTTTAAGGAAAAACTGTTTCCCTCAGCTCCTTGGTTTCAGGCAGGGCCACGCCCTAAACAACAGGGACAGCTGCCTCCTCTATTATTAACTGTCTCTAAGGATAGAGACTCTGAGTCCTCCTTGGCCCTCTCTTCTGCCCGCCCCCACCCCGCACCAGCTGTGCTGGTTGCCCCATGTCCATCTCGGCCCCACTGTTCACTGACCTACCATCTCCAACCACTTGGAACCAATAACAAATTGCAACTCGCTATAGTTCTGTCCTTAGGTCCAAACAGTGACACAGCTGGGTCAGTCCTTTTCCTTAAAGATTGGCATTTGCCCTTTTGAATCACAACCATGATGACCATTGGTTCCTATGACCACCCTGGGGGTGGAGGTGCCCCAAGTCTTTCCAGCATCATCCTCCAAACTGTAGTGGGGTTTGAAACTCCATTCTCTGGAGTCTCAGCTCGCCACATGTCTTTTCAGCTCAGATCTCTATTCCTCTGTCTTTTCTGTCACTTTGTGACCCAGTCTGGGCCTGTGGCATGTGAGTAGAAGCAATGTGCCCAGTTCCAAGTCGGCTTCCACCTGAGGCTGGGCCACTTGCCCTGGGTTTCCTCCACCATCATCCCCCTTACTAAGCAGCCAAGATGGAGTCACATGTTCAGGATGGCTGAGCCAACTGGCCAGTAAACAAAATTGAACTATCCACCTGTGGACTATGATGTGAAAGAGAAATGAGTGTCTGTTTGTTTTCAACTGAAATATAACTGTTGTTCAGTCACTAAGTAGCATCTGATTCTTTGCGACCCCGTGGACTGCAGCATGCCAGACTCCCGTGTCCTTCACTATCTCCCAGAGTTTGCTCAAACTTATGTCCATTGAGTCGTTGATGTCATCCTATCATCTCATCCTCTGCCATCCCCTTCTCCTCCTGCCTTCAATCTTTCCTAACATCAGGGTCTTTTCCAGTGAATCAGCCATTCTCATCAGGTGGCCAAAGTATTGGGGCTTCAGCTTCAGCATCACTCCTTCCAATGAGTATTCAGGTTTGTTTAGGATTGGCTGGTTTGATCTCCTTGCAGCCCAAGGGACTCTCAAGAGTTTTCTCTAGCACCATGCTTCACAAGCCTCAGTTCTTCAGCACTCAGCCTTCTTTATGGTCCAACTCTCTCAAACACAGATGACTACTAGAAAAACCATAGCTTTGACTGTACAGACCTTTGTCAGCAAACTCATGTTTTTGCTTTTTGAAAGACTAGGGATCTCTTCAAGAAAATCAGAGATACCAAAGGAACATTTCATGCAAAGATGGGCTCGATAAAGGACAGAAATGGTATGGACCTAACAGAAGCAGAAGATATTAAGAAGAGGTGGCAAGAATACACAGAAGAACTGTACAAAAAAGATCTTCAAGACCCAGATAATCATGATGGTGTGATCACTGACCTAGAGCCAGACATCCTGGAATGTGAAGTCAAGTGGGCCTTAGAAAGCATCACTACAAACAAAGCTAGTGGAGGTGATGGAATTCCGGTTGAGCTATTCCAAATCCTGAAAGATGATGCTGTGAAAGTGCTGCACTCAATATGCCAGCAAATTTGGAAAACTCAGCAGTGGCCACAAGATTGGAAAAGGTCAGTTTTCATCCCAATCCCAAAGAAAGGCAATGCCAAAGAATGCTCAAACTACCGCACAATTGCACTCATCTCACACGCTAGTAAAGTAATGCTCAAAATTCTCCAAGCCAGGCTTCAGCAATATGTGAACCGTGAACTTCCTGATGTTCAAGCTGGTTTTAGAAAAGGCAGAGGAACCAGAGATCAAATTGCCAACATCCGCTGGATCATGGAAAAAGCAAGAGAGTTCCAGAAAAACATCTATTTCTGCTTTATTGACTATGCCAAAGCCTTTGACTGTGTGGATCACAATCAACTGTGGAAAATTCTGAAAGAGATGGGAATACCAGACCACTTGATCTGCCTCTTGAGAAATCTGTATGCAGGTCAGGAAGCAACAGTTAGAACTGGTCATGGAACAACAGACTGGTTCCAAATAGGAAAAGGAGTACGTCAAGGCTGTATATTGTCACCATGTTTATTTAACTTATATACAGAGTACATCATGAGAAATGCTGGGCTGGAAGAAGCACAAGCTGGAATCAAGATTGCTGGGAGAAATATCAATAACCTCAGATATGCAGATGACACCACCCTTATGGCAGAAAGTGAAGAGGGGCTAAAAAGCCTCTTGATGAAAGTGAAAGTGGAGAGTGAAAAGGTTGGCTTAAAGCTCAACATTCAGAAAACGAAGATCATGGCATCTGGTCCCATCACTACATGGGAAATAGATGGAGAAACAGTGGAAACAGTGTCAGACTTTCTTTTTCTGGGCTCCAAAATCACTGCAGATGGTGACTGCAGCCATGAAATTAAAAGACGCTTACTCCTTGGATGGAAAGTTATGACCAACCTAGATAGCATATTCAAAAGCAGAGACATTACTTTGCCAACAAAGGTTCGCCTAGTCAAGGCTATGGTCTTTCCTGTGGTCATGTATGGATGTGAGAGCTGGACTGTGAAGAAGGCTGAGTGCCGAAGAATTGATGCTTTTGAACTGTGGTGTTGGAGAAGACTCTTGAGAGTCCCTTGGACTGCAGGGAGATCCGACCAGTCCATTCTGAAGGAGATCAGCCCTGGGATTTCTTTGGAAGGAATGATGCTAAAGCTGAAACTCCAGTATTTTGGCCACCTCATGCGAAGAGTTGACTCATTGGAGAAGACTCTGATGCTGGGAGAGATTGGGGGCAGGAGGAGAAGGGGACAACAGAGGATGAGATGGCTGGATGGCATCACTGACTCGATGGATGTGAGTCTGAGTGACCTCCGGGAGTTGGTGATGGACAGGGAGGCCTGGCGTGCTGCGGTTCATGGGGCCCAAAGAGTCGGACACGACTGAGCAACTGATCTGATCTGATCTGATGCTGTCTAGGTTTGTCATCCCTTTTCTTCCAAGGAGCAAAGTGTGTTAGACCCTCAGTCATGTCTGACTCTGCAACCCCCTGGACTATAGCCTGCCAGGCTCCTCTGTCCATGGAATTCTCCAAGCAAGATTGTTGGAATGCATAGCCATTCCCTTCTCCAGGGGATCTTCCCGACAAGGGATTGAACCTGAGTCCCCTGTATTGCAGGCAGATTTTTTTACTGTCTGAGCCACAAGCAAGCATCTTTTAATTTTGTGGCAAGGAGATCCAACCAATCCATTCTGAAGGAGATCAGCCCTGGGATTTCTTTGGAAGGAATGATGCTAAAGCTGAAACTCCAGTATTTTGGCCACCTCATGCGAAGAGTTGACTCATTGGAGAAGACTCTGATGCTGGGAGGGATTGGGGGCAGGAGGATAAGGGGACGACAGAGGATGAGATGGCTGGATGGCATCACTGACTCGATGGACGTGAGTCTGAGTGAGCTCCGGGAGTTGGTGATGGACAGGGAGGCCTGGCGTGCTGCGGTTCATGGGGTCGCAAAGAGTCGGACACGACTGAGTGACTGAACTGAACTGAACTGATAGTCACTGTCTGCAGTGATTTTGGAGCCCAAGAAAAGAAAATCTGTCACTGCTTCTACTCCACCCTCCATTTGGCATGAAGTGATGGGACCAGATGTCATGATCTTAGTTTTTTGAATGTTGAATTTTAAACCATTTTTTTCACTCTCCTCTTTCACCCTCATCAAGAGGCTCTTAAGTTCGTCTTCACTTCCTGCCATGAGAGTGGTATCATCTGCATATCTGAGGTTGTTGATATTTCTCCCAGCAGACTTGACTCCAGTTTGTGATTCATTCAGCCTGGAATTTCACATGATGTACTCTGCACAGCAGTTAAATAAGCAGGGTGACAATATACAGTCTTGCCATATTCCTTTCCCAATTTGGAACCAGTCAGTTGTTCCATATTTGGTTCTAACTGTTGCTCCTTGACCTGAATATAGGTTTCTCAGGAGACAGGTAAGGTGATCTGGTATTCCACCTTGCTGCTGCTGCTGCTGCGAAGTCGCTTCAGTCGTGTCCGACTCTGCGCGACCCCATAGACGGCAGCCCACCAGGCTCCTCTGTCCATGGGATTTTCCAGGCAAGAGTACTGAAGTGGGTTGCCATTTCCTTCTCCAATGCATGAAAGTGAAGTCGCTCAGTCGTGTCCGACCCTTAGCGACCCCATGGACTGCAGCCCACCAGGCTCCTCTGTCCATGGGATTTTCCAGGCAAGAGTACTGGAGTGGGGTGCCATTGCTTTCTCTGTATTCCATCTTATATATGTATAATTAATGGCCCCCAAATGCACAGAATGTTGGGGTTCTCCTCACTGAGTTTTGGCATTTGTAGGTTCACATGTAACTATCATACCAAACAGGATATAGAATATTAACATCTGTGTTATTTAAACCATTGTGTTTGGGGGTTTCTTTGTTACAGCAGCTAACAAGTGGCCTAACACCTCATACGTGGTCTCTGCTTCCAGTTCTCTGATGTGTATTTAAGTAGATCTTCCTTGACAGCCAAGTTAGATATTTTGATTCCTGCTGCAAAGCCCGGAGACCTCCTTATTGCCACTGTCATAAAATCAACCCACTGACTTTTAATAGAATTAGCCCTATTTTTCTTAGCTGGAAACTGTCCTTTCTTATGCTAGACAGGATGGCTTCTAACTTGATGCCATCTGCAGTCAGATTTTGATAGCATTCCAGGAAGTCTGTGATCAATTATTCAAAGTGGTCCTGACACTCCCTTGATACCATACATTTTAATTCTTTCTTGGAAGAAGATGGAAGTAACTGATCAAAACTTTTAACTACTATTCTAGAGCCACACCAAAATTTGTAGGCACTATCTCTAAGGGCTAAATTTTATTTTACTGTAATAAATGGTCGATACTGTGCTTACAAGTTTGATGTGAGAAATCACAGTTGGAAAATTGCTTGCTTTTTAATGTTGTTATAGAAGAACAGGGAGTGACCTGCCCAGGAAACCCTTAATTAAAATAATGGCTTGTGATCAAATGCCACACCCACCAATTATTCCTGCCCTGAAGAAGATAAAGGCAGTCAGATACTTTGAAGCCAATGTCCCAGAATGACCTGAGCCTATGTGTCCACCTCCCAAAAAGAAGAGGAGGGGTTAACATTTGCTGAGACCTATGGGAAAAAAATTAATTCATAAGCAGAGGGCTGAAACAAATAAAATATTTAATTGTTTTGCCCAGAGAATCAAGGAGCAGAAAGTCTGTTCTATACAAGTCTCCTGGAGTCTTGAAATTTCTTAATCATTGTTTATTACAAAAAGAACCAACTACTAGACCTGATGCAGAAGAGAGTCGCCCCTGATTTCAGGAAGTGCCTCTTAAAATGGTGCTAAGGCCACCAACAGGGTGAATGTGTTCCAGATCTCTGGTCCTGCCTAGCTCCTCGCCCAGGGCTTTATCCCATACCTGCCTCTGCTCACTATAAAGCAAACTCCAACCTCAACTGTGACCAGAGCTGGTAACGGTTACAGTGTTCCTGGATGGATCTGTCCCAGCCCTGCTTCTCTGCCAGGCTGGCACTCAGAACTGGGCAGATGCCTTGCTCCTGGCCTAGGAGGAGGAAAGGAGCTACTGCCTGCCCAGATGTCCAGTGGGACCAGCCAGGTTCACCGCCAGCTCCTCACAGGGCAGAAACCCACTCCAGTGTTCTTGCCTGGGAAATCCTGTGGACAAAGGAGACTGGAGGGCTACAGTCCACGTATTGCACAAGAGTCGAACATGACTTAGCCACTAAACAACAACTCCAAGGGCAGAACTTGGGCATCTGGATGGATGGTTCCCAAAACACCTTTTAGTTTAATATGAAAAAATTCCCATCATTCTGAGTGCTGAGTGAATGAATGAGTTCCTCATCCCTGGTCATGTCCAAGTAGATGTTGCATGATCTTTCACCAAGAAATTTAGACAAGGGAGCCTCACTGTGGGTGGGAAGATGGGTTGTGATTTCTAAAACCTCACCTTGCTGGGGGTAGGCTGCCTCTCTGTTCTGAGAAGTCTCCCCTCAGTCCTCCAGTGCTTTGACTCGCATTGAGGCACCCACCCTAGGTTCAGTCTTGGCCCAGATTCGGGACAAATTATGACCTCAGCCCTGTGATCACTCAGGAGCTGGACTGCACCATACAGAGATTTGGAGCAAAGAAGCAGAACCCCTGGTCCAAGCTGGGCATTGCCACTGTGAGATCTGGGGTGCACACTTGTTTCTGAAACCGGTCTACCCTTGTGAACTCTGGTCCTACGATGGAGTCCTGGTCTTATCTCTGTCCGATCTCTGGTGGGCTAGGAGGGGAGCCTGTGCAGGAAAGGGATGGGGGTAGGTACCTTCAATGTATTAATACCTGTACACTCCAGGGGCAGATAAGAACGAACACTGAGTCCCCAAGCCTGCTTGTACACACACATATACAGAATCCATCCACCAAGTCCAGGCCCTCAGTCATCACAACCTTGAAGAGGTTCCATGCATCCAGCAAGATCATACTAGTACCCGACTCACAAGTGCAGCATTGAACCCAGAAGCCAGAGAGAGGTAGGCAGACAGAGCAAGATGAGTCCCAGCAAGTCCCAGCCATAGACGTGGGGTCCCCTCAGGATCCACAACAGGACACTATCCAGGGTCCGTCTAGAGCCTGTGGCTGACCGCGACCAGAGCCTCTCATGGCAGGAAGATGCCTGTTCCAGCCACTAAAGGCCCAGCGGGGAGCAGACATGTTCCTGGCTGCTCTCAGGCCCTTGCTGTAATCAACTGTCTGTGACCCCAGGACCCTAGGGATGAAAACTAAACACAGGATGAGGGGTGAGACCAGGCTACTACTGCCAATGAACGGATAAAGAGGCAAAATTTTATGTTCACTAATGTACATGTGCACAGGCAAAAAAAAAAAAAAAAAAAAACCCTAGAGGCTTAACTTACATCAATGTGGTTATTTTAGGTGGTGGGATTATGCCTAATTTTTATTTTTTGTCTGCTTTTCTGCACATCTCAAATTTGCTGCAATGAATATGTATTATGGCTATAATCTGTAAAAGGTTAGTTTTAAAATTCATATGGAATTACAATTTTACGGTCGTCATTTTGCAATCAAAGCTATTTTGCTTACACGTGGAAGTTTTGTTTTCACTGTTCCTCCTTTGTGCTTCTTCCCATATCTATTTTTACCGCCCTGCTTTCAACGCTCTAATAGGACAGCTATCTTCTCCAGTCAGGCACTCTGGGTGTGTGGGTTTAAGTGGCACATGTGCAGAGAAAACGATTCCAACAGCACAGGACATGCAGGTTCCACTCCCTGATCCCACGCATACTCTGTTCCTCTGTCTCTTCATGCTGTTCCCGCAGGCAGGACCAGTTTCGCCATTTACTTCTGCAAACCCAATCCTACATTTTCTTCCATTCTCTGTCAAAAATTCTGCTCCTGTAGAAACTGTACACAACTCAGTGCATCCATTCATTCATAAAGTAATTCTGGGGCACTGTCCACATCCCAGACACTGCTGTGCTCAGGCTGGGACACACAGTCACAAATACACCCAGCCCTGACCTTCCCCTTTAGAACAGAATCCTACAAACAGCAGGCTGTGAGGGTTACAGAAAAGCCTGGGATTGGCTACTGCAGCTTACTCTGTGGGGGAGCAGGGGTCTACAGCGTTGAGAGGGATACAAACCAGTAATGGTCACAGCAACAGCCAAGATCATTAGATCACACAACATTTCTCTTACAGACATGTGTGTATACATATGTCCCTGTATGTACATGTATATAGACATATTACAAATCACTGTGGTACCTAAAAGCTTTATCCTAGCACAGCTAACAGTTACTGAGGACGAAGCATGTGCCAAGCCCAGTGTAAGTACTTTTACATGTACAACCTCATTTGCTCTCACAATAACCCTGCACTGTAGGTTTAAAGGGTCTAGACCACAGACACAGAGATGGGCACCCCCCGTCACAGCATGGGAGCGTGGCCTGGGCAGGGCAACAAGGGTCCAACGAACAGTCATTTTCTCGCACTGCCTTTCCTCTGCATCTTGGTGTGAGGGCTCTGTGCTCCTTATGTAATAGTTGCTTAAGCAGTGCCTGCGAGCTGCTTGTTCTCTGCTTGTTCCTGTTTACGTATCTTGTCCCAGCTAGGCTGTGAGCTCCCCGGGTGGCAGGGACCACTTCTGACAGTTACAACGGTCAGTGCTCAGCACAGCGCTGGATACAGAGGTTGATTTGTAGTGCCCCGAAGAAATCAATTATCATGTTTGTTTCCACGCTGGCTTTATAATCAAGGGACTTTATAATCTAAATGTACCTTGCTAAAATCGAAGGCTAGTTCTGTGGCTCTTCCCTTCGGGTTGATAGGTAATCAGATGCAGTGGGGAACTAGGTGACTATACACATAAAATGCCTGATTAAACAGTGTTGAGGATCACTAGGAAGACTCATACGCGTAGAAATACACAGATGGGGTGTGTGTGTGTGTATTCAGTACACTGGGCACTACAGGTCACATTCACCTTATCTATATTTGTATCAAAGCTGGAGTTAGCTTCCTAAGTCCGTTTTTCTCTTCTTTAGGCCTTCTGAAGGATTCATCCACCAAATAACTAAATTATGTCTTGGTAGCTAAACAAATTATGCAAAATTATACGCCATGAATATTTTATCATTCTAAACCCTGAAGCCAGACTCCAGACATTTTTATGTCTGCAGCAACCCGTATCATACCCAGATGAATTCAGCTAAAGACAAATGACTTCTTTCAAAAACTTAACTTTCTTTTCCTTGTTGCATTTCTCCTTAAGGATGTCTCAAAGGTTTTATAGTACATAGGTCCTGAGAGTAAATGATTTTCACCTTCCTCTTAGCTGGCTAAAGCCTGGGATTGTGCCTAGCAAAACTCTTGAAATATGCACAAAATTGATCAAGGTTAGCAATGGCATCCCACTCCAGTACTCTTGCCTAGAAAATCCCATGGATAGAGGAGCCTGGTAGGCTGCAGTCCATGGGGTTGCTGAGGGTCGGACACGACCTGAGCGACTTCACTTTCACTTTTCACTTTGGTACGTTGGAGAAGGAAATGGCAACCCATTCCAGTATTCTTGCCTGGAGAATCCCAGGGACGGCAGAGCCTGGTGGGCTGCCGTCTATGGGGTCGCACAGAGTTGGACACGACTGAGGCGACTTAGCAGCAGCAGCAGTGGTCTATGTCGGGTGTGCATTGAACAGCTATAATACGAATAAACAGCTGACAATGGTCGCAGGTCCAACTGGTTCCATGCAGTTCATTTTGTCTTAGAATGTTGAAATTGCCTACAAAATACATTTTTCTAAACAACGAGGCTTTAGTTACCCAGGAATAAGAACTGCAGCTAGATGTGAGGTCTGTGTGAAGGAAAATCAGAACTGCTTGGCGCTTTCCTTCTTGTTCTCATTTACCTTTGCTAGTTTTGATCTGCCTCTTCTGGTTTTAAAAGAAAGAGCTACCTTAGGAAGGTTCATGGCTGTGTTCTCGAAGAGACGGCAGAAGAAAAGGAGGAAGCTGTAAGTTAATAAGGCTCTGCTGGTCCCTCTCCTTGGCCCCTGGGATGCGGAGCCTTGCAGGTTAATGCTTCAGGTTGAGCAACCTGGCTGGGCATCGGAGGAGGGAGGGGGGCAGATCTGTCTCTCCCCACTTCCCTCCAACTGTTTTATGCTCAGAGAGGAACCAAACAGCACAGGAAAAGGAGCACGTGCCTCCAGCCAGGGGCTGACAAAGAAGGCAAGAAAAAAATAGAAAAAATGGAGGCAGTTGATTTTGTTGGGGTGATGGATTCTGGGGGCTGCCTTCTTTTAGTCTTACAATTTCATTCGTGCAAGAAACAATTTCTTCTTAAGAATATGACTGACTCAAGGGAGCACCCTGGAAGTCATAAACATCTTTTCTATCTAATCAGCAGGCTGGGTTTCCAGAGATAGCGTTCCCTTCTGCTTTCCCGGGAAAGGGACAAAAAACCCACCGCAGGCTTGTTACTCAGAGGCCAGTAGCAGATCCCTGACTGCCCTCTTAGACAACCTAGCCCTGGACACAAGCCCCAGAATGTGTCCAGGAACAGGTCACACAGAGATGGGAGAGCTCCCGTGGGGGTACCATTTCTCATCTCCTGTGTCAAACCCGCCCAAAGCTCAAGGCAAAAGAGGATGAGGGCAGCCCCTATGGGTAAGTGGAAGGAGCAGAGGGGCCAGGCACGCAGGCAGGAATCCTTGTGGCTGCTTTTATGAGCCACATGACCTTTAACCAGTTACTTGAGCCTGGCTGAGCCTCAGTGTTTTTACCTTTAAAAAGGCCAAAAGTTCTACTCACTTCCCAGGATTGATGTAAGTGTGAAATTGCTTGAAAACACTGAATAGGGTGTCCAGAGCACAGGAGATGCTTCACAGCTGAGGGGCTTTCAGGATGAACCCCATGGTAACTGGTCCTGTCCTTATAGTGACCCCACGTCCCCTGAATATGAAATGTACACCACTGTCCATGTATTCTTTTCACCCACATCCCTCTCCCCTCCCCCACATTCAGAAACTGGCTCAGAAAGGACTTCATAAAGGCATTCATACCCAGGAATAAAGATCTGATAAGTTTTTCTTTCTCTAGGAGTATGTGCATTTTAATTGGGAATTAAAACAAAATCATTTCTAGCAGTGCCATTTTAGGTCTCAGCAAGCTAATAGGAGAGGCATGTTGCTTTCATTTGTTTTGTTTGTTTGCAGAATGGGTGATAAAGAATTCTTCACTGACCTCTCAAAATTATGCAAATTGATATCCCTTTAAATGGCTGCTTGAGCCTCTAAATTTAACTAACAGCTTACACACACACACACACACACACACACACACACACACACACACACAGAGGATAGAAGAACATAATGAATGACACTGAGAGAATGTCACCAGCAAAATCCAGACTGTGAGAGCTTCCATGGGACAAGTAATGTTTTTTAAAAATTAATTGCAAGGACGAGAGAGAAATTTTAGGAAAACATGTAGATTAAGAGATGCAAAACACATATTTAACCAGTCACAAGGTGTGGGCCTTCATTGCGTGCAAGCATGCACACTAAGTCAATTTAGTCGTGTCCAACTCTTTGTGCCCCTATAGACTGTAGCCTGCAAGGCTCCTCTGTCTGGGATTTTCCAAACAAGAACACTGGAGTAGGTTGCCATGCCCTCCTCTGGGGATCTTCCTGGCCTAGGGATCGGACCTGAGTCTCCCGCATTGGCAGGCAGATTCTTTACCACAGTGCCACCTGGGAAGCCCAATATCTTGTTTAAAACATCGAGTTCTTATTTTTGATACATATACTGAAATAGCTATTAATAAAAAGTTTGTGATAGTAAATTTTATGTGTCAATTTAGCTAGGTTATGGTGCCCAGTGCTGCTGCTGCTGCTGCTAGTCGCTGTCGTGTCCGCTCTGTGCGCCCCATGCAGGCCCACCAGGTTCCCCTCCCTGGGATTCTCCGGCGCCGGGGTGCTCCTTCCCCTGCTGAAAGTGAAGTGAGGGCGCCGTCCCGGCCCCCGGTCCTCCGTCCATGGGATTTTCCAGGCAAGTACTGGGGTGGGGTGCCATTGCCTTCCCCGTAGTCTGGTCAAATATCAGTCTAGAGGTTGCTGTGAAAGTAACTCTTTACAGGTGATTAACATTTCAATTAGTAGACTTTGAGTAAAGCTGATTGCCCTCTGTAATGTGAGTGGGCCTGATCTAATCAGTTGACACCCTTAAAACCAAATACTGAGATTTCCAGAAGAAGAAATTCTGCCTCAAGGCTCTAATAGAAGAAACCCTGCCTGAGTTTACAGCCTGCAGACTTTAGATTCAAGATTGCAATGTCAACTCTTACCTGAAGTTCCAGGTCCAACAACTGGATGAGCCAATTTCTTAAAATAAATCCAGATAGACTATAGGTGGGCTTCCCTGGTGGCTCAGATGGTAAAGAATCTGCCTGCAATCCAGAAGACCTGAGTTCGATCCCTGGGTGGGAAGATCCCCTGGAGAAGGGAAAGGCTACCACTCCAGTACTCTTGCCTGGAGAATCCCAGGGACAGAGGGGCCTGACGGGCTACAGTTCATGGGGTCACAAAGAGTCAGACATGACTGAGCAACTGCGCACAGCAGAGATGATAGGCAGACATATAGACAGGTAAAGATACCAGACATAGATACCTTCTTGGTTCTGTTTCTCTAGAGAACTCTGACTAATACCTGGTCTTTTGTCTGAGATTTGTTTCCAAATGGGTCAGTAGATAGTTGGGGCAAGATTGACCATAAGTGTACGGCTTTGGGTGTTGGGTAGTAGCTGGGGTGTTATTACTGTTGTCCACTTGCTAAGTTGTGTCCGACTCTTGCCACCCCATGGAGACGGAGAAGTTCTCTATACAGTCAGCAAAAATAAGACCTGGAGTTGACTGTGGCTCAGATCATGAGCTCCTTAATGCGAAATTCAGGCTTAAATTGAAGAAAGTAGGAAAACCACTACACCATACCTATGACCTAAATCAAATCTTTTATGAGTGTACAAAGGAGGTGATGAATAGATAGTAGCTAGGGTAGTAGTATCTAATATTATGTGTGTTCAAAATTCTCTAAAATAAAAGTAGAAACAAAGTAAAACAAACAAACAAAACCCTCTCACGATTCATGTAATTATTCCCCAGGGTCGTTTGCAAGGCACAAAGGGTTATGTAAGCAAATTATTAACTCAGCTCTATCCAGCATTTATAAGCCCACTCCCCCGCCCCCTCACTGTACCTACACCTGCCAGTATCAGCAGGATCAACTCCCTGACAAAGCTGCCTCACTGGGCTCCGGGGATGGCTTTCACCAGCCAAAGACAGCTAGAATTGACAAGATCCACTTCAAAGGAGGGACCTGCGGTAGGCAAGAGCTCACAGCCCGTCCCTTAGCTCATGAGAGGGGCAGAACTAGCTCCAGAATCTTATTCTCTGCACTTCCGTCCAGAGCTTCCCACAAACACTGTTGTTTCTCTGAAGGGGTGCACGTGTGCACGTTAAGTCGCTTCAGGCATGTCTGACTCTTTGTGACCCAATGGACTATAGCCCACCAGGCTCCTCTGTTCACGTACTTGACCACAGCTCAGCGAGAAGTCACAGGCTCTCCTCTCTTGACATGTTTCCTATAATCTCCCCAACTCGTCCCCAACAAACAGTAGCCCCAGCTTTCCTTTGAGACTCCCTGCATTTTTATGAATGATTCCAGGAACACTAAAGAGCGTAGCTGATAATACCATGGGAACTCCCCATGAGTTTACCCCCCAGCTGAAAAACAAACACTACAGACTCAACCGTAGGCTGTGAGCCTGCCCAGACTGACTCCCTTATCCCCTTCCTGAGGTCCACTCTCCTGACCTGGCATGTGGCCTTAACATGCATTTTCTTTCTTTCCTTTAAAAAGAAAAAAAAACGGATTTTTTTTTTTTTTTTTTTAATTTGATATACTACGGATTTTTAAAAATGCTGGTCAGGAGAAGCCAGAGACACGGGTTCTATCCCTCGGTCAGGAAGATCACCAGGAGTCGGAAATGGCAACCCTCTCCAGTATTCTTGCCTAGAAAATTCCATGGACAGAGGAGACTGGAGGGTTATAGTCCATGGGACTGCAAAGACTTGGACACAACTGAGTGTGCACGCGTGCACATGCATGTACATATAAGCTATTCACAATTAATACACAATAACAATTGTCACTGATGTTTTAATTTTTACAAATGTTTTCATATAGCAGGTATTTCATAAAGCAAGTTGCTTTTTGTACTCTGCAGTACTTTTTTGAGATCTACCCACATCTACACACATAACTCTAATGCATTCACTTTCACATCCCTGAATTGTATTCCCTTGTATGAATAAATGTACTTCCATGGATAGAGTCACTTCTCCTGTGATAGATGCTCGGGCTATTTTCAATTTTTCTCTTTCACAAACACAAGTGGAATGAGCATTCTTGCAGCTTCCTCCTGCACAGCTGAGAGCCTTCCTCTAGGCCTCTTTTTCATACCCTTGTTTTCCATCTCTCCTCCATCTGCCAAGTTCACTGGTGAGACCTTGATAGAGCAGGCCTGTATTCCTCTGCAGGTGAAGTGTTTGCTCTCTGCCTCCCTTGGGAAAAGTGACGGCACGCACAGAACCAATACATTCGCCAAAGAATCATTGGATAAGGTCCGTTTCCTCATAGTGTCTTACTTTAAGAATCGGGTTTGAGGAACTTAGTTATCTGGATAACTGACCTGTCTAGACTCAACGGCCAGGTCTCTCAAGTTCTTGGCCGTATCTAAAAGGGGTCAGTGCACACACAGCACAGTTAAATATAGACATCTAGGAATAAAAGGCCTAATTAAGAACCAGGAAGTTGCTCTTAGGAAATTTAAAAAGTTGGCCAAGGCACCCTTAGCTTTGCCAAAGCCTAATTTGGCAAGAAAATGCTGATGAGAGCCCCAAGTTGAGGAGGGAAATGCAGATTTAGCCCCTAAATCGCCAGGGCTTGCTGGCTAGCTGTGTTTTTGTCCCTCTCCTTTGCCCGCCCATGCCCCACCACTTCTAGAACAGGGAGGAGAGAAAACCACCACCAGGCAATTGGATTAGATTTCCTCCCATGTCAGAGATGCTCCCCCAACTGCTCTAAATTATGAATTTACCAGAAGGAAGAAATTTTTCTAATTCAAAACACATTTCTGACCATTCATTCTTGGGAAGGACATGTACCTTATGTCACCTATGAGGCCAAACTTCACCTCACCATGTGAGATCACAGAGCAGAAACACCTCTTTCATCCTGATCTAAGGGAGCAGGTGAAGACCAAGTCTCTAGCTTGTCAGGGTTTAATGAACTCTTGCAATGCTTCATTAACAGAGTTGAATGGACTCTATGCGCTCATCTGGGTATACGGCCATGTTTCTAGCAGATTCTCAGGGATTAAAAACAAGCATGAGTTAGGAATGTTTACTCTTCATACAAATAGACGTGAGATTCTTACAACTCCATAAAAGCTTTTGCACAGCAAAGGAAACTATAACCAAGGTGAAAAGACAACCCTCAGAATGGGAGAAAGTAGTAGCAAATGAAACAATTGGCAAAGGATTAATCTCCAAAATACACAAGCAACTCATACAACTCAATGCCAGAAAAACAAACAACTCAAGCAAAAAGTGGGGAAAAGACCTAAACAGACATTTCTCCAAAGAAGACATACAGATGGCTAACAAATGAAAAAATGCTCAACATCGGTCATTATTAGAGAAATGCAAATCAAAACCACAATGAGATATCACCTCACACGGGTCAGAATGGCCATCATCAAAAAGTCTGCAAACAGTAAATGCTGGAGAAGTTGTAGAGAAAAGGGAACGCTCTTGTACTGTTGGTGGGAATGTAAATTCATACAGCCACTATGGGAGACTTAAAAAACTAAGAATAAAACCACCATATGACCCAGCAATCCCACTCCTAGGCATATACCCTGAGGAAACCAAAATTGAAAGAGACACATGTATCCCATTGTTCATTGCAGTACTATTTACAATAGCTAGAACATGGAAGCTACCTAGATGTCCACACTCTCGATATATAAAGTTTTTTGTCACTTTTATGTCTCCAACAACAGGCTGATGGAGGCTATACAGAGCCGTACAGACCTGGATCTGAAACATCTCAGAGCCATCTGACCTCGCCTATAAAATGGGGTTGTCCGTCTCCTCGGGTTCCTGGGTAGATCAATGGAGATAATGTACTGGAAGACACTTTGAAAAATACAAAGTGCAATTCAAATGGATTATTGACAGCCCTTTGTTAAGTGTTCGTTTGATTGCTGAATGTCCTTGAATGCAATGAGGCATCATTCCTTATAAACTGTTTTATAACTCAGACCTTTCCACTAATTCAGAATGACCTTCCCTCCAATCAGTTAGGCTCCTGTGGTTTTACTTCAAAGCCCAGGAAGCTGCTGTTAAGAATTTCGTAGAGAAGAGGAAAGGGCTTTTAGAGGTCATCTTGCATCCCACCTCCTGCCCCAGTCCCCCAGCAGGGGTTTCCTCTGCATCCCTCACCCCCAGCCCCCTGCCCCAGATAATCCCCAGAGATCTTCTTGGAAATGGTCCATGAGAGCAGCTTCCCAGGACACGAGTAGCAGCTCCTTTCTATTGAGGGCAGTGAGACCAACATGAACTCCATGGAGTCAAAACTCACTTCTACCACTGGCTCCATGAATGGTTTTAACATTTTTAAACAGTTTCCTAAGAAACCTTTAAGTATTTTATGACACGTGAAAATTTTATGAAATTCAAACATCAATGTTCACAGATAAAGTTTTACTGCAATATATGCATTCATTTTCATATTTTCCATGGCTGCTTCCACACTATACGGCAGAGTTGAGTGGCTGCTACAGAAACCTCACAGCCTGCAAAACCTAAGATATTTACTCTCTGTCTCTTTAAAGAGAAATTTTGCTGACCCCCTACTTTAGGGTTACATTAGCAATCCCAACCTCTCTTAAAACATGTGGAAAATGTTTTCATGTCTCTGACTCACCCTAGCAAACCCTTTTAAGGGCTTCTGATGGTTCAGGTGCTTGCTGGGCACTAGGAAGATGTTTTAAAATTGTTAATAAGAGTGTAGATCTTAAATGTTCTCACCACCAAACAACAATAAAAAATACAGAGACACAGTAGGAATTCAGAGGAAGGGAAGGGAGCATTTCAGAAAGATTTCACAAAAGGAAATTTGAACTTGAACTTAAAGAATGAGATAGGTTTGGGAGTGTTGGAAAGAATTAAGAGGGTTTTTTGTGTTTTTTTTTTCAAGCATAACTCTCAGGTTCTGTCCCTTGGTCAAGAAGATCCCCTGGAGAAGGGAATGACTACACACTCTTATATTCTTGCCTAGAGAATTCCATGGACAGAGGAGCCTGGTGGGCTACAGTCCATGGGGTTGCAAAAGAGGTGGACATAACTTGGTGACTAACACTTCACTTTATTTAAAGCATGATTCCTATTTAAAGCCCTGGCGTCAGGAAAGCTTACAATATGTTCAGAAAGATCAGTGGTTCATCCAATACTTAGACGATGCAACAGGCCGATTTCAGTTACTGGGATAAAGCAAGGACAAAGCAAGGATAAAGTGGACAAAGCAAGGACCCCCAGGGACTTCCCTAATGGACCAGTGCATGAATTTTTGCCTTTCCGTACAGGGAGTACAGGTTTGATCCCTAGTCCGGGAGCTAAGATTCCACATTCCTCATGACCAAAAACCCAAAACATAAAACAGAAGCAATATTGTAACAAATTCAAAAAGGCTTTAAAAATGCTCCACATCAAAACAAAAGCAATGATCCCCACCTTGATGTAGATTATGTTCCAGTGCCCACATGCCTGCAGTAAAAGGTTCACAGAGGGTAAGAAGGGACCCCCAGGATAGGGGCAGTTTCCAGGCAGAGTGGAATGCCCACCTGAGGAGCCCCCTGCCCCTGGCCAGTGCCACTCACTCAAGGGCACTGGAATCAGGATTAGAGACAGGTGGCACCTGGCCCTGCCCTTCAGCATTGCTGCACACTCAACGTTGGGCATTTCACCCTGAATGGGTGCCTCTGTGTCCTCATCTTTAAAACTAGGGGGTGAGACCAGAGTCCCAAAGAAGGACAATGCCAGTGAATGGTCAAACTACCATATAATTGTGCTCATTTCACATGCTAGCAAGGTAATGCTAAAAATCCTTCAAGCTAGGCTTCAGCAGTACTTGAACCAAGAAATTCCAGAAGTACAAGCTGGATTTAGAAAAGGCAAAGGAACCAGAGATCAGATTTCCAATATCCACTGGATCACAGAAAAAGCAAGGGAATTCCAGAAAATCTACTTCTGCTTCATTGACTACACTAAAGCCTTTGACTGTGTGGATCAAAACAAACAGTGGAACATACTTAAAGAGATAGGCATATCAATCAGACCACCTTACCTGTCTCTTGAGAAACCTGTATGCAGGTCAAGAAGCAAGAGTTAGAACTAAACATGGGAAGAATGGACTGGTTCAAAGTCGGGAAAGGAGTACCACAAGGCTGTGTCACTCTACTTATTTAACTTCAACATAGAGTACATCATGCAAAATGCCGGGCTGGATGAATCACAAGCCGGAATCAAGATTGCCAGGAGAAATGTCAACAATCTCAGATATGCAGATGATACCACCACTCTAATGGCAGAAAGTGAAGAGGAAGTGAAAAGCCTCTTGATGTGGGTGAAAGAAGAGAGTGAAAAAGCTGATTTAAAACTCAACATTCAAAAAACGAAGATCATGGCATCTAGTCCCACCACTTCATGGCAAATAGAAGGGGAAAAAGTGGAAGTAGTGACAGATTTTCTTTTCTTGGGTTCCAAAATCACCTCAGATGGTGACGGCAGCCATGAAATTAGAAGATACTTGCTCCTTGGAAGGAAAGCTATGATACACCTAGACAGCATATTAAAAAGCAGAGACATCACTTTGCTAACAAAGGTCAATATAGTTAAAGCAATGATGTTTCCAGTAGTCATGTACAGGTGTGAGAGTTGGACCACAAAGAAGGCTGAGTGCCGAAGAATTGATGATTTTGCACTGTGGTGCTGGAGAAGACTCTTGAGAGTTCTTTGAACTGCAAGGAGATCAAACCAGTCAACCCTAAAGGAAATCAACCCTGACTATTCACTGTAAGGAGTGATACTGAAGCTGAAGCTTCAATACGTTGGCCACCTATTAAGAAGAGCCAGCTCACTGGAAAAGACCATGATGATGAGAAAGATTGAAGGCAAAAGGAAAAGGGGGTGGCAGAGGATGAAATGGTTGGATGGCATCACCGGCTCAATGGACATAAGTTTGAGCAAATTCCAGGAGATAGTGGAGGACAGAGGAGCCTGGTGTGCTACAATCCATGGGATTGCAAACAGTCAGACATGACTTAGCAGCTGAACAACAACAACAAGGATCAGATCTAACTCAAGAATTCAGTGACGGTGCGTGAGTGCGTGCAAAGTCACTTCAATCGTGTCAGACTCTTTGCAAGTAGGTGGATTGTACCCCGCCAGGCTCCTCTGTCCATGGGATTCTCCAGACAAGAACACAGGAGGGGGTTGCCATGTCCATCTCCAGGGGATCTTTCAGATCCAAGGATCGAACCTCTGCCTTCTGAGGCTCCTGTGTTGCAGACAGATTCTTTACTGCTGAACCACTAGGGAAGCCTCCATGATGGTAGTTACATTTTGATTTTCAAACAAAACTCCTGGAATTTGTAGCGGAAAAAGATCTAGATAACTGCTCGTTTTGTTTTGTTTACAAGTTGCAATTGTGTTTATTTGTCTTATTTTGCTGATTTAAGTTCTCAAACTGTGTTTCTTTTTTTAAAAAGTACTATGCATGGTTCTGAGCTTCAAGGATCTACAATCCAGCGAGAAATAGGGTGCACACAGTGGTTAAGAGCATGGACCCAGAAGGCAGATTACCCCGCCCACTGGGGAAGTCACCTGACCTGCTGGTGCCGGTTCCCAGGGAGCTGGGGGAGCGACAGCACTAACCGCAAAGGTGTGCTGAGGATTAAACGGCAGGTGTGAGGCAGCGCCTAGCTGGCAGGCTGCTCACGGACACTCTTATTCTTTTAGGCAAATAATAAACATATGTGACAAAGGCAACACAAATAAGTGTGATGCAGTGTGGCTGAGGCAGTGAGCAAAGTCTGCATGGGAAGAATTGTGCTACTAAGTGAGGAGTGTGTCCATTTGGCAAAGATCAGGCTTCATGGGTATTGGAGGAGAAGCAGATGTCTTCCCAGCAGACAAGTGGGATGGTGGTATTTTAAGGAGCTGAAGCTCCATGAGCAAAGATGTCCCCAGCTGATCCCATTTTCCCCCAGCCATGGCTCCGTCTCCTCCGCTCCTCATCTCCCTGAATAGGACTCCTTCCCTTTCCCACCCAACAAGCTGGTCAAGATAGAAGCACTGGGGTCTTCCTTGCCTGATCATCTGATTTACACCTGGTCATCTGATTTACATCCCACACATCTCTCAAATCCATCATCTCTCTCTCTCTCTATTCCTCCATCTCTCCATTTATACTTCTAGATCTCTCTGTATCTTTGCGTCCATCTGCATCTCTACAGGGTTCCCAGGTGGCTCAGCAGTAAAGAATCCACCTGCAATTCAGGAGACACAGGAGACACGGGCTTGATCCCTGGGCTGAGAAGATCACCTGGAGGAGGGCATGGCAACCCACTTCAGGATTCTTGCCTGGAGAATCTCATGGACAGAGGAGCCTGGTGGGCTACAGTCCATGGGGCCACAAAGAGTTGAACATGACTGAGCGTGCACACACATATCTCTACACTTCTCTCATGGCTTCCCCTTGCTCCCAAGATCAAATCCCACTTCTTGACCTTGTGGGGTCAGTTCCCTCCCTGCACCCTGCATTCCAGCAGGCTAGATTTTTTTCATGTCTCCAAATGCCTCCTGTTTCCTTTGTCTGGAATGTTCCTTCCCAACTGCCTCTCCTGCTCTCCTTGTAACTAGCAATACTCACCCTTCAAGTTGTGGTTTTAATGTCACCTCCTCAGAGACACATTCCCTAACTCCTGCACTTGGCTGACACTCTTTCTAGCTTCTACATACTTACCACAATCAGAATAAATTGATTATTTGTATACTTCTTGTGTATAATCTTAAATTCCACTAGGGCAGGGATTTTTTTTTTTTTTTAGTATCTTTTACACTGATGCACTGATACAACCCCAGCCCCTAAAGCAGTGACTGACAGATAGGTAGGCACCCAAAAAACATATATTGAATGATCATCTTTTTCTCACTATACAGTGAGCTCCTTTAGTCTGGGGCTTTGTCAATCTTGCATTCCCAGAGCCTTGTTCAGTTCTTGGGCTGTACTGCTGCTGCTAAGTCACTTCAGTCGTGTCCAACACTGTGCAACCCCATAGATGGCAGCCCACCAGGCTCCCCCGTCCCTGGGATTCTCCAGGCAAGAACACTGGAGTGGTTTGCCATTTCCTTCTCCAATGCATGAAAGTGAAAAGTGAAAGTGAAGTCGCTCAGTCGTGTCTGACTCTTAGTGACCCCATGGACTGCAGCCTACCATGGGGACTGCAGCCTACCATGGCTCCTCCATCCAAGGGATTTTCCAGGCAAGAGTACTGGAGTGGGGTGCCATTGCCTTCTAGACACACCATAAACATTTGTTGGACAAATGAACAAATGAGTGAATAATTTCAAAAGTACACCTCCCCGTGTGTTCCTAGACTGGTTCCTGATACTCTGATTTGCGGTCTGAATAGCGGGGAGCAGTGCTTCCTTGACCTTCCAGGAGATGTACACCACGCTTCTATTAATGTGGCCTAAAACGTCAGGAATGTTTTAGCAGTCAGTTTCACTGATCCAACCAGAGCATCTTAGAAACAAAAAGGACCCTGGGGCTGAGTTAATTCAGTCTCCGTTTGATATTTGAATCCTTTCTGCATCACTCTCATCAGGCCTTCATTCAGCCTGAGCTTGAAGAGTGGAAGAAGCAAGAATTCACTGCTCCAGAGGAAACCAACATCATCTTTTGTCACCTCCGCCCATAGAAGTTGTGATCCTGAAGCAGTAATTAGCATCTGTGCGTCCCAGATCTAGCCCCTAAGACACAGACTTTTAAACTATGAATTTCAACCCTTTAATAACTCAGGAAATCAATTTAATAGGCTCCACAAGCATTTTGTTATGAAAAAGAGTAGACTTGACTAGACTAGAAAATATCAAAGTAAAGATGAACATGATAAGAGTATTGATGTTTTCTGGAATGATTATCTCAGTTACATACGTGTGTTTACGTATATTCTGTGTTGAGCTATAAAATGTGATTCTTACTATAGGTAACAGCCAGGCAAGTTGGAAAGTCACAATCCTGGAGAGTGAGTAGACAGATGCTCTGGCCTGACGGCCCTTCCAGCCCACGGAGATCAGGCACAGTGGCCGCTAATACTGTATCTTCCCAGCCAAACATCCCCAGCATATTCCTCCCCTTTCCCCCGTGTGATGGGGTTGTTAGCTGGTGCCCTTGGCATCTTGCCTGCATCACAATTATCAAGTGACTTCAGGAAATGACAGCGACATACTAGCCGCCACATTTCTTTCTCACTGGTTGACTTCTCAGGACTTTGGCCCAAGAATACCAAAGGCAAATGGGGGGAGACAAAGAGGAGGCTGGGGGAGGGGGGAGTTCCTTCTTCCCACCTTGTTCCAGGGCTCACTACATTGTCTTCAATGCACTCACAGATTAACCCTTCCATGACCAACTCTTGTGTAACACGCACAACACACTGACCTGTCCATAGCCTGTAAAATCAACTTCCTCTCCATTTTGAAAAATAAACACACAGCCTAGCCAGCACTTTTTCCTTAACACGTCTTCCTTTCTCTAAGATTCTTCTAATTTCAACCAGTTATAACTTCAGAATCTCGTCTTCAAGTTGCCCCAGTAATTTGCAGCATCATTCATTTATTGCTGAGGTCTGAATTCAGAGTAGCTGCAGGTCTCTTACAAGCTCCCCAGCTGCCGCCATCACTTAGCAGTGCTCCTTTTTCTCTGCATTGCTCCATCATCCTCTTTGTCAGAGAAAACAGAAGTAGGTCTCTCTCAACTCGGCCTTCTCTAGGCCCATCGAGCTTGGATTTCACCATCAACCCCAAGCTCTGGGCCTGTCACTCTCTCCCTGATCTCACCCGGGACTTCTGTGAGGCCTTCTTGTAGTTTTCAAAGTGTTCGGCATGCCTCACTCCCCTCCCCAACAGGACTGCTGTCGTCACTCTGGCTGTTGTTGTTCAGTTGCTCAGTAACTCTTTGTGACCCCATGGACTGCAGCATGCCAAGCTTCCCTGTCCTTCACTGTTTCCCAGAGCTTGCTCAAACTCATGTCCTTTGAGTTGATGATGCCATTCAACCCTCTCATCCTCTGTCACCCCCTTTTCCTCTTGCCTTCAGTCTTTCCCAGCATCAGAGTCTTTTCCAATGAGTGGGCTCTTGGCATCAGGTGGCCAAAGTATTGGAGCTTCAGAATCAGTCTTTCCAATTCAAGGTTGATTTCCCTTAGGATTGACTGGTGTGCTCTCCTTGCTGTCCAAAGGGCCCTCAAGAGTCTTCTCCAGCATCACAACTTGAACACATCAATTCTTTAGCGCTCAGCCTTATTTATGGTCCAACTCTCATATCCATGCATGCCTACTGGAAAAACCATAGCTTTGACTACACGGATCTTTGTTGCTAAAGTGATATCTCTGGGGAGTGTGCGTTTTCTCAGTTTTCTGCAAAAGTCCTTTTTGAAGCTTGAGTCACACAGTCCATCACAGCTACCTTGGAGTCTCTAAATATTTCCCCACTTCCTCCCTGCTCAGAACCTGCTGTGAAGACAGAGTGGAGTTTGTTTCTGAGAGCCTCTCCTGAAACTCCAATACTTTGGCCATCTGATGCGAAGAGCTGACTCATTGGAAAAGACCCTGATGCTGGGAGGGATTGGGGGCAAGAGGCAAAGGGGACAACAGAGGATGAGATGGTTGGATGGCATCACTGACTCAATGGACGTGAGTTTGAGTGAACTCTGGGAGTTGGTGATGGACAAGGAGACCTGGTGTGCTGCGATTCATGGGGTCGGAAAGAGTCGGACACGACTGAGCAACTGAACAGAACTGAACACTGTCAGGAGTGGTCCTTGCTGGAAAGGTCACACATCACAGAAACACACAGTGGGCTGTTTTCTTTCCAGGCTTCCTGACCTGTGCCTTCCTCATGGTGTCCAATCAGATTCAAGTTTTCACCTCTTGTTGATCAAGAACCCTGGGAGGACACAACCCCTTTCTTTTTTTGGACAGAATATCAGGTCTAGAAGTAATGATTTAACCTTGTTGCCTCTATCCCTCTGGGAGACCAGTATGCAATCCAGTGAGCTTATCAGAAAATCACTGATTGCAGCTGGGCAGGCTGAAAAACAAAACTTGAAGATTTCTCTTTTCTGCTTTTTCTAAAAGAGCCCTTTTTGAGTAATAATAATAGTCGTTAAATCTTACTGAGGGCTGCTTTTTTGCCAGCCAAGTTTCTAAGCACTTGAAATGTGTGATTTCATTTAATTCTCCAATAGCATTTTGGGATAGGACCCATTATTACATCCATTTCACAGATGAGGACACTGAAGCAGAGAGGTACAATTTGTCCATGATCATAGAAGAAGTAAATGCTGGAGACACGATCAGAACACAGGCCACCCAGTCTGTGCCTTAGCCACCATGCCATGTCAACAAACACCCTTGATCTTGAAATTAGTCCATCAGTCATTTTAAGCCTATTCTGGGCCATATATTTATATCCATTCCATATTCTTCCTACTAGTTTCACCTAGGATTTGGAGCATTACAAACGTCTTCTTGAATTTTGATGATAAACTCATGAACACTTATACTTTTATGCCAGAAATGTCTGCTTTCTCTATTTGCCTCTATAATGTTTCTTAAGGCCCCCCTTGCACTGCAGTAATTTGCTTACATTTCAATGAATTCCTGCGTATTAGGGGCCATTACTTATTCATTTATGAGTCTATTGAATGAATGAATGAACAAATGAATTCTGTGTGTTCATTCACATTAGCAACTTTAAACATGTTGGGTAAGCTGGCTCTAAGAGGGAAGCAACAGCACCTGTGTTTTTTCAAGAATGATCTACCTTTTCCTGGTGGGGTTGACCTTTCCAAGTAGGCTGCCTGGTAGAATGCTGTCAAATTCCCTTCTCCCACAAATTCTATGCAGTTTCATAATTAGAGATTCACTCCTTCAACCTACCCTTACCAGCCATTTGTATGGTAGTGAGACTCCTCCAAAGAAAGATTGCATAGAGCCTGAAGGAGAGAGCACGAAGGCCATGAAATCTAAACAAAGGAACACATACAGCCTCCAAGAAGGGCGAAGAGCCAGCTGATGTACCAGGGTTGGAAGCCGTGCGTTCCACAAGCAAAAGACCCTTGAATAACAGAAGAAAGGACCCAGAAGGGCCCTGTTAGGTGACTCTCAAAACACTTTTCAGTAAGATGTAGGCTCCTACTTTTGAAGCACAGAAGAAACTCAAACCAAATCAGCTTCTTTAAAAATGAAAGCAGTTGATCAAAGCAGTTCTTTAAGAAAATAGCCTCAAAGGCCTGGGTTAAAAATCTGAGGAATTAGACCAAATGAGGTCAATTTCAAACACGCTATGTGTATCTATAAAGACGTGGCCCAAATTGCCTTGTACTTATCAGGAAAGTCCTGAGCTGGCTGAAGAGGCCAGCTGCACCCCAAGTGGCACTTACGAGAGCCCGGCCGGGTTTATCTTGGCCCAGTGCCCACTCCTCTTCTCAGCCCATTTCTGACTTTCCTGCAATTCACACCTGGTGCTGGTTTAGAAATAAAGGTTTGCTGTTATCTTGAGTGATTGAGCCCTTCTCCCCACGTTGCCTTTAAACAAAACAACTCCATCAGCTTGCTCCGCAACAGCCTTCCATCCCATTCACCACCCCCACCCTCACCCCCCACCCCCCAGCCCACCCCAGGTCTTGCTTCTGCCTCTCGCTCTCTCTGGGGATCGTGGGCCAGCAATTTCAGCTCCCTCAGCCTCAGTTTCTGCATCTGGGCTTAGGGATTTAGGGGTGGGGGCAAAGGAAGTGACTATTTCATTAGTAAAGTGCTTTGTAACATTTCATTATCCATTAGCATCTTTCTACCCTCCTTCCTCCCTGGGATATTTTGAGAACTAATGAGATAATGGTCTGCAAGTGGTTGGAGCCCCTCAGAGGGAATCAGATGGTACCCAGGACACTGGCCCCACTTCCTCGGAAAGTACTTCTGGTCATTAACGATGCTCACACGCTTAGATCCACAGAGCGTTCTCACGCAGCAGCAGCAAGCTGCAGACATTGCCTCCCAGTCAATTACCACAAAAAACATGTACGTTATTTGCTGGTTTCATTCTGACCATCAAAGCAAATGGAAATGGCAACCTCTCCAGTATTCTTGCCTGGGAAATCCCATGGACAGAGGAGCCTGGCAGGCTACAGTCCCTGGGATCACGAAAGAGTCAGATACGACTTAGCAACTAAACAACAACAATAAATATATATGCATAATAAAATAGTGTATATACACTAAAGTATATACAACTAATTATGCATAAATATCACATATATATGTATATATGGACAAAAAATAGATATAGTCAATCACAGTTCCTGTCTCAATAAATGGTAATTGGTATAATTTAAAAAAAAAAAAAACAAACAGCAAATGGATAAAGCAAATCTATGGTAATCCTACATGAGATAAAGAATTTCACATTTTTAAATGACAAATAGCAAATAAATAAGAAATAGAAACCCACTCCATTCTAACCCATAAGTAAGAGGTGGCACAATGTACTTGCAGTAAGAATGCTAAAAAAATAATAAATCCAAATTATTAATTGAATAAAATCCATTTGTGGGCAGGGTTAGCGGTGCTCGTCTTCCTCGATGTCTCTGAGAAGCATGCCACAGAAAGCGAGCTCGCTGGGGCCACGGAACATGAAAAGACAAGAGGGGGTTCTCTAACAAGCTCACAGAGATCAACCTCATTACTGATCGATTTGGAGTGATGGCAAATTAGGAAATCTTTTCCAGCATCTCTGATAAAATTGACAGGCAAGTTTGGCACAAATAAGTGGGTAGAAAGGACGGCTGGGATGGGAGACACAGAGAGAGACGAATCTCAAGCAAGGAACTCTTTCCATATCTCTGGTTGGTAGATTTTTGAGGACAGCCCAGTCTCCAGTTTCACAGCTTTGCAAAATCTAACTGTCTTCCACTGAAATACTTCATTTCAGAATCCCACAAAATGATTTTGTCTCCTGCTCATTTGTGTTAGGAGTTTAGAGCCTGACATCCATCCAAGCAGCGCAGGCTATGGGAACTAGGGACATAATGTTAGAGAGCTATTTAGATTTCTGCTTTTCACTGTACAAATATAAGGGGAAGATTTTAAATATTAATGGAAGAAATAAAATATGGATAAAAAGGTATTCACACTCGGTTTTTATAGAATAATCATTGCAAACCTTTTCCAAATCTTTCTCTTAATTTTGCTTCAAATATTGTAGTAGGCTCTCTTTAGTTTTTATGGCTACATTCACTCCATAGCATTATGTTGGGCAAAGAATTTGAACACAAACAGCTCCCACTACTTCGGCTCTCAGCTCTTGCGTTCTGACAGTTGGGAAGTAGGTGGCAAATAATCTATTACAAATAATAAAGAATTGAAGTTTATCAATGGTTTATTATACAGCATGTAAACAGAGTATTACAAGCTTATTGCCATAAAGGATATCAGTCACTCATCCAAATTCCAATTTGATTTTATTGCTGTTTCTTCTCTTTTGGATCAAAGAGTTGAATTAATTCTACTCTTAGGTTTGTGATGCATTCATCAATCCACAAAATATCCTTCTTTTATCTTATAATGGTTTTCTCTCCTACTTCCTGAGCCCCACTCCAATCTCCCCCACTCCAAACCCCCCTCACTCCTATTTTTACACCTACTTGGTGGGGCTTTCCAGGTGGCTCAGTGGTAAAGGGTCCTCCTGCCATTGCAGGATGTTTGGGAGACATGGGTTTGGTCCCTGGGTCGGGAAGATCCCCTGGAGGAGGAAATGGCAACCCACTCCAGTACTGCCTGAAAAATCCCATGAACAGAAGAACCTGGTGTGCTGCAGTCCATGGGGGTCATAAAGAGTCAGACAAGACTAAGTGACGTGGGCACGCACACATGCCAATTGTTGCTGTTCAGTTGCTCAGTCATGTCTAACTCGGGGCAACCCCATGCACTGCAGCGCGCCAGGCTTCCCTCTCCTTCACCGTCTCCTGGAGCTTGCTCAGACTCATGTCCATTGAGCCAGTGATGCCATCCAACCACCTCATCCTCTGTCACCCTCTTCTCCTGCTCTCAATCTTTCCCAACATCAGGGTCTTTTCCAATGTGTGGGCTCTTCGGAACAGATGGCCCAAGTATTGGAGCTTCAGCTTCAGCAGTGAATATTTAGGGTCGACTGGTTTGATCTCTTTGCTGTCCAAGGAACTCTCAAAAATCTTTTCCAGCACCACAATTTGAAAGCTTCAATTCTTCGGCTCTCAGCCTTATTTATGGTCCAACTCTCATATCCATACATGATTACCAGAAAAACGAAAGCTTTGACTAGACAGACCTTTGTTGGCAAAGTGATATCTCTGTTTTTTAAAATGCTATCTAGGTTTGTCACAGCTTTTCTTCCAAGAAGCAAGCGTCTTTTAATAATGGCAAACCACTTCTTGCCTTGAGAACCCCATGAACAGAACACACACATATACCTACTTGAATAATACACGGTTTGCTTTGTGTGTGCGTTTACTTTAAAAAGGCAATGTGCTAAAAATCTGATTCTCTTTTTTCTTTTATCCAGTGCTATGCTTTTGCATTCCATCCTGTTCTTGTATGTCAATCTAAGTATGACAGCCGAAGGCTTACATACTACCACATCTGCCCTGTCCCTGTGATAGACTCATAGCCAACTCCAATTCTTTGCTGCAGGAAGTATTCTCAGAGCTGTCCCCTCACAGATTTGTGCCAGGCTGACTCTGGGGCCTATACCAGGAGCAGACTGCTAAGGCAAAGGATATGATCCTTCCGCCAGTAGTTCAGGAGGGTTCCCATTTCCCTGCATCCCTTTCAGTACTTAGTATTAATAAGATTTCCAACTTTTGACAACCTGATGATTTTGAAGTGGATCACACTGTCATGGAAATTTACATTTCTCTGATTACTAGTGAATGCTCAAAATACCGCACAATTGCTCTCATCTCACACACTAGTAAAGTAATGCTCAAAATTCTCCAAGCCAGGCTTCAGCAATATGTGAACTGTGAACTTCCTGATGTTCAAGCTGGTTTTAGAAAAGGCAGAGGAACCAGAGATCAAATTGCCAGCATCCGCTGGATCATCAAAAAAGCAAGAGAGTTCCAGAAAAACATCTATTTCTGCTTTATTGACTATGCCAAAGCCTTTGACTGTGTAGATCACAATAAACTGTGGAAAATTCTGAAAGAGATGGCAATACCAGACCACCTGATCTGCCTCTTGAGAAATGTATATGCAGGTCAGGAAGCAACAGTTAAAACTGGACATGGAACGACAGACTGGTTCCAAATAGGAAAAGGAGTATGTCAAGGCTGTATATTGTCGCCCTGTTTATTTAACTTCTATGCAGAGTACATCATGAGAAATGCTGGACTGGAAGAAACACAAGTTGGAATCAAGATTGCTGGGAGAAATATCAACAACCTCAGATATGCAGAAGACACCACCCTTATGGCAGAAAGTGAAGAGGAACTAAAAAGCCTCTTGATGAAAGTGAAAGTGGAGAGTGAAAAGGTTGGCTTAAAGCTCAACATTCAGAAAACGAAGATCATGGCATCCGGTTCCATCACTTCATGGGAAATAGATGGGGAAACAGTGTCAGATTTTATTTTTCTGGGCTCCAAAATCACTACAGATGGTGACTGCAGCCATGAAATTAAAAGACGCTTACTCCTTGGAAGGAAAGTTATGACCAACCTAGATCATATATTCAAAAGCAGAGACATTACTTTGCCAACAAAGGTTCGCCTAGTCAAGGCTATGGTTTATTCCTGTGGTCATGTATGGATGTGAGAGCTGGACTGTGAAGAAGGCTGAGTGCCGAAGAATTGATGCTTTTGAACTGTGGTGTTGGAGAAGACTGTTGAGAGTCCCTTGGACTGCAAGGAGGTCCAACCAGTCCATCCTAAAGGAGATCAGTCCTGGGTGTTCTTTGGAAGGAATGATGCTAAAGCTGAAACTCCAGTACTTTGGCCACCTCATGCGAAGAGTTGACTCATTGGAGAAGACTCTGATGCTGGGAGGGATTGAGGGCAAGAGGAGAAGGGGATGACGGAGGATGAGATGGCTGGATGGCATCACTGACTCGATGGATGTGAGTCTCAGTGAGCTCCGGAAGTTGGTGATGGACAGGGAGGCCTGGCGTGCTGCGATTCATGGGGTCGCAAAGAGTCAGACATGACTGAGCGACTGGACTGATCTTATCTGATCTGATTACTAGTGAAATGGCATCTCTTTGTATGCTTCTTAGCAATTTGGATTTCTCCTCTGAACTGCCTAAATCCTTTGTCTGTATTTTTCCTATGTGGGTTTCCTCTATTTTTCTCGCCAACCTGCAGTATTTTCTTGGGGCATTAATTCGTTATTGATTTTTAGACACTGCAAACATCTTTCCCCAGTGCCATCTGTCATGTAGGTTAACTGTTCTGAGTTGAAATCTTTACTTTTGATGTAGTCGTGCTCATCAATTTTCCTCTTATGGTTTAAGTTGTTTTGGTCTTGGTTAAGCAATTCCCTACAAATCTCAGAGCCACAAATATATTCTTCTACGAAACTGGAGCCTATTATACAGAGTGAAGTAAGCCAGAAAGAAAAACACAAATACAGTATACTAACACATATATATGGAATTTAGAAAGATGGTAACAATAACCCTGTATATGAGACAGCAAAAGAGACACTGATGTATAGAACAGTCTTTCGGACTCTTTGGGAGAGGAAGAGGGTGGGATGATTTGGGAGAATGTTATTGAAATATGTATAATATCATATTTGAAATGAGTCGCCAGTCCAGGTTCAATGCCTGATACCAGATGCGTGGGGCTGGTGCACTGGGACAACCCAGAGGGATGGTATGGGGAGGGAGGAGGGAGGAGGGTTCAGGATGGGAAACACATGTATACCTGTGGTGGATTCATTTTGATGTATGGCAAAACCAATACAATATTGTAAAGTTAAATAAAATTTTAAAAAAAGAGAAAAAACTGTGCATCTTTCCCCTCCATTCTTAGGTCGTTAATCCATTTGGAATTTTTTTTGGTATATGTTGCAAGATAGGAACCCCGCCCCCTCCATTATGAATCTGTTTTCCCAACCGCATCCATTAAATGACCCATCTTCTCCCCACTGGTTTGGGAAGAAGTTCTATTGTACCCAACTTTCCCGTGGAAGTATGGGTCAATGAATAAGCTCTCTATTTAAGCTCTTTGGCCAGTTTTCATGTTCCTACAGTGCTACCCCATGGTTTTATTATGGTAGTTTTGAAATACATCTTCATCAATATGTTTTCTTCAATGGGAGAGAAGCTAGGACAGCAGTTAATAGACCAAGAAATATATGTAATCCCACAGTCTCTCTTATTCTTGTCCTAGCCCATGATGTTCACACTGGGTCACTCATGGGAGAGTACCTTACATGTGAATGTTATCCTTAATGCATGTCAAAATGGGGGGGGGGGGAAGAGTAAAAAATCTAAGCGATCACAGGTTTGCCCCACACAATTCTTTGGAATTAAAATTGCATGTCTTTCAAGATAAGAAAGTCAATATTTTTTACTCTTAATCTTGAAAGTTATTATCTTGGAAACCCATAAAACAATTCTTCTATGGAAATGAAAGATCTTCAGGGATGACTTTACTGGGTCTCCAAGATTCGCAAAGAGGGTAATATGGATGAAGCCGCTGAGGGACCAAGTGCTTAGTAATCTGCTCATTCCAACAACCAACCTATTGTGGAAATGAAACTGCAACCCGGATCTCCTGAGACTTCCTTGTCAACGTTACAAATAGGCATCCTTCATCTCCTGTGTGCTAGATACCACTGCATGGAGCAGAGAAATGAATAAACAGATATGGCCTCTGCCAAATATTAATCAATTGGTGACTTGTCTGGAACCTGGGATGTATACTCATTCATAATAGGATGAGCCTATTATGAAGTTGGACAGTTTTTAGTCCATCCTATCTACCAGAGGCCAATTCAAATACATTTTACACAGACCAGCTGGAAATCACGAAAAAGTCTGACTAGGTATTGCCATGTTGGATTTACTGGCCAAATATAGACCTTGTCTCTAACTCAGATGAGACAAATAGCATGTCAAGAATGTCCTTCCAGAACAGGAATGAGCCTAAAACTGCACTAGAGTTTCAGGAGACTTGCAGCTGAAGAATTTCCAGATGAAGGAAAGCACAGAATATTCAGGTACAGAGGGGGAAAAAGGAAGGAAAGAAAGGAGGGAGAGAGGAATGGAGGGAGAGGAAGGAAGGAAGGGGAAATAAAAGAAAATAGAAAGAAAAGGAAAAGCTGGGACTCAGTTGAGAATAAGACCTAGGGGAAAAGACCAGAGAAGGCAATGGCACCCCACTCCAGTACTCTTGCCTGGAAAATCCCATGGACAGAGGAGCCTGGGAGGCTGCAGTCCATGGGGTCGCGAAGAGTTGGACATGACTGAGCGATTGCACTTTCACTTTTCACTTTCATGCATTGGAGAAGGAAATGGCAACCCACTCCAGTGTTCTTGTTTGGAGAATTCCAGGGACCGAGGAGCCTGGTGGGCTGCCGACTATGGGGTCGCACAGAGTCGGACACAACTGAAGCAACTTAGCAGCAGCAGAGAAAAAGACAACATGTAACAGAGACACCACAAAAGAGCCTTATCTCTTCAACATTCCTGATTTCACCAGAACCCAAATTATATCAACTAAATGCCATCACTCAAACAGCACAGATAGGCTGACACATAGAAAGCATTCAATAATTATTAGTATTTTTTAAAGTAATTATTGCTTAGAAATAATAGAGCCAAGGAGTGAGTCAAACTATCACCTACAAGTGTGAAATAAACTGAATATTGTTCACATTGTTTATTTTTTGTTTTTCCTTAAGTCCTATTCCTGAAGGAATTATCCCATTTAAAAATAATCCATGTAATGTAGATCAAAGCAAAAATAAATAAATAAATAATAAAACTAAAGCTAAGGAAAGGAAAACCAATTTAATGTTTGGCTTTTAAAAGTTCAGCATATTCATCTTTTGAATTACAATTGTCTTCAAAATTATTCAGAATCATCTGGTGGACCAAGAGTAACATGAAAAGATATTGAGAGTTTATTAAAGTTTAAAAGCTGGTTAAATAATGGTGTAACATATCATTTAAGAGTTCAGAGCCTACTGCCAGTCTGCTTGGTTCAAATCCCACCTCTTCCACTGAAATAGCTATGAAGCTTTGGGCAATATTTTTAACCACTCTGGGCTTCAGTTTCCCCTCAACAGCAAAATGGGAGTAGAAATTAAGCCTCATAGGATTCTTGAAATTATTCAGGGAATTAATACATGGAAAATCAATCTGAACAAATAAGAAGTCAACAAACAGTCATTATTAATAGCACAACAGTATCATCCGATGTCTATCTATGTGCCGAGAAAGTGAGTAAAAGTGAAATCACTCAGTCGTGTCAGACTCTGCAACCCCATGGACTGTAGCCTACCAGGCTCCTCCATCCATGGAATTTTTCAGGCAAGAGTACTGGAGTGGGTTTGCCATTGCCTTCTCCAGGGGATCTTCCCAACCCAGTGATCGAACCCGGGTCTCCCACATTGTAGGCAGACACTTTACTGTCTGAGTCAGCAGGCAAGTCATCTGCCTAGATAAGTCTGTAAAAATAGACTATAAATTTGTAACAGTCTTTATCTCTAGAAGGTGAGATTATGGATTTTTCTTCTTCTTTCTGCTTATCAGCATGTCTCTAATTTTTCTAACCATGAAAATATATTGATTTCATAATAAAGAGGAACAAGTTCTTTTAATTTTTGACAACAGATCTATGAGATGGGTAGGGGCTGGGGAGAATGGGACATACCTACAATCAAGAGTTACCTGCAAATGAACAATCTAGCAAAGAGGCAAAGTTTTGAGTTCTAGCGCCAAATAAATAGGGAATTAGGGGGCTGATGAGGTGAGAAAAAAAAATGGTGAGTGACATTCTTCTCGGAAATTTTGTTTTGTGCTCAAGGTTAAGGTTCAATACAGCAGCAAAATGAACAAAGAAATGAAGTACTGTGAGGGGTCACAGGCGCAAACATCAACTGGGTCTGGAGTTTTGAAAGGCATTGGATAATTTCATGACCATTAATAACATCTGCAGTCCTGCTGGGCAGACTAATGGCAGAGGTAATTAGAGCCTGTGCTCCAGGACAGATGACTGCACGTCAGAGAAGAAGAGCAGGGCCAGGAAGGGCGGGGCCTTGACTGAAAGGACTCTACCTAATCACAGCAAAGGGCTGTCCTGGACTGGCCTCTGTGGGCAGATGCTTATCTCACAAAGGAAGCAGTGGGTGTGGTTTGGATACGGATATAAAACTGTCCTACACTATCCTGCAGTGAAATACTTCACACTTCACATACCCAGGATTTAGGCTGACAAAAATACATTCAGTTCGAAGAATTTGTAAAATCCATCAATTATTAACCCAGCAATTACCCAGTGGTGATTATGCAATTAGAGGGATGATTTTCCAGTCACCCAAATTAAGAAGTGATCATTTCAAAACATTATCTTCCTTCAAAGACAAAGAGAGCAATGGGTTTCTCGTGAATATTTTGGTATCTCCTTGTCTCTAAACCAGCTTGCATTGTTCAGTTCTTTAATCAAGATAACTACATTACGAAATGAAAACATATGTTTTCAAAGTGAAGGTTGCCATCTAGATAAGTTTCAGAATGAATCTTTCCATCCACAAGGTGTTTCACCGTAGAGAATGCTAAAGGAGAACACTTGTAATGCCACTTAGAAGTTTGTCCCAGTAATTTCACCTAAGCAAAAACTAAATTAAATGACTATATCAGGAGACTTCTCTTCTTTTTCAAAGAAAGTTAGACCTCCTAGAGTAATGGAAATGAAAACAAAAATAAACAAATGGGACCTAATTAAACTTAAAAAGCTTTTGCACAGCAATAAAAATCACAAACAAAATGAAAAGACAACCTACAGAACAAGGGAAAATATTTGCAAATGATGTGACTAACAAGGGATTAATCCTCAAAATATACAAAAAGCTTACCCAGCTTAATATCAAAACAACGAACAACCCAATCAAAAATGGTGGGCGGAAGATCTAAATAGACATCTCTCCAAAGAAGCCAGACAGATGGCCAAAGACACGTGGAAAGATGCTCAACATCACTAATTATTAGAGAAATGCAAATGTAAATCACAATGAGGTACTACCTTACTCCAGTCAGAATGGCTATCATCAAAAAAAATCCACGAACAATAAATGTTGGAGAGGTTGTGGGGAAAAGAGAACCCTCTTACACTGTTGGTAGGAATGTAAATTGATATATTCACAGTACAGAGATTTTTTTTTTAATAACTAAAAATAGAGCTACTGTATGATCCTGTAATTTCACTCCTGGGCATATATCAGGAGGAAAACATAATTTGAAAAGATACATGCACCCCAGTGTTTCTAGCAGCACTATTTATAATTGCCAAGATACGGATGCAACCTAAGTGTCCATGGACAGATGGATGGATAAAGAAGATGTAATGTACATGTACAGTGGAATACTACTCAGCCATAAAAATGAGATAACATGGATGGACCCAGAGATGATCATACTAAGTGAAGTAAACCAGAGGGCAAATATCATATGATACCACTTATTTGTGTAGTCTTTAAAAATAATACTAATAAACTTATTTGCAAAACAGAAGTAGACTCATAGACATGAAAAACAAACTTATGGTTGCCAAAGACGGAGGTAGCAGGGACAAATTAGGAGCTTGGTTTTAAAATATACACACTATATATTGATAGAGGCTTCCCTGGTGACTTAGAGAATTAAGTGTTTGCCCACAATGCAGGAGACCCGGGTTCGATCCCTGGGTAAGAGAGATCCCCTGGCGAAGGAAATGGCAACCCACTCCAGTACTCTTGCCTGGAAAATCCCATGGACAGAGGAGCCTAATAGGCTATAGTTTATGGGGTCACAAAGAGTTGTACACGACTGAGTGACTTTACTTTACTTTATATATTGATAACAAACAAGGACCTACTGTATAACACAGGGAATTATACTCAATATCTTGTAATAACCTATAATGTAAGAGAATGTAAAAGAATATATGAAGTCATGAAGTGAAGTCACTCAGTCGTGTCCGACTCTTTGCGACCCCCTGGACTGTAGCCAACCAGGCTCCTCGGTCCATGGAATTTTCTAGGCACGAATGCTGGAGTGGGTTGCCATTTCCTTCTCCAGGGATCTTCCTACCCAGGGATCAAACCCAGGTCTCCCACATTATAGGCAGATGCTTTACCATCTGAGCCATCAGGGAAGCCCCCAAAGAATATATATATGTATATATATATATATACAGATACAGAAATATATATATGAATCACTTTACTGCATACCTGAAATTAACCCAATGTTGTAAATCAACTATATTTCAATAAAATTTAAAAAAAAAAAAAGAATTTTGGATTCCTGATGCAGTGCTACACAATTCTAAAAAAAGAATCCTACCAATTTCAATTTAAACACTTTAGACTGAACAAAAGTGTTTATCTCAAATTTCTCCTGGAATTCCTCTAAATTGACAGAAAGGGAATTGAAAATGTTAAAAATCATAAAAGCAAAAAACCAGAAAAGTTTTTGACAGCCGACCAGTGATGTCAATGAACCATTACAAGAAAGAAAGCATATGGATGGGATTTGGGACTTCCTTTTCTAGCAATATGACAGACTAGACATTCTGACAAACTCTGTTGCCAAAATACACTGAGGTAAATTACATGCAAGAAAGACAGGAGACGGAAAATATGAGGAGAGGTTAAGAAAAGTGGAAGATGAAGTGAGGAAAAAAGAAAAAGAAAGCAGAGCAGAGGAAATGCAAATGTTATTGAACAGATTTCATGAAGAGAATTAATGAATGAATCTATGATTCAGAAAACAATCCATCTCAGGGGAAGTTCACCAGTGTTAACAATCTCCTACCTTTTGTGGTTAGATGGTAAATCCATGAGTTCATTGCATTATTATGCTTTTAGTATATGTATATGTTAAATATATTCTTCAAAATGTGTTCATAATGACATAATTTAGTAAGTTAAAGTATTTTGAGAGCCATGGACTGCTTAGGCCTCAGTTTCCAGTCTTTGCTAGTTTCCTGTAGAAGAACCTAGCAAAGAGAAGGAAATGGCAATCCACTCTAGTACTATTGCCTGGAAAATCCCATGGACAGGGGAGCCTGGTAGGCTACAGTCCATGGGGTCGCAAAGAGTCAGACACGACTAAGCGACTCCACTTCCTGTAGAAGGACAAGGAAGGCTGGAGAACCAACAAGTCAGTCTACAGATATGCAAGCCCCTGGAAAGCCTCAGAGACTAGAGGTACAACATACATGTGAGCACAGGGTGGAGGATGAGAACAAATACTGGAATTTTCCTGGTTAAAATCTGTGCAATAAATAATTAGACCCAGATTCCATCTCTCAATATACTCAGCCAGAAAGCTATCCTTTTTCAACCCCAGAAGATTGGAAGGTTTTCCTCTGGAGAAACGAAGTCTAAAAGATCTGACTTTGGAGACACAAAACTTAGCTGAAAATCTCCTTGTTTAAGTGAGTTCCTTCTCCCTCCCCCATAACCTCTCACCTTGTTTAGCTCCTACAATTCTAGCTTCCAGAGTTGGAAGAGTTGTAATCACTCCCACTCTAACTCCCAGGCCAGAGTCCTCTAATGACTGGTGTCTGAAGAAATGAAATGACCCAAAAAAGAACATCTACGAACTTTAATTTCAATAGAAAGGATTGACAATAAAGTTGAGGAACTCTTCCAAAAAGTAGGAAAAAAAGGTAGAAAGTTACAGAGAAAAGATAAGAAAATGTGAATATCAACCAACATATGAGTAGCAGAAGTTCCAAAAGGAGAAAAAAATAATTTAAAAAAAACAGGAAAGGGAGAGGTTATTAAAGAAATAACACAAAAAACTCCCCAAATTAGGGAACACAAGTGTGCAGTTTGACAGGGCCCACTGAGTACCCAATAAAGTGAGTAATAAAAATCCATCCTGAGTCATTATGGGTGAAATTTCAATAGAGTAAGAATAAAAAGAAGATCCTAATAGCTTTGGTGCAGGGAGCAGGAGGAAGAGATACATATAAAAGAGTCAAGAATATCATCATACTTTTCAATGGCCCCAATGAAACTTCATTGACAGTGGAGCAATGCTTTCAAACATGCTGAAGAAACAATATCTCCTATGTAGAGTTTTCTACCCAGTCAAATTATCAATCAAATGTGAGTACAGAATGAAAGTTCACAAGTTCATTTTGTGAAGCACACAAGTTCATTTTGCATGTACTCTTTGTTAAAGTTCTAGCAGGCTGTGCTCCAGTAAAACAAGAAAGCAAACCAATATGGGGGCCAAGGGAAAGTGGAATCTAACATAGGAGAGAGATCAATGGAACTCTTAAAATTACGGAAAAATCAAGAAATAAAAATAAAGTCCTGTTATCTAGAAATTTGGAGATGAATACCAGAAGAAAAAAAAGGCCGAAACCTGAAGTGATTGCCTCAGGAGAATGGAACCTGGAACTGAGTAAGTGCAGGGCATTTTGGCTCTTTCTCAACATGTTCTTAAGTACTATCTGGTTTTTGAAAATCTATATATTAAATGCAATTTTAAAATATTTAAGTGAAAAAAAATCTAACTCAAATCTATTTTAGGACACCCAGAAATTTAGTCTTTTTTTTTAAATTTTTTAAAGCATCAGCTGTAATTTATTTTATACAGTTTTGCCACTTAAGCAAAAGCACATTAGAGAAAAATTGGAAATGCTGAAGAAATGGAAAAAAAGAAATCATATTACCCAGAACCCCATAGTCCCATTCTAATCATTCCTGTACAGGCTCGTCTTATGTAAATTTACAGTTTCCACTGTGGTTTCGATACATCTGTCCTGCTCCCCTCTCCCCACCACATTATACCATCATCAATTTTCAGCTTGCTGCATAGCCTTATGACTTTGGCTTGACAACTTTTCGATCTGAGTGTCCCACTCAATAACATAGATTACCCCCTCCCTTCCCTCCTCACACTGCTCTTTTCCCTGTTCTTGAGGCTCTCCAAGCCCGTGTTTCTCTAAGGGCCTCAGCCCTGGGATGCTCTTCCTCAGGATGGCCCCCCGATTGTCCTTCTTTGAGAAGCTTCTTATATGCAGCTCCCACAAGACCCTCCTTTAACCTTAAACTAAAATAGGTCTCTTTTTTTTTTTTTTTTTCATATCCTGTTTTCATTGTAGCAGTTTTCACTCCCTGATCCTTTCCTTTTCTTTTAACCAATCTGTTGGTTTGGTTTGTTTATTTATTTGTGGCCTGTCTCCTCAATAGGTGGTAAGTTCCACAGAAGCAGGAATTTCACCTATCTTTTTTCCCGCCCCACAACCAGCACAGAGGGCAGAAAATGGCACAAAGGAAGTACTCAGAGCGTATCTGGGGGGATGAATGAGTGAGTTAACAAGGACTGACAAGTCCTGCTTCAGGCCCCAGAAAGAACCCTGAGGCCAAACAGGAATAATCAGTGAGTCTGGAGATCTGTTTCCAGACCTGGCCACCACCAACCAGGCCATGACTTGGAAGAAGGCACACTTAACCTCTTTGTTTCTGGTTTTCTCACCCATGAAAGGAGAGGGTTGGAGTAGGTGACCTCCAACCTCAGAGGACCACACCTTTGCAAGTCACTTACTAAAGATTTCTGTCCTGAGTTTTGGAAAATAATCTTTTGGTTCCAGTTGCAAGGATGGAAACCACATATCACTTCTATTTGAGTTGTCTGCTGTTGTTTTATTGTTGCTTGATCTAAGTCTGTTTCTTCATTCATTTACTCAATGAATATTTACCAAGTACTTCTGAAGAAGCATCATTTTATTTTATTAACTTAAGATGAAGCTTCTGATTCCCAATTATATTGCCATTAGCCTGAAGCAGTTCCCCATTTCTTGGCACCAGGGACCAGTTTCATAGAAGACCATTTTTTACACAGACCAAGGTTGGGGAAATGGTTTTGGGATGGGTCAAGCACATTACATTTATTGGCACTGATTTCTAATCTAATGCCACCGCTGATCTGACAGGAAGGACTGGTCCGAGGCCTGGAGGTCGGGGACCCCTGGCCTATAGAACTGGAGTCAGGAATGCTAATCTCTCTTGCAATAGTTGTCAAACATGCCCCCAGCAGTACACTTAGGGGAGAATTGCCTCTTGAGTGCACTGGTCACCCCTAGAAGCACATTTCACCACCACTCTGCAGCATCCCCACCCCTCCATCATCCGATCAGCCCACTCTGTGCTCAAGATCAAATCTTCTGGTTCCCATCTGGGCCAGAACAAGCAGGGGAGATAAAAGAGAGAAGGGAGACAGAAGCTCAAAGGTGAGAAGATAATCAGATATGCAGAGAAAGAGAGAGGTGGGTGATAAGGTACCAAAAGATATGAATATGGGATCTGACTTTCATCTCAACTTTCATTTTCTCTGTTAATTTCCTCACTTCCATTTCTAATCATGTGACAATACTTCTGGAACAGGGATTTGGATCAAGAATTAATGACCAGTGACTGAAACATAAAATATTTAGGCTTTCCTGATGGCTCAGATGGTAAGCAATCTGCCTGCAATGCAGGAGACCCAGATTCGATCCCTCGGTCCAGAAGATCCCCTAGAGGAGGAAATGAAAACACTCCTATATCTTGCCTGGAGAATTCCATGGACAGAGGAGCCTGACGGGCTACAGTCCATAGGGTCACAAAGAATCAGACACAATTGAGCAACTAATACTTTAACTTTCAGAAGTAAAAATGGCAAATTTATAAGGAAAATAGTTTAAAAGTTGCTAAGAGTATATTTATTCACTTGCTCACAGAAGAATTAAAGTTTTAAGCTCATAATTAAAATAGAGCTTGAGATTATAGCCACTAAATAATTCTTGGATCAATAACTAAAATTTATCCTGTGGACTATTTCTGTTTCTCCTATTCTGTATTCAAAATTAACATCAAGAATTATGTTTTGTCCAACTGTTTGAAGAAGGGCTTCCAACTTCAAACAGAACTCATAATTTTCTCCCATAGACCTGGTATTTCTCCATGTTTCCCATCCCCATCTAAATAAGTTATAAAACCTAGAAGTTATTCTTCACACTTCAACAAATCCTATCACTCTCAGCATACAAATCTCTTTCAAATACGTTGATGTTTTTCTTAGTTCAAAATAGTTGTGTTTAGGATATTAAAAGAAATAAAAACTAAAATCTATGAAAATTAAGAAGAAATCACTAAACAAAAACTATAGGCAATGCTATAATAATAATAGGTAAATAGGGAAAAGAATCAATTAGAAATCTCAAAAATTTTAAAAAGTCACTAAAAAATTTTTTTGAAAATATCTGTCATTGCTATGTCTGACTCTTTGCAAACCCATGGACCGCAGCATGCCAGGCTGCCCTGTCCTTCACTATCTCCCAGAGTTTGTTCAAATTCAATGTCTACTGAGTCAGAGATGCCATCCAACTATTTCATCCTCCGTTGCCCCCTTCTCCTCTTGTCCTCAACCTTTCTCAGCATATGGGTCTTTTCCAAAGAGTTAGCTCTTTGCATCAGGTAGCCAAAATATTAGAGCTTTGGCTTCAGCATGAGTCCTTCCAATGAATATTCAAGGTTGATTTCCTTCAGGATTGACTGATTTGATCTCCTTGCTGTCCAAGGGACTTTCAAGCACCACAATTCAAAAGCATTGATTCTTCATCCCTCAGCCTTCTATATGGCCCAGCTCTCATGACTACTGGAAAAATCAGTTTTGACTAGATGGACCTTTGTCGGCCAAGTGATGTCTCTGCTTCTTAATAGATGCAATTTAACTTAGATTGGATGCAGTCACAAAGATATTTAGTTATTTAGTGAGAAGGAACGGAGAAGGCAATGGCACCCTACTCCAGTACTCTTGCCTGGAAAATCCCATGGACGGAGGAGTCTGGTGGGCTGCGAAGAGTCAGACACGACTGAGCTACTTCACTTTCAGTTTTCACTTTCATGCATTGGAGAAGGAAATGGCAACCCACTCCAGTGTTCTTGCCTGGAGAATCCCAGGGACAGGGGAGTCTGGTGGGCTGCCTTCTATGGGGTTGCACAGAGTCGGACACGACTGAAGCGACTTAGCAGCAGCAGCAGCAGCAGTGAGAAAGAAGACAGTCCTGCAGAAATCACCCAGAATGCAATAGAATTAAAGAAACAAACAAATTAAACAAATAAACAAAAAAAATACTGAATGTGAAAGAGGAGTTGAGAGATGAGGTGGTGTGGTAGCCTCTCTCCAAAGAGGGACACCATTGATGTCTTCTTCCCCTGGAGGCACATGCTACTCTCTTACCATAAGGTGGGTTTTCCCCTGCCCTGGAACAACAACTTTTTATTGTTTTTAAAACATAAAAGATCTCAAGCAAGACAGTAAAACGTTAACATTTTGCTCAAATTTGAATGGTGAGTTCTTTTGTGTTTTATTTGAACATTTCAAATGTTAACAAAATGGAATTTTTTCACCAATAATTTATGGAAATCAGTTCTCTTGTTTTCCCTTATAGTCACAGCGCATACGTAACTCTGCCTGTGTGTGTGTCAGTGACAGTGCTTGTTTGGCTTGGCCCTGTGGGAGGAGAAGTGAGATTCCCACCACTCCCTGAATGTATTCATCTGCATTTGGGTCTCTGAAGCTGCCAGATGGAGCTGGGTTGTGCTCCCACCTCACTCACAAATTTCCACAGGACTGGAGAAGAGGTTCCCAAGTAACTGATCGTGTGTAATGAAACAAGTTCCCAAATGAAATCAAACTGTATTAAAAAAAAAAAAAAAGTCTTGAGAGGAAATTTACTTAAGCAGGGTGACCCATACCTGGAAGCTGAAAGGATGTGCTTGCCAGACCAGAGGAAGCTAATGCTAAGGAAAATGGGCAGAGATCAGTAGGAGTGACAAAGGAGCAATGTGGACATGAACGTGAATCCGGCTTCTCCAGGGCTTCTCCTGACCATCAGCTGGACCTCAGCACCAGCTGCCTGCTAGGCCAGGTGAAGGCCCAGCAGGTTTGGATGCCCCCAGCCAACCCTGGGGAACATGGAACCCTGCTGATCCCCTCTCCTGGTGCATGGCCACAGGCAGGCAAAACAGGCTGACTGATAGACAAGTCTAATCCATTCCGGTGATTCTCAGGAATATTTTGGGAGGAAAACTTAAGAAAACTCTGAGCTTTCTGCTGATTTGATAGGTCAGGCTTGGGCCTTTGTGATTTGGGGATGTGAGAGCATTCACATCTTATTTTGGAGATACAGATAGATGATGGCCGGGTTTGGGGCTATTGACTTAATCTCCATCATCCGTACACTTGGTGAAGGGGAAGCAGAGCTGGAAATGGTGCACCACAGGGACTTCCGGTGCAGTCAGTGAGGCCTCCCGACCCACCCTGCTTAATACCACCCCCCTCAACCTAGTGCCCCTCATCACCCTCCCCACTGTATTTTCTCAATAGAACTCATGCCTTAATTTTTTCTTAATTGCAATCTTTGCGCTTTTTTTCTTTTTTTAATTTATTTTTTTAATTGAAAGATAATTGTTATTGTTTTACAGAATTTTGTTGTTTGTGCACCTATGGCTGATTCATGTTCATGCCTTAATTTTTTAAAGTACTTACTTTTTTTCTCCCTCCAACTAAAATAGAAACTCCATGAAGTCCAAAATTAACTGCTTTTCTCACTTCTGGTTCATAAGTTTTAAAGCAGCACCCAGTACAAGGCCTGAGCTCAGTAGACATTGGAATGAATGATTGAAACTGTGCTAGGTTTAGGAGAGTCAGACATCACATATGTCAGAAACACATGTCACATACACATATATACAAATATATACGCACATATACACATATATCGGAGAAGGCAATGGCACCCCACTCCAGTACTCTTGCCTGGAGAATCCCATGGGCAGAGGAGCCTGGTAGGCTGCAGTCCATGGGGTCACTAAGAGTCAGACACAACTGAAAGACTTCACTTTCACTTTTCACTTTCATGCATTGGAGAAGGAAATGGCAACCCACTCCAGTGTTCTTGCCTGGAGAATCCCAGGGACAGGGGAGCCTGGTGGGCTGCCATCTATGGGGTCGCATGGAGTTGGACATGACTGAAGTGACTTAGCAGCAGCAGCAGCAGCATTCACATATATATATATATATATACACTCAGGCTTCCCAGTGGTGCTAGTGGTACAGAACCTACCTGCCAATGCAGGAGACATAAGAGACACAGGTTCAATCCCTGGGTCAGGAAGATCCCCTGGAGAAGGGAATGGCAACCCACTCCAGTATTCTTGCCTGGAGAATTCCATGGACAGAGGAGTCTGGAGAGCTACAGTCCATGGGGTTGCAAAGAGCTAGACACATCTGAAGTGACTTAGCATGCACATAAACACATAAACAATCACATATACACGCGCATGTACACACATGTATACACATACATACACACATATACATACAGATATAGGTACACACACATAGACTTCTTCCCCATGGCTCAGGTTCTTGGAAAGGAGGATGTTCAATCGTGGGTCATGGAAAATTGACCATAAATAGTCATGGTCAAGGTGGCCTAGGTGAGAGTAGAAACCTGCACAGCAGCCTCCCAAGCTGACCCGTCCCAGCATCGCTGAATTTTAGGGCCTCCAGAAGGCAGGAGTGACAGGAAGCAGTGAGAACTGAACATCAGTTTTTGGACTTTAGCAACAAGCTGTAACCCTGAGAGGGCTGGAGCAAAGCAGGCCCCGCTCTCACCCGCAGTTTCCCACCTACCAGAAGAGAGCCGAGCCCAGGTCAGGAGCCGAGGTGGCAACGGAGCAGGGGCTGGTTGACTGTACGCTTTGCTCTCTGTTGCCCTGGAAAAGTAGTCTCCCTTCTTGTCCAAATCCCAAACTTCCAGCAGTCTCTCTAGCTCCTTCCGCTAGGCCAGGGGAGAAAAAGAGCTTGAAGAGGAAGCAAAGAGGGCCAAAGTAGTGGGATCCGGGGAGCACCTTCTGGGGTGTGGACGAGGAGGGGCGGGGCCCGAGCGCTCACACTGGGGAGAGGCAAGGCCCTGTCCAGCCCTGTGAGTGGCGGCAGGGGGGCACCCAGAACAGGGGCCATGGTGGACTTCTGAAGCCTGGCTGGGCCCGCTTCTGAAAGGAAGCACGTGGTGGGTTTTCGCAGGGACCCCTGAACCGTCTTATCTCACTGCCTGACCTCCAGGAGGCCGAGCCAGGTGACTTGTTCACCTCCTCTCGCCTTCCTTGGCAGGCCTGGGTTCTCCTCTGGAGAGGCTCTGTGGGGAGGAGTTCCCTCCCTTTTGCTATTTCCTACCATACACGGTGCCACAGGCGATTACACCTCTGCAAACTAATAACTCCATGTATAAGCTTCTCATTCCGGTACAACAAACATAGGTTATGAGTTTCTCTTCCTATTTTAATCCTTGCTTAAAGTCTTTTCCCCGCCTGTGGAATTCGGCACTCACCCTGCTAAAGGCCTCTGCCCTGTGTTCAGGCCGAGGCACAAACGCAAGGCCGACTCCTGCTTCAGGCCCGCTTTCTCGTGTTTTCTGTTTCTCCTTCCCTCTCCCTCTCCCCCTTTCCATTCTCACCACCCCGCCTGCTCCCCCAAATCCACTTTATTCCTCTGAAATTACCAACCCAGCCTTTCCCACTGGCAGCCTGAGTTTTCAGGCCACAGCCCAAACAAGGCACAGTGCTTATTCTCTGTGCCTCTTTAGGAGAAGGCGATGGCACCCCACTCCAGTACTCCTGCCTGGAAAATCTCCTGGACAGAGGAGCCTGATAGGCTGCAGTCCATGGGGTTGCTAAAAGTCAGATATGACTGAGTGTCTTCATTTTCACTTTTCACTTTCATGCATTAGAGGAGGAAATGGCAACCCACTCCAGTGTTCTTGCCTGGAGAATCTCAGGGACAGGGGAGCCTGGTGGGCTGCCATCTATGGGGTCGCACAGAGTCTGACACGGCTGAAGCAACTTAGCAGCAGGCAGAACAGGTGGCAATAAATCCTAAGTAAAATGCAAGTTTGCAGCAGTGAGCTCCATGTCTGCACAGACAGACCCACGTGATGAAGTACGTGTAGACCTTCCCTCCTTTAGGGGCCACGTTCAAGGCTAGAAGACAGCAGAGAGGCTAGGAGGGCTGGCCAGGCATCCAGGTATAGTTGATTTATAATGATGTGTTAGTTTCAGGTATATAGAAAGTGCTTCAGATATATGTATGTGAAAACATATATATTCGTTCATATATATATATATATTGGTTTTCAGATTCTTTTCCATTATAGGTTACAATAAGGTATTGAATATAGTTCTCTGTGCTATACATAGGTCTTTGTTTTTTATCTATTTTATATGCAATAGTGTGTATCTGTGGTATATGTATGTGTGTGTGAATAAATACATATAATGGAATATTACTCAGTCATAAAAAAGAATGAAATAATGCCATTTGCAGCAACATGGATGGAATTAGAGATTATCGTACTAAGTGAAGTAAAACAGAGAAAGATAAATATCATGTGATGTCATTTGTATGTGGAATCTAAGAAAATTGTATAAATGAACTTATTTACAAAAGAGAAACGAACTCATAGACATAGAAAATAAACTTACAGTAAAGGTAAGTGGGTGGGGGTAAATTAAGAGCTTGGGATTAATAGATAAAAAGAAAATTTTAATTAAAATATAACATACATACAGGAAAGTGCACCTAAGTGTACAGGTTGATGAATTTTTCTCAGACTCAATATACCTGTGTGACCAGCTTCCTGATGGAGACAGAACCTAACCAGCTCCCACGGAATCCTGGCTCACTCCCTCTTCCACTCTCAGGATCTCTTCTAGTGCTTCACAAGTAATATACTTTTTACTCCACAAGTAATCTGCCTCCAAATCTGTTTGTTGTTCAGTTGCTAAGTCATGTCTGATTCTTTGTGACCCCATAGATTACCTGCCAGGCTTCCCTGTCCTTCACTACCTCTTGGAGTTTGTACAAACTCATGTCTGTTGAGTCAGTGATGGTATCTAACCATCTCATCCTCTGCTGCCCCCTTCTTTTCTTGCCCTCAATCTTTCCCAGCATCTGGATCTTTTCCAGTGAGTCAGCTCTTTGCATCAACTGGCCTAAGTCTTGGAGCTTCAGCTTCAGCATCAGTCTTTTCAATGAATATTCAGAATTGATTTCCTTTAGGATTGACTGGTTTGATCTCCATGCTGTCAAGATACTCTCAAGAATCTTCTCAAACACAATTCAAAAGCATCAGTTCTTCAGTGCTCAGCCTTATTTATGGTCCAACTTTCACATCTGTACATGACTGTTGGAAAAACCATAGCTTTGACTATATAGACCTTTGTCAGCAAAGTGATGTCTCTGCTTTTAATATACTATCTAGGTTTTTCATAGCTTTTCTTCCAAGAAGTATGCATCTTTTAATTTCATGGCTACAACCACAGTCCACAGGGATTTTGGAGCCCAAGAAAAGAAAATTTGTCACTACTTCCACTTTTTCCCCTTCTGTTTGCCATGAAGTGATGGGACTGGATACCATGATCTTAGTGTTTTGAATGTTGAGTTTCAAGGAAGCTTTTCACTCTCCTCTTTCACCTTCATCAAGAGGCTCTTTAGTTCCTCTTCACCTCCTGTCATTAGAGTGGTATCATCTACATATCTGAGGTTGTCAATATTTCTCCTGGCAATCTTGATTCCAGCTTGTGATTCCTATATCATCATCCTGCTTATTTAACTTATATGCAGAGTACATCATGCAAAATGCTGGGCTGGATAAATCACACATACCCATAAACACATATATAATTATACACACATATACACATACACAATACACACTTACATACACATACACAAAAATGTGTTCACATACACAAAAATGTGTACACACACACATGCACACATTGGCATGGTTCATTTCAGTCACTGAATCTAACTCCTTCTTTTAGAGAAACAGGAAGCTTTATGGCCTCAAGAGTCATGCAGACTCACGCAGCACTACAAACACATTATAACTTCTACAAAAATGTGTTTGTAATTTCTGTATCAGCTTGAGGGGTGATGGTGGGATCCACCGTATTTTCACAGACTGTGACAGCGCGTCTTGAGCCTGACTCCACACTTGGGAAAGGCTCAGAGGTGGGGAAGAGAGGGGACAGCCTGTTTCTGGAGGGGCTGGGCAGGGTTGGAGGGAGGACCAGAGTTTCCGAGATGGAAGGAGCCTTTGGAAAACAGGCAGCACAAACCCTCCAAACACAGATGAGGAAACTGGGCCCAGGGGCTACTCGCCATGCCCTTCCAGAGTGCCCAAAGCGGGGAAGACAGAGGAAGCTGGTTCTGTGCCCACGGTGCTCCCCCAGCCCAGCCTGGGCTTGGTGTGCAGGCTGCCGAGACTGTCCTCTGCCGTCTCCTCACTGGCCATAAGGACACAATGGGGATGTGGCCACCCTCTCTCCAGTTCAAGCCACACCAGCGTCATCCACCCATGCCAGTCCCCTCTCTGGCTTGGGCAAGGTCTTGGCTGTTTTCTCCTCCATTCCAGCCCCATCTGCATTCCCTCCCTCCCCTTCCTCTTTCTGAGGCATTCCCATGCATATCCTGGAATGTCTATGTCCTCGTAAAACATGTGGCTTGGTATCATAAGCGCCTAAGGTTTCTACACGAGATCAGTGCTGCTGTGCTTCTTTCTGCTTCTCCCCTTTTTCACTTAGGCAGATGTTTCCGTTCTCTCCGTGGAGCTGAAGTCACAAAGGGGTCATTGCTTCTCGCTGCTGTAATGTGTTCAGGGCTGCAGACATCCTATTGTTCTGATGAGCTCTGCAAGCCAGGGATGAATTTGGTGGCGCCCCTGCCCATGGTCTCCTCTTGCCCCCCAGCTGTGTGCATGTCCCTCTCCTTTCCTCCCCTGCCCCAGACTGTGCGTCATCTGTGGGCTTTCCTTACTGTCTGTCCATCCAAGGCTGACATCCAGGGACCTGGTTTTCAGGGCCCTGTGAGGTGAGACAGATCTGATGAACCGTGATTCAATGTTGAGGCCGCCTCTCCCGAGTTTCCAGGGAGGCGCTGAGTAGGCTCACACATGCACATTTCCACCACCATCTCCTCAGCCCTGACACTGACTTACCTCTCTGCCTCCCTTCTCACCTCATGGAGGGTGTGTTTCCTGCACCATCACAAGACTCAAGTGTCTAAACTTCTGCTTTCCAAGGATTCCTCCTCTAAGGAGTAATTCTGCCTGGTGAGCATGAATAGCTCCCCTGATTGGGCCCTGTCTGTATAGTGGAGGAGAAAATGGCAACCCACTCCAGTATTCTTACCTGGAGAATCCCATGGACAGAGGAGCCTGGCAGGCTACAGTCCATGGGGTCACAAACGGTCAGTCACAACTTACCAGCTGAGCACGTACATTGCTAAGAGAATGAGCCAAAGTCAGCACCCCTGCCTGTGCATCTTGGCCCTGCCATTTACTAGCTGTGTGACCTCTGGCCAATCAGTTAACCTTTTATACCTCCATGAGTGTTAAAATGAGTTAAAACACGTCAAGCATTTAGATCAGTGTCTGGTATGTATGAAGTGCTTAGTAAGTGCTAGTTTTTATGATTACCATTCAACCTGTTGCTTCTCAACACAGACTCTCTGGTTGATCCCCACAGAGGACATATTACCTTCTCTTTGACTGTTTAATTAACCCAGTTGTCTGCCTTCCACAATATCAAATCCAGGTCTTTCCCACTCCTTGCAGCCCAAGCTCCTAAACCACCAGAACACACTTTGTCTATATTATTCTTTTTTGGTTCTCGACTATACCTTGCTTCAATTTGTTATATACCCTGAATAAAATGCAGAACTCCACGTGGCTCATTCTCAGCTCAAGGTCATGTTCAGAGAAACCCAACAACTTAAATTTCTTACTAATGCTTCAGTTCTTTACTCTGTCTCTGTAGCATATGTGGAAGGAAAGAGTAATGGTTAACACTATTGGAAACAGTACAAAGTCTCTCTATGTATAACAGCCTCTCGTGATATCTTTCAGGAGGAAAGAAAAAGTTCTCCACTTGGCTCTTTGCCCCCCCACAAACCAGAAATGACCACCGTCACTTCCTTCCCTCCACTCAGCCACCAGTTTGGTCCATCAAAATGGATGGAAGAGGGGCCTCCACACCTCCCAGTCCTTCTCTGTGAAGGTGAGCACAGAGACCCCTGGCACATCTAATTCTAGCAAGTTATTTTTCTGTGGAAACCTGAGGAATGTAATTCTCTGCTTTTATAACAGTTATTTAATTTTGTAGCAGCCTAGTGTTTGGGGTAAGATTAACCAGAGCCCCAGCCTTACAATATAATATCATCCATAAGGCCACGGTCAGGGGATGGGCATGAGCTACCCAATGCATAGCCTTCCCGTCACTCACGGTAATTGGTTAATCTCATCCAAGGAGCTGCAGGACTTGGTTCTTAGTTGAGAAGACAGGAGCTTTTCTTGCCCTGATTGGTATGTCATGCAGATATGCGGCCTGAGGCTGTGGCAGCCTTTTTTTGTTGCTCGGAGAGTATCCAGTCTAGAGGAAAGCAGAATCTGGAGACTCGCGTAGAGACACAAGAGCCAGAATCCTGATAGAGCTGTCCCTACAATCTGCTGCATCTACTGCTTAGCCAGTAAGTTCCTTTCATTGTTTGAAATAGTTCAAGCTTAGTTTGCTATTAATTTGCAGCCAACGATATATTCCAAACTATGTAGACCAAAAAGTTCATTAACTTCTCCAACCTCAATTTCCTCCTTTGTAAAACAGGATTTTAGAAAAATTACTTCACCTCACAGGAGTTTTAAAATTACCTCCATCTCACAGGATTACAGGGCAGTCCATTTGTCAAGTGGTAGCTCTTTGTCTAACACTTAACAAGTAAGCATTTAGTAAAAGGTTTTCTTTCTAATTCCCCTACTGCCTTCAAGGATTGGCAATTAGTAGGGAGAGAGCTCGAGAAGGAAATGGCAACCCACTCCAGTGTTCTTGCCTGGAGAATCCCAGGGACGGGGGAGCCTGGTGGGCTGCCATTTATGGGGTCGCACAGAGTTGGATACGGCTGAAGCAACTTAGCAGCAGCAGCAGAAGCAGGGAGAGAGCAGTGCTGCATATGTACCCCCAATTCATAAAGAAGAAAGGAAAAACAGTGTCAATGAAAACCAAATTCAGTGGTAGGAATTTGGTGTGTATTCCAAGCAAATGGGGTTGGAGACCCAGAAAGGCTCTATGAGATTCCTCAGTTCACAGTGCAAAGACCCTACCCTGCAGCTCCGCCTGCAGGAGCCTCCGCTCCTGTACCTCAGTACGCCCTGAGCAGGCTGTTGAGTCAGGGGATGATGGTCCTAGTCAGTGTGACTGAGACAGAAAACCATGAGTCACATTAGACACAGAACCTGTGAGGGACCCACACTCGCAAAGGGACAATGCCTCCTTGGCACTCACTCTTCTTCCCCAGGAAATGAGTAAAGATTCTTCAGTAAAGAATGTAAAGACAATTGTGTTTTATTAAAGAAGAGACTTTGTTTCTTTTATTTTTAAAATATTTATGTATTTGGCCTTAAAAAGCATTGCTACGAACAAAGCTGGTGGATATGATGGAATTCCAGTTGAGCTATTTAAAATCCTAAAAGATGATCCTGTTAAACTGCTGTGCTCAATATGCCAGCAAGTTTGGAAAACTTAGCAGTGGCCAGAGGACTGGAAAAGGTCAGTTTTCGTTTCAATCCCAGAGAAGGGCAATGCCAAAGAATGTTCAAACTACCGCATAACTGCACTCATCTTACATGCTAGCAAGATAATGCTCAAAATCCTTCAATCCAGGCTTCAAAAGTACATGAACCAAGAACTTCCAGATATATGAACTGGATTTAGAAAAGGCAGAGGAATCAGAGATCAAATTGCCAATATCTATTGCATCATAGAAAAAGCAAGAGAATTCCAGAAAAACATCTACCTCTGCTTCATTGACTACACTAAAGCCTTTGACTCTGTGGATCACAAAAGACTGTGGAAAATTCTTAAAGAGATGGGACTACCAGACAATCTTACGTGCCTCCTGAGAAATCTGTATGCAGGTCAAGAAGCAACAGTTAGAACCAGACATGGACCAACCGACTGGTTCCAAATTGGAAAAGCAGTATACCGGAGAAGGCAATGGCACCCCACTCCAGTACTCTTGACTGGAAAATCCCATGGACGGAGGAGTCTGGTAGGCTGCAGTCCACGGGGTCACTAGGAGTCGGACACGACTGAGCAACTTCACTTTCACTTTTCACTTTCCTGCATTGGAGAAGGAAATGTCAACCCACTCCAGTGTTCTTGCCTGGAGAATCCCAGGGACAGGGGAGCCTGGTGGGCTGCCGTCTATGGGGTCGCACAGAGTCAGACACCACTGAAGTGACTTAGCAGCAAGGCTGTATACTGTCACTCTGCTTATTTAACTTATATGCAGAGTACATCATGCCAAATGCTGGGCTGGATGAAGCACAAGTTGGAATCAAGATTGCCAGGAGAAATATCAATAACCTCAAATGTGCAGATGATACCACTCTTAAGGGAGAAAATGAAGAGGAACTAAAGAGCTCCTTGATGAAAGTGAAAGAAGAGAATAAAAAAGTTGGCTTAAAACTCAACATTCAGAAAACTAAGACCATGACATCCGGTCCCATCACTTCATGGCAAATAGATGGGGAAACAATGGAAACAGTGACAGACTTTATTTTCTTGGGCTCCAAAATCACTGCAGATGGTGACTGCAGCCATAAAATTAGAAGACACTTACTCCTTGGAAGAAAAGCAATGATAAACCTAGACAGTGTATTAAAAAGCAGAGACATCACTTTTCCAACAAAGGTCCAGACAGTCAAAGCTATGGTTTTTCCAGTAGTCATGTATAGATGTGAGAGTAGGACTATAAAGAAGGCTGAGTGATGCTTTCAAACTGTGGTGCTGGAGAAGACTCTTGAGAGTCCCTTGGACAGCCAGGAGATCAAACCAGTCAAGTCTTAAGGAAATCAACCCTGAATATTCATTGGAAGGACTGATGCTGAAGCTCCAGTATCTTCACCACCTGATGCAAAGAGCCAACTCATTGGAAAAGACCCTGATGTTGGGAAAGATTGAGGGCAGGAGGAGGAGGGGATGACAGAGGATGAAATGGCTGGATGGCATCACCAGTTCAATGAACATGGGTTTGAGCAAATTCTGGGAGCTGGTGAAGAACAGGGAAGCCCCGTGTGCTGCAGTCCATGGGGTTGCAGAGCCGGATGTGACTTAGAGACCTAACAACAGCAGCAAATGCGTTTAGCTGTGCCAGATCTTAGCTGCAGTGTGTGGGATCTAGTGCCCTGACCAAGAATCCAACCCGGGCCCCTTGCATTGCAAGCTCAGAGTCTTAAGTCACTGGGACACCACGGAAGTCCTCTAAAGACAGCCTTTTTAAAGAAAAGAAGGAAGAAAAGCAAAGTAAAGAAAAACTTTCTGTATGGGAAATAACAGAACTCTCAGCACCCAGAATCAGCTTGTGCTGAGGTGGTCTTACTTACCCAGGTTCTACATTCTTTTTAAAGCAAATCCAAAACATATCATATTTCTTGGGAAATATTTCAGTATCTCTAAAGGACAAGGAGTCTCTTTTTTTAAACATAACTACATTACCACCATCATATCTAGAAGCTAATAATATAAGGACCAATTTTCTATACTTCAGTGTCCAGACCTGTAAACAATACATAAAAGACTGGCAAGGAATTTCAATAGATGAGGATAAAGGATTCACCAACAAAAAATGTTATTTCACAGACTTCCCTGGTGGTCCAGTGGTTAAGACTCTGTACTTTCACTGTAGAGGCATGGGTTCAATCCCTGGTCAGGTGACTAAGCTCCCACATACAGCTCACCATGGCAAGAAAATACAAGGTAAATAAAATTAATATATAAAATTATAAAAAACGAAAATTTCAGTTAATTTACTAGTCTTGGAATAAAGCCTTTAAGGAAATCTCATGACTAAGGTTTTAAATGTGGAAAAGGAATCTGTTAAAAATTAATTTGATTTAGGGGTCACAATGGCAATTTGATAAACTGTCAATAAAAGACAGAATTTTCCTCCAAACAACATATTCGAATTTTCTCCTTAGAGCGCCCATCTAATACCACGTTTTCAGGGATCTTATAAGAAGTGAAGAACGCACCACCACTGGCTATCGATGTAGCTCACACTTTTGCACTGTGGAAGTTCCTGTAATCAGTCTAGAGCAGCCAACTGAAGACAGCAATGCATATTCCTTTCATTTCTCTTAGCCCCGGGTAGCTGAAAAAGCTGTGTTGAAAAAGACTTCCTATCGTGGTTGTATTACCATTCTCCCAGATGGGCACTTATTTTAGGGGGCGGGAAAAAAAAATCTTTACTTTCTTGTACCTTTTTAAAATGTAAAGTTGAAGAGCTACGCATCTTTATTTCCTATTCCCAGGAAGCCTGCTTTATAAACTTGGGGGTTTCACGTTCTCTTCTGTTAAAAAGGGTATTACTTTGCCTTGAAATAATTTTCTGAAAAATCATTTGGGATTTTTATACAGCAATGCTATACTTCTCATTTCTTAATTTCCTTCTCGAACATGTACCTGTTTTGATCTTTGATTTTCTTTAAACTTACCATGAGGCAAATGTACTCTCCAACCACCACCTTTGATGCATCTCAAATTATACCCCTTGGAATTGCTTCAGTATTATTCATTTCAAAATGGTTTCTCAACTTTTCTTGAATTTCATTTATACAGGTAAAGTCTTTAAGCAAAAGGTTATTTGGGGGCCAGCACTCACAGAATCCCAAGCTTACTCAGCCTCCTGAGATGAGTTCCTTTGGAAGCAACCCAGGAAAGAATTCAGGTTGAAAGCTACAAAGCACAGAAAAATGGGCAGAGAATTAAATATATATCTGAACACATTTGCACTTAAGAAAATTTAGAGTAGAATGCCCGATTCTTTCCAAAGACCTATTAGACTGATATGTTTGTTTATTTCATAATTTAATCTTTCCATTGCAGATGTAATCGCCAATTAAATCCCCCTTTTAAAACAACGTTCACTTCAGAGAGCAATTAGCATTTTAAGAAAAGAAGTTTGCTCGTGATTTGGGTTCTGCATAGAACTCAAGCAACTGCAGTCGACCTCACTAAAAAGATGATTTCCAGGAGCCAAGTAGATGATTGGTGAAGTAATTATGTTATTTAAGGCCATTCTCTAGCGCTGAAAGATGAATCACATTTGCATAGGTGAAAACAAAGCCTCATATGGGGAAAAATAAAGCAAAGTTGTTTTGCAGAAACAAAAAACAAAGCTTCTGTGGCTTCTCTTTCTGAAACATTTTCCTGTTACTGCCAATCTCTGCAGGCTAGAAACCAAATCTTGGGTGAAGCACGGAGGTGACCCAGGGAAGGTCCCTGTGATCCAGGTCCCCACAGAGCAGCAGCAGCATCACTGCAGTCCTGTGTGAAGGTTTATTCAATGATAAAGGAACCAAGTTTAAGAAGACAATGCGTGATGCACTCACCTCCCAGCAACATTATTCATAATATCTAAAATATAGAAGCAACCCAAATGGCCATCACCAGATGACTGGAGAAACACAATGTGGGCTATACCTACAGTGGATTAGGACTCAGATTTTCAAAGGAAGGGGATTTTGACACATGTTACGATACAGATGAACCTTGAGAACATTATGCTACGTGAAATCAGCCAGTCACAAAAGGGCAAATATTGCATGATTCCACTTAAAATGAGGTACCTGGAGTAGTCAAATTCGTAGAGACAAAAAATAGACTGGTGTTGCCAGGGGCTGTGGAAGAGTGGGAGGTGGGGAGTTGTCATCTAATGGGTACAGAGTTTGTTTCACAGATGAAAAAGGTCCAGAGATGGATGATGGTGATGGTTCCACACTGTGAATTTACCTAAGGTCACTGAATTGGGCAGTACTTAAAAATGCTGACACTGGTATATTGTTTTTGTAGAGACTTTTATTTTTTTAATTAATTTTTTGTTGGAGTATAGTTGTTTTACAGTGTTGTGTTAGTTTCCGCTGCACAGCACAGTGAATCAGCTGTACGTATACATATGTCCCTTCTTCAGTAGATGTTATATTATGTGTATTTTACCACAACAAAAAATGCATGTTAACAAAAGACCCCAAAACTTGTAGGTTTTAAACAGATGGACATCCCCTCTAAGGTGTCTTTAAAAGGTAGCACACATCTTTAGGGCTCTTCAAAATACTTATACCTCCACCTATTCCCTTCAAGCTGCAGTGTTGATAGATGTACCCAGCATCATTATCATTAGTTGAGACCAGGACCAATGTCAACCATGTGCAAGCCCTGAACTTGGGATTTAATGCACTGTCATCCTGTCTTAATAGTCTTATTCACTTTATCTTTGGATTTGTGTTTTTTAAGTGAAATTTACTGGGTTAGTGGAGCATGCATTGGGGACCCTCAGCCGGCACACTGATCTGTCCTCCAGCTGCCCTCCCACACCTCCCAGGGACCCGTTCTCAACACCCAATCCCCTACCTACCTGACGACTGCTGCCCAACACCCAGCAAGCTGGTGGCTCCACAGTGCAATGCCTTGGAGGGTGACTCTGCACAGGTAACTTACCCACTTTGGTCCAGTGGCTGTGGGTGGGGCAGTGGACAAGGCCCGTGCGCCCCAAAGTGTTCTCAGGCCCTCCATGAGGGTCTGTACTTGTCCCTCAAGCACACCCCAGCCATGAGGGACACTGTTTTCCTCCTTCCTACTTTTCTGAATCTAATTAGTGTTTGCCACCTCTGGCCAATTGAAAGCACCCTCTACAGATAAGCCAGGAAATATGAGTTGTATAATTTCAATAAGCTTGCATACAGGTTAAATGCTCTTATATTTGGATTTTAAAAGAGATATTGTACAATGTGAAGAAAAGTAAAATTCATGCTAATATTTTTCATTTTTGTTTTCTTAGAAAACTAAATAACATATGAAAATAATATGGCAAATTGAGAGAGAAATGCAAAAAGGAGAAGCTTTAATCTCTGAGTTCTCTTTGCAACACTTTTTTCCAGCTTTTTGAACGAGGGGTCTGAATTTCCATTTTGCACTGGGCCCTGCAAATTATGTAGCAGGTCCCGTTGGGCCCTAGCAGTATCTCTAGAAGACCTGTTAGGACTCCAATATGTTATCTCAAGGCGAGGGTCTGTAGACTTTTCTATAAAGGGACAGATATAGTATTTCCATATTTCAGGCATTGCCAGTCATACAGTCTTTATCACCATGACTCAGCTCTCCCACTGTAGTGTGAAAGCAGCCATAGATAACGTAGGTATAGTTCAACCAAACATTATTTACAGATAAATGGGGTGGTGGTCTGTAGTGTGCCAGTTCCTGTCTTAAGGGATCCATCCATGCCTTACTTCAATCCCATTTACTAAATCAGCCTTCTTAGAAAAACAGGCTGAGGACTCTGATAGGAGAAATAGAGATAGATACTCACTCAAAAGTTTTGTTTTAGCCAAAATAGTCAAGAAAACCCTGAAAATGAAGGGTGGATTGGAGAGCTTCTATAATTCAAACAGTACAGAATTGGCACATGAATATACAGAAAGATCAATGGTATAGGAATAGGCCCAATCGTATGCTGAAATTTAATATACAACAAAGGTGGCATCTCATATCCAGGGGGAAAAGGTGGACATTTTAATAAGGAATGTTGGATTAAATGGAAACTCATGTGGAAAAAAGATAAAATCAGATCTTTTCTTCATCCAGACACAGTAAGATAAATTTTATATGAATTAGAAATTTAAATGTAAATAAAAATGGAACCACACATATGTCTGAATAAAAGATGTATGAATTCTTTTATAACATGGGAGTAGGAGACAATGCGGGAAAGGCAATGGCACCCCACCCCAGTACTCTTGCCTGGAAAATCCCATGGACGGAGGAGCCTGGTAGGCTCCAGTCCATGGGGTTGCTAGGAGTCGGACACGACTGAGCGACTTCGCTTTCACTTTTCACTTTCGTGCATTGGAGAAGGAAATGGCAACCCACTCCAGTGTTTTTGCCTGGAGAATCCCAGGGACAGGGGAGCCTGGTGAGCTTCTGTCTATGGGGTCGCACAGAGTCGGACACGACTGAAGCGACTTAGCAGCAGCAGCAGCAGGAGACAATGACTCAAACTCAGGTACAGTAAGGAAAAGACTAACAAATCTACTTAATAATTTAAAATAAAATAAAATAATTTTTTAGGGCAAAAAGCACCATAAGCAAAATAAAAAAGGAAAGAAGAAAAGAAATAAAAGACCAACTGAAAAAAATTATTTGCAATGAAATCACAGGCAAAAATATATGATTAAGTAAAAATCCTGTAGTCTTGAATTTTAATTGGAAGCATCAGTATCAACTTACAATATATTTTATCTTTAAAAAAATATTTTCAGGGTAAATATACCTTGAAAATGGCAGAAAGTGAAGAGGGGCTAAAAATCCTCTTGATGAAAGTGAAAGTGGAGAGTGAAAAGGTTGGCTTAAAACTCAACATTCAGAAAACGAAGATCATGGCATCTGGTCCCATCACTGCATGGGAAATGGATGGGGAAACAGTGGAAACAGTGTCAGACTTTGTTTTTCTGGGCTCCAAAATCACTGCAGATGGTGACTGCAGCCATGAAATTAAAAGACGCTTGCTCCTTGGAAGGAAAGTTATGACCAACCTAGATAGCATATTCAAAAGCAGAGACATCACTTTGCCAACAAAGGTTCGCCTAGTCAAGGCTATGGTCTTTCCTGTGGTCATGTATGGATGTGAGAGCTGGACTGTGAAGAAGGCTGAGCGCCGAAGAATTGATGCTTTTGAACTGTGGTGTTGGAGAAGACTCTTGAGAGTCCCTTGGACTGCAAGAAGATCCAACCAGTCCATTCTGAAGGAGATCAATCCTGGAATTTCTTTAGAAGGAATGATGCTAAAGCTGAAACTCCAGTATTTTGGCCACCTCATGCGAGGAGTTGACTCATTGGAGAAGACTCTGATGCTGGGAGGGATTGAGGGCAGGAGGAGAAGGGGACGACAGAGGATGAGACGGCTGGATGGCATCACTGACTCGATGGATGCGAGTCTGAGTGACCTCCGGGAGCTGGTGATGGACAGGGAGGCCTGGCGTGCTGCGGTTCATGGGGTCGCAAAGAGTCGGACACGACTGAGCGACTGATCTGATCTGATCTGATACCTTGAAAAAGCTCAGAAATGAAAACCAATTCTGTACCATGAACATCCCTAGTGCCTAGACTATGGTCTTTAAATGTATCTTCTGTTGAAAGTAACCAGGAGAAAAAGCTGACCCAGGTCTAGGGTAAGATCTGTGCAAGATGATCCTGGAACATCTTATAATATGGGCAGCAGGGAAGACCTCAAAGACCATGGGAATCAGATCCAAAAACTCTGGAGCCAACTTCAAGAAGTTCCCAGGATACAAAGATAGAACAGTACAATCATTCATAAGAATAATAACTGCAGTGGATCACCTCAAATATATTTAAAACCACACGTTCAAAATAACCCTTGACAAAGAAACTCATTGGTCACATCTTACATACCCGATGCTAGGGAACACATTGATCTTGCCTTTCCTATGAACTGCGCATGTGCGCATAAGTGGCTCAGTCGTGTCCGACTCTGTGCGACCCTATGGGCTGTGTATGGAGCTGGTGATGGACAGGGAGGCCTGGCGTGCTGCGGTTCATGGGGTCGCAAGAGTCGGACACGACTGAGCGACTGATCTGATCTGATCTGATGGGCTGTATCCTGCCAGGCTCCTCAGTCCACAGGATTCTCCAGGCAAAAATACTGAGCGGGTTGCCATTTCCTTTTCCAGAGGATCTTCCTGACCCAGGGATCAAATCCCCATCTCTTACATCTCCTGCATTGACAGGCGGGTTCTCTACCACTAGCGCCACCTCAGGGTAAACAACTAGCTAATAAGAATTGAGAAGCAGTCTTGTTGGAAAGATCCCCTGGAGAAGGGAATGGCTACCCACTCCAGTATTCTGGCCTAGAGAATCCCATGGACTGTATAGTCCGTGGGGTCGCAAACAGTCAGACACGACTGAGCGACCTTCATTTTCACTTTCACTTTCACTTGTTAATAAGTGAGGAAAGAACGATAAAATTAGGACATTGCCACTTTGCAACCCCGAATGGTCTAATGGATTTAGGCAATGATCATCAATGGCTCCTGATGTCAGGAAAACAGAGACAAAAAGGCCTGATGCAGCGTTTGGCGGTGGTACACAATATTGCCTTTACGGTGTGGCCAAAAAGTTGAACCTGAGACTGAGTGTGTCTCCAGTCTAGAACTAAACAGCAATTTAAGGACAATAGCGTGAATCAAAGAACGCTGTAAATAATAGCACAAGAAAAGCTGTCAGCAAAATCTAGACTGTGGAAAACTACAGGACAATGACTGTCTTTCTTCAACAAATAAATTGCAAAAGAGAGAAAGAAATGAAAGAGGGAGAAGAGGGCAAAAAAGAGAAAGGAGAGGAGGATGGGAGGGAGAAACTTAGTTGAAAGTGACTTGACACATGTGTCAATCATGATAAGGTATTAAGCTTATTAAACATGATTCATATAAGGACATGAGGAAAAGAATTAAGGAAATTTGACCAGGGACTAGATACTTGACATTGTTAAAGAGTGATTATTATTTTAACTTAGTTATGATCATGGTATTTTGGTTACATTAAATTTTTTTCTTTTGGAAATATGCATAGCAATATTTATGAGAAAAATAATAGGATATTTTAGACTTGTTTCAAAATCAGTTTGAGAAAAGAGGAGACAAGAGGAATACGCGAATACAGAGATGAAACAGAATTGGTCCTGAGTTGATTACTGCTGAATGTATGCTATGGATATATGGGAATTCATTATATTATTCTCTCTACTTTTTGTGTTTGGAATTTTCTGTAACAAAATACATATATTTTTTAAAATTGTGTTTTCTTGGGTGAGGAAATGTCTTTGAGGACTTCTGGTTAGTTCAGATACAGCAGAAACATCCTACGAAGCATTTAATAAGCGCTAACTGATGACATAACATGGTGAGACCACCTAGGAGGGTCCTGCAGTGATTCAGGTGAAAGACAAGGTCTAATTCTAAGGGTGACAGTGAAAATACAGAAAAGCACAGAAAGCTGTCTCTTTATTAGGAAAAAATGTTAGCTGCTGTGAAATCTATGCAGACGGCAACAAAGGAACATTCATATGTGTTTTATTTAATGTCCTTGGAAGGACCCAATGAACAAGCCAATTGTCTAAAAAGATAATAGATTTCTCTATTTGAATGGAAGTTTAAGTCCTTTGAATTTCATTAGAATTAAATACCTTGAGAATTTACATCTTTTTTATTCATTTATGTTCAGTAACCAAACATTCTATTACAATTTACAAGGTCTGCACTGTTATCTGAAAAATAAATGGATGACAAGACTCCTTCTAGAATAATGAACAATGCTCCATATTGTTGCTACAATTTATCAATCCTGACCTTTCTTTCACCTATTTATTTCACCCTCTGCTTTCTTACAGCAACCCATGCTGGGCTTGAGGTGGTCTCTTATAAGTGGCTAGGCAGAATCAATCTTCAAGTAGCTTCACGGAACAGGGGGTCTGTTGAAATACGTGGAGACTGTGTCTAGAACTAGAAAACTGTCATCTGACCCTGCTGTCTGTGCAGAGACCCTCTTCTCTACTCCCAACAGCTTCCTCTTCTTTCTCTTAGTTTCTATGGTACCTTAACTAGGTCTTATACAAGACCCATTAAAGCCTTCAGCCTCATGCCTTTACAGCTTCCCCAGTCATTTTCCGTTTCAATGACTGAGTGAAGAAATATCACTGGCCAAGCCTAACTTGCCCGGGAGGTTGGGCAGCCTGAAGACTGCTCTGGACCAAGGCCCTGTGCCCACCTTATCAGCAGTGGCCTGAGCAGGGTACTGGCTAAGTCACAGGGCATAGCACTGGTCTCCTGAGGCTGACCCCTGGGTATGCCTATGATAGGGTAGAGTTTCTCAGAAGGAACCTTGGGAAAACTAGCCCTACACAGATTTCTGCCAACCCTGAGTCTATGACTGCTAAGTTCTTAAAAATTTTTATTTTATACTGGTTATAGTTGATTAACAATAATGTGCTAGTTACAGGTGTACAGCAAAGTGATCCAGTTGTACCCAAACAAGTATCCACTCTTTTTCAAATTCTTTTCCCATTTACATTATTTCAGGATATTGAGGGGACTTCCCTGATGATCCAGTGGCTAAGAGTCCATGCTCCCAATGCCGGGGGCCCAGGTTCCTTCCCTGGCTAGGGAACTAAATCCCACATGCCGCAACTGGGGGTTAGAGTGGTGCAGCTAGAAGTTGCCACACACCGCCACAAAGATCGAAGGTCTCACGTGCAGCAGTCAAGGCCCAGCACAGCCAAACGAATAGATAAATACAAATATACAAAAAAAAAAAGAACATTGTGCTATGGCTGCTAATTTTGATATGAGTCTCAAAAGCAATTTGGGCGTCCATTTATGAAACTCTGAATTCTAACTCATCTCAAGTGAAAGACCATTCATTCAGGATTTAACAGCCCACTCAGTACAATTCATCAAGAAATAACCTTGGGTTCCAAGAACAGAACTATTATCAACTCCTGCCACTCTCTCAGAAACTTAGAAGATACAAATGGAGCAAACTACCCTCTTGGTCACTGGAGAACATGCTTGGGTGGGGTGAGGGTCAGTTTCTCAGTGTTTAGAGCCACCAATAATTATTTGATTAACTGGAGTTTGTTGTCCATTTGTTGTGTGCCAGGCAGTGTGCCTGGGGCTTTACATACGCCACTTTATCTCATTCTCCCAACAACAGGCACTGTTTCCATCTGACAGATGAGTAAACTGAGGCTCAGAGAGGCTGAGTAGTTTGCCTAAGGCCACACAGCTGCTTAAGCGGCACATCCAGAGAGCGAATACAGAACTGACTCACTCAGTCTGTTCTGTCATCTTCTGTGGGTTCACTAGATTCATTGCTGCCCTGGGACCACTGGTCATGTCACTTAACTCATTGGTTCTTCAATGAAGAGGAACCAAATTTTGATCACTGACTATTTTCCCACAGATGGTTTGGACATTGCTAGGTGCCCAAGCTGGAGTGTCAGAGAGTGACCAGGCTCATTCCAGGGACAAATGTCCCCTATTTGACAAGCTCATTGAATGGCTATAAAGTCTTCTGAGAAGGGGGTCTTGTCCTGCTCAGCATGCAAATGCATTTCAAAATGAAAGCTTTTATGATCGCATTAGGAGAAACTCCAACATAATGAGTTTCTGTGGCCTTGTTTATGAAAAGGGAACGTTTAGACTCTGCAATTACCCAAAGCAGTAAAGCAGCAAAGAAAGCCAGCATGTTAAATAATAATTGCAAATGTTATATAAATGAGAGTGGTTTGATTGAATTTATTAGATATGTGTTGCTGGCATTTTAAGATATAAAGCATTTATCACAAAACGATGATTTCTTCACTTAAGCTCATTAGGAAATCACACATCAATTCACGCATAATTACAGAGGGAATTTCTGCTGCTCCCCACGAATCATTACCACGTTAGCTAAAGTTGAATTGGTTTTTACGTGATTTGGAAAGAAAGGGTTCCTAACAAGAACCTATGAAGGGGATACACCTCAATGGGAGCCCCATCTCCATGAATCAAGGACGCTGAGAATCCCTAGGCAAGATTTGAGCCTTCCTCTCTTCCCATCATGATCTCATCACATGGATCATCCTGCTCCAGGTACTTATGAAAAATCTAGTAACTACTTAGTGGACCAAAAATTTTGCTCAGGTTTTTCTGTAACATGTTATGGAAAAATCTGAATGAACATTTTGGCCAATTCAATTGGAATAAATTGGAAGGAAGAGTTAGAAGAAAACCAAAAAATAAGAGAGTAAGTTTGAGAAGTTTGTTAAATCTGAGCATTAATTTATGGTCAATGAGCAAGATATAAGGTTACCAATGTCTGTCAATCCACCAAGAGAAAGAGCAATCTCTTTTTATTTATCCTTCCTTTTTTTAATTGATGGAATTCCAGTGGAGCTATTCCAAATCCTGAAAGATGATGCTGTGAAAGTGCTTCACTCAATATGCCAGCAAATTTGGAAAACTCAGCAGTGGCCACAAGATTGGAAAAGGTCAGTTTTCATCCCGATCCCAAAGAAAGGCAATGCCAAAGAGTGCTCAAACTACCGCACAATTGCACTCATCTCACACGCTAGTAAAGTAATGCTCAAAATTCTCCAAGCCAGGCTTCAGCAATATGTGAACCGTGAACTTCCTGATGTTCAAGCTGGATTTAGAAAAGGCAGAGGAACGAGAGATAAAATTGCCAACATCCGCAGGATTATCAAAAAAGCAAGAGAGTTCCAGAAAAACATCTATTTCTGCTTTATTGACTATGCCAAAGCCTTTGACTGTGTAGATCACAATAAACTGTGGAAAATTCTGAGAGAGATGGGAATACCAGACCACCTGATCTGCCTCTTGAGAAATCTGTATGCAGGTCAGGAAGCAACAGTTAGAACTGGTCATGGAACAACAGACTGGTTCCAAATAGGAAAAGGAGTACGTCAAGGCTGCATATTGTCACCATGTTTATTTAACTTATATGCAGAGTACATCATGAGAAATGCTGGTCTGGAGGAAACACAAGCTGGAATCAAGATTGCTGGGAGAAATATCAATAACCTCAGATATGCAGATGATACCACCCTTATGGCAGAAAGTGAAGAGGAACTCAAAAGCCTCTTGATGAAAGTGAAAGTGGAGAGTGAAAAGATTGGCTTAAAACTCAACATTCAGAAAACGAAGATCATGGCATCTGGTCCCATCACTACATGGGAAATAGATGGAGAAACAGTGGAAACAGTGTCAGACTTTATTTTTCTGGGCTCCAAAATCACTGCAGATGGTGAATGCAGCCATGAAATTAAAAGACGCTTACTCCTTGGAAGGAAGGTTATGACCAACCTAGATAGCATATTCAAAAGCAGAGACATCACTTTGCCAACAAAGGTTCGCCTAGTCAAGGCTATGGTCTTTCCTGTGGTCATGTATGGATGTGAGAGCTGGACTGTGAAGAAGGCTGAGTGCCGAAGAATAGATGCTTTTGAACTGTGGTGTTGGAGAAGACTCTTGAGAGTCCCTTGGACTGCAAGAAGATCCAACCGGTCCATTCTGAAGGAGATCAGACCTGGGATTTCTTTGGAGGGAATGATGCTCAAGCTGAAACTCCAGTATTTTGGCCACCTCATGCGAAGAGTTGACTCATTGGAGAAGACTCTGATGCTGGGAGGGATTGAGGGCAGGAGGAGAAGGGGACGACAGAGGATGAGATGGCTGGATGGCAACACTGACTCGATGAATGTGAGTCTGAGTGACCTCCGAGAGCTGGTGATGGATAGGGAGGCCTGGCGGGCTGTGGTTCATGGGGTCGCAAAGAGTCAGACACGACTGAGCGACTGATCTGATCTGATCTTTTTTAATTGGAGTATAGTTGCTTGGTGGCTCAGATAATAATCTGCCTGCAGTGTGAAGACCTGGGTTTGATTCCTGGGTTGGGAAGATGCCCTGGAGGAAGGCATGGCAACCCACTCCACTATTCTTCCCTGGAGAATCCCTATGGACAGAGGAGCTGGTGGGCTACGGTCCATGGGGTCACAAAGAGTTGGACATGACTGAGTGACTAAGCACACACACATAAAGTTGATTTAAAACACTGTTTAGTTTCAGGAGTACAGCAAAGTGATTCAGTTATTCAGAGTATATCTATCTATTCTTTTTCAATTTATTTTGCCTTGTAGGTTATCACAAGATACTGAGTATAGTTCCCTGTGTTATACAGTAGGTCCGTGTTGGTTATTTTATATATAGTAGTGTATATATCTTAATATCAACCTCTGAATTTATCCCTCCCTTTCCCTTTCCTCTCTAGTAACCATAAGTTTGCTTTCTCAGTTGTGGATCTATTTCAGAGCAATCTTTCAATACTAATGTAGTTGCCAAATAATGGGCCCTCTGGGGCTTCCCAAGTGGTGCTGGTGGTAAAGAACCTGCTTGTCAATGCAGGAGACGCAAGAGACACAGGTTCGATCCCTGGATCAGGAAGATTCCCTGGAGGAAGGCATGGCAACCCACTCCGGTATTCTTGCCCGGAGAGTCCCATGGACAGAGGAGCCTGGCGGGCTGCGGTCCATAGGGAGGGTCACAAAGAGATACAGCTAACGCAACTGAGCACGCATACAAAGGGCCTTTCTGGCTTCAGATATTGTTAAATATATACTCTCTGGATGGTAGCCTGCATCAAGCTCCTCCGTCCACGGGATTTTCAAGACAAGAAGTACTGGAGTGGGTTGCCGTTTCGTTCTCCAGGGAATCTTCCCAACCCAGGGATCGAACCCAGGTCTCTCACATTGTAGACAGATGCTTACCGTCTGAGCCACAGAGAAGTCCAGGATATTCAAAGTATACTTCCTCACAAGCCTGATTCTCATCTTTCTTTTTAATCCACATAAACAAGATAAAATAAACATACAAGAAAGTAACAGAAGAGACAGGTGGGAGAGAGAGTGAGGAAGGTGACATATAAGAGGAATAACTGATTGTTAGAAGAAAGAGCCTGAGAGGGCAGGAGGCACTGATCCAGGTCCTCAGTATATAAAAGACTGCTATGAATTAATAGAAAATAACCAACTCAATATATAAAAGACTGCTATGAATCAATAAGAAAATAACCAAGAGTTCAGTGGGGAAATGGGCAAAGACCATGAACAGGTAGCCCGCAAAGAAAGAAATGCAAATGGCTTTCCAACACATGGAAGATGCCCACTCTCATTTGAAATTAAGCAACTAAATTGAAACAATAAAGAAACACAACTTTTAATTATCAGGTTGATTAGATATCAAAAAGTTTAAAACACAACATAGTGATAAGGATGCCAAGAAATACTCATGTAATTGGTGACGTTTAATGTGATACAGCTTCTTTGGGGAACAAAATTTGTCAAAATTTTAAAAACAAATTTTTGAAAATGCACATATTCTTTGACCCAGCAACTCCACTTTTACAAAATTACTCCATAAGTATATTTAAACATATTGACAATTTGTATAGGACTATCCATCATCGCATTATAATAGCAAAATAGTCAAAATGCTAAATTGTCCAACAATTAAGAACTAAAGAATGCCATACAATAACTAAAGAAGAGTGAGATAGGCTTGTTTCTACATGTTGAAACATAAACGTTTTTGCATTGATATAAATTCAAGAACTATCACAACATTTTAGAAGGAAAATAAACTATATAATCTGGTAACATTTACATAAAAACAAAAAAATGTATATATGTGAATTGAGGACATATTTATATAAAGAATATATGAAAATAGAAATATCACTTTGCCCACTTAGAATGAGTAATAGAGTTTGTTATCATTGTCCATGCCAAATCAGCAATAAAAATTCGAGAATTTATTCAATGTACCTCTGAAGGCTTTTTTTTCCCCTCTGTGGGAAAAGTAATCTTTAAAATGTAGATCTGTGTGTGTGTACATGTGTGTACATATAAACACATATGCTTGGAAACAGGATCTTTCTAGAAGGACACTAAGGAAACTGTAGTAGCTTCTGGGAAAGGATGGGTCTGGGGTATTCAGATTGAGTATTTTTATAGTAAATTCATTCACAGAACTTTTTAAACCAAGTTCCTATATTACATTTTTTATTAAAAACCAGACTTATGCAGGAAGTACCTTGTGATACAAATAGAAATGGCACCTATAAGAATGATTCAAACCAAGGAAAATCACAAGTTGGGTTCTTGGGAGCAGAGGATCCTCATCTTGAGAACACAGACAAAGTCAGATGGAGGGGCCACCCTGATGTGGGACACCTCTGGTCATCAGTGGACACACGGGGGCTCAGTTTTTCTGCTGCTTTATAGGAGCGAGTTGTGGAAGAGGAATATACTCTCAGCTGCCACCCCTACCTCTCAGGAGATGTTTCCAGGGTGAAGGAACTACTATACCGAGTGCTTCTTTTGGCTTTTCTACAATACACCTTCTCAGAAAAGATGTGGGAAATAAACGACAGACATCAATACGAAAATTCCCCTTCCAAGAGCAAACCACCCTTAGGAGGGAAATTGCTTTGGAAAGTGAATTAACATCTTCAGGAAATTAATGTGAGTCTAAAATCTTCAAAGAAAATCACTTAATTGAACCTCCAAGACCTTTTCCTATGAGTGGTTCTGGAAGCTAGAATTTCTCTTCAAGTCACCTTGAACCTCATGACGAGACATTTGGTGCCCAAGATCTCATCTATCCACCAGCAGAGCAGAAATAGTGGCCGAAAGAGAATGACCCATTGCCACTGTTCTCTCTGAAAAGTCACAGATGGAACATTGCAGTGCTCTGAAGATGCACTCTGAATCATCCCTCTTCCTGGACCCTACCTAGTTCCTAGGAATCAGGACCGAGTCTCTCCCAGGCTTCCTGGAAGCATTCAAGGTTTTGAATGATCTTATACCAATACCAGGCTTCCCTGGTGGCTCAGTGGTAAAGAACCCGCCTGCCAGTGCAGGAGACTCGGGTTCTATCTCTAGGTTGGGAAGATCCCCCGGAGAAGGAAATGGCAACCCACTCCAGTATTCTTGCCTGGGAAATCCCATGGACAGAGGAGCCTGGCAGGCTACAGTCCATGGGGCCACAAAGAGTTGGGAACGACTTAGCGACTGAGCATGCACCCCAATACCTGTGGGGCAAATGCTGACTGGAACATTCTGTTTCAGAGCTGCAGACAGCCAGTTAAGAAAATAGAACCAGGGGTGGAATGGGGAGGGAGGTGGGAGGGATGTCCATATGGGAGGAGACATGGGTAAACCTATGGCTGATTAATGTTGATGTGCGGTAGAAACCAACACAATACTATAAAGCAATTACCCTTCAATTAAAAATAAATCCGCCCCCCCCGAAAAAAAAAAAAAAAAAAAAAAAAAATTTAAAAAAATAGACTAACAAAAATGCAAGGTTGTTTATGAAAATCATAAAGGATATTTATGAAATCAGTTCTTCGTGAGCTTAGGAATTCAAATGTCACAAATAAAAGACACATAACCATCTAAAATGAAAGAAAACAGAACCAGGCCTTTTGAAAAAACTCTCTCTGTGTTGAGACACAGGCAACTGGAGGCATTTTCTCCCATGAGTGACCTTTACATAATGAACTTAGCATGCTGCTAGTTTGGGATCTAAACTACTCAAATCCAAAATTTGCTAGCCTAATAGTCAATAAAAACGAACAAAAAGAGAGACGGGAAAAACAAAAACAAAACCACCAACACCTTGAAGGATTAGTTGAGGAATCATACGCTCCTTCTTTCAAGTGAAGTATAGTCAGTTTACAATGTTGTGCCAATCTCTGCTGTACAGCAGTGACTCAGTTATACACATATAGACATTCTTTTTTATATTCTCTTTCATTATGGTTTATCGCAGGATTTTAAATATAGTTCACTGGGTCATGCAACAGGACCTTGTTGTTTTTCCCTTCTACATGTAATAGTTTACATCAGCTAATCCCAAACTCCTCTGGCTTCCCTGGTGGCTCAGAGGTTAAAGCATCTGCTTGGAATGCGGGAGACCCGGGTTCGATCCCTGGGTTGGGAAGATCCCCTGGAGAAGGAAATGGCAACCCACTCCAGTACTCTTGAAGATCCCCTGGAGAAAGAAATGGCAACCCACTCCAGTACTCTTGAAGATCCCCTGGAGAAAGAAATGGCAACCCACTCCAGTACTCTTGAAGATCCCCTGGAGAAGGAAATGGCAATCCACTCCAGTACTCTTGCCTGGAGAATCCCATGGAGGGAGGAGCCTAGTAGGCTACAGTCCATGGGGTCTCAAAGAGTCAGACACAACTGAGCGACTTCACTCTGTAAGCTTATTGCCCAGCAAGTGAGAGTAGGAAAGAGATTCCCTTTCCTTTTCCTTCTTACTCTTCACATGAATGAAGAGTAGAGGGAGGAATTCACCTCTCTTTTCAGCTGTTGAAGGAGAAAAGCCATGAATAGAAAAGTGAGATGGTTTTCTTCTCCTTTTGGGGAAAGAAGAGTTTTAACCTTCAAGTCACTGCAGAGGTTGTTGGAGCTTAAACAAGGAAACTCTTCAGAAAGACAGGGACATGAATCATGGGTCGTTTTATCTCCACTTTAAAGCACTCGAACATTCAAATTCCCTAAAGAAAAGAGGGCTGGTGGTGTGAACAATCCACTCTAACGGATTTATTAATGTCCCCGGCACCAGCCCAGGTGGCTCCTTACTTTCTCCTGGTGACATCAGCAGTGTTTTCTTCCTGCATCTGAGTCACAGTTTCCCTGGTCGCGGGACTGAGGTCACTACAGAGGGGAAGTAAGTGTGCTTTTTACTTTTAATGTACTAGCGAGAGGCCAGCAGGACCTGGTTACCAGAAGTCACGTGCTGGAACAGCGCTGCTTGATGCCAGGAGTTTGATAAACATCAAAAGAATGTTCTGTTAGCAGTATGAAGGCTCCAGATGGAAAGGAGCAGTCCAACCAAGTGCATTGCAAAGGGCCGTGTGCAGGTTGTCCAGTAGAATATCAGGCTCCTCGAGGTCAGCACAGAAATAAGAATGGATGGCAAGTGGCTGGCTTGCCTTGCCCAGTGATATATGAAGGATTACAGGGCACAGGCCTTTGATAGGAATTTATTTGCTCTGGGAAAGAGCTGATGCATTTCCTTCTCTAGCAACATACATCAGGGCCTGACATTTATTTGACACTCTTTCATCAGATATTCATGAGCACACGCTCTGAGCTGAGGCTGGTACTTTGAATAATATGGCGACAATGGTTGAGACACCCTTTCCTCCGGAAGCTTGCAGGTTTCTGGATGGTACCCTTGGGAATGAGGCAGTGTGTGAAGATCATGATGAAGGTAACCATGGATACCCAGGACACATAAGAGTGGAGTTTGGGGGTTAGAAAAGATGCCTTGTAAATAGAGACAGTTGATTCTAGCAAAATGTGACAAAATGGAAAATGCATATAATATAAGCCATATATATATATGGCTTCCCTGGTGGCTCAGATGGTAAAGAATTCACCTGCAATGCAGGAGACCTCGGTTCGATCCCTGGGTCGGGAAGATCCCCTGGAGTAGGAAATGACAACCCACTCCAGTATTCTTGCCTGGAGAATTTCATGAACATAGGAGCCAGGGAGGCTACGGTCCACGGGATTGCAAAGTATCAGACATGACTGAGTGACTAACATATATATATTCATATTTACACATACTGCTCTCCGCCCTCAGCTTCTGGTACAGAGCTCTCAACACTTTTGTGATTTCCTAAGTGATCAAAGCAGTAGGAGCATCTTTTGTTTAATATTTGGTCTTTGATTCTGGTTCTGACTTCCCTGGAATTTCCTGGGTGATAGTGTCTTTTGTTCTAAAGAGGTGATTCCTGGATAGCTCCCGGAATGAGGCTAGTCACGGGAAAGATCAAGCCAGGATGAGAAGCCTGAAGCAATTGAGTTAATGATCAACCAAACCTATGTGATGAAGACCCCATAAAAATTCCAGTAGTCCAGCGTTCTGAGAGCTCCTGGCTTGGTGAACACATCTACGTTGGGCCAAGATGATGCACCCGTTTCCCAGGGACAGAAGCCGTTGTACTCAGGACTCTCCTGGGGTCCCAAGTTTCTCCCCATCTGGCTGTCTGTACCCTTTATCACGTCCTTTATTACATAATAAACTGTTAAAATGTAAATGTTTCCCTGAGTTCCGTGAGCCTTTCTAGCAAATAATTGGCTCTAAGGGGAGGGTCACAGGAACCCCCAGTTTGTAGACAAGTCAGAGAGAGGTCACCTGGGAAACTACTCCCTGCAGTTTGCGTCTGAAGTGAGGGGCAGTCTCCTGAGACTGAGCCCGAAACCTATGGGATCGTCACTAACTCCAGTTAGCATCAAATTGGGTTAGGGCATGGAGCTGGTGTTGCAGAGAATTGCCCGGTGTGGGAGAAAACCCACACATCTGGTGGCAGAAACGTGAGTGTGATAGTGGTGGGAACACAGAGGAGACACACAGGAGGAGTGCAAAACAAAGAGGAAAGTGGCCCAGAGACAGCAGAATGTGCAAGGACCAGCACCAAGAGGGTGCAGAGGCCCCTCCGCTCCCTTCACTTCCCCTGGCTTCTTCCTTCAGAACCAACTCCCGCCAGTCTCTGCCCACACCTCGCCCCGCTGCCGCACGTCCAGCATGTCACTGGACCCCTGGTCCAGCCGTCCCTTCTGCAAGCAGCCCAGACCCGCCGCTCCATCCCCACGCCTGATGCCAGTCCCAGCTCAGCCCTGCTTGTGGGCCTGGCTCTTTGAACTCCAGCCGCAGCTACTATTCAAAGCTTTCTCCGTCTCCCTCTACCTTCCCCTTCCTTCTCTCACTCAATGAAAATAATGGAGAAGAAAGTGAGGAACACAAAGTAGAAAAAGAGGAGGTGAAATGGAATTCATGAATGGTTTATACCAAGAATAAAACCAACAACAGCAAAAAAAAAAAAAAAGTTCCTTCAATCAACTAAATCCCTCACAGAGAAACATCTTGCCTTACCCCACCCACCTTGAGCCCTACTGGGTGAGACCCCATGGAACTGATAGAAAAGAAGAAAATTCAATCTGACAACTAATTTTTCCACATATTGTTAAATGTCCCTTTGGAATGACTTTTTATTTGATTGTCCAGATATCTCTGTTTTCCATTATGGACCCTTGGACATATGTGATGTTTTTAACAGAACCCTAGTAGACTTTCATAATAGTTTTACACCTTTTTTTTTTATTCTCATAGTGCCTAAGCTATTCAATAAATTAATCTTGAGCAATAAATGATTTAAATTGTCCTCAGGTTAAGTTTCAAGTTGCTCAAAGGCAAAACCCGAAAAGGAAAGGTATCTCATCAGCCAAGGTTAACTTACTTTGTAGAAATCATAAATGGTTCCCAGCACTCAGGTGGAAGAAGGGTGAGTCTTCACTTTTCTGCTGCTGCTGCTCCGCTAAGTCACTTCAGTCGTGTCCGATTCTGTGTGACCCCATGGATGGCAGCTCCTAGGCTCCTCTGTCCCTGGGATTCTCCAGGCAAGAACACTGGAGTGGGTTGCCATTTCCTTCTCCAATGCATGAAAGTGAAAAGTGAAAATGAAAATCGCTCAGTCGTGCCTGACTCTTAGCGACCCCATGGACTACAGCCTACCAGGCTCCTCCGTCCATGGGATTTTCCAGGCAAGAGTACTGGAGTGGGTTGTTGTTGCCTTCTCCAACTCTCAGCTAATCAGATCAACACCCAGCTGCTCACTATGAACAGAATGCATCCAAATAATATCAGTAAAGCAAACTCTGCCCAGAGGTATTTCATCTGTTTAAAATTTCGAGGTCTTGTTTATATGTCGGAAACAGAACCGTGGGAGAGAAAGAGAGAGATACTTTCTGGAGCAAATGTCTGAGCTAATAATGTAGAATCATCTCACAGCTTACTCTTGGGACTTCACCCCCTCCCTCTGCCTCCTGTCTAACAGGCCCATCACTTTGCTCAGATTTATAAATCAATCCACTGGATTTTCCCTACAGCCCGATTCGCCTTAATGTATATTTAATAGAATTTGGTTCTGGGGCCCCCTCCAAAATCATTACCAGAGGACCAGAAAAATATCATTAGGACATTTGCACCCGTGATACAAGTCCGTGTCAAGTGCCCCAAAACTCCCAGTATTTTATGTTCAAGACATCACGGTCCTTTGGCTGTGGGTTGGGTTTGGAGGGTTTGGTTGCTGATTTTACCTTTCTATACTTTTTGAAAAAAATGGAAAACAATAAAGTTGTATGTTATGAGACCTTTAGGAATCCCCAATTCATAATCTTTCCCCAGATATCAGTAAATAGACAACAACCAAGCAGAGTGCCATGTGGCTGCCGGGTAGCTGGGTGGACTTGCCACCCACACCAGTGCCTCCAGGAAATTTGGTTTGTAACCTCAGTGAAATGGCAGACTCTGAATGCAGTGGACTTTGAGTTGGAAAACAGACAAACCAATCCTGAAAATGAGAATGTTCATCTGTGGAACCAAGACTGCCCTAAAATAACCTCAAAGGCTGAGGTGCCTCCCAGTTCAATAGGACTTCACTTCATCTTCCCTGATGAGTAAGGATTGGAGACAGAGAAACATTCTGATGAGTCTGAAGGAGCGAGATCTTTCACTGCGTGAGTACTTAGAGAAAGAGACCAAACCATCACTCAAAGACCTACCAGGCATAGGATAGGTTGGGTATTGCTGATCCTGTTCATGATGCCAGTTGTCTCACTGTGTCTCACTGTGTGCACTTCTCGCTGAACTCAGGGTAAGGAAGGCGTGAGCTAAGAGGCAAGGAGCCACAGGAACTGCAGACGCGTCTATTCTCTCCTGGCTGGTGCGGCACCTGTTGCAGCAGACAGAGCACAACATAACCGCACACAGCCCTTCAGGGCTTTTCCAGGTGAGGCTTATGTATATTTACTGTACAAAGTAGCTGGTGACCAAGCAAGTACCTCGTGACGGGCACGTGCAGTGTGACAAGTGATCTCAGCTGTTGCACAGTTATTAATTACAAAACGTGGGGCAAAAGCGAGAGGCCGTGGGGCGAGAGAGCCTAACGGCGCCATCTTGGCTAATCTGCTCTTTCCCTACAGTAGGTTATCTTTTTCTACCCTTTTCTGAGTTTTCCACCCGGAGAAGGAAAGGATGCACAATGGAAGTGACATCACAGGAAGTGCCTCTTGTCCTTGCTGGAGACAGAGGGTTTCCACTGGCGCTGTGTGTTGGCACCTCACCAGACACATGGCCTTCCCCAGAGGGGCCTCTGCATTTCACACATAGAGGGCCAGGAAGCATAGCAAGTGCCAGCAGGGGCCTACGCAGTGCAGGAACTTGGGGCCCCTGGCCAAAGCCCCCAGGTCAGCCAGGCCAGCTTGGAGCGGGGGATGTCCAGCCCCACTCCTCTGAAACCAGAGCCACAAGGAGAGAGGGCCCAGATTTGACCTCTGCTGCCTCTGGGTTAGTTCATCCAGCAGACTTTCTTCCAAAACCCCTCTTCAGCAAGGCAGCTGAGAACGTGGAAACTAGCCATTCACCTGCTGCCAAGGCCCCCACAGCCACAGCCCCGGGAGCAGCCCGTGAGCTGGAGTAGAAACTGCTCGGACGGGCAGCATCTTTCCTGCCGCCTGAGCCTGGATCCACAGCCTCTTTGCAGGGGCAGTAGACACTTTCCCCGGGCCCTGGCGCTCAGCAGGATGAAGCCCTGTCTAGGACCTGGGCCCTACGGAACCAGGGGCTCCCTTTCTCGCTGAATGAGGAAGAAGGATCAAATGGGCCTCTATTCCTCAGGCCATGCAGGAAGGGAGTTCCCATCCAGTATCTTCCCCCAAGGTGCCCAAGGTGCTCACGCCCGTGATGGGGAGCAGAGCTCTGAGGGCCCCAGGTCTCAGCCAGGATTTCCTTCTGGCCGTCGGGGCCAGTTCTGGAAGCTCGCCATGCACAGCTCACATCACAGAGGGCTGTGGTCTCCCACAAGGACCAGCACTTTCAGAGGAAGGAGAATAAAGAGACAAAGAGATTTAAAAAAAAACAACAACAACACTTAAATCAGGAACTACGTACATCTTAATGTATGAAAGTAAAGGTCGCTAAGTCACATCCAACTCTTTCTGACCCCATGGACTGTAGCCCGCTAGGCTCCTCTGTCCATGGAATTTTTCAGGCAAAAATACTGGAATGGGTTGCCATTCCCTTTTCCAGGGGATCTTCCTGACCCAGGGATCAAACCCAGGTCTCCTGCACTGCAGATGGATTCTGTACCAGCTGAGCCACCTTATATAATGGAAGTGGTCTGTTTGGCAGATCCTCATTCACAGCTTCATGGATAGTTTTCATAATGTGCCAGACCCTGCTCTGATTACGACCCAGGTGATGGATGTCACATTGGAAGTCAGGGCTTGGTGGGTACCTCTGAGACACTCTTGTGAGCCTGGATCACATTGCTACCACCTTGCTGTGCCCATGGAATGCCCCCGTGGAGGCGCCGTGTCTCCTACAAAAGCCACTGGAGTCACAGTTGGGTGGTAGAGGGGCCTGTGTTAGGCCAGGGGCTGAGAACAAGTCCTGAAAGTTCTCTCAGTCCTCCTCAAGCGCTAGGTCAACTGCTTTGTTTCCTCCAGGCAAGTCATCAAATCCCCCTGAATCAACAGGGCCTGAGGCAAAGAACACGTTTTGAGCAAGAGGCTGTACTAGAGGGTAACTTCTGGCAGCCTTGTGAAGACAGCTGAGGGAGCGCAGAACTTGTGCAGATGAAAATGAAGGGATTTCATAATTCAATAACATTTGCTGATATATTAAGGTGTTTTTAGAGGGCTGTCTGTGCTGTTACTCATAAAGAATATTAACTGATTTTATAGATATTTGAAGAGTAGGTGTAAAACAACCATTAACCATCATTTTCTTATTAACACAAGTCAAATAAGGTTCTGTGCATACGGTGTTAGTCATTCAATCGTGGCCAACTCTTTGTGACTCCAGGGACTGCAGCCCACCAGGCCCCTCTATCCATGGAATTTCCCAGGCAAGAATACCGGAGTGGGTTGCCATTCCTTCTCCAATACAAGGTGTTCTATTTAGCTCTTACGGATGTTCCTGCCTCTTTTGACTCCCAACCCCACTTAGCCACCCCTACCTTACAGGTGAACACTGAGGATTTCTATGTGGGGTGGCTTGGGTCAGGAGAAGACACTCTTAAAGGGGGATAATGAGGAGCATGTTGACGGCGGCAATGGTAGTGCTGAGGAGGTGATGGCGGAAACTGCGGCATAGGTAGTGATGCTGCTGCTGGTGTAATAGAAACGTGGAGGAAGGTAAAGAAGTTGCAACGACTGCCTATTTTAATATTTTAATACAATATCCTATAGATAGTTTTAGCCTCTCAATCAAAGATTAAATTCCACCAACTGGTCTCAGTCTTTCTAAGTTTTTTGCACCTAGGATAGCTGTTCTCTCAAAGGTCAATTCACAAGGGTAAATTATTTTATTTCTCCAGGTGCCATGATCATTTCAGGATTTAAACTAAGACATTATGTTCTGGGAACAGGAGATTGCTCCCTTGTTCTTTGAGGTTTCACCCAGGAAAGCAACTTCTAATTTATTTATAAGCCTCCTACATACTTGTTAAAGACACTCTTCTAATGATCTTGGCATTTCTTCCTTTTCTTCTGGCCCTCAGGGTACTAAGTCACCAAGACCCAAAGCAAACCAAATACATACAAAAAAGGAAAGGGGTAAACAGAGGTAGAAGGAGCGTCTAAGAATTATGCCTTTTTTCCTTTGCACCTTTGACAAGACAGTTTCCAGAACATTCATTCATTCCTTTATTAAACAAGCATTTACTCCTGGCATCTAGAGAGGAAATGAAAAACAAAACCTTCTGTCTATTATCTTAGAGATACAATACACAAAATATTCCACCTTGAAAAACAGCCAAGGATGGAAGGGTTCTAAATACCCAAAGAATTTGGAAAGAAAAGCTGAAGCAGTCTTTGAAATATGACTTTCTAAATGGCCTGTGGCAATCTTTAAAATCCCCCTGAAGGACTCTAGGATTCCATAATAACCAAGAAGCTAAAAGAATATTCCTTAAAATTAGCCTAAGAACAAATAGCAGTATGTCCACAAGGGCTGTTAAAACGCAGGTTTTCATGTCCCGTGGTTAGCCTTCTAAATCAGAACTTCTGGAAAATAAGATCAGGGAACCTGCCTCATAGTAATTCTCATGCACACAAAATGATTTAGCAAAACATTGGGTTGGCCAAAAAGTTTGCTCAGGTTTTTGGGCTTCCCTGGTGGCTGAGACAGTAAAGCATTCACCTGCAATGTGGAAGACCTGGGTTCAATCCCTGGGTTGGAAAGATCCCCTGGAGAAGGCCATGGCAACCCACTTTAGTATTCGTGCCTGAAGAATCCTCATGGACGGAGGAGCCTGGTGGGCTACAGTCCATGGGGTCTCAAAGAGTCAGATATAACTAAGACATAACGCAGCACAGCCCATAAGATGTTACGGGAAAGCCAGACAGACTTTTTGGCCAATACAATATAAGGAGAGGGATTGAAAAGCTGAGCTCAGTGTGGACTTTTCATGACCATGGTATAAGATGCCAAGGAACACTGAAATGGACTTTGCTGTCCAACAGTGAAATGGACAATGGAATAGCAGAACATTCTAGAAATTCTTTGGACAGAGAGCCAATCTTCAGGGTGACAGCCAAATGGTGTTTGCTATTTCATGTCTTTCCCTCCAGTATTCAGCCCCCTCATCTGTAAACTGGAGGACATGGTCTAGATCTGCTTTGAAGCCACCAGACATGTGAAACTATTGAGCCCTTGAAATGTGACCATTCTGAACTGAGATATGCGTCAAGGGTGAAATACACTGGGTTTGAAATGTTTAGTATGAAATAAAGAATGTAAAATGCCCCAATATTTTTTATGTTGTCTACATGTTGAATTAATGATATTTGGGACATATTGGGTAAATAAAATTAAGTTCAATTAGGTGGCTCAGACAGGAAAGAATCTGCCTGCAAGGCAGGAGACCCAGGTTTAATCCCTGGGTCAGGAAGATCCCCTGGAGAAGGGAACGGCTACCCACTCCAGTATTCTTGCCTGGAGAATTCCACGGAGAGAGGAGCATGGCAGACTACAGCCTAGGAACATCATAAAGAGTTGGACACAACAGAGCAACTGACACTTCCACCTTTTTCAAAATTAATTTTACCAGTTTCTTTCAGTTTTTTAAGGGTGCCTACTAGAAAATGTAAATTACATATGTGACTTGTCTGTGTGGCTTTTTGGAGATTTAGACATGAAATATGACCTAAATTTGGACCACACTGAGCACCATGATCTCTAATCCAACATTGATATTCTGTGCAATTTTTAGATGGATTAATGGAGAATTGAGTGGCACCTGAGGTGGTGCTGGGTCAAGGATTTGTCCCCAGTCAGAAGCTAGCCAGACTGTAGCCTGAAGACCTGCCTACCCAGAGTAGGAGAAAGCTGCCAAGAGAGGTAAACCACGAGGAGCTGGGCCAGAGCACAACCGCAGACACTGTCTGTGGCATAGTCGGGCCATGCTTAGCTATTGCTTCATCTTCATTTACCATCCCTGGGGCTAGTGTTAGAGCTTCTCTGATCTCTGGCCAGCACACACAAACTGAAGGTTTTCTGGGTGATTTAACATTCCTAGAATGATCCATTTGAAGTGAGATTTCTTTCTTCCTTGCAGACTTTATCTTGGAGACCATGTTTGACCATATCAAGTATTGGAGACCTTCTTTTGACATGCCAATATTGAAAATAAAGTATTTTCCTCTCTTCCATAAGACTGAAAATACTTTTTCTTAAAAAAAAAAAAAAAAATTCAGCTCTAGGGGCTTCCCTGGTGGATCAGTGGTTAAGAATCCACCTGCCAGCGTTCCCTGATCCAGGAATTTTCCACATGCCACAGAACAACTAAACCCCTGTGCAAAAACTATTGAGCCAGGGCCCTGGATGCCATGCTCCGCACCAAGAGAAGCCGCCACAATGAGAAACCCAAGCAACACAACTAAAAAATAGCCCACGATTTCTGCAACTAGAGAAAAGCCCCACAGCAACAAAAACCCAGCACAGTCAAAGATGAAACAAATAAATAAGATTTTTTAAAAAATTTAAAGCTGTACGTTTCGTACTGTGTTCAATTCAGTTCATTTCAGTCACTCAGTCATGTCCGACTCTTTGTGACCCCATGGATTGCAGCACATCAGGCCTCCCTTTCCATCGCCAAGTCACAGAGCTGGCTCACTCATGTCCATCAAGTCAGTGATGCCATCCAACCATCTCATCCTCTGTCATCCCCTTCTCCTCCTGCCTTCAATCTTTCCCAGCATCAGGGTCTTTTCTAATGAATCAGTTTTTTGCATCAGGTGGCCAAAGTATTGGAGTTTCAGCTCTAGTATCAGTCCTTCCAATGAACACGCAGGACTGATCTCCTTTAGGATAGACTGGTTTGATCTCCTTGCAGTCCAGGGGACTCTCAAGACTCTTCCCCAACACCACAGTTCAATAGCATCAATTCTTCAGTACTCAGTTTTCTTTATAGTCCAACTCTCATATCCACACATGACTACTGGAAAAACCATAGCTTTGACTAGATGGACCTTTGCTGGCAAAGTAATGTCTCTGCTTTTTAATATGCTGTCTAGGTTGGTCATAGCTTTTCTTCCAAGGAGCAAGCATCTTTTAATTTCATGGCTGCAGTTACCATCTGCAGTGATTTTGAAGCCCCCAAAATAAAGAGTGTCACTGTTTCCATTGTTTTCCCAGCTATTTGCCATGAAGTGATGGGATCAGATGCCATGATCTTAGTTTTCTGAATGTTGAGTTTCAAACCAGCTCTTCCACTCTCCTCTTTCACTTTCATCAAAACACTCTGCAGTTCCTCTTCACTTTATTCCATAAGGGTGGTGTCATCTGCATATCTTAAGTTATTGATGTTTCTCCTGGCAATCTTGATTCCAGCTTGTGCTTCATCCAGCCCAGCATTTCTCATGATGTACCTTGCATGTAAGTTAAATAAGCAGGGTGACAATATACAGCCTTGACGTATTCCTTTCCCAATTTGGAACCAGTCTGTTGTTCCATGTCCAGTTCTAACTGTTGCTTCTTGACCTGCATACAGGTTTCTCAAGAGCCAAGTAAGGTGGTCTGGTATCCATCTCTTGAAGAATTTTCCAGTTTATTGTGATCCACACAGTCAAAGGCTTTGGCATAGTCAATAAAGAAGAAGTAGATGTTTTTTCAGGAAGTCTCTTGCTTTTTCCATGATCCAACGGATGTTGGCAATTTGATCTCTGGTTCCTCTGCCTTTTCTAAATCCAGCTTGAATATCTGGAAGTTCTTGGTTCGTGTACTGTTGAAGCCTGGCTTAGAGAATTTTAAGCATTATTTTGCTAGCATGTGAGATCCAACCCGTCCAGTCTAAAGGAGATCCGTCCTGGGTGTTCTTTGGAAGGAATGATGCTAAAGCTGAAACTCCAGTACTGTGGCCACCTCATGCAAAGAGCTGACTCATTGGAAAAGACCCTGATGCTGGGAGGAATTGGGGGCAGGAGGAGAAGGGGACGACAGAGGATGAGATGGCTGGATGGCATCACCAACTCGATGGACTTGAGTTTGAGTGAACTCTGGGAGTTGGTGATGGACAGGGAGGCCTGGTGTGCTGCAATTCATGGGGTCGCAAAGAGTCGGACACGACTGAACAACTGAACTGAACTGAACTGGAGATGAGTGCAATTGTGCAGTAGTTTGAACATTCTTTGGCATTGCTTTTCTTTGGGACTGGAATGAAAACTGACCTTTTCCAGTCCTGTGGCCACTGCTGCATTTTCCAAATTTGCTGGTATATTGAATGCAGCACTTTCACAGCATCATCTTTTAGGATTTAAAATAGCTCAACTGGAATTCCATCACCTCCACTAGCTTTGTTCATAGTGATGCTCCCTAAGGCCCACTTGACTTCTCATTCCAGGATGTCTGGGTCTAGTACTGTATTGCTGCTGCTGCTGCTAAGTCACTTCAGTTGTGTCCAACTCTGTGTGACCCCATAGATGGCAGCCCACCAGGCTCCCCCGTCCCTGGGATTCTCCAGGCAAGAATACTGGAGTGGGTTGCCATTTCCTTCTCCAATGCATGAAAGTGAAAAGTGAAAGTGAAGTCGCTCAGTCGTGTCCGACTCCCAGCGACCCCATGGACTGCAGCCTACCAGGCTCCTCCGTCCGTGGGATTTTCTAGGCAAGAGTACTGGAGTGGGGTGCCATTGCCTTCTCCAAGCACTGTATTAAGTATGCTTAAAACAAATAGATCAGTTTCCTAGAAAGTTCTCATACACTCCTAAGTCCCCATGATTTTGCTTTCATTTTCAATACTGATATTTGTCAGGTCTCCACATTCATCTTGACATTTCTCTCCGTCCTTCTAATCCCTGATTATCACCTTGTTGGTCCTCCTGTGACCTCATTGGCTGCTCCTTCTCTGTCTCCTGTGCTCTGTTTTGCTCTTTCTCCTGATGTCCTCCTGTTGCAATGCCCCAAGCCCAGGACAGGCCTCACCACTTCTGTGCCAGCTTCCCTCCACTCTGGTGTATCAATATTACCAAACTCTCATCTCCAGCCTGAGTGTCTCCCCTCAGCTCCCCACTTATCTCTCTCACTGCCAACTCACCGTGTCACTTTCACAGCTAACATGTATCTCAAGGTGAACACAGTCGAAACTCCTGGTCTTCCCACTGATCCACTCACACCAGAGTCTTTCCGTCTCAGTTGGTGCTAACTTCATCCTTCTGGTTGTTGAGGTCAAAATCCTCAGAGTCATCTCTGCCTCCTTTCTCTCACACATCCGAATTTCCTATCCATGAGCCAAGCCTGTTGGTGCTCCTACTCAATATTGGATTGGCCAAAAAATTTGTTGAACCTTTCCATACAATGTTATGGAAAACTTGAATGAATTTTGTGGCCAACCCAGTACATCAAGAATCTCATCATTTGCCACTGCCCCCATGGCTACATCCTGGTGCAAGATGTCATCATCCCTTATCTCCTGACTGCTCTCTGCTTCCACCTATCCCCTCACAAACTACTCAACACAACAGCCAAACAGAGCTTTTCATTTGTTTTTTTATTCATTTATATGTATATTTCACCCATGACTAACGTCTAATTATGATATTTAAGATGCAAAATAAATCTTTTTAAAAGGTGTGCATAGTTGCTATTTAATGATATTATATTAGCTTCAGATGTACAACATAGTGATTTGATATTTTTGAACATTACAACATGATCACAGTGATAAGTTTAGTTACCATCTGTCACCATACAGAGATGTTGCAGTATTAGTGACTCTATTTTCTCTGTGGTATGTTACATTCCCCTGACTTACGGATTTTATAACTAGAAGTTTGTACTTCTAACTCTCCCTCACCTATTTTACTCATCCCTTCAGCCCCTCTGTTCCGGTGACCAACAGTTTGTTTTCTGTATCTATGGCTGAGTAATATTCCAATGTGTGTGTGTGTATGTGTGTGTGTGTGTGTGTGTGTGTGTGTGTGTGTGTCTCACGTCTTCTTTATCCAATCATCTAACAATGAACACTTAAGTTGATCCCATTTCTCGGTTCTTGTACATAATGCTAAAATGCACATTTTTGTTGTTGAGCCGCTAAGTTGTGTCTGACTCTTTTGTGGCCCTATTACAGTTCACCAGGCTCCTCTGTCCATGGGATTTCCCAGGCAAGAATACTGGAGTGGGTTGCCATTTCCTTCTCCATAATATGCGGCAATGAAGACACGGTTGCATAATGTTTCTAATTATTCCTTTTGCTTTCTGTCGGAAAAATACCCAGAAGTAGAATTGCTGGATCACAGAGTAAGTAACTCTATTTTTAATGTTTTAAAGAATTTCTATACTGTTTTCCACAGTAGCTGCACCAATTTACATTCCCACCAACAGTGCACAAGGGTTTTCTTTTCTCCACCTCCTTTCCAAGACTTATTATCTGTTGTCTTCTTGAAGACAGCCATTCTGATAGATGTGATCTCATTGTGATTTTGATCTGCATTTCCCTGATTAGTGATGTTGAGCATCTTTTCACATGAAAAGATTGGCCATCTGTATGTCTTCTCTGTAAAAATGTCTATTCAAGGCCTCTGCCCATTTTTAATCCAGTTGAGCCTTTTTGATATTGAGTTCTATGAGTTAGTTTGATATTAATCCCTTATCAAATATATCATCTTAAATATCTTTTCCCCTCGGTAGCTTGCCTTTTCATTTTGTTGATGGTTTTCTTCACAAAAAAGCTTTTGTTTGAAAGCTTTTCAGGTTGATATACTTCCATTTGTTTATTTTAACTTTGTTTCCCTTGCCTGAGGAGATACATCCCAAAAAATATTGCTTAGATTGATGTCAAAGACATGCTGACTGTTTTCTCCTAAAAATTGTGTCACTTCAGGTCTTACACTGAAGTGTCTAATCCACCTTGAATTTATTTTCATGTATGATGGGAGGAAGTAGTCCAGTTTGATTTTTTTCCCATGTAGTTGTCCAGTTATCAATAAACACCATTTATTGAAGAACCTGCTTTTGCCAATATTCTTATCTCCTTTGTCATGGATTAATTGACCATATAAGTGGGTTTATTTGGGGGTTCTCTATTCTGTTCCATTGATCTATATATGTCTGTTTTTGTGCCAGTGTTGTGCTGTTTTGATGACTATAACTTTGCAATATACTTTGAAATCAGGGCACATGATACAAAGTGAGCTTTTTAAATGTAAAAGAGATAAGTCATTCCTCTCCTCACTCAGAGGCCATAGTGGCAACCTAAGATGCCTTATGATCTGGCCTATGACCTTGCTGTTTTTCTTTCAACAAATTATTTCAAAATTTGACTAGCAAATTTCCTTTATTTGTCTGTTTCTTCCCTTTGTCTATTTTTTTTCAAGCTGAATTCTCAACAGCTAAGACAGTGCAAATAATTTTGATAAATTAATGAGTGAATAGCAGTTGTTCTATAAGAATGATGAAATTAATTAGCACATGCATTCTTGGAGTTATATTTACAACCTTGGGAACCCCAGGCTAATGTTGGGGGAGGCATTTATGAAAGTATAGCACGATCATTCCTCTCCTGTTTTCTCTCACCTGGGCCTATGTTCATTCAATTGGCATTCACTGATGTGAGTTTCGGGGAAGGCAATGGCACCCCACCCCAATACTTTTGCCTGGAAAATCCCATGGACGGAGGATCCTGGTAGGCTCCAGTCCATGGGGTCGCTAAGAGTCGGACGCGACTGAGCGACTTCACTTTCGCTTTCCACTTTCATGCGTTGGAGAAGGAAATGGCAACCCACTCCAGTATTCTTGCCTGGAGAATCCCAGGGACAGGGGAGCCTGGTGGGCTTCTGTCTGTGGGGTCGCACAGAGTCGGACACGACTGAAGCGACTTAGCAGCAGCAGATGTGAGTTTATGCCACACTACATATAGGGCATATACTTAAGGGCTTCCATGAGCTTTCATTTGTTCAGGAGACATGCAAACATGTGACATTAGAAATCAGACAGAGCTAATGTAGAGGGGCAGTGACATCACACAGGGAAGCAATAAAGGCTTCTCCAAGGAGAAGCAATGAAGCCGATTCTTGAAGGATAAAGAGGAATTCTTCATATGGACAATGGAAGACTTGTTTCAGAAAATAGCATTTCAGGAAGCAGAAACAAAAGCCAGAGGACAGCGTGGCACTTTGAGGAACTACAAGTTGTCCAGACCACAAGTCAGAAAGTTAGGAGACACACAGCGAGAAAGGTCAGCAAGGTTACATGGTGAAGGGCTTGTTTGGACACTGAGACTTTATTCCCCAACAACATGAAGGCTTGTAAATGCAGATTAAACACAATGAGGAGGCAAGAAAACAGCATGAGTGCAAACTCTGAGCTCTGTGGAGACTTCTGTGGGCAACAGGGAGAACCTCAGTCAACAGTTCAGAGGACTGGGGCAGGAAGGAGGAAGGAAGGGACAAAGCATCCCCCAGGAGGGGACACTGAGCCAACCCTCACAGAACAAGGAGGAGTAAGGCATGGAAGGATGAGGCATGAGAGAGAGCACAGCTGAACACCCACATTAATACTTACTCCTTCTCAAACCTAAAACGGGCGCCTAAATCCCGTTAGAATCCACACAGTGCCTAATCCTCCTTCTCCTTGATCTTCATCATGAAACCGAAGAATCAAAATATTAGGGAGCCAGAGGGCATCTCAGAGCACATCTAATCCAGTGCATTCCAACCCTCTCCACCCAAGGACCCTGAATAATAAGGGAAAGAACATGAACCAATTTTTGCTTATTGTATCCTTTTTGATGTATAAATTTTGCATTCTGAGCCAAAACATCCATATTTATTTTAATATAAGAATAACATTTTTTGCCTCAGAAAGACTGAACCTCAGCAGGACATTGCATCATCTTTATTCACAGGTCTCCCTCACCAGAACTGCCAAGCGTGTGGCTGTCCTTGGGAAAGCCCTCATCTACAGATTGGGATGCAGAGGCCAACAGAGAGGTCATGGCATCTGCCTGAGGTCACACAGCAGGTTAGCTACAGTGAAGACTGGAACCAGCACCAGAGCTCGCCTTGGATCCACTTCCCACGAGGACTCCACATTTGACCCTGCAGCCCCCTCTTCCTTCCTCCACCCCATGTTTCACTGATTGCCCCTTCTTTAGCCTGCCATGCCTCTCCCCGCTCAGAGGGCTCAGAGGAAAGAGGGCTGAGGGAAAGTCCCATCAGGAGAGGAGCTCACAGAACACAGTGCCCTGAGCAGTCCTGGCCTGACCCTCATCTGCTACAGCTTCTCAGAGTCCTCCACGATCAAAGGGTTCGGAAGGCTGCTCAGGCTGCTCTTGATTAATTATACCTTTGTTTCCTAGAGGCGCTTAGAACATATTTCTGCAACTTGGCTTAGAGCATGGAAAGGGAAACAGTCTCCATGTCTGTCCCAGAAAGCCTCCCGCCAGCCATTCCCACTTGTGTTGAAAGTTTTATGAGCATCTCCAGAAGAACAGCACCCAGATGCCCTCCTGCAAAGGCAGAGAACAGAGAAAAGGCTAGAAAGCTATATGGTTTTTCTTCAAACACAAGTCTGATCTGGTCACTCCCTCTGCCTAAATCATGTCAGCAGCTCTGTCCCCAGGATAAGGCCCCCTCCCTGAGTGGTCTATAAGGACCCAAGTCTGTCCATTCCTGATTGTCCCAGCCTCTCCCCGAATCCCTTTCTTCCTTCTCTCTGATATCCCGTCCATGCCCATCTCCCCACCACAGGGCTTTGGACCTGACGTTTTCTGCCACAGGATCTTTGCTCTTGCCAGTGCCCTCGTCCCAGAAGGCTCTTTCACCCACTCTGTGCCTGGTTTGTTCCTCATCATCGTTCAGCAATCAACTCGAAATTTTCTTCCTCTGATAAGCCTTCTTTGACCTCCCAGCAGTCCAACCTCCCACTCAAGGCCTTCAGAGCACCAGGCACCTTTCTTCAGAGCTCTTATCACAACTACATATTTACACTGACTTGTGTGACTGACTACTTGATTGCTATCTGTTCTCCCACGAGGCTGTCTGATCCACAAGGGCAGAGTCCCTGTAAGGATTTGCCCATTTTCACACCCTCACCACTTAACATTATTCCCAACACAAAGCAGATGCTTTAAAATTTCTGTTTAAATAATAATTAAATAGCAAACAAATAACAAACAGATTTATTAAGTCCAAAACACGAATTGATGAGTGAGTGAATACCTGAAATTGTTTACAAAGGTCTTAGGGGACTCAGGATTTTTTGTCCTCAGACCCACACATCTATCAAGCAGCATTTATTGTGGTCAGAGGCAATACCCCTCAGGCTTTCCCACTACAGCATTGCTAAGTGTCTTTTGTGTGCCTATATGGGGAGTGTTCTGCTAGAATCTCTCCTGACTACCCTCTTTCCCTTATCCTCACCCTCTATTCCAGCCATCTGCAAATCCTGCTGACTCCATTCTGAGGTATATCAAATTCCATCAGACATACAAAAGCTGACTGTATCATCAACAAACTATGACAAAAGGAACTGTAAAAGATATGCGTTGGGAAGAAAGAAAATTATCTCTGAAGGGAGATCTAAAATGCAAGAAGAAATGTAAGCCAAGAAAAGGCAAACGTGCAAATAAATGTAAATGAATAGTTACTATACAGAGCTGCAATAATATGAAATATAATAGTAATAGTACATAGTTTAGAGATTTTTAAAAACCAGTCAGCAATAATGTTTAAGATGTCTAATCTTATCTAATCTAAAGTCTAATGTCTAAGATGTGAGGAAGTGGTCAAATTTAAATGTGCTGAAAGTTTAAGAAATGAGTAAAAGATTCTATATCATTTTAAGCTTTGTTAACTACAGCTGACCCTTGAACTCTGCTGGGGTTAATCCATGTGTAACTTGTAGTCACTCCTCCATATGCGAGGTTTCTCTGCATCCGCAGATTTGATCAATCACAGATCATGTAGTACTGTAGCATTTACTACTGAAAAATATCCAAGCATAAGTGGACTCATATTGTTCAAAGGTCAACTATACAATTAAACTTTTAAAGATAACCATTAAAATAATGAAAATAGAGTTTATAATTTCAAAAAAATAACAAAAATATTTCATTAAAAATTATCAACTAATCAATAAAAAGGCACAAAATAAAGAAAAAAGATATCCAAAAGAATTAAGTAACTAGCACAGGATGGTACAAATAAGTGTAAATATATAAACAGTCACAATAAGTATAAATGGACTAAAGTTGCCAAATAAAGATAGAGATTGTAAGATTATATTTTTGATATCCAATTATATGTTATTTATAAGAGACATATCTAAAATATAAGGAATGGAAAGTAACAACTAAATAGGAATATTACACAAATACTATCCAAAAGAACTCATATATAGTTATATTAATATAATAAAATATATTTTAGTCTTTTAAATATGAGGAAGCTGCTTCATAATGATAAAGTGCTAAATTCACTAGGAAAACAAACAATTTTAATTTGTATGAATTAATCACATACCATCGAATACATAAATCATATTTGATAGAATTATAAGGAGCCAGTGACAAATCCATAAAAAATGGTAGGAGAGTTTAACATACCTCTCTTTGAAACTGATATATCTAGCATGCAAAAAAATTAAAGTATTAAAGATTTACCACACAATTAACTGCTTGATTTAAGACCTATGTACAGAGTCTTGAATTAGAAATCAGAAAGCACAGATATGAATAAAAGTCAATAAATAAGTCTCAACATATTCCAAAGAATTTATTCTATTTATAGACCATATTTTACAACCAAGTGAAATTAGCTTAAAAATGAATAATAAAAAGATAAACTTTCTAAAGCATTCATTTTAAACTAAAAATTTATTTCTAGGTTATTAGCATGTCAAAAATAAAATAATAATGAAACTAATAAAATTATTATGAATTGTAGCAATAATACTACATGTTAAACCTTATGGAATGTAGATAGTGGTACTTAGAGGGAATTTTGTGGCCTTAGGGTTTAGCAAAGCTATCCTTCATTTCTCCAATTATGCAGTTCATTGATTTATATATTTGTTCAATAAATGCTTAATCTGGCATTGTGAAAGCCATTCAGATGGAGGCTGCAGAGCCCTGGGCTCCTGTGAATAGCTGTAGTTGCTAATAGCTCCAAAATGGAAATCCTGAGTGAGCCTGGCCTGTTCTCTAGTTGCTGATCTTCAAGAGCTGCTGAGAACTTAGCTTCACCTGTGATCAGGACATGGCAGCCTTTCCATGTCCCATGGCCGTTCTGCTCGTAGACAGAGGCACTGGGATAGTCATGCTCAGAGGGACAACAGATACTGGGATTCTTCAAACCAAAAGGTGACACAGAGCATCACAGGGTATCTTCTTGAGTTCTTGACTTTCTGCCTCCTGTGCTGTATTTTCCATTCTCTCTTTTAACAGGAAAGATCTCTTCCATATTCTCTCCACTTGAAAGTGAAAAATCTCATAGGACTAAAGAGTAGATATTTCTTTTTGTCTAGAAGATATTTCAAAGATTGAGTGGGAGACATAAGAGGAGACCAACAACATCTACAGGTTTCCTAGAAACTAATTTCAAGTGGAAATGTAAGGACAATAGCCATAGAAGTTTCCTCAGAACTGCAGGGACAAAACAATATAATATTATAGAATTAGCAAGAGTTGTAAAGTTTATTGAAAAGAGCTAAGCAAAGTATGTTTGATTTGATTTGGATTTTATTTTCTTTTGATGTTGATAGATCATTATTTTTTTTTTTTAATGTAAGGACTATTTTCTTTTGCACTGGGGTATAGCCAAGCACCCCACTCCAGTACTCTTGTCTGGAAAATCCCATGGATGGAGGAGCCTGGTGGGCTGCAGTCCATGGGGTCGCTAAGAGTCGGACACGACTGAGCGACTTCACTTTCACTTTTTCGTTTTCATGCATTGGAGAAGGAAATGGCAACCCACTCCAGTTTTCTTGCCTGGAGAATCCCAGGGGCGGGAGAGCCTGGTGGGCTGACGTCTATGGGGTCACGCAGAGTCGGACACGACTGAAGTGACTTAGCAGCAGCAGCATAGCCAAGTAACAATGTTGTTGGTGATAGTTTCAGGAAAACAGGGAGGGGACTCAGCCATACATATACATGTATCCATTCTCCCACAGCTCCACTCCCATGCAAGCTGCCGTGTAACACTAAGCAGAGCTTCGTGTGCTATATAGTAGGTCCCATACAGTTGACTCACAGACATTACTTTGCCAACAAAGGTCCATCTAGTCAAGGTTATGGTTTTTCCAGTGGTCACATATGGATGTGAGAGTTGGACTGTGAAGAAAGCTGAGCACCCAAGAATTGATACTTTTGAACTGTGGTGTTGGAAAAGACTCTTGATAGTCCTTGGACTGCAAGGACATCCAACCAGTCCATCCTAAAGGAGATCAGTCCTGAGTGTTCATTGGAAGGCCTGATGCTGAAGCTGAAACTCCAATACCTTGGCCACCTCATGTGAAGATATGACTCATTGGAAAAGATCCTCATGCTGGGAGGGATTGGGGGGAGGAGGAGAAGGGGATGGCAGAGGATAAGATGGCTGAATGGCATCACCGACTCAATGGACATGAGTTTGGGTAAACTTCGGGAGTTGGTGATGGACAGGGAGGCCTGGCGTGCTGCGATTCATGGTGTCGCAAAGAGACGGACACATCTGAGCAACTGAACTGAATTGATAGCCATTATCAGATTCTAAAGTAGAATCTGATAGGTTAGATTCAGTCTCTAATCCATTTCTTTTCATCTTTCCAAGCTGTCTCAGATGACCAGTTTTTGTCAAGTAAATTGTGTTCTCTATTTCTCTCCAACAGTTGTCTAAATCCCATGTTGAAAAGGTTGTCCCTAATCTTGTTTTCTCTGCTATCAAAGGCTGATCCTCATTTCTCAATTGCTGGGACAAGTTTTAAGACTATATAGTAGTCCCTGGATTTTCAGGCTGCCTAAATTCCAGCATTTATTTGTTCTGAAACATAACACTTGCTCAGCTCTGTTTATTAGACGTCCTCATTACATAGGACATTTTAATTACAGTGCTATCATAGATTACATTAGATATGGCTCCTCTTCTTAGAGTTAAAAATAGTGAGCATGGTACAGCTGACTTTGTAGATGCTGTATCTAGGCGCATAACACTGAGTGTGTCACTGTAAATGCAAACCAAGAAAGATAAATTCTGCTGCTAATCATCAGAGCCCGCTGTGCAGCTATTACAGTTTGTTCAAGTTAAAACAGTGACTATGAGTCAGACTGTTCCTCCCTCAGGCTTTAGAAAGCTCCTGTCTTTAACCAAGATCGGCTTACAAGGAGGTTGTGTATAAGGAAATACACATGAGCGGGGGCCAGGTTCCAAGACAGGGGACTGGCAAGAGGGAGGATGTAAGCAAAAGCTGGGTCCACAGTCCTCCTCCTCAAAAACTTCCTCTCCCAAAAGCTTTTCTGCTATTTACTTAAAGCTGAGATTCCAAAGGTTGGTCTTCGTTCCTCGGCGAACCTGATAGATGACCAGCCTTGGGCAACACACAATTTATGGATGTGAAAAGCGCATGCGCTGCCTACACATGCCAGTTCTTTATAGACGGGCTTTAGGGCAAGTTCAAGAAGGAAATGGCAACCCACTCCAGTATTCTTGCCTGGAGAATCCCATGGACGGAGGAGCCTGGTAGGTTACAGTCCACGGGGTCACAAGGAGTCGGACAAGACTGAGTGACTTCACTTTCACTTTCAGGGCAAGTTCGAGATGCCTGGGTAACGTACAAACCAGCATTAATAAATATCTAAGAGAAGACACCACCTTCCTTCCTTTTGAGATTAAATTAAAAGCAATCTTTTAAATGCCTACTTTAAAGGCCATGACTGTACACTTCTTCTTTTCCCTTTGGTCATCTCTCACAGCAGATGCCCTGAGCTAGCATTTAATATAAACTTCAGATACCAAGTCCCACCTGGAAACAACCAAAGGCACTATTCTTCAAAATAGTATATATATTTTTAGATACAAAAGTAATAAATGTTCATTGTAGAAATCTTTAAAAAACAAAAAAGTAGGAAGAGAAAATAAGTCACTCATGATCTTCTCACTGAGAAATTACTCACCGTATGCTTTCAATTTTTTTTCCTAGGCATGCATATTTGCAAGGTTAGATCATATATGTGTATATGTATGTGTTTGATCTACAGGTTTTCACTTATATCACAACCACTTTCTAATAGTATTAACTATTATCCTGAAGTATACTATTTGATAGCTACAGAGTATTACATCACACCACTGCAGGATAATTTTCTAGACGAGCCTGCTACTGTCAAACATATAGATTGTTTTCAAGTATTCACTATTATGTGTGTGCTAAGTTGCTTCCATTGTGTCCAACTCTATGCAACCATATGGACTGTAGCTCACCAACATCCTCTGTCCATGGGATTCTCCAGGCTAGAATACTGGAATGGGTTGCCATGCCCTCCTCCAGGGTAGCTTCCTGACTAAGGGAGTGAACCCAGGTCTCCGGTGGCTCCTGCTTTGCAGGCTAATCCTTTACTACTGAGCCACCAGGGAGGCCCGTTCACCCATTTGCTATTATAAATTTTTTTTTAATTTTTATTTTTATTGAAATATAGCTGATTTATGGGAGAAGGCAATGGCACCCCACTCCAGTACTGTTGCCCAGAAAATCCATGGATGGAGGAGCCTAGTAGGCTGCACTCTATGGGATCGCTAAGAGTCGGACAGGAGACAGGAATCAAGATCATCCCCATGGAAAAGAAATGCAAAAAAGCAAAATGGCTGTCTGGGGAGGCCTTACAAATAACTGTGAAAAGAAGAGAAGCGAAAGGCAAAGGAGAAAAGGAAAGATAAATATTTGAATGCAGAGTTCCAAAGAATAGCAAGAAGAGATAAAAAAGCCTTCTTCAGCGATCAATGCAAAGAAATAGAGGAAAACAACAGAATGGGAAAGACTAGGGATCTCTTCAAGAAAATCAGAGATACCAAAGGAACATTTCATGCAAAGATGGGCTCGATAAAGGACAGAAATGGTATGGACCTAACAGAAGCAGAAGATATTAAGAAGAGGTGGCAAGAATACACAGAAGAACTGTACAAAAAGATCTTCACGACCCGGATAATCATGATGGTGTGATCACTGACCTAAAGCCAGACATCCTGGAATGTGAAGTCAAGTGGGCCTTAGAAAGCATCACTACGAACAAAGCTAGTGGAGGTGATGGAATTCCAGTGGAGCTATTCCAAATCCTGAAAGATGATGCTGTGAAAGTGCTGAACTCAATATGCCAGCAAATTTGGAAAACTCAGCAGTGGCCACAGGATTGGAAGAGGTCAGTTTTCATCCCAATCCCAAAGAAAGCCAATGCCAAAGAATGCTCAAACTACCGCACAATTGCACTCATCTCACATGCTAGTAAAGTAATGCTCAAAATTCTCCAAGCCAGGCTTCAGCAATATGTGAACCGTGAACTTCCTGATGTTCAAGCTGGATTTAGAAGAGGCAGAGGAACCAGAGATCAAATTGCCAACATTGGCTGGATCATGGAAAAAGCAAGAGAGTTCCAGAAAAACATCTATTTCTGCTTTATTGACTATGCCAAAGCCTTTGAGTGTGTAGATCACAATAAACTGTGGAAAATTCTGAAAGAGATGGGAATACCAGACCACCTGATCTGCCTCTTGAGAAATCTGTATGCAGGTCAGGAAGCAACAGTTAGAACTGGACATGGACCAACAGAATGGTTCCAAATAGGAAAAGGAGTATGTCAAGGCTGTATATTGTCACCCTGTTTATTTAACTTCTATGCAGAGTACATCATGAGAAACGCTGGACTGGAAGAAACACAAGTTGGAATCAAGATTGCTGGGAGAAATATCAATAACCTCAGATATGCAGATGACACCACCCTTATGGCAGAAAGTGAAGAGAAACTAAAAAGCCTCTTGATGAAAGTGAAAGTGGAGACTGAAAAGGTTGGCTTAAAGCTCAACATTCAGAAGACCAAGATCATGGCATCTGGTCCCATCACTACATGGGAAATAGACGGGGAAACAGTGGAAACAGTGTCAGACTTTATTTTTCTGGGCTCCAAAATCACTGCAGATGGTGACTGCAGCCATGAAATTAAAAGACGCTTCCTCCTTGGAAGGAAAGTTATGACCAACCTAGATAGCATATTCAAAAGCAGAGACATTACTTTGCCAACAAAGGTTCGCCTAGTCAAGGCTATGGTCTTTCCTGTGGTCATGTATGGATGTGAGAGTTGGACTGTGAAGAAGGCTGAGTGCCGAAGAATTGATGCTTTTGAACTGTGGTGTTGGAGAAGACTCTTGAGAGTCCCTTGGAGTGCAAGGAGATCCAACCAGTCCATTCTGAAGGAGATCAGCCCTGGGATTTCTTTGGAAGGAATGATGCTAAAGCTGAAACTCCAGTATTTTGGCCACCTCATGCGAAGAGTTGACTCATTGGAGAAGACTCTGATGCTGGGAGGGATTGGGGGCGGGAGGAAAAGGGGACAACGGAGGATGAGATGGCTGGATGGCATCACTGACTCGATGGATGTGAGTCTGAGTGACCTCCGGGAGTTGGTGATGGACAGGGAGGCCTGGCGTGCTGCGGTTCACGGGGTCGCAAAGAGTCAGACACAACCGAGCGACTGATCTGATCTGATCTGAAGAGTCGGACAAGACTGAGCGACTTCACTTTCACTTTTCACTTTCATGCATTGGAGAAGAAAATGGCAACCCACTCCAGCATTCTTGCCTGGAGAATCCCAGGGACAGGGGAGCCTGGTGGGCTGCCATCTATGAGGTCGCATAGAGTCGGACAGGACTGAAGTGACTTAGTAGTAGTAGTAGTAGTTGATTTATGTTTCAGGTATATGGCAACGTGATTCAGTTATATATACTTTTTTTCAGATTCTTTTTCATTATATAACATATTGAGTATATTTCTCTGTGCTGTACAGTTCGTCTTTGTTGTTTATCTATTACATATATATTAGTGTATATCTGTTAATCCCAAACTCCTAATATATTCCTCCCCATTCCCTTTCCCTTCTGGTACCAAAAGTTTGTTTTCTATGTCTGTGAATCTATTTCCATTTGGAAATAAGTTCATTTGTATCATTTTCTTTTAAGATTCCACATATAAATAATATCATGTATTTGTCTTTCGCCGACTCACTTCACTTGCTATGATAATCTCTAGGTCCATGCATGATGCTGCAAATGGCATTATTTATTCTTTTTATAGCTAAGTAATATTCCGTTTTATATATACACTACCTCTTCCTTATCCATTCATCTGTTGATGGACACTTACGTTGTTTCCATATCTTGTCTACTGTAAGTAGTGCTGCCATGAATTTTGAGGTACATGTGTCTTTTCAAATTAGAACTTTCTCCAGATATACACCCAGAAATGAGATTGCAGAGTTATATGATAACTCTATTTTTAGTTTGGGCTTTTTTTTGAAGAGGATTATTTTTAAAGTCTTTATTTAATTTGTTACACTATCAGATCAGATCAGATCAGATCAGTTGCTCAGTCGTGTCCGACTCTTTGCAACCCCATGAACCGCAGCACGCCAGGCCTCCCTGTCCATCACCAACTCCCGGAGGTCACTCAGACTCACATCCATCAAGTCAGTGATGCCATCCAGCCATCTCATCCTCTGTCGTCCCCTTCTCCTCCTGCTCCCAATCCCTCCCAGCATCAGAGTCTTCTCCAATGAGTCAACTCTTCGCATGAGGTGGCCAAAATACTGGAGTTTCAGCTTTAGCATCATTCCTTCCAAAGAAATCCCAGGGCTGATCTCCTTCAGAATGGACTGGTTGGATCGCCTTGCAATCCAAGGGACTCTCAAGAGTCTTCTCCAACACCACAGTTCAAAAGTATCAATTCTTCGGCGCTCAGCCTTCTTCACAGTCCAGCTCCCACATCCATACATGACCACAGGAAAGACCATAGCCTTGACTAGACGGACCTTTGTTGGCAAAGTAATGTCTCTGCTTTTGAATATGCTATCTAGGTTGTTACACTATGGTTTCTGTTTTATGCTTTAGTTTTTTGGCAGCAAGGCATGTGAGATCTTAGCTCCCCGACCAGGGATGGAACCAGCACCCTCTGTACTGGAAGGCGAAATCTTAACCACTGGACCATCAGGGAAGCCCCCTGTTTTTAGTTTTTTAAGGAAGTTTCATATCGTTTTCCTTAGTGACTGCCCCAATTTACATTCTTACCAACAGTGTAGGAGGGTTCCCTTTTCTCCACACCCTCTTCAGCGTTTATTATTTGTATAATTTTTAATGATGGCCATTCTGACTGGTGTGAATTGATACCTCACTGTGGCTTGGATTTGCATTTTTCTAATAATTAGTGATGTTGAGCATTTTCTCATGTGCCTATTGGCCCTCTGTATGTCTTCGTTGGAGAAATATCTATTTAGGTCTTCTGCCCAGTTTTTATTAAGTTGTTTGTTTTGTTTTGTTGATATTGAGCTGTATGAGCAGTTTGTATATTTTGGAAATTAATTCTTTGTCAGTGCATCATTTGCAAATATTTTCTCCCATTCTGTAGGTTGTCTTTTCATTTTTGTTTATGGTTTCCTTTGCTGTGCACTATTATAAATTCTAAAATCATGAATATTCTTGTACATAAGAACCATCTTTGCATTCTTGGCCATGGGTATTAATATTCTGTTAAATTACATTTTCCAGTGCTGTATTTTATTTAGAAGTTTTGCATCTATGAATGGACTGTTCCTAAAACCTGTGGAATGCATGCAAACACCATCTCTGTGTCCCATGTTTCAGAAAGAACTGTCTTGGTGAAGGGGGTCAGGATGGGTGGCCCCTGATGCTCTATGGGAACCATCTTGGTCCCACAGCTATTTAACCCTGTGTTTGCTATAGGTGCGCCAAAGAATGCAAAGCCAAACTAATTCAATCGGCCTTGGAATTAGAGCAACTGCTCTATTATTGTTAGCACATTCCTGCCATAAATAACCTGACGGTATCCATCTGCATGGGATGCAGAAAAACAAGAAACATGCAAAGTAAAGACCAAAATAGACCAGGGGTCCATCTGGTACACCCTCTCTATGGGCCCCAAACAGATGGTACAAATTCCCAAGATATACCTACCCAATGGCACTGTCCTATCTTGGGGAAGAAGGGGATTCCTTGCAGCAAATGGCCCAAGCCAAAAAAACCAGGAAATCAGCCACTGAGATTCATCCTTTGATTCAATAAATAATTTTTGGAACACCTGACCTGTTCCAGACATTGTTCTCAAACTTAGAAATACAATGAACCCTCTCCCCAGTTCTCCCAGTTGGAGGACCCAAGCTGAGTGTGCACTTTCCACTGAGTTTTTTCTCTTGACCAATTTGCAGCAACTGGTGCCAGTTCAGTCATTGTCAATGTCTTCAGCTTGAGTCCTCATCCACTAAACTTGCTGGCCAGTCCTGGAGGTCAGAGGCTATGACCCATTCATCTCTAGACCTCTGGCCCATCACAATGCCCACCATCTAAAGAGTACTCTGTAAGTAATGAACTTCAGAAGAGTTTAGCGTTTCAGAAGAAGCTCTCCAGAAATGGGCATCATCTTCTTTCCTTGATCTCTTGTCAAGGAGTAGGAAAGAAAATAATCGTTTCCTGAGTTGTGGCGGAGGATCCAGTGTGGGTTCAAATCTGCATAGAAATGGATTTACTGTGCATTAAAATGGGAGGGACTTTTTCATTACAGGTCTCTCTGGCATTTGTCAACTCTGAGCATAGAGATGGAGATATATATAGAGACAGACAGGTAGATATATATAGCCAGGCCAGTAGATAGAGATAGATGGATAAGAGAGAAAGTGGGAGCTGGCAGGGAACACCATGTGTTACAGACAGGAAAGAGATGAAAGGTGAAAAGTAAGACTGATTATAGCCCAAAGCACCAAAGCTCTGAATGATCCACAAAGAGGTGAGAAACATCAGGACAGTCAGGAATTAGCACTTTCTAGTAGACAGTGTCAGGGCTTTAAAGGCTTTTAAATAGCAAGGCCTCTTCACTTTTACTGCTTGCAGCTGGAGGGAAAAAAAGAAAAGATGACAGTCTCTGAATGCCTTCAGCAAAAGGAAACAGAGACACACACGCATATACCCAGGCATTTGAGTCACATGTACTAAAATAAAGGGATGACTGCAGGTCTCATCCATTTCCAACCAAATTCAAGTCCTAGATGCATCTCAGGATGTGTTTCTTGCAACAAAGTTGCCTTGCTTCCTGCTGGAGAAAGAGAGCAAATCTGTGAAGGCTGGGTCCTGGGGTTCTGTGAGGAAGCTTTGGGGAGTGATGACGTTGGCTTCTGTCCCTACTGATTCACCGTCTGGGCCCAAGTGGCATTTTCCCGTAGTGAGGGGATGCTACGGGCAATGGGGAAGTTGCTCCATGACCTTCAAAGAGGTAAACGAATGAGAAAATGAGGGCAGACCCAACAGGCCATCTGCTTGGACCAGTATCTCTGAGCTTCCTGGCAAGGCACGACTCATGAGAAAGCAAGCCAAGTAACTGAGAATGAACTCAGGTCCGAATATGGCCCTTAATCCAACCCAACTGTCAGTGCCAAGAGGGATAAAATTAAGTAGAAATGCTTCCCACCTGCCAGCAGGAAAAAAAATTGCAAGAAATGTCCAGTTTGGCCTCCTGTAAAACAGTTTGGCGTGGGCTTTCTGCTCGGCTACTTCTGCTTCCCCACACTCCTTTTATGAAGGCCACACTTGAATATTCTGCACCTGGTGGGAGTGAGAATCGGGGCATGTGTGGAGTTGATTCCATCCCAAACACCCACCTAGTAATTTCTATTCCTAGGAAACTCTCTGGCCAACCACTGGGTCCATGGAAATCTCAAGCCAAAGTGAAAGCCCCCTCTGGATTCTGAGTTCCTCCCCTCCCTCTTTTCTTTCTGAGATAATAGGAGCCATGTCCTGCCATCAAAAGAAGAATAAGCCACTAAATGAGCCCAGAGAGACAGGCACAAAATGCTTATTAAATGTGATCCATGGTCACGGTGTACAGAAGACATCAGAACCATTTCCATTCACCCCTCCATGAACACCGTTTCAATGGCCTTATTGTGGGGAATCACCGCAACTGTCAATCCTGCGATTTCACCTACGAAATTAACAAGGCTTTCTGGAGGCTGCCTCCCCTCACCTGTCAAAACTCTGCAAAGCACAGAACCCGAAGGCGCTGTGGTGAACAAGCCCTTCTCAGGTGGCAAAGCGATAGTGTCAGACCCAGGCCCCTTTTCTCTGCAAATTCTGGGACTCGCTGTCAGGTCTAAATATATTCTTTCAGGAAAACAGCTTAGTCCTTTCCTTGGCAAGTAGATATTGGCCTATATTTTTAATCTATGTGGGGGTGTGTGTAGATCATATTTATGCATTTTCTGGCTGCGAGTTGAGCCTGCTGGCAGTAAGACTGTGTGTGCACAAGTGTGAACACAGAATTCGCTAAGTCCCTTGGCTATTCCCACGGTTATTTGAGAGAGCTCGCACGTGGGCAGCATGGCTGGCCTCTCATGGAATATGTGGCCCCAGACTAGCAGTCTTTGAGGTCGACTTTATGGGTTCAATCAGTGTCTGCCAACAAGGGGCTCAGCAACTCATGGAGAATGGGGAGGAGAGATACAGACCCTACCCACAGGGTTAAACCAGGATGACTTGTCTGGAGGCAATGATGAATTGTACTCTGTCCTACAAGATTTGTGGATGTGATTAAGATGTATTGATTGAGTGCCAGTTGTATTCATGTACAGCCTCTCACTTATTCTTCACATGTCAACCCCAGAGAAGGTACAAAGTACTAGTTCCCCCTTTGTGGATGGGAGAACTCAAGCTTAGAGGGGCTACGTGACTTGTGCAAAGCCACCCAGAGAGTAGATGGCATAGTTGGAATCTTAAACCCAACATTCTAGGGCTCCTTACCACTGCTGCTCATTGATTTCTGCACAGCTCCCATCACGCAGTGTTCTGAGAACTTCTGCTGATGAAAAGGAAGCACGCTATGGTCAGGCAGGTGGCCAGTGTGGGGCAATGGCTGCAGGAAGTTGACTGGGGCAGCGGGTCAGTCCTCTCAGGAAGGAACCTGCAGCGCCCTACAGTGAGTACAGTTCAAGGACCCACGACGTCCAAGGTTGACAGCACTGGGCCCAGGGTAAGGACTGCTAGACAGTGCGGTTCTCCATGAACAAGGGGACCCTGGGTCCTCGGCAAGGTGGAGTCTGTTCAAGCTGAACACAAGGATAGCAGAAGTCAGGGCTAGCTCTGGGGGGTGCAGCGCACAGGAGCCAGGATGTGCCTCTCAGTGTGTGGTTGGGGCTCACACTGGCTCAGCTCCCTGAGAGGGGATGGAGGGAGACAAAGCCCCATGCGTTCAAGCCCTGGGGTCCTGTTTATTCTTTCCCAGGTGTATCCTAGGCCACCTGGGCCTGGCATCTGAAGTAAACAGCAGTAAAATACCAGCTCCAGGCAATTGCTCTTGATGGTTTCCCCGGTGTATTTGCCCAATGGTGCCTGCTTTTCTCTCCTGATTTCCCCATCCCAGTGGCATCCTTGCCCCTTCACCTCAGAACCCACTAGGCTCTTTTCTTCTGCTTCTCAGACCTTGGATTCTCCCATGTGGTCTCTTGCTCTCTACAACTCCTGACTTCAATCTTCCATTGTAATCATCCATTTTGAGCTGGAGTCACTTAGAAGCAAACATGGGAAAGAGAGAAATTATTTTCCCAGCCTGGTGTGAAAATATTACTAAAACTGCAGCCAGTGGGAATATTTGTGCTTGCATGTCCTGGGGGAAATTCACCGGGATTGGAATAAGGGGACTTGGTAATAATGATGAGAGTTCTTCCAGGGGGTTTAAATGTTTGAGAGGATGGAGTTGGTTATTATAACTTAGAATGTATGTTTCAATTTCTGGGACAAAGCAAAATGACACGGTGGGTATATTTTTGTAGGGAGTTAAATTGAAGTTGATGGAATGAGGCTTGAGGTGAGGGTGCATGGTGTCAAACGTTTCTTGATTGCTTGGTTCTAGAATGAGGTATTTAAACGCTTGATTGCCTAAGGCTTCACACTGTTCTTTTCCACTTTTTGTATTAGAACTACAGCTAAGTCAACTGAGACAGATGTGTCAAAAGTAGGTGGGGACCTCCCCATTCAGAATAAGGAAGTCTTGATTTACAGACACTCCTGGGCAAGGAAGCCTAGAAGAGGTGCAGCAATCAGTGAGACCCTCCTGGAGACAACTGGAGACGGAGGCACAGAATCCTCTCTTCCTGGGAGAGGCTACTCCAGCTCATTCTGTAAGGAGGCAACAATCAGGCACACGATATGCAGAGGCCAGACGAGGGGAGCACTGAGACAGCCCTTGGAGAGGGGCCTTTTAGGGGAAGCGACACGGGAGGGGACATAACTGCTTACACAGAACCTTATAACCTCTAGCTGCATCCTGTACCAGTCCCAGACTGTGAATATCAGGGCCAAAATCCAGAGGAACATTCATGAACCTGTCTTGTCCCTGTCTTCCCTGAGCTCCCACTGCTTCCTGGGATGAAAGATCAGACCCAGGCACTTGCTGTTTGAGTCTTCCTGCTGTCTGAAACAAAGGGGAGAGATACAGGAAGCTATACACAGGAAGTACATAGCTTCATTTTTGGTGGCTCAGACGGTAAAGAATCGGCCTACAAGGCGGGAGACCTGGGTTCAATCCCTGGGTCAGGAAGATCCCCTGGAGGAGGACTTGGCAACTCACTCCAGTATTCTTGCCTGCAGAATTCCCACGGACAGAGGAGCCTGGTAGGCTACAGTCCATAGTGTGGCAGAGTCAGACATGACTGAGCAACTAACACTTTTCCTTTTCCCTTCCAGGCACTAAGGATTTAGCAGTAAGCAAGAACCCCTCTTTCCTACCTTCAGGATATAGTCTAACGGAGAAGCTTAAAGTCTAGAAGGAAAGAGACACTTAAGCAATAATTGGTAATTCCAGTAAACAAAATAAGTATGGGGTGTTCAGAAAGCACTCATCAGGGATCTGGAAAGCCCTTTCTGAGGGCAGAATGCCTACAGTTCCATCTGATTAATAAGTAAGTGGTAACCTAACAAAACTCCACAGAGAAGGAAGGCCAAACACTTTGCTTGTCCTTTGTATTTTTCAGAACGAATATTCCAAGTATACAGAAACATTATTGAATATCACTGATCTTTGTATTCTCTTCTTTTGCCTGACCTCTTTATAAATTATTTGATTAATTCTAGTATCTATTTTGGAGAAGGCAATGGCACCCCACTCCAGTACTCTTGCCTGGAAAATCCCGTGGACAGAGGAGCCTGGTAGGCTGCAGTCCATGGGGTCACTAGGAGTCGGACATGACTGAGTGACCTCACTTTCACTTTTCACTTTCATGCCTTGGAGAAGGAAATGGCAACCCACTCCAGTGTTCTTGCCTGGAGAATCCCAGGGACGGGGGAGCCTGGTGGGCTGCCGTCTCTGGGGTCGCACAGAGTCGGACACGACTGAAGAGACTTAGCAGCAGCAGTAGCAGCAGTCTTTTTAGTTAATTTCTGTGGATTTCCCTAGTAAATAATCATACTATATGCAAACCTGTAATCTTCTTAAAGACTATTTATAACTTCAATTTTTCTAGCACTTGGGGCAAGGAGTTTGAAAAGTTTATTTTCTGATGGACTGTATGATATTTCCTTCTATTTGTCCTAATGTATTCAACACAAGCTTCACAAGGTACCATCTATCTGGTGTTCCAGAATATGATGAACTGGCCCGTGGTCACCCCACATCTAGCTCTCATGAAAGAAACAGCGCATTCACAGACTAAGAACAAAAATGCATGGGATGAAATAAACTGGAAACCCTCCCCCTTCTTTCATCTGGGGCATCCGAAAGACTATCATGCCAGCAGTGCCGTCCCTCCTGGGTACGGCGGAGAGAGCCATTTCACAGTCAATGTGAGGCTCTTGTAACGTAATACAATAGCAGATTCAAGAAAAAGCCCAATGCTTCTTAGTACAATATTGGCAGGGGCTAATGTTACGGAAAGAGTGAGAACCAAGCTTTTCTAATAGGAGCAATGCAACTGGCTTCATACAAGTTAACAATGGGTAGTCTCCAAGAAAAGTTAAACCTTGGGTAGGGGAGCACGCAGTCCCTACAGGCTGAATTAACATCAGCACACACTCCCTGCAGCACTCTCACTGATGCTGCTGGAATCTATCGTCTCTCCCGGGTGGGTCAGCAAGACTTAGGAAGGGATGGGGGTGAACCTCTTGCTCCTCTGAGGAGGCCGGGAGTGTCCCAGGGAAGAGAAGGAAGATGAAAAACCACATGACTTGAAAGAGAGGGCTTCATGGGCAAGGGGTGCCAAAGACAGAGTTGGATGAGAAGGAACACCCATGGTAGAAACCTTTTTTCCACGATTCAATTCTGCTTCCTTTACGCCAGGCAAGGGTGTTGACTGAGTTAATGAAGTTTCCAACTTCTGGTCCCCCATACTGCTTACTCATCTGAGAACTTCCTGACAGTTTAGGAGAGAACTTCTTTTTCGTTCCTGGTGTTCCTGTCTGTTTTGTCTGGGGGATGAGGATGTGGAGTGGTTCCAAGACAGCCTGGACTTTGCCTGCTTCACTCTTCCTAAGAATCATAATGCAGACTCGACACCAGAATCAGAGATGAGCCCCCTTTGCACCTTTCACTGGTTGGAGATACCCTCTGAGACAGAAAACAGGGGCCCTGCTGTATTCCAGTTACAGGAGTCATGAGCATATTAGAAAAAGCAAAAGTCAGACCTCAGGAGGCAGGCCTCCAGGCCACCTGGAGGACTCACCAGGGCCAGCCACACATCTGGTAGGAGACTCAGCACCATGTTCCATCATTAATGGAAGTCTGATTTTCTGGCCTTCTTGGCACTGAATAAGAAGAACACTCATATCTACCAACGAGCCTCTTTGGGAGAAGCAGATGGCAACTCCACTTCAGCATTCCATCCTGCTAACACACATCTTCAAAATCACTGCAGGTGATGACTGCAGTCATGAAATTAAAAGATGCTTGCTCCTTGGAAGAAAAGGTATGACAAACCTAGATAGCATATTAAAAAGCAGAGACATTACTTTGCCAACAAAGGTCCATATAGTTGGCAATATAGTCGGAAAAACCAAAGCTATGGTTTCTCCAGTAGTCAGGTATGGATGTGAGAGTTGGACCATAAAGAAGGCTGGGCATCAAAGAATTGATGCTTTTGAACTGCAATGTTGGAGAAGCCTCTTGAGAGTCCCTTGGACTGCAAGGAGTTCAAACCAGTCAATCCTAAAGGAGATCAATCCTGACTATTCATTGGAAGGACTGATGCTGAAGCTGAAGCTTCAATACTTTGGCCACCTGATGCAAAGGGCTGACTCATTAGTAAAGACCTGATGCTAGGAAAGATTGAAAGCAGGAGGAGAAGGGGATGACAGAGGATGAGATGGTTGGATGACATCACTGATTCAATGGGCATGAGTTTGATCAAGCTCCGGGAGATGGTGAAGGACAGGGAAGCCTGGCGTGCTGCAGTCCATGGGGCTGCAAAGAGTCAGACACGACTGAGTGACTGAACAGTAACAACATACTGCCTATGACAGAAAAGTCTGATGTATTATTCATCTCTTTGAATCCCCACAAGAAGACTCCTAAGGTAAATATTTATGACCCTACTTTTATAAATGAATAAGCAGGGTCAGGGAGGTTGTGGCAGATACCATCAGTTGCCCACTCAGCAACCTTTCACTTCTCATTTTCCTTTCTAACAGAACCCTGATATCTACCCCTGAAGGTATCCCGCCTTCTCCATGTGGCCAGCACTTCAGGGGTCCCATCCCTCACACAGTAGGGAAGAAGCGGAAACTCCGATTCACCTTAGCCAACCTTAATGATCCCCTTTCTCCCCTTTGTCATTGGTTGGTTTAGACGTGGCATGAGACACACTTCTGGCCAATAGGATGTCAGGCTGTGTCTCCTAGAAAGCTTCCAGGAAGTGCTTTCTTTCTGATGAAAGAGACAGGCCCTCTGCTACTGCTACACACTGTCTGCATGGGATTCCTAGAAATGAGGCAGTCATCTTGCAATCGTAGGACAAGGCTAGGAGCCCAGGTCGATCCACAGAGGAGGGCAGAGGACGACATTGGAAAGAAGCTGGGCCTTTCATTTACATTGATAAGCTGCTGGATTCAACATCCTTGGAGTTACCTTAAACCAGAATTCATTATAACATACTAAACATTTTCTTTAATGATTCGGCCATTTTGGAAAGGGATCTTTCTTATTTGCAGCCAAAAGCACCCTGATATTCAGAAGTGAGTGACTGGCCTGAGGTCCCACAGCTAAGCCGTGGAGCTTAGGTAAAATTCCAGGTCTGCAGGGTTACAAATGCCACACACTTTCTACTCTCCTGGGGTGGACGACAAAGTGAAGAGCAGTTTCACAGGATGCTCTGGAATCCTTTCTCGCACAAGGATCTCACTGTTAGTCAAGCATCTGTCAACTGCTGCTGCTGCTGCTAAGTCGCTTCAGTCGTGTCCGACTCTGTGTGACCCCATAGACGGAAGCTCACCAGGCTCCCCCGTCCCTGGGATTCTCAAGGCAAGAACACTGGAGTGGGTTGCCATTTCCTTCTCCAAGGCATGAAAGTGAAAAGTGAAAAGGAAAGTGAAGTCGCTCAGTTGTGTCCGACTCTTAGCGACCCCATGGACTGCAGCCCACCAGGCTCCTCCATCCATGGGAGTTTCTAGGCAAGAGTACTGGGGTGGGGTGCCATTGCCTTCCCCGATCTGTCAACTAGTTAGTCCTAAAAAAAGACTCCATGAAAATGATTTTTTAAAAAATACAAAACAAATCTCTCCCCCCACAGTGTCTTTCCTCTCTGAAGCATCACAACTGCTTCTTAAATGCCCATCGTGTCAAGATAACAGGATTTGATTACCAAATGTATACACCAGCAGCGTGGCATAAATGCACTGGTCTAAGCTCAAATGAATGCAGTTATTTAAAAAAAAGAAAGGAGATGCCACATCCACACAGTGACAGCAGACACAGAGACGACAGTTTTATTTACTTTATCTCCTTGCAGGAAGCAGTTAAGCCACTTCAAAGTGATTATTGGGTTTTAATGCTCCAGGACATTAAAAGACATTTCTCCCAGCAACAGTGACACTATACCTCAGGTAAAGGAGGAAATTCAAGAAATAGTGGCTTGTTTGGGCAACCCCTCCCCACTCATTCGTGATGGGCCCTGTGGTGGCCATTCTGCAGGTAGTGTGGATGCCGCTGTGGATGGCGGGAGAACGCTGGTGGGTCTTCTCGGCAGGGCTGGAAGGTCCGCTGGCGGGTCTTCTCGGCAGGGCTGGAAGGTCCGCTGGCGGGTCTTCTCGGCAGGGCTGGAAGGTCCGCTGGCGGGTCTTCTCGGCAGGGCTGGAAGGTCCGCTGGCGGGTCTTCTCAGCAGGGCTGGAAGGTCTTTCCGGATGAAGATTTAGTAGCAGCTTTTAGGCTCCAAGATGAAAATCTGCCTCCAGGTGCGCAAGAGTAGGAAAAGAGGAACTGGGAAAGTGGGAGCAAAGGTGAAAGGAAAGAAAGGAAAAAGACCACCAAACGAGGTGCTGCAGAGCTCTATCCACACTGCAGCCCAGCCAGGGTCAACTCCAAGTTTTCCGGGCTCAGTTCAAGTTCCAGGAACCAGAGCCTCCTTTAGTTTCCCTGGACCTGAAGGGCACTTAGCCCTCAGTGTAGGGAGTGGTTCCCAGGCTGACCTGTCAAGATTTCCTAGGGCCATCCCCAGTTGCTTTTTGATCCATCTTAGACTTTGGAATTTCACAAGAGATTTTTTTTTTTTTTTTTTTTTTTTTTAGAAGGCACCAAAACGTTAAAGTTGGGAAACTGAAGATTTGCTGACCTTTTTTTTTTTTTCGCTGCACTGCCTGGCATGCGGGATCTTATTTCCACAACCAGGGATTGAACCCAGGGCCCACAGTGAAAGCGCTGAGTCCTAACCACTGGACCACCAGGGAAGTCCCGAGGCTGACCTCTTTATTTTGCAGAGACTGAGGACCAGAGGGAGAAGTTGAAGAGAGAGATGGTGATGGAAGCAGATCTCCATCACTCCCAGGCTGTTACTGCATTCCTTCGGATGGAATATGAATCACACTTGAATGGGAGATTTTTGCACTTCTAATCTGCCCACCAGCAACCTTACTGGCCAGTAGTAACTCCCTGTGAATATGTGGCCTCCTCTTCCCAGATCCTGGCTCTTGGATTTCCAAAGAAAAATTCAGTCATTCCTGGAGTTCTCCCAGTACAGAGTCAACAGAGTCTCCTAGTATGTCACAGGCTCCTGACATTTGGGGCGAGAACCCTCCTCTGGAGCTGTTTCCCTGAAGATATAAAAAACTTTGTTCACCATTTTCCTAAAGGTGTCTCTGCTCCTTAAGCATGATGGTACATCACTAAGTTTTGCAGAAATTTCTGGACTCTTCTCTTGAGCTTAGTGAGAATATCATATTTGGATGCAGTTCTAATAAGATCATGGTCATCAAAGGTGATTTTATGACTTAAGTGGGGCCTTGGTTCTTTGCCTAGGGGAAAAAATTCACATACTGCCTAGCCCAAAGTGCTCTCCGGAAATTGCATTTCTCGGGGAGGTCAGGACCCCAACAGCTGGACTGCTGAAAGGGGACCTGGGGTGGAGTCTATGTGAGCAGGTTTTATTATGGCACCATGGAAGGAAGGGGAGAAATCTGGGTTGCAGCTTATGAGAGAGGAATTGGTATGCCCTTGGCTCAGAGGGGCTGAGGCGCCTTGAGGGTGGGGAGTGTTGAGTAGCCACCCCTGTGGATAAGGGCACCCCAAGGTCAACTCAAGGCCTCAGATCTATAAGGGAGGCCAAAAGAAATAAAGACTATCACTGACTACATACCCAAACAGTACTGACAACATGGATATGAAGACAGATTCTAGAATGATTCATATCTTGAACCGTTGACCTCTTACAGAAGAAAAAGAACAGAAAACTCAGCTGTGAGAAAACTACCTTCAGAGAAGTGGTCCAGCAGCAGATAACAGCCGGTCACTGGTTGTGACCCAGTCAGCATAAAAGCTGGGCAAATTCCTTGGCTTCTTTAAGCTTCAGTTTCCACAACTGTGAAATGGGACTTCCGGCACCCACCTCTTGGAGAAGCTGAAGTGAAGTGACGTTGCTCACTCGTGTCCGACTCTTTGCGATCCCATGGACTGATGCCTACCGCACTCCTCCATCCATGGAATTTTCTAGGCAAGCATACTGGAGTGGGTTGCCATTTCCTTCTCCAGAGAATCTTCCCGACCCAGGGATTGAACCTGGGTCTTCCGCATTGTAGGGAGACGCTTTACCGTATGAGCTACCAGGGAAGTCTTGGAGAAGCTATGAGGATGCAAAGAGTGCATGCATTTCAAGCACTCAACAGAGAGTCTGCACACTGATGGTGGAGCCACCATCAGCCAGAGGCAGGCTGCTCTCCACGTTTCCTAGGAGAACTCTACAGATCTCTCTCTGGTGCTGGAGTAGAAAACCTCCAAGAGCTCAGTCAGCGGCTCACTGTGCCCCACCTTGTCCTGGGGCGAGAGCAAGCCTCTTGGGCTGAGAAGGCACAAGAAAGGAGCTCATCGTGAAATCTTTCCTGGGCTCCCGAGAAGGGGCGCTATGGGCAGCACCACTCCAGACCAGACTGAGTCCACTTGCAGGGAGCTGGGAGGTGGCCGGGGGAAGTCCTTTCTCGCTGCCGCTGCTCCTGCTGCTAAGTCACTTCAGTCGTGTCCAACTCTGTGCAACCCCAGAGACAGCAGCCCACCAGGCTCCCCCATTCCTGGGATTCTCCAGGCAAGAACACTGAAGTGGGTTGCCATTTCCTTCTCCAATGCATGAAAGTGAAAAATGAAAGTGAAGTTGCTCAGTCGTGTCTGACTCTCAGCGACCCCATGGACTGCAGCCTTCCAGGTTCCTCCATCCATGGGATTTTCCAGGCAAGAGTACTGGAGTGGGGTGCCATTGCCTTCTCCGAATCCTTTCTCGCGAGAGAGCTCAAGCAGGGAGGTGCTGCCTGGAAAAACTAAGCGTCCTTTAGTGTGGTCATTGTGTGCACATCAAAACAGCCCTGAGGGGTGAGATTCTGTCTCAGGAAATGTGAGAGCAGAAGCCGGGTGATGCAGTGCTGGCAAGGATGCCCCGTACCAGGCAGGGCTGAGACCAGGTGACCCACACCTGGAATGTGATGTCTGTGACTCAGTGACGTGGAGCACAGTCTGTGTGCTGGAGGCCAGGGCTCCACGTGCCGTCACTGGCTTCCTCCTCATCCCACAGTGAGGCAGGCCCTCCGGGTCACTCTGGGCCACAGAGAGGACCCTGAGGCGCACGGGTGGGCAGTCACTTGCCTGGAGTTACAGAGTTACTAGAACACAGACCCAGGATCCGAATCTAGTACGGTCAGCCTCGGAGCCTGTGAGCCCGGCTCCACCCGGGCAGGCTGGGTCTTTCCCTGTCTTCACGCCGTGCTGCTGCCAGGGCCTAGGGTGACAGAGTGGGCAGGAGCCTGCAGATCTGGGAAACCAGAGGGGTGGACAGGCTGGCAGGCCGTTGTGCCACTGCTCCTCAGTGTGGACCCAGGAGGCATCTGGGGGTTTCTTCAGCATCACTGTCTGCATAGCTGCTCTCACATGGTGGCTGCCCCCAACCACAGATCAGACCGGAGTCATTGACACCAAGTACATGAGAAGAAAGAGAGGAAGCAGAACCAAGAAATTAAAACCCTAAGGGCAGCAACAATTAATATTTAACTTGAAAATTGCCTGGGAACAGAAAATGCAGGCTATTCATGTGCAAATTATATGCAAATCACATGCACACAGGCTCCACACCTTCACACGAGGCCCCTGTAATTATTCTGTAAACCTGTCTAGCCAGCTCTAAGGTCAGCTCCACGCTCCTCCCGTGTCCTGCCCCAGCTGCAGGAGGGCTCCCAAGCCTCCATGGGGTGAGGCCTCTGGGGGGCACACTCTGGGGACAGCAGCTTGCCCTGGGACGCCTCAGGTCAAGGCCCCTTCTGATTCTGAGGGCTCCCTCCCATCAGGGAGTTCCTGGCCCTGCATCCCAGCTCCCCTCACCCCATTCTGGCAGGCATCGCCAAGGTTGCCCCAGACTTCAAACCCCTGTCTCTGCTCCCCCTCCCTGTCCAAGCGAGAACTCCCCACCCCACCACCCCCCACACACAGCTGAGACCTGAGCCGGCCCCTCTGTGAGCAGCCCCTCAGCTGTCCCCTCCTGTTCACCCCTCTCCACACACCTCCTCACACACACACACACAGCCCCCACCCAGCCCCCTGCCCAGCCCTGTCTATACTCACTCCAGGGTCAGGGTGAGCCTGGGTAGCCCCACCCCAGCCCAGCTCTGATATGAGCTGGGTGGGGAAGGCACTCTCCTGACCATACTAGCAGGGCCTTCCTGAACTTTCCATGGTTCTGCAGGAAAACACTTCAGCTCACCCAGGGCTGGCCCCCAGAGGGGTAACCAGGAGCCTAGAGTTCACCTGCAGGGTGGAGAGACCCGGGCCCTCCAGGCCTGAGACCACAGGCTTGAGGTGAGGGGCCGGAAACAGACCCCTAGGCCCATGCTCCCCACCGCCCCCGGGTCCTGTAGTCATGGCAAGAGAGGAAAGCGCCTCAGACCAAGTCTCCCCAGCCCGCCATCCCTGCAGTAGACCACTCTGGTAACTGCCCTGGTCTCTGTCTCTCCTGCATCCCTCACTCTAACTCTTCAGGTCATAGGGAGGCCGGGACTGGTCAGTCTGATGGATTCTCGTCCTCAGCCTCCACCACGGCAGAACCCGCCTCTGCAGTTGGAGAGAAGAGCCTTGGAGGAGTCTAGCCGCGTACGGCTCCTCATCCGTGCCGGCTGCCCTTGACTTCAAGTAAGCGTTGACGTGTCTCGTCCTCCTCCTCCTATGGACTCCAGAGCCTGGAGCAGTGTGTGGGGAGGTGGAGGCCACGCCAGGCCATCACCGCCATCACCATGTCTGGAGATGGGGCACGGCCTGTGCGCCCTGCTGGATAGCCTAGACACGTCCTTAGTTGATTAACAATGTTTTGTTAATTTCTGCTGTACAGCAAAGTGACTCAATTACAAACATATATGCGTTCTTTTTCATATTCTTTTCCATTGTGGTTTATCATAGAATATGAACTATAGTTCCCCGCACTATACAGGAGGACCTTGTTGTCTGTCTATCCTATATATAATAGTTTGCATCTGCCAATCCCACCTCCCAATCCGTCCCTCTCCACCCCCGTCCCCTTGGCAACCACAAGTCTGTTCTCCATGTCTGTGAGTCTGTTTCTGTTTCATAGAAGTTCATCTGTGTCTATTTTAGATTCACAGATAAGTGATATCATCTGCTATTTGTCTTTTTATGACTTACTTCACTTAGATTGATAATCTCTAGTTCCATCCATGTTGCTGCAAATGGCATTTTTTCATGATGAAATATTTCATTATTTCAATAACTATTTCATTATTTTCATTATTTATATGACTAATATTCCATATATATATACTTTATACTTAAAGTTTATATATACTTTATATATACATAACTTATATATAACATATATATACATAACTTCCTTATCCATTCATCTATTGATTGACATTTAGGTTTTTTCATGTCATAACTATTGTGACGAGAAGACAATGACAATTGACATATATATAAAGTTTATATATATACTTTATATATACATAACTTATATATAACATATATATACATAACTTATATATACATAACTTCCTTATCCATTCATCTATTGATTGACATTTAGGTTTTTTCATGTCATAACTATTGTGAGGAGAAGACAATGGCACCCCACTCCAGTACTCTTGCCTGGAAAATCCCATGGACAGAGGAGGCTGGTAGGCTGCAGTCCATGGGGTCGCTAAGAGTCAGACACGATTGAGTGACTTCACTTTCACTTTTCACTTTCATGCATTGGAGAAGGAAATGGCAACCTACTCCTATGTTCTTGCCTGGAGAATCCCAGGGACAGGGGAGCCTGGTGGGCTGCCGTCTCTGGGGTTGCACAGAGTCAGACACGACACAAGTGACTTAGCAGCAGCAGCAGCAACTATTGTGAATAGTGCTGCTATGAATATAGGGGTGTATGTATCATTTTGAATTATATTTTTGTCTGGATAAGTGTCCAAGAGTGGGTTTGCTGGATCATAAGGTAATTCTATTTTTGGTTGTTTGAGGAAGATCATGCTGTTCTCCACAGTGGCTGCACCAACTTACATTCAGGAGGGTTCCCTTTTCTCCAGACACATCCAGCATCTGTTATTTGTAGACTTTTTGATGATGGCCATTCTGATCAGTGTGAGGTGATACCTCGTTGTAGGTTTGATTTGCATTTCTCTAATAATTAGAGATGCTGAGTATCTTTTCATGGGTGTCTTGGCCATCTGTATGCCAAGACAAGTCCTGATCCTTCCCCCAGAGGGACTGATGGTCCAGCTGGTGAGGTGTGCAAGGACTACCCTTCCTGTGGGTGATGCCATGCCTACAGGGTGAAGGCAGTGGTGATGTTTAGGCATGAAGGGCGGGTTTGTCTAATAAAGCCCCAGGAGCAGGGAGAGTAGAGCAGAGATTTAAGCATTGGAGTGAGAGTTTAAAATAAAGGGAGAGAGAAGGGAGAAAGTGCTCAGGGTTTGGAAAGAGCTTGGGCCAAAATACCCATGTGGCCACTGAAAGTTTGTGGTCAGGTCTGGAGAGGAGTGAGCTGGGGCTTGGGGAATGTGTCCTGGGCAGCCAGCTCCCCTCGTGGCTCCTATGTGATCAGTCTTTGACTCAACAACATCCAGAACTACCTGGGCCCTTTGCACAATTGGACATTTACTGAGCATCTGTGTGCCCAGCACTGTTCTAGCCCTAAAAGAAAACCCCACCCTTGGGCATTTTCCACACCAGTACATGAGAGTGGTCACCAAAACCCTGGTGGAACACCCACTTGGAGAGGCAAAAAAATCTACCATCCTAAACATAATGAAGTCAAAAGCGAGGTAAATCATGTCCCATATTTTCAGAAATATTAAATTGTTGGGGGGAAATGTGCATCTGAGAACTGAAGAACTATGATAACATAATTTATAGTACTATAATAGTAGTAATATAAAGTAATAGATATAGCAATATTATAATAAAGGGTACTTTATTTTCATTACAACTCACCTGGTTACAAGGAAGAGACAGTCACAGCAGTGGAAGGACACGGGGCAAGGGTGTGACACTGACCAGCAGGAGACTCCAGGGCCCTGAAAGGGCTGTGCCAGGGACTGAGGTTCCCTCCAGAGGGTCAGGAGCTCCCTCTCCACCATGTGCCTTCTCCGCTCTTTCCACGCTGCCCCTGGCTTCCCATTTCCTCTGCTTACCCAGGGTCTCTGTTTGGGCTGGCCATGCTTCCGACGGTGACTGTGACCTTTGGACCCTCCCACAGCTGCTTCCTGGGGTGTTCATTCCAGATTCCCAGGGAAGAACCTTCACGGGTTCAGCGCATTTGCCTGGGTATCAGCAGAACCACTAAACTGAGGAGATCCCAAATCCCAGTTGACTTAAGAGTATCTGTTTCTCCCTTCTGAGTGTGTCTGCTGTGGCAGCTCTCCTCTGCAAAGTCTCCAGAAATCTAGGCCTCTTTGCATCTTGTTGCTCTGTCATCCGAAGGTGGACTTTGCCTGAATAATCCAAGATGCTCACCACCGCACCACCCTACAGGAGCCCCGAAATGGTCCGCATCACCTCCACCCCTAGGGCCAGAATTTATCCACATGACAGAATTTATCCTGGCTTCAAAGTTGCCCAGGAAGTTCCCCTTTGCTGGGCAGAGGGCAAGCAGCCGTCTTCCCTACACGATACAGGCAGGGCACTTAGTCGTGATGGCAGGAGGGAGGGAAGGCATAGGGTACCCTCGCAGTGGAACAGAGCAGCCTGGGCTCTCCCTGGAGCAGAGCCCAGTGATAAGAGCTGGTATCCACAGCTCAACCAAGACAAGTCCACCCTTTACTGAATCCATATGATACCGACCAGTATCATATCTCAGCCTTTCCCAGTCAATATAAATTGACTAGAGGCCAAATAAGACCTTCAGGCAAGGCTTTATGGGGGCCCTGGCTACAACAGGGAGGGGAGAGAGGTCAAGCGACAGCTTCCCTTGCTCACTCACTCCTGGAGGAGGATCAAGCCTGTTCCTTTTATGGGGTGAGGGCAGGGCTGTGTCAAGGACCTGGGCTGGAGGGATGGCTTTGGTGTTTTACCCACGCCTCTGGTGGTGGTGTGTGCTAGAGGGATGCTCAGCACCCTGCTTTTGCTCCTGACTCTTCGGAAGTGGCAGTGGGGCTTTTTGGTCTTTTTGTCTCTTTTATCTATAATTTGCCCCAACTGCCCATGTACACAGTTATTTTAGTCCCATACAGTTTCCTTGTGTTTTTGCTGCTCAAGGAGACATTTGTCCAGGTGCAAGTGTTGCAGCATTGCAGTGAAGGGTCCCAGGCCCCACCCCGTCTCACAGAGGCATCAGTTCAGCTCTGCAGCCAGCCTCCCGCTTGTGAAAGCCCTGAGGGCAAGCGTTTGGGGAAGGGGCTCAAGACAGGACAACCTTGAGGCCTGGCCTGTGGGAGCCTCATCCCAGAGGAAACACTTCGTTTACTTGAGCAAAGGAGAATGTATTAGGCTTAGGTTTGAGAAATAGAGACGAGGAAACAGGAGAGACGAGGGACAGTTTACAGGAAAGGAAAGTGAAGTCGCTCCGTCGTGTCCGACTCTTTGCGACCCCGTGGACTGTAGCCTATCCGGCTCCTCCGTCCATTGGGTTTTCCAGGCAAGTGTACTGGAGTGGGTTTCCTTCTCCAGGGGATCTTCCCAACTCAAGGATTGAACCCAGGTCTCCCACAATGCAGGCAGACGCTTTACGGTCTGAGCCACCAGGGAAGCAGGAGTCAAGTTCAAATAAAAGGACTTCTGTGTGAGTTCCAGTAAACTCCCTCATTCTCGGTTTTCTCATTGAGATAAAAAGCGTCCTAAAACGATGGTAGAGAATGTTACTTGAGATAATGGATATAAAGCACCCAGAGTATGCCTCGCATATAGTAGGTACTAAATAGACAGCAACTGTTTTAGGCTGGAGTGCACAGAGATGCAGCACCCAGGTCAGGGGAAGTGTTCCTCTGTGCTCTTTAGTCCCAACTCTCGCAGGCATTTTTCCCCCTTGTTTCCAGGTCTTGGAGAAGTGGTTCTCCAATTCTAGGGCACATAGCCTTGCCTCCCACTCTCAGAGGTCCTAACAGTGTTTGGCCTGGGGCAGACCCCGGAATGTGCACTTTCTAGGCAGGACATTTGGGATCAGGTAGTTGAAGAGCTGAACTTTAAGAAATCCTGCAGAAAGAGAACATCCATTCTTTAGGCTGAGTTTTCTTATCAGCATTGTTCTAGGCTTTTTTAAATTGGTTGCTTGGTTGCATCAAGTCTTAGTTGCAGCACGTGGGGTCTTTTGTTACAGTGCACAGACTCTCCGGTTGGGGCACACAGCCTCTAGAGCTCTGGGCTTAGTTGCTCCACACGTGTGGGATCTTAGTTCTCCCATCAGGGATCGAACACACGTCCCCTGCATTGCGAGGTGGATTCTTAGCCACTGGACCACCAGGAAAGTCCCCCTTCCTCGTCTTGCAAGATGGTCCACGTTGCACTCCTAGGGATGCAGCTTCTCTGGTTACCTTTTAAGTGGCATTCCTGGGGCCCAAGAGACAGAAAGGGAGCTGTGGGAGACGGTGAGGGGATAAAACTTTATGACCATAAAGTTTTATGTGAAGTTTCCATAAGCCCAATAAAGCACCCCCCGCCCCTCCCACAACATGCACACACGAACTTCCATGAAAACACTGGCTCTCGTTCAGGCAGCATCTGCCGTCGTCTCTGGGACCAGAATGTGCAGACCAGTTGGAGTCACTGAACCACTATTATTAGTGGGGCTGGGTGAAGCCAAGCTCACTAGGTGCGAAATGCTTCTTCAACAAGCTGCCAGATCCTTTGAGAGACCAGGTCATCCCAGACTTAACCTAGTCATTGTGGCTGCTGTCTTAGCTGTGACCCCTGGTGCCCTGTGGTGAGCCATGGATGACCGTCCCCCGCTGCCCTGTGTGAGCCATGGATGACCGGAGTGAGACCGCTCGCCACCAAAGTCCTTCTTTCTCATGCACCGGATACAGAGCAGGCCCTTGGCCTGCTGTATATAACATTTACTGGCTTTTCCCCTAATTACAGAAGAAATATACAGTCATCATAAAAAGTGTTTTTTGAAGATAGAGAATGGCACAAAAGACAACAAAAAGCCACCTGTAATCCTATCATCCTGAAATAACCATTAACATTTTAGAGTGACACACTGCTAGTTCTTCCTATGCATATATTTGCATAAAGTTGCATACATCAAACTCAGATTTTTATCAAATCCCTGCTCTGCAAACTGCTTGCTTCACTTAACAATATATAATAATTTTCCACATCGTCAAATAGTCTTCGGCCACCTCATTTTTAATAGTTCATCATATTCTGACATAAGGATGCCCAAGGATTTAATTTATACATTTAACTGAGTTCTATTTTTTTTTCTATAATTTTGCTATTATAAATCTGATTGCCTGTCAGTGATGGCTTTTCTCAGGATTGATTACGGGAAGCTAAACTCTTACATCAAAGTTGTAGGGGTTTTTTACATTTTAGACACCATCACTAAATTGCAAATATTCAAGTAGTGCTTAAAGATGAGACAGTAAAGGCCAGGGATCCACACCAGGCTTCAGCGGCTGGAGGACGCAGGATCAGCCGAGGACTGTCTCACCTCGAGTCCATCTGACACCATGAAGGGGCATTTCATCACATTCAGAACGTTAGGTAGACCCCATCTCCCTCAAACCCCCAAATCCTAAGAGTCCCTTAAGGATCTATAGAAGATGTCTCTTCTGTGACTAGACTCAACCCATTTTAGGGATTCTATGCAAATCTCTACCTGGCCTACAGCAATTATTTCTGAAAACCAGACTTTTGACAGAAGTACATTTAACTTTTTTAAAAATAGCATTTTTTAGTGCATGCTATTATCATTGTTACTTATTCGAATGTGTTGATGGGGGAGTGGGTGGAAGGGTGATGTTTGCATTGGCATGGCAACCAGTGACTAACAGAACTCCCTTCACAGCCCATGATGGTTTCCCTGACTTGCAAGGGCCAGAAATGGATGTTTTTCTCTGTGTGTCATTGGCTTATGCTAGAGAAAATGTTACCCACTCCTGAACTAACCCTTTTCCATTTTATTCATATTTTCAGTTTGTGCTGCCTTTGGGGCTAGTGAGTTTAGCAAGTTTATGTCCCACCTGTGAAGTAAGCTTTCCCTTAATCTACAGTTGCCTCTTTTAGACTCTACAACATGCTCCCTAATTATTATAATAGCTACTACCATGGTACTATGGCACCAGGAACACTAAAGGTGCTTTACACAGATTACTTCTTTTAATCCTTAAAGAAACCCTATGATGTGGGTACTACCGTTACCACCCTTTCTTAGACAGATGAGGCAGCAGGCAGAGATCAAAGGGCTCAAGTTGCAGAGTTCACAAGCAGAGGACGTGACCCTGAGCAGTTGCAGTCCAGAGCCTGAGGGTCTCCCACCCCGGTATCCAGGGTAGACGGCGTCTTCTCTTTCTGTTGTGGGATCTGGGATTGAGTGGACCAGTCCACAATCAGGTGCAAGCTTCTGTTTCATGCTCTAGTCCTTGAACACACTCTTTCTCAGAGTTTCTAGGCTGGAAAGTGTAAGCTTATCAGCCTGTCTTCATGTAAAAGTTGATTTTGTTTATTTGCCTGGTTTAACAATCCCTGGAAATTAAACAAGATTTTCTTCTCCTTTCTTTCTTTTTCTTTTTTTTTTAGTCACACAAACAGTACCCAAACCTCATCAACTCTCAGTTTCTTCAACAGTAGAATGCTAAACCTAAAAGCTGGCTCACATGAGAACCATGAAGATGACATGGGAAGGGCCCAGTACACAGTAGATGCTCAATAAAGCTTACTTCCCTGCCTCCCTTGTCAGACTTCTAGTAGTAACCTGCTTCCATTGCTTCTGGCATCTCTCTGCTCCTCCTGATGCCAAAGGGCAGAGCTGATAGTCCTCTCTTGAGGGCTCCACCCAGGCCCATCAGGACCCGTGGTGGTATGGATCCTGGCCTGGTTCTTGGTGAGGCAAAGCTGGACCCTGAGGCTGGAGGGTGCCAGGTGCTGAGCAAGGAGCTCAGGCCCAAGAAAGAAGTGGACATGGGCTCGTACTGGCTTAAAGAACACTTCAGGGACTATTGAAAGAGCAACTCTAAGTCCTGGACAATGGTCTGTTAGTCACTTGCTGGATTTGTAGGTGTCAAAACAAAGAACACCAGTGACAAGTATCTGATGAAACCCTTGAGGAAAACTGTACACACACAAGGTAGGAAATGACTGGACAAGAACAGTTACGAGTAAAGGGAAGATGGATCTGAATGAGGGACTTCCCTGAAGGTCCAGTGGCTAAGACTCCACACTCCCAATGCAGAGGCCTGAGTTCGATTCCTGGTCAGGGAACTAGATCCCACATGCTGCGACTAAGAGTCTGCATGCTCCAACTAAAGATCCCTCATGATGCAATGAAGACCAAAGACCCCACAACTAAGGTTTGGCTCAGCCAGATAACTATAAAAAAGAAGTCTGAAGGAACCATGACCTGAACCTGGGCGGGTACAGCGTGCAATTCCACCTGTGAGTGACACAGAACAGAAAGGATATGTACCAAAATCTGATAATGTCTTCCTCTGGGAGGTTCCACTGTGGGCTGTTTTTTACTTCTATGTTTGAAAATAAAATCTTATCTAATGAATATTTTCTTATTTTGTAATCATAAAAAAAAATAGCCTACTTTTTAAAGGTCACAGTCATTTTAGTGGGATTATAAGGGTAGCAAGATCATTTTTCCACCTGAGCTGGTAGCTTAGATTCTCTCAAGAACACTGGACCATATATTCATTCAGCAGATTCATTTAGAACATAATAGGGATTGTTTTAGGTCCAGTTATAGATCCTGTGATAGAAGGGACATGAAAAAGTTGGGGAAGTTTGAGAGAAGGGTAACTGGAGAATCAAAGTTTTATCAAAGAGGATAAACCTCCCAGGGATGGGGGAGCCTGGTGGGCTGCCGTCTCTGGGGTCGCACAGAGCCAGACACGACTGAAGCGACTTAGCAGTAGCAGCAGTGCTACTCTCTTCGTGGTCCTAGATGAGCCACATCGGGATAAACTGTTAGACATGCAAATTTTCAGTCCCCTTCTCTCCAGATGTGCTGAATCAGAATTTCTGGGGCAGGGCTCTGAAATCTGTATTTTAACAAGCTTTTTAGATGATTCCAGAGCAAGCCACAGAATTGGAGGGGCGTGGGGCTAGGATGTGCTACAGTAACAAGTAACCCTCACATCTCAGTGGCTCATGGGGACATATTGCTTTCTTGCTCACACTCCCTGTCCACCGTGGGCTGGTTGTATTCTTCTCCAAGATCCAGGCTGGCCCAGCCAGCCACCTCTGTCTGGAAAGCTGCCAGTCATCAAGGCAGAGGGACATGAGAAGGCAAACCATGATCTCGCTGTGAAAGCTTCAGAAGTTCAGCACTGTCTTTACTGACATTTCATTGGCTAAAGTAAGATATGACCAAACCTGCTATCAGTGGAATTCGAAATATGAATTTTTCTCAGAAAAGGACAACAAATTTCCTTTGAAGTTTTTATTTTAAGATAATTGTAGTTTCACATGCACTGTAAGAAATAATACAAAGAGATTCTGTGTACCCTTCGTGCAGTTTCCCTCAATGATAATATCTTATACAGCCATCAAACCATAACCAGGAAATCGACACTGAGACCATCCACCAGCTTTATTCTGATGTAACCAGTTTTACATGCTGTCTCTCTGTTTATGTGTGTGTTTAGTTGTATGCAAAGTCACTACAGTCATGTCCAACTCTTTTTGACCCCAGAGTAATCCAGTCAACCCCCACCAGGTAAAGCTCAATTCAGTTCAGTTGCTTGCTCCAGGCAAGAAGACTGCTAAGTGACTTCAGTCGTGTCCCAATCGCATGAAAGCGAAAAGTGAAAGTCAAGCCACCAGGCTCTTTAGCTCCATGGGATTCTCCAGGCAAGCAAACATTTTTGAAGAGTAATCCAGTCAACCCTCTCCAATGCATGAAAGTTCAGATCAGTTAAGTTCAGTTCAGTCGCTTAGTCGTGTCCAACTCTTAGCGACCCCATGAATCACAGCACGCCAGGCCTCCCTGTCCATCACCAACTCCCGGAGGTCACCCAGACTCACGTCCATGGAGTCAGTGATGCCATCCAGCCATCTCATCCTCTGTCGTCCCCTTCTCCTCCTGCCCCCAATCCCTCCCAGCATCAGAGTCTTTTCCAATGAGTCAACTCTTCGCATGAGGTGGCCAAAGTATTGGAGTTTCAGCTTTAGCATCAGTCCTTCCAGTGAACACCCAGGACTGATCTCCTTTAAGATGGACTGGTTGGACCTCCTTGCAGTCCAAGGGACTCTCAAGAGTCTTAATTAAGAAAATTTAACTGGAAAAGTAAGGCTGACAATCTCTTTACTTAGTATCAATAGGATTCTTGTCTTTGAAAATTCTTTTATGGAGAACAATGGGACTAAGCAGAGAAAAAAGAAGTTTTTCATCTGTCCTGAGGAGTCTATGAATGCAGCAGGCATTTGTAGATTTGGCCTCCCAGCCGCCGTCTCATCTTCTGGTGGCAGAACTTGTATTTTACTTGGCGAAACCTTCCCCACCCTCTACTCTCAGGCCACATGTGCAAGTGGTTGACCCCATTCTGAGCTTTGAGGGGGAACACTTGGCTCAGACTTGGCCTATCAACACTGGTTCAGAGATGGACACAGTAGGGGCAGGCCATCCAAGGTGACTGTTCTCTTGCTTTCTGTCCATCCCCTGCCTGACCAGTGCCTGTATCCCAACACCCTAACTCACATGGCTGACCTTCCTCAGTACTTGCCCCAGGCAAGTACTCCTCTACTGGTCTCCCTGGTAACCAAGGAGCCAACCCGATGTCAGTTCCTCCCTCTATAACTTGTAACGTCCCTCTAAACCCAAGAACAAGGCCTGCCTACCTCATCCTATCTGCTGTCCACCACACACTGGGGTGTCGCTCTAGGACCTTGCTTTAGACTTGTAAGTTCCCCTATCCATTAAACCCTTGATATCTCTCTCTGTTGCTGACTCTGAGCTCTTTCTTTGGTCTTGAAGCTAGGCAAGCACAGGCCTTGTAAGCCTGGGGGTTCAGCCCAACAGAGACCAAGCTGAACCCAGGACTTTTTACTAAAATATACAAGCAACTCCTACTGCTCAATTCCAGAAAAATAGATGACCCAATCAAAAAATGGGCCAAAGAACTAAATAGACATTTCTCCAAAGAAGACATACAGGTGGCTAACAAACACATGAAAAGATGCTCAACATCACTCATTATCAGAGAAATGCAAATCAAAACCACAGTGAGGTATCATTACAAGCCAGTCATAATGGCTGCGATCCAAAAGTCCGCAAGCAATAAATGCTGGAGAGGGTGTGGAGAAAAGGGAACCCTCCTACACTGTTGGTGGGAATGCAAACTAGTACAGCCACTATGGAGAACAGTATGGAGATTCCTCAAAAAACTGGGAATAGAACTGCCTTATGATCCAGCAATCCCACTGCTGGGCATACACACTGAGAAAACCAGAATTTAAAGAGAGACGTGTACCCCAACGTTCATAGCAGCACTGTTTACAATAGCCAGAACTTGGAAGCAACATAGATGTCCATCCGCAGATGAATGGATAAGAAAGCTGTGGTACATATACACAATGGAGTATTACTCAGCCATTAAAAAGAATACATTTGAATCAGTTCTAATGAGGTGGATGGAACTGGAGCCTATTATACAGAGTGAAGTAAGCCAGAAAGAAAAACACAAATACAGTATACTAACGCATATATATGGAATTTAGAAAGATGGTAACAATAACCCTGTTTACGAGACAGCAAAAGAGACACTGATGTATAGAACAGTCTTATGGACTCTGGGAGAGGGAGAGGGTGGGATGATTTGGGAGAATAGCATTGAAATATGTATAATATCATTTCTGAAATGAGTCGCCAGTCCAGGTACGAAGACTGATAACGGATGCCTGGGGCTGGCGCACTGGGACGACCCAGAGGGATGGTATGGGGAGGGAGAAGGGAGGAGGGTTCAGGATGGGGAACACATGTATACTTGTGGCGGATCCATCTTGATGTATGGCAATAGCAATACAATATTGTAAAGTTAAGCAAAATAAAATTAAAAAAAAAATGACACTCTCCTTTGACTGGAGTGACTGAGCTGGTAAGTGACTACGCTAAGACCTTCTGGGAGCCACCAGGTAAAGAAAATCTAGCTGACAATGAAATCAACAACCAAAGACCAAGAAAGGTGACCAAGCCTTGTGGTATTGTATGATTATGATCTCCTGTCTAGCCTTGCCTGAAACTTCACAACTTTTAGACTCTTCAGTTAAAAGAGCTAAAGGTGTGACTTTCTTTTCATTGTTGTTTACACTGGTTTGAATTGGGTTTCGTAACACGTGTTCCTAAAGTCTTTGAATCCTGGCTTACCATAATTCCCATTGCTAGAGAGGTGTGTGCTTATTGCTCAGTCATGTCCAGCTCTTTGTGAACCCAGGGACTGTAGCCCTCCAGGCTCCTCTGTCCAGGGTTTTTTTTCCAGGCAAGAATACTGGAGTGGGCTGCCATTTTCTCCTCCAGGGGATCTTCCAACCCAGGAATTGAACCTGTGTCTCTTGTGGTTCCTGCATTTCCAGCGAATTCTTTACTGCTAAGCCATCAGTGAAGCCCGGACACCCAAAGGAGGGTACGGGTAGTTCTCCTCTTCCAGAGTGTTCAGATGAAATAGGTGCATAGACAGGGACACACATATGCATATACACACGTGGTTGTGCATATGTATTTTTCCTACCTACCTAAGCCCTGTTCAGAAACTACCTAAAAATCAGACAACACTCCTGAGAAAATGGAATAAACCCTCTTCTTACCCTTTTCTTTGTTTAGTTTCCCCATACCTGTGAGAGAACTTTCAGATCTGGGGGAAAAAAAAAAGTGCGTAGAGGGATTGCTACTACTGCTGTTAAGTCACTTCAGTCATTACTAGGCTCAAAATTTGCCCAGTAAAATCAGCTATCTCATAACTAAATGCTTAAGATGAGACAGCTGATTTTACTGTGCAAATTTTGAGCCTAGTAACTAGGAAGGCTATAGAGAAGGCTCAAAAATAAAGTTTATTCTCAGTTTTGCAGTGTTATTTTGTCTCCAAGAGGTTTCCAAAGCAATCCAAGTTTTCGCACAGTGACACAGGCCAGACTGATGTTTTTTCATTCTTGAAAGAAACCCATATGTGTGGGGGATCGATAAAATATGCAAAGCCTCAAACTTTGGAGCATGTAGATGCAGTGTTTTAACTTCCCTTGGCGTGACAAATGCAACTCTGAGAGTTTCTTTGGGAGTTTTGTTGAGGGTTGTTTGCAGAGAGTAGGAAGTTGGGCAGGAATTATCCCAGGAGAGAGAGTATCAGCCACCAGCCCACAAAGACCCTTCCTGGGAGTTCAAGGAGGCTGCAGAGTGCTGGAAAGTCAGCATCAGCGACCTCCAAGCACACACAGATCCTCCCAGAAAGCTACTTGAGAAATGTAAAAAGTGAGGTCTAAATCGTGAAAGTACACTTTGTTCTTCCACTTGCTCTAAAGAGCAGCTATTTGGCTACTATTGTGTTTTTGAAACTCACTGTAAGGAACATTTATGCCACTGTAAACTTAATTGTGGCCTGTTTTGAAGACACATCCTTTTGTGGGAAATTACAGCTGAGCTTTCTGAGTCCTGTCTTCGATGCTCTGTTACTTCGGCAGGGTTTTTCTCCTCAGCTGAGCCGTCGGAGTGGAGGCAGCAGCGCTGTCGTGGCAGGTGTTCGAGGCCCATGGCCTGCGGATGCCCAGGCCCAGCCTGGCTTTGCCACTTTAAGCTATGTGATCATGAACTGCTGCTTATCCTTTTTTTCCTTCTATCTTTTTCTTCAAAATCTATGCCAGGACATTGCAAGGATTTGTTTTTAATTTATTTATTCTTAATTGAGGGATAATTGCTTTACAATATTATGTTGATTTCTGCCATACACCAACAGGAATCAGCATTCATTTTTCGAGCCTTGATTTTCTTATGTGTAAACTATGTTAATAATCAGATCAGATCAGTCGCTCAGTCGTGTCCGACTCTTGGCCCCATGAACCGCAGCACGCCAGGCCTCCCTGTCCATCCCAGCTCCCGGAGGTCCTCAACTCGCATCCATCTCAGTGTCCATCCACCATCTCTCCTCTTCTCCCCTTCTCCTCCTCCCTCTCCCTCCCACTCGTCTTCTCCTGTCCTCTTCGCTGGGTGGCCATCTGTTTCAGCTTTCTCTCCTTCTCATTTCTCCTCTACTTTATCTTCTGTCGCTCTCGGTCTTCTCCACCCATTCACATCTTCTTCGGCGCTCCCTTCTCCTCCTCTCTCATTCCTCCTTCCCTCCTTTTGTTGCTCTTGCTTTCCTTCGGCAGCGTCTTTTTTTTCGCGTCACCATCTCAGTGATTTTGGCAGAAAACAGTCTGCTGTTTCACTGTTCCCATCTTTTCCAGTGTGGGACGTCCTGTCTTCGTTTTCTGTGTTGGCTTTGCCCTTTTCACTTCCACTTTCACTTTCATCGAGGCTTTGCCCCTCTTCACTTTCTCCTGAGTGGTGTCTCTGCATATCTGAGGTTATTGATATTTCTCCGCATCTTGTTCCAACTTGTGTTTCTTCATCCAGCATTTCTCTGTGTCTCTGCATAGTTAAATAAACTGGTGACAATATGCAGCCCTACTCCTTTTCCTATTTGGAACCAGTCTGTTGTTCCATGACCAGTTCTAACTGTTGCTTCCTGACCTGCATACAGATTTCTTAGAGGCAGATCAGGTGGTCTGGTATTCCCAAGAATTCCCAAGAATTCCCAAGAATGTTAATAATACTAATACCTAACTCATAGTTTTATGGTAAAGATTAAGAATAGCAAATGAATTCATGATCCTTTTGTAAACAAAAAAGCACCATAGACACATGAGATATTATTTTGCAGACCCCTAAGGTCATGTTGTAGAGGTATTTATTCAGGTGCAGTAGATTTTCACACACACACACACACACACCCATGAAGCATGTGATTTTCTATTATGGAGTAAATTGACTAAAATGTAATGAGTAGGGACTTTCCTAGTGGTACAGTGGCTAACACTCTGTGTTCCCAATCAGGGGGCCTGGGTTTGATCCCACATGTGGCAACTTAAAAAAAAAAAAGATCCCATGTACCACAACTAAAGCACAGTATAGCCAAAATAAAAAATAAATATTTTAAAAGATACATATATAGTAGACTTTCATATACCTTAAGGCTTATCTATTGAAAATAATCCAAAAAGGACTCAATTTTGAAGGAGCAGAAGGATGCAAAGGACTTCCCTGGTGGCTCAGATGGTAAAGAATCTGCCTGCAAAGGATGCAAACGATTTTGAGTTCTTCCAAATGCTGAAAAGGACTAGAGCAAGTTTTGGAACTCACTCTTGTGTTCCTTGTTGCTGGCTAGCTGTAGAACAGTTGTGAGTGCACAATTTTTGGAGCCAGAACAACCAGAGCTTGAATGCTTGCCTGTGTGGTCTTAGCACATTTCCTTCTATACTGACTCTGAGCTGTTTTCTCATCCGTAACGCTGGAATTCAAATACATACCAGTCAGGGTCAGTGTGAGGATTAAGTGAGATAATGCAGGGAAAGCTTTTAGCTCAGTGTTTGGCAAGAAGTAAATGCCAAGAATGGATATTATGTGAGGAAACTTGGGATTTCAGGAGAGTTAAAGAAAAGTAGTTTTTCCAAGGCAGTGGAGAAAATAGAGACACATAAAATCTATCCAAAGGTTGTCAGCAGATTAAGCTCTGTCTTTTCTGCTTTTGAGCTACTGATTATTTTCTCTCTCCTTCATTGTCCCCTCAGCTGCATGTTGCTCTGATTTTCTATAAACCCTGGATCCCAACAGGGGCGCCCTGTGGAAACGAAACACTTAATGATATGTCCTACTTTCAGAAAGACTTCAGTGAGGGCAGCTCTGTTCTGAGTGATGGTCTGCATTAATCTGCTGGATGAAGAGTCTATTCCCAGCATTGAGATTGTTAGAGGAAAGATTTGAACAGAGGAGCAGGCTAGGGAAACTGGATGGATTCCCAGATTCAACCGAGTCAAGTTTTTCCAGTTCTGCTTCATCATGTTGTTTGAAATAAATTCCCAGAATATAAGATGCTGCCACACTTAAAAAAAAAAAAAATCTCAAAGTCCCATATAAATGTTACTTGACTGATCAGCTTCTTGAAGATGGTCAGAGCTTTTTTCCTTGCAGTCAGAGAGGAAATAATCCAGAGTTGATGCTGGTTAAATGGGGAATATTTTAGAAATTCCATAAACAGGATCTCTAGCATTCAATCTATCCCATTTTAGGACGGCCAAGTATCATCTCACTTGCTTTCTTTCTCACTCCATGAATGAGCTAGACATCAAATTTATATAGTAAAATTACAAGTCTCTCCAGTGGTTTGAGGAGGAATAAAGACTGCATCTTATTCTACCTGATATGCATAGCCCAGCACAGTTGCTTGGATGGATAATAATCTGTGTAAGCAGATAAAAGAATGGTTTTACCTTCAACAAAAATACTATTTAGAAAGAGTTGTATACAGGTTAGCATGTATAGATGACTAAGAGTTCCTCAAGCATTTATTGAAAACCTACTTACTATGTGCTACAACTGTGCCAAGCGTGGCATGCATGCATGCTAAGTCACTTCAGTCATGCCCAACTCTTTACGACCCTTTGGATTGTAGCCCACCAGGCTCCTCTGTCCGTGGGATTCTCCAGGCAAGATTACTGAAGTGGACTGCCATGCCCTCCTCCAGGGGATCTTTGCAGCCCAGGGATAGAACCTGGTCTCCTACACTGGCAGTATTCTTTATCTCTAGTGCCACCTGCGAAGCCTGTGCTAAGAATTAGGGATACAGAAACAGATCTGGCATGGTTCCTGCTTTCATGAGGTTCCGTCTGATAGAAAAAAGGTCAAGGATCTTGGTTGCAGACAATATGATCCACTGTAGATAGTTTAAGCCAAAGGGGTTAATTAAGGTTTATAAATATCTCACAGAATCATTGGAAAGAAACAAGCTCTGGGCTGGGCTTCCAAGACTCCACCAAAATAGCTTCTGCTAAAAGACAAGCTATCATTGACACAGACAAGAACCTCTGAATTGGAAAACCATGGCCACCACTGCCAGCTCTCTCACTACATCACATCTGTCATTATTCGAAGCAGTAGAATGAATGGCCCATGTTCTGCTTCTTGTCCCATGAAAAGTAGATCCGAATCCAAGTCTTGCAGGAGCGTATCTGACTGGCAGGTTATAAATCAGTAGCTGTACTCTAGTGCAAGAGTTTGGGAAATGAAAGACATTCTTTAATGAGACATTGAGATTTATACCATGGGGATATCAGCAGAATATGGAGAAGCAGTTCAAAAGATCTGAGGTCATTGTAAATGACAGTTGCTCACTACAACGATTAAATAAACCACGACAGTACAAGGGGCGAACATGTGATTGATGCTCATCCACAGTGCACTGGGGCTCCAGAGAAGTTGAGATAACCTTCTCAAGTTGAGATGATGGGAGGCAGCACGGAAGTTAATCTGCTGAACTGAGCTTTGACTGAGCAGGACTTAGCCAAGCACAGAAGCACAGGGAAAAAAACCTATCAGTGGTGTTCAGTATTCCAAAAAATATTTCCGTGAATGCGAACCAATGGGTTTTGTTTTATAAAGTAGAAGAGTTGGAGGACCCATGCCTCGTCCTCATGGACCTCAGTCTAGCATCTCTCTAGAAAACTTGAGTGTTCCTGACATGGACCTGACTAATATCTGGGACCCTGACTAAGGGTACTGGGCTTAGGGAGATGCCAAAGATGGCTTTGTTGTCTTCGGACCTAACTGTGGAGTGCATGCTGGCCCAAGAATAGCTAATCCATATGTTGGCCTGCAACCTCTGAGCTGGCCCAGAGCAGAACATGTCCCAGGCAGACTAGTGACCAGCTGCTGAAATCTGAGTATCTCTTTGCCAGGATTCAAATGGGGGGAATGAGATAATTCATCAGTGGAGAAATGGAACTGATGCCAAATCCAGCCTCTGTACCCTGACACCAAATTAAATCTCAGAGACAGAGTTTTGGGGGTGTTTTAGTGGTAAAGAATTCATCTGCCAATGCAGGAGATGCAGCTTCGATCTCTGGGTCGGGAAGATCCCCTGGAAAGGAAATGGCGACCCACTCCAATATTCTTGCCTGGGAAATCCCATGGACGGTGGAGCCTGGCGGGCTATAGCCCACAGAGTCACAAGAGAGTTGGACATGACTTGGAGACTAACCACAACAATAAGAAAAGAATAGCATTATTGCTTTGTCAAGCAAAGGTGGCCACCGCAGGCTAATGCTCTCAAAACTGTGTGTCCCAACCTGGAAGGGGTAGCTAGAAGTTTTATTATAATGGTTCAAAGAGGAGGCTGTGATCAGCTCGTGGACATTTTTCTGATGGATTGGTGGTGAGGTTAGTGGGAGACAGCATCATCAACCTTCTGGTTCCAACTGGTCTGAAGTCCACATGCTGATGGGCAGCATACAGTTAACTTCTTCCACCTGGTGGGAATTTCAGTATCTGCTGCTGCTGCTGCTACTAAATCGCTTCAGTCGTGTCTGACTCTGTGCGATCCGATAGACGGCAGCCCACCAGGCTCCCCCATCCCTAGGATTCTCCAGGCAAGAACACTGGAGTGGGTTGCCACGTCCTTCTCCAATGCATGAAAGTGAAAAGTGAAAGTGAAGTCGCTCAGTCGTGTCTGACTCCTAGCGACCCCATAGACTACAGCCTACCAGGCTCCTCCTGCAGAACAGCTGCAAGATATTGTTATGTGTCCCTTGAGGGGGAAGGAAGACCCCGCCCCAAGGCTGCACTACTGTTTCTTGACTGCTTCTCCCTAGTCTCTGCATCCCCTCCCTCTCTCGTTAGCAACTGTTTGAACCTGCCCATTGGAACTCAGGGAAGGTCATGGAGGCTGAAGGAAGTCTATCTTCTGTAATCAAGAGACGGAGGAACACAGAAAGGCTTTGTGCCCAGGAGCCCCACAGTCTCAGAACCAGAAGCAGAATAGATTGATCTGCACATCACATAGCTGGGAATGAGAGGCCCAGGGAAAACCCAAGTTAGCATAAAGAAAAGACACAAAATATGCAAGGTATCGGCTCTCCTGGCCAGAGGGCATGGGAATTCAAGAGAAAGGCAGAAATAACAGACACTGAGGCAGAGTCGGGCTGTCAGTAAGGGCAGAGGATCAGGAAACTCCTGCTGAGTAAGTGGCAAGAAGACCCCGTCTCAAGAGCTGTGCTGGACCCTTCATGTCCTGAGTTGCCTTCCAGCGTCTGCAAGGCTTGGCTGTGTGGCTGCGCCTGAGCTACAGGGAGGTCCTGTCTCTAATTCCCACCTGCGTCTTCTCCTGGCCATCCTGGGAGGTCGCTTTCCAGCATCTCTGTTCCTTTCATCAAGGAACACAGTAGAAGTTGGAAGGTCTGGAACATGGCCCATGCAGCACGGAAGGGTGAAAAGATTTTTCTTCAAGTGAAAAAGGAAGCCAGAGTTAAATATTAATATTACATTTAGTTTTAACTATATTGAATTGGCACCTCTGTGTTTATCTGTACCAAAATGCTGTATCATGTTTATTGAGTTGATATGAAAATGTTACTAACCAGGAGTCGAATAATGTGTGCTGTGATCTCATTCTGCACTCCACTATCTTTAGACCCCTTGCTTTTTTTGGAGAGGATATTCAAGTGTATAAGGGAGCTGGGATCACCAGTAGAGAGCAGGAAGGCATGTTTTATTCTAAAATTGTAAGGGAAACCTTCTTAATATTCACAACAATACAGTCCATCTTTCTTACCCTCAGCCTTTAGTGAAATGCTGAACACACATCTGGTGCTCTTAAATGCACATTGTTTGATAATGTTTAAAATCAAATTCAGATAAAAGTTTTTTGCTTCTGTGTGAAGTTAGATGGAGAAGGAAAGGCTCCAGGTCGCTGTTCTAAACAGTGCAGCCTTACCCCACGCCCGGCCCTTTTTCCTTGGCAGAGAGTGTGCATTGATCCTCTGCCATGATTGAGCTCAGTCTGGCTGCCTGGCTCCCACTGTTCCCCAGAACGGAGGGCATACGGGTCCCAGTGGAAAGCTGGGAGGTACACATGGGCAAGCAGGAGAGACGAGGCCCACTCTCCTTGGGGGAATCAGAGCCCAAGGGACAGAGGAGAACGGAGCAAGCAGGGACCCAGCAGGAGTTAGAATGTGGAGCTGGGCAGAGTTACTTTTGGCATTCATTCATTCTTTCAGCAGGAATTAAAAGACATCATCTCTGTTTCGAGTTGTTAAAAAACAAGGATCTGGCCACCAGGCTGATCTATATGAGGGAACAGAGAGGAAGGGTCTGGCCTTGAGAAAAGGTGGGGGGATTGGGCTATGAGATGATGCCTGGCGGGCTTGCTGTGTTCATGAACAGGCTTCAGCATATCTGACAGCAGCTGGTGAGAGAGAGCTGAGTGGCAAACAAGACAGCGAACAGGTACCAAGGATTCCCAGACAGAAGGCAGTCAGGACGTGTCAGTTACCGTCATCATTATTAGCTATCATTTCAGTTCAGTTCAGTTGCTCAGTCGTGTCTGACTCTTCGAGACCCCATGAATCACAGCACGCCAAGCCTCCCTGACCATCACCAACTCCTGGATTTCACTCAAACTCATGTCCATTGAGTCAGTGATGCCATCCAGCCATCTCATCTTCTGTCGTCCCCTTCTCCTCCTGCCCCCAATCCCTCCCAGCATCAGAGTCTTTTCCAATGAGTCAAATCTTTGCATGAGGTGGCCCAAGTATTGGAGTTTCAGCTTTAGCATCAGTCCTTCCAATGAACATCCAGGACTCATCTCCTTTAGGATGGACTGGTTGGACCTCCTTGCAGTCCAAGGGACTCTCAAGAGACTTCTCCAACACCACAGTTCAAAAGCATCAATGACTGGGCACTCAGCTTTCTTCACAGTCCAACTCTCACATCCATACATGACCACTGGAAAAACCATAGCCTTGACTAGACGGACCTTTGTTGGCAAAGTAACGTCTCTGCTTTTCAACATGCTATCTAGGTTGGTCATAACTTTCCTTCCAAGGAGTAGGCGTCTTTTAATTTCATGGCTGCAATCACCATCTGCAGTGATTTTGGAGCCCAGAAAAATAAAGTCTGACACTGTTTCCACTGTTTCCCCATCTATTTCCCATGAAGTGATGGGACCAGATGCCATGATCTTCGTTTTCTGAATGTTGAGCTTTAAGCCAACTTTTTCACTCTCCTCTTTCACCAAGAGGCTTTTTAGTTCCTCTTCACTTTCTGTGACTTAGCAGCAGTAGCAGTCACTTTCTGCCATAAGGGTGGTGTCATCTACATATCTGAGGTTATTGATATTTCTCCCAGCAATCTTGATTGCAGTTTGTGCTTCCTCCAGCCTAGTGTTTCTCATGATGTACTCTGCATAGAAGTTAAATAAACAGGGTGACAATATACAGCCTTGACCTACTCCTTTTCCTATTTGGAACCAGTCTATTGTTCCATATCCAGTTCTAACTGTTGCTTCCTGACCTGCATATAGATTTCTCAAGAGGCAGATCAGGTGGTCTGGTATTCCCATCTCTTTCAGAATTTTCCACAGTTTATTGTGATCCACACAGTCAAAGGCTTTGGCATAATCAATAAAGCAGAAATAGATGTTTTTCTGGAACTCTCTTGCTTTTTCCATGATCCAGCGGATGTTGGCAATTTGATCTCTGGTTCCTCTGCCTTTTCTAAAACCAGCTTGAACATCAGGAAGTTCACAATTCACATATTGCTGAAGCCTGGCTTGGAGAATTTTGAGCACTACTTTACTAGTGTGTGAGATGAGTGCAATTGTGTGGTAGTTTGAACATTCTTTGGCATTGCCTTTCTTTGGGATTGGAGTGAAAACTGACCTTTTCCAGTCCTGTGGCCACTGCTGAGTTTTCCAAATTTGCTGGCATATTGAGTGCAGCACTTTCACAGCATCATCTTTCAGGATTTGAAATAGCTCAACTGGAATTCCATCACCTCCACTAGCTTTGTTTGCAGTTTGCAGTGATGCTTCCTAAGGCGCACTTGACTTCACATTCCAGGATATCTGGCTCTAGGTGAGTGAACACACCATCGTGATTATCTGGGTCATGAAGTTCTTTTTTGTACAGTTCTTCTGTGTATTGTTGCCGCCTCTTAATATCTTCTGCTTCTGTTAGGGCCATACCATTTCTGTCCTTTATTGAGCCCATCTTTGCATGAAATGTCCCCTCGGTATCTCTAATTTTCTTGAAGAGATCTCTAGTCTTTCCCATTCTATCGTTTTCCTCTATTTCTTTGCATTGATTGCTGAAGAAGGCTTTCTTATCTCTCCTTGTTATTCTTTGTAACTCTGCATTCAGATGGCAATATCTTTCCTTTTCTCCTTTGCTTTTCGCCTCTCTTCTTTTCACAGCTATTTGTAAGGCCTCCTCAGACAGCCATTTTACTTTTTTGCATTTCTTTTCCATGGGGATGGTCTTGATCCCTGTCTCCTGTACAATGTCACGAACTTCCATCCATAGTTCTTCAGGCACTCTGTCTATCAGATTTAGTCCCTTAAATCTATTTCTCACTTCCACTGTATAATCATAAGGGATTTGATTTAGATCATACCTGAATGGTCTAGTGGTTTTCCACTTTCTTCAATTTCAGTCTGAATTTGGCAGTAAGGATTTCATGATCTGAGTCACAGTCAGCTCCTGATCTTGTTTTTGCTGACTGTATAGAGCTTCTCCATCTTTGGCTGCAAAGAATATAATCAGTCTGATTTCGGTGTTGACCATCTGGTGATGTCCAAGTATAGAGTGTTCTCTTGTGTTGTTGGAAGAGGGTATTTGCTGTAACCAGTGAGTTCTCTTGGCAAAGCTCTGTTAGCCTTTGCCCTGCTTCATTCTGTACTCCAAGGCCAGATGTGCCTGTTACTCCAGGTGTTTCTTGACTTCCTACTTTTGCATTCCAGTGCCCTATAATGAAAAGGACATCTTTTTTGGGTGTTAGTTCTAAAAGGTCTTGTAGGTCTTCATAGAACTGTTCAACTTCAACTTCTTAAGCATTACTGGTTGGAGCATAAGCTTGAATTACTGTGATATTGAATGGTTTGCTTTGGAAATGAACAGAGATCATTCTGTCAATTGAGATTGCATCCAAGTACTGCATTTCGGACTCTTTTGTTGACCATGATGGCCACTCCATTTCTTCTGAGGGATTCCTTCCCGCAGTAATAGATATAATAGTAATCCAAGTTAAATTCACTCATTCCAGTCCATTTTAGTTCGCTGATTCCTAGAATGTCAATGTTCACTCTTGCCATCTCCTGTTTGACCACTTCCAATTTGCCTTGATTCATGGACCTGGCATTCCAGGTTCCTATGCAATATTGCTCTTTACAGCATCGGACCTTCTTCTATCACCAGTCACATCCCCAACTGGGTGTAGTTTTTGCTTTGGCTCCATCCCTTCATTCTTTCTGTATTATTTCTCCACTGATCTCCAGTAGCATGTTGGGCACCTACCGACCTGGGGAGTTCCTCTTTCAGTATCCTATCATTTTGCCTTTTCATACTGTTCATGGGGTTCTCAAGGCAAGAATACTGAAGTGGTTTGCCATTCCCTTCTCCAGTGGACCACATTCTGTCAGCCCTCTCCACCTTGACCCACCCATCTTGCATGGCCCCACACGGCATGGCTTAGTTTCACTGAGTTAGGCTGTGGTCCGTGTGATCAGCTATAGGCTATGTTTTATTGGGCCCTTCCTCTGTGCTGGTCACTGTGCCAAGTACTCTCCATGCTTTTCTCAACATCACTCTATGAGGTGGGGATTTAACAGGGGAGGGGCCCTGAGCCCAGGGAGGTGAGGTCACAAGTCAGTGGCACACAGACTGCCAATGCTCAGGCTGCTAAGTCACTTCAGTCCTGTCCGACTCTGTGCGACCCCATAGACGGCAGCCCACCAGGCTCCCCCGTCCCTGGGGTTCTCCAGGCAAAAACACTGGAGTGGGTTGCCATTTCCTTCTCCAATGCATGAAAGTGAAAAGTGAAAGTGAATTCGCTCAGTCGTGTCCGACTCTTAGCAACCCCATGGACTGCAGCCTACCAGGCTCCTCCATCCATGAGATCCTCCAGGCAAGAGTACTGGAGTGGGGTGCCATTGCCTTCTCTGAATGCTCAGGCAGGAGTCTCCAAGTCAGTCAGGCTCCCGTGCACCTCCTGGGCCCACAGGCCTTTAGAATCACAGCTGGTTCTGATCCCCACTATCTGGTGAAAACAGCTACAGTTTGTGTATGCTACAACAGACTGGTTCCAAATAGGAAAAGGAGTACGTCAAGGCTGCATATTGTCACCATGTTTATTTAACTTATATGCAGAGTACATCATGAGAAATGCTGGACTGGAAGAAACACAAGTTGGAATCAAGATTGCCGGGAGAAATATCAATAACCTCAGATATGCAGATGACACCGCTCTTATGGCAGAAAGTGAAGAGGGGCTAAAAAGCCTCTTGATGAAAGTGAAAGTGGAGAGTGAAAAGGTTGGCTTAAAGCTCAACATTCAGAAGACCAAGATCATGGCATCTGGTCCCATCACTGCATGGGAAATAGATGGGGAAACAGTGGAAACAGTGTCAGACTTTGTTTTTCTGGGCTCCAAAATCACTGCAGATGGTGACTGTAGCCATGAAATTAAAAGACGCTTACTCCTTGTAAGGAAAGTTATGACCAACCTAGATAGCATATTCAAAAGCAGAGACATTACTTTACCAACAAAGGTTCGCCTAGTCAAGGCTATGGTCTTTCCTGTGGTCATGTATGGATGTGAGAGCTGGACTGTGAAGAAGGCTGAGTGCCGAAGAATTGATGCTTTTGAACTGTGGTGTTGGAGAAGACTCTTGAGAGTCCCTTGGACTGCAAGAAGATCCAACCAGTCCATTCTGAAGGAGATCAATCCTGGAATTTCTTTGGAGGGAATGATGCTGAAGCTGAAACTCCAGTATTTTGGCCACCTCATGCGAAGAGTTGACTCATTGGAGAAGACTCTGATGCTGGGAGGGATTGAGGGCAGGAGGAGAAGGGGACGACGGAGGATGAGATGGCTGGATGGCATCACTGACTTGATGGATGCGAGTCTGAGTGACCTCCGGGAGCTGGTGATGGACAGGGAGGCCTGGCGTGCTGCAGTTCATGGGGTCGCAAAGAGTCGGACACGACTGAGCGACTGATCTGATCTGATCTGATCTGATGGTTACAGATGGGCTTCCCTGATTGTCACAGAGCCTGGGATCAAGGGCAGCAGCAACTGGGCTGGACAGGAAGCATGGGACAGTTTTCTGAGGTCTCAGCTCCTGTCATCAGTCTGCGCAAGATGTTCTGAATGTTGTGGCTTTGAACTGCATTCAGCCGATCAACACAAAGCAGGGGGTTGAGGAGGAGCCTAAAACAAGAAAAGTTGTTCTAACTTCTCAGGATTCAGAGGCTGCCTTTCAACAGTTCCATTCCTGAAATGAAAGATCAAAGTGACAGAGGAGGCTGGGGAAATGAAGACTCATGTTGCTGAACAGCACACGATCAAGTAGCAGAAAATTAAAGGGCTCAATGTTAATTACACCAGAGTCCCCAACCTTTTTGGCACCAGGGACCAATTTCGTGGAAGATACTTTTTCCATGGACCATGGGGTGGTGGTGGGGGTTGGGGTGGGAAGAGATGGTTTGAGGATGATTCGAGCTCTTTACATTATTGGGCACTTTATTTCTAATCTATTGCCACTGCTGATCTGACGGAAGTATCAGTCCGTGGAAGTTGGGGACCCCTGAATTACACAAAGGAGCATCTTGCACGGGTAGCAGAAGGAAGCAGGGAGATGACCCCCTTGGAGGGACACAGGTCTTAGAGATGTGCACGGATGCAGTTGGTTTTACCCTTAGCGATGACCATCTTCACTGAACTTTCCTTCTTTTCTGCCATATTCTATTCCATCGGGATATTTTATTGAATGCCCACTGTGAAGAAACAGGCATATTTAAATAAAATTTAACATTAATGTGACAAATTATCTTTGAACTGGGAACTCAAGGGCCAGTTTATCTTGGTCGGTCATGTCGGCATTCAGATGCTAACTTATTTCTGTGCTCTTCATTCTCCTCTCCAACTCCAGTCTAACTAATGCTCTTTGCTAGGATTTCTTATCTGCTGCTCCTGCATCCCAGGTGTGTTCATCCTTTCCATTGTGGGGGTGACAAAGGTGACTGACTCCTGTCCAGATCTCCTTTCCTAGAAGTCCAAGAGCTTGGAACAGGATTCAGACAGAATGTTGTGGGCATTGGGCAAAGGGATGGTCCGGGCGGACTTCCTGGGGTGGAGGGAGCTGATCATGAAGGAGATCCTCCAGAGCAAGAAAATCAAATGTAATGGCAGGAGGAGAGGACGGGAGAAGAGTGGGGAGCTTGGCGGGAGGGAGAGTGGGGCGAGAGTTCAGGGACATGAGCATTTCAGGGCTGCCACTCGCTCTGGCCATTGGATTTTTTTGTTTTTTGGCTGCACCACACAGCTTGCAGGCTCTTAGCTCCCCCACCAGGGGTCAAACCCATGGGCCTTGCAGTGGAAGTGCTGGGTCCTAACCACTGCACCCCCAGGGAATTCCCTTGGCCATTGTGTTCTGACTGTGCACTTGGGCCTCTGAGGACAGAGGGGTCAACAAGGTCTTCCTCCCAAGTCTTTCCCAAATGGAGCTCCATCAGAATGCTTCTTGCTATTTTTGGTCATTCCTAGTCACATCCACACATTTGTTTTCTAAAGCTCTTAGCAATTCGCTGTAGACTGCAGGCCACGCAGCACATCTGATTTTCAGACTCAGCAGGTTTAAGGGACCCATGACGTGCTCTTCTGACAAGTTGATTCTGCTAGTCTGGGACACACCTGGAGAAGCACTGCTCTGAAGTCGCCTTAAAGAGGATAAAGGATCAACAAAGGGTCCAAAGAAAAATTATCTTTGTTTTGTCAAGATAATAAATTTATTAGTCTTTGTAAAGAAATCTCATGGAATTAGATGAGCCAACTGAAGTTCCAGGACTTCCTAATCCCACCTCCACATTCTCAGACTTCAGATGACCAAGTTGGACCTAGAGCTCCTCTGCCAAGTGGAGAGGAACACCTGTTGGCCGGAGCCTTTGAGCCAAGCAGGGCAGGGTGCCCAAGAGTGCAGCCGTGCTCTGCAGCCACTGTACTGGGACACCCCCATCCGCCCATAGTGGTCAGCAGTAAACTTAAACACCGCCAGCACCCAGGAGGCAGGGGCAGGGGCACCAAAGAAGTTGCCAGAAGCAGTGTTGTGTCTGGGCCACAAGGCCACGCTGGGTCCTGAGCTGGGCCGATGCAGGCCCTGTGAGCCCATCTGGAAACTTGCCTGCTGCCCACCAAGGGGGAACCCCTGCCCTCAGTCACCTTACTCTGCTCCTGTCCACACGTTCTCCCCAGATCCCTCAGCCTCTGGGACTATTCCCGCGGATCTGATTTTCCTTCTACGGTTGCTCAAGACAAGAAAGAATCCTTTTTCACAAAAACCTCCCAGAAGCATAGGAAGCAACGGCCATCTGACAAGTCGTATCTGACAAGTCACGTGATAAAAGGAGATCTCTGAAATGTCCGATTAAGGTGGTCACTTCCCCCATGTTTATCACAGAGAAGCAACCTAGATTCATCCACAGTATGATCTCTACAGCACTAACAGAGCTAACCTCTTTCTCCAGTAAGTTCATGAATCTTCCACACGCGTTTTTTTTGGGGCAAATGAGTAAAGGAGGTGGAGGGAGAGGGCTTTGGAAGAAAGTTCCTTTAGAAAGTCATATTTTGAAAAGATGACATATGTATATGCCCAGGAAATACCACTAAGTACGTAAATTATCATGTTTTAGTCGTCCTTATCTCTGGTGGTGGAATTTTGTGCGTTTTTAAATTTCTTCCTGGCTCTGTGCTTGTGTGTATTTTGCACCCAGTGAAAAATAAAAAACATGTTTTTAAAGTCAGTCTTAGGTCCCAGTGTCTTTGGGGTACAGTGCATGAAGCAGCCCAAACCCGCAGGCAAGAGGTGGTGAGAAAAGAAATTTCAAATAGGAAAAGAGGGCCCAGAGCAGAGCCATCCAGAAGAAATGCGTGCCTGCAGGTTCCTCAGACAAAGCACAAAATATGTCCAATTCTACTTCTGAAATGAGAACTGGCCTTTAGCCCAGGAGAGGCAAGTGTGGAGTGTGAAGTTTTGGGGGAGGGGGTGTGGGGGGCTTGGCGGGGGGCGTGGGCTGGAGGTGTCCTCTGACCCCCCCAAGCTGCCTTCTCCTCCTCTGGAGAGGATTGGCTTTCTTTTCTTTCTCTCATCTTCTTCTTCTGTCCGTTTGGGTCTCTCATAAGGAGGAAATGCACCATTCAGTAAAGCCTGCCCTCCTTCGTGTCCTGCCCTTTCCTCCTGGGTTCCTCCCTTGCATGTCCCAGACCCAGCTCCACTCCTCTGGGAGATGATGCTCTTACCTTACTCCCCTTCTTGGCTCGCAGGCACCCCCTCTCCACTATGGGCTTCAGGGTTGGGCTCATCTTCTGCTGTGTGTGTATTTGTTGTTGGTGTCCTTTGTGGACCTTTCCTAATTCGTGGACTAGAGGTAACCTATAAAGTGAATGATGGCCGATCAATGACAAAGCAAAGGCACATTAGAACAATGAGATCCTATTTCCTACCTATCGATTGACAAATATTTTTTAAAATTTATTTTATTGACATATAGTTGACTGGCAAAGATTTTTAAATGACCAAGTGTGAATTTGTGGGCAACCCTCTTTTCATGGGTATGTAAATTAATGCAATGTTCTTGGAGGGCAGTTGGGACTAGTGTTTAAAGCTTTAAGACAACATCATACCATCTGACCTAGCAATTGCATTTCTGGTTATTACTCATAAGAAAATAAGCAGAGATGGACACAGACAATTATGCACAAGATGTTCATCATACCATTATTTATAATTATTTTTAAAAAGGACAAAAATAGGGGACTGATTAAGTAAATTGACATTTAAATGCATACAATGGAGTACTATGCAGTGATTATAAATCATGCTGTGAAAGCATATTTGATGACAAAGGAAATCACTCTTGTTTAATTGTCAAAGAAAATGCTGACTCCTGCCAGACTGACAGACCACAAGCCTGTCCTGAGCAAGCTGTCACCAGACATCAGCAGCTGCTTGCACGTGTGACATGTGATACTTCCTCCCTCCCCTACTATTCTGGTCCAGAAGATTGTGGTCTAGAAAACTAAGACAAAAATCAGTCCCCCCCCTCCCCCCGCCCCCGTCCCAGTTGGCTCTTTAAAAAATTGTTGGCAAAAGAGAACCCGAGCCAAACAGGCTTAGGAACAAAACATATTTAATTGGCTAATCACCCAGTCAATCAACAGGTCAACAATGTCACCTGGTTTCTTTCTGGGGAAATTATCTTCTCTCCTCCCAGTTTTCCTTTTGAATGGCCTCTGAGTTGGTCATTGACAGGGACAATTGCCACTTTTAATCTCTTCTGGGAACCTGCGGAGTCATCCGATATTTCATTACCCTTAGATGGGGTAGGACACACAGAGGCTTTCTTTTCTGACCTTGGGGGAGTGGATGGTGCAGTTAGGCTGAGTTTCACTTCATGGCTGCAGTAATTGTGTCTTTACTTCTCTCTTCTAGTGGAGGAGAGAGGAGCAAGAACACCTTTGGTGAGCTTTGGACAGGTTCTGGAATCAATGTCCTCCTTTGCCCCAGTTCTTTCATGAGATCATCCCTGATCCAACCACTGAGTTCAAGGGGATGGAAAGGGGCATCCCAGCTGGCTGGAGCCAGGCTGCCAGAGGGAAAAGGAAGATTCTAGGCTGAAAAGGTGTCCACCTAACATGTTACATAAAGGAAAAATAATCAAGTGAATATGGAACACGTCAAGTAAAGTTACTTAGATTGGGACTTCCCTGGCCATCCAGGGGTTGAGACTTTGCCCTCCCTTGCAGTGGGTGCAGGTTCGATCCCTGGTCAGAGAGCGAAGATTCCACATGCCTCATGGCCAAAAAACCAAAATATAAAACAGAAGCAATACTGTAACAAATTCAATAAAGACCTTAAAAATGGCCCACATCAAAAAAATCTTTTGAAAAGTTACTTGGATTTCTTCTCAGCATTTAATATGCTAATGTGACTGTAAACCACCAAGAAAGATGTAGGAAGGGGAGGATATAAAATGTAGTGTTTCACACCCAGCACATTTGGAAAATGCTAGAGTAAATCTAAGGAAAATCAGTAGCCCATGAGTAGGGTGACCATACAGCCTAGTCTGTCCAGCACAGTCTTGATTTACACCCGTTACTCTGGCTCCATTACAATCAGCCCTCATATTCACTCTCAAGAGGGTCCCAACTGGAATGCCAAATTATATGGTCATCTCCAGTGAGCTGGATGGAAGATTCCATGTTGCTGATCTTCTCTTGGAGGGTTGTGATTTTGAGACCTAGGAAAAGAGACATCAGGAAAAAAGCAAACAGAAGCATAAGCAGTCATGGCAGAGACGGCGGGAGGCTGAGTCTTGAGTCTGATGGGCCCCTAGAGGAGGAGCAGCAGAGGCGTGCTTTCCTAAGACTGATAGGGGCTGGAGGGTGGTGGTGCGTGAGGAAGACCTGGCACTCCACATGCCCTGACTCCCCTGGCACCTGGGCTGCCAGGATGCCTTCCAGGAGAACTTACTTCCTGGGGTGCTTGCACAAGTCTCATCCTCAGAGCTCATCTGAGCACATCTGAACAGACCATGATGGCCTTTCTCAGCGTGCTTCTCAACTCTGGCTGCACATGATTTTTTGAAACTCATGAAATCCCCTGCCCCTGGTTTTTGATTTACAAGAAAAAATGTCACAAAAATATTTTAAAATCGGCTTTCAAAAATCTGGTTTACTCTAGATGAAGAGATAATAGCATGTTTTAACATATTCTTTTTTGTTGTTTATCACATTTTCCAAAACTTCTGTGGTGAGCAAATATTTCTTATGTAATAAGAAAGTAACAGTTATTTTAAAATGAGGAAGTAGAAATAAACCATTACATTTATGGTCTGTTGATCATCAATGAAAGTGGAAAAATAATTCAATAGAGGGAAAGAATAGTCCTTTCAACAACAGATAGATGCTGGGGCAACTGGATATCCACAGCACTGAAATGAAGTTGGATCCCTACCTCACACCATACACAAAAATGTATTTAACTTAAAATGGATCATAGACCTAAATGTAACAGCTAAAATTACAAAACTCTTAGCAGAACACATAAACAGATCCTTTCACTGTTGTTGTTCAGCCACTAAGTTGTGTCTGACTCTTTCAAACCTATGGACTGCAATATCCCAGGCTTTCCTGTCCTTCACTATGGCCCAGAGTTTGCTAAAACTCATGTCCACTGAGTTGATGATGACATCCTACCATCTGATCCTCTGTTGCCACCTTCTCTTCCTGCCCTCAATCTCTCTCAGCATCGGGTCTTTTCTGATGAGTTGGTTCTTCACATCACGTGGCCAAAGGATTGGCGCTTCAAATTCAGCATCAGTCCTTCCAATGAATTTTCAGGGTTGGTTTCCTTTAGGATTGACTGGTTTGATCTCCTTGCTGTCCAAGAGGCTCTCAAGAGTCTTCTTTAGCATCATAGTTAGAAAGCATCAATTCTTTGGTGTGAGCCTTCTTTATGGTCTAACTCTCACATCCGCACATGACTACTGGAAAAAACATAGCTTTAATCGTACAGAGATTTGTGGGCAAAGTAATATCTCTGCTTTTAATATGCTGTCTGGGTCTGTCATAGCTTTTCTTCCAAGGAGCAAGCATCTTTTAATTTCATGACTGCAATCACTGCCTACAATTATTCTGGAGCCCAAGAAGATAAAATCTGTCACTATTGCCACTTTTTTCCTATCTATTTGCCATGAAGTGATGCAACTGGATGCCATAATCTTAGATTTGGAAGTTGAGTTTTAAGACAGCTTTTTCACTTTCCTCTTTCACCCTCATCAAGAGATTCTTTAGTTCCTCTTCACTTTCTGGCATTAGAGTGATATCATCTGCATACCTGAGGTTGTTGATACTTCTCCCAGCAATCTTGATTCCAGCTTGTGATCCAACCAGTCCTGGATTTTGCATGATGTACTCTGCAGAGAAGTTAAATAAGCAGAGTGACAATATACAGCCTTGACGTACTCCTTTCACAATTTGGAACCAGTCCATTTTTCCATGTCTGCCTCTAACTGTTGTTTCTTGACTTACATACAGATTTCTCAGGAAGCAGGTCAAGTGGTCTGGTATTCCCATCTCCTTAAGAATTTTCCACAGTTTGTTGTGATCCACACAGTCTAAGGCTTTAGCATAGTCACTGAAGCAGAAGTAGATGTTTTTCTGGAATTCCTTTGATTTTTTAATGAGCTGATTAAAGTTGTCAATTTGACCTCTGGTTTTGCTGCCTTTTCTAAAGCCATCTTGTACACCTGCAAGTTCTCAGTTCACATACTACTGAAGCCTAGCTTGAAGGATTTTGAGCATTTCCTTACTAGCATGTGTACTTGTACGGTAGTTTGAACATTCTTTGTAATTGCCCTTCTTTGGGATTGGAATGAAAACTCAACTTTTATAGTCCTGTGGCCATTGCTGAGTTTTGCAAATTTGCTGGCATATTGAGTGCAGCACTTTAACAGCATCATCTTTTAAGATTTTAAATAGCTCAGCTGGAATTCCATCACTTTGTTCATAGTAATACTTCCTAGGACCCACTTGACTTCACACTCCAGGATATTTGGCTCTAGGTGAGTGACCACATCACTGTGGTTATTTGGGTCATTAAGACCTTTTTTGTATAGTTCCTTTGTGTATTCTTGCCACATCTTCTTGATATCTTCTGCTTCTGTTAGTTCATTACTGTTTATGTCCTTTACTGTGCCCATCTGTGCCCATCTTTGCATGAAATATTTCCTTGTTATCACCAATTTTCTTAAAGAGATCACTAGTCTTTCTCATTCTTTTGTTTTCCTTTATTTCTTTGCACTGTTCACTAGGAAGTCTTTTTTAACTCTCCTTGCTGTTCTTTGGAACTCTGCGTTCAGTTGGGTATATCTTTCCCTTTGCTTTTCACTTCTCTTTTCTCAGCTATTTGTAAGGCCTCCTTAGACACCATTTCTGTGATGTTGGGTTCAGCAGTGATTTATTACATACAACACATATAGTATGTGTGCATGCTAAGTCACTTCAGTTGTGTCCAACTCTTTGAGACCCCCTAGACTGTAGCCTGGAGAAGGCAATGGCACCCCACTCCAGTACTCTTGCCTGGAAAATCCCATGGACAGAGGAGCCTGGAAGGCTGCAGTCCATGGGGTCGCTAAGAGTCGGACACGACTGAGCGACTTCACTTTCACTTTTCACTTTCATGCATTGGAGAAGGAAATGGCAACCCACTCCAGTGTTCTTGCCTGGAGAATCCCAGGGACGGGGGTGCCTGGTGGGCTGCTGTCTATGGGGTCACACAGAGTTGGACACGACTGAAGTGACTTAGCAGCAGCAGACTGTAGCCTGCCAGGCTCCTCTGTCCATGGGATTCTCCAGGCAAGAATACTGGAGTGGGTTGCCATGCCCTCCTCCAGGGGATCTTCCCAACCAGGGATCAAACCCTTGTGTCTTATGTCTCCTTTATTGGCAGACATGTTCTTTACTACTAGCACCACCTGGGAAGCCCAGGTACATAAATGAAAGTTCAGTTGGTAAAGAATCCGCCTGTAATGCAGGAGACCCCAGTTCGATTCCTGGGTCAGCAAGATCTGCTGGAGAAGGGATAGGCTACCCATTCCAGGGTTCTTGGGCTTCCCTTGCAACTCACCTGGTAAAGAATCTGCCTGTGATGCAAGAGACTTGGGTTCAATCCTTGGGTTGGGAAGATCCCCTGGAGAAGGGAAAGGCTACCCACTCTAGTATTTTGGCCTGGAGAATTCCATGGACTGTGTAGTCAGACACTGCAAAGAGTCGGACAAAACTGAGCAACTTTCACTTTCATCAAAATTGAAAACTTTTGTGCTTCAAAGGACACTATTTAAAAAAATGAAAAGATAACCCATGGAAGTGGAGAAAATATTTGCAAATTGTATATCTGATAAGGGACATTTATATCCAGAATATATAAAGAACTTTTATCACTCACCAATAAAAAGACAATACAATTTTTAAATGGATTTAAAAGGATTTAATTGAGAAGGAAATGGCAACCCACTCCAGTATTCTTGCCTGGAGAATCCCAGGGATGGGGGAGCCTGGTGGGCTGCCATCTATGGGGTCGCACAGAGTCAGACATGACTGAAGCGACTTAGCATAGCAAAAGGATTTAATAGACATTTCTATAAAAAAGAAGAACAAATATCCAATAAGCCCATGAAAAGATGCTCAACATCTGGTATGATGGAACTGTAATTGGCTTGGTTGTGATCATTATTTCACCATTTTTATATATAAATTAAAACATTAAGTTATACATGTTACATATATATAAATTTATTTGTCAATTATACTATGATAAAGTTGGGGGAAAGAAGGTATTCAACATTAATAGTTAATAAAGAAATGTTAATCAGAATCACAATATGATTCATACCTACTAGGATGGGTAAAGTAAAAAAGACAGACACTAACAAGTGTTGGAGAGGAGAAATTGGGACCCTAATATATTCCCAATGCAAAGTCAAGTGGGCCTTAGGAAGCATCACTACAAACAAAGCTAGTGGAGGTGATGGAGTTTCAGTTGAGCTATTTCAAATCCTAAAAGATGATGCTGTGAAAATGGTGCACTCAATTTGCCAACAAATTTGGAAAACTCAGCAGTGGCCACAGGACTGGAAAAAGTCAACTTTCATTCCAATCCCAAAGAAAGGCAATGCCAAAGAATATTCAAACTACCACACAATTGGACTCATCTCACATGCTAGCACAGTAATGCTCAAAATTCTCCAAGCCAGGCTTCAATAGTACATGAACCATGAACTTCCAGATGTTCAAGCTGTATTTACAAGAGGCAGAGGAACCAGAGATCAAACTGCCAACATCCATTGGGTCATCAAAAAAGCAAGGGAGTGCCAGAAAAACATTCACTTCTGCTTTATTGACTATGCCAAAGCCTTTGACTGTGTGAATTACAACAAACTGGAAAATTCTTCAAGAGATGGGAATAACAGAGCACCTGACCTTCCTCCTGAGAACTCTGTATGCAAGTCAAGAAACAACAGTTAGAACTGGACATGGAACAACAGACTGGCTCCAAATTGGGAAAGGAGTACATCAAGGCTGTATATTGTCACCCTGTTTATTTAACTTATATGCAGAGTACATCATGTGAAATGCTGGGCTGGATGAAGCACAAGCTGGAATCAAGTCTGCCAGGAGAAATATCAATAACCTCAGATATTCAGATGACACCACCCTTATGGCAAAAAACAAAGAACTGAAGAGCCTCTTGATGAAAGTGAAAGAGGAGAGTGAAGAAGTTGGTTTAAAGCTCAACATTCAGAAAATTAAGATCATGGCATCCAGTCCCATTACTTCATGGCAAATAGATGGGAAAACAATGGAAACAGTGACACTCTTTATTTTGGGGGCTCCAAAATCACTACAGATGGTGACTGCAGCCATGAAATTAAAAGATGCTTGCTACTTGGAAGAAAAGCTATGACCAACCTAGATAGCATATTTAAAAGCATGGAGACATTTATTACTTTGGTGACAAAGGTCCATCTAGTCAAAGCTATGATTTTTCCAGTGGTCATATATGGACATGAGAGTTGGACTATAAAGAAAGCTGAGTGCCAAAAAATTGATGCTTTTGAACTGTAGTGTTGTAGAAGACTCTTGAGAGTCCCTTGGACTGTAAGGAGATCAAACCAGTCAGTCCTAAAGGAAATCAGTCCTGAATATTCATTGGAAGGACTGATGCTGAAGCTCCAATACTTACTTTGGCCACCTGATTAAGAACTGCTCACTGGAAAAGACCCTGATTCTGGGAAAGACTGAAGGTAGGAGGAGAAGGGGATGACAGAGGATGAGATGGTTGGATGGCATCATCAACTCAAAGGACATGAGTTTGAGTAAGTTGCATGAATTGGTGATGGACAGGGAAACGTGGCATGCTGCAGTCCATGGGGTTGCAAAAAGTCAGACAGGACTGAGGGACTGAAGTGAATTGAACTGAATATATTCCTGATTGGATTATAATAAAACAATGCAACTACTTTGGAAAACAGTTTGTAGTTTCTCAAAATGTTAAACACAGAACTACTACATGACCCGGTAATTTCATTCTTAGGTATATACACAAGAGAAACGAAAACATATCTTACACATAATTTGCACATGAATGCCCAAGGAATATTACTCACAATAGCCCCATAGTGGGAACAACCCAAACATCCATCAGCTGATGAATGGATACCCAAAATATGATATATCCATACAATAATATACTATTTAGCCATAAATAGGGAAGCAGTACTGATGCATGCTACATCACAACTGGACTTTGAGAACTTTATGCTACATTAATCCAGCCAGTCACAAAAGATCATATATGGTATGAGTCCATGTTTGTGAAATGTTCAGAATAGTCAAATTCATGGAGTCAGAAAGTAGATTAGTGGTTGCCACAGGGTGGGGTTGGAGGGAGTGACTGTTGATAGGTATGGAATTCTTTTTGGAGTGACAGAAATGTTTTAAAATTAGTAGTGATGGTTATGCAACTCTGAGAATACATTAAAAATAACTGAATTGTATACTTTAAAATAGTGAATTTTGGGGTACATGGATCATGTAGCAATAAAGCCATTATTAAAAAAAAAAAAACATTAATCAAAGAAGCCAGTGGTAAAAGAATGAACTGAGGGCATTTCCAGCATTGCTGAAGTCGCAAGCGTGGGAAGGGCTGGGAGCAGATCACGCTGAATGGAGGTGGAAGCGTGGGGGTCGAGTCCCGTCTTGTTGATCCACTGGCCTGAATTCCTTTAACTGTCGTGGTGCTCTGGGACAGCTTTCGAATTCAAAAGATAATTGAGGGACCAATTATATTTTGCTAACTCATCTGCTCTATTTTTTAAAAATAAACTATTGTTTTTAAAAAGTTTTAGATTTACAGAAGAGTTATGAAGATGGTACAGAGAGTTCCTGTCTACCCCTCACATCTTAGTAACAGAGTAGTACGGTCCAATTGTCACAATTATTAAGCCAATATTGATATATTATCATTGACTCAAGTCTATACTTTATTCAGGTGTCCTTATCTAATGTCCTTTTTCCAATCCAGGATCCTTCTAGAATCCCACAGTTCATTTTACCATTGTCTCAATTTCTCAGGCTTCCCTTGTTTTTGATGACCGAGACAGTTTTAAAGATTACTGGTCAGGTGTTTTGTAGAATGTCCCTCCATTGGGGTTTTCCCAATGTTTCTCTTGTAACTGGACTGTAGTTATAGGATTCTTGAGCAAGATCACAGAGGTGAAGCGCCATTTTTATCACATATCAAGGGTACACATTATCTGCACAACTTCTCACTGTTGGTGTTGACCTTGATCGCCACCAGGATGAGGTATTATTCATCAGTTTCTCCCTGTGTAAAGTATTCCTTTCCCCCTTTTCCTACTGTTCTCTTTGGAAGAAAGTCACTCTGAGCAGCTGGCACCAAGCTGGGGCGGTCGGGTTATGCTCCACTCCTGAAGGACAGAGTAGACATTAACACGTATCAGAATCCTTCTGCTTGGAATATTTATCTTCTCTCTGCATTTATTTATGCATTCAAACATTTTAAAATATCAGTATCAGTTCAGTTCAGTTCAGTAGCTCAGTCGTGTTCGACTCTTTGTGACCCCATGAATTGCAACACGCCAGGCCTCCCTGTCCATCACCAACTCCCAGAGGTCACTCAGACTCACATCCATCGAGTCAGTGATGCCATCCAGCCATCTCATCCTCCGTCGTCCCCTTCTCCTCCTGCCCCCAATCCTTCCCAGCATGAGAGTCTTTCCCAATGAGTCAGCTCTTCGTAGGTGGCCAAAATACTGGAGTTTCAGCTTTAGCATCATTCCTTCCAAAGAAACCACAGGGCTAATCTCCTTCAGAAAGGACTGGTTGGATCTCCTTGCAGTCCAAGGGATTCTCAAGAGTCTTCTCCAACACCACAGTTCAAAAGCATCAGTTCTTCGGTGCTCAGCCTTCTTCACAGTCCAGCTCTCACATCCATACATGACCACAGGAAAAACCATAGCCTTGACTAGACAGACCTTTGTTGGCAAAGTAATGTCTCTGCTTTTCAATATGCTATCATATTGAAGTTGGACATAACTTTCCTCCCAAGGAGTAAGCGTCTTTTAATTTCATGGCTGCAGTCACCATCTGTAGTGATTTTGGAGCCCCCAAAAATAAAGTCTGACACTGTTTCCACTGTTTCCCCATCTATTTTCCATGAAGTGATGGGACCAGATGTCAGTATATAGACTTAGGGAAATTTATTTTATACTTTCAATTATAATCTAATGTTACTTTTCTTTTTCCCAAATTGTTCCAACTTTGGCCACTGGGAGCTCTTTCAGTTAGCCTGATCCCATAATTGATGGTGTTTTGCTTTGTTTTTCTGAGCCCTTCTTTACTTTCTGACAGTATAAGATTAAATTTCATTTTTTTATTATTACCAAAAAAACTCAAACAGAAGAGTGAATATTTATAGTATAAAGAAACTTCACATACTCACATTTTAGACTAAACAACTGTTAACATTTTTGACATATCTACCCCACCTGTTTTGTTTTTATTTTTAAATCTAATAAAGACTGAAAAAACATAAGCATAATATCACTATCACACCCAACAAAAATGAATACTGACGCCTGAATATCACCTCTTACAAGTCAGTGTTTACTTTTCTCTGTTTAAACAAAAACAACAAAAAAAGCATTTTTACAGTTAGTTTGTTCAAACCACTGGATTTGGTTAATTGTATCTTCATGTATTTTAAGATGACCCATAGATCTATCTTCAGTGTTTCTTATAGAGTTAGATCTAGGAAATTGATTATATTTCCCCCAAATATGACAGCACTATTAAGGACGAGTTTGCCTTAACTCAGACTTTTCGTGTTGATAGAACTTATCTCCAGTGAAAGCAAACATCGTCTAGGACCTGTATTTAGAAGAAGGAAGTGAGCGCCCTGGAGGAGGGCTCGAAGGCCCGTTGGAGGAGTCACAGCTGGGGATGCTGTGTAAATGCCAGGAGACCCACAGCCGGGTGCGTATTTTATGAGGGTTGTGATTGTTCCTGCTAGTGGTCTGGTTACCAAGTTCCACAGATTTTTTTCAGACTGCTCCAACTCTATTTTTCCCGTAAGACTTAATCATTCTTTTAGCTTGCCATCTTGTAGCACTCAGGGCTTTTAGCAATGCATACAGGATGATAGAGCAGAAATGTCGGTGCATTTTACTGAAAAGAATAATAGGGAATTGGGACAGTCCTGGGAATCTCAGAACACTATCCCTATGACCAAGATGCCTCTGGTTTTTTTCCTCCTCTATAGCTCCTGACTGTCTTCTTGAGGGTCTCTTGGGCCAGTGGTTTCCTGGCTGGTCCTCAGGGATGAGTTCAGGCTGGTGATGTTCCTCAGGCCCCACTTGGGGTCCCTATCCCAGCTTCTCTGGCCTCTCCTGGTTCTACAGGCCCTCAGTCCTCAACTAGAGCTGCAGGACTGGTTTTTTGTACAAAACACGATGAGTCAGCTGCCTGTCCTGATTCTGTCCTGATGCCCAGGACAGCAAACTGAGCACCCTCATCTGGTACGAAAGGGCCTTTCAGAAATGATGCCATGAGGCAGACCCAGTCCGAGAAGGGCTCGGGCGTGATAGGTGCCGCTGGTCCCAGGCCAAACAGCAGGTATGTGGCTGCCTTGGGAATTGTCTTAATGATTCATTTATAGAACTGGGAGACAGGACGTTTCCTTTGTCTTTTCCTTTGTCTTTTCTCTACTTCATTCCCCTGCCTCCCTGCTTACCCCCATCAGCATTTCAACAAGTGATTCCAAACTCTGGGTGCAAGGCTCTTGAGAGTCACTGAGAAGATGAAATTTAAAATATACACTTTAAATGAGGCTTCCCTGGAGGTCCAGTGTTAGGATTTTGTGTTTCCACTGCAGAGCATGCAGGTTGGGAAACCAAGAGTCTGCACAGCTTGGCCAAATATATACACACACACATGTATATATATAACTTTATAAAACAAACAAAAAAGTTTATGATGCTCTTAGGTAGAGGGACTTTGGTTAGAATCAAACCACCATTAATGGATAGAGCTCTGCTTTCTGTGGTCTGTTTCTAAGGCCGGCATGGCCCTATCCCAGGGCCTTCTTTCGAGCATGGAGTCAGGTCCACAGCCCTGGGCATCAGGACGGCTGCCTGGGGCTGTGAGACAGCATCAGCAGGGAGCGCCCTCCTGTCCTCCGGGGAGGGGAAATTTGGAGGAGGGCGTCTCAGGCTCCAGCTGTGGTTTAGTTGCCAGGCCAGTGGCCACCCCACTGCCCCATGTATCACAGTGGAGGAATTTTTTACCTGGTTTGTGCTGTGTCCCTCCAGATTCCAACCAGGCCATGGTCCCCATACTCAACTCTCCAGAAGGTTTCTGAGGTTCTTGACTCAGGCAAGATCAGGAGCAGAAGCAGAACTTGGGAGCATGAATTTCCTTCCCCTCCTGACTGCCCATGCTCTCCTTGAGAGCCTTCCTTCTTTTCATTCCTTCCTCACTTTGCTGAATCTCCACTTCTTCCATTTTTCCTCACATTCTGCTGCCTCCCTCAGAGATCAGGTCCCAAGTTTCTTCTTGTGTCTTGAAAGTGAAAGTGTTAGTCGCTCAGTCCTGTCCGACTCTCTGGGACCCCATGGACTGCAGCCCACCAGGCTCCTCTGTTCATGGACTTCTCCAGGCAAGAGTACTGGAGTGGGTTGCCATTCCTTTCTCCAGGGATCTTCCTGATCCAGGGATCAAACCTGGGTCTCCTGCACTGCAGGCCATTTCATAACTGTCTGAGCCACAGTGTTTCCCAGGTTTCAGAACTTTCCAGAACTCTGCAGGGGTGGGGGGAGTCAGCTTTAGTTTCTTGGATGGGAGGCTATCCTCCAAGCTCTACCACACTCTGTTTGGGAGACTTTAGGCAAATGGAAGGCGTGCACTTTGCTTCTGTTCACTCATTGCTGAAACAGAGATAAAACCCACCTGCTTAAACTCACTGTAAAAATAAGGTCTTGGAGAGGTAGCTATGATCCTTGGCATTATTTTAGTTCCCATTCCTGGCTCATTCAGTCACAGCAGCATCTTTCCTACCAAGTCAGATCTGGAGGCTGCAGGTCAGGGGTGATCTGGGTGAGTCAGCGCCCACTTCCCAGCCCACTCAGGCTCCTCTCTCAGCCCCTCCAGGTACCCACCATGCTGCTGCTTCTCTTCCAAGGATCCATTTGTTGCATCCACAGTTTCCCCTTTCAGTCCAGACCAGCGGGTGCCCTTTTCAACTCAGCAGACCCAAGGAATTGGGGTCCCAGTCCATGGCCTGGCCCCCTGGCCTTCTGGTCTACCACTGCCTTCCGGATCCAAAGGAGGGATTTTCCCAAGCCCTTTCAACTCCCAGTGACTGGGAAGAGCTGATGGGAGAGGATGGTAGATTGGGGCATGTTCTATTGGTGCAAACATGACTCAAAATTTCTAGTTCAGCTGCCTGAAAATGAAGTTTTACAGGGTAGTAGGAGAACTGGGTATTTCATTCCTTTATAAAGCTCTTGGAGCTACAGGGTTGTACAATATGTCTCTCTGCCACCCCATGGACTGTAACCCACCAGGCTTCTCTGTCCGTAGAATTCTCTGGGCAAAGATACTGGAGTGGGTAGGCATTCTCTTCTCCAGGGGATCTTCCTGATCCAGGAAGTGAAACCGGGTCTCCCACATAGCAGGCAGATTCTTTACCCTCTGAGCCACTAGGGAAGCCCTACAATGCGTTCCATGATATTGATCTTCCTCTGGGAGCTCAATTCCCTTGTCTGTTTCCCTCAAGCTTGTGCCTGGAATCCAGGGCAGCCCACACGGTGTGTCAGGAGTCACTGAGAACCATATTACTGCAGGGTGGCTGAGTACAGGGGACAGGGAGCAATGTTTTTTTTTTTCCCAGCCAAATTGATTTTGCTTGAAGGATAACATCCCTTCCCATCCTCTGATTTCCAGTAAGGTTCTATTGTGGGCTGCAGCAATTTAGCGTCCACTTGATAAAAATAGCTTTTTAATTTACTGACTGGCAAAATACTCTATTTATCAACCCAATCCGGGTTCCTCTAAAGATAAAATGGAGGTAAAACCCAAAAGGAAAATTAAAGCTTTAATGCCGCCTTGCCGGCTTCTGCTTCATTTCATTGTAAATTGAGTGCGATAAAACACAGCATCGGCAGCCTGCATAAAAGCAGCTATATAATTTTCTTTTGTGGAAGGAACTAATTCTGAAGTATAAGACTCTCACCTAAAAGAAGTCAAATGATGGTGGATGGCTCCCGTGCACTAATTATGTCTTCCTTTATATCTTTGGCTTGAACTCTAATTTGCTTACAGTTTAATGAACATCAGTTTCCCGCAGCGAAATATCTAAGGCCCTCTGAGATTGAACACTTGGGCAGTCAAATGCTCTCATTGCCAACACTAATCTTCAAACCCTTCGCATTCTCAACAGACTTCTAAAGGAGTGTGGCTCTTCAAAGGCTGGCGACTCACTTTTGAGCAGTAACCGCACACTTAAATTAAAAGCCATGATCGGGGAAGGAGACTTGGGCTGTGCTGAAAAAAATAATAATCATTTTTACAAACCACTTTACTACTTTAGGTGCTGGCAATTCTTGCCAGCTTCCATCATTGTTGCATGCAAAAACTGCACGTTTTATGACTGTTTGTTTTCCTAACTTTGCTTCCCGCAGAAAGTCTTCATTACTTTCTTCAGGGGTTTTCTCTTCATCATTGAGAGTTTAGAAAATGAGGAACAGTAGAGGCAGGGGAGGGGTTTCCCGCCTGGACCTTGTGGCTCATTTCCAAGGTCTATTTTCCTCCTGGAAGCGTGACGCTGGAGCCACTTGGATGGCAGACGATCTGCTTATATAATTATCACTAACAGTGATCATGTGTTCCACTTCTCACTTTTCGGACTTCAGTATCTCTCATGAAGGACCTTTCAGGTGAGTGGCCCCGAGGTCATTCGGGTGCTGATCGGGCATGTGTGGGGTGGAGCCCAAGGCCCGCATCTCGGAGCGGCTCACTGGCCATGCTGCTCCTGCTGGCCTGAGAACGCCACTCTGAGTCTCTTCACAGTGATTCCTCGACATCATCTTCATCACAACATTTGAGGTAGATACCCTTTTACAGATGAGGCCGTTCGGCACAAGGAGATTAAGGAATATACCCAAGCTCACCTGGCTGTAGACAGCAGAGCCTGGTTCAGTCACCATCTGAAACCTGAACTCACGGCTGCTGAACACACTCCCTCTCTTCTTCAGTGGGTGTGCTCATGAGGAGAAAGATAGGAAGTGAATGTGATACCTTGATTTTCATCCAGAGAGTTCTGTGCTGAGCCCTTGTTATCGAAGCCAAGACGTCGTCTCTGCATCATCCACACTGACAGTCAGCGTCTGCCTCCATCCAGCCCCAGCCGTGATGCACTGAGGCCACACGCCCGCCGCCAGCTCCAAGCAAGGCAGGAAGAATCAGCGGATTATCAGACAGCTCTGGTCACAGACGTCTCAGTGACACTTTCAGCAGCCCCCACAGAAACCGATGGTCTTTTGGAGTCAGATTAATCAGAAGTGATGGCTGACAAGAGGTCAGCTTTTGCACGTCAATTTAAAGGTGTCAAATGGCACAATATACCTTCTAGATGTTGCTTCTCCATTTTGTGGAAATAACCCACCATCCTCTACTGAGTTGAGCCCAATGGAAAAACGACATGGGGCAGTGAAGTCCTGCTGGGCTGCCTCAGTTCAAATTCTGACTTAACTAGTTGTTAGGGGCTCAGCCAATTTGCAAAATCTCTCAGTGCTTCACCTTGCAGAGGAGAAATGATGATGTCCACTGTATGGGAGGAAGACTTATTCCTCTACCCTCCTAGCATCTTCTGGCTGATCTAACCATTAAACTGATACAAGACAGATGAATAGGAGAAAATCACACCAAAGTTTAATAATATGTATACATGGGAGAGACCCAGAGAAACTGAGAATCTCATCAGAATAGCTGAAGCCCTCACATCAAATACCATCTTCAGCTAAAGACAAAAGAGAGCGTTGGGGCTACAGCCTTGAGACTTCAAAAGAGGGAGGCAATTCACACGGAGATGGAAAAGTAACTATTTGGTAAATAAATGTTTGCTGGGGCCTGCAGAGAAAATGGGACACAGAGTGGATCCTGATTTCTAGGTCATGCCCAAGATTTTGCACCACTGCTGCTGCTGCTAAGTCACTTCAGTCGTGTCCAACTCTGTGCGACCCCCATAGACGGCAGCCCACCAGGCTCCCCCATCCCTGGGACTCTCCAGGCAAGAGTACTGGAGTAGGGTGCTATTGTCTTCTCTGATTTTGCACCACACCTCATGCATATTCTTGGCAGAGCTCTCAGAAAATAGTTCTATCCCAAGATGGCCCTCTGTCTAGATTTCTTTAGACAGTTAAGGGAAAGGTCAAAATTTCTTTCTGAGTCTTTGGACCTTGATTGTTTTAAACTTTAAATAATCTGCATGCTCAAGGGACGTTTTAGGGTGGCAAGTTTTGCTCCCTACACTGCCTCCTAGGCTTATTGTAAAGACTACACAAACTGTAAAGCAGGAGACCGCAGTTCAATTCCTGGGTCAGGAAGATCCTCTGGAGAAGGGATAGGCTACCCACTCCAGCATTCATGGGCTTCCCTGGTGGCTCAGATGGTAAAGAATCCACCTGCAGTGAGGGAGACCTGGGTTTGATCCCTGAGTTGGAAAGATCCCCTGGAGGAGGGCATGGCAACCCACTCCAGTACTCTTGCCTGGAGAATCCCCATGGACAGAGGAGCCTGGTGGGCTACAGTCCAGGGGGTCACAAAGAGTTGGACATGACTGAGCGACTAAGCACACACATGCAAACTAGGAATCAGGGCTTCCCTGGTGGCTCAGACAGTAAAGAATCTGCCAGCAGTGAGAAGATCTGGGTTTAATCCCTGGGTTGGAAAGATCCCCTAGAGGAAGGCATGGAAACCCACTCCAGTATTCTTACCTGGAGAAGTCCATGGACAGAGAAGCCTGACAGGCCACAGTCCATGGGATGGGAAAGAGTCAGACACGACTGAGGAACTAACAAGTAAACTAATTAATTGGAGGTGTCTGCCATGGGCATGGGAGAAGGCAATAGCACCCCACCCCAGTACTCCTGCCTGGAAAGTCCCGTGGACAGAGGAGCCTGGTAGGCTGCAGTCCATGGGGTCTCGAAGAGTCGGACACGACTGAGCGACTTCACTTTCACTTTTCACTCTCATGCATTGGAGAAGGAAATGGCAACCCACTCCAGTGTTCTTGCCTGGAGAATCCCAGGGACGGGGGAGCCTGGTAGGAGGCCATCTATGGGGTTGCACAGAGTCGGACATGACGGAAGCGACTTAGTAGCAGCAGCAGCAGCAGCTGCTGCTAATTTTACTGATTCTTCTCAACAGGGAATTACGGGGAAAGATCTGCCGCTCAGCACTCTCCAATCTACAACATCTAAAAAGAACTGACAATACAAATAGTCCAAAGCAGAGAGAGTGGAAAATGTATAGGTGGATGCTAGTACTTGTATGAATTATACTTCTGTTTACACACTGAGTCTTGAGGCCAAGACCGTGTTAGAAAATAAATTCAACTGAGTAAATTTCAAAGATCTTACTGGATTTAATCAACAATTCATGAATTGGGCAGCATCCCAGCTAGCAAATAGAAGGCAGCTTTGAGGAGCTGAGTGAACGGAGACATTTATAGGCAGAAGGAGGCGGTCAAGGAAGTTCTTCTAACAGAGTGGATTGTTCCAGGCAGGGTCCCAGGGGTGGCAGGGGTCTATCAGGTGAATTACCTCACTAGAGCCGACCAGGAAATTCCAGACTGACTTGGTTAAGATTACTTTGCTGCCAGAGGCTGAAACTGCAATTAGATTAGGTGTTAAGTCTCAGTTTGGTAGGCTTAGCACAAGTGCCTCCATTTAGGACCTGTTGTCTCTTTTTTGAACAGCCTTCTCCTCTAACTACAGCTGTGTGTAGAGGTGGTACTTGCTAAGCTCAGCTCCTGAGCTCTCAGTGCAGGACTACCGTGCAAACATGCTTGTAAAGTGGAAACACACTTTTATTTCCTGAGGGCCCTGTAATCAAGGCAAAAGCTATTACTTGATCGCATAATTAACCTCAGGAATAGAAGTGTAAACAGCACAATTCATGAATTTGTTAATTGGTCTTTCCTGCTACTGATATTAGCCCAAGTTGATCTGTTATTCTCCTCTGTTGATTATCTTAAATGGGAAGTTTTCTAATTTGGATTTCTCCAGGATAAGTGAGGGGAAAGAGTGAAATAAGCTTTTCAACAATTTGCGTCTGTCCTGTAGGTGTTTTTTTTTTTTTTTCCTTAGAGATGGATACAGCTTGAATTGTTGAATGCCACCCTTCACCTTGGCAGATTTGGACCTCTCTCCAGATTTCTGTTCTGTGTGCTGATTAACCAGATTGCTGGTTACTGATGTGGGAGGCCAACCCCCGGGCAGTGGAGACATAAAACAACCAGTAATGCTCATCGGCAGTCATGCTTCCAGGACTCTGAATCTCTGTCTCATTTAGTTCTAATTTATTTTCCCCATTGCTGTGACTCCTTAGCTGAGTGGAAATAAATAGGAGCACTAGGGTGTGTGGAGACTCAGGCCCTGTAGATGGAGTGTGTGTGTGTGTGTGTGTGTGTGTCTGTGTCTGTGTGTGTGGGAATGTGTGTGGGGGGGTTGTATGTGTGTGTGTGTGGGTGTGTGTGTGTATGGGTATGTGTGTGTGTGGGTGTGGATGAGTGTGGGTATGTGTGTGTATGTGTGTGTGTGTGGGTGTGTGTGGGCAGGTGGATGAGTGTGGGTATGTGTATGTGTGGGTGGGTGGGTGTGGGTGTGTGTGGGCAGGTGGATAAGTGTGGGTATATGTGGGTATATGTGTGTGTATGTGCATGTGTAATCAGGGATGCGAAGGCTTTTGCCAGCACAGTACCAGGATCCACCCCCTTGGAGTTTTAAAAGACTTGTCCTCACCAAAGCTAAGGAACTGGTTTCTAAGAGAAGCGGAAACATCACCATGTCTCTCGCCGTGGTTGTTTCTTTCCCAACTTGCCATGCCTGTGTGGGAAGCGGGACTGATTTCCAGAAGCAGCAAGTCAATACTGAAGAGAGCCTTTCACTGGAGCCTGGTTATGAAGCAGAGTTGTTCATTAAATTAGACCCCAGGCCTCTGATTACGGTGTTCATTTAAAATAAAAAGCTGAAGTCTTCACTGAGGGTAGTGATAGTAGGCCCTATCGGCTCACATATCCTTAACGTTTGAGGATGCAGCCTATGCAGCCCCTGATGACTTCAGAAAAGGAAGGAGTCACCCACTGCAGCTGACAGCTGGTTTCAGTTGTCAACTGATGTCACAGCTCTCAGAAAAGAAAAGCTTGCTAATGGTTGAGTTGCTTTGAAATCTCCCAGGATCTTGTGGGGTGAGAGTCTGGATCACCAACCAGAAAGCCACTATAAAATGTACCCCAGTGACTAGCCTGGAGCTCAGGGTCTGGGTACCACCAGTGCAGACATGCGGTTGGGAGGCTTTCTGACCATCTGCGATGTGCTCAAAAGGATCAGGTGGCCACAGTCTGTCACGTGAATCTTAGGACTGAAGAGGTGAGCCGACAGGAGCCAGCCCACAAATCCTGTGCTTCTCTGAGACTTCCACTAGTTCCAGAGTCTTTAGAGAGAGCAGCCAGGGCCGACAAAGAACTCAGGGCACTGCTGCTGTCTGATCTGGGCAAGCTTGGGAGGCCAGGAGCGGCTCCCAGTGACCACACACCTGTGCCAGCTGTGCTGGGCCCAATACACACCCAGACTGTTTCCCGCTGCATGCTATCAAGGGAGGAAAAAGCCTTTGGGCTTAGGGGGACTCACACTCATCCTCAGTTCTCCATTTAGCAGGACATAGCTCAGCTGGTAAAGAATCTGCCTGCAATGCAGGAGACCCCAGAGACCCTGGTTCGATTCCTGGGTTGGGAAGATCCCCTGGAGAAGGGAAAGGCTACCCACTCCAGTATTCTGGCTTGGAGAATTCCATGGACTGTATAGTCCATGGGGTCGCAAAAAGTTGGACACTTTCCAACTTTTCCAAAGTCGACTGAGCAACTTTCACTTCACTTCACTTCAATACAGACATGAAGTCCTTCTGAATATTCATTGCAAAGACTGATGCTGAAGCTGAAGCTCCAATACTTCAGCCACCTGATGCAAAGAGCCGACTCATTGGAGAAGACTGAAGGCAAAAGGAGAAGCGGGTGGCAGAGGATGAGATGGTATTAGATAGCATTACAGACTCAACAGACATGAATTTGAGCAAACCCTGGGAAACAGCGGAGGTCAGAGGAGCCCGGCATGCTGCAGTCCGTGAGGTCGCAGAGTCAGACACAATGTAGCGATTGAACAACAAATCCTTCCAACTCAACCTTTCTGCTTTTTTTCTGGTCTCTCTCAGGCCTTTTTGAAACTTTGATCTAGAGTTTTAATGGGGAAGGCAATGGCACCCCACCCCAGTACTTTTGCCTGGAAAATCCCATGGACCGAGGAGCCTGGTAGGCTCCAGTCCATGGGGTCGCTAGGAGTCGGACACGACTGAGCGACTTCACTTTCACTTTTCACTTTCTTGCATTGGAGAAGGAAATGGCAACCCACTCCAGTGTTCTTGCCTGGAGAATCCCAGGGGCAGGGGAGCCTGGTGAGCTTCCATCTATGGGGTCGCTCAGAGTCGGACACGACTGAAGCGACTTAGCAGCAGCAGCAGAGTTTTAAGGGAAGGGCAAAGTTTCCAAAAGAGATACTCTGGACTTCACATTACAAAAAGTTTAGTCATTTCTGTTAAGAGTGTTTCCAAGTAGAGAAAACGCTTCAGATACCTGAATGGGAGAATTTGGAAGTAAAACCCAATGCAAGTTAAAAAGAGAGGGTGGAAAAGCCGATTGGGGAGGGAAAGAGGGCTATGTACTTGGGGCTCCAGAAGGGGCCAGTCCTCCTGATATAAGATACTGGGAGCCTCAACTCAGTTTACCCACCCATCCTGCTCAAAAGTGAAAAGCGCCGGATCCCACTAGTCCCAGATCTTAATGGAAGTTAGTTTTCACTTTGAGACAGAGGTCGGATGATAAAAATAGGTCCTCTTTAATAAGAACTCATGAGCCTGGGACTTCCCTGTGGTCCATGGCTAAGATTTCCCCTTCCTATGCAGTGGGTGCAGGTTTGATCTCTGGTCAGGGAACTAAGATCCCACATGCCTCATGGCCAAAACTCCAGAGCAGAAAACAACGGAAGCAATACTGTAATAAATTCAATAAAGACTCTTAAAACAGTCCACATGAAACAAAAAAAAAGAATCTTCAAAACAACTCTGAGCCAGAGACTCTGCTGGACACGTGACATGCATCACGTCTTCAGTCCTCCAGCAGCCTAACAGTTGGGCCCCTCACTCCAACAGCCTTATCACTGGGCCCCTTTTACAGATGAAAAATGGGACAAAGAGAACCTAGGTCATTTGCACCTTCATAGTTCTCACCCTGTGAACCTCCTCCAGAGGAGCCCCTTACACCCCTCTTTGTGCCATTAAACTAGTAATTCATGGTGACCAGCTTGATCAGTCCCTTGTCAATGGATGCTGGCTGACATGAGTAAAAATTTCCATAGGTTCTGAAATCTGCCCTACACATTTTTTTTTTAGCATTCTGTTAAAAATATATTTTTTTAGCAAAATAATGCAAAAAAGTAAAGCGTATCAAAATGCTGCACTCACCTCCTTTCTCTGTGAGCACAAAAGCAAACATCTATAACTCTTTTAACTTTCTTCTGGTGGCCATCTCCTATTTTTTCATCATATGCTTATCTTCTTATTTCTTAGGGGTTCCCCCCCCCCATTTTATACATTACTAACTTCTAATTATGACAGCTGCTGCTGCCAAGTTGCTTCAGTTGTGTCTGACTCTGTGCGACCCCATAAATGGTAGCCCACCAGGCTCCCCTGTCCCTGGGATTCTCCAGGCAAGAACACTGAAGTGGGTTGCCATTTCCTTCTCTAATGCGTGAAAGTGAAAAGTGAAAGGGAAATCGCTTAGTCGTGTCCGACTCTTAGTGACCCCATGGACTACAGCCCACCAGGTTCCTCCATCCACGGGATTTTCCAGGCAAGAGTACTACAGTGGGGTGCCATTGCCTTCTCCGAACTATGACAGAGGATTTAAAATCTTTCCCTCCATCCCACTTCCCTCCCCTCCCCCACATGCATTTATCACAGTCATCAATCAGTATTTACATTTTTATAACTGTGTGAATATGGTTTACTGCAGGGCTCTGCAGTGTACTAACTAGGCTTCAGCTTTTTCACATACTATTTTGAACTAATAATTGCCTCATCTTGATGTGTTGCATAACTTTTAATGTAAGAACCTTTACAATTTTTTTCCGAATTTATCATTCAATGTCCTGAATTCTGAGAAGTGTTTCTTGCTAAACACTCCGTCATAATACTGAGATGATCTATCATTTCCTTTTGTATTCCTGGGGCCTTTCTCCTAACTCCATCCCAGCTTACACATCAACTGGTAGTTCTTGAGCCCAAATGTCCATCTTTCATCCTAAACTCCCTCTCCTGTGTAGAAATCCTGATTTTCTATGTACTGTGTTTTCCTCTTTTGTGGTTTACTTCATTGTTCTGTTGGACCATATTGTCCACAGCTTCTTAAGAAAGAATTTGTCAGAGGTAGTGTTTGAGTCCTTTGTCTGGAAGTGTCTTTATTCTTTCTCTCTCTCATTTGGTCAATAATTTGATTGGGTGTACACTGAAAATAATTTGCCTGTAGAATTTCAAAGATCTTTGTCTTCTAGTGTCTGATGTTGCTGTTTGTTACTGTTGTTCAGTTGCTAAGTCATGTTTGACTCTTTTGACCCCACAGACTGCAGCACACCAGGCTCCTCTGTCTTTATCTCCCAGGCTTTGCTCAAATTCATGTCCATTGAGTTGGTGATGCCATTCAACCATCTCACCCTCTGTAGCCCACTTCTCCTCCTGCCCTCAATCTTTCCCAGCATCAGGATCTTTTCCGATGAGTCAGCTCCTTGCATCAGGCGGACAAAGTATTGGAGCTTCAGCATCAGGCCTTCCAATGAATATTCAGGGTTAATTTCCTTTAGGATGGACTGGTTTGATCTCCTTGCTGTTCAAAGGACTCTCAAGAGTCTGCTCGAGCACCACACTGAAATTATCGATTCTTCAGTCCTCAGTCTCCTTTATGGTTCAACTCTCACATCCATACATGACTACTGGAAAAACCATAGCTTTGACTAGATGGACTTTTGTCAGCTAAGTGATGTCTCTGCTTATTAATACACTGTCTAGGTTTGTCATAGCTTTCCTTCCAAGGAGCAAGTGTGTTTTAATTTCATGGCTGCAGTCACCATCTGCAGTGATTTTGGAGCCCCCTCAAAAGAAAAACTGTCACTGCTTCCACTTTTTCCCCTTTCATTTGCCATAAAGTAGAGGAACCAGATTCCATCATATTAGTTTTTTGAATGTTGAGTTTTAAGCCAGCTTTTTAACTTTTCTCTTTCACCCTTGTCAAAAGGTTCTTTAGTTCCTCTTCACTTTCTGCCATCATCTATAAATCTGCTGCTGTTGATATTTCTCCCAGAAATCTTGATTCCAGCTTGTGATTCATCCACTCCAGGATTTTGCATGATGTACTCTGCATAGAAGTTAAATAAGCAGTGTTGCTTTTGAAAAGTCCAAAATTCTGATTCTCATTCTTTCTAACCCTGATTTTTCCCTCTACAATTTTTTAAAAATGTTTAATTACTTACTTATTTATTGACCACACTGCACCACACATAGGATCTTAGTTTCCCAACCAACACTGAACCCATGTCCACTGCAGAGGAAGGCCAAAGTCTTAACCACTGGACTGCCAGGGAAATCCCTCCCTTCACAGATTTCTAGGGGCTTCTGTTTAGCACAGGTGTTCCAAACTTTCATAACGATGAAAAGTATATATTATTTCATAATAATGATGGTATGAAGTTTTTTTTCATTCATTTATTCAAAGGCCCTTTCAATCTAGGGGGTTTTTGTCCTTCAATTCTGGTATTTCTTTCTTACATCAATTTTTGAATAATTTATTCTGTGCAATTTCCTTTTTTGAAAAAAGAATAATATTTATATGTTAGATGTCTCAGACTGATTCTGTCTTTTATGTTTCGCTCTTCTCCATCTTTTCTTTTAACTTCTGTTTGATTTGCTCAATTTTATTTTCACTGAAGGTTTTTCTTTTTCTTTTTGAATTTCCATCACATTTTAATTTTCACGAGGCCTTTAAAATATTACATCCTGTTCCTGTATCATAAGATGCAGTATTTTATCTTTCTGAGGATATTAATTACTATTCCAGTTTATTTCATAGGTTTTGGGCATCATTTTTCAAATTGGAGGTCTTTCTCCAGTGTTTGCTGATTCTTGACCGTCTGCTCATATTCAGGAGGCAGACACTGAGAAGGGTTGAGGGGGCTTTGCTGGTCGGGGTCACTAGAAGAGGACTTTCTCCTTTAATTGGGTGGGGAGTCAAATTTCACTGGAGGAATGCTTGTCTCTACTGCCAGTGCTGGTACATGGAGATCTTTTCCCCTGTTTCTCACTTTTCTGGGCAAGCATCCTCTGGTATATGCCGGACTGTTGGCCTTCTGAAAGAAGTTGGGGGAGAACTGCAGACTGTAACTTAGTCTCCATTTTCATTTCTGAGCCTCACCCCTGCTGCCTCTGCCTAGGTCTGGGTACTCAGTCTGGGTCATATCCCTTCATGCGCTGTGCTCAGCTGATTCAGTTTTGTCCGACTCTTTGGAACCCCATGGACTATAGCCCTCAAGGCTCCTCTGTCCAAGGGATTTTCCAGGCAAGAATACTAGAGTGGGTTGCCATGCCCTCCTCCAGGGGATCTTCCCAACCCAGGAATTGAACCCAAGTCACTTACGTCTCCTGCATCGGCAGGCAGGTTCTTTACCACTAGCGCCACCTGGGAAGCCCATATCCCTTCATGCTGCTGCTAAGTCACTTCAGTAGTGTCTGACTCTGTGCGATCCCAGAGACGGCAGCCCACGAAGCTTCCCCATCCCTGGGATTCTCCAGGCAAGAACACTGGAGTGGGTTGCTATTTCCTTCTCCAATGCATGAAAGTGAAAAGTGAGAAGTGAAAGTAAAGTCGCTCAGTCCTGTCCAGCTCTTAGCGACCCCATGGACTGCGGCCCACCAGGCTCCTCCGTCCATGGGATTTTCCAGGCAAGAGTGCTGGAGTGGGGTGCCATTGCCTTCTCTGATCTCCCTTCATAGTTCTTATAAATGGTGTGTATGTTGGTGAGGAACTTTTGAGTGAAACCTTTGATCTACTTGGCTCTCCTCTCCTGCTCCCATTTTAGGATTATGCCTGTGTAATTTCTATACTATTACTTATTAAATAGCTCTCTCAAAAGAAAAAGGGAATTGTCATTCTAAACTGGATTACTTTATAACAGAGGAGATACTCTCTTAGGTACCTGGCGTATTTTGGATGGTAGTTGGCACATAGTGTTCTAGAAGACTTAGAGGTCTGCTCTTTTCAGGTTAAGCTTGAAATGATGCTCTGAAACGCAGTCACCATTATCTACACCTAGAGGTAGAGATGAAACTAAAGATAACTGGCATTCATTGAGTACATAATTACCCAAGACTGTTGTTTTCAGTCGCTAAGTTGTGTCCGACTCTTTGCAGCCCCATGGACTGCAGCAAGCCAGGCTTTCCTGTCCTTCACTGTCTCCCAGAGTTTGCTCAAACTCATGTCCACTGAGGTGGTGATGCCATGCAACCATCTCATCCTCTGTCGTCCCCTTCTCCTCCTGCCCTCAATTTTTCCCAGCATCATGGTCTTTTCCAATGAGTCAGTTCTTCACATCAGGTGGCCAAAGTATTAGCACTTCAGTTTCAGTCTAAGTCCTTCCAATGAATATTCAGGGTTGATTTTCTTTAGGACGGACTGGTTTGATCGCCTTGCTGTCCAAGGGACTCTCCAGAGTCTTCTTTAGCGTCACAGTTTGAAAGCATCAGTTCTTTGGCATTCAGCCTTCTTTATGGTCCAAATCTAACATCCGTACATGACTACTGGGAAAACCATAGCTTTGACCATACAGACTTTTGTGGGCAAAGCAATGTCTCTGTGTTTTAATATGCTATCTAGGTTTGTCATAGTTTTTCTCCCAAGGAGCAAGCCTGTTTTAATTTCATGACTTTAGTCACTGTCCACAGTGATTTTGGAGCCCAAGAATATAAAATCTGCCACTGTTTCCATTTTTACCCTTCTATTTGCCATGAAGCGAAGACTGTACCAGGTGCTTTATGGGTTATCTCCTGCAACCTTCACAACTTTTTTCTCTATAGACGATGACAGAGGTTCAGAAAGACTGAAATCTTTCAGAGTCACACAGTGGCTAAGATGGAATTTGACTACAATTGTCTTTCTTGATAACAACAACAACTGCTAACATTTGTTGAGGATTCACATTGTATCAATCCCGAGAGCCAGTCCATAGTTCTTCTGGCACTCATCTATCAGATATAATCCCGGGAATCTATTGTCACTTCCACTATATAAAGGATTTGATTTAGGTCAAACCTGGATGGTCTAGTGGTTTTCCCTGCTTCCTTCAATTTCAGTCTGAGTTTGGCAATAAGGAGTTCATGATCTGAGCCACAGTCAGCTCCCAGTCTTGTTTTTGCTGACTGTATAGAGCTTCTCTATCTTCGGCTACAAAGAATATATTGATCAATCTGATTTCGGTGTTGACCATCTGGTGATGTCCATGTGTAGAGTCGTCTCTTGTGTTGTTGGAAGAGGGTGTTTGCTATGGCCAATGAGTTCTCTTGTCAAAACTCTGTTAGCCTTTGCCCTGCTTCATTCTGTACTCCAAGGCCAAACTCGCCTGTTACTCCAGGTGTTTCTTGACTTCCTACTTTCACATTTCAGACCCCTATAATGAAAAGGATATCTTTTGGGGGTGTTAGTTCTAAAAGGTCTTGTAGGTCATCACAGAACCATTCATCTTCAGCTTCTTTAGCATTAGTGGTTGGGGAATAGACTTGGATTACAATATTGAATGCTTTGCCTTGGAAATGAACCAAGATCATCCTGTCTTTTTTGAGACTGCACTCAAGTACTGCATTTTGGACACTTTTGTTGATTATGAGGGCTACTACATTTCTTCTAAAGGATACTTGCCCACAGTAGTAGCTATAATGGTCATCTGAATTAAATTTGCCCATTGGAATTGGCTGCGGGGAGAACTGGGTCTTGCTCTGGTGGGCAAGGCCATGCTCAATAGATCTTTAATCCAATTTTCTGCTGATGGATGGGGCTGTGTTCCCTCCTTGCAGTTTGGCCTGAGGCTAAACTTTATAAGGGTAATGGCAACCTTCTCCAAAAGGACTTATGCCAGCAGGCCACGCCTCCCAGGACTGCTGCTATCAGATTAGATCTGACAGAGTGCCAAAAGAAATGTGGATGGAAGTTTGTAACATTGTGCAGAAGATGGTGATCAAAACCATCCCCAAGAAAAAGAAATGCAAAAAGTCAATATAGTTGCCTTACAGATAGCTGGGAAAGGCGAAGGAGAAAAGGAAAAACATACCCATCTGAATGCAGAATTTCAAGAATAGCAAGGACAAATAAGAAAGCCTTCCTAAGTGACCAATGAAATAGAGGAAAACAATAGAATAGGAAAGACAGAGATCTCTTCAATAAAATTAAAGATTACAAGGGAATATTTCATGCAAAGATGGGCACAATAAAGGACATAAATGGCATGGACCTAACAGGAGCAGAAGATATGAAGAAGAGGTGGCAAGAATACACAGAAGAACTATACAAAAAAAGGTTTTAATGACACAGATAACCATCATAGTATGATCACTTACCTAGAGCCAGACATCCTGGAGTGTGAAGTCAAGTGGGCTTTAGGAAGCATTACCACGAACAAAGCTAGTGCAGGTGATGGAATTCCTGCTGAGCTATTTCAAATCCTAAAAGATGATGCTGTGAAAGTACTGCACTCAATAGGCCAGCAAATTTGGAAAACTTAGCAGTGGCCACGGGACTGGAAAAGGTCAGTTTTCAACCCAATTCCAAAGAAGGGCAATGCCAAAGAATATTCAAACTATTGCACTCATTTTACATGCTAGCAAGGTAATGCTCAAAATCCTTCAAGCCAGGCTTCACAGTACATGAACTGAGACCTTCCATATGTATACACTGGATTTAGAAAAGGCAGAGGAACCAGAGGTCAAATTGCTAACATCCATCAGATCATAGAAAAAGCAAGAGAGTTCCAGAAAAACATCTACTTCCACTTCATTGACTACGTTAAAGCCTTTGATTGTGTGGATCACAATCAACTGCAGAAAATTTTTAAAGAGGTAGGAATCCCAGAACACCTTACCTGCCTCCTGAGGAGTCTGTATGCAGGTCAGGAAGCAACAGTTAGAACTGGACATGGAACAATGAACTGGTTCCTAATTAGGTAAGGAGTACATCAAGGCTGTATACTGTCACCCTGCTTATTTAACTTATATGCAAAATACATCATGTGACATGCCAGGCTAGATGAAGCTCAAGCTGGAATCGAGTTTGCTGGGAGAAATATCAATAACCTCAGGTATGCAGATGACACCACGTTAATGGCACAAGGCAAAGAGGAACAAAAGAGCCTCTTGATGAAGGTGAAAGAGGAAAGTGAAAAAGCTGGCTTAAAACCCAACGTCTAAAAATCTATGATCATGGCAACCAGTCCCATCACTTTAGGGCAAATAGATAAGAAAAAAAAAAATGGAAATAGTGACAGACTTTATTTTCTTGGGCTCCAAAATCACTGTGAACAGTGACTGAAGCCATGAAATTAAAAGATGCTTGCTCCTTGGAAGAAAAGCTATGACAAACCTAGACAGCATATTAAAAAGCAGAGATATCACTTTGCCCACAAAGGTCTGTATGGTCAAAGCTATGGTTTTTCCAGAAGTCATGTATCAATGTGAGAGTTGGACCATAAAGAAAGCTGAGCGCTGAAGAATTGATGCTTTTGAATTGTGGTGCTGAAGAAGACTCTTGAGGGTCCCTTGGACTGCAAGGAGATCAAACCAGTCAATCCTAAAGGAAATCAATCCTGAATATCCATTGGAAGGCTTGATACCGAAGCTCCAATACTTTGGCCACCTGATGTGAAGAGCTGACTCATTGGAAAAGACCCTGATGCTGGGAAAGATTGAGGGCAGGAGAAGGGGACGACAGAGGATGAGATGGTTGGATGGCATCACTGATTCAAGGAACCTGAGTTTGAGAAAACTGTGGGAGATAGTGAAGGACAGGGAAGCCTGACATGCTGCAGTCTGTGGGGTTCGAAAGAGTCAGACACAACTGAGCAACTGAACTACAGCAACAACAAAAGTCGTGAGAGCCCAAAGCTCACTTCTCATTGGCCTAGTTGTTCTGGGGCATATCAGTGATGAGTCATAAAATAAAATTCCTGTATAACTGAAGTGTCCATCTTTTGTAGAAACAACATATTTTTCCCCTAAATGATCTGGAAACAATGTATTTTTTAAAAAATAATACACTATTTTACTCATTTTTCCTATATTCCCATTATACGACTCTTATACAAAGTCTTTTTTTTTTTCCAGACAACTCTCTTTTGACTCTGCAGTTGGAAAAAATGACTCTAATTTTCCAACAAGAAGGTATTCGTTATAGCCAAACCATAGCAGGAATACACTATGCACTGTTCTTCAGGTCTCCCTCGTTGAAATCCAGCCTCATGCCTGCTTCTGTGGCTTTCTCGGTTCCCAGGTCAACAGGCTGGGACTGAGACTGCATCGTTTTCTGGTTTGATCTATGACATATTACATGTTCCCAAATTTGCAGGGCAGTTGTGGGTCAATACATAGTAATGTAGTTAAGAGCTTGGCCTCTGTGCCACAAGCCTACCTCTGAACCCCAGTTTCTCCAAGTTTTTTTCTTCTTCTTGACTTTGTGGCCATGAACAAGTTCCTTGACATATCTGTACCTATTTCCTCCTCTATAAAATAGGGCTAATGATAAGATATCATGGGGCCATTGAGAAGATGGTTGTTCTACTGTTGTTCTTTAACAACAGTTTGTTTAACCTTTTGGTTCAGTTTATGTCTTTTAGGCCCCAACAGTTTGAAGTAAGGCTCACGATGACCAAGGAATTAAGCCCATTCCAGGAGAAAGTGGCCCAGGTCCCTACAGGTCCCTGGACCAGTCAGCGAGGGACTTCTGTACCTTGAGGGTAAGCTCGGGTCTTCAGTCCTTGTCCACAAGGAAGAGCCTCAGAAGGAGAGAACTCAGGCCGCTCACCGTGAGCTGTAGAGTCTCTCAGGGGGAATGAGACAGGATGGGCCTGGGTCCCCCCACTGCAGTACTGCAATCCTTGGACACAGCTCTCCTCAAGCAACAAAATTCAAAGAAACTATATGGGACTGAAAATAACATGCCCGCACAGTTGGACAAATTCCAGACAAAAGAAACAGAGAGATCGAAAAACCCAACTGCCACTGCTGAAGAGCCTAGAGCAAAACCAGGGTACTGCACACGCTCCCTGAGCAGAGCACCGCCTATCAGATCAGATCAGATCAGTCGCTCAGTCGTGTCCGACTCTTTGCGACCCCATGAACTGCAGCACGCCAGGCCTCCCTGTCCATCACCAACTCCCAGAGGTCACTCAGACTCACATTCATCGAGTCAGTGATGCCATCCAGCCATCTCATCCTCTGTCGGCCCCTTCTCCTCTTGCCCCCAATCCCTCCCAGCATCAGAGTCTTCTCCAGTGAGTCAACTCTTTGCATGAGGTGGCCAAAATACTGGAGTTTCAGCTTTAGCATCATTCCTTCCAAAGAAATCCCAGGGTTGATCTCCTTCAGAATGGACTGGTTGGATCTCCTTGCAGTCCAAGGGACTCTCAAGAGTCTTCTCCAACACCACAGTTCAAAAGCATCAATTCTTCGGCACTCAGCCTTCTTCACAGTCCAACTCTCACATCCATACATGACCACAGGAAAGACCATAGCCTTGACTAGGCGAACCTTTGTTGGCAAAGTGATGTCTCTGCTTTTGAATATGCTATCTAGGTGGGTCATAACTTTCCTTCCAAGGAGTAAGCGTCTTTTAATTTCATGGCTGCAGTCACCATCTGCAGTGATTTTGGAGCCCCCAAAAATAAAGTCTGACACTGTTTCCACTGTTTCTCCATCTATTTCCCATGTAGTGATGGGACCAGATGCCATGATCTTCGTTTTCTGAATGTTGAGCTTTAAGCCAACCTTTTCACTCTCCACTTTCACTTTCATCAAGAGGCTTTTTAGTTCCTCTTCACTTTCTGCCATAAGGGTGGTGTCATCCGCATATCTGAGGTTATTAATATTTCTCCCAACAATCTTGATTCCAACTTGTGTTTCTTCCAGTCCAGCATTTCTCATGATGTACTCTGCATATAAGTTAAATAAACATGGTGACAATATACAGCCTTGACGTACTCTTTTTCCTATTTGGAACCAGTCTGTTGTTCCCTCTTCCAACAACACAAGAGAAGACTCTATACATGGACATCACCAGATGGTCAACACCAAAATCAGATCAATTATATTCTTTGCAGCCAAAGATGGAGAAGCTCTATACAACCAGCAAAAACAAGACCAGGAGCTGACTGTGGTTCAGACCATGAACTCCTTATTGCCAAATTCAGACTGAAATTGAAGAAAGTAGGGAAAACCACTAGACCATTCAGGTATGACCTAAATCAAATCCCTTATGATTATATAGTGGAAGTGAGAAATAGATTTAAGGGCCTAGATCTGATAGATAGAGTGCCTGATGAACTATGGAATGAGGTTCGTGACATTGTACAGCAGACACGGATCAAGACCATCCCCATGGAAAAGAAATGCAAAAAAGCAAAATGGCTGTCTGGGGGGGCCTTGCAAATAGCTGTGAAAAGAGGAGAAGCGAAAAGCAAAGGAGAAAAGGAAAGATATAAACATCTGAATGCAGAGTTCCAAAGAATAGCAAGAAGAGATAAGAAAGCCTTCTTCAACGATCAATGCAAAGTAATAGAGGAAAACAACAGAATGGGAAAGACTAGGGATCTATTCAAGAAAATCAGAGATACCAAAGGAACATTTCATGCAAAAATGGGCTCGATAAAGGATAGAAATGGTATGGACCTAACAGAAGCAGAAGATGTTAAGAAGAGGTGGCAAGAATACACAGAAGAACTGTACAAAAAAGAGCTTCACGACCCAGATAATCATGATGGTGTGATCACTGACCTAGAGCCAGACATCCTGGAATGTGAAGTCAAGTGGGCCTTAGAAAGCATCACTACGAACAAAGCTAGTGGAGGTGATGAAATTCCAGTGGAGCTATTCCAAATCCTGAAAGATGATGCTGTGAAAGTGCTGCACTCAATATGCCAGCAAATTTGGAAAACTCAGCAGTGGCCACAAGATTGGAAAAGGTCAGTTTTCATCCCAATCTCAAGGAAAGGCAATGCCACCAAAGAGTGCTCAAACTACCGCACAATGGCACTCATCTCACATGCTAGTAAAGTAATGCTCAAAATTCTCCAAGCCAGGCTTCAGCAATATGTGAACCGTGAACTTCCTGATGTTCAAGCTGGTTTTAGAAAAGGCAGAGGAACCAGAGATCAAATTGCCAACATCCGCTGGATCATGGAAAAAGCAAGAGAGTTCCAGAAAAACATCTATTTCTGCTTTATTGACTATGCCAAAGCCTTTGACTGTGTAGATCACAATAAACTGTGGAAAATTCTGAAAGAGATGGGAATACCAGACCACCTGATCTGCCTCTTGAGAAATCTGTATGCAGGTCAGGAAGCAACAGTTAGAGCACCGCCTAAGCCATCCCTGGACACACCCCTCCCTTCACCCCATATAAGGAACCAGCTTGTCCGCCCCCTCCTTGGGGAGTGAGCAAGCGAGGGAAACTGTGTTTCCCTCAGCACATAAGGGAAACTCTTATGTGCTGCAACAGGGGTCCCTAGAAAGCCTTGCCTAAAAAAAAAAAAAAAAAAAAAAAAGAACAGTAAATTATTTTTAATACACGTCACCATGCTGAATTTTAATAAGCGTGTGACAGCAGCGAGCTCTCATGATCACTGGTGATATCTACAAGCCCTTAATGAATCCTTACTGCAGACCAGGTATGGTGCTAAATGCTCAACATGCAATGTCTCCTGTAATCCCCATGACATGTTATCCCATTTCCAGATGAGTGGATTAGAGTTGGGGGAGCTGAAGAGGATTTTCCCTGAAACTGATGAGGCTGAACTTCAGGCCTCCTACCTGAACAGATCCCTGAGAGCTGGGGGTGCTGTGAGATACAGGGTGGTGGGGGTGGGGAGAAGCCAGGCTACCGTCAGAAGCACTTCCATTAAACCATTCTGGTAACTTCCTAGAGTTCTCACAAAAAAGGAATCCCCTTTACCAAGTCCTCAGTGAGTTGTTACAATGTTTATCATGCTAAATGTTCATTTTGGGATCTAACTATTTGAGATGTTTCTTTTCTGTAAGAGGGTCCTTAAGTTTATGAGCTTCAGTCCCCCAAACCCAGATTTGATGCTCAAAAGAGGTGCCTTTGGTTTTAATTTCTGTTTCACATTGTATCATTGCTAGATTGATTTAAGCTACACAAAGTCATTTTACAGGAATGGAGAGAATCCTCAAATTGAAAGGCTCATGGTAGCATGGAATTAGACTGTCTAGCTGCCTACATTTAGTAAGGTATAGGGTTTGGTGAAGTCTTAATGGGCTTCATCAATACAAGTTTAAAAATTCTTGCAAGTAACCTTCCTATTATGGTGAGTAGTGGTTTGATGTCTCTTTTATAATCTATGAATCTCTTAGAAAAGTGGTAAATTGGCAATATATTTCTGTGCTCTGTTTGAACATTTGATTTGCAAGAATGATTTCAACATAATTTTCCTTTTGCAGAGCATGACTGCTGAAGCAAAACAAAACCCAAAGATAAACAGCCTTCATAGGTTTGACCACGATAGATTTTCCAAAGCAAAGAATAAAACATCAAAATGTCGGCTCAGTGGTTCCTTGTCCTTAAGAATCCTGGGGAGAATCAGATCATCTGAAATAGAAACTCTGCTATTTTTACACCCAGTTGCAAACTGGGAAGTTGCCAGGCTTTGGTATCAGCAATGAGTCTTCCCAGGAACTGGGTCTAGAATTTATTTATACTTTACACTTTGGAGAAAGGTACACTCTGAGTCGTTGCAGCTTTTGGTACTTTTCTTTTTTTTTGAAGAATCTTTGAAATTAGTTTTTGATATTTCTGGTCTCCTCCACCTAGAAAGAGAAGGCAGCAGAGGAGAGAAACTGGCCAGAACCTCCCTTGGTGGGGCATCACCAGTATTAATGAATGGACAGTAGGTGTGTGGGCCAGTGAACAGTACCACAGTATGCTTGATGGCAACTCAGATCGATGGCTGGTACGCCCCCAAAAGCGGAGTTGGGTGCAGGCCCTTTAGATCTAACTTAAAAATCCATCTCCTGGGCAGTAGACAATGCCAAAATATAAAACTGTTCACCACCTTTTCAAGTTACCATATGCTGTTTAATGCAGGACTCCAGGAACACTGTGTGGACACGCTCCCTTCACACAGAGGTCACCGAGCTATCACAGAAGTCTTAGCACATCTTCTCTTGGCCACCAACATCTTCCCTTCATATGGCCCATTCTTTTTTTTTTTTTCATGGATGAATAAGAGAAAGGCTTAACAGAAATATAAGTATGCATCACTGAAAACAAGGGCCTCTTCCCAGGTTCCAATATAATCTTTTTTTTTTTTTTTTTGCCATGGTGCATAGAGTCTTAAACCTAGACTGCCAGGGAAGTCCCTCCAGTATATTCTTGTATGTTGTCTACACACACACACACACACACACACACACCCTATCTCCAAAACACAGTGAGGCAGGGGACATGAACACAACTTGCGTCATAAGCATTTATTCACATTCAATCGCCAGCAACGCTAACCCACTTTTACTATTGATAGAATTCCAGATGGCTTTATAAACCAATAGGTTCCCTGAAAATTGCTGCAAGGGACAGGTTGAATCCTCTGCTGCCAACGAAGCTGAAGGAGTAGAGGTTACAATGTGGACTAGTTTTACTGGGGGTGGGCATGACTAACAGAATGAAACTGTGTCTGAAGGAAGGCATCAGTCACTGTGATGTGAATCTAATCTCCTCGCGCCACACCAGTAACTTGTTTCTGGTTTCTATTAATACGGGTTGTTAGGAGTTACAGGAGCCGGGATGACGCCGGGCAGGCGCTGCCAGGCAGATTCTCCGTCCACCTTAGTGTCTTCATTTCACAAAGTGTGGGGACTGCATCAGTGAAAGTGTGTGGAAAACACGGCCCAGCCTGGATCTAGGGACGCCTTCCTGCATCCCGATTCACTTCCGGGGATAGGCACAGAGGTCTTCATTGTTGTTATTTGACTGTAGCCTCCAATCATTCAGAGAAGTAGAAAGGAGACTGAATAGGCTCGCTCAAAAGGCAGAGAGAAAATGGCTTAAACGTTAAATTAATACAATGAACTAAATGTCAATTACCTTTTGAAATTAAACAAGTAGGTAGGTTGAAATATTTACTTCACCAATTGGTGTGTACTAGCTGTTGCAAACTAATGCAATAGCTTATGGTTCTTAAACAGCGATAAGGGAGCTTCCAAGTGTCAAAATTATAAACAATTAAAAAAAAAAAAAAAAGCCATTCTAAAAATCAGCCCTGGGTGTTCTTTGGAAGGAATGATGCTAAAGCTGAAGCTCCAATACTTTGGCCCCTTCATGCGAAAAGCTGACTCATTGGAAAAGACTCTGATGCTGGGAGGGATTGGGGGCAGGAGAAGGGGACGACCGAGGATGAGATGGCTGGATGGCATCACCGACTCGATGGACGTGAGTTTGATTGAGCTCTGGGAGTTGGTGATGGACAGGGAGGCCTGGCGTGCTGCGATTCATAGGGTCGCAAAGAGTCGGACACGACTGAGCGACTGAACTGAACTGAACTGAACTGAAGCCCTCTTTGCTCAGTTCCACATTTACTGAGCACCTGCTCTGGGCTTTTATGGGTTACTCTGTGTCTTAATTTTAGTTTTAGTTTCAGGCATTGTTTGATCTTTGGGAACTTGTCACATCTAAACATGGGGGCTGCCTCTCTTCTGGTATAAACAATTGAAAATTCACAGTTATATAAGATGGTGAATTTCTTCATTGAGGAGGCCACAAGCAGGGCTCCCTTTATGACCTTTCTTATTTTAATTCCTTTAGGATGAGGTTAAGATTTTCCCTTTCCTGGAACAGATTCACTGTAATGAAGATTATTCATTTATTCATAAATAACATTTAATGAACATCTAAGTATATACAAGAGCTCCATATTTGCCTTTTACAAGGTTTCTGTAAGACTCAATGAGAAATTTATGTGACTCCACTTTTTAAAAAAAGTAAATTTCTATATAGAGAGAAATGCTATTTTTATTACATACCTGAATGAGTCACAAATACATTCAACTGTTCCCAAATATAGCAAGTTGGAGTTATCTGGGTCTATTTTCTTAAAGTTGTAAGAGCAGCTACCACTTAGTGCAACTGGTATGCTTCCTAACATTTTGTTTAATCCCTACAATAACCTTAGGAGGTAGGATTCTCTGCCTCCTAGAAGATGAGGAGACACAAGGTCAAGTGATCTGATGAAGGTCCTGTATTTAGACAGACCTGGGCTTTGGATTCAGACCTATTTGTGAACTCATTCTATTCTATAATGCACATTCATTTTTATAGATGTTGTGCTTCAAGTGTATTAGAGTCAAGCCACATTTACATTATGAAAAATCAAGCAGTTTCAAGACTACCCAGCAGAATCACAGCTTTGTCTTGATCACGGAGTTGTCTGTGTGAACGGCAGCTGTGGCGCTGGGCTAGGCCACGGCTCACCCTGCAGCAGGCTGGGCCGCTCGCCTGCACTTCACAGCCTAACATGATTCTTGCCTTGGGTTTTAACCATGTGGTTTTTCTGTCTTTTCCCTTATCCTGTCACTTCTCTCTGATGTTCCTGTGCCTGTGATGTGTTGGGGACGAATACACCAAATAACTAGAGCAGCGGTTCTCAAAGTTGTGTCCACAACCTACCTCGTGAGCTAGTTTACATGCAGATGCTTGGGTCCCCCTCATTCCCAGATGTTCTGATTCAGCAGCTTTGGGCAAGCGAGGCCCAAGAACTGCTGCCCTAGGAGTAAAGAACACATAGTTTTGCGACTGTTAGAAATGTATTCTCTAAGTAGCCTCTGTATTTGTCACCTTTCCAACGTTCATCTCAGGCCTGGCTAGCTGGGATTCCTGGAGATACACCCAAGGCAGAAACCTGCCATCGGAGAAGCTACGTAATTGCAGTGACTGAACTTCATTTTTCTTCACTAACTGTAAAAAAATGCTAGGCTTATTAAATAAAAGTCACGAAAGAGCCTAAAAGTACTACAAAAATGCACCCTTATCCCTAAAACCTCACTTTGGTCTGTCGAAATTCGAGGTTTCTTTCTCCTTAAAGGGCATGGGTGTGAGTCCTGGCGCTTGGCCCAGTACCTGGCTCCTGACAAACCCCTGCCCCGTGTGGGCCACAGCTCTGTGAAGTGGGCAGAGAGCTGCCTACTTCCCAGGGGTGTGGAAGCTTCCGAGAGATGTATATGCAAAGTTCTGGGTAAGCACTCGACATGTGGTCGGACTTTAACAATGAACTTTCCACAGGACGTCTAGCTGTAACCAGCACGCAGGCGTCTAGGGGCTCTGTGAGGGGCCAGGCTTCATGCGTGCTCGGCCCAGGGCACGAGAGGTGAGTGCAGGCGCGTCTTCCCGGGCAGTCTGTCTGCGAGAGATACAATTTGCACCTTGTGGGCCCTGTTCCCACTCTGGCTGCAGAAAACACAATACGGGGGATTAAAGAAATCAGGGCTCTGTTCTTTCATCTATTAGAGACAAACCCTGACTATTGATAATGAAGTGCTATTACCTCAGTTGAAGAAACAGGCATACTAACATGAAAAAACACATTTTATTGCACTTAAGTTATAAGAAAATAAAATTTCTAAGTGAATCAAACCATAGACACAATCCCTTTAAAGGTTGTTTTCCTCCATCATGTCAGGTTGTTACATAACTAAAATTAACCCACTTGAATCTGATTGTTTTAAATCAGACTATAAATAAAACAAACAAAAAATAAACAGGAGGAGGAAAAAAAAAGATCACTAGGATACAGTGTTAAACCACTTTCACAGTTCAGCTTGAGTTGTGGCTCCTGGAAAATGAGGCAAACCATTTGACTTTTCCATTCATTTCGCTTGTTTGCACATGACGCCTTTACTACAAAAACTGGATGGTTCCTGCTTTGTCAGTTACTCAGAGCAATAAAACTGTAACAGTTGTTTTCCCAAATACTGTAAAACACTAAGACTGACCAGCAACTTTATTTTAATTTTGTGTTTTATATATTTTTAAAATATTTTGTCAGTTTTACTATGCACGTTCATCCATTCACCACAGCCCTCAAAAAGAAAAGTTTCTCCACAGAACAGGCGGCAACAGCTCTGTTCCAAGGAATGTGTTTTAATTTTTGCCCAGATAAAAGAAAATAAGCTTTGCACACACTCTCAATTCTTTACTTGCAGGCAAACTTCACTCTTTATTTTCTGAAACCCTCCCATTCTCAGCCTCTTAGAGGCACAGATGGTTCAAGTTTCAGTGGCAAAAAGTCTTTTTTTTTTTTTTTTTTCCGTAACCAAACTAGAGCAAATTTGGAATTCAGTCTGGGACTAAAACGTCACAGCAGAAAAAAAATAAAAAAAAATAATTTGCTTTTTTTTTCTTTCTTTCATTTAGCAGCATAAATAAGTTTGGCCACTGGGAGTACAGTACAGGGGTGGGACACGATCCCATATTTGAAGACCTACTTCTAGCACCAGCATCAAGAATTAGATCCATCTCGGGACTCACAGAACCCAGGACAACTTGCCACCTTTGAGCAACATAGGCATTAAAGAGTGTATGTGGAAGCGACAGGAACAGATTAACAGAGGCTAATACTGTGATTGATTGACATTGGCAATGGTTTGGCAAAAAAAAAAAAAAAAAGCTTTCCATGATAACTGTACAAAAACAATTCACAGTAATTTTTTTCCTTTTTAGCTTTTCCACTCCAGAAAAAATAACTTTTTTGTTTCAGATGCTCTCTGGTGAGACAGTCCACCGGTACTGTGTGGGTGTTATTGCAGCTTCTTTCTAGGTCTCAGCGGTAAAAGAACAGGCCAGCAGAATCTGTAACGACGTCTCAGCACTAACGCTGCCCAGCGACCACTGGAGAAGAAAATAAAGAAATAATTGCACCTGGTTTGATTTCGAAAGTCTCGTGTTGCGAAGCTGCCCTCAGTCCAACGTGAAGCCTCTTCCGGGAAGAGCTGGCAGGCGCCTCTCCTGTCAGCGGCGGTCTGTCATCGCTTCCTCTTTTCCTTCTGCGTCTGTAGGTCTTTTCGCTCTGTTGCCCCAAGCCAACATCCTGCACCACTGAGAACAAGGGATATTTTTTCTTTTGCTTTTTTCTTTTTTTTTCTTTTGCAGGGGGAAGGGCAGGGAGTCTGTCGCCTACGCGTGGGGACAATGCCCCCTTTCCTGCTCCTCACTTCATGTCCACATCAAAATCCAGCACCAGCAGCTTGGTTTCCTCCGTCCCGTTGCGACTCCCGACAGCACACACCAGCTTTGTGTTCGAGGCTCTGATCCGCCACACAACTCCCCCGCTCCCCCCACTCTCCAATGTGACTAGGTTGCGAATAAATTCACCCGTTTTTAAGTCCCATAGTTTTACAGTTCCATCATCTGAGCTGGTAATTACAAAGTTCTTGTTGAACTGTAAACAGGTCACAGCACTCTGATGCTTGTTGGGACCTAGGCAAAACCAAAGGAATTTCATTACTGGTTAGAAATCATGGTTTCAGGTCAGTTAGATTGTAATTTGTGGAATCTACGTGGGAACACACAATAAATGAAATATTTTAAACACTGCACATTTAGAAGCTGCATTCTGAGTATTTTAGAATCAGCAGGGATGTAGGAAAATCTGGTAGCTATTTGTAACTGAAATGTTAGTCTTTGAGGGTTCTATCTTTCAGGAAGCGTGGTTCACTGCCAGGCACACATCGTGTGTTCTGGGTGTTGAAGAAGCCCGTATTCTGCTTGTGGACCATCTACTATACTACCCTACCACTCTGAACTGACCAATCAAGGGCAAAGGCTGAATGGACCCTATTCCAAGACTCTGAGAAAGAGACAAAAATTGTCAATGAGAAAATGCTGCAGTACCACCTACCAAATGGCCTCCCTGAAAACTAACACTTTCCAAGGGCTCTGACCAACAAAAAGCAGTTAGTCATGATAGAAGAAGTTAGCAGCGTCGTGCCTCATTTAGTGCTAGTGGCTTTCAGGCTTCCTCCTCTAGTTGAGTGGGCATTGTGATTCCCTTCCATCCTACTTAAGCAGATGGTTAAGGGTCTAAGTCAAGGCCAAAGCAATTTCCTATCAGATTAGAGAGGCTCCCCCCCCCCCCCAAGTAAGGCAGCAATTTAGTTTAAAATTGGACTACAAATTCAAAATAAATGATCATTCAACAAATACTCAACAAACAAGCATGCTGCTTCTGTGATACAGCTAAGATCTCTCTTCACGTTGTTCTTTCAGGTTAGGTAGAGTTAACCATACATGTAGGAAGTGATTAAACACTTTTATATTAAAAACACATTTTAAAACACTTTCTTAGGGCAGCCTAGTTCTGTCAGTTCAGAGTGGAAATGCTCAAAAACTTATCCAAAATCAGTTTTCATTTTGTATGATGTTAATCATTCTGTGACACAAAAGTTCCACATTTCTCTTTTGACTAATTATCTCATTTCTAAGGAATGCAACTAAAGGTGGGTAGCCAGTATTTACCTTGCAATGTTTGTAAACACTGTCCTGTTTTGATATCCCAGATTTTAACTGTAGAATCTGCATTCCCAGAGACAAGAATGTTGTCTTTGAGTTCCATTCCACTTGTTAACGACTGGTGTCCTGTTAACGTGTGAATGCAGTTCCCTGTCTCCACATCCCAAACACGGATCGATGTATCAAGGGACCCACTCACCACATGGATGCCATCAAACTACAACAGACACAGTTTATTAGACTAGAAGTGTAGATATTCTTGATATTATCTATTGACCTTAATCCTAAAAAGGGAGGGGAGCAAAGCATGAGAAACAGATAGTGCCAGGAACAAAATGAGGTACCAGGATAAACTGCATGCAACCAACAACTCTCCAGTGCATGGTCTCAGAAGCTTCTATCAGAAACGTGAATTTTTTATGACCAGTGGCTTCAAACTAGATGCAGAAACCATTTTTATTTATTATTTTTTTTTTTTCAGAAACCATTTTTAAAGAAGCACAATGAACATATTATTGTCAGATCATCTGGCCATACTTAGTAGCTACATATTATGAATGATTCGATATGGACTACCATTTGAGTTTTATTTCCCAACAGGAAGGTGAAACTACTGATGTGGTTTATGATACAGGGTGCTTATCAACATCTAGGGCACAAAAAGAGCTAGAGATAACTTTCATGATACTTCAAAGTAAGTTCCATTAAACTGCATATAAAATAAAAATTTCATTTACAAGAACCTAATACTAGGTATGAACTGTGCCAACAGATAATTAGTCTAGAATTAGAAGTGGTGGCATTTTGATAACCAAACTATCTATAGTACTCTTCTCCAGCTTCCCAGCTAGACCAGAAGTCAACAAAATCTACCAATTCCCAGACTGATAATAAAGTTCCGACCTATTTTCTCAATCTAAGGGTTTATTTAAATGAGGCTACAGATCACAAAACATACAGACAACTACAGCCAATTCCCTCTCTTCCAAATTAATAACCTTTTCTAAGTTAACAGACATCTTTATTTTATGTCAATATTTCATGACATAGACATAATCCCATGAAAAAACAAATACTCCAAGGACAGAACTGTGAGCCCTAGGACCACGTACTAATTTGCTGATCACTAGTAGTCAGTAATTTGTAAACAAGCTATGTAAGTATTAATAATAGGAAATACAGCTGACCCTTGCACAACATGGGTTTGAACTGGGAGGGTCCACTATACTTACAAATTTCTTTTGCTCAATACCTACTATGTTACTACACAGTCCCAGGTTGGCTGAACTCTTGGATGTGGGACTGCAGACATCAAGGGCCAACTGTAAAGTTATGCAAGGATTTTTGACTGGAGTGCTGGTGGCAGGTAGTGCCTCTGACTCCTACACTGTTCAAGAGTCAACTGTATTTTTTAATGGAAAATGCTGTCTTTTCAGGAAACAAATAAAGACCTATTTTTTTAAACCTGCTAATAATCTAGTTATTTATGTCAAAATATGGCAATCTATTCTAGGATATCAGGTTCAAACAAAAACAAACCAAAAATGTTTAAGACAAATTTCCTTCTTCATGACCACAACCCAGCAGCCCTGTAACAGCTTTGTGCCGAAAGCTCCACTTCCACTTTGAATTGGGACAGAATCACAATTACATGGTCCATCAACTTCCAGCTATCAAGGCAAAGGGGCAGCTTCTGGCCAAATTAATCCTGTGCTAAGGAGTTTATTAAAATCCAGGTTATTTTCCTATGAGACTATCCCCCCATTAACTAACACAGGAAAATTCAGAGCCCCAAAATCTCAGGTTCCAAGACCAATATTTGTATTTTAGAGGAAGATGCATCACAGAAAAATGGAAACAAATCATTTAAATCATGTCAAAATGTATGCTTTCTTTGTGCCAATTTTAAAGTAAATGTAAACAGCAGAATAATTAATCTGTTTCTGGACTGTACTGGATCAGCAGTTTGACAGTGATTACGGAATAAGACAGTATTATGACTCGTTACGAGAGCACCGCAGGAGCGAGAGAGCGTGGTCTCTTACCTGTAGTGAGTAGACCCTGTTGGTGTGGCCCTGCAGCGTATGCAGACAGGTCTCTGTCTCTGGGTCCCACACCTTCACCATGAAGTCATATGCGCCGCTCACAACCCTCCTGCCATCATACTGAACACAGCGGACTGCTGCTACATGACCCATCAGCACATGTAAACACTGGCCTGTCTCAATGTCCCAAACCCTAAGGGTGGCATCTCGAGAACCGCTAACAACTCTGTGGGTGTAACAGGAAAAAATGTATGAGAACTTAAAATCATGGGAAAACAATACATAAAAAGTCAGTGGTCATTAAAACTTTTCTTTTTCTTAAGCAGAAACCAGCTGTTTTCAAAATAAATACATGCTATGTCAAACCTCGATATATAAACATATGAAAGTTGAATTTCTTTGCTTGCAACGAGAAGTTGCAAAGCCTTAAATTCTGCCTGTTTGGTTCCCCCACCTATGAGGGACCCAGGAGCACCTTGGCTTCCTACAGTTTGAAAACTACTGTATTATAGCTAGATACAATTGAAGATGAAGCAGAGGAAGATGAAGATAAAAAATTAGTGGAACATGTGGCAAACTCTAAATACATACAACAAGATCTTGATTTTAGAAATAAGATGCCAGTGTGGGCAGTATGTATAAAATGTTAATAGGTAGTAACATTAATATTTTGAAAAATTTAAATTTTTTTTTATTCTTTCTGCCATTTTCCCAAATTTTAATATGAACACACATTCCCTTTATGACTAGGGAAAAAATTCAATATAAGTGTCTCAACAAAACTAGCTGGAATTTAAACTGCTAAAGATACGTGCTTTATACCATATACTCTGGTTAAATTAACCAGTTTTAAGTAGGTCCTCAAACAAAGGTTGCTTATGCTTACATTTTAAAATATTCAATAGGCTATGAGGGCATTAAGATATAGAGATTTTAGAAGATACACATGTAGAAGCAACAGAAATCCCTTAAAATTTTGACCCAAGAGTATTAAAGTGATACTCTTCCAAAAACAAGAGTGATACAAATACTGTAATCACCCTTGGATTACAAAGGAGAGTTGAAAACTCAGGTGTCTTTAATGTTATTCCCAAGAGATAAACAAAGACCACTTTCCATGTTTGGAAGAGTAGAAAATGGAAGCATTGAGACACTTAAGTCAGAACATACTGAAAACTGAAATGCAAGGTCTCTTGATACTAACTCCCCCAGTTTTAATAGTAGAGCACACTGTTCAAAGTAGATTCAAATTACAAGTGACAAAGGTACTTTTCTTCATGTATTACAAATCTAGAGTGAAATATGTCTAATGTAATGGTTCTTAATAAAGAATGCCATGGACAGAATGAACAGTAAAAACTGGAGTGGATTCACTGTAAGGACCCTTCAGAGAGACTTTTTCTGACAAAATAGGTACAAATTACATCTGTTTAACAGGAGTACCATGAAGACACGCCAATGGAAAACAAAAAGGACTTTTAATAGGAGAGCTCTGTAGCAGGAAATAAAGGCAACAGCAAAGATGCTGAGAAGAAAATGGCTAGCATTGGCTGAAACTATTCTGAAAACTAGAGTTCTTCCTTAATTCAGTGTGCAACAGATGGCTCCCAAAGGCTCATGGTCCTACCATAATCAGAGGAGGTTCTCTGCCAGCTGTGTGCAAGGTGACCAAATATGAAAGCTCAGGCACCAGTTCAGGTGACAGGCAATGACAGTAAGTTAAAACCCACAGCCTCACTCAGCTTTTGCCTGGACACAGGGGAGACAGTGGAGAGGGGGAAGGGTGGTGGGTGGGTAACTAGAGAGACTCAGAGGCTTGAAGCCCGAATCACTGAATTTGTCCTCCCAACAAAAATATATCCTCCCACCCCAAATATTTTTTGTAACATGATGAGTCATCAAAGATTTAGAACAATAAAGTCTAAAGTATCAGTCAAGACCACAGAACAAGGCGTTTGAAAGTGGAAGCCAACAACACCATTAAATGAGGAAGGAGACTTAATGACAACTGCCCGATTTTAAGGCAATACCCCACTGCTTTCCTAGCAGAGAAACATCTGAAGCTGAATAATTAAAGTCTAATTTAAAAGCACATTAGCACTCACCCTCTACTAGACACAGTAAGTATTGTACAACCGAACTCTGAACAACGGGCCCCAAGTTCACAAGCGACAGAGGAAGAATTCCCAAGCTCTACAGGACTTCCCTACCTCTTCTCATGGAGATGCATACAACGCACAGTGGAAGTGTGACCATACAAGGTATGTGTACATTCTCCCGTCTCTGCATTCCACACTTTGAGGGTCCGATCTGTGGATCCACTAATGATGATGTTGTCTCTCATCTGTGATGACCACACTCCACCTGTGTGTCCCACCAATGTCCTCAGACACTGCAAAAACACTTAAGATGATTACTTTGAGGTAGAAAGAAAAACAATGTAAATGACATTTTAGTAGCTCATTAAAATCTGGATTAAAGTTATTTACTCCATTGGAATGTCTAGCATATCAAAGAATAATTTTCACACCAATCTAACATGATCCCATCGCCATTTTGTTTGCTTTGTTTACTTGGCCGCACTGCATTTTATGCACGCACACATAATTTAGGAGCACAGATGGAGAAAGTAAACCTTTCTGACTAAAGTAGGACAGCTCTGGCCTGGCCTCTTTGATAATAATATTAAAATTGCAACTTGGTTTCTTCCATGGGAATGGATTCAATGAAAGAATGCCAACAGGGTTGGGTGTGGCTACATACCACATTTCATCTGAATCTGCCCCAAGGCAGTAGTTAGGAGCCAGGCAAGGTACTTCTAGACAAGTAAAGACAGACATTAGAACTCTGAAATAAATCCAAGACTAATATTACACTATGGAAATATGAAACTATTTTTAAAAATTTTAACATCTGACTTGGGATATTTAGAAGATTTTTGCCCAAGAGTCAACATTTTAAAACACAGGTTTTCCCCCTGCCAACACTTTTATTATTTTTTAGGTGGTCAATTACTTAATTCGCGAAAATATTTTCCATTGGACAGATAAAAATAAGTATTCAGAAGAGAATCTTTAAAGAGTAACATTATATGCAGTGAGCCTGGACTGCTTTGTTTTCTTCAAACTCTTATTTAACTAAACAGCCCGCTTTAACTTCTAACTTATAGGGTTTGAGATAACACGATTTATTTAACTTTTGGAGAAGGCAATGGCACCCCACTCCAGTACTCTGCCTGGAAAATCCCATGGACAGAGGAGCCTGGTAGGCTACAGTCCATGGGGTCGCTAAAGTCGGACACGACTGAGCGACTTCACTTTTTCTTTTCACTTTCATGCATTGGAGAAGGAAATGGCAACCCACTCCAGTGTTCTTGCTTGGAGAATCCCAGGGACGGGGAAGCCTGGTGGGCTGCCGTTTATGGGGTCACACAGAGTCGGACACAACTAAAGTGACTTAGCATAGCATAGCATTTAACTTTTAAACTACACTTATCAACAAAGTTTCAAAGGAAAAATACCCCTCAATCATATTTTAGAAAAAGATTAAAAAGGAAGGAGATATAACTAGATGGTTAATAAAAGTGGGAAAAATTAGGCAAAAAAAAAAAAAACCACCTCACACCACCACATCTGTAAAATCTTAACCTAAGTTACAAACACAGACCAACTGTTTAAATGAAGAAGAAACCAATGACATCCCTACCTTGAGAAACATCGTTTTCATGCCAAGGAAAAAGCTAAATTAGGAGCTCTGATACTTGCTATCAAACTAAGCTAGAGTCAAAAATGTGGAGAAGGAAATGTCAACCCACTCTAGTACTCTTGCCTGGAGAATCCCAGGGACGGGGAGCCTGGTGGGCTGCCGTCTATGGGGTTGCACAGGGTCGGACACGACTGAAGTGACTCAGCAGCAGCAGCAGAGTCAAAAACGAATTTTTGTTTTCATCTCACTGGTTGATCCTTGCAAAGAATACGTACCAAAGAGTGGCTTTATGAAGTGCAGAAACAAGGAAACTTACTTTGCCTGTGACTGCTGACCAAACTTTTAAAGTGTTGTCATCAGAACCACTAACAATTCGGTTACCACAAAACTGTAGGCACGTGATCACGTGATCATCATGTCCCTTCAGCACCTACAACACAGATGTGATCAGAAACACGTTAAACACTGGTGGAAGGAAAAACGAGGCCATGAATAGCAATAGCAACGCACAGTCTACTTCTAGAATAAAAAATTATACAAAATGCAAAGTATTCTTCCTGGCGGATGAATCAAGTATTAAACATTTTCTTTCCATATTCTACTACCTATACATGAGACATCAACTACTAAAATCAGTCAAAACCTCATAAAGATGGTTTGAATACAAATGTCTTTTATACCATCTATTTCATCTTTTCAAACCAAAAGAATATGCACTTCAACTGTGCAATTTTGACACACAAAAACAAAAGTACCTACTAAGTGCAGAAAGACAATACTCACCAAACTTTTCAACTTAAAAAGTCTGTCATAACATGTATGTATTAATACAAAATGTCTCTCCAAATTGCTTTTATTCCAGTTAAAAAGTACAGCCAAGAATTTCAAGCATTTTTGCCATTCTTTATATACTTGAAATGTTATAAGGCAGAAAATCAGAATTAGGCTTAAATTTATAAAATTAAAACATACAAAAGCTACCAAACAAGCCCCCCAAATATGGGCATTCTTTAAAAAAATCCATGCTTGGTCAGAGAGGAACAAATTCTTAGGTATAAGTATGACACAAAATTCAACAGGATATTCAGAAATTTTCATTTACATGCAATAGATAGAACAGGTAAATCAACTCATCTTTTATTCAAGTACAATTAGTTGTCAATTTTAATCAAGTACAAAGTACAATTAGTTGTCAGACTAGAGAAAAATTAGTAAAGAGGAACACTGTCAGTAACTTTTTCTGTTATTTTAAAAATATATTGTTTTCCTTCTACAGAAGACGGGCTGTCAGATCATACAGCTTGCCAGGCAAAGAGCACACTGTGCACCAACAGCACTGATTAACGGCTTCTGGTACAGAGTGCACTGCGTTCAGTTACCTTAGGAGACTTGAGTTCTCCTCGCCTCCAGTTCGTATCAATTCTGTGCTGTCTGATGTACGCACTTTTCCAAGGACTATGTATGAAACCTGGTTTTATTACTTTTCTTCTCTTGATGTGCAATGGTTCATCAATACCTAAAATTTGGAACATTTAAAGAGTATAACTGCCTTTACCAATAATACAAATTACACATTTTATAATGTATCTTATTTTCTCCTATGCTCAAAACCACTGAAATGCAGAACACAAACACTGTTATGACAAAATGATCATGTAAATTTTGCATTCTGTATAGCATGTTGTATATTAAGTATTTAATTTCCTCTCTTAGAATAATTCTATAAAATGTTGGTGAGGATGTGCATAAATTGGAACCCTTGGGCAATGCTTGTGGGAATGTAAAATGATGTAGCTGCTATGAAGAACAGTATAGTAATTCCTCAAAATAAACATAATATTACCACATGACCCAGCAATTCCACCTTGGATACAACGCCCAAAAGAACTGGAAGTAGGGACTTGAACAGTTATTTGTCTACCCACGTTCACACCATCGTTCTTTATAACAGCCAAGAGGTGGAAGCAACCCAGTGTCCACTGATGGATAAATGGAGGGAAAAAGTGGTATATACATAAAATGGAATGTTTAGCTTGAAGGAAGGAGAAAATTCTGACACATCTGGATAAATCTTTAAGACATTATGCTAAGTGAAATAAGACGGTCACAAAAAGACAACTATTGTATGATTATATTTACATGAGGTCCCTAGAGCAGTCAAATTTAGAGACAGAAAACAAAAACTGGTGGTTTCCAGGGCTGTGGGGAGGAGGAGTAAGGAGTTACTGTTAAATGGGCATGGAGCTGCAGCTGGGGAAGATGACAAAGTTCTGGAGCTGGATGGCTGTGACGGCTGCAGGACCAAGTGCAATGTCGATGGACTTAATGCCACTGCAACGTACACTTAAAAATGGTGAAAGTGGTAAATTCTATTTTAGGTATAAATTATCACAATTTTTAAAAAGGTCATTAAAACAATGATTCTATGAGAGAAAGTAAAGCAACCATAATTAATCCTACTTTATGATGACTTGAGAAGGAAGGGTTCCCTGGGCAGTCCAAGCCACAGACAGGGCAGAGGCAGGATGAGAAAGCAAGGATTCTGGATCTTCACCTCCCAGCTTTACTAACCATCGTGTTGCCCACTCCACTATGATCTGAGTGAAGTGGAAGAGAACCGACAGTGTATCTGTCTTACCCTCTACGATTCTTTCTTAAAAAGTTTGTTTGTCGAAGGCAAATAATATTTTAGCATAGTTTTTTTCAAAAATAATACTTTTCTAGATGCCTGCTGGAAAAAACATGCTCTTTTTTGAATTAATATGGATGATACCTACACCATTAGTAAGAAAGGGGATTTTTTTTTAACAAGTCTCAGAACACAAGCTGCATGGTGGGAAGATTATGGGAGTGATCCAGCACATAAGAGGTGTTTAATAAATATTTGTGGAAGAAATGAATAGACTACAATTTGAGTATTTAATTGCTAATTTAATTTGGGGGTTATGTTTATATTGTCTTCATCTTGACTTTCTCACTGTTTATTAATTCTACTGGAGACCGGGAAGCAAATCAGATATATTTCACTGTTAGTTACAGTGCTCATTAAAGGGGTTAGTGCCAAGATTTGGCTCATTTGAACATGCAGAATAACCTGTGGATTTTATATATGTAGGTGAATGTAAATGAAGATGCAGTCTTGATTACTTGATAGGCTGCCAAAGTTCTTTTTAAATTGATTCACCACTTTATTCTACAAGCACAAAAAACTTACTATTTTTTTGTTGTGTTTTGTTCTCAGAATCACTCTGCTTTTTCGAACCACAAACATTTTCTCTCTGTGATTTTGAACCTTACCCTCTTCTTTGCATTTTTCTCTCCAGAGAAGGTTGTCTTCAGCCAAAATTCTCCAGTAGCGGCAAGTCTGAGCTGCCTGCAGCAGGTCTTTGGGTTCCAGGAATGAAAGCACGTAAAGTGCCAGCTATGGAAAGAAAAAGCACAGCGTACCACGCACCTCTTTTTAATTAGAAGACACTCTCTGTAGGGTAAAGTGCCTATAGATAAATGTAATATAATTTTACATTCTAGTTACTGCTGCTGCTGCCGCTAAGTCACTTCAGTCGTGTCCGACTCTGTGTGACCCCAGAGATGTCAGCCCACCAGGCTCCCCCGTCCCTGGGATTCTCCAGGCAAGAACACTGGAGTGGGTTGCCCTTTCCTTCTCCAGTGCGTGAAAGTGAAAAGGGAAAGTGAAGTCGCTCAGTCGTGTCCGACTCTTAGCGACCCCATGGACTGCAGCCTACCAGGCTCCTCCACCCATGGGACTTTTCCAGGCAAGAGTACTGGAGTGGGGTGCCATTGCCTTCTCCGTTCTAGTTACTAGTACTATGGAAAAGCACTACCTCCTAATATTCAATTTTAACAAACACACACCAGATTTTAAAATATCCTATTGATTTTTATGAACTTGACTCTAGTAACTCCTCACTTCTTCAAGGAATACTTATTAAACCCCTCTGCCTTTTCTCCTCCCTTTGCTCTGTGAGCCCCGACTCAGGAATTTTATCAAATCCACTTATATATATTTTTACTTTATTAGTTCTTTAAATGTTAACTTTTTCTGTCCTTACTAAAATATAATTTCACTTAAAATGAGATTCCTATATACTCTGTGTGGCATGATTTCAGAATCCTTTGAAAAGACATAATTCATAGTTCTTTATCATATCAAAGTGTTTATATCAGAATGATGAACTTTTCAAACATTTACACCCTTTACTTATAAATGACAAAGGCTTATAAAAGTGATTGGGTTCTAATTCCTTTATATTGCTTATGGGGACTTTCTTGATGGGCCAAATAGAGTTGTGTATTTGAGCTAGGTCTTTGACATATCATTGATTTAAAAATTTTGTTTACAGTACTTGCAAACCATCAATTTATTTCCAGTGTGTAAAGTCAAGTCAAATAAATAAAAGAGCAGGAAAAGGGGAATGACAGCTTCTGACTATGTTCATTCAATCAGCCTCACAAATCACATAAAAATTCAAATTACAATATTAGAACAGAATGAACTAAACAGAGCAAAAAAGCTGGCTTTTCATGTAAACTAACTTCTAGATTAAGATAAATTATCATTTAAAGGGCCTAGGCTCATATAGGGAGTAAAAACATATTCTGAATAATTTTTTGATGTTAAAGAGGAATTACATAAAATAAATTATGCTTTCCCAATGACTTTTTATATATAGAGTTCATCATTAATCACATATTTATTGAGTACAATCTTTATAGAAAGTATTCAACCAGTCAGTATTCAATTTAATACTCTGATTGACAAATGACAGTGAAAAAATTTTTGTGGAATAATTATTTTTGGTCTATCGAAAAAGACCATTCAGTATTATATATGGAAGTTCATTTAAAATAAAAAGGCATAACTATATTCAACAATCTATATATATATATATATACATATGCATGTTCATATATATATATATATATATATACTGCTGCTGCTAAGTTGCTTCAGATCAGATTAGATCAGATCAGTCACTCAGTCGTGTCCGACTCTTTGCGACCCCATGAATTGCAGCACGCCAGGCCTCCGTGTCCATCACCAACTCCCGGAGTTCACTGAGACTCACATCCATTGAGTCAGTGATGCCATCCAGCCATCTCATCGTCTGTCGTCCCTTTCTCCTCTTGCCCCCAATCCCTCCCAGCATCAGAGTCTTCTCTCTGTGCGACCCCATAGACAGCAGCCCACCAGGCTTCCCCGTCCCTGGGATTCTCCAGGCAAGAACACTGGAGTGGGTTGCCATTTCCTTCTCCAATGCATGAAAGTGAAAAGTGAAAGTGAAGTTGCTCAGTCATGTCTGACTCTTTAGTGACCCCATGGACTGCAGCCCACCAGGCTCCTCTGTCCATGGGATTTTCTAGGCAAGAGTACTGGAGTGGGGTGCCATTGCCTTCTCCGATACATATACAGATACACACATATATAATTTGACAATATATTTCCAATGGATACTCCATAAACCACTTAATTTTGAAATTATCAATCAATCAAAACCTAGGCAAGTGTCTTAGTCTCAGTCTAATATCATACTATTAGTCTTCTATGTGAAATTTACATTTAACACAGAAATTATCAGGTACAAAGTTATATTTGTGGAAAAGAAATACTTAATGCTCAAGATATTTAGAACAGTCAAATGAAAAAGTCTATACTTTAGTAATCCAGCTGAAGTTGAAAACAGGCAATTTACAAAAACATTCAATGGATCTTAAATGCTAAGAAACAAATCCAGAGTGGCTCAGATTTCAAAAGCTTATCTGCAAATTAACAGACAAATTTTCCTTTATTACTGGTGATTAAGATATCATTTAGTCCAGTGTCTGAATGCATTAAAAAGAAATGTAAAGAAACAAGTGCTAAAGAAAGTTGAAGTTCTAACTCCATAGGTAACTGGCACCCATTCCTTGTAAAACAGCAAAGGCCCTAACTCCATGATGAACTTCAACTTATTAAATGCTTGTCTATTCCACCAAAACATCCTGATGTTATAGAAAACACACATAGCCAAATAGAAAAATATTAATAAGAAAGTCAGAATCAGGGAAAATATAAATCAGAAAAGGTTTAAACTACAGAAGAAGAACACAAAATATATTGGCAACAGTATTCTACATGGTTTTTAAATTAGGCTGCCAAGCAAAAGCAAAACAATAATTAGTTACACCAGTTCCTCAAAGAACACAAGGTTTTGGGTTCCTTATGGGAGCAGATAGTGGGCAGTATCCCAAACTACTTCTCTACAACACTGAAGAGGAGGGGTTACAGGCTTCTGGGAGTCACATCAAATGGTCTAGCGAATGCAATTTTCTATTCATTTGTATTAAAGGTGAACTCTAGACCAGTAATTCTTCCTAAGGACTACTTCCACACAAGAGAAGCTCTTAAACTGAAGATTTATTTCAGGTAATTTTATTTTCCTCACCCAAACTTGTCATTTCAATTATAGTTGCTAATTTTTGTTTTTTGCTATAACTTATAAAAGACCACCATGTTATATTTAAAAAGTGGGTAATACTTTCTCAGAATTGCTATATTTCAGTGAATTAAACTAATGAAAAAAAAAAAAGGAACAAAATGTTGGCCGATTCTATATTAAGAATTTAGGTTTTGTTGTAGATCATCACTGTTACCATTATGCTTTTTTTGACATTTACTTACAAACTAAGGATAATGGTCTTTATCACAAGTCTCCCATGTGAGACTAGTGAGGTATTTTGTCAAGATTTTTGAGAGTAGTAAGTAAGTGTTGGTAAAGGACTTTGAGATCCGTTGAAAGGAATTATAAAAAAATTTATTATAAGTTCACTTCCTGACATTATTATTATTATTAAATAATAATAGTACTTAGTCTCCAATAAGATGTTAGTCTCCTTGATGACTTTAGATCCATACCATTATTTCTTTATATATAAAGTAAAGCATTTTTAAAACTAGAAAGTGTTTTTTTTTTTTTTTTTTTTAGCAGTTAAAATTATATTCAACATCCTGTGATAAGCCATAATGGAAAATAATATGAAAAATAATGTGTATGTATGTTTAACTGAGTCAGTTTTCTGTATAACAGTAATTATCACAATGTAATTCAACCACACTTCAATAAGAAATAAATTAAAGAGGGCGGGGGCTGGGGGGGGGGGGGACAGGTGTCATGCTAATGACACTCATTCTCCTGTCTAGCAACACTTCTTTGCCCTCAGGCAATCTCTCAAAGGAACATTTAATCCAAGAAAATCTTTACTGCCATGGTTATCAATAAATTATACTTTTTAGAGTCTTAGCAATTTTTATAAATCATATTTTACGTGTGTTACGAAGCTACTATAGAAATATAAATAAAGCAAAAAGCTCACAATCTTTAGAGATAAGAGGACAAACTAGACTCAGAGAGAAGTCTATATTAACACAAGTACTACCTTCTAAAATATGGAGGATTATCAAGGAAAACTATGAAAAATATATCAAAGGTGAATAAATTCACTTTTAGTCAAATACATATAAAAGAGTTTCCTATTATTAGCACCCTTCTGGAAGTAAAGAGAGCTTATGTCACTTTCATAAGCCAAATCTATCCAAAGGGTTCAGTTTTAGAATGAGCCAGCAAGAATACAAAATTTTTTTGGAACAATGTCATTTAAAAAAATCACTCCAAAGTAGCAACATTTCAGGAAAATGATGTTTTTTTCCACTTTGATTTTTCCTGGAGTTATACTTAATTTCATCCATTAACTATGATGAAACCAATTTTATAAATATCCAATGTGAAATTATCATTTAATACCCTTAAGATATGTAGAATGGTTATCTGAAAAAGAAATCAACTTCCTTTCTCTTCAAATTTGAAGTTTCAGGACTGTTTGCATTTGTATTTATATGAACATAAATGGTATTTTATATTGTCTTCTTGGCTGATCTATAATTGCTGCTGCTGCTGCTAAGTCGCTTCAGTCGTGTCCGACTGTGCGCAACCCCAGAGACGGCAGCCCACCAGGCTCCTCAGTCCATGGGATTTTCCTGGCAAGAGTACTGGAGTGGGGTGCCATTGCCTTCTCCAGCTGATCTATATAAAAATTTTGTGAAAATATAAAGCTTGGTAGCATTGATTAATGTTATTTCTGTTTGCTGACAAAAATGGAACTATGATGCCTACAACCTCAATGAAAGAACTTGATCTAAATGATGCCTTATTTATGTAGTCAGGAATATACATATGATCACAGTCTATGATAAAGAAACAAAGACGCTTTATATTATACAAAGATATTAAAACAAATAGGTATAAGTAATTCTAAAAGAAATGCTCTAAGAAATGTAGTTGGTTTGCATGTGTGTGTGTGATGGGGTGAAAAGCGAGATGAGTAACAGAAGATACACATGTGAAATTTTATATACTTCCAAATAATCACATAATATAACAGAGAAGTACAATCCAACAGAATTATGAAACTATTATTCTTAAAGAGACTTAGGATAAACAAACAACAAAATAAGAAAAAATACTGCTGTTTTAATAAAGTAAGAATTTAAAAAATCTACTAATGTAATGAATATACCAGGACAATTAAAGGTAGGACTTCAAATCAGCTGGGAAAAAAATCTTGGTAAAGGAACAATCAAATTAACGAAACTCAATAGCTTGGTCTCATGTATGACTTCTTCCAGTGGTAGAGAGAAGATACTTACTCTGTTAAGTATACTTTAATCTGAAAATTATGCTCAACTATGGCAGCTTATCATTTACAGTCCCCTTTAACACTAATTAAGTGTTAAACTGACAATACTGAATACTGTAATTAGCACACAACGTCTAAAGAGGGTAGCTGTTGATTTACATTTTCAAATAGACCCAATGAAGAAGATAACTGATAATCCTTACCTCTTTAGGGAGCAAGGAAATGAAGTCTCGCTGAAACTGGGGTTCTATCACTTGCATCATATGTTTTACCTGGGTTGGTTCACAACTATCAATAAGTTCATCTAAAGCAAGCAGTTTCTCTGGTCCACTCCAGCTCTATCAAAAAGGAATCAGAAATTTTCATCATTTTAATAAATGTCTCAAATTATACACTCGTAAAGGAAAATCAACGTCTACACACAATATAAAAAGTGGCTACTTATAAGACACTGAAGTGGTAATCATCGAGCTCCTTCAAATTTACTAGCTATCTTTATTTTGTAAAAGCTTTGAGCTTGAGAGAAATATACTTTTGCATATTATTATAATTGTGATATGTTCATCTACCACCAAGATACTGGTTGAGAAATCAAAATTTTATTCAGAAACATTGGTTTGGGCTATTGAGTAAAGAGAGAATTTTGAGAGATGATTTTCCTTTCTTCCCTTCCTTTCCAGTGGGCACCATAAAACTTCACGGTTTTAGTAAGGCACTCATTTGAGAGCAGTCTGACAGCATCGACTAGAGAAAAATTAATAACTGGCTAGAATGCCCATCTGACACATATTTTCCACAAATTAAAAGGGCTTTGATTTGCTATGTGAAAATAATTTCAAATAAAAAACAGCAAATAACAGTAAATGGCAGCTGACTTAACAGTAAAATCAGAATATGAAGAAAGGTTAAAATAAAAGAGAAAAAGAAATAAAATATATATTATGGAAAAACAAAAACAATTATACCTCAAAAATATGAGCTCCATTAACCTATACTAAGGGGGTTGCTTTAATTTTTCTTTCCCCTCAGTGAGGAACACCTGCCCAGAAATACCATGATTCTTAAAAGGAAAAACCTGACATTTAAAATGTCAGGGCTCTCACACACAAAAGTCAAAGAAAACATTTAAGTAACTCTGAAACACTTAGATGAAAAAATATCCTTGAGCAAGTTGATATAGTACCTTTATGAATTATTATGTCCATTTTGGAAATGGGAGAAGAGAGAACAATATGTGAGGTTTGGAGCTAGAAAAATCTGGATTTTGACATTCCATTTTTTGCTCAAACTAGGAACCTGGATTTTGTCATATATGAAATGGACAACAGTTGAAAACTGAGATATTCTGAGGTCACTGAACACCTTTTTAAAGTATTTCTTAAAATATTTACCCCTTCAGAATCTGCAATGAATCCTCTCTCTTCTATCTTAAAGTGTAGACTAAGCTAATAACTAGCAAACACTTCAGTAGTGCTTTCATAGTACTACTACATAATAATGTCACAAACATTATCTCACTTAATCATAAAAACTCTGGGGAGTATCTCCATTTTTACCTTCAAATATGAGGAAGCAGAGGCTCTAATAAGCTGTATTTTTTCCTTTTACCTTGACACACATACCCAGAACATTCTCCTTGAGTACTCACTGTGTATCTTTTTTGGTTAGGGTGAAGATTTATACATAGAAATTAAAAATATCCATATATGTGTATATGCACATACATGACCAATTAAAGGGCTTCCCTAGTGGCTCAGCTGGTAATGAATCCCCCTGTAACGTGGGAGACCTGAGTTTGATCCCTGGGTTGGGAAGATCCCCTGGAGAAGGGAAAGGCTCCAGTATTCTGTGAATACACGCCAAAATACTCCAGTATTCTGGCCTGGAGAATTCCATGGACTGTATAGTCTAAGGGTTGCAAAGAGTCAGACATAACTGAGTGGCTTTTACTTTCTTTCTTCATTTGACCAGTTACAAGTAGTTAATTTGAAGTTTATTTCACTCTGTTTTCCTCACACAGCTTCAAATCCTGGCTCAAAATTTACCTCTTTTGACAAAACTTATGCTGATCAATTGCCACTCATCCGTGACTCAGTAACAGTACTATAAACTCTGAGTCATTGATTTACATTCCTCACAGGAAGAGGTCGGCTCTTATAATATGCTGTTCTCTCTATCTACATGATTAGGATTCATGGACACTAGTATAAAAACATGCCCTTTTTGGGTAATAGATAACCGCTGACTTGCTAATATACTATGCACGTTTAATATTTTTCTTTTTTTCAGTTAATGTATTATTTACTGTTTGTAAAAAAAGGATGGGAAAGCGGTATGAACACATGCTATATAAGTGCTGTGTGTGTATGTGCACGCTGTCGTGTCCAGCTCTCTGCACCCCCATGGACTGGAGCCCGCCAGGCTCTTCTGTCCGTGTAGTTTTCCAAGCAAGAATACTGGGGTGGGTTGCCATTTCCTTCTCAAAGGGATCTTCCCGACTCAGAGATTGAACACTCATCTCCTGCAAAGTTCTTTACCACTAGGCCATCAGGGAAGCCTCTGACAGAAAAAATATATCTTTTCAAGGATTTTAGGGGGTGCAGTATATAATGAAAAAAGCTAGATTAGAAGATAAATAACTAATTTAGATCTTAGGTAAATGTTAGAAACTGTGCCACGATCTTAAATATATATTTAAAGCAAAGGCCATGGTGAAAATAATGCCCATATAGCAAAATGCTTCTAAGACTTAAAACAATATTTTTTTGTTTTAGAATACTGGATAAGTTATATAAAATTTAAATTATATTTCGATTTGAATTACATATACATTCAGCAGATGTTATTTTATGACATTTTACTAAAATGTATACTATTAACAAAGAATTAGTAACATAAGCTGTAAGCTACAAATAAATGAGACTGTTTTCAAGGACCATACGTATTCAACCTTCCAATTACTTAAGTCACATCTCTTAGACAGTTCCAACAAAGGTCTGGACTACACAGGCCCTAGATTTCCTCTCTCCAGCCTGGGTTTCTTCCATGAATTCCAGACCTGTATATAAAATTGCTTATTCAACATATATTCTTGCGTATGTAATAGAAACTATATCCATGATCTTGCTCTTCAAATATGCAAGACCACAATACTCCCCATTTCAGTAAAATGTTGTTATTAAATTAGTTTGGCCCAAAACTCTGGAGTCATCCTCAACTCCCTCACTCTCACCATCAGATAGCTCTGATCCATCAGTGTATTCTATGGTCATAAAATGCAAAATATACCCAGAATCTGACTATTACTACAATGGTCTAACCTACCACTGTCTCTCGCCTGGGTTATTCCTGTTTTGCCCTCCTGGTTCTATTCTCCACAAAACAGCTGGAGTGACAGTGCCGCAAGTCAACTCACTCTTCTGCTTGAAGCCCTCCCACTTCACTCACAGTAAAAACCAAAGTCCTTAGGTTGGTCCACGAGGCTCTACTTCCCTCTTTCTTTCCCACGTGTGCTCTGCCTTAGCCAGAGATCCTCTTTCTGGGCCTCAAACACACCCAGCATGCCCTGCTTCAGAGCCTTTTCACTTGCTGATTCCTAGACTATTCCCTCCCTAGGCACCCACATGCTTTACTTTCCCAATTCCTTCTCTAACACCTTCTCTGTGCAATTTTCAAAAATTGCAAACCATTTTGAAATCCCCTCCTTTTCCTGACTGAAGTTTTTCAGAAATGGATTTTTATTTATTTTGTTCATTATTGTATCCCAGATTCAAATTGGGGCCTAGCACCTGACAGTTATTCTGTAAATATCTGTTGAATAAATGAATGAATCCCCAAAGAGTCAGGAAACACTGCACCAACACTATCTCAAAACTCTTTCCACAGAAAGCTTCTATTCTGTATACAGGATTGTATCACTGGGACTTGCTTGCTTAGTCTGCTTCCAAGATTGGTTCCCAATTTTGACACATATGTAGTTTACCAGCAAGGGAAGTATTAGAACTTTGCAGTTAATGAATATATTTTAAAAATAACAACAACCCACATGGATCTTTAATGAGGCCTAGAGGAAAAAATATGATATTGGGGATCAGGAAACTGTAATTTTGGAAAAGATATTGCCACTAATTAGGCATCCAGTCACATCACTTAATGGCAAATAGATGGGGAAATAGTGGAAACAGTGGCTGACTATTTTGGGGGGCTCCAAAATCATTGCGAATGGTGAGTGCAGCCATTAAATTAAAAGATGCTTACTCCTTGGAAGGAAAGTTATGACCAATCTAGACTGCATATTAAAAAGCAGAGACATTACTTTGCCAACAAAGGTCCATCTAGTCAAGGCTATGGTTTTTCCAGTAGTCATGTATGGATGTGAGAGATGGACGATAAAGAAAGCTGAGTGCCAAAGAACTGATGCTTTCAAACTGGTATTGGAGAAGACTCTTGAGAGTCCCTTGAATAGCAAGGAGATCCAACCAGTCTATCCTAAAGGAGATCAGTCCTGAGTGTTCATTGGAAGGACTGATGTTGAAGCTGAAACTCCAATATTTTGGCCACCTGATGTGAAGAGCTGACTCATTTGAAAAGACCCTGACGCTGGGAAAGATTGAAGGCAGGAGAAGGGGAGGACAGAGGATGAGATGGTTGGATGGCATCACCGACTCAATGGACTTAAGTTTGAGTAAACTCCGGGAGTTGGTGATGGACAGGGAGGCCTGGCATGCTGCGGTCCATAGGGTTGCAAAAAGTTGGACATGACCGAGCAACTGAACTGACTGAATTGAATTAGGTTATAATGTACCTCTGCTAGAGCTTTGCCAAGAGAACTAACTGGTCATAGCAAACATCCTCTTCCAACAACACAAGAGAAGACTCTACATACTGACATCACCAGATAGTCAACACAGAAATCAGACTGATTATATTCTTTGCAGCCAAAGATGGAGAGCTCTATACAGTCAGCAAAAACAAGACCGGGAGCTAACTGTGGCTCACATCATGAACTCCTTATTGCCAAATTCAGACTGAAATTGAAGAAAGTAGGGAAAACCACCAGATCATTCAGGTATGACCTAAATCAAATCCCTTATGATTATACAGTGGAAGTGACAAATAGATTTAAGGAATTAGATCTGACAGACAGCCTGAAGAACTCAGGATAAAGGTTTGTGACATTGTATAGGAGAAAGGGATCAGGACCATCCCCAAGGAAAAGACATGCAAAAGGCAAAATGGTTGTCTGAGGAGGCCTTACAAAAATAGCTGTGAAAAGAAGATAAGCAAAAGGTAAAGGAGAAAAGTAGAGATATACCCATTTGAATGCAGAGTTCCAAAGAATAGCAAGGAGAGATAAGAAAGCCTTCCTCAGTGCTCAATGCAAATAAATAGAGGAAAACAATAGAATGGGAAAGACTAGAGGTCTCTTCAAGAAAATTAGAGATGCCACAGGAACACTTCATGCAAGATGGGCACAATAAAGGACAGAAATGGTATGGACCTAACAGAAGCAGAAGATATTAAGAAGAGATGGCAAGAATACACAGAAGAAAAGATCTTTATGATCCAGATAATCACAATGGTGTGATCACTCACCTAGAGCCATATATCCTGGAATGTGAAGTCAAGTGGGCCTTAGGAAATGTCACTATAAACAAAGCTAGTGGAGGTGATGGAATTCCAGTTGAGCTATTTCAAATCCTAAAAGATGATGCTCTTAAAGTGCTGCACGCAATATGCTAGCAAATTTGAAACACTCAGCAGTGGCCACAGGACTGGAAAAGATCAGTTTTCATTCCAATCCCAAAGAAGAACAATGCCAACGGATATTCAAACTACCGCACAACTGCACTCATCTCACATGCTAGCAAAGCAATGCTCAAAATTCTCCAAGCCAGGCTTCTACAGTATGTGAACCATGAACTTCCAGATGTTCAAGCTAGATTTAGAAGAAGCAGAGGAACCAGAGATCAAGTTGCCAACATCCACTGGATCATTGAAAAAGCAAGAGAATTCCAGAAAAATATCTACTTCTGCTTTATTGACTATGCCAAAGCCTTTGACTGTGTGGACCACAACAAACTGTGGAAATTCTTCAAGAGATGGGAATACCAGACCACCTGACCTGCCTCCTGAGAAAACTTTATGCTGATCAAGAAGCAACAATTAGAACTGGACATGGAACAACAAGCTGGTTCCAAATCGGGAAAGGAGTATGTCAAGGCTGTATATTGTCACCCTGCTTATTTAACTTATATGCAGAATAAATCATGAGAAATCCTGGGCTGGATGAAGCACAAGCTGGAATTAAGATTGTGGGGAGAAATCTCTCAGATATATCTGCAGATGATATCACACTTATGGCAGAAAGCAAAGTAGAACTAAAGAGCCTCTTGATGAAAGTGAAAGAGGAGCGTGAAAAAGTTGGCTTAAAACTCAACATTCAGAAAACTAAGATCATGGCATCTGGTCCCATCACTTCATGGCAAATAGATGGGCAACAGTGACAGACTTTATTTTGGGGGTTCCAAAATCACTGCAGATGGTGACCACAGCCATGAAATTAAAAGACACTTGTTAATTGGAAGAAGTTATGACCAACCTTGACAGCATATTAAAAAGTAGAGCTGTTACTTTGCTGACAAAGGTCCTTCTAGTCAAAACTATGGTTCTTCCAGTTGTCAGGTGGATGTGAGAGTTGGACTATAAAGAAAGCTGAGCGCCAAAGAATTGATGCTTTTGAACTGTGGCGTTGGAGAAGACTCTTGAGAGTCCCTTGGCCTGCAAGGAGATCCAATGCGTCAGTCCTGAAGGAAATCAGTCCTGAATATTCATTGAAAGGACTGATGCTGAAGCTGAAACTCCAATACTTTGACCACCTCATGCGAAGAGCTGACTCATTTGAAAAGACCCTGATGCTGGGAAAAATTGAAGGCAGGAGGAGAAGGGGACTACAGAGGATGAGATGGTTGGATGGCATCACTGACTCAATGGACATGAGTTTGGGTGGACTCCAGGAGTTGGTGATGGACAGGGAGGCCTGGCATGCTGCAGGGTAGTTGCAAAGAGTTGGACATGACTGAGTGACTGAACTGAACTGAATTTACTTCTGTAGGCCTTAGTTCTGATAATTAATTTATTTCTGCTCTGAAAAGTAGTTGTTCTTATAAAGAAAAAAGCATTTTCATTTGGTCTCACATGGCAAAATTAGTGGAAACATATTGAAGGGGATAGGAAAAACATTCTAAATTCAGAAAGGATCAAGATAAACAGAATTTAATTTGTGTACAAAATTAAAATGCAGACTTGAAAATTCCCCATGAAAGTATTATTCGATTTCAGGTAATTAGAGAGTACCTGAAAGTAGCAGAGAAGAGTAGAACGAGCCCTAAACTGTAATCAGGGGCTTAGTTTCAGGGAAGCCCCTTCATTAGTCTGCGTCTCAGAGATCCCACCTCACGTATTATAATAAGGGGCTTGGCCAGACCAGTGGTTCCCAGGTGCTGGCTGAGTGGTGCAAGCATCAGGGAGTCCTCCAATCCACCATCAAAGAGGTGGTCGAGGTGGGGCTGAGGGCATGTTATGTTTCAAATAACCAACGTCTCCAGTAGTGATGCGGTGAGTCACAAGTGAGCAGTGGTTATCAGTGGGGATGATCCTTGGCAGTATCTCATTCAGGTATACATATTCTATGCCTTTAGGCAGTCCAGCGCCTGAATTCCACGTGATGAAGAACTCACTTCTCTAGTACCTCCAGAAGATGGTTATCTAGTCTGTTTGAACAGTTTCAGGACTAGAATACTTAGTATCTTCATTCTTCTCTGGGTCAGTTCTAATTAAGTTCAAATTTACATCAAAATCCAACTCAAAGAATATGATCCGGGTTTTGTTTGCTGAAGAAACCAATAATCAGTCTGATTCTACTTTTACATAGAAGTCTTCAAGATGTTAGAAAACATTTTCCCTTAGTCCTCTCTGGCTACATACATGACCTTCTTCCACTCTTTCTCACCTAACAGGGCTTCTTGATCGGACTGTTTCAAATACAACAGCAAAGCAGTTCTGTATTCATTTACTTCTGGCACTATTCTGTTTTAATATTTTGTTGATTAGCAAATAAAAGAGATCCAAATAAGTTAGAAAACATGTACAATTTCTAAGTGTTACCATAAAACCTGAGTCCTCCACAAGAGTAGTTTTTACTCATTTCAAAACACAGAAGTATTTTCTGTTTTATTATTGAAAACATATTAAGGAGTGTAACAGGTATTTTCAAAGTACATCATAGTTTTAATACAATACAAATATGCTTTGACTAAAATAATGCTGATACTGTTAATCTGATGACATTTGTATGAAGCTAGTGTTAACAGCCTCTTCTTAGACCTGAGAAAACTGAGGCTCACAAAGGATACTTCTTTTATTGAGTTTCTACTGTATTTTCAAGTATAGCTTTAAGCACATTTACATGTTTTCTCTCTTTTGACAACTTTGTAGCGTTATATCTGTTTCACGGAGGATAAGAACAATGGCAAGAGTGGTTACATAATATCAATGAAATTACCCAGTTATTAAGAGGCAAAGCCACAATTGGCACTAAAAGCTTCTCCTTCTAAGTCAAAGTGCTTCTCATTATATCAGGATACTTCTGAATATCAATTTCAGAGAATGTTAATATACCTTTACCTAGTCTAATATCTGCAACTGAAAAACTATATATTAACACTCAAAGGACATCAACAGAACAAAACAAAAAAATGACCAATCCTCTGCTCCCAAATTAACAATCTGAAAGCATCAATCTGGTGTTGCCAAAAAAAAAACCAACCCAGAATTAATGGCAACTGAAAATTCAAACAGTACAAAATTTTTGGACTTTTTTACTTTTGTTTCTAATTGGCACTTCTATTTTAGAGTGGCATTCTGTTTCAATTTCCTTTTATCTAAAATGGTGTATCATTTGTTCTTATTCAATTTATAAATTGAGTACAGAGTACTTTGTCAGAATAGATGGAGCTGGACCAAAACAATGCTGTATCACTGTCTTAGGAGCAATAGTAGAACAGTAAGGGGACAAGTTCTCCCATTTTGCTTGTTATGCCACGGAAAAGGCCGCATTAAATGCCCCACAGCACATCTGTAGAAATCAAGCCAGTTTAATTATCCCTCAACTATACTACATAGGTCAACTCATGACTCCCCCACTTTACTATGAGATTATCTCTCTCCGAGTTAAGCATTACAGCATTGCAAGCCTTTAGGCAAGTGATTCATTCCTAGTTACTCTGGCACCAGCCCTGAAAATAAAGGGTATGAGGCACCACAATGAGGCCATGGGTGTGTCAGGCAGACAACGTACTCAAAGGATTAAGGTCTTTATCTATCTATCTAGCTGACCTTCTGTTGCTAGTAAATTTTTTTTTTTGCTGCTGCTGCTAAGTCGCTTCAGTCGTGTCCGACTCTGTGCGACCCCATAGACGGCAGCCCACCAGGCTCCGCCGTCCCTGGGATTCTCCAGGCAAGAACACTGGAGTGGGTTGCCATTTCCTCCTCCAATATGTGAAAGTGAAAAGTGAAAGTGAAGTCACTCAGTCGTGTCCGTCTCTTAGCGACCCCATGGACTGCAGCCTACCAGGCTCCTCCGTCCATGGGATTTTCCAGGCAAGAGTACTGGAGTGGGGTGCCATTGCCTTCTCCAGAATAGTTATGTGAAGAAAATATAGTATTAAGCCTTCAGGGATAATTCTATATGTTAGTTTAACTAAATACCATTCATTCTAAACAAGTTTTTTTTTTTTTTTTAATTTACAATTAATGTTTCTGAAGTTGGGATGCATCTAATAATCTATGGTATCTCAGATCTGATGACCTCATGGTAACATGAGGACATTTCATTAAGAAAAGCATGAGTGAGCTAAATAAGCAAACACTGAACAAAGGATTCCCTAAAACACTCTCAGTGCAAAATAGAGCACAAAAGCTCCCTACTATATAGATCAGCATTTGAGAGTATTCTCTTAAAATTGGTAAAAACCAAATAGCTAGCAAAGAATATTCTGGAACTCTGAAACATTGAGGGAAAAAAAGGCCCATACTACATACAAAATAAGTTACAGTCTGGACTGCCTTCTGATAAGGTTTGCATATACAGTAAGTATTTTGGAGGGTGTCTACACTGATGATGAAACTGTTACTGATAGTGTAATTTCCCATCGTGTTGGTACTTTCCTATAAAATTACACGAACACTTCATGTTCTCAAGTGCTGTGCTGCTCACACTGCATGTGTGTGTAAGCATGACAATGCACACTCACGTTCCTGTCTCCTTGGCTCAATCAGAGATGATACAACCGTTAAAGCATTTCTTTAAGGCGTTTTAAGTGTCTGAGTTCTTTTTCACCTCTAATTGGCGGGGGCGGGGGCGGGATACACCTCTTTTTAAAAGAATGAGACAAAAAAATTTAGAAATCTGAGGGGATGTTTAGGAAAAGATTAAAATAAAATAAATCATGAACCTAAGGTAAAAGAACTTAGATGAAGGGAGAGAATAATTCTTATGAAAGGTAAGTTTAATTAACAAATGACTATGAAAACAAAACAAAAAGCTTTCTAATTGTAGTAGTTCATAACATTGTAACAGTAAAGTGCAACTTTCATGCCTCAAAGCCATAGATTCTCAAGTTCAGTAGCTGCTATTCTGGGCTCGATTCCTCTGTGTTGAGGGTGGCTGTCCTTCACACTGACTCCACCCATCAGATGCCAGCTGTGTCCTGCACCCCAACCTCGGCTGCAACAGCTAAAAATGTTTCAACCACAGGAAAATTTGCCCCCTGTGGAGAAGTGCTGCTCTAACCTTTCAGTTATCAACTGGAATAAAAAAAGGTTATTCTAGTTTCTCTGAAATTCCTGAAGAGTAGAAAATAATTTTAAAAATCCACTTTAAAGAAACATTGCTTCAAGTACGTTTTCCAGCTACAGAAGAAAAAAACTGGGACATTTAGTATTTGCTCAAATATTTAAAATATTGGGATTTATATAAATGGGCACTTAAAAATCAGAAATAAATAAAATCCATAAAGTATCTTCTTTTTCAACCATTATTCCCCTAGGATTCAGAAAATACCATCAATCGAACAGTCAGACGTAAGGAAATATATTCATTTACACTAGTATGGTGGCTATAATCAGAGATACCTTCACTTTACATACTTTATATTATTTACTGTTTACAAAGAATGTTTAATCCATCCCAACTACTTTGCTAAATACTTGATTTGTATGCATTATCTCACTAGAAGAAGAGATAAATTAATAATATCACTATTATGAGTTTAAAAATTCCTAAGATTCAAGGTTTGGTTGTAACCAATCTTCCTGGTACATGCTAGTAAAATATAGTAATCAGAATTCTGAGCACAATAAGCTACAGACAAGCATGGCATCTATGGAAAAACGCTGCATCAACTCTTGGAGGCTATGAGGGTTATGGTGATGGGTAAGTTACTACCAGTGGCTAATACTCCTAAATGCTTAACTTCCAAACCAAGCAGTTTAGAAAACAAGTACATTCACTAACACCAGAAATCCAAACATAAAAGAGAAATGAAGTACCTTATTATCTAAAAAGCAATGAACAGTACAAATGGACACTTTACACAAAATAAGCATTGGACCCTCTTGATTAATAGTTAAAATTTAAAGTGAGTTTCCTTGTATTTAATAGCATTTTTTAATTGAGATATACTTCACAAACATAAAATTCACCATTTAAATGTACACTTCAATAGCTCCCAACACACCCAACTTGCTATGTAACCATCACCACTGTCCAATTCCAGATCACTTCCATCATCCCTGAAAGAAGCCTACTGGCAGTCTACCTCCAAACATCACCTAGCGATCACCAACTAATCTACCTTCTGTCTCCCATGGGTTTGTCTATTCTAGATAGTTCATATTCTCACACATCATGTGGCCTTTTGTGTCTGACTTCGTTCACTCTGCATATGGTTTTGAGGGGTCATCCATGGTGTAGCATGTTCCTTTTCATGGCTGAATAATCCCTTATTGTCACAGCAACTAAGTGAAGCATTTCAAGTACTGTGTTTAGACATGTCACCTGAAACATTTTCAGCCACTCCTGGAGGCCTGTAGGTGGCTGCACAGATGTAATTCGGCGTCTTTGCTGCCCTTGACCATTGGCTGCTCTCAGGTCTCCAAAAGTTGTTGGTGTTGCTGAACATGGTACAAGCCCAGTGGTACTACAAAAATACAAGGGTGGAAGCAAAGACATACACTTATTAAGAATTATGGGCTCTAATAAGAATGAGATGATATGGTATATTTCAAACATCAAATTATTATTTTTACTTGCTTATTCCCAGAAAGCAAGGATACGCAAAACCTATTCTGCTATTCTTAGGTAGGTTTCCTCCCTCCTACATAACCAGCTGTTCTTATCCCAGCACAGCTAATTGGCAGTCTCTGACAATCTAATCTCTATGGCAAAACTGCAAGTTGTTGATAACATACAAATAATGTTAAAATACTTTCTTAGAAGATTCAGGTTCCACTTGTCTTATGACTGGTCTTTAGGAACATTATTAAAGAAAAGTTTAAATTTCTTTCATAAAAAAAGTGTGTAAGACTTATTAATGCTTTAAAATATCATTAGTAGTAGTACGTTCAAAGGCTTTAGACATTTCACTGGTCACATTATTCCTTAAGTTTGCCCCTGATGCCTTCTAAATTATTTTGTATTTGTCTATTCTTCTCTAATTTTCTATTGTTATTAAGCTTAATCTAGATAGTATTTGATAAGAGTGAGCCTTGATTAGAAATGTATTTACTCAAACAGGTAGGTAGTGAGAACACACTCTATTATAAGCAAAATTAAGTGAAATGAGATTATCAAAATACTTTTATCCAGTAATTTAAATTCTGAGACAGTAAACACACACACACACACACACACACACACACACCACAAATCTGAAATTCAATTAATTCTGCCAACTAATAAAATAAGTAAATACTCTATTTTAGAGACGTGTGGAAAAAGGGAGCAGGAAGACTCAATTAACAAAATTACATTTGCAAAGTAATCTAGAGTTTATTGAGCTAAGACAGTACAGTGTTTAAAATCCAAAGAACATATAAATTGTATCCTGATAGTTAATCACTAAGGTCTGAAAAATTACTAATGAAGTAACCCCAATTCTTTCTATCTAGTATATCTCATTATTTTGCTTAAAAATGCACCAGAAAATACAGAAAAATCTTCATATCTACCACTTTTAAATCTTTTAACCTTATTCATCTCAGATGGTCTCTAACATAAAACAATTAAATCTATTTTTTCTTCTATCAAATTTTAAAGGTAAGCTCTATTTTCTCCTCTGAAATAAACAGAATGTGATTATAACTTAAATTTTCTAATAAAAATAATGAAAAATCATAGTCTCATTTTATTATTAGAAAATCTTTCAACAAAATTAAAGAACATCAAATATACACTGACCAAGTCTCTTAAAAAGACATGGCAATCAATATGCTACCTGGTTTTCTTTAGTAAGACTGTGTTAAAAGGTTAAAAATAAAACTTTCTCCTCTGCAGGTACTTTCTTAATAGAAAAAAGTGAGCGACGGAAGAAAAACTTTACTAAAATGTGTTCTATGGTAAAAACTCAGCATTCATTTATAAATGGCCTTAAAAACAACTGAACCATTTAATACTTCCACCCTGGTATTGGTCTTATTAATAGAAGACCAAAATTATATGGTTAACTGAAATCTATACACTAAAAAAATAGCTTACTTTAAACATTAAACTCAGCATTCTCATCCAAGAAACAGTTTACCAAGACCAGTAGAAAAAAGCAGAAATGAAGTGAACAGTTTCATCTATCACTCCACACCCTTTGGTTAAAGTGCCAAAACACAGTGAAATTGTCAGAAAGCAAGGCATAAATAAGAGAGGGGGACAGTTAACATGAGAAAATCACAACAAAAAGCATTTTCTGAATAAGCAAGAAATAGCCTTATTGTTCTCTTCTGTATCACTTTTGAATTTTTGTTATATAAAACTGTTCTAATTATCATGATTTCTAAATTTCAACAAAAGGCATCTGAAAGGAATATTTTCCAGAACTGAATGAAATAAAAGTATAAACTGTTCCCTGGAAGAAAAGAGATGCAATCTGTAACAATGTTCAATCACAAGTCTGAGTAATGCTAATTTTATTGCATTTTAAAGAATAACTCTAAATAAAAATTTTGGGGGGGGGGGGGGAAGAAATGTCACCATCACGAAATTCTTATGGTTTCTATATCTAATTTTCAATCAATTATTTGAAGTGACAAATATGCCAACAAGACAGATAAAAAGCCCTTAAGATGCTTTTGTCATTTAAATTTTAAAACACCACATTCCAAATGACATCCAAAGCCATTTTTAATTGGCTGGGTAATAGATACTGTGCTTAAAGTTAGCCTAACTACTGTGAGAGAGGGAAAAGTTTTACACTGATGTGAAATCCAAAAATGATGGAATGGTGCAGGAAACAAGACTACAATTGTATTTAGTTGCTATGAAAACTGTCCTTCTGGTGTAGAAATGTATGTGTTAAAAACATAAGGCTTACAAAGCAAATACAGGGCGGTTCCTAACATAGTAATCCCATGAAATAAGAGTTAGTTAGAAATTGTGAGGTCTACCTCACTGCTACTAAACGTATCTTCAGTTACCCATATATAACTGTCTACCCTCGAACAGCTGTTGCTATAGAAACAAGATACATTTGCTCATATCCGTGTATCAGGACTTACTTTTTAGAATTCCTTCAAAATTGTAATTTAAAACTTTTGTTGGTAACAGAACTTCTGCGTGTGTCTTACTTCAATGTATTAGTAACAAAATGTATACCCACAGTGGTAGTCATTCTTCTCCTTATTTAAAATGTATGTTTCCCAATTTTCAGTGATGGCAAAATGTGCTAAATAGTCAACAGTACTAGTGACATTATAACTCTGTGAGAATAAAGTGAATGAAAGCTTTTCAGAATCATCAACTCTTTAAAGAAACATGAAAATAGGGAGAGAATCAAATTATACTTAATATTACCTTGTATATTCTGAGACTTTGCATGGTTTCTTTCCCAAAGAAAAAGAGCGGACCTCAGAACCATGGTCCAACTTTCTTTTCATCTATAAGGTAAAACAAATGAGATATGTTAAAAAAAAAAAAAATCACCTGTCCAATTATTAAATCTTAATGTTAGCATCAGTAATACTGGAAAAAAAAATCCTTAAATTTTCATATGTCTGCAAAATTAATTCAGCATAGCTAATTCATACAGAAAATAAATGTTTCTTCTATTATTTCTACTTTGTTTTACTCTTTACAAGACTGGAGAAGTGAATTTCTCCCCCCTAATATTTGTGCAGAATAGGCTACGGTGATTTAAAAATTGAAACCCATCGTACATATTCCTTGAGAGTAATATACCTTTCATATTTTCTGGTTTAAGGACCAATACACGGGAATATGTCAAGTTAACCCACACAGAAAAGAACCATATTCAACATGCTGTTCTTAGTGATTTTCATTTTCCTTTAAAAGACATATTTAATTTCAAAATTAGAATGGAAGTAACAGTCAGTGATTTAAAACACATTATTACAGAAGGGGAAAGAGAATGATGTAAAGAGAATGCTCTTGAAAAGTAATTATGATAAGGCATAAAAAATGACTGTGGGCAATGAGAACAGTACAGAAAGTAAATCCATAATAAGAGGGAAATCTAGAGATCATACAGTAAAGGTAGGAAAAAACCACCCGTTGACATTCACACAGAATATACAGCTCTACCGACTATATATTATAAATACTCGGGACAAAATAGTCTAACTTGAAAACCAACAAGAGAAACAGAAAGATTTTAAAAGAATGAGTTATGCGTCTTTGTAAGGGGTATCCAACATTTGTAGTTTTAAAGTATTTCATTATGCTACATAGATATGTGATACTGTAATTATATTCAGAATTACATTTTGTCATCAATATTGAAATATCTACTGTTTATATTTTACTCTTGGTTAATGGAGGTCATCTTACTATAGATATGTTATAAAACTATATAAAATAGGATCTGATGAGATTCAACAACTTATATTTTAGTAATCCTAAGATTTGTGCTTGCTAATTAATTACTATACTAGTGAAAATGACGGGAAGCGGGGGATCCCCAGAGTGAGAGAAAGTTATCCTCAATTTTATAATCAGGTGAAAACCCCTGCTTTGCAGTAGCCTTATTTTCTTACCTGCTGCTTCACATGGGAACATAAGACAGCATGCTACACTGTAAATACTAAAAGGAACCAATAAGACTCTAAAAATCTTTTTGAATCATATTCTAGATAATAAAAACTGTGTTTTTATCATCATGAAGAAAGTCTTCTAGAACACAGGGATTATTTTACAACGTTAAAGGCAAGACACGAGGGTATGACAAGCTCATCCACAATTTATACCCTAGTTCACGAAAATACTGACTGAAAGAAATGGAACTGGTCTTATTTCAGCCCTTCAGAAGTTTCTGTACTTATAACATTGTTCTAAAGTGACTCCTCTCAAAACCCATTATTTTCTTTCTCCAAATAATTTTAATAAAAAGCAAAAATAAATGCTTCAATGCATAGGGTAGCCACGTGTTTACACGTATATAAATTATAGATATACACACATACACAAAAATTTATTTGTCAGGAAGGTCAGTACAGATTACCTTAAAAATCTATTTTTTATAACTTCTATGGATCCTCATTTTCAAAATTATGTTGATAAATTTTGATATTCATTGTAATTAAGTTAGGAATACTGGCTTTCAGAACTTCCGGGATATCTTGTAAATACATTGGTGCAAATGCCATTTGCCACCAAAGGCAAACTTTATTTCCATCTTAGAAATCCTTCAGTGAATAAAAATGCCCAAAATTCATTTCAAGGGAACCACTGAGAAACGATTTTCAAATTTAGAATATCTGATAAAATACAGCACTTTCTGTATGACTATGTAAGTCTTTTTTATTATATTGTTAACTAAAAATACTGACTTTAGAACCAAAAATTAATTCTGCAATTTTGAAGGGATGCAGAAAGTCAGTAAAATCTCTTTAAACATAAATCCCTAATATTCTGGTGATTCTACACTTTAAGAGAGGCAACTAAAGGAAAAAAAAAAAAACAAAAACCCACCCTATATACAAGGCATAGAAAAATTAAAGGCAAAAAGGTTCACTGAGAGCTAACGAAGGGTAGAGTATTTCCAGGTCAGCATTTAACAGAGCCACGTTTCTAAAGTACGAATATATTTTTAGAGGAAAAATTCTCAGATTAAAATACTCATTTTATTTTAAATGTAAAGCTTTTTTCAGCTCACGTTGTCTTTCCATTATTTGCTTACATTCATGATATAAAACAGAATACCAGACATCCAGCCACCCACCAAAATTAGAGGATACTGCAGCCATCTCTGATGATACAGATTTTCCTTCTCAGGCAGGCATACACACACACACACACAATCATACAACACAGGAAGAAAACAGCTTACTTACTTTGTAAAAAATCATTTTTAGTGTGCCGTAGAAACCCATATTTTCTGGATTTTTCCCCTTCAGTGATTCTGTGCCCCCGTGTGTCCGGCTGCTTGGCAGTCTCTGACAATATAAACCTTTTTCAGGTAGGTATGTCACAGATTCTAATGTGGACATGCTCAGGCACGTCAGAAAAGGAAGATTAGGGAGCAGAACCGGCAACAAAACTCCACAGCAGAGGCAAATGCAGCTCAGAATCAAACCGCTTCTCGGGACACACATACATACATGCAGCTTGACTGAGGAGAACTCGAGGGAATAACGAGAGAGGACCGAGAAGATTATTGGAGGAGACTCTGCCCTGTCAAAGCCTGGACTGGACAGATTCCTCCCTCAGCAGCAGAGGGATCAGATTACATCTTCCCTTGAACACAGAATGGTGCAGTCCAGGATTCAGCAATGCAGACTGCACATCAATTATATGGTGATCCGCTCCAGGGAACCCGTAAGCACACAGCGCGCTGAGCAGAGGGAGGAGGTGGGCAGTCAAGGAGACCGCCCCCACGCCACAGCCCCCTCTCCCCTTTCAAACTTTCAGGAGGTTATTTCTACATTTTGTAAAACCTGCATATTTGCAGTTTTAAATGGCAAGCATCATTTCTGCAAATGAATCCTTTCAGAAACATTTTGAAAATGGAATATATTTTCATCTGGTCCTCCCAACAGAAGCCAGGCAGTCTATGTTCACTAACTGCTGCCCTATCGCAGTCCTGGCATAGGCTGATCAGATTTGTCAAGTAGCTTGGACAGTCCAAGATGGGCAGTTGCAGAGGGAAGAATGAGAGAGTCTTTGAAGGCGATTTACAGAAAGGTTAACCAGTTTGGAACATACCAGCATTTGCAGAAATTATGTAATAAGTTGTATTTCAACCTGCATATTTCTTATATTAACATTTAATATAAATATTCCCTATGCTTTTCCATCCCATTCATTTAAAACACAGTCTTTAAAAAAAATTACCATACACTGTCAGTCCTTAGTAATCCTGAGAGCATCTTTCTATGATTAACAAACTAAGTATATACAGTCTGGCTAAACGGTTCTATTTCTTCAAAGAAAACAAAAGCTGTGTTCATTGGAGAGTCTGATAATTACATGTTCATTTAATTTTGCGTAAACAGGAGGCACTGGACTTCCACTTCCAAACTTATCTTTACAGTGTATACTGCTTGTCATTAAAAACGTATTTTATATAATAAAAGGCATCAAAGTTTGCCTTCAGGCAACATTTTTCTTACAATGACTACTACACACAAGTCCAGATATTTCGTCTTGCAACTTGCTACAACACTAGCTTCCGAGGCAATTATGAAATTCTTTGGACTAGAAAGGCCCATTATTAAGGGTCTAGTTAATTAACTCCTACCCTCCCCATTAATGTTCTTTATTACAAGTAAACTGTGTCCCTACAGTTATTTAAGCACTTAGAAAGTTTCTTCAGGAAAAAGGAAATAACATCCTGACTTACTACATTTTAATACTTTCTGCTATGGTAATAAATGACTTTTGTTAGAAAAATGATTCTAAATGATGCATACAGTAGTATCATTTTTTAAATGTTTACCTTTTTAATTAAGACATTAAGTCAGAAAAAAAGGAAATTAAGTCAGCATAAGGTCTTTTTCTTTAAAATATAAATAAGATAACCTAAAATTTTATGAAAATGTATATCTTGGGTCTTCTCTTGGAAGTTATATTCTACATATTATTATTATTTTTTAAACTCCTTCCTGGCTCTTGAACTAATTCTTACCCTCAGAAACAATATGTACATGTACTCAACAAAAGTTGGTTTTCTAAATAAACAATTAACTTACTTCAAAGGAAACTTCCTTTTAAAAAGAAATGTTACTCTTGTCAAAAAAATTCCAACTATTAAGAATGGACTCATGAACCCTTTTTCTTTTTAAGCTTCAGAGCACTCAGGATTTGAAAAAGAAAAAGAACCTCTCCCCATTCTGGGCTATCTGAAGAAACTAACCATAAAAGGAACACCTGAAATGTCCCCTGAAAGCCTGTCAGAGGATGAAGAGACTACCTATCAGTCATGTAACAGTGTACTCTTGGACTACAGTTAAAATCATGTCCTATCTCTAGTTGAACTAATCTTTTCAAATAAAGTCTACTCAACTGAGAACACAGACCAACTTTAATAAACCAGGAACACTGTCTCAAAATCTTGGAGAGTTAAAGAGGAAAACATCTTAAAACTTTGTATATTCAACGGAATGCTCTTCTGGTTTTATGACTCCTATGTACGGCTATGAAGTTACAGGAAAACCTGATTCCCACAAATGTATGTTTATATGTAGGTATGTATATTTACTTTTTAAATTTTTGAATAGGCAAAATATTTATATAGCTCAAAAGTCAAAATGAAATACAAAAATAAACACTGAAAAGACTTTCCAACACTCCCAACCATCTATCTACCATGGTTCCCATATGGAAATGATTTTTATTAGTTTGTTTATCCTTTAAGTGAGAATTAAATATTTTTAAGTATTCATGAAGACTTAACATCTCCAAATATTTAAACAGTTCTCCCTAATATCTTGTTTACAATGCTGATTTGAACTACAAAGAAAGAATTTGTCAAGCAAAAGCTAGTCAATGAGGTCTTCAACTAGATTTCAAATTAACAGAATAAAAATGAATGATTTTCAATATTCTTTGAAGTACTAGTTTGAGCTTCCCAGGTGGCTCAATGGGTAAAGAATCTGTCTGTAATGGACGAGACTCAGAAGACACAGATTTGATCCCTGGGTCAGGAAGATTCCGGAGGAGGGCACAGCAATCCACTCCAATATTCTTGCCTGGAGAATCTCATGAACAGAGCCTGGTAGGCTACCGTGCAAAGGGTCACAAAGACTCAGACATGACTGAAGTGGCTAAGCACGCATTCATTGAAGTACTAGTAATGAAAATTGTGACCTATCACATTGTTTTCATCAAAACGTACTTATGAACAAAGCAAATGAAATCATTCTCAAATTCTTATTTCTGAGAATTTTGGCTAAAATACAAAATTTTAAAACTTTATTCAGAGATTTTTTAGTAATACTAGTTTAACTAATAAGTGAAATTAACTAGTAAGTGAATTAGTAGTAGTAATTAACTAGCAAGTGAAAAAGCCAGAAAATACCTTGTTTGTCACCCACATTTTTAGAATATCTCAAAGTAGTCAATAATTATTTTTTACTACAATAAACTAAATCTTCATATAATATCAGCTAAGCAATAAATTCCCCATTCTATAAAATATTATTTCTTGTGCTGACTGACAAGTTATAAACCTTACTGAGAACCTATGAGCAAGGGGAATGACTGACACTGAAGCCCTGGATTATAGCCTATCTGCTAATTCAGATCCCGTGCTCATCTCAACACAGATCCAGGGAACTAGGTGTATGAGGAGTGCATGAGAGCGGCAGTAAACACTAAACTCAGCGTACTGCCCCAGGGTATAAGCTTCTGGGGACACAGTGGTAGAAGAAAGATTAACCTCTGAGCTACTGCAAGAGAAATGGCTCTTTCTAAGCAATTGGTGGCGATGACTAAGTTTTCAGAAGGGCAAGTTGTGGTTATCGGCAGAAACAAAAACTGACCTACAGATATACAGTGTGAAGAACACAGACAGCAAAACAGTCTTCACAGTGTCATGTATCTTCAGAGAAAAACCCATCTATATACAGGGTGCCAACAGAGGAAAGAGTAGTTAAAATATTACTTTTCCTCACCTTGACTCTCAGAGTTCATTACTTTCATTTAAAATACTTTCTTCCATTAGACTTTGATCATACCTCATTGTAAGTATTTTTATACTTCTCTCTCCCTTACCATTTGAAGGTTCACAGTTTTCTAAGACATAGTACAAATATGACACAAAACAAATAAATAATAATTTTGAATAAATGGCTATTTAAGCAAACCATTAGAATAAAAATTTTCTAAAGCATATATATATACAAGCATATATATATATGCTAAGTCATGTCCAACTCTGTGTGACCCCATAAATGGCAGCCCACCAGGCTCCCCCGTCCCTGGGATTCTCCAGGCAAGAACACTGGAGTGGGTTGCCATTTCCTTCTCCAATGCATGAAAGTGAAAAGTCAAAGTGCAGTCGCTCAGTCGTGTCTGACTCTTAGCGACCCCATGGACTACAGCCTACCAGGCTCCTCCATCCATGGGATTTTCCAGGCAAGAGTACATACCTAATACTAAATTATACTTAGTGCTAAAAAGTCCAACTGTTATAATTAGTTGATGATACTATAAATACTATTGGTACTTTGCATTACTTTGCCAACATTTAAAATTTCATTTTCATTTTATAATAGTAGGATAATGTATTTAAATAGATATATCAGTGATTTTCTTTATGACAACATTCTTCACTCTGATGTTACATTAGGAATACCACCTACCACAGTTAGCTGTCCTGCCCAAGCACAGAATTTAGATTAGACAGAGTTTGGGATTTCAACATCAAAGAAAGGAATGCCAAGCATGTTGAGGTTGAAAGCAATTTTGGAAATCTCACTAACTCACTATCATTAGGTTTCTGGGGTACAAGTTCCTATTAAAATATTTACAAGTTAATGTTCTATCACAGATATATTATCTCTTAAAATAGGATTTATCCTTAGCACCTACATTTTCCCCAATACAAGCAGGTGGCAGTACTGATCAATAAGCCATTTTTCACATTTATTCATTCATTAAGCATTTATACCTACTGTGTGTCAGACACAGGATAGCACATAATTTAAAGAACTTATTTTCCCTTCCACTGAATTTATGGTCAATTTAAGATAGAGAATAGGGTTAGTTCCAAAAATTTTTTGAGAATATGTAAATATGTAAAATGAAACAAGGTAAGCCACATTTAGTCTGAAATTACCATCCAAAGAAGCATATATTAAAATACTACTACATTAAAAATATTTAAAACATTATATACTGTAATATATAACAACTTGGTTTAAAATAACACTTGTTGGGAAGTGAAGGGATGCTTATATATAAAATCTTAACCTCGGTAAATCAAAGTATCATAGCTCAAATTATGTTAAAAAATTTTTAGCCGACAAAGCCAACAATTTTAGCTGGCGAGCTGCTACGTGACTAGCCAGGCGCATGGGTGCCCGGACGAGCGAACTAGGCAGCCGGCAAAGGAAAAAAAAAAAATTTTTTTAACATAATTACAATTGCACAAGTGGCACTTAATTTTTTTTCTTTTCCCTGAAGTTTAAAATATTTATAACTTTCTTTATAAAAATGCAGCCCCTGAGGATCTGACAAACAAATTACAATAGAGATTCAAGATAAAGGTTTTTTTTTATCCCTTCAGTTCAGTTGCTCAGTTGTGTCCGAGCTTTGCGACCCCATGAATCACAGCACGCCAGGCCTCCCCGTTCATCACCAACTCCTGGAGTTTACCCAAACTCATGTCCATCGAGTCGGTGATACCATCCAGCAATCTCATCCTCTGGCGTCCCCTTCTCCTCCTGCCCCCAATGCCTCCCAGCATCAGGGTCTTTTCTAATGAGTCAAATCTTCGCATGAGGTGGCCAAAGTATTGGAGTTTCAGCTCCAGCATCAGTCCTTCCAATGAACACCTGATCTCCTTTGGGATGGACTGGTTGGATCTCCTTGCAGTCCAAGGGATTCTCAAGAGTCTTATCCAACACCACAGTTCAAAAGCATCAATTCTTCAGTGCTCAGCTTTCTTCACAGTCCAACTCTCACATCCATACATGACCACTGGAAAAACCACAGCCTTGAGTAGACAGACCTTTGTTGGCAAAGTAATGTCTCTGCTTTTCAATATGCTATCTAGGTTGGTCATAACTTTCCTTCCAAGGAGTAAACGTCTTTTAATTTCATGGCTGCAATCACCATCTGCAGTGATTTTGGAGCCCCCAAAATAAAGTCTGACACTGTTTCCACTGTTTTCCCATCTATTGCCCATGAAGTGATGGGACCAGATGCCATGATCTTCGTTTTCTGAATGTTGAGCTTTAAGCCAACTTTTTCATTCTCATCTTTCACTTTCATCAAGAGGCTTTTTAGTTCCTCTTCACTTTCTGCCATAAGAGTGGTATCATCTGTATATCTGAGGTTATTGATATTTCTCCCAGCAATCTTGATTCCAACTTGTGCTTCTTCCAGCCCAGCGTTTCTCATGATGTACTCTGCATATAAGTTAAATAAGCAGGGTGGTTTGGGCCAAATTACTGATCTGACAAACATATACACGAAATGTATGTATCTACCAATATATGAATATACACACATACAGAATTTCACACAATAATGCAGGTTAAGAGTTCTATCCCAACATCCGCTGGATCATGGAAAAAGCAAGAGAGTTCCAGAAAAACATCTATTTCTGCTTTATTGACTATGCCAAAGCCTTTGACTGTGTGGATCACAATCAACTGTGGAAAATTCTGAAAGAGATGGGAATACCAGACCACCTGATCTGCCTCTTCAGAAATCTGTATGCAGGTCAGGAAGCAACAGTTAGAACTGGTCATGGAACAACAGACTGGTTCCAAATAGGAAAAGGAGTACGTCAAGGCTGTATATTGTCACCATGTTTATTTAACTTATATGCAGAGTACATCATGAGAAATGCTGGACTGGAAGAAACACAAGTTGGAATCAAGATTGCCGGGAGAAATATCAATAACCTCAGATATGCAGATGACACCACTCTTATGGCAGAAAGTGAAGAGGGGCTAAAAAGCCTCTTGATGAAAGTGAAAGTGGAGAGTGAAAAGGTTGGCTTAAAGCTCAACATTCAGAAAACGAAGATCATGGCATCTGGTCCCATCACTGCATGGGAAATAGATGGGGAAACAGTGGAAACAGTGTCAGACTTTGTTTTTCTGGGCTCCAAGATCACTGCAGATGGTGACTGCAGCCATGAAATTAAAAGACGCTTACTCCTTGGAAGGAAAGTTATGACCAACCTAGATAGCATATTCAAAAGCAGAGACATTACTTTACCAACAAAGGTTCGCCTAGTCAAGGCTATGGTCTTTCCTGTGGTCATGTATGGATGTGAGAGCTGGACTGTGAAGAAGGCTGAGCGCCTTAGAATTGATGCTTTTGAACTGTGGTGTTGGAGAAGACTCTTGAGAGTCCCTTGGACTGCAAGAAGATCCAACCAGTCCATTCTGAAGGAGATCAATCCTGGAATTTCTTTAGAAGGAATGATGCTAAAGCTGAAACTCCAGTATTTTGGCCACCTCATGCGAAGAGTTGACTCATTGGAGAAGACTCTGATGCTGGGAGGGATTGAGGGCAGGAGGAGAAGGGGACGACAGAGGATGGGATGGCTGGATGGCATCACTGACTCGATGGATGCGAGTCTGAGTGACCTCCGGGAGCTGGTGATGGATAGGGAGGCCTGGCGTGCTGCGGTTCATGGGGTCGCAAAGAGTCGGACACGACTGAGCGACTGATCTGATCTGATCTGATCTGAAGAGTTCTATTTATAATAGCCACAGAAGAAAACAATGAAAATGGCAGCTTTGCCTATTTGCTCTTTTAAATTTTATATTGTCATAGAGCTGGCAGAGACAATATGTGTACTAAAACATTACTTACAATACTCCTTTGTAGACAAGCAACATCTGTAATAACTTGACAAACTTGTAAGTCACTCTGAAGTTTATCCTGAATTATCTAGAAAGCAATCAGTCTTTAAATCTCATGTTCTAAACCCCAAATAAACTACCAGTAAGCATATTGTGAACGTGAACGTGAAGTCACTCAGTCGTGTCCGACTGTTTGCGACCCCATGGACTGTAGCCTACCAGGCTCCTCTGTCCATCGGATTTTCCACGCAATAGTACTGGAGTGGATTGCCGTTTCCTTCTCCAAGGGATCTTCCCAACCCAGGGATCGAACCCAGGTCTCCCGCATTGTAGACAGACACTTTACCGTCTGAGCCACCAGGGAAGTCCTAAGCATATTGAATTCATATCAAAATTTCCTCTCAAATACTCATTATAAATTTTTTTGTAGCAATCCCTTCAGTAAAGAAAAATATCATGGGAAACTATTTTAAAAAGGTTCCAGGAAAATAGAACAGCAAATATGATCCAGGAATGAATTTAATTAACATGGAGAAAGAATGAAATCAATTTTCCTTCCATGTGCTGCTTAGAACCACATTCACTCTACTTTCTTTATCTAAGTTAATATTTACTGCTGCTATTTGTAAGGTTCAAATGTATTTACATGTCTTGAGAAAAGTCTCCTATAGATATGGTATATCAATCTTGCATTTTAATATTAAAATAACTCATTTTAAGGACTGCTTAAAATTCTGAAACCAATTTCTTTTATTAGCTATTAGTCCTCATTGAAAAGCTTTGAGAAAAGATATAAAGACTAAGAAGTAAAAAAGTTATATCCATTGAATCAATGAAAAACCATTAAGAGCAGGAAGCCATACAGTGCAGAACTAGAAGGGAGCCTGGAAATCATCTAATTCTCCTTCATTTGTGGAATGAACCTAAGTTTTGGAATCAGAGTAATCTGAGTTTAAACAACAGCTATGTCATTATTAGAGTGTAACCTTGGTAGGAGTTATGTGACCACCATGAGTTCTAGTTTTCTTTTATTTGTGCAAATGTAGTTGTAATACCATTTACCTTACCAACCTAAGTGTCCCTGTGTAGACACAGAGGTGCCTGGCACAAAACACTCTATAAAATAAGAACTATTATTTATAGGTGAGAAAGGTAAGGTAGAGAATTAAGTGTCGTGTTCAGGGTTATACAGCTATTTTAGAGCCACAGACTCCAGTCCCAAGTTCACTACTTTTAACTGATTTCCATTATATATGTGATGGCTCAAGTTGAGCTAAAAAAGATTAGACATTACCAAAGAAGGAAAAAAGTACTATATTTTGCAAATAGCAATTAAATATGCAAACCACAACTAAATCTTGATTTAGTCAATTCATGGAATGATTATCTAGGTCTCTATAACTATGCTTCTGCTACACATGGCAAATTGGGGGCAAAAAGATGGTAACTGGGGAAAAGGTAACAGAAACAGAAAGATTTAGGTTAAATGGAAATCAATCAATTAAGAAATAATCAAGATCTGCAAGGTGCTACTGAAGTCAAATAAAAACATTCAATAATCCTCCACCTTTAAGATATTTAATATCCAACTGTCAAGACAAGAAGCTAAAAAAGAAGAGTATTTGAATATCAAGTGGGAAACTGGGTAGTGTAAGAAGTCAGAAGTGGAGAATTCATTTAAATAGATACGGTATTGCTTCTAAGTTTAAAAGATTGAGTCTGATAGATGTTGAAGAAATAGAAGGGAATTATCATCTGTGGACCTATGATACATGTGGAAATGCCACCATCATTAACTTGAAGTACTGACAATATCTCTAACACTTCTGGCAGTCACTAGTCTTTATAAGGCTTATTTAGTATTACTATCTCCTAATTCAAATACTTAATACTACAGTTAAAATTGTCTTTAACTTACTAGTAATGGTTTCTTCAAAAGTACTCCCTGCCATGATACATACTTCCATTTTAGGGCTAATATATGTCTTTCTGTACGAGGAGAACTTTACTGTGTGGGTGTGAAAACTTTTAGACTTTTTTAGTTACAAACACTAAGAAGGGGTCCTTCTGTTTCCAAAGGTACTTACCAGAAATCCTACATAAAAGCAGGTCATACTCTTGAATGGGGGGTGGGGTGGGGGAGGGCAGGTGCATAGTTAAGAAACAAGAGAGTTCTTAAACATTCAAATGTTATATTCACCAAAAAACTTTATGAAAAGACAATAAAAAATGTAACTCAGGGCCAAAGTGGATACCTGACTCACTGATTCTCACCAACATGTAGCCTCTACTATTGAAAAATGTAGCTCCCTTGGAAAACGAGATATTTCCTTGGTCTTGTTCCACTCCCAGTCCCTTCTTCCCATGCCCTGCCCCTCCAACCTCTAAACTTGAAGCCTCCTTCTAAAGAATAGATTTCAGTATAGAGCATTTTCAAGTCAAAGAAACTGTTTGTCATGTAAGAACTAAGAGAAGGGTTATTATAAAGCAGGGGATGGGAGATTCAAACACATGGTAAAAAGTACGATCCTTTTGAAAATGTATACATACATACACACACACACACACACACACATATATAAGTGTATGTGTGTCTCTGCACTCATGCATGTGTATGAATGGGAAAAGTCTACATAAATATATAAAAATGTGCACAGCGGTTATCTAAGTGGCTTAATAAGAGATTTTTTTTTTCTTTTTCTATTATTCTGTTAATAAACAAGCATTTCTTACTACGTGCTAGTAACTATTCCAGGCACTGGGTATAAGACAGCAAACAATGCAGATGAGGTCCCTGGTCTCATATGCTTGACATTCTAGAGTGGGGAAAAAATAAACTTGTTGTTCAGTAGCTCAGTTGTGTTCGACTCTTTGTGAATCCATGGAATGCAGCACGCCAGGCTTCCCTGTCCTTCCCTATCTCCCTCAATTTGTTTAAATTGATGTTCCTTGAATTGGTGATGCATACTAATAAATGAGCTAATAAATGAACATGATAATTTCATGTAATTCTAAGCTCTACAAGAAGGCTGAATGCCAAAGAATTGATGCTTTTGAATTGTGGTGCTGGGGAAGACTCTTGAGAGTCCCTTGGACTGCAAGGAGATCAAAACACTCAATCCTAAAGGAAATCAACCCTGAATATTTATTGGAAGGACTGATGCTAAAGCTAAAGTTCTAATACTCTGGCCACCTAATGCGAAGAGCTAACTCACTGGAAAAGGCCCTGATGCTGAGAAAGATTGAGGGCAGGGAGAGAGTGTGACAGAGGATGAGATGGTTGGATGGCATCACTGACTCAATGGACATGAGTTTGAGCAAACTCAGGGAGATAGTGAAGGACAGGGAAGACAGGCGTGCTGCAGTCCATGGGATCATAAAGAGTCAGACACGACTTAGCAACTAAACAACAGATGTGCAAATGAACTGCGAAAGGACACTCTCAAGTGGTTCTATGTTACTTTTTATATTTCAAAAATGTATATAAAATTGAAGACCACTCATAAAGTAATTCTCACATGTTGAAATTAGATATACAGAGAAAATGAATAAAAATCTTTTCAATTCTTTCATGTACAATTACTTTTCTATTTCCCTTATCACCCATCACCTCAAACTAATTCTCAAATATAGCACCCATTCCAAAAGATGCCTAAGGTTGGAAAAGGGAGAGGATTGGAATTGTAGGTAATAATTATTCTGTGCCATGCACCAAGCACTACTCTAACACCTTTATATCTAGTAACTCAGTCCTGTAAGAATGAAAGGGCATCTACCATATCATCCCTCTATTTCCTTGCTCTTGCACTTTCTATGCCCTGATTCTATCTTTCCATTTGATAATTTACTGTTTTTGAGAAAGAGATAGATATTGGCCTCAGATATCTACAGATTGTTAATGTATCTGCCAGCCTTACTTTAGCAAATGTCTACCATGGTGAAAGATGTAGTTACCCTTAGTTATTGGAGGCAAAATGATTTTACCCATGGTATACTTTTAAAGACTGCTTCCTCGTGATCATAAAGAAATTCAGAACATGATCACAGCATCTCAAGGTTGGAAAAAGCCTTCAAATAAAGTTTACTACAGCCTCGGGTATGTTCTTAGGTAAACTTTCACTAAAACTGACCGTAGTCATCCAGGATCTTTAACCTAAAACACATGTTATTCTGAACTCTATGATCCTGGATTACTCATTTTGATAACTATGTTCAATTATAAATATTTGACTAGCAGATACATAAAATCCAGATTCAAACTTATTGTACTCTTAAAACATAAAATCTCTTCTCAAGTACCTTAAATATTTTACAGAAGAATTCAAAATGAGAAGGGAGAGCTTAAACCAATCTTTTAAAACTCTAGTTATGAATCAAGTTTATGAATTTGAACTTATTTCCCTTATTTAAAAACATTTATTAAGTATCTATTCCATATTGGTGCTAGGCCAGGAAGAAACATAAAACACACTGCATTCTTCCTCTAGAAAGTGTACATCATACTGATCTTTAATCAATTCTTTACTTATTTTAGAGTAGCTTGCCTGCTCTTTAAGTATTCAAGTGTTTGATGTAGCTGTCAAGTGAGTAGGGAAGAACCTAGTAATCATGCCCCCACTACATTTAAAAAGGAGGATTCGAAATATTCATTTTAGAAACATCAATTTACATTTTAAAGCAATTACTGTATATATAATTTAACAAACTGCATTCTTTGCTTTGAAACTATCAAGAATTATATGATTAGCATAACACTTACATGATCCCTTACCATTTCAGGAGACTCCAAAAGGCTTGAAGAGTCAGTAAATAAAATCTGAGTACAAAGAGATATTGCTGGAAGTAGTCATGAGTGGGGTTTGACAGATTCTGCCTGTCGTGGGAACATTTTCAAAATAACTATTAATCTGAAAAGGTATCTGATCTACAGCAATCCTTGACTGGCAGTGAACTATAGGACTGACGTTTAGGAGCACTTTGATATCTTGGCAACACTACTACTACTACTACTGTAATAGAAATATTTTACTTATAAGTTTATTTTCTGTACTAAAAAGTTCTTTAATGTTTAGCACATAACTTAAAAAATATTTATCTATAAATACTCAAGGTCTTCAAATGTTTACAAATTAACTTTGAAAGTTTATCACACTCGATACATGACTCTATAAACATTTCTTTTTGTAGAATGGATATCACTGGTTTCCCACCAGTTATAAGGAAGCATGGTATGTAATGATGGCATGTTAACTGTGAAACAAATCTGCACACAACAGTTATGAATTGCTCTATGCACACGACTTGTCTGTTGAAAACTGCTACATGGTGGTAGGAGAACATTTTAAAAGAAAACTAATCTAAATTTTATTTTTATTGAGTCAATGAGTGTTCAAATGTCTATCTACAACATGGGGGAAAAAATCCTCTAAGGAATAACTTAAGTCTACCAAAGTTATGATATAAAGTCAAAGATAGCAAAAAGATGCTGAACTTTAGAATATTCTTAAAATTGTAGTATTTTTTAGCTCTTGTGATAAAGACACACACAACCCTCTTCATTTTAAACCTTTCCTTTATTCTATCAGGACACAAAATAGCAAATCAAGAACTTAAAATATTTTTCAAGAGATGTTAAATGAAGATATTTATCATCATGATCACAATATAAAAAAGCAAAGATTAAAATTAGATGGCCTTTTCTAAGATATTTTTACTCAACTAGCTTTTATTAAACAATTATAATAAATAGATTTCATTAGGCCAAGATATAATTTACTCCTCACTAATTAATTTATTTCAAAGACCTTAACTTTGTGAAGTTCACTATATTTGTTTATACAAAAGTAACAAAGGAAAAGGAAATTACTGTGAGGAAAATTAATGGTGATCTTCTAACCCCAAATTTCATTTTAACATTATCAGTGTCATCCAAATGAATCCTGAGTTGTAGAATGGTTCTCTATTTTCTAAACAATGAAATAAGAGGGAAAGAAAACTAAATAGTGACTTAAACATTTTATTTTTATAGATCTAGACTACCACATTCTAGAAATAGTTAGCCAGAGATACTGAAAGTCAGATTCTAAGCAAAAAGTATACAAAACTGAACAAGATGCAGTCCCTATCCTGGAGAGCTTCCCCACTGAGAAGGACAGACAAGCCAATGAAAAAATGACACATCAATGCACCTGATAAATACAACTGCCCGATTTCTATGACAACACATAGACCTAGAGAGAGAAAAAAAAGTTTTCACACATGGCAATATTTTAAACCAAAATAAAGAAAAAATAAACACTAGATTTTAATCTGACTTGAGTGCTCCTTCAGTGCTATCAAAAATATTCAACTTTGAATAAGCAACGTAAAAAAATAAAAAAGATGTTCTCCTAAGAAAATGAAGTATACAGGGAAGACAACTTATTACATTCCAGGCACTCTTTTAGGTACTTTATTTATATTAACTCAGTGAAACTGTGCAACAGCCCTATGAAGCAGGTATGATTATCACTTCATTTTACAGATACGGAATAGGAACAGTGAATTTAAGTAACATTCCCAAGGTCACACAACTATTAAATTGGTAAGTGAGATTCAACCACAGGCAGAGCTTGGTCTCCAGTTTATATAGGGTTTTATACATATATATATATATATGTATATATAGCAAGAAGTATTGTTAGTTAAGAAATCTTTAGGATGCTTCCCAGGCTATCTCAGTGTGCAAACAGGTGATGTGTGGATGAAGTTTATGTTAAGACTCGCAGTGGGCACAGAGAAAGAAAGACAAACTACACAACTAACCGTGACTCTGGATATACTTTACTGTGGGAATTTACTAAGAGCCAAAGAGTTAACATTCTACTGCTGATACTTTCTTGGCGGAGAACATCTCCCATCATCTTGGACACTGTACTGAGGCTCCACAGCCATCAACAGGCAGACAGGCAGAAAGTCTGATGGAAGGTACTCACAAGAGTACATGAGTTTTGCCTCCTTTTCCCAAATCCCTTAAGAACTTCTAGCTCCTGACCCTATTTCTTCATGTTCCATGCTTTATTTCCCCCAAATGTGAAACAATAAAAAAGAGCTGAGAACAGAATATGCAAAAGTATCTCCATTGGAAGGTCGTTTCAAAGAGACAGTACTGGGTTTTCACCATTACCATAATGATGTGAACACTACAGCAAAACAGGCAAAAGTTATATATCTATCATAGTACTTACTGAAGAAACTGCTTCAAGTGGTCTTTACTATTTACTCTAACCCAAATACACTTAACAGGGAATTATGACTTTTTCATTTTTAATTTTTTAGTTCAGTAGACAGCTTAAAAATAATTAACCAAGTAATGTATATGTGTGTGTATGTATACATACATATGTACATATGTATATACACGTGCATATGTACACATGCACACAAACATGGCACTTTTCCATCTGAGTACATCAGAACATACTCTTCAATATGTGATTATCACTCTGGCTCTGTTTCTTAATTTCACCACACGTGACCTTTTTCTAAGAGCCAGTCCATCTTAAATAACTATCAGTTTGATCCATGAGTGGTTATCACTTTCTAGCAGTAAACATCATTGGGGACACACGCATATCTCTATGAGTCTATCCTACATTTTATTCTTTCGACTGGCTCTAATTATCTATATTAGATATACTAGGATACATAATTATATTATCTATACTAGGATATGTAATTACAACAAATTTAGGTTTATATGGTTATTTTAATAACCAGAGACACTCATTCATCAAGCATTCACTTGGTTGCCTATTCTCCATAAGCTAAATTAAGTACAGTCTCTGCTTCATGACTGGCGTTCACAATGTAGTAGGCGAGAAAGACAATAAAACAAAACAGAGCAAAATGGAAACTAGTAAGTAGGGTTTTGACTTAGTTTGGGGTTCAGAGAAGGCGTCTCTTCTTTAAAGGAACGACTATGCTGGTGGTGGGAAGGGGCAAGCCTAGGGCTGCGGTGCACAGAATAAGGATACTATGGCAGGTGCAAGACGAAGCTAGAGAAGTAGAGAATGACCAGACTGTGTAAGATCTCATACAGGATTTTGGTCTCTGTAATAAGAGTAATGAAAAGTACAGTTAATCAAGATAAACCCGCAATACTGTTCTGAATGTACCCTTTAGACAGAATGGGGACGAGAGTGAGGGTGGATGTGGAGAGACTAAGAGGAAGCTATTCCATCAGGCCATGCAAGAGGAAATGCTGGCCTGGACTAGAGAGATGGATAGAAGTGAACAGTGAAGGTTTCTTACACAATCGGATGGAAGATGACACAGGACGCTGAACACGGTCAGTGTTCACTTCTGTTTTCTAGAGCAGGGAGGATCACAAGTTCTACTTTCAGTCTTATTTGGTTTGAGGTGTCTTTGCGACATCCAGGTCTCCAGTCATTATCACGCTCCAACCGGCTCTGGAGCTCATAAAAAAGGTCCAGAGAGAAGATACAGTGTGGGAATTACCTGTGTATAGGTCATCTCTAATTTCCTTCACAGAGCCACCTCCTCCCCATTGTAAGGCTATGAATCACAGGGCTTGAATCCAACACCCCATCACAGTGTGGACACAGTAATTGTCTCTCTTCACCATTAGACGGTAAGTTCCATATGGGCACTGACCATATCTATTTTGATTCCTATTGTACTTCAGCTTTTCACACACTTCCTGCACATATCAGAATATCAATAAGTAATATTTATATGAAATAATTAAGAATGTAAGATATCTAATCTAAGATGGCAGAACTACAGAGATTAATAATGGAAAAAGATTAATTTTCAGCATAATTTGAAAAACTCATAATGCAGAATAAGGCAAGATGATGTATAAAACATGTCATATATTTATTATTTATTTAGTATTGTATTATACATATTATTACTTATAATATTTTATATGTTTCTCCTCTCAGGAAAAATAAAAATTTCTACATATTTATTAGTTACACAATTCAAGTATAAATTAAATTGGAAGAAAATAATTCAGTTTGATATGAGATGAAAATGTAGTTATCTTTATTGCCTGTGTTTAAAAGGCAACCTGGTTTAGAACTCCCTGTACCTTTAAAAATGTACAATAGAATATAAACTTTTACCTGTAAAGGCATTATACAGTTTTAACAATATTTAATGTACCCCATTTACGACAGATCTCACCTATCAAGCGTTCTATTGATTCACAGGTGGCATTTTTGTGTGTCTATTTTACTGACAGGAAATCTGTATCATGAAAGTTTTTGAGAGTTACCAAAAGCATTATAACTAATATATGCTTAAAAATAAAACCTTTGGCAATATGTATCTTAATCTCTATGAACAGAACAACAGGCTTTTCATTAATTTTAATTAAATTTAATTAATTTTAATTTTTCATTAAAATTAAATCGAAAACTGAGTATCTTACATATAATTGCCTAGCCTTACGTGGCTTTACCTGCTTTTTATCACCATCTCCCATTGAGACAGGATGTATCAGGAAGCAGTATATTTAATGAAAGGGGTCAAAACACTATGATCCTACTGAAATATCCTTTAAAGACTACTGATATTTTTTCAATTACTACTTTATTCATTTTGGTTTTGTGAATATGAAAAATATATAAGTAATAATTTTAACAAAAGATACATTTGGGGCATTCCATCACTTAATTTTGAATGCAGATAGAATATATGTCATCTTAATCTTCAATGTGGTCAACACTACAAACATGGATTTTGAAATCCTCTTTGTTTTCATCTTCTAATCAAATTCTCATATATCAAAACTAAAGAATGTCATTACATTGCTCAGAGAATGTTTACATGTTCAGAGCACATGTATCAAAACACTTTTGTATATAAACATACTCTGGGAACATTAAATACATTTGAAGACTATAAAATAAAGTGCAAGGTGATGAAAAACACTAGCTAACAGTACTAGTGCATTTTAAATTAGATTAAAAAGAAACAAAATACGTTAAAATTTTAAAAAGGAAAGCCGATAAAAAAATTTTGGAAGAGGTTGTGGTTGGCCATTTATTACTTTTTTGCATTAGAGTTAATTAATATTCTAAAAAGGTCTACGAAAAGCTGAACAACCTCTCAAGCTCTGAATTCATGGCACTGACCTTAGACTTTCTCAGAATGATTTTTAATGCATTCTGTTATTAGTAAAACCTGTTCAAACACATGCCCCATCTGCCAGCACCCCATCTGCAAGAGAGCTTCTTATTCTTGTAGACAGTGCAACTTCTGCTTGCTTCCTTCTCGTTTCTACATACCAGCTGTATGGTAATGAGCGTGAGCAGCTGAAAATCCTGCATGATAACAAAGCTAATATGAAAACGGCAGAACAACAACTTCCCCTCAATGAAGCAGTTGTCGCATGAACAGAGCAGATAAGCTATTAAACAGGGAGGTGGTGGTGATGAGAATTTTATTTGTGTGTATTTGGGGGATGTGTATTTGTGCCTGTGTATGCACACGTGTGTTAAACGTGGGGTTTCCACATAATTGAAAAATAAAAAGAAATAAGAGCAGCACAGGATACCAAAGATAGATCTAAAATTTCTAAGTACTTTTGTTAAGACTTGTGAACCCATTCTTTAACTTTTTAAATCTCAATTCTTATATAGTAATAATATAGCAGATGTCATTTGGAAAAGCCAGTTTTCAAAGATTTTAACAAGTTATGTTCCATTTCTTAATTAACATATTTTGGTGCCTTAAGGGAAAGAAAGAGAGACAGAACTTAAAAACCATTATGGAAACTATTTCTTAGACATTCTAGCCACTAACATGTGAACCAACAAATTATGTTTTTAATTTTATATAGAAATTTAATTTTTCAAAAGTTTATGATATTTGAAGCCAACACATTTGAAACTAAGCAAAATACTAAGATGGCACATGTTACCTTCTTAATTCAGGAAGGCATATTGGGGTTAAGTTTTATATACATGAGAGTCACACTGAATGAATCTACGGAATGTAAAAGTACGTTAATTTTTTATGTGCAGTATCTTTCCATTTAGAGATTAACAGTCACTCAGGAAACTGTTTAAGAAAAATGACCATTTAAAATTGGTGTTATGCATTTTCTCTCACAATCTAAAGAAACTAAAAATGAAACGTATTCAAAACACAAACCATAGTGAAAGAAGTAAGTGCTATTACATGAGAATTAATTACAATTTTTACCAGCACATCTAAATGAGTCTTATGTGGACTTCATAACTGTTCCTAAGTTCATATCATATAACTATACTTTCTATACATTATTTCATTTAACCCTTAAAACAATCCTATGAAGTAGGTACTATTATTATCTCCCTCCTACAGAGGCTTAATAAAGGATGAAGCTAAAAACTTCAGCCCAGTCTAAATGACTATCTCTATGCTCTTAAACAGTCTACCACTCTGATATTATCTCCACAGGCCAAGGATTTGGGTCTGCTTTATTCATTGTTTTACTCCAAATACCTAAAGAAGTTCTTGGCTTGTAAAAGTTGTTGAATAGATGGAATAAATAAATGGAATGGATAGAAGAGATAACTACTCAGTTGTTGCTTTTTAATTATTAAATGTAGATTGCCTTGAGTGGGAAAAAAAAAAGCTACTATAAATTTTGTAACAACTCTTAATCATTTTGTTATTGAAAAATTATTTACATATTAAGGAATCTTAAAGTAAGTGTTTAGGAGTTTTAAGTTTTGTTTAGTTATCAAGTTGAAAAATTAAGACTTAACTTTTAAAATTCTCATGATTAACCATTAATTTTGAAAGGCTGGTACAGAATGAATAAGAACAAAATTGTACTTATTTTAGTATTTCTGTGAATCCATTTGTCCTCTATTTTATTGTCTAATCATAAAAATGCATTTTCCCTGTTAACTAGCTTAACATAGTCTTTGACTTCAAATATAAATCATGGCCATGAGCTTATATAATATAAAAGCTTTTGTATAGTGTGTATATAAATAAAAGAACCTGAATTGAAAGAATAGTCCCAACTTAATAAAACAGTACCAATTATCCTTTACAAAATAAGATATGAAGTTGTACTTCCTCAAACAAAAAGCTTCTAACAACACTTAAAAAGATATTTTAAAAACTCACAAATTCAGACAAGATTTATAAAAACAGTACTATACTGCCCCTACATGTTCAAACTAGTAGTAACAATGACATTTTAAAATCTGATCTGATAATGGAGAGATATCTGTGGATTACTGAAAAGCTGTTTAAGCTATTTAAATTGCTCCCAAGTGAATAATCTGAGATCATCCACACATAAAAATGTAATTAAATATAGGAATAACCCACAGATTTCAATTTTTAATTTTCAAGACTAGTAAGGAGGAGAAGTTGAAGAGAATTTCATCCAACATTATCAAGTATTTTTTTTTTCTCTCAAAATAGATTTCCCCAACATTACATGTAGTGTTAGTTGCCCAGTCATGTCCAACTCTTTGTGACCCCATGGACTGTAGCCCACCAGGCTCCTCTGTCCATGGAGCTCTCTAGGCAAGAATACTGCAGTGAATTGCCATTTCCTTCTCCAGGCAATCTTTCTGACCCAGGGATTAAACCCAGGTCTCTTACACTGTAAGAGATTCTTTACTGTCTGAGCTACAGAGAAGCCACAACATTACATGATCAATAAAAAAACATAAGTAAATAAACAAATGGCTAATAAGCTATGTGCATCTGAGGTCAATATTTGTATATTAATTTCTGAGAAATACTGTTGAATTGTTCCCCCAGATCTAAAAAAATTTCAATAAAGCTCATAAATGTATACATAAACACTTAAACACATAGACATTATCAAAACCACAAGAAAACTTTTATTAATGTTAGATTTACTTTTAAAAAACCTACTGTGATTATTTTACCTTTTACCCATTTTAGGAATAAAGCACTATATATGCAAATAAAGAGATGTGTTACATTGATAAGTTCTTGTAAAGGAAACTAAGAATATCATTGGTTTTACCACAAATGGTAGTCCTTTCTAGTATTATTCCTATAGAAAAACATACCACATTTTTAAAAAATCCTACATTATAGTATCATTATTTACATCTACCACAATTATATCTACCATTATTTAACTGATTTATATGTGAGACACATTAATTTATGCAAGTTTCCATTAAAAAGTCAGGGATAGGGTCAAGAACTCTAATTCTGACTTAGGAATAATCAAGGAAGAAGTCACTATGGTGAGCCTGATATTAAAGACTAAAGTTTTCCAGCAAAAACATGAAAAATGAAAGAGTATGGCATCATATTTAATCTTTCAGAGCCTCAAGATAATATTCTATGCTGGATACTACCTAGCAGTATTTGAAAACTTATAGATCATAATATTTTTCAATTAAGTTACCAACATAATGCTATCAAGTAAGGCAGAGTGTGTGCATATGTATTAATATGTATGTGTATGGAGGAATCCTTATATACATATGGAGAAACCATAACACAAATAATTGATCACCAACCCTCTTGGAAATGTGAAGTACTGCTGCTGCTGCTGCTGCTGCTGCTAAGTCACTTCAGTCGTGTCCGACTCTGTGCGACCCCACAGACGGCAGCCCATCAGGCTCCCCCATCCCTGGGATTCTCCAGGCAAGAACACTGGAATGGGTTGCCATTTCCTTCTCCAGTGCATGAAAGTGAAAAGTGAAGTCGCTCAGTCCTGTCCGACTCTTAGCGACTCCATGGGATTTTCCAGGCAAGAGTACTGGAGTGGGTTGCCACTGCCTTCTCCGAATGAGAAGAACACAACTGAATAAAGGCGTCTGGTGACACACTCCATACTGAAGCAGACCAAACATGATGTTCATGTGTGTGCCCATGTGCTCAGTCATGTCCAGCTCTTTATGACTCTATGGACTGGAGCCCACCAGGCTCCTGTGTCCATGGGATCTCCCATGCAAGAATACTGAAGTGGGTTGCCATTTCTTCCTCTAGGGATCTTCCTGATCCAGGGATCAAACCCACGTCTGTTGCATTGGCAGGTGGATTCTTTCCACTGAGTCACCTGGAAAGCCCATCCTGTCCACAGAGGCAGAAATCTCAGGGTCACTGAAATACTAAATTATAGAAACGGTATGTCTTTTTTTTTTTCTGTTTTGTTCAATACTGTATCTAGAACTGTGCCTGGAAATTAACAGATGCTTATTTACTGAATGAATGAATTAATCCGTGTTCCTCTGATTTTGATATGTGATCATTGAAAGGAGAAAATAAGATAAGTCTTTCAGAGACAGAAAAGCTTCAGTGGCCTTCTTAAGGGAAGGTTGTTGCTGCCTCATTCATCTTTGTTACATTAGCATCACACGCAAGGAGGATGTATATGCCTAATATGCAGTAGCAGAATGAAAATTAATTTAGTGGTGTTAATATTTAGCAGAAAACTGAGAAAAACAAGTGGCTGACGTGCTCCTTCCTTACTTAAAGTCTGCTAGTATAAGTTGCATTTAATCACTGAAGAAAAATAATATATAAGCTCTGAACTGTCATCATACTATATGGAGCTGCCCATAATTGGGTTAATAAAATTTAGTTATTAATGTAAAGCATTTAAATATGAATGTAGACAGACTTAAGGCTTAGGTTACTTCAACATTTCAAAGTATATTCCATTTTTTATATGTGGATGATAGCTGTAAAACTCAAAGGTCTGCAGTTAGTGCCATAATTTTGGAGAAAGCTGTGTTCCTGATTTCAAAACTTTCTGGAGTTTAGAAAGTAACATGGGACATATGCTGTGCATGGCAGAACACTTCTAGCATACTACATATGAACATTTCTGTAGCAAAATATACAAATATTCAGATAAACAATAAACATGAGTGTCTTATGTTAGTCAGGGTTAGATTTGGATAACCTGTAAAGCATTTTGTTTTCAGGGCTTACTGGACTCCTAGTCTGCAGACAAGGGACCATAGGTTTATTTCATACTTGTTTACCCAGCCAGAAGCTTCGTAACCTGTTTACTTCTAGCATATTTTTCATCTGTCTCCCATACTCCACATCTTAAACTAAGTTAGTTTCTGTAAAATATGACCTACAAGTTTAAATAGGCTTGCCCTGATTGTTATCAACAAAAGGGGGTAACAATGGCAGTTATTTCTATGCTGTAGTTGTAGATTTACAAACAATAATTTTCTTTGCATTAATATGACAACTGAGGCACAACATAACACTTTGACATCACAAGATGACAAAAACATCTAGAAAGCAATGTGACTGAGGTAATCATAAATTGTGAAAACAAAATATGAATTCAGTTCGGTTCAGTCGCTCAGTCGTGTCCGACTCTGCGATCCCATGAATTGCAGCACACCAGGCCTCCCTGTCCATCACCAACTCCCAGCGTTCACCCAAACTCATGTGCATTGAGTCGGTGATGTCATCCAGCCATCTCATCCTCTGTTGTATTTTAAAATCTAGGATTACATGGCAAAAGTTAACCCTTGAAACCATTCCTTCAACAAATCCTTATCCAGTCAATATACCATAGTTTTTAATGATGCTGTAGCTAGACACCCAGGTCAGAATCTCAGCTCCATCATCTACTAGCTCTAGGGCAAGTCAGCTAAACTTCCTACACCTCTGGATCCTGTATCTACAAAATAGGGAGAACATAATGCAGTCTCTTACTTCATGAAGTAACTGTAAGGATTAAATGACTTCATATGTGGAAAATATTTAGACTAATGTCTTCCCTACATCCCGTTAGACTCTATTATACTGTTACCCTGTTTTAGCAATATCAAAACATTAGCATTACTTTCCTGCTTCCCTGAATTAGAATCTAAGCTCCATGAGGGCATGGCCTTTGTCCATCGACTTCACTGTTACGTCCACAGATTCTAGAAAAGTTTCCAACCTTGTTCTAAGTTAATACATATTTCAGGACTCTTATTACTATTAATAAATTTCATATTCAGAAATAAGTGAATAATTTGCAGCAGTATAATTAATGTGGGAAAAAAAAAAAACCAATATGTGAGACCAAGCAATAACACGAGTTTCTTCTGTCCACAACTTCTCTGATCATCTGCTTAGCAAACAACATCCTTCCTGTTTTAAAGGTGCTGTGAAGCCTTTCCTGTGCCACTGCACTGAGACTAAGGTGGCCCTCTCGTGCTCCTACAGTATTTGGTATAGGAGTCCATTTAAGCAACTACCCTTTTGTACTATAAGGGTTTATTTATGGTTTACCCACTAACTATAAAACGCTCAAAAGAACTGTGATTTTCATTTTTGTATATCCACAGGAAGAAGGGAAGAATCGTCTTTTTATTTACAGCTACTGCCTTGCACAATACAAGAAAATAAGACCCACAAGAAAATTTACAGGTTATATTCTGCTTACTCATCTTTTGCATGATGTAGGAAACATTCTTAAGGAATTGACAGGATTTAAAACAAAATCTCCTGATATGTGGCAACCAGTTAATTCTTTTATTGATGAAATAAAGTGACAATAAAAGATATCAGATGATCTGGAAATGCCAGTTTTTCCCCAAGTTCCAATGGAATACATGTGTGGAAAAAACTTTAGAAAGGTCTATTTTAGTTTATGCTCTTAAAAAAAAAATGAGAGAATCTATTAAAATCACTCTCCAAACTTGCTCACAGCACCACTCTGTTCTTTCTTTCTGAAGTTTTGTAGTAGTTTTCGTATTTTCTGACTTTTGTGGCTACGGCAGACTCTCACAAGTGCCATCTAAATGAGTATACCCTATGTTTGTTTCTCCTTCATTTTCAAAACTGCTAAGTAGTAATTACTTTTAAGATTAAGCATCAAACTGTATCTGAGTTTAGTTATATTTAGAAAATGAAATATTCAAAATCACAGCTGCACAGTCATTTGAAAGTATTTAGTAAACAAAAACATGTCATATTCTAACAGTATCAAAACTCCTTAAAGAATTTTCTAGACTTAACAAAAACTTCAACAAACTGGTCATACATAAAAAGATATTAAAGATAATTTCTGAAGTCTAAGAGTTTATAGCCTCAAGTGAGGAGACAAGATAACTAAAGGAAGAGGGCAAACACCACCACTAGACAGTACATGGAAGTCTAAGAGCCAAGGGTAATGGCCACAACTACGGTATGCTCCACTCACGGGCGAGGACAACGGTGGAAGCAATCAGTGCCGGGAGGAAGGCTCCATCCAGAGACGGAAGCTTGGCTGTGAGGTCATCGAAAGGATTTGGAGAAAGTGGCACAAATGTAACTGGCAGATACAGAAGAGACTAGTATGGGGGAGGGGAACATGATGCTGGCTTTTTAAAGGTTTCATTATTTCTGTAGGTTAAGGAAATATCCAACTATTTCCTCTTGACTAAGAGTTCCATGAAACAAACGTTGAGTCTCGTAAAATCTCTTTTGGGCATCAAGATATTTTAGAAGAGCAGATTTGCTACAACTACTTTAAAAAAGAATTAATCATAGCTAGACTAGAATTAAAAAATAAAAACAAAAGGTAAACCTGGATTGGGGCAAAAGGCAAAGCTATGTCAGAAATGTAAGACCAAGTTGTAGTGCTTTAAGAAACAGGCAAGTGTTTCTGGCAGCTGCGTTTGCCAGCATGAAAAGTACTCCTGTAGGAGAGCTTACTAATAGCAGTATACTTTGGGAGAGGCTGTCATTTAAACTGTACACATATCGCAATGAAACTCAGAAATATAATCGTATAAACTAAGATGACAAAAGCTGAGATAACCATAAGACAGTAAAAATACATAAATCAATGATAAATTATAAAACTACACATATGGATCATCTGTGCAGATAAAAAAAGATGATAGCTTTAAAATTACGGGAAGAGTATTAGAAAATTATAGCTAAAAATAATATACATGACAGGTCAATGGCAAATATTATTTTCCAGAAAGAAGTTTTAAAAATCACATTAGCAACAAATTATTTCTTGTTCTATCTGTATATTTCCTATTGAAGTTTTAAGTATAAACACTTATAATTATTTTCTCAAAATGAAAAAATATTTCTTCAATAGAAAACTTAGAACAATAAACACTGAAATATATTATCAAGTAAGTAAAATCCATAAAACTTGGTCATACTAGAAATAAATTTGTTTAAAATATGATTTCTTTCTCTTGCTAACAACACTGGAAGTCCCTCATGTTGGTTTTGATTTGATACAGTCTTTCTGGAAAACAATTTAGTAGTATTTATCAAGAATCTAAAAAAAACTCATACTCCTTGACCCAATAATTCTACTTCCAGAAAAAAGTGTATAGGGACATTAAAGATTTATATATAAAAAAGTTCAAAGCAGGTCACTGACCAAATTAGCAACAGTAGGAAAATGATGATACATCCACTTGACAGATTATAATATACTTTTGAATAACTACAGCCATGGGGAACTACCAGCGATACCTTAAAAATTAAAAGTATCAATTAAAAATTATTTCCTTATAATTTTTATTGTGGCTATTTGTGAACAGTGGAATTACTGATAATTTAGGAAAATGAAAAGAAACACTTCTGTATTTTACATAATGAGCATATCTAATTTTTATAAAGAGAAGTAGAAGATATTAACTATTCCAAGAAAATAAAAATTCTCTGTATCATCACTCAACTCAGAGGATTTAGGGGATTTTCAAACTACTCAGGAAGGTAGTACTTCACAAGTTTGCTTGAACAACAGAACTTATAATGGCTTACAAAATCTTCATACAAGTGAAAATTATACTGTAGAGTAAATAGAGAGGTTGTTTTCTGAAACAAAGGCGATACAACTGTCTGATAAAACTGGCAGATATTTGCTGCAAAGTCTATTAAAGGAGCCTAAAAAAGTATAGATAGCTTGAACTAACTGAAGATTATACATACAAAACAACAAAATAGATTATGCCTAAATGAGAATAAAATTTTGAATACAGGGTATTCTTAAAAATTAGTATCGTCAATAATTCAACAATGAAGAAAAAAACTTGAATTCAAGAGAATATAGAAGCTGAGAGGTATAATGTTATTTTAAATTTTTGTCATCACAGGCAAAAGTATTAATTGAACAAACTGATGAGAATGGAACCACACTGCAGTTTGAAGATGGTTAATCTGCCAGACACACTGTTCTGACTGGTTGCCTACCAAACACAGACCCAGCAGCATGACAAAGGTTCTCTCCTTAACCAAACTCTGATCAGGCTCCTTTGAGCTCTTTTTCAACTAGGCCCTGCCCTTGGGCATGTTCTCAAGAACCAAATTTTAGCAAGAATCCTGCTAAATCATATTAACCAGAATTCCCCACCCTTGATATTGATCACACTCAGGACCTGAACCTCCCCTCCATATCTGCTGAGGTCACCAGTCTCCCATCCCCCAGGTGATGTTTGACCACCTTGATTAGTTCATTTAGCCAGGGTCATCCTGTTGGCCCTGATACTTCCTGGTAATGATCTACCATCTGACCTTCTAACCTGCTTTATGGCTGTAAATTTGTACTTTTAACAGTTGAGCCCAATCTGCCTCCCTACTGCAAGCCTCCCTAGTAGGAGTCCCTTCCAGGTGGCACTAGTAAAGAATCTGCCCGCCAATGCAGGAGATGTAAAGAGATGTGGGTTCAATCCCTGGGTTGGGAAGATACCCTGGAAAAGGCCATAAGAACCCACTCCAGTATTCTTGCCTGGAGAATCCCATGGACAGAGGAGCCTGTCAGGCTATAGTCCATTGGATTGCACATAGTCAGACATGACTGAAGCAACTTAGCATGCACAGACTAGTAATACTCCCTACATGTACTACGACAGTCCTCCTGAATGTCTGTCTTGATTTTAACAAGGGTTACGAATAACTTTTTCTTTAACAGGTACCACCCATCAGCTTATAAAAAGACAATAAACATATATACTGTTTGAATACTTCTAGTTTTTTATGACTATAATCATTGCATCATTTGTGGGATAACTTTACAAATGAAACATTTTAAAAAGAGAGTACACAAAAAATACTCAATTTATAAATATAATATGCTACCAAAGTTATCTTTAGGTCAATTATTTGAAGCTTTGAATGAATTTTGTCAAAGATACAATGTCAACATTGATAGGTTCCCAGGCTTACCCTTCAAAATACAAACAGTGGTTGAAAAAAGTTTAAGTTCATTTTAAAAAGAAGGTCAAAAAACATAGTAGAAAGAGAATAGCTACTACCTGTAGCACTGGAGAGTCCTGAGGTTAAACACCAGCTTTACTATTTACCAAGAAAACTGGGGAGAGGTAACTTGTTTGAGCCTTGGCTTTCAAGTATACCAAGTGGAGATAATACCTAACTTACAACATTAACAAACATTTAAAAGTTTAATTAAATACATAAAATAGCTATACATAAAATAGCTGGAGAATGCACAGTATACTTAGTAGGTTCTTTTGCAATGATAGCAAGGCTTTCCTGGGGCTCAGTGGTAATGAATCCTCCTGCCAATATAAGAGATGCAGTCTGATCCCTGGGTTGGGAAGTTCCCCTAGAGAAGGAAATGGCAACCTCTCCAGTATTCTTGCCTGGGAAATCCCATGGACAGAGGAGGCTGGCAGGTTATAGTCCATGGGATCACAAAAAATTCAGCCACAACTCAGCGATTAACCAGCAACTGTATATTGAGAAGGTAAATTAATACGTAGTATATAAAAATTTTAGTGATTAGGCACATAAATATTTTTCTCTATATAGCTACAAAAGAATTAGAAGAGAGAATCAGGATTTCTAAAGGAATGAAAGGCTTATGGCTCTAACAAGCTTTCTAAAACTTTACTGTTAACTGAAACTTATATTCAAACAAAAAGATGTATGCACAAGAAGATTTACTATGGTAGTACTGTAATCCTAAAAACTATGTCACTGTTTCGTGAATAAAGTTTTATTCAAACACAATCATGTCCATTCAGCCACTCCTGTAAGTACTGTCTACAGCTACTTTCAAACAATGGCAGAGCTCAGTATTTCTATAGTGACTATTTGGTCCACAAAGCCCAAAAGAGTTGCCAGCCCTCTGCAGAAAAAGGACTCTTGTGGACCCTTGACTTAAACTAACACTAAAGAATCTGCCTGCAATGCAGGAGACACAGGCTTGATTCCTGGGTCACAAAAGTCCCCTGGAGGAGGGCATGGCAACCCACTCCAGTATTCTTGCCTAAAGAATCCCAAGGACAGAGGAGCCTGGTGGGTTACAGTCCATAGGGTCACAAAAAGTCAGACACAACTGGAGCGACTGAGCATGCATGTACTCAATGATAACAATACACAGGAGTGATATTAACTCAAATATTTTCTCAAATGACACAAATATTCTATTTTAATTTTATCTCCATTTTCATTTTAAGGCAAAGCATTTATTTTTAAACATTGACATGGTACTTTAAAGAGAACTTGGTATAGAATATAACCACTACAAAATTATTTTCAACTATCAGAAAACTAGTCATCTATTTCATCGTTGCCTGAGCTCCTGGGTTTCAGGGAAACAAGTTCCACACCATACTGCCTCCCCCTCACCTCCCTACCAGCAGTTTCACCCCATTCTCTTACTCAGCTCTGCTGCTGCTGCTTATGGTTCAAATCCAAGAATATAAACGCACTCTAAAAACATATTTTTCTATAAACCAACAGTCAACCAGGTATCTTTAAAAGCCCGGATATAAATCATGAATTTCATGTCATTTGGAAATTTCTACCAAAAAGTAACACTGAAGAATAACCTTATGAGAATATTGTAAATGCTTAAAAGTCTCCACACAAAAACAAAAGGAGTTCAAGATTTAAGCCTTAAAGTGAATTTTCTTTCAACATACTATTATTAATTGTAAGATATTATTTCTCTTATCATCAGAAAGCAAAAAACGGTGCCAGATAAGCTATGAAATTCCAACAAGACATATCCTAATTTCATATATGTTTAAAATGTAGAAAAATAATGTATCTTAGGATTTAGAAATACAGTTATTACCATATAGGCATTCCAATTTCAAAGGAAAATAAAACAATTTTCCAGTGATTTTACAAACTAAGTTTTTTCTGTAAATTTTCTCTCCCTTTAAAGGATGATCAGTTATTTTAGAAACCAAAATCATTTACATAATAATAAATTAGATTAGCAGTACTGATAGTACTTAATGATGGAGTAAATTAATTCTGTGAAAGCATCTCAAGAGCTATAAATTGAAGTTGTAGTTATGAAACTATTCCAAAGAATTTTTCACAATTTAAAAAATTATTTTATTGTGCAACCATTCAATAGATCAACACGTATGATGAATGGAAGGTCAATAACATATTTTTCAACTTTTAACAGGTCAAACCTACACAGAGTCTTGTAAGAGGGCACACAGCATTAGCTCATTACTTAGAAGAAAAAAATGGCCTACAAAACAGAGAAGTCTGTTTTATATAATAATCTGTATAATCAGATTATTATACACATGTGTATAATAATCTGATTAAAAGAGGCTAAACACATCTAATGAAAGATACACTGGATGTTAGATACAAAATATGATTACTCACATATCACACCAGAAGTCTTTTCAAAATCTTTGATAAAAAATACATTTAAAGTGTCTATCATTAACATTACTAAGGGAAAATAAGTAAGTTAAACAACAAAGAACATGTGAATCAATTTAAAGCTACTTAAATTAACCAGTTGCAAAAAGGAGGGGATGGGGATATAATTACACTAGCCCTCTAATATTTCTAGTAGTCAGAGTCAATGAGTTATGCAATAGTAAATTGTTGGCAGGCAGTCTAAAAATGAGTGTGTTAATTCTGTTTTCTAACTATCTTCCCCTAAATTAGAATGATGTTCTAGTTTGAATTCTACTTTTCAAATTTAGTACTCTCCTGTAATTACAAATGCCAGGCTATAATTTAACGCTAACAGTAACCTAGAAAAGTCAAACTGAATAGTGACCCTAGGAAACCCTCAAGGAAAGCCTTCAAGTTGTCTATTAAGTTTTCTTAATAGAATCTGCTCCTGATTCTTTTAAGTTTCATGTAAAGGAGATGAAGACAGAAAACATGCATTGTGACACAATGAAGTAATCCGTCACACAGTGTACTTGAGTTTATTAGAAATATTCAACAAGAAAAAAATTATCTTGATTGTCAATATCTTAGCCCCTCAATTAAAAAATTCCAATTTATTTTCTTAATTTGATGGTTTACTTATATTGATATTGTTTTACATAAGTATTAAAATAAAAAATTAATTTATTAATGACCTTAAAGAGGCTACTAGAGGCCTCTGTGTAAATGTTTAAATCAGAGCAGTGACCTCATTCAGAAGTTATAAAAGTGACAAAGCGAAAGAAGAAAAGATTTAAAGAAAAACAGAAACACTTTCTAAAACATAGTAAAGAAGAAAATGAGGTGACAGAGAGATTTATATTTTATATTCAATGTTTAATTTGTATTACATTTAAAACCTACTTAAAATGCTTTTCAACATGGCTACCACTTATTTGGAGTAGCAGTAGAAACAGTTCAAAAACTAAAGTAATTAGAAACGTATTTTCACAAAGGCTATTTAAGTCCCAGCAAATAAAGAGGAAAAATATTTTTCAGGTATTATAAGTTAACCTATTTAACAGAATATTTGTCTTTCAGTTAAAAGGAAAGAGGAGAGGGTTAAAAAGGACTAAAGCACGAACAGTACGGATATGTGCATCTCTGACAGGTATTTTTTGGTTTAATGTGTTCAGGATCCTAAACATATACTAGATCTAAAAATATATTACTCTAGTTAATAATTCAAAATGGCAATATGAAGTAACTAAAAAAATACAACAAAACCATTAATATTAACAGGGTTAAACTTGGTGGGGAGGAAAATGTTATCCTGAAGAACATACAGAAAATCATAACCTGATTATAGATTAGTACAAACTCTACAAAATGTTTGTTACCTCAGGATTGTCTATATATAAACTATATCGTAACTGCCACACAACAGCACACTAGTTTTATTTTACATAACAGCAAAAAGTAATGTCTCTATCACGTTAAGTTTAATTTAAAAAATAGTGATTTAAAAATAATCCAGCTTCAAGTGCCAGATAAACTCTTTATAAGAGCTAGATACTGTAATTCCCATGTTAAAGGACAGTCCCACCAGCTCTTTACTTTTCCCACAAAATAAAAACAACAAATTTGGGTTTTCAGTATTTGCAAACATATTTCAAAACATGGTTTTTAAATTTACCAATTTTAAGTAAGTTTACAGAATTCTAATACCATAAAAATAAACGAGAAAGACAAAAAGGTAAATTAGGTAACCTTGCCCTCAAGACTCTCTATCATGTTACTAAAACTGTCACTTACAGAAGTTTTCAGGGCCGACATAATGCTCCGATAGTTTTAGTTATAAATATCAATTGAAATTTGAAGCATGTTTTCACCAAAAGAGGCAGAAATAGTTCATTTAAATAAATATTCCTGTTTTTCAAATGTGTGAGACTTACCCGTCTTCGACAAAAGGGGAGGCCTTGGGCAATGATGCTAATGCTAAATATCTTCATCACGGTTTGATGTGGTAGAGGCTCTTTTGCACTTTTAAGATCAACAGGAACCAAGCCATGGTTTAGAGTAGCCTTTCCCGGTTTTGACATTTTAAAACTCCTCTTGGCTGATGAATACTCTCTACATGTAATATAGGCACATTACTAAAAATTCTAACCACCAAATTAAAATACAACTTTCTAATTAAAAAAAAAAAAAAGGCTGAGAACCCAAGGCCTGCTGCTTTTGTCTTTCAACCTTCTCCTACCAAACGTCCTGACCTGTCTGAGGCTTGGTGAAGTGCAAACTATCCTAGAATAGCCAGGAATTATAAACTACTGAAGTGAAAGCTCCTGCTCCTGCCAGTCAAACAGCTGGTGAACCTCCCTTACAAAGTCAGTAAGACAACCAGAGCAGGGCTGTGCTACAGGGTCCCTTTGAAAACTTCTCCAGTAACTAACCTAGGTATACTCCCTAGAAAGTGAAAGTAAACTTTTCTCTATAAAAATCCAAAAGTTAATCACTGTATTTTCTTTTGAATATTTATTGCCTTTCTTAAGCAAATATCATAATTATTATTTTAGGAGTGTTTTGAACTGTGCTTCAAATTTAAGGGCAGTATTTATGCATGCTCAAAAACTATAAACATTTGTCCTATCTTAGCTATATTCAGAATGAGCGTTGTATCTTCAAGTGTTTGACTTTAGTAAGCTCTTTTCCTCTTCCATACGTACCATTCTTTATCTCATACTCACTAAGACATTAAATCGACTCTAGTTCTGGATAGTTAATAATAAACACTTTAGGTTAGTCTTAACAGGTGACATTTTAGCTGTTTGCAAATTTCAGTTCAATTTCTATAATTCTGAAATACTTAGCAATTCCACTTGAAAGTATAACAGTCCCGTGACTGATTAAATATATTTTAAAACCCAAATATTTATAAATATAACCTGTGATGTAATTAAAGTAAAATGAATAATGACTAACCAGCTCATCACAAATCCTTAGGGCCTAATTTCTCTGATATACCACAGTCAGACATATCTTTCTAAAACATGGAGATGGAATGTGCTATACAATCCACTTTTCAAGAACTCTGAATGGTTCCCCAATGCCTAAGATAAAGTTTGGAGATGAAAACTCTCCTCCAAGTGGCCCGAAACTCATCTTTCTAGCATTATCTCAAATAGTTTTCTAAATTAACCACTTATGCCACGTTAATCTTTATGGTATATTTCATATGCAAGACCACAAACTAGAACGTTATGAAGATTTTTAAAAATCTTAGTGTGAGAATGGGTAGTATTGAAACAGATGATAGATAACAGATGTGAACTATCCATTCACAATGCTCAGCCACTTAGCCTGTTCTCTCCTTCCGTTCTATTTTCTACTTCCAATAGCCAGTCATCTCACTTCCTGCTCTATAAATCTTGTTATTTATAGATTTTTAGAATGTGATATGGGGAAGGCAATGGCACCCCACCCCAGTACTTTTGCCTGGAAAATCCCATGGACGGAGGAGCCTGGTAGGCTCCAGTCCATGGGGTCGCTAAGAGTCAGACACGACTGAGCGGCTTCACTTTCACTTTTCGTTTTCATGCACTGGAGAAGGAAATGGCAACCCACTCCAGTGTTCTTGCCTGGAGAATCCCAGGGACAGGGGAGCCTGGTGAGCTTCCATCTATGGGGTCGCACAGAGTCGGACACGACTGAAGCGACTGAGCAGCAGCAGCAGCAGCAGAATGTGATATGGAGAGAATTACAAAAGAGAAATGTCAGAAACGGGTGATTTCTTCTTTGATTCTGGAGAGACCTATCTTACTAAATATTACCAAGTGGGTTGCTGAGAAGGCAATCCATACACAAGAAATACCCCTAGTCCAGCCATGATGCTATTTTCTTAAAGTACAGCCTTCTCTGACATCACAATTTAAAATGAATTAATACTTGAAAATGCAAAATCACTAGCAGAGGTGACATTTTTAGTTATATAAAAGTAAACAACTGCATTCATCCAAGTAGATATATATATAGAGACCAATAAGCACATGTAAAGATGCTCAGTATCACTAATCATTAGGGAAATGCAAATTAAAACCTGAACCACACTGCACATCCATTAATATGGTTATTACTTACACACACACAGAAAAATAAGTGTTAGCAATGATGTGGAGAAACTGGGACCCTTGTGTGCTATTGGTGGGAATGTTAAGACGGACATAGCTACTGCAGAAAATAGAGAGATTCCTCAAAAAATTACTATGTGATCCAGCAATTCCACTTTTGGATATACACCCAAAAGAACTAAAACCAGGGCTCACACAGATATTTGTACACCCATGTTCATAGCAGCATTATTCACGAAAGCTGAGAGGTGGGGAAACAACCTAAGGAGCCACCGATGGATGAATGGGTGAAAACAAAGTACATCATTCAGCCTAAAGAGTGAGAAAATTCAGGCATAACATAGGTTGAAGATAAGTGAAATAACTCAGTCAAGAAAGGAAAAATATTGTATGATTCCACTTACATGAGGAATGAGGAGCTAGTGTTCAAAGGGTACAGAATGTCTGTTGGAAAAGATAAAAAAAAATTCTGGAGATGACAGTGCTTAACGGTTGCACAGCACCGTGAATGTACTTAAAGCCAATGAATTGTATACTTAAACATGGTAAATTTTATGTAATCACAACACAGTCAATGTTTTAATAAAAAAGTAAATGACTAAGAATACTACTATAATCACTGGGGGAAAAAAACCAATAGAGATCTAGGGATAGGAGAGAAGGTACTAGAAAACTGTAAGTTGATACGACAGAAAAAGCTGAGACTGATATCTAAGAAAAACACGTCTACGGCCCCACTCAACTATTTACTGCCTTGCAGAATGAATGTCTCTAGCCTCATTCTAGTCTTGGCATTTCATCTGGTGCTCACTTTATTTCTTAACACAAGTATAATCTTTTTTTTTTTTAAAATAACCTTCAGTCATATAGTGTTTTTTTCTCCTTATTAGGAAAATCCCTTTGTTGAAGCTGCTCACACAGAATGCCCTCCTCAAAGTTACTATCAGTGTCTACTTTGTTAATATTACATACAGCTTTATGCAGACTGACATTATTCTAAAAAAAAAAATCTCTCTCAGTGATATCTCTGAAATCAGTTAATTAACCCCTCAAAATTCATTTCTTGGAACCACATAGAAGATATACTTTAAACTATGGTATTATTTCAATCCAGAAAAATTAGAAGAGTGTACGACATTCCACTAGTTTAACTGTTCTGCAGAGAAAAATGAATCGGATCAACTCCAATTTCAACTTGCACTTAATAAAGATACCATACAGAAAATGAGCTTTCCTTTTTCTATCTAAAAACTTTGTAATCACATGCATTTACAGGTAGATAGCTTGAAGGTAAGGATGATATGAAGTTCTCTAATCTTCTTGGATTCTGATCCTAAAGCAGGGAAAGGGGAGGAGATTTGGAATTGCAAAGAATTTGGACTGGGGAAATTAAAACTAAAATAAACAGGGCTCATTTTCCTGCTTTTAAGAGGGCAAAATTATTAAAAATGAAAAACTAGTTTTACTTCATCAGAAATTATTTATGGTAATAACAGAAATGAACATTAAAGCAGTTTTATATATTAAATGTTGTGTTTTACACTAGATATCAAGTTTTGGTAAACACAAAGTGGTGACATTCTAATTTAACTCATTTTTAAAACCAGTAAGTAGCTGCCCTCAACTGGATAGTATGGAGCATTGCAACTGAAGCAAACACTTAAATTTACACGTCTACAAAACACTTCTGTGAAAAACAGACAATATTAGTGATTGAGCAAAGTGAGTACTAATTCCCAAACTACTGTTTCATCTTTTTTCTGAGCAATCAAGTTAACAGTACTTGTAAAGCAATGTTCTAAATCAGCATGTGTGTGTGCTCAGTCGTATCCGACTCTGCAACCCCATGGACTGTAACCTGCCAGGCTCCTCTGTCCATGGGATTCTCCAGGCAATAACACTGTAGTGGGCTGCCATTCCCTTCTTCACTAAATCAGCATGGAAACGACCAAAATACAAAATCTTCAAATACAGAAGAAAACCCTAGTCAATGAAGGAAACTAGACAACATGTTGGAGAACCCCAACGGCTAGTATTTTAAAATGCAGCTAGTTCCATGTGTTCAAGAAAAAAAAAATGTGGTCTAAATTATGCTTTTAGAAACATTAAAGATAACCTTAATTATGAACCCCCATCCAAACTGGGGTTTTTCAAAACAGACAAGCTCTTTTAAAATGATATCAACAAATATTATGCAAGTATCATAAGTAAGTTGAAATATTGATGCAGGAGTTAAACTGCCATAGTTCAAAGCCGGGTTCCATCACTTGAAATTAATGCCTCTATGCTTCAATTTCATCTATGCAGAACTTACCTCACAGGACAGTTATCAAGATTGCATCAGTTAATGTAAGTGAGACACACAACAATGCTTTACATTAGTAAGTGCTCGACACTGCTAGCTGCCATTGCTACTAGGGTAAAAAAAACCCATAGAGCTTCGCAGATTACATTTCAACCTTAACAATCACTAAGAAAGCAAGCAAAGATGCAAAATCCAGCTCTGATAATTTTGGACTAGAATGTTTTAAAACACAATCCTCAATAATTTTTAGAAAGACTTCCTAAATTCTTTCAAAATTTTATGTAAAAATTGGCACATCTTAGTAGTTGTGTTGTAGCATTTTAAGATTCCAGATATCACTATCCATCCAAAAAGAACTCAATATTGAGGAAGCTGTGATAAACAGAAGATTCTCTATACAAGATATTTTGCCTGCTTATCTCTTTCTGATTTTCTTTCTTCTAAACATTTGCATTAGCCACAGATTATTAAAATATAAATGCTACATGTAACAAAATACCAATGATATGGTATTTCTAAAATGTATTACAGTTCCATATACTCTAATTCTCTTACAACAATGATAAGATTTACAGCAGCTTATTCTGGATTTTGACTGCTTCTTTCATTCATTATTATACAGAAAGCCTGTGATTTAACTGCTCCTGACCAAAGTCCACAGCATATGAGCAGCATAAAGATTTTCTATTTTTCATAAACTATTCTTGAATCAGCTAAAACAAATCACTTGGGAAGATACAAATTAACCTGTAAGTATTTCTAATTTTGTACCATAAGTTTTCAAAGTCTCATATCAAAAACTTTTGACAGGGAAACTATCATTTATTATGTCTGTGAATTTAAGCAACAAGTGACTTACTCTTTTGTATTAACAGAAACAGAAAATTTCCAGATTCCAAAAATTATACTACCACTGAGCACCGAAGAATTGATGCTTTTGAACTGTGGTGTTGGAGAAGACTCTTGAGAGTCCCTTGGACTGCAAGGAGATCCAACCAGTCCATTCTGAAGGAGATCAGCCCTGGGATTTCTTTGGAAGGAATGATGCTAAAGCTGAAGCTCCAATACTTTGGCCCCCTCATGCGAAGAGTTGACTCAGTGGAAAAGACTCTGATGCTGGGAGGGATTGGGGGCAAGAGGAGAAGGGGACGACAGAGGATGAGATGGCTGGATGGCATCACTGACTCGATGGAGGTGAATCTGAGTGAACTGCGGGAGTTGGTGATGGACAGGGAGGCCTGGCATGCTGCGATTCACGGGGTCGCAAAGAGTTGGACATGACTGAGCGACTGAACTCAACTGAAAGAGGAATAAATCAGAATCAATATCCTTTTGAGATGGAAATATGGTATTATAAAGCATATTCATTTATTCTGGGATACAGAGTGAGGCAGATTACTCTCTGTATCTAAGTCATTGTTTTTTAGTCTTTCCTAACGCTCAGATATGCAGATGACACCACTCTTATGGCAGAAAGTGAAGAGGGGCTAAAAAGCCTCTTGATGAAAGTGAAAGTGGAGAGTGAAAAGGTTGGCTTAAAGCTCAACATTCAGAAAACGAAGATCATGGCATCTGGTCCCATCACTGCATGGGAAATAGATGGGGAAACAGTGGAAACAGTGTCAGACTTTGTTTTTCTGGGCTCCAAAATCACTGCAGATGGTGACTGCAGCCATGAAATTAAAAGACGCTTGCTCCTTGGAAGGAAAGTTATGACCAACCTAGATAGCATATTCAAAAGCAGAGACATTACTTTACCAACAAAGGTTCGCCTAGTCAAGGCTATGGTCTTTCCTGTGGTCATGTATGGATGTGAGAGCTGGACTGTGAAGAAGGCTGAGCGCCGAAGAATTGATGCTTTTGAACTGTGGTGTTGGAGAAGACTCTTGAGAGTCCCTTGGACTGCAAGAAGATCCAACCAGTCCATTCTGAAGGAGATCAATCCTGGAATTTCTTTGGAAGGAATGATGCTGAAGCTGAAACTCCAGTATTTTGGCCACCTCATGCGAAGAGTTGACTCATTGGAGAAGACTCTGATGCTGGGGGCGATTGAGGGCAGGAGGAGAAGGGGACGACAGAGGATGAGATGGCTGGATGGCATCACTGACTCGATGGATGCGAGTCTGAGTGACCTCCGGGAGCTGGTGATGGACAGGGAGGCCTGGCGTGCTGAGGTTCATGGGGTCGCAAAGAGTCGGACACGACTGAGCGACTGATCTGATCTGATCTGATCTGAACCTTAGGTTGTTCTTGCTGTTCAATCACTATGTCATGTTCGACACTTTGTGACTGCAACATCAGGCTCCTCTGTCCTTCACTATCTCCCGGAGTTTGCTCAAATTCATGTACACTGAGTCAGTCATGCTATCTAACCATCTTATCCTCTGCCACCCTCTTCTCCTTTTGCCTTCAATCTTTCCCAGGATAGGGTCTTTTCAAATGAGTTGGCTCTTGGCATCCAAGTCAAAGTACTGGAGCTTCAGCTTCAGCATCAGCCCTTCCAACAAATATTCAGAGTTGATTTCCTTTAGGATTGACTGGCTTAATCTCCTTGCTGTCCAAGGGACTCTCAAAAGTCTTCTTCAGCATCACAGTTCAAAAGTATCAATTCTTTGGTGCTCAGCTTTCTTTAAGGTCCAAACTCTCACGTCCGTACATGAATACTGGAAAAACCATAGCTTCGACTATATCAACCTTTGTCAGCAAAATGATGATTCTGCTTTTTAATATGCTATCTAGGTTTCTCAGTTTTCCTTCCAAGGAGCAAGCATCTCTTAATTTCATGTTTACCAACTTGGCATAAACAGTGACATTTGGAGTGGATTTGACTTTTTTAAATGAGTAACTAACTGACTTTGGATTTTGTTCCCATATTTTGCCTTAGAACTTTAGTTGTTAATATCAAGATGATACTTTTCCTCACTATTTTCATTAAACGTTTAAAGAAACATTTGTGATAAAACAAAAACCCAACTATTGGGTTGAATCAAGTATTTGAGAAATGTCTAGTATGAAGTTCTCAGTGACTATAACATAACTTGCCTCAAGATCAAGTTCAACTCTTACAGTCTGTGCTGGGTTACCCCAGCTGTTAAAACTGGCCTTACACAGCTGCTCTCCAAGAATTTAGCAGATGATTATTATAGCTACACCTTTAAGTCAACAATGACAAAAATGACATAGTAATTACAGGTATTTCAATCATGCAAAAACTTCATGTGATGGTAGAGCAATTTAAAAGCAACTTAATTTTCTGCAATTCACAAAATAAAACTTTGGTACAAGAAAGACAAAAATTTCTTTAATTTCAGCTTTTTAAGGTCCATAATTTAACTTACTTTCATGAGCAAGTTTAAGCATAAAAGTTTCATTAATCTTTCAGTTAAACTAAAGACATTTAATCAACCATTTATTTCTCTCTTAAAAACTCGAGAAGTGCTACAGACCAGCGAGTAATAAATAAGGACATAATACTATACTTCTTTAAAGTACCATAAGTAATATAGGGGCTTTTTTCTATACCTTAAAAAAAATTAAACTAAGCTATAATGCAGAAGTTCACCAAGTTGATGACTTAACACATTGTAGGAATTTATCCTATGAAAAATAAATGTAAGGTATTTGACAGTGTTAACAATTTAAGAAATTAAAATAGTAAGGAGGGGGCAGATGATTATATTTCCTACACTGTTGAATTTTTAATGCAATTATAAGTAAAAATCAGTTATTTTGAGTGAGGTAAACATAGTTTTATGACGTCAATTATACAATTTACAGGAATATACTATTACAGCATCTGAGATTTAACAAAATTCACTGAATAATTTATTCATTATAAATATTCACTTATCAATATTCACCTCAAATTTAAGTGCAGAATTACTTTGAGTATAGAAAATATTTTAATATCTGGAACGGGTTGATAGCTGATTCCATCAGCCCCTTTACACTGTCAAAATACATAGTCAACAAAATACATCATCTGATAACCATCAACCATCAACCATTAATTTTATAGCTGAAGTTAAACTAAACTGACAGTTCAAGTTTTCATTCTTCCCAACGAATAAAACAGTTTATCAAGAAAGATTAAAAGCAAAGAAAACGACAAAATTCGGTCCCTATAGTAATGATTATGCCTGAAACAGAAAGCTCTCAGGATGGAGGGGGGCCGTCTAGGGATGCTAGGAGATTCTGAGATCAACAGGAGATCTAAACAAAGTTTGCAGCTACAGAGCCTAGAAAAAAATATACGTATTATTTCAGAGTGGTACAATGATGTGAGGGAAGGATAAAACACTGACTTGAGTTCCTTCCTAGCAGGCCGTGATTTCTTTCACTTAATATCATGACAAAACTGTGAGATATCACTCGCTTATATTTTAAGGAATTACACAAAATACAGATATTACATATGAACTGTGTTTTAGTGAGTCTGATTTTTATGAAATACAAATGAAAAACATAAACAATAAGTTATAAGAGCAAAGAAATGACCTCCCATAGCACACTGGGCTTCTCAAAGATGGTCACAGCAACGCCCCCACTTCTTTGCAATCTGTTCTGACAATGTACTGCAACACTCCTTCCATTGAGAAGTGAGTCTGTTTCAACCAAGACAGAATGTGACTTCCTAGGATGAGCTGTAAGCAGGAGACTCCATACCCCTCTCGCTTGCTGGAATACTCTGATTGCCCTGAGGCACCATACCATGAAGCAGCCCAAACTAATCCAGATGAAGAGACTGCATCTGGGTAAGTCCCGAGACCACACGAGGAGGAAAAGACTCTTGGCTAGCCCCCAGCTGTTCCAGACGCCTGGGATTTCATCCTCAGCTACCATCTGACCTCAACCCTAAATCGACAATGCCCAACTGAGCCCTTTCTAAATTCATAACCTACAAAAACAATGAGAAATAATAAAATAATTGTTATTTGCAAAACTTTGAGGTGCCAGTTAGGTGGCAATAGATAATTGAAACATCTTACCGAACAAGGAGCTCCAAGAACACTGGTTTACTGTTGCAACACGATAGTCATCCTACTAGAACTTTCATTTCAAAATTTAATGAGAATGGAAAAGATAACAGGTGAGCTAGAATGAAAATTTAAATGAGTAAGTATTTGGAGATTGGTAAAAACTTTGGTGACAAATTCCCACCTTGATAATGCCCATTAGAAATGTGGCGTTTAGCAAGTCTCTGGTTATTTTAATAATAAATTTGACAAACTGTTACATATTGGAGAAGGCAATGGTACCCCACTCCAGTACTCTTGCCTGGAAAATCCCATGCATGGAGGAGCCTGGTGGGCTGGAGTCCAAGGGGTCGCTTCAAGTAGGACACGACTGAGTGACTGCACTTTCACTTTTCACTTTCCTGCATTGGAGAAGGACGTGACAACCCACTCCAGTATTCTTGCCTGGAGAATCCCAGGGACGGCGGAGCCTGGTGGGCTGCCGTCTATGGGGTCGCAGAGTTGGATACGACTGAAGCAACTTGGCAGCAGCAGTTACATATTACTTTGACTTGGATTTATATCCAAACTAGTTTAATATGTGACTAAGAAAGGAAAAATAAACTCACTTTTTCTGTTTCCTACAATCATGCCTTTGTCTTCATTCTAAGCAAAATTCAAATGCCTAGAGAGGCATGCAGGTAAAATAAAGGAGAGAAACAGGTCAGGTTTAAGGACTAGAAAGGCCACTTAATAGGTATTTTAACTGCTGTCATGTAAACACATGAACCCAGTGAGGCCAGATAGTCTACATTTGCAAAAGAAGATGAAGGATCAATATTTTTTATGTGAACTTTACAGATTTTCATGTATTTGCAACATTTGTTTTAAAAAATCACTACATAAGATAATTTGCAATCTCTGTTCTGTTCTTTTCTAAGGAAACATAAAAATATAATAAAGATTAAATATAAGATTACTGATTTCCAAATGATAAAGAATAATGATTCTAAATGTTTTAATCTTCTTTTCTATAAAAGGTAACAGGGAGAAATAAGAAATAAACCAGAAAACTGAAAATTTAAGTAATAAACATTATAGATGCACCTCAGCATATTTAAATTTTTCACCCATTAGACCCTAAAACAGATGGTGGTATATTGTAAAGTACAAACAATTCATTCCTGACAATTAAATTTATAATGTTGACATATAAAACCAACATCTATAGCTAACCAAATGAATGACTCTTGGCACTTAGTTCTTAAAATTCACCAGTATTCTCTTCATATGTCCATTTTTCATTTGCATCTGATTTCAATAACTAGAAATTGCCATTTAAGGCCAATCAGAAACATGGTGGGGGAAGCATTTTTCACTTTGAAAGTACAGCATCTTCTAAAGGCAACTGTTATTCTAAAGCACCCAAGTTATCTTTAATAGTAGCATTAGCAAAGACCACTGAACAGAAGAACATGGTACATTTCAATGAAATATCCTTTTCTGGAACCATACCGCCCAATCTTATACATTATTTTTAGCCCTGGTAACCTATAAATATAATCATCATTCTTCTATTTACACTTCATATAATTAGAGGTTAAAGTTTACAGGCAAAGTGCTACTCTGACAATAATTCTTATCATTAGGAGGAATCGAGTCTATGTTCTTACACCAGACACATCTAGTAGCTTACAATAACACTTTACAAAATGTGTTCACTAAAATAGATTCTAAGGAGAGACCATTTTTACTTAAACTATTCTTCCATTAGTAAAGACCACTCTACAAAATGTGTTCGCTAAAATAGATTCTAAGGAGAGACTATTTTTACTTATTCTTCCATTAGTAAAGACTGCTTTTCTTTGTTTATAATAATCTCTTAACTATGAAAAATAAAGATATTTTCTATAGTATCAAGCAGTAATTCTAGAATTTCTACAGAAGTACCAAAGAGAATTTTCTCTTGCATATATTCCAGTTATTAATTCAGGAACTAGCATTACTGAATAGAACTAGTCCTCATGTGAGGACTCAAAGCCCAAGGATTACCGAAAGTACTTTTGGGTTTTCTTTCAAATCCCTTCCAGGTTTAACATTAACAACCAAATTAGGAAAACAAACACCTGTCAGGGAGCAAAACCACTTTACAGTTAGTACTAACAAAATTTACAATATCAAACAGCTGAACTCTATCCTAAAAGTCAAAATAACTTAGACAAAAATTAGTGGAATAGTTTCAACCCACCTAAGACAGTTGGTATCTTTGTAACTAAAAATATTTTGCATAGTATTTTCTAGCCTGTACTAGTCTGTTAAGCTAGCCTTAGCACAATCTTTTTACATTACAATAAATCTTATGAAATATAATACTTAACACTTCATTAAGGATTTATTATCTGCCAGTTACTTTCTAAGTACTTTACAAACATTATCTCACTGAATCCTCTTAATAATACTGACAATTATTATCAGTATCATAATAATTATGATACTACTATCATCCTTAAAACTGTATAAGAGAGGTTAATGATTTGCCCAAGGTCAAAGTGCCATGAAATGACAGACCTAGTATTTAAAATCTTCACAGTCTTGACTTCAGAGATTACAATCTTGTGCTCACTTGCTGAGTCCTGTTCGATTCTTTGCAGCCCCATGGACTGTAGCCCACCAGGCCTCTCTGTCCATGGGATTTTCCAGGCAAAAACACTGGAGTGGGTTGCCATTTCCTTCTCCAGGGGGTCTTCCTGATCCAGGGGTTGAACCTGCATCTTTTGTATCCCTTGCACTGGCAGGCAGATTCTTTACCACTTTAATTACCAGTATTTAAAAGCATTGATGCGTTTGTTATAGATGTTATGCTACTGAGGACACGGTCTACTGAATCACTCATGAAGCCCCATGTGAGTAATTCTTTCTATATATTATTAGGGAAGGGGGTTTGTGTGTGTGAGAGAGACCGACATACTTTCCCTTGAGAAGACTCTGCACTTTCTCCTCTTAATTTTATCATAAGGAAGCAGACAGACTGTCCAAGGTTACACAAACTTTAATCTACATTAAAATCATGTAGGAATTTGTTAAAAGTACATATTCCTTGGTTAAGTAGTTCTGGAGTGTAACCCAGCAAGTTGCACTTTTAGTAAGCATTCCAGATGTTTCTGATGGGTCACACTTGAAGGAATACTAGTCCTTATGAGAGGCCAGTTCAGTTCAGTTTGATTGCTGAGTTGTGTCTGACTCTTTGTGAAGGCCAACCTGTAACAGCTTAGTCCAATTCATCATAACCACTCCTTACCTCTTCTCACAGCTTTGTCTTTATAGTCTACTCCGCTATTTTCCCTGGTTCTGATTGTCATGTACACTTGATTATTCTATGTGTTTATATATATATATATGCTATGCTATGCTATGCTAAGTCACTTCAGTCGTGTCCGACTCTGTGTGACCCCATAGACAGCAGCCCACCAGGCTTCCCCGTCCCTGGGATTCTCCAGGCAAGAACACTGGAGTGGGTTGCCATTTCCTTCTCCAATGCATGAAAGTGAAAAGAGAAAGTGAAGTCGCTCAGTCATGTCCGACTCTTAGCGACCCCATATATATATGCCACATCAAATTCCTTGTGAAAGAGGATACAATTTCTTTTAAACAGGGCTAATTCATTTGGCAGTTCACTACCTAAAAAGGTCCGTCCTTGGGTTCCTGCTAAGACCCTGTGCCCTCTATACAGTGCTCTTCCGCTCCAGCCAACTCAAAATGTCCTTAATGGATGAAAACTATTTTACTTTTGCAATGACTGATTAACAACACACTTTTCTTCTACGTATCATGTCCACTGGAAATGAGTGTCTATGGGTCAAACAAGCTCACAGAAATGCTTCTGAAAAATTTGGATGCCAACATACAAAAAAACTGAGAAATTATCATTGAAAAATCTGGAATTACAGTGCAACCTGAAAAACTGGAAAATAGGCAATATTAGGATCCCAAGTTTCAGTCATCCTCTTTATTTAAAGATGTTTTGGCCCCCCAGGTACTATACTTAGTCTATTTCATTAATTTCACTCATTTAAATTACCTTTATGGCCCCTATGCCTGGAGTTTGTGTTTCCTATAAACTGTGATGGGAGAAATGAAGTTAAAAAGATTTTTTGGAAGAAAATCATTTCAGCATAGTCAAGGAATCACTGCTGGAAATTAGTTACAAGACAAGTGAATGTTATTCTAGAAACATTTCTACTGCTAAGTCGCTTCAGTCGTGTCTGACTCTGTGCGACCCCATAGATGGCAGCCCACCAGGCTCCCCCGTCCCTGGGATTCTGCAGGTAAGAACACTGGAGTGGGTTGCCACTGCCTTCTCCAATAGAAACATGTCTAGTTATCATACTAATCTGATTTTCCCAAACCTTCTGACTTTTTAGAAAATCAGAGTAGACTTCCGGTTAAGATGGCGAAGGATTAGGACGGGGAATACACTTTCTCCTCCACAAATTCATCAATGGGACATCTGGGCGCCGAGTAAATACCACAAACAGCTTCGGAGTGCTGGCGGAGGACGTCGGACACCCAGAAAAGCAACTCACTGCCTTCTAAAGGAGGTAGGAAAGAATATAGAAGCCAGAGAGAGACAAAGAGGGAGGGGCGGACCTCTGTCCGGGGAAGGGAGTCTTAAAAAGAGAAGTTTCCAAACACCAGGAAACACTCTCCCTGCGGAATCTGCGCCGAACCTGGGAAACACGGAGACTATCATAACAGGGAGGAGAACAGTTGAGCAATTAGAACCCACAGACTGCGGGCCCTGCGGTAACTTCCGCAGCAGAAAAGCACCGCTGCAAACGCCCGCATCTGCCATTGGGGAGCCGGGGCTGGGCAGGGAGACGCCTTGGCCGTTCCCACGCGGGACGCTCCCCTGCCGGCGCTCCCCAGAGGGACGCTCCCCCGCGGGACTCTCCCCCACTGGTCGCTCCCCCGCCGGCCACTCCCACGCAGGCGTGCCCCCGCCCGCTGTGCTGGCGGCTCCCACGAGGGCCACCCCATCCCCTCCCCCCACCCGCCCGCCCGCCATTCCCGTCGCCGACCCCTCCCCCTCTGTGGGCCTCAGCGCAGACTTCGTTCGCCTGATTGTCTGGAGTGCTGCCTAACTGGAGTAGTTTGGGCCGGCAATCCAGATTGTGCAGCGCCGACCACACGAGTGGCGGGCCTTGGCCCAGAACACCACCGAACCGTGCACAGAACAAAGAACTATTCAGACCAACCACAGAGAAAGGGGCCTATAGATCTTGAGAAATTTAAGCCGGAACAAGGAACTAGCTGAAAATGAACTGAACCCACAACAATAATAGAGAAACTCTTATATATATTGTTACTATTTTTACCATCATTATTTCCTTTTTTTTTCTTTTCTTTTTTTAATATATATATATATTTTTTAAATTTTTATTATTTTTTAATTGGAAAAAGGAAAACAAAAATTTTTTTTTCCCTTTTAATTTTTTTTGTTGTTGTTGTTTGTTTTGTTTCTTTTATTTTTTTATTATTATTTTTTTTATCCTCTAGTACTTCTTTAATCTCCACGTTTAGATATAACTTTTGCGACCCTGTTTTTGTTTTTTTTTTTTTTTTTTCCTTTTTGTCCTTTGCTTTTTTCCTTTCCTTTTTTCTTTTCTTTACTGATTACTGACTAGATCTGTCTCTCTCTTTCACACTCCCTCCTTTTATCCTCCTGACCACCTCTGTCTCCTTCCTCCCTTTTTCCTTCTATGTATAATTCCGTGAACATCTCTGAGCAGTCCAGTTGTGGAATGCATTATAGAAGAAGAAGTTTTTGAGACTACTGTAAAAATAAGACCAATAACTGGAACCAGGAGGCTTAAGTCCATACCCTGATCCCACGAAACACTAATTGACAGGAGCTCATTAAAAGCCTCCATACCTACTCTGAAACCAAGCATCACACAAAGACCAGCAAGTTCCACAACAAGACATACCAAGCAAATTCTCCAGAAAAACAAGAACACAGCCTGAGCTCCAATACACAGGCTACACAAAGCGACCCCAAAAGCATAGACATCTCATAACTCACTACTAGACACTCCACTGCACCCCAGAGAAAAGAAATCCAGCTCCACCCACCAGAACACCGATACAAGCTTCCATAAACAAGAAACCTCGACAAGCCACCGGTACAAACCCACATATAGTGCAGAAACGCCACAATAAAGAGAACTCCACAGACTACCAGAATACAGTAAAGACGCCCCAAACTTAGCAATTTAAACAAGATGAAAAGACAGAAGAATTCCCAGCAGGTAAAGGAACAGGATAAAAGCCCACCAAACCAAACAAAAGAGGAAGAAATAGCGAACCTACCTGATAAAGAATTCCGAATAATGATAGTGAAATTAATCCAAAATCTGGAAAGCAAAATGGAATCATGGATAAATAGTCTGGAGAAAAGCATTGAGAAGATGCAAGAAAGATTTAACAAGGACCTAGAAGAAATAAAAAAGAGTCAACATATAATGAATAATGCAATAAATGAGATCCAAAACACTCTGGAGGCAACAAATAGTAGAATAACAGAGGCAGAAGATAGAATTAGCGAACTAGAAGATAGAATGGCAGAATTAAAGGAATCAGAGGAGAAAAAAGAAAAACGAATTAAAAGAAATGAGGACAATCTCAGAGACCTCCAGGACAATATTAAACGTTACAATATTCGAATCATAGGAGTCCCAGAAGAAGAAGACAAAAAGAAAGACCATGAGAAGATACTAGAGGAGATAATAGTTGAAAACTTCCCTAAAATGGGGAAGGAAATAATCACTCAAGTCCAAGAAACCCAGAGAGTCCCAAATAGGATAAACCCAAGACGAAACACCCCAAGACACATATTAATCAAATTAACAAAGATCAAACACAAAGAACAAATATTAAAAGCAGCAAGGGAAAAACAACAAATAACACACAAGGGAATTCCCATAAGGATAACAGCTGATCTTTCAATAGAAACTCTCCAAGCCAGGAGGGAATGGCAAGACATACTTAAAGTGATGAAAGAAAAGAACCTACAGCCCAGATTATTGTACCCAGCAAGGATCTCATTCAAATATGAAGGAGAAATCAAAACCTTTACAGACAAGCAAAAGCTGAGAGAATTCAGCACCACCAAACCAGCTCTCCAACAAATACTAAAGGACATTCTCTAGACAGGAAACACAAAAAGGATATATAAATTCAAACCCAAAACAACAAAGTAAATGGCAACGGGATCATATTTATCATTAATTACCTTAAATGTAAATGGGTTTAATGCCCCAACCAAAAGACAGAGACTGGCTGAATGGATACAAAAACAAGACCCCTCCATATGAATGAAACTAGAACACTTTCTAACACCATACACAAAAATAAACTCAAAATGGATTAAAGAGCTAAATGTAAGACCAGAAACCATAAAACTCCTAGAGGAAAACATAGGCAAAACACTCTCTGACTTACATCACAGCAGGATCCTCTATGACTCACCTCCCAGAATATTGGAAATAAAATCAAAAATGAACAAATGGGACCTAATCAAACTTAAAAGCTTTTGCACAACAAAGGAAACTATAAGCAAGGTGAAAAGACAGCCTTCAGAATGGGAGAAAATAATAGCAAATGAAGCAACTGACAAACAACTAATCTCAAAAATATACAAGCAACTTCTACAGCTCAATTCCAGAAAAATAAATGACCCAATCAAAAAATGGGCCAAAGAACTCAATAGACATTTCTCCAAAGAAGACATACAGATGGCTAACAAACACATGAAAAGATGCTCAACATCACTCATTATCAGAGAAATGCAAATCAAAACCACTATGAGATACCATTTCACGCCAATCAGAATGGCTGCTATCCAAAAGTCCACAAGCAATAAATGCTGGAGAGGGTGCGGAGAGAAGGGAACCCTCTTGCACTGTTGGTGGGAATGCAAACTAGTACAGCCACTTTGGAGAACAGTATGGAGATTCCTCAAAAAACTGCGAATAGAACTGCCTTATGATCCAGCAATCCCACTGCTGGGCATATACACTGAGAAAACCAGAATTGAAAGAGACACCTGTACCCCAATGTTCACAGCAGCACTGTTTGCAATAGCCAGAACGTGGAAGCAACCTAGATGTCCATCCACAGATGAATGGATAAGCAAGCTGTGGTACATATACACAATGGAATATTACTCAGCCATTAAAAAGAATACATTTGAATCAGTTCTAAGGAGGTGGATGGAACTGGAGCCTATTATACAGAGTGAAGTAAGCCAGAAACAAAAACACAAATACAGTATACTAACGCATATATATGGAATTTAGAAAGATGGTAAAAAATAACCCTATTTACGAGACAACAAAAGAGACACTGATGTATAGACCAGACTTTTGGACTCTGGGACCAGGAGAGGGTGAGATGATTGGGGAGAATAGCATTGAAATATGTATAATATTATATCTGAAATGTATTAATTGTTCAAACTAAACACTATCATGTTACAATTTGTTCATACTAGATGTTTGTAATGTTTCTGATAATCAATAAAAGAGATTCTTGATCAAAAAAAAATAAATAAAGCTGACATTGAAAACTATGGAAAAAAAAAAAAAAAGAAAATCAGAGTAATCTTACCTTTACACTCTCAACACCGGACTTGTCCCACCCCCACCACCCTTTTTGAAACATAATGCCCTTAGAGCAGAAGCAAGCACTTGCCACAGTAATGTGCCCCCATGCCTTCCTCTCCCTACTCCCTTAAAAGTACGTGTTAAATTGTGGTGCATCTTAGAAGAAAAATGGCAATTCTTTTGGGGCTCAATAATATTGCTAAATTGAACCAAATTTTAACTATAAGCTAATGTTTTCTCCAAATACATGTTAAAAAGGCAATATTTTAATGTCTTCATTCCATCAATAGAATCTAATATATCTCATTCTCTAGGAAGGAGATCATTTCCCACTGTATCCAGACACTGATCTGTTTTGTTTTGTTTTTTTTTTTAACACTACTGACCAATTAACAGTCACCAAAATATTAGCATAATTTATTTGGTACACGTAGCTAATTTCATAATAGGGGAAAATGATCAGAAATCTAGCTCAGTGTTCAATCACTGAGGCTAGTGTCAGCCTGTTAAAATACAGCAGTAAGTGTGATTTTCAAAAAATGGTAATGATCCAAAAAACAGCAAACATTACACAAATATAACTTTATCAGAGAACACTGTCTATCAGAGCAGTGACTAAGTTGAGAAGTTCACAAGGATTCAAGAGGACTAACTCCTCACTATAATTTAGAACTAAAGATCAAAGTTTTATCACTTATTTATAGTAAATAATTTGAGGAAATAACTTGACATTAAAATTAACAAATATAAGGAAGAGAAACTAAGAAGATAAGGTTCTTTCAAGACTTGAACTGTATGGTTGCTCCTTCTCTGTCACATGATCAGACTCTCCTCTAGGGGTGTGTGTGTGTGAGTCACTCAGTCCTGTCTGACTTTGTGACCCCATGGACTGTATAGTCCCCGGAATTCTCCAGACCAGAATACTGGAATGGGTAGCCTTTCCCTTCTCCAAGGGATCTTCCCAACCCAGGGATCAAATCCAGGTCTCCCGCATTGCAGGAGGATTCTTTATCAACTGAACCACAAGGGAAGCTCGGGAATACTGGAGTGGGTAGACTATCCCTTCTCCAGGGGATCTTCCCATCCCAGGATTTGAACCAGGGTCTCTTGCAATGCAGGTGGATTCTTTACCAACTGAGCTATGAGGAAGTAAAGACTATATTTCCACTGACTTCACTCTAATCTTCTGTTACAAAAAGGGAAGCATCAGTAGTAGCTGAAGAGAAAATGCTCTTATTTTTCACTCCAAAATATAATATAGAAATTAATAGTGACAGTTCAGTTCAGTTACTCAGTCATGTCCGACTCTTTGCGACTCCATGGACTGCAGCAAGCCAGGTCTCCTTGTGCACCACCAACTCCCAGAGATGACTCAAACTCATGTCCATTGAGTTGGTAATGCCATCCAACGATCTCATCCTCTTTCATCCCCTTCTCCTCCTGCTTTCAATCTTTCCCAGCATCAGGGTCTTTTCAAATGAGTCAGTTCTTCACATCAGGTAGCCGAAGTAATGGAGTTTCAACTTCAGCATCAGTCCTTCCAATGAACTCAGGGCCGATCTCCTTTAGGATGGACTGGTTGGATCTACGTGCAGTCCAAGGGATTCTTGAGAGTCTTCTCCAACACCACAGTTCAAAAGCATCAATTCTTCGGGGCTCAGCCTTCTTCACAGTCCAGCTCTCACATCCATATATGACTGCTGGAAACACCATAGCCTTGACTAGACAGACCTTTGTTGGCAAAGTAATGTCTCTGCTTTTGAATATGCTGTCTAGGTTAGTCATAACTTTCCTTCCAAGGAGTAAGTGTCTTTTTATTTCATGGCTGCAGTTACCATCTGCACTGACTTTGGAGCCCAAAAAATGAAGTCTGTAACTATTTCCCCATCTATTTGCAATGAAGTGATGGGACCAGATGCCATGATTTTAGTTTTCTGAATGTTGAGCTTTAAGCCAACTTTTTCCTGCTCCTTTTTCAGTTTCATCAAGAGGCTCTTTAGTTCTTCTTCACTTTCTGCCATAAGGGTGGTGTCATCTGCATAACTGAGGTTATTGATACTTCTCCCGGCAATCTTGATTCCAGCTTGTGCTTCATCCAGCCCAGCACTTCTCATGATGTACTCTGCATATAAGTTAAATAAGCAGGGTGATAATATAGAGCCTCGACTTATTCCTTTTCCTATTTGGAACCAGTCTGGTGTTCCATGTCCAGTTCTAACTGTTGCTTCCTGACCTGCATACATATTTCTCATAAGGCAAGTCAGGTTGTCTGGTCAGAATATTCCAGTTTATTGTGATCCACACAGTCAAAGGCTTTGGCATAGTCAATAAAGCAGATTTAGATGTTTTCTGGAACTCTCTTGATTTTTTGATGATCCAGCGGATGTTGGCAATTTGATCTCTGGTTCCTCTGCCTTTTCTAAAACCAGCTCGAACATCTGGAAGTTCACAGTTCATGTATTGTTGAAGCCTGGCTTGGAGAATTTTGAGCATAGCAAACACCGTCTTCCAACAACACAAGAGAAGACTCTACACATGGACATCATCAGATGGTCAATACCGAAATCAGACTGATCATATTCTTTGCAGTCAAAGATGGAGGATCTCTATGCAGTCAGCAAAAACAAGACCGGGAGCTGACTTGTGGTTCAGATCATGAACTCATTATTGCCAAATTCAGATTTAAATTGAAGAAAGTAGGGAAAACCACGAGACCATTCAGTGAAGTTGCTCAGTCATGTCCAACTCTTTGCAATTCCATGGCCCATTCAGGTATGACCTAAATCAAATCCCTTATGATTATACAGTGGAAGTGAGAAACAGATTTAAGAGACTAGATCTGATAGACAGAGTGCCTGATGAACCATGGACGGAGGTTTGTGACATTGTACAGGAGACAGGGAGCAAGACCATCCCCAAGAAAAAGAAATGCAAAAAAGCAAAATGGCTGTCTGAGGACGCCTTACAAATAGCTGTGAAAATAAGAGAAGTGAAAAGCAAAGGGGAAAAGTAAAGAGATACCCATTTGAATGCAGAGTTCCGAAGAATAGCAAGGAGAGATTTTAAAAAAGCCTTCCTCAGTGATCAAGGCAAAGAAATAGAGGAAAACAATAGAATGGGAAAGACTAGAGATCTCTTCAAGAAAATAAGGGATACCAAGGGAACATTTCATGCAAAGAGGGGCTCGATAAAGGACAGAAATGGCATGGACCTAACAGAAGCAGAAGATATTAAGAAGAGATGGCAAGAATACACAGAAGAACTGTACAAAAAAGATCTTCACAACCCAGATAATCACGATGGTGTGATCACTCACGTAGAGCCAGACATCCTGGAATGTGAAGTCAAGTGGGCCTTAGAAAGCATCACTACAAATAAAGCTAGTGGAGTGATAGAATTCCAGTGATGGAATGGATTTGAGCTGTTTCAAATCCTAAAAGAGGATGCTGTGAAAGTGCTGCACTCAATAAGTCAGCAAATTTGGAAAACTCAGTAGTGGCCACAGGATTGGAAAAGGTCAGTTTTCATTCCAATCCCTAAGAAAGGCAATGCCAAAAAATAGTGACAAGTGTTCTCTGAAGTATGTCTGAGGGACAAATAAAAATTTAACCAAGTCTATAGTTTATATTTAAGATGTTGAATTTGTTTTTTAAAAGCTATCAAAGATAATAGCAATTCAGAGGTCAAATGTGACTCAAGATCAGTGTTTTTTGGAGCCTACACAATGCTTTTCTTTTGTAACTGAAATATTAGTACCTTTTAGGGAAGGCATGTGTCCTATAGTTCATAAGAACATGAACAATCTTACAGGCTCAGTCATGACTTTCTTCACTCATTCATACCACCTGTCTAGGAACTGCAGATCATATTTCGTATTTCTTTACCTCAAGTGACTAAAAGAAATTAAGGAAGAAGAATCATCTGCTCAAATATTCTTTAGTTCAGGATGATCAGGCTGTGTGCAAGAATATTACCTTCTATGTTAACAAAAGAGGAAATCTGAACAAGAAAGACAGCCTTTCAGAAGGATCATTCTTTTCTCACATCTGCAGTGAGGATGCCCTGAGCAATGGTGATAGGACTTTTGTTTTTAATGCACTTAACTGCAGATATTTGAGAGCTTTTCAAAAAACATACACATATTCCCAAAGCACAGTAAGTTTGGGCACATATGTATTGTCATCCCAAGGCTCACTCTCTGTTCACTTTTTGTTATCACTGTTGTTTTAAAATAGCAAAATGAATATATGATAGCTTCTGGTAAAAAAAAAAAAGGGAACACTAGGTATCTCACATATGACACTGCACATAACTACTCTAAATATTAATTTCTAATTCTGAGCAAGAAATAGTGTACTAGAACACAAAGAGTAAGATAAAAAGCACCTGCTAAGTATTTAAACATATTAAAAGCAGTAATAAGGTACCGTATGGCCCTCTAGTGTTCAATGAAGAAACAGATGAATTCTTAACTCTTATATATGACATTTCATAGTAAAAAAGAATACTTTCTCTGATTTACTAAGTATGCTGAACATGTTAATGTATGACTTCTACAAAAATTCAAACAGGTTTTATTTTCTGTGGCTTTATTTCTATGTGCTTTCTTTTGAACTATCATTTATGTTAAGACTATCCAAAAGATTCTGAAAGAATTGTGAAATGTTTTCAAAGATTTTCCATAAAACAAACATAAAAATAGCCCCTTTCCCCCAAAAATTCCAATTTTAAACAGAGAAGAAACAATGCCTCTCAATTAAAGCGAAACAGTATAAACTTTAAGGACATTTTCAAAGAAGAATCAAAATAATTGTGTCATGACTACGAATTAGGTAGGTATTTAGAACACAACTAATCCAAATTCTCTAACAGCATTTTCTTTTCTCTGTATTCTACTTCTGTAATTCATCCAACTTGGTTTTCTCTTATCATAATTCACGGATGGCAGACATTCATCACAGCAGCTGAGGCAACGACATACATGGACTGTCTTCCCCAGAAGACACGTCACAGACAGGACCGAGATTCAGGACAAGAGTCAGAGTAAGGAAGCAGACTCACAGGGGGTTAAGACTGCATATTAACCAGTTTGAAGAAATGAGGCACTGGGAATAGGAGAGGGGAGGAAAAGCACCGGTGACTTTCTGGGAAAGCAGTTTAGCATTGTATTTTAAAAGACAGTCTCTGAAATTGCTTCATCTTAAATGCAAGGTGAGATGCATGCTTCAGGGAGAGCCAAACGTGCTGTCAAAGGGTACTCTAACTCTCTAAAGAAACCATATATTAAACAAATGTCTTAAAAACAAAGATATCATCATCCTAACTGCTAAGTCACTTTGGTCGTTTCCGACTCTGTGTGACCCCATAGATGGCAGACCACCGACTCCCCCATCCCTGGGATTCTCCAGGCAACAACACTGGAGTGGGTTGCCATTTCCTTCTCCAATGCATGAAAGTGAAAAGTGAAAGTGAAGTCGCTCAGTCGTGTCCAGCTCTTAGCAACCCCATGGACTTCAGCCCACCAGGCTCCTCCGTCCATGGGATTTTCTAGGCAAGAGCACTGGAGTGGGGTGCCATTTACCATCCTAACTACTACTCCTCTAATAATGTGGTAAGATGACCATAGCGAATTGCCAACGTAGCACCTGAGTCCTAGAGATGTGAAAAATTAGTTTGAAATCAGGGTGTGTGACATTTCCACCTCTGTTCTTCTTTCTCAAGATTGCTTTGACTATTCAGTGTCTCTTGTGGTTCTATACAAATTTTAGGATTGTCTGTTCTATTTCTGTGGAAAATGCCATTTGAATTTTGTTAGGAATTGCACTGAATTAGTAGATTGCTTCCACTAGTTCGGACACTTTAACAATATTCTTCCAGCTCATTAGCACCGAGTACCTTTGTACGTGTCTTCAATTTCTTTCATTAACATTTTATACTTTTCAGTAGTCATGTCTTTCACTTCCTTGGTTAATTTCTAGGTATTTTATTCTTTTTGATACAACTGCAAAAAATGATTGTTTTCTTCACTTCTCTGATATTTCAGAATTAGCACATAAAAATGCAAGAGATTTTGTGCAGTGATCCTCTATTCTGAAATGTTACTGAATTCATTTATTCTAGAAGTTTTTTTTAGTAGAGTCTCAAGGGTTTTCTACATAACGTGTTGTCTGAAACTAGTGGCAGTTTTAGTTTTTTCCCCACTATATTCAGCTGCATTTTCATGAACAGACTACATAATGTCCTTCCTTATGAGAGGTGTCTTTCCATCCAGTCTTCCATTGGCGGATTATACATTATGGAAGCTATCCAAAAAAACTAAGTAGAACAACAACTGCTTTCTAGTAGATAGAGTTTTTCTCCCAATAAATAATAGTAATATACGTCTGTTATAACAAGCTTGGGAAATTCTGAAAACTATATAAGAAAAAATAAAAATAATTCAACCACATTCAGAGAGAATTTCTAACATTTGATTTAATTCTTTCTGAACTTTTCCCATGCATATATAGATTACTATATGTTTGTTTCATAGTTAGAATCATATTATATACATAGCTTTGAGTTCTAAATTTTAGTAAATATATTTATAAAGTTTCCTGTAATTTAATTTCCTTTAAAAACATGATTTTTAATGACTGTATGAGTTACCTTCAATTGATTTCTGCATCTTTGCAACATGGTTCTTAAATTCTCAGGGGAATCAATTGCTGATTGCAATATTAGTTAACTGCTAATTGTAATTGAAAATTATAATATTCTTCAATGTAACTATCTTCATATTGAATATCTGAGTCTTAAGCTAAACTTAAATGGCATGCTTATTTATAATTTATAGTCTAATTTGGGTACATCTTAAGAGGTGAAATGAGAATTGCTCAAATTACAATTTATGAAATTTCAATGCTCAACATGAATCAGCACTAGAGACAAATACATCAAATTTATACAGTTCAAAAAATAAAAGAATTTAAATGTCAACTCAAGACAACACTTACCCTAAAAGTTACAAGATAATAACACCAAATGAAATGCATAATGTAGAGAGCAAATAATGGGTTCAAGGAATTGAATTTTCTAGTTCTAGGAAGGTGTAAAGACAGAGATGGAATTCGGCCTGGATTCTGAAAGATCTGGCTGCTGCTGCTACTGCTAAGTCACTTCAGTCGTGTCCAACTCTGTGCGATCCCATAGAGAGCAGCCCACTAGGCTCCTTTGTCCCTGGGATTCTCCAGGCAAGAACACTGGAGTGGGTTGCCATTTCCTTCTCCAATGCATGAAAGTGAAAAGTCAAAGTGAAGTCGCTCAGCCGTGTCCGACTCCTAGCGACCCCATGGACTGGAGCCCACCAGGCTCCTCCATCCATGGGATTTTCCAGGCAAGAGTACTGGGGTGGGGTGCCATTGCCTTCCCGGAAAGATCTGGCTAGAGTTCATTAAAGGCAAGGGGAGAAATGGAGATATAATCAAGTAGAAAGAAATTGGTAAGATTGCGAAAAGCTTCAAATGTTCACCTATGGATTTGGGTTCATCAGCAGGAAACGGAGAACCAGATGCTTAGATTGAGGTTACTGATCCATACAGAACTGAAAACTGATTTTGAAAATTCACCCAGTCAGGACTTCCCTGGAGACTCAGTGGTAAAGAGCCAGCCTGCCAGTGCAGAAGACAGGTTCGACAATCCCTGATCCAGGAAGATCCCAAATGCCACAGAGCAGCTAACTAGGCCCAACTGCCACAACTGTTGAGCCTGTGCTCCCGAGCCCGGGGCTGCAGCCACCAAGCCCGCGTGCCTTAGAGCCCACGCTCCGCAACAAGAGAAGCCACCAAAGTAAAAAGCCTGTGCACCACAATGAAGAGAAGCCCCTGTTTGCCGCAACTAGAGAAAGATCCATGCATCAAGGAGGACCAGCACAGCCAAAAATAATTTTTTTTTTAAAAATTCATCCAATCCTTCATATTGCCAAAACACTTGTCAAGGTCATGGCATTATAGCTTGGTGGCAAACAGAAACATTAAGTAAAGATGCTCTTGAGATTTTTAAACCTGATTCTTCAATTTTTATCCTACAAATGCCTGGGGGTAAGAAAAAGGAAGATCAAGTGTTCAAATGTCTTAAACTCTTCACAGATCCACAAAATTAGATAATAAGAAAAAGTCAAACAATTTTTTCACCCAATGAATAGAAGGCTGGGATGTTAAGAGACCAGAAAATCTGAAGAGGAAAATAAGAAGTTGGTAGGAAGAAAGAAATAGTAGTTTTAGTTTTCAGAGGACCACTCAGGTGACAATGTCCAAAAGACAGTTAGAAAAGCAGGACTGAGGCTTCAGTGAATAATGGACCCTTAGAACATAATTTTGGAGTTACCTACCAAAGTAAAAACAGAATCCTGGTAACCTCTTCATACCATCTTCCCTATCACCAACAAAAACATTAATAAAAATCATTCATTTTAATTAAACACATATAAAATAACCTGCCTCAGGAATATTTTGAGTATAACTATCTGTGGTATTTGTGCATACCTCGGAGAAGGCGATGGTACCCCACTCCAGTACTCTTGCCTGGAAAATCCCATGGACGGAGGAGCCTGGTAGGCTGCAGTCCATGGGGTCACTAAGAGTCGGACATGACTGAGCGACTTCACTTTCACTTTTCACTTTCGTGCATGGAGAAGGAAATGGCAACCCACTCCAATGTTCTTGCCTGGAGAATCCCAGGGACGGGGGAGCCTGGTGGGCTGCTGTCTATGGGGTCGCACAGAGTCGGACACGACTAAAGTGACTTAGCATAGCATAGCAGAAAAGTTTATCATTTGCATAAAGTACAAATCAATGGAACACTATCAAAAGTTTTTTAAATTCTCCATTCTGTGGGGACATTCATTTTGGTCTACAATTAAAATCAATAATTAATTAATTATTTTCAGCAAATAAGATACAGATTTAAATATAACCAGCATTTAGAGTTATTACAGTTTAAAACAATGTTAATAAGTATTTTTAAAACTGTACCAAGAGGAATTAGTCAGAAATTGACCATAAACTAAAGTTCATTTTGGCATCCAGTTGTAAAATTCACAAAGCATTTAAGTATATAGATGTTTGAGAAGAAGAAAATTTAGAGAAACTGGAAAATTCTAACAGAAGGAAATGATACATACTTATCAATTAGGAAGAGCTATGAAAAGCATCCACTTGGAAATGGGTTCTATTTTTATTAGAGATGGGCCCCGCTTATTATAGTATGCTCCCATTCTTCCTGCATATCCTTCTAAAAGCATTTATCTGCTTCTCTATTAATAACTTTTTCCACTAGAGGGTGATATGATAACTGAATACTAAAGGTCATAAAAAGCACACAGATTGGTATCTTGCATGGCAGAATGAAGTGTATTCTGAGAGATCAGGGATGAGGGATAACAGACAGACAGACAAAATGAGGTTGCAGGCTTATATCTGCAAATGACCTGCGTGTCCCAGGCACACTACACTACTTGCTTCACGTAAATCATTTCACTCAATCCTTACCAAAAAACATGTTAAGTAGGTGTTATAGTCTTGTTTTACAGATAAGGCAAACAGTTCAATGAGATTGCATATTTATGGCCATATAATGAGTAGCAAAACCAGACTTTCAGCTCAAGTCTGAAAAGCTCTTTTCACTCCACTATGGTAGGGGAAACTCATCTTCTCCGGTGTGTCCCCTTCTGTCCGCTTTCACCATCCTCTCCACACATTTAAAACTGGATTATAAACTGGGCTGAGTGAATGTTTTCCAGTCTGTCATTCTGCACAAATGGGGGAGGCATGGCTATTTGTTGGGCTATTTCCCAGTATATATTATTCAATATAACTGTCCTCTGGACCTCTCTCCAACTAACAGAATTTGAAATTCGGTTGTCTTACATGAAGACAAGGTCAGGGACTTTCTGATGTGGTCACTGTTTTCTAGAACTCTCCCTAAATACAGGAGAATTCAGAGCCCTAATAGATTTCAGATGTTAGCCACATTGTCCTACAAAGTTTGCCACTTACTCTGGCTCAAGGGAGTAGTTGGAAGATGCTGGACTAGAAACAAAACTGTAATTCTAATTCCCTGACTGGCTAGTGATCCTTGTGCCTAGCTCCCTACTGTTTAGAACCTAGAGACAAGAAAATGTCTCAGGCCCCTAGACACTAGACATATTGTTTCTTTGAAGATAGATAGATAGATGTAGATATATATGTATTCAAAACAGTTATGTCTTATTTGAGGGAGAAAGAACTGAAAAATAATCTGCTTAGGGACTTCCCTGGTGGTCCAGTGGTTAAGACTCTGGGCTTCCATTGCAGGGCACGACTCAGGTTTGATCCCTGGTTGGGGAGCTAAGATCCCACATGCCACATGGAGCGGGCAACACAGACACACACACACCACTGCTTCGCTACCAGGACAAATCTAACCATCAGGATGGGGAAAAGGCAGACTAGAGGTGAGGAATGAAGCTATGTGAGAAAAAACAGAAGGCACAAACAGGCGTGGGAGAAGCATGGGCAGTGCTCAAACGTGGCTCTCTTCACAAAAGGTCAGGAGGGTATGAGACCTGGTCTGATGGTAATCTTACTTGCTTTTCATTTTAGTAGAAAATGACTTGATACTCTACCTTAAATATGGAAAGGAGTCTTATGTATGGGCTAGACATCTCTTCAGAAAATGAGTTCTTGTTTTTTAAAAATATGGTAAGGCTGTTGACCCAGGGAAGAGTTGGGCATTCCTACCTGGGGAAGCAAGTTGAATTAAGAATTTGCAAGCAGACTAACAAAATTTACAGAAATAACACACAACCCCTAATTAAGAAGCACATTTGATGGACTCCAGAGAGACTGGTATGTTATCTGCCTCAAATTGTCACTTCTTCCTGTTATAACTTTAGCCTTGAGTCCTCGTAAGTTCAATACTCATTAAATATCACAAAGGAAAGCACCTAACTAAAGCAATCTCTACTCTCTAAAGGACAGTTCTGTTGACTTAAAATGTGATACGGTATTAGAAAGTTACCACACTCCAGAGTCTAGAACCTAAACAGACTTGTATTCTGAAAATCTTGTTTAGTGATGTTTGCCAAATTCTACCACAGGAGTCAGCATAGCACATGGAAAGAAAAGGGCTTTTTCTTTTAAATTAGGCAGATCCGACTTAAAATCTCTCGCCACTGACACAGTGAAATTTTGGGGTGCTGGCCTCTCTGCCAGCTCGGCTTACTTAACTGTCATAGGAACTTGCACACAATATGGACATAATAAACACCAATTCTTGACTGCTACTACCCTTGACTTTTAACATTACGAAAGTCTGGAATTTCTAACTTATATTATGGATATAGGGCCCCATTAGAATAAATCTTTGGTGACTAGGCAGAAAACAGATTGTCCTAAGAGTTTTGATAGTTTCCATTATGCTTTTAAAAGATCAATGCAATGAAGCACCAAAAATGGCTTTTCTCATTAATACCATATTTGTATATATATAGCATGTTCAGGTATGACAAATAAGTAAGTCTACTGGTCCAAAGGTTATGTTTAAGAAACTGCTCCCCCCCAACACACACACACACACACAAAAACATTTGAAAGATACGTTGGGTAAAACTGTAATGGAATTTTTAAAATAACTATTACATCTCTACTCTTCTCCGAAATTATGGTTTAAGAAGATTTCAAAGAAACCGTGGCTTAGGGTAATATCTGTAAAAGTGTCTTGTGTTATAATGATCAACAGTTTAAAGTGTCATGTTTATAACAATCAGTAATTAAAGAGCTGCTCAAAAATAATTCTGAAATAATGAGAGTTTTCCCCTATTTACTATATTTAAAGGATTTATACACATGGGTGACTGATATTTTCTTTTGAAGCAACATAGTACTAGGTGATGCTTTTAAAATGTTTAAAAAAAAAGCGTTGTTGGGAATGATCTTGAAGAAGTGTTTTAAGAACAAACAAAATGGAAAAGAAGCTCATTTCAGACTGACATCCTACTTTGTAGAAGGGTACCTCTGTCTTGGCAATCAAATAGTTTTATATTTTTCTTGCCATATTTATGAAGGCAAATGACCTAAAAATGAATGGCATATCAAAAGCGTGTTACACAAACACAGACACACTCTCTCTCATATACACACAATCACATCTAGCCCTACTGTTGTCACTCCTGTGGCCTTGTGTGTACCACACAATGATTTGTATTCACAACTCAAGAGTTATAAGGGGAAACAAACTTGAGCTCAGTATGTTTGTTTTTAAGGAGGTAGCTATCTGTATAAGACATATCTCGAGTTCTGTTTACCGTTTTATCTTGAAGGGAAGGGAAAGATAAAGTACCCATCAAATCTGTGTGCTGCAAGTTTTCCTACGGAACATTATGATGACTTCTCCTTCAGGACAAGGGTTTGTTTCGTCTAGCTGCTTTTCTAGCTTTTCATTTAAAATGCAGAAGAACTCATTGATAGCTGTGCATTGTTGATAAAGGCTTAGCTTTGATTAAACTTCTTTCTTAAATAAGATAATTCAACTAAATACTAAACCCCTCCTCCTCCAACTGAATCCTCAGAATATGATTATACATAAACTCCCTCTTCTAAGACAGTAACCTCATGGAAGAGAGATCCAGAGATGGGGACATGAACTGAGCAAACTGCACTCTGAAAGATCTGAGCCTTACCAGCAAGGTGGGGCTGCGCTAGCAGTGTTCAAGCCAAAGCCCCACTCCAACACCTTGAGACAGGGGTGGTAAGAGGCATGAAAACCACCAGCTGAAGCCAGTTCCTTCTTAGGTCAAACCAACTAAACAGAATGTAAACCTGCAGACAAGCTAGGGAAATTAGGGATAAACATATTTTAGAAAGAGTTTAAAATTCACAAGGCGAAGCAAAAATGATATAGCAATGAAAGCATTTACGTGTCTAAGCTATTTCATTGCTGGTCAAGTCAGGTTAAAGAGGATGATGTTAAATCTGTTTGCATGTTGTTTATGGGCAAAATAAAATTTAAAAGTAAGCAAGTAAGAGTGTGAGGATAAACTACTTCAGTCAATATTTATTTTTAATGTCTGTAAAATAAGTACAATATTGAGTTAAAATGCTCCTTTCCAAAGATATGTTTAACTCACAGTCTATTCTATATGGATATTCATGATTTTTATCTAATTTTTAAATAATAAAGAACCAGAAAGCATGCAAACATAAAGATATATAAGCGAAGAAGCCTGAGGGGAAAAACAGGAAAGAAGTTATGCTACATACCTCATTCATTCTGAGTATAATTCTTCTTACTTTCTCTCCTCTTTATATAGACCATTAGATAGCAACACTGCCTAAAATACTGATTAAGATAAATTCTAACTCCAGCAAAATGCACATGATGTCTTATTGAATTTCCTGTAAATTCAATAGCACCAAAATATAGAGAAAATAAAATTCAATGCAGAAGAAAAGTCAGCACTTAGTTGACTTAGGAGCTCGTCAGTAAGACCAAGATACGTAAAGAAAACTTCTATTTTCAACTTTGGGTGTGTATGTATTCATAGTCTTTATAACTTAATTTTTATTACAAAAAATTTTAAACATACTTTGTAAACTACGTAGAACAGCCATGAACTCCATGTCCCTGTAAACCAGTTTCAACAATTAGCCACTCATGGCCAATCTATACCCTCCTTCTTTTTCTTCCCTTTGGTATTATTTTGAAGCAAAGCCCAAACACTGTATCATTTCATTTTGACTATAATTTGATGGGGGAAAGGGAATATAACAGAAAGACTGGGAAGTGAGAGAAATGCTGCTTTCTCTCCATAGTCCCTGCCCGCAATTTTAAGTGATATACCCAGGAATGTTTTGAGGAGATAAGCCCATATGCCATGGCAAAGAATTGGCACTGGCAATTCCATATTTACTGCAGCTTCCCAAACACTTGCCCCTTCCCCCTCAGACAGCAGCTCCCTGCCTATCCAGTAAGGATAACTCTGGGAAGCAGCGATAGTTGTGGATAGTAGGTGTGTATCCAGTCTCTAATTGGAACAGCCTCCAAGGACTATACAAAATGGAATTGTTTTTCTCAGCACTAGATTAGTTATTGAGTCCCTGAATTGATAGGATTCCTCCAGTTTAGACAGGAGTCTAAATGTCCACCTTTTAAAACATGTCTGTGACTAATTTCATGAGCTACCACCAACTAAGTTGGGATACGGAGGCAGATACAACAGAGCTATCTCCCAGGAAAGGAAAACTATAAGCAAGGGAAACAGTGGCAGAAACTTGACAGAAAGTTGGGAATCTAAGTGTATCTTCATATTATCTCCTATTTTTCAGTCAAATGCCAACCAAAATGGTATAGTTACACTATGGTTAGTATTCAAACTGTGTGGAGAAGCAAATGGAGCGCTCCACTAACATGGAGTCAAGAAAAAACCCAATTCCTCTGGGGGTTCCAAAATGTTTTCATTTTAATAAAATAACTAGAAGAAGAAGAGTAGTGAAGATAGCACCATACACTCTTATTGTTTTATAATGCAGAAAACACATTTCATAATCTTAAACATGTTGGTGTCTAAAGTATTTTAACTTTTGAAAATACTCAGATTTCCTCAATAACCAAATACTAATATTCAAACAGCAATTTCATCTTGTTTACATAACAAAGAGAAAACTGTTTACAAAGAATATACCTTAATAATCACCATAATAAAAAAACTAATTTGATGTAACTTCTGTAACTTGTGCCGTGGGCTAAGGCCTGTGAGTACACAGCCCATCAGACCAGCTGCACTTGGTAAATGAGATCCTTCACTACTTGATCCACACAAGTCATGTTTCACTCCAACCCTCTCCACCGCACACAACCTATTAACCCCTGTCCCAGGTTCAAAATTGATGATGAAACTTGGTATTAATGATTTTTCATAGTAATAGGAGCCTTCTCTCCATTTAATAATACTGTCCCATTACCAGGATTTCTAATATCTTCTGTTAAAAAAAAAAAAAAGAAAAGAAGAACTGGTTCATTTTATTACTATACAACCGAAGCTTAATTTTCCAAAGATACAAAGACTGTGAGGAAAGTTTCACCACAATTAACGTGGATATGTAAAATTTCTCAGGTGAAGAGCAGACTAGAGGTACTCACTTTTGTTGTCTTTGTATAGAACGGGGAGGAGAGTTGGTGAATAGGCAGGTCCACGATACTATTAGAGTTTGTGACACTGTTACTATGTGTGTGTTCATCTTCCCTGCTGCTGTCATCAGACTGATCAAAGTCATCACTCTCCTGGTCCATTTCCTCTTCCTCTTCATCCTCCTCATCTTGTTCACCAGCATGTTCTTCGTCTTCCTCTTGTTCTTCCTGGTTTCCAGAGGAGTCCTCATCTACGGAAATAAATCGGTTGTTGTTCTCTTCCAGCTGCCCCTGCTGGGGATCGTTCTGGTCTCCAGGCCTAGGCTCGGCTCCCACGACTTCCCCATTCCTTGCCGCGTGCTCCTCCTCTTGGTGTCTGGGCTGCTGCTGCTCCTCCTCCAGCACACGGTTCATCTGCTCCTCATCGGCCTGGCTTGAGGAAGGGTTACCTCTCAGAGAGCCTCCAGTGCGTCGTCTTTTGCTGCCCACAGAGAGCAGTTCCTGATTCATTTCCAAAAGCCAGCTTGCTACTTCTTGGACCTTGGCTAGGCTATCAGAAGATGCAAAGGTTTTCACATTCTGTAGAGAAAAATGAGGGGGGAAGAAAGGTTTTTACAATCTACATTATCTTCTACTTTCATGTTATATGTCTGTACTCCAAATTTTAATACAAGTTATAAAAAGATTAGATGCCATGCAGACATTAAGATGTTCTTTTGAAATCAATAGAAACTTTAAAAAGTTATGAGACTTTATAAAGATACACAAAAGTCATATAGTAAATAGCTTTATTTTAATCTCCTTTTAAAAATAATTTTAGAACAAAGGTTTATAGTTTATTTGCTTTGACCAACACAACACAATCTAACCAACAAAATATTCTTAAATTTTAGATCAGTAGCTCATAAACTATACCCTTCACCAAACTTCCACAAAATGTTAAAAAGTATATCAAAAAAAACCTATTCAATGCTCAGTTAAGTACAGGAAATGCTGAGATAAATCAAGATTTAAAGGCTTTTTTTTTTTTTAAACCTTAGGAATTTCCCAAACTTTTCTGATCACAGAAGCTTGCCTTTTGACAGTTTTCTGAGTTACCAAATATAATCACTATGATTTTTGTTTTTCATAATGAATATAAATCAACCAGACAGCAAATAAATTAAAAAGTTTATTTCAAAGAAAAGAAAAGAAAAAAAAATTTTGTAAGTTCATACCCTCTGACCCAGTCACTCCACTTCTGGCAATCTATCCTAAGGAAGTATTCCTAAAACAGAAAAAAAAAGTGATGCAGAGGATACTCACTGCAGCTTTATCCACAAAAACAAAAAATAAAAATAAATGCAAATTAAAAGAATCAAAACCCAAATGTTCAAGACAAAGGAGTCCATGAGATGGGATATATTTAGTATATCTAAATACATCTAAACATGCCGCTCATAAAAAACTTGTGAAAACATGGGGGTTATACTATGCTAAGCGCAAAATGCAGGACATTATACGATCATAGAAAGATTTTTAAACTGCACAATGACTAGATTGAAAACAATATTTCAAAATATAAACTGCATTTAGGCAGTCTCTTGCCTGGAAAATCCCATGGACGGAGGAGCCTGGTGGGCCACAGTCCATGGGGTCGCTAAGAGTTAGACACGACTGAGCGACTTCACTTTCACTTTTCTCTTTCAAGCATTGGAGAAGGAAATGGCAACCCACTCCAGTGTTCTTGCCTGGAGAATCCCAGGGACGAAGGAGCCTGGTGGGCTGCCGTCTTTGGGGTCGTACAGAGTCGGACACGACTGAAGCGACTTAGCAGCAGCATGATAGGTGCTTTAACTCAATTTTTACTGTATTTCTCAAATTTTATGTATCAAGCATGTTTACTTTTATGCTTTTAATAACAGCTTTTAAATTTGATCTGATATAGAATCTTTTCGTAACATTCCTTCTTAGATCTCATCCTTTACAAATATCTACATGGACATAATTGAGGTTACAGAAAATAATGCCAATAACATTACACAAGTTCATATAAAACTCCTTTAAAAAATATCTTTAAGGATTTCAAGAGAAGGAAATACAATATTCATTTTCTATCATGTCCCAAGACTAACTACTTTATGTTACAATGATGTTGAAATAAAACAGCCTTATCCACTTTCCCAATCCTTGCCAATAGATGGGCACTCCCCCAAAGGTCCACAGGTCTCACTGCAAGCTTTAAGATGGGGTCAAGAAAGTCCAAAAGATAGTTTTTAAATAGCAGCATTTCGTTTTCTTTTCTATAATCAATCATTTCTAAGAAATAAGCTACAGTTGGGGGAAAAATTCTTAAATTTTAATTACACTAGAAGTTCAAATACAGAGAGCTTTAAAGATGGACCCCTGAGACACTCCATCATCCTAAAAGAAGAGGAGTAGCCAGCAAAGATGACTAAGTAGGAAAACCAAGAAAGAGTGGTACTGGTGAAGCCAAGTTAAGAAAGCTTACCCAGCAGGAGGAAGTAAAGGATGACAAGAACGGCTGATGGATGAAGTAGGACGACGACAAACAACTGACCACTGCATTCAGTAACATGCAAGTCACTACTATAGAAGCAGTTTCTGTTAGTTGAAGTCTGATACTGATAAAAGTAGAATTAAGAGACTGGGAGAGCAAAATAGTATTAAATAAATACTTTAAAGTTATCTTTCACCATATTTCTTAATGTGGGAACAGTTGGAAGGAAGTCAGATTAAAAATAACATATTGAAAAACAGTGACCTACATAAATGAAAAATACACACACACATACACATGCATGCAGGCATGCAGTACCTCTATGTATATAACGGTAAATCTGCTGTACATAGGTTTTCTTCAAAGCTAGAATCAAACTCTTGCTTTAGTAACTGTATCTAAAGTTTAGCTCTCCTAACACTAACAGCTCACTTCCAAGGAGCCCTGGCTGCGTGGGCGCAGGAGGGCCCAGAGGAGCTATCCCACGTTGAACGTCAGGAAGGGCGGCGGTGAGGAGAGACCCCTCCCCCAAGGTCAGGAAGGGCAGCGGTGAGGAGAGACCCCTTGTCCAAGGTAAGGTGCGATGGCTGTGCTTTGCTGGAGCAGCCGTGAAGAGATACCCCACACCCAAGGTAAGAGAAACCCAAGTAAGGCAGTAGGTCTTGCAAGAGGACATCAGAGGGCAAACACACCTAAACCATACTCACAGAAAACTAGTCAATCTAATCACACTAGGACCACAGTCTTGTCTAACTCAATGAAACCAAGCCATGCCCATGGGGCAACCCAGGATGGGCGGGTCATGGTGGAGAGATCTGACAGGGTGTGGTCTGCTGGAGAAGGGAATGGCAAACCACTTCAGTATTCTTGCCTTAAGAACCCCATGAACAGTATGAAAAGGCAAAATGATAGGATACTGAAAGAGAAACTCCCCAGGTCAGTAGGGGCCCAATATGCTACTGGAGATCAGTGGAGAAATAACTCCAGAAAGAATGAAGGGATGGAGCCAAAGCAAAAAGAATACCCAGCTGTGGATGTGTCTGGTGATAGAAGCAAGGTCCTATGCTGTAAAGAGCAATATTGCATAGGAATCTAGAATGTCAGGAACATGAATCAAGGCAAATTGGAAGTGGTCAAACAAGAGATGGCAAGAGTGAATGTCGACATTCTAGGAATCAGCGAACTGAAATGGACTGGAATGGGTGAATTTAACTCAGATGACCATTATATCTACTACTGAGGGCAGGTATCCCTCAGAAGAAATGGAGTGGCCATCATGGTCAACAAAAGAGTCCAAAATGTACTACTTGGATGCAATCTCAAAAACGACAGAATAATCTCTGTTTACCTATCAACAAATAGAAAGTTTATAACTGGCATTTCTAAAATAGTATCAGTATTGGTCAACAAAGTACACTTCTCAATTATGAACAATAACAACACAAATGACTATCATTGTATAACTTGAGTGTTATATTGAGAACAGAGAAGAAATGTGTTAAGCCAGTAAAAATTACTGACTCATATTTACAGTGAGGCATGTAACCAGATTTCAAAGTAATACAGATTCTTATAGATCAATAATGATAAATCCAAGAAGAATCAGATTTAAAGCAAAGTCAATAAAAAATATGTAATAACAAAGTGGAAAGTCAAATTACAAGAATTCTAGAATATCTGAAGAGGCTTAAAATATCCAATTAATAGATTTACATAAAAATTTTTATGCATCAAATTTTACTGGATTGGATTTTTCTGACTCATTTTGAGAGTGGAAAACAGTAATAAATATATAGAAATTAAGAGAAAAAAATTTCACTTTCTGTTGGTATTAATTCAAAAAAAACAGTATTTTAGGAAATTCATTATTTCTAATAATAATCTATTAAATAAGCCAATGACCAAATTAAAATAATGCATATCCAATAACTAATAGGAAATCAGAATCAACTATTAAACACCTTTAAGGGGGAAAAATTTTGAAGATAGTTAAAATAGTTTATTAAAAAAAAAAAAAAAAAAAACTTAAGCATCCATAATCTAAAACTTGAAAACTGCCATATAGGAAATGTTCATAAATGGGGTATTAATAAAAACATATTTTTGCTTTTCAAAATTCTAATTTTAAACTATTTTTAGAGAAAACTTCCATATGATTTAGGACACTTGTCTCATATGTAACACAACCACCAACAAACAGAATCCTATGTCCTAAAAAAAAAAATATGTAAACTTTAAGAGTGTCCTTTTATTTCTGAATCTTACCAGTATATGATGTCAAGATATATCAAATACATGACTTACATCTTTACCAATAACCAGCGAGACTGAACTTGAGGTCGATAAAACAAACTCTGATGGCTAATATATTTTGACATTAAATTGCATGATTTTTTTGACAATTGAGCATGATGAGACTGGAAATGATTTAAGGTCAAGAATAATGCTGATAAAAGTAAATCATAGAAATTTTAAATTGAAAACGCTCCTCACTTCACAGACAAAGTGAAAGAGTTCAAAGAGATTCAGTATTTTTCAAGTTTGCTAGCTTCAAGCTGCCACTGCTGCTGCTGCCAAGTCGCTTCAGTTGTGTCCGAGGCTGTGTGACCCCAGCAAAGCAGGAACCAGAAAGTGACATTCAACTGGGCGTTCTTTCATGTGCCTCAGTCTGCATAACTAAATATGCCAAAGTCCTGACACTGACACTGGCCTCTTCTCCAAACCTGGAATCACTGCAGTGCTAGAAGATTACTACTCTCAAACACTCACTGAGCACTCAGTATGTATATTCCAGGCACAAGTTAATTTTCTAGAGCATGTGTGCTCAGTCATGTCCAACTCTTTGCAACTCCATGGACTGTAGCCTGCCAGGCTCCTCTGTCCAGGGAATTTTCCAGTCAAGAATACTGGAGTCGGTTCTCATTACCTTCTCCAGGGGATCTTCCCAACCCAGGGTTTAAATGTGCATCTCTTGCATCTCCTGCATTGGCACGTGCAATTTTTACCACTGAGCGACGTGGGAAGCCCCTAATTTTCTAGAGGATAATGTTTAGAAATGTCAATCAATGACTTTTAACCTGAACCTATGGTAAAATTAAATTTTACAATACAACTCTTTATGCATGTATTTAAACAAATCTAAAACAATGGTTTCAGAGAGAAGGAATGATGACATGGTTAAACCTAAAGTCTCTATAAATCACTATGCTTAATTAAATTTTATTATTCACAGTAATTGTGTTCTATAAAGTTGTCATAAATACCAAACAAGTGTTTCCAACAGAAATACAAGATTAAGTTCCTGCAAGCCTCTAGTCACATTTTTGCCAACTGATCAATACATAATCTTTTCCTATGTGTATTTCTATTTAAAGACATGCTATTTATTAATAATATATAATACATTCATTAACACTGAGGTCAGTCAACAGAACTATAAACTCAAGCCTGAATGAAGCTTATCTAACAGGTATGCTCTCCATAAGGCACATCACAACACCAGGCAGCACCTCAAAGCAGTGTAGGGATCATTTTAAACAGCAAAGTCACCAGTAATAAGCACGACAAGCTTGTAGTGAAAAATATTTCACTAAACAGACCATGAAATGGACACTTGTTTAGGATATGAAAGCTGAAACAAGAAAAGCAGAATGTCATCTTGTTCAACCTCAGATGGGAAAGTCCATGAAGGTGACTCAAATACTTTGCCACTCTATGCATGCAAACATCTACAAATTACTGTGAAAGTACCATAATTACTGAATTTTGGTGCTACAAATAAATTTTAACGAGTAGGGAAATTCACAAATGAAGAACCTTCAAATAATGAGGCTGGATTTACACACTGTATCTAAGTCCTGGAGCTAGTACACCAATTGTGATTCAAGAGTCACATAGTATTCTGAGATATCTACCTGTGATGAAGCCACAGAATTACTTATTTCTTACTACAGTTCTGGTAAACTACAAAGGATAAATGACCAAAGAAATTAAAAGCTCAATATAGGTATTCATCACTAAATTTTTCACATAGGAATCAAAAGAGCAGATAGCCCATATTAAGACTTTGTGTAACATAATGGCTGGAGACAGAAAAGGGAGCAGGGGTACCACTTCTCCTCCTATCAAATGGGGAGCACAGGCTTTTCCTGGCAACAGCAAAGTCCAGAGAGGCCTGAACTAAGGGCATCTAAAGGAAGAGATGCTCGTCAAAGCTACGGTTTTTCCAGCAGTCATGTATGGATGCGAGAGTTGGACTATAAAGAAAGTTGAGCACTGAAAAATTGATGCTTTTGAACTGTGGTGTTTGAGAAGATTCTTGAGAGTTCCTTGGACATCAAGGAGATCCAACCAGTCAATCCTAAAGGAGATCAGTCCTGAATATTCATTGGAAGGACTGATGCTGAAGCTGAAACTCTAATACTTTGGCCACCTGATGCAAAGAAATGACTCACTGGAAAAGACCCTGATGCTGGGAAAGATTGAAGGCAGGAGGAGAAGGGGATGACAGAGGATGAGACGGTTGAACGGCATCACCGACTTAATGGACATGAGTTTGAGCAAGCTCTGGGAGTTGGTGATGGACAAGGAAGCCTGGTATTTTTCAGTCCATGGGGTTGCAAAGAGTCAGACGTGACTGAGTGACTGAACTGAACCGATTATAACTGCTATTCAAAAAAATTCAATAATTAGGTTACTGAGATAAAAGAGAAATACTCTGACTTTCCCCAAGTTCCAGAAAATATAGGTGACTTTTAGTCATTATAGCTGGTTAATTTAACAGCACTTCAGACCTAATTTCAGTGTTTTTTTTTTTAAAGTTTCTCATGAACTTTTAACAGTTGCTTATGAACACTGTTTCACAAAACATGTTCGATTATTCATAACCATTTGAACTGTTTATATTAGGCTGCCTAAAGGAGTTATAAAGCAGGCACAATATAGCTGTAAAAGTGAGCTCTGAGAGCCTATCTCAGAGGGAATTAGAGTTGTCAGTCTCCAAAGAAGATTCCCAGGCAAAAACTAACTTTGAAATCACAGTAGTCACTGAGGAATACTGGTTACCTGACGTACAGTGGGTAGTCTAAGAAATTTGCCAAAGCCTCCAAAGGACTGGGCAATACTAACATTTTCAGAAACCACTATGATTGATCTACAGTCATTTAAAAAGTTTTAAGACATAGATGGCAGGAAAATCAACCAAACTGAACTCATCATCAAAGCTTGGAATCACTTTCTGTAAGCAGGTTCGGTTTGTCACTGAATCCTACAAGAGCCTCCCTATTACCAAGATTTCTTCTCTGACCACATCACTTAGTAAAACTCCAACTTCATATTCTGAACTCTCTATATGACAAATTAATATTTATTATTAATCACTATGCTCAAACTGATTAAAAGTAAGGATCTGGAAAACATACTAAATACCACTTAATTAGTATCACTCTGCTACTCAAAATCCACCAAGAGCTTCCCATCTCACTCACAATGAAAGTTTTTTTTTTTTTTAATTGTTGCCTGTGTGATATATGCCATCCCATCACTCTGAGCTCATATTCTGCTATTCTCTTTTTCACTTTGCTGCACTCTTTCTGTCCCTGCTCTTTCTGAAAGAGGAAAATATGCTGCTACCTCAGAGTTTCTACACTGGATAAAGCTTCTGCCTGAATGCTCTCCCTGACATATCTGCATGGTTCTTTCCATTATTTTCTTTAGGACTCTTTTCAAACAACCTTTAATAAACTCACTTTTCCTAATAATCGTATTTTAAGTAATCATTTCCTTCAGTTCAGTTGCTAAGTCGTCCCCAACTCTTTGCGACCCCATGGACTGCAGCACTCCAGGCTTCCCTGTCCATCACCCACTCCCAGTACTCAAATTCACGTCCATCAAGTAAGTGATGCCATCCAACCATCTCACCCTCTGTCAGCCCCTTCTTCTCCTGTCTTCAATCTTGCCCAGCCTCAGGGTCTTTTCCAGTGAGTCAGTTCTTCACATCAGGTGGCCAAAGTATTGGAGTTTCAGCTTCAGCATCAGTCCTTCCAAAGAACACTCAAGACTGATTTCCCTTAGGATGGACTGGTTGGATCTCCTTGCAGTCCAATGGACTCTCAAGAGTCTTCTCCAACACCACAGTTCAAAAGCATTAATTCTTCAGCACTCAACTTTCTTTATAGTCCAACTTTCACATCCATACATGACTACTGAAAACCCATAGCTTTGACTAGACGGACCTTTGTTGGCAAAGTAATGTCTTTGCTTTTTAATATTCTGTCTAGGTTGGTCATAGCTTTTTTTCCAAGGTGTGCCCTTTAACTTCATGAGTGCAGTCACCATCTGCAGTGATTTTGGAGCCCAAAACAATAAAGTGTCTTACACATTCCATTGTTTCCCCATCTATTTGCCATGAAGTGATTGGACTGGATGCTATGATCTTCGCTTTCTGATGTTGAGTTTTAAGCAAACTTTTTCACTCTTTTCTTTCACTTTCATCAAGAGGCCCTTTAGCTCTTCTTCGCTTTCTGCCATAAAGGTGGTGTCATCTGCATATCTGAGGTTATTGATATTTCTCCCGGCAATCTTGATTCCAGCTTGTGCTTCATCCAGGCTGGCATTTCTCATGATGTACTCTGCATATAAGTTAAATTAGTAGGATGACAATATACCGCCTGATGTACTCCTTTCCTGATTTGGAACCAGTCTGTTGTTCCATGTCCAGTTCTAACTGTTGGTTCCTGACCTGCATACAGGTTTCTCAAGAGGCAGGTCAGGTGGTCTGGTATTCCCATCTCTTTCAGAATTTTCCACAGTTTGTTGTGATCCACACAGTCAAAGGCTTTGATGTAGTCAATAAAGCAGAAGTAGATGTTTTCTGGAACTCTCTTGCTTTTTTGAAGATCCAACAGATGTTGGTAATTTGATCTCTGGTTCCTCTGCCTTTTCTAAATCCAGCTTGAACATGTGGAAGTTCACGGTTCACGTATTGTTGAAGCCTGGCTTGGAGAATTTTGAGCATTAATTTGCTAGTATTTTTCACTCCCTTGCATCACATTATTCCCCCTTCCCCTTTGCCCTGCTTCATTCTTCTCCACAGTACTGTATCAACGCACTGGAATATTGTCTTTTATATACAGTGCCCATCTATCTATCCATTAATTTCTTCCTATATTATCTGCCTCCTCCCACTAGAATTTAAGCTACATAAGGAAAGAGACTTTCCTTTTTCACCAGTATTTTCAGGACCTACAAAAATGCTTGGCTTAGTAGGTCCTCAACACATTTATTGAGTAAATAGTTATTAAATCTTTTTAAAGCCAGCCATGTGCTGAGCAATTTTTCCTCATTAAAGAAGACCTACCTGATCCCATCACTACATAGGAAATAGATGGAGAAACAGTGGAAACAGTGTCAGACTTTATTTTTCTGGGCTCCAAAATCACTGCAGATGGTGACTGCAGCCATGAAATTAAAAGATGCTTACTCCTTGGAAGGAAAGTTATGACCAACCTAGATAGCATATTCAAAAGCAGAGACATTACTCTGCCAACAAAGGTTCGCCTAGTCAAGGCTATGGTCTTTCCTGTGGTCATGTATGGATGTGAGAGCTGGACTGTGAAGAAGGCTGAGCGCCTAAGAATTGATGCTTTTGAACTGTGGTGTTGGAGAAGACTCTTGAGAGTCCCTTGGACTGCAAGGAGATCCAACCAGTCCATTCTGAAGGAGATCAGCCCTGGGATTTCTTTGGAAGGAATGATGCTAAAGCTGAAACTCCAGTATTTTGGCCACCTCATGCGAAGAGTTGACTCATTGGAGAAGACTCTGATGCTGGGAGGGATTGGGGGCAGGAGGAGAAGGGGACGACAGAGGATGAGATGGCTGGATGGCATCACTGACTCGATGGATGTGACTCTGAGTGAACTCTGGGAGTTGGTGATGGACAGGGAGGCCTGGCGTGCTGCAGTTCATGGGGTCACAAAGAGTCGGACACGACTAAGCAACTGATCTGATCTGATCTGACCAGCCAGGTACAAAAAATTACCAATTATTTAAAACACAGTTTTTAAAGTTGTGATCTGTACTGAACAAGCACTTATAGTACTCTTGAAATTGAGAGGATATAAATCTAAAACCTTAACATTTTTTATAAGTTATCATCCTCTAAGTCATAAAAATAATTTTTACCTTTATCAATTTTTTTGCTATTTTCAACACATGCTATAAAAAATGTGTGACTAAAAAGATTAATACTTCAAAACTACATAATTTGTTGAGTATTTCTAGTTCCACATCTCACACAGTGCAGCCAACTGGGAAATCATATGTGCAGCTTAAAAGTGAAAATGTGTTAGGGACTGCAAAATGGGCTGAACAGATTCTCGGTGCTGTAGATGAACAAGATTAACAACACAGGGCACATCATACAAGTATTCATATAAGCAGCCAGTATTCATTAAGTTTTAGGGTTCTGAACTGAACATTTTAAATTCACGCGCCTCATCAATTACATGCATCTTTACTATAAAGGATGCATAACTATTTCTCAGTTCACATGACAATATCTACTTTTTATATGTTATTTAACTTACAGTACATATTTTGTTTGGCCACATTTAATTCCTCATCCCCATTCAACTCCACTACATCTGCAATCTGGGTTTATACTAAACTGAAACTGAATTTCAAACTGGTTGCCAAATCCCACTGGGTCTTTTACCATTTTTGTAGCTTTTTACATATGACTCCCCTCTCTTTACAACTCTCATGACTCTTAGTTTCCCTTGAGATCATCCTTTCCTTGGTATTGTTCCGCAGGCAGCACCTTTGTTCTCCACTGCCAGCTCCCTTCTTCCCTGAAATTTCTTTGCAACCTTGGGTTTTAAGTATCACACAGAAGTTAATGACAACCAACTCCACTCTCTCCAGCCAAACTCCTCCACTGAGTCCACTAGCTATATCAAGATATCCCACAGTTGCCCCAAATTCATTATCTTAAAACTCAAATTCCTGTACACTCTCAGAATTCTTAGATCCTCTCCCTATTTTCTCTCAGTGAATGGAATCGTATTCTAGTCAGTTGCAGATTTTTCTACTATCCTCTCCCCTGAGCAATGCAATTCTAAAGCCATAACGTGGGGTCAGGTATGTGTAGGGGATGATGGGAGGAAAGGGCCTGACCAAGAAGAGTGAGGAGGGATCCATACAGTGGAGAAGAAGGCAGGAAGGTGTCAGAGTCCAAAGGGATATGTCGGGTGTGGGGGTCACTCACTGTTCAGATACCCCTTCAACAGAATCTGCTATGGGAGCAGAGCTGCTCCACAGCCCTCAGCTACCTCATCCTGGAATCCACTCTAACAGTAATACCTGTCATGCTTCCTCTAGGCTTTCCCAGCAAACGAACGACGGAGCACGGCAGGAATGCCCCAACAGCTAACTGTCTGGATGGGACTCCCTGCACATGTGTTTCTCTGGGGACCTGACCTGACACAGAGGTATTCATGTACTGTTGTCAAAAACACTTGGGATGATATAAAAATGTTTTGGAAGACACCACAAAATGGTTATCTTCATTGAACAAAGGCCATTTCGCTCTAGAATATTTAAAGGATATCATCTGCTATGTAAAGAAATCTAGTGGCTTAGCTAAGGAAAAGCTCTCAACAGGGTATGTGAGCTGAAAGGGGTGCTTTTAGGACAATAGAAGCAGAGAGTCTGTCTAATAGTGACACTCTGAAGATGGAGCATGGCTGCGGGTTCCACACTCTTCAGTCTCTAAAGGGACGTCAAGGGACAAGGTTCTTGGAGTTAAAAGGAAAATGCACTTCTGGAGAACACTGTGTTACAAAAAAAAAAACCAAATGTTTCCACTGCTGCTGGAGCTCCAGTGAAGAAGATACCAACAAGTCTCAAGTCTCATGAGAAACCACCTGGGGAAGCTGCAGAACACACTGAACTCATGTTCTTTCCCTTTCAAAACAAGTGTATCAATGAACAGGTCCTCTTTTCCTCAATCATCTGATTGCGAGAAGCTGACTTGAAAAAAAAAAAAAGTAAGCAGCAGCAGTCCAATACATTCAAGATAAGTTTTACTGATCTGCACAGAAAAGTTCTGGATTTCTGCGAAGAATATCCTGCTATTCATAGGAAACAATGAACATTATGCTGCAGTTTCAACTTCTCATACATTTGAACAATCTTTTATTTATTCAGTGAACATTTAAAATAGTAAGCTAAAAAACTGCTCTCATTTCAGTTGAAAGAAAAATCTGTATGTGCTTGCTTATCTCATGTTTGACCCTGAATGGTATTTCTAAAGCAAAAAACAAGCACATGAGATAAATACAATTTTTACATTAAAAAGGTAAATTTACAATAAAGAGGTAAATATAATTTTTAAGATTCAAGAACAATACTTTCAGCATATATGAGCCTATAAAAGAAGTAATTTTCTAACTGTTTGGCCTATATTTGAACTTGACCATGTCACTGAATAAGCAAATGCTTTTTCAAAGTTTTATATAAAATTGTGTCTAGACAATATTTTCATTCATATTACTTTGGCTTATGGTTTTGGTTGCTTTACTATTCAGCACTGTCAATAAATTTTCATGTTGTTAAAATTAATTTACAACCTTTATTTAAATTAAATCTGCTGAGTCTACATAAAAAGTAAGTCCCATTTTGGTTTAAGCTAGTTACATGAAATGTATTATGTTTCTTATGCGTTCTCAAAATTCATGGAATGATAAGAGATTAATCTCTCTCTTTCTCTGTTTGGCCACACTGTGTGGCTTGTGGGACCTTCGTTCTGACCAGGGATTGAACCCAGGCCCTCAACAGTGAAAGCAACAAGTCCTAACCACTGGACCACAGGGGAATTCCCTAAATAGATTAATTAAAATACACGAAGCTTAATTACCAGGGTGTTGTATTTTTCCCAAGAAAAGTTGGCTAAAATGTTTAGTCCTCAATACTGGGGCAGAAAGGAGGAATGCTCTTCAGATCAGATCAGATCAGTCGCTCAGTCGTGTCCGACTCTTTGCGACCCCATGAACCGCAGTACGCCAGGCCTCCCTGTCCATCACCAGCTCCCGGAGGTCACTCAGACTCGCATCCATCGAGTCAGTGATGCCATCCAGCCATCTCATCCTCTGTCGTCCCCTTCTCCTCCTGCCCTCAATCCCTCCCAGCATCAGAGACTTCTCCAATGAGTCAACTCTTCGCAGGAGGTGGCCAAAATACTGGAGCTTCAGCTTTAGCATCATTCCTTCTAAAGAAATTCCAGGATTGATCTCCTTCAGAATGGACTGGTTGGATCTTCTTGCAGTCCCAGGGACTCTCAAGAGTCTTCTCCAACACCACAGTTCAAAAGCATCAATTCTTCGGCGCTCAGCTTTCTTCACAGTCCAGCTCTCACATCCATACATGACCACAGGAAAGACCATAGCCTTGACTAGGCGAACCTTTGTTGGTAAAGTAATGTCTCTGCTTTTGAATATGCTATCTAGGTTGGTCATAACTTTCCTTCCAAGGAGCAAGTGTCTTCTAATTTCATGGCTGCAGTCACCATCTGCAGTGATTTTGGAGCCCAGAAAAACAAAGTCTGACACTGTTTCCACTGTTTCCCCATCTATTTCCCATGCAGTGATGGGACCAGATGCCATGATCTTCGTTTTCTGAATGTTGAGCTTTAAGCCAACCTTTTCACTCTCCATTTTCACTTTCATCAAGAGGCTTTTTAGCCCCTCTTCACTTTCTGCCATAAGAGTGGTGTCATCTGCATATCTGAGGTTATTGATATTTCTCCCGGCAATCTTGATTCCAACTTGTGTTTCTTCCAGTCCAGCATTTCTCATGATGTACTCTGCATATAAATAGGCCTTATCACAGATTTTTGCTATTTGAAATCCACATGAAATACTGTACATGTAAGAGGAATGCTCTTACATGTACAGTATTTCATGTGGATTTCAAATAGCAAAAATCTGTGATAAGGCCTATTTGGACAAGGTTAAGAAGGTAAGAATCCCAGGGGCAGGAGAGCCTGGTGGGCTGACGTCTATGGGGTCACGCAGAGTCGGACACGACTGAAGTGACTTAGCAGTAGCAGCAGCAAGAAGGTAAAGTTTAAAAAAAAGAAAAAACAAATTTCCTCTGTCTGCTCAATTAACTTGAATTGGAGCTGACATCCTTTGTGGGAAGGTGGAAACTACACAAAAAGAAGAGGCTAATAAATTTGCCAAATATAAACATGTTCACAGTGGAAAAAAGCATTCTATACTCAAAAAAGCACTGACAATTATCAATGAATCACTGTAACTACATCCTAACTTCAAGATACCACGAGTCATTGATAAAATAAATTTTAAGTGTTTCCCCAGTGTAAGAATACCGAGGAAGGCTGGAAGTAAATATCAGTATTAGGACAAACTGAAATTACGCTTACTTAATAGGAAGCAATGAGAGCAACACAGCATCACTCCTGTGATATTCCTGTCAACAAATCCATGAACTGAATCCACAAATGAGGAAACAGGAAACAAACTCAAATTAAGGGTCCTAGTTCAAAATGGCCTGCAATCTTCAAGAGTTAAAGGGATGTGGGAAAAAAAAAAAAAAGAGCAGGGACTATTCTGGATACCTGATAATAAATGCAACACATGATATTGAATGGAATCTTGTCCTTATACAAGATACAATTTGAACAACTGGTGAAACTCAAATGGGGTCTAAGGAACAGACAATCTAATATACCAATATCCTGATTTTAATGGTCATATTGTGATTATTCAGAAGAATGTCCCTGTTTATAAGAAATGCATACTCAAGTGTCTGAGGGTGACAGTACATCATTTTGACGACTTATCAAACAGTTCTGGGGCAAAATAAACTCTGAGTACTGTACTTGGAACTTTTCTGAATGTTAAATAAGGGGGGAAAGGAGAAATCTGGATATTATCCTGCTTCCTATCATCTGCTACAAACTACCCTTGCCTGTCCCCACATCTCTGTCACCCACTTACTTCATCCCTAAGTCTACCTGAGTCCACCTCTTAAATAGCCTACACTCGATCCCACCTTTCTAGTACTGCTTAATAAGCACATGCTATCTGCTTCTTGCCCAAACGATTTGAATAACGTCCCTAGTAACCTCCCTATCATTGTCTCCCGCCCCTCTCATCTACCCTCTATACTGCTGCCAGAACAGGAAATGTCAACTTAGCAGCAGTTTCTAAACTTTTTACATGCCGAACCCTTTGTTCAAATGAGAGAAAAGCATTGAACACATGAAGAGAGAGCAGGGGAGAAGAGAAACAGTGTGCACAGAGAGAATCAGCAACCCTCAGGTGACTCTGCAGAACTTCTGAAAACTACTGCTCTGTAGAATAAATCTAAACTCCTAAGCACAGTACATAAGACACACCTAATCTGGTCTCACTTCCATCCAGCTTCAATACACACTGGTCTGCCTTTATATTCAATAACTTTTCTCACAGATTATAAGCTGAAAAGCTTGGTGATTACAGATTTTTAAAACATAAAACTATAAGTGTCCATCTAAAGTTGTTAGTAGATATTTCTATTTCTTTGCGATAGTTTAAGATTGAAGTCTACTGAAAAAAACTCTACGACTGTGCAGAATATCTCCTACAAGTCTTTTGGTGCTTCCCTTGTGGCTCAGTTGGTAAAGAATCCACCTATGATACGAGAAACCTGGGTTCGATCTCTGGGTTGGGAAGATTCCCTGGAGAAGGGAATGGCTACCCACTCCACTATTCTGGCCTGGAGAATTTCATGGACAGTATAGTCCATGGGGTTGCAAAGAGTTGGACACGACTGAGTGATTTGCACTTCACTTTCACAAGTCTTTTAGGTAAATTGGCTATCATCACTGCTTGGAGCAAGAAGGGGGTCAGGTTTGGATATGAAAGCTGAAATCTGGGCTAGAAAGGTAAATGATCACAGAATTCAGTCAATGTTGTAATTCAGCTGTTCACCATTCAAATATTTAAAAAGTGGAAAAAATGGGTAAAACAAATAGTTGACTATTTACCCTCTAATAGTTGACTATTAGACAGTTGATAAACTATGAAAATGTACTCAATAACATCAGCCATCAAAGAAATGCAAATTAAATCACATGCAAAAACAACTTCTCATTCACAAGAATTACTAAAATTAAAAGCAACCAAACACCACCAAATGTTGGGGAAACAGGAAACAACTGAAACTCTTGTACTTGGGTCCTGGCCTTATAAAACAGTCTCACCGCCATAGAAAACTGCTTGGTGGTTTCTTATAAAAACACACACTCTTTGGGCTAGCACATACACTCCTAGGTACCTAACCAAGAGACACATCTACCAGAAAGGTTGGTACAAGAATGCTTGTATTACAGCAACTTTATTCAGAACAGCCAAAACTGGACAACTCAAATATTCACCAATAGAAGAATGGATATACTGAATTGTATTTGTACAATGGAATAGTACACAGAGACAAAAAAGAATGCTCTATGATACATGCAACAACACGGATGACAAAAACAGTATGTTGAAGGAAAGAACTCAAACACAAAAAAGCAACACTATGTACTTCTACTTATATGACATTTACAAATACACAGAACTAATCTACAGTGATAATAATCAGAACAGTAGCTGCCTAAGTGTGGACTGAATGGAATGAGCATGAAGGAAATTTGGGGAGTGACAGAAATATTCTATGTATCAACAGAGGTATTGGTTATGGTTACATACACATAAGTATTCTACATTTGTCAAAACTCATCCATACATTTCACTTTAGATAAAAGCACCTCAATTAAAAATGTACAATTAACTGAAGACAATGCAAAAATTTCTCTGCCTTCCTTGACTCCCAATATCAGACTGTTACAGGCTGAAGAAGGCTTAGGCCTTTGCTCTGGGCCCATAGTTGAAAAGATAGCAACAAATCCTGAAACATCCTGTAGCAAGTAGAGAGAATTTGGAATGAAGAATACGATACGGCCACATAAGCAACCACACTAGAGGAAACAACATCTGAAGCCACCATCTACAGAGCCAGTGATCACAGGATCAAAGAAAGCCAGAATTTGCTAATTTCAGAAATAACTCAGCATCTTTAAGAAAAGTCTCAACACCATCACAATGAGCAAGTACCAACTCAAGTCTTTTAACTTTGGCATCCACTCTGCCTCACTATCAGTTTTACAAGGTTTTAAACTTCAGGAAAAGCATACCACTGTAATATAGAAAATGGACTGTCTATAGAAAACCAGTGAGTCTGTTTTTTAAACAGGGTTCCCATCTTGGTGAGCACACTTTTAGCATGGCAACTGTAGTAAACCACACGTGGTAAAGAATGTCATCTTGTTGTTTGCTTTTTATAAATTTAGGGATCCTGCTCTCACCTGCTGTTGCTTGATCTCCTCATGCCTGGGTCCTTGGGAAGTTCCAGTCAGGATCTATGCAATTACAACCCAGGTAACTCTTGCCTGGATTTCTTTTCTTGCTCTCAGGCAAAACAATGATCTCATTTAGATAAATCTGCCAGAGAAACACTATTCACAGGTAGACTCTCAGAAACAATCACTCCATCTTCCTCTTCCAATTCCTGGCAGGAAGGCTAAGTGGACACAATGGGGGAAGATGCTGCCTGACTGCACTGCACACAAGGCGTCTTCACAAAACGTGTATTTGAACTGAAAAAACACAAGATTTAAACTCTAACATGTGCCAGGCACTGGGGATACAATGCGATACAATGCTGACCAAAGACATAAACCATGCATCTAAAAACAGAGTTAAAAAGATACTGTTTATACACAATGAGACAAACAGCGGCTCTAGCTAGATCTTTGTAAGATGTGGATTAAAAATAAACTTCTAAACGTTACATAATTACAGTTGAAACCAGGTAAAATAAACTTCATTCTAGCCTGGTTGCATCACTGCTCACCAATGTCTACAGTGACTGAAAAAGCAAAAAAAAAAAAAAAAAAAAAAAAAGCAAAAACCATCACCACTATTAATACCAAGAAACAAAGAAACAACAGTGAAAGTCGCTCAGTTTTGTACAACTCTTTGCGACTCCGTGGACTATACAGCCATGGAATTCTCCAGGCCAGAATACCAGAGTGGGTAGCCCTTCTTTTCTCCAGGGGATCTTCCCAAGCCAGGGATCGAACCCAGGTCTCTCACCCTGCAGTGGATTCTTTACCAGGTAGGCCACCTGGGAAGCCCAATTATAATTACAAGAAGAAGCCCAATCATAAATTCAAGAAGAAACAATTATAATTCACTCAAAACTATTGTTTCTTTTTTAGTAATGACTAAGCTATTATTTTTTAAATAGTAAGAAGTATGATTTTCTTACAAAGACCTTTTCTGTGTACATGAAAATAAAGCAACACTGTAATAATGATTAAATCAGTAAACTAGATCCTTACGTAATGACCTGTAATTTTTCAGATGAGAAATTTTTAAAATTTTTCAGGTTATAGAACAGCATTTCTGGGCAAACCTAACAAGGCAGTAGTTGTACAACATTCTCAAACTTCCAAACACCCTCAATTTCAGTACAAACAATGCTGTGTTGTACACTCAATCCAAAACTAAGAGGCAGCCTTGTGGGTTAGTCACAACTTGAATTCCTTATCACAATGACGACAGAATAAGGATTTTACCACTAAACTCAGCCATTCAAATAACTGGGAAGTCAATAACAATGGTTATCACTGCTCTCCAGAACTACTGATTTTCAGATTTATTTGAAGGAATGTTTCTTAGAACTTCCAAGTTCCTGGATAGGAATCCTTCATACTGAACTTATTCCTCTCCCCTAGACAAAAATAGAGGGTTAAGTCAAAAGAACAGTAATAATTAATTAAAAGCCATAAAATATGTCTTTGTTTTTCTACTACAGCAATTCAATTACTCCAGATATAAAAAATAAAATATTAGTAGGGAATCTTTCAGGTTTCTAAGAAGCCTGTTTTGTAATTTTTTTTTTAATATTCAAATTAGTAAAGATACTTCACTACATTCATATCATCAGCAAACATTCCCAGAGTGTCAACTAGGAGCTAACACTATGCTACATACAACACATTCATTTAATCTACAATCCTGACATTGCTATTCCCATTTTATAAAACAGGAAACAGCCTTAGATTAAGGTCATTTGCCTGAATATTTACAGTCAGTAAGATTTAGTAACATGTTTGAAATTCAGATATGTCTGAGCCAAGGTTTATGTTCATTCCATTAGACTGACCTCTAACAGAATAAAAATCCTGAAGCACCAAGAAAAACAAAAAGGTCACAAGTGACAGTAACACAACACATTACAACTATCTCCTCAATATAAAAGTCCTTCTTGTGCTCACTTGAGCAGCACGTGTACTAAAATTGGAACAATACGGAGAAGATTAGCATGGCCCCAGTGCAAGGATGGCATGCAAACTTGTGAAGTATTCCACATTTTTAAACCCCAAAGTTAGTAGAAGGAAAGACATCATAAATATCAGAGCAGAAATAAATGAAAAAAAGAAATGAAGGAAACAATAGTAAAGATTAATAAAACTAAAAGCTGGTTCTTTGAGAAGATAACAAAAAATGATAAACCATTACCAGACTCATCAAGAAACAAGAAAAAGAGAAGAATCAAATCAACAAAATTAGAAATGAAACAGGAGAGGCTGTAACAGACAGTGCAGAAATACAAAGGATCATAAGAATCTATTATGAGCAACTACATGCCAATAAAATGAACAACCTGCAAGAAATGGACATATTCTTAGAAAAATCCCACCTGCCAAGACTGAACCAGGAGGAAACAGTAACTATGAAGAAGCCAATCACAAGCACCGAAACTGTGGTTTAAACAATCTCTCAGAAAGCAAAAGGTCAGTACCAGCTGGTTTCACAGGTGAAGTTCACCAAAAACATTTAGAAAAGAGCTAATGCCTATCTTTCTCAAACTCTTCCAAAAAATTTCAGAGGAAGAAACACTTCCAATCTCATTCTGCGCGGTCACCATCATCCTGATACCAAAACCAGATAAAGACTTCACAAAAAAAGAAAATTACAGGCCAGTATCACTGATGAAAATAGATACAGAAATCCTTAGCAAACAATTCAACAACACTAAAAAGATCAAGTTGGGTTTATCTCAGGTATGCAAAGATTCTTCAATACAGGCAAATCAATCAATATGATACACCATATTAACAACTACAAGATAAAAGCCATATGATCACTTCAATAGATGTAGAAAAGCTGTCGACAAAATTCAGCACCCATTTATGATAAAACTCTTCAAAAGACCGGCATAGAAGGAACCTACCTCAACATAATAAAGGCCATATATGATACACCCACAGCAAACATTATTCTCAATGGTGAAAAACTGAAAGCATTCCCTCTAAGATCAGGAACAAGACAAGGGTGTCCACTCTCTCCACTATTATTCAACATAATAAATTACTATTATTGTAGTTTCATAAGTCCTAACTACAACAATCAGAGAAGAAAAAGAAATAAAAGGAATCCAGATTGGAAAAAAGAAGAAAAACTCATTTGCAGATGACGTGATACTATACATGGAAAACCTAAAGATTCTATCAGAAGATTACTAGAGCAAATCAGTGAACTTAGCAAAGCTGCAGGATACAAAATCAATACACAGAAATAAGAACTTGCATTCTTATACACTAACAACAAAAAATCAGAAAGAGAAAGTAAGGAAACAACCCCATTTACCACTGCAACAAAAAGAATAAAATATCTAGGAATAAATCTACCTAAGGACACGAAAGAACTGTACACCGAAAATTATAAGACACTGATGAAATAAAGACAACATAAACAGATGGAGAGATACTCCATGTTTCCGGGTTGGAAGAATTAATGTTGTGAAGTGACTATACTACCAAATGCAATCTACACATTCAATGAGATCCCTATCAAATTACCAATGGCACTTTTCACAGAGCTAGAACAAAAAATTTCACAATTCGTATGGAAACACAAATGATCCTGAATAGCCAAAGCAATTTTGAGAAAGAAGAATGGAGCTGGAAGAATCAAGCTTCCTCACTTCAGACCATACTACAAAGTTACAGTCATCAAGATAGCACAATACTGGCACAAAAACAGAAATACAGACCAATGGAACAAGATACAAAGCCCAGAGGTAAACCCACACACCTGTGGACACCTTATCTTTGACAAAGAGGCAAGACTATACAATGGAGAAATGATACTCTCTTCAACAGTGGCGTTGGGAAAACTGGACAGCTACATGTAAAAGAAGGAAATTAGAACACTTCCTAACACCATACACAAAGATAAACTCAAAATGGATAACAGACTTAAATGTAAGACCAGAAACTATAAAACGCTTAGAGGGAAATATAGCAGAATACTCTATGACATAAATCACAGCAAGATCATCTATGCCCCACCTTCTAGAGTAATGGAAATAAAAACAAAAATAAACAAGTGGGACCTAATTAAACTTAAAAGGACAGTAAAGGAAACTATAAACAAGGTGAAAAGACAACTCTCAGAATGGGAGAAAATAAGAGCAAATGAAACAACTGACAAAGGATTTATCTCCAAAATATACAAGCAGCTCGTGCAAATCAATACCAGTAAAACAAACAACCCAAACAAAATGTGGGCAAAAGAAGATGTACAGATGGCTAATAAACACATGAAAAGATGCTCAACATCACGCATTATCAGAGAAATGCAAATCAAAACTTCAATGAGATATCACCTCACATCAGTAAGGACAGCCATCGTCAAAAAAAAATCTACAAACAACAAATGCTGGAAAGGGTGTGGAGCAAAAAGAACCCTCTTGCACTGTTGGTGGGAATGTAAATTGATACAGCCACTATGAGGAACAGTATGGAGAGTCCTTAAGAAACTAGGAATAAAACTGCCATATGACCTAGCAATCCCACTACTGGGCATACACCCTGAGAAAACCATAAACAAAAAAGACACGTGCACCTCAATGTTCGCTGCAGCGCTATTACAATAGCTGGGATATGGAAGCAACCTAGATGCCCATCAACAGATGGATGCATAAAGAAGCTGTGGTACATATATGCAATGGAATATTACTCACCCATATTTAGAATGCATTTGAGAGAGTTCTAATGAGGTAGATGAACCTAGAGCCTGTTAGAGTGATATATGTCAGAAAGGGAAAAACAAATATCATCTAGTAAAGCATATATATGGAATCTAGAGAAATGGCAGTGATGAATCTATCTGCAGGGCAGGAACAGAGATGCAGACAGAGAACAGAGTTGTGGGCATGGTGTGAGGAGTGAGGGACACACCGAGACAGCAGCATGGAATCGCACACACTACCGTGTGTGCAACAGACAGCCAGTGAGAATCTGCTGCTTGACGCACAGCTCAAGCCCAGGCTCTGTGACCCCCTAGACGGCTGGGATGGGGTAGAAGGTAGATTCAAGAGGGAGGGGACATATGCATACCTATGGTTGATTCATGTTGAAATACGGCAAAAACCAACACAGTATTTGTGAACCAATTACACTTCAATTAAAAATAAGTTAATTAAAATGTTTTTAAAACAAAAAAGCCCATTCTTAACATAAGGCCCATTCTCCTTTGTCATATTTCTTCCAATTAGGAACAGTGAGTGGGTCAGCGGTCCATTTGGTCAAAGCCAAATCGAGAGTGAAAACAGCTGCATAAAACTGAGGTCATAAAATCCAGTGGTTAAGAGCCCATGTTCAGCAGTAGATGACAATACAGATTTTACTTCTAGCACTATTATGTAAACTTGGACATATCAACCAGTGCCTTTAATCTCAGTTATCTCATTTGCAAAAGGGAATTTAAAATGACCTCTACCTCACAGAGTTATTTTGAGGATTAGAGAGAGAATGCATGTAAAATGTTTTAAGATGTGCCTGACACATGGTGACTACTTAATATGTTATTCTTATTAGCTAATAAATAACCTTCTGTTATCAACTTTTAGAATATGTCAAAAGAGGTTACTTCATCATGAGTTAGGTATGACATAGAAGATTAGCATCTTTCTTAGAGATATGCAATTCAATTCTCAACTCAATTTGGGTATACTACTTACAAGGTTAGAGTGAGTCTCTTCAAAACCAAAGCAGTTCAAAGGTTACAAGAGGAGTGCTGGGTCGGGGCGGTGGGGGTGGGGGCGAAGAACAGATCTATTGTACACTGCTGGTGGGAATGCAAACTAGTACAGCTCCTGGAAAACAGCACCATATGCTCCAGAAATCCCAATTCTGGGTACACATCCAAAAGAGATGAAAACAGGATACTGAAGAGATATCTGCATCCTATGTGCATTACTGACCAATGCTAAGATAGAGGGTCAACCTAAGCGTCCACGAATGGATTAATGGGTAAAAACATGGAACCTCAAACAAAAAAAGGCTAAACTCACAGAAACAGAGAAGAAACATGAATGGTAAGCAAGGCTGGTAAGAAGAAAGCAGCTTTCAGCTGTAAGATTAATGATGTCTGCGGATTTAATGTAAATCAGGATGACTAAAGTAGACAACACTGTATTAGAGAATTGAAATTTGCTTATGCAGTAGAACTTAAATGTTCTCATGGAAAAAAGAGAGAGAAATAAGTGAGGTGAGGTATTGTTGTTGTTTAGTCTCTAAGTCATGTCTGACTCTTTTGTAACCGAATGGACTACAGCTCACCAGACGACTCTATCCATGTGATCTCCCAAGCAAGACTATTGAAAGAGTTGCCATTTCCTTCTCCAGGGGATCTTCCCGACCCAGCCATCAAATCCATGTCTCTTGCACTGGTGGCGGATTATTCACCACTGAACCACCAGGAAAGCCTTGGATGTGTTAATTAACTATATGGGGAAATTCATTCACAATGAATATATACTAATATATAAAATCACCACTATACAGTTTAAATATCTTACAATTTTAGATGTCAACTATAGCTTCCCTGGCGACTCAGATGGTAAAGAATCTGCCTGCAATACAGGAGACCCTGGTTCGATCCCTGGGTAAAGAAGATGCCTTGGATAAAAGAATGGCTACCCAGTCTAGTATTTTTGCCTGGAGAACTCCATGAACAGAGAGGCCTGGTGGGCTATAGTCCGTGGGGTTGCAAAGAGTCAGACACGAGTGACTAACATTTTCACTTTTTTTCAGACCTCAATAAAGCTAAAATTAATTTCTAAAAAAGAACATTCTAACACCCTAGAAATCCCTCTTGGGAATCCATTATGTACTTAAATCCATCTTCACCCACAAGAGTAACTATGACTTTTAACATCATTGATTAATTTTGCCTGTTTCTGAAATCTATATAAGTTACATAACATAGTTTCTACTCTTGTATAACTTGTGTCTCTGAGGGGCTTGTTTCTGTCTGCTTTTTCAGCTGAGCATGATGTACTTCTATCTGTCTATACTGTTATCTATGGGCTCCCCTGGTGGTTCAGCAGTAAAGAATCTGCCTGTCAGTGCAGGAGACTAGGGTTCGATCTCTGGGTCAGGAAGATTTCCTAGAGGAAGAAACAGCAACCCATTCCAGTATTCTTGCCTGGGAAATTTTGTGGACAGGGGAACCTGGGGGGCTATAGTTCATGGGGTCACAAAAGTCGGACACAACTTAGCAACTAAACAACAACATATTGCTCTCCATAATCCTAAACATTCACTGGGACGACGGACCCCGAATCTCTAATGCTCTGGCCTCCTGATGTGAAGAGCTGACTCACTGGAAAAGACTCTGATGCTGGACAAGACTGAAGGCAGGAGGAGAAGTGGGTAACAAGGGATGAGACGACTGGATGGCATCAATGACTCCATGGACATGAGTTTGAAAATCTCATCCAGGAGATAAATTTTTATTCTTCCTCTAATTAAAAATATTTAATTACAATTATTTAACTACCACTGACAATTTATAGGGTTTTGGCTTTCATATATGGTCCTTATAGCTAAACCAGTATATGCTGGAATAATACACCACTACTACCTTTCCAAATGAACCAGAGCACTAAGGAATCAAACAGCAAATCAGGGAAAGTATTCCTTTATAAAATTATGTTAGTAAATGAAAAAGAAATGAGAGAACTAGAATGCTAACATTTTAATTTCAATAAATTAATGGACGGAGCCTGGAATATCAACAGCTGCTAACATCATAAAAGGAAGGACATTAGACACTAGGTGACTCCTAAGGAAATAACTCACCACGCCATGACAGAGGGATCAAACCAAGCCTAATAAAGCCTCTGAATCCAGCTGCCAATTTCAGGAAATTAAAAAGGACAATGAATATGTTGAACTGTACCATGATGTATGCAATTAGTCAAATCCAGACTATGAAAAACAGATCAAACAGATACATTTTAAGAAAGGTATAGCATATAAATCTGTAGATTGAAATAGATTTAAAGAAACAGTAACTTTTTTAAAATGGTCAAGATTAAACAATCTTTCCTTTTTATTTTTATTAAAAATATTTCAATAATTTAAATATTTAAATGTTAAATAGTAATTACTTTATAATATTTAAAAATAAGAAACAGTAATTCCTTTTTTAAATGGTTAAGATTAAACAACAGTATCTAGGGAGACATAATTGAGTGAGAGTATCATAAACAAAAGGAGCTAATCTCTGTAAGAGTAACTTAGAGGGAAGTGAATGTGAAAGTCACTCAGTCATGTCAGACTCTGCAACCCCACTGACTATACCGTCCGAGAATTCCCCAGGCCAGAATACTTGAGTGGGTAGCCTTTCCCTACTCCAGGGGATCTTCCCAATCTAGGTCTCCTGCACTGCGGGTAGATTCTTTACCTGCTGAGCCATAAGGGAAGCCCAACTCAGAAGAAAAGAGTTACTTAAAAGAAGGGATGGGGCTATGATTGAGTCAGGGCACATGGAGGTGCTTCTGGGATAGTTGACAAACTTTTGTGTATTGAGCTGTGTGGTACTTACAACAATGTATCATCTATCAACATTAAAAAAATGATTAAAAAAATAGACAGGAGGTCTGAATAGACATTTCTCCAGAGAAGATTTGGAGATGGGAGAAGGCAACGGCACCCCACTCCAGTACTCTTGCCTGGAAAATCCCATGGATGGAGGAGCCTGGTAGGTTGCAGGCCATGGGGTTGCTAAAAGTCAGACACAACTGAGCGACTTCACTTTCACTCTTCACTTTCACGCATTGGAGAAGGAAATGGCAACCCACTCCAGTGTTCACGCCTGGAGAATCCCAGGGACGGGGGAGCCTGATGGGCTACCATCTATGCGGTCACACAGAGTAGGACATGACTGAAGCCACTTAGCAGCAGCAGCAACACGCACATAAAAAGATGCTCAATATCACTAATGCTCAACCAGCTTTACACCCTTCAGTAAAAATCGTCTGTGAGATGTTGAATGTCTGCCAGGAAACTGGGAACCAAGATGTTGAAGCTACAATTATTTTATGATAGCACATTTCCCTTATCTGCTTCTTTTTATTCCATCACTGTTAACCCTTATTTTAAAATATTTTATAGCCATACTTATGATGCTCTTCATTTCTTGATTCCACAAATCAATTTCATTCAAATCCAAAGAGTGCCAAGTCTTTATGTATATTTTGTACCAAATTAAATTAGAAGACAAAAAATTTGAGCTTTCATAATTGCTACAAAGATAAACTAATGGAGAAATTTGGTGCTAAACAACATAATACAAAAAATATGTATTTAGTAGCAATATACAGTATAACTAATAAAACTACCTGAGGAGTGTTTAATGCTTATTTTTTGTGTATATCTCTGCTATCTATTTTATATATATTGACAAAAGAGACCATGAAATATTTAGCCATGCAGAATATATGCCCAGACCAGAGCATGTGTGGGAAGGCATTTTGGTAATCATTAACTGCTCTGAAATGACAGACTACAAGTTATGATGTGTCATCTGCACTTTAATCGGGAATATTAGCAAATCTCCAAATGTTAGCCACATTGGTTTGTTTCCCTTGTACGTTCTTTATTCATGATATTTCAATGCTGTAACTGGGTGGTCCTTTTTAAACAAAACATTTGCAAAACAGGGGTATTATTTGTTTTTAAAGCTTTTGTAAATAAAGGCTTCAGAAATGTTTTCTTATCAAAAAAAAAAAAAATCAGACAAATGCAAATCAAAACTACAATGAGATAACACCTCACATCTGTTAGAACGGCCATCACCAAAATTCTATAAGTAGTAAAACACTGGCAAGGATGTGGGAAAAAGCGAACCCTAGCACACTGCTAGTGGGAATGTAAACCAGTGCAGTCAACTATGGAAAGCAGTATGGAGGGTCCTCGAAAAACTACAAATAGAAGTACCACATGACCCAGCAATTCTAGACCTGGGTATATCTAAAAAAAAAAAAAAAACAAACAAAAAAAAACCCAGACTAATTTAAAAAGATATATGCACCAGCATTATTTGTAATTACAAAGATATGGAAGCAAGCTAAGTGTTTATCAACAGATGAATGCATAAAGAAGATATGGAATATTACTCAGCCATAAAAAAGAAATTCTGCCACTTGCAACATCATAGATGGGCCTATTTAACACTTAGTGAAATAAGACAAACACTGGATATACATGGAATCTAAAAAAAACCAAAAACAAATGAATGAATATAACAGAACAGAAACAGACTCACAGATGAAGAGAGCAAACTCAAGGGGAAAGAAGCCAGACAGGGATAGGATATGAAGAGCCACAAACCACTATGTATTAAATACATGAACAACAATGAAATATTGTATAGCACAGAGAAGTTATTTTATAATCATTTTAAGTGGAGAATATGGTATAAAAACATTGAATCACTATGTTGCAGACCTAAAGCTAAAACTATTAATCAAATATACTTCAACAAAAAAGTATATATCATCTTAATGCACTGCTGCTGCTGCTAAGTCGCTTCAGTCGCGTCCGACTCTGTGCGACCCCATAGACGGCAGCCCACCAGGCTCCCCCGTCCCTGGGATTCTCCAGGCAAGAACACTGGAGTGGGTTGCCATTTCCTTCTCCAATGCATGAAATTGAAAGTGAAGTCGCTCAGTCATGCCTGACTCTTAGAGACCCCATGGACTGCAGCCTACCAGGCTCCTCTGTCCATGGGATTTTCCAGGCAAGAGTACTGGAGTGGGGTGCCATTGCCTTCTCCATCTTAATGCATTAAAGTATATATTTGTTTTATATAGTTTCCTGTATCTACAATTTATTTTACAATAAAAGAACAGCTTAAAAACTAGAAGATTATAGATAAGATCTGTTTATTTAATAAAATTCATCAGCAATGGTCCAGTTTCATCTGAATTATTTTAACAATAATTTGCATTCCAAACTCTTACAGTAAATATCATTTCAAAATAAAAAGACAGAAAATTTGACGAAGTGTGTTAAAACACCTGTGATTTAGTTGCTAAGTTGTGTCCAACTCTTGTGACCCTATGGACTATAGCCAGCCACACTCCTCTGTCCATGAGATTCTCCAGGCAAGATTGGACTGGGTTGCCATTTCCTTCTGCAGAGGATCTTCCTCACCCAGGAATCAAACCCGGGTCTCCTGCACTGCAGGCAGATTCTTTACCGACTGAACTATGAGGAAAGCCCTAAATGCCTGACACATATCTTAATAATTCTAAAAGAAACCACTCAGTACAATATCCACTCATTGCTCCTGTAGCAGTATAACAGCTGCCAAATTTGGCAAATCTAACAAATTTGGGGATACAGCACATAGCTTGAAGCCAGTTAATTTATTCCTAGATACCTCTTCATTTCACGATTACACAAGCAGTATTCAAAACAGTAATTCACTTATGTAGCTGGGTAACAAGCTATAGCTGCCAGACTGTTGGGCTTTTCTGGATTTCTTCGACTCTCAAAAAATCTAGAAAAGTCACCTAAATTTCAGATAGTAATTTGAAGAAATTTTCGGTATCTCATTTTAGAGTTACAAACTTTGATCATATTCTTCTAAAATTCAAAACTCCTGATTACATTAAACCATAATCAAATAGATACTCTTTGGAGGTGGATGTGCTACTCATTTTTTCCTAACCTGGGTTGAATTAATCAAGAAATTACAATACATTATGAAGTATCTGGTAGGAAATGAAGCAGATGTGACATGTAAAGAAGCAATCTAGCCCTCAGATAGCTTGAATCTAGTTGTCAATATAAGTATATATTACTTTATAAAAGTGAAAGTGTTAGTCTCTCAGTCCTGCCGACTCTTTACAAACCCATGGACTGTAGCCCACCAAACTTCTCTGTCCACAGAATTCTCCAGGCAAGAATACTAAAGTGATTAGCCATTCCCTTCTCTAGAGGATCTTCCTGATGTAGGGACTGAACCAAGATCTCCTACATTCAGTTCAGTTCACTCGCTCAGTCCTGTCTGACTCTTTGCAACCATATGGACCACAGCACGCCAGGCCTCCCGGTCTATCACCAACTCCAGAGTTTACTCAAACTCATGTTCATCTAGTCAGTGATGCCATATATCTTCTGTCATCCCCCTCTCCTCTCACCTTCAACCTTTCCGAGGATCAGGATCTTTTCCAATAAGTCAGCTCTTCCCATCAGCTGGCCAAATAACTGGAGTTTCAGCTTCAGCATCAGTCCTTCCAGTGAATTCTCAGACTGATTTCCTTTAGGATGGACTGGCTGGATCTTCTTGCAGCCCAAGGGACTCTCAAGAGTCTTCTCTGACATCACAGTTCAAAAGCATCAATTCTTCTGTGCTCAGCTTTCGTTATAGTACAGCTCTCACATCCATACACAATTACTGGAAAAACCATAGCTCTGACTAGATGGACCTTTGTTGGCAAAGCAACATCTCTCTGCTTGTTAATATGCTGTCTAGGTTAGTCATAACTTTTCTTCCAATGAGCAAGTGTCTTTTAATTTCATGGCTGCAATCACCATCTGCAGTGATTTTGGAGCCCTCAAAAATGAAGTCTGTCACTGTTTCCATTGTTGCCCCAGAAGTGATGGGACCGGATGACATGATCATAGTGTTCTGAATGTTGAGTTTCAAGCCAATGTTTTCACTCTCCTCTTTCACTTTCATCAAGAGGCTCTTTAGTTCTTCTTTGCTTTCTGCCATAAGGGTGGTGTAAATAGCCAACCTGATCACACAGACCACAGTTTGTCTAACTCAATGAAACTAAGCCATGCCGTGTGCAGCCAGCCAAGACAGAGGGATCATGGTGGGAGAGGTCTGACAGAATGTGGTCCACTGAAGTAGGGAATGGCAAACCACTTCAGTATTCTTGCCTTGAGAACCCCATGAACAGTATGAAAAGGCAAAAAACAGGAAGGTCGGTAGGTGCCCAATATGCTACTGGAGATCAGTGGACAAATAGCTCCAGAAAGAATGAAGGGAGGGAACAAAAGCAAAAACAACATTCAGTTGTGGATGTGACTGGTGCTAGAAGCAAGGTCCGATGCTGTAAAGAGCAATATTGCATAGGAACTTGGAATGTTAGGTCCATGAATCGAGGCAAATTGGAAGTGGTCAAACAAGAGATGGCAAGAGTGAACGTGGACAATCAGTAAACTCAGATGGACTGGAAGGGGTGAATTTAACTCAGAGGACCATTATATCTACTACTGTGGGCAGGAATCACTTAGAAGAAATTAGGTAGCCATCTAGTCAACTAGAGTCAGAAATGCAGTACTTAGAGGCAATCTCAAAAACGACAGAATGATCTCTGTTCGTTTCCAAGGCAAACCATTCAATATCACAGTAATCCAAGTCTATGCCCCAACCAGTAACACTGAAGAAGCTGAAGGTGAATGGTTCTCTGAAGACCTACAAGACCTTTTAGAACTAATACCCAAAAAAAATGTCCTTTTCATTATAGGGGACTGGAAAGCAAAAGTAGGAAGTCAAGAAACACCTGGAGTAACAGGCAAATTTGGCCTTGGAATACGGAATGAAGCAGGGCAAAGACTAATAGAGTTTTGCCAAGAAAATGCACTGGTCATAGCAAACACCCTCTTCTAACAACACAAGAGAAGACTCTACACATGAACATCACCAGATGGTAAACACCGAAATCAGATTGATTATATTCTTTGCAGCCAAAGATGGAGAAGCTCTATACAGTCAGCAAAAACAAGACCAGGAGCTGATTGTGGCTCAGACCATGAACTTCTTATTGCCTATTCAGACTTAAATTGAAGAAACTGGGGAAAACCACTAGACCATTCAGGTATGACCTAAATCAAATCCCTTATGACTATACAGTGGAAGTGAGAAATAGATTCAAGGGACTAGATCTCATAGACAGAGGGCCTGAAGAACTATGGACGGAGGTTCGTGACATTGTACAGGAGACAGGGAGCAAGACCATCCCCGAGAAAAACAAATGCAGAACAGCAAAATGGCTGTCTGAGGAGGCCTTACAAATAGCTGAGAAAAGAAGAAGAAAAAAGCAAAGGAGAAATGGAAAGATATACCCACTTGAATGCAGAGTTCCAAAGAACAGCAAGGAGAGATAACAAAGCCTTCCTCAGTGATCAGTGCAAAGAAATAGAGGAAAACAATAGAATGGGAAAGACTAGAGATCTCTTCAAGAAAATGAAAGATACCAAGGGAGCATTTCATGCAAAGATGAGCTCAATAAAGGACAGAAATGGTATGGACCTAACAGAAGAAGATATTAAGAAGAGGTGACAACAATACACAGAAGAACTGTACAAAACAGATCTTCATGACCCAGATAATCACAACACTGTGATCGTTCCCCTAGACCCAGATATTGTGGAATGCGAAGTCAAGTGGGTCTTAGGAAGTATCACTACGAACAAAACTAGTGGAGGTGATGGAATTCCAATTGACCTATTTCAAATCCTAAAAGATAATGCTGTGAAAGTGTTGCACTCAGTATGTCAGCACATTTGGAAAACTCAGCAGTGGCCACGGGACTGGAAAAGGTCAGTTTTCATTCCAATCCCAAAGAAATGCCAAAGAATGTTCAAACTACCGCATAATTGCACTCATCTCACACACTAGTAAAGTAATGCTCAAAATTCTCCAAGCCAGGCTTCAGCAGTACATGAACTATGAACTTCCAGAATTTCAAGCTGGTTTTAGAAAAGACAGAGGAACCGGATATCAAATTGCCAACATTTGCTGAATCACTGAAAAAGCAAGAGAGTGCCAGAAAAACATCTATTTCTGCTTTATTGACTATGTCAAAGCCTTTGACTGTGTGGATCACAATAAACTGTGGAAAATTCTGAAAGAGATGGGAATACCAGACCACCTGACCTGCCTCTTGAGAAACCTGTATGCAGGTCAGGAACCAACAGTTAGAACTGGACATGGAACAACAGACTGGTTCCAAATCGGAAAAGGAGTACATCAAAGCTGTGTATTGTCACCCTGTTTAGTTAACTTAAATGCAGAGTACATCATGAGAAACGCTGGGCTGGATGAAGCACAATCTGGAATCAAGCTTGCCAGTAGAAATATCAATAACCTAAGACATGCAGGTGACACCACCCTTATGGCATAAAGTGAAGAAGAACTAAAGAGCCTCTTGATGAAAGTAAAAGAGGAGAGTGAAAAAGTTGGCTTAATCAACATTCAGAAAACAAAGATCATGGCATCTGGTCCCAGCACTTCATGGCAAGTAGATAGGGAAACAGTGGAAACAGTGGCTGACTTCATTTATTAGGGCTCCAAAATCACTGCAGATGGTGACTGCAGCCATGAAATTAAAAGACGCTTGCTCCTTGGAAGGAAAGTTATAGCCAACCTAGACAACATATTAAAAAGCAGAGATATTACTTTGTCGACAAAGGTTTAGTCAAAGCTCTGGTTTTTCCAGTGGTCATGTATCGATGTGAGATGGACTATAAAGAAAGCTGAGTGCTGAAGAATTGATGGTTTTGAACTGTGGTGTTGCAGAACACTTTGGAGAGTCGATCCAACCAGTCCATCCTAAAGGAGATCAGTCCTAGGTGTTCACTGGAAGGACTGATGCTGAAGCTGAAACTCCAATACTTTGGCCACCTGATGGGAAGAGCTGACTCATTTGTAAAGACCCTGATGCTGGGAAAGACTGAAGTCGTGAGGAGAAGGGGATGACAGAGGATGAGATGTTTGGATGGCTTCACCGATTTGAGTTTGGGTAAACTCCAGGAGTTGGTTATGGAAAGGGAGGCCTGGAGTGCTGTGGTTCATGGGGTCACAAAGAGTCAGACATGACCGAGCGAGAGAACTGAACTAATAAGGGTGGTGTCATCTGTATATCTGAGGTTACTGATATTTCTCCCAGCAATCTTGACTGCAGTTTGTGCTTCATCCAGCCTAGCATTTCTGATGATGTACTCCGCATATAAGTTAAATAAACAGGGTGACAATATACAGCCTTGATGTACTCCTTTCCTGATTGGAACCAGTCTCTTGTTCCATGTCCAGTTCTAACTGTTGCTTCCTGATCTGCAGATTTCTCAAGAGGCAGATCAGGTGGTCTGGTATTCCCATCTCTCTTAAGAATTTTCCACAGTTTGTCGTGATCCACACAGTCAAAGGCTTTGGCCTATTCAATAAATCAGAAATAGATGTTTTTCTGGAACTGTCTTGCTTTTTCAATGATCCAACGGGTGTTGACAATTTATCTCCGGTTCCTCTGCCTTTTCTAAATCCAGTTTGAACATCTGGAAGTTCATGGTTCATATATTGTTGAAGCCTGGTTTGGAGAATTTTGAGCATTACTTTGCTAACGTGTGAGATGAGTGCAAGTGTTAGGTAGTTTGAACATTCTTTGGCATTGCCTTTCTTTGGGATTAGAATGAAAACTGACCTTTTCCAGTCCTGTGGCCACTGCTGAGTTTTCCAAATTTGTTGGCATATTGAGTGCAGCACTTTCACAGCATCATATTTTAGGATTTGAAACGGCTCAACTGGAATTCCATCACCTCCACTAGCCTTTGTTCATGGTGATGCTTCCTAAGGCTCACTTCACTTTGCATTCCAGGATGTCTGGGTCTAGGTGAGTGATCACACCATCGTAATTATCTGGGTTGTGAAAAGCTTTTTTGTACAGTTCTTCTATGTATTCTTGCCACGTCTTAATATGTTCTGCTTCTGTTAGGTCCATACCATTTCTGTCCTTTGTTGTGCCCATCTTTGCATGAAAGATATGCCCATCTCCCGCATTGCAGGCAGATTCTTTACTATCTGAGTCACCAGGGAAGTCCCTTTAATTACTTAATTTTTGTAATGCTCTGGAAGTTAGACATGACTGAGCATGCAGGTACTTTGTATATAATAGAAACTCCAAGGAGAAACAAATTTTACGCGACTTGAAAAGTGACACAGGTCTGCACATGAAAAACATTCAATAAATAACCAAAGGAAGCAAACAAATCAACACAAAGAATTGATGAAGTTGTACATCCAGAGAAAACTGCACAGGGTCTCAACAACCAGCAACATAAAATTTGCTCCTCACCATAAAAGAGCCCTAAAATCTGAAAACACACACACCTGAACATTTCATAGATTCAAAAATGTCACATTTTTTTCGTAATTTAGCTTCTCTGAAATTGATAGCATGCCGTACTTTAAATGGTAGCATTTTTTCTTCTCTAATAGCTAAAATAATTGTGAACCTCAAGCTTCTTAGATTTGATCAAATATATAAATTGGTTCTAAGCAAAAACATGTACCTCAAAATTACTTACTTACTTCATGCAAATTTATATACAGAATTATAATTTTATTATGAATAACAATTTTAAAAAGTAATGAAAGCCAGATACCTTTTACTCTCAGGTCAAATCCTATGAGTTCTGATTCTTAAAATTTCAAAACATAAAAAAACATAATAATAGCCACTACAAACTCATATAGCACATATTCCATAAAATATAGAGCATGTATATTCTCTAACATCACTGCAAATGATACTGTGAGGTAAGCAACTTCAGGAAAAGTTTCTCAGTTACAGAAATATTGAAGATATTCTTACTTTTTACACTAAAAGGCAGCAAGCTTGGGAAAAGAAAATCATCTTTGCAACTGTATTTTCACCCATAAATGGAAGAGTAAAGTAATGACCATACTAAATAGAAATTTTACTGAAAAACAAATAGAAAGGGAACAAAAGAGGGGTTATTTTCATATTAATCAAATTAACTTCATATTCACTTATAAATTACTCCAAAGGAAAATTCATATGATTAACATAATGCAGTAGCATAAAACAAGCAATCTGGTGTATTCTGTTTTGACTGGGGGACGATTCCATGTTTTTTTAAAAAGTAAGCAATGCCTTACTTTTAAAAAGCAGCCAATGCCTCTCACCGTGTAGCTAGGGAAACAGTTTACAGTCTACTGGAAAAGTGCAAACAGGCCTGAATAAAACTGCTGACACAGAGGCTTAAGCACAGCACCCTTCACGTGAAAGCATCACCAGTCTAATTAGAATATGAACTTACATCAAGTAAAGAGCTTTCCAACCAATCTTTTACCATTATTGGCATCAATATCTGACTAGAAAAGATTTGAAACTAATGAGATATTAATCAATTAAGGGAATAATAAACTTTAAATCAGGAGGAGAATCTTTATGTATGAATGCACTCACAAGTATGTATATACGCTTGTAGAGGAATTATGAGAGTCAGGATAGGAATTAAGAATGGGAATTACAGTAGTCAATGACTTCTGCTACAGAGGTAACCTCAGAAAAGTCTTTGCAGCCTCATGTTGCCTCATTAGAAAAGGACAGAACATTTGTTATTGCTTTATGCCAGCCACTGTGCTAGATGTTTTACGTGAATTCTCTCAATCTTCAAAAACATCCTATTAGATTAATCAGTAATATCCTCACATAATGAAAACTCAGTCACCCAAACTTGACTTGATTTAACAAGTTAGCCTAACTCCAAAGCCCTTTTCCTTTACTGTATATGGTAATACACAAATATAAACTTGAATGTACACAAATACAGTTCAATACATGATTGATGACAAAGCAATGAAACAACTAGAGACTACTGTCTATTTTTCTACAAAACATGTTTTTGTAGTTGAGAATTAGTTCATTCATTTATCATTAAGGGATGAGGTCAGTATAATGTGAAAGTCACACTGGTCCAGAAAGAATTTTCTCCAGCACAGTAATGTTTTAAAGCCATTAGGGACAGGCATTCTCACAGAGAGAGCCTCAGCAATAGCAGTATATGGTGACCTAAAGGAGAAAAACCTGTAGTAGAGGACAGGCAGAGGCCAGTTAATGACTTCAAGAACTGCCAGGAATTCTACAATGTTAAACTATCTGGCCAAGCTGTGAGTACAGATATATAAACCATGAAAATATTTTCCCCATGTTTACTTTTTCTAAAGAAAAAGGGGGTTAGGTAGAGAGGACTGATAAAGAAGGCTACATCCTGGATCAGAAGTTTTAATTTGTCTTAAACAGAACTGAATGCCCTTGTGGACCTACATTTCAAAGGTGAAGACTAACTGTTGTAGCAATGTTAAGCTATATTAATAATTTTATTAGACTTGTTACCAGTAAAGACAAAACATGTTTTGCCTTACTTTATATAAAGGTCAAGACCTAGTAAAAATTTTAAAAATCGAGGCATGTAAAGAAATATTTGAAATTCTCTATAATCTCATCATCCATAGAAAATTACTTTATAAATTTGTTGTATTTGCTTCCAGTCTCCCTCACTACAATATGTAACAAATACGTATTTTCAAAACTGATGTCATGGTAGGTTAAACTCCATGAAAATGCTGACATTAAACCAACAGATCTACAAAAATGGCAGTTTCATACAGTTCAACTTAATAGCATATGAACTATATATATATATGGACATATAAATACAATTTTATATTCTTTTTTTGAGACTTTATATTAAATCATGATTATTTTTTACATCTTCAATATTTTTCCCAAATATGACATTTAAAGGCTGGAAAGTAGCCCAAACAAATAGATGTAATAAATACTTTTAACCATTTCCCTGATATTTGAAATTCAATTATTTCCAGTTTTTCACCATTACAAATGATGCCACTATGAATATCCTTGTGCCTAAATCTTGTGCCTAAATAAGTCTCTAACTTATTTCCTTAAAATAAATTCCTAGAAGCAGGCTTACTAAAGAATCAAGTTCATGAACAATTTAACAAGTTCTTAAAAAGCCTACCATCAGAAAATTTACATTACCAATTATATTTCACCACTAGTGTATGAGATTGCTCATTCCATCTCAAAACTGTTTATAACACTCTGGGAAACGATATTACAAATGACCTACGGTTTGCAAACCAACTTTTAGAGAAAGGAAAGCTGACAGGCAATACATAGAGGCAGAGTAAAACAGGAGCACATTTCCACCGTTCTCAAGACTTGGTATACACGCAAATCACCTGAGCAGACTGCTTAAAAATGAAAATCCCTAGGCCCCATTTTAGTGACTCTGTCAGTGGGTCTGATGTGTATTTGTGCTTTTAACTACCATCCTGAATGACACAGATGCAACTGATCTCTGAAGCACACTCTGAGAAACATTACTGCAAACTGACCACAAATGCTTTAAATGAATAATTACTGCAACAATGAAAAGTATATTCCAAATAACTGAATAAGAGGGTAATATACATCACTTTCTTCTTATTCAAGACACAAACATTAAGTAATCATATAATGTCTTTAGACAAAAACCTGGCTTAATCTCTGCAGTCACTGTTTAATTCAAAGTGCAAATACTTTGAAAACATATCAAAGTATGGTATTTTAATTATTACCAAAAACAAAAATACGTAGGTATAAGTTTAAACATTGATTCTGCTATTTTCTAGCTATGTGATTTAAGGTAAGCTACATAACCTCTGAGTCTCAGTTTCCTCATCTTTAAAAATGACAATAAAAATATCTATCTCATGATGACATAATTAACATAAGACTGCTTAGCATAGCATCTGCTCCAAGTTAAAGGTTCCATAAATGTTTATAATAATTATTATGATATGATCACCACTTCAAATGTACCTAATTCAATCAACCCACAAATCACTCTGCCCAGGCAACAAAGAGGACTGTGTTCAACTTATCTGATAGGCCATACATGGAAAAAGAAATAGCAACTTAAAGGCTACCTTTAAAATAAAAATGATGAATAAAAAATATGCTAGGTACTGAAACAAACTCTTTAACAACATTACCTTTGATAGGATAAGAAAAACTGGCAGCTCTAGAAATGAATCCCAAATTTGTTCTTTTAAAAAATGAGGGTAATTATCTAGAATATTGAATTTCGAGAAGATAGAAGTGTTATTAGAAAAGCATGTACCTCTCCTCATGCCTCCCTCCATCAAAAAAACATGAAAAACATCAATATCACCTAAAACCTGATTAAGAAATTTCATCCTTCCTAACTTCAACTTGCTTCCAGGTCAAGTATTATAATATCTCACACTGGAATGGGTAAATTGATTTCTTTTTAGTGGACATTTTAGAAGCATGCTTAAGGAACCTTAAAAATGTTCGAGTATAAATTGATTAAGGTCATCAAGTAGATCAGTGACAGGAGTCTGACTAAATCCAAGTCTTTTAATGCTTGATCTAGAGCTCTAATAAAAGGCAGTTCCACTAGGGTTAGAACTTCACCAACTGAATTACCTATTTTACATGAAATACTCTTGAATTAGAAAGCACACTTATCTCCTATCTTTTATAACCAATCTTCTAAAAAAGTAGTCAATACTTTGGGAATTCACTTCCTTTCCTCCTATTTGCTCACCCCATTGCAAAAAAGCTTTAATGTACACCACTTCAGTGAAACTTATATCAATGATTGATTTGTTGGTAATCCATCATTCAACATTTCAATATATATGAAACTTCAACATATCTTTGACGAAATCTCATATGATATTCACATCCTTATCTTCATGTTACCAGTGTTCATAGAGGTTTTGGGGGGGCAGGGGGCAATAAACTTGTTACCATTGAATAATAAAAGACTATAAACTCCAGTGTTTAAATTATATTACCATCTTCCATAATTAAGCTTTTAAGTATCTAGATTTAGGATAAAGTACAGAATGATACTGGAAATATTTTCATCTTTCAAGGGCAAGTATTTAAGTACATTACAAAGAAAAGCTGCCTTCCCAGGGAGGTTTGACTGTAATATACAATGGCAATTTTATGCTCAATTTCTTCTATAGCAAATTACTAACATTGATTAATTAATGTAAATGTTTTAGATGTGGTTGAAAGAAATAGCATCTCTATCATGGCAAGAATAAAAACATGGTTAAATAATGTAAATTAGGGAAGGAAAGAGAATTCAGCACTTTTATAAATCAAGTTCTGTACAAAACACTTCGCATGTTAGTTAGACAGGTAGAGGAGTTGGTGAGGAATGTAGAGAGGGGAGATAATTTTCTTTCCTCATGTAAAGCCCTAAACAGAACTTTAAAGTCGTCAAAATCTTAGGCACCAGTTTCTGAAAGTCTTTTACAGAACACTAGTTCTAGTTTAAGCTTTAGTCTTATACTTCTGTATTTATAATCAATTGTTTAAAATGCATAAAAGATAAAATAAAGATTATTAAACTATAATCACTAAAAATTCATAATCGTGGATAATAAGTTTTTAAATACTTATATCCTTAAACACTACTTTAAAATAGCTACTATGTTTCCATCAACATTCCTTAGAATTGGTCCAACTCAGATTTTCTAAATGGTGTTACATCTATGAGAACACTAAGAAAGCAAAAGAACAGAAAAGAATAGACAACTCTAACAAAGCATCAGTACAAGAACTTACCACAATGCCATTATCATAATTATAGCTAGAGTTTAAAACTGATGAAATTTACAAATATGAAGAATATTCTGTTTCACTTAGATGACACAGGTTAACATAAATTATTATATTTTAGAGATGTGTTCTGATCAATACCAAAGTATGTTGATACATATGTTGACGCTCAACTAGGAGTAAGGAGTAGAGATTATATTTCATTATATCCAAGGCTACTTTTGATGAATTGATGGATGAAATAACTCCTAATCTCTAAAATTTCATAGGGGCACTCAAACTAAGTATAAAATTTACTGAGGTCACCCAAAACTTAAAGCAAAGGAAACAAAAAAGAAAAACTCACTATTCATTTGAAAAAGACATGCTGCTGCTTTAAGTGGCCAGCAGTCTCACAGCAACTCCAGGCTGCAATCACAACATCCATTAGAGTGCTCCACTGCTCAGAGCCAGCAAGCAAGTGGTTGTCAGTGCAGCTAGTAAATCACCTGATCCTATTACAAAATCAATTACTGCAGTGCATTTCCATTGCTACACAATCTGATGATGACAAAATGATATTGGATAGCTACTGCAAGGTCAAGAAAACTGCTAAGAACATCTTTAATTGATCTTTTATTTTTAATTATTTGGTCCTAGTTATAAGGCATCCATTTTAATTGCATATTTTTATTTGAAATAAATCTATGTAGTTACCTTTGGTTGTCTAGGACACTCGGTGGATAATCTCTGCAACTGGTCTGATGTATGGCTACCAGAGAACAGATCGGAGCAGCAGGTCGAACGGCTCAACCTCTTCATTAAGGAAGAAACAACGCTGCAGCCACAGCCACACATTGACTTGTTCATCAGACAAGAATTTAACTTAAAAAATCAGAACTAGTAACGTCCCACGTATACTCAAAACTGGCTAACTGCCTCATTCTGCAGCCCTCTGGCTGAAAGAAACACTGTTAAAAAAGAATAAAACAATAGCTTCCCTACAGAAAATAACAGCCACAAACTCATTGTCAAGAAGAACTCAATATTAAAAACAGAAGTCTCCCGGCTACTCCTTAGAAAGAAGGTAAGGTGCTTTAATATTTCAAACTGTTTTATATTAAAGCCCAAGTACTTAATAAAGGAGCAAACTCAAGATAAAATACCCCCAAATTATACTAACCACTCTTTCTGTCTTCCATCAGTTTAGATCTGTTTGCCTACTCCTCCGGCTCAGCCTATCCAACCTGTTCCCTCTGTAAATGCCCACTGTCTCAACAACCAACAGGAATGAGCCCCACCCCTGCTTGTCCCCATACACTCAGTTCAAGAACCGCTCAATATCTGGAAAAGAACTGCTGCTGCATCGCTTTGAGAAACAACAGGGAGCAAATTACTGGACGGATTCTTTAACTTACCAATCAGAACTGCTGACCCTTTCTGACTCTACGATTCAGGAAGCCTGCCAAACGCTCAAAGTAAGAATAACAGCTGATTTTACTTCTATACTGTAGATTAATTTATAGGATTGTTTTCAATCTTGTTATTCAATCTAAAATAAAAAAGACATAGGCGTAACTATTTTTTAAACAAAATTTAGACAGTAGCTAATAATAATCTTTGAGTATGGCTTGAAGAGGTCAGGATGGTGGTTGATAGGCAAAGTTAAAAAATTCCTTCTGAATACTGCACTTAAACTTGAGAATTATGGAGCAATAAAATACTATATCAAAGACAGTGGTGTCAATAATGATAGAACAACTAAGAAAGAGAATCCAAGGAGGCCCCTGCTATCATAAATGTTAGAAGAGTTAAAATGAGAAGGAAGGAAAGGGTGTGTGACTTTATAGATAGGTATTGGTAATAGATGATAAGCCATCAAAAACCTGGTTGCTTTGATACTGAATCTTCTCCCACCTGTTTATCTGCATCTCATTAAAAAGATTCCAAAAATACAAACCACCCTGAAAACACAAACACTATTAAGTATGTTAGCCATCCTCTAGGATCTTTTGCCAATAATATATAAAGATATACACACACACACACACACACACACACACACCATGTTATTATAATCCACATTATAATTTCCAGGACAAGAGAGGGTTACATTAATAAAAAATCTTTAAAGTTTCTTCCCCAAACAATCAGACTTCAAAACAAATATAACTTCATGAACATTCATAGACCCACATTATCAGTCTTTGTTAACAGCATCCTTTTTGAGGAACAAGTCTAAGAACTAAAAAAAAAAAAAATTTGTATTAAAAATGTCTTTTAAAATTGTAAAATGTATTTAAAATTTTTTAATGTAAAAAAAAAAGCATTAAAAAACTTCCTATTTTCTGTAGGTTCTTTATTTGCGTATGTCTCATGCTTAATTTCTTCTTTGGTTTCAATCTAAAAAGAGCTAGTATCGCCTCTTCCTTCACCTTGCACTGCCCTTTTGAAATTCATGTAAACTCATATCAATTTCCAGAATGTCTAAAAACAGGCATGCACTTCACACTGCATCTTTACAAAACCTTTTGTAGATAAAGGCTATGAAAACAAACAAGCAAATAATGCAGTAACCTTTTACTCGCCTGCTGGAGGTACTGTCTGCTGCACAGAATTTTAAATCCTCATCTGCAGATGCAATTGAGCTGGGAGTGCCAAGAACCCTGCTTTTCCCGTGCTGCTGCTACACAGCTATTCATCGAAAGAGCATGTTACATGGAAAATGTGAAGTACCATCAGTTTAAGTTTCTTACATGATTTAACAAAAGAACTTCTAAAATCTAGCTAAAGCTCTGCTCTATCACATTTTCAGAGGCATGTCAGACACGCTGGGGAAAAAGGTCTTACTGCTGTTAATGCACTCCTCCTAGCAAACATGTGAGATTGGGAAGCTCAGAGAGGTAATGAAAAAAATTAATACATATCCTAATGTAAGAACAATGTATTGAGTGTTTAAACCTCATGCAATTTATATCATCAACAAACATACAGCATGCCCATAACAAACTGAGGTTTTTCATTAGCTTTATAATTAACAAAGACTTTAAATAAATCATTGTGACTAATATTACAGACAAGCATGAATAAAAATCCCCACCAAATGATGCTAATGAAAGTAAGTTATTTTACTAACTACTCAGCATCAATGTTGTTTCTAAACAAAACCATGAAATAAAAGATGCAGAAGTATAGATTACTACTTGTGAAATAACTTGATGTGCAGTGCTCCATTTCCCTCATTCCCCATTGATACCCTCTGGATCTTACACTATAACTAAAAGAGAACATAAGCAATAAGCGCTATTTTCATTATTATTTTTCCTTCCAGGTCAGCTAATTTAATGCACTATTGATTCTCAGGTTGCATAATGACGGAGGCAAAAGGCAAACCAACAAAGAGAAAGCTTTACAAACTGTCAGAAAAGAAACACAATTTATGGGGGGAAAAGTTAATAATTATCTTTGGCTATAGTTCTTGTTACCAAGAGGTAGAAACAACATTAATATTTTGCTCACTAATGACACTGAGCATCACGACTACTTTTTAATAAATTGATTGCATTTTAAAATTGTGCTTTCCCCCTTAATTACAAGTAACTCTGAACTTGTTTTAAAAATTTTAACCATCTATTACCACCGAATTAATTTCTAATTCTCTAAGAAATAAGGTGACCATTCTACTACATGGTAGGTTATAACATGAAATCTATAAACAACCCTGCAAGTCACAGCACACTTCCTCAATGCCTAAACATATATATACATATATGTATATATATGTAAGCACCAGCTAACTTCAATAGCTCCCCTAAAGTAAAACATATGGAATAGAAACACTCAATTGATCCTATCATATTTAAAAATTTTTTTCTTTCATTTAAAAGATTGTATTGCCACATGTAATAGCCCAGTGAGAAATTATTCCAGCAGTTCTCAAAATATGGACTTAGGTGTGGTCTTCGAGACTCTCACATGGTCCATCAAAAATTATTTTCATAATACTAAGATGTTATTTGTTTCTTTCACTCTCAATCTCATGAGTATATGATCAAAGTTTTCCTTAGACTACATGGATTGTAATATTTTAACAGACTGAATGCAGAAGCAGGTAAGAGACTTCAACTGTCTTTCATTAAGCCAGATGTATTTGCAGAACCGTAAAACAATGTCATCTTTCTCATTAACTTTTTTTTGCTTGGAGAAAATATAGATAATTCCCTCAAAATGTATTAATTCCATGAACATGCCAATTAACAATTACCAATTATTTTTAAGTGAATTTAAAGAATACAGTACTTTTAAAACTTCTCAGTTTTACTTTCTAATAGGATAAATATTGAGAAATATAACCCAAATAAATCAAAGCTCTTTGGGGTCCTAAATAATTTCTAAGAGTGCAATGTGGTTCTGAATCCAAAAAAGTTGAGACTTCTTGCTCACATTTTCCTTCAGTCAAAGCTTATAGTTTGGGTTATAAAAATGACTTCAGCAATTTTAAAAACCAGTCATTTTTAAAACACTCATTTTAAATATCATATATAAAAAGTTTCTGAATTTTCACTGTTGTCATTTTTAATACTCAACTTGAAGTCATCTTAATTATTGAGTACAATTATTATCACCTGTGTCTCACAGTAACGTTAAAAACTGAAACATATTTTTAAACATAGTAGATAACTGATCATTATGATATGCATACAAGATACTAAAATCTAGTTTGAAACACATATACATAGAAAAAGAGAGAAAATCAGTTATTAGAAAAAGGAGAAATGTACGATTATATATTTTTAACACAAAAAGAAACCATAAAAACTGTTTCTAAAATTCATCTAGCCCATATAAAATTACTAGTTTTAAATAATTTTTTTTCCTGAGAAGAAATACATAACCTTCACATAAAACACAGTCAGTCCTCTACATGGACAGAAGCGGAACCCACAGATACAGAGGGCCGACTGCATTACACCATTTACACGAGGGACTCAGCATCGCGAACTTTGGTGTCTGAAACAAATCCTGCAGACACCAAGAGACAGCAGTCCGTCTCAAGACGTAATAAACAAATCGATGACTGGCGGAGGGGAAACTTTAAAGACTATATGAAAGAAAATTACAGTAAGATAGCAATTGCTTTACTACAGAAATTAATTCTAAGGTAACAATTTTACTGCGTTACACAGTAAGGTAACAATTACTTTACAGCAACTTTCATTGCTGAGAAGATGCTGGATATTTGATATATTAAGGCTTTACAGTCAAACACGGAAGAGATGGCTTATCACCTTAAATTTTAATGTACTAGGCCACATTTTCCCCTGTTAAGTCCCGTAAGATTAATTTTCAAAAGTTCTCTTTAGTTCTGTCTTTGGCCAAACCCCATGTCCCTAGTATTCAAGAGTTTTAGTTTCCGTTCGTTCATTCAGTCATTCAACTATATACTAAGCACCAGCCATATGCTAGGCAGGGGTAGGTAATGAAGAACATGCAATGCACAAAACAGATAAAAATCCCCCTGCCCTCATTAAACTCATATTCAGCAGAAGACACACAACTCCTACACATATTTACTAAAGGAGATGGTGTAACTCATAAGGGGAGGGGAGGGGGGAGAGAATGAAATGGTCAGAAAAGCCTCATTTTTCTTACCAGAAATATAAATACTTTGAAAGACTTAGGAATATTATTCAAGATATTATTAATATTGCTATATTTGTTATTCTTTTTGTTTTTATCAGGTAAATTCCAGATATCATGTCACTCTCTTCCTCCCCACACACATATCTTTAATTTTATCCCTGCCTTATATAATCATAAAATCACTGTATCACATATCAAATTAAATTTCCAAGGTATTAACTAATATTAGTCAATACTCAAATTTCCAAGACTGCCTCAAAATGTCTATTTTAGGTAATATGATCTAAACAGAATCCAAAAAGGACTACTCTTGATAAGTGGTTCTAGGTTTCACACATCTCTTTGACTTGAGAGCAACTCCCCTACTTCTTATTTTCATGCCACTGACTTGAAGAAACCTCTTTAGTTTTCCTATATCCTGAAACAGTCTGTATGCTGCTTCCTATGGCATTTACTTTCTCCCCCAATCTTTCCTATTTGCCACATATATTTGATAATGACTATTCCAAATTCCAAACTCAACAGAAATATGAGATTCAGGTGGCAGACATTCTAATTCCAATAATTTTTAAACACTGCTGAAATTAATTTGAAACATTTAACATGGTGCAGTAGCTCTGAAAAGACAGAAGAGGGAACTATAATATTTAGTAATTCTACATTTATATAGCACTAACTTTTGTTTTAAACTTAAACACTGAGTTTCAACTTGGCAATGCTTAAAAATATAGTAGTGATAATTGTTTTATACATCCTCCTTCCAAAAACAAAACTAACACAAACAAAAAACCCTAGATTACAGAAGAAAAAGATTTGGAAGAACAGAGTAAAGACTGAATGCACAGATATTTATAAGTTGTATCACACTAATAAATAACAACCATTAACAGAAGCTACCTTTTAAAATTACTCTATCAAACAATGCACTTCCATTTTTTAAATTATTTTCTTTAATAATAAATGAGCACATACAGTAAAACCAATGTATGTTTTATAATAATAGTTCAGTTCAGTCACTCAGTCATGACCGACTCCTTGCGACTCCACAGACTGCAGTACGCCAGGCCTCTCTGTCATCACCAACTCCCAGAGCTCCCAGAGCTTCATCGAGTTGGTGATGCCATCCAACCATCTCATCTTCTGTCGTCCCCTTCTCCTCCTGCCTTCAATCTTTGCCAGAATCAGGACTTCCCTTGTGGCTCAGCTGGTAAAGAATCTCTGCCTGCAACGTGGGAGACCTGGGTTTGATCCCTGGGTTGGGAAGATCCCCTAGAGGAGGGCATGGCAACCCACTCCAGCATTCTGGTCTAGAGAATTCCATGGACTATATAGTCGATGGGGTTGCAAAGAGTTGGACGTGATGGAGCGACTTTTACTTTCACTTTGTAATAATAAGTTTAGTTAAATATGTTTTTAACAATAGTTTTCTTGAAGTCATAAGGAAAATCCAGAAATTAAGGGTTTTACAGCAAGTTATTTTTACATATCCATTTAGTCACAGGGAAACAGCAGAAAGACTTTAGTAATAATGACATTTCAAGAATAAGCATATTCTACTAAAATGTTTGCTCTGAAAAATACTAATAGTCTATTAAAATGTAAATTTCATTTATATAAAAATACAATGTCACCTTAATTAAAGCTGAAGTACTTTATGCAAGTACATAAAAGAGCAAAATTTACACATACATGACTGCTACTCTACTAAGACAAGACAGAACAGAGTTAGCCAGGTAACTACAGGGCAAAATTCAGGCTAACATGGATCTCCTTCCCTCCAGTTTCCAATAATACATTCATTTCCTTTGAAACCCCCACCAGCAGCATCATTAACATTCATATTTCCACCAAAATTCTTTTTATGACAACTTAGATATTTCTTTAAGAAGCTACAGGCTTTCTTTACCACTCTCTTTGCTTTCTTCTGAGTCCTCATCTTCAGCATCTTTAATGCCCATATTTCTGTCAAAAGTTCATTCAAGGCAATCTAGGCTTTTCCTATCGTGCTCCACAAAATTCTCCTCACCACAATTTCAAAGCCACTTCTATATTCTTAGGTATTGGTTACAGCAGCGCCCCCACTTCTGTATTAGCTTCCCATGTCTGCTACAGCACGTTACCACAAACCTGGGGGCATATAACAGAGTGAAGTTTATCATCTTGAGGTCAGAAGACCAAACTCAGTTTCAGTGGGCTAAATATCAAGCTGTTAGCAGAGGTGCTCCTTCTAAAGGCTCTAAAAGAGAATCTGTTTCTTTGCCTTTACTAACTTTTAGAAAGCTACCTGACTCCTTGTTCCTGGCCCTTTCCTCAATCTTCAGAGTGTACCGCTCTAACCTCTCCTTCAGTCTCCCAACTCTTTTCAGCCCTCACCTTCCTGCTGCTGCTACTGCTGCTAAGTCACTTCAGTCGTGTCTGACTCTGCGTGATCCCATAAACGTCAGCCCACCAGGCTCTCCTCACCTTCCTACCCACCTCTTATAAGGAGTCTGTGATTATACGAGGCCCACCTGAGTAATTGAGTGCCTGAACAACAACCTGGGTAACTGAGGATCCTTAATCACATGAGAAAAGTTCCTTTAGCCACCTAAGAGAATATCGTCACAGGTTTTGGAAATTAGGACATGGATATCTTCGGGAATACTACTCAGACTCCTACAATGTACAAGAAACATGAAATATAAAAGAAAAATCGGGCTTCCTGGGTAGCTTAAACAGTAAAGAATCTGCCTGTAATGCAGGAGACCTGGGTTCGACCCCTGGGTCGGGAAGATCCCCTGGAGAAGGGCATGGCAACCCACTCCAGTATTCTTGCCTGGAGAATTCCACAGACAGAGGAGCCTGGAGGTCTCCAGTCCACGGGGTCACAAAGAGCTGGACGTGACTGAGCGACTAACCCAACATAAAAGAAAAAGATATACACTCAGCTTTATCAAAATAAAAAAAAAAAACTTTTGAACTTCAATACTTATTTTTAAAAAAAAATGAAAAGGCAAGCCACAAACTGGGAAAAACCCGTGAACAGTTATCCAAAGAATTTGTTTCTTATAAAGGTTAACATACACCTATTTTTTGAATCCACTATTTCACTAGCAGGAAACACAAAAGTGCATGTCCACATAAAAAAATTGCATGCAAATGTTTATAGACAATTTGCAATAGCCAAAACCATTAACAATACAATGCAGCAACAGGTAAATGGAAAACAATTTGTGATATTAAAAAAATATATACAGTATTTCATAATAAAAAGGGACAAAGTATTGCTAGTCCATCCAAAAATATGGATAAATCTCAGATTTATTAAACTGGGGAAAGAAGTCAGATAAAAAAAGGAAACATTATATAATTCCACTTATACATAAAAATGTTCCAGAAAATTCAAACTAACCTGTGTAATGACAGAAAGGAAAATCAGTTTGTCTGGAAAGTGGGGGAGGTGAGGAAGGAATTAACCGAATTATAAAGAGGGTTTGGGGGTGACATATTCATTATCTTGAATATGGTGATGGCTTCATGAGTACATGTGTCAAAACTCATCAAATTATGCGTTTACCTAAATAAAACTAAATTTTTTTTTTAATTTAAAAATCAGGACATGGAAATGAAGCAGAGAAATTAAAACCTGAAGCCTATTTTCCTTCTAGAATCTAAATAAACAGTCTGAAGACAAAGTAAAGAATCCCAAAGACAACGTGAAAGATAAAACAAGGTAACACCGACGCTACAGTATAATTCAAAATACACACAGTACATATACTTGTCTTTGGCTCCAGTTTCTGGCAAAAGTCCTTAACTTTCCTAAGTGACAGAAATGTCTTCTGTTATTCATTCTCTGACATCAACCAGGTGTCCTACAATTCAATTCTGATAACCAGAGCTAGCTTCAGAATGCGCAAATTAAAGGTATAAACCTTCAATTTTGACACTAACTCCGCCAGAGTCCCTTTTCAACCAGGAGTGACTCAAAGTGGTATCTACATAGCTTCAGGATGGGGGCTGGTCACCAGAAAACCTTTCCATTGCACCTCTCAATCTCCAGAAGGGGAGAGGGGCTATAGACCATGTTTAATCACACAAGCCAAAAGTTTAATCAATTACCGTGACTACTGAGATATTAATAGAAACACTAAACTCTGAGGTCCACAGAGCACCAATATGGTAGGAGGCGTCATGCTCAGAGAGCATGAGGAGAGGGAATGGAAGGTCCATGTGGTCCCTACCCCCACCACAGACCCTGCCTATTCCTCTCTTCCATTTGGCTGTGTCTGAGTTGTATACTTTATAATAAAAGTGGAAGTACAGAGGTCTCAGTGAGTTCTGTGAATTATTCTAGGGAATTATCGAATATTCCAGTTGTAGAAACCCCTGAATTTGTAACCAGTTCAGACAAAAGGGCAGGTAGGCTGGTGATCACACCTGTGGCTGGTGTCTCAAGTAAAGGCAGTTTTGTTGGGAACCTTGCCATTTAACTCGTGGGACATAATACTAACTATAGTTAGTGTCCAAACTGAATTAAACTGAACTGTAGGTGACCAGAAAACTGGTGCTGGAATATAGACATTCAGTTCAGTTCAGTCGCTCAGGTGTGTCCGACTCTTTGTGACCCCATGGACTGTAGCACGCCAGGCCTCCCTGTCCATCACCAACTCCATCGAGTCGGTGATGCCATCCAACCACCTCATCCTCTGTTGTCCCCTTCTCCTCCTGCCTTCAATCTAGACATTAAATGTGGAATTTAGAAAGAATTCTGATGAGAGAATAAAGGGAAAGGGTAGTGGTGCTCAGTTTCCATTGAACTTCACCACCACTCCTATCCTCCTCAACACCAAAAAAAAAAAAAAGAAAGTTTAGGAGAATTTTTTTATAATTTGATGCTTAAAATAAACTTTCTAAGCAGACAGAGTAGTCAAAAAAAACTTTACTAGTTTATGAAATACATTTATTTTCACCTTCTAAAAGAGTGTCTAATGAATTTCTGACCTAAAAAAAAAAAAAATTTTAACTCTCAGATGGTAAGATATACACCAACTTAGTCAGCCAAAAAGAATGATCCAGATGTGCATGATCCATCATAACACTGAGACACTATCAGGAAATCAACACATCTGGACTCTAGGTCAGACAAACCTCAGTAGGCAATACTATCTTCGGCAAATCACCTTCTCACTAACAGCCATTTACCATTTTAAAATGACAGCATAATAATCTAATTTCATGCTGGATGGCTACCCTAGTCCCATCTCTGAGTAAACTAGCTCCAATAAGAGTCAACTGACTTCTAGCTGGAAAGAACTGCTTACAGTGTGGATATGACATGAAACCAAGCCAAAGAGAAGGGAGAGATGTAGAGAAAGACAGAGACAGAGGAAGGTGGGAGCTTATAACTGGAAAACTACCCCAGTTCTGTTCGGTTTGCTAAGTCACTTCTATGGGTCACAGCAAAGTATTAGCATGTGGTGAAAGATAGGAAACTCAGTCTTTTCTAATTTTTGGCATAGCCAAAAGCAAAACCAACACAGCCTGAACATAACTATGCTATGCTAAGTCACTTCAGTTGTGTCCGACTCTGTGTGACCCCATAGACGGCAGCCCATCAGGCTTCCCTGTCCCTGGGATTCTCCAGGCAAGAACACTGGAGTGGGTTGCCATTTCCTTCTCCAATGCATGATAGTGAAAAGAGAAAGTGAAGTCGCTCAGTCATGTCCGACTCTTAGCGACCCCATGGACTGCAGCCTACCAGGCTCCTCCGTCCGTGGGATTTTCCAGGCAAGAGTACTGGAGTGGGGTGCCATTGCCTTCTCCGGAACATAACTAGCCAACCACAATTAAAATGTTCCCCAACTGGTGTAATCAAATTATGGAAATTAGGATCTAGTTATTCCTCTGCATGTTCACCCCAAGGTGAAGTCAAATAGTCCCAAAAGAGAGACGATACGCCCCTTCTAGGAAAGTGATATTCTCCACTAAGTCACTAGTCAAAATAGTACAACCAGTTCAGGCTACGATACAACTTTACTACCTAAAATAGCAAACAATATATCATCAATGCCGTAAGAAAAATAGTCAAGCCAGAAAGATGTCTTCAGGACTGTCATATTCTCAAAACCATCAGCACATCCACTTACTCCGATCAAGCGATGGGGCAAATCTCTTTGAGGCAAATGAGGTGATACAACACCATAGCCAAATTATCTACAAGAGTAGCCAAAACATGCAAAGGGAAAACCCAAGAGTCATTCCTAAGATTCTTTTTATAGACAGCAGTTAACTCAGTTAACCATGGTGACAAGTGGGAAATCATATCACAGGCCTCCTGAAGTGAAGAGCCAACTCATTGGAAGAGACCCTAATGTTGGGAAAGACTGAAGGCAAAAGGAGAAGAGGGTGGCAGAGGGTGAGATGGTTAGATAGCATTACCCACTCAACGGACACAAATTGGAGTAAACTCCAGGAATGGAGTCGCAAAGAATTGGAAACGACTTGGCCCCTGAACACCACCACCACAGTCATTCCAAACCATGGGAGGGGCAGGGCAGGAAATGTAGTTTGAAACTGCACGGTCAATACTATAGTAAAAACACCAATTTTCTTCATACTACAAAGTACAATAGGTAATACTTATAAATCCCTAATACTACCACCTTCCAACTGCCTGTGGATAATAACAGGCATGGGTAGGGTAGGGGTGGAAACTTCTGCCATAGCTATAAGATGGAGTGTAACAATGGTTTTAGTAAGTACTAAAGGAGGGGAAAGGAGGGTATGTGGAAAAAACAGCGTAGGGAATGACATGTCTATTTCAAAAAGTCAGAGAGGAGTTAAACTGCAAACTCTCTCCAATGGTATTCCTGTTTAATAACCGTGATTCAAGTGGAAAACCCTACATTATCAAAAAATAAACTATGATTATGATATGCTACATTTAAAAAAGCAAAGTATATATTAAAAGTCATATCAAAAATATTGAAAAAAATTTTCTTACTCTTCAGAACATATTCTGTGAAATTTATATATTTATTTTGTATTTATAATAAATAAGGTTTTGATTATATTGGAGCTAAAATTGCTAATTTCTATAACAAATATATTCAGAAAAGTTAGAAATACTTAAAAGCAAGATCTGGAGGTGTAATATAGATAAATATACATTATTATATAAATACATACCATGCCTATCTTGCCTTGAGAATCCCGTGAACAGCATGAAAAGGCAAAAAGATACGACACTGAAAGATGAACTCCCCAGGTCGGTGGGTGCCCAATATGCTACTGGTGATCAGTGGAAAAATAACTCCAGAAAGAATGAAGCAACAGACCCAAAGCAAAAACAGCATCCAGTTGTGGATGTGACCAGTGATGGAAGTAAAGTCCGAAGCTGTAAAGAGCAATACTGCATAGGAACCAGGAACGTTAGGTTCATGAATCACGGCAAATTGGAAGTAGTCAAATAGGAGATGGCAAGAGTGAATGTTGACATTCTAGGAAATCAGAGAACCAAACTGGAGTTGGACACAACTGAGTCGGACACAACTGAGCGACTTCACTTTCACTTTTCACTCTCATGCACTGGAGAAGGAAATGGCAATCTACTGCAGTGTTCTTGCCTGGAGAATCCCAGGGACGGAGGAGCCTGGTGGGCTGTCGTCTATGGGGTTGCACAAAGTTGGACACAACTGAAGTGACTTAGTAGCCACAGCAAAGTATCACCCGCAAGTTACCATAAACAGTAAGGGAGAAGTACCTTAACAATGAAGAAATTTGACCATCACCACCTTGAGAAAATGATCAAACTTATCATGAATAATAACAAACCAAATGGGCATATGTGATACACATGAAAAATATACTGAATACTGATACACTGAAAAGTATACTCTATCAACTATGTTGTAGTACTGTGAAAAATGTTTTAACCTGAATCCAGTCATGAGGAAATATTCATAAAAATCTGAGAATGTGAAACTGTCTACAAGGCAACTAGCCGGATGCTTTAAATAAAAAGTCAGTGTCATAAAATACAAAATAAAGGCAAGACAGTGTTTCAAATTAAGAGAGACTAAAAAAAAAAAAACAACATTACAGCTAAATATAATGAGTGATCCCAGATTAGATCCTAGACTGGGCAGGCAGCAGATGGGGGTGGGGATTATTAAAGAAAACTTTAGAGAGCAATTAGGAAAATTTGAAAATGGACAGTATTATTAGATTTTTATCAAATCAAGGCTAATCTTCATGGGTATAATGATGATAGTATTGTGATACATTTAAAAAATTTTTATTTTTACATCATACATGCTCAGTATTTGGAAGTTAAGTGTTAAAATATTTAAAACTTTTTTCCTTCCAGTTTTGAGATATAGTTGACATATGTATCATAAACACCACAGAAGTTTAAGATGCACAGCAAAATGATTTGAGTTACATACATCATAAGATGCTTACTATAATAAGTTTCGTTACCATATACCATTGTCTACAATTGCAAATTAAAGAAACAGGAAAAAAAATTTCCTTGTGATGAGAACTCTTAGGATTTACTCTCAACAATTTTCATATGTAACACACAGTGGTGTTAATTATATTTATGTTATACCCTATCCCCCTAGTACTTGTTTATCTTATAACTGGAAATTTATATCTTTTGACTGCCTTCATCCAATTAGCCTCCTCACCTCTGGTAACCACAAATCTAAACTTTTCTATGTATGTACATTTATTTTTGAAGTGTGATTGAACTATAGTACTATGAACATTCCTTTTAATACGTGAATCAATATTTCTATACATTTCAGAATGATCACTATGTCAGTCTAGTTACAATATGTCACCATACAAAGATATTACATAGTTACTGACTATATTCCCCACAATGTTCATTTCACAACCATAACTCATTTATTTTACAACTGGAAATTTGTACTTCTTAATCTCTTTCACCTAGTTCTTTCCTCCAACCCACTCCCCTTCTGGCACCCAACTGTTTGCTCAAAATTTACTTTCGAAATGTGTAATCAAAAGAAGATTATATGTATATATGTAAATGTAGGCACCCCACCCCAGTACTTTTGCCTGGAAAATCCCATGGACGGAGGAGCCTGGTGGGTTCCAGTCCATGGGGTCGCTAAGAGTCGGACACGACTGAGCGACTTCACTTTCACTTTTTTCACTTTCATGCATTGGAGAAGGAAATGGCAACCCACTCCAGTATTCTTGCCTGGAGAATCCCAGGACGGGGGAGCCTTGTGAGCTTCTGTCTGTGGGGTTGCACAGAGTCGGACACGACTGAAGCGACACAGCAGCAGATATGTATATGAAGAGAAAAAGAGATACAAGCTAGAAAAAAATGTGGCAAAATGTTAATAATCGGTTGAGTCTATGTGAAGGGTATACAGGTTTCATTATAATAGTTTCTCAACTGTAGAAAACAATTTTTTTAATGAGAAAATAAATAAACATCAAAATTTTTTTATCTAGAAAACTTTAGTCCATAGAATCTATATTTTTGCTTCCACAGGGTAGTTTGGAAACAATTTTTTTAATGAGAAAATAAATAAACATCAAAATTTTTTTATCTAGAAAACTTTAGTCCATAGAATCTATATTTTTGCTTCCACAGGGTAGTTTGGAAACCAGTAATATAATTTATCAAAAGTTTCCATTTCTATATTGAACAATATTAAACACCATATACAATATAAAATACCATTTAAAAAGAATTTAACTGGCAACAAACTGGGACAATGTTTTTGAAAGTGACATAAAATTCAAAGTATTAAAATGATAACCAGATTATATTTTTGAAAGACAATTTTAATAGAAAAATAAAAATATACAGACAGTTCACAGTAGAAAGAATTACCAAAAATGTACAAAAAGATGTCCAAAACTTAGCCCAAAAATGTATCTATCACATTTTTTTAAAGGCTTATTATACTTTTTGTTAGCTGCCCTAATACTGAAGTGAACGTAACAAGGTTGCTTATTGCAGCTTGTTTATGATACTAAGAACTTCAAAATTACTTTAGCAATAAGAGGATGGATAAACATCAAACTATAGAACAGTCTAAGTATGGAATACGAAGTACAAGTCAGAATAAATCAGATCCTAGATCCTTAATACCTAAGTATTAATGTGGTAGTGACACCAGCTTTTCTAACCAAAATTCACCCTCACCTTCCATAGTAAAAGCAACATAGTAGGGCACATGGATCCCTTACAATTACACCAAAAATTCTCATCTAAGGCAAATATGTTTTAGAAACAACGTGTGCCCTCTACACTGGGCATTTTAAGAGAGTGGGTACGCAGATTATTTCTCCTTCCTAATACAGCTGGGACCTGAAAACAAAGCACAAGGATGAAGAACTGAAAAGACGAAAGCAAACAGGTCCTCAGTAAGCACTTGGAGAAGTTCCACTGCCAATTTGAAAATGTGAGAACTTCTCCAATCAATATCTAAATTCCTTAAATTTTTATCCAAACCATATATAATTGCTTTAAGTATAGAATTGCTTTCCTTTTCAAACTCATTTCCAGTCACTCGGCTCCAACCTCATAGCCTTCTCTTAATAAGCGTTAAGACTTATTCCCACTACAGGCTTTAAACCTATGGTGCCCTCCCTTGAATTGCTCTCTCCACCCAACACTCACAGGGCTCTCTCCATGCCTTTCATCAGGCCTTTGTTCAAGAGCCACCTCTTCAGAAACACAGTCTCTCATTCCCCACCAAGCCCATCAGACTCCTGCAACTGAGCTCTACCCACTTTATATGGGCACATCTAAGTTTCAAGGGTCTTGAAGCTTCTAAACTTAGAGGATTGAAAAGAAAGGATATAGAATTATAAGTACAAAACTAGAAATGAACATGAATACATATTAGAAATCTGAAAAAATAACAAAATATTAAAAAGACTGACAAATTCCATAAATAAATTCAGAAAAACAGCATTTTAATTAAATGTCTGACAACTCTGTTATGCCGTAGTTCCTATATTTTTTGGTTGAGTACTCTTTCCTCGGGGCTTCCCTGGTAGCTCAGCTGGTAAAGAATCCACCTGCAATGCAGGAGATTCCGGTTCAATTCTTTGGTCAGGAAGATCCCCTGGAGAAGGGAGAGGCTACCAGAGAGTAGAGAATCCAGAGGGAGACCTGGGTTCAATCCCTGGGTTGGGAAGATCCCCTGGAGAAAGACATGGGAACCCACTTCATTATTCTTGCCTGGAGAATCCCCACAAACAGAGGAGCCTGGCAGGCTACAGTCCATGGGGTCACAAAGAGTCGGATATGACTGAGCGATTAGGCACAGCACAGCACTCTTTGCTTGGCTTTTCACGTGACAACAGCTTGTAATGTTTCGTATACACACATTAGGAGGATATAATTTAGTCTTTTCTCTAGCACAGTTGATCAAAATTTATTTTTTATTATTCAGGCTTATAAACTTCAAGTTTCACAACCTGTTCCTGGGAATGTCAAGTAAATTTTTGAGAGAGCCAACAAATAGGAGGAAACTCTATCAATCCTCTTTCATATGTAAACTTGAGATTTTAATTCAAGTTTTCTTGTGCAGTAACTAATCTTACATACCCTAATTAAGGCATTCAGAGATGATAAAAAAATCATCAATGTCATTTTTGGTGGTTTATGAGTTTTATGCTATATTCACTGATCAGAGAATTTTGTTTCAAATAAGTAAGTCATTTAAATATTTTTCCAGTATTTTCATATGATTGTCTTTTTCATGAATTGTATTATCAAAAAACCAAAAACCTATTACTTCTGTTTATAATATAGTTTTTCCTCTTAAATGAATTACTACTTTTGCATGATCAGAACATTTTTACGTCACAATTCACTTTAAAATGTCAAAATAACTTTTTAATTATTCATGGCACATCTTTAACCATTTTTGTTTCATATTCCATTAATTTAATCTGAATTTTATCTTAACTCTTAAATAAAGGTAAATATAATAAAAGAATACACCTTTACTTTCAAATCAGAAGTCTATCATTTCACACTTGCTTTACTAAAGTGCTCCAATAAACAGATGAAATCACATATTTTAATTTTATTAAATATGCTATTTCAACTAAAATAGGAAAAGCATTTGGTGATTATACAATCATACATATTATATTATCAAGTATTTGCTATACAGAAGGACCAACATACTGAATGTACAGGATGAAAATGTAATCTTACAGTTTTAGATAGGTATAATCTGCAAACGGTTCCATAGACTTGATTCCAACTCTGTACATTTCAAATCTCAAACCTGGTATCTCCTCTGCTACTACTAGTATTAGTGTACTCATACTTTTAGCAGCGGCCATCAAGGACACTTTCACACTGTATATGCCCTTTATGTATATTCCTGTCATGATGCCCAGCGCCACTGGAGATAAGGACACCTGCCTACAGTGGGAAAGGTGGCAGTAATTTAACAGGGGCATGTTAAATTTAACATGATCATGACTGATCTCCGTATAAGCATATACCGCTACACTCATATTAAATGAAATATACCCCCAACTCAGACTATTTTAGCCAAAACCAAACAAATTATCTGCTAATTATACCTACAAAAATCTTGAAATTTGTGTTAAAACATCTTTTCAGACATTTGCCAGGCAATAACTACATAACTGAATAAGAGAAAGAAGTGGTAATACTAAAAGAATTACCCACTATTGCCACAGTTTTGTTCCAGGAATTCAAATCTTATGTGACACTAGGAGAAGAAGGCAAAAAAAAAAAAAAAAAAAAAACTAACAAATTTCAAGAAGTAGAACAGCACATAAGAGATCTAAAGATTTAAACTTTCAAAAAAGTTTTTAAAAAGTTTTAAAAAAACTTTTAAACTTTGCAATTTCAAAATAGGCAGTAACGGGAATTTTTAAAACTTATTAAACTACTAACAACATATACTAAATAATTATTTTTTAATGTTGTGGGTATTTTTCAAATTTCCCTACTGTGTATACTGTAAGTTAGGTTAAAACTATTACAGATCATCGTAAGTTCACATTACAGTTTACGGAAGAAACACATTTTGATCAGAAATGAGGCTGTGCTGGGGTCGCAGTAAATGTACTGGGCAGGGGCGGGGGAGAGGGGGTGTCTGGCATCCACCGACCTTAAATCAAACAAAATCAAGTGTTTTCTGACAAGACTATACTACAACATAGGACCCCCCTCCCACCCCACCTCCACTAGCACACAGACAGAAAGCTACTATAAGCATTCTATAGTACAACACTACAATAAACTAAAGTCTTCCTTAATATTGAAACCAAAATATTAAAACATACTTTATTGTTTTTAATCTGAATCTCAAAATTCAAAGAAATTCAAAAGAAATTCAAAACCTAGGTGGCATATGTGTGAACAGAAGACAATTTATATACATATATACACTTTTTAAAAAATCACTAAGGCTTAAGATGTAACTCTCTTCATTAGTTTAACCCAATGAAACTAAATGAGTAAAATTACTATTTTAAAAGAGAGAAAAAAATCCAATCCAGTAACCAGATTACATAACAGAAAAATGGATTAACTATGAAAGCTGCTGCTGCTACTGCTGCTAAGTCGCTTCAGTCGTGTCCGACTCTGTGCGACCCCATAGACGGAAGCTCACCAGGCTCCCCCGTCCCTGGGATTCTCCAGGCAAGAATACTGGAGTGGGTTGCCATTTCCTTCTCCAATGCATGAAAGTGAAAAGTGAAAGTGAAGTCGCTCAGTCGTGTCCGACTCTTAGCGACCCCATGGACTGGAGCCTACCAGGATCCTCCATCCATGGGATTTTCCAGGCAAAAGTACTGGGGTGGGGTGCCATTGCCTTCCCCGAACTATGAAAGCATAAGTTACTAAAACAGCTGACTTACCTATAAAAAAATCAAACCATTAAGAATTTAAAAATCCATAAAACTAAAACCTCTCATCAAAAAATGCTCTTGACCAAGATTATTTCACTGGTGAATTCTACCAAACAGTTAAGGAAAATATATACCAGATTTATACAAACTATTTGGCATACAAATATTCTAGTATTACACAAAATAGAGGAAAAGAGGACAATTTCCAGTTCTCACAAAATTTTCAGCAAATCAAATTCAGTGATATATAAAAACAATAATACATTCTGACAAAGTAAAGTTTACCTAGGAATGTAGGGTTAACATGAAAAATAATTAATGTAATTCAACCACATTAATACTTTAAGAGAAAACCTATATGATTGTGGCAACAGATGCAGTAGTCAGTGATAAAACCAAATACCATTAATGACTTAAAGTAGACAAAATCAGTCAACAAAGAACTTTTTCAGCCAGATAAAAGAGTATCTACAAAAATCCTATCTATGATTATCAAAAAAAAAAAAGACTGGAAGGAAGTAAAACTGTCTCTGTTCACATAGCTGTTTTGATTTATGTAGAAAATCCTAAGGAATCTGCCCCTCAAAGGTACGACAGACAGGAAAGAACGAGCACTAATGAGGGTGTGGAGAAACTATAATCCTTGCAAATCACTGGTGGTAATGTACAACGGGGAAGCCGCCAAGCAAACCAGTTTGGCAGCTTCTCAAAAAGCTAAACAAAGAGGACCCAGGTACTTGTAACACCAGAGTTCACTGCAGCATTATTCACAACAACCAAAAAGTGAAGAGAAGTCAAGTGTCCAACAATAGATGAATAGATAAATAAAATGCGGAATATTGCAATGGAATATTATTCAGCCATAAAAAGGAAGGAAATTCTAACACATTTGTTCCAACATAGATGTACTTCGAAAACATTATGCCAAGTGAAATAAGCCCGACACAAAACGACAAATACTGGAGGAGATTCCACATCTATGAAATATCTAAAATAGGCAAATTTATACAGACTGAAAGGGCGGTATCCTTTTAGTTTTCTGTGGTTCATTTGCTTCCAGGATTTCCTTCAATAAATTTCCAGCTGCTTGGCTAGGTCTAACTTCTGTACTGTGCAACTGGAACTACACAGGAGGCTGGGATGCAGCCAAAAGCAAGGAAGCCACAAACATACAACTCAGACACATTTTCAGGCTTTGAAGTATAACTTCTCTTCTGACTTTTACCTACTTTCAGTCATTTTCTGCTGCTTTTAAATACAGTTTTTCTTTCAATGTTTTATCAAGATTTGATCATTGCTATCTGAGGTTTTCTGTGAAAACCATAAGATGTGATGACATCACTTTAATTTTCAATTTCACCATTACCTGTGAAATTATAAGCAGATCACAGCCTCTGTGATTCTTACTTCTACCATATGCCTCATTAGTTGAGCTTAGGACCAAAGTATGATAACTAATATTAACAGGTGCAGACAAGAGTTAGTCAAAGACACTGATACTGAATGGTTAAAACTGTTGTCTAAAAAAAAAGACTAAACAGATTGTGAAACTTAGATAAGAATTTCATTTACTATTTCAACAACTATTTACATGCATATATCAACGCAGTATTGCAGAAGACAACAGAGAAGTGAGTGGTAAGAAGAAGCAAAATACCAAATAACGGAAAAGGCAGGGCAGGACAAGAAAAGGAAAGGCACAGATTAGCAACTGGAACTCAGTCATATCTGGGGGATGATAGAGAACACTCTCATTAGCCTAACCAATGTCTACCTACCTGGGTAAGGTAAGAAAACTGGCTTAATTTCATTTGAGGAAGCAGAAGTCTAACAGAAACAACTGTCAAACTGCAAGCTAAGTTGATAGAAACTGAGAAATTGGATACCTAGAGTCAATTATAAATCAAACAAGCTCAGCGAGAATGGGAAGGACAGAGAAAGAGAAGACATTTTTCAAGATTAAGTGTGATAAGGCAGAGAACCTGTCATGAAGTTCTGAAGGAAAAAGCTTTTAGGAAAACTTCTCTGCATAATGTGGTTACTACAGTAACTGTATTGGGAGAAAAAACCAGTCAATACTACTGTGTGAGAGCTTTCAGACATTTCTGCAAAAAACAGTGTGACATTTAGAATAATTCAAGTCCAGCTGAGCTTTCCTGAGTAAGATTAGACAGCAGTGAAAGGCCCTTCTGATGAAGAACAGTTTATACCCATATAACCCTGACCGGTATCTCCAAGGTGCTGTTAAGAGACCAGCGGAGGGGCAAACTCTAGCACGTGTGCTGAGAAGCTGCCCCCTGTAGAATAAGGCTGCCCCTACTGACTTGGGAGACAAATTAATGGATTAACTAAAGGGCAATTCTTAAAACCCTTGTAAGAATAAGATGTCTCTATGAATATTAGAACCTCATTTCAAGTATATATACTAAAAGAGAATTAATATGTATTCAATGATCATGCTAGTAAGCTTACAGAAGACAAGGGAAGGGGGAAAGAAGAGTGCACAAAAGCCATTTTGCCTTAATTCAGTCATAAAAGAGGTCATCAAAACCCTCTTAATCACCATATTTGACATACAACCATAGGAGGAGGTAACTCTCTTGGCTAAATCTTTTCCTTGTTTTTTATCACAATTGAAAAGTTAACACCTCTATGAATGAGATGTCAGTTTTTATTTCCTTTTCCATTGCAATATGTCAGTGGATAATACAACACATACTATAAACACATCAAAGTAAAGAAGAGAATCACCCATCTGATGGGCACTTAAGTGACTGTTCACCAATGAAATCAACTAAAAAAAGAATATAAACAACCTTAGCTCTATAAAATTTCATTAAAATAGACTTTTATTTGCAATTAACATAAATAAGTGTTAGTCGGTCAGTTGTGCCCGACTCTTTGTGACCCCATGGACAGCAGCGCACCAGGCTCCTGTGTCCATGAGATTTTCCAGGCAAGGATACTGGAGTGGGTTGCCATTTCCTTCTCCAGGAGATCTTCCCAACCCAGGGATCGAACCTGGGTCTCCTGCACTGCAGGCAGATTCTTTACCGACTGAGCTACAAGGGAGGCCCTTGCAGTTAACATAGAACAGTATTAAATAATAAGGAAGATACAAAAGTAAATTCGCCAAATAAAAATTATTTGTTACACTGTATTACAATCTTGCCATTACACAGAAAGCCAATCTACTAAGAGTAGTGACACTCCACTGTTACATGCATTTCTCTAAAAAACTAAATTAGACAACATTATCAGATCAGATCAGTCGCTCAGTCGTGTCCGACTCTTTGCGACCCCATGAATCGCAGCACACCAGGCCTCCCTGTCCATCACCAACTCCCGGAGGTCACTCAGACTCACATCCATCGAGTCAGTGATGCCATCTAGCCATCTCATCCTCTGTCGTCCCCTTCTCCTCTTGCCCCCAATCCCTCCAAGCATCAGAGTCTTCTCCAATGAGTCAACTCTTCGCATGAGGTGGCCAAAGTACTGGAGCTTCAGCATCATTCCTTCCAAAGAAATCCCAGGGCTGATCTCCTTGCAGTCCAAGGGACTCTCAAGAGTCTTCTCCAACACCACAATTCAAAAGCATCTTCAGTGCTCAGCCTTCTTCATAGTCCAGCTTTCACATCCAAACATGACCACAGGAAAAACCATAGACTTGATTAGGCAAAACTTTGTTGGCAAAGTAACATCTCTGCTTTTGAATATGCTATCTAGGATGGTCATAACTTTCCTTCCAAGAAGTAAGCATCTTATAATTTCATGGCTGCAGTCATCATCTGCAGTGATTTTGGAGACCCCAAAAATAAAGTCTGACACTGTTTCCACTGTTTCCCCATCTATTTCCCATGAAGTGATGGGACCGGATGCCATGATCTTCGTTTTCTGAATGTTGAGCTTTAAGCCAACTTTTTCCTCCCCACTTTCACTTTCATCAAGAGGCTTTTGAGTTCCTCTTCACTTTCTGCCATAAGGGTGGTGTCATCTGCATATCTGAGGTGATTGATATTTCTCCCAGCAATCTTGATTCCGACTTGTGTTTCTTCCAGTCCAGCGTTTCTCATGATGTACTCTGCATAGAAGTTAAATAAACAGGGTGATAATATACAGCCTTGACTTACTCCTTTTCCTATTTGGAACCAGTCTGTCGTTCCATGTCCAGTTTTAACTGTTGCTTCCTGACCTGCATACACATTTCTCAAGAGGCAGATCAGGTGGTCTGGTATTCCTATCTCTTTCAGAATTTTCCACAGTTTATTGTGATCCACACAGTCAAAGGCTTTGGCCTGCAATTGCATAGGAACCTGGAATGTCAGGTCCATGAATCAAGGCAAATTGGAAGTGGTCAAACAAGAGATGGCAAGAGTGAATGTTGACATTCTAGGAATCAGCGAACTAAAATGGACTGGAATGGATGAATTTAACTCAGATGACCATTATATCTATTACTGTGGGCAGGAATCCCTCAGAAGAAATGGAGTGGCCATCATGGTCAACAAAAGAGTTCGAAATGCAGTATTTGGATGCAATCTCAAAAACGACAGAATGATTTCTGTTCGTTTCCAAGGCAAACCATTCAATATCACAGTAATCCAAGTCTATGCCCCAACCAGTAACGCTGAAGAAGCTCAAGTTGAACGGTTCTATGAAGACCTACAAGATCTTTTAGAACTAACACCAAAAAAAGATGTCCTTTTCATTATAGGGGACTGGAATGCAAAAGTAGGAAGTCAAGAAATACCTGGAGTAACAGGCAAATTTGGCCTTGGAATATGGAATGAAGCAGGGCAAAGACTAATAGAGTTTTGTCAAGAAAATGCACTGGTCATAACAAACACCCTCTTCCAACAACACAAGAGAAGACTCTATACTTGGACATCACCAGATGGTCAACACCGAAATCAGATTGATTACATTCTTTGCAGCCAAAGATGGAGAAGGTTTATACAGTCAGCAAAAATAAGACCAGGAGCTGACTGTGGCTCAGATCATGAACTCCTTATTGCCAAATTCAGAATGAAATTGAAGAAAGTAGGGAAAACCACTAGACCATTCAGGTATGACCTAAATCAAATCCCTTATGATTATACAGTGGAAGTGAGAAATAGATTTAAGGGCCTAGATCTGATAGAGTGCCTGATGAATTATGGACTGAGGTTCGTGACATTGTACAGGAGACAGGGATCAAGACCATCCCCATGGAAAAGAAATGCAAAAAAGCAAAATGGCTGTCTAGGGAGGCCTTACAAATAGCTGTGAAAAGAAGAGAAGAAAAAGCAAAGGAGAAAAGGAAAGATATAAAAATCTGAATGCAGAGTTCCAAAGAACAGCAAGAAGAGATAAGAAAGCTTTCTTCAGCAATCAATGCAAAGAAATAGAGGAAAACAACAGAATGGGAAAGACTAGGGATCTCTTCAAGAAAATCAGAGATACCAAAGGAACATTTCATGCAAAGATGGGCTTGATAAAGGACAGACAACATTATAGGCTAATACATTTTGAAATATGCATTCAATTGATTTAAAAAAACCCATAATGTAAAAAAGTAAAAACCTAAAATGGTTGCATAAAAATTAAAAAGGCACATACTCCATAAAGCAGAAGAAAAATATACACGTTCCATTTTTAGATTTACAAAAACATCAAAATATCCCTGCTACAAATAACTTGCACAAGGTTTCTCAAAATCTACTTTCTCCTCACAGGAAAGATTAAAATAACCCTGATAATACTCTTAGCCTAAAAAGCAATGATTTATTAAGGTATGAAATCAAATGTGCAATAAATACCATGATAAACTATTTAGTTCTCCAATCCAAAATACTAACTATGAATTCATGAGACTTTTATCAATATACATATCACACACAGCTAACGTTTTCATGGCAACATATGAGATCAAAACACAATGTTTTGCTTAAAACAATTAGCTGAGCAACTGAAGCACAAATACAAGGATAATTGCTTCCTTTGGGATTTGGTTGTCAGACACAAGAAATGTCAATGCTTTACAGTCCTGGGATAATTAAAACCTTGTCACAAACCTATACTATCAAATGAATATTTATTTAAATATAAACTTGAAATATGAAACCAAAAGCATAAGCAACTAAAAAAAAAAAAGATAAATTAGACATCATCAAAATTGAAAATTTTTGTGCTTCAAAGGACACTAGAAAGAAAATGAAAAGACAATCCACAGACGGGGAAGAAGTATTTACAAATCATATTATCTCATAAAGGGCTAGTTTCTAGAATATATAAAGAATGTGTATAGTTTAACAATACAAAGACAACCCAACTAAGAAATGGACCAAGGATTTGGACAGACATTTCTCTAAAAAACATATGTAAATGGCCATATAAGCACATGAAATAATGCTCATCATTAGTCATTATGGAAATGAAAATCAAAAGCACAATGAAATGCCATTTCATATCCAACAGGATGGCTAAAACACAAACCAGATTGTCAGCATAACAATCAATGTCTGCAAGAGTGTGCAGAAATTGACACTCTCACATACTGTGGTGAGACTAACTTCCATTTTAACAGTTCCTCAGAGTTACATACAGTTACTACACTAACTTGTAATTCCGTCCCTTATAAGCATACACCCAAAGGAAATGAAACTATAGTGCACATAAAAACTTACTTAAGAATGTTCACTGCAGAAACACTCCTAATAGCCTGAACATAACAGTTCATCAACTGATAGATGAACAAAAGGAGGTATATAATGGAGTATTTTTTTTGGCCATAAAAATGAATGATACACATTACCACATGGGTGAACTCTGAAAATATTAAGTGAAAGAAACCAGACACAAAGACAGACACCGTATGATTCCATTTACAAGAAATGTCCAGGGACTTCCCTGGCAGTCCAGTGGTAAAGGCCCGGTGGGCAGTGCAGGGGGCCAGGTTCAATCCCTGGTCAGGGACCTGGATGCCACATGCCGCAAATAAAAAGAAGAGTTCTTGTTCAGCAACTAAAGATCTTGCACACCACAATTAAGACTTGGTGGGCGGGAGAGAGGGGGAGAGAGAGAGAGAAAGAAAGAAAGAAAAGTCCAAAATAGGCAATTGATAGAAAAAGTATATTACTTGTTGCCTAAGGTGTTAGAGGCGGGGAAGGCAATGGCACCCCACCCCAGTACTTTTGCCTGGAAAATCCCATGGACGGAGGATCCTGGTGGGCTCCAGTCCATGGGGTCGCTAAGAGTCGGACACGACTGAGCGACTTCACTTTGACTTTTCACTTTCATGCATTGGAGAAGGAAATGGCAACCCACTCCAGTGTTCTTGCCTGGAGAATCCCAGGGACAGGGGAGCCTGGTGAGCTTCCGTCTATGGGGTCGCACAGAGTCGGACACGACTGAAACGACTTAGCAGCAGCAGCAAGGTGTTAGAGGAGTGGAGATGCTTCTAAAACTAGACAGCAGTGATGATTACACAACTCTGAAACTCTGAATATACTAAAAATTTGCTAAAATAAAATATATGCCAAAAATACATACAATACAAAGATTGCTTCACTGAAACTAACTCAAATTATTTACATCAATGGGGGGAAAAATGGCCATAAATTACTTTTTCTACTTAATGGGAAAGTGCTAGTTGTTCAGTGGTGTCTGACTCTTTGTGACAAAGGACTATAGCCCACCAGGCTCCTCTGGCCATGGATTCTCTAGGTAAGAATAATGCAGGGGGTTCTTTTCCCTTTTCCAGGGGATCTTCCTGACCCAAGGCTCAAACCCAGGTCTCCCACATTGGAGGCGTATTCTTTACTATCTGGGCCACCAGGAATTCTTTTTTTCTATTTAATACATCTCCAGAAATCAATTACCACATTTTAAGTAGTAAAATTTTGTATAAGAGATTTTTGTAGCATCATTTGCTCCTAACAATGTTATATTTATTATAAATATTCAACAGAGTAGTATAATTTGTTGAATACTTACATCAACTATGATTATTATTGAAGTTTTAAAATATCATTTGGTTGAAAATTTATTTTTTCAAACACATTAAAAAGTATAATAAAAGAAATCAATGCTTATTATTAAATATCTCTTTATGCATCTAGGAAATTTTCTTAATCAAGATACTAATTTTCTTCGTATTCATTCTTAAAAATATTTTATTGACTATATTAAAATAATCAAAAACTACATATGCCACTTGATTAGCAAACACTGCCTCAGTACTTCCCTCTCATTGCTGACATATATCTAATAATTTTTAAATTATTAAGAATTTAATAATTCTTAATTATGGTTACTGGTGCTCAGTAACCAAAGCACTGTTAAATGTCTATATAGTCACTATAGCACAAAAATCTAAAGTATTATACAATGAAGTAAAACACATTCAGAGATTAACTCTACTTTCACTCAAAAATAAAAAATGTAAAGCACCATCTCATGAAATCAAAAGTTTATTATTTTGATTTACAGGCACCTATCAAATATTCATACTAAAATGTTATTACTAAGAAACAGTGTAAGGTCTGATCAGAGTCTTCACATTGGCTTATTGTGATGAACTGGACCTAAGGTAAGGAGTAAAGTAAGGTATAGCTAAAGAATCTTGGTGTTTGTACTAGTATCAACAGTTACTAACAAATATTACAAAAATCTTATGAGAGGAAAATGCTGTTTCATTCACAAAATATATTAGTATGTCTTTCCATGAAGACTATTAATTTGTTTGAATTCTTTTAATACTCAGCCTGCACACTAGAAGAATTTTCTTGATACAAACAAAGAATCAGAAGATCAGAATAAGTATAAAGAGAAGAAATTCAAGTACCAGGTAAAAATTAAAAGAAATATAAGGTATAATTTACACAGGCTATTATTATAATGTCATTAATGTAATATACATGTAAACTTAAGTAACATGCAAAGTATTTAAACATAGAGAATACAGACTTACCAAATATTTGATAGCCTTTTAAAAATCTCACTGATGGTTGAGACTCCCTAAAATAATAAAAAAATAAATATATCAGGAGTAATTTCTCAACTTCAGAAGTTACCCCTGATCTATAAAGTCTACCCGGGAATCCCATTTACATAATAGCAATTTGTTTTTCCACACTGCTTTAAAATCCAAAGCACCTGCTGAACTTTGCCAAATGATTAACAAAATTTTTCCTAAACTTATAAATAATTCAAGGTTTAAATGGAGAAGCTAATGAATTACCAGGATATTGACAGCTCTATAACAAATCAGATCTTAAAAATTACAGACCAAGACAACAGCATGCTAACAATTTCTTAGAAAAGCATTCATATGTTAAATGCTCCTTAATTATCACATACAATGTCAGCTCTACATTCTAGTATCTAGTTACCAACACATTTTTAAGTAGCAGCTGCTGCCAAGTCACTTCAGTCATGTCAGACTCTGTGCGACCCCATAGACGGCAGCCCACCAGGCTCCCGTCCCTGGGATTTTTCAGGCAAGAACACTGGAATAGGTTGCCATTTCCTTCTCCGATGCATGACAAAGTGAAAAATGAAAGGGAAGTCGCTCAGTCGTGTCCGACTCTTAGCGACCCCATGGACTTTAAGGCCACCAGGCTCCTCCATCCACGGGATTTTCCAGGCAAGAGTACTAGAGTGGGTTGCCGTTGCCTTCTCTGAGTAGCAGCTAGAAAATGTAACTCTACCACCTACAGAATTGGGGACAATGAAATGAAGGGGCTTCCCTGATAGCTCAGTGGTTAAGAATCCACCTGAAAATGTAGGAGACGCAGGTTCCACCCCTGGGTCAGGAAGACCCCCTGGAGAAGAAAATGGCAACCCACCCTAGTATTCTTGCCTGGGAAAACCAACGGACAGAGGAGCCTGGCAGGCTACAATCCACAGAGGTTGCAAAAGAGTCAGACATGACTTAGTGACTAAACGAGACAGAAGGATACTTTTTAAAGTATTAAAATTTTATTTTAAAAAATTAGCATAAGAAAGTATTTTAAAATCTACCCTATGCTGATACTAAAAAAAATTAAAAGACTTCAAAGAAAGGCATAAACTTACAAATTAGTTTTACAACTTACAAAAGTTAGTTGTAAATAATTTTATAATAAACATAGTATGTATCTTTTCTGTCAAATTTCAAGTCAAAATACTTTCCAAAACAAAGTTCAAAAATTGAAGATTAAGCACTAAATATTATAGTGCTCTTGTTATTTGCCAGGCACATCGCTCAAGATTTGAAAAAGTTTATATATCTCTTTTTAAATCACCTTATTCACTCTCCATTTCACAGATTACAAAAGCAAGCTTTACATTCATTCACCTGCTTATATACAGTAGCTGTCATTGACTGCACAACCCAACGTCTTTAAAGCATCAAACACAAAACAAATAAGACAGAAAATGACACAGTATACACTAAAACTGATTGCCTCTTTTAGAATTAGATTTTTAAAAAGATGTTTTTAAATTCCTTTTAAAAGCACTAACAGAATAAAAAAAATCATCCACTTTAGCAGAAAATGTTACCATTCAAAAATTACAATACCATAAATACAAATAGAATAAAAACATTTTCTATCACCACTACTGTTTAAATCAAAATATCAATCAATCAATCACATCCATCCACAGGCCATGGAAAAGGAAGAAGAAAAAGGTATGGCAGAGTCCCAAACAATGAAGTTTAGAACAATAAAGCTGTGAGATGACAGGAGAATATCATCATGACTTTGAGGCAGATGAAGATTTCTTAAACAAGACAAAGATAAACACAGCAAACTGGACTTCCTTAAAAACTTCTGTTCTTAAAATGAAAATGCAAGCTACAGAGTAGGAAAGATATTCTCAATGCACATGTCCAAAGGACTCAGGTACAAAATATTTTTTAAAAAGAGAGAAAAAAAAACAAAACATTCTAAATCACCAAGAAAAAGACAACCCAATTTTTAAAATGAAGACGAAACAAAATTTCATAAAAAAAATAATTTCAAAATCCAACAAACATACTGAAACGGTCCTCAACATCACTAGTCCTGAAGAAAACACAGATAAACAACACAAGATACTTCTACCCACCAAAATGACTGGGTTTTAACCGAAAAATCAGGGAATACCGAGTGTATGCCATTTGCTGCATGCTTGCTTTCTCATGCACTGCACAGAGAAATGGAAATTGGTATAACCAGTATGGAAAATTATTTGGAAATATCTAGTTCAGCCATGTGCGACTAGGTGATCCCATGGACTGCAGCCCACCAGGCTCCTCCGTCCATGGGATGTTCCAGGCAAGAGTACTGGAGTGGGTTGCCATTGCCTTCTCCGGATTAAAGGTGAAGGCTTTAAAGGCTTCCCTAGTGGCTCAGATGGTAAAGCATCTGCCTGCAATGTGGAGGACCTAGGTTCAATCCCTGGGTCGGGAAGATCTCCTGGAGAAGGAAATGGCAACCCACTCTAATACTCTTGCCTGGAAAATTCTATTGACGGAGGAGCCTGGTAGGCTACAATCTATGGGATCGCAAAGAGTCAGACACAAATCAACAACTTCACTAAAGGTGAAAATACATATACCCAATGACTAAGCAATACAACTCCTGGGTATATAGTCAATAGAAAATGTGTATATTTGTGCACAGAAAGATATGCACAGGATTTATCACAGCAGCATTATTTAAACAGCCCAAAACTACACATGACCCAAATGTCCATTGGCAGGAGAAGGGAGAAATAAACTTCAGTAAATTCATACAAGGGTATCCTAAACCTCAGTGAAAATGAGAAAACTAATGCCATACACAAAACAGGATACATGCACAAACAGGACACATTGCACAAACACAGTGCTGTATGAAAGAAGCTGGGTGGGGGGAGAAGGAGCGCACATCTAATTCTAGCCTATCAAATCCAAAAACAAGCCAAACTAATCTCTGACCGCAAAGTCACAATAATCTCTGATCGCAAAGTCACAACAGTAAACTTTGCAGTGGACGAGTTACTTGACTGGGACAGGTCATGGGGAGGCTTTAATTGATATCTTGAACTAGGGTATGGTTACAAGTTTGTGTGTGTGTGTGTGTGTGTGTGTGTGTGTGTTACTTTGCAAAAGTTCATCAATATACAAAAGCTCATCTGTATTTTTCTGTGTATAAATTATATTTCAATTATTATTTTTAAGCTTATTTTTAAAAAATAGATGAAAAATCACCTCTCAGTTAAGTAACTCCAGGTCATCATACTGCTGCTGCTGCTGCTGCTAAGTCACTTCAGTCGTGTCCGACTCTGTGCGACCCCATAGACGGCAGCCCACCAGGCTCCCCCGTCCCTGGGATTCTCCAGGCAAGAACACTGGAGTGGGTTGCCATTTCCTTCTCCAATGCATGCAAGTGAAAAGTCAAAGTGAAGTCGCTCAGTCGTGTCCGACTCTTAGCGACCCCATGGACTGGAGCCTACCAGGCTCCTCCGTCCATGGGATTTTTCCAGGCAAAAGTACTGGGGTGGGGTGCCATTGCATACTAATGGTCTGTAACTCAATAATCTGAAAATCTGGATCTCTTAACAATGTATTTATTTATATAGGCTGCATAAAAGTAAATTAAATACATCTAGTTATTTTGTATTAATAAGTTTGAAGAACAGTTTCAATGTAAAAATAAACTTTACTAAGAAATGATTCCTTATGATTTTCTACTAATAGCAAATGAAGTTTTGCATGAAGACCTGCTAATGAATATTTCTACAAAGGCTCAACTTACATTCACAAATGTATAACTTCACGCATATTAAAAGTGTTAATAGCTAACTGAGAAGTTGATTCTAAAAGCAATCAGATGGCCAAGCCAGAAATCCATAAAAATTCATAAAACCTTTAAGGCACACTACTTGGCCTAGTTTTTTCAGAAAATTTTAAGACTTTTAAAAACCAATAACCATTTGAAGAAAAGTCTTTCAGGTAATCATTCCTACATACCTAAAAAATTTTATATTGATATTTATAGTGATACCTTCTTTAACTAAAATATAAAGTTTAATCTGTATGTCCTTTTTATCTATCTCTCCATTATATTTACCTAAATAACCTTTTTTAATCTTACCAATTTCTCTCTAAATTAAATATCATTTTGGTCAGATCTGAGAGCTTTTATCATTGATGGAAAGCCATCTTATTGCTCACAACAACCTATTTGTCTTTAGCCATGGGGTAGAGTCGTCATGTAAGTCTCAAGATAAAGTTCAGAGGAACAAAATGGCATAGGCCCCAACAGGTCAGGTCCCTGAACAATTCCCAGAGGACTCCTGTGGACAAACTTTACTTAAGACGACTCACTGAATCCTTACAGTAACTCTCCTCAGTCTTGGGGTGCTTCACACATGAGTCCGGCCTGGTAGAGACCTCTCCAAATGTCCAGTCGGCACTGAACTGTGGTTCTGAGACACAAGGTGGCACAAGCAACTCTTTCCCAAAACTGACTGTCTGCAGCAGTCCACCCACTCAGGCCAGACACCCGCTCCTAATTCAGATACTCACCTCTCTGAATTGAGTTTTCACTAAGAACAAATTCACACAGTTTCCACTTGGGGTAACTTTTGAAATGAACAATAGAATTAACTTCAGAGGCACTTTAGAACATACAGGGGGAAAAAAATCTCCCTCAAGAGAAGCTTGCCTTGTCTACCTAAAAGATAAAACCCAAATTACTGAATGTAAGGAGATCTCCCCAGAGGTCACACATCTCACCAAAAGAAGAGAGACAAACACTAACAGAAGGACCTGAATCATCCCTAAGTGTCTATTTTGAAGCAGAGAGCCAAAAGATCTCATCCTAAATCTAAAGAACCTACAGGACTAGATACAGGTTGGCTAGGAAAACTATCTAACTTTACAGTCTCTGGTAATATACTAAAGATCCCAGAGAGGACAGTAAAGGTGTAAGCAGAACACTTTCCCTAGAACAAAAGGGGATTCAGTGAATTCAGTGACTACACACTGCTCAATCAGCAATAAATCTAATAAAAATTGCTCACGAATGGTAACTGCTGCTAAGTCACTTCAGTCGTGTCTGACTCTGTGCAACCCCAGAAACGGCAGCCCACCAGGCTCCCCTGTCCCTGGGATTCTCCAGGCAAGAACACTGGAGTGCATTGCCATTTCCTTCTCCAATGCATGAAAGTGAAAAGTGAAAGTGAAGTCGCTCAGTCCTGTCCGACTCTTAGCAACCCCATTGACTGCAGCCTACCAGACTCCTCCATCCATGGGATTTTCCAGGCAAGAGTACTGGAGTGGGGTGCCATTGCCTTCTCCATGAATGGTAACTATATTTATATAAATACTGGTATTTGAAAAACTAGCATCTTTTAAAAGTGCTAATGATATGTCTTCTTAGGATTCTTTTATTTTTCATTGTTTTCTACTTTAATTTTTTTTTAGACGTGGAAAAGTTAGAGCCAGATTGGTGAAAAATATTTAAAAACCAAGGTTATAGCGTCAACAGTTGTAAGTTGTTACACAGATATCAAATCTTAAATTATCTGAAACAAAGCATTTCAAATCACTTTTCAAACTGCCCACCACACATTCAATTTAGCCAAATTAAAATATTTCACAAACCAACCCAGTCCAAATTAAGAGTTTACCCCTACCTTATAGAGAGAAAGGGAAAGGGAAGTCGCTCAGTCATGTCCGACTCTTTGCGACCCCATGGACTGCAGCCTACCAGGCTCCTCCGTCCATAGGACTCTCCAGGCAAGAGAACTGGAGTGGGGTGCCATGGTCTCCTCCGAGAACTAAATGCTTATAGAGAGCTAAATGCTATTTTATCTTCCACGTATTCAAAAAACCTCAACTATTATAATTTTTGTACAAACATAAATTTTTACTTTAAAAACCTCATGCTGCACTTCTATTTCCATAATAAAGACACAGCACTCAGTACTTATCCTCTCAAGCTTCTTGCCTGATGGCTGCAAAACTGCACAGGATTGCTTACACAATACCTCAAGAAGTTTCAAAAAAATCTCTCAATGTTCTAATGACAGGCTCATAGATACTACCAACAAATTTAAAGAGAAACTCAAAAATATCTTCCTTTCCCTAGTTATTAAAATGTGATATGATGTATCTTTCAGTACAACTCACCTGCATTTTTATAATCATATTCACTACACAATCATTCCTTCATAAAGTTATGCTCTGATCATTTTTCTTCAACATTTCCACAATCTTTCAAAGTATTTCTAAAAGTATTCACAGTTCTAGTCAACTGCCAATTTTTACAACATACTTCTTATTAAGCCTGGGTCTTATATCTTTCATACCCCTTAAATCAACACAAGTTCCAGTTGATCATTTTCTTGCAGTAACATATAACCACTGTAGAGAATGTTCTCCTTTTGCAGTTCAATTGCACAGCTATTATTTGTTGCTAAGGCATATCTGACTCTCTGTGATCCCATGGACTGCAGCACGCCTGGCTTCCCTGTCCTTCACTATTTCCCGGAGTTTGCTCAAACTCATGTCCATTCAGTCAGTGATGCCATCCAACCATCTCATCTTCTGTTACCTCCTCCTCCTGCCCTCAATCTTTCCCAGGATCAGGGTCTTTTCCAATGAGTTGGCTCTCTGCATCAGGTGACCAAAGTATTGCAGCTTCAGCTTCAGCATCAGTCTTTCCAATGAATATTCAGGACTGATTTCCTTTAGGATTGACTGGTTTGATCTCCATGTACTCCAAGGGACTCTCAAGAGTCTTCTCCAGCACCACAGTTCAAAAGCGTCAATTCTTCAGCACTCAGCCTTCTTTATGGTCCAACTCTCATATCTGTACATGAATACTGGAAAAATCATAGCTTTGACTATCTGCACCCCTTTTTGAGCAAAGTGATGTCTCTGCTTTTGAATACGCTGTCTAGGTTTGCCTTAGCTTTTCTTCCAAGGAGCAAGAGTCTTTTCATTTCATGGTTGCAGTCACTGTCCTCAGTGATTTTGGAACCCCAAAAAAATAAAGTCCAACACTTCCCATTTTCCCCCATATATTTGCCACAAAATGATGGGACGGGATGCCATGATCTTCATTTTTTGAATGCTGAGTTTTAAGCCAGCTTTTCATTCTCCTCTTTTACTTTCATCATCTCTTTAGTTCCTCTTAGCTTCCTGCCACAAGGGTGGTATCATCTGCATATCTGAGGTTATTGATATTCCTCCCAGATTATTTATTATCAATAATAATTGATATTATTCCAGCTTGTGACTCATCCAGCCCGGCATTTTGCATGATGTCCTCAGCATGTAAGTTAAATTAACAAGTTAACAATGTACAGCCTTGATGCACTCCTTTCCCAATTCTGAATCAGTCCACTGTTCCACGTCCAGTTCTAACTATTGCTTCTTGATCTGCACGCAGGTGTCTCAGGAGACAGATGGGATGGTCTGGTATTTCCATCTCTTTAAGAATTTTCCACAGTTTGTTGTGATCCACACAGTCAAAGTAGCAACTATAAAACAAATATGGCAAAAAACACCTTTTTTGGTAATTACCTAGATATACATAGGAGAGAGGAAACAAATAAAAATACTACCAACACCGTAAAAGCTCCACAAAAGGAAAAGTTAATTGTAGTACAATTTAGTTTTGGTACACTATTCATCCCTTTTGGGCTTCCCCGGTGGCTCAGATGGTAAAGTATCTGCCTATGATGCAGGAGACCTGGGTTTGATCCCTGGGTCAGCAAGATCCCCTGGAGAAGGAAATGGCAACCCACTCCAGTATTCTTGCCTGGAAAATCCCATGGACGGAGGAGCCTCGTAGGCTACAGTCCACGGGGTCGCAAAGAGACAGACACGACTAAGAAACTTCACTTTTCACCTTCTTTTCTTCATCCCTTTTATGGATCACAGTCTTGTTGTGGCAAAAGGGTTTGTATAACTCAATGAAGCTATGAGTCATGCTGTGCAGGGCCACCCAAGACAGACAGGTCACAGTGAAGAGTTCTGACAAAACATGGTTCACCGGAAAAGGAAATGTCAACCCACTCCAGTATTCTTGCCTGGAGAACACCATGGACAATATGAAAAGGTAAAAAGACATGACTCCAGAAGATGAGCCTCCGGGTCAGAAGGTGTCCAGTATGCCACTGGGGAAGAGCAGAGGGCAATTACTAACAGCTCCAATAACCATGAAGCAGCTGGGCCAAAGTGGAAACAATGCTCAGCTGCTGATGTGTCTGGTAGTGAAAATCAAGTCCTATGCTATAAAGAATAATATTGCATAGGAACCTGGAATGTTAGGTCTCTTAATCAAGGTAAATTAGACGTGGTCAAACAGGAGATGGCAAGATTGAACATCGGCATCTTAGCAATCAGTGAACGAAAATAGATGGGAGCAAGAGAATTTAATTCAGATGACCGTCATACTGTTATTTAGTCACTAAGTCACATCCAACTCTTTTGAGACTCCATGGACTGCAGCCTGCAAGGCTCCTCTGTCTATGGGATTTCCCAGGCAAGAACACTGGAGTGGGTTGCCATTTCCTTCTCCAGAGGATCTTTCAGACCCAGGGATCAAACCCACATCTCCTGCATCTCTTGCACTGGCAGGCAGATTCTTTATCATTGAGCAATGAGCTGGTACAAAAGTAACTGTAGTTTAAGACTGCAAATTTTAAGTCATCATAACTAGGTTACAAAGAGTCAGACGTAACTAAAAGACTGAACAACAACAACGAGGCTCAAATACATCTTTATTAGTCAAAGGAGAAATCATTACAATCGACACATTTTTGCCAACAAGAAAAAAGTTGGTTTATTCCCGTAGCTTAAAAATCCAGGCTTCTGGATTCAACAAACTCTTGGGAAGTATTTTCTGCCTCCTGGTGGTTGTGGAAGGGTTCTCCCTACAAAAAAAGTTGTCAAGATGCTTGAAGAAGTGGTGGTCAGTTAGCAAGCAGTCAGGTGAATATGGTGTATGAGGCAAAATTTCATAACCCAAGTCATTCAACTTTTGAAGCACTGGTTGTGCAGCACGCAGTGGGGCATTGTCATGGAGAATTGGACCCCTTCTATTGACTGAGACCAGCTGCAGGCATTTGGAGCATGTCATCAATTTGCTGAGCATACTTCTCAGATGTAATGGTTTCACCAGGATTCAGAAAGCTGCAGTGGCTCAGAACATCAGCAGATCACCAAAAAGTGACAGTGACCTTTTTTGGGGTGCAAGTTTGGCTTTGGGAAGTACTTTGGAGCTTCTTCTCGGTTCAATCACTGAGTTGGTGGTTGCTGGTCATTGGATAAAATCCACTTTTCGTCTCATATCACAATCCAGTCAAGACATGGTTCACTGCTACTGCAAAATAAGAAAAGCCAACACATGAAGATAACGATATTTTTTTTAGTCAGCTCATGAGGCACCCACTTATCAAGCTTTTTCACCTTTCCAATATGCTTCAAGTGCATAATGACCATAGAATGGCTGACACTGAGTTCCTTGGCAAATTCTCCTGTAGTTGTAAGAGGATCAGTTTCAATGATTCTCTCAATAGGTCATTGTCACCTTCCTATGGACAGCCACTGCACTCCTATCTTCAAGGTTCTTGTCTCCTTTGCAAAACTTCTTGAGCGACCACTTCACTGTACGTTGGTTAGCAATTCCTGGGCCAAATGCACTGCTGATGCTGCAAGTTGACTCTACTGCTTTACGACCCATTTTGAACTCAAGTAAGAAAACTGCTTGAACTCGCTTTTTGTCTAACATCATTTCCAGAGGCTCAAATAAATATAAAATAAACAGCAAGCAATGCCATTAACAACAAAAAAAATACAAGAAACACATTTTAAAATGTTGTGTTAACATAACCACATTTACTTAATGTATTCCAACATCAAATGGCAAATTTCAACAATGCAAAAACTGCAGTTACATTTGCACCAACCTAACACATAAAACCTCCAGGAGTTGGTGATGGACAGGGAGGCCTGGCATGCTGCGATTCATGGGGTCGCAAAGAGTCGGACATGACTGAGCGGCTGATCTGATCTGATCTGAACACATAAAACAGAGAAGGCAATGGCACCCCACTCCAGTACTCTTGCCTGGAAAATCCCATGGATGGAGGAGCCTGGTAGGCTGCAGTCCATGGGGTCGTGAAGAGTTGGACACGACTGAAGTGACTTAGCAGCAGCAGCAGCAACACATAGAAGTTGTAATGCTGAGCCAAGAAGTGAACAGATACAGCAGACAACACGAATTTTAAAAGCTACTGTAAGAACACAGACATTCCAAGGCCAAATACTCCAGCTAATGAAAACTCTCACCAAAGGGAAAAAAATCCACAAAACATAAACCTGTAAAGTAATATTTCAAAATAAATCTGTAACAGCCTTCATACATATTTTTTAACATCTTGAACCAAAAATCAAAACTATAAATGGACAAAACACAACAAGATATGAAATAAGAACTGACTGCACTCAGGCAGAGGGAATGGAGAAAAAGACAAGTCACTTTTAAAATAACAAAAGGACCTCCCTGGCAGTCCAGTGGTTAAGACTCCAAGCTTTCATCACAGAGGGTGCAGGTTAAATCCTTGGTTGGGGAACTAAGACCTTATCCACATGATAGTATGGCCAAAAAATTAGAAATAAAAAGGAAGGCTGGATTCAAGTAAAAATTCGAAGGAAAATAAGAAACAAGAGATCAGCCAAGAGAATAAAAATATTGAAGAAAAAAATGACCAGAGAAAAAAATTAACATAGATCTGTAAAGAAGCTATAACATATGTATAACAGAAAACTCTGAAGAGAAGTAAAATAAAAGAACTAATATTTAAAACTATAACTTATAAAGTCTCTCCAAAACAAAAACAAATGTGTATTTATTTGTATGCTGTGGTGGGCAGGAAGAACTACAAGATGTGAATTTTAGCAACAAACATACTGTATACTTGGAAAAACCCAGAATAACGAACTACAAAACATAGCCTACTAAAACTTCAAAAGAAGTAAGGAAAAAAATCTTTAGATCCTCCAGACAAAAACACCAAGACTCTTACACAGGACAGAAAGCAAGGCTGGCATCAGGTTTCTCAATAGCAACATTCAAAGTAAAGTAAAAGTGGAGCATCTTTTTCAAGAAACCCAAGTAATGAAAGTATAAACCAAGGATTTTATATCCAGTCAGGTACCTTTATAACTACAAAGGCTATTACAGAACTAGAGATTTAAACATGCAAGAACTCTGGGAATGTATTATTCAGAGCCTACTCAGAGCAATCTACAAAAGAATGAGATTCACCTCACTAAAAATAGACAGTGAAAACTTTGGCAAAAACTTTACTAAACAATGGGATAAACACTGAATATATTTAATTTTAGATATATTACTAAAACAAAGATATGGACAAAGAATGAAGAAGGGTATTTAAATATTGTATTCTCTGACAAATTTTAATGGAATTTTTTTTTAATATGAAGAAAACAGAAGTAAAAAACTAAAGAATCTGCTCATTGGCATTGAACAGGTAATAACTGAATGTCAAAGGATATTCATTTAATGCAGACAAAGCAATTATCAGCAGTCTAAGTTCTTTGCCCAAAGGGACCCTAATGATATCATAAGAAAATATTATTATAAAGTTAGCCATTAAAACAAAAATGTCAACTAAAGAAACAGCCCATAGGAAACGAAGAAAAGAAGTAAATACAGCATAAAGCAGTAAAAGCAATGTGAAAATTAGAAGAAACACTGTCGTGTCAAGATATAAAAATAGGCTTCACTCTATTTCCCAGGTGGCTCAGAGATAAAGAATCTGCCTGCAATGCAGGAGACATGGGTTTGAACCCTGGGTCAAGAAGGTCCCCTGGAGAAGTAAACAGCAATGTTTACGTAAAAGCATCTGCCTACAATGCGGGATATCCAGGTTCGATCCCTGGGTGGAGAAGATCCCTGGAGAAGGCAATGGCACCCCATTCCAGTACTCTTGCCTGGAAAACCCATGGATGGAGGAGCCTGATAGGCTACAGTCCATGGGGTTGCGAAGAGTCAGACACGACTGAGCGACTTCGCTTCGCCAGTATTCTTGCCTGGAAAATTCCATGGACAGAGGGGCGTGGAAGGCTACAGTCCATGGGGGTCACAAAGACTCAAGTAACTAAACAACAACAGCTCTTCTATTAAAAGGAAAAAGCTTCAAACTACTTGTCTGAAAATAGTATTTACAAAACGAACAAATGTGTATATATATACACACACATACACACATATATATATATATTTAGGATTAAACATAAATGTGTAAAATTTCTATAAGGAAAGCTATAAAACACTTCTGAAAGATACAAATGAAAAGACATCCCCTATTCTTTTGGAAAGGATGACTAAGCTTCATAAAGACACTGAGTTCCCTAAGTTGGGCTTCCCTGAGAGCTCAGTTGGTAAAGAATCCACCTGCAATACAGGAGACCCCATTTGATTCCTAGGTCGGGAAGATCCCCTGGAGAAGGGATAGGCTACTCACACCAGTATTCTTGGGCTTCCCTTGTAGCTCAGCTGGTAAAGAATCTGCCTGCAATGTGGGAGACCTGGGTTCACTCCCTGGGTTGGGAAGATCCCCTGCAGAAGGGAAAAGCTACCCATTCCAGTATTCTGGCCTGGAGAAGTCCTGTATAGTCTATGGGGTCATAAGAGTAGGACATGACTGAGTGACTTTCACTTTCACAAATTAGTGATCAACATTATTCAAATAAAAATACCAACAAATGTTTTCCCAGAGCTCAACAAGCTGATTTTCAACTTCACTCATACAGAATATGTACACATAGTATTCTGCTTGTATAAAATAATAATAGGAATAAGTACACAAACAGCAATGCGTGAACATGTATTTTGTTTATAATACAAACATATAATGATTATTTTTTTTGCAAAAGGAAACACAAGGATAAACCAGAAACTAATGAAATTGGTAACCTACAGAGACTGAAAAGAGAAAACAGGGAAGGAGAAGGAAGTAAGACTTTTCAGAATGCCTTTTTATATAGTTTTGACTCTTAGCCATTTAACTATTTTACAAGTCTCAAAAATTTTTTTAAATGACTCAATGATGGAGAGAGGGCTAAAACCAAACACAAGCAAAAAGAAATGAACCTTAGGGTTTATCAAAGTAGTGATATAAAAATATTTAATTAATTAAAATAATGTATGAGCACAGTACTCTGATATATACCTTCATTGGGGTATGATATGAACAACACTACACAGAAATCTTAAACTTTCCTCATTACTAGGTTTACTGTTGGCAGTGGTTTGGTGTGCCAATTTCAATATTATTATACCATGTACATTACAGGACAAAGAAAATGAATACATGTATATTGATGTTACTGTTGACCAAGATCGTCACCTTGGGAGAGGAGAGATCCAAACATTAAACAGGAGAAGAGAACCACCTTGGGTACTCGGTACAATCAGTACCCAAATATTAGTAGTTTTTTTAGTATAATTCCTGGCTTCCTGTCCCATGAACAGACTCCCCGGAAGCCTGACCAGTAACATATAACACCTCCTGACCTCACAAGGCAGTGTGTAAGTATTCAAGAACAGGGATGGGGATTCCTGGATAGAGCTGTTTCCAGATCTAGGGGCAGCGAAAGCAAAAGATAAGAATGGAACACTTTGTTGTGCCAGAAAGTAAACAGTGCTTTAAAATGATGGGACATATCAAAGAAACATAAGAATCAGATTGAATGAGTTCCTACTACTAAATTTTAACATTCTGAGACTTGACAAGAAATATAACAGTAATAGATCTCAAACCCACTGAACAAAAGAAGAATCCATGAGCCCACAAATTACAGTGAAAAAAAGGAGAGCACAAGCTCTACCAGCTAATAAATGTGGGAATAATAACAAACTAGAAAATCATCATTTTTAAGCATCAATATAAACAATGGTTCAGGTAAAAATTAAAGGATATTAAAATCACTGGCTAAAATGTTACTTAGAAACAGTATTAATTCAGCCTGAAGGCATGGATTAATTACCAAAGGGAAAAATACCTTTGTAATACCTTTTCAATAGAGAAATATGGCAGCACCAGATAAACCAAATAAAATACTTTAACCACAAATAGTGTGACAAACTATTAATACAAAGGTTAAAATAAGCAAACTTTAAATGCATACATATATCAACAGGCTTCCCAGGTGGTGCTAAAGGTAAAGAATCCACCTGCCAGTGCAGAAGACCCAAGAGATATAGGCTGGGAAGATCCCATGGAGGAGGATATGGCAACCCACTCCAGTATTCTTGCCTAGGAAATCCCGTGGACAGAAGAGCCAAGAGGGCTACAGTCCATGGGGTCGAAAAGAGTTAGACACAACTAACCGACTGAGCATGCAACAGGCACACACATGTATCAACAGGACTAAATCTTGCAATGAACACTGAGTGAAAAAAGCACAAATGTATGTAAACAACATTATACTACTTATTTACATTTTAAAACCAAATCAATACTACTTTATACAAATGTGTGCATAAAAGTATAATAAACATATCTTCAGACTAGCAATTGCAAGCAAAAGAATGAGAGTGGTAATTTTCAGCCATCAGTTCAATTCAGTCGCTCAGTTGTGTCTGACTCTTCGCAACATCATGGACCACAGCACGCCACGCCTCCCTGTCCATCACCAACTCCCAGAGTTGAATCAAACTCATCTCCATCGAGTCGGTGATGCCACCCAACCATCTCATCCTCTGTCGTCCACTTCTCCTCCCACCTTCTATCTTTCCCAGCATCAGGGTCTTTTCAAATGAGTCAGCTCTTTGCATCAGGTGGCCAAAGGATTGGAGTTTCAGCTTCAACATCAGTCCTTCCAATGAACACTCAGATCTGATCTTTAGGTTGAACTGGCTGGATCTCCTTGCAGTCCAAGGGACTCTCAAGAGTCTGCTCCAAAACCACAGTTCAAAAGCATCAATTCTTTGGTGCTCACTTTCTTTATAGTCCAACTCTCACATCCATACATGACTACTGGAGAAACCACAGCCTTGACTAGACGGACTTTTATTGGCAAAGTAATGTCTCTGCTTTTTAATATGCTGTCTAGGTTGGTCATAACTTTCCTTCCAAGGACTAAATGTCTTTTAATTTCATGGCTGTAGTCACCACTGCAGTGATTTTGGAGCCCCAAAAAATAAAGTCAGCCAATGTTTCAACTGTTTCCCCATCTATCTGCCAAGAAGTGATGGAGCCAGATGCCATGATCTTAGTTTTCTGAATATTGAGCTGTAAGTCAACTTTTTCACTCTCCTCTTTCACTTTAATCAAGAGGCTCTTTAGTTCTTCTTCACTTTCTGCCATAAGGGTGGTTTTAGCTGCATTTCTGAGGTTATTGATATTTCTCCCAGAAATCTTGATTCCAGCTTGTGCTTCTTCCAGTCCAGCGTTTCTCAAACTTATATGTACTCTGCATATAAGTTAAATAAGCAGGATGACAATACACAGCCTTGACATACTCCTTTTCCTATTTGGAACCAGTCTGTTGTTCCATGTCCAGCTCTAACTGTTGCTTCCTGACCTGCATACAGATTTCTCAAGAGGCAGGTCAGGTGGTCTGGTATTCCCATCTCTTTCAGAATTTCCCACAGTTTATTGTGATCCACACAGTCAAAGGCTTTGGCATAGTCAATAAAGCATAAATAGATGTTTTTCTGGAACTCTCTTGCTTTTTGATGATCCAACGGATATTGGCAGTTTGATCTCTGGTTCCTCTTCCTTTTCTAAAACCAGCTTGAACATCTGGAAATTCACAGTTCACGTATTGCTGAAGCCTAGCTTGGAGAATTATGAGTATATCTTTATTTTAAAAGTTCTGAAACAATAATGTGTGTGTATGGTAAGTCACTTCAGTTGTATCTAACTCTGTGTGATCCCATGGACCGCAGCCCTCCAGGATCCTCTGTCCATGGGATTCTTCAGGCAAAAAATACTGGAGTAGGTTGCCATGCCCTCCTCCAGGGGATCATCCCTACCCGGGGAACAAACCAGGGCTTCTTACATTTCCTGTTTTGGTAGGCGGGTCGTTGGGAAGCCCCCTGAAACAATTACAGCAAAATATAAGTATCTGTTAATTTGGTCAATATGGATACATGAGTATATTACATTCATTCCTGTAATTTTTACACTTTAAAGTATTCCATCATTTAGAAATGTAAAATTTTTAATGAATTTTGACTATACAAAACTCTGAATTCTCTCACATACCTATACAATACTTAGCTCTGTAATTCTTGTTGTTTAAAATACTGTTCTGATGAACTTTAATTCAGAAGCAGGCCCCAGTGTCTCCTCTACTTTACTATCTGATGTAAATTAACAGAAGCAAACCAGCCCTTTCAAAATGATTCTTAAAAGCAAAATGCATTTCATTTACCTGAATAAAAAATAACTTGGGAGATATGACATCTGAGTGGCATTATACCATTTCTAAAGCTAAATAATTCCTGTAGCTTATATTCTCTCAATATATATCATCATTTTGAGAACTGAAAGTTTATCCATTCTAATAATTCACAGTTTTTAAAATCATTTTGACCTAAATCTACCTACCCATTCTATTAAAGTTATATTACTTTAAATATCAATCAATAAGTCCAAAAAAATCTACTGTTGTAAACTGGTACACAAAGATTTTGAAAATTCAAATTTTAAGTGATTTGATAATAAGTTAGTTCCTCATCACATACCTTATAATGCTTTCAGCTATTTGTAAAAACTTTCTATTTTTTGCTTAAGAGAAGGTCAATGGCTTTCACTTCACTACTCCAACATAATCATGAATTGAAATAAGAACTCTAAGCACTCTGGACCCACAAAGCTACCAGTATGCCTAAGCCAGTAAAGCGATTCGTTCACTAATGCAGCTAATAAAGCAACCTTTTGTTAGTCTATGAAACATCAGAAACCTCAGAGATCTAACTTTGCAATTTTTCTCTGTTTTTGCTGTATGAACTTGAAAATTCCCTTACATGCCATTTGCTTTAACAACTAAAACTTAATCATTTGAGAAATTTGACCTTCCACTTGAGGTAATTTAATAACATATTAGTTCCAACTTCAGAAAGCGGTTCCTAGATGAAACTACTTTTCTTTAATCACTCTCTTCTGTTTTCCCATAGAGCCAAGTTGTGTAGACGTCTGTGTCATCTTCTCATAAGCAACTAAGCAACAACCCCTATAAATATTCTCCAAATGAAGAACAAAAATGTTCATTTACCCAACCAGCATCAATTAATCAATCAACTACAATAAGCAAGGCACAGACGATACCAAGATTAATATATAATCCTTGCCCTCAAGCACTTCAAGGAATAAGACCAGCATCTTAAAAAAAAAAAAACTACTATAACATAGCTTATAACAGTATTAACTACTAAATAAAATAGCATGAGGGATATAATTCACTGAGCTTAAATGAGATAAAAAGCCTACCAGTGTGGGGACTCTTGAAGCTAAATAAAGGAAAGTATACTTTAGGCTTAGTGAATAACATATACAAAAAGATACATGAAATAGCACAGTAAATTCAGAAATTTTTAATCAATTTAGTAAGGCTAGAATGTAACATGCATGTAGGGAAATGCACGTATGCTCTTGAAAGGTCATGTTTCTAGTCTCTAGAATTTAGACTTTATTCTATGCAATGGGTAGACATTAAACGATTTTAAGAAATATAAAATTATAAGGCATATGGTGTTCAGGACTTTTTCAGAAAGTTTACTCCTAAAATACATGAATGACCAAAAGCTCCTATTTTCAACAACTTCAGAATATATAATGCTTTGGGGCATGCAGGGTATCCCAGGAATATAGGAATGCTATTTCTCAGTGCAGTTCATGCTCAGTATAATGCTCTACTGCTGCTTAGTCACTAAGCTGTATCTGACTCCTTGTGACCCCATGGGTTGTAGCCTGCCAGGCTCCTCTGTCCATGGAATTCTCCAGGCAAGAATACTAGAGTGAGTCGCCATTTCTTTCTCCGGGGGATCTTCCTGACATGGAGATCGAACCCGTGTCTCCTGCATCGCAGTCAGATTCTTTACCCTTGAGTCACTAGGGAAGCCCATAATGCTCTATTATGTACTATTAATTTAACTTTAGCATTTTCTAAACTAATTATTAATCAAAGAGAACTACTGATGAATAAAGTTAATATTTTAATAATATTCTAATAATAGGCATTTAAAACCCCTTCAAAGTACTAGAAAAACTTTAGTTTTCATATCAGGGAAGGCAATGGCACCCCACCCCAGTACTTTTGCCTGGAAAATCCCATGGACGGAGGAGACTGGTAGGCTCCAGTCCATGGGGTCGCTAAGAGTCGGACACGACTGAAGCAACTTAGCAGAAGCAGCAGCAGTTTTAATATACTGTAAAGCAATGTTGTTGGTCAAAATTATAAGTTTCAGTTGAAGTCAACAGATTGCATTTAGAATTTATAAAGTAAGTAATAAAATCTGGCCCACTGTAATCCTTAGTGCAAACACCCATGGTACTATCTGCCTAGCACCCTTGCCTTCTTCCAAGCACTATCTCTCATCCCTACTCCCCTCATTTCACACATATCCCAATAGCTACCTTGAGAACTCAGTGTTCTTACATGACCCTGGAATACAGTGAATTAGTCCAACTTGATCAAGCCATACCAGAGAGTCTATTAAAGCTTTAACCTGGGGCTCAAAAGTAATCAGAACCTCTCTAGAGACAGATGTAGTAAGGTAAAAAATTCAGACTGGCTCTTTCTACAGGTTTCCCACCATGCAGAAAAACTAGTCTATGCTGAAATACATGACGGAAAAAAAGTTTATTATACAATTTGGTTTATATTGTGCATGTTTGAAATTTTCCACATAAAAAGTTTTTTTTCCCGAAAGTTATGAAGACACCAAAATCACTGCAGATGGTGACTGCAGCCATGAAATTAAAAGACGCTTACTCCTTGGAAGGAAAGTTATGACCAACCTAGATAGCATATTCAAAAGCAGAGACATCACTTTGCCAACAAAGGTTCGCCTAGTCAAGGCTATGGTCTTTCCTGTGGTCATGTATGGATGTGAGAGCTGGACTGTGAAGAAGGCTGAGCACCGAAGAATTGATGCTTTTGAACTGTGGTGTTGGAGAAGACTCTTGAGAGTCCCTTGGACTGTAAGGAGATCCAAACGGTCCATTCTGAAGGAGATCAGCCCTGGGATTTCTTTGGAAGGAATGATGCTGAAGCTGAAACTCCAGTACTTTGGCCACCTCATGCGAAGAGTTGACTCATTGGAGAAGACTCTGATGCTGGGAAGGATTGAGGGCAGGAGGAGAAGGGGACGACAGAGGATGAGATGGCTGGATGGCAACACTGACTCGATGAATGTGAGTCTGAGTGACCTCCGAGAGCTGGTGATGGATAGGGAGGCCTGGCGTGCTGTGGTTCATGGGGTCGCAAAGAGTCGGACACGACTAAGCGACTGATCTGATCTGATCTGATCTGATGTTCTCACCATCAGCTTAATAGATAAAACTTTACTAATGTAATTCTCTTCCCTATGAACCACACCCTAATTCCATCTCCCCATCCCACAACCACTATCCTGAAGTCCTCTCTCTTAAACATTCTGCAAACATCAGTCTAAACATTAGTTCCCTGGAGGACGGTCTTTCTTGACTTAAAACACTCAGAAGGTTAAGTGTCCCCATTATGTGCAGTCCCATCACTTCATGGCAAATAGATGGGAAACAGTGGAAACAGTGGCTGACCTTATTTTTCTGGGCTCCCAAATCACTGCAGATGGTGACTGCAGCCATGAAATTAAAAGACACTTAGTTCTTGGAAGGAAAGTTATGACCAACCTAGATAGCATATTGAAAAGCAGAGACATCACTTCGCCAACACAGGTCCGTCTAGTCAAGGCTATGGTCTTTCCTGTGGTCATGTATGGATGTGAGAGTTGGACTGTGAAGAAAGCTGAGTGCCGAAGAATTGATGCTTTTGAACTGTGGTGTTGGAGAAGACTCTTGAGAGTCCCTTGGACTGCAAGGAGATCCAACCAGTCCTTTCTGAAGGAGATCAGCCCTAGGTGTTCAATGGAAGGACTAATATTGAAGCTGAAACTCCAATCCTTTGGCCACCTGATGCAACTGACTCATTCGAAAAGACCCTGTCGGACACGGACACATGTGTCAGACACGACTGAGCAACTATGTGCTTTCACAGCTTTGGCCATACCTGTGATTTATTTGTTTGAATACTTTATAACAAGCTCTCCAGTAAACTTACTTCCATGAACTCAAGAAAATCTCTCTTCAATTCTTAGCTGACTCCTCAGCTAACTGAGGAGAGACTTCAATGGCTTCACAACAAAGAATTCAGAGTTTACAAAATTAGTTGAGAAAGATCATTTTAAGAGAACAGTAATAAAAACAAATCTTGAGAGGTAGAAGAAACTGATTTCCAGAGTTGCCATATTATATAATTTAAAACATCCAATTTCCAAAAAAACTTACAAAACATGCAATGAAACTTGAATGTATGGCTCGCGTACAGAGAAAATGCTGCAGCTCCAGTATTACAAACAGATTATTTACCTCTGAGCCACAAGGGAAGCCCTTCAATCAGCAATTTTCAATATATTCAAAGAACTAAAGGAAAGCATGCCAAAAGAACTAAAGGTGAATTAACAGTATCTCAAAGATAAAGAATATCAATAAGGAGAAAGACATTTTTAAAGGAACCAAATAAAAATTCTGGAATTAAAAAGTACAACAGCTGAAATGAAAAACTCACTACAGGAGTTTAACAGCAGAATTCAGCAGGTAGAAGAAAAAAAAAAATCAGCAAATCTGAAGACATATCAATTGAGATTAAGCTACCTGAGTAACAAAAAAAAAAAGAAAAGAAACATCAGCAGAAGTCTCAGAGAACCTCAGGACACTATCAAGTTTCAGTTCAGTTCAGTTCAGTCACTCATTCATGTCCGACTCTTTGCGACCCCATGAATCCCAGCACGCCAGGCCTCCCTGTCCATCACCAACTCCCGGAGTTCACCCAAACTCATGTGCGTTGAGTCGGTGATGCCATCCAGCCATCTCATCCTCTGTTGTCCCCTTCTCCTCCTGCCCCCAATCCCTCCCAGCATCAGGGTCTTTTCCAATGAGTCAACTATCAAGTTTACTAACATACATAAAATGGAAATTCCAGAAAGAAGTATAAAAAGAAGCAAAAAGAATATTATAAGAAACAACAGCCAAAAACTCCCAAAATTTTATTTTTAAAATTTTATTTTTTAATATATTATTTTAAATTTTATTTTAAAAAGTAATCTAAACAGAAGCTCAATGAATTCCAACTAGAATAAACTCAGAGAACCACACTTATCTACACTATTATCAAAGTGTCAAAAACCAGAGAGAGGATCTTGAAGTGACTCATCGTGTTTAAGAGATCCTGAACAACCTCAACAACATATTTATCATCAGAAACCAAGGAGGTCAGAGTGCCAAAAGAAAGACTATCAACCAAGAAAGAAAGTAAAGAAAGTGAAGTCACGCAGTCATGTCCGACTCTTTGCTACTCCCTGGACTGTAGCCCACCAGGCTCCTCTGTCCATGGGATTCTCCAGGTAAGAATACTGGAATGGGTTGCCATTTCCATCTCCAGGATATCTTCCCAACCCAGGGCCTGAACCTGGGTCTCCTGCATCGTAGGCAGATGCTTTACCATCTGAGCCACCAGGGAATATCTAGTAAATTTATCTTTCAAAAATAAAAGAGAAATTAAGGAATTCTTAGATAAACAAAAACAGTTAATTCATCACTAGCAAACCTGCCTTGCAAGAAGTACTAAAATAAATCTTTCAGGTTGAAGTGAAAAGTAAAGATTCTCGTCATGTGTATTCAAGTTACTAAGTGTCTTTCATGTCAACCTGAAGTGACTGAACAGATATCCATAGAACACCTCACCCAACTGCACTATAGAATACACAGCCTTCTCAAGAATTCTACTTACGTTAGGCCAAGAAACAGGTCTCAAAAATTTCAGAGAATGAAATCACATAAAGCATCTTCTCCAATCAAAAGAGAATGAAAAAAAAAAAAATCAATGGCTACAATACATGCTACAATATGGATGAACCTTGAAACTGTTATACCAAATGAAATAAGTCAGTCACAAAAGGATAAACACATGGTTCCACTTATACGTGGTTACCATTTAAGTCAAATTCATAGAGACGGAGTAGAATAGTGGGTATCAGGGACTGTGCAGAGGGGAAGATGGAACTTTAGTGTGTAGAGAGCTTTTTTTAGCAGTTTGTGTTTGGAACAATGAAAAAGTTCTAGAAATGGCCAGTGGTGACAGCTGCATAACACTGCATTTACTCAATGCCACTGAATTGCATACTTAAAAATGCAGAAAATTTCTATTTTACATGTAGTTTACCACAATGAAAAAAAAATGGAAAAGGTTGTATTACGTTCCCCAGAATGCAAAAAGTAATAATTATCTAAGTATCAGTCACTATCCATACCACCACATACGATTCCCACAACAGTGCTGCCAGGTGCTATTAACATGCTTTAACAATTAGGAAGCTGAAGCACAAAGCCATTAAGTCATTTACTTAAGGTCACACAGCTAGGAAAGAGTGGAACAAGAACTCAATATGTTGGCCACCTGATGCAAAGAACTGTCTCACTGGAAAAGACCCTGATGCTGGGAAAGACTGAAAGCAGGAGGAGAAGGGGACAACACAGGATGAGATGGTTGGATGGCATCACTGATTCATGAGTTTGAACAAACTCTGGGAGTTTGTGATGGACAGGGAAGCTGGGCATGCTGCAGTCCATGGGGTAGCAAAGAGTCGGACATGACCAAGTGACTGAACTGACTGAAAACCTCAAACCCTGGCAGTCTTTCAGAGACATCAAAGCTTTAAAAAAAACTGCAAACTGCCTACTTATTTATGTAAATATGAAACAGCAAAAATCAAAACACAACCCTTCCCCTCCAATATTTTAATGTGTATTTGCATTAATGGTAACATTTAATGATACCATTATACACAAAGCATTTTTATCAATCTTTATTACTTCATACTGTCATCTGGTAGTAAGCCATATCAAATTTTAAAACACACAGTATCAGTATAAAAAATAAGAAAACAACAAGCTTTTAAAGATCATTATCCCTGACAAACACCAATAAGCAAAGGAGGAAGCACATCAGAGAAGAGAAAAAGAAAAGGCATTTAGAAGTATCTTTGTAAATAGTCTTTCACTCACATGGCATCCAAGTAAGAAAAAAGACAACCTCATAAAGCTCAGGCGCTTTTGGGCACCAGGCGGCAGGCCTTTTGGACGTGGTTCCAGACTTCAGGACACAGTACTACTGCTCCTTTTTATCTGGTGCCAATAAAATCAGAAAGCATTACCAGCTAGCAATCATTCTCTCACACTCCTAACTTTTTATAACAGACTGATCCAACAACCTAAGGATGTAATAATAGAACAGTTCATCAATTTTCAAGATACTTTTATAAAAAAGAAAAAATCTATACCAACATTTAATAAATTTATCATGCTATGACTAAGACAGAAAAAAATAAATATACTCTGCCCTCTGAAAACTGGAGAGATTAATATGGAGTACTCAAAAAATCACAACTGTAATGCCATGAAAGCACACAACAGGTAAGTGTTTTGAGTCAGAAAAGACCTTTCCCCAGGGAAGCGACAGACTGATATTTGGAGAAGAGAAGACGGCTTCCCTGGTGGCTCAGACAGTAAAGAATCTGCCTGCAATGCAGCAGACCTGGGTTCGATCCCTAGGTCAGAAAGATCCCCTGGAGAAGGGAATGGCAACCCACTCCACTATTCCTATCTGGGGAATTCTATGAACATAGGAGCCTGGCAGGCTACAGCCCATGGGGTTGCAAAAGAGTCGGACACAGCTTAGCAACTAAAACACACACAGACACTGATAAAGGAAAACTAGTAAGATTACAGGCTGACAATGCTTCCATCCTAGGACGGGTTATTAGTCTCAGCCTATATATTTGGCCTTTAATTCACATGTAGGGATTGTAGATGAGAATTCTGGCCTTCGGTGAGCGACTTTAGAACTCCGACCCGCCTTCCTCTTCCCCACATTAACATTCATATACAGCTAAGACCCATGCAGGGCTGCAATTTTATTAAAGGGGTCCAGAATAGCTCAGTAAGAAAACTAAAGAGGGTTAGGTATGGAGAGCAACAAAAACACCATTATTCTTTGATGATACAGTTACCAACACAGGGTCCTCAGGAGAATCTAACATTAGAATCAGAGTTCAGCAAGGTTGCTGAACCAGCACACAAACATTAATTTGTTTCCAATATCAATTGGTTACTGGTGGTTACTAGTTTGTAACCACCATTTGCAAAATGCCTATTTATAAATATATATCATTCACAATAACAAAAATTCATTTCAAAAATCTAAGAGTAAGTCTAATAGAAGACTTTCATGAAAACAATACAACTGTATTGAAAAAATTAGAGTATGTAAGTAGAGATATACACCACAGTCATCCAATAAGATGACAACTATCCCCACTGTAAACCTGTAAATTAAATGAAATTCCAATCACAAGCCCAAACAGGGTTTGGGGATTTTTTAGGGGGAGGGGGGTCAGATTTTCTTTGAGGTGGAATGAAATTTGAAAAACTCATGCAAAATTCACTAAGAGAGAGAAGGTGTCTTATCAGATATCAAGATATCAAAACTGTTGTAATTAACACAGTATGATAGTGACATGAAAGCAGACAATCAAATAAGACTGCAATACAGACCAAACTCTAGAAATTATCCCATTAAGTAAATTTAAAACTTTTAAATAAAGTTAAAAACAATCAACTGGTAATGTATATTACCAGAAACATTAATATCCACGTTATAAAAAGAACTGCCACAAATGAATATAAAATCAAATTCCTACCAGGAAAAAAAAACTGCGAAGGATACTGAGAAAAGATTCACAGAACAGGAGATGAGAATGCAAAGATGTTCAACTCCACTAAAAATACAGTGATGAAAGTGAAAACTATGAAACTCCGTATCTTATCTTTCAGAGAGGCAAAAATTAGGAGCTAGATAAAAATAAAAAGTCAGTAAGATGTGGGAAAACATGCTGGTGGGTACAAGTAGTACCTCTACTTTGGACTGGAGCTGGTTTTACTCTGTGAGATAAAGTGGCACCTATACCCTGTAATCCAGCAAGTCTGGCCCTGCTGTCTATACCAGATAAAGTTACATGCAGACTAGGTCTCTATGTACAAGTCTATTCCTTACAATACTATTGCCAAAAGGTAGGACCCAGTTATTTCTCAGGATAAAACTGAGTTTCATTAAACATGGACTACCAAAAACAGCAGTTAAAAAGAATGAACTAAACCTACATGTCAAAGTACAGCGCGGAATGGTGCACCACGACCTCAGGATAAGGGGTACTTGTGAAGGAGGCGGGAGAGGATGAGGAGAGAATATAAAGGAAGAGAAAAAGCAAACAAGGGAGAAAGTCAACGTGCTTGAGGCCAGGCACAAAAGTGTTTGCTATATTACTTCCTGTAAAGCTTTTGTAGTTTGAATTATTTCATACTTTATGCAAAATTTTAAGAGATGAGAAATAGCTTAATTCTGAACAGCAATTTCAGAGGGTACAATGGAAGGAAATAGAAAAGAAATACATAGAAGGCTTTTGTCAAAGCAAACAAGTATAAAACATTTTTAAGATGGTATTTAAAAGATATGGCCACCTACTGATGAGAACAGGGATGAGAGGCAAGTCTCAGATCTTTTGAGGAAGACAGAAACTGGGCCTCATGGCCAGACAATTCTGTCTCACTAGGACAAGATAAAGTAAGTCTAATCAGTTTGCTATCTCAGCTCACTTGGCGTGGCACCACTGTGATTCTCAGTAACTCTATGAGGCATTATGAAAGTGACCGTGCTGAACTCTGACTCTAACAGGTACAAGGCATTCCGCTAGATACTGCAAGGCACAGAAAGAGGTATGTTACCAGTTCTCAGGAAACTGATCACTTAGTGTGAGAGCTACGACGAATACAGAAAGAAAGAAACAAAATCTGACACTTTAAGGCCTAAACAAGTGCTACTGGAATTCAGAGGAAGAAAAGAATCCATCAGGGTGCTGGGATTTAAGAGAAAGGTTTCACCAGAGCAGTGGAACTCAAATTGAGTTGTGAAGGACAGGAAACAATTTCGAAGGTGCAAAACATGGCCTTCTAGGTCCAGGTAGAAAAAAATGGTAGACCTCCAGGGAGGAAAAAGTAGAGTGCAAGCGCTTGGTAATTTTTGGATCTTCGAAGAACAAAATACTTCAACAATAAACAAACTCTTTACAATCAGTCAATCAATCAGTTTTTACCTACAAACAACAGAATCTATTTCCAGAAGTCTCATCAGAAAAGTAATTTATTAAAAACATTTTAGGTGACACACAGAATCCCTTTTGCAAAGAGCCAATGAATCAACTTGGGGGTATACAGCCAGAAAAATACCTGAGTCTCGTCACCAGTTATTTCCACTCTTTGAACCCTTGGAGCCATGAGGGTGAGGCCCCAGATATAAGACTCGCCAGAGAGTTTGCCACACTCCCTGTAAAAGCCCACCGTCTCAGTCCCCAACATCCACGTCAGGAAGCAACCCAAGCAAGAGCGGCTGCCCTGCAGGTCTCCCTTCTGAATTCACGTCTTGCAGAGACGCATCTCATCAGCAGAATCTAGGTCACATGCTCATGTCCTAGATGCAAGGGATGTTAGGAAACTGAGTCCTGCCTTCTACAATACTCCAAACAGACCGATTTCTCCAACAGTGAGGGGTTATTTGAAATAAGACCAAATACAGAACAAGTCTTGGCTATCAAACAACATACATATTTATTCCAAACTTCGAGCACCAAACAAGACTCTCAAGCCCGAGAGATTGAAGCCTCGTATGAACAAAACTCTCTCTGTTCCTCAAAGGGGGACGAGACCCAGTCTCAGCAGTTGCTGTGCACAGCTCCAGTATCAGAAGCTACAGGTTATGTCACCCTCCCTTCCGATTTCTTTGAACTTATAGACTGAACGGCAAAGGGGGTGGGAATGGAAATGTAAGTGAAAGTATTTTTAAATACATAAACACACAAAGAAGGAACACTTAACACATTCTACAGACATAACCTGGGTCTATGAACTGTGTGAAGAATTACAACTCACTCTCAGACCTCCATTTGTGAAACCTAAAATGTTTGGTTATACAGATCTAGTAGAGCCCTTAATAGTCTGCCCATCTATTTTAGATCTAGAGATTCCATGATCATTTAGCCACAGCTAAAAAGAAGCATTCATGTCATTGCATCTCTATCATCAGGCCAGTCAGGCTACCTTAGGAAAATGATGCCCACTTTGCCTATGAAAGTAAGAGGCATCCTACACTCCCACCATCTGAAATCAGAAAGACAATTTCAATGAATTAAATGTAGGTAGGTCTCCCACCTCAGAGAAGGCAATGGCACCCCACTCCAGTAGTCTTGCCTGGAAAATCCCATGGATGGAGGAACCTGGTGGGCTGCAGTCCATGGGGTCGCTAAGAGTCGGACACGACTGAGCAACTTCACTTTCACTTTTCACTTTCATGCATTGGAGAAGGAAATGGCAACCCACTCCAGTGTTCTTGCCTGGGGAATCCCAGGGACGGGGGAGCCTGGTGGGCTGCTGTCTATGGGGTCGCACAGAGACGGACACGACTGAAGCGACTTAGTAGCAGCAGCAGCAGCAGGTCTCCCACCTACAGACAATAGCAATTACACTGCTTTTCACAGATGTTGGCACTGTCCTGAAAGTATGCTTTACCTTTGAGGTGAGTAATATGTCCTCTGGACCTCTTAGTGGACAACAGTGGACAGAGAATAAAGAGGTGAATAGGCACAAAGAAAAATCCACTCCATCAGTCCCATGACGCTTAATCTCTTGACTTCTTCCTCTACATATTACCATGAGTTCACAGGCTTTCAACTTTACTAACTATATAGGCCAATGCTGAGACTAATCAAAGAAGCAAACAATTATTGATACCTCTCTTGGCTACTTGACCTGGAATACTGAATCCAAAATCTCTGCTAATTGCACCATGCCAATACACTCTGCCAAATGTAAAAGTATGTTTCTCCCTCATCATCTATACATAGAACCAACATCTATATATAGAACCGACATCTATACATATTCCAGTTTTTGCTATGTTGGCAAAAAAAAAAAAAAAAAATCACATTGACACATAATCCCTTTCTTCTCATTTTGACTACCCAAAAGTACAGCATGCTACACTCTGACTCCAGTTACAGATCTGGAAACAATGAAAATAATGGGAAGGAGTATGAAGCCACTGCTGTCCTTTTGAATATTAACTGTTATAACCAAGATTTGACAGGTCTTCAAAGAAAACAGGGACAGACTTTTGCCAGCAAGAGAGATTTCATCAAGTTTGGAGAATTTATTTGTGTTTATAATTCTCTATATAAAGAAAATGTATTCAATAGATCACTGCTGCTGCTGCTAAGTCGCTTCAGTCGTGTCTGACTCTGTGCGACCCCATAGATGGCAGCCCATCAGGCTCCCCCATCCCTGGGGTTCTCCAGGCAAGAACACTGGAGTGGGTTGCCATTTCCTTCTCCAATGCATAAAAGTGAAAAGTTAAAGTGAAGTCGCTCAGTCATGTCCGACTCTAGCGACCCCATAGACTGCAGCCTACCAGGCTCCTCTGTCCATGGGATTTTCCAGGCAAGAGTACTGGAGTGGGGTGCCGTTGCCTTCTCCCAATAGATCACTAGGAGCCATAAATAAGGCATATGTCCAAAAAAACAGGGGCACATGTTATACACTGTTGTTCTATCTCCTGAAGTTTTCTTAAAATTAGACAAAAATAAGATTTTCCTATTTTATGTTGCTATGTATTTAGTATTTATCATTTATCATTACAGTTTGTGCACGCACCCCACTCCAGTACTCTTGCCTGGCAAGTCCCATGGACTGAGGAGCCTGGTAGGCTGCAGTCCATGGGGTCGCTGAGAGTCGGACAAGACTGAGCAACTTCACTTTCACTTTTTACTTTCATGCATTGGAGAAGGAAATGGCAACCCACTCCAGTGTTCTTGCCTGAAGAATCCCAGGGACGGGGGAGCCTGGTGGGCTGCTGTCTATGTGGTCGCACAGTGTCAGACACGACTGAAGCGACTTAGCAGCAGCAGCAGCAGCAGCAGCAGACAAGGCAGCATTACAGTACTCAAATTCAAGACCAATTAAATTTATGCCTCTAGAGGGCAGCATTTCTCATAGGATAGACAGGTTAAACAAAAAAAGGAGTTTCACTGTCCAAGTTCAAGAAATACAGGGTAAACAAGCTTTAGCAAGTTTCTTTCCTGTAAGCTGTCTCAGAGTCTTTCACATATCACGGTGCATTGTGAATCTTCACCAGACCATTATTACAGCATACAGTATTTCTTCAACCTTAATCACAGAAACCATTCTGCAAAAACCCTCTCTAGTGACTACTTCCACAGAACACATTTGGACAAATTCTCTTAAGACAAGCCTTACTTCCTTTTTAATTCAGAGACTTGCTCCTCTGGTCTTTAAAACAAGCCTTAAGACATCCCTTTGTATTCACAGATCACAACCAAGAAAGGAATAAACACTAGCATTCGTTTATTTTGCGAAAATGAGAAACGTGGATAACTTACTACTTGGCTTGTTCAAAGGATAACAGCTAAAAACAAGAAGGAAAAAAGCTAGATTCGTCCTCTCCTAGCTTTAAAAACCACAGAAGAGTTGAGGTATACTTAATAAAACATTTTCATATTTACCCAATTCAGAATAGTCATTAACAATGCATTATCTTTCCATAATCCATGTCAACTGAAATTAAATTTCATAATATAAAGATATGTTATAAACCTGATGAGACCTTTACATATCTCTATAGATGAAATGTTCTTAATTTTTTGTGAGAAAGCAGTTAAAATAGTTCCCCTTTTTTGTTGTTGTTGCTGTTTGGTCTTTTCATCTATGTGATGGAATAGTTTTTAGAATATAGACATGCTCTCATTCTCCAAGTACTCTTGCAGAATACTTGAAGAATATTGCAGAATACTCTTGAATAAGAAAGGGGGGAAGGAGAGGGAATGATTTCATATATAATACATGTATCCACAGGTCTGTTTACTAAGTATCCTTTAATCTACAAACAATGTTTGAAATGTTTTTCTTTTTAAAAAAATGCAAATACAGGCATACCTCAGAGATACTGCAGGCTGAGTTCCAACCCACCACAATAAAGTGAATATCACAATAAAGCAAGTCACACAACTTGACTGGTTTCCCAGTTCATATTAAAAAAAAGACTGGCTCTAAACTGGGAAAGGAGTGTGTCAAGGCTGTATACTGTCACCCTGCTTATTTAACTTATATGCAGATTACATCATGCAAAATGCCAGGCTGGATGAATCACAAACTGGAATCAAGATTACGGGGAGAACTATAAGTAACTTCAGATATGCAGATGATACTACCTACTACCCTAATGGCAGAAAGTGAAGAGGAACTAAACAGCCTCTTGAGGAGGGTGAAAGAGGAGAGTGGAAAAGCTGGCTTAAAACTCAACATTCAAAAAAACAAAGATCATGGCATCCAGTCCTATAACTTCATGGCAAATAAGTAGGGAAAAAATGGAAACAGTGGCAGATTTTATTTTCTTGAGCTCCAAAATCACTGAGGATGGTGAATGCAGCCATGAAGTTAAAAGATGCTTACTCCTTGGGAGAAAAGCTATGATAAACCCAGACAGTATTAAAAAGCAGAGATATCACTTTGTTGACAAAGGCCCAGCTAGTCAAAGCTATGATTTTTCCAGTAGTCATGTATGGATGTGAGAGTTGGACCATAAAGAAGTCAGAGCACCAAAGAATTGATGCTTTTGGACTGTGGTACTGTAAGACTTGGCAACTGAACAACAACATAAAGTTATATTTACATTACAGTCTGTCAAGAGTGCAATAGCATTATGTCTAAAAAACAACAATGTGCATACCTTAATTTTAAAATATTTTATTGATAAAAAAAAATGCAAACCATATCTGAGCCTACACAGTGAGTTGTAATCTTTCTGCTGGAGGAGGGGCTTGCCTTCGTGTTAGTAGCTGTTGACTAAATACGATGGTGGTTGCTGAAGGCTCGAGTGTCTGTGGTAATTTCTAAAAATAAAACAATGAAGCTTGCTGCATTGACTATTCTTAAAAATGTTTTCTCTGTAGTACGCAATACTGTCTGATAGTATTTTACCCACAGTAGAACTTCTTTCAAAATTGGAGCCAGTCCTCTCAAACCTTGCCGCTGTTTTATCAACTAAGTTTATGCAATATTCTAAACCCTTTCTTATTTCAACAGTCTTCATCAGGAGTATATTCCATCTCAAGAAACCACTTTCTTTACTCATCCGTAAGAAACTTCATGCGTGCATACTCAGTCATGACCGACTCTTTGCAACCCAATAGACTGTAACCTGCCAGGCTCCTCTGCCCAAGGGATTATTCCAGCAAGAATAGTGCAGTGGGTAGCCATTTCCTCCTCCAGGGGATCTTCCATACCCAAGAATCAAACTCGTGTCTCCTGAATCTCCTGCATTGCAGGCAGATTCTTTACCACTGAGACATCAGGGAAACCACAGAAGTTACAACCAACAACACAGAAATACAAAGGACTATGGTGGTGGTAGTGGGAAGTCGCTTCAGTCGTGTCCGACTCTTTGTGACCCTATAGCCTGCCAGGCTCCTCTGTCCATGGGATTCTCCAGGCAAGAATACCGACATGGGATGCCATGCCCTCCTCCAGGGAATCTTTCTGACCCAGGGATGGACCCTGAGTCTCTTACGTCTCCTGCATTGGCAGGGAGGTTCTTTACCACTAGTGCCATCTGACTGCAGTTCACATCTTCAGGCTCCACTTTGACTTCTAGCTATCTTGCTATTTCTACCACATCTGTTCCTTCCTCCACTAAAGGCTTAAACTCCTCCAAGTCATTCATGAGGGCTGGAATCAACTTCTTCCAAAATCCTGTCAATGTTGATATTTTAATCTCTTCCCATGAATCACAGTGTTCTTAATGGCATCTAGAATGGTGGATCCTTTCCAGAAGGCTTTTTATATACTTTGCCCAGTTCCATCGGAGGAATCACTATTTATGATAGCTATAGACTTATGAGATGTACTTCTTAAATAATAAGAACTGAAATCTACGTTGGTCCTTGATTTATGGGCTGCAGAATGTATGTTGTGTTACAGGTATAAAAGCATTGATCTCATTGTACATCTCCATGAGACCTCTTGAGTGACCAGGTGCACTGTCAGTGAGCAGCAACACTGTGAATCTTCTTTTCTTTCTGGGGAGCAGTATTCAGTAAACCATGTTGCACAGAGGTGCTGCCATTCAGGCTTTGTTATTCCATTTACACAGCAGAGGTGAGTAGACTGAGCACGATTCTTCAGGGCTCTAAAATTTTCAGAATGGTAAATGAGCAATGACTTCAACTCTAAAGTCACCAATTACATAAGACTCTAGGAGGAGAGTCAGCCTGTCCTTTGACGCTTTAAAGTCAAGCACTGACCTCTCCTCTCTAACTAGGAAAGTCTTAGATGGCATCTTCCAACAGAAGGCTGTTTTGTCTACATTTGAAAGCCTGTTGTTCACTGTAGTCACTAATTATCTTAGCTAGATCTTCTGGGTAACTTTCTGCTGCTTCTACATCAGCACTGGCTGCTTCACCTTGCACTCTTGTTACGGAGACAGGGTCTTTCCTGACATATCTCATGACCCAACCTCTGCTAGCTTCAGACTTTTCTCCTGCAGCTTCCTCACCTCTCAGCCTTCAGGTTATTGAAGAGAGTTAGGGCCTTGCTCTGGGTTAGGCTTTGGCTTAAGAGAATGAATGTTGTGGCTGGTTTGACCTTCTTTCCAGACCACTACGACCTTCTCCGTATCAGCAGCAAAGCTGTTTCACTTTCTCATTCGTCTACTCCCTGGAGCAGCACTTTGAATTTCCTTTAAGCACTTCTCCTTCCCTGACAACTTGGCTCACTGACTCAAGAGGCCCCGTTTCCAGCCTGTCTCAGCTTCAGGATGTCTTCCTCACTGTGCTTAATTGTTTCTAGCTTTTGATTTAAAGCGAGAGACATGCAGCTCTTCCTCTTCACTTCAACACTGGACTCATTGCAGGCTTATCAACTGGCTGATGTCAATTCCTTGTGTCTCAAGGAATAGTGAGGCCTGAAAAGAGGGAGAGTGGTGGGGGAATGACCAGTCAGTGGGACAGTCAGAACACACAGCACTTAGCACTTAAGTTGCCATCTTACACGGGTGTGGTTTTTGATGCCCCAAAACCGTTACTTCAGAGATCACAGATCACTATTACAAATAAAATAATGAAAAAGTTTAAAATATTCCAAGGATTGCCAAAATGTGACACACAGACATGAAATAAGGAAACACTGTTGGAAAAAAGGCACAAACAGACTCAACTGACTCGGGGTTGCCATAAACTCTCAACTTATTTAAAAAACGCACACATGGAATCTGTGAAGCTTAATAAAGCAAAGTGCAAAAAGCAACTCTTTCCAGGATTCTTAATTCATAAGTCCTTCTGGTACGCCTCTTATGACACTAGCATTATCCAAAAAAGATTAATTCTTGGTATCAAGCCATCAAAATATTTTAAGCAAGTATATAATGAACTCTCAAAGTTTAATTTCCAATATATTAGTCATTGGCTGCATATACTGAATAACTGAATTTTTATTTAATTATAATTTTATCGAAATGTAAAAGTTGAAGTGATATAAAATGTGTATTAAAGAAAAGTTTATTGTTTTGATCTTGATAGCATCAATTAACTATTAAACTAACTTTTTTCTACATATCAATATAATAGTAGTGTAAAGCATTTGCTTAAAGTTTTTTTAGCAACGATCACAAGTTGCAGTGATGCCTATGTAAATCATAACTGATAGTCAATTGGAGATACTTTTTCATTTTTATTTTTTAAATTTTAATATATTTTGAATATAATTGTTTTCTTTTTAAAAAAATGGATGAAAGGTTGGTGAGGTGAACAAAAATTTTAAATGAAAACAAAGGCATTCTACTCATGAAGAATCAAGTAGAGATACAGAAGTTAGCGCTACAACTACAAGAATAAAGTGAGACTGGAAGAAGGTAATCCACAATTCTAACATGAATAATAATCACAATTAGCTGCAGTAGAGTAAAATTAAAAAGTTGTTTCCTGCGTAGAAAACTTTTCAAATCAAAAGGTAGACAAAATTAAGACACATTTTCAGCAAGTATATAATTTTTATAAGAGGTTTTGTAAGTCAAAATAGAAGCAGCAAAGTTAGTCACCTGGTGTAAGAATTAAAAGTCCCACAGACATTTTTAAAAGTTTTTTAAGGACCTGGGCTTATGACTTTGGCAAGCTATAAAATGTGTTGAATTCTAATAAAGAAGAGAAAGAAGTGGGGAGAGGAGGGAGAAAACTATATTTAAGTGGAGAGAAAGCAATCATTTCAATTACAGGCATTTTGTTAGAAAATTATGAGGAATACTAAAAAGGATAGGTTACGAAAAGTGAAAGGTCTTCGTTTAAGCCACAAAGCAACTGTTTATCATATAGAAGACCATTCTAACAATATCAAAATCAATAGAGTTTGAGAAATTACTTTTCTTTTACCTTTAGATAAACCATGTGATACAAAAGACACTGCCAAATTAAAATTTTAGACATTCTGTTTGAAAGGACTTCCAAATTTAATAAGAAATGTCAATATGTAGTTTAAAAAAATCAAAATTGTGGCACAGACTGTTTCTCATCTTTTACATCTGTCAAAGAATTTCAGCTATATATTAAAAAATTAGTTTCTATCTCAACAAACAGCTCCAGCCATGAGGTCAAAAATTCACAGTTACTGGAATTTTAAAAGAAACCAACGCTTCTCTTATTGTTTTGTTCCACAATATGATATACATTAAAAATATTTGTGTTTAGCTTTATAAAGTTAACTATGAAAAGTGTCATGGATTTAAGTGTTTAAAATTGTTAAGTGTGTACACACAAATAATATAAATCCTAGCCAGTTTACACAGCTGTTGAAAAAACAGAAGACAATACATTTAATACTCCTGTATTATTTGTCAGTGATTGAGTAATGGAAGAATTTCACAAAGGTTTACTGTATTACTGTATTAACTCTTACTCAAAAAATACTGCTTTATATTCAATAATCAGAGACAAAATAATACTATATGTTATGTTTTTTCAGTGATATCTCACTATATGTAAATAAGCTTAATCTGAGTATCAAAAAGTTACTTATGACCTAGCTATAAGGTATGGAGATCTGTGCTGAAACTGAAAGTTTTCATAAAACAAATCAATAAAGATTTTACACTTTTCCATAACACGAATCAATAAACAGAATATTTTAGTTACAATGGACAACGTGTGAAAACTGCAAAAATAACAAGAAATAGTTGAACATTTTGATACTGACCGAATTTAGAGTTGCTTTTCAACTTATTCAATATCCTTAAGGAATCTGATGTTAATAGTGAATTGACACAAGAGTTAGTGAATTTGCTTAGTTTGAGTAGCACAGTTTTGAAACTGTTAAGCTTTTGCTTCAAAGTCTAATGAATCCTACTTAAAAAAAAATGAAACAGTTTTATCAGTTTGGACGTAAATACTAAAAGAAATTGATTTTTTAGCAGTTAAGTTCAGATACTGAAGGGCCTTCCTGATATCTCAGCTGGTAAAGAATCCGCCTGCAATGCAGGAGACCTGAGTTTGATTCCAGGGTTGGGAAGATCCTCTGCAGAAGGGAAAGGCTACCCACTCCAGTATTCCGGCCTGGAGAAATTCATGGACTGTGGGGTCCATGGGGTCACAAAAAGTTAGACATGACTGAGCAACTTTCAGTTTCAGATACTGAAAAGCATAAATTTGTTTGGAACAACTTAGGTATGTGAATCTACTATTTCGATCATAAATTTTACAAAGTCTAAACATAGACCAAGTATTTCTGATTAAAATTTGGTGATCAAATCAAATAAAACACCCACCAGGTTTTGGAGAATCGATCCAAAAAAAAAAGACAAAATATCTCAATATTTTATATTATTTACATGTTAAAATGATAATACTCTAGATAAGTCAGATTAATTAAAATATATTCATCTTTCCTCCTTTTTAAAATGAGGCTCCTAGAAACTTTTAAATTGCATATGTGGCTCAAATTATATTTTTATCACACAGTGATATTCTAGGCAAGATTAACTAAAGATGAACAAAATTAAGTTCTTACAAGAAGAGCACATTCTTTAGGACGTCACTGCTGCTAAGTCACTTCAGTCGTGTCCGACTCTGTGCGACCCCACAGACAGAAGCCCACCTATCAACACCTAAAAATTCACCCTGAAGCTCACATCACAATAGCCCATCACAACATATGTACAACTCACTATTCAACAAACAGTGCTGGGACAACCAAATTCCCACACATAAAAGAACCAAGTTCCTCCCGACTGCACATCATGAGCAAATGACAGCTCAAGTGGACCGCGATCTAAACTTAAGAGCTGAAAACCACACAACTGTTACACAAGGACATGGAAACGTACACGGTCTTGGACTGACACACTCGTCACAGTGGATTCTTAGATGTGATACCAAAATACAAGCAACAACAACAAAAAAGATAAAATGGGCTTCATCAAATTTAAAACTGTGATACGTCAAGGTATTATTAATAAAGTAAAAAGATAACCTACCAAATGGCTAAAAATATTTGTAAGCCAAGGATCTTAATAATGGTTTAATATCTATAATCTGGATTTCCTGATGGCTCTGAGGGTAAAGCGTCTGCCTGCAATGCAAGAGACCTGGGTTCAATCCCTGGGTCAGGAAGATCTCCTGGAGAAGGTAATGGCAACCCACTCCAGTACTTGCCTGGAAGAATCCCATGTACAGAGAAGCCTGGTAAACTACAGTCCATGGGATTGCAAAGAGTCAGACACGACTATAATATATAAAGTGAAAGTGAAGTCGCTCAGTCGTGTCTGACTCTTAGCGACCCCATGGACCGCAGCCTACCAGTCACCTCCATCCACGGGATTTTCCAAGCAAGAGTACTGGAGTGGGATGCCATTGCCTTCTCCTATAATACATAAAGAATTCCAATAACACACCAACAAAAAGACAAACAACCCAATTTTTAAATGGGCAAAAGATATGAACAGATATTTCTCCAAAGGAGATATATAAATGGCCAAATAAGCATACGAAAAAATGCTTTACATGGTTAGTCATTAGGGAAATGCAATCAAAATCATAGCTTCACAGCTATTAGATCGGATCAGATCAGTCGTTCAGTCGTGTCTGACTCTTTGCGACCCCATGAATCACAGCACACCAGGCCTCCCTGTCCATCACCAACTCCCGGAGTTCGCTCAGACTCACGTCCATGGAGTCAGTGATGCCATCCAGCCATCTCATCCTCTGTCATCCCCTTCTCCTCTTGCCCCCAATCCCTTCCAGCATCAGAGTCTTTACCAATGAGTCAACTCTTAGCATGACGTGGCCAAAGTACTGGAGTTTCAGCTTTAGCATCATTCCTTCCAAAGAAACCCCAGGGCTGATCTCCTTCAGAATGGACTGGTTGGATCTCCTTGCAGTCCAAGGGACTCTCAAGAGTCTTCTCCAACACCACAGTTCAAAAGCATCGATTCTTCAGCACTCAGCCTTCTTCACAGTCCAACTCTCACATCCATACATGACCACAGGAAACACCATAGCCTTGACTAGATGAACCTTTGTTGGCAAAGAAATGTCTCTGCTTTTGAATGTGCTGTCTAGTTTGGTCATAACTTTCCTTCCAAGGAGTAAGCGTCTTTTAATTTCATGGCTGCAGTCACCATCTGTAGTGGTTTTGGAGCCCAGAAAAATAAAGTCTGACACTGTTTCCCCATCTATTTCCCATGAAGTGATGGGACCGGATGCCATGATCTTTGTTTTCTGAATGTTGAGCTTTATAGCTATAAATACTTTTAATTTTTAACAAATTTTTTAAAGGAAAAAACACTAAGTTGTAGCAAGGATATGGAGAAACTACACACTGTTGGTGGGAATGTATAACAGTGCAGCCACTGTAGGGAACAGTTTGGCAGTTTCTCAGAAAGACAAATAAAATCATCATATAACTTGAAATTCCATTTCTAGGTATATCAAAGAAACCCATATGCAGGTCAGGAAGCAACAGTTAGAACTGGACGTGGAACAACAGACTGGTTCCAAATAGGAAAAGGAGTTCGTCAAGGCTGTGTATTGTCACCCTGCTTATATATGCAGAGTACATCATGAGAAACGCTGGGCTGGATGAAGCACAAGTTGAAATCAAGATTGCCGGGAGAAATATCATAACCTCAGATATGCGGATGACACCACCCTGATGGCAAAAAGTGAAGAAGAGCTAAAGAGCCTCTTGATGAAAGTGAAAGATGAGAGTGAAAAAGTTGGCTTAAAGCTCAACATTCAGAAAACGAAGATCATGGCATCCGGTCCTGTCACTTCATGGCAAATAGATAGAGAAACAGTGGAAACAGTGACAGACTTTATTTCTTGGGGCTCCAAAATCACTGCAGATGGTGACTGTGAAATTAAAAGACGCTTACGCCTTGGAAGGAAAGTTATGACCAAACTAGACAGCATATTCAAAAGCAGAGACATCATTTTGCCAACAAAGGTCCATCTAGTCAAAACTATGGTTTTTCCAGTAGTCATGTATGGATGTGAGAGTTGGACCATGAAGAAGGCCGAGCACCGAAGAATTGATGCTTTTGAACTGGGATGTTGGAGAAGACTCTTGGGAGTCTCCTGGACAGCAAGGAGATCCAACCAGTCAGTCCTTAAGGAAATCAACCCTGAATATTCACTGGAAGGACTGATGCTGAAGCTGAAACTCTTCACACTTTGGCCACCTGATGGAAAAAGCCGACTCACTGGAAAAAGACTCTGATGTTGAGAAAACATGAGGGTAAAGGAGAAGGCGGAGACAGAGGATGAGATGGTTGGATGGCATCATCAACTCAATGAGCAAACTCCCAGAGATGGTGAAGGACAGAGAAGTCTGGCATGCTGCATGCACTCCATGGGGTCACAGAGAGTTGGACAGGACATAGCGATTGAACAAAGGAAAAATAAACCCAGGAGTTGAAAAAAAGGGCTCTAACACCAACGTTCATTACAGCTTTATTCACAATAGCCAAGAAGGTGAAAATAACCCAAATATACACCAACAAATGAATTGATAAACAAAATATGATATACACACCAAAGACTACTGTCTTTGAAAGGGAAGTCGCTCAGTTGTGTCTGACTCTTTGTGACCCCATGGACTGTAGCCTACCAGGCTCCTCTATCCATGGGATTTTCCAGGCAATAGTACTGGAGTGGATTGCCATTTCCTTCTCCAGGGGATCTTCCCAACCCAGGGATTGAATCCAGGTCTCCAGCATTGTAGACAGGCGCTTTACCGTCTGAGCCACCAGCGAAGTCCAAAGACTACTATTCAACTATAAAAAGAAGTTCTGATATAAATGCTACAACAGGGATGGATCCTGAAGTCATTGTGTTAAGTGAAATAAGTCAGACACAAAAGGTCAACTAACTACTGCATGAACCTCCACTTATGTGAAGTATCTAGAATCGACAAGTTCACAGAGACAGAAAGAAAATTTGAGGTTTAGGGAAGGGAGGAGAGAATAGAGGGTTAAACTTCAAAATATCTCAATACCCCTACAAACTAGGTAAAACAGATAATATAACACAGAAGATAGATAAACTGGTACTCTATTCTCAACCTCCAACAAAATCCAAAACAGAATATAGACATCAGAGTTTCTCCTGTATCAGGATCACCTGAAGGGCTTCTTCACAGACTACTTGCTCTGGGTGGATCCTAAGAAGCTTACATTTCTAACTAGTTAAGCATACTAATGATAAGGGACCACACTTTGAGACTCACTGGTAAAGACAATTTAAAGATAAATTAAGATGAAATCAAAGGACACTATGAATGAATTCTGTGGGCCAAAACAACACAGTCTAAGAACATGAGGTTCTAATGCTTCCCTTAATTTAAAAAGCTCAAATATCTACAAGCTGATGGCTTGTAAATTATGCTTCACATTTTGTTCTTTTCCAACCTTCTTGAAACTGCAACTTTAAACTTATAGTCTGTGACAGGGATCTAATGTATATTGTATAAGAGCAAACACTTATTTTAGAAGTTAAGTGATCAGCAAAGACTGAAATCTTCTGTGATATTGTAAACTCTAATAAAAAATGCACCCTGGAGAGATGGTTAACGCATCTTATATAAGTGAACTAGGACAGTACTTAAGACAAAGGCGAGATTTTTGTTGAGAAAAAGTTGATACCACTATACTAAACAGAATCAAATCCCCTATGATTATACAGTGGAAGTGACAAATAGATTCAAGGGACTAGATTTGACAGACAGAGTGCCTGAAGAACTACGGATGGAGGTTCTTACCACTGTACAGAAGGCAGGGATCAAGACCATCCCCAAGAAAAAGAAATGCAAAAAAAGGCAAAATGGCTGTCTGAGGAGGCCTTACAAATAGTTGTGAAAAGAAGAGAAGGAAAAGAAAAGGAGAAAAGGAAAGATATACCCATTTGAATGCAGAGTTCCAAAGAATAGCAAGGAGAGATATGAAAGCCTACCTCAGGGATCAGTGCAAAGAAATAGAGGAAAACAATAGAATGGGAAAGACTAGAGATCTCTTCAAGAAAATTAGAGATACCAAGGGAACATTTCATGCAAAGATGGGCTCAATAAACGACAGAAATGGTATGGACCTAACAGAAGCAGAAGATATTAAGAGGAGGTGGCAAGAATACACAGAACTATACAAAAAAGATCTTCACGACCCAGATAATCACAATGGTGTGATCACTCACCTAGACCCAGATATCCCTGGAATGTGAAGTCAAGTGGGTCTTAGGAAGCATCACTACAAACAAAGCTAGTGGAGTGATGGAATTCCAGTTGAGCTATTTCAAATCCTAAAACATGATGCTGGGAAAGTGCTGCACTCAATATGCCAGCAAATTTGGAAAACTCGGCAGTGGCCACAGGACTGGAAAAGGTCAGTTTTCATTCCAATCCCAAAGAAAGGCAATGCCAAAGAATGCTCAAACTACTGCACAATTGCACTCATCTCACACACTAGTAGGAGAAGGAAATGGCACCCCAGTCCAGTGTTCTTGCCTGGAGAATCCCAGGGACAGGGGAGCCTGGTGGGCTGCTGTCTATGGGGTCACACAGAGTCGGGCACGACTGAAGCGACTTAGCAGCAGCAGCAGCACATGCTAGTATAGTAATGCTCAAAATTCTCCAAGTCAGACTTCAACAGTACATGAACCATGAACTTCTAGATGTTCAAGCTGGATTTAGAAAAGGCAGAGGAACCAGAGACAAATATCCAACATCTGCTGGATCATCAAAAAAGCAAGAGTTCCAGAAAAACATCTACTTCTGCTTTATTGACTATGCCAAAGCCATTGACTGTGTGGATCATGACAAACTGTGGAAAATTCTGAAAGAGATGGGAATACCAGAACACCTGATCTGCCTCTTGAGAAATGTGTATGCAGGTCAGGAAGCAACAGTTAGAACTGGACATGGAACAACAAACTGGTTCCAAATTGGGAAAGGAATATGTCAAGGCTGTATATTATCACCCTGCTTATTTAACTTCTCTGCAGAGTACATCATGAGAAACGCTGGGCTAGAAGAAGCACAAGCTGGAATCAAGATTGCCGGGAGAAATATCAATAACCTCAGATATGCAGATGACACCATCCTTATGGCAGAAAGTGAAGAGGAACTAAAAAGCCTCTTGATGAAAGTGCAAGAGGAAAGTAAAAAGTTGGCTTAAAGCTCAACATTCAGAAAACGAAGACTATGGCATCTGGTCCCATCACTTCAAGGCAAATAGATGGGGAAACAGTGGAAACAGTGTCAGACTTTATTTTTGGGGGCTCCAAAATCACTGCAGATGGTGACTGCAGCCATGAAATTAAAAGACGCTTACTCCTTGGAAGGAAAGTTATGACCCACCTAGATAGCATATTCAAAAGCAGAGACATTACTTTGCCAACAAAGGTCAGTCTAGTCAAGGCTATGGTTTTTCCAATGGTCACGTATGGATGTGAGAGTTGGACTGTGAAGAAAGCTGAGTGCCGAAGAATTGATGCTTCTGAACTGTGGTGTTGGAGAAGACTCTTGAGAGTCCCTTGGACTGCAAGGAGATCCAACCAGTCCATCCTAAAGGAAATCATTCCTGGGTGTTCTTTGGAAGGAATGACGCTAAAGCTGAAACTCCAATATTTTGGCCACCTCACGTGAAGAGTTGACTCATTGGAAAAGACTCTGATGCTGGGATGGATTGGGGGCAAGAGGAGAAGGGGACAACAGAGGATGAGATGGCGAGATGGCATCACTGACTTGATGGACGTGAGTTTGAGTGAACTCAGGGAGTTGGTGATGGACAGGGAGGCCTGTCATGCTGGGATTCATGGGGTCACAAAGAGTCAGACTCAACTGAGCGACTGAACTGAACTGAAACAGTCTGCTACAAAGAGAATTATTAAATATAAACTAATTTCCATAGAGTATGTTTATGTGTCCATATCATCTAAAGTGGTTTTAAGTCAGAAAAAATTTTAAAAGATAGTGAGATACAAATATCAAGATAAAAAACCATGAAAGAATTCCAATCTTCAAAAAAGGAAATAGTGAAACACCTGATTCCAGGCTAAGGGTGGGGAATGCAGAAGATGAGTTGGGAACATTTTGTGGTACTAGAAACTAAGTCAATCCTCAAAAAAATGATGGATGAGGAGCATCCTTGAGAAGAGGGTTCCCAAGGGCCAAATCTGGAATAATTAGAGCACCAGGAGAAATAATGGTAATAGTAATCTATAGAATAAAAATTTGTAAGTTCATGTGATAAGTAGAATAAAAAACCATGAATTTGTTCTCATATAAATTTAAAAACTGAACACATACATAAGAAGGAAAAGCTTTTCCTTACAGGAGAATTCCAACCAATAAATGTGAAAGGGATGATGGAAAAAGAAAATCACCATTTGGCAAACACCAGACTAATAATTATTTCAGGTAAGAATAATCAATGTAAGTAACAAGTAGAGAGTATGATGAAAAATGAAAAATAAGATAATTGCCTGGTCACAAAGTATCTTCCCACAGAATACTTACAAAGGAAGAGCACAACTAGGGCAGGCAATTGTATCACCTTAACCAAGAAACAATATTACCATCACTGGTAATTGTATAAATCAGTATTATGTGCCTGTTACTAAGCTTAATAAGGTCACTCTATAGTATCCTTAGAGACTTCCCTGGTGGCTCAGACGGTAAAGCATCTGTCTACAATGCGAGAGGCCTGGGTTCGATCCTGGGTTGGGAAGTTCCCTGAAAAAGGAAAAGGCAACCCACTCCGGTACTCTTGGCTAGAAAATCCCATGGATGGAGAAGCCTGGTGCCCATGGGGTCACAAAGAGTCAGACACAACTAAGCGACTTCACCTTCATAGTATCCTTAGCCAAAAACATTCAGCATTAACTGAATCATGGATAAACCATACAAATCCAAATTGTGGGACATTCTACAAAATTACCTGCCAGTACTCTTCAAAGTGTAATGATATGAACGGCAAAGATTTTGTAATTGTTTCAGATTAAAGTGACTTCGCTGGTGGCTCAGACGGTAAAGCGTCTGTCTACAATGTGGGAGACCTGGGTTCAATCCCTGGGTTGGGAAGTTCCCTGGAGAAGGAAATGGCAACCCACTCCAGTACTCTTGCCTAGAAAATCCCATGGATGAAGGAGCCTGGTGTCCATGGGGTCGCAAAGAGTTGGACACGACTGAGTGACTTCACTTTCTTTCTTTCACTTTCAGATTAAAGAAAACTAAGCAGAGACATGATAACTAAAATACAACTGCATCAGATCCTTGACACTGGTGAGACAACTGGTGAAATCTGAATAAAGCCTGGGTGATGGTTTACTTGCTAAGTCTTATCCAACTCATTGCAACCCCATAGACTGCAGCCTGCCAGGTTCCTCTGTCCATGGGATTTCCCAAGCAAGAATACTGGAGTGGATTGCCATTTCTTCCTCCAGGGGATCTTCTCGACCTGGGGGGTGGGGGTGGGGGTGGGGGGTTAACCCTCATCTCTTGCATTAGCAAAGGGAATAAAGCCTAGAGATTAGATAACAGTATCATGTAAACGTTAATTTCCTGATTTTCATGACTGTCATTCTGTAAGATGTTCAGTTCAGTCACTCAGTCATGTCCGACTCTTTGCAACCCCATGAATTGCAGCATGCCAGGCCTCCCTGTCTATCACCAACTCCCGGAGTTCACTCAAACTCATGTCCATTGAGTCGGCAATGCCATCCAGCCATCTCATCCTCTGTTGTCCCCTTCTCCTCCTGCCCCAATCCCTCCCAGCATCAGAGTCTTTTCCAGTGAGTCAACTCTTCACATGAGGTAGCCAAAAGTACTGGAGTTTCAGCTTTAGCATCATTCCTTCCAAAGAACACCCAGGGCTGATCTCCTTTAGAATGGACTGGTTGGATCTCCTTGCAGTCCAAGGGACTCTCAAGAGTGTAAGATGTTAACATTCAGGAAATCTGGATGCAGGCTGTATGGGAAGTCTTTGTAGCATTTCTGTGACTTTTTTTTTTCTCAGTTTGAAAAAAAAAAAAAAAGTGCAACAACCTATTAAACAAAGTTAATAGATCAGAACACAGTCTTGCTTTTATATCAAATTATTAATGTATCTGTGAAGAAACTATAATGGTTGACCCAGACTTTCATGGGAATAATAAACAAAATAACATGTTCTAGGGTAGATACAGAGGTCAAATAACTTTACTATTGATTCTTGCTAAAAGAAAGAGGAGATAAAGAAAAGCCAATAAAAATCAGAAATAAACTTATATAATTCCTGCCCAAATTTTTTACAATAGTAGTTTTCAACTGGGAGCAGTTCTATCCCCTTAATAACTGCTGAAGTAGCTTTTTGTATCAGGAACTATACACAGTTGTAGCACAATGACATCACAATGCAGAAGGAGACCAGAAAATCATGGGACTGTCTCACCAATGGATTGGCTTATCCAAAATACTAACAGCACCCTTACTGACACATGCTCCCTACGGTGCAGTACAGAATGTGTCAGTGGGCCACAAGGAACAGTGCGTTTGTTACAGCTGTTAAATGTCAGCCTGAGAGGCCCAGGGCTGCAGAATCTCCTGCTCAGGAAGGTTAAAGTGCTTGTAATAAAGTCACACACCCAACTAGACAATTAGCTGTGATTTAAACTGTACTCCCCTATGCTCCCTCAAGTATGAAGGGGGAAAAATGTGAAGAAACATTCTCAACACTCATGAATGAGTGGCATAAAGATGTTCACTGCAGCATTTTTTAATACCTAAAAAAACTAGATACAACTTTAATGTTCAGTAGTTAAATTATAACATACCTCTCACCATTTTGCTGGAAGAGCTGGAAAAAGTTTAACAGCTCTCTTGTTCATAAACATTAAGTTATATAGTTTTTCTGAACTTCTATCGGAGCCAACAAGGAATTTTCATCTCTTAATGAACTCACCTTTCACACAAAGGTGTGCAAGTGTATCTGTAGTACTAAATTCCTCAAAGTATAAATCCTGAGTCAAAGGGCACAGGAACTTTATTTCCACACGTCAAACTGCTCTCCAAAAAGGGTGCATAAATTACACTCCCAACAACAGGGGAAGCCGTCCAAAGCAGTTTCAGGGATCCAGGTCAAGTCTAATAAGGGACAAGAGTAGAACCAGACCTTTTGTAACTAAAAGAAAAATACTGGGAAAGCTCTGAGCTTGACCTGAGATGATGTTAAGGGGCACTTAAATAAAATTAAAAAGACACTGATTGGGAAAAAAAATGAAACTTTCTCAACTATACTCCCTGGGTTGTCTTTTTAGTAAAGGCTAACCCCGACAAAGCCTCTTTATATTAGCATTTGTTTTAATTTTTCAATTACTTTTATGCAAAGAGTAAAACAATGAACAGTTGTTGTCCTGTTGTTGTTCTTGTTACCAAATGATTAGAAACTCGTTGCAACATAAATTACCAAATCAGCCATCTTTTCCCTTCCCAATTTGAAATGCTGCCTGTGATAAGGACCTATGTACACTGGGGTCTCTTTTTAAGTACTGTCTTCAAATTCATCCTAGAGTGTTTTTACTATCATTTCAGGATACTTCTTCATATCAGAAATACTTCTGAAAATTGAAAAGCACACTTGCAGACTTCAAAACGCAAAGCTTTCTTAAAGGCTGCTTCTGCTGCTAAGTCGCTTCAGTCATGTCTGACTCTGTGCGACCCCAGAGAGAGCAGCCCACCAGGCTCCCCTGTCCCTGGGATTCTCCAGGCAAGAACACTGGAGTGGGTTGCCATTTCCTTCTCCAATGCATGAAAATGAAAAGTGAAAGTGAAGTCGCTCAGGCATGTCCGACTCTTAGCGACCCCATGGACTGCAGCCCACCAGGCTCCTCCATCCATGGGATTTTCCAGGCAAGACTACTGGAGTGGGGTGCCATCGCCTTCTCCTTTTCTTAAAGGACTGATCCCCAAAATAAAGTTTGTAATTCTATTTCTCTCCAAAAAGAAGTTGGCATTACTTATCTCCCCTTTTGTTCATCAAATGCAATACAGATGTAACAGAAAGGTCAGGAGCCCTGTTAAAATCAGAAACATGTATATCAGCAACCTGACCTTGCACTGGTTGTGTGGCCATGGGCAACTACTTACAATTTCTGATCCTTCACTTTTTCATTTGTAAACAAAGTCCAAAAGTCCATTAATGGTCTCCTTTTTCCCATTTATATTCTCTTACCTCTTTTTCTAAGTATAGGTAATCAAATTTCAAATGGATACACTAGTAATTTCACTTTGAAGAAATTATTTTGCAAGGAAAACAAAGAGTTCTCAATGTATTACTATGAAAAGATGTCTAGGATATACTGACTTTTTTTCATAGTTTGTATACTACACTCTTTCCCTATGAACTGAGAGGACACCACTATACATCTGTGTGTGTGCGTGTATGTGTGTACACGCACGCGCGTGCCTGTGTGTACATGCACGTGTCACATAAAGACACTCTGGAAATAATTTTTAAGTGGATTTAAAAGCATTTTATTTTTACTATTTCAGATATGTTAAAAGTAGAAAAACACTGACTCTATCTAGATAAGGGGGAAAAAAACTGATGTCCCCCCAAAAATAATTGCTAATAGTACTAACCAGAAAATGAATGATCTGAATGAGTTCCAAGTATCAGAGGCTGATTCAAATTTTCACATTATATGAAAATGAATAGATCACTGACATTATGGACAAATCCAGGAAAGGAAAATTCTGTTTCACTATAATGTTTCTCTTTGCTCTGTTCTAATAAGTTGCCTTTCTAGAATTCTCCAAACTACCTACCTACCTATCTAAATCTGTCAACAAAACTATCATTCTCAAAAATTTACATCATTTTAAAATGAATTCAACTGACAGATTTATATATATATATAATCTACATAATCTATCATCCATAAGTAGCACATATTTTAGAAATGTAAAGCACAACACAATGGAAAAGAAAGTAGCCTAAGAACACACGCTGTAAGAGTTTGAACACAAGCTCAGTATCTCAAATTATGTTGTATAACCAATAGGGAGCCACCTCCAAGAATGAAGGATGATATGAAGAATGTAATGTTCTTGGAGAATGAGAATGAATGCAATCTCAAAACCTGGGGGATTATTTGTAATATCAGAAAATTGGAAACAACCCAAATGTCCATCAACTGAAGAATAGATAAACAAAATGCAGTTGGTTATCTCCATACAACAGGATACTATCCAGCCATAAATAAGAATGAAGTATTGATACATGGTACAACACAGAAGAACCTTGAACAGTAGGCTAAGTGAAATAAGCCAAACACAAAAGGCCATATATTATATGACTCCACTTATATGAAATGTCCAAAGTAGGCAAATTCACAGAAATAGAAAGTAGACTGGTGGTTGCCAGGAACTGGGGAGAAGGAAAATGGCAACAGGCTGCTAATGGGCAAGGGGTTCCTTTTGCAGTGACTAGAATGCTATATGCTTAGACAGTGTGATGGGTGCAAAACTTCAGGAATACACTAAATCCCACCACACTGTATATATTTCAAAAGGGTAAATTTTCTGCTATGTGAATTATATCTCAACAACAACAACAAAAGCCGGGGGCGGGGATGTAAAAGACTGCAGGCAGGAAAAATAGAAAGCAACTCTATTTGTTTAGTCATGAGTACATAAAAGCCATCAGGTTTCTATTATTAACCCCAATCTAGGGAGCAGCATTCAGGCAACTGTGCTCCTCCAGAGCAACACTCAGAGGACCCGCAGTAGGGCAGAGCCCGGGGCCGCGAATGAAGAAATGTAAGCAGAGAGGCAAGAGGACTGCTGATGAGTCTTAGTAATTGTCTGAGTATGAAGAGGAAGAAAATAAAACAAAGAAGGAAACTATTTTCTCTTTGGTTTAAAGTGAAACATTCATAAAGAGGAAATTCAACAAAAGTTTAATATTTGTTATCTTTAGATTGAAGAATAAAGGCTATTTGTAGTCTCTTATCCAGACTTTTCCAAATTTTCAACAATGAGATTACCTACACAATGAAAAAATGTATAAAAATATATTTGGCCTTATAAACAAACAACTTTGTATCTCAACCACAGAAACCATTCTATAACACTCAAGCCCTAACTGACTAAAGAGTGAAGCTTCATTAATGCCAATTTCTTATGGATTCCACATACTACTGTCTCTAACAAGAAAACAAAAAAGAAGTTCATAATCTACATCTGCACTGTTCAGTGAGCACTTGAAATATGGCTAAGCCCACAATGAGATGTAGTCTAAGTATAAACTATGCACCATATCACAAAGAATTAGTACTAAAATAAAAATCTAAAACGTTAATAAGTTTTCATAGTTTTCATATTGATCACATGTTAAAAACATCATTTTTATATATTATGTTAAATAAAATGTATTATTAAAATTAATGTCACCTGTTTCTTTTTAGCTTCTTTAATATAGCTACTAGATTATTTAAATTTAGATATTTGGCTTACATTACATTTCTATTAGACAATGTTGTATTAAATGGCAGCTACATGAGCTTTCTGAAGGCTTCATGAGTCCCTTCTCAATTCCCTCTTTCTCAAGAAAAAGAAGAAATACTTTTCCCAAAGTGTTCCCTACACTGGAAAACATTGCAGACACCAAGCAACATCAAACAAGCAATAATACTAAGAAGTGACTAGGAGGAAAGTCTCTAATGTTTCCTAAAATTCAAATTGTACTATATGAATCTTAAGAAAAACTGAGATAAGTACATTTTGAGATTCCCTTGAGAGTTAGGACTATCCTGAAAGTTTCAGATATAAATAACAAAGGGAAGTATGTTAGGACTTAGAACTTAGGACTTTTAGTTGAAAACTGCTTCTGTTTATGGTCCTTACAAAGACAGTAAGTAGAAAAGAGGACCAGGGAGCCATGCAAGCACATGTGTGGTTTAGGCAAGCCAAGCATGCTTATGCTGGGAAAAATACCCAAGGAAGCAAGAGTCAAGAACCCCAGAGTTTCAGTCAGGAAGGTGTGAGGGAAATCATCTTACACTCACAATGAAGGAATAAAACTAAGACCTAATAAAGAAACTATTTATCTAACAATGAGAGGGATCCGAAGAAAACACAAAAAGTAAGAATACTTTCTCTAAATTTTTTTTTTCTCACTGCTTAAAATACCAGAAAATGCTAACTAATCTATACTAACAAAAAAACAGATCAGAGACTGCCTGGGGCTGACTTTCTGAGGCTGATGCAAGCATCTTAACTGATAATGCCTTCACATATACACTTGTCAAAGTCCATCTAATGAAACACTTTAAATGGATACAGTTTACTGTACATATTATACCTCAATAAAGCCGATTGAAAATAAATAGGAAATGAAAAAAAGCAATTGCCATTTGCCCTGTGGCAATCACAATGTAAGTGCCATTCCCTGTGCATGTGGAAATTCAGTCATGACAGTTCCTATCATCATAATTTTTACTGAATTCTATGTACTTTTGGTACACACATGTCAAGTTTACTTCCCAATTTTAAATACCCCATAAAAGACTACACTGATTAAGCTTCCTGGTGGCCAAGTGGTAACGAATCCACCTGCCAAAGCAGGAGATTCGGGTTCCATCCTTGGGTGAGGAAATACCCCTGGAGAGACGTCAACCCACTCCAGCATTCTTGCCTGAAAAGTCCCATGGACAGAGGAGCCTGGTGGGCTTCAGTCCATGGAGTCACATAGTGTAAGACACGACTTAGCAAATAGACAACAAACAATGATTCAGCATTAAAACAAAAAAATTATGCTTGCAAAAAAGCGCAGAAACACAGCAATGGGGATTAAATTTGACATTCATGAAACAAGTATTTTTGCTGAGAAGACAAACCAGAGTACCACTTTTTTTTTGTAACAAGGCAACATCCAAGTACTAATAATGCATTGTATCATATTTTAAGCTAGCATTTTCTTCCTTAGTGATGCATAAAATAACAATTTGCCTTATAATTCATCACATGGTAGCGAGAATTCTAAGATGCCCCCAAGATTCTAACATGTTGGTATACACATGTTCTCAAAGTTATTGAACCAAGTGAAGTGAAGTCGCTCAGTCATGTCTGACTCTTTGCGATCCCATGGACTATAGCCCACCAGGCTCCTCCATCCATGGGATTTTCCAGACAAGAGTACTGGAGTGAGTTGCCATTGCCTTCTCCAGGGGATCTTCCTGACCCAGGGATCGAACCCGGGTGTCCCACATTGTAGGCAGACGCTTTACCCTCCGAGCCACAAGGGAAGCCCAAATATTGATATCTAAATACTGTTGAGAAGAGATGTAATTAAATTCCTAATCAGTTCACTTTAAATTACTGGGATTATTGTAGTAGGTCTGACCTAAAGACATCAGTTCTAGGTAGGTTGATAAGGAGTCTAGGGGTCCCCAAGGAGAGAGGGGTCTGGAATTCTCAAGGAGGAAGAAAGGACAAACTTTTTTCTTTCTCTACATTCCTTAGGATTATATAACAATAATGTATCCTGCCTGAGGACAGTCTCTGGATTAAGGACAGTCTCTGGATTAAACCTTCTGTTATGGGAGTAGACTTAGTCTTTACAAGGATGTATCTTGCCTGAGGACAGTCTTTGGATTAAACCTTCTGGCTAATTCTGTTAAAATGTAAATTATGGGAGTAGGTCTGATGAGGTCTTTACAATCTCCAGACAGTCTTTGGATTCACTGGAGAGTATATAACTTTATTGCTAACACTAGCAAGTGGGTACTCTTTCTAACCCCTTCTGATGCCTATGTCAGAAGCTTTCTCTATCTCCTTTATACTTTAATAAAACTTTATTACACACACACACAAAAAGACATCAGTTCTAAAAAGAAAGCAGAAAGTGTCTTCTACTATCCTTAAAGTACTGAGCTGCCCATACAGAAAACCTCATGGGGAGAACCCAAGGGTGACCTCCAGGAGCCCCTAGTGGCCTGAGAGGTCCATGACAGGCAGACAGCGAGAAAACAGGGGCGCCGTTCCTACAAATGCAAGGAAACGAATTCTGCAAACTACCAGTGAGCCTCAGAGAAGATCACAGCTCTGGCTGACAGCATGATTTCAGTCTAGTAAGACCCTGAGGTTAGAACCCAGCTAAACTACGCAAAGACTTCTCACCAAAAGAAACTATTAAACTGCTAAAAGTTGCAGTAATCTGCAATGCAGCAATGGAAAACCAATACAAATGCCTTCTTATTTTAAGGAAATATAGTTTATATTATTTGTTGTAAAGATTGCTAATCTTTTTCTATCATCAGAACAGTGTCTTGTATTTCACATTATTATGAGTGCTATTATTCAACTTTACAAGTCAGTAGGATGAGGTAATACTATACACGCAAAACTTTACAGACAAAAAAAAACTTTATAACAAGAATTTATTTCCATCATCAACTGGGCATACAATTTAGTATATTTGCTTCTGTCTCTCTAAACCAATGGCATACCATAAATAAGTAAATCTCAGTCCTTATCCATTTCTAAAGGAATAAAAGTAAAGTTGAATTTGTGGTGATTAAAAACTAATCTTAAGATGTAGCAAGGCCATATAATTTGGGACAACCATCTAATTTCTAAGAACCTCAGGGAACTCAGCTATTACAAAAAAAAAAAAAAAAAAGACTAACAGAAACCTAAACAAAGTCTGCAGGCTAATCAACAGAAGACAAATATACACACTTGCATAAACGAACACTATGCTCTGCCGACATTACATAGTATACAATTAAATGCCACTGAAAACAGCCTGTACTGCTGCAGATCCTACTGTGTGCCAGGCCCTGTTCTATAAATAATATACAAGAAATAAATGTACAGACAATATAATATAGAATAGTGAACCACTACAATACTGTAATGTAATTAGCCTCCAATTAAAATGAATAAATTAATAAAAAACAAAACAACAACAAAAAAAGAATAGTGATCAGGATCCCAGGCTGTAGAACCAGAGTGCCTAGATACAATCCCGGCTCCACTACTAACTAAAGGTGAGTTCTTGAGCATGTTTTACTTCTTAGGGCCAAATACGGCCATTAACAAGACTTAACCTCAGTGGAGAAGGCAACGGCACCCCACTTCAGCACTCCTACCTGGAAAATTCCACAGACGGAGGAGCCTGGTGGGCTGCAGTCCATGGGATCACTAAGGGTCAGACACGACTGAGCGACTTCACTTTCACTTTTCACTTTCATGCATTGGAAAAGGAAATGGCAACCCACTCCAGTGTTCTTGCCTGGAGAATCCCAGGGATGGGGGAGCCCGGTGGGCTACCGTCTCTGGAGTCGCACAGAGTCGGACACGACTGAAGCGACTCAAGCAGCAGCAGCAGCCTCAGTGGACGACAGTGACGACAGAATGCGTTAATATACACAAGGAACACAGAAGAGCGCCTTGCGCACATTAAGCACCCAAATGGTGGCGTCGATATTATTTTCATAATCAGATCAGATCAGTCGCTCAGTCGTGTTCGACTCTTTGCGACCCCATGAACCGCAGCACGCCAGGCCTCCCTATCCATCACCAGCTCTCGGAGGTCACCCAGACTCACATTCATCGAGTCAGTGATGCCATCCAGCCATCTCATCCTCTGGCGTCCCCTTCTCCTCCTGCCCTCAATCCCTCCCAGCATCAGAGTCTTCTCCAATGAGTCAACTCTTCGCATGAGGTGGCCAAAATACTGGAGTTTCAGCTTGAGCATCATTCCTTCCAAAGAAATCCCAGGTCTGATCTCCTTCAGAATGGACTGGTTGGATCTCCTTGCAGTCCAAGGGACTCTCAAGAGTCTTCTCCAACACCACAGTTCAAAAGCATCTATTCTTCGGCACTCAGCCTTCTTCACAGTCCAGCTCTCACATCCATACATGACCACAGGAAAGACCATAGCCTTGACTAGGCGAACCTTTGTTGGCAGAGTGATGTCTCTGCTTTTGAATATGCTATCTAGGTTGGTCATAGCCTTCCTTCCAAGGAGTAAGCGTCTTTTAATTTCATGGCTGCAGTCACCATCTGCAGTGATTTTGGAGCCCAGAAAAATAAAGTCTGACACTGTTTCCACTGTTTCTCCATCTATTTCCCATGTAGTGATGGGACCAGATGCCATGATCTTCGTTTTCTGAATGTTGAGCTTTAAGCCAACCTTTTTACTCTCCACTTTCACTTTCATCAAGAGGCTTTTTAGTTCCTCTTCACTTTCTGCCATAAGGGTGGTGTCATCTGCATATCTGAGGTTATTGATATTTCTCCCAGCAATCTTGATTCCAGCTTGTGTTTCTTCCAGTCCAGCGTTTCTCATGATGTACTCTGCATATAAGTTAAATAAACATGGTGACAATATACAGCCTTGACGTACTCCTTTTCCTATTTGGAACCAGTCTGTTGTTCCATGACCAGTTCTAACTGTTGCTTCCTGACCTGCATACAGATTTCTCAAGAGGCAGATCAGGTGGTCTGGTATTCCCATCTCTTTCAGAATTTTCCACAGTTTATTGTGATCTACACAGTCAAAGGCTTTGGCATAGTCAATAAAGCAGAAATAGATGTTTTTCTGGAACTCTCTTGCTTTTTCGATAATCCAGCGGATGTTGGCAATTTGATCTCTGGTTCCTCTGCCTTTTCTAAATCCAGCTTGAACATCAGGAAGTTCACGGTTCACATATTGCTGAAGCCTGGCTTGGAGAATTTTGAGCATTACTTTACAACCATATTATTATAGCAGTTACATCTACAAGCAGCAAACTGTGTATTTGCCAAGGATACTGCTGTCCCCCTGTGGTGGCTTTTAGTTTTATTTAACTCTATGAGTCTGCCAGGGTAGGGTTTAAAATTATTACTGCATTTTTTGGGCTCTTCCCTGGTGGCTCAGTGGTAAAGAATCTGCCTACCAATGCAGGAGACGGGTGTTTGATCCCTGGGTCGGGAAGATCCCCTTAGAAGGAAGTGGGACTCACTCCAGTATTCCTCCCTGGAGAATCCCATGGACGGAGGACACTGGTGGGCTACAGAACACAGGGCTGCAGAAGAGCCCGACAAGACCCAGCAACTGACCAACAAACAGCAACTGCAGTTTGTGACCTTAATGACATGTCTACAGGTTCAAGTATTATGTCTGCCCCTGTGTTAAACACTAGTTGAAACTTAAATGGAAACATTAAAAACTGACATTGTAGGGCTTCCCTGGTGGCTCAATGGTAAAGACTCAGCCTGCCAATCCAGGAGACATAGGTTCAGTCCCTGGTTCCAGAAGATCCCAAGTGTACCACAACTACTGAGCCTGTGCTCTAGAGACCGGGAGCCAGATCTCCCAAGCCCACACACCATAACTAGAGAGTAGACCCTGCTCACCTCAACTAGAGAAAAGCCTGAGCAGCAATGAAGACCAGCACGGACATAAATCAATCAATCAATCAATCAAAAGGAAAAAAGCTAACGTTTGGGGGCTTTCCTTTGCAAAACAGCTTTGGAGCCACAAAATCAGCATCACCTAGAGGCCTGTTAGAAATGCTCACTCCCATAAGACCCCGTGCATTTGGCCAAAATAGTTTATGTTTCTTTTCATGGACAGGATAACGTTTGAGGCTTATTTTCTTCTTAATACTCAGTACTTCCTTTTCTGTGCCTTTAAGGTTCCTGGATGCTATTCAGTCTTTTCAAAGCAGGTACAACACTATTTTTCAGGATATTTTAAAGAGAAAATTCCATTATTTAAGCCACAGAAGCCTTTCAAACAATATTTTATACAAATCAGATACTAAAATGCAATATTTAAATCCAAATAAATACTGGCTTATGCAGCTAATGCTGTTGCTTTATAATCAAAAAATGGTAGAAATCACCAAGTAGTGGGATTAAGTCACAAATGCAACATGAAAAACTGAAGTTGGGACATCCCTGGTGGCACAGTGGATAACAATCTGCCTGCCAAGGACATGGGTTTGATGCTTGGCCCAGGAAGATTCCACATGCCAAGGAGCAATTAAGCCCATGTGTCACAACCGCTGAGCCTGCGCTCTTGAGCCCATGCCTTGCAACAAGAGAAGCCAGCTCAATGAGAAGGCCATGCACTACAACTAGCAAGTAGCCCGCATGTAGCAATCAAGATCGGGTGCAACCAAAAACTAATAAAAAAAAACCTTTTTTTTTTTCAAATTGCTGTCTACAACTGGGTACTTCCCTTGTGGCTCAGAAGGTAAAGCGTCTGCCTACTGGAGAAGGAAATGGCAACCCACCAAGCATTCTTTCCTGGAAAATGCCATGGACAGAGGAGCCTGGTAGGCTAGAGAATCCCAGTGACGGGGGAGCCTAGTGGGCTGCCGTCTATGGGGTCGCACAGAGTTTGGCACAACTGAAGTGACTTAGCAGCATAATGATAATGATTCATTAGTATAATAATACAGTGGTTCTCAAAGTTTGGTCCCTCGATCAATAGTATCACTTATGAATTTGTAAGAATTATTTATTACATTCCTGGGTCTCACCCCAGACTTACTGACTCAAATACTAGATTTGGGGACCAGCAATTTATAGTTTAAGAAGCCCTCCAGGTAATCCTGATGCATGCTAAATTCAGGAACTCCAACAGTGGTTCTGGTAATAAGTTTTCCATGACTAGCTTGAATTCAGTTCCACCTGATCAAGTTTGAAGATGTATGAATGTTGGAACTAGGACACTGCTGCTGCTGCTAAGTCGCTTCAGTCGTGTTCGACTCTGTGCGACCCCATAGACAGAAGCTCACCAGCCTCCCCTGTCCTTGGGATTCTCCAGGCAAGAACACTGGAGCAGGTTGCCATTTCCTTCTCCAAATAGGACACTAAAATACTGAAACCCAACCTTTACGCTTGGAGACAAGTGCACCTATGACCAAGCCCACGAATTACAAAGAAACTGTGATTTACAGCTGATGCAGTTCAAAGTTATTGCACATTTACTTGACTATCTACTCTGCATGGTTGCAGGGTTATTTATAAAGTTTGTACAACTTTAAACTTTTTACAAAACAACATTTTTTATAATTATGCAAGCTTGCAAAATGAAAATAAAACTTGTTTGTCTGAAAAACAGAAAGAAAGTCAATCTGTGGTAGATAATGTTAAAGGAGAAGGCAATGGCACCCCACTCCAGTACTCTTGCCTGGGGAATCCCATGGACGGAGGAGCCTGGTAGGCTACAGTCCATGGGGTCCCGAAGAGTCGGACACGACTGAGTGACTTCCCTTTCACTTTCACTTTCACTTTCACTAATGAGCCTAAGATCTTCAATCCTAAAATCTTGACATGATTATCTGATTCCCTGTACTCCAACCCTAAATTCTTTTTTTAATTTTATTTTTAATTAGAGGATTATTACTTTAAATATTGTGATGGTTTCCACCATAGATCAACATGAATTAGCCACATGCATACACATATCCCCTTCCCTCTCAACCCTAAATTCTTATTTACCAGAACTCAATTTCATTCAGGCATTTTTAATTTTTAATGGAACATAATTCAGTACACTGCTCTTAAGTGTTTACATGTAATTTTTGATAAAATTTTACAAAGCACTGAATTATATAATTCTGAAAGGAGCAAAGTTCAAATATATGTAACTATGGTTACAAATACAGTATTTAAAACACAGTCAAGAGAAAAGAGAAATTCTTTTAGGAAACTTTTTTAAGACCAATATCCAGGTTTAACTCTTTTTAAGGTAACAAAATAAAATTTAAAAGTATTTAACTCTCGTAATGAATAAAAACAGTACACAGATGTCAAGACTGTGTTCTCACTATACTGATTAAATGTAACACCTCTAAATAAACTAGGTAAGGAATAGTCCTGTATATAGTATGATAAGAAAGGAAAAAGTAATTTTTTTAAAATAACAAACACTATCTCAGGAAAGAAAAATTTTAAGAAATCACATAAAATTAAACTAGATATCAACTTAAATAATTTATATGTTAGAGATTAGGAAGTGTAGATTCTCAAATTATCTGCTATACCTTCCAAGCATACTAAATCATAAGTTTTCAAGTTCTGAACAACATAATTTTGAGGCTCATCCCCTAAACAAGAATCTCTTTCAAAAGATTTAACTCTTAACTACAAAACACATTTTACACACAGAAAAAAACTAAAAATCACTTTGTTCCATGATCTTTTTAGATTTTACCTATATCGATTTCTTCTACTGCTAAAGATGTATCTAAGACACCTGTCCTGATGGTGATACCAAGAGCAAGATTAAACTTAATAAAAGAGGCAGGTTAAGGCAAGCTACTTAAATCACAGGTTTAAATTTTGTAATTATTCTGTATAAGGAACATACACCTGGGAATTGCTTCTCCACGAGTCTATCTGGCTCCTTCCTTCCAACATCTGTACAGGATGAAATTCCATGACCTTCACCTCCAACCTCCATACTGCCAGTCACTCCTCCACTGAAACTTACAAGACCGCAGCACAGCAATTAGAAGCAGAGGCCACAGAGCTGATGGGTCTGGATTTGAAACCTAGCCTGCAAGTTCAAATTGCTAGCTATATGATCTTAGAAAATTTTGTGAAGCTGTTTCTTCTGTCATGAAACTGGCTTATTACTACCCATGCATAGAGACTGTTGTGAGGAATAAATGTAAAAAGCAGTAAAAATCCTTGGCACAGCGCCTGACATATAACACATATTCAGTAAATGGTAACAATGATAATCAAAACAATGACTGTCAACAGAAAGACAAATACCACATGCTATCACTTATATATGGAATCTAAAACATGACATAAATGAACTTATCTACTAAAGAGAAACAGACTCACAGACATAGATATCAGACGTGTGGAGGAGTGGGGAGAGGGGATGGACTGAAAGTTCAGTGTTGGTAGAGGTAAACTACTGCATACAGAACAGAAAAATAATCAGATCCTACTGTACAGGGAAATATATTCAATATCCTGTGATAAACCACAATGGAAAAGAACATGAAAAAGTAAATCTATACACACATGCATAACTGAATCACTTTGCTACACAGCAGAAATTAACACAACATTGTAAACCAACTAAACTTAAATAGAATAAAAAAACAAAGGTGACAAAATAATATTCTTTTCATGTAGAGACTATTAAAAAATCTTCCCAGTTTATTTTTCTCTCTTCCACTCATTTCTTAATTTAATATACACCTACTAGGCTGTATAAATTGCCAATATCCATTGGATCATAGAAAAAGAGAATTACAGAAAAACATCTACTTCCGCTTCACTGACTACGCTAAAGCCTTTGACTCTGTGGATCACAACAAGCTGTAAAAAATTCTTAAAGAGATTGGAATACCAGACTACCTTACCTGTCTCCCATGAAACCTATATGCAGGTCAAGAAGCAACAGTTATAACCCAACATAGAACAACGGACTGGTTCCAAATTGGGAAAGATGTATGTCAAGGCTGTATATTGCTACCTTGCGTATTTAACTTACATGCACAATACATCATGCGAAATGCTGGGCTGGATGAAGCACAATCTGGGATCAACATTGCCAGGAGAAATATCAATAACCTGAGATATGCAGATGAAACCACCCTTAAGGCAGAAAAAGAAGAAGAGCTCAAGAGCCTCTTGATGAAAGTGAAAGAGGACAGTGAAAAAGCTGGTTTAAAACTCAACATTCAAAAAAATGAAGATCATGGCACCCAGTCCCATCAGTTCAGTGCAGTCACTCAGTCATGTCTGACTCTTTGCGACCCCATGAATCGCAGCACACCAGACCTCCCTGTCAGTTCACTCAAACTCACGTCCATCGAGTCGGTGATGCCATCCAGCCATCTCATCCCCTGTCGTCCCCTTTTCCTCCTGCCCCCAATCCCTCCCAGCATCAGAGTCTTTTCCAATGAGTCAACTCTTCGCATGAGGTGGCCAAAGTACTGGAGTTTCAGCTTTAATATCATTCCTTCCAAAGAAACCCAGGGCTGATCTCCTTCAGAATGGACTGGTTGGATCTCCTTGCAGTCCAAGGGACTCTCAAGAGTCTTCTCCAACACCACAGTTCAAAAGCATCAATTCTTCAGTGCTCAGCTTTCTTCACAGTCCAACTCTGACATCTGTACATGACCACTGGAAAAAACCATAGCCTTGACTAGACTGACCTTTGTTGGCAAAGTAATGTCTCTGCTTTTGAATATGCTATCTAGGTTCATCATAACTTTCCTTCCAAGGAGTAAGCGTCTTTTAATTTCATGGCTGCGGTCACCATCTGCAGTGATTTTGGAGCCCCCAAAAATAAAGTCTGACACTGTTTCCACTGTTTCCCCATCTATTTCCCATGAAGGATGGGACCAGATGCCATGATCTTCATTTTCTGAATGTTGAGCTTTAAGTCCATCACTTCATGGCAAATACAGGAGAAAACAATGGAAACAGTGACGGATTGTTTTCTTGGGCTCAAAAATTACTGCAGATGGTGACTGCAGCCATGAAATTAAAAGACGTTTGCTCCTTGGAAGAAAAGTTTCGACAAACTTAGAAAGCACATTAAAAAGCAGAGATATTACTTTGCTGACAAAGGTCCGCACAGTCAAAGCTACCGTTTTTTTCAGTCGTCACGTATGGATGTGAGAAAGTTAGTTGCTCAGTAATGTCTGACTCTTTGCAACCGCGTGGACTGTAGCCTGCCAGGCTCCCCTGTTAACGGAATTCTCCAGAGAAGAATACTTGAATGGGTTGCCGTTTCCTTCTCCAGGGGATTTGCCCAACCCAGGGATTGAACCATTTGAGCCACCATGGAATCCCAAATGGATGTGAGAGCTGTACCATAAAGAAGGACAAGCGTCAAAGAATTGATGCTTTTGATGCACTATGGTGCCAGAGAAGACTCTTGAGAGTCCCTTGGACTGCAAGGACATCCTACCAGTCCATCCTAAAGGAAATCAGTCCTGAATATTCATTGGAAGGACTGATGCTGAAGCCGAAACTCCAATACTTTGGCCAGAGCTGACTCATCAGAAAAGACCCTGATGCTGGGAAAGATTGAAGGTGGGAGGATAAAGGGACGACAGAGGATGAGATGGTTGGATGGCATCACTGACTCAATGGACATGAGTTTGAGCAAACTCCAAGGGCTGGCGTGCTGCAGTCCATGGGGTTGCAAAGAGTCGGACACAACTGAGTGACTGAGCACACCCGGGGCAGCCAATGTTAGGTAGGCATTTAGGGGGAGGAGATGCTTCTTGGATCCTGTGCGGGTCACAATAAACTGTGGAAAATTCTTCAAGAGATGAGAACACCAAACCACCTGACCGGCCTGTTGAGAAACCTATATGCAGGTCAGGAAGCAACAGTTAGAACTAGACGTGGAACAGACTGGTTCCAAATAGGAAAAGGAGTACGTCAAGGTTGTGTATTGTCACCCTGCTTATTTAACTTATATGCAGAGTACATCATTAGAAACGCTGGGCTGGAAGAAGCACAAGCTGGAATCAAGATTGCCGGGAGAAATATCAATAACCTCATATATGCAGATGACACCACCCTTATGGCAGAAAGTGAAGAGGAACTAAAAAGCCTCTTGATGAAGGTGAAAGTGGAGAGTGAAAAAGTTGGCTTAAAGCTCAACATTCAGAAAATGAAGATCATGGCATCTGGTCCCATCCTTCATGGGAAATAGATGGGGAAACAGTGGAAACAGTGTCAGACTTTATTTTGGGGGGCTCCAAAATCACTGCAGATGGTGACCGCAGCCATAAAATTAAAAGACGCTTACTCCTTGGAAGGAAAGTTATGATGAACCTAGATAGCATATTCAAAAGCAGAGACGTTACTTTGCCAACAAAGGTCAGTCTAGTCAAGGCTATGGTTTTTCCAGTGGTCATGTACAGATGTCAAAGTTGGACTGTGAAGAAAGCTGAGCACTGAAGAATTGATGCTTTTGAACTGTGGTGTTGGAGAAGACTCTTGAGAGTCCCTTGGACTGCAAGGAGATCCAACCAGTCCATTCTGAAGGAGATCAGCCCTGGGTTTCTTTGGAAGGAATGATGTTAAAGCTGAAACTCCAGTACTTTGGCCACCTCATGCGAAGAGTTGACTCATTGGAAAAGACTCTGATGCTGGGAGGGATTGGGGGCAGGAGGAAAAGGGGACGACAGGGGATGAGATGGCTGGATGGCATCACCGACTCGATGGATGTGAGATTGAGTGAGCCCTGGGAGTTGGTGATGGACAGGGAGGCTTGGTGTGTTGCGATTCATGGGGTCGCAGAGTCGGACACAACTGAGCAGCTGAACTGAACTGATACTTCTTGAAAAATGAGGAAGAAAGAACTCTTGTCCTCAAAGAACTACCAACCAGGAAAATAGAAAAATAGAAATAACTATGTTAAGTGCTATAAAAGCCACATAGATACCGTGCGTAACCAGAAGAAAAAACATCTTATCACACTAACCAGAACAGGTTTCCTAGAAGAGATGGTAGTTCAGTCTTAGATAAGTGTTCACAGATGAAATGAAAATAATACTCCAAGCAGAAAAAATAGGAAGATGCAGAGACATTCATAAAAGTATATACACATGTACACATACACAACACACAAAATGCATACATATATACACTGCACACAATATCAGTTTTTAGTTACAAGTGAAGGAAGTCACTATTTATACAGAATCTAACTAGCAAAGTACCTTATACTACAAAGATAATAAACAAATGACAAACTGCTTAATGATAAAGCAAGATTTCCCAACCTTGGCCCCACTGACCTTTTGGACCAGATAATCCTTAGTTGCAGGGTGCTGTCCTACACAATGACTACACCTGGCCTCTACCCACTGGATACTAGAGCACCCCCTCACACAGGCCTCCCTAGCTTGTGATCACCACAACCTCTAGATATTGCCAAATGTTCCCTGAGGCTACTGCTATGTGCTAGGCAGTGTACTATGCTTCTCATCTATTATCTCATTTAACCTAACAACACAGCATCAATGAGGTAGTTTTTATGTTCCCCATCTTACAAATGAAGAAACCGAGGCCGAGGGTTAAAAAGCTTGCCAAAAAATCACACAACCAGCCTGCACGGAACCCCACACAGAGCTCCGGTCCCTACTATAAGCACCGTTCCATTGTCTCTTATTCACGTTTCAGCCTTTTCATCTGATACTTGAAAATATTATCTGGAAGTAAAAACTATAATAATCCACACAAGTGTAAGTTAAATAAAAAGACTCAACCTCAACTCAGGATAAATTAACAAGTATTCTTTAAGTACTAACTGTATGTATGCCCAGTACCAACTTTAGGAACTAGAGTGGTTCAAAGAAAACAAAACTACATTTATTAAGGATTTGGCTCAGGACCTTTTCAACACATTATCTCTCTGAAATCTCACAACATCCTGTGAGGTAGGTATTATCTTTTTTATAAGTGAGGAAGCCAAGGTTCAGAATAGAAAAGTGGTCCCTGACCTAAAAAGGCTTACAATTTAATTGGAGATATAAGTATTTTAAGACTGAGAATACCAAGTAAAATACCTCCATTAACACACAGAAGGTGAGAAATTTAAAAAGAGCAGGAGGAAAGCTCCTTTGTGGCTTCTCTTGTGGCTTGGCTGGTAAAGAATCTGCCTACAATGAGGGAGACCTGGGTTCAATCCCTGGGTTGGGAAGATCCCTTGGAGAAGGGAAGGGCTTACCCACTTGAGTATTCTGGGCTAGAGAATTCCATGGACAGTCCATGCGGTCGCAAAGAGTCGGACACGACTGAGCAACTTTCACTTTCAGGAGGAAAGCATATATGAATAGTTAGATTAGTCAGGGAATACTTCTTAAAAAGGTTTCTAGTATCCCCTCTTTGGAAATGAAATGGATGAGCAAAATATGATAAGCTGGGGAGGAGTAACACTTCTGTAAATAATGTGAAACAGAAGTGTGGGGCCTGAAAGGAAAGATGTGTGATAGCCAATTTAAGCAATGCTGCTGCTAAGTCGCTTCAGTCGTGTCCGACTCTGTGCGACCCCATAGACGGAAGCTCACCAGGCTCCCCTGTCCCTGGGATTCTCCAGGCAAGAACACTGGAGTGGGTTGCCATTTCCTTCTCCAATGTATGAAAGTGAAAAGTCAAAGTGAAGTCGCCCAGTCGTGTCCAACTCTTAGCGACCCCACGGACTGGAGCCTACCAGGCTCCTCCGTCCATGGGATTTTCCAGGCAAAAGTACTGGGGTGGGGTGCCATTGCCTTCCCCGAATTTAAGCAATAGCCAAGGAAAAATGGAGTAAAAAGTTTGCCTTAAAACTGAGACGGAGCGGTAGCTGGAGCACAGTGAGACTGCTGCTGCTGCTGCTAAGTCACTTCAGTCGTTTCCGACTCTGTGTGACCCCATAGATGGCAGCCTACCAAGCTCCCCCATCCCTGGGATTCTCCAGGCAAAAACACTGGAGTGGGTTGCTATTTCCTTCTCCAATGCATGAAAGTGAAAGTGAAGTCGCTCAATCGTGTCTGACTCTTAGAGACCCCATGGACTGCAGCCTACCAGGCTCCTCCGTCCATGGGATTTTCCAGGCAAGAGTACTGGAGTGGGGTGCCATTGCCTTCTCCAACAGTGAGACTAGATATGTGCTATTAGGGTGCTCCTGCCACAAAGCCTCTGAAGCACAGCAACAGGAGCAAACAACAAAGACCCACAGGTGAAGACCCGCAGGCCTGGTCAGTGGAGGCTCAGACATAGGAGGCCAAACCCAGAATTTCACAGGATGAGAGACGGGTCATCTGCTCTGCTTCTACATATTCTATACCCCTCAACCAGAATGTAAGTCTCAAGAGGGCAGGGATTAGAATGTTCTGTTCACTTAGATCAATGCCTGGCACAGTAAGTGTTCAATGAACATTGCTGCTGAATAAAAGCAGTATTCAAAGGAGTGACATATTTCAAAACAAAGGTCACAAGGGCCTTGAGCAACACAAAAATAACAATAATAGTGTAATATTTATTACTCTTGCAATAATGACCATTTATTGAGCACTAACTCTGAGCCAGACACTGTGATCCATTATCTCAATCCTCTTAACCTCTAAGAGAGAGGCACTATTATCATCATCTCAGTCTTACAGGTTCACATAATGAACAAATAACTTGCCCAAGGTCACGAAGCAGCTCAGCTGGAACCTGGGGCTGTTAACTCCAAGGCCTACCCCTCAGCTACTCTGTCACACACAGAGAATTACAAATACCCTTCTCAGGAGGCAAAGCTAGGGAAATGTGGCCAATGAGGGGAATGTGGTCCATGAGGAAAAACAATGAAACAAACAAAAAAAAGGAAACTCCAACATATTCAAAAACTGTATGTCCGCCCCCTCCTCGAGCAGGTACTGTGGAAATTTTCCCACTCTGGAATACACAGATTATCCCACACAGATTAAAACTTCAATGGTTTAAAGAATCCAGATGTTGAAAAACTAGGGACTAGAGTCAAGCATCTAATCAACATTTCAAAGGGTGGTAGATAACAAGTGGTAACACCCCATGTCCACAACCCAAAGAAATAACAGGGTGTGGCCTCTGACTAAGGCTGATCCCAACACGTCCTGGGCCACTCTCCCCAATCTGCTGCTTCGTTCCCTCCTTGGCTGGGTGTCTCCCCTCCTCTGCACATCCCATCTCTCCTCTCCTAACAGGCCTTTACAAAACTTGGAAATCATTTGTTTCCTACTCTAAATTTCTAATGTAGTGAGTTAAAATTTCCTTATTTCTCTAATTTAAAAAAAAAAGCCTACCTATGTAATATTCAGGTAGAAAAATATGTTCCACTTATTACAGCTGCATTCCAAAGGTTATATTATCAAAGTCACCCAATCAATGAAGAGACCACCAATCATGCAAAAGAAAGCTAATGACCCATGTATTTATTTGTATAGCCTCTGATATTACAGACATAATAAATAAATAGGAAGAAATTAAACTCACTAGAAAGACTGTTCTTCTCCCACCTATCCAGTAACCGATTCATAACCATAATTCTTTCTGAAAATGTCTAAAATGGAAAGAAGCATAACTCCAGAATTAAAACTCCAATTGCAACCAAAGAAAAATATTTAAAAGATTGAATTTGTTTAAAAATTAAAATATTTGTTAAATTACTTAACCGGAGATTCATTAATATATGTCAATCTAATTTCTGCATAAGAATGAGGACAAGAGTTGGCAAGAAAAACCGTGCTAAGGAACATATCTCAGTCTTTCTGCCTTCAGATTTTTTTCATACACTTATCTTAAACATACAGTTCTATTAAATAAACAAACTATGAAGACATAGGCAAACTGTTCTCAAAATAGAAATACTTTCCAAATACAAAAAACTATCAAGAAGCTTTATTTATTGAACTGGCCAATAGAACAGTGATTCTGCCAAGTAAAGGGAAAGTTATTTCTGAAAGCTGATACTGCATTTAATAATCATTAAGCATGAAAAGGGAATATCCCTTCCTCCCTCTCATCATTTTAGAAAAAGGAGAAAGCTAAAACTTTAGTTAAAACAAAATCACCTAAATAAAATTCCTTCCATTTTAATTTGAGATGTATTGATACAAATAAAACTTGATAAATTTCATGATTTTTTCAAAGTTTTTTATTCTCAAGTGTCAGAGATGGACAAATGCCTTGATAACCCAATTACATACTGCTATTTCTAAATGGACAATTTAAACCATAGGCACTTTCGGACATAATCAATAAATTATTCAAAAAAGAGTCCTTTCTCATCTAAGCACTACTGAGGTCTTTAGGGATAAATTCAAGTTCTAGTTATGTTTAAATAAGTCTCTCTTTTCTATAAATAATAAACAGCAGTTCTGCCATTTCTTTAAGATTTTTTTAAATAAAAATGCTAATGAATCATATACTGTTTCAGAGGCTTTTGAAAACACTGCAGAATTACTTCAGAATAATTTGTTAAACTCAAGGCTGAATTTAAGTGTTGGGCAATATAAAGCCTGACATTAGCCTTCTGTCTATGTTATACTTTAAAAGATCTTTACCACAGTAAGTTAACAGTCATGGGTTATCTTACTATATGCCAGGCACTGGAAGAGCTTCGCATATGTTTTACATTATCCCATTTAATCCTAACAACAGCCCTGTGTAAGACACGTCCCCATCAGCAGGTGATGAAGTCCATAGCAAAAGGCTAAGTAGCTTGTCCTAGGCCACAAAGGTAAGGAAAGTATTGCCTAACTAAGGGGCTTCTGCCCCCAGAGCATCAATGTATTTTATGAGAGAAATGAGAAACAAATTAGCAACATGTTGTGTGTTCCAAGTATGTGTAATAGTTTCTACCATTAGACAGTTCTAAGTTACCCACCATTGTAAGTGGTGCTGGAGAAGACTCTTGAGAATCCCTTGGGCTTCAGGGAGATCAAGCCACTCAATCCAAGAGGAAATCAACCTTGAATATTCATTGGAAGGACTGATGCTGAAGCTCCAATACTTTGGCCAGCTGATGGAAAGAGCTGACTCATTGGAAAAGACCCTGATGCTGGGAAAGACTGAAGGCAGGAGGAGAAGGGTACGACCGAGGATGAGATGGTTGGATGGCATCACTGACTCAAAGGACATGAGTTTGAGCAAGCTCCGGGAGATGATAGAGGAAAGGAAGACTGGCGTGCTGCAGTTCATGGGGCTGCAAAGAGTCGGACATGACTGAGCGGCTGAACAACAACGTTAGTGGGGCAAGTCCTTCTCAGACCTAGAGATGTTGTGCAAAGGTCTATTACAACCCACCAACTGCCTGAAAAGCATGCCATCCTAAAAGTCTCACTAAGATACATGCTGCTGCTAAGTCGCTTCAGTCGTGTCCGACTCTGCGCGATTCCATAGACGGCAGCCCACTAGGCTCCATCCCTGGGATTCTCCAGGCAAGAATACTGGAGTGGGTTGCCATTTCCTTCTCCAATGAATCAAAGTGAAAAGTGAAAGTGAAGTCACTCATACCTTCTTCCAAAAACAAACCAGCAATTTGTTTTGACACTTCACATCTGGCCTAACATACATTGATGGGTTCAGGATCTTGTCCTATGGTGAATCTCTCAGAAGAAAGCTCAAGTGATATTAAAAATACTTTGCACCACTATCTTTTTAATAGTTCCTAAATTCCACAGCAGCCATGAAGGAGCATCTAGCATGACTCGTGTGCACACAGACACACACACAGCTCATGCAACCTCCTGCCTAAAGCCACCAGATTTCCAGTAGCTAACCTTCAGCTGGAAAAAAAGGGCAGAGGCGAAACAGCAAAGCAACAGAAACTGCACAATATCTGACTGAGCTATAATCTATCCCTTAGGTGAAGGGGAAGAGAGCAAAAAAACAAGATACCAAGCAATAACAACTCTTGCACATTTTGCTCATTACTTTTCAACATCCAGCTTTGCAGGATAATACAACACAAACATACTTTCTTCTATTAGCTTACAGTTTTAGAGAAATCAGTTGTTACTCAAAACTTTTTAAGGGAACATTTTAGAAAAACTGCTATACGTTCTGTCACTCAATATCCAGATCAAGCACAGATATTCCCTGAAATATTTCCCAATTCTGATGACAGACTAGGATGAACTGCTAACTATACGTGTGTGCAGAAGTGTAATTATTAGAAAATATATATCCCATAGTGTTCAGAAAACGTCAAGCAGATTTAGAAAACACTCTAAACCTGTTGTAAAAGGGATGAGTATACAGGATCAATGAGGTGTCACAAGAAAGTAGTCAAAATCTACTATACTAAGGCATCAGACAGACTGGCTTGCCACTGGGTGAGGAAAAGACACAAAGTAGAAATGTTTAACAGCAGGAGTCCATTATTTGGAAACAATCTGTTGGTAATAACAATTCAGCTACAAGTAAAAAAAATAAAATTATACATCTCTCTTCCCTAGTCCACTGAAAGTATCACCGATATAGAATATTTCTATTAGGAGTATTTGCAGATAGGAGACAGACACCTTGTGTCTTTTAAACTGCCACGAATCCTTAAGCTTGAAATAAAAGGAAGGCTTTTAAAAAGAGCAAAGCAACAATTCTCTCCTAATGAACTAGAAAGCAACGTTACAGTAACCTTTCTAAATGGTATACTAAAATTGTCAGGCTATGTAAAATTGTCAGACTCCTTTTTTAAAGGAAGAGGAACTGAAGTTATCAATTATATGTAGAAACATTATGTAAAGCAAAAGCAGCTTTGAAACTAAAAAGTGGTCACTGCTGCAAGAATAATCCCTTCCCCTGCCTGAGATAAATAAGTCCTACAAAACCAGGGTAAAAATATACCACCATCCAATATTAACAAATGAAACAAAAGTTTTAATATTAGCTATGATGCAACATTGAACAAAATGAACTGTCCTTTCTAAACAATACATTTGAGATTTATTTGTTGGGTCAATCTATTAACCCATGCTACATTTAACCTTAAGAACACAGCAAAACTTTTTAAAGTACACAATTAAGTGATTTAAGTGATCCGTTAAGATCTAATACTTGAAATTAACAAAAATTGTGGAGCCAGTAATTCTACCCATTGAAGGGCATTGCAAAAGATCACCAAAGCTTTAAGAAACAGAAGGGTCAAACTTTAATGATCTTAAGGTTTGACTAGCATTTTCTCCTGATTCAAACAAACCATGAACAATTCTAATTTTACATCTAAAGTAAATGCTCTACAGCTTATTTTCAGAACCTTTCAAAATTATACTCACAAGTTTCTTCAAAGATACTTCAGAGATGCTTCTGGCCCTGATACACAGCCAGTATATCACCATATGGCACCTTATATGCTATGGTGTCTTTGAATGAGAAACCCAGCAGTCCCTACTCTTTAGTTGCATCCCTTTACAGATGGCATTGCCTCCACTCCTCAGCCCATAGGTTTCATCACTGTGGAGGCAAAAGGACCTTTGAACAGAAGACTCCGCAGAATCACTTTAAGACAGCCTACAAGAAATACATCTCGTTTAGAAAACAGAGACCAGCTAAAATAGCCAGTTCCAGCTCTGTAGTGGAAGGAAACTCACACTGCATGTTAGTGGACTTGGCAGTGTTTTATACCAGGGATCTGTAAACTACCAGTCAAACCCAGTCTACCTGGTTTTTATGTACACGGCTTTATTAGAACACAGTCACACACATTCACTTACATACTGTCTGTGGCTGTGTTCACACCTCAAACAGCAGAACTGAATCTTTGCAACAGAGCCCATATGGTTCACAAAATCCAAATTATTTACTAACTGGCCCTTCACAAAGAAAAGTTTGCCAGCCCCTCCTCTGCACAATGAGATGCTGGAGGGAAACACAAGGTTTCTCCAAGAACCACCTTCAAGTATGCGAATTGGGCTGCTCCTAACTACATGTGGGCTTGGGATCACCGAATGTTTAAACACACACACACACAACTCTTTTATTCAACCCAAATGAGTCCCAAAGTTGCTAAGGCAGAGCACACTCCCTACTACGAGCCCCATCTTCCCCACTGTCTTTACTAGTAGATCCAGTCAACCCAAAAAGGCCCTTTAAAGTTCATCAAAACATAACTTCACCTGCAGAAAAAAATGTGGAAACTAGAGGTGAGAAGAGAAGGCACACACAGCACATATCCCAAGTCCTGGAGCCACCTCAGATGCAGCACCCTGCCTGAACAGCTACGGCCATTCCAACTACTGCTCTGAGGAAGAGGCCCAAGAAGCTACTAAGACGGTGATCAAACTAAGAAGCACAAAAAAGCGGAATAATGTATTTCCTACCTCGTAATCCTTAGTCCTTTTTAGATGCTGATGATGCTGTGCTGTGCTCAGTCGCATCCGCTCTGTCCATGGTATTTCCCAGGCAAGACGATTGGAGTGGGTTGCCATTTCCTTCTCCAGGGGATCTTCCTGACCCAGGGATCAAACTGCATCTCCTGCATTGGCAGGTGGATTCTCTACTATTGCATCACGTGGAAAGGCCTTGTTAGAGAATACCCTATATGCAACTTTTCACCACAAAAATTTTAAATATTTTTAATTTCTTAAAGATCAGTCTTCCAGTGCCTATAAATGCTTCAAAGACGTCTAAATTCTTTTAAGGGCCAAATTGGTTTTTGCTTGTTTTTTAATAGAAAGGTTTTTAAGGCATTTTCAGCATGTTGTGCCAACACAGGGATATCCCCTCTATTGTATGGGACACAAAGACACGCACCAACTGCAGCAGGGGAAGTAGCCCTCTCTGCCAGCTATTTTTAGCACCACTTCGTCATGTTAAAGACCAAACTTAGGATAATAATGAAAGGCAAACTTTTAAAAGATGAATTTGACGAAACAGATCTGTCCCTTCTTGTATAAGTTCCTTAAAACTGAAATTTTATATATTCTTCTGAACTTAATCTCAAAGGACCTATATAGCCTATGAAAAGCTTGTTAAAGATAACCATATGCCCTAAGACTGAACTGGCGGCCATGTTTAAAGCTCATTCCTTCCTTTTCAATTTCAACTCTCACACTTTCAGTCTCATCCATTCTTTGTTCTTCCTGTATCTTTGCTAACAAATTCCCCTCCTCCCAAGTAAATGTACCCATTTTTCGGCTCATTCTCTCCATAAACACTATAGAGAGACCATAGTACTTAATAATGACTACCAGTTTTCAGCATATTACTCATTTTACTGTTTTGAAACTGCATCGGTATCCAACTTTAACCCTAAAATTTAATGTCCAAAACAAAGTCCACTGCCCCATTTTTTAATTACACTTTATAAGAAACCACTAGTTCCATACTAACGTATCGGGAGCATCTTCTCTGCTCTTGCATCTGTTATAGCCCTTCAGTTGACTGTGGTATAAAAATGTTAGTTCCCTAGAACACTAAAATCCTAATCCAGGTACAATGCCTCTTGGCCTAAAATACCCTCTCAAAAACACTACTCTCAATTCATTCTTGGGACTGTAAACGTGTACCCACACAAACCGGCCCTAAGCCTACTCAACAAATTCCCACTGTATTCCCCTAAGTTAACTTCCTAATTACATTTGTCCCTCACACCCTCCAGTTCCAAGAGTTCAAAACACTATCTCCACCTGCTCTTTTCTTCCTAAAAAAAACACCTTCCTCTGACTGAGAGACTCCAGTGAGTTCTGTATAGTCCAACATCAACATTTCTCTAATGAAATTTGTCCAAATAAATTTACATCTATAAGGTATACCTTTAGTATAAGGTACCAAACAGCAGCCAACATAGTGGTCATGGATGGAAACTAGTCCATTCTCCCTTTCCTACAATTCTGTGCAAGTTCCACTGCCTCTGACGCCCAGACACAAAAGCATCTCAAAGGCAGGGACCCCCAAATATTTTGCTGTTTCTTTGCTACTTAAATATGCAATAAAATATTACCATGGTGTTTAACCAATGTATAGTCAAAACAATACAAGTCTTAAAGTTGTAAACAACTTTGACGGAGTATAATCGACGCTCAGATTGGTTTGTTGCTCTGCCCTCCTTTCCACCCCACCAAAAAGAGCCTATGCAAAACTACATTTCTCTTCCTCCTATCTTTGTAAAGTATGGAATACATGACTTCCTCAAGGTCACAAAATAACAGATCTACAGACATTCGATGTGGACTGACTCCACATCTAATACTACATACACTGGTCAATATTTTGATGTATCTATTTAAGAGAATTTAAGACTTCTAACAAAAGCATAACAAGAACAAGGCATACAAAAAGAAACAAAACAAAACACCTGGAGAAGTCCCAGAGGAGGGCAAAGTGACGATGAGGATGGAAGAAATCATTCTAAGACAGACAAAAAGTCAGGAAAGATGATGGTAAAGAGAAGCAATCAACATTTACAAAACCAGGAAAAGATGAACTCCAGCTTGATCTAGCAATTCTCAGAACACAAATTTGGGATGTGTCTTGAGACAGGTTTGGGAGAAATAAATGAACCGTTACATAATTCACAGGCTAATAAACTTGTAGAATTCATTTCTTCAAAAGAGAAACCATTCAGGATGAAAAGTGTTTCGAGAAAGTTGTTAAAAAGATTCTGAATGAAAAGAGCATAGATAACCACATTCCCACAAAGTTTCTACATTCATTCCCACTAAGCCTCTCTCAGCAGTGGCTTCAGAGAGTGTGAGTTCACACAGCTGTCTGGCGGGGCCCTAATTCTTAGTACTGCCTATGTTCTGTTAAATAAAATTCCACCATACGCTTATGGTCTGTACAAATATATGAAATGTTAATTACTTTCCTGCACCTTAATTTGGCACACGGAGAGGATACCTAAATTACAAATAAAAGATTTTACAGACTTCACTTTTAAAATAAAAGAAGAGGAAAAACATTCTTCTTCAAAGAATTAAACATCAGAAGTTTCTCCTCACTGTGTAGAGAAGCACGAGATAAATAAGCAAAGCTTCAAGTCATCAAGTAGGACATATGCTACCAAAAAAAAAGGACTTAAGGAAAAATTTAGTAACTTTCATAAACTGGTTAAAGTACTAAATTCTCTCCCCCAAATCAGTTGCGATTCATAAGAAGTCAGAATTTCCTGAGTAACTGCAATTTGTTAGTATCCTTCGGATACACAGGAATTACACCCAGGAAACGAGAAGGTAAAAAAAATAACTCCTATACCAGTTGCTCCTGAAATGAAATCTCTGAAAGAAGACTGACCAAAAAAAGTTTTACTTTCAGGGGTTCACAACCTCAGAGGTTCCCCCTTGGGAACCCAAATGAGTTGCCCAGGGCCAAAAACTACAGCGCAGTTTCCCACCCGGTGTACCAGGAAAAGAGATATTACAGAGATGTCCTTTGTGCGCATATAGACTCGGGCTTCCTCAATTTCCTTTTGCTAATTACTGGCCAGAAAGGTGCAAGTGTCCACTCTGAAGAAAGAAAGAACTCCTCGAAGAGAAACCTGTGTGTATCCCACGTACCCAGCGCTAAAGGTCACAAAACACAGGGCTGCCGGATGCCTCTCCCGGCACCGAGGACTAAGGTACCCCTCTCATCTACACACTCCCAACACTCGTGGAAAACATCGGCCAAACTCCAGAGGACGCCCCAGCATCCTCCCCATTTCTACCCCCCGACTCTCCTTCCCGGGGAACTCACACTTTAGAGAAGAACCGGTGGCGATGAGAAAGCGGGCTGCTTCCTGTCCTCCTCGGGACCGAGGCGGCAGCCGCGGCAGCTCCGGCGCGTTGCTGAGCAAGAAGCGGGGCTGGGATCGCCAAGCCGGGCGGCCACCCGGGTCTCTTCCGCGCGGCCGGAGCAGAGGCGGCAGCGGCGGCCCAGCTTACCTCCTCTTTTTCCTCTTCCTGGGTCTCTTCAGGCTGGGTCTTCTGCCCGTCCCGGGCCACTTCTCCCCGACAGTCCCGTTTGGGAGGCTCCGGATTTTTGTCTCACAAAGTTTCTTCTGGGCGGAGGCTGCGGCCGGCCCCCCGGGTCCCCCCCGGCCCCGCCGCCCTCGGGGCTGGGGCAGGGAGGGGGCTCTAAGAACTCCTCCCGGAGTCCTGCCGAGGAGCCGGGGGGCCGGCGACGGGCCGAGAACGGAGACCCCCGAGGGGGCAGAGGGGCGGGGGAGGGGAAGGGAAGGACGGCGGCGCCGGTCCCGCTGTCCCCGCCGCCCCGGCCGCCGCTTCACATCGGGGTCCCCGCCCCCCCAGCCGGGGGGCGTCTGCCCGGCGTGGAGCCCCGGCTCATGCACTCCGCGGCGAGATGCTACGGCCCCGGGCGGGTGGCCGAGGCGGCGGCGAGGTGGGGGACCCGGCCGGCTCCGCTCGGCGCCGCCCCCGCTCCCGGCTCCCGCATGTGTCGCTGCGGCTGGGACCCCCGCCCTCCACCTTGGGGGTCCCTCGCCCCGCGCCCCGGGACCAAGAGAAGCTCCGGCCCCTCCTCAGCGTCCTCTCCCCGCGGAGCAGCGGACTAGTCCCGGCCCGAGGTAGCCACCTCCCTGCCCCCCAGCCACCGGCTCCGGCTCGGGCTCCGGCGTGTGCAGCCGCGGCTGCCGGCCGGGAAGGTGAGGGGGGGAGAAGAGAGGTGGCCGCGGCTCCCGCCGGCCCAGGTCAGGGCAGAGGTCCTGGCGGCGGCCGGTGCACGGGCGCTGGGTCTCTCAGATGCTCCCTGGCTCTCACGCTCGCGGCGGCGGCGGCGGCGGTAGCGCCCGGAGCTCAGCTCGCTGTCTCCCTCGCTCAGTGCGGGGCTCTCGCCTCACTCCAGAGAGAGGGGCGGGAGGAAAACGGCGCGCAACAATGACGCAAGTCACCTAGCAACCGCTCTCTCCCCCACCCCCTCCCTTCTCTCTCCGCTCGGAGGCTCACTCCCCTAGTCTTTTTTCACCTTTCCGACCACCCCGCCCTAAGGGCCTCTGGCGCGCTCTGATGACGCTCCAAGGGAAGAGGAAGTCGGGCTCGGCGAGCGGGTGGGTGCGCCTCGGGCCGCGGACTCGGTGTCGCTGCCGCCGCCTCTACGGCCGCGTCAGAACAGAAGAGAGGAAGGGGAGGAGCCGCGTGGAGCCTAAGCTGCCGCCTGAGCTTACCCCTGACCCGAGGGCGGTGGAGAGAGCTTGCTCTGTAGCGGTTTCCTTCAGAGCAGGTGGTGACTGCTCCTTGGGGAGTAAGGAGGAGGCCCAGGCCGCGCGGCCATGCTCGGGCGCGCACCACCCGAAGGTGAGGCATTTGGCCCCAAACGGGCCTTCGGAAAGCCCAGCTGCTCGAGAAGTTATCTTACAGCTTGATCCGCCGCACCTGCTCGAGGGCGCGAGCGCCCCACCCTTCCCCTGGTGTGGAGCGACACCAGCGCCCGATGACGCGTGGTCAGGCAGAACAAATGTTTGATGAATGAATGAATGGCTCCCTCACTCGCGGAGCTCAGAGGAGTTTGACAGAAGTCCAAGCTCTTTGTAAACTGCGTAGCATTGTAAAGATGCGAGTTGTAACACATCCCTCTTTCCCCTCTCCACCCGAAGGAAATGGGGCTGCGGCTGAAATGAGGAGTCCCAACCTGAGTCTTTAGTGAAAAAAGAGGCGAACTGCTGGGACGAAAGAAGGGAGCCGTCCTCCCAGGGATTGTGGAAGGATTTTTGACTTTTCAGGAGGAGAATTTAGTACTGATTCCCTTTTAGGAATCATTCATGTTTGTGCCTTGGAGCTTTGGAAAGCTGGTACTGGTTGTTAATTGGTGTCCATTACTGTAATCAAGAAATGTTGGCCTGTGTTTCAGGTCTGACTCAAAGGCTATTTCCTTTCTAAAATAAACATTATTACTATTTATACTGGTTTTGCTACAGGTGTTATTCTGGAAAGTAAATTCAAGTAAAAACTCATGAAGCTGACAGTGTAGTTCTCTAGGACAGGAAATTTTAAGATAAAACGATTTCAGAATCCTCAAAAATCTGTCTTGCACCTGTCCTGATGAATAGTGTGAGAAGGGGATAAAAGCAGGGACGAAAGGAAGCAGATTCCGCAGTTGGGTCTCTGGACCCTGGCGCGCCTTACCTCTTCCGGAAGCAGCGATAGTGACTTACGGATCTTTCTACCTCAAGGGATAGGGGCAAGTTTTTATATAAAGATCTGGGGAGCTCAGAGTTTCTGCCCCTGCTGCCACCACCATATGCAAATACATCAAGGAACCTTGTAACTGGGTAAAATACAAGGGCTCATTTTTATTAAAATGCTGCAGAAAAAGTAATGGGAGGATGGGGAAGGGGTGGGGACGGATATTGCCAAAGCAAGAAGAGACTGATAAAGTAGCTCTTACCGGTTCATCCAAGTTGTAAGAGCCAGGTTAGGTCTACTGTGTTTAAGTTACCCGAGATTTGACTCTCTTCTTATGACCAGTCCCTGCCAGATCCGTCCAAATAAGACTCACAAGGAATCTAAACAGCGAGTGATGGCCCCACATGGCTACATGTGTAAATCATTTGGGGTTTTGCTCCTCTTCCTAATTTTTTGATGGAAATTGAAGGAATAAAATACACAGATTGAGGGGATTTTGTAAAGCCCAGCACCACAGATTTCTGTTAACTTTGGCTAGAAAGAATGCAAACATCAGAGCTCTGCAACCCAGCAGAGGACACCTCCAGGGAAGTGTGAACCAACCACATGGAGCTTTTCAGCAGCCTGATTGGTTTTCGTTGTCAGTGGTTCCACCAGAGAACCTTGGTGCTGAGAGGCAGAATAGCAGGGAGGAGAGCCCTCAGCCAACTACTGATGAACTTCCAGCTGCACTAGCTTACTAGGCAAGACCCACCCAGTTCACCACCCGGTATGCTGACTGGAGGAAACAGCTGGAACTGGTGGCTGCAGAACAGGAAGCTCATACATTGCCAACTTGGTCTGCGTCTCTTCAGTGCTCTCATTTCTTACTACTCCAGAGAAGAAAACAACTGGTTCATTCGAAAGTCAAAAAAAGAAATCTGAAGTTTTAGGATACAGAGTTCTTTCCCTGGCTCATCAGTTTGTGTATAATAAGGATCTGCATAGTATGTTAAAATATAACAGAGGGATATTTGTATAGGGTTCTTTTCTCCTACACTTGACAGTGAGCTCGTATGAGAAACTATTTTATCAGCTTCATTATCCCACATCAGTAGTTTTTGCTGTAAAAGAGTTCATAAGCTAAATTCTCTAGCAGTATTTCTTTCTAGAAATTCCATCTACAATATTCAATTACTTTTAGTGGTTTGATTGTGAAATATGCATTAAAATGCATACAGCAGTTGCTCAGAAAAATGAGTAATTGTAAAAGAAGCCTCCATGTAACCAACCAGGTCAAGAAATGGAACATTTCCAGCACCCCAGAAGTACCCCAGTGACCTTCCTGAATACAACTCTTTCCCTCCCTTTTTGAGGTAACTATTATTCTAACTTTAGTGATAGCCATTTCCTTGCTTTTCTCTATAGTTTTATTACAAGCATGTGTATCTGTAAACAACACATTATTTGGTTTTGCCCTTTCTCTTGGAACAACAGTATGTAACCTGTTTTGATTACAGCTTTTGCTCAACATGTTTTTTAATCCGTCATACGTTGTTTGGGTTGTTCATATAACTGTAGTTTGTTCATTTTAATTGCTGTTTTACGGTGTTCCATTATAGCAACATGGGATAATTCATTTAGCCATTCTATTGTTGATGAATATCTGGGTTGTTTCCAGTTTGAAATTGTTGTAAATACTGCTGTAAATATTTCTTGCATATATATTCCATCACATCTGAGTATGGTATATACCTGGGAGTAGTTATGTGTGTTCTAGATTTGAATGAATAATTCCAAGCTGTTTTCTAAAGTGTTAGACTCACACCAGCATTGTATGAACTTCATGTCCACACCCTCAACCACAATTGATATAGTCAGTCCTTTTCTACCTTGCCAGTCTGGTGGGAGTTTGAGCTTGCATTTCCCTAATTGCTGATGCTGGACTTTTTCATATATCAACTGGCCATTTGTATTTCTTTTGTGAAATGTGTTATCATTTTCATGCCTAATCACTGAGATACCCAATTTTCCAATATCCTTATAGTCCATATTTGAATAATATATGTCAGGTTAGGTAATACTACCAAATGAGTTACATTTGGGACAAGTTCTTTCCAAAATAAAAATAATTATATTAATAGTTTGTCTAATTATCTCTTATGAGTTTGATAATAAACTTAAGAGTAGGTCTATAAGGCTATATTTTTTACATTTCCAAATAATGTCACACTTTGAACTATTAAATTGTTGCTGGAATCCCTCATGGTGCTTTGGTGTGACTTAGTTTTCCTCAAGTATGTAGTCAGATGTTTATTCAATGAACCTGTGTAACTAAACTCTTGCTGTACATTTTATAGGCAACTATGTAACAAATTGTTTCACCTGCACAAATTTTTTTTCATTTCCAGTTTCATTCATTTTATGAAAGTTACAATGGCTTTTTCTTCCCTCCTAAAATACATGTTTTGTTTTTCTTTTTAATTTTACTCATTAATATCAAATACATAACATCCATGTCACTACCTGACACATTTTCCCAAGGTATTCTATTTGACTATTTTATCATGTTCTTATCTGTCAGTTCTTTGTTTGGAGTGAGTGATGTTTTAAGATTGGATGAAGAACCACAGAAATTAAATCACTTAACCAGGGCCAGAAGATGAAACAAAAAGGAAGCCTGGACTCAGCCCCAAGTCTTCACATAGGTTGCTTGCTGTCACATCATCTGACACTCAGGCAGCAAGGGAAATTAGTTCCCTTAGTCTGTGGAATGTTGTTCACTTCCACATGGCAAACCTCATATTCGACCATTGGATAAGGTTACTTTATTTTAAGCCTAATAGCTCATGAATCATATTAAGATTGGTACACGTAAAAATAAAAGAATAAAAAATTTAAATATTAATATAAATGATAGTGCCAAAAAGGGGCTACATGGAAACCTGCTTTTAAAAAGTTTTACCACTCTCTCCTTCATCACTTATAGCCAGTCTATCACTTGACCCCTGGCCTCTTCAGAGAATAACCATACTTCTTCAACATCTGAAAGAAGAACTACAAAATAAAGCAGTGGTTGGTCATATCAAATGGTGCAGCAAAAGCCCTTGGATTTGGTGATCAGCTCCTTAATATCATCATAGTGCTGTTAAATATGTTGGAAGATACCAGAGCCTGATGACATTGTTAAATACAAGAACACATCAATCTGGAAAACTTATCAACTGTTTGATGAGATTGTCCCTGTGTGGCCTTCATCATCATCTCGGTTTGCAAAAAGATTGATTCTGAAAATGAATGATAGTTGACTGCTAGTTATATTGGAAAATTAATATAAATTTGAATCACTTGTTATATTTGATCATTTAGCTTTAAAGTTTCAGAAGAATCTTGGATTTTGTCATTAATAGTCACTATCTTTAGTAAAGTCTAGCCATTATTTTTAAAATAAAATGTTGAGTCAAACAGTTAAAGAAAATGACTTCATAAAAATATTAAGGTATGCTTACATGTAACTTAACTCTGAAAAGGAAAGGTTTCTAAATGTTTTAACTTGAAATTCAAAGTTGATTAATTGAGTTAACAGTAGGGAGTTGCTAAAGGTACTAGATCTATAAATATTATTTGTATATTTTTGGTCTTCCAAGGAGTAATGATATAGAGAAAACATAAAAGGGTTAGAATATCTATCCAAAGTGCAGAATTTTCACATTTACTTCCCCATTTGATGAACAGAAATTTACTTATCACCTGTTTCCTAGCACTGGACTAAGTGCTGAACATATAATGGTAAAAACAGTGGTGTCCTGGCTCCATGGGGTTTGCAGTCTGGTGCCAATATGTCCTTGGCTTCCCTAGTGGCTCAGACAGTAAAGGATCCAGCTGTAATGCAGAGACCTGGATTTGATCGCTGGATGGGGAATATTCCCCTGGAGGAGGGCATGGCAACCCACTCAAGTATTCTTGCCTGGAGAATCCCCTGGACAGAGGAGCCTGTGGGGCTGCAGACCATGGGGTTGCACAGAGTTGGACACAACTGGAGCAACTAAGCAACAGCAGCCGTTATGTCCCAGGCTTGATACTTCCCCTCAGCTAACACCATCTAAAACTGTGTGAACTATCGATGATGTACTCTTTCCTTGTATTTGGAGGAAAATTGCTTCACAGCATGGTGTTGGTTTCTGCTATACAATGCAACTCAGCCATAAGTATATACGTGCGTGTGTGTGTGTGTGTGTGTGTGTGTGTGTGTGTGTGTGTGTTAGTCACTCAGTCGTGTCCCACTCTTTGTGACCCCCATGGACTGCAGCCCGCCAGGTTCCTCCGTCCATGGGATTTTCCAGGAAAGAATACTGGAGTGGGTCGCCATTTCCTTCTCCAACATATATGTGTATACATATATAGGCTTCCCTGGTGGCACTAGTGGTATAGAACCCACCTGCCAATGCAGGAGATGTAAGAGACGTGAGTTCAATCCCTGGGTCAAGAAGATCCCCTGAAGAGGGCATGACAACCCACTCGAGGATTCTCGCTTGGGGAATCCCATAGACAGAAGAGCCTGGTGGGTTATGGTCCATAGGGTCACAAAGAGTCGGACACAACTGAAGGGACTTAGCACATAGGCATAGACAGATAGATAGATGACTGCTTTATTGTCTTGATAAGCAAATAAGTGATCACAGGCTAGAAACTTTGATCTTACTGACATTTTTCAGATTTTTCACTATGACAATTTTTTTAAATGCACTGGAAGAATAGTATAATTTTCATACACCTTCCACCTAGATTCAGTCATGGTTAACATTTTGCTATATTTGCCTTATATACTTTTCTGAACCATCTGAGACTAAATTGCAGGCATCCTAATGCTTCATGCTTTTCCTTAGGTAATATTTCAGCAGATGTCAATTAAGAAAAGAATATACCTAAGCCCAACCTTTAATCAGACCTAAAAAAAATAACAAAAATCTATATCTAAATTTAATTCCCATTTAAATTTTCCTAATTGTCCCAGCAGCATTTTTTTCCAGCTTTGGTGGGATATAATTGACAGATATCATTGTATCACAGCGTGATGATTTGATGTGCCTGCTGCTGCTGCTGCTGCTAAGTCGCTTCAGTCGTGTCCGACTCTGTGCGAACCCACAGACGGAAGCTCGCCAGGCTCCCCTGTCCCTGCTTCTCCAGGCAAGAACACTGGAGTGGGTTGCCATTTCCTTCTCCAATGCATGAAGGTGAAAAGTGAAAGTGAAGTCGCTCAGTCGTGTCCGACTCTCAGCAACCCCATGGAGTGGAGCCCACCAGGATCCTCCGTCCATGGGATTTTCCAGGCAAAAGTACTGGGGTGGGGTGCCATTGCCTTCCCCGATTGATGTGCCTACATATTCTGAAATGATTACCACAATAAAGTTAACAAAGTAATTACCTCACATAGTTCCCTCTGTGTGTTTGTTGGGGTACTTAAAAGTAGTTTAAGATCTACTTTTTTAGCAAATTTCAAGCATAAAATACCAACAATATTTTTGATTGCTTGTGTCCTGCCCCCAGCTTGATCCAATCTGAGTTAACATATTGCATTCTTCAGTTATATTTAAATGTTTAAATATAAGTATTTTTAGGGAAACTAACAACTGGACTCTCTAATACTATTTTGCAGTAATTGCTTTACATTATATCATTTTTTAATGTTATATTTTAAGTCCACTAAGAGCATTCTCTAATTTTAGTAAAAGGTGGTCTTTTCTTCAGTTGCTTTTCCACTCACCTTTGACTCCATGCAGCTTTAGTAGTTGGGGGAGTCACTCACTGAGGTACTAAGCACTCCCCTGTCTTCCAAAAGTTACCTGTACATTTTCTTAGATGCTGTTTCCTTCCACCTTTGTCCTACCATGCCTCGCCTGGAAGGCCCTGCTCTTATCCCAGCCAAAGCCCTTATTACCTCTTTCTCCTCTCTTTGAATTTGTCCTGAATTTATAGGCACCCTTTCAAGAGCATCTAACTCTCAGCTCTTAGGTTCTCTTATTCTCTACCTGTCTTTCAGGTTACCACAACCTCTGCTTAACTCTACCAGCGTCTGTACCTGGTTTTCTTCACCTGCACTGGAGTCCTTTGTAACGGAACCCACCACCACTGCAACCTGTCACCAGTAGAATGTGCTTAGCTTATTATAAAGCAAGGAGGAACATACTTGACAAAAACCTAGAATATACTGTCCCTTCATTTAATCCTCACAAATCCTTTCAAGTAGATGCAAGAGGCCCACGTGCCTTTTTCCTCTTCCTGGTCCCAAAGGAGAACTGTTTCCCAGCCTCCCTCGCAGTTTGGCTGGAGCCACGTGATTAGTCTGGCCAGCAGAACATGGGCAGAAGTAATGTCTGTCATGTCCAGGCTTGATCCCTAGTTTCCCATGAGATAATTAGCTCCTCTGTCTATAGGCTTAGAAGCAAAGGATGTTCAGATATTGGCTCACATGCCAGAAGGAGTCCAGATTCCTTAGCTGCCTCTTGGAGAAGCACTATCTGACCTAAATCAAACAGTGAACAGAGCAAAACATAAAGTTAAGTTGCAGAGTTTAATAGCAAGTCCTGAGGATGCAACCCTCTTTTGTTATATTGTTTGTATAGAAAGGAGTTCTGAGTTCCAACTCAAACTATAAAAGGACTTTTAGGGAAAAGAAAACAAAATCCCTAGGGACTGACTTTTCTGTGAGAGAACCACATATGAGACCGTCAGTCCCCACCAGATAGGTGTTCAAGGCTTCCTTTTCAATAAACAGGTTTCCATTTCAAGGATGAAGCTATCCTTAGGTTCTTCAGCCTTTCATTCCAGGATTGACATTTCTTTTAATAACCAAACAAATGTTACGACCTACCATATTATATGTTATGAAAAGTTTAGAGCCAGCTGTCTCCACTCCTCAAATTATTTCAGTGCCTTGCTCCTCACTTGCCTTTCTCATTTCATCAACATAAGACTGTTACATGTATCCGCCTTTTAGGTTGAGAGGTGAGTGAGTAAAGTCACTCAGTCGTGTCTGAATCTTTGCAACGCCATGGACTGTAGCCCACCAGGCTCCTCTGTCCATGGGATTCTCCAGGCAAGGATACTGGAATGGGTTACCATTTCCTTCTCCAGGGCATCTTCCCGACCTAGGGATTGAACCCAGGTCTCCCGCATTGCAGGCAGACGCTTTACCCTCTGAGCCACCAGGGAAGCCCTAGAGCCAACAGCAGAGAAAACAGTTTCAAAATCAGTGTCTCATATAACTTTAAAAAACTGTTGACCAATTGCAACCTTAGTGGATTTGTCAGTGATTATGTCTTTCCTTAGGTCTCTTCCAATCACCCTGAATTTGCTACCCTAACCCCCATATCCCCTTCACATTTCCCCAGAGCAGTCAGTCTCTCAATATAAGCTTCCTCTTACTTTATTAAAAGAAATTCAACTGTCTTGGGTCTCTACCTTTTATTTTAAAAGTCCATCAAACTCATTGTTAATAATGTATACAGATGCAAATAACAGAACCCGACCGGCATAATCAATGTAGAGACTTTACTGTTTCTTTTTAAGAAAAAACCCACTGGTAGGGAATTCAAGGTTGGCACAGCAGCTCAGTGGTGCTTTCCAGCACCCAGGCTCGTCTCTTTCGTTGCATCCCCATCGCCATCTGTATCACGTTGGCTTTTATCACCAAGCCTGTTGCTTGCTGCTGCTGCTGCTGCCACTTCAGTCGTGTCCGACTCTGTGCGACCCCATAGATGGCAGCCCACCAGGCTCCCCCATCCCTGGGATTCTCCAGGCAAGAACGCTGGAGTGGGGTGCCATTGCCTTCTCCGAAGCCTAATGCTTAATGAATCACAAATTGGCTACTCTTCCTTGGCCTGTGCTTAGTTGCTCAGTCTTGTCTGACTCTTTGCAACCCCATGAACTTTAGACCCCCAGGTCCTCTGTCCATGGAGATTCTCCAGGCAAGAATCCCGGAGTGGATCTTCCCAACCCAAGGATCAAACCCAGATCTCCTGCATTGCAGGCGGACTCTTTACCATCCGAGCCACCAGGGAGCCACATCCACACTGCAGACAGGAAGGAAGGAGAAAGGGTGCTGCCTGTATGAGGAAAAGCCGATTGATTCTTCTCCAACATTTCCAACACATCTCCGTTTAGGTCTCATTGATGCAGTGGTGCCTTGCGGCCACACATAGATCTAAGGAGACTGAGTAGTGTTTTAGCTGGGCAAGTTGTCCAAGGAGAGGTGGGAGTTCTATAAGTAAGGAAAGTGGGAAGAATGGACAAGGAGTAGGACACCAGCAGTGTCTGACCCACTTTGTCTTAGTCTGTTCTGGCTGCTATAACAAATTACCATAGACTAGGTGGGTTGTAAGCAATAGAAATTTATTCCCCACAGTTCTGGAGACTTGAAGCCTGAGATCGGGGTGCCAGCATGGTCGGGGCAGGACCTTCTTCCACGTCGCAGACTGCTGATATCTGTGTCCTCACATAATGGGAAGCAGAGGGCAGCCACCTCTCTCCTAACTGTAAAGGGCATTGACCCCATTCATGAGGGCTCCACCTTCATGTCATCATCCAATCCTCATCACCTGGAACCATCACAAGAGGGAAAGGGGAGGGGGTGGAGGGACAGAATAGGATTTCATCATGTGAGCATTCAGTCTGTAACTCCCTTAAAGACGTTTTTCTTAAAAAGACCACCTATCCCAGAGACAAAATGCCGACGTCAAAACCCTAGAAATAACTACTACCCTGGTTTTTATTTTATATAGCAATTTCCTCAGTGCTTGGCATGCAAATATCAGTAATATGTAGAATTTCCTTTTTGGTTTCTTATAGTTTAAAAATTTAAGCCTTTCCGTCAGGCGGCAGCCATCAGGGTGAGCCGACATGGGCGCCTACAAGTACATCCAGGAGCTGTGGCGGAAGAAGCAGTCGGACGTGATGCGCTTCCTGCTGCGGGTGCGCTGCTGGCAGTACCGCCAGCTCTCGGCGCTGCACCGCGCCCCGCGCCCCACCCGGCCCGACAAGGCGCGCAGGCTGGGCTACAAGGCCAAGCAAGGCTATGTCATCTACCGGATCCGGGTGCGCCGCGGGGGCCGCAAACGCCCGGTTCCTAAGGGTGCCACCTACGGCAAGCCTGTCCACCACGGTGTCAACCAGCTCAAGTTTGCTCGGAGCCTGCAGTCGGTTGCGGAGGAGCGTGCTGGCCGCCACTGTGGGGCCCTGAGGGTCCTGAATTCCTACTGGGTTGGTGAAGATTCTACATACAAATTCTTTGAGGTTATCCTCATTGATCCATTCCATAAAGCTATCAGAAGAAACCCTCACACCCAGTGGATCACCAAACCAGTCCACAAGCACAGGGAGATGCGGGGGCTGACGTCTGCAGGCAGAAAGAGCCGCGGCCTGGGCAAGGGCCACAAGTTCCACCACACTATTGGTGGCTCTCGCCGTGCAGCGTGGAGAAGGCGCAATACTCTCCAGCTCCACAGCTACCGCTAATATACGTAATGTTTGTAAAGTTCTTACCTAATAAACAATTTAGGACGTTCTTGTCTGCTTAAAAGTGTTTTTTAATTTGTCTGTTAAAACTAGTTGTCTGCAGATTGCTTCATTGAATGCATTGTCAAATTATGAAAGTTAAAGTGCAATAATGTTTGAAGACTTATTGAAGTTACTTACACATATAAGTGTATATGAAGTGATGGTGTATCTTGTTTTTAATAAGGGAAATGCCTTTGTTTTTGCTTTATTAGGGAGTTGATGTGTCTGTGTTTAAAGTGCTGTTTGGTACAATAGGTGTAAAATTCTGTAAAAGAGGAGTGCAGAAGCTTAACCCTGTAGATCTGCTGATGCTTGTGGTGAGACCTGCGGCTTATTGGGATGATGCAGTGCTCTGCAGTGTATAGAGTTTGGCAGGGACAATGTTTTCCCTGGATTTTCATTGGAAATGTGAAGGGTGTCCTGATCCTTTCTCATGATCATATGCAGAAAAATAATGAAATTTTTTGAGTGGGGCCCACATTTAGGCTTAATCTAATACTACATTTGTGTAACTGCTGCTTCTGAAAGGCAAAAAGTAAAGTAATGCCACCATTTTTAAGAGAATTGAGTAGACCTGTTGCAAGAGGATTCTGACAAATCAAATCCTGGTTTACCTAAATTAAATGGCTTTGGCCTTCATGGTACCACTGAAGTTCATATAAAGCTCCTGGTTCAGGCTTTGGGATCTGTAGAATACTGAACTTCGTGCAGAATGGTCGTATTTACACTGGTGTTGATTAAAACATTAGATAAGTGAGGGGGGAGTTAATCAGCCCTAAGGTTTGTAAGGTAGTGATGTTAGGATTGGGAGCTTGGTGTTCATCAGATCCCTTTCAAGTGTAGGACGATAGGAAAAACTTGGATCAAAAAGTTCAATGTTTTCTCTGGGTATTAGTTGTGACCATCGCGAACTCTCTAAGCCACGTTAGGGGATGGGGGAAGTAGGGGTGGTTATATTTAAAAGTATCATTGCTAAGTGTAATCTGTTCTCTAGGGTCAAGTCACTCCATTCTTAAAAGGCTATTGAGAAAACTCATCGTTGGTGTCAGGGCAAGTTCAGTTGGCCTTCATGTTGTCTACAGTTCCCATCCCTGCGCAAACCAGCCTCGCAGTCCAGACCTGCTGGGCCACCAGCTGTGGTTGCCCTTATCACCTCATTCTGCTTGTTCCATCAGGTCTTCCCGTAGACTAGGCTTCTGTTTCCCAGGGTGGATTTGAGTGTAGGAGATGCAGAAGAGGAATGACCCCAATTCTTGGCTTGCTATTTTCATAAATGGTTTTATTTTGAAATTTAATCGGTGGTTTTTTGAACCAGTTTTTTTTCTTCAAGGGTCTTTAAAAAGGCCCACTTCAGTGATTTCCAGAAAACAGGCTTGCAAAACCTTTTACGACCCAAATTCCTTCCAACTCAAAAATATCTTAAACCATATTTTGTGTGTAGAGGTTGTTCAACTACATAATAACAGAATAAATGTCTATTAAACAAACAAAAAAAAATTTTTAGCAATATAATTCAGGTGCATTTTTAATAAATGAATTTGTGATTTCCAGATGGTTGGCTTTTAATCTCTTACATCATCATTGCAAAGCACATCTTATCGGTTGCATTTTAAGCTCCTTTTTTAGGCCCAAGTGAATGATTAAATATTCATTTCCCTTTTAAAATCCAAAATAAGCATTGTTTGTATTTAGTTTAAAACATCTGAAATTTACAGAAAATTGCAAATATGCTATAAAGAACTTTTTTTTATCTTGAGCTACCATTTGGGAGTAAGTTGCCAACCAGATCCCCCCTCACTCCCAAATACTTCCTGGGGTGCTCAGTCATTTTCCCACATAATCATAATATAACCATTAAAATCAGGAAATAAACACAGACCATTTGTATTACCCAATCCTAACACCCCCCTCATTAAATTTCATTTTTCATCCCAATAATATCTTTTATTTTTTTAAAATATCCTTTATACAAAAAAAAAAAAATACAGTTCAGAATTGTCACATGTCTTTAGTGTCCTTTAGTCAAAAATGTTTGACTTTCATGACCTTGATACTTTTGAAGACCACAACCTGGGTGGGGCCTCCTTTGGTTTGGGTGTGTTTGTGTTTGGCAGGAATACCACCCAAGTGATGCTGTATTCGGACGACTCTCAGTTTTGCTTTGTTCATGGCAATCCACACCAGTACTATTGCCTGGAAAATCCCATGGACAGAGAAGCTTGGTAGGCTACAGTCCATGGGGTGGCAAAGAGTCGGACACGATTGAGCAATTTCACTTCACTTCACTTCATTACTAGCAATGCTCTCTTTAACCACTTGATCAAAATGGTGTCTGCCCAGCTTCTCCAAAAGGAAGTAACTCCAAACTAAAGTTATTATAAATATTTTTCTGTTTTGAATTAACTATTAATTTTGTGAAGAGATAAGTTGTTGTTGTTTAGTCACGGAGTCATGTCCGACTCTTTGTGACCCTATGGAGTGTAGCCCACCAGATTCCCCTGTCCGTGGAATTTCCCAAGCAAGAATACTGGAGTGGAAAGGAAAGTGTCATTTCCTTCTCCAGGGGATCTTCCCATCCCAGGGCTCAAACCCATATCTCCTACATTGGCAGATGGATTCTTTACCACTGAGCCATCAAGGAAGTCAGAGAGATACATTCAGTTCAGTTCAGTTCAGTCGCTCAGTCGTGTCCGACTCTTTGTGACCCCATGAATCGCAGCACGCCAGGCCTCCTGTCCATCACCAACTCCCGGAGTTCACCCAGACTCACGTCCATCGAGTCAGTGATGCCACCCAGCCATCTCATCCTCTCTCGTCCCCTTCTCCTCCCGCCCCCAATCCCTCCCAGCATCAGAGTCTTCTCCAATGAGTCAACTCTTCACATGAGGTGGCCAAAGTACTGGAGTTTCAGCTTTAGCATCATTCCTTCCAAAGAAATCCCAGGGCTGATCTCCTTCAGAATGGACTGGCTGGATCTCCTTGCAGTCCAAGGCACTCTTCTCCAACACCACAGTTCAAAAGCATCAATTCTTCGGCACTCAGCCTTCTTCACAGTCCAGCTCTCACATCCATACATGACAACTGGAAAAACCATAACCTTGACTAGATGAACCTTTGTTGGCAAAGTAATGTCTCTGCTTTTGAATATGCTATCTAGGTTGGTCATAACTTTCCTTCCAAGGAGTAAGCGTCTTTTAATTTCATGGCTGCAGTCACCATCTGCAGTGATTTTGGAGCCCCCAAAATAGTCTGACACTGTTTCCACTGTTTCCCCATCTATTTCCCATGAAGGATGGGACCAGATGCCATGATCTTAGTTTTCTGAATGTTGAGCTTTAAGCCAACTTTTTCACTCTCCACTTTCACTTTCATCAAGAGGCTTTTTAATTCCTTTTCACTTTCTGCCATAAGGGTGGTGTCATCTACATATCTGAGGTGATTGATATTTCTCCTGGCAATCTTGATTCCAGCTTGTGCTTCCTCTAGCCCAGCATTTCTCACCATGTACTCTGCATATAAGTTAAATAAGCAGGGTGACAATATACAGCCTTGACGTACTCCTTTTCCTATTTGGAACCAGTCTGCTACATTAGCTCTAAGTAAATATTCCTTATCAAGCCTTCACTTTACTTTTATTCACATCAGTGTGAGTTCCTGGGTTTTCTACTTTGTTCAATAGATTTTTTTATTATTTGTTGTGATGCTTATATTGTCTCATATTTCACCAGTGGGAACCCTTTCAAATTGGCTCATCTGTCATTTTGTCCCATCCTTTCTTTTTTTCTGGCGCAACAAAATGTTCTCTGCTCTTGTTGTTTTTTTCCCTGCCCCAGTGTTGCAAGTGGCCATTTCTTCAAGGAATAGGGTTACCAAATATAATAGAGATTAATAAGTTAAATTTGAATTTCAGATAAATAATAAATAGTGAAGATATATCCCATACGATAATTTCTTGTTTGCTTACAGTTTGCTGTATTTTCATATAGTAAATCTGGCACTCTACCAAGAAATCCTGGTTCCCTGAAATGGCAAATGGTATTTAGAAAACCACAATCAGGATAGGTCTGCTGATTGCAATTTGAGTTCACAGCTCTCTTGATGGACAGAGGTAGGGAACATGTATACACACACACGGACACATTTACTCTATATTTATATATCAACAGTGATGCCATATAGATAAACATACATTACAGTCCATTATTTCACACTGATAACTTCTCATTCCAATCCTGAAGGTGTATTCCGGGTTCTCCCTTTGCATATTTATGACTTCATTCTCTGAGGGAGAGAATCCTGGCTCTCATTACTGTTAATATGTACTTGTTTGATCAATGCCTTGGTGTATACCAAACTGACATCACCGACCCTGCCCCCTCCCCGGGAGGATGCTCTGTTGTGCTAACATTCCCGTGCTGGTTCATCCCTACAGATGGTTACTCTCTCACCCACCTCAGCACAGGCCACCCTGCAACAGGGGTGACCTCTTCGCTTTGCTGAGATCTGCTGCACCCCCGTGGGGAGCCTCACCTCTCTTCTGTGCATCCACCCACCCTGGGCCAGTCTCCACGTGACTCACACCCGCCTCACCTTCCTCTAAGGACAAGCAACATACAGATGATGCTTAAGTAAGAAGTTTGTGTTACTTCTCTTATTCAGGACACTCATAACTCACAAGACAGGGTTTTCAAAGTAAAAGAGGCTTTGACAAAGGCAACTGGAAAAACAGGGATATTTTTATCCTTTTGCATTGAGCTGATGCTAACCATTACTTACTGACTAATAGTAAAAACCCAAGAGAAGTCAAATTAGAAATGCAGACCTCTGTTTAAAAACCTATGTTTGTCTCCACTTCCTCTCAAAAACCCCTAAATTAACAGGAAAGGAATAAAAAGGCAGAAGAAATACAAAGAGCACAGAAGATGAGATGAGAGCAGAGAGGACATTATCAGGAAATACTAGAAGATAGACAGACAAGGAATAACTAACTTAGAGAAAATGAGGCTAAGACTTACGTTCCTTCAGCAGACATTCCTTCAGCAGGGTGTCCAGCAGTAACCAACCTGATGTGAAACCCTAGAAAATGTCAAAAATTGAAGTCACTGGTTACTCTGACGTACAGGATAAAGTGAAAAACAGGCTTATTCTTCTATGTGAATGAGCAATCAAGAATCACCAGACACTTGAGGGAGGTCTTACATGAAAGCAAAAATGAAAATTAACCCAGACAAAACTACGACAAAGCAGAAGAAGAAAAATACCAAAGATCATGAAAAAAAGATGAAAGTCGTAGGATAGTGATTGCGTGTGTGTGTGTGTGTGTGTGTGTATAGATAATTAAGACATCTTTAGTAACAGGAACTTCATAGATGATGTCTTGGTTTGAAAAACCATGACATGTATGTATCAGTATGTTATTTAGTCACATGTTCTAAGGGGAAAAACACCTAAAGAGTTAAAAGTGGTTACCTCTGGGGAAGCCACATTAGATAAGGGAACAACAGGTGAATCTTGATATTTTCAGAAACCTGTGTAGTACTTTGTTAAAAATAAGGATTTGATTTAAAAGTTGTTTGTATAGATTGAAACATCTTTAATGTCAGAATCTGACACCTAGATTCAATTCAGTGAGCACGTCTACGGTTTTACTGTTTACGTAATTCTGTACAGATCTTAATCCCTGAAACTCAGTTTACACATTTATAACTTGGGGATAATCTCTTAATCTGCTTGGGCTGCTGTAACAAAATACCACAGACCAAGGGGCTTAAACCACAGTAATGTATTCCTCAGAGTTCTGGAGACCACAAGTCCAAGATGAAGGTGTTGGCAGGTTGGTCCCTGGGGCCTCTCTCTCTGGAGTTCTCCTTGGGGCGCTCATCACTAGGGTCTCTTACTCTCCTTATAAGAACAGCAGGCATGTTGCATTGCTGCTACTGCTAAGTCGCTTCAGTCGTGTCCAACTCTGTGCGACCCCATAGACGGAAGCTCACCAGGCTCCCCCGTTCCTGGGATTCTCCAGGCAAGAATACTGGAGTGGGTTGCCATTTCCTTCTCTAATGCATGAAAGTGAAAAGTGAAAGTGAAGTCGCTCACTCATGTCTGACTCTTAGCGACCCCATGGACTGGAGCCTACCAGGATCCTCTGTCCATGGGATTTTCCAGGCAAAAGTACTGGGGTGGGGTGCCATTGCCTTTGCATTAGACCTACGCTAATGGCCTCATTTTAACTTCATCACTCCTTCAAAGACCTTGTCTCCAAATACATCCTGAAGTCCTGAAGACCGGGATTTCAACATGTGAATTGTGCGAGGAGCACAATTCAGTCCACTCTACCTGCCTACCAGATTCATTCATTTGCCAAGATTTATTGGGATTCCTTTAATGTTCCAGCCTGTGCTAGAACATGTTCTAACATGTTCCAGCATTCCTGCCAAAACCATTATTCGAGCTTTGTGTTTATTGACCTCTCTCACACACACACACACTTAAATGCTCATCTTCTGTGTGTGTGCTTTGTTTGGCTGCGTGGGGTCCAGGTTGCTGTGAGCAGGGGCTGCTCTCTAGTTGCGGCGTGTGGGCTTCTCATCACGCTGGCTTCTCTTGTTGGGGAGCTTGGGCTCCAGAGCAAGCAGGTTCAGCCGTGGTGGCACAGTGATTTAGCTGCCCTGTGCACTAAGTAATGTGTCATCTTCCCAGATGAAGGTTTGAACCCATGGCCCCTGTATTGACAGGCAGATTCTTAAACACTGGACCATCAGGGAAATCCATTTTTTTGTGATTTTAAAATCTAAATAGCTTATGTGTTTTTCAGGGACTCACTTTACCCCCATCAATGTCAGGGCCCTAGGACTTGTTCAAGTTGATATTATGTGATCATAATTATCTCCCTGTTCTGATTATCTGTTGCTGCCAGCCTGACCCCTGCTGCTGCTGCTGCTGCTGCTAAGTCACTTCAGTTGTGTCTGATTCTGTGCGACCCCATAGATGGCAACCCACCAGGCTCCCTGGGATTCTCCAGGCAAGAACTCTGGAGTGGGTTGCCATTGCCTTCTCCAATGCATGAAAGTGAAAAGTGAAAGTGAAGTCGCTGAGTCTTGTCTGACTCTTAGTGACCCCATGGACTGCGGCCCACCAGGCTTCTCCATCCATGGGATTTTCCAGGCAAGAGTGCTGGAGTTGGGTGCCATTGCCTTCTCCGAGCCTGATCCCTAGAATCCTGTTATTCCCATTCATGCTGGGGCAACAGTCTTAATCCAGCAGCAGCCCCCAACCTTTTCAGCACCAGGAGCCAGGAACCAGTTTCATGGAAGACAACTTTTCCATGAACCATGGTTGGGGGGTGGTTTCAGGATGATTCAAGTGCGTTACGTTTATTACACTTTAATTCTATTGCTCCACCTCAGGTCATAAGGCATTAGATCCTGGAGGCTGGGAACCCCTAGTCTAGAGGACCAGTAATTCTGAGATTCTCAGAATTTATTAGCACTTTCCATATTTTAGTGAAGCTTGTGCTAAGTTGCTTCAGTCATGTCCGATTCTTTATGACCCTATGAACCATGGCTCACCAGGCTCCTCTGTCCGTGGGATTCTCCAGGCAAGAATACTGGAGTAGGTGCCATGCCCTTCACCAGGGTATCTTCCCAACCCAGGGATCGAACCCACATCTCTTAATGTCACCTGCGTTGGCAGGTGGATTCTTTACCACTATCGCCACCTGGGAAACCCACTTAGTGAAGGAAGTGCCCTCTGAAGCCCCCACCCCAGGGAACCTTGTTAGCAGGTGGGTTCTCTGGTATTATGTAATAAGTGCAGTCTTAAATCTAGTCTGAGTAAGTTTACCCCTTCCTCATCTTTCTTCTAAGAACTGCAAGTGCCTCCATTCAAGTACATTGTTTTCAAGTTTCGAAGAGCAATTCCTGCTATTTACTATGGATAGTTCTAGGCATCCTACCAAGATATTAAGTTTTGAGTCACTAAATAATGCACCCATATTAATAAACTCTCTTCTGTCCAGCCTTATAGTCTGTCCTCCCTGATCCACCAACTTTAATATCCATTTCTAGGCAAATTCTTCCAGTTCCTGGTGGTTTATAACACTGCCAAGTTCTGCAGTGCTTTTGGTGAATAATCTCTTTCTTCACATAGCAGTATTTTTCTGCTTGGCTCACAATAAGGAGCAATAGAGAGAAGCAAGGAAAGACCTTGTAGACATGCACCATCTTGCAAGGCATCTGCCCCAGTGAGGCCTTTGCACAGTCTGCAGGCAGCTGGAGACTGGTTTCCTGTGGCAAGAGGGAGGACTTCAGAGAATTCTGGCTCGGATTATTCAGAGGAACGGAGGTAGTCAAGTCCTCAACCCCATCTACCCAAATGGGCTTCTCTCCTTCCCTTTCAGTCTCCTGACTTTAGCATAAGAACCCGTCTGGGCTGTGAACTCAACCTCCTTTTTTTCTTTTTAGCGCTGCTGTATTTAAGATCAAATTTGAAATCTTACTGTTCAGCTCCGTCTACCCTCTGTCTACAGGAAATGAGACCCCCTTTAAAAGATGACACGGAAGACTTCTGACTTTCTTTCAATCCAAATTCTAAATTAATGGTTACCTGGCCTGAGTCTGTTACTTGTTTCTTTCATGCCTCCTCAAGCAGTTGATAACAAACCAACTCCAAAATCCTAATAATTGCCATTGCCCCCCATTTGGTTCAAAAGCTACTCTATAGGCTGGGACATTTTCTTACACCAGCACAAGAGCCCAGTTTACCCCAGGTGAGACTCTTAGTAGCAGTGATGCTGCAGCACGCCAGACATTATCCCAGCCTCACTTACCGACAGTCAGGGTCTTAGTTGTCATCTGACCAACAAGAGATCCAGTTCTAGAATCTTGTTCTGAGGGTCTCCTTTATTACCTCATTTCTAGGACCTACTCACTTAGACGAGGTTCCTCCAAAACTTAGGGATTTGAGTTTGCAAATAGTGTGTCTGAAGAGTAAGCTGTGATGCCAGGAGGTAGCAGGAGAGGAGTGAAGAGAAGGAGACAATCCGGAGCACTTTAATGAGCAGGGTACCGCTGACGACAGCTGGGGCGCAGCCCACAGGAGCCTGCTGGGAAACACGTACCACCCCGGGGGCAGGCAGGCGGGGAAGTTTACCCTTCCGCTCCTGCTGGTCATTGGCTAAGGACTGTTTGCCAAGCATGAACCTGTCACACAAACGGAAAGAGACTCCCTCAGGCCACAGGCAGGGTCACATGTGCTTGCAGTAAGATTGAGTTGAACTGGATCATTCCAGAATGCCTACGGAATGTGGGCCTGGCACCAATGGCTGTCAGCTACGCCTTCCTTGACTTCCTATCTAAAATAACACACACCCCATCACTACCCTTTTTCCCCCGCTGCTTTCCTTTTCTTTCCAGCAGTGTTTCTACCTGGCTTTCTATTATGTTTATTTATAGTTTCCTCCATATATGGCCTACAATATAGGCTAGAGACTTCATCGGGTTTATTCACTACTATGTACCCCATTCCTAGACAGTGCCTAAGACACGGCATGGACACAATAAGTACATTTTTGAATGAGTAAGTGAGTGAAAAAAGGTAATATTTGCAACATGGCTTGCAAACACTTAGCTTCTGTGGTTAGGAAGCTAGGAAGGAGAAGATTAGGGGTTCAGAAAAGGGGCTCTCTGAAGGATGGGCTTGGTGTGTCAAGAGAAATAAACCTGGGAAAGTTGTTCCCTTCAAAAACTTTTCAGTCTCAGTTGATTTGGAAGAAAGCCAGCTACTTTACTGAGGAGGAATCATAAAATTTTTTAAATTAATGCTTTAAAAAACTAACAAAATGATCATTTCTGGCAAGGATTATCCATGCATATGGATGAGATGTTCACTTGTTGCTAAGGTATAGTCCATAAGTTACTTCCTAATTGCAAAGGAAAAAATATACCTCATGGAGGAGAGATCTGGCATTCACCGCCTTAAACAAATGATCAAATTGAGAATCATGTAGTGGACAATATATTTACCTCCTTACCCGATATAGGATGAAGTACATAGCATGACTGATGAAATAGTCTTGCCAAACATAAGTCAAGCCTTTGGATTAAACTTCCAAAGCATCGAGGTACAAGTTAAACACCACCGGAAGCAGATAATCAACTAAGTCTTTTTTTTTGCCTGGCTTCTTTCACTTAGCATAATTTTTTTTTAATTCAACTTTATTTTTTGAAGCAGTTATAGGTTCACAATGCAATTCAGAGGAAGATGCAGAGATTTCCTATATACACCCTTCCCTCAACATGCACAGCTTCCCCCAGAATCAACATCCCCCATCAGACGGGTACACTCGTTACAGCTGATGGAGCTACATTGATCTATCATAGCCACACAGGGTTCACAGATTACATTAGGGTTCACTCTTGGTGTCATATATTCAGTAGGTTTGGATAAGTGTATAATGACATGTATGCACTGTCATAATACATACAGAATCTTTTTACTGCCCTAAAAATCACCTGTGCTCTACCCATTCACCCTGCTCTCCCTCTCTCCCTGCTAAATGCTAGTAACCACCAATCTTTCTACTGTCACCATAGTTTTGGCTTTTCTAGAATGTCATGTGGCTGGAATCATACAGTTGGTAGCATTTTCAGACTGGCTTCTCTCACTTTGTAGTAAGCATTTAAGGTTCTTTCATGTCTTTTCATGACTTGATAGATTATTTCTTTTTAACACTGAATCATTCTCCATTATCTGGATGTACTGCAGTCCATTTACCCAGTCTCACCTACTGAAGGACGTCTTGCTTACTTTCCAATTTTGGCAGTTATGAATAAAGATGCTATAAATATTTGTGTGTGGGTTTTTGTGTAAACATAAACTTTCAGATCCTTTGGGTGAATACCAAGGAGCGCAACTTCTGTATCACGTGGTAAAGAAACCACCCCCAAACTGTCTTCCAGAGTAGCTGGGCCGTTTTGCCTTTGCACCAGCAATGAAGGAGCATTCCTGTTGCTCCACACCCTTGCCAGCATGTGGTGTTGTTGTTGTTCCAGATTTTGGCCTTTCTAATAGGTGTGTCTTGGTATCTTGTTTCAGTCTGCAGCTCCCTGATAACATATTCTATTAAGGTTTTTGGGTCATTTTTAACCTAGTTGTTTGTTTTCGTGAGTCCTTTTATATTTTGGATAAGTCTTATATCAGATTGTCTTTTGCAAATGTTTTCTTACAGTCTGTGGCTTGTCTTTTCATTCTCTTGATGTTGTCTTTTGTGGAGCAGAAGTTTTTTATTTTGATGAAGTACAGATTATTGTTCTTTCATGATCATGCCTTTGGTGGTATATCTAAAAAGTCATTGCATTACCCAAGGTTATGTAGATTTTCTCGTATAATTATTCTGAAGATCTTTTTCCTTTTCCTATCAACAATTTGTTCTTTTTCATTGTTGAGTTCCACTGTGTGGATATACCACAATTTGTTTATCTGTTTACCTGTTGATGGATATTTGAGTTGTTTTCAGTTTTGGCTCTTACTATGAACATTTGTGGATAAGTTTTTGTCTAGACAAATGTTTTCATTTCTCTTGGGTCAATATCTAAGAACTGAAAGACTGAGTCATTTGGTTGGCACATATCTAACTTTTTATGAAGTGCTTCAAAGTTGTTTTCAAACCAACATCCGGTCAGGTTTCATGCATTGTGTTTGTTTGTTATGGCTCTTCTGTCTCTTTTAATCTAGAACATTCCTCCACTTTTAAAAAATACATCTTGTAGAATGAATCATATTCAGTACATACTGTATAATTCCATACGTATAAAATTCTGAGAAATTCAAACTAATCCGTGGTGAGAGAAAGCAGATCAGCAGTACCCTGGGGATGGGGCAGACGGTGAGTGGAAGAAGGGGTGCATTCCCCAGGTTTCTGAGGAAACTTCTAGCGTGATGGTACATGCATTGTTTGATCGAGGTGATGGTTTCACGGTCGTATGTATGTGTCAAAATTGATGAAGCCTACGTTTTAAACTGTACATCAATTACAACTTAACAAAGCTATTAAAAAGTTGGGGGTGAAAAGAACAAAAACAAACAAACTAAAGTGGGCAGAGTGTACCAAGGAAAGTGCCAGGGCAGAAAATCTTGAGCTGGTAAACTTTAAAGCTCAGGCTACACAAAAATTGAATTTATGATCACTCACCAAGGCTTTATCCAACTTGTTTCTAAATTTCTCTCTGATATCCTATTTTTGGCTTCCCTGGTAGCTCAGTGGTAAAGAATCTGCTTGCCAATGCAGGAGACACAGATTCGATCCCTGGGTTGGGAAGATTCCCTGGAGGTGGAAATGGTAAACCCATTCCGGTACTCTTGCCTGGAAAATCCCACAGACAGAGGAGCCCGGCAGGGTGCAGTCCATGGGGTTGCAAACAATCAGGCACGACTTAGTGACTCGGCAACAACAACAGCAACAACAACAAACGTCCTAAATGCATTCACATCATTCACCCTGGTTTTAGAAGAGGCACATATCTTGAATGACAGCAAAAATACGTTTTAAGTTTTAAATGACTTCTATGAAAGTGCTTGAAAATAATTTAAGAAAACATTTAAGATGCAACTTAATTTAAAAGCCAAAAGAAAAAGATTGTCAGTAGCTCCCCTTTGCCTCCTGATTTAAATTTGGAGGCCATTCACTGGAGGATCTAAGGGTCTCCTTTCAGCTTTTTTTCTCATCAGTGCCTTCTCTGTAACCCATTCCCAGATGGACTGGCCTGCCTTCTATTCACAGACCACGGGCCTGCACTCCTGGTGCCCTTGTCCATCTTGTTCTCTCTGCGGAATATGCCTCTGCTAACGTGTGCCCCACCCCCTTCACCTGCCTCTGGCAGGCAGAAATGCTGCTTATCCTCTAAGGCTTCTGAAAACCTTGCTGGTGACTCTTAGCAAAAATGAGTCTTTATCTTCACTAGGCTTAGCCTAGTGGTTGGTACTGCCCCAGCTGAAGCAAGTGAAATATATATTTCAGGTATATTTCACCTGAAATATACATTTTTAAAAGGATACCAAAAAACTCAGGAATCAAGTATTCTCAAATGAGTACCCAGTCAAGTTTCACTCTTTGCATTTGGTTATCTCTTCATTCTTTTTTTAATCTGTAACATTCCAACCACATCTTAGAACATGTAGCTTGTAAGAATGTACCATATCTAATACACCTTGAATAGCTTCACTTTATAATATTTATATATGTAATATTTTATGTAAACACTTGGAAAATAAAAATGCAAAGCATGGGTGATGATATTTGATGATGTCAGAATTTTAAATAAAGACAGGATCAGCATGACCGATTTTTCCTGAACCGTGGGCTCCAGCGTGGCTCCAGGCGCACCGGCTCATTCCCCCTCTGCTCATCACTGTGCATCTCCTCAGCACCTCTGTTAGGTCTGGCAGATCCCAGACACCCATCATCTGACTACAATTTTCTCTCCTTCTGTATATTACTTCCCTCATTAAGGGAAGGGTGGTATAGACGATCTTACTTGCAAACAGAAATAAGAGACACAGACTTGGAAAACAAATGTATAGATGCCAAGGGGGTGGGAAGAAGAGGGAGACTGGTATTGACACAATATACACTACTATGTATAAAACAGCAACGGAGTTCCTGTAGAGTGCTCTGTGGTGACCTAAATGGGAAGGAAATCCAAAAAAGTGAGGTATGTATATGTATCGGGCTTCCCTGGTGGCTCAGATGGTAAAGAATCTGCCTGCAATGCAGGAGACCTGAGTTCCATCCCTGGGTTGGGAAGATCCCCTGGAGGAGGGCATGGCAACCTGCTCCAGTATTCTTGCCTGGTGAATCCCTGTAGACAGAGGAGCCTGGCAGGCTGCAGCCCATGGGGTTGCAAAGCTTTGGACATGACTGAGCGGCTGAACACGGCACAGCATGTGTGCGTATAGCTGATTCACTTTGCTGTACAGCAGAGACTGACACAGCAGTGTAAAGCAATTATGCTCCAATAAAAGAGGAAAAAAGGAAGGAAAGGAAACAGCAGCAGTGATTAAGACATCTAAGGATAGAAGGCTAAAGAAGGAAAAAGAACATTTAACAGGTCTGTAAGTGAAAAAAATACAGATTGTCTCCAAGACAAGGAGCTTCAGCTGCATCCTGCATGTTACAATAGACCTCAAGGGGAAAAACAAGCTATTATCTTAAATATGCCTCATTTAAAAAATGCTCTTTTTATATTAATAATAATCATCCTGAGTAATTGAAATCATCATGTCCCATTCTTATCCTTGATGAAGAATTTTTTAAGTCATAAACAGATGCACATTCTTTGTATAAAATTAATATATAAAGCCCCTTTGCAGGGTTTCTTATCTTTCAGTTAAAGATTTCTTTCTTGCAGTAGAAATGAAAAAGATTGTCTGTTTGTGGGCGTTTGTGTTCTTTGTGATTTAATAACCATTTTGACAGTCCTCTTTTGTGGGCCTAAAACTTTAAAATAAAATCCATGAAAGTATGCAGTGGCAAGTAGGGTATCTCAGTATAACCATCATGTCTGTGTATTAGTCACAGACGTAATTATTCATTTTTTCATATATCATTATATCATCATATCCAATCTATTTTCTAACCTGGTTAAAACTGGTTTGGTTCTCATGACTCCATAAATATACCTTATAGTTCAGAAAACCTCAACGCATGAAGAGGAAATAAACCTAACACTGATCTGCTTGCTGTCCATTTCCATGTCCTTCGCAGTAGTATTTCTAATTGTATATGTAATACTGCTTTGTTTGGTAATATATTCTTTTTTTTTTTTTAGCATTTTTGGTCTTATTAGAAGATAAATAACTTAGGGTAAATTATACCCTACCTTCACTGAAAACTTAAACTACTATGAATTTTTATTGGAGTATAATTGTTTACAACGGTGTGTCACTTCTGGCTGCACAACAAGGTGACTCGGTCGTGTGCATACACGTGCCCCTCTCTCTCGCACTTCCCTCCCGCCCCACCCCCAGCCCACCCCCTGGATCCCCGCTGAGCACTGAGCGCCCCGTGCTGTTACAGCAGCAGACTGCCAGGGATTGCGACGGAGGGTTGTCTCTTCAGTTCCATCCTAAGAGTGAAGAATAATAAACAAACAAAAACCTTTGTTTTTAAATGAAATGGAACTGATTTGAGCCTGGGACTAGATTCCTTACTTTGTTAACCCAATGAAATCTGGCACATACAAAATGCATCTTCTCCATCTCAGGGGAAGGCACCAGCTCATGAATGTGGAAAATGACTTACATCAATATTATTGGTGATTCATAAATTATCCAAGTCCAAATGTAGACTTCATTACCCGCTATAAGCAGAAATAAATTTATATATGTTAGCCGTTTGGTAGGAAGAAAGATCCAGATGTATTCCAAGCTAAGGAAACAGGTGGAGATCACCATCTGAGAAGGGGCAATTGCCTTTCTCCTGCTTCATCAAATGGTGTAGTCAAGAATTAGAACAACATCTACATTGTGAACCAGAGGGATTCAGGCCTGTTGCAGTACAGAGAGGGAACTGGTAAGTAGGGAATATGGTGAATCATTTGCGGGCTCTGCAGGTCTCCTCCTAGCTGGTGATGTAAGCAGATGATTTTCTCAGGGAAGACAGAGAAGACCTTTAGTGTAACAGGTGCAGCACCTGTTGCCTTGAAAAATCTGTTGCTGCTGCGTACTGAATATCTGACAGTTTTGAAGCTTAGGTCAAGGACAGCAGTCTTGCTTGTCTTCTGTACTGTAGTATTGTTCAGTTGCCCGGTCATGTCTGACTTTTTGCTACCCCATGGACTGCAGCACGCCAGGCCTCCCTGTCCCTCACCATCTCCCAAAGTTTGCCCAAGTTCATGTCCATTGCATCGTACTTTGCACCTCACCACTCTGCCTGGTGTTTAATACATATTGTTGATAAATTTTTAAGTCTTATAGTCTTGAAAATACATGGAGGAAGTTTAAATGCATATTGCTAAGTGAAAAAAGCCAGTTTGAAAAGGGTATACGCTATGTGAGTCTAACTACACGATGTTCAGAAAAGGGAAAACTACAGAGACAATAAAAGATCATTGCCAGGGGTTTGCAGGAAGGAAGGATGGAGGGATGAATAGGCAGAACAGAGGATTTGGGGGGGAGTGAAACTATTTTGTATGATACTTTAACTGCATATATGCCATTATATACTTGCCAAAGCCTTGTAGAACAGTACAATGCGAAGATTGAAGCCTTACGGAAACTATGGACTATGTATTACTATTGGCTCATCAATTACAACTAATGTATCAAACTAAGGAAAGATGTTAATAATAGGGGAAACTGGGGAACTGAAGGAAGTATATGGGAACTCTTTGTACTTTCTGCTCATTGGTCTATATATGTAAAACTGGTATAAAATAAGGAAATCTATTAATTTTTAAAAATCCAGCATAATATAAAAGGAACTACGAGAAACTAGGTGAGTGAATGAATATGACATTTGAGGTAATAGTCCTTAGAATATATTTTATTTTGAGTACATAAATCTCTATTGAGTGCCAACTAAAGTGCTGCTAGGGAGTGTACAGTAAAGAAAAAAAGAAGAACTGCCTATTCTGAGAACTACAAAGAAGAGCTCTTTTACTTCTCTTGATCACAAGATTCTTCAGGAGAGGAAATGTTTACCTGCCGAAGAAGAAAAAAGGAAAAAACTTCAGGGAGTGTAACAATTAACCAGGAATTTAAAATAAATGGATTATAACAAAGGCAAAGGTTCAAAGACTAAGTAAATGTATAAAGACACAGAAAGCACCCTGATAAAAGTGAAAGTGAAACAGTCCACGGAGTGTACAAATGGATGGAAAATTACGATCTCCTGAAGCAGTCAGAGAAAAGCTCATGTGTGATTTTGTAAGTCATCAGAGATATGATATCATCACCCAGACACACACACACACTCAGGCTGTATTCTTTCTGAGGATTTCCAAGTTATAGTCTGTTGGATGCAGCCATGAAAAGGATAGAAGGAGGTGTCTTATTTGATGCTTCAGATCAGATCAGATCAGTCACTCAGTCGTGTCCAACTCTTTGCAACCCCATGAATCGCAGCACACCAGGCCTCCCTGTCCATCACCAACTCCTGGAGTTCACTCAGACTCACATCCATCGAGTCAGTGATGCCATCCAGCCATCTCATCCTCTGTCGTCCCCTTCTCCTCTTGCCCCCAATCCCTCCCAGCATCAGAGTCTTTTCCAATGAGTCAACTCTTCTCATGAGGTGGCCAAAGTACTGGAGTTTCAGCTTTAGCATCATTCCTTCCAAAGAAATACCAGGGCTGATCTCCATCAGAATGGACTGGTTGGATCTTCTTGCAGTCCAAGGGACTCTCAAGAGTCTTCTCCAACACCACAGTTCAAAAGAATCAATTCTTCGGCACTCAGCCTTCTTCACAGTCCAGCTCTCACATCCATACATGACCACAGGAAAAACCATAGCCGTGACTAGATGAACCTTTGATGCTTAAAACAAGGCAAAACGCAGGCTTATACAATTAGGACATCTTTCCCATCACCAAAAAGGCAGAGAGATAGTACTGCTTATTCCTGCTTCCACACCCACTCCTCTGGCTGATCTTCTGTTCCTTCCTTTATTCTTCAAATCTGGCCAGGGCATATGTCTTAAGCTGGTTTTATCTGTCTACCAATTGCAGTGCATCAAGTGATAAAGCAAGATGACACAAGGAAAGCAATATGATTTTCCCTAAATCCCACCACACAAGGAGAGCCCAAACTTGAATATAGCATTTGGGAGGTATAACCTACACAGTCCCCCAGGATTCCAAACATTTGGACAAATGACTTAAAGGGTTGGATTACAGCAGGTTGGGGGCAGTCCTTGAATGTCTCTAAAGGAGGAGATAATGTGGAGGCAGGGCTCTACAGTCTGAAGGCTCAGTTCTACTGTCTCCTAACATGAAAGATTACATGGCCTACATCAACCTCATTTCCCACATGTGTAATGTAGGGGTTTAATAACACTTGTGCTTCACAACAGACAATTATAATGAAGATGAATTAATGAAAACAAGAGTTATTGGTATACCATCATCATCATTTCTTTCCTCCTTTGAAAAACACAAGAGGTACCCAGGAAGGCACCTCAAAATTTTACAATAGAGCTCAACACTTGGTATGACCTTGGAAACCTGGAAATACATAGATTTGCTTTCAAGTTCAGCAAATGGTTATCACCAAGGCTGTCTGTAGCATATGGCCATGTGGGTTATCCATGGCCCAGCTCTAGGGAGCGCCGTTCTTATAATGTGGGACCTGTAGCTGAAAACTAAGGGTTAATAGGTAAAGATTTCAAATCTTACTTTCTATAATAAACTCATACATGATTAAGCAAACCAGACAGCTAGCTATCCAAATATGAGGCACACGACCCTCATACTTTCAGATAAATTTGAGAAGTGCAATAAATGTGATGAGTAAAACAGTTTCCATCCTGAAGCTCTAAGTCACTTTTTCTAAGTGCTGAAGTGAAAGTCGCTCAGTTGTGTCCGACTCTTTGCGACCCCGTGGACTATACAGTCCATGGAATTCTCCAGGCCAGTGGAATGGGTAGCTTTTCTTTTTCCAGGGGATCTTCCCAACCCAGGGATCAAATCCACGTCTCCCGCATTGCAGGCAGATTCTTTACCAGCTGAGCCACAAGGGAAGCCCAAGAATACTGGAGTGGGTAGTCTATCCCTTAGTTAACATATATTAAATATATTAACATATATTATATATAGATATCAGATCAGATCAGATCAGTCGCTCAGTCGTGTCCGACTCTTTACAACCCCATGAACTGCAGCACGCCAGGCCTCCCTGTCCATCACCAGCTCCCGGAGGTCACTCAGACTCACAACCATCGAGTCAGTGATGCCATCCAGCCATCTCATCCTCTGTCGTCCCCTTCTCCTCCTGCCCCCAATCCCTCCTAGCATCAGAGTCTTCTCCAATGAGTCAACTCTTCGCATGAGGTGGCCAAAATACTGGAGTTTCAGCTTTAGCATCATTCCTTCCAAAGAAATCCCAGGGCTGATCTCCTTCACAATGGACTGGTTGGATCTCCTTGCAGTCCAAGGCACTCTCAAGAGTCTTCTCCAACACCACAGTTCAAAAGCATCCATTCTTCGGTGCTCAGCCTTCTTCACAGTCCAGCTCTCACATCCATACATGACCACAGGAAAGACCATAGCCTTGACTAGGCGAACCTTTGTTGGCAAAGTGATGTCTCTGCTTTTGAATATGCTATCTAGGTTGGTCATAACTTTCCTTCCAAGGAGAAAGCGTCTTTTAATTTCATGGCTGCAGTCACCATCTGCAGTGATTTTGGAGCCCAGAAAAATAAAGTCTGACACTGTTTCCACTGTTTCTCCATCTATATAGATATACAAACTTCAAAAAGACAACAAAATTGTAGAAATTTTAGTTTTAAAAAAAAACCCATGGACTAAGTCCTACCTTGAATTCTGAGATTGATTTTGAATCTCAGAACTCAGCCTCTGTGCTGAATCAAACCTCAGAGACAATGTTTTGAGTGTTTTAATCTTTTGGCTGGGCTTCCCCCGTGGTTCAGTGGCAAACAATCTGCCTGCAATGCAGGAGATGTAGGTTTGGTCCCTGGGTCAGGAAGATCCTCTGGAGAAGGAAATGGCAACCCTCTCCAGTATTCTTGCCTGGGAAATCCCATGGACAGAGGAGCCTGTGGGGCTACAGTCCATGGAGTCACAAAAGACTTGAACACAACTTATTAACTAAACAACAACAACCTTTTAGCTATGCTTCTTGGGCTTCCCAAGTGCCACTAGCAGTAACTAGCACCTGCCTGACATTGCAATGAGACATAAAACATGCAGGTTCAATCCCTGGGTCGGGAAGATCCCCTGGAAAAGGGCATGGCAACCCACTCTGGTATTCTTGCCTGGAGAATCCCATGGACAGACGAGCCTGGCAGGCCAAAGTCTAGTGGGTAGCAAGGAGTCAGACACAACTGAAGTGACTTAACATGCACACATTTTGCATGCGGGATCTTAGTTCTCTGACCAGGGATCGAACTGGTGCCCCTTGCATTGGAAATGTGGAGTTATAATTACTAAATCATCAAGGAAGTTCCTCAGCCATGTGTCCCCCTTTGCCTAGCAGAGCAAAACAGTTATTATTTTCTGTGTTGTGATGTGCTTAGTTGCTCAGTCCTGTCCGACTCTTTGTGACCCCATGGACTGTAGCCTTCCAGGTTCCTCTATCCATGGGGATTCTCCAGACTACTTCACTCAAAACTCTGTCTCTGAGATCCAGTTTGGCACTGGTGCACAGAGGTCAAGTTTTAGCATCGAGTTAAGCCACAACAGAAGCCTCTCCTAAAATGCAAAGTTTAAACAATAATGCCAAGAGAACAGGAAACTTCTTCTTCACGCAAATGAATTTTGTTCTCAAAGAGAGCGAGTGAACTCACAAGAGGGGAACACGGTCTACTTGATGGCAGGGAACTCTGATTCTAGTAATCAGATCTTTTCCAGAAGTTTTCTCTCTTAAAGTTCATGCAGTTCCAATCAACTGCTCAATAGGATCTCTTTTTGTTTTAAACTTGGAGCTCTCCTAACCTTCATGTGGAAGAATAAACAAATGAAAACTACATGGATACTCTTAAGAAAACTGAGGCAGAGAGCGAACTTCATGCATTCCATCACTAAAACATAAAGCAGTAAGAGTGAAAACTTTCTGGGGCTGGTATGATGACTGAATTGACAAATCTCTCATGGGAACACAGTGACCTGTAAATGGATACCAGTATGTATAAAAGTAATGCTCAAAATTCTCCAAGCCAGGCTTCAGCAATATGTGAACCGTAAACTTCCTGATGTTCAAGCTGGTTTTAGAAAAGGCAGAGGAACCAGAGATCAAATTGCCAACATCCGCTGGATCATGGAAAAAGCAAGAGAGTTCTAGAAAAACATCTATTTCTGCTTTATTGACTATGTCAAAGCCTTTGACTGTGTGGATCACAATAAACTGTGGAAAATTCTGAAAGAGATGGGAATACCAGACCACCTGATCTGCCTCTTGAGAAATCTGTATGCAGGTCAGGAAGCAACAGTTAGAACTGGACATGGAACAACAAACTGGTTCCAAATAGGAAAAGAAGTACGTCAAGGCTGTATATTATCACCCTGTTTATTTAACTTATATGCAGAGTACATCATGAGAAACGGTGGACTGGAAGAAACACAAGTTGGAATCAAGATTGCTGGGAGAAATATCAATAACCTCAGATATGCAGATGACACCACCCTTATGGCAGAAAGTGAAGAGGAACTAAAAAGCCTCTTGATGAAGGTGAAAGTGGAGAGTGAAAAAGTTGGCTTAAAGCTCAACATTCAGAAAACAAAGATCATGGCATCCGGTCCCATCACTTCATGGCAAATAGATGGGGAAACAGTGGAAACAGTGTCAGACTTTATTTTTCTGGGCTCCAAAATCACTGCAGGTGGTGACTGCAGCCATGAAATTAAAAGACACTTGCTCCTTGGAAGGAAAATTATGACCAACCTAGATAGCATATTCAAAAGCAGAGACATTACTTTGCCAACAAAGGCTCGCCTAGTTAGGGCTATGGTTTTTCCTGTGGTCATGTATGGATGTGAGAGCTGGACTGTGAAGAAGGCTGAGTGCCGAAGAATTGATGCTTTTGAACTGTGGTGTTGGAGAAGACTCTTGAGAGTCCCTTGGACTGCAGGGAGATCCAACCAGTCCATTGTGAAGGAGATCAGCCCTGGGATTTCTTTGGAAGGAATGATGCTAAAGTTGAGACTCCAGTACTTTGGCCACCTCACGCGAAGAGTTGACTCATTGGAGAAGACTCTGATGCTGGGAGGGATTGAGGGCAAGAGGAGAAGGGGACGACAGAGGATGACATGGCTGGATGGCCTCATTGACTCGATGGATGTGAGTCTGAGTGCACTCCGGGAGTTGGTGATGGACAGGGAGGCCTGGTGTGCTGCGATTCATGGGCTTGCAAAGAGTCGGACATGACTGAGCCACTGATCTATCATCTATCTATATATAAAATATGAATTGTGTTATTTCACAAATCAATTGGGAAGGAAAGATCATTCCATAAATTGTACTGGGCTGAACAGCTAGCAGTTGGGAGAAAAATCAACTCACATCTTCACCTCACATCATAAATTAAAAACAAATTTTAGAATATGTAAAGAGACAAAAAAAATCAAGCTCTAGATGCATTAAAAGAAAATAGAATTAAATATTTTTCAAACCTTGGAAAAGGATGAATTTCTAAGCTTGAAAACAAAATAAGAAATAAAAATCTAACAACATAAAAACAATTTTGAAAGTTAAAAAGGCAAACAGTAAACTATCAATAACTTATGGGAAGACATTAATAACTTTAAATAATTCACAAATACATATAAAAATTACTAAGACTTTAATAGATAAACCAGCCAAGAGCATGGGCAGAACACTTACAGAAGAGCCATTACGACCATTTGTAAACAAACAAACAAAGTTTGTTTATTTACCATTTGTAAAACAAACAAACAAACAAAGTTCACCAGCAGCTGTGACTTTAAAAAGAAACAAATGAATCAAATTTATATCAGTCTTACCTTTTTAATTGGCAAACTTAAAAAGTGATGATACTCATTAATATAGAAGGGACAGAAACACAGACTTGCTTATGCATTCCTAGTGACATTTCACATGGATACAACCTTTTAGAAAGCAATAAATTTGATAAAGTGTATCAAGAAGAGAAAAAGATCTCATGCCTTTTTATCCAGGGCCCCTTTTCTGAAGATAAAGAAAATAAAAAGCATGGAAAAAAATCATATGCACCAGGACAACCATAAAATGTTTATAAAATATCTGAAGCAACTAAATTATATAACAAGAAGAAATTCATTCAGTAATGCATAGTATATTATATGCATATATCGTATGCATAGTAATGCTATATATTGTCACTCTGCTTATTTAACTTATATACAGAGTACATCATGAGCAACGCTGGGCTGAATGAAGCACAAGCTGGAATCAAGATTCCCAGGAGAAATATCAGTAACCTCAGATATGTAAATGACACCACTCTTATGGCAGAAAATGAAGAAGAACTAAAGAACCTTTTGATGAAAGTGAAAGAGGAGAGTGAAAAAGTTGGCTTAAAGCTCAACATTCAGAAAACTAAGATCATGGCATCTGGTCCCATCATTTCATAGGAAACAGATGGGGAAACAATAGAAACAGTGACAAGCTTTATTTTGGGGGGCTCCAAAATCACTGCAGATGGTGACTGCAGCCACGAAATTAAAAGATGCTTACTCCTTGGAAGGCAAGTTATGACCAACCTAGTCAGCAAATTAAAAAGCAGAGACATTACTTTGCCAACAAAGGTCCGTCTAGTCAAAGTTATGGTTTTTCCAGGAGTCATGTATGGTTGTGAGACTTGGACTATAAAGAAAGCTGAGCGTGGAAAAATTGATGCTTTTGAACTGTGGTGTTGGTGAAGAATCTTGAGAGTCCCTTGGACTGCAAGGAGATCCAACCAGTCCATCCTAAAGGAAATCAGTCCTGGATATTCATTGAAGGACTGATCCTGAAGCTGAAACTCCAATACTTTGGCCACCTGATGCAAAGAATTGACTCATTGGAAAAGACCCTGATGCTGGGAAAGATTGAAGACAGGAGGAGAAGGGAACAATGTGGATGGCATCACCTTGGACATGAGTCCGAGTGGACATGAGTCTGAGTCAACTCTGGGAGTTGGTAATGGACAGGGAGGCCTGACGTGCTGCAGTCCATGGGGTCTCAAAGTATCAGACACAACTGAGCAACTGAACTGACTGAATGCATAAAGAAAGAAAGAAAGATAGTGAAGTCGCTCAGTTGTGTCCGACTCTTTGCAACCCCGTTGACTGTAGCCCACCAGGCTCCTCTGTCCATGGGATTCTCCAGGCAAGAATACTGGAGTGGGTTGCCATTTCCTTCTCCAGGGGATCTTCCCAACCCAGGGATCGAACCTGGGTCTCCTGCATTACAGGCAGATGCTTTATCCTCTGAGCTACCAGGGAAGCCCATAGAACTTAGCAAATGATAGTTTGAAGGGAAAATTTTGAATGGATGAAATATACATATGTAGAACATTTTTCAACCAAAAAAAAAAAAAAGAGAGAGAGAGATCATTATATAAATTGAATGACTGTGTGATGCAGCTATAGTTTAGAGTTTTTTCCCTCCTTTGCTTACCAATCTCCTTCTGATAACAGCAACTTCTTTTCTTTGAACAATCATTCTCAATCCTGTGTGATCCTGGTGGGAATGTGTCTTGTGATGATGCAACCTCATCTCTGCCAACTGGTGAGCATATGACCCAGCTTTGTCTAGTGACCATGTGACACCCCTCGGGCATGGTAATGGGTCAGAGGAAGGATACATTTTTCTAGTCTGACCAATTTGAATCATTTCCTGGGCTTTTCCAAAGTGAAGGTCTCCATTAAGTCGCTTCAGTCATGTTTGACTCTTTGCAACCCCATGGACGGCAGCCTACCAGGCTCTTCTGTCCTTGGGATCCTCCAGGCAAGAATACTGGAGCGGGTTGTCATTTCCTCCTCCAAGGGATCTTCCCAACCCAAGGACTGAACCCACTTTCCTTACAACGACCTGCATTGGCAGGCAGGTTCTTTACCACTAGCACCATCTGGGAAGCCCCGAAGTGCAAGCAGACGGAGATACTCTTCTTTTTGGCTGACCTTGGATTATTGGCAACTCTACCCTCCACTGTGATGCTGTGAAGAAAGTGCTGCACTCAATATGCCAGCAATTTTGGAAAACTCAGCAGTGGCCACAGGACTGGAAAAGGTCAGTTTTCATCCCAATCCCAAAGAAAGGCAATGCCAAAGAATGCTCAAACTACTGCACAATTGCACTCATTCCACACGCTAGTAAAGAAATGCTCAAAATTCTCCAAGCCAGGCTTTAGCAATGTGTGAACTGTGAACTTCCTGATGTTCAAGCTGGTTTTAGAAAAGGCAGAGGAACCAGAGATCAAATTGCCAACATCTGCTAGATCCTGGAAAAAGCAAGAGAGTTCCAGAAAAACATCTATTTCCGCTTTATTGACTATGCCAAAGCCTTTGACTGTGTGGATCACAATAAACTGTGGAAAATTCTGAAAGAGATGGGAATACCAGACCACCTGATCTGCCTCTTGAGAAATTTGTATGCAGGTCAGGAAGCAACAATTAGAACTGGACATGGAACAGCAAACTGGTTCCAAATAGGAAAAGGAGTATGTCAAGGCTGTATATTATCACCCTGTTTATTTAACTTATATGCAGAGTACATCATGAGAAACGGTGGACTGGAAGAAACACAAGTTGGAATCAAGATTGCTGGGAGAAACATCAATCACCTCAGATATGCGGATGACACCACCCTTATGGCAGAAAGTGAAGAGGAACTGAAGAGCCTCTTGATGAAAGTGAAAGTGGAGAGTGAAAAGGTTGACTTAAAGCTCAACATTCAGAAAACGAAGATCATGGCATCTGGTCCCATCACTACCTGGGAAATAGATGGGGAAACAGTGGAAACAGTGTCAGACTTTCTTTTCCTGGGCTCCAAAATCACTGCAGATGGTGAGTGCAGCCATGAAATTAAAAGACGCTTACTCCTTGGAAGGAAAGTTATGACCAACCTAGATAGCATATTCAAAAGCAGAAACATCACTTTGCCAACAAAGTTTCGCCTAGTCAAGGCTGTGGTCTTTCCTGTGGTCATGTGTGGATATGAAAGCTGGACTGTGAAGAAGGCTGAGCGCCGAAGAATTGATGCTTTTGAACTGTGGTGTTGGAGAAGACTCTTGAGAGTGCCTTGGACTGCAAGGAGATCCAACCAGTCCATTGTGAAGGAGATCAGCCCTGGGATTTCTTTGGAAGGAATGATGCTAAAGCTGAAACTCCAGTATTTTGGCCACCTCATGCGAAGAGTTGACTCATTGGAGAAGACTATGATGCTGGGAGGGACTGGGGGCAGGAGGAGAAGGGGACAACAGTGGATGAGATAGCTGGATGGCATCACTGACTCGATAAATGTGAGTCTGAGTGACCTCCGGGAGTTGGTGATGGACAGGGAGGCCTGGTGTGCTGCGGTTCATGGGGTTGCAAAGAGTCGGACACGACTGAGCGACTGATCTGATCTGAAGAGGAACTGAAGAGCCTCTTGATGAAAGTGAAAGTGGAGAGTGAAAAAGTTGGCTTAAAGCTCAGCATTCAGAAAACAAAGATCATGGCATCCGGTCCCATCACTTCATGGCAAATAGATGAGGGAACAGTGGAAACAGCGTCAGACTTTATTTTTCTGGGCTCCAAAATCACTGCAGATGGTGACTGTAGTCATGAAATTAAAAGACGCTTACTCCTTGGAAGGAAAGTTATGACCAACCTAGATAGCATATTCAAAAGCAGAGACATTACTTTGCCAACAAAGGTTTATCTAGTCAAGGCTATGGTTTTTCTTGTAGTCATGTATGGATGTGAGAGCTGCTGAGCGCCAAAGAATTGATGCTTTTGAACTGTGGTGTTGGAGAAGACTCTTGAGAGTGTCTTGGACTGCAAGGAGATCCAACCAGTCCATTGTGAAGGAGATCAGCCCTGGGATTTCTTTGGAAGGAATGATGCTAAAGCTGAAACTCCAGTACTTTGACCACCTCATGCGAAGAGTTGACTCATTGGAGAAGACTCTGATGCTGGGAGGGATTGAGGGCAAGAGGAGAAGGGGACGACAGAGGATGAGATGGCTGGATGGCATCACTGACTCAATGGATGTGAGTCTGAGTGAACTCTGAGTTGGTGATGGACAGGGAGGCCTGGCGTGCTGCGATTCATTGGGTCGCAAAGAGTCAGACACAACTGAGCGACTGATCTGATCTGACCCTCCGCTGACTGGATCCGAAGGGCAGAGGGGAGGAAGGAGGCAACGTACAAAGAGAAACAGAATTAATTTTTCAAAAAAGGTCTAAGGACATCCTCCAGATCCCTCGATGTAGCCCTACCTAAACCCTTTTACTTCTCACTTACATGAGTTTTCCTGACACATGGTTTAGAATGATGGTGCTGATTTGAGTTGGGATTCAGTCTTTAGCATTTGTGTCCTCACTGGTGCAGAAAAAATTTCTGTACAGTATCTTTGGTGACCAGAATACTTTAAAAAATCTGGATCAGACATGTCACTTCCCTGTTGGAAGTCTCACAACAGCTTCACATTGCTCTGAAGCCAAGAATCTCCTTACCATGTCCTATGTCCATTTACACACATGCACACCCACACCACACTGCCAAGTCACAACACAGAACCATGATGAGTTTTCTGTACGTACACATGAGCTTACATTAAGATACGTCAAAAATCAGATACTGTAATAAAAGTTCTTGGGAGCATTTGTCCCAGTGATACAGCCAAGTGCATAAGAAAAAGGACCTATTAGTTAGTATCTGTAATATGGGAGTAGTTAATTGAGAATAAAGAGGCTAAAGCACAGGAATTCTACTACTTTTAATTTAAAGTAGTATTTGCAATTTTTAAAATTTAGCATACTGCAAAAGCCTAAGGTGATCCTGTCTGGTTTTTAAATACAGAAAAATCACATTTCTCTTTATTTCCAGTCCTCTCCCGGCTCTTTCATATGTGTAGACCTTGATGCTTCTACCCTCTCAGAGCCCTCACAATCACGCTCCATGGTTTGAGATTTTTCACCAGTTTTTCAGCCACCAAGCCTCACTTTGATGGATAACTTCATCCACTTTTTCAACAGTTATGGAATGCCTGTATGTATTAGGTCCTGGGCAGAAATAAGGCGTTCTGCCCCTCTTGAAACTTACAGTTTATTGAGAGGAACAAGCAAAAACAAGTGAACAAAGAAAAATTGGTAGCCTTATTTTATGGTCTCAAGCAAAAAGAATGGATGAACAGAGAGCTCTTTTACAAAGAGATCAAAACAGAGACACTGAATTTGATCTCAAGGACATTTTGCAGAGTAATGCTTTGTTGGAACTTGAAAATTCTGGGAAAAAATAAGCAAACCACTAGTATACTGTTGAATTTTTTTTTTTTTAATGACCTTATTTCCTTTCAGAACACTGCAGGGAAATTCAGTCTACTACTTTTTTCCTCAAAAGAAGAAAGTATAACACTGTACTACAGCTTAAAATGTTTTTAGCATGATGTAAATATTTAACCTTTAATAGTATAGTGTTCGGAGAAGGCCATGCACCCCACTCCAGTACTCTTGCCTGGAAAATCCCACGGACAGAGGAGCCTGGTGGGCTGCAGTCCATGGGGTTGCTAAGAGTCGGACACAACTGAGCGACTTCACTTTCACTTTTCACTTTCATGCATTGGAGAAGGAAATGGCAACCCACTCCAGTGTTCTTGCCTGGAGAATCCCAGGGACGGCGGAGCCTGGCAGGCTGCCGTCTATAGGGTCGCACAGAGTCGGACACGACTGAAGCGACTTAGCAGCAGGGAGAAAAAAATTAGGTTTTTTTGCAAAGATGATCAGGGAACATCCTTCTGAAAAGGTAAGTGGAGATATGAAGCATGAGGAAAAAACATGAGGAAAAAACAAAAGCATATATAGTGAGAGCTTTTCTCTATAACTAACATATATTTTAAACTTGGCAAACAAAAGAATAAAATGAAATATTCACATACAAATGTACATATATTTATGGTCTGTTTGAGGATTATTACAGCTGGAACATCACAAGCCAGATGCTGAGTGATGCATATGGTTAGACGATGTCAGATCAAGCGCAGCCTTTACAGGTTGGCTTTTATTTAAAGTACAGTTTGAAACAACTGAAAGGTTTAAATGTGAAAAGTGGCATATCTTATTTACTTTTATTTTTGCTTTAATCTTTCCCTTTATTTTGTTGTTGTTCAGTTGCTAAATCATGTCTGACTCTTTGAGACCTCATGGGCTATAGCCCACCAGGATCTCCTGGAGTTTACTCAAATTCATGTCCATCTGGAGAAGGAAATGGCAACTCACTCCAGTGTTTTTGCCTGGAGAATCCCAGGGATGGGAGCCTGGTGGGCTGCCATCTATGGGGTCGCACAGAGTCAGACACGACTGACGTGACTTAGCAGCTTAGCAGCATATCCATCAAGTTGGTGATGCTATCTAACCATCTGATTCTCTGCTGCCCCCTTCTCCTTTTGCCTTCAATCTTTCCCAGCATCAGAGTCTTTTCCAATGAGTCAGCACTTCACATCAGGTGGCCAAAGTATTGGAGCTTCCTTGCCATCCAGGGTATTCTCAAGAGTCTTCTCCAGCACTACAAGTCAGAAACATTAATTCTTTGGCATTCAGCCTCCTTTATGAATCAAATTTCATATCTGTACATCATTACTGGAAATCAGTTTTCAAAATAATGAGTGGGTTCCTTAGTATCAAAAAGATATAAACTTTAAAATCAGTTTGTTCATATTCACAAAATATCTGGTTTAGATTTTTGTTGGGATTTTGTTGAATCTATAGTTTGAGAAAAACTGCCACCGTGAGTCTTCTTGAAAACATTGGGTCTTCCTGTCCATGAAAGTAGAATGTCTCCCTCTTTATTTAGATCTTTCATTTCATTCATCAGAGTTTTGTAGTTTTGCTTATATAGATCTTGAACATATTTTGTTAAATTTATACCTAAGTATTTCTTTTGGTGTTAACATATATGGCATTGTGTTTTTAGTTTCAAATTCATAGCTGGTATATAAGAAACCATTTGATTTTATATATTAAACTTGTATCCTACAACTTGGCTATAATCATAAATTAGTTCCAAAAGTTTTAAAAATTATTTTTGAGATTTTCTATGTAGATTGTCATTTAGTATCCATTAAAAGTTTTGGTTTTTTAAACTATATCATCGTAAATTTCACCTTGATCTGTTTCAGTATCTTGCAGTTCTTTTTATCAGCATATGACTGTTCCACGTGGGGCCAGTGGGCATTGAGTTAACCCTTGAGTCCTTTTGACACGTCCTCAGAAGTCTTAGTTGCTTCACTGTTACCGGTATGGCAAGATGTTCCAGGCTAATCTTTCATATTTCTTGCCCCAGACTTGTAAACAGCTTATTCTGCAAAGAGCCCTCAGATCAGATCAGTCGCTCAGTCATGTCCGACTCTTTGCGACCCCATGAACTGCAGCACGCCAGGCCTCCCTATCCATCACCAGCTCTCGGAGGTCACTCAGACTCACATTCATCGAGTCAGTGATGCCATCCAGCCATCTCATCCTCTGTTGTCCCCTTCTCCTCTTGCCCTCAATCCCTCCCAGCATCAGAGTCTTCTCCAATGAGTCAACTCCTCGTATGAGGTGGCCAAAGTACTGGAGTTTCAGCTTTAGCATCATTCCTTCCAAAGAAATCCCAGGGCTGATCTCCTTCAGAATGGACCAGTTGGATCTCCTTGAAGTCCAAGGGACTCTCAAGATTATTAGTAGTTCAAGTAGATTACCACACTACCTCCTAACCAGTTTCTCCAATTCCACCCAACTCACTTTTATTCCATTCTCTATTTAAAAGCAAGATTGGAAAAAAAAAAAAAACACCCCAATAAATAAATAAATAAAAGATAGCAAGGATGAGTTTAAAACACACCTAGAATTATTACTTCTAAATACCATTTCCCAATAAAAGGTTCCTTGGAGAAAAGACTCAATAAAAACTTCCATGTTTTAGGTCAAGACTGATTGAACGTATTGAGATTAGAATAATGAATATTCTGGGAAAGATTTGAAACAGGATATTAAATCACTATTTCAGATTGCCAGTGGTCTAAATTTTATTCAAAAGATATGGTATAAACAGTGTTTCAAGAAATCCTATACACTTAGTGTTTACATAGCTTTGTATACCCTTCCAGTCTTTGTTGACTAAATGTACAATTCAAGAGTTGCAAACAGTATGTTCATTTTGCTTCATGGCCTGCATTTTTTCATGTAGACAATTTGAAACCTCATCACTTTAAAATATACTCAGTTATATGCCAGATAGTAATTCATTTGGTAATTCTCTTATTTGGGGTTGGGTTGCTTCTGATTTTTTATTGTTGTGTCTCAGTTAAGACTCTGGTTATAAGCAACAAAAAGTGATTCAAGCTGCTTTATGTTGAAAGGGTTATTATAAAGATGAGGGGTGTGTCATGGAGTCAAAGGGAAAAAATGCAGTTCGGGCATCTGGAAGAAGCCAGAAAGCTGTCAGTCTGTTCTTTGTTTATCTCCATGGTTCTTGATGAATCTGCTTCATTCTTCTTTCTCCTACCCTGATTATCTCTCCTTATAGAGGAACAGAATTATATCATGGCCCACTTCATTTTACCACCCTGACCATCTACAAAGACTGACCTGTCTTCTGCTTTCCAGTTCCATATCCTAGCTTGCATTAAATCCATCTGGTTGATCAGGAGGTGGGTTTATACAATACAGACATGGATGCCAAGGCCCCTGTGGGTGGGGGGTGGAGGAGTTCCTTGAGAAGAAGGGATAATTCACGGGTTGGGTTGACCTCTAAAATGTGACTAATTGGTGTAATTATTATAAAATGAAATAATTAATTATTAAATAATTAAAATTATTTTTCTTTCTCGTTGGAGCCTGTTCTTCAAAGTGGACTTACTGGGTGTCAGAATGAACGAGACTTATTTTAGTCAGTGTGATCTGGGCCATGCTGGTGACAGGAGGGTGAGTAAATCAGGGTGCTGGGAAATCCTGGTCTGGTGCCCTTGTGAACTGCGTGTGAAGAAGTTCTTGCTTATCTTCATGATATGGCTTTTAAGCCACTGCCTGTCCGTCCCTGCCCCAGTAAGCACTAGAATCAATATACTTTCTTTGCATTCTTTATTTGGTAAGGGGGAGTTCAGTAGTATTTACTGAACAGAAGAAATGAGGGGACAATACAAAATGGCAACTCTCATGTAATAACATCACACTTTTTAAAAATTTTTAAAAAATTTATTTATTGATTTTACTTTACAATATTGTATTGGTTTTGCCATACATTGACACGAATCCACCACGGGTGTACACGTGTTCCCCATCCCTGAACCCCCCTTCCCACCTCCCTCCCCATCCCATCTCTCTGGGTCATCCCAGTGCACCAGCCCCGGGCACCCTGTATCATGCATCAAAACTGGACTGGAGATCTGTTTCACATGTGATAATTTACATGTTTCAATGCCCTTCTCCCATATCATCCAGCCCTCGCCCTCTCCCACAGAGTCCAAAGGACTATTCTATACATCTGTGTCTCTTTTGCTGTCTCACATACAGGGTTATCGTTACCATCTTTCTAAATTCCATATATATGGGTTGGTATACTGTACCATCACATTCTTAAAGGGAGTCAAGAAGTTGCAAATTAATTTCTTCTCACAAATAATACTCCTCCATCCTTTCATCTTTCCCATTGGTCCCATTTTCCAACCCTTTTCAGATTGTTCTGAACTTTGCCACCCTCTCTCTTTCTCCCCTCAGACTAAAGATCTGAATGCTTTCCATAGAGAATTCAGCTCTAAGAAATACTTACTGTCTTAAACTGTCAATTCCTCTGAGTAAATGTTGACTTTCGAGGATATGAATTACCTAAGTACTTTACATGTTTTTGCCTTTTTAACAAAATTATAATTTTTAAATTGGGGCCAGGATTTTAACCTACCTTTCAATTCATTAATTCATGAGTTTAGGAACCGGAGTGGAGTCAGTACAAGAATGTAGGAGGTAGGGGGAAGCATGGGCTACAGAAAACCAAGACCAAGGATGTCCCAGGGTGATACCGTCCTGGCTAATCAAGCTCGCTGCTGCTGCTAAGTCACTTCAGTCGTGGACTCTGTGCGACGCCATAGATGGCAGCCCACCAAGCTCCCCCGTCCCTGGGATTCTCCAGCCAAGAACACTGGAGTGGGTTGCCATTTCCTTCTCCAATGCATGAAAGTGAAAAGTGAAAGTGAAGTCGCTCAGTCGTGTCTGACTCTTAGCGACCCCATGGACTGCAGCCCACCAGGCTCCTCCGTCCATGGGATTTTCCAGGCAAGAGTACTGGAGTGGGGTGCCATTGCCTTCTCCTGATCAAGCTTAGAAGACCATAAAAGGGCCACATGCAAGAGGAAGCAGAGTGAAACATATGACTGACCTAGAGTGAATCCAAACTGGGACCTCTGGGCAGATCAGATCAGATCAGATCAGTCACTCAGTCGTGTCTGACTCTTTGCAACCCCATGAATCGCAGCACGCCAGGCCTCCCTGTCCATCACCAGCTCCCGGAGATCACTGAGACTCACATCCATCGAGTCAGTGATGCCATCCAGCCATCTCATCCTCTGTCGTCCCCTTCTCCTCTTGCCCTCAATCCCTCCCAGCATCAGAGTCTTCTCCAATGAGTCAACTCTTCCCATGAGGTGGCCAAAGTACTGGAGTTTCAGCTTTAGCATCATTCCTTCCGAAGAAACTCAGGGCTGATCTCCTTCAGAATGGACTGGTTGGATCTCCTTGCAGTCCAAGGGACTCTCAAGAGTCTTCTCTAACACCACAGTGCAAAAGCATCAATTCTTCGGTGCTCAGCCTTCTTCACAGTCCAGCTCTCACATCCATACATGACCACAGGAAAAACCATAGCCTTGACTAGGCGAACCTTTGTCAGCAAAGTAATGTCTCCGCTTCTGAATATGCTATCTAGGTTGGTCATAACTTTCCTTCCAAGGAGTAATAGAGGAAAACAACAGAATGGGAAAGAGTAAGGATCTCTTCAAGAAAATCAGAGATACCAAAGGAACATTTCATGCAAAGATGGGCTCGATAAAGGACAGAAATGGTATGGACCTAACAGAAGCAGAAGATAGTAAGAAGAGATGGCAAGAATACACAGAACTGTACAAAAAAGATCTTCACGACCCAGATAATCACGATGGTGTGATCACTGACCTAGAGCCAGATATCCTGGAATGTGAAGCCAAGTGGGCCTTAGAAAGCATCACTACGAACAAAGCTAGTGGAGGTGATGGCATTCCAGTTGAGCTATTGCAAATCCTGAAAGACGATGCTGTGAAAGTCCAGCACTCAATATGCCAGCAAATTTGGAAAACTCAGCAGTGGTCACAGGATAGGAAAAGGTAAGTTTGCATTCCAATCCCAAAGAAAGGCAATGCCAAAGAATGCTCAAACTACCGCACGATTGCACTCATCTCACAGGCTAGTAAAGTAATGCTCAAAATTCTCTAAGCCAGGCTTCAGCAATATGTGAACCATGAACTTCCTGATGTTCAAGCTGGTTTTAGAAAAGGCAGAGGAACCAGAGATCAAATTGCCAACATCCGCTGGATCATGGAAAAAGCAAGAGAGTTCCAGAAAAACATCTATTTCTGCTTTATTGACTATGCCAAAGCCTTTGTGTGGATCACAATAAACTGTGGAAAATTCTGAAAGAGATGGGAATACCAGACCACCTGATCTGCCTCTTGAGAAATTTGTATGCAGGTCAGGAAGCAACAGTTAGAACTGGACATGGAACAACAGACTGGTTCCAAATAGGAAAAGGAGTATGTCAAGGCTGTATATTGTCACCCTGTTTATTTAACTTATATGCAGAGTACATCATGAGAAGTGCTGGACTAGAAGAAACACAAGTTCAAATCAAGATTGCCAGGAGAAATATCAATAACCTCAGATATGCAGATGACACCACCCTTACGGCAGAAAGTGAAGAGGAACTAAAAAGCCTCTTGATGAAAGTGAAAGTGGAGAGTGAAAAAGTTGGCTTAAAGCTCAACATTCAGAAAACGAAGATCACGGCATCTGGTCCCATCACTTCATGGGAAATAGATGGGGAAACAGTGGAAACAGTGTCAGACTTTGTTTTTCTGGGCTCCAAAATCACTGCAGATGGTGACTGCAGCCATGAAATTAAAAGACGCTTGCTCCTTGGAAGGAAAGTTATGACCAACCTAGATAGCATTTTCAGAAGCAGAGACATCACTTTGCCAACAAAGGAACCCCTGGGCAGGCAAACTAACTACTGAAACTAAGGCTCCTGAGTCGGCAAGAAGGCAGAGTTTGGGGTCCAAGGGTCCAATGAGGGTCCGAGGAGTGAATGAAAAGCACATCCAGCTCAGTGGACAGAAGGATGACCAGAGAGATTTGATTCCATAATCAGCATTGAGGCAAGTTTTTTCCATGTGCTTCCAATACATTATCATGACCCGAACAGCCTTTTTTCTTTACTTTATTTTAATGTTCCCTTATTGCTTATTTAAAATTACTCTGTTCACGAGGGCACCGTCAGAGCAAGATTCTTGATTCCAAGTCAGAAGTCCCCCCTGTTTTGTTTTTAAATGCAAGTGACAAGGGCTGACATAGCCTGGCGGGTGTCCCTGCAAGAGGGGGGCTCTGCAGGTGCCACTGGCTCGGGCTGGTGTCCAGTTGGGGCTGGGGCCCCTGGAGGCCCCTCAGTCCCCCAGGTGCAGTGGGGCGGGCTGGGGCCCTTTCACTAGACCCTGCACCATTTTACACACTCCCACCTCAGTTTAAGGGTATAAAAGAAGTGGCAGCTGATTTCTGAGTTTGCAGGGAAAAGTGCTAAAAGCAATCAAGCAGTTGGGAAATCGTCTTGAGGTTCATGGAATGAACTAGGCATTGATGTGTAAGAGACGGGCTAATAACTCTTCCCGGAACACTCCGCCAGCACGTTAGAGAGATGCTGGCCATTTGTTTTCAAAAATTCAAAGAACAGCAAAAACCACTCTAGCAGTTTAAGGGGAATGCTGTGGGCAAAAATTACGAAAGAGGAGTGAAAGGGGAGTGCACGAGGGCCATTAAGCAGCTGTCTGTTAGGGGAGATTTAATTTAAAATAAGATAAACATCCATTGTGCTATGAAACAAATATTTCTGCCACATTTCCATCCCTGCCTCCTTACGCCGCTTTCTTTCAGACTTTGCTAGAATGTAGGATGGAAAACCAATGTGAAGCTCAGATGGAACAGGACTTGATCCCCTTCTTCAGTACAGAGGGAAGTATTTGGCATGTGTTTTCAATACATTATAATTCCCTAAAATTGCCTCTTTTCTTCACTCTATTGTAATTTACCCCCATGTTGCTTTATTTAAATTGTATAATTCATAAAAGATTAAGGCTTGCTCCTTAATGAATATGCTCAAATTTCTCTCTTAACATAGAATTGCATGTGTTTCTGTCTTTGTTAGTGACTAACCCCCCCATGAATACTTAATTCTTAATAAATACTAAGCGGTGTACTTCCCTTTATGTTTTTGGCTAGAAATTACATAATCAGGCATACTCTCAAATTTTGTACCTTTTTGGATTATATGCTTTTTGTGATAAAGAATTAAAATAGAGATTTATATTCAAATGCTCCCTTGAATTCAAAATAGAGAGAAAGGGATTCTAGGATCTTCAAAACACTAGAAAAACATGGCTCTTCAATGGAATTGCATCAGGTGAAACCTGGAGAGTAAACTGAAGACTGTTCTTCTGACCATAAACCCTGGAAGTGGAGAGAGAACTTTTAAAACAGGGGAATATCTCAGACAAGGTATTATTAACGCTTAAATGAGAGTCATTTCAATTATTTCAGGTTATGTATAATAACATGAATCCATCAAAATGAACATAATGGGCTCTGATAAACTAGATGGGACTACAATTTTTCAAAGCAGTGAACTTCACCTTGTATATATTTAGTAGAATTTTTTAAAATATGCCACTGACCTACTTTCAGACGTGGACTCACAAATCCCAGGCCCCTAGGAGAGTAAGAAGAAAAGTTACTTGCTTATATTCTGCAATTTATTACACTAATTTATGGTCCTTCAAGTCTGGGCAGGGGATGGGCTGTTCTTGTTTTATAGAAGAACCTTTTTGTCCTTTGTTGGGGACGTTTCCAGAAATTTAACAATTGACTCTAATAGAATCTTATGAATAAAACTAATGAAAACATGAAGAAATGAACTCTAGAGACCAAACATACAGTAGCTTATTGTTCACTGTCTGGAGAATAGAAATACCTTCCCTCACAAGGTACAGTGGTGCAAACAGGAACTAACACTTGGGCTTCAATGAACAAGGCATTCAGGGTCAGGAGGAGGCCAGTACTGCTGACCTGAATCTGGTCAGTAAGAATAAACTCCATCGACAGGTATAAGCAAAGAGGGGACGTGTCTTTCAGCTTTTGCTGTGTTCAGATGATTTTCAAAGTTGTTTACAGAGAGAAACAAGTTACAGATCCAGTTCTCTATCCGCTGACCTCCCTCCATGTTTTTTGAAAGGGTTATATATATTAAGTCGTGCTTTCTCTTTCACTAAAGCCAATCCTTATTTTGCCTATTCTCATAGATCTCATAGATCTCATAGATCTTATCTTGTTAAGAAAGGAGAGTTGGTCTAAATGACATACCTAGATGGTTTTTAATTACAAAATTCTTCATTGCATCAAGACTTTTATTGGAGTTGCAATCACAGAGAGACTCAAAACCAATACCCCCTCCCCATCCAGCTCTTGGGTCTCAGTTCTCTCATCTATGAAGTGAAGAGTGCATGGATCAATGTTTACCCAAGTGGCCACCGGGTGTAGAACAGATGATTTTAGGTGATATGTGAATACTTGCTCTGCTGCTAAGCTGCTGCTGCTGCTGTTGCTAAGTTGCTTCAGTCGTGTCCGACTCTGTGCGACCCCATAGACGGAAGCTCACCAGGCTCCCCCGTCCCTGGGATTCTCCAGGCAAGAATACTGGAGTGGGTTGCCATTTCCTTCTCCAATGCATGAAAGTGAAAAATGAAAGTGAAGTCGCTCAGTCGTGTCCGACTCTTAGCGACCCCATGGACTGGAGCCCACCAGGATCCTCCGTCCATGGGATTTTCCAGGCAAAAGCACTGGGGTGGGGTGCCATTGAGTTATATATTTATTTACTAACTTTCAAAACCCATGATGTTTATGAATATTACTGGTTAGATACTGAAGTCAGTGAATAGAAAGAAAAATATTGAGTAAATGATATAAAATAGTCATAAAATAGTGGCATGTTACTTTTGAATGAGTAACATCTGGAAAATACTAGACTGGATGATCCCCAAGGTATGTTTTAGCTCTGACTCTAAAATGTCTATAATTGTTAAGTCCTTGTTCCAAACCTTGCTCACATTAATGATACTAAAGAAGCCAAAATTAAATAAAACAGATGAAAGTTAAACAGCAGAGGTGCAAAGGGCTTAGGTAATTCTCAGACTTGAGACTCACTCCAAAATTAAAACTGGATACATTTCCTTTGATTCTGACATGGAATTTCAACAATATTGTCTAAGCAACTCCATGCAACACTTTCATAAAAGCCTTTTAAAAAGCGCCTATCTTGAATTATAAATTCTGTAATTGTGCCCCAATTACACAATTGTTATAAATTCTGTAATTGTGCCCCAATTACACAAGTTGTTCATGGTATGATCAACACTGGTGTCCTGGAAGAGCTGCAAACTCTGCTGTGGTTGTCCTTTAACTGCTTCTTGGAACAGAAACATACATACTGACTTCATTTATCCAGTGCCTAGCAATGGCCTTGCACTTGGTAAACTTTATCTTGTGTAATCCTCACAACAACCCTACAGATTCCTATTTTTAGGTTAAGAAACTGCAGCTCTTCGAGTTTCCTAACTTAGCCAAGGGCTCAGAGCTAGTCTGTGCTGAGAATTTTTAAAAATGTTACCCCAGTCTGTCTCATTTCTAGGCACACACTTTTTCTGCACCATAAAAGCTTCATGTTAGAAATGTAAAGAACATCCCTCTCCCTCTCCCTCTCTACATGTGAAGTAGAGAGGCCTTTGGACTTGATCGAGAAGAGCTTGTGGAAGAACTCACATTCCTGAAAAGTGGGCCAGAGACTTAGGCTGAAGTAGCAAGTACAGGGTGGATTATTTCAAAGAAATGTGACCCTCAGGTGTAGAAAACAAATCTGTGATTACCAGAGGGGAAAGCGGAGGGGAGTGATGAATGGGGAGATTGGGGCTGACCTATACACACAACTGTATATAACAGATCACTACATGCTAGTAAAGTAATGCTCAAAATTCTCCAAGCCAGGCTTCAGCAATATGAAGCCTGTGAACCATAAACTTCCTGATGTTCAAGCTGGTTTTAGAAAAGGCAGAGGAACTAGAGATCAAATTGCCAACATCCGCTGGATCATGGAAAAAGCAAGAGAGTTCCAAAAAACACATCTATTTTTGCTTTATTGACGATGCCAAAGCCTTTGACTGTGTGGATCACAATAAACTGTGGAAAATTCTGAAAGAGATGGGAATACCAGACTACCTGATCTGCCTCTTGAGAAATCTGTATGCAGGTCAAGAAGCAACAGTTAGAACTGAACATGGAACAACAGACTGGTTCCAAATAGGAAAGGGAGTATGGCAAGGCTGTATATTGTCACCCTGTTTATTTAACTTATATGCAGAGTACATCATGTGAAACGTTGGACTGGAAGAAGCACAGGCTGGAATCAAGATTGCTGGGAGAAATATCAATCACCTCAGATATGCAGATGACACCACCCTTATGGCAGAAAGTGAAGAGGAACTAAAAAGCCTCTTGATGAAGGTGAAAGTGGAGAGTGAAAAAGTTGGCTTACAGCTCAACATTCAGAAAACAAAGATCATGGCATCCGGTCCCATCACTTCATGGCAAATAGATGGGGAAACAGTGGAAACAGTGTCAGACTTTATTTTGGGGAGTTCCAAAATCACTGCAGATGGTGACTGCAGCCATGAAATTAAAAGACGCTTACTCCTTGGAAGGAAAGTTATGACCAACCTAGATAGCATATTCAAAAGCAGAGACATTACTTTGCCAACAAAGGTCTGTCTAGTCAAGGATATGGTTTTTCCTGTGGTCATGTATGGATGTGAGAGCTGAACTGTGAAGAAGGCTGAGCACCGAAGAATTGATGCTTTTGAACTGTGGTGTTGGAGAAGACTCTTGAGAGTCCCTTGGACTGCAAGGAGATCCAACTAGTGCATTCTGAAGGAGATCAGCCCTGGGATTTCTTTGGAAGGAGTGATGCTAAAGCTGAAACTCCAGTACTTTGGCCACCTCATGCGAAGAGTTGACTCATTGAAAGAGACCCTGATGCTGGGAGGGATTGGGGATAGGAGGAGAAGGGGACGACAGAGGATGAGATGGCTGGATGGCATCACTCACTCGATGGATGTGAGTCTCAGTGACCTCCAGGAGTTGGTGATGGACAGGGAGGCCTGGCGTGCTGCGATTCATGGGGTCGCAAAGAGTCGGACACGACTGAGTGACTGATCTGATCTGATCTGAAGAAGGACCTACTGTGAGCACAGGGAGCTCTGCTCCATACTCTGCAATGGCCTGTATACGAAAGGAATCTAACAAACAGTGGGTATATACAACTGATTCACTTTGCTGTACAGAATAAACTAACACAACATTATAAATCAACTATACAACAACACAATTTTTTTAAAGAAAAGAACTGTGATCCTGATCTCTGCCCTCTCCCTCTTGATAGTTTCTGCCTCCTGCTTGGTCCCTGGATGGAGACCCCCTCCTCTCTGAGCCTCTGCAGATAACCAGCCCCAGGCCTCGCTGCTCTGGCCAGCCCCCGGGAAAGCTGGCATCTTTCGTGACTGTGGTAGAGCCTTATCAGGCCACATCCCAGGGGTGAGCCTCTACTCTCCCCGCCGCTCCACCAGCTGATAACTTTCAGCAGAAAGTGACCACACTGTCTGCCAAACTCCCACAGATCACCCCTTGACTTTTCCTCCCCTTTTGTCCTCAAGGAATTCTCTTCAGAATGCTCTAAGAAAGACCAGCTCTCCATTCCTTTTCTTTGAGAATTCTCTCTGTCATCCAAAAACAATGTGGGAAAGAGCTGGAGTTATAAGACATGTCCCCTTTATCCTTCTGGGAAAGTTCTCATATAAATTCACTTAAAAAAAAAAAAAAAAAACTGCAGTAAAAGAAATACCTTATCAAGTAAGGAAATAAAACTGAAAACATTTACAGTATTTGGAAAACAGTCTTAGTCATAAAGGTCTGAGGAGAGAAGGAAGCTCCCTCTAAGCCTACTTTGTTTCAAACACAAAGGCTTCAGTTACCGGCAGCTGACAGGTGCCCAGAGCAGTTGCTCAAGGGCCAAGAGCCCAGCAAAGAAAATATGGACATGAGTCTCGGTTTAATCCTGTTCTCCATTGTCTCTGTTATCAGCACCTTTCCCATTTAAGGTGAGTCCTAAAGCAAACAGTGTCCTCAGAAGACCTCTCTAAGGCCCAGCCAAACCATCTGTGTGTCTATGGGACTGCCGGACTCCCTGGTGCGCCAGTAGTAAAGAGTCTGCATGCCAACACAGGTCAGTTCAGTTCAGTTCAGTCGCTCAGTCGTGTCCGACTCTTTTCGACCCCATGAATTGCAGCACACCAGGCCTCCCTGTCCAACACCAACTCCCAGAGTTCACTCAGACTCACGTCCATCGAGTCAGTGATGTCATCCAGCCATCTCATCCTCTGTCTTCCCCTTCTCCTCCTATCCCCAATCCCTCCCAGCATCAGGGTCTCTTCCAATGAGTCAACTCTTCTCATGAGGTAGCCAAAGTATTGGAGTTTCAGATTTAGCATTATTCCTTCCAAAGAACACCCAAGACTGATCTTCTTTAGGATGGACTGGTTGGATCTTCTTGCAGTCCCAGGGACTCTCAAGAGTCTTCTCCAACACCACAGTTCAAAAGCATCAATTCTTTGGCGCTCAGCCTTCTTCACAGACCAACTCTCACATCCATACATGACCACTGGAAAAACCATATCCTTGACTAGACAGACCTTTGTTGGCAAAGTAATGTCTCTGCTTTTGAATATGCTATCTAGGTTGGTCATAACTTTCCGTCCAAGGGGTAAGCGTCTTTTAAGTTCATGGCTGCAATCACCATCTGCAGTGATTTTGGACCCCCCAAAAATAAAGTCTATCACTGTTTCCACTGTTTCCCATCTATTTGCCATGAAGTGATGGGACCAGATGCCATGATCTTCGTTTTCTGAATGTTGAGCTTTAAGCCAACTTTTTCCTCCCCACTTTCACTTTCATCAAGAGGCGTTTTAGTTCCTCTTCACTTTCTGCCATAAGGGTGATGTCATCTGCATATCTGAGGTTATTGATATTTCTCCTGGCAATCTTGATTCCAGCTTGTGCTTCTTCCAGTCCAGCGTTTCTCATGATGTACTCTGCATATAAGTTGAATAAGCAGGGTGACAACCTTGCCGTACTCCTTTTCCTATTTGGAACCAGTCTGTTGTTCCACGTCCAGTTCTAACAGTTGCTTCCTGACCTGCATATAGGTTTCTCAAGAGGCCGGTCAGGTGGTCTGCCTCTTTCAGAATTTTCCACAGTTTATTGTGATCCACACAGTCAAAGGCTTTGGCATAGTCAATAAAGCAAAAATAGATGTTTTTCTGGAACTCTCTTGCTTTTTCCATGATCCAGCGGATGTTGGCAATTTGATCTCTGGTTCCTCTGCCTTTTCTAAAACCAGCTTGAACATCTGGAAGTTCACGGTTCACATATTGCTGAAGCCTGGCTTGGAGAATTTTGAGCATTACTTTACTAGCATGTGAGATGAGTGCAATTGTGCAATAGTTTGAGCATTCTTTGGCACTGCCTTTCTTTGGGATTGGAATGAAAACTGACCTTTTCCAGTCCTGTGACCACTGCTGAGTTTTCCAAATTTGCTGGCATATTGAGTGCAGCACTTTCACAGCATCATCTTTCAGGATTTGGAATAGCTCAACTGGAATTCCATCACCTCCACTAGCTTTGTTCGTCGTGATGCTTTCTAAGGCCCACCTGGCTTCACATTCCAGGATGTCTGGCTCTAGATGAGTGATCACACCATCGTGATTATCTTGGTCATGAAGATCTTTTTTGTACTATTCCTTCTTGCCACCTCTTCTTAATATCTTCTGCTTCTGTAAAATCCATACCATTTCCGTCCTTTATCGACAGAAAATCGGATTCGATCCCTGGGTCAGGAAGATCCCCTGGTGGAGAGCATGGCAACCCACTCCAGTGTTCTTGTCTGGAGAATCCCAGGGACAGAGGAGCCTGGTAGGCTGCCGTCTCTGGGGTCGCACAGAGTGGGACACGACTGAAGTGACTTAGCAAGTACCCACTACATTTATTCTGCGACCCACTAATGGGTCATGACTTACTGTTAGAAACGTACTCAGAGAAGGCCTTCTAAATACATCATTTGAATACAAATGAAAACTCTCCTGAGGGTCACAACCCAGTCCTTCTGGCCCTGCCCCACTCCCTCTGTCACTCTGACTCAGGGATGTATTCAGATGGAGGGGCCTTGATCAGTGCTTTGCTAACCTTGACCATCCTTGCTCACGCCTCCACTCCCCAGCCCCGAGCCAGGCTTCCTGTCCAGAGTTTCTTGCCCCTTGAAAATGTGTGCTTGGTGATGACATGAAACTGCAGCTTCAGAGGTTCATCTGTTTGCCATTTTAATGATTTCATATTTTAACCCAGTTTTGAAACTGTAAGATGTATTTGGTACAGTTTATCTTAACAAATAACACCACCCACAAGGGAGGCCAGGCACTAACAGCATAACTGTCAGTTTTGAAAGAGATTGAGCTTGAGAAATGGCAAAATTACACTTTCAAAGTGTAACTCTTCAACATCTGTTCTATTCTCCATGATTTAGAAAAATCAGATTTCTTCATAGCTTTTGTTATAGACTCTGTTATTTATTGTTGCTTATTTGACTAATCACAATGTCCTCCATGAGTCCAAGTTCAATGAAAGCAGAAACTATTTAGCTCACTCCCTGTACCTAGCCCAATACTTGCTTTATAGTAGGTTTCAATAAATGCTTCCTGAATTAATAAATGTATGTTTCCTTTAAGAAGACTTTGGTAAGATTTCTTTCTGTGCAAAGGCTTTGAAATTTGTCTCATGTTTTGTAAACTAAAATACCTCGTGTGAATTTGTCACAGAATCAAAAAATACATGTGCAACCCTGTAAGTCTGAGTTATCCTTAGACTCCCAAGTGGAGCATAATCTTACAACTTCCTAGTAATAATAGCTGCATCTATTACACTCTTTTTGACAACTCTAGGAGGTGGGTATTGTTATTACCCCATTATGCTGCTGCTGCTGCTAAGTCGCTTCAGTCGTGTCCGACTCTGTGCGACCCCATAGACGGCAGCCCACCAGGCTCCTCTGTCCCTGGGAATCTCCAGGCAAGAACACTGGAGTGGGTTGCCATTTCCTCCTCCGATGAATGAAAGTGAAAAGTGAAAGTGAAGTTGCTCAGTCATGTCCAACTCTTAGGGACCCCATGGACTGCAGCCCACCAGGCTCCTCCATCCATGGGATTTTCCAGGCAAGAGTACTGGGGTGGGGTGCCATTGCCTTCCCCGATTACCCCATTATACAGAAGGGGAAATTGAGGCTCAGAAGGGCTTAATCTCGGTCTCTAGATTCTAAGCCACTTGCTTTTATGCCACTCTTTTTATGCATCATCTTGTTATCTTTTAAAAACACTTTTAAAAGTGTTTTTTTCTCTGTGTCCTTTGAGAACCTTTTGTACAAAGAGAGCATTAAAAGATGTCATGGAAAAGGAATGAGCTTTAAAAATCAAGTTATTAAAGAAAGGGAATGTGTAATGTCGTAATGGAGTGGCTTCTTAAAGATATTTACACACATTTTGAATATGCCATTTGAAAAATGTGTCTTTTCTCAATGCAAATACATGAACAACCTTTCAAAATAGCATCATTGTTGCCTGATCTTAGGTTATGTTCTTTCAAATATAAATGGATGTCACAATAACTGAGAGAAGTAGCTGGTTCTACAATAAAACAGGTTTAAAAATAAGGAATAAGAAATAATAATTTGACTAGAGTGGTAAAAAAAGATGTTTTAAACAGTTTTGTAAAGGTAAAAGAGGGAGATTTTATTTGTCTAGAATTCAGTGAATAATTTCTACACTGGAGCATGGAAAAGGTCCTTGAGATATATTTTAATCAGAAAGCTCTCTGCCTCTTATTTTCTTAATTCCTCTAATTGAATGGGTAGAATGTGTAAAAGGTTTTCAGCACAGTTCAGAGGAACATAGTGTAAGTTTTCTGAATTTTACAAAAGCAGGGGTAATTTTTATTACTTTTCTTAAGGTTATTGATATTTCAGAAAGACACCTATCCTGATACTGTTTTGTCTCTCGTAATTGACAACCGCAGCGGCTTGCTTTAAGAATTTGGTCGGCAACAGACACAGTGACCACTCAAAGTTCACAACAAATGTTTAGTGAGTAAAAACGGATGTTGCGATTGCCCTCAGCAAGCACCGGGCTGAGAGGTGTCAGAGACGATTGATCTGCGTTCCTTTTGCCCCTTCTGTTCCCTGGCTCCACCCACCTTTGACCTCAGGAACTAAATCGAGATTCTTTCTGCTGGCTCATGGCAGGAAGGTGCCAGTAATGAAGTAACAAAGTATCAGCTGATAACATTAAGGCAACAGCTCCCCTGGATTTCCGCCTGCAGCCAGTACAGCTGGGGCTTGGACAGAGGCCAGGGAGGCCATGGCGGGCCCTCGGAGAAACAACCCCCCCCCGGACCACGTGTAGGTGCAGAAGTCACAGAGGGAAGTAATTCAGCCTTGAGAGCCAACTCTGATCTTGTCACCAAGAAGAAGGTAGGGAATAAGATGAGAAATAGATTTTAGAGTGACATACTGGTTATTTGCTAATTTTGAAGGAACAGTGGGGAAAGAATTGCACACACTTAATGAAAAATACCTGTGACTGGTCCCCCCACACTGCCTCTGGATGTGGCTTATGGGCATCTTCTGTCTGGCCTAAGGAGTGCTCATCTACCCAGAAATATATAGCCGTTGAACAGAAAGTACAGAAACCTGAGTTCCTTTCTTTCCTTGTCACATGAAATACATTTTTTTATTCTTTTAGAAGAAGATAATATAATAGCAATATAAACATTATAATTTTTTTAAAAACCATATAAATGCCATAACTGGAACAAAACTTCATTTTTGAACATTACCTCCCACGTGAATAGTTCAAATATAGTTGCACACATAGTGTGTTTATACAGAGATACTATGCAGAAATATTTAGCAATAAATAAATCCACCCACTTGAACAAAAACCTGTTCTTTGATCTGTTGACTGAAATTTACTGCATATTAATACACTGCCAAATTCTTTATGTCACAAGTTCTGCCTGAATTCTTCTGTTCCTCTTTCCTTCCAGGAATGAAGGATCCTACAGGACCGTAGACGCTGTGCTTGACTTTTGGACTGGTGCTGGCAGTGGAATTTTAGTTCGTAAACTAAACTTTATACACAGCTAGACTAAACAGAGCAATTAGAAGCACTGGACCTTTGGGTTGTCCCAGCTTTCCATGTGGCTTCAGGTTCTACCACATCATTAACATTTCTCCTTTTGAAGTGAGGGATTGACTCCACCTTCTCAAACACTCTTCTGACTCCACGTCCTCCTGGGGCCCCTCCTACTTCTCCAGCCACCCTTCCTCAGGCTTCTTTGGTGACTTCTCTTCATTTTAATTTTTTTAATTTTATTTTATATTGGAGTGCAGCTGATGAACAATGTTGCATTACTTTCAGGGGTACAACAAAGTGATTCAACTATACATACACCTGTATCTATTCTTTTTCAAATTCTTTTCCCATTTAGGTTGTTACATAATATTGAGCAGAGTTCCCTGTGCTACGCAGTAGATCCTTATTGGTTATCTCTTTTAAATATAGCAGTGTGCACTTATCAACCACAAACTCCCAATCTATCTCTCTCTCCTCCTCTTTTAAGGTTCGAGTTTTCCAAGGTTCAATCTGGAACCCTAATTTTTTCAATATCCTCTCCCTAAGGCAGGTTGGAGAAGGCAATGGCACCCTACTCCAGTACTCTTGCCTGGAAAATCCCATGGATGGAGGAGCCTGGAAGGCTGCAGTCCATGGGGTCGCTAAGAGTTGGACGCGACTGAGCAACTTCACTTTCACTTTTCACTTTCATGCATTGGAGAAGGAAATGGCAACCCATTCCAGTGTTCTTGCCTGGAGAATCCCAGGGACAGGGGAGCCTGGTGGGCTGCCGTCTTTGGGGTCTCACAGAGTCGGACACGACTGAAGTGACTTAGCAGCAGCAGCAGAGCAGCAGCAGTCAGGTCATCTATTTCCATGGTTTAAATACTTCCCTAATCCTCTCCTCAAAGCTCCCATACATTCATCTGACTAATCAAACTGCCTCCTTTCTATTTCCCTTGTTTAACTGAAGATTGAAGACGCTGGTAGAAATAATGACAGATGAATCTTAGAGCATGTTAGCCCTTAAGAATTCAAAACTTTCCTCACAGACACCTCCAACTCAGCATCTCCCAAACAGAACTCTTGACTCAACCCACTGCCCACCCAGAATGCTCCCTCTCCTCATTCCCCTCCATCTCATTGCGTGGGACCACCCTCCTCCAGCTGCTAAATCAAAAACGCTCTGTAGACTTTCCCCCTCCCTTCTCCTTTCTCTCACTTTCAAAGAAACCTGCCGTTTCTCCTTCCTTGACTATTTCTCATCTTCAGCAGTTTCTCTCCAGCTGTAAGTCATTCTCTGCTCTTTCCTGGATCACTGGAACAGTGTCCTGACTTCCCTGTTCCCATTCTGGCTTCCTGCCGAAAGATAGAGTAACTTGCTAATTTATTTTCGGCTATGCGGGGTCTTAGCTGTGGCACTTGGGCTAAGGAGTTGTGGAGTTAGTTGCCCCATGACATGAAGGATTTCAGTTCCCTGATGAGGGATTGAAACGGAGTCCGCAGCATCGGAAGGCAGATTCTTAAACCACTGGACCACCAGGGAAATCCCCAGAGTAATTTCTTAAAAATACAGATCTAATTATGACACATGACCACTTGGAAACCATAAAGAATCGTGTTTCCACTAAAACGTAGACTTCTTCCATGGCCTACGTTACCTGGCCTCTTCCCCTTTCCTATCTTATCCACTTGTTCTCCTGCTGTCAGCCTCACTGAAGTCCTTTCTCCAACTAAATATACAACCCCTTTTCTGCTTCAAGGCCTTGCACTTGCTGCTCCTTCTGCTTGGGACCCTGCGCCCCTACTGGGCTTGTTTACCTTCTGTTCCTTCTTCAGTCCTCAGCTTCAGGGTGACCTCTTCTGAGAGGCCTCCCTCTACACACATACACACACTGTTAGTATCCCACTGCATCTTCCCATTTATACCATATTTAACAGTGCATTTTCTCCTTAGCTGCTTATGGACCATCAGCTACTTCTGTCACTTATCTTTTCAGTAGTTAATAGCATGTTAATATTTTTTGAAAGAACAATGTATAAAATGTGAACAGGGGAAGGCTATTTTAAAAAAATTTTATTGGAGTATAGTTGTCTTACAATGTTGTATTAGTTTCTACGGTTGGAGAAGACTCTTGAGAGTCCCTTGGACTGCAAGGAGATCCAACCAGTCCATTCTAAAGGAGATCAGCCCTGGGTGTTCATTGGAAGGGCTGATGTTGAAGCTGAAACTCCAATCCTTTGGCCACCTGATGCAAAGAGCTGACTCATTTGGAAAGACTCTGATGCTGGGAGGGATTGCGGGCAGGAGGAGAAGGAGACGACAGAGGATGAGATGGCTGGATGGCATCACCGACTTGATGGACGTGAGTTTGAGTGAACTCTGGGAGATGGTGATGGACAGGGAGGCCTGGCGTGCTGCAGTCCATGGGGTCGCAAAGAGTCGGACATGACTGAGCAACTGAACTGAACTGAACTACAACAAAATGAGTCGGTTATACATATACATACATCCCCTCTTTCTTGGATTCCCTTCCCATCTATGTTACCACAAAGCATTGAATACAGTTCGCTGTGCTATACAGTAGGTAGGGAGGACTGTTTAAACTTCCAAAAATGTTTAGAAGTCTCCGCTGTTTGGAGTCCTTAGATGTATAATCGTTTGAGACTGTAAGTCAATAAGATGATTTTAAGTAACAGTGCTTGCCACAAACTAACCTACAAGGCGACAGACTTGTTGATTTGTATATTTGTTGGGAATGTTTAATTGAAGATCAAGAATGTTGGTGGAAATGGTCACTGAAGAGTCGATCAAAGCTCATGAAAGGGGACTTGCCTCGTGGTCCAGTGGGTAAGACTCCAAGCTCCCAGTGCAGGGCCCCCAGGTTTGATCCTTAATGGGGGAACTACATCCCTCACACTGCAACCAAGACCATGCAAAGCAATGAAGACCCAGGGCAACCAAAATTAACAACAAAAAGCATGACTATCCTTAAGGATTCAGAGCTTTCCTCTGCTGGTGTTTATGGAAAGAGATAATGTCCAGAAATGTGTTAGCCAAGGCTGCTCTTGTTCGATTATCAGTTGTAATAAAGAAATCATTTGATCTGACAAAAGAAGTGACAGGAATGGATTGAGATAAAATTCAATCCATTGAGAGAATTCTGGGATTCTCTCAGAGTGGAGGATCCTTTCCTGGTTTATGAAGAATGCATTTTCTACAAATGTCTGGTTTATAACTCCCTTGAATGTTGTAAAGATTAGTCTATGTTAGTAAAGCGCTTTTGAAATAAAAAATGATGTAAAGCAAAAAATAAAATAAAAACAAAATCTGGTTTGAATTCCTTCATTTTGAGAAATTGGTAAGCAGTTTAAAAATCACATAGTGTGAATTAGCCAGTCTATTCGAATATTTTGAAGGAAAGCAGTCTTCAGTAAGTGACATGATGGAACTAGAAAGCAACTTAACTCTACACTATTCTCTTATTTAATAAAAATAAGTGTGCACATTTTTGATTGTCCATTATTATGGTAGAAATGGACAGGGATATATTTACCACTTTAATGAATTAGGTATCTGTAGTAATAGCAGTATATTAGCATGTATCTTGGAGAAGGCAATGGCACCCCACTCCAGTACTCTTGCCTGGAAAATCCCATGGATGGAGGAGCCTGGTGGGCTGCAGTCCATGGGGTCGCTAAGAGTTGGACACGACTGAGCAACTTCACTTTCACTTTTCACTTTCATGCATTGGAGGAGGAAATGGCAACCCACTCCAGTGTTCTTGCCTGGAGAATCCCATGGACAGAGGAGCCACTTAGTTGCTGCTGCTGCTAAGTTGCTTCAGTCGTGTCCGACTCTGTGCAACCCCATAGACGGCAGCCCACCAGGCTCCTCTGTCCCAGCAGGAGCGTGTATCTACTATATGCAGAAGTGGCTTCCCAGGTGGCGCTAGTTGTCAAGAACCTGCCTACTATTGCAGGAGACATAAGAGATGTGGGTTTGATTCAGGAAGACGAAGGTTTGGGTCAGGAAGATCCCCTGGAGAAGAGCATGGCAACCCACTCCAGTATTCTTGCCTGGAGAATCCCATAGACAGAGGAGCCTGGTGGGCTTCAGTTCATAGGGTCTCAGAAAGCTGGACACGGCTGAAGTGACTTAGCAGGCACACAGACACTGGTGAAAGAAGGAAATAGGTCAGATTCAAAACTGAGGCTGGGGAAAGCTGGGCTGAGACACCAAGTGGGCCTTCCAGAGCCTCTCAACTTTTCCTTTATTTATTTATTGGAGTATAGTTGATTTACAAAGCTATGTTTGTTCCTGTGGTACAACAAAGTGAATCCGTCATACACATATATACATGCACTGTTTTTTTGGATTCTTTTCCCATGTAGGTCATTACAGAGTATTGAGTAGAGTTCCCTGTGCTCTACAGTAGGCCCTTGTTAATTACCTATTTTATATATAGTAGTGTGTATATGCGGAGAAGGTGATGGCACCCCACTCCAGTACTCTTGCCTGGAAAATCCCATGGACAGAGGAGCCTGGTAGGCTGCAGTCCATGGGGTCGCTAAGAGTCGGACACAACTGAGCAACTTCACTTTCACTTTTCACTTTCATGCATTGGAGAAGGAAATGGCAACCCACTCCAGTGTTCTTGCTTGGAGAATCCCAGGGACGGGGGAGCCTGATGGGCTGCCATATATGGGGTCGCACAGAGTCGGACACGACTAAAGCAACTTAGCAGCAGCAGCATTGTGTATATGACAATCCTAATCCCTCAATTTATCCCTCCCTACTCCCCCCACCACGTAATCATAGGTTCATTTTCTACATCTGTGACTCTATTTCTGTCTTATAAATAAATACACTATTTTCACTATTTTTTTAGATTCCACGTGTAAGCAATATCATATGATATTTGTCTTTCCCAGCCTTCCCTTTAAGTGAAATAATTCCCACAGCAGAAGGGCGCATGTGCCTGTGTGTGTGGTGCACGAAAAGCTGCCACCCCAGGGAGCAAAGACGCCCAGACCAAGAACACGAGCTGAGCGGAGCCTACAAAGGGCAGGCCAAGAGCAAACCCAGGCTGTTCTCACCCTTCAGGAACATCTGAGCAGGAGAGATTTGTTTTAAGGTAGGACTAAAACTAGAAGTTGTAAACATCCTCTCTGCTTCTCTGAGAGCTTAGGGGGACAGCTGAACACAGAGCAGAGAATGAGCTGCGAACGAGGGGCGGAGGAGAATTTCCTGGATAACAGGTGGCCCGTGCAGGCTCTTGTGGTGCGTGTGCTGCCGGAGGAAACACTTGCCTTCTGCTCCACACGTAGGCTTACTGGCCCATGACAGACATACGGCTGACAGAGATTCTGCTCTTAAAGGGGCACTTTGGGCAACTGCAGATGGAAAAAGAAAATTAATGAAATGTCTTCGTGCAAGGAAATAACCATTTTGACGATGACAAGCATGGATGAGGAACGGCATTAAGTCTGGTCAGGGATTATCAGGGATTACTTAATGAAAACATCGAGGGCAAGAAAAGGAGAAGAGACTGCCAGGTCACAGACACAGTGACCTCAGTGTGATCCTCCCCAAGGAGGGATTTAAAGTTAACCCCAGAACCGTTTGGGATATTTTTGTATGTTCCTATACATTTTGATTGGGTAAATTATTTGTGTCAACCATTGGGTTGAGTATGGTCAACAAAAGAGTCCGAAATGCAGTACTTGTATGCAGTCTCAAAAACGACAGAATGATCTCTGTTCGTTTCCAAGGCAAACCATTCAATATCATAGTAATCCAAGTCTATGCCCCAACCAGTAACGCTGAAGAAGCTGAAGTAGAACAGTTCTATGAAGACCTACAAGACCTTTTAGAATTAACACCTAAAAAAGATGTCCTTTTCATTGTAGGGGACTGGAATGCAAAAGTAGGAAGTCAAGAAACACCTGGAGTAACAGGCAAATTTGGCCTTGGAATACGAAATGAAGCAGGGCAAAGGCTAATAGAGTTTTGCCAAGAAAATGCACTGGTCATAACAAACACCCTCTTCCAACAACACAAGAGAAGACTCCATACGTGGGCATCACCAGATGTTCAACACTGAAATCAGATTGATTATATTCTTTGCAGTCGAAGATGGAGAAGCTCTATACAGTCAGCAAAAACAAGACCGGGAGCTGACTGTGGCTCAGACCATGAACTTCTTATTGCCAAATTCAGACTTAAATTGAAGAAAGTAGGGAAAACCACTAGACCATTCAGGTATGACCTAAATCAAATCCCTTATGATTATACAGTGGAAGTGAGAAATAGATTTAAGGGCCTAGATCTGATAGATAGAGTGCCTGATGAGCTATGGAATGAGGTTCGTGACATTGTACAGGAGACAGGGATCAAGACCATCCCCATGGAAAAGAAATGCAAAAAAGCAAAATGGCTGTCTGCGGAGGTCTTACAAATAGCTGTGAAAAGAAGAGAAGCAAAAAGCAAAGGAGAAAAGGAAAGATATAAACAACTGAATGCAGAGTTTCAAAGAATAGCAAGAAGAGATAAGAAAGCCTTCTTCAGCAATCAATGCAAAGAAATAGAGGAAAACAACAGAATGGGAAAGACTAGGGGTCTCATCAAGAAAATCAGAGATACCAAAGGAACATTTCATGCAAAGATGGGCTCGATAAAGGACAGAAATGGTATGGACCTAACAGAAGCAGAAGATATTAAGAAGAGAAGGCAAGAATACACAGAATAACTGTACAAAAAAGATCTTCACGACCCAGATAATCACAATGGTGTGATCACTGACCTAGAGCCAGACATCCTGGAATGTGAAGTCAAGTGGGCCTTAGAAAGCATCACAACGAACAAAGCTAGTGGAGGTGATGGAATTCCAGTTGAGCTATTTCAAATCCTAAAAGATAATACTGTGAAAGTGCTATACTCAATATGCCAGCAAATTTGGAAAACTCAGCAGTGGCCACAGGACTGGAAAAGGTCAGTTTTCATCCCAATCCCAAAGAAAGGCAATGCCAAAGAGTGCTCAAACTACCGCACAATTGCACTCATCTCACACGCTAGTAAAGTGATGCTCAAAATTCTCCAAGCCAGGCTTCAGCAATATGTGAACCATGAACTTCCTGATGTTCAAGCTGGTTTTAGAAAAGGCAGAGGAACCAGAGATCAAATTGCCAACATCCGCTGGATCATGGAAAAAGCAAGAGAGTTCCAGAAAAACATCTATTTCTGCTTTATTGCCTATGCCAAAGCCCACAATAAACTGTGGAAAATTCTGAAAGAGATGGGAATACCAGACCACCTGATCTGCCTCTTGAGAAATCTGTATGCAGGTCAGGAAGCAACAGTTAGAACTCAACATGAAACAACAGACTGGTTCCAAATAGGAAAAGGAGTTCATCAAGGCTGTATATTGTCACCCTGTTTATTTAACTTATATGCAGAGTACATCATGAGAAACGCTGGACTGGAAGAAACACAAGTTGGAATCAAGATTGCTGGGAGAAATATCAATAACCTCAGATATGCAGATGACACCACCCTTATGGCAGAAAGTGAAGAGGAACTAAAAGCCTCTTGATGAAAGTGAAAGAGGAGAGTGAAAAAGTTGGCTTAAAGCTCAACATTCAGAAAATGAAGATCATGGCATCCAGTCCCATCACTTCATAGCAAATAGATGGGGAAACAGTGGAAACAGTGTCAGACTTTATTTTTCTGGGCTCCAAAATCACTGCAGATGGTGACTGTAGCCATGAAATTAAAAGACGCTTACTCCTTGGAAGGAAAGTTATGACCAACCTAGATAGCATATTCAAAAGCAGAGACATCACTTTGCCAACAAAGATTTGTCTAGTCAAGGCTATGGTTTTTCTTATAGTCATGTATGGATGTGAGAGTTGGACTGTGAAGAAGGCTGAGTGCCGAAGAATTGATGCTTTTGAAGTGTGGTGTTGGAGAAGACTCTTGAGAGTGCCTTGGACCGCAAGGAGATCCAACCAGTCCATTCTGAAGGAGATCAGCCCTGGGATTTCTTTGGAAGGAATGATGCTAAAGCTGAAACTCCAGTACTTTGGCCACCTCATGAGAAGAGTTGACTCATTGGAGGAGACTCTGATGCTGGGAGGGATTGAGGGCAAGAAGAGAAGGGGATGACAGAGGATGAGATGGCTGGATGGCATTACTGACTCAATGGATGTGAGTCTGGGTGATCTCCGGGAGTTGGTGATGGACAGGGAGGCCTGGCGTGCTGCGATTCATGGGGTCACCAAGAGTCGGACACAACTGAGCGACTGATTTGATCTGATATTGTTAGTTGCCAGAGTGTGAAGTCAATCAATCTCATCTTATTTGGTGTGTGTGTGGGGGGGTCTTTATAAAAGAACTGAATTAAAAAAAAAAAAAAAAAAAAAAAACCCTGAGGCTTTGTTAAAGAAAGAAAACTGTCTTCCATGATGCCAATTTTAATGCAATCAAGGTTCCAGAGTCGGCAGGCCATGTCAGCAGCATCCCTTAGACTCTATGCTGTCCACAACTTTTTGGCACCACGGACCAGCTTCATGAAAGACAATTTTTCCATGAATGGGGGTGAAGGGATGGTTTTAGGATGATTCAAGCACATTATATTTATTGGGCATTTTGTTTCTGTCATTATATCAGCTCCACCTCAGATCCTCTGGCATTAGATCCCAGAGGTTGGAGACCCCTCTCTAGAGAATAGGAATAGGAGGACCTTGTTCCTATCAAGGTGAGCTTTATTCCACACTTGCAGAACTGGATGTTAATGGAACGATGGTGCTAAAGAGAGGGGTTGAAGAAATAAGGACAAGGACCAATGGCAGGTTCTTACTTTGCCACCTCCCTGACTTTCAGCTTTTATCTTTTCAAAGACTGTGTTTGTTCACCAGGTTGCAGCCTCTCCAGACTGCTGGTTGCCGCTGCTGGGGATGGCTCTGAAGGTATCTCCATTCATTTCAAGGACTGGTAACTGAGGTGAGAGTCAGGACACTGGACTGGACTTCATGGTCTGTCCTGGCAACCAGCTGAGTGACTCTGCTCAAGTCTCCTGATTGGTTCACATCACTCCGTGGTCTAGTCCTGCAGACAATATTCTCCCCCTCAGACCCAGAACCTTCTCTGGCTTGACTCTACCCACCCTCACTTTCTGTGGCTCCTCGACTCCTAAACTCACCCAGAGATCCTCTTGGTGGACCTGTTTACAAGAAAGTCTCTCTCAGCTGCAAAGGATCTGAGACATTTCTCTACTCCAAGTATGTTCCCTCCCCCGATACCTACCTATCCAAGTCCAGTGCCTCTGAGGCCAAGTCAAAGCCTGAATTCACATGGAACCGCCCTCAGAACCTCTCAGCATTATTTCCTCTGTCCTCGGAAGTGATTCATGTGTCTCTCCTGCCTCTCCTTGGTTGTGGTTCCTCAAAGGAGAGATCGACTCCTCTGTGCCACAGCCCATAAGAGTTTGCTTTGTTGAGTCTAATGAATTGCTTTGAACGAAATCATTCTAAACTTTTATTAAACAATATCACTATATGTAAAAGAACTTCTGTCTAGGTTATTTAATATATACAGCTCATTCTGTTTAGTGTTTTTAAAAAAATTATTTGTTGAAAGCCCTATTGTATAGCACATACTCAATAGTGCAATAACTTATAAGGGAAAGAATTTGAAATAGTATATATGTGTGTGTGTGTATACATATACATATATGTATATAAAACTGAATCACTTTGCTATATGCTTGAAACTAACACAATGTTGTAAGTCAACTATGGAAAGTGACGGTGAAGTCGCTCAGTTGTGTCCGACTCTCTGCGACCCCATGGACTGCAGCCCACCAGGCTCCTCTGTCCATTGGATTCTCCAGGTGAGAGTACTGGAGTGGGTTGTCATTTCCTTCTCCAGGAGATCTTCCTAACCCAGGGATTGAACCCAGGGCTCCCGCAGGCAGACACTTTACCCTCTGAACCACCAGGGAAGCCCCGAATAGTTGATTGAAATCAACTATACTTCAATAAAAATTCCTTTGAGATATAATTCACATACTATACAATTCACCTATTTAAAGTGTACAATTCAGTGTTTTCGGTATACTTACAGGGTTGTTCTATCGTCCCCACCATCTAATTTTACAACAGTTTTATCTTTCTAAAAAGAAACCCTGTGCCCATTAACTATCTCTCCCACCCCCTTGTTCCTCCAGCCCCTGGCTACTGCTAATCAACATTCTGTCTCTATAGATGTTCCTATCCTAGACGTTTTACTTGTATGGAATGATAAAATACATGCTGCTTTGTGATCTAGTCTTACGTCATTGAAACATTCAGAGATTTTCCTTTTATAAAAAGATAGGCAAAAATAAATAAATAAAGATTGGCTCGTTTAAATAAACCTCCCGGCAAGATCCACCCTGGAAGGAAGAAATCATCAATCAGGCAGGAGGAACACTGAATGACCTTTTTAAGGCTATTTATATTTCACAGCAAATAGCAACACCATCACACAAATAAACGACTCTTACTGAAGGGGAAGACACTTCTGTTGTCGTTGTTCTTCAGTCTCTAAGTCATGTCCGGCTCTTTGTGATCCCATGGACTGCAGCATGACTGCTTCCCTATCCTTCATCATCTCCCAGAATTTGTTCAAAGTCCTGTCCATTGAGTGAGTGATGCTATCCAACCATCTCATCCTCTGTCGTCCCCTTCTCCTTTTGCCTTCAATCTTTCTCAGAATCAGAGTCTTTTCCAGTGAGTCTGCTCTTAGCATCAGGTGGCCAAAGTATGGGAGCTTCAGCTTCAGCAGTAGTCCTTCCAATGAATAATCAGGTTGATTTTCTTTTGGATTGACTGGTTTGATCTCCTTGCAGTCCAAGGGACTCTCAAGAGTCCTCCAGCACCACAGTGTGAAAGTATCAATTCTTCAGCGCTCAGCCTTCTTTATGGACCAACAGGAAGACACTTCAGGCAAATGTAAAGCACATCACGCTGTCCTCTGCCAAGACTGGCTCTCGTCTCTGGAGTCTGCAGATCCTCCAGCATGGAGCTTTTGAGAAAGGCCTAAAATTTACTATATACCTTTTCATGAATAGGATGATGTGCAGTTCTTCAATAATCAATAAAGTTTCCTTCATCATATTAAAGAAACAAGTGTAAACCTTTATTACTTGTTTAATGAATCCCAAGATGCACAGTTTCTCACATCTAAAGATTCTTTCAGTTGGGGTGTACCTTACAGCCGCCACAGGCCTTGTGGCAGTGGTGAAGGAGTTGTCTTTGCTGGCACACGCACAAACCTGTCACAGCTGTTCATGGGGCATCTCAATTGAGAGGTGTGCCTGCTTGTCACCACCTATGCTGAGTCCCCAGGCCACTTGCAATGTCTTCTGAAATTCCCTTTATGATTTGACAGTAACATTCAACATAACCATGGCTCCCGACCACACAGAGGATGATGTTACATGAAGAAACACAGATATTGTTGATCGAGGATTAAAAAGTGATTCAGAAGACTCTGTAGGCAAAAAGGTTTTAGGAACACTCTAACCTGCTATTTTTCTTTTGATATATGCGCAAGAATAACATGTGACTTTTTAAAGAAATCTGGGTCTGAGTATGTCTAAAGGAGCATTTCCAAACCGATTTTTTTAAAGCTTGTGTCAGAGTTTAATTAGCAGGTATTTGTTTCTTTCTTAGTGGTACATAAAATAATGATACATTTTACAATCTGAAGTTGTTTCATAAATTCCATCTGTTCCTGCTGTGTTAGCCCATTCCATTCCATACCTTTTTGAACGAGAGGACAGTTTGAGAAACGAGCCGAGTTCTCGGCCAGCCACTGGGCCTAGAAAATTGAGTCTTATGTAGGAACTCTGCAGGTGGCTTCTCATGCCCCCATGCTTGTCCATAGAACAACAGCAACCAAAATCCTGCTAGAGACATGCAAGCCAGGACGCACAGGATCCAAGCGGGCTTTTAGTTTGCAGGGTGCTGGCCGGCAGCCTGAAGACGCTCTATAAGCTCCCGGAATCCTCCAGAGGATTGCAGAAGTCCATAAACTACAGGCTGACATCATCCCTGTCTGGGCAAAGACAGGCCAGCCGCCACCCAAGCACAGTCTTTCAGAATCTCTAATGAATTAATCACCGTAAAACAGAGCGGGAGAGGAACCAGCTCACGCTGACACCCCTCCTCAGCCCGGCTTCCACCTCCCAGCCACCAATTAACTTTACAGTCGCATCTGCCTCTCCTGCCAAGCTCTCCCATGAAGGAATTTATCACCTTCTGTTCTGCTTTTCTTCCTAAATGTGATTCAGAAACCAACAGTATCATTTAAAAAGGCACTTTCAGCCAATCCAATTATGCTCCCAAGCACCTTTCCATGGAACGGGAGAGCTCTTCTGCGTTTCCTTTTGTGGCTTTATTAACGATGCTGGCACAGAAGCTCGCTGCTAACTGGGGCCAAGGATAATAAGAAACACTTGTTCTGTGCTGGGCACTGTTCTGAGGGCTTCGTACATGTTACCTCATCTAATTCTCACGAGAATCCTGTGAGGCAAGGACACATGTCACGAATGAGGAAACCGAGGCACCCAGCTCCAGACAGAAGAGATGAGGGTTGAGCCCAGGCAAGGGGCTCCAGCATCCATGCTTCTTCTTTTTCTGTTTTTGGCTGTGCCTTGTGGCATATGCCCTATACAGTTTGATTTACCACATCATAACATTCTAATGCGGAGAAGGCAATGGCACCCCACTCCAGCACTCTTGCCTGGAAAATCCCATGGACGGAGGAGCCTGGTGGGCTGCAGTCCATGGGGTTGCGAAGAGTCAGACATGACTGAGCGACTTCCCTTTCCCTGTGTGCCATGTGGAATCTTAGTTCCCCGGGCAGGGATCAAACCTGCGCCTCCTGCATTGAAAGTGCAGAGTCTTAGCCGCTGGACTGCCAGGGAAGTCCCCAGAGTCCGCGCTTCTGAAACATAATCAAATTCCTCTTTGTCTTTTTGTAAGCAAAGAATGGGAAGCTTTGCTGGTCCTGTGGTTTTCACACCTTTAAAATCTGTCTTCCTTAGAACTCAATATATAAAGGACACCATCAGAGATGCCCTGCTTGAGAGGGAGGCAAGGCCCTGTAGGCACTGGCCCGGTCTGGCCTGCCTCCAACCCCTGAGGTGGCCTGGGGCACTTTCTGGGACCCCAGGGCTTCTGGAAAACCTCAACCTCAAGGCCTCTATTATGGACAAGTTACCCAAGATCTCAGGGGACACGCTCCCTGCCCCAGGTGGCGGGGCATGTCTCAGGCAGACGATGGGCCAGCCCTGCGCTCCTGCCCGGCTTCCCCCTTGCTGGCCCCCACAGCGAGCTGCCTCCGCATGTCGGTTAGCACTGGCCTTGCTGCACTTAATGAGGACAGATGTGCTCATCGCGTAGAGTTCAAGTGTGAGTGATGCGGTCATCCTGCTCCTACTTAGCAATCCTTTCTCTGGAAAGATCTGGGGCAGATGCTGAGAGACTTAAACATGAACTCCCAGACAGCAGTGTTGGGCTCACAGGGCAGTACCCCAGAGCAAAGCGGTACCCCAGAGCAGGCTGGCAGGATAACTCTGTTCTGGACTTCATCTCAATTGGTTTCATCTTCAGCGAATATTTTTTTTTAGAATAAATGGTTTGTGTGTGTGTTTTAAGATTTTTTGATGTGGACCATTTTTCTAAAGTCTTTATTGAATTCGTACAGTACTGCTTCTATTTCATGTTTTGATTTTTTTGGCCACAAGGCATGTGTGATCTTAGCTCCCTGATCAGGGATCAGACCTGCTCTCCTTGAAGTAGAAGGCGAAGTCTTAACCACTGGACCACCAGGGAAATACCTTCAAGGGAATTTCTTGTCTGGCTGTTACTATTATTTCATCCCAGATTTTGTTTGGAAATCTAGCCTTCTGACTTATCCCTGCTGCTGCTGCTAAGTCGCTTCTGTCGTGTCCGACTCTGTGCGACCCCATAGATGGCAGCCCACCAGGCTCCACCGTCCCTGGGATTCTCCAGGCAAGAACACTGGAGTGGGTTGCCATTTCCTTCTCCAATGCATGAAAGTGAAAAGTGAAAGTGAAGTCTCTCAGTCGTGTCTGACTCTTAGCGACCCCATGGACTGGAGCCTACCAGGCTCCTCTGTCCATGGGATTTTCCAGGCAAAAGTACTGGGGTGGGGGTGCCATTGCCTTCCCCGGACCTATCCCTAATAAGATGCTAATACTACAGTCACTTCAGTCATATCTGACTCTTTGTGACCTCATGGACTGTAGCCGTCAGGCTCCTCTGTCCATGGGATTCTCTAGGCAAGAATACTGGAGTGGGTTGCCAAGGGATCATCCCAACCCAGGGATCAAACCCTTGTCTCTTACATCTCCTGCATTGGCAGGTGGGTTCTTTACCACTAATGCCACCTGTGAAGTCCCTAGTAAGATAGGGGACAGAAGTCCAAAACCACCAGAGACACTCTGAAGGACTCATTCATGTTGATAGTATCTCCTTTTCTGGGAGTATAAATCCTCAACTTGTTCTGTATGGATCACTTTGTATTTGCAGAGAACCCACAAAGCATCATTGTTTTTGAAAGTGTTGCTGCTTGAAAATGAATCTGTGTCCTTTCCTTGAAAATAAATCTGGTCTTTCCTTCACAGCAGGCACTATCAAGACCTTTCTTTCCCTAGGGCTCAATCCAGACAGATGGAATCATTGGCCATGAAGTAATAGTAACACACAATTACCACTCTGTATTTTTAAGTTCATAGAGGAATGATTCTTTGATTGCAACACTTTCCTTTGTGTTAACTGAACATTTGCCACCTGACCTGGTCATATAACAATTTTTTCAGAACTCTGATTATGTGCATAAAAAATGCAGCCCTGTACCCCTTTCTGGCTTTCTCTGATACTGTTTCGATAACTTCAGGAGTATAGTACATTTACATGAGTGAGTAAAAGATGTTAAGTTGTGTCCGACTCTTTGCAAAGCCATGGAATGTAGCCTCCCAGGCTCTGCTGTCCATGGAATTCTCCACCCAAGAACACTGGAGTGGGTAGCCATTCCCTTCTCCAGTGGATCTTCCTGATGCAGGGATGGAACTCTGGTTTCCCACATTGTGAGGATAGAATTTAAAAGAAAAAAAAAGAAATTCAGTTTTTGCTCCATACAGATTTTAAAAGTTATATTTTCCTCTCTGTGAATAGATACATTACGTTTGCTGCTGCTGCTTTTGCTAAGTCGCTTCAGTCGTGTCCGACTCTTTCAGATCAGATCAGATCAGATCAGTTGCTCAGTCGTGTCCGACTCTTTGTGACCCCATGAATCGCAGCACGCCAGGCCTACCTGTCCATCACCAACTCCCAGAGGTCACTGAGACTCACATCCATCGAGTCAGTGATGCCATCCAGCCATCTCATCCTCTGTCGTCCCCTTTTCCTCTTGCCCCCAATCCCTCCCAGCATCAGAGTCTTCTCCAATGAGTCAACTCTTTGCATAAGGTGGCCAAAATACTGGAGTTTCAGCTTCAGCATCATTCCTTCCAAAGAAATCCCAGGGTTGATCTCCTTTAGAATAGACTGATTGGATCTCCTTGCAGCCCAAGGGACTCTCAAGAGTCTTCTCCAACACCACAGTTCAAAAGCATCAATTCTTCGGCACTCAGCCTTCTTCACAGTCCAACTCTCACTTCCATACTCTTTAGTCAGATGCAATTACAGCATTACCTTCTGCAACTTCAGGCATCTTCAGATATGTCTGTCTTCATCTTTTTTATCCTAGGCCAAATTATTTACACTCACACTTAATTCTCTCTGGAAAGAATGCTGTATTAATCACTAAGAAATATGAATTCCCTCTCACTCTGGCTTGAGATCGGGGAGCTTTGAGCCATAACCTGGAAAATTGTGGGCAAAGTGAGCTGCTCGGTTTTGAAAGACATGATCGTGTAGGACAGTCTCTCGACTTCATGTGGAGGTGGCTGTCTTCTTGGCCCTCACTCAGACCTTGAGTCAGTAGTCTGGAACTGAGAACAGCAGCGAGTAAACATTTTTTGTCTGGGTGCAACCAAGTGTAAAAGGAAAAAAAATACCATCCTTCATAAGATATTCTACTAACAATAATTACTATTAGAATTGCGTATTTCTTCCAATCATTCTTAATGCAATGGCTTTTAAGTGGAGCATTTTCAATACACAGATGTACAGTTTCCACTTAAGACCTACTAGGTCAGAATCTTTAGGGATGTGACCAAGCAATGTGTCAAAAAAACTTCACAATTTTTTTTTTTTTGGCTTTGCCTACCTAATTGGCTAAGAATGACTTTTTTCAAATGATTTATTTTTGTATTGTAATTTTAAAATTTTGCAATGTACAACATGGTTACTATAACACTGCTACTGCTGCTGCTGCTGCTAAGTTGCTTCTGTCGTGTCCGATTCTGTGCGACCCCATAGATGGCAGCCCACCAGTCTCCCCCATCCCTGGGATTCTCCAGGCAAGAACACTGGAGTGGGCTGCCATAACGCTGCTATGTGATATGTAGAAAAACTGTTAAGAGAGTTATCACAAGGAGAAATTTTTCCCTTTCTGCTCCTTTCTTTCTATTGTATCTATATGAGAAGATGGATGTTAGCCAAACCTATGGTGGTAATCATTTTGCAATATATGTAAATCAAACCGTCATGCTGTATGCCTTAAACTTCACACGGTAATGCATGACAATTTATTTCTCAATAAAACTGGAAAAAGTTTAAAGCCAAATTTAAAGTTCCAAGAGGAATGTTTTACAATGTTTTATTGATTTCACTAATGGCAAAATTAATTTGACTGGTTAAAATGGCACAATTCCAAAGGGTGATTTGAAGGGTAAAGTTGACAGCAAATGATACTTCAGGGAAGGCAGATGAAAAGTTGGGGACTTCACTAAGTTTCAGTTTGAAGGCAGCACTGTCGGTGGGGATTAAAAACTTACCACCTGCTGCTGGCTGTGTGCGGTGACTTGGTCCCAAGCCAGCAGCAGACAGGTGGAGAGGCCTCTCCATCACGAATAACTGACATGGCCCGGTCACCAGCGGCAGTCTTGAGTGTGGAGGCCAAGCCCTGGGCAGGCTCAGCAGGGCCTCTGCCCCGTGGGAGGTCCTCTTTCGTGGGGAGGACCTCTGAAGCCTTGGGGCCTGCTGATTGTCCCTGGTGTGGACCTCCCAAAGCTGCTGTCCCCAGAGTATCAGTGGTGCAAGGATGAGAAGTGGTTCAACAAAGTATAAAAGGTAGGCTGGGCTGTACCAAATGGAGGGTAATATATTGTAATTTCATGTCTATGAAGTCATTTCACACAAAGAGCATTTTCTCCTGGGGGAAACGATACCCTTTCAAAATGGCAAAGCCTAAAATGAGAAGGACTCACAGTAGGCTAAATTTACGTTGAGGTATGGTTTTCTTTAACCATAGATGCAGAGGCCCATCGTGAGTAGCTTGTAAAATCCAGCACCGTGAGCATTCATGCGTTGGCTCTGCTGATTGCACAAATGCATAGTAATGTAGCTGCCTCTCCAGGGGCAGGCTGCAGCCTGACGTTTGCACAGCCAGCAGAAACAATTTCTTGCAGGAGATAGACTTCCACTGTTTAGCAGTCTGCCTTCCAAGGGAGCTGCACCCTCAGCCACACACGACGTGGCTGCCCTCTGCCTGGCTGCCTCCCTTCAAATTAATGGGCAGCTAGCAGATAATCAATGCCTTTTATACAAGATGGCGGAGGAGATTCTGTAGGTCTCTGTATTGGGACTATTTATCATGTGAGGCAGACATGAGCATTAAAAAAAATGTTGGTTTTTCTTGATAATCAAAGTAAATCATTTTCAATACAGAAATGTTGAAAAATAGGAAACCTTGAAAAAGAAAAGAATCATTTTAAATCCATTCAAAGATAGCCATTCAAATATTTTAGTGTGCTCTGCAGCTTCTTACACAACTTGCATTACAGCCTATACTCAACTGGTAGCCTGCCTGCTCTCATCTAGTAGTATACTGTGCGTGCTGAATGCTTGTGTGTGAAAGTGGCTCAGATGTGTCTGACTCTTTGTGACCCCATGGATATCAGCCCATGGAATTCTCCAGGCCAGAATACTGGAGTGGGGAGCCTTTTCCTTCTCCAGGGGATCTTACTAACCCAGAAATCGAACTGGGGTCTCTGCATCGCAGGCAGATTCTTTACCAGCTAAGCTATAAGCTCGATATAAGTTATAAGCTCCTTTTTTGTGTGTGATGATGAAAGGTTTTTTCAGTGAATCTCCTATGTAATTTTTAGTCTACTTTCTGATTATTTCCTTCAGGTAGATTCCTAGAAGTGGAATTTCTAGATCAAAGGGTAGAAATGAACATCATGGCATTTAAACAAATGTTTTCTGGGTAAATTGGAAGACACACCATTGTGTTTACTGGTTGTGTGCACTGGTTTCTGGATCAGGGAAAAAACACCTGTCCTCAGTTTTTCTCATTCAACACTTTTTTGACATTGGGTTAGGGTTAGGTTGGGCTTCCCTCGTAGCTCAGTTGGTAAAGAATCCTGCAGTGCAGGAGACCTGGGTTCAATTCCTGGGTTGGAAAGATCCCCTGGAGAAGGAAATGGCAACTCACTCCAGGATTCTTGCCTGGAGAATCCCATGGAAAGAGGAGCCTGGCGGGCTACAGTCCATGGGGTCGCAAGGGTCGGACACGATCTAGTGACTAAACGACTATACTCGGGTTAGGTTAGGGTTAGGCTTGGGGGCTTCCCAATTGGCTCTAGTGGAAAAGAACCCGCCTGTCGATGCAGGAGACAGGAGATTTGGGTTCGACCCTGGGGATGGGACAATCCCCTGGGGGCGGGCATGGCAACCCACTCCAGTATTCTTATCTGGAGGATCCCCACTGACAGACTCTACAGTCCGTAGGGTCACAGAGTCAGACACAGCTGAAGTGACTTAGCACGCACAGCACAGGGGGGCTGCTGCTTCCTCTAGAGGAAAGTTGACTGAGTGACAGGACCCAGCTAACTAGCTTCCTTTAAGGCTGCAGACTTCTCATCCCATCAACAAGATCTCTTGTTGTATGCATTCTAGTAGGATTCAGAATGAGTCTGGCCATGACTGGAGGGTGAAATAAGAAAGTATTTGCATCTTTATCCCCTTGTCTGCTTCTTGAAGAATTGCTTTGGGTTGGCTGCATCCTTTTTAAAAATTTTATCTGCAGTCTTTAAACTCTGATAATAGTAATAAAAAAAACACATACCATTTACATTTTTAACCATTTGTAGTTGTAAAATTCAGTGATATAAAGTGCATTCTCGGTGCACCATCACTATTATATATTTCAAGAACTTGTTCATCAAACACAAATTCCATACTCATTAAGCAATAACTCTTCATCATACCCTCCCCCTGGTAACTTTTATTCTACTTTTCATATCAATGAATTTGCTTCCTTTAGGTGTGTCTTATAAGGGGAATCATCCATTGTTTGTCCTTTTGTGTCTGGCTTATCTCATACTCTCACGCAGCAAAATGTCTTCAAGGTTCATGCACGCCACAGCATGTACTGGAATTTCATTCCTTTTTAAAAGTCGAATACTATTCCATTGTCTGGCTATCCCGTGTCTTATTGACCCGCTCATCTGTTGTTGGGCATGTGAGTTGCTTCTGCCTTTTGGCTGCAGTGACTCACGCTGCTGTGGACAGGGCTGTGTGCTGTGTGCGTCCTTTCTGAAGGCTACAGATCCTGTCTGCTGGTGCTGTCCACAGAGCTGCCCCGTGTTCCAGTAACACTCTCTATTCTTCACCCTCTAGGATCCCTGCTGTTGCTAGACTTGGGTTCTGCATCACGTCTGGTGGGCTTCCCTGCACCCTACTCATGTTTTGGTAGTTCTTCTCTTTATTAATTTTTCTTCAAATTACTCAGCTTGAGTGTGACATCTATTCCCTGCCAGATTTGACTTTCACAAAATGTGGAACTGAACTGAAATGTGGAAAACTCTGAAAGGATGGGCATACAAGACCACCTGATCTGCCTCTTGAGAAACCTGTATGCAGGTCCAGAAGCAACAGTTAGAACTGGACATGGAACAACAGACTGGTTCCAAATAGGAAAAGGAGTACCTCAAGGCTATTGATTGTCACTCTGCTTATTTAAATTATATGCAGAGTATATCATGAGAAACACTGGGCTGGAGGAAGCACAAGCTGGAATCAAGATTGCCGGGAGAAATATCAATAACCTCAGATATACAGATGACACCACCCTTATGGCAGAAAGTGAAGAACTAAAGAACCTCTTGATGAATGTGAAAGAGGAGAGTGAAAAAGTTGGCTTAAAGCTCAACATTCAGAAAACTAAGATCATGGCATCCCATCACTTCATGGCAGATGGATGGGGAAACAGTGGAAACAGTGGCTGACTTTATTTTTCTGGGCTCCAAAATCACTGCAGATGGCAATTACAGCCATGAAATTAAAAGACTTTTACTCCTTGGAAGGAAAGTTATGACCAACCTAGACAGCATATTAAAAAGCAGAGATATTACTTTGCCAACAAAGGTCTGTTTAGTCAAGGCTATGGTTTTTCCAGTGGTCATATATGGATGTGAGTGGTACTATAAAGAAAGCTGAGCACCAAATAATTGACGCTTTTGAACTGTGGTGTTGGAGAAGACTCTTGAGTGTCCCTTGGACTGCAAGGAAATCCAACCAGTCCATCCTAAAGGAATCAGTCCTGAGTGTTTATTGGAAGGACTGATGTTGAGGCTGAAACTCCAATACTTTGGCCACCTGATGCGAAGAGCTGACTCATTGGAAAAGACCCTGATGCTGGGAGGGATTGGGGGCAGGAGGAGAAGGGGACAACAGAGGATGAGATGGTTGGATGACATCATCGACTCGATGGACATGGGTTTGGGTGGACTCCAAGAGTTGGTGATGGACAGGGAGGCCTGATGTGCTGCAGTCCATGGGGTCACAAAGAGTCGGACTCGACTGAGCGACTGAACTGAACTGAACTGAAACTTTTACTACAAACTGTCTCCACTTTAGTCCTGAAACAACTGAATACCTCTCAAAGAATACCTGGGCCTATGGCCACTAGCTACTGACAAGTCCCTGGACATTTAAAACTGCACAGATGACCACGCTCCTCTCCACTTTGGTTGATTCAAAAAACCTAGTTCTTGTTCAGTCACAAAGTCGTGCCCAACTCTGACCCCATGAACTGCAGCATGCCAGGCTTCCCTGTCTTTCATTATCTCTTGGAACCTACTCAAACTCATGTCAATTGAGTCAGTGATGCCATCCAACTATCTCATCCTCTGTCATCCCCTTCTTCTCTTGCCCTCAACCTTTCTCAGCATCAGAGTCTTTTCTAATGAGTTGGCTCTTCGCATTAGGTGGCCAAAATATTGGTTCTTTAGCTCCAGCATCTGTCCTTCCAATGAATATTCAGGACTAATTTCCTTTAGGATTGACTGGTTTCATCTCCTTGCAGTCCAAGGGACTCTCAAAAGACTTCTCCAGCACCACAGTTTGAAAGCATCAATTCTTCGGTGCTCGGCCTTCTTTATGGTCCAACTCTCATATCCATACATGCATGACTACTGGAAAAACTATCACTTTGACCAGATGGACCTTTGTCAGTAAAGTGATGTCTCTGTTTTTTTAATATGCTGTCCATTTGTCATAGCTTCTCTTCCAAGGAGCAAGTATCTTAATTTTGTGGCTGCAGTCACCATCTGCAGTGATTTTGGACCAAAGAAAATAAAATCTGTCACTGTTTCCACTTTTCCCCCATCTATTTGCCATGAAGTGATGGGACTGAATGTCATGATCATTGTTTTGTGAATGTTGAGTTTTAAGCCAGCTTTTCCCACTTTCCTCTTTCACCTTCATCAAGAGGCTCTTTAGTTCCTCTTCACTTTCTGCCATTAAAGTGATATCATCTGCATATCCAAGGTTGTTGATAATTCTCACGGCAATCTTGATTCCAGTTTGTGATTCATCCAGACTGGCATTTCGCATGATGTACTCTCTACAGAAGTTAAGTAAGCAAGATGACAATATACAGCCTTGTTGTACTCCTTTTCCAATTCTGAATCAGTCCATTGTTCCATATCTGGTTCTAACTGTTGCTTCTTGACCTGCATACAGATTTCTCAGGAGGCAGGTAAGGTGGCCTGGTATTCCCATCTTTGAGAATTTTCCACAGTTTGTTGTGATCCACATAGTCAAAGGCTTTGGCATAGTCAAGGAAACAGAAGTAGAAAACCTTCACTTTAAAGAAGTATCCCAGTGGTTCTAATGCTGTTGGTCCAAAGTCCAACACAAACCTCTGGCGATTGGATCTCTTGCTTGCAGCCCTGAACCAATGCAGTTCTAGGTCCACTTTAGGAATTTGGACCAACATTTTTTACCTAAAATAACTAACGTATACTGAAATGAAGATATTTGAAAATAAATCACATTTCATTCACATGCACTTTTCTAAATTAACTTTGCTTTGTATTGGGTTGCCTTCCAAATGATCAGCTTTTTAGGAAGGGAGAACAGGGAATGATTTTCATACCAAAAAATTATCTTCCAAGCTGGCAGCATCTTGTCCATTTATCTCCAGGCACAGTCTTTTTGCACCCTAACCTTTTTATGTTCAAGATACTATAGCAGTCAGAAAAGGCTAAGATTGAGAAGCTACCAGCAGGCAACCATCATACTTCCAAAAGTTGCTGAATTTGCAATAATTATCGTACTATATTTTCTGAGGTATACCAATCCAGCTGTCCTGAAATGTGACATTAAAAGCCACATCAGACAGCTATTAATACAATAGCATTACTAGCTTGCCTTGTCCCTCCAGGCAAACAATGGCTGCAAATTTAAGTGGTGTTCAGAGAGAAGTGGGGACTGAAAGGCAGCTAAGAAAAATAGGCCTTATGCTCCCCAATATTGTGCCAAAGAAAACTGTAAATTCAGAGTATTAGATGTTATGATATTTTCTTTGCTTATCATCTCGTTTTTATTCTCAGTCCTTTGGGGTGATAGTTTCAGGCAATTCATTTAATTTCCCTTGTTTTCAATTTCTTCATCTACAAAAAGGAGAGAAAATATATTTTGCTGCCCTAGAGAGCATCCAAGATCTCAGCAAATTAAAAACAATTTAGTTTGTGAGTTCCATATTACAAATGAGGAAATGTGGTGCTGCTGCTGCTGGTGGTGCTGCTGCTGCTGCTGCTAAGTTGCTTCAGTCGTGTCCGACTCTGTGCGACCCCATAGACTGCAGCCCATCAGGCTCCCCCGTCCCTGGGATTCTCCAGGCAAGAACACTGGAGTGGGTTGCCATTTCCTTCTCCAATGCAGGAAAGTGAAAAGTGAAAGTGAAGTTGCTCAGTCGTGTCCGACTCTTTGCGACTCCATGGACTGCAGCCTACCAGGCTCCTCTGTCCATGGGATTCTCCAGGCAAGAGGACTGGAGTAAAATGTGGTGCCGAGAGTTCGAATGACAACTTTGAATTCACACTGCTGTGTAACATCAGGGTTAAGCTTCAAATTCAGGTCTCCTGAATGTTTTTGTGTTGTTCTTGTTTGTTTTTGATATCCAAATTCATTTTATTTTTTTATAATGAATAGTTATTATATTTACAATAAAACTATTTATAATAGCATTTCAGAACTAGAGTGCTGATTGAACTTTATGTTGATATGAACAATGTACAAGGATCTCTCTACAGGAGGGCCTTCCCCTTGATCCTTCCCAGATAATCACTTTTTGTTTGTTTTGTATTGTTTATTAACGTATGAAAGTAAATTTCAGCTCTACTTTATTAAAGAAATTTGGTCTCAAAGCTAAATGCCTGATTTCTTTTGCCTAAATGAAGACAGGATCAATTCTTTTTCTGCCCAAATTGATCCCTTTTAAAAAGCATGATCCAGAGAAGGTACAGAGGAAATCTATAAAGATGACGTGGTGAAGGTCATCTTTTGGGTAGCCTTTGGCAAAATTAAGAGCCTTTTTAAGTTCAGAAACTTGATGATAGGACTTTATGGTTCTTATGTTAGTAGATGGGCTAAAATGAAGCCAGCCAGAGGTTCAGAGGAATATAATTAGGTATAAAATAGAAGAAAAACAAGAGACAAAGCAAGCAAACAAGAACGGATGCTGTGAGCACTAGCTTTCCCTGGGGCTGGTGAGACAGTAGGGGTGTGGCAGACGTGGTTAGTGCAGCCAGTCAACCCTGAGGTTTTAAAAGATGAAAACTTCCATCCTGAAGTGAGCTGGACAGGAGCAAGGCGCAAGGGAGGTGTGAAAAATGCTGGGGCGGCCCTGCAGCATTTGGTTCAGGTCAGGCACCAAAAATATCAGTAGCCCACAGTCCTAAGCACAGCACAGGCCGCCAGATGTGGACACGCCGCAGGGCTGGAGAGCGCCCCTTCTGGGGACTGACGACTTTTGCCAAACTTACCTGCAAACCTTTTTTCCCCTTCATCTTTTTTTTAAATTTTAATTTTTTGGCCATGACATGAAGCATATGTGATTTTAGTTCCTCAACCAGGGTTCAAACCCACATCCCTTGCTTTGGGAGTGCAGAGTCTTAACCAATGGACCAGCAGAGAAGTTGTGCCACCTTCTTCATTGTTGGTTTTTTTCCTTCTTCTTCTTTTTTTGCTGTTTTTCATCATGGTGTTTTGTGGAGGTTTTTGCATCAATTTTTGTTTTTATTTATTTATTGGCCACATCTAGACTTCACTTTCACTTTCACGCATGGGGGAGGGAAATGGCAGCCCACTCCAGTGTTCTTGCCTGGAGAATCCCAGGGACGGGGTGTCCTGGTGGGCTGCCGTCTATGGGTCGCACAGAGTCAGACACGACTGAAGTGACTCAGCAGCAGCAGCAGCAGCATTCAGGATCTTAGTTCCCAACCAGGAATTGAACTTGTACCCCTTTCAGTGGAAACACAGAGTCCTAACAGCTGTACCACCAGGGAAGTCCCTCCCCTTTAAGATAAGAAGTTGAATCACTAAGTTTCCTTCCTTAACTTAAAAACCAATAACCTTCATTTCCTAAGCATCTTTCTAGAGTCTGCTAGAGGCTGCCCTATAGCTAAGTCAGTTGCTTTCCTGAGTATGAACCGTTGATAAATTGAGATTCTAATGTTTAATATTTCAGTGTGATAACATTTGGAAAAATCTTATTTGTCTTTTGAAGAACTTGATCTTAAACTACTATCATGATCATGATAGCAAGTTGCTTTTTTGAACCAGAAGTGATTTAAAAAATAGATAACTTCATTTTCAGCACATAACATACAGCTTCTGTTTATGTCAAAACCAGAAATTGGTTTCTACTGGGCGAGGAACAAAACCCTCCCTTTCACAGCAGGCAGTGGTTTAAGAAAGTGTTCTGCAGATTTTCCCGAAGCAAAAACCATACTTTCACTTCTGCAGTGTGCACAGCCTTTGACCAGCACCGAGCCGTCACTGAATTTGCAGTAATTTTCAAATGTGCCACACCCCGGCATCGAGTTAACAACTGGAGTCGTTGGCACAGGCAGAAATCAGAGCCCGTTTTTGGCAGCAGGGAACAAATGACATACAGCGATTAGGGTCGGGACAGCTTCCCAGAAGCCAAGCGGTGACTTTCACTGCAGCGTCACTGGCAGTTTCATTTCCTAAGGGTTTGGGGCTGACTGGACACCGCCGTGAGTCCCCTGTGGCCAGGAACACCTGAAGCAAGAAATAAACATTCCTTATGTGCTAAGTTGCTTTAGTCGTGTCCAACTCTTTGCAACCCTATAGACCATAGCCCACCAGGCTCCTCTGTCCATGGGATTTTCCAGGCTAAAATCCTGGAGTGCGTTGTCATTTCCTCCTCCAGGGGATCTTCCCAACCCAGGGATGGAACCTGGGTCTCCTGCAACTCCTGCATTGACAGGCGGGTTCTTTACCAGTAGCACCACCTGGAAAGCCCAGTGTTCCTTATAATCCCCAGTAAACTTAGCTCCTTTCATCGTCTTTCTTTAAAGGAATGTCGTTTTGATTATAGCAGGGAGTAAATGGCTAGTAGAGTGAGAGTATGTCTGTGCTGACAGGTTCCAGGGTCAGGAGGTGACAGTCCCAACGGCCAGAACCTTCCCCCTCTGTTGTACAGAGGATGTTTGATGCTGGGTTTACTGTGTTGTGTCAGGACAGGGGCCTTGTTGAGAGCATAGGGTAAGACTCTATCCTGGGGGGAAAGAGAGGACTTTTCTTGGGGAATTGATCATTGCCAGGGAAGGAGGCTGGTCCTCAGGAAGGAGCCAGAAGTGGGAGGGCAGCGTGGACAGACAGGAAGGGCAGCCCCTTCCTCTCATGAGACATAGTGAGATATATGCAGACATTTAGGCATATTCTGCAGCCCTGCCCCTCTAGAGGAGGGAGTGAGGTGGCTTCCACTGTAGGGCCCACCTGGGCGCCGGGTGGTGAGGCTTGTTCTGGGAACCAGCAGATTCTTGAATCACTCTCTGTAGCTTCCATTTAGGCTTAATTTTAGCTCACTCATGGCCCTGGCTGTAAGAAATTACAGATGGTTTCGCGTGTCTTCTGGGTCAAGGTGGGAGTTGTACATGATGAGGGCGTGCTCTGGTCTCAAGGGGGACAACCCCAAAGGGCTGGTGGGTGTGGGAAGGAGAAGATGGCATGTGGGCACCAGCCCCAGTGGCACTTTTTCCTCTGCTGCCCACCTTGGAAGTAGTTTATCCCAGAGTTACACATGGGACTCTTGAGTCAGACTTTGTGGATTTACGTCTTCCTCTGTCACTCATTGGTCATGACCTTGGGCAGATGAGCCGCTCTGGGCCTCAATTTCATTGTCTATGAAAGGGGCATGCAACAGGTTAGTTGTAAGGATTAAATGAGCTTATTGGATAGCGTGTAAATGCTATTTCAGTGTTCACGTTTCTTTTAAGATTAAGAATGCTGGTGGATTTCCTTGCAACAGGGTCCTCAGGATCGCGGGTGAAATGAGCAAGCGCCTGCGGAAGGCAAGACCAAGGAGAAAAGGAGGCTGGAAAGACGAGCAGAAAAGAGGACGACGTGGCCACCACATAGCAATGAACAGGAAATGGTGTAAAAAGATACCCTGCACTGTCACTTCCGGGAGAAATTGTCATGGCATGCCTGCTTCTGCCCAACCTGGAAAGGACAGAGGTGAGATTTCCCCCTAGACTCAGGACCCTTGATGGTGACAAAAGGAGTTGATTCAAAGAAATCAACCCCCGCTGAGATGAAAACTTTTCATGCTTTATAAGCACAGACTCTAAGGATATTTGGTGCCGCATCTCATGCAGGAGCTGACGAAAGCCTCTGTCATAAGGAGAGTCCACTGGGCTCTGGTCTGCCGGGTGCTTCTCATGACATGTAAGGCCTGAGGGTCCCCATGGTCTTAGTTTCCTAGGGCTGCCATACGAATGCCCTCAGACTGAGTGTGTTCGCTCACAACTCTGGAGGTTGGAAGTCCCAAATCAAGGGTGGCCAGGAGGTAAGAGCTGAAGCACAGGATGAGTGACCCCTCCAAGCATCCAGCTGCCAATGGGGCTTTCCGCAGGGCCCAAGTGTGCCAGCCACCAGGTGTCTCTGGTGAGGGCAGGATTTGCACAGAACAGCCTAAGGGCAAATGCTGCATCCCAGGTGTTGCATAAAAAATCGTATCTTCATCTGTTTGTGCAGCCTCTCCACACCAGACTGCTTCAGTCTCCACCAGGGAATTGCAGCTCCTCAGGTTACCACCGAGAGGAAGGACAGGTCCTCTGTTCGTGGACACAGCCCAGGTCCTGGCAGGAAGTATGGCCTGTTATCAGATGCAGCTGAGCAGGAGATTCCAAGCCACTTTATTTTCAAACAGGCAAGAGCAAATCAGCGGCCCCTCCTTTTCATCTGGCGGGCGTTTGCTTCCTTTCGCAGCACTAAGCTACGGCTTTGCCCCTCCTGGTTGGAGCTGCCATGAGCGAACCGACTCCTCAGCACAGGGAGTCAGCTCGGATCCTGACAACTGTGACCATTCCAGATGGTGAGGACATCAGCGACCATAATGACCCTTCTGGCCAGCGTCTGCAGCGGACTGTTCTCAGAACTGTAGGCGACAGACGCGAGCTTGTAGCCCGCAGAGATGTACAAGGGGTGCCTGCAGAGTCACGACCCTGATTCCACCAGCCACGGGTGGGGATCAGTTGTTTTTCCTTCAGACACAGTTCGCCAGAGGGGACTGAGCCCAGCTCCAACTGTGAGAAGCAAAGAGCAATAAAAGACTCATTCAGCTGCGTAAGAAATAGGTGCTCAGACAGGGAACGCCACTCAGTGCTGTGTGGTGACCTGAATGGGAAGGAAATCCAGAAAAGAGGGGATGCATGCGTATGTATAGCTGATTCACTCTGCTGTGTAGCAGAGACTGACACGGCATTGTAAAGCAACTATGTCCATACACCCTGTTGCTCAGTCGTGTTCGACTCTCTGCGACAGCATGAACTGTAGCCCGCCAGGCTCCTCTGTCCATGGGATTCTCCAGGCAAGAATGCTGGAGTGGGTTGCCATTGCCTTCCCTAGAGTGTCTTCCAGGCCCAGGGATGAAACCCCAGTCTCTTGTGTCTCCTGCATTGCAGGCAGATTCTTTACCGTTGTGCCATCTGGGAAGCCCCAAAGCAACGATACAGCAGTAAAAAACATTTTTTAAAAAAAATTAAAAGAAACAGGTGCTCAGACTGTTTTGGGGACCTTTCTGATGACAAGAAGGCCCTTGGTGGGATTCTTTGCTACTTTTACCTCAGTAGATTCACAGGCCTTAGAAGAAAAGACAGGCATCGAACATGTACATCTTTCAGTGTGAAGAAAAAAAAGCCATCTGCAGTTGCTCATGGAGACAGCAAAAAGCCCAACATATTGGCATATAGGATTTTCAGGGAAAGATATGCTAAGTTAAAGAAAAATAAAGTCAGTTTTTAGAATGTGTGCAAATGACTTCATAGCTGTTTGAGTGAAACAAGGCCACCCCACCTCCCCCCAACCTGATCCGAATGTCTGGCTTCTTTGCAGAACTGTGAGCATGTACTAAGCACAGCTGAATTTATTTTCACAATTTTCAAGCTTACATTATAAAAAATAGTACCGGGTGAAGCCTCATCATCATTATGGCAGAGCCAAGCGTTCATTTCACAATTGGTTTGTTTAAAGTTAATAGTAGATCAAGTGAGCAACTGCTAAAAAGATGATGCATTGGCTTAATTCCGTGTTGTTACAGAGCTCAGCATCCAGAGCTAATATACACACAGAGATGTTGGCAGACGGCTCCTTTTGGTAATAATACTCACTTTTATGAATGGCTCATATATTTTTTATATGTTCCTCTTTAGCCCTGCTCTCATTTCTCCCCTCTGTGCGGAGTCTGGCTCCCAGGACTCCAGGTAGAGGAGGAAGTATAGATCTGCATTTTAATGAGGCCGGTGCGCAGGCTGCTGCTTAGCGCCACAGCAGTGAAAAACGACGAGGAAAAAATTGAGGAAAGCTAATCCGTGGTAGAAACTGGGTTCAGAAGTGCCAGTCAGCTGGTTATTTCCTGAGTCTTCACCCTGTGCATCTTTGTAGATGTTTCAAATCCAGCCAGTGACTCATCGTTACAGAGGCTCTCTCCCAGCCTCTCACCTCCTGTAGGAGGAAACTTTACATGCATGAGGCGTTTTATCTTTTTCATCTGATCACCCGAAGACTAAGAAGAGCCTACTTAGGGGGAAAAAAAAGTACAACTCTTAAAAGAAAATGAACTAGACCTTCACTCTGAAGGTGACTGAGCCGAGTGGAGAGGGTTGGAGAGGGGCTTGCACCAGCTTTTCTTGCAATTATGTGTTAATAGCAGGACTCCGAAGAGTCTGATCCTCGAGGCTGTGTTGCTCCTGTATTTTCTCTAGGGACCAGACTCTGCTTGCCCCAGATTTCTGAATGTTTGCTGCCAAGGAGGGTACGAGGCTGCCCTCTGTTATCCTCCCGAGCATGCACTCTTCTTTGATTGGTCCTCCCTCTGCAAAGCCCTCTCGCAGAACAGAAATGAGACGGGGAAAAAGAGATGAGGATGAGCAAGCTGAGAAAGGGACAACCAAGGAGCTCTTGGGGTCCTGAGCTACAACGAGGGAGAGCTGAGACTCCTCAGAACAGGGGCAGAGCCAAGTCAAGAACTTCAGCTGCAAGGTCAGACTGCCCTATCTGGAATCCCGGGTCTTCTGTTTCGTAGCCATGACCCTCCATTTCTGGAAAATGACCACAGTCATAATTCCTCTTGCAGGGGGTTGCTGAAAGGCTCACATGAGTTAGTGCAGGTAGATTACTTATAATTTTCCCTGGCACAAAGTGAGTTCTAGCCACCGTTGTTATTTCCATGCTTGTTCTAAGCAGTTCCTGATTTAAATGCCCCAAAGTGCCTGGTGGTACCTATCACCCTAGATCAGCAATAAGAAGACCTCATTAAGGGAAATTAGGTCTCTCCCTGCTGCCTCTCCAGAGAAGGCAATGGCACCCCACTGCAGTACTCTTGCCTGGAAAATCCCATGGATGGAGGAGCCTGGTAGGCTGCAGTCCACGTGGTTGCCAAGAGTCGGACTTGACTTCACTTTCATTTTTCACTTTCATGAATTGGAGAAGGCAATGGCAATCCCCTCCAGTGTTCTTGCCTGGAGAATCCCAGGGACGGGGGAGCCTGGTGGGCTGCTGTCTATGGGATCACACAGATTCAGAACCTACTGAAGTGACTTAGCAGCAGCAGCAGCAGCCGCTGCCTCTCAGATCCTTAATGAAGGGAGCTGGTCTTTGAAGGTGATTGCTCCTGGGTGCCAAGGAACTCACGCCTGTGTCTTCCCCCTGATGGAACACTGAAGACACCTCCTCTCCCCGGACTCACTTGGTCACGCCTCACTTGTGCTGTTATCTCCTCAAGTCTTGGGGGAATCGTGTGGCACTGTGAGGGGCTGCTAAAAATGTCCAGTATGTCAAAGCAGACCTCATCGTCAGAGCCGTGTGGGAACAGCAGGTAATGTAAGAGGCCCCCTCTGATGAAGCCCCCCCAGTGCGTGGCGGGGAGGGGAGCGCTAACCCCGGGACCATGCCGCCTGCACGGCAGAGCTCCTTTTCAGGGATGATAGGGGTCTCTCTTATTCCCTTTCTTTTTTCTTCCTCCATCTTCTCTTCCTTCTTCTTTGAGAATTTATTTGAAATATGCTTTTGAGGAAGACCCAGAACACTGAAGTGCTGGATCTCAGTAAGAGCTTACAGTGGATTCCACAGCATGGCCCTCAGACTACCCCCTGGAAAGTAATCTGGGATGCTTATTAGAACCCCTGATTCCTGGACCCAAACCCCCTCAGGGATGAAGACTCTGGACTTGGAATTTTAAAGCAGCTGCTCAGATGCTTTGTGTGCACTGTTTAGTGTGAGAACTGCCAACTTGGAAATGGTTGAATCTAGTGTCTTGAGATTGCAGATGGGGACACTGAGGCCAGGGAAGTGAAGCGGCTGTCCCAGAGTCACCCAGCTAGTTAGTGGTAGATGCAGAAGTGGTGGGAGAGGAAACTCGGGCTGTTCTCGCCACAGAGAGGGCTTCGGGCTCTCTCGATGCAAAGCCTCCCCAGACAAGCTAACATCAGAGTTCTGCTTCCGCTCCAGCTGGCACACAGTCCTGGCCACAGCCACAGGAGACTTATTGCCATATTTTACAACAGATATAAATTCTGTGTTTCCAAATAAAACTCCAATCCGGTACATGCTCAATGAAAACAAATTAATTTTAATGAGGATCTCACTTACAGTGTTTTTGGATGTTTCGTGTTTCACCTGGTAATTTAATGCTATTTTACCTGGAGTGTTGATATTGAATTGATGAAGTGTTTTTTTTTTTTCCTTAACATAGAAAAGAAAAGACCACAAATATAACTATTTCCCAGCATTTTAAATTTGATAAGAATTACTAATGATAACACAAAATGGTGTTAAGCGGCAAACAGTATATCAAGACAGAGTTGAGAAATGTCAGCGATGAAGGGGGATGGTGAGGAAGACACAGCTACAGTATGGGTGTCTGCATCTTACCTCCAAGTCACAACGTCTGAGAGTCATTTGTCATCATACTGGAAATAATTCAGGCCAGAGTCTGTGACTGGTGTCTTCTTTATACTGGCCCACAACCCTGAGCTCAGCCCCATGGAAACACTCAAAATATATTGCCCAATGAATGGGAGAAGGGGTTGAGGTGAAGATGAAATAGTGGGAGAAGAGATATGTGAAGGCGAAAACAGGAAAATTAAATCAAGGTGTGTAGGCAGACTTTATAGGACTGGTGTGTTTGGAGGGGATCAGTGTCACAAGGGGCACGGCCCAGTTTCGCAGGCAGGCTGCAGTGGACCCAAAGGCATACAGACAGCAGGGGGACAGACATGCAGAACCGGAAGGATGGAATGGGGAGCTGGGGCACACAAGACTCTCCCTACCCAGCTTTGCACTTGAGATATCTCAGATGGACGGCGAACCAATATCTCAGATGGACGGCGAACCATCCAACTAATTTCATTCATTCATAAAGAGCTACCTATCCAGATTTACAGTGAAATCATCTCAGAGGGCTGGCTGGCTGTTCTCATTTCATTCATTCATGTTTTATTCGTTCACCAATTCATTCCATGATTCCAAAAAGATTTATTGCTTTCTGATTACTTTACCAACAAAGGTCCGTCTAGTCAAGGCTATGGTTTTTCCTGTAGTCATGTATGGATGTGAGAGTTGGACTGTGAAAAAAGCTGAGAGCCAGAAGAATTGATGCTTTTGAAGTGTGGTGTTGGAGAAGACTCTTGGGAGTCCCTTGGACTGCAAGGAGATCCAACCAGTCCGTTCTGAAGGAGATCAGCCCTGGGATTTCTTTGGAAGGAATGATGCTAAATCTGAAACTCCAGTACTTTGGCCACCTGACGCGAAGAGTTGATTCATTGGAAAAGACTCTGATGCTGGGAGGGATTGGGGGCAGGAGAAGGGGACGCCAGAGGATGAGATGGCTGGATGGCATCACTGGCTCGATGGACGTGAATCTGGGTGAACTCCGGGAGTTGGTGATGGACAGGGAGGCCTGGCATGCTGCAGTTCATGGGGTCGCAAAGAGTCGGACACAACTAAGGAACTGAACTGAAGGACAACAATGATTATGACTACCAATTATGGGGTGCCTGTGTGTGCCATTCTGCCTTCACACAGCAGAGGGTCTGAGGCTCAGAGAAGGTCCCCCAGCTGAGATGCAGATCCAAGCCTGCCCCCTGCCAGGTCTCCCTTGAGTGATTGTAAAATTGTGTAAAGTGAGCCCTTATTTGGGTGGGTTCAGATGGAGCTGCCACAAACTCCCTGTGTAATGTTCCCTGACTTCCTCCAGGGACTCTGGTTCTGCCCAGCCCTGCCTTCCACTTGCTGTGTGATGTTGGCCAAGTCTCCTCATCTCTAGGGGTCAAGTCTCTGCAACAGCAACATGCGGGTACTGACCAGGTGATTCCCGAGTTTCCCTAACATCCCATACCTCTGTTACTGGAGACTTGTGCCTCTCAGCAGGGGGAATATTTATGAAACCACATTTCTCTCGACTGTCTCCTCCGGGCTGTGGTACAGTCAGTCCTCATTCACCTGAGAACCATTATTATTTTTAGTAAAAGAAACACTGACTTTCTTCAAGGTAGCAATGCACACATCTCAAAGGCTGCATTCCCAGCTTAACTTAAAGCAAGAGTCACCTCTTGTCTAAGCTTTGGCCAGTGAGACGGAAGTGGATTGGGCTTTCAGGGGTGACTGTTTCACCTCCTCCTCCTTCCTTCCTGCTGCCAGAAAGACAGCTTTGATGACTGGAGCCCCAGCAGACATTTAGGGCCAAAGGCAACTTTGAGGATCGAATCCACACACTGAGAACGGTGGCACAGAGAAGAGAGGGTGAGGGCAGGCCCGGGACCATGCAGCCACCAGAACAGCCTGGGACTTCCTACCTACAGACTCTTTTAGGGGAGACAAAAAGAAGTCCTTACAAATTTAAGTATCTGTCTTTTGGATTTTTTTGCTATTCTTTTGGAGTTATTTGCTGTTCTAAACTAATTCTCACTAATATACCTACAAACTCTTCATCCTTTCTTTCTTTCCTTAGCTGTAATATTTCCCTTAAGTGTTAAATTTGCTATGTCCTGCTGGACAAATGCATGACCTTCAGGCCCTCCAAATCAATATGTACAATGCTGGGTTCATAAGTGACTCCTGGAAGCCTTTTATCCTGTGCTCCCTTTCATAGCAGATGGCAGCTCCACTTTTTCTGTCTTTAGTGTTCAAAAGCCTGCATTTCTCTTAATCAGTTATCAAATCTGGTTGCTTCTCCATTCACTGATCTCATGTTGTGAGGGCATATTATCTCAAGAGATGCTCAGTGCTGGGGTACGAGAGTAAGTCAAACAGATATTTATCTGTTCTTATGATGTGTACAATCAAGGGCAAACATTTATCTGTTCTCATGGTGCTTATCATCAAAGCAAGCGTTAGGTGACTAATTACACAAACAAGCAAGTGCTACCAAAAAAAAAAAGTGTGCTGACAACACAGAGTGGGGGCCAGGGAAGGTTTCAACTGAGCTGAAACCTGAAGGATGCATGGGACCTAATGTGACAACGAGCAGGGAAGGGGATGGGGCCCCAGGGAAGAAAGAGCAGCCTCTAGTCCACCAGTGGAAAGAAGGCTGTTGGCTGAGGCACTAGACGCCTCAAGGGATCCAAGAGGCAAGGCAGGAAGCAGGCACAATGAGGACTTAGAGCCTCATTCTCACAGAAAGCCATCCACAGGGTTTTAAAGGCAAAGAAAGGGATGACATTGAACTGACCATGCTGGTGGTGTCCTTCCTAGTTCTTTCCTCTTCTTCTTAATTCCTTCTGCTGCGACACGTGCTCCCTAGTACCTGCTTCTCTTCCTGAACTTTTTAAAATTGACTCAGCCTATTTATTAAATTTATTTAACTATTTATTAAACACCCATTATATCTAAGTTGTTACATACTCCTAAGATTGCCTATATGATAATGTACGGGATATAATACACTGAAGATGCAAAATGTGCTTTTAAACAAAAACGAAAAATAATTTGATAAGTCAACATGAAGATTTTACTAGGACATTTAAATAATTATGAAGTTAGTATAGATATTATTGCCTGATTGGTAAAATTGTGTGGTATTAATTTAGCAAGTTAGTAGTCATACATTCAAAGTCATAGTTTGCTATATGTTGATTAAAATGTTACAGTACAGATGGAATCTTGGCACTGCCCTGCAAATGTATCATATGGAAATGTATCATATGGAAATTCACTGTCTCATGTGTAAACGGTATTCAATGGACATTTAATGTATCCAAAAACTTATACACTTTCATATTCTACTGCTATTACTTTTTAAATAACTATCTTTTTAGTTTGGAAAAAACTTCAACTTGCAGAAAAGTTGCAAAGATACTATAAAGAGCTTCCACATGAGGAAATGATACAGGACCATGATACATTTGTCAAACCAAGAAATTCTCATTGACTGCAATGACGCGTTCTTGAATGACCGTCTGTCAAAACCTTCTGTCCTTCAAGATTCTGCTCTGAGTGAACTGAGGTGTTGCCTGCTCTACCATCCCCAAACCATCTCTTTGCTCCTGTGTCCCTGAGCCCTGATCCGCTGCTCCTCATCAGAAACGCGTCACTTTCCGCTTTTGGGCACAAGCCTTATCTCCCAAAACAGCTTGATGGGAGGATTCTGGCTTCTGTTCTGCACCTAAAAGGTCACACTGTGCCCCCACTTAGAGCAAAGAGCTCAGTGAACGTCAGCTGAAGGAACAGGTGAATGAAACTCAAGGAAGTGGGCAAATAGCAGCTGGCGTCACACTTGCAAAATTCCTATGAAGTCAATAAAAACGGTACATCTACAGGGTGACCATGGTGACATGCAGGCTAATTTTGGAGATGGATGACCTGTGGGTTCAAATCCCAGCTCTACCATATACCACCTGTGTGACCACGAGCAAGTTATCTCCTCTTTCTGTGCCGTCTGTAAAATGGGGGTAATAATATACCTGCCTGATCACGTGAGGGAGTTAACTCCCATGTACACTTAAGTACCTGTTACAGAGGAAATGCTCAGTAAAAGTCTTCATCATCACCCTGTCATGCTGACTTAGAATGAAACGCCCTTCATGAGACCTGCCTTCTGTGACCCAGTGACCTACAAAAGGGTGCCTGGGGCAGGAGCCCTGGGCAGCACGATTTCGCAGAAGCTATTCAGCTGGGGAGCCTCCCAGCAGTTCTGTGACCTGACAAAATTAACCTGGCAGTCTTTCATCTTGCTTCATAGACTCCCGGTTTGTGTTGTTTCAGCCTCCTCCTTAAGGACAGAGACCATAAGTGTACCAGCCAGCAATATACAATACTTAACACTCAGCAGCAGGCATTCGCCGTCAGGAGCACTCCTGTGGATCAACTAGTGCAGTCTTCCCAAAGTCTCAGGAAGCGACAAGAGCACAGGGATGCTAAGTGACCTGCCCCGAGGCACACAGCCAGCATTCCAACCCAGGCAGTCGGCTCCAGCGGCCCTGGGCCTCATCTTGCCACTCCACCTACCCTCTCATAATAGACACTCAATACATGTTTGCTGAATAAATGAATCCCAGTAGCATCTTTGGGGAAGAGTTCCAGTATTTTCTCTGTCCAAAATTTCTGACTGGCTTCCCCTCTCACTGACCCTTCTAAACTCTCCAACAGGAGCTGGTAAATGTGCCTGCCCTTTTAAGGAAAACTCACTCCTGCTGGCTGTCTCTAGGGAGTCACCCCATGAACATCCCACTGAGGTGCACCCCAGCCCTCTTCTCGCTTCTTCTTTCTTAGAAAGCAGGTTTTAACTGGACTTTATTTTCAATAGTTTTTTCCTCTGTCAAAGTTGCGTGTATTCATTGTGGAAACTTGGACAGTGACAAAAGTACATGAGAAAGAGAATTTTAAATGGAGAATATTTTTTGTTCTTTATTCAAAAATCTTCTTTAATGTTAAATGATCCTTTGGGCAAGAAAATGAAAAGAACCTGGGTAATTAGATATTATGCATTATGGGGAGAGATGATATTTTCTGTTCTGTCTTATTCTCATTTAGTTTATCAGGGTCCTGACAACTGCTTTAACCCTCTCTGATCCTGTCGTAAACAGTGACTTCATCCACAAGGTATATACAGATTTCCAGAAGTTTTCCTGCTTCTCTCATCGTCTCTGAAGAGAAAGGGGTAAAATAAACTGCCTGCATTACATGTCGGGGAAGGCAATGGCACCCCACCCCAGTACTTTTGCCTGGAAAATCCCATGGACGGAGGAGCCTGGTAGGCTGCAGTCCATGGGGTTGCTAAAAGTCGGAGACGACTGAGGGACTTCACTTTCACTTTTCACTTTCATGCATTGGAGAAGGCAATGGCAACCCACTCCAGTGTTCTTGCCTGGAGAATCCCAGGGACGGTGGGGCCTGGTGGGCTGCCGTCTGTGGGGTCGCACAGAGTCGGACACGACTGAAGCGACTTAGCAGCAGCAGCATTATATGTAGAAAAATCTATATATTCTGCCTTATGGAGCACAGCTTTGAAGGCCTCTTACTTTTTACGTTTGTTTGTTTTTCAGTATCCTTTCTCCTACCTAGAAAAGAAATAGTCCTGATCACGTACACCTAAATATATTGTCAGCTTTGCAACTAAGTTTCAAAAGACATACTGCAAGAACATCAACCTAAAATTAGGATTTTTCTATATTTTGGTTCTTAATATTTCTGCCTCGATTACTGAAAACTTACCCATTCTGTTCTTTAAAAAACAAAACCTTATATTATAAAGGCAATGGATATTTGTTGCAAAATATTTAGAAAATACTTTAAATGCCCAAAGAATGTGAAAAGCATCAGTAAATCCCATCCTGAGAACCTGGATGGTTCTGGAGCTCTGACTCTGCATGGGTAAGTGGATCAGGAAAGAGGAACATAACCAGTGGTGAATGACCGCGTCCTTGGCTGGGCCGGAATGCCCCGGTCTGGTCACAGAACTCGATTCCCCTTGGAAACTGCCTCCCCCACATCCTCTTTTCCCTGACCAACCAAGTCACCAGTCAATCACCCCCCTACTCATCCACTCATTCAACCAACCAACCGGTACATGTACACACATGCACACATTCCAAGCCCTGTCAAGAGAAAAATTGTCCATCCCAGTCAGTTCCGACCCCCATTTTCACAAGGTTAGACATAAAACTCCAGTGGTCCAGTCTAATTCCTTCTGCAGGACTTTTCTTAATCAGATGCAAAGAAGAGACTCCCTTCTACTCTGATGGTAAAAATGGAAGGATGAGCCCTGCAGCCACTAGCTGTGGAGAAAGTTGGTCTCAGAATGAAGGAAAGACAGGAAACTAGAAGCCTGGATGTGCTGGAGCCCCCTGCTGGCGTGCCTCTTCGCGGCAACACCGGCCTGTCTTCCTGCCTTTCCCCAGTTTGGATCTGGTGTCCGTCTGCTTCTTGCTCTGAGTGGGACATCTTCTTACTGGAACCAAGAGTCTCAAACAAACACACCAGCATTTAAGGAAACTAGGAAAAGTATATTTCTTTCTTTCCAGGAGAAGCATCTTCATTTATTTCTGGGCCCTACCCTGTCCCCTCCTCAGGCACCACTCTTGATCTGGGCAGAGACGCAGGTGACCTGCCGCCTCCCCTAGCTGGCCCGTCAGCTCTGACAGAAGTCAGGGGACATGCCCCGCACGGTGAGAACACGAGCCCGCTTCCAGGGTCCGCTGTGGATGCTGTCTCCCTGGAACCGGAGTTGCCAGCTCAGCAGGAAGGATGGGCAGCTCTGACGAAGGGACAGCGTTGGCCGTTGGGCGTGCTCCCCGCGTCAGGCCAGGCCGGCCACTGCTCCCCTCTTCCGGGGTCAGCAGAGGCAGCTGCGGGGTCACCGTGGGCTCACCCGGACCCTTCACCTCACCCCACCCCTCCCGGCCCGCTTCCGACGGCGGCCTCCCACCTGCCCTTCTGTTGTCTGGGTTGTTTTGGTTTTCTCTCTTGTCCTTTTGATCCTCACCACTAGTCTTGGTTTCTCCTGTTTAACCAGAGAACTCCCTAAGAACTCCCTCACATTTCCCCCTGCGGCCATCCCCAGCCCACTGAGTTCTCCTTGCTCACTTCAGCCCCACTCAGAACACAAATCTTGACCTAAGTCTGTGTGACTGCTTCCTCGGGGATACCTATCCCAGCTTGCTGAGGTGGAAGCTGGGCAGTATACACACACAGGAAGGATGGAGGGCCGTCTGGGATGGAGCAGGGGCGGGTACACTCGCACTTGGTGAAAAGTTACCAGTCACCACTTGGAACAAGATGGGGACATTTCTGAACAGATTCATGGAGGTTCAAAACAAAGGGCTAAGGTGGCTTCACCGGTATTCAGTACTGGATGGAGAAGAAACAATCCATATTTTGCACTTGTATCATCACCTTAAATAAATTATTTACTCTTTTGTTAATAAAACTTGTATTCCTTTTCTCCATGAAACCCCCTGCCCAGAGGGCAAAGAAGAGAATCCCAGAGCGGAGGCACCTGTGTATCAGGGAGGAATTAAGTCCAGCCTCTAATTTTACAGATGAATACAATTGTTTTTGACAAGATCTTGTTTTTTTCCTTCACACATGAAGGAGTACAGGGTCAAGCTGGTATGTTCTCTCTTAGCATCCTTTCCCTAACTCTGTGAAAATGTGTGCTCTGTGGGGCCACGTCATTTCCAGGCTCATCTGTCCCACCACTTCAGTTGCTCAAGTCATTCTGGTTAAAGCAGGTTGGAAATTCACACACCAGCCGACTTTAGAGGCTGATCAATGTCATAACTGACCATGTCTTACTTTGGGTGAGACCATGAGGAGCAACCTTTGCTCAGCATTTGTCAACGTACGGACTAGTTTTTGTGACCTGCAAGAATGCACCCTCATTCAAGGACATCTTCATGTTATCTACTTATTATGAACCTGCCAGTCAGCCTCATTCTGTCACAATTAGAATTAAAGGGATGAACAAAAGTGAGCAATCAGGAAAAACAGATGGCTTTATCTCTAGAATTTCTCCATTTTTACTAAAAATACTCTTAAAAAATTACATTCCCATAGATAGTTAAACTTTCATTCAATTTAAAAATATTTTGTCAGAAAGAAAAAGACAAAAGTATGTGGTAATACATTTTAGATACTCAGAGAATCCAAATTTTTAGTCTAGACAATTTCAGGTAAAACGGGTTCAAGTCTATAAGAACTTTTTGAATTGATATGGCTTCCTTTATTTTAAGAGGTATATGGAGCAAAAGAATATGATTATGAAGGTGAGAATCCTTTTAATAGTCATAGAAGTTAAAAGGATTTTCCTTTAGAAAGAGGCATAATTCACCTCTTTACACTTAGTCATCAACATTTTAGTAAATATCTCATTGTAAATAAATGTTTATTCTAAATATTGGTATATATTAATTATATAGAAATTAAAATAGAAAATAGTCTTTCCTTCTATCTTGTGCTTTTCAATTAAATTTAGAAATACTTCTCAGTATATCACTGCTAAATGAGCAATGTGGATTATACACATGTATGTACTTATTTGGGGAAGGCAATGGCACCCCACCCCAGTACTTTTGCCTGGAAAATCCCATGGACGGAGGAGCCTGGTAGGCTCCAGTCCCTGGGGTCGCTAAGAGTCAGACACGACTGAGCGACTTCACTTTCACTTTTCACTTTCATGCATTGGAGAAGGAAATGGCAACCCACTCCAGTGTTCTTGCCTGGAGAATCCCAGGGACAGGGGAGCCTGGTGAGCTTCCGTCTATGGGGTCGCACAGAGTCAGACACGACTGAAGCGACTTAGCAGCAGCAGCAGCATGTACTTATTTATTTTTATCAAAAACAGCTGAGGGTAGAATAATCTATACATACATATTTAACTATGTATACCTGATGTTTGTAAAGCCATAATGAAAAAATATTATAAAATATCATTCTCAGCATGCAAAGTGGGAGAAAAAGCCTCAATCAGTTGTAAAACCTTGATAGCTTTGCAAATCAGTTCTGTTCAGTAGTAATGGGTCCATTTCTTATATGAGGCTTACAAGGTAGAACTTACATATTGCTGGGACAAATGCCAACTGATAAATATGATATATGATGATCTTACTGACCTCTTGAGAAAATACACTGCTTGTGAGAGCATCCGACAGAATTTTTTTTACATCTCATTTTTAATTTTAAAAGCAGGATACACATATATTAATTATTGCTGCTGCTAAGTCTCATCAGTCGTGTCTGATTCTGTGCGACCCCATAGACTGCAGCCCACCAGGCTCCCCTGTCCCTGGGATTCTCCAGGCAAGAACACTGGAGTGGGTTGCCATTTCCTTCTCCAATGCATAAAAGTGAAAAGTGAAAGTGAAGTCGCTCAGTCGTGTCTGACTCTTAGCGACCCCATGGACTGTAGCCCACCAGGCTCCTCTGTCCATGGGATTTGCCAGGCAAGAGTACTGGAGTGGGTTGCCATTGCCTTCATAATTATTGCTAGTGTATCAGATTGTTTTTTAACTTGTTGAATCACTACCATTCCTGCTCTTTCTGAAAACTGACATTTATTAAACATGCAGTTTTCCCGCGTTCCTTAGTTATTTGTAATTTCAGGGATTTCACGTAAGTCAGAGGAATACAGAGATCAATCTCTACTGGTCTTTACACTGGAAAAGACAGCACTTACTGTTTGAGGTATCTACAGACTACTAACTGAGTCCACGCAGACTAAAGAAGTAAAAAATGTAAATAGGCTTTTTGTAAAAAAGTCTAATTATTTACCTATAACTTGGCTTCCCAGGTGGCTCAGTGGGTAAAGAATCCGCCTGCAATGCAGGAAACACAGGAGACATGGGTTCGATCCCTGGGTCAGGAAGATCCTCTGGAGTAGGAAAGGGCAACCCACTCCAATATTTCTGCCTGGAGAATCCCATGGACAGAGGAACCTGGTGGGCTACAGTCCATGGGGTTGCAAAGAGTTGGACACGACTGAAGCAACTTAGCATGCAGACAACAAAGGCCAGTGATAATAATGTGATGGGAGCAAAGGAAGATGATTAACTGAGCCTTCTCCACCTGGAGTCCAATTGGCAAGGGGCCGCATCCACCTTTGCTTGTCATAAATAGTTCAACATATATTTCCAATCTCGTAGAACAATGAGATTAAAGCCTTCATGTGACTGTTAACACTTTGCTTTAAGAATTTAACTTCTTAAAATTTAATTTCAAAAAGGGCTCAGAGCATCTATTGAGTTGATTAAAAAGGATTATTTTACATACTTGTATGTATTGCTATCTCATGAACATGATATATTATTTAGAAAAGGACAAAAACCAAAACAAACCAGAAACCTCCCACCAGATATTTAAAAATAACCACCCCCAAAAGGACTAAGAGGAAAGTAAAATTAGGGTGTCAGACAAGACAGTGTCAAGATAGTGTCAAAGAGCTGTTCAAAAAAATAAATCATTCAGGCAATTGGTTGGTGGCGTTATGTGATTATTAACAACCAATTTGATTACTTCCATGCCACATTAATATACCATGATCTTCTGGTTATCGTAAGACAGAAGAAAGCTGAGCACGGAAGAATTGATGCTTTTGAACTGTGGTGTTGGAGAAGACTCTTGAGAGTCACTTGGACTGCAAGGAGATTCAACCAGTCCATTCTGAAAGAGATCAGTCCTGGGATTTCTTTGGAAGGAATGATGCAAAGCTGAAACTCCAGTACTTTGGCCACCTCATGTGAAGAGTTGACTCATTGGAAAAGACTCTGATGCTGGGATGGATTAGGGGCAGGAGGAAAAGCGGACGACAGAGGATGATATGGCTGGATGGCATCACCGACTCGATGGACATGAGTTTGAGTGAACTCCGGGAGTTGGTGATGGACAGTGAGGCCTGGCGTGCTGCGATTCATGGGGTCACAAAGAGTCGGACACAACTGAGTGACTGAACTAACTGAAGACAGAAGAAATATAGTCTATGAAGCTACTCTGGATTGCTTATTGTAGATCTAAATGGAAAACCCAGATTTCATCCTGAGTGTGAAAAAGCAGCATGTGTAAATGTACTTCAGCAGAAAGGTCAGTGTTTTCCTCACAGTGAGGATTGTAGCCATCTTCCCAGTGTGAAGCTATATCTTCTCACTCTATTCAGAATTTGTACAATTCTGATAGAGTTGAAACTAATGTGTACACTTTATGTTTACTCAACATAAGGGCCTTCTTCCAGAGATTGTGAAAACTGTGAGTTTAAACAACCAAAACAAACAACTAGACAGATGTGTTTTTTAAAGTGCCCCTCTACACCGTCAGAGCTGTGAGGGGGATGAGAGGTGCCCATCACCTCTTGGATGTCAAGACTGACGTGAGCTGCGTGCTCATCGTGTGGATAACAATGACCTTCCCAGAGAAAGGAGTCATGCCACTGAGTTAGACTGAGGTTTTCATACGTTTATTACCACAAGTTTCCTGAGGAGTTCAACGAGGCAACGTTATTAACCTAACTTGCTTAACATGTTCAAAACTGCAATAACATGTAAACATCTTGAAAATATTCTAAAGCCACATTATGTTCTAATTGGGCACCTAATTAGGGCAAATTATTAAGATTTTTACTAACAGTAATCTAAAACATAAAAATGTAGTTTGGGTTAAAAAACAGTTCTCAGAAGGACTATAACATATGCCTTTTGATTGGATAGTAAATAAAATATATAGAGCACTAGAAGCGACCCTTGGCTGTTCTGACCCATACTAACGTCATATATCTTGCCAGAATAAACTATATTTTTTAAAGTGCTTTGCACATTGTGCAATTAAAGGGGTTAGTACATTTTTCAGATATAAATTCAATGACATATTGCTGAAGTTGGCTTCTTCTGGAATTTGAAGTAATTTCACATACTGAATAAGAATATTTTTACCATATTATGAAATACTGCTTCACCAAGTGAGATTCCAAGAACCCCTGTTCTTCTCTGAACTGCCAACATCCATTATTTGATAGGGTTGGGTGATGTTTGCCTACCTAAGCATTCAACAAAAATCTTACACAGCTAGCTAGAGAGAGAAGAGACTCTTCAGAGAGTCAACGTGTTGATAAGAAACGAAATGAAAGAGGCCGAAATGACGATTTGGTAAAATGGCAATTCTGGCATAAATATCTGAGAGTCACTGTGGACCACAAGTTGAATATGAACAGGCAAAACAGGGGACTTCCCTGGCAGTCCAGTGATTAAGACTTTGCCTCTCAACGCAGAGGTTGCAGGTTTGATCCCTGGGTGGGAACTAAGATTTCACATGCCTCTTGGTCAACCTTACCCCCCAACCAAAAGCATAAAACAGAAGCAATATTGTAACAAATTCAACAAAGGCTTTAAAAAATGGTTCACATCAGAAAAAGACTTTGGAAAAAATGCAAAACAAAAATGCTGTATTCGGATGTGCTAAAAAGAATACAAGAGACATATCTGTTGTGGTTCTGTACCATGAAGACTGTTTTTTTTTGCCAAAGCTCTGCACAGTCTCAGGATGGCATAAGAGCAGTGGTTAAACACAGCCAGATAGTTCTATTTTTCAGTGAAGCAGAAAGATCTCTCCTTAGCCTGGAGTTCTGCCTTTAAAATTGTGGGCAGAGTTCAGAAGGTAAGGGATTCTGAATGTGTCATGCATTACGGCAGCCTTTCAAACACAAGACCCCAAATTCAGCAGCAAATGTTTGGTGACCTTCAACCACCCCACCCCACCCCCACCTCAGTTTATGGGTAGGGAGCAAAAGACCGTTTTCATTCTTCGTTTCTTTCCTGGAATAAAATATTGGGTGCTGTGGAAGAGCTGAGGAGTCCTAATTTGCTCGATTGCTTTAAAGGTCAGAATTGGAAAATTAAGGATTAAATGGAGATTGATTTTACGTGAGTGGGAGTGATAAATAGGCCCCTCTGATTTTGCGCCGTCACTTCTACCAGGAGGATGTCAACAAATATCACAAAGAATGTCATCTCTGACGGACGGGTGTTGGCCTCCTGGGGAGTGGTGTTGAGCACACCAGACCTGTTCCGGGGGGCAGGAGAGGTCCTGAGTGCGAGGAGAGGTCCCAGCCACCCGCACAGAGAGAGCCTAATGCCGTTCTGTTTGTTCCAGATGACCTTAAAGATCTCTGGGACACAGAAGGTGACAGAAGAGGCCCAGCTGCTTCCATCTACCCACACACCACACGCCAGGGAGGTGTGGCGAGGACAAGGAAGAGCCGTGGGGAAGTGGAGACAAGCAGCTGATTTTAGCTGAGAAGGAAAACAGTTGCTCTTTCATGGAAAATTCCCATTTCTCTGTCACCTGGCCAACTTACGGTCCACACGTCACCAAACAGCATCCCTTTGACTGTGTATCTCACACTGCGTCTCACGGCAGGCAGGAACAAGCTTACCACCCCCCTGGGATGGCGTACACATTGAAACACTTGCTTTGTCTGCTGTCTTTTCCATGACATAACTCACCTTGAGCAAAGTTCCTGCTGAACGTAACTGACCTATCAGAGGACTTGACTAATCAGAAGAAATTATCCAGCTATTTAGGTCGTAAGGTGACCCAAGGTGACCCAGAAGGAAACCAGAGATAAGACAGTTTCCAGTTTTGTACTCAAGGAATGAAGCAGAAAGGTAACAGGGACTCAGCATAGCCAGAGTGGTAGTCCAGTCCCTAGAGGTCGGCTGAGCGGAGGAAATACCCCGTGATGAGCGATGACTGCACCTCGTGGCTCCCCCACTCTCAGCGATGGATGGCATCCAGGCCTTTGCCCAGCACTTCTCAATCAAGCATTCTTCCAAGTAAAGGTGATGCATTGGGCGTCGGAAGAGTGGGCGTTGGAAGCAACAGCAAAAGGTTCTTGTGTTTACATTGATTTGAAGTTAATTAAATTCGGATCCTCTTCATCCTCTCTTGGCAGGCCCAGCGGGCTTCCTCTGGGGCTGCTTCTCTTGGAAAGCATTAGCACCATTCAGTTTCAGGATTCATTGTCACTGTGAAAAGGGAACAACAGTATATTTCCAAGAAGTTCCTGAGAGCTGGTCACTCAGCTATGGAGGTGACTCAAGAGAGTATAAACAGTCAGGGAGCCAACAGTGTCCAGATTACAATTTCCCAAACAAAGGTCAGTTTGGATTTTATATTTGAACCCTGAGGAGGAAATCTAGAAAAGCCAAGACATAATCCCTACCTCTTACAGTAATATCCCTCCCCAGGGCTGACACAGAGAGTACCAGATGGAGCTGGGGTTCCCCCTTTAATTAAATCTAATCCCATTTCTATGAATAGATGCCAAACTGCCTTTTTCTTCCTTTAGAAAAAAAATTTCCATGTGTTATTTTCTCTCAGAGCTTGTGGTCCTGGCATGGTTTCAAAAGCCCGTTTTGCTCACATCCACAGAGGGTCTGGAGGGGCCTTCTCGGTGCCATTTAGAATTCAATCACCAGGCGTGATTGGGTGTGAGCAGGCGTAAGCAATGGACGTGGTGCTGCACGTGACCGTACCGGCAAGCGCATTTCAGCTTGTGTTTCTAACGTGGCTACCTTGGCGACATGTCTGGCTCAGCGGCTCTTTCCCAGTGAGACCACGCTTCCACCCAAGTCTCCTGGAAAGCAGACCATTTGACCTCCTCACCCCCTTCTTTTTCTAACTTTTGTGTCCCTTCAACCAAATTCTAGCATGTCTCTACTTGAAGTGACCTGTGTCTGAACAATGACCATCAGGAGCCGGTGTCACATTCCCTCAGAGGCGTGGGAGGCTGCGAATGATCAGGCTCCCCAGACTCCTACCTCCGTGCTCACCAGGTGTTTCCAAAAGGTCAGTGGAACAACTTGATAGATGACAGACAGACAGATGGAAAGATACACAGATCTAACCAAGAAAGGGAAGGGGAGACATGTCTACTTGTGTCTGCATCTGTGTAGTGAAGGCAGGGAAGACGCTTGTGATCGGGAGGGCTGATTGATGGGAAAGAAGGGGTAAGGTGGACGTGGAGAAAAGGCAACTTCTGTAGCAAAACTTATTTCATGGAAACCTGATTGAAAATGAAGACATTCTTTATCTGAAGAGCAGACGTAACACGCATTTCACAAGTCACCCTGCACACTTCTTAAACTAGGCAAGGAGACCTCATTTCTTGGAAATTGGGTGGTAGCAAGATAATATTTCTAAGATCCAGGAGTTCATCTCTACACAGCATAAGTCTCTGGATTGTATGTTTTTCTTTTGCGCCTTATCTTGACATTTCAGCTACTCTAAGCAGACCAAAACACAAGGCTGTACAGCAAGGGGCACAATCCCTCTTTTGTCCACAAGTCTGATCTGTGTCCAGTAGTTACAAGAAAAGTGATTTTTGAAATTGATTATATTATTATAACTAATATATTACTATAAAACCAATCCATATTCATTGTTGAAAATAGAAAATACAAATAAACAATATAAAAGTACTAACAATCTCACTACAATTAACTTTTTGGTGTTTACTTTTCAAAATTTTTTTCTATGATAATGATATACATATTCTTATACAAAAATGGAATATTATGCATATTGAAATATAATCTGCTTTTTTCCCTCTCATTCATCTATAGACCTCTTTCCTGGCTAATAAATATACCATATCTTTTAGTGACTACAGAGCACACTAGATTAAAGGAAAAATTAGGCATATCCTTATTGTTAAACATTTAAGCTATTTCCAATTTTTAGTGTTCATTTATTATAAAAATTGCTACATCTTTGCATGCTTCCAGTTGTTAGCCTTGTATAAACATCTAAGAGGAATTATTAGGTTAAAATGTATGCCGTTTTAAAGCTTAACCAGTCCACTGTCAACCCCCTTCCCTAAAAATTTACCTTCTGCTGACACTTTCCTTTAGGGAAATATCATTTCCCCAACATTCTCTCTAATATTATTATTTTCAGTTATTGTAAACTTAATAGGTGAAAATAATATAATATTGACCTTAATGTCTTCCTGTGTTACTTTTTTGTGTTACTAGGAAGACTAAAGATTTTTTAAAGGCTCTGTTGGTATTTTTTATTTTTTTTTTTTCCAATTTCCTTATTACCATTTTTTTTTCATAGGGGACAACGGCCTTCTTACTGATTTATGTATTAGCAATAGCAGTCATTTTTCTTCATCACACATACTGCACATGCTTTTTCCTAGTTTGTCTTTTTCCTCATACTTTTATTTATGGTGCTCTTTTGAAATTTTTCAAAAAGTAATCTTTATGATTTTTAAAAAGACTGGCTACAGTAACAAAGAGCATTGAGCATATCTGTTTATCTTAAAGTGCGTCGCGCACTAAGAGCGCCCCGCCGGCTGCGTCGCGCACTAAGAGCGCGGCCAAGAGGAGCTACCCCATGACCGAGGAAGGACGGCGGTGAGGGCCAACGCACTAAGCACGGCCGAGAAGAGCTACCCCACGACCGAGGTCAGGAAGGGCAGCGGTGAGGAGAGACCCTCGTCCAAGGTAAGGTGCGATGGCTGTGCTTCGCTGGCCGGGAGCAGCCAGGAGCAGCCGGGATGAGATACCCCACGCCCAAGGTAAGAGAAACCCAAGTAAGACAGTAGGTCTTGAAAGAGGGCATCAGAGGGCAAATACACTAAAACCATTCTCACAGAAAACTAGTCAATCTAATCACACAAGGACCACACCCTTGTCTAACTCAATGAGATTAAGCCATACCCGAGGGGCAACCTGGGATGGGCGGGTCATGGTGGAGAGATATGACAGGGTGTGGTCCGCTGGAGAAGGGAATGGCAAACCACTTCAGTATTCTTGCCTTGAGAACCCCATGAACAGTATGAAAAGACAAAATGATAGGATACTGAAAGAGAAACTCCCCAGGTCAGTAGGGGCCCAATATGCTACTGGAAATCAGTGGAGAAATAACTCCAGAAAGAATGAAAGGATGGAACCAAAACAAAAAGAATACCCAGCTGTGGATGTGTCTGGTGATAGAAGCAAAGTACGATGCTGTAAAGAGCAGTATTGCATAGGAACCTGGAATGTCAGGTCCATGAATCAAGGCAAATTGGAAGTGGTCAAACAAGAGATGGCAAGAGTGAATGTTGACATTCTAGGAATTAGCGAACTAAAATGGACTGGAATGGGTGAATTTAACTCGGATGACCATTATATCTACTACTGTGGGCAGGAATCCCTCAGAAGAAATGGAGTGGCCATCATGGTCAACAAAAGAGTCTGAAATGCAGTACTTGGATGCAATCTGAAAAACGATAGAATGATCTCTGTTCGTTTCCAAGGCAAACCATTCAATGTCACAGTAATCCAAGTCTATGCCCCAACCAGTAACGCCAAAGAAGCTGAAGTTGAAAGGTTCTATGAAGACCTACAAGACCTTTTAGAACTAACACCCAAAAAAGATGTCCTTTTCATTATAGGGGACTGGAATGCAAAAGTAGGAAGTCAAGAAACACCTGGAGTAACAGGCAAATTTGGCCTTGGAATACGGAATGAAGCAGGGCAAAGACTAATAGAGTTTTGCCAAGAAAATGCACTGGTCATAGCAAATACCCTCTTCCAACAACACAAGAGAAGACTCTATACATGGACATCACCAGATGGTCAACACCGAAATCAGATCGATTATATTCTTTGCAGCCAAAGATGGAGAAGCTCTATACAATCAGCAAAAACAAGACCAGGAGCTGACTGTGGCTCGGACCATGAACTCCTTATTGCCAAATTCAGACTGAAATTGAAGAAAGTAGGGAAAACTACTAGACCATTCAGGTATGACCTAAATCAAATCCCTTATGATTATACAGTGGAGGTGAGAAATAGATTTAAGGGCCTAGATCTGATAGATAGAGTGCCTGATGAACTATGGAATGAGGTTCGTGACATTGTACAGGAGACAGGGATCAAGACCATCCCCATGGAAAAGAAATGCAAAAAAGCAAAATGGCTGTCTGGGGAGGCCTTACAAATAGCTGTGAAAAGAAGAGAAGCGAAAAGCAAAGGAGAAAAGGAAAGATATAAACATCTGAATGCAGAGTTCCAAAGAATAGCAAGAAGAGATAAGAAAGCCTTCTTCAGTGATCAATGCAAAGAAATAGAGGAAAACAACAGAATGGGAAAGACTAGGGATCTCTTCAAGAAAATCAGAGATACCAAAGGAACATTTCATGCAAAGATGGGCACAATAAAGGACAGAGATGGTGTGGACCTAACAGAAGCAGAAGATATTAAGAAGAGGTGGCAAGAATACACAGAAGAACTGTACAAAAAAGAGCTTCAAGACCCAGATAATCATGATGATGTGATCACTGACCTAGAGCCAGACATCTTGGAATGTGAAGTCAAATGGGCCTTAGAAAGCATCACTACGAACAAAGCTAGTGGAGGTGATGGAATTCCAGTGGAGCTATTCCAAGTCCTGAATGATGATGCTGTGAAAGTACTACACTCAATATGCCAGCAAATTTGGAAAACTCAGCAGTGGCCACAAGATTGGAAAAGGTCAGTTTTCATCCCAATCCCAAAGAAAGGCAATGCCAAGGAGTGCTCAAACTACCATGAGTGCTCATCTCACACGCTAGTAAAGTAATGCTCAAAATTCTCCAAGCCAGGCTTCAGCAATATGTGAACCGTGAACTTCCTGATGTTCAAGCTGGTTTTAGAAAAGGCAGAGGAACCAGAGATCAAATTGCCAACATCCGCTGGATCATGGAAAAAGCAAGAGAATTCCAGAAAAACATCTATTTCTGCTTTATTGACTATGCCAAAGCCTTTGACTGTGTGGATCACAATAAACTATGGAAAATTCTGAAAGAGATGGGAATACCAGACCACCTGATCTGCCTCTTAAGAAATCTGTATGCAGGTCAGGAAGCAACAGTTAGAACTGGTCATGGAACAACAGACTGGTTCCAAATAGGAAAAGGAGTACGTCAAGGCTGTATATTGTCACCATGTTTATTTAACTTATATGCAGAGTACATCATGAGAAATGCTGGACTGGAAGAAACACAAGTTGGAATCAAGATTGCTGGGAGAAATATCAATAACCTCAGACATGCAGATGACACGACTCTTATGGCAGAAAGTGAAGAGGGGCTAAAAAGCCTCTTGATGAAAGTGAAAGAGGAGAGTGAAAAGGTTGCCTTAAAGCTCAACATTCAGAAAACGAAGATCATGGCATCTGGTCCCATCACTGCATGGGAAATAGATGGGGAAACAGTGGAAACAGTGTCAGACTTTGTTTTTCTGGGCTCCAAAATCACTGCAGATGGTGACTGCAGCCATGAAATTAAAAGACGCTTGCTCCTTGGAAGGAAAGTTATGACCAACCTAGATAGCATATTCAAAAGCAGAGACATCACTTTGCCAACAAAGGTTCGCCTAGTCAAGGCTATGGTCTTTCCTGTGGTCATGTATGGATGTGAGAGCTGGACTGTGAAGAAGGCTGAGCGCCGAAGAATTGATGCTTTTGAACTGTGGTGTTGGAGAAGACTCTTGAGAGTCCCTTGGACTGCGAGAAGATCCAACCAGTCCATTCTGAAGGAGATCAATCCTGGTATTTCTTTAGAAGGAATGATGCTAAAGCTGAAACTCCAGTATTTTGGCCACCTCATGCGAAGAGTTGACTCATTGGAGAAGACTCTGATGCTGGGAGGGATTGAGGGCAGGAGGAGAAGGGGACGACAGAGGATGAGATGGCTGGATGGCATCACTGACTCGATGGATGCGAGTCTGAGTGACCTCCGGGAGCTGGTGATGGACAGGGAGGCCTGGCGTGCTGCGGTTCATGGGGTCGCAAAGAGTCGGACACGACTGAGCGACAGATCTGATCTGATCTGATCTGAATGTCATTCAAAGAGCCAGGAAATTTTAAGTATGTTAAATTCTGTTTTTGCAATTTTGACACATTTATTCATGTTTTTTTTTTTTTAATGTAGTTAAGTCTGTTCCTTTCTGGTACAATTTCTGACTTTTCAGCCAGTCCTCACTTAACAATTATAATAATATTTATCTATAATTTTTCTGAATTTTTCCTTTCTTTTTCACATTTAAACTTATCTGAAGTCTATTTTAATCTAAAGTGTGAGTTCTAAATTTCCCCTCCAAATGTTAGTTAGTTGTCTTAAGACTAGTTATTGAATACTCCACTTGCTATGATTTGCTACTTTTAGAGTATATTAAATGTTTACATATACTTGAGGCTGTTTTGAATACTCTATTCCACTAAAACTTATTTAGCTCTGAGTGTACACAGTTTTAATTATTGGAAATTTTCCCTGCAAATCCACCCACCTATACAGGATTGTTCTCTTTTCCTCTTTTAGAATTACCCTGGCTATTTGTGCCCAAGTATCCTTCCAGATGAAATGCCCATTGGGCTCTTTAAGACACTAAGTTGAATCTAAATGTAGATTTTTTTTAATGTTGAGTCTTTCATTCAGACATGGTATGTCTCTATTTGTTTAAATCTTTTATGTTCCTCCATAAAAATCAACACTTTTTTTTTCTAGTACCCCATACATCTTTTGATTAAGCTTTTGCAGGGGATTCCTCTTCGTGGGCCTCTTTCCTGGTTGAGCCAGTGCTCACAGGGGCTTTTTAAGCACAGGGTCAGGTGACCAGAGCTTGAATCAGGGCTCAGCCACTTCCTTGGCTGTGTGACCTTAGGCAAGCAAACACTCCTCAGCTCCAATTTTCTGATCTCATCTCGTCTGCAAAACATCCCTAGTAATACCATGTACCTTAGCAGGGTATTGGAAAAAAAATCAATGAGGAAATGTAGGTAAAGCCTGACCTCCAGACACAGGAACCTATGTTCTGATAGTGAAGATTCTATACTAGTGAATGTTTGCCCATTAAACCTGACCTTGAACATTGTTTCACATATCCAAAGGCTTTAAGAAACCATCTTCCAAAACGAACTCAACTTATTTTTTGAAAAAATAATTTTATCTTATTTACTTATTTGCTTTTGGGTTTTGCTGGCCTTCATTGCTGTGGGGGTTTTTCTCTAACTGTGGCAAGCAGGGGCTACTCTCCAGCTGCAGTGCTCCTCTTGTTGCAGAGCATGGGCTAGAGGGCAAAGGGTTTCAGCAGTTGCGGCACTCGGGGTTAGTCGTTACGGCTCACAAGCTCCAGAGTACAGGCTCAGGAGTTGTGGCACATTGATTTAGTTGCTTTGCGGCATGTGGGGGTCTTCCCAGACCAGGATTTGAACCTGTGTCTCCTGCATTGACAAGAAGGTTCTTTACCACTGAGCCACCAGGGAAGCCCCCAAACTTGCAATTTCTGAAGACAATGTACTTCAATGTGGTATGTTTAGAACACTCTATTAGGATCACGAAGACTTAGCATGTGAGACTGCCTACCAACCAGAAACCTTTCATTTAAAGCATCAGAGAGCATGAGACTCCATGCGAGATATTTACATGTGGAGCTTACGTGCTTACGGATCTGGGCACTGTGACAGCGTTCCAGGCGCGCCACACCAGAGACAGTCCCAGCAGGGATACAAGTTGCTTCAGCTGCGGGGCATCAGGTCATTCCTAGGGTCACAGCTCTCACACGGGACTGCTGCAGGTGCTGTGAGAGCCATCTAGCCTGTTAGCACGTCAGCAACCTGGACCTGGCCCCCACCCACCCCCGAGCCTGGAGGCATTATTCTTTCTCCTGCTCATTCCTTTAAATGTGTTCCCTGCTGTTTCTGTGGCTATTTATCATCTCTGTGAAATGATCAAATCAGCCCAGGCGTTTTCAGTTCTGGCAAATCCTAGAGTTCCCTGTTAAAAATATCTTGGCAGACTGCCACGGAATTGCAACAGACAAAACCAGCGATCCTGCTTCAAACCTCTATTGCTTGCCTTGATGGTAATTCGTATGGTTTTAGTCACTTATCTGTGACAGCGGCATGAGTGAATGATTTTTCTCGGAGTGTTAGATAGGTATTTTAAGAATGTGGGACAGTTTTCCCAAAAGCTGTATGGTAACTGGCCTCCAAACTCTACAAACCAATTGAATTGATTAAAAAGCATCATCTGGTAATTTTTAAGAAAGCATTTAATGGAACGCCACCAGTCAAATGAGGAAGCACAATTCTGACACCTCGTTTCCTAACTGTCCCTTCGTTGCCGTCAGGATCTGTTAACCCATCTCTGCCCTTCTGACCAGTTTATCTTGTAACAGTCCCTCTTTCTGACAGCAGCCAATGTTCTATCTCCCAAGATGCAATAAACCTATGCTAAACCTTTCTCGAGTTATGATGCTCTCTCATTTGGTTGACGGAGTCCAGAGTTCAATTTTCGGACACGACTGAAGCAACTTAGCAGCAGCAGCAGCAGAGTTCAATTTAGCACGAAATCATGTAACAGTTAGCTCATGCTCTCTTTCTTTTCATCAGTAGCACGTCCCTTCTCCTTCCCATAAGAGGCTTGGCCCGGGTGGAATTATAGAGACACGCATCTGGCTGACATCAGAGCCAGACCTAGAACTGGTCCAGGACACATAGATCATGCCCACAGTGTAGACACAATCTGGGCTACTGTTCAAGCAAGGCTGTGGTTGACTGAATTTAGTACATCTCCTCTCACCCACCACACACACGTATAAGATACGCATATACACACACCCCTGCAGGTTAGCCATCTCATTTGAGGTTAGCATACTGCAGGATTATAAACTGCTACTTTGAACCCCTCATGATACTTAGCTTGGATTTGAGGGAAATAAGTTGGCACTTGATATACTTAACGTTTAATACTTGTTGACTTTTAAATGACTTTTGGGACTAGAGAGAAAAAGAGGAAAGAAACCCATAAAGTAATTGGAAGTGGCCACAGAGATTTACTGCAGTGGAGAGCCCACAAGAGTTCACACAAAATTGCTGCTTTCTTGCAATTCACGGTTCAGTCTTGTCAATGACTGCCCTGCACGATGGATTCGGTGGCCACCAAAGACTTTCATAGATCAGTCTCGTGGTGGCTGGCTTTCTTGCTGCTAAAGGTTCTTTTAAAAAAACCTCTAATTTGTCTTTTCATTTTTGGAATATCTCTTTTAACTAATCAAAGAAAATGAAAATGCAATTTTCAAAGAAATTCTTCTCTAGATAGAGCTTCATCATAAACTTTCTGGGTAAACTTGGACGAATGACTTAATCTAAGTTCCAGGTTTATTCAAATGGATGATTTCATTTTTAGCTGGTTATCTTGGCATGATGTGGACTATGCCAGGCAAATATTGCTGCTAAGTCACGTCAGTCGTGTCCGACTCTGTGCAACCCCATAGACGGCAGCCCAACAGGCTCCCCTGTCCCTGGGATTCTCCAGGCAAGAACACTGGAGTAGGTTGCCATTTCCTTCTCCAATGCATGAAAGTGACAAGTGAAAGGGAAGTCGTTCAGTCGTGTCGACTCTTAGCGACCCCACGGACTACAGCCTACCAGGCTCCTCCATCCATGGGATTTTCCAGGCAAAAGTACTGGAGTGGGGTGCCATTGCCTTCTCCGAGGCAAATATTAGGCACTCAATAATTATATCATGAAAAACTACATCCATGATTGCAATTTCTCAAAAAAAAAAAAAAAAAAAAGAAAGAAAGAAGAAAGAAAAACAAAGAGAAGGGAAGAAACAGGGAAAATTAAAAAAAAAAAAAAAAAACTCTATTAAGCTAACCTGGATTTTCCTGAGAAATACTTAAGTGATACATTTTTACAACATTACTGAGCTCAGACGTGAATCATAAAATGAATAACAGAATTATTTCAAAACCAGAATATTGTTACTTACCCTTTCTGACTTGGTTAATTTCCTAGGGAGTAGTACCTAGGCTGGAGAAGGCAATGGCAACCCACTCCAGTACTCTTGCCTGGCAAATCCCATGGATGGAGGGGCCTGGTAGGCTGCAGTCCATGGGGTCGCTAGGAGTCAGATACGATTAAGCGACTTCACTTTCACTTTTCACTTTCATGCATTGGAGAAGGAAATGGCAACCCACTCCAGTGTTCTTGCCTGGAGAATCCCAGGGACGGGGAGCCTGGTGGGCTGCCGTCTCTGGGGTCGCACAGAGTCGGATACGACTGAAGCGACATAGCAGTACCTAGGCATGTGGCATCTAGAATAAATGTCTCATTATTTTGTTATTATTGTAATTTCAAAATTATAAATCTGCTTGGATGAAACCAAATCTAATTTCCCCCTAATCTTTCCCAATGCTGTTACTTAACGTAAAATCATCACTGTGGCCAACAGGCATAAAGGGAAAGAAGACAGGCACTCGGCTAATATTTGCAATTCCTTCTCTGTGATTATTCACTTAAGCTTACAGAGACAGAAACACCAAGCTTTCAGGAAATTGTCTGGTTACAAAGGCCTCAGAAAGAAGGGAGAGGCTGCGCAGACTAAAAGCACCAGGATGAAAGGAATTCTATCTTGCTTTTGCCACTATCCAGAGGTATTCAAAAAAGTATGGTAAGGATGGGGGTAGACAATAAGGAAGTGAATTCTTTACAGAGAGTTTAAACAACAATAAAAGCAACTCAGTGAATCTGTTTGTGTTTTTCCCATGCACTGGCAAGCCTGAACAGTGTCAGTGATGAAATTCTCTTCAACTCCAGCACAGACCTCTGCTCTGCCTTGCCCACCCCCTGGACACTGTTCCACTGATGCTGTTCCCAGTTCCTTGTACATGGCCTGGCACATAACAAGTATGAACTCCAGGACAACATGCTAAGGTGGGAAATAAGGATCTAGAATCCTCCTTCCCCCGCAATTCCTTTGCTGTCTTTACCCATTGATTTTTTTGAAAACATGAAAACCATACTGCAAAATTCCCATTATACTTTGTACATCTCTACCAAAATCCTGTGTGAAATTTTAGATTCCACCGCTTAAAGAAAATGTCCACTTAGGGAGGACAAGGCAAAGTAACGGAAAAAGCTCTGAAAGGCCTGAGATTATGGACCCAAATGAGAAGGTTGAAGGGTTGAAGTCTTTAATGCACAATGTACTGCATTAAGTGTAGGATGGTGACCAGATCAACTCCTTTTTCCCAGGAGCACAGTGGACTTCATGGATAACAGAGGCTCTGTGTCAGGGTGTCTCCCTAGCATCAAGTAAACGGACTCCAGAAGTCTTAGTTGCTCATCCTCCTGCTAATCTAAGCAGGATGGAAAACTGTGCTTTCCATTAACTTCAATCTCCAGTGATTTCTATATACAACAAATCCCCCTACATACAAAGCTTCAAGATGCAGACTTTCAAAGACGCGAGCACACGTTCAAATGTCTAATCACATAAGTTGGCTCACATATCTAGTGCATACTGTCCTGTATGTGCAACCTCTATAGGAGGCTGTGCTTTTATGCACTTATTGTACAGTACCATATAGAGTACAGTGTACAGGATCTTTATGTCAGGCCTAGGATGTCTGGAAGCAAACGCAAAAGCAGTGGTATATAGGTGATTGTGTTAGCTGGGTATCTAGGCTAACCTGTTGGACTTATGAACAAAAACTGGACTTATGAACACACTCTTGGCATGGAACTTGTTCTTATGTGGGGGACTTACTGCAAAGTACATCATGAGAAATGCTGGGCTGGAGGAAGCACAAGCTGGAATCAAGATTGCTGGGAGAAATATCAATAACCTCAGATATGCAGATGACACCACCCTTATGGCAGGAAGTGAAGAAGGACTAAAGAGCCTCTTGAAGAAGGTGAAAGAGGAGAGTGAAAAAGTTGGCTTAAAACTCAACATTCAGAAAACTAAGATCACGACATCTGGTCCCATCACTTCATGGCAAATAGATGGGGAAACAGTGCAAACAGTGTCAGACTTTATTTTTTTGGGCTACAAAATTACTGCAGATGGTGACTGCAGCCTTGAAATTAAAAGACGCTTACTCCTTGGAAGGAAAGTTATGACTAACCTAGATAGCATATTCAAAAGCAGAGACATTACTTTGCCAGCAAAGGTCCGTCTAGCCAAAGCAACGGTTTTTCCAGTAGTCATGTATGGATGTGAGAGTTGGACTATAAAGAAAGCTGAATGCTGAAAAATTGATGCTTTAGAACTGTGATGTTGGAGAAGACTCTTGAGAGTCCCTTGGACTACAAGGAAATCCAACCAGTCCATCCTAAAGGAGATCAGTCCTGGGTGTTCATTGGAAGGACTGATGCTAAAGTTGAAACTCTAATATTTTGGCAACCTGATGCGAAGAACTGACTCATTTGAAAAGACCCTGATACTGGGCAAGATTGAGGGCAGGAGAAGAAGGGGACGACAGAGGATGAGATGGTTGGATGGCATCACTGACTCAATGGACATGAGTTTGGGTAAACTCTGGGAGTTGGTGATGGACAGGGAGGCCTGGCATGCTGTAGTCCATGGGGTCTCAAAGAGTCGGACAGGACTGAGCAACTGAACTGAACTGAACTGCATTTTCTGAAGCAGTAGAATCACCTGTGTATTGCTTAGATGGTAAAGGAAGAAACCACTCGGGAACTTTGCAGGTAATGGTGTCTCAAAAGAGGCTCAAAAGGTCTCAAAAAGTCCCACTCTGGCGGGAGTGTCAACGGGTCAACGGTGGGGAGGGCTGTGTATGTGGGCACCAGGGTGTATGGGATTTCTCTGTACTTCTGTTCTATTTTGCTGTGAACCTAAATTTGCTCAAAATAGAAGATTTAAAAAAAAAAGTTGACTGGAAGGGATGGAGAGAACTATTGCCAGAGCATAAAAGAATCATTTCATTTGCATGGTGCTTTGAAACTTCTAAAATGTTTTTTTCTCTCTTAAGATTCTGCGAAACTAGGAGGACAGGTGGCATTATATCCATTTTTCAAGATGAGAAGATCGAACCTTACAAAATTCAGGTGACTTGTCTCAGTACAAAGAACAAATGAGCGTCCAAATCAGGTCTTAAAACCAGCCGTCTGATCTAAGCCCAAAGATCAATGCACTTGCCATTGACGGGAACCATCTCTAATGGTTCACAACGTGTCAGAGAAAAAAAGGACCTTCTTTCTGTCCTGGATTAGATTTTCCAAATAAATGTTTCATCAATTATCAATGTAATGAAGACAACTTTAAAAAAAAAGAGAGATCACTACCTAATGATCAAAGGATCAATCCAAGAAGAAGATATAACAATTATAAATATATATGCACCCAACTTAGGAGCACCACAATATATAAGACAAATACTAACAAGAATGAAAGGAGAAATCAACAATAACACAATAATAGTGGGAGACTTTAATACCCCACTCACACCAATGGATAGATCAACTAAACAGAAAATTAACAAGGAAACACAAACTTTAAATGATACAATAGACCAGTTAGAACTAATTGATATCTATAGGACATTTCATCCCCAAACAATGAATTTCACCTTTTTCTCAAGCGCACACGGAACCTTCTCCAGGATAGACCACATCCTGGGTCATAAATCTAGCCTTGGTAAGTTCAGAAAAATTGAAATCATCCCAAGCATTTTTTCTGACCACAATGCAGTAAGAGTAAATCTCAATAACAGGAGAAAAACTATTAAAAAGTCCAACATATGGAGGCTGAACAACACACTCCTGAATAACAAACAAATCACAGAAGAAATCAAAAAAGAAATCAAATTCTGCATAGAAACGAATGAAAATGAAAACACAACAACCCAAAACCTGTGGGACACTGTAAGAGCAGTCCTAAGGGGAAAGTTCATAGCAATACAGGCATACGTCAAGAAACAAGAAAAAAGCCAAATAAATAACCTAACTCTACACCTAAAGCAACTGGAAAAGGAAGAAATGAAGCACCCCAAGGTTAGTAGAAGGAAAGAAATCCTAAAAATTAGGGCAGAAATAAATGCAAAAGAAACAAAAGAAACCATAGCAAAAATCAACAAAGCCAAAAGCTGGTTCTTTGAAAGGGTAAATAAAATTGACAAACCACTAGCCAGACTCATCAAGAAACAAAGGGAGAAAAATCAAATCAATAAAATTAGAAATGAAAATGGAGAGATCACAACAGACAGCACAGAAATACAAAGGATCATAAGAGACTACTATCAGCAATTATATGGCAATAAAATGGACAATGTGGAAGAAATGGACAAATTCTTAGAAAAGTACAACTTCCCAAAACTGGATCAGGAAGAAATAGAAACTCTTAACAGACCCATCACAAGCACGGAAATTGAAACTGTAATCAGAAATCTTCCAGCAAACAAAAGCCCAGGTCCAGACGGCTTCACAGCTGAATTCTACCAAAAATTTAGAGAAGAGCTAACACCTATCCTACTCAAACTGTTCCAGAAAATTGCAGAGGAAGGCAAACTTCCAAACTCATTCTATGAGGCCACCATCACCCTAATACCAAAACCTGACAAAGATCCCACAAAAAAAGAAAACTACAGGCCAATATCACTGATGAACATAGATGCAAAAATCCTTAACAAAATTCTAGCAATCAGAATCCAACAACACATTAAAAAGATCATACACCATGACCAAGAGGGCTTTATCCCAGGAATGCAAGGATTCTTCAATATCCGCAAATCAATCAACGTAATACACCACATTAACAAACTGAAGAATAAAAACCATATGATTATCTCAATAGATGCAGAGAAAGCCTTTGACAAAGTTCAACATCCATTTATGATAAAAACTCTCCAGAAAGCAGGAATAGAAGGAACATACCTCAACATAATAAAAGCTATATATGACAAACCCACAGCAAACATTATCCTCAATGGTGAAAAACTGAAAGCATTTCCTCTAAAGTCAGGAACAAGACAAGGATGCCCACTTTCACCATTACTGTTCAACATAGTTTTGGAAGTTTTGGCCACAGCAATCAGAGCAGAAAAAGAAATAAAAGGAATCCAAATTGGAAAAGAAGAAGTAAAACTCTCACTGTTTGCAGATGACATGATCCTCTACGTAGAAAACCCTAAAGATTCCACCAGAAAATTACTAGAACTGATCAATGAATATAGTAAAGTTGCAGGATATAAAATTAACACACAGAAATCCCTTGCATTCCGGTACACTAATAACGAGAAAATAGAAAGAGAAATTAAGGAAACAATTCCATTCATCATTGCAATGAAAACAATAAAATACTTAGGAATATATCTTCCTAAAGAATCTAAAGACCTATATATAGAAAACTATAAAACACTGGTGAAAGAAATCAAAGAGTACACTAATAGGTGGAGAAATATACCATGTTCATGGATTGGTAGAATCAATATAGTTAAAATGAGTATACTACCCAAAGCAATTTATAGATTCAATGCAATCCCCATCAAGCTACCAACGGTATTCTTCACAGAGCTAGAACAAATAATCTCTCAATTTGTATGGAAATACAAAAAACCTCGAATAGCCAAAGCTATCTTGAGAAAGAAGAATGGAACTGGAGGAATCAACCTGCCTGACTTCAGGCTCTACTACAAAGCCACAGTCATCAAGACAGTATGGTACTGGCACAAGGACAGAAATATAGATCAATGGAACAAAATAGAAAGCCCAGAGATAAATCCACGCACATATGGTCACCTTATCTTTGACAAAGGAGGCAAGAATATACAATGGAGAAAAGACAATCTCTTTAACAAGTGGTGCTGGGAAAACTGGTCAAACACTTGTAAAAGAATGAAACTAGAACACTTTCTAACACCATACACAAAAATAAACTCAAAATGGATTAAAGAGCTAAATGTAAGACCAGAAACCATAAAACTCCTAGAGGAAAACATAGGCAAAACACTCTCTGACTTACATCACAGCAGGATCCTCCATGACCCACCTCCCAGAATATCGGAAATAAAATCAAAAATGAACAAATGGGACCTAATCAAACTTAAAAAGCTTCTGCACAACAAAGGAAACTATAAGCAAGGTGAAAAGACAGCCTTCAGAATGGGAGAAAATAATAGCAAATGAAGCAACTGACAAACAACTAATCTCAAAAATATACAAGCAACTTCTACAGCTTAATTCCAGAAAAATAAATGACCCAATCAAAAAATGGGCCAAAGAACTAAATAGACATTTCTCCAAAGAAGACATACAGATGGCTAACAAACACATGAAAAGATGCTCAACATCACTCATTATCAGAGAAATGCAAATCAAAACCACTATGAGATACCATTTCACGCCAATCAGAATGGCTGCTATCCAAAAGTCCACAAGCAATAAATGCTGGAGAGGGTGCAGAGAGAAGGGAACCCTCTTGCACTGTTGGTGGGAATGCAAACTGGTAGAGCCACTATGGAGAACAGTATGGAGATTCCTCAAAAAACTGGGAATAGAACTGCCTTATGATCCAGCAATCCCACTGCTGGGCATATACACTGAGAAACCCAGAATTGAAAGAGACACGTGTACCCCAATGTTCATAGCAGCACTGTTTGCAATAGCCAGAACGTGGAAGCAACCTAGATGTCCATCCACAGATGAATGGATAAGCAAGCTGTGGTACATATACACAATGGAGTATTACTCAGCCATTAAAAAGAATACATTTGAATCAGTTCTAAGGAGGTGGATGGAACTGGAGCCTATTATACAGAGTGAAGTAAGCCAGAAACAAAAACACAAATACAGTATACTAACGCATATATATGGAATTTAGAAAGATGGTAAAAATAACCCTATTTACGAGACAGCAAAAGAGACACTGATGTATAGACCAGACTTTTGGACTCTGGGACCGGGAGAGGGTGGGATGATTGGGGAGAATAACATTGAAATATGTATAATATTATATCTGAAATGTATTAATCGTTCAAACTAAACACTGTCATGTTACAATTTGTTCATATTAGATGTTTATAATGTTTCTGATAATAAAAGAGATTCTTGATAAAAAAAAAATCCTTAAAAAAAAAAAAAAAAAAAAGAGAGAGATGTAAATAAAATCATGATGGAAAAGAAAGATTATACAAACTATGAGATAATCCAAAATATGTACTCTTTCAGACCCTCCAAACTTCTAGGATGGCTATTCTGAAATCATCAACATGAATGGAACCTATGCTGATAGTGGATGGGGAACTTAAGTCTCCAGATCTTTCCGAGGGGATTAAATAAATTCATGATTTCTCAGGATTGGCTAGCTCCAAAAAGAAGTCCCCAGGGAAACCAGGGGCAAAAATAATGCTTCAGGTACTAGATGAGCCTCGACCTTGGGAAACAGGCTCATTCACCCAAAAAGCAATGAGTTTATGTACATCAATTCTAACTTTTTAATAATAATTAAGAATAACTAATATTAACTGAGAGCTAATTTTGTACCAAGGTTTGTTCTAAGTGCTTTGTACTCTTATGCGTTTTAGTGAATAAAAACTAAATTTGCTTTGCAATCTCAAGATACCCTTTGGAGTAATCAGACAGTGTCTCCAACACCAAAGACTGGGGACTTGCCACTTTCGGTTCTATAACTCTGGTCTTCATCAAGAGAAAATAAACTGACAGCCTGAGAGCTGTCTTGTGAATTAAAACAGAAAGCTCTGGACCAGCAGAGGAATGTAGACATTCCCTTTAAAAACAATAACTGAGTACAAACCAGCTCTACAAATAGGTTATGGCTTTTTGCCTTACAGGTGAAATGTGGTAGAACTTATTTCAGACACCAGCCTCTCAATATTTCAAAGAAGTTTTACTTCTAAAAAGCTTTTACCATCATACAATTTCTAACATTAAGTCTCTCCTCTGTTGCCCATAATTTCAAAGAACAAGAGGCAGGTATATAAAAACCAATGACATTTCACATCTTTAGAGGGTGCCCATCAGAGATTCAATAATAAGATACTTACAGGAGTTTAATGGTGATCTGGGCCCTATACTGGACACACATAGATATTCATTTTAGGTAAAAATGCAAGGAAAATATTTCTTGGTAGTGTGCTTTGTGACAATCTCACTAGCACATTTTCTTTCATTTGCTTGTTAATGTCTGATAACTCATTTAAATAGGATAAACTCTTGCTTGAACTAGTGATGAGTTTTAATATGCAAGCACCTACAGAGGTAACAATGACTGACATCTACAGCAAGATGTAGATTCTGCATCAGGGCGGAGGTTTGACCCACTAAGACTGTGGTGGCCTGACTTCCCAGGCAAGGTTTAGCGGAAGAAGCAGAACAAGTCAGACAAACATCTGACTGCCTCAATCACTGTCTAGTAACCAGTCTTTCCCTGCAACATGCTGGCTTCAGGAACTGCTTATGAAAAGTGACTACACTCTGGACCCAATTCAGGTGACTAGTGTAGGCTCTCTGGTTAACCTGGAGGGAGACGGGGTGGGTATTTATGCTGCTTTGAAAATTTATTCTTATGGAAGTCTGACATCTCAGTTACGCGCTCAGTCAAGTTCCCTGCTCACTGGTCATCTTAAGAGTCACCCCATCAACAATCCAGCGCCCCCGCCCCACCAAATCACAGCCGTGCTCTACAGAGCAAGTCCCTGACTTGCCGAATCATCAATCCTATTTCCTACCAGCACGGCCCAAGTCCTGACTGAGAATCCTCTGATCAAAAACACCCAAACATGGTCATTTCTATCCTCACAAAAGAGAATATAATTTAAACAAAATTGTGGCGGGCTGAATAACACGCCTACCCTGGTGCACTAAAATTTTCTATCGAGCAGAGCCACCTAGTGGTAGAACAGAATATGGGTTTTTGTTCAGTTCAGTTCAGTTCAGTTCAGTGGCTCAGTCTTGCCTGAGTCTGTGACGCCATGGACTGCAGCACGCCAGGCTTCCCTGTCCATCACCAATACCCGGAGTTTACTCAGACTCATGTCTATTGAGTTGGTGATGTCATCCAACCATCTCATCCTCTGTCATCCCCTTCTCCTCCCGCCTTCAATCTTTCCCAACATCAGGGTCTTTACCAGCGAGTCAGTTCTTCGCATCAGGTGGCCACAGTATTGGAGTTTTAAAATTCTCATTTAATTTCTCTCCCCTGGTGGCTCAGATGGTAAAGAATCCACCAGCAATGTGGGAGACATGGGTTTGGTCCCTCAGCCAGGAAGATCCCTTGAAGGAGGGAATAGCAACCCACTGGAGAAGGTGATGGCACCCCACTCCAGTACTCTTGCCTGGAAAATCCCATGGATGGAGGAGCCTGGTAGGCTGCTGTCCATGGGGTCGCTAAGAGTCGGACACGACTGAACGACTTCACTTTCACTTTTCACTTTCATGCATTGGAGAAGGAACTGGCAATCCACTCCAGGGTTCTTGCCTGGAGAATCCCAGGGACGGGGGAGCCTGGTGGGCTGCCGTCTATGGGGTTGCACAGAGTCGGACATGACTAACGTGACTTAGCAGCAGCAGCCAGTATTCTTACCTGGAGAATCCCAAGGAGAGAGGAGCCCAGGGCACTACAGTCCGTGGGGTCACAAAGAGTTGGACATGACTGAGCCACTAACACTAAGAATGATCCAACCTAAGGGGGGTTTCTTTCCTTCTGTTTGTTATATGTTCATTTTTACTCACTCTTGTTCAGTTACCCTGCTGAGATCATCACCTCCATCTGTTCTCCTGACCAAATACCTATTCATTCAAGATAAACAAATCTGCAGTTTGTTATAACCAGAAACTTTGAGGACTAAAGCAGAAGCCTACTCAACAGTGTCTCTTTAGAAGGGCAAGAAAACATACATACTAATTTATTTCTAAAGATAAAGAATCACTAAGATATTTACTTGGCACTTTTCTGTTTCCCAAAACTCACACTCCCATTTCTCCACAAGACACCAACGTACGCCCAGGAAAATGGCCACATAAAATTTATAGGCACAGAGAAGGGAGGTGAAAGTCCTTAGCTGTGGCCTCCAACCCCCTCCCCCACTCATATATGTGGTAGAAATAAGAAGTACCTTGGGTTGTTGTGATTTGGTTCCTTTTCTTCCTCTAAAGTAGGTAAACAGTCATAGTCGGCTAGGACAGAAGAAAACCAGGCTCATTATTGGTCACTAAAATTCTACTTTTTATCCACAAGACTTGTGCCGTTGAACATCCTATCTCTCTGATCCATTACTTGTGCAGAAATAGCCTCACCAGGGAATTTCAGAGGTTAAAAGATTAATCATGGCAAGGCTCTTGAAATGGAAAAAACACTAATGGTGCAGATGCAAGACTTCAGCATGTCTCTGGCCTCAGCGGAAAAGGGCACAATTCATCACTGCTTGGCTGTTCAGCCACCGAACAACCCCCAGGGGCTCCAAAGACTAGAATCTGCACAGTTCAGGGTAGATGCTGGAATAAAACAGCTTCACCGAGATTCTGCTGTGCCTGCAGAATGATTTCAGTCAGGACAAGAAGCAGGTAACGTGGGGAAAAACCGACCTTCTTAAAGCCATCAGAATTTTCTCCCATTACATGTCTGCTGTTTTCAAGGGAGGGAAATTGGCTGGATCTATCACCCATGCGTCCAAACAACTCTCTTCTTTAGTTGTCAAATGGAAATGGTTTTAGTGATTATAACAGGACCATGACTTGTATTGCAATTATCTCAGCCACAAAAAAGGAAATACACCAAAATATTGAGATTGTCTCTGGGTGGTAGAAATTTTTTCTCATTCTACCTTTTTTTTTTTTTTTTTTTGCATTTTCCAATGAATGTGTATGTACATTACTTTTATAAACTAAAAGCTACAAAAGGAAACTACTCTAAGGATTATCTTAGTGACTCACCCCTATCCTCAAATGCTTTACCAAGCCATTCTTCCCCAAAATTGTCCGTGTTAGTTAAGTAGTTTTCATCTTTTGGAATGTTCACCTTGATGAGCCTCTGGTACAAAAATTCCGATAACTAGTATCTGGTTTTTGAGAACTCCATTGTCGATTATTGAATCTGATAGATCCCCGGGTTTTTTTTTTTTTTTTTTTTAGATAAATGTTTAAAAAAAAAAACCACAAAAACAAGTGGTATGATAATATAAATAGTGGATTGTATTAATTTAACACGAGCATTAAGATAATTTATTGATTTTTTAGAGAAATTAAAAATAGAAAAAAAAAAAAAAACCAGCTGTCATCATTTTTAAGTCCAAATATTGATTTAATGAAAAGTAAGGAACGTATGGGCTTCCCTGGTAGCTCAGTGGTAAAGAATCTGCCTGCAATGCAGGAGACCAGGGTTCGATCCCTGGGTCTGGAAGATCTCCTGGCAAAGGAAATGGCTACCGACTCCAATATTCTTGCCTGGGAAATCCCACGGACAGAGGAGCCTGGTGGGCTACAGTCCATGGAGTTGCAAGAGTCTGACGTGATTTAGCACTAAACCACCATCAGCAAGGAACATATACTACAATTACTGTCAGATATCAACTGGAAATTAAGTTATAATGGGATATTCATATTACTATCTCTGCTAGCACAGTCCAATAGCACTTTCTACAATGAAGGGAGCATTCTAGATTTGCACAGTCTAACATAATAGCCATTAGCCACAGGTGGATAGACTGACTAAGGTATGAAGTTTTAAATTTTTAGTTTTTAAAATTTTAAGTTAAATAGACATAGATGGCTAGTGCCTATAGCTCAGATCTATGTAAACTATATTTGATAAAGTTTTACATCTATACACACATTAAAATCATAGATGTCTAAATTCTATAATACTTCGGGTAGTGCCAGATGCTAACTTTTTCCAGAGAGTTTGGTCTCAAGAGATTTCCTCACTTGAAAAAAAAAAAAAAAGTCCATTTTCTTCTTGAAAAAGTCCATTTGAAAAACGTGCAAAAATACAAATAAGTGGCAACAACTGATGCAATAATTAAACTATGTATTTAGGGATGGTCAGGTCCCAGCTAACTCCTTGCATGTGCCAGAAGTAAGGTAGGTGGGCTCACAGGGTCCCACCCAGGATCCAACGGCATGGTTATGAAGAGGGGGCAGCCTCCTCTTACCAGAGCACAGAAAAAGCCACCTTCGGCTATTCCACACCACATACCGTTTCGGTTCATGCTGTTCATCCACTTATCAAGCTCTTCCATTTCTATTTCCATCACAGAGGGTGTGTCTTCCTCAAAAATAGGGCTAGAGAGAGAAAATCGAGAGTTTGTTGGAAAGACAAAACAAAAGGCAAAACCAACATGTTTTGTGATATGCTAAATTTTGTTTGAGGACAGCCTAGGCTGTTGACTGTGAGGAAGGTGAACTTGATTTAATGTCTTATGCTCCAGGGTAATCTAGGCGTTTGCTCTATTCAAGAGGACCAAACTCTAACAGGAAAAAAAGCAAAAACGAAAATAAACCTTCGTCCATTACTGATGATAGGCTGAGAGGAAGCCCAGGAGAGCTGGCTCCCCCAAAGGTACTGAGATGAGTCTGAGGCTCCTCCAGGGAGTTGCCACATTTAGCATTTTACTTTAGCCTTACTCAATTTCACTTCCCTATCTTTGGGGGTTTTTGATCAGCGCTCCAGGTCAGGAGGCTGATGGACGGGCCACTTTCACCACCTCGCCCTTCCCTTTCCAGGCTTTCCTGCCTAGAAGAAATGGAGCCCTTGTGCTCAGAAGTCCAGAGCCCTCCCTGGCTGGGGTTCAGTTCTCCCTGGGGAAGGAAGAGGCCCCAGTTAATGCAGGTAGGATTGGGGCAGGGGCCCACCTGCTGTGACCCACTGGCTGTCTCCCTGCAGAGGCCGTCAGCCCAGGGTCCAAACGAGCACAGGGGAGGGCAGGGGAGGCAGAGAGGATGGGAACAGTGCCCCAGGCCACTCCTCCAGGCGGAATCCTCTCTCCCCACTAGTTCCTACCTCCTCCATTCCTCTTCCTGCCCCACTCCCCACCAGGATCTTCTCAACATACAAACTCTGGGCTTCTACTAGGGTTCCCCTCCTTTGCTGCTGCTGCTGCTAAGTTGCTTCAGTCGTGTCCAACTCTGTGCGACCCCATAGACAGCAGCCCACCAGGCTCCCCCGTCCCTGGGATTCTCCAGGCAAGAACACTGGAGTGGGTTGCCATTTCCTTCTCCATTGTGTGAAAGTGAAAAGTGAAAGTGAAGTCGCTCAGTTGCGACCGACTCGTGGTGACCCCATGGACTGTAGCCCACCAGGCTCCTCCATCCATGGGATTTTCTAGGCAAGAGTACTGGAGTGGGGTGCCATTGCCTTCTCCATCCCCTCCTTTAATACCAACTAAAATCTCTTCCCAGGTGATAAATTTTTTAATCATAATAAATGAACTGATGTCCTTGAAATATAGCCAGGGTCAGAATACTCAATCACCGATGCATTTGGAATTGATAGTGGTCAGAAAAGGGTTCTTTTCTGAACAGAGGACCTTCTCCCCCATCAGATCCCCTGTCCTGTGGTGAGGTGTGGGAACTCCAGCATATTCTCTTGGGATTAGGGAAGCAGGGGGGCGCCGCCAGGGCCGTCAAAACCAGAACTCTTGAAAGTCTGGCCCTTTGATCTGCTCACCACCACCCGCCCCCCACCAACATCTTGGTCCACCCCAAAGCTGAACTGGACACGGGCTGGGGGCAGGGGGGACTTACACTTTCACGTTTTCACTTCCCAGTTCATCTAAAAGACAGTAAATAGAAAAGTCATGTTAGTGTTCAGTATGTGTAACAACTTTTTATTTCCACATCAGCTGAAATCTCCTCTACAAAGCAGGGAAATGACTTCCAAGAGATTACGTTTTGAAAGGGGCTATAGTTAACTTCTATGTCAATCAAGGGCAGATTGCCATTTTGAAATGAGGTCCCGTCTATGTGAAATCTTTGTTTTAGATCTAGTGATCCTCTGAGAGCGTTTAAACAACTGCTCTCTCATCTCCTTGTGACACAGCAAACTGAACTCTGTGACCCTGTCCCCTTGTCATGGAGTAGGATATGGGGCATCCATCCCAGGCTTCCCTCGGTACCCTCCTCTCACCCCTGCTCTTTGTACGGCTGTACCCCTCACAGCCTTCTGGTCTCGGTGAAACCAACCTCCCAAGACAGAAGGCCCCCTGCCAGTTGATTAATCTCTCTTCCTTTCTTGTTCCCTCTGACCCCAATCCTGGGCTAACTGAACATTAATCAACCAGCGTCCGATAACTAAAATGGCTGTGAATATGTCATCATTAAATCACAAACTCAGGTTGTCTCTCCAGGACAAGAGAAGCCCAGCTATGGCCCACCTGGCCAGAGAATCATAAACCAGAGACAACCTAACTCCCAAAATCATGATTAAGAAATGTCACAGTTGATGATTAATTGCAGTGTCTTTGTTCTTCTCCTTTAAAAATACCCCAAACTCAACTACAAAGTTGGAGTGGATCTGAGGCTTCTCTCCGGCCCACTTTATGGCAACCTGTAATAAACCCTTCCTTTGCTGCAGACTCCCAGTGAGTCTCCATCACATCAGCTTTCCTCAGAGAGGCCTCCCCCATCTCCTCTGTCTGAAACAGGGCGCGTGTTTGCCAGCTCAGTTTCTCTTTGCTCCTTCATAGTGTCTGCCACGATTTGCTGTCAATCACATTCTCTGGCTAACTCTTCATTGTCTGTCTCTTCCACTAGACCATACACAGCTCCCAAAGGGCGGGATCATGTCTCCCTTGTTCATTGCAACGTCCCCCCTCATCCAGCTTGCACTGTACCTGGCAAATACCCCATATGAACTGAATAAATGAACAGGTCTTCATCTGGATCGTCCAACTCTGGGTTTAAATTCGTGCCCAGTGTTTTGGATTTAGCATCTCATAACAGTGAAACTTCCAACAAGCTTGCTGTTGGTTGCTTTAGCTGAGATGCGTTAGGTGACAGTCTGCAAAATGGCTTGGATGCGGATCAGATTCCAAATGAACATGTGGCAAGAATTAGAGCCCAGTGCCCCAGTTCAGCCTCTCTTTTGCTTGGCAGGGGAAAAGATGCACCCAGAGAAACGAGGCAGCGATGGCCAATGAGGGGACAGCACGGCCCCACTGCACCTCTTATGATGTGAAAAACCACTGAGAAACACACTGCTTTACAGAGATCCACTGAATAGTCAAATGGTCTTGATTCTCAGCCATCAGAGGCCTCCTTTGTCTGCTGGGCAGAGGGGAGGCCCCCAGCAAGGGAGCACAACCAGCAGACACCTGGAACTGAGCTCCTGGCAGCCAGGAGCCGCTGTAATTTCCTGTGGGCTGGCCAGCTTTAATGGCACCACTAACCCGGGAAGCTGGGCATGGTTGCGTTTCACGCCATCACTGCTTCCCTTTGAGGGGCCGTAGCTCATGTCCCCTCACTCTTGGGCAAGTTTCTGAAGCTTCCTGCAGACACCCGACTCCTCTGGACACTTAGACTGGGAAAGGGAGGGATGTTCACCGTATTTTTATATACATGCATTTTTCATCTAACATTTACAGGCTCTTTCCTTAAAGGATTTTACAATAAATAAAAGTCCTATACAACCGAACCTCCTTCACAGGTGACCCACAAAACTGCCCCTGTTTTGTCACTACCGCCTCCCTGCTTCCCCCTCTTTCCCTGCTTAATAGCCCCTTACTAATTTCTTTCAGAACAAACGGCCCCACAGCCCGACTCTCGAGGGGGTGGATTTATCTTTCTAATCTGGGTGCCTGCAGGCTTCTCTGTGAGCTGGAGCTAGACCTGCGTGCAGATGATGGAAAAGTTTAAAAACCCATTACAAAAGTGCTCCAGATGCACCGAATGCGAAGCTCCTGTAATCAGTATTCAAACAGAGCAAAAAGCCTCCTGTGGCTTCATCTCCCCTGCTCCACGGCCATTACCCCTGCCCCGGCCGCCATGGCAACGCGAAAACATCTGGGAGGGCGCCCCCGAGCAGAGCATTAAGCCCGGAGGGAGACCAATTACCCGTCCCCGGCAATCAGGCCCTGCCCGCTCCACTCCACCTGGCTTCGTCTCTTTAATAACAGCCACCTACTCCCTGTGCGCCCCCGAGGCTCTCTCACAGCCCCCTACCTGCGGTTGATTCCCTTCTGCCTCCTACAGCCCTGCCATTTCCTGCCCTCCTCCTTCAGGACACCTCCTCCTCCCTCAGGACGCCCCCTTGGCCCCTGGGGCCCCCTCCCGGTTGCTCTCCCGGTGCCGCCGACGGGAGCAGCGCAGGGCGGGGGCCGGGGGGGGTGCGGGGGGCCGGAGCGCAGCAGGAGACCATCTTGCTTATCTGGCTTCCGTGCTCAACGCGAGTGTCTTTCTGGAGAGTGAGCCGAGCCAGGTGTCCTGGAGCCACGGCCTGTTTAAAGCGATGCTTTACTGCCAGCTGTTTCCCCTGCAGCTCTTTCCCAGAGAGGCAGCCCATCAAGACACCTAATAAATATTAAGTAATAACAACTGCAGATCTAACGCCTGCGAGTCTGGGGAGAAGGGCCATTGTACATCGAGTCACTCCATAGCCTTCCCTTTTCCTGGACACGGAACAGGCGGGCCCAGAGAAAAAAGGGTAATTCCCCTGCAGGTGAAGTATTCTTTCCAAAACTGTGGGCCAAATGCTCCCCAGCTGTCAAATTTCAAGACATTTCTTGGTGCGAAAGAATGCATCAGGCTGTAGTCTATTCCTAAGCACAGGACATCCTCTCTGACCCACCACAAAACGTTCCTTTGAGAACTTTCCAAGCAACATGCTGGTCTGACCCAGTACGACAGTTTTATTTTTCCTGGAAAGATAAATAAAACATATATTTAAATCAAATTCTGTTCATTTAAATAGTCTCCTTTTACTGCCTTGTATTATGATGTTGAATATGAATGGGTGGATTTTGGTGGGCAATGTCTGTGAATTTTTTAGCTGTCTGAAGAGAGATTCATCGTTAACCATCTGTATCTATATTAAAGGAATGGTGAGTAAAAGAAGATATTCAAATACAGCTCTCTTGACCTAGAACTTTGGTGATAAGCAACTGCTTTGAAATTCTAAGTTTTCCATTTGTGTTTTCTTAAGGTGAGGCACATTTAAAGTAAAAACAATGTGCCAATTTGTGTTAAGAATAATGTGCAAATTTACTTTTACCTCTGAGAATGTGTTCTCTAAAAAAAAGTTCTCACATTCTTTCATCAACTCATCTCTGCAATACACATTTATTGAGCAGCTAGTAATGTGTTGGGCAAGGCACTCTCTGAGATAAAGGGGTAAAAATAATTAGCTTCTACTTACAATATGCCAGGTACTGTTTTTTCCTAACTGCTTTACATAAATGAATCCACTTAATTCTCCCAACAACCCTATGAGGTGGTACTGAGTTTTGCCCATTTAACAGATGAGGAAACTGAACCAGAGGTTACAAAACTAGGAAATAGAAAAGCCAATTAAGCAGAGTATTCCAGAATCTGTCCCTATAACCTTCCTGCCACACTACTCCACAAGATGAATAAGACGAGTTCCTGGTTCTTTTGGATCTCAAAGAGAATATCACTTAGTAAGAAAGAGAGATCCGGAAAAAGGCAAGTCACCAGCTGATGACAGTGTTCATGACTGTGCAGAGTAAGTGTGGACACAGTCAAGAGGTGGTGATTAATTTTGCCTGGGGTCTGAGTAAACCTTAAAACAGCCCATTGTAGACTGGGGTGGCAGTCTGCCAAGCAGCCGAGAAGGAAATTCCAGACAGAAGGCACAGCATCAACCAGGAGGCCTTGGGGAAGAGAGCGGCACAAACACTGACCTGTCCAAGGTCAGTGCTCATTTGTGAATGGCTTTTGAATCTTGAGCGTCTCGCAATGAAGTTCAGTGAAAAATCCCTTTCTGGATTTAGTGCCTTAGAGCATGACCATTTGACTAGTCAACCCCAAACTCCTCCCACCCCAGGACTCTGTTAGGTAATACCAGCTGTAGCCTACAGTTTGGGCAGGAAATTCTACTTTCCCTACTTTATTTTTTGTTTTTGTTTTTATTTGGCTGTGCTGGATCTTAGTTACAGCATGGGGCTCTAATTCCCTGACCAGGGATCGAACCAGGGCCCCGTGCATTGGGAGCATGGAATCTTAGCCACTGGACCACCTGGGAAGTCCTACTTTCCTTAATTGAAAAAAAAAAAGATCCAGGCATCTGTTTGCTTTCCTTTTTCTCTGGCTTACAAAAGAGCTCCCACGTGATCGCTGTTATTAGGTCACCCTGAAATTGCAAGCCCTGGAGAAACGTGTATTTCCTACTTTCTTGGAATCTATCACATCAGTCCTTGCCGTGAAAGGTAAGCACTTCAGTGCTTCCTTCCCAGTTCACGTTTGCCCCACCTGTTGGCATAATGGAAAATGACCATTTACAGCTCTGCAAGAGCGTAAAGCTTCTCCTGGTACAAGGATGGTGTGGGGACCTGCAGGCCTAAGGCATGCCCTCAAAGACAGGGGTCGCCTGTTAGTGGATGTGAAAGACAAAACATGAGTTTTGTATGCACGTATAGATATTATAGACATACATCTTATCACCCTTGAGTGATTTTTGGAATGCCTAAAGGCTTCAACTTGAAAATCTAATTGGAGTCATTTTTAGCAGCATAAGCCAAAAGAACCCAAGTTGGCTTTGGACCCAGAACCATCCCCAAACCTTGTATTTGAAAGTCCTGGCATTGGAAGTGAATCTTCTCAGAGTGTATCACTGACCCAGGGAATGATCTATCAGATTGGTTTACTACTGATGGTTTACTATTTACCATTGGTTTACTCCAGTACTCTTGCCTGGAGAATCCCATGGAGAGAGGAGCCTGGTAGGCTACAGTCCATGGGGTCGCAAAGAGTTGGACATGACTGAGCGACTTCACTCACTCACTCACTCATTGATTTACTATTTACATCTTTAGCTGATTAGGAATTTCATTTTAAAAGTTAGCATAGTGTTCATAGAACTAAGAACCATGGCCTTTTCAAGATCAAATGAGTGTGTGGCTTGGTGAAGAAAAGAGTACCTATGACAAAACACAGATGGAAGAATCCTCTTCTCATGGTGATGACTCAAGGATGCCAACCTGGCCACCAGGCCCCCAATCAGGCTTCACCAGCCTGACCATCTACTCCAAAGGTCAGAAAGTGTTAGTAATACTGACCAGTTCAGTTCAGTTCAGTCACTCAGTCATGTCCAACTCTTTGCAACCCCATGGACTGCAGCAGGCCAGGCCTCCCTGCCCATCACGAACTCCTGGAATTTACTCAAACTCATGTCCATGGAGTCGGTGATGCCATCCAACCATCTCATCCTCTGTCGTCCCCTTCTCCTCCTGCCTTCAATCTTGCCCAATCTCCTCCTGACTTCAATCTGATCTTTTCAAATGAGTCAGTTCTTCGCATCAGGTGGCCAAAGTATTAGAGTTTCAGATTTAGCATCGGTCCTTCCAATGAATACTCAGGACTGATTTCCTTTAGGATGGACTGGTTGGATCTCCTTGCAGTCCAAGGGACTCTCAAGAGTCTCCTCCAACACCACAGTTCAAAAGCATCAATTCTTCGGAACTCAGCTTTCTTTATAGTCCAACTCTCACATCCGTACGTGACTACTGGAAAAACCATAGCTTTGACTAGATGGACCTTTGTTGACAAAGCAATGTCTCTGCTTTTGAATATGTTATCTAGCTAGGTCATAGCTTGTCTTCCAAGGAGCAAGTGTCTTTTAATTTCATGGCTGCAATCACCATTTGCAGTGATTCTGGAGCCCAAAAAAATAAAGTCTCTCACTGTTTCCACTGTTTCCCATCTATTTGCCATGAAGTGATGGGACTGGATGCCATGATCTTAGTTTTCTGAATGTTGAGCTTTAAGCCAAATTTTCACTCTCCTCTTTCACTTTCATCAAGAGGCTTTTTACTTTCTCCTCACTTTCTGCCATAAGGGTGGTGTCATCAGCATATCTCAGGTTATTGATATTTCTCCCAGAGATCTTGACTCCAGCTTGTGCTTCATCCAGCCCAGCGTTTCTCATGATGTACTCTGCATTTAAGTTAAATAAGCAGGGTGACAATATACAGCCTTGAGGTACTCCTTTCCCTATTTGGAACCAGTCTGTTGTTCCATTTCCAGCTCTAACCGTTGGTTCCTGACCTGCATATAGATTTCTCAAGAGGCAGGTCAGGTGTTCTGCTATTTCCATCTCTTTTGGAATTTTCCACCATTTGTCATGATCCACAGAGTCAAAAGTTTTGGCATAGTCAATAAAGCAGAAGTAGATGTTATTATGGAACTCTCTTGGTTTTTTGATGACCCAACGGATTTTGGCAATTTGACCTCTGATTCCTCTACCTTTCCTAAATCCAGCTTGAACATCTGGAAGTTCACGGTTCATATACTGTTGAAGCCTGGCTTGGAGAATTTTGAGCATTACTTTGCTAGCATGTGAGAAGAGTGCAATTGTACAGTAGTTTGAACATTCTTTAGCATTGTCTTTCTTTGGGATTGGAATGAACACTGACCTTTTCCAGTCCTGTGGCCACTGCTGAGTTTTCCAAATTTGCTGGCATATTGAATGCAGCACTTTCACAGCATCATCTTTCAGGATTTGAAATAGCTCAACTGGAATTCCATCACCTCCACTAGCTTTGTTCATAGTGATGCTTCTTAAGGCCCACTTGACTTCACATTCCAGGATGTCTGGCTCTACGTGAGTGATCACACCATTGTGATTATCTTGGTCATGAAGATCTTTTTTGTACAGTTCTTCTTGCCATCTCTTCTTAATATCTCCTGCTTCTGCTAGGTCCATACCATTTCTGTCCTTTACTGTGCCCATCTTTGCATGAAGTGTTCCCTTGGTATCTCTAATTTTCTTGAAGAGATCTCTAGTCTTTCCCATTCTATTGTTTTCCTCTATTTCTTTGCACTGATCACTGAGGAAGGCTTTCTTATCTCTCCTTGCTATTCTTTGGAACTCTGCATTCAGATGGGTATATCTTTCCATTTCTCCTTTGCTTTTCACTTCTCTTCTTTTCACAGCTATTTGTAAGGCCTCCTGAGATAGCCATTTTGCTTTTTTGCATTTCTTTTTCTTGGAGATGGTCTTGATCCCTGTCTTCTGTACAATGTCATGAATCTCTGTCCATAGTTCTTCAGGCATTATATCAGATCTAATCCCTTCAGTCTGTCTCTCACTTCCACTGAATAATCATAAGGGATTTGATTCAGCTCATACCTGAATGGGCTAGTGGTTTTCCCTACTTTCTTCAATTTCAGTCTGAATTTTGCAGTAAGGAGTTCATGATCTGAGCCACAGTCAGCTCCCGGTCTTGTTTTTGCTGACTGTATAGAGCTTCTCCATCTTTGACTGCAAAGGATATAATCAATCTGATTTCGGTGTTGACCATCTGGTGATGTCCATGTATAGAGTCTTCTCTTGTGTTGTTGGAAGTGGGTGTTTGCTATGACCAGTGCATTCTCTTGGCAAAACTCTATTAGCCTTTGCCCTGCTTCATTCTGTACTCCAAGGCCAAATTTGCCTGTTACTCCAGGTGTTTCTTGACTTCCTACTTTTTCATTCCAGTCCTCTATAATGAAAAGGACATCTTTTTTGGGTGTTAGTTCTAGAAGGTCTTGTAGGTCTTCATAGAACCGTTCGACTTCAGCTTCTTCAGCATTACTGGTTGGGGCATAGACTTGGATTACTGTGATATTGAATGGTTTGCCTTGGAAATGAACAGAGATCATTCTGTAATTTTTGAGATTGCACCCAAGTACTGCATTTCAGACTCTTTTGTTGACCATGATGGCCACTCCATTTCTTCTGAGGGATTCTTGCCAACAGTAGTAAGTATAATGGTCATCTGAGTTAAATTCACCCATTCCAGTCCATTTTAGTTCACTGATTCCTAAAATGTCAACATTCACTCTAGCCATCTCCTGTCTGACTACTTCCAATTTACCTTGATTCATGGACCTAACATTCCAGGTTCCTATGCAATATTGCTCTTTACAGCAGCATACTTTGCTTCTATCACCAGTCACACCCACAACTGGTACATTGACCAACACTGGCCCAAATTACACAAGGCCCTCCTCCAGGTTAGATACAGAGATGGAAGCTGTGTATTTCAATTTTCAGTTTAGGCTGAAGGCATTCTTTCTTTTCTTAAATAGAAAGGTATATGACATTTCTAAACTCTGGAAAATGTCACTGAAACAAGTCATCACTCATTATTTTATGTAGTTGCTTCACTTAAAAACATCTCAGTTTCTTTCCCCCTCCTCCATCCCATCTCCAGGCAGGTGTTAGAATAATACTCACGTGTCTGTAAAACACTCTGAGATCCTTGGCTAGAGGGCTCTGTGTGGAAGCAGAAAGTATTGTGTTTTATCAATTATTCATGAACACATGGAGCAGTTGTCTAGAAATGAGAATGGGCAAAATATTTACCTTGTTTATTCCTTTTTCTTTTATGGTATATTACAAGGAGTATCGCTGACAGAAGTAGGAGAGACAGTAAAATCACTGGGATCAACACCATTAATATAAACTCTAAGTGCTCTGAGTCTTCCTCAATCAGGGTAGCATTTATACCGGTGATGTAAGGTTCTGTGGTCACTGCAGCAAGTGTGCTGAGAGCCTCTGACTCTTCATCCAGGGCTTCCGTGCCTGGGAGCACGTCTCCTGACAACTCTGTGTCCTCCTCTCCTGTGGGAACACATACAAAATTGAGACAGTCATGGAGACCAAGCTAGTACGGTATGTTTTCAATGATCTGAAACTTACCCTCCATGCACCCAGAGAGAAGCTTGATCCACTGGATTTGGTCTTCCAGTTCAGCATGACACAGAGTATTGATGGAACATAAATGAAGCTCAAGCTGGGAGTACATTCAACGTGGAATCAGAACCCAGAGATAAACCTCACAAAGGCAGGCAGTTCAGATGCACTTCAGCAAAGGAGATTGAGAAGCTTTGCGGTGTCTAGCACAATATTCCAGGATATCCTATCAGATCAGATCAGATCAGTCGCTCAGTCGTGTCTGACTCTTTGCGACCCCATGAACTGCAGCATGCCAGGCCTCCCTGTCCATCACCAACTCCCAGAGGTCACTCAGACTCACATCCATCGAGTCAGTGATGCCATCCAGCCATCTCATCCTCTGTCGTCCCCTTCTCCTCCTGCCCCCAATCCCTCCCAGCATCAGAGTCTTTTCCAATGAGTCAACTCTTTGCATGAGGTGGCCAAAATACTGGAGTTTCAGCTTTAGCATCATTCCTTCCAAAGAAATCCCAGGGCTGATCTCCTTCAGAATGGACTGGTTGGATCTCCTTGCAGTCCAAGGGACTCTCAAGAGTCTTCTCCAACACCACAGTTCAAAAGCATCAATTCTTCGGCGCTCAGCCTTCTTCACAGTTCAGCTCTCACATCCGTACATGACCACAGGAAAGACCATAGCCTTTATCCTAATAATATTTCTGAATAAATCTAAATTCCAACTTTCTGAGAGTTAAGCACTCACCACATAACACTTTCAGGTAAAGGGAATGGACTGTGTCCTAATTTTTCTTTTTAATAAAAGGTTTCCTACCAACGGATATGAATTTTTTCAAATCCGGGTGACTGATCAAATGTCAATGTCAGGCCTCAGTTCTGCAGAGAACTGAGTCTGCCTCTGAAATGATCTCACCAAAATCCTGAAATGATCTAGATAAAAATACAATGCATGGGGGTTTCATTGGTGGCTCAGAGGTAGAGAATCCACCCGCCAATGCAGGAGACACGGGTTCGATCCCTGATCCAGGAAGTCGCTCACATGCCAAGGAGCAGCTAAGCCCATGCACCACAACTCCTGAGCCTGTACTCTAGAGCCCTGGCGATGCAACTGTCGAGCCCACTTCCACAGCTCCTGATGCCCTTGGGCCCTAGGGCCTGTGCTCTGCAACGAGAGAAGCCGCCCCATGAGAAACCTGGGCACCACGACTAGAGAGTACAGTCCTGCTCTCCGCAGCCAGAGACAGACCTTGCAGAAGCAAAGACCCAACGCGGACAAAAATAAACAAATAAATGTTTTAAAAAACACCATGTGTATTTTTCTTGTAAAGTGAAATTCTCAAGGGGATGTTGCCTTAGAAACTAAGGAAACTGCCCCAACATTTAAATTTACTGAATAATATGACTCTTTAGAACCTGCCCTATATAGGTTTATTCTGTCGGGACTTTGGATTGTGTTGGAAAACCATCCTTTGGTTCATCACAGGACAGGAAAGGACTAGTAGCTAGGGGATTATTTGAAAAAATCCTTCCTTGCCTGGCTCTGTCGCGACCATGGTCAGGTTTTCCTCCCATCGTGGTACTATAGCGTTGCCTATCATTCAGGTGGGACCCATTGTGAAAAACAGCATATTAGCTGAGGCTACAACAATGATAATTTATATAAAAGTTCTTCCTAAGGTGAAAGGCACTCTTCAAATGAAGATGTCCACTGCCTGAAGCCAAGATCAGTACTGCAGGTTAGGCCACCTCCCAGAGAGTGACCGACGGGCCACAGCATGGCCAGCTTAGGCCTTAGCTCTCCACATGTCAAATATAAAAATATTTGTTTGATCACGGTCTAATTTTTCGGTTATATAAACACTTCAATTTCCCCATGACCAGGGGATCCACTTGGTAATCATATCAGTCAATGCCACCCCAAACAGTCAGAATCAATTACAAGCTGCTAAGTAACTGGTATTCCTCATGTGTATACACCAAAAGCAGGACTCAAAAAATATCTACCATTTATTGACTTCTGCCTTCATGGTTAAGTGACCTTGTTCTACATTTATGTCTTTGAAATAAGGTAAGTCGATAATGTATTTGTTAAAAGATTTGACATATCACCCTGCTCGCAGAACTATTGAATCAAACATCATTCTTCACTGGTAACCTAGGCCAGCCAAGACGGTATGCCGCGAGGGGAATGGTGGGCCACAGGGACAGTGGCACATATACACATGTGGTTGGTGACCACAGCCCCATTCCTTGAAGTCAGTGCTGAGGACCTTCCTCCAACACCCAGACCTCCTTTTATTTGTTTATTTACTTCTGCTACTACTATTGTTACTGCTACTATTTCACACTAACTTTTACATATAATTTACTGAAAGCCAAGTCTTGTGCTCTGCCTTGTGCCAGATTATCTCATTTTGTTCCCATCATTTTTTCAGATAGCAGCTGGGGCAGGGAGATTACAGAACTAGCCCACACCCACAAAGTTATTGTGCAGGAGTGAAGACTTAAACCCCGGAGGGCCGATAGAAGAACTTGAGCTTGGAACCTCACAGGGTACTTTCCTTCCCATCAGGCAGGAATGGAATGATTACAAATGATGAAGTGGTGACCAAGAGCGGGAGCCTCACGTTCTTGCCCCTCAGCCCACAAGAAGGCAGATTTCTGGCACAAAGAGGGAGGAGAGGGCTCTCACTGGACTCCCGGGGCCAGGTGGCTATGAGCAGAACTGCCCAGAGGACAGGATCCTTCCAGCCTCTGCACGGAAGGCGGATAAGTTCCCAGTAGAACACTCAGCACTCTGAGTCACACCTGACCTGTTGCCCCAGAAGAGGAGAGAATTGGAAAAGAGATAAGCTAGCAAGAATAATGAGGGTGTTGGACAATCAGGCATGAAAGAGAAATGGAGACGCTCACAGATGGTCCTGGGTTGTGCACATTTCTCTCTTAGCACAAGTGAAAATGCTGGTGACAAGTGGCTCTTAGTGGCATTCTGGGGTGAAATTTTCTCCCCAGTACCCCTCACACATACTCTAACATGTTTTCCATTTAACCATCATTTACTCTCTCTGATTCTTTAGCAATTATTTAAATAAATGAGTCAAAAGTTCTCTGTGTGTGCTTTCTTTTTCTTTACCCTGCAAGTCTTCATCTTCACACATGCCTGTGACAACCTTCCTCAGACCCTTCCCTCCCCAAACAATACTGTGATAGCTGCAAATAATAAATAACAGTCATTAATTAGATGTTGATAGAGTATGCTGGTACTAGGATGAATATGCATCATCTAACAATCTCCCCAAGTTCATTGTTGACAATACAAACAAAGAAACAATCTCAAATATCTGGCCTGGTGGCATAACCCTGATATTTATGCTGGCAGTTCTACTGATACACAGGATTTTTTAAAAAACTGTTATTGAAGTACAAAGAATAGCAAGGAGAGATAAGAAAGCCTTCCTCAGTGATCAATGCAAAGAAATAGAGGAAAACAATAGAATGGGAAAGACTAGAGATCTCTTCAAGAAAATTAGAGATACCAAGGGAACATTTCATGCAAAGATGGGCTCAATAAAGGACAGAAATGGTATGGACCTAACAGAAGCAGAAGATATTAAGAGGTGGCAAGAATACACAGAAGAACTATACAAAAAATATCTTCATGACCCAGATAACCACAATGGTGTGATCACTCACCTAGAGCCAGACATCCTGGAATGTGAAGTCAAGTGGGCCTTAGGAAGCATCACTATGAACAAAGCTAGTGGAGGTGATGGAATTCCAGTTGAGCTATTTCAAACCCTGAAAGATGATGCTGAGAAAGTGCTGCACTCGGTATGCCAACAAATTTGGAAAACTCAGCAGTGGCCACAGGAATGGAAAAGGTCAGTTTTCATTCCAATCCCAAAGAAAGGCAATGCCAAAGAATGCTCAAACTACTGCCCAATTGCACTCTTCTCACATGCTAGCAAAGTAATGCTCAAAATTCTCCAAGCCAGGCTTCATCAGTATGTGAACTGTGTTCAAGCTGCATTTAGGCAGAGAAGCCAGAGATCAAATGGCCATTGTATCATTGATAAAGCAAGAGAGTTCCAGAAAAACATCTATTTCTGCTTTATTGACTACACCAAAGCCTCTGACTGTGTGGATCATGACAAACTGTGGAAAATTCTTAAAGAGATGGGAATAGCAGATCATCTGACCTGCCCCTGAGAAACCTGTATGCAGGTCAAGAAGCAACAGTTAGAACTGGACACGGAACAACAGACTGGTTCCAAATAGGAAAGGAGTACCTCAAGGCTGTATATTTGTCACCCTACTTATTTAACTTATATGCAGAGTACATCATGTGAAACGCCAGGCTGGATGAAGCACAAGCTGGAATCAAGATTGCCAGGAGAAATATCAATAACCTCAGATATGCAGATGATACCACCCTTATGGCAGAAAGCAAAGAAGAACTAAAAAGCCTCTTGATGAAAGCGAAAGATGAGAGTGAAAAGTTGGCTTAAAGCTCAACATTCAGAAAACTAAGATCATGGCATCCAGTCTCATCACTTCATGGCAAATAGATGAGGAAACAGTGGAAAGTGGCTGACTTTATTTTGGGGGGGCTCTAAAATCACTGCAGATGGTGACTGCAGCCATGAAATTAAGACACTTGCTCGTTGGAAGAAAAGTTATGACCAACCTAGACAGCATATTAAAAAGTATAGACATTACTTTGCCAACAAAGGTCCATCTAGTCAAAGCTATGGTTTTTCCAGTGGTCATGTATGGATGTGAGAGTTGGACTATAAAGAAAGCTGGGCACCAAAAATGATGCTTTTGAACTGTGGTGTTGGAGAAGACTTTTGAAAGTCCCTTGGACCGCAAGGAGATCCAACCAGTCCATCCTAAGGGAGATCAGTCCTGAATATTCATTGGAAGGACTGATGCTGAAGCTGAAGTACAATACTTTGGCCACCTGATACAAAGAACAGACTCATTTGAAAAGATCCTGATGTTGGGCAAGATTGAAGGTGGGAGGAGAAGGGGACAACATAGGATGAGATGGTTGGATGGCATCGCTGACTCAATGGACATGAGTTTGAGTAAACTCCAGGAGTTGGTGATAGGCAGGGAGGCTTGGCATGCTGCAGTCCATGGGGTCACAAAGAGTCAGACACAACTGAGTGACTGAACTGAACAGTTGATTTACAATGTTGTGTTAATGTCCTCTGTACAGCAGAGTGAGTGAATTATACACACATATATTCTTTTCCATTATGGCCTATAACTGGATATTGAGTGTCAGATCAGATCAGATCAGTCGCTCAGTCGTGTCCGACTCTTTGCGACCCCATGAACTGCAGCACGCCAGGCCTCCCTGTCCATCACCAACTCCTGGAGGTCACTCAGACTCACATCCATGGAGTCAGTGATGCCATCCAGCCATCTCATCCTCTGTCGTCCCCTTCTCCTCCTGCCCCCAATCGCTCCCAGCATCAGAGTCTTCTCCAATGAGTCAACTCTTTGCATGAGGTGGCCAAAGTACTGGAGTTTCAGCTTTAGCATCATTCCTTCCAAAGAAATCCCAGGGCTGATCTCCTTCAGAATGGACCGGTTGGATCTCCTTGCAGTCCAAGGGACTCTCAGGAGTCTTCTCCAACACCAGAATTCAAAAGCATCAATTCTTCGGCGCTCAGCCTTCTTCACAGTCCAGCTCTCACATCCATACATGACCACAGGAAAAACCATATTGTTTACCCATTCTATGTATAATGGTTTGCATCTGTTAATCCCAAACTCTCAATCCTTCCCTCCCCTCCCCTTCTCCCCTTGGCAACCATAAGTCTGTGTCTGTTTCTCTTTGTACGTGAATCCATTTGTGTCATATTTTAGAGTCCATGTGTAAGTGATATTATAAAATATTTGTCTTCCTCTCTCTGAGTTATTTCACTTACGGCAATAAATAATCTTCATTATAAATTCACCTATGCTGCTGAAAACGGCATCTCCTTCTTTTTCGTGCCTGAGTGATATTCAATGTCTTCTTTATGCATTCATCAGTGATAGGTGTCGAGGCTCTCTCCACGTCTTGGTCACTGTAAACAGTGCGTCTGTGAATGCAGGGGTGCAGGTGACCCACAGGGCTGTGAGGCTGCCCTCCCTTGAGCACGGTTGCCAATGACAGTGGGGGCTCTACTCACTCAGCAATTATGCTGCTGCTGCTGCTAAGTCGCTTCAGTTGTGTTCAACTCTGTGCGACCCCATAGACAGCAGCCCACCAGGCTCCCCCATCCCTGGGATTCTCCAGGCAAGAACACTGGAGTGGGTTGCCATTTCCTTCTCCAAGGCATGAAAGCGAAAAGTGAAAGTGAAGTCACTCAGTCGTGTCCGACTCTTAACAACTCCATGGACTGGAGCCTACCAAGCTCCTCTGTCCATGGGATTTTCCAGGCAAGAGTACTGGAGTGGGGTGCCATTGTCTTTTTCGCAGCAATTATGGGGATTTGGTAAATCCCATTAATGGCTAAATGTTCTAATCTGTACAACTAAAGATTGGCTAAATGTTCTAGGCTAGTCTCTATCTCCCCAAGGTCCCCTCTAGTTCCACATCTCTATGTTGATTCGGAAGCATTTATTTTGTCTTCAGTTTGACTTTTTGACAGGCATGCAAACACAGCGCTAAGTTCAGAGAGGACGCTTCATGACACCCTTTCCTCAGCCACTCAGTTTTTCCCAGAGGTAACCACCCTTCTCTGCCGCCTTCCAGAAAACTCTCTGCATATACTAGTATAAGTATCATTTCCTGTTTCCTTTTTTAACACAAATGGTAGCAAACTCTATATAGTGCGCTGCCCCTTGGGTTTTTTGTTTTTTTTTTTTTTCACTTAAAATTAGATTTTGAGGATTATTCCATGTCTGTGTATAGAGAATTGCCTTTTCCTCCCATTATTTGCTGTATCGCCATCTATTCCTGTTGACGGGGACTCAGGTCCTTTCTTTGTGTTTGGAAGTTTGTGTTTCCCATGGCCACAGTTGTGCCAGCACACCTGCCAGTTTGCTCGTGTGCAGCACCATCTCCAGAGTGGGGAGACGGCGAGCGTGCAGCGCCAAACTACTCTTGGGGGTCTGCCCTAACATCTACTCCACAACACCAGCCCAGTGCCCACACAATGAGGACTGGCAGAAACTATGCTGGGGAAGGGCTGGTACCCAGGGCATCTCTGATGGAAAAGTTGAAAACACTGGGGATCAGCCCAAGAGTTTGTGCCAAGAACATCATCTGTCCTCAAAGGCGGAGCTGTAAACCTGGGGTGGGCCATGTATCAAGTCTCTAGCCAGGAGTAAGTCACAAGGGAGACAGAGGTGGAGTCATGAAGAAAATCAGAGGTGGAAACCAGAGAGGATCCCAAGGCCACAAGAGCAGGGCAGGAGTGGAGCCAAGGAGGGCAGGTTGGGAATTTCTCCAAAGTATGACAGCGGTTCCCCCCGTGACCTGCGGGCTGAGAGCAACTCCTAACCCAGTGGATCACTGTGTGGCCCAGACAGCCCCCTGAGCCTTGCCTTTTCTAGGAAACATTAGGTCAGGCCCACAACTGTCAGTGCTGAGTTCCTGTGGGAGCCATCCTACCATCCCATGCTTCTTGGTAAAAAAGTACAACATTTTAGAAACTCAGAGGTCCACCTCCACTATAGATGAACCCACACTCTTTCTGGAAGTGAGTCTGCAGCGCGTCGCCTGCATAATGTACAGGGCTGGTTCCTGTGCTGAGGGCCGACTGGATGGATGTCTTCTTGCATTGTGGGCCCTGGAAAGAGCCTCTTTCTCCTCCAGTTCTACCTTTCCTAAAAGGTCCCAAAGGGGGCCACCAGTCTGGCCCACCCTACAGTGATCACATGAAGGGTAGAGGCATCCCAGCTTTGAAGATGCTGTGTGTGCCACAGGGACCTCCTTCACACCGGCCTTGGAAGGTGGCTATTCACCCTCCGCCCAGTCTGTTTTCCCATTCTAGACTGATCTGTTCTCTGCTCCCCAGGAGACTCATCTGTCCGGTATAACTTCTCTATTTTATTGTTGTCTTTCTATCTACAAGAGGACATATTTCAGAAAAGAGGGGTGTGGCCTGGGGGTGGGGGCAGAGTGTAAAACTGAAGAAGTTGCTGAAAAAATAAGAGAGAGGTTCAAGCCTGAGAAGGGATAGAGGCAGTCACCGGCAAAGTGCAGAAGAGAAGAAAGCGGAAGAAAGAACCGGACTTGCTGTTGAAACCAGAAGGGCTATGGGCAGGGCTGCGGGTGTGACCTTGAACCTGGCCAGCGCTGGGGGGCGAAGGTGGGGGGACTCAGCACGGGTCTGCTAGGACTCTCCTCTTCCAGGGGCCTCCCATGCAAAGCCTCCCCAGGGCAATCTTTTCACCATTTCTCTGCTCACAAAATGGAGCATTAATAGGAGATGATGGGAATGGTCATTCGAGCAATGAAATTAAGCTGCAATGAAATTTTAATCCTAAAATTACCAGATAACTGGACAGTGCAGAGTCACAAAAGACAATACCCATACAAACACAGCTGGAATGTGTGTCTCAGACATCTGGCGAGGACTCTGGGAAGGATCCTCATACGTGAGCAAACGGAGGAAATGCCCGAGGTAAGCCTGGCAGCTCCGCAACCAGGCAGGCACCTCGCCCCCTTGTTACCGCCCCACACCTCGTCCCCAAGTGGAAGTGACTCTGCTTCCTGGTGAAGCAAACTCGCTAACTTCTCTTTTTGAAAGTGGAACAAATGCACAATCAAGCTCTCGTGTTTAAAATTTAAACGAAAGTGTTATATAGCCACTGAAAGTTTGCCACACTCGTATTACAATGTAAAATATAACACTGGCGAGAGAATATTATTAAACTCAGAATGTCAGCAAGCATACTGGACCTCAGTCAGATGCCCCATTCTTTCACTTACATCGATTCCAACACGCAGATGGTTGAAATCATCTTATAATTCAGGTAGTGAAATGAAACACACACACAGAGCAGGTATCAGGTAGTCAAATGCTGTCCTGCTCGGTGGAGAAACTTGATTTAGGATTTCAGGATACTCAAGAAACCAAGCCCAAGAAGCCTACCCACTTTCCATTAATCCTGTACCTCTGTCTATGGAAAAGAGCCAGATTCGTAGGAAGGCAGGATCAAACCAAACTGAGACGCCCTCCAGCTTCTCAGCTTCAGCTGGGTATTAGAGTCACCTGGGGACCTTTCAGCCCAGCCCAAGTCATTACATCCGAATACCTGTGGTATTTAGTCTGAACCCAGGTCTCAGTATCCTTTACAGACTCCAGTGTGCAGCCAAGCTTGAGGACCAGGGCTCCAAACCCTGTCCACTCCTGACCGTCCCCAGCCTACCCCTCTTTCTCTATGCTCCTTCTTGGTGAACTAGAGGAGAATTGGGCTAGAGAGGGGATTCCCAGCTCCCAGTAGCTGCCCACTGTGTCATAAGAACATGATCGTTTAAAAAGCATCTCTGAAGCCTTGACCCTCTGAGAGCCTCTGGCCTGGATATACTGCTGCTGCTGCTGCTGCTAAGTCGCTTCAGTCGTGTCCGACTCTGTGTGACCCCAGAGATGGCAGTCCACCAGGCTCCGCCATCCCTGGGAGTCTCCAGGCAAGAACAATGGAGTGGGTTGCCATTTCCTTCTCCAATGCAAGAAAGTGAAAAATGAAAGTGAAGTCGTTCAGTCGTGTCCGACTCCTAGTGACCCCATGGACTGCAGCCTACCAGGCTCCTCCATCCATGAGATTTGCCAGGCAAGAATACTGGAGTGGGTTGCCATTGCCTTCTTCTGGATAAACTAGAGAGAGCTGTAACAATCATGCCTTATTATGTGACTAACAGGCATTAACAAGAGAGATCATGAGCTTAAAACCTCACCTCAAGCAAAAGTAACCGCTGGACTACCCACACAGCAGTCCACCTACATTATTAGCATGTATCAGAATCACCAGGAGGGCTCCGCCCGCCGCCTCCCGCCCATACACACACACGGCTAGACATTGTCCCCAGAGCTTCTGATTCAGCAGGTCTGGGATGGGACCTCTAATAAATGCTCATGCTGCTGGTCTGGGGGCCATACCTTGAGAACTATGGGTTTGAGTGGCGCAGACAACCTCATGGGGTTGCGTTGAGCTATCAGTCACACCCATGGGTGCTCATGGCGCTCACTGCACACTGGCAGTGCCTGGTGCTGTTTAAGGTCCACTCAAAACCGGTTCCTGAGGACATCCGAGGTCATGGCCTGGGCAATGGTATGTTATTAAAGCTCCCTAGCTGAGTCCATTAAGTATTTATGCTGGGTTGAAAATTACTGAGTTAAATCATAATTCAATTAACTTTAATTTGCTGTTATTCATGAAGACAGTCTATTCGCTTCAAAGATGACTGGAGAACCCTACAGAGAAAGACATCTTTGGGAGCAAAATTTATAAGGTGTATTCTGGCATTGAAATTGGAAGGAAAGAATAAAACTGTTACTACTTGCAGATCACATTATACTTTATATTAAAAAACCCTAAAGCCTCCAGCTCCAAACTATTAGAACTAATAAATTAATTCACAAAGTTTCAGGATACAAGATGAATATACAGAAAACTGTTTTATTTCTATACACTAATAATGAACTATCAGAAAGAGAAAGTTTTTTAAAATCCTGTTTAAAATTGCATCAGAAAGAATGAAATACCTTGAGATAAACTTAACCAAGGAGGTGAAAGACCTATACACCTAAAACTATAAAACACTGATGAAAGAAACTGAAGACAATACAAAAAAATGGAAAGATATCCCATACTCTTGGATTGGAAGAATACTATTAAAATGGCCATACTACCCAAAATAATCTACAGGTTTAATGCAATTCCTATCAAAATACCCATGACATTTTTCACAGAACTAGAACAACTAATCCTACAATTCATATGGAACCATAAAAGACCCAGAATCATGAAATCCTGAAGAAAAAGAACAAAGCTGGAAGCAAACCCTCCCAGATTTCAGAATACACAATATATTTTTAGATCTGTCTCCCAAGGTGAAAGAAATAAAAATAAACAAATAGGACCTAATTACTAAAAAGTTTTTGCACAGCAAAGGAAACCACCTACAAAACAAGAAGACAATCTACAGAATGTGCAAGAATATTTGCAAATGATATGACTGACAAGAGATTAATATCCAAAATATATAAACAGCTCACACAACTCAATATCAGAAAATGGGCAGTGGACCTGAAGATATTTTTCCAAAGAAGACATACAATGACCAACAGGCACAAGAAAAGATGCTCAATATCACTAATTATTAGGTAAATGCTAATCAAAACCATAATGAGATATGACCTCACACCTGTCAGTATGATCATCATCAAAACGTCTACAAATAACAAATGTTGACGAGGGTGTGGTGAAAAGGGAACCCTCCTACACTGTTGGTGGGAACGTACATTGATGCAGCCACTGTGGAGAACAATATGAAATGGTCTCAAGAAACTAAAAATAGAACTACCGTGTGATCCAGCAATCCTACTTTGGGTATATAGTCATAAAATACTAATTTAAAAAGATGCATGTATCCCAATCGTCACAGCAGCACTATTTACAACAGCCAAGACACAGAAGCAATCCAACTGTCCATCAGCAGATGAACAGGTGAAGATGTTGTACATGTAGACAGTGGGGTGCCACTCAGCCTAGAAAGAATGAAATTCCGCCTTCTGCGGTAGCATGGATGGACCAAGAGAATATGATGCGTAGTGAAATAAGTCAGACAGAGAGTGCTGTATGATATCACTTATACATGGAATCTAAACAGAAATAGATTTACAGATACAGAAAACAAACTAGTAGTTACGGTGAGGAGACCGAAGTGGGGAGGGACAAATTAGAGATACGGGGCTGATAGATAAGCAGTACAGACATATTGTACAACACGGGGAATTACAGCCATTGAAAGTGAAGAAAGGGAAAGTGGCTCAGTCGTGTCCAACTCTTTGTGACCCTATGGACTATACAGTCCACGGAATTCTCCAGGCCAGAATACTGGAGTGGGTAGCCTTTCTCTTCTCCAGGGGATCTTCCCAACCCAGAGATCAAACCCAAGTCTCCAGCAGCAGGCAGATTCTTTACCAGCTGAGCCACAGGGAAGGCCAAGAATACTGGAGTGGGTAGCCCATCCCTTCTCCAGCGGATTTTCCTAACCCAGGAATCCAACCGGGGTCTTCTGCATTGCAGGCGGATTCTTTACCAACTGAGCTATCAGGGAAGCCCAATATCTTGTAATAACTTGGAGTATAATCTATAAAAATACTGAACCGTTATGCTATACACCTGAAACTAATATAATAATGTAAATAGACTCCAGAAAAACATCTATTTCTGCTTTATTGACTATGCCAAAGCCTTTGACTGTGTGGATCACAATAAATTGTGGAAAATTCTGAAAGAGATGGGAATACCAGACCACCTGACCTGCCTCTTGGGAAACCTATATGCAGGTCAGGAAGCAACAGTTAGAACTGGACATGGAACAACAGACTGGTTCCAAATAGGAAAAGGAGTACGGCAAGGCTGTATATTATCACCCTGTTTATTTAACCTATATGCAGAGTACATCATGAGAAACGCTGGACTGGAAGAAACACAAGCTGGAATCAAGATTGCTGGGAGAAATATCAATAACCTCAGATATGCAGATGACACCACCCTTATGGCAGAAAGTGAAGAGGAACTAAAAAGCCTCTTGATGAAAGTGAAAGTGGAGAGTGGAAAGGATGGCTTAAAGCTCAACGTTCAGAAAACAAAGATCATGGCATCTGGTCCCATCACTTCATGGGAAATAGATGGGCAAACAGTGGAAACAGTGTCAGACTTTATTTTTTGGGCTCCAAAATCACTGCAGATGGTGACTGCAGCCATGAAATTAAAAGACGCTTACTCCTTGGAAGGAAAGTTATGACCAACCTAGATAGCATATTCAAAAGCAGAGATATTGCTTTGCCAACAAAGGTCTGTCTAGTCAAGGTTATGGTTTTTCCTGTGGTCATGTATGGATGTGAGAGTTGTACTGTGAAGAAGGCTAAGAGCCGAGAACTGATGCTTTTGAACTGTAGTGTTGGGAGTAGACTCTTGAGAGTCCCTTGGACTGCAAGGAGATCCAACCAGTCCATCCTAAAGGAGATCAGCCCTGGGATTTCTTTGGAAAGAATGATGCTAAAGCTGAAACTCCAACACTTTGGCCACCTCATGCAAAGAGTTGACTCATTGGAAAAGACCCTGATGCTGGGAGGGATTGGGAGCAGGAGGAGAAGGGGATGACAGAGGATGAGATGGCTGGATGGCATCACTGACTCGATGGACGTGAGTCTGGGTGAACTCTGGGAGTTGGTGATGGACAGGGAGGCCTGGTGTGCTGCGATTCATGGGGTCGCAGAGAGTTGGACTCAACTGAGCAACTGAACTGAACTGAACTGAAATCGTCTATACCTTAACATTAAAAGTACCTGTGTATGTACTTGTCAAACAGTCTATCTCTTCAGCTCTGGTATCATTTTTTTTTTTTAATCAGTTGTTCAGCATCTGTGACATCTGACTGTGATGTGGTCAGGGGTAAAATGGGAATAAAAGAGGAACAAACAACAATACCAGATACCCCAGACCCCAGCTGGGCTGAGGGGGAGGATGGCTGTGCCGATGCTGGGGTTACTGATGCCAAGTGGACAGACCACGTCCTTGATGTCGGGGCTCTGGCATGGACCAGAGGCTGCCCTGGGACACCATGCCACTGGGAGCATGGGGCACGTTCTCAAGGGCAAGTCCCTTCTCTAGTTCACTTGGTTTTGAAATAGTACTATGAACTGTTTATTATCTGAAGTGGTTTCTCCCCTGTACCTGTTTGTTTATCGGCTGTCTCCTCCACCGTTCTGCCCCCCATCTCTCTACGGCACACGGAGCCCTGTCTGCTGGGTGGCTGCTGTTCATTGAATAGTTGTTTAGGAGAAAGGCCAGATGAGTCGGAGGCAAAGTGCTAGACAGGCATCACGCCTTTTTATCAAGAGTCTGATATCTTCTTCTTCAATCAACCCCCTTCCAGGAACACATACAGTGTGTTCTTAGAGACAGAAAAGGGATCTACAGCAGTTTTCTCAGAAACGTATCTGAATTTTAAAGAAAACACTGGGAAATGAGAGGAACTGAGTGAAAAGACAAGAACCTCTAAAATGAGATTTCATGTTTCTAGCTTTTGGGGTTTTCTTTCTCTTGATTGGTTTTGGTTTTGGAATCAGGTGTGTCTTAGGGTTCACCCCATAAAGTCCAAGAGACTGAACCCTCTCTGAGGAGGAGGACTAGGGGTGGAGGGACTATTAATTCCTCTGTAAGCTCTATTCACTACATACTGCTGCTGCTACTAAGTCGCTTCAGTCGTGTCCGACTCTGTGCGACCCCCATAGATGGCAGCCCACCAGGCTCTGCTGTTCCTGGGATTCTCCAGGCAAGAACACTGGAGTGGGTTGCCACTTCCTTCTCCACTGTGTGAAAGTGAAAAGTGAAAGTGAAGTTGCTCAGTCGTGTCCGACTCATAGTGACCCCATGGACTGCAGCCCACCAGGCTCCTCCATCCATGGGATTTTCTAGGCAAGAATACTGGAGTGGCTTGCCATTGCTTTCTCTGTACTACATACTGGACAACTTTTAATAAGTGAAAATATTCACTCAGGATGTTTTTTCTGACATTATACTTGAAGAAGAATAAACAGTTGGTTGAACAGACTCAGTGCAAAATCAGTGAAGGTGAGAGGCAGATTGTAAGCACCAAAGTCTGGGCAAAGCAGTGTCTGTGTTTCCTATACCCTTTCTCTTCAGCCATCAGATGACCAAAGGTGCCTCACGTGGAAGAAAGCAGTGTCTCTTTTGCTGATTCTGAGGAGGTCATCTGATGAAAGCCTTCATACAATAGTCTGCTCTGGGAAAGCACCTGTGAAGCTGGGCTGTGATTTACCCTGTTGCTTTGAGGATCAGCCCTGCAACTGCAATCTACCCTCAGATTACAACATCCTATCATATGACTACATATACAACATGCCTACTCATACATGGAAACTAATTTTGTATCACAAATGAACTTTTTTTTTTTTATGAAACAGAAGCAGACTTACAGATTTTGAAAACAAACATGGCTACCAAAGGGGAAAGTGAGGGTGGGTGAGGGATAAATTGGGAGCTTGGCATAAACATGCACACGACTATGCATAAGATCAACAAGGCCCTACTGTATAGCGCAGGGAACTCTACTCGATATTCTGTGATAAACTATATGAGAAAAGCATCTCAAAGAGAATGAATATGTGTACAACTGGATCACTTACCAGTATACCTGAAACTAACACAACATGTAAATCAACTCCACTCCAACAAAATGCAAAAAAGAGGAAAAACAGAAAACTTGCCCCACCACAGGGACCACAGTGCTCAGATGTCTTTTCCATTTTAAACTTTTTATTTGGTGTCTTTTTTTTTTTTTAAAGAAAGCTTACTTGTATCTAAGCAGACGTGTCCAGACCTTAAGGCTGTCTCTGGCTTGAAGTTACCCGCCTGGGAAGCTACATTTCTGACCATCTGAGTACCTTTCATACCCTGAAATCTTATCCTAGCCTGTCAGTACCTGGCAGTTTAAAGAAATGTATACATTTATATGACACAGAATACACTTCTAACATTTAAAATTTCTTCCTATCATCAGTGGAATGATAGATACAAAAGTACTTTAAAAAAATAGTTTATATTGGAGTATGGTTGATTTACAATGCTGTCTTAGTTTCAGGTGTACAGCAGAGTGGAAGTTATCCATATACATACCGACTGTTTTTCAGATTTTTTTCCCATATAGGTTATACAGAGCAGAGTTCCCTGTGCTCTACAGTAGGTCTTTATAATCTATTTTATATATAGCAGTGTGAAAAGTATTTTTAAAAATTTGAAAAAGATTCTTAAGTGATGGAAAAGTATTCAGGTTGGTCATAATTACTATTTTTATCACACTTCTACCTGTCTTTTCTTAGAATCTTATTATTATTTTCTTAGAATCTTATTATTAATAAGATTTCTTAGAATCTTATTATTTTCGGCTCTGCTGGGTCTTCGTTGTTGCGTGGGCTTTTCTCTGGTTGCAGAGACCAGGGGCTACTGTTTCTGGCGGTGCTGCAGCTTTTCACTGTGGTGGCTTTTTTGGTTTTGGAGCACGGGCTCCAGGGCAGGCAGGCTTCAGAAGCTGCAACTCCTGGGCTCTGGAGTTCACGGGCTTAGTTGCTCTGCGGTATGTGGGATCTTCCCAGACCAGGGATCGAACCTGTGTCTCCCGAACTGGCAAATGGGTTCTTTACACGGAGCCACCAGAGAAGCGCCCCCTCAGAGTTTTAATACTGCTGGTTGACCTTCTGATGTGCTAGCCTCACTGTCTTCTGTCCACCTCTTTTCTGCATTTATTAATATACGCCATGACTTTTTTCTCACTTTTTAATGAGACAAATTACATCAAAATATTCTTTAAAGTTGATCCACCCTTGTGTTCCTGATTTCTTCTACTTCATCACCAAGGTTTTTTTTGTTTTTTGTGTGTGTGATAATTCCTTGTTATTTGAATGACTGATCTAGGACTCAGTTTAAATATTCTTCTAATAGTTGTTAACTGGCTACATAGTCAATATGTCTCTAGGTTTAGTGATGCACCAAAATAGGAGTGGTATTTGCTTGGCAAAAGATCATCTAATCATAAATAGAGTTACCAGATAAAATATGGGACACCTGTTAAATTTGGAATATCAGGTAAACAACAAATAATATTTTTGTAAATATGTAATATTTATATGTATACTTACAATAAATTACATGGGGTATATTTATACTAACATTTTTTTGTTTATTTAACATTTATATCTATCTGAGTGTTTTATATTATTTGCTAAATCTGGCCATCTTGCGTGCATGCAAGCTAAGTTGCCTCAGTCATGTTCATTTCTATGTGACCCCATGGACTGTAGCCCGCCAGGCTCCTCTGTCCATGGGATTCTCCAGGCGAGAACACTGGATGGGTTGCTATGCCCTCCTCCAGGGGATCTTCCCAACCCAGGGATCAAACCTGAGTCTCTCGTCTCCTGCATTGGCAGGTGGGTTCTTTACCACCAGCGCCACCTGGGAAGCCTTCTGGCCATCTTGCGTGATTGTTACGTCGCTTCATTCGTGTCCAACTCTGTGCGACCACCTGGACTGTAGCCTGCCAGGCTCTTCTGTCCATGGGATTCTCCAGGCAAGAATACTGGAGTGGGTTGCCATGCCCTTCACCAGGGATCTTCCCAACCCAGGGACTGAATCCAGGTCTCCTGCATTGCAGGTGAATTTTTTTTACCACTAGGCTAGCCATCTTAATCATAAACAAATAAGCATAATTTTTAGAAAAGAATAAATAGATTTTAAATTAATAAACGCTGTTTTTTAAATTAATAAACAGTGATGTCAGGGGGGAAAAAATCAGCAAACCCTATTAATTACTGGGCTACTGTTTCTGAAAACCACAATGGAATGGGGAAATAGGAAATAATAAACATGGTTTTAATTCAGATAAAATAAAGAAATATAGAAAAAATTCAGATTTCAAAAACAAACTAGATTAATTGATTTTGTTTTATGGGGAAAAAAAAATACTACCACCCATCAGACCCTACTCTGGTGGACAGATCTCCTTTCCAACCACCTCTTTAACTTCCCAGGAAGTCCTTCTGTGATGTCCTCTGCACCTGTGGCAGACTCTTCCATCCTTTTTATGTTACATAATTTTTTTTTCAAGTTTTCAAATCAGTTCTTACTGGCTTGAAATTTCATGTCTATGAAACTTATATTCTCCTTTTTTTTTTTTTTTCCAAAAGTACTTCTGTAACTCCTTGGATTTTCTGCAGATTGTCATGCCACTCCATGCTTCTCTCCTGAACCTCCCTCCATATTCTGAGAGGGAGGTGGACAGAAGGCGTTCTCGGAACTCCTCACTGATGCAGCCATGGAGCTTTCTCTGCAGGAGGAGGAAGAATGGCTGTGGCCTGTTTGGTTTGAGGAGCCAGAACTGAACTATTCCCGGACCAAATGATTTGAGAGAGTTAACATTTTAGAATAAAATAAAACTAAATTAACAAAAAAATCACATGCATCCAGTTTTCACCACATTGTATTACTGAAATGATTATAACTCTGTCAGAAACACAAGTATGTCTTGGGTGACTGAATAAATCTCATGTCATTCATGTCCCTGCTAGGCACCAGGCCTTATTTTGGGACATAAAGGTGAATGAGACCATTTCCTGGAGAAGTGGTGGGTAAGTAGGGACAACGGCATCCAAATTAACAGTCACATGACAGTTTCATAAAAGCTGTAATAGGTTTGGGTACACAGTTCATGGGGTTGCAAAGAGTCGGACACGACTGAGCGACTGATCTGATCTGATCTGATCTGACACTATTTGGGTACAATGAGTGAAGACACTCATTGCATTAGGGGTGGGGGATTCAGGAGATCTTCACAGAGGAAGTGATCACTGAATTGAATCTCAGGATTCGTCATGCAATGATGGCTGCAAAGGCATTGCAGTTGAAGTACCACCAAGGAAAGACTCCATGGCCCAACAGAGCTTGGCACATTCAAGTACATGTGTCACAGGATGTGTGGTGGGAAGGGTCCAGCAGGAAAGGAGCTCAGCACAAGCTTATAAAGGGCCTTGTGATGAAGCCAGGGAGACTGGAGTCTATCCAAAGGAAATGCAAAACCACTGAAGGGGTAAGTACAAGAGAAAAATCATCACATTTTAGTTAGAGAACCATTACTCTGAAGGTTATATGAAATGCAGTTGGAGAGGAGACAAAGCCAAGAAGACCAGTTAAGAAGTTGATGACATAGCCTAGGTGAGAGCTAAGAAGGGCCTAAACCAGCAGGGAGCAGAGAAAGAGTTCTGTTTTGGCCAGGCTGAGCCCAAGGCCCCTGGGACATCTCCAAGGAGGACAGATGATCAAGATGCAGGGCTGGGGCTGAGCCTTCAGACCTGACTGGAAGTGATACGGGGCAAATCATCAGCCAAGGACTGAGATGGAAGCCAAGAAAATGGAAGGCATGGCCCTGAAATGATGGAAGGAGTGAGAAGAGAAAAGAAAAAGATGAAAGGAACAGGTGGAAAAGAAAGATCACAACCCCAAACTTGAAAGGAACAACCAGACTCATAGGAGACCAAGAAGAAAATGACCTCATAAGAGCCAAGGAAGAGGAGGGTGTCAATAATTGATTAATTACATTAAGGGCTACAGAGAGAAACCGAAGATAAAGACAGAAACGGGCCCTTTGGGTTCAGCTATCAGGAGGCACTGCTCACTCGGGCAGAGCGGCTGAGTGTCGTGCTTGCCGTGGCAGCCGGATCACAGGGGGCTGAAAGATGAATGAAGAGGGAGAAAATGAAGACGTGCTGGCTGTCTTTCAAAGAGATCAGAAGCCACGGAAAGAAAAGAGGGCGGACAGCCAGCAGGGACCCAGGAGAACTGGAAAAGAACTCAATTTTCATGGTGAACATTCACCTACCGAAGAGAGAAACAAGTATAACAAATAACAGGGGGCCCACCCCGATTCTCTTCTATTTCCCCATAATGACGAGAACAGGGGTTGGCAACCTTTTTCTTAGTGGGCCAGACAGGAAAGGTTTTAGACCTTGTGGGCCAAGAGGCCAAATAGAGGCTATTATCTGTTTTTATATAACCATTAAAAACCAGCCTTAGCTCGAGGGTTGGAAAAAAACAGGCAGACTGCTGAACTGGGGCCATGAGGCCTGGTTTGCTGACCCCGGACCACCATGCTTTTTCTGAAAGGAACACAACATTGTAGATAGAGTTGGAGCCCTCCTTCCCCTGATCTCATTCAAGTTAACTGCTCTCCTCAAGTCAGCCTGTATCAATCCCATACTTTTCAAATATGCCTGTGTCCCTAAGCCATAGAAGCAGAATCTGGAGTGTTTTTAAAACTTTAAATAAATAAATATAATTATTCTGTGCATAATAATCTGAAACTTTTCTCTTTTTTTTGGTCAACAGTACATTTGAGACTGATTTATCTTTATACATTTGGCTACAGTTTATTAAATTTACCTACTCTATGATATCTCATTCTATATAAAGTTCTTTATATTTTTCTTTTAATAGATATTGAGACTGTTTCTGTTTTTTCCATTTTTTACCAACAAGGCTACACTCCACATTCTTAGCCATACTTCTTTGCTATACATTTGTGAGTGGTCTGGGGTATATGCCTAGGAGTGGATTGTTTGAAGCTGTAAGGATATGAACATCTTCAGTTGGCTAAATGTTTCCAAACAGTTCTCTAGAATCAGATCAGATCAGATCAGATCAGTCGCTCAGTCGTGTCCGACTCTTTGCGACCCCATGAACCGCAGCACGCCAGGCCTCCCTATCCATCACCAGCTCTCGGAGGTCACTCAGACTCACATCCATCGAGTCAGTGATGCCATCCAGCCATCTCATCCTCTGTCGTCCCCTTCTCCTCCTGCCCTCAATCCCTCCCAGCATCAGAGTCTTCTCCAATGAGTCAGCTCTTCGCATGACGTGACCAAAATACTGGAGTTTCAGCTTGAGCATCATTCCCTCCAAAGAAATCCCAGGGCTGATCTCCTTCAGAATGGACCGGTTGGATCTCCTTGCAGTCCAAGGGACTCTCAAGAGTCTTCTCCAACACCACAGTTCAAAAGCATCAATTCTTCGGCGCTCAGCCTTCTTCACAGTCCAGCTCTCACATCCATACATGACCACAGGAAAGACCATAGCCTGGACTAGGCGAACCTTTGTTGGCAAAGTAATGTCTCTGCTTTTCAATATGCTATCTAGGTTGGTCATAACCTTCCTTCCAAGGAGTAAGCGTCTTTTAATTTCATGGCTGCAGTCACCATCTGCAGTGATTAGTTTTTTTTTTTTTTTTCTCTAGAATGGTTGAATAGAAAAGTTTCCATTTCCAATAATCTCATATAGTAAGTAACCTGAAAAATTCTCCTAATATGCAACACCTAGAGATACAAATGAAATACAATAAGTCTCCTACATATGAACAAGAGCATTCTTGTTCATTGATAATAGCACATTGATAAGTCCTATTTATTCATAAGTCCAACAAAGTCAGCTGAGGTACCCAACTAACACAAACAGCTATATAGCACTTACTGTAATAGGTTTAAAATATTTTCTCACACAAATAATACATAAAAAACAAACACAGAATAAAGAAAACGGTTTTAATCTCACATTACAGTACAATAGCTGGCATACAGGAGCTGGTATCAAGTGAACAGGCAGATTTGAGGAGGGAGAGGAGGTGGAAGATGGTAGAGTGAAGGACTGTCAGCAGTAGGAGACGGAGAGCAAGCTGCAATTTCACTCATGCCTGACGATGACAGAACACACGTTTGCATCTTTGAAAGTTTGCAACTTGAAGGTTTGTACGTAGGGGACTGACTATATAAGAAACTTCTTGAATGTATAAAGAAATCACAAAAAAGCAAGGCAATCCCCAGGGCCCAGAAAACATGAAGAAAGCAAAACAGCTTGTAGAGGAAATTTAAATTCACAGCCATACCTACCTACCTACGGGGACTTGCCAGAACCCCATAGGGATATCAGAGGTTCTATAGTGCTTTCAGGGGTTCCAGTCCACCCACTGGGTCAAAAGTTAAAGCTTAAACACCAGGTCATGGTTGTAAAAAATAAAGAAAAAAAGAAAAGCAGCTGCAATGATTCTGGCAAAGGTCAAAGTCAGGAGTGCCTCCCCGAGGCTGACCTCACCATCATCCTGACACTGCGGACCCCTGGCTCATGGCCCGGCTGTGAATTTGGTTCTGTCTGCTTCATGCTCCTTGGGAGTCTCTTTGCTGACTTTGGTCACCTGCTTCTGGTTACCGGCTTGCCCCTTTAACGAGCTTTTGGCACCTCACACAGCTCTCGGAGGCCGACCCCTGGGGGCTGCTCCCTCCACACCCCAGGGCTGGGGTTTAAGCCTCCAGCCCCCACTCTCCTCAAGCCCCGAGCACATCCCTGTCCGAGTTTTTCCAAACCCTATTTTGTGGTGACAGGACTGCGGTTGTTCTGGAAAAGTATTTACAGTAGCTTGACAATGGATCAGAAAAGTTGAGGTTCTGTTCAATAGGGTGGGCCCAGCTCTGCGTGCTGGGTTTTGCCCTCGGGGCCCCCAGATTTCCATCATGATGGGAGTCGACAGATACAAGATTAGATCTACATAAACTTCAGACAAAAATGGTCAACTAGTTAACAAAATGTTTAAAAGACATAAAAGAAGGAATAAAGAACATAAAGAAAAAATAAAGCCAAGACTATATATAGATATACACACACATATATCTTTATGAATATTCTATATTCTCGAATTTTCTTGGAATGAAAAGCTTCAGCAGCAGGCGACACGAGGTGACTGCATTAACCTGCCCTCCCGCGGGCGGCGCAGGGCTCCTGCCTCTCCACACCTCTGCCAGCAGCTGAGGGTGGTACAAAGCACACACAGGCAGGCAGATCGCAGGCTGCGCTGTCGCTTTACAGAACTGGGCCCATCCCAGCCAAGGTCTTGCCCTCCACTGGCCTCCTGGGTCGGCCTTCAGACACAGAAGGACTTTAAGCCTTAATCGATCTCTCTCTGCCTGCTTTTCTTCTCTTTGCCCCCAGGGCTGGTTGCCTCCTGGCGGGGGTCAGATCTCAGCAGGGTTCTCCCACAGTGACGCCTGACGAAGGCTGTGCTTCCCCTCCCTGCTTCCCACACCCTGCAGCCTCTTCCCGGGTGACTTCAACATTCTGTTTTTCCTGCTTCTGGTCTTAATTGTACTCACTTCAGGTTCTCCGTTGCTTACCCTGTACCTTTCGGCCACTCCCTTCCCCTCCACAGGCCAAAGTTCAACCCAACTCCTCTGTCCCTTTTCCTGTGAGCCTGCCTCCAGTCCAACCGAACACACACGGCCCCGAGTGTGACAGTCTTAGAGCCCAGCCAACAGTTGATGTGACGCACCTACAGTACAGGCAGGAAGGCAGCAGAGAGACGTCTCCAAACCTGAAACTTACACACACAGCCTGGCAGCGCCTGCAAACCCAGAGGCAATATGGCCTGTCTTGTTAGAGCATGGACTCAGGAGGCTAAATCTTATTCAGATACACTACTTAGCTGTGTGACATCGGGCAAGCCACTTAAGCCCTCTGTGCCTCAGTTTTCTCCTCTGAAAAACAGCAATAATAGTACCCACTATATAATATTTGTTAAAGGAATCAAATGAGCTGGTATATGTAAGGTGTTCAGAACAGGCACATATTGAGCGCTATCTCTGTTGGCTATCACCATTATTAGTGCTGGGACTGTCCCAGGAAATAGCACATGGCAGCCCCACAGTCATTGAAATAAGAGCAGTTTCAGAAAGTTTAGTTTCATTTATGCAACTAGTACTTTCTTCTATTCTTTCTCCCCTTCTCACGGTTCATCCAATCATTACACGATCCTTACTCTTCTGAAACAGCCCAGAAAACCTCCGAGTCCTCTGCATCAGACCCAGTGTTTAACTTTGGCCATCACAACATTTACAGCTGCCTTCTTCCTGCCTCATGCCTCTCAAATCTTTTTTTCCACAGACCACTCTGCTTTTAGCAGCTAATAAATCCCATGCTTTTAGTATCTGGGAAGTTGCTCTGAGCTTTCTGATAGTGTTAAGCTGACACTGGCAGGATGCAGGATAAGGAACAAGGGGGCCCTTCCTCCCACAGGCAGAACGTTGCCTTCATTCTGAGCTTTCTTAGCATCCGACACTGGCCAAGATCCCTAGGCTCAGAGCTTTACTTTAACTGTTCTCATCTGTTTAGTCAAAATCCCAGAAAAGCTATTTTCTCATTTCTCCCCGGTGACTTCTAAGTGGATGACTTCTCTTGAGGTAGTAATCCATTCTGTACCAGGCTCTATATCTATATAAAGCAAAAGATTTAAATATGCTGACTTAGCAGTAATGATGCTGGTCTCAGGTAACTGCAGGTATTAGATGATGTCGCCCCTTTGATTTGAGATAAACCTGGATTATGCTTGCAAAGGGGAATCAGCCTGTTTGGTAGACTGCATTCTTCTACCAAACACCTCTGTGATATTTTTTGAAGAGTTCAAGGAAATACTTAGATACAGCTATGACACTTGGCTTCCCAGGTGGTACTAGCGGTAAAGAACCTGTCTGCAATGCAGGAAGCACAAGAGAAGCGGGTTTGATCCTTGGGTCGGGAAGATCACCTGGACAAAACTGAAGCAACTTAGCATGCATGCATGTGACACTTAGTCACCACTAGCCCAAAAGGATATGTTGCTGTTGTTTAGTCGCTAAGTTGTGCCTGATTCTTTGCAACCCCATAGACTGCAGCCACCAGGCTCCTCTGTCCATGGAATTCTCCAGGCAAGAGTCCTGGAGGGGGTTGCCATTTTCTCCTCCAGGGGATCCTCCCAACCCAGGAATTGAACCCACGTCTCCTGTGCTGGCAGGCAGAGTCTTCACTGCTGAGCCACAGGGAAGCCTCTCAAAACGACGTATATCTTATTTAATTTTACAATGTATATTCATTCAGTCCTTAATTAAGAACAGCCTTTCCCTCGGCTAATCTCAAAGTAACAAGCTCTGATTATCCAGCTGCTTACAAGTGGGCATTTTTGCATTTTCAGGCACTGAGAATGGAGACAGAGCCCAGTGAAGGTGGCCTGACCCAGACAAGCCCTGTGCTCCCCTCAAATGCAGCTCTTCACCTCGTCCCTCCCCTGACACCCTAACATTACCTGCCTTCAGGAGCTTATCGGTGTTAGTGACCGGTCTAACACCCACTCCAGGATGATTTCAGTATTTCTCAACAACCACCGGCTTCCTAATTTATGCTGACCCCTTACAAGATTTGAGGAAATCAAAGATGAACAAAAGGGAATTTTCTTTTCCCTGGAGGTGCTCACAGCCTGGAGGGAGGCCTGGATATGATTCTAAGTGGTTAGCTGCAGCAGCAGCAGGTCTGCGGGGGCACAACAGGCAGGGTGCCACAGAAGGGGCAGTTAGACAGACACCAGCAAGGAGGTAACATTCCGTCTGAGCCTTTTAAGGTTACATAGGCATCCACTTGTAGGAAAAAAAAAAAAAAGGAACCTGTCATCACTTGTAGCCAAAGCCACAGAGGCCTGGAACACATGCTCCATTTCGTGTGACTGAGAGGCTGCAGCAGGGGAGCAGGAGAGACTCAAGGAGATGCTGTGGAAAGGAGACTACAGGGAGAGGCGAGGGGCCACGAGTGAGGAGCCACCTCTGTGAAGGGAAGGGCCACTGATCACATACGGAGCCCAGAGGGAGACCTGGCACTGTCTCTTCACTAGTCCTTTGGCAGCTCCTGAATTGCAGATGCTTTGATTCCATCATTTTCAGGTGCTCAAGAAAACTACTCAGCTAAGGTTAAATATCACTCTCAGGAGCCTGTTTGAGGCAAGTGTGGTAGCTGCTGCTGCTTCTGCTAAGTCGCTTCAGTCGTGTCTGGCTCTGTGCGACCCCATAGACGGCAGCCCACCAGGCTCCCCCGTCCCTGGGATTCTCCAGGCAAGAACACTGGAGTGGGTTGCCATTTCCTTCTCCAGTGCATGAAAGTGAAAAGTGAAAGTGAAGTCGCTCAGTCGTGACCGACTCTTAGCGACCCCATGGACTGGAGCCTACCACGATCCTCCGTCCATGGGATTTTCCAGGCAAAAGTACTGGAGTGGGGTGCCCTTGCCTTCCCCGAGTGTGGGAGCAGTGAGAGTTAAAAGCGGGGAAGAAGGATAGCTGGGCCCTGCTCCCATGGGTGCTGAGGGATGCCTGTCAGGGAAAGGAATGTGGTCTAGAGGTTTTAGCAGAGGGCATGGTGGATTCCCTGGCTGCAGACGAAAGACCCTGGAGTCCAAGTCAGGAAAGCTGATTGGCGGTGGGTCTTACCTTTCTCCTCTCAGTTTCTTCATCTATACCCCCAGTACAACTGTACCTCCAGCACAGCTAAACACTCAGTACAGTTTGAGCATCATCTTTAAGCTCCCTTCCTGCTCCAAATGGGGAAGGGAGTGGCTCAGACAGTAAAGAATCTGCCTGTGATGAGAGAGACCTGGGTTTGATCCCTGGGTTGGGAAGATCCCCCAGAGGAGGGCATGGCAACCCACTACAGTATTCCTGCCTGGAGAATCCTCATGGACAGAGGAGCCTGGTGGGCTAAGTCCATGGGGTCACAAAGACTCGGACAGGACTGAGAGACTAAGCCCACAGCACACCTGCTCCAAAACTTTATGCATTAAAAAGCACAGTGTCCCCCAAACTCATTTTGAACGTGGACCTCAGTTTCAACCAAATATTGGAATGGTTGGCCTTTCCAGTCTCTACCTGGAACCCTAGAGACCATGCTGGGAACACCCAGGGAAAGGGAGATTGGTAGGGTGGGGTGGTTGTGTGCTGACTTCTAACCTCCAGGAGGTTACTTGTCTATTAGGTAGTGTCTGATGCCCCTCCCCACATCCTATTTAAAGAACCTCAGCTTGAGAACCTTCCTTGTGGGTCCGATACTGTTCCAGCTAGCAGCAGCAGGTGTCCACTGACAGGAACCACCTGCATCTAGTTTGTTTACACAAGAGCGAATCCACACAAGGCTAAGAAGCAACGGGGAGTGACCGTGCTGGTTGTAGCAACTGTCAGTTGGTGCTCTTAGCTCAACATTATGAGATTTAATACTTTGTCTTTTCTGATACCTTTGATTCACTACAGTCACATAACTTTTTAAAAACAAAGCTTCTTTAGTCACAATCATGCAAAGAAAATCTCTCCCAAGGTAACAAGATCAAAGGAAATCTGATGAAAGCCCTTACAAGTTGGAATGGATGCCTGGGGATTCCTCAGACAATTTCCTGCTTGCTTTTTCTTTCCTTTTTTTTTTTTTTTTTTTTAACTTATGGTGTTTCTTTAGTCTACTTTCCAGTCCTAAATTTCCATAGACCAGTTTTTCCAGGACTTTGTGGAACCAGCAGACTTCTCGGCCCACATTACTAAAAGTTAATTCATGATTTCTCTGTTTCAGCTGACTGAAACGGTCTTTTCCAGGAACTGCCAAAGAGTTGATCATTTTCTTTATATGCCCATTAAAGCCGGTAAATGACTGGGACCGGTAAATTACATCTTGGAAAACAAAGACTTCGGGGAGCTTAAATTCCAGGAGCCAACTGCAGCTGGATCAGCCGGCAGAGAACGAAGCCAAGTCCGTCCGCCCTCCTCCCCCCACAAAAAGACAGCTAGACTTTCCTCCACTTTTTTCACAGTAAGGCTTAGGTTTGTCTAAGTGTTAACGCTCCCTGGCAGAGTTCTGTAGCCTCGGGTACCAGACAAGCCTTCCTCGTCCTTCTCGCCGGGAGTGGAAAGCCGAGGGGTGCTTACCCTGCGCCGGGCGGGCGGGAAAGGACGCGAGGACCACGGCGAGGAAAAGGGCGGCGCGCGGAGGCTCGGGGGGCGCGCGCCCCGGCATCGTGATGCTGCTGCGCGCAGTTTCAGTCCCACTGAAACGTGAACATTTCCTGTTTCCTGCTTGTTTGGGTCGGTGCTAACTTGAAGGAGAGGTGTTTGCCTGTTTTTTAGGAAGTGATGTAATTCTGCAGGAGCCTGTCAGACCAGCAAGAGTTGCAAAAGAGAAGTTGCTCTTCAAGCACTGATTCAGTTAACACGCCTCGCAAGGCCTTTCCCCACCCCGGCCCGCATGGGCCCCGCCTTTTGATATCGCCCCAGTAGGAGCAGTGTCCTGTCACTCAGGATCTGGGACTGGGGGCCGTGGACCACTCGCTTTCTGGGTTTGTGATTTTACTCCATCTCCAGGTCAGTGTCCCGTTCTGCCTAGAGTCTAGAGCTGCGCTCTCCAGTAGAACCTTCTGAGATGATGGAAATGTTCTGAATCTGTGTGGCCCAGTACAGTAGCCATTAGGTACATAGGTTGCTAAGCACTCGAAATAGGGCTGGCGATCACTGAATTGTCAGTTTTTGTTTTCATTAATGTAAATTTAAGTAAATCTTTGTGGCTAGTGGCTACCACATTGGACCCCATTCAGCAGGGACACCTGTGCCATCAGGAACTGTGCTCAGCCAGGAATAGCCCAACCCTTCTCTTGGGTCACCCACACCCTTCTCCCTGGGTCCTGGGTCCTGCATGCCCCACCCCCACAGCTCATCAGAAGAAAAAGGTATACTATACCCATGTTCTACCCGTGCCTGAAGGACGTGCTCTGCTTCTCCAGAGAGAAATCATCTTTTCATGTTTGGATTTTTGTTTATAAAGACTATTTCTTAGAGCAGTTTTAAGCCCACAGCAAAGTTATGAGGAAAGGGCAGAGATTATCCCTAAACCCCAACCCCCAACACCTGCAGCGCTTCCTCCACTATCAGTACCCCTGCAGAGTGGTACATTTGTTTCAATTGATAAATTTACATTGACAGATCATAACCACACCAAGCCCATTGTTTACTTTAGGGTTCACTCTTGGTGCCATATATTCTATTGGTTGGGACAGATATATAATAATGACATGTATTATCATTATAGTATCATATTGGGTAGTTTCTCTGCCCTAAAAATCCTCTGTGCTCCACGCATTCATCCCTCCCAACCACTGATAACTACTGATCTTTTTATTGTTGGCATAGTTTTGCCTTTTCCAAAATGACAGATAGTTGGACTCACAAAGTATATAGCCTTTGCAGACTGGCTTCTCTCATTTGGTAATACACATTTAAGCTTCCTCCATGTCTCTTCATGACCTGATAACTCATTTCCTTTTAGTGCTGAATAATATCCCATTGCGGGGAAGGCGATGGCACCCCACCCCAGTACTTTGCCTGGAATCCCATGGATGGGGTCCTGATGGCTCCTCCTGGGGTCGCTAGGAGTCGGCACGACTGGCGACTTCACTTTCATTTTTCACTTCATGCATTGGGGAGGATGGCAACCCACTCCACTGTTCTTGCCTGGAATCCCAGGGACGGGGGAGCCTGGTGGGCTTCCTTCTTGGGGTCGCCGAGTTGGCCGACTGAGCGACTTAGCAGCAGTGCAGTAATTCCCATTGGCTGCATGTACTGCGCTTTATTTATCCATTCATCTACTAGAAGGGCCTGGAGGAGGGCATGGCAGCCCACGCCAGTATTCTTGCCTGGAGAACCCCATGGACAGAGGAGGCTGGCAGGCTACAGTCCACAGGGTCGTGCAGTCAGGCACGGCTGAAGTGACTTAGCGCGTGCACACACACACACACACACACACACACACACACACACTACTGAAGGACATCGAGGTTGCTTCCAAGTTTTGGCAGTTAGGCATAAGGCTGCTAGAAATATCCATGTGCGGCTGTTTGCATGGACATCAATTTTCAACTCCTTTGGGAAAATACCAAACAGCTTGATTGCTAGACTGATAGTCAAAGAGAAACAATCTTTTAAAAGGCCCATTTCCAAAGTAGAGTATGCTCTCAGGAGGGGGAAAATCTGTATTTTACCTTTCTTCATACTTGAATGGCAATTTTCTCCAAGGTTGTTAACAACAAACGGTTGGGAGAGTGTGTGATGGAAATGGTGGGCTAGTGTTACAGCTGAGTTTTATTCCACGAGCAAAGGACAGTACACCCTTGAGGCGTGAGGGTCAGCCGACCCCAAAGGAGAGGCCTCGACCCAGTTTGGCTCCCTCTTGTCATATGCTTTGTCTCCCTCTTGTCATATGCTTTGTCTCCCCCTCCCTGAGCCTGCCCTCTGCAAAGTAGGGCTAGCCAGGACGGGCGTGGTTCTTCACCTGGGGGTCTCACTCTGCAGGTGTGAGGTGGGTTTTTCCTTTGTTCCCTTTTCACGGGCTTCTCCTTTCTTTGTCTTTTAGCCACTGTCATTTTGGACTCCTTTTTCCTATTCTAACTACCTAACAAAACAAAGTAGACTGAGTTGGTTTGGAAGAGGGTTGGGAAGCCTCCCCGAATGAAAAACTGCAGGAAGGACACAACAGTTTATACCAGTGTTGAGAGCCATTAGAGTAGGCTAGGTGTTTTGTGTTTATTGAAGTCCTTTCTTCGGTTTAGGTCTAGGGTCTAAGCACTGCAGAATGGAATTCCACATAAATAGTGGGTATTTTATTCCACAAATATAGTAAGACTGTTTTTGAGAAATAAAGTTCATAGAACAACAACAGAAAAAGAATGGAATTTCATCATCATGTTTGCTGTGGTACAAGAGAGACAGGCAGACAGAGCGAGGCTTCAGACACCCATCTCATCTCTACACCTTTGCCTACAGCTTACCGTGAGTTATCAACTTCCAGTCCGTACAACCTGCAGTGGCCCAGTCAGTGTGAGCACACAAGGTGACTGGCTTCCTAAGCCCCGGACTTGGCCATTTTTCATTTAGTGCATTGCTGTGCTGCCCTGTCCATGGTCACTGTTTATCTCAGTTCTTATCCACAGAAACAGGTTGATGGTTCATGTAATAATCAGTGTGTTAATGGATTGAAGTATGCATTTTAATATTTTTAACCAGCAGTTAAATCAAGTCTTGATAAAATATGCTTTTGTGCTTTAGATAACAATTTAGAACAAACAGCAGAAGAAAAGAGTTCAAAACTGGATGATCGACTTGGAAACAACAGGCAAGGACCTATTAATCAAAATCGTGACTGCTGGCTCTGAGCTCCTCTAACACCAAGTCTGAGGGCAATCCAATCATTCCTGTGCGAGCAGGCGTTTCTCCCGCTGCACCGCATATGTGCCAGAGAAAAGGCCCAGGGCCTGAACGTTCTCTTCATTTTGCCATTTACACTCTATTAAAACCATCTTGGATCTCAGGCTTAAGGCATGTGGTTGGCAAGGTGTAAGCCTTGGTTTCTTTGATTTTAAGATTCGTCTGGCAGGAAGGTCTGCAGAGGCAGGTGTCTGTCTGCAGCTAGAGCACAGACTCGTGTTCTGCAGTGCGTACACCGCCTGTGAGTGTCTCACAGTTTCTCTGAGGGTCCCCCGTGTTGCTTCTGAGCAGACAGCACTGTATCACTTGGAATGATGTGCAAAATAAGCTGCAGAGAAGCCCTGCACCACTCTGTAATTTTCTTTTGACCCCTGTGCTCTCTAAGACCCTCAGAGAGATTAAGCTGATCTTAAGGGGGAGAAAATTACCATCATTGATCAGAAAATTGCAGCACCTCAGCGATCTCTTCACTGCAGTTAAATCCCAGGGTGACTGCGTGCGAGGTAAAGGGCTATTTACCTCTGTTTGTTCTAATTTTACCAACCATTCATTTTGGCAGTGGCCACCTGGCCTCAGATTAAATCCTGACACCTCCTGACAGGAAGTCTGGGTCCCAGTCACAGGTAGGTGTGAGGTAGCCGGGAGCCTCAGAGCAGGGCCTGCAGGCGGGGGTGGGGTCAGCGTGCCTGCTGGCAGCCTTCAGGGAAGGGGAGGGAGGAGAGAAAGGAAGTAGTGTGCCTGGAAGATGCCCTGTGCCTCCTTATGCTCAGGAGGGTGGGAAGAGAAGACCATTACTGGTTGGAGCCACTCTTTATGACTTGGCATAAGAGTCTGGCTTTCACAATCACCTCTCTGTAGTACCCAGGTGCCTCTCATCCAATTCCTCCTCCCCTCCCTCTTGCCCCACCCCTCCAGCCAGAAAAGGATCATCCCCTTTCAAGAACATCCCAGAAGGGATCATCTTGCAGAAACTGCAGGGCTCCCCACCCCCTTCTTTCCCCTCCATCCCCCAGCTTCACTGTCTCCAACACACAGACACACCCCATACACATGCTTAACACAATCATGCACTGTGGAAAATACAGAAAGATCAGATCAGATCAGATCAGTCGCTCAGTAGTGTCCGACTCTTTGCAACTCCATGAATTGCAGCACGCCAGGCCTCCCTGTCCATCACCAACTCCCAGAGTTCATTGAGACTCACATCCATTGAGTCAGTGATGCCATCCAGCCATCTCATCCTCTGTCGTCCCCTTCTCCTCTTGCCCCCAATCCCTCCCAGCATCAGAGTCTTCTCCAATGAGTCAACTCTTCGCATGAGGTGGCCAAAGTACTGGAGTTTCAGCTTTAGCATCATTCCTTCCAAAGAAAAAAAATACAGGAAAGCCAACCAGAAAACACAGAGAAGGCAATGGCAACCCACGCCAGTACTCTTGCCTGGAAAATCCTATGGACGGAGGACTCTGGTGGGCTGCAGTCCACGGGGTCGCTAAGAGTCGGACACAACTGAGCGACTCCACTTTCACTTTTCACTTTCATGCATTGGAGAAGGAAGTGGCAACCCACTCCAGTGTTCTTGCCTGGAGAATCCCAGGGACAGGAGAGCCTGGTGGGCTTCCGTCTATGGGGTCGCACAGAGTTGGACATGACTGAAGCGACTTGGCAGCAGCAGCAGCAACCAGAAAACAAGCACAGGCCATTAATGGAGAGCTTGCGACAGCCAGAGAGTCAGCCACCATCTCCTGCAGTAGGCAGAGACTCAAAGTCTAGTAGAGGAGTGAGGAAAGCTCTACAGTGGAAAAAGTAAAGGCTCCAGTACCCTGATGGGAGCCATTGGCATGGGGTACCAGAAGCCAGTTCTACTGATGGGTTCCAGCTATTGCTTAGAGATGCATATCTGGCTTCTCCTAAAGCAGAAGCAGAGGAAAAATTAGAGCCAGTGTTACAGGGATTAGTGCTCGGCTTCTTGGATTGCTGCTACAGGTAGGGTCTGAGTTCTGTTTTCATGTAAAATATATATATATATATGTATATACCCTAGCCATGGTCTGTGTACTCTCAACACCCACCCACAGACACACTCACATACTCATAAATGTACATGCATGCTCACACACACACAAACACACTGACATGCTTGCACACACTTTCTGGGGCACCCCTCTTTCTCTCAGTGCTAGCTGGTGGTAGTTAAGGGTGTGCACTCTGCTTAAAAAGGAGGCGGGCCCTCACTCAATGTAATAGTCACATCCGGTGGGGACTGTAGATCACTCTGAAGCCCACTGAGCGGGTGGTGCAGGTTAAGGTCGGAGGTTCTAAAGAAGCACCCAGAGAGATGAATGGGCAGGGGCTAGGGCTGGAGCTGGGGTGGAACCCCAGGTCATGCCGGGAATCCCAGCCAGGAGAGCAGCTGACAGCATTTCCTCTGTGTCTTAGTCAGCACTAGCTGCCATGCAAAATACCACCGACAGACACCTACTTTCTGAGAGCTCAGAGGCTGGCATGCTGAGATCGGGGTCCCAGCACGTGGGATCCTGATGAAGCCCCTCTTCCTGTTTTGTAGCTGTGTTCTCACATGGCACTGAGACAGAGCAAGTCCTCTGGCATCTCTTCTTACAGGACCCTGATCTTGTTAGGAAGGCTCCACCCTCATGGCCCTATCTAACCCTAATCGCCTTCCCCCCCCCCCCCCCCCCGAGACAAAAATATAGATATTGGAGGTTAGGGCTTCAAATCTGAATTTGAGGGGGACAGAGTACTCAGTCTGTAGCACAGTGCCATTGAAGCTGGGACTTCTCCCAGCTAGGTTCCTACTGACCTGTTTTCAGAACCCTTGGTGGCTCCGCCCCTGCCTCCTGGCTGCTGGCCCTGGTCACTCACCCTTCAGCTGGTTGCTCGGAGGAGCTGTTGCAGGGTGGGGGGATTCTAGCAGCTTCCACCCTCGGCCTCAGCCTGGACCTCCTCCACAACAGAGTCTCCAGGGCCTAAGCAGATGTCTGGTCACCAAAACGGAAACTGAGAAGGATTGCAGTTAGGAGCTGCAGTGACCTGTGGTCTCTAGTCTGGAGGGCCCTGTGGGGAGCAACCGAGGAAAAAGAGGCTGACTAGCCCAGAGAGGCAGGAGTCCCATCCCAGTGGCCAACATCCCCCCAAGGGCCGGGAGCTTCTCTGCCTCTGTCTCTAGTCTATCCCCTGCATTTAGGACGGTACTTCATAGTTCTGTTTTTGAATGAACAAATGAATGAATGAGTAGGCGAATAAAAAATTCCTTTTACAGCAGTATTTTTTTAGGTGGACTTGGGGTAAAGGGTACATGCCCCAGAATCATTTGGGGAATGTGTTAAAATATGTAGCCTTGGACCCCATCCCAGCATGACTGAATCTGAGCTGAGGTCCAGAACTCTACAATTTTAACGATGTTTGGGGACATTTTCATACATGATAAAACTAAAGAATCACTATTATAGAGTTTCATTTTTGTTCCTAGAAAGTTATGTCCCCTTTCTCACATGGTAAGAAATAAATAGCATGACTTATTTTCTGGTTTCACTTTGTTGGCCCAAAAGACTGGAACTAGAAGTAAAGCTTGGGGGTGGAACTTCCATTAGCCCAGGTTTCCTCACCACTTCCAGGAACATTCCTTTCCCCGGCTAACCCTGACTCATCCTTCAGGACTTAGTCTAGGAAGCATCTCCACCAGACTGCCTTCTCAGAAGCCTCCCCCACCCCCACACTGGCCAAAGAGCCTCCCCCCATCCCACAATACCCATCAGAATCTACTAAGAAGATCTGGTTGGTTGGTCTCCCCTCCTGACTGCCCTGATCTCACTCATCTGCAGCCTCCCGTGCCTGTTAAAGGAAATCAAACTTCCTCCCACTGTTGTTTCAGCTTTGATCAGATCATATACTGATAGCTTTTTTTCTAAGTCCCTTCAAGTATTTTTGAAGGACATACATTATTAACAAATACAGAGTATCTGCATTAGACTGCACTTAAGCATGATAAACACAGATGAGTGACTTTAATGTTTGTTCTGTTATTTGTTTTCCTGTTTAATTTGAGTTTCCAGATTTGCAGTTGATGATGTGCTGGCCAACTAAGTCCTCAACACCCACAAAACTATAAAATGCAAAGCACAGAGGCTTGGGGAAGATGGCAAGTTATAATAAAGAAAGATACCGGGAGGAACAACTCCAGTTCCAGGGTGTGTGGGTCATGCCCAAAATAAGCAAAAATTGAGGGTATTTGGATCCAGTGGGAGAGAATAGGGGAGGCTGGGAGGTAATTATTTTTAAATTGAAATAGTACATTTTTAAATTATAGTAAAAACATTATACATTTATTGTGGAACAATTTTAAGTGTATATAAGCAAAACAAAATTGTTCCATGTTTAAACCCTTCCAGATCTTTTCCTAGATATTAGCTGGCAGTTCACCCCTCCTTCCACTTGTAGTACCAGCCATTCATGCCACTATCCCGCCAACAGACTATAGGTACAAACTCAGGTGTGGAAAGATGGTAGTTTGCTCTATTTTTTCTATTAGAGCATCAGTTTTGACTTTCCGTTCTGGTCGTGGTAAACTGAATACAGTCACAAATACAACCTGTCAGCAGTTCAGTGATTTCTCAGTTATTCAGGATTAACTTCAGCTGTTTTCCTTGTGGCTCAGACGATAAAGAATCTGCCTATAATGCAGGAGACCCAGATTCTGTCCCTGTGGTCAGGAAAATCCCCTGGAGAAGAGAATGGCCACCCACTCCATTATTCTTGCTTGGATAATTCCATGGACAGAGGATCCTGGAAGGCTACAATCCATGCGGTTGTGAAGAGTCAGACATGACTAAGTGACGAAAACTTTCACTGTTCAGTTGTTTCCGGGTCCCTCCCTCCATCCTCCAGTTTTCTCTGATATTGCCTTGGGAATGCCAGAGTTGGTAGGGAGGACTATCTCCTTCCTAAGGCCTTTAGAAGATCAAAATTGAAGAATTAACTCTTTATCTTTGCATTTTAACTGAATCCTCCTTTTCCTAGCCCAAATAGTAGCTTAATTTGCCAGTCATGGGGTCTTTAGACAGATGTATAAATGGAGTGCAGAGCTCCCCAACCGCTTATTCTTGGAATTTCATCTAGTGTCCTGCCACAATGTGCATGAAATGGAGGAAGGATGGGCATGGTGAGACGCCAGGGGTACACCAAGCTGAGAAGCCAAAGTCCAAGGCCCCAGTCTTCATTCTGTCAGGGACTCACGTCTCTGGCCTCATTGGCTTTATTTCAGGATGGGGACACATGTATACTTGTGGCGGATCCATCTTGATGTATGGCAAAAGCAATACAATATTGTAAAGGTAAGCAAAATAAAATGTAATTAAAAACAAAACAAAACAGTGGGGCTGACTAGACAGTTGCTATCACCCTGGCACTCGTATCCTATGGGTCTGTGAGATTCTTTTGGGGGTGGGCGCATTTAAAGGTTCTTAGTGGAGAAAAAGGCCTCCACTTCTGAAGACAGGCCCTGCAACAAACCCCCCAGCCCACCCTCAAGCCTGTCATCCATCGCTGGGCTCCAGAGTTGTAGCAGGTATTGGCAGCATCGCAGCCCTGGCCCAGATGAGAGGGGAGGGCAGAGGGCCTCCAGAGCTGCCAGGCAGCCGAGCAGGAGCAGCTATCAGCAAGCGGGTTGGAGCAGCGTGACAACTGCGGGTCTGGGGCAGGAGGAAGGAAATAAACAGGCAGGAACACCACAAAGAAAGATGGCACGTTTCCTTCACCGACTGTGAAGCAGCAGGCCCAAAACTTATCTGAAGCCAGGGACCAGTCATCAAGTCTCTACAGTGAAGGCCATTTCAGCTCCAACCACACAGGGGCAGTGACACTGGGGTTTCAGCACCACAGGCTGGCATCAACTCCAGTCCATGGAAAGAGGCTACTTCCTTCCAGGCCTCAATGTGAGGTTTTTCTCTTTGAGGAAAATGGCAACTCCTTATGGCTGATTAGATAACTGTTCCCAGTTCTGGACGCTGTCTCTGAATGACATGAATTTCCTCCTTGCCCTGTGACTTGGCAGTCTCTCCCACTCACGTAGGCACTATTTACCTCCCTGCCTTACCAATCTTGAGCCAGGCCACGTATGACTTGCTTTGACCAAAAAAAACATGAGTGGAAGAGACGGTGTGGGCTGAATTCTCTGAGCGCCGTCATACAGTACGGCTTGCTGGCTCTGTTTGTTCCCGGAATCTTGCATTTCTGTGATCTGACATCATAAGCTCCGTGATGTGAAGCAGACCGAAACAAGACCGGCAACCTGGGACCCTGCCCGGCCCAGCCCGGATCAGCCAAATCTCAGCTGACCGACAGAACCACGAACATGGACATAATGTTTAAGATTGTAAGCTGCAGAGAGATTTAGGGCTGTTTTTCACACAGCATCAGTGCAGCAGTAGCTGACAAATAATACAGCTCTTAAGATCCTTCATTCACAAGCGGCAGACCTGAGCAGAAAAAGAGGAGAAAATCGGAGCTGCTTCTGGCAACACCGTGAAAGCGTGGAGAAATGTGACCTCCACATCATCCTGTAGACAGTCAGGATAAGGCCTGTGAAGACAGGGCTGTCCACACTCAACTTGCCACTCTCCCCTTCCTGCCCCACCCGCGGGACCCGCGTTCCATCCACAGCCGGCAAATGTCTGTGGCCGAGCTGTGCTGTGCTGTCACCCGTGGCCTTTCTGGATTTCTTGGTCCCTGGACAGCTAGGTGTGCTAGAAACACTGTTTACGGCAGTGTTCATCGGAACACGAGTATACTGGTAGCGTCTGCAGCATGTTAGCCGTCCTTGTGACCTTTATCACATTACATTTGCATTTTATAATGTAGACAGTCTCTTTCTTCCCTGAAGGAGAGCGGTATCCATGTCTCAGCCAACTTGATGCCTTCCTCCTCCTCAAAACTCTGCCCCCCAAGACAGCCCCAAACCGATGAGACGTGCTGAACGAACAAAGGAATCAGAAAAAGAATCTAAAAATGGCCCTTATTCAAATGGCATTTTAAAAAATCTTTCCTTTGCACGCTGACACCTGTGTTTGTAAATGGTCACAAGTTACTGAACCAGAAACAAAATAATTCTTACTGTCTCCCAGCCAAGAATTTAATCCGTGAGCCTTTTCAAAGCAGCACAGTCCCTGGAATGAGCTCCAGTCACATCGTGTCTAATTCTCCTCCTCTGGTGTAGCTATTTTTTGCTGTCCGTACTCTCTCATCAGGGTCCTTTGCAAAACATGTTGCTTCTTTGGAGAAAAAAAAAAGAAACAGAACAGAATGGAGGTCTTAACATGTGGGTTAGGTGTGAATACCTGCAGGGGTTCTCCTGGCCATGTTGGGCCACCAGTGTTTCCAGAGCTCCGTAGCTGCTCCCGTGGGGCTTTTGCAGGAAGGAAATCTGTTTTCAACACCTGCAGAGCACTAATAAAGCCTCCTCTTTGACCATCTTCAGCGATGGAGAATTAGTCTGGATAGGGACGGAATAAGAGAAATCTCATCATCTTCATATACAAACATTAGCATGTTGAAAGAACAGTGAGGAAAAAAATATGCTTCTGGATAGACCACTAGAAGATAAGATCCACCAGGAATTAACAGTTATCTCTGGAGAGAGAAGGGGCTTCCCTGATGGCTCAGAGGGCAAAGAGTCTGCCTGCAATGTGGGAAACCCAGGTTCAATCCCTGGGTCCGAAAGATCCCCTGAAGAAGGAAATGACAACCCATTCCAGTATTCTTACCTGGAGAATCCCATGAACAGAAGCGCCTAGTGGGCTACAGTTTACAGAGTCACAGAGTTGGACACAATTGAGTGACTAACACTTTCAACTTTTCAACTTTCTAGAGAGAGATGGTGAAAGCTGGACGGGAGGGGCGAGGAGGAGGAGGGGAAGCCAAGAGGACAGATCTCCTTTAATACATCTTGGTACTATTGGGAAAAAAATATAATATATGTGTTACCTTCTTAATATTAAAAAACAGAACAAAAAAGATGTGTGAGGGGAAAAAGAGATCCACAATAGATCTGCAGGTAGGTTGGAAAAAAAAATGTGTATTTTTAAGGGAGATTGTGTGTCAAAAGTAGGATTGTTTAGTAAATAAAGATGGAAGGATGAACTAGAAAAGAGGAAGTGTTTTTGAGGTTAGCACCCAGGAAGTGATGTTCTCTTCTGGGAGATTCTGTGGGCAAAATCCAGAGACGCTACTAAGTCTGCACATGGATAACTGCAAAAACATCTTTATAATAGGTTGACTGAGAGTGGGGGAAGGCATTGGATGTGGAATCTTTTAAAGGTCTCTTCATTTGATGACCACAAAAGCCTGCAGATGGGGCTGAGGGAGCAGGGTGGGGAGAAAGATGGAAGGGTGACCAGAACCCAGCTCTGAAAGCTCACCCTACACCCAGTGCTCTCCCCAGGGCACTTTCTCCCCAGGGACATTTGGCAGCGTCCACTTTGGGTGGTGCTGTTGGCATCTAGTGAGCCCACATCCACGCAGGCTAGCGCCCCACCCGCAAAGAATTGTCCAGCCATCCGAGATGTCAGTAGCCCTGAGGCTGAAAACCCCTGTGCTAAACTAACATGAGAGCTGAGATTTACTGAGACATGAACGCCTGTTTTCACATCCATGTACTCTTCATCCCAAACTCTAAGGGAAGCAGGGCAGGCATCCTGATTCCTCAAAGTCAGCTGAAGAAGCAGAAGTCCAGGACCCAAAGTCTGGGACCAACCCAAGGTCCCTTGGCTTGGAATCCAGACTCTGGGCTCTAGCTCCATGCTCATCTGACTCTTGTGGAACCCGGGGGACACTCCTGAAACCAAATGGTCGAGTGAACACATGCTGTCCTCAGGGAACGGGGCTGCTATTGAAGGGCATGGTTGGAGGGTCCCTGTTCCTGGCAGTAATAACTGGAGGAAACTGATAGAAAAATCATTCAAGTGTCAGTACATAACTGCAGAGTCTTCTCCTTACATGGTCCTGAAAGGTTGTTGTTGAATGAAAAGATGCCGGGATTCTTGGCCTCCGGAGGAGAAGAATTCAATCCGGGGCCAGAGACGAGGCTTGATCGCTCAGAGCTTTTGTGTAGTAAAGTTTTATTAAAGTATAAAGGAGATAGAGAAAGCTTCTGACATAGGCATCAGAAGGGGGCAGAAAGAGTACCCCCCTGCTAGTCTTCAGCTGGATGTTATAGTCACTAACAGTCTGTTAATGAAAGAAAGGAATGTCTTAAAACTCAGAATGGCACCAGGCCCCTCACCCATAAGATGCATTTTTGGATAATCTTGGCACCAGACGATTCATCCCGGGCCATAGCATGATTAACTTGAATCCTGTAGAAGGGCAGATTACCATACAAATAATTTCATTTACATATATTCGTGAAGTTGTGAGGTCACTCAGTCATGTCCAACTCTTCGTGACTCCATGCACTGTAGCCCACCAAGCTCCTCCATCCATGGAATTTTCTAGGCAAGAGTTCTGGAGTGGGTTGCCATTGCCTTCTCCATTACATAGATTAGGGGAACAATGGCAGAGCCTACTTGACAAATCAGTATGTTATACTCAGATATTACATAGGTTAGGGGAACAATATCTGAGTATAACATACTGGCTTGTCAAGTAGGTTCTGAGCCATTAGGCGGAACCGACTTGAGGACAGAGTCTGGGGTAAATGCATAGTACATTAACATAGCTTAAGACAAACATTTCCACAAGAAAAATGCATTGGTTATCTCAAGGTTTGAGAATGGTTAACTTCAGGTGAAACGAGGTGTCATTATGGCAACACAGTATTTTAAGAGAAACCTCCTTTTAAATTTGTATAGAGAAGGAAAAATATATCGCTAGTTTGTTTCCTCCTGCTGCTTAAGAGAGATAAGAATGTCTGACACTTGCAGCCTATTTCCTCCCTCCGCTTGGAGACCCCTGGCCTTCCTGCCTGTTACCCTCTCAGTCCTTGGTCACACTCACAGGACAAACATTTTAACATACAGAGATCATAAAATGCTAGGCTTGCTCAGGAAAGGGCAGTCTCAGATGGTCAGAAAGTGGGGTGTATCAAGAGATGTTGGGAGGTGATAATGCTGGAGAAAACATTGGGATGAGGGCTGGAGATGGAGTGGGGAAGAGAACTGCATTTTGTCACTGATGAGGAGCTCTGGACGTTGTTACGGGCAGTGGTGACCTGGCCTGACTGGTGTTCAGTCAACCCACTCCTCAGAGAACACTGTCTTTTAAAGCGCATTTATGCCTCCTGCCCCTATTACTAAGTGGGTTGCTTTTTAAGTGGCTGCATTTGACTTTGGTGGGTCTTCACTGGGGACTGAGCGCTTAGACACAGTCTGGATGAAGCTGCTTACCCGAGACTGGAGGCAGATGAAAATAGTGTCTCGCACAGCTGTCTGTCTTCTATTTAAGTACATAGTGAGTGAAGTCACCGCACCAATGCTCACATGACCAACCCTCATCTGACACTACCCACATGGGTTTAGTACTTCAACTCTAAATTCAAATGCACCAAAATAGGCTCCAGTGTGTCTCCAGCGTGTCTGTGTCATCTCCGTGTGCTAACTCTGGAACGGAGATCGTCACCATCAAAGGCACTAGAAAGGAAAGCCTCTGTTTACTTATGGCGCCATGCTGGCTGCTACCCCAGATAAATTGCTGTCTTTTCCTTTTAATTGCTTACAATTCATATATAAAATACCACACTTTAATTTTCCTCAGGTGATACATTCTGACTGTAGAAACAATAGAAAAATGCAGATAAGTAAGAGGCAGAAAGTGTCACTCCCTATCTCTTTCTAGAGTCGTTTTCAAATTAATAAGGATAAGTTATCTTTTTCTTCCAAGGATTTTCTCCTTATAATTCTGAAATCACACTTGTGTTTTCCTGTTTAAAAATTAAAATCTTCCATTTAAGTGATTATATACACTGAATCCATCAGGTTAACTCTGCTTCTTCCTGGTTAAGTTCATGCCGATGTGATCACATCTCTGGAAATATAACCGCATGTCCAGGAGTATCTGACCGTAAAAAAACTACAACATTGCCTCATACATTGCTTTTCTCTTAACTAGCTAATTTAACATTTCCAAGTATTTTTAGTCCTTCAGAAACGATGACACTGTGGATGATTTGTTCCTATGGAACACATTTTTCTTTCAGCTTTGATAATTCAGTTTCTATTTCTTTTCCCCAAAACAGGTTAAGAATCATTGCTGATTCTTCTAAAAGAGACTTTGAATCCATTTTACTTCAGGCTGTAAACCTGTGGTGGGCAGTCGTGCGCCTCACTCAGTCCCAGCTCTGCAGGACGCAGAGACACAGGGGGTGCTGGAAGGTATCAGACCGCTGACAGAGAGCCTAACTTTACAGTTATTTTCCTTCTTTCTTTTTTAAAAGTCTTTACTGACCTTGTTACAGTATTGTTTCTGTTTTTTTACATTTTTGTGTTTTGGCTGTGAGGCATGTGGGGTCTTACCTTCCCAGCCAGGGGTGGAACCCATACCCCCACGTAGGAAGGTGAAGTCTTCACAGCTGGCCCTGGAGTTATTTCTAAGTCATCTTTTTAGAGATCCAGGTCACAGGGCCTTTCAGTCCTAAATTCCTCTTATAGTTTCAAGGAAAACACATCAGAATATTTTATTGTTTAGAGACTGACATTGTCACTCAAATGGACACTCAATCTAATGCTGTCCCATGACCCATAAGGTAGCGGGCTTGAGGGCTTTGACCCTGTAAAGGTGATCATAAGCTAATCAAAATTCTTCCTTCTGAAATCTGGACCAAATGACATGTGATCTCTTGGTCAGTGGGTAGTGAAAGAAGGAGAATTCACAAGCAGAGAAAGAGACGCAAACAGGAGACCACATGGGTCGGATAAGCTGGAGGCAAGGAGAAGATAAACTGAACTGTGAGTGGTCCATCTGCTCACATCCTTATAAGACACCAACTTTCTCTTTAAGAGGATGAAATGCCTTGTTTTTGTTTTGAACAATCAAAAATGCTCCAAGCTTGTTTTCATTCTAGTGTTCACAGTGATTAGCATACGCTTGACACAAAGTAAGTCTTAATGTTTATGGAAATAAATAATTCATTTGTTTTCTCAAACAACATTGCATTCAAGACTTTGGAAAAATTCCACACAACATGTCATGACTCTGAAGACAATCTCAAGAGAATTAGCAGACAAGACCCAGACTGAAAGAAAATACTTACAAAAGATAAAGGATCTGCTAAAGGACTGTCATCCAAAATATACAAAGAACTCATGAAACTCAACAATAAGAAAACAAACAGCTCAATTAAAAAGGGGGCCAAAGACCTTGACACTTCACCAAAGAAGATACACAGATGGCAAATAAGTGTATGGAATGAGGCTCTACATATGTCATTAGAGAAATGCTGATGGAAATAACAATGAGCCTCCACTACACACCTATTAGAATGGCCAAAATCTGGGACAGTGACAGCACCATGTGCTGGCAAGGGTGTGGAGCAACAGGAACGCTCCTGGATTGCTGGTGGGAAAGCGAATGGTACCGCTTCTCTGGAAGACAGTTTCTTACAAAACGAAACAAACCCTTCTTACCATGTGATTCAGCAATCACACTTCTTGGTATTTACCTGGAAGAGTTAAACAATTTAAGTGCACAGAGAAACCTGCACATGGATGTTTCTAGCAACTTCATTCATAATTGCCCAAACTTGGAAGCAATCACGATGTCCTTCAGCTGGTGAATGGATAAATAAACTCTGATATATTCAGATATCTGAATGCAGAGTTCCAAAGAATAGCAAGAAGAGATAAGAAAGCCTTCTTCAGCGATCAATGCAAAGAAATAGAGGAAAACAACAGAATGGGAAAGACTAGGGATCTCTTCAAGAAAATCAGAGATACCAAAGGAACATTTCATGCAAAGATGGGCTCGATAGAGGACAGAAATGGTATGGACCTAAAAGAAGCAGAATATATTAAGAAGAGATGGCAAGAATACACCGAAGGACTGTACAAAAAGATCTTCATGACCCAGACAATCACGATGGTGTGATCACTGACCTAGAGCCAGACATCCTGGAATGTGAAGTCAAGTGGGCCTTAGAAAGCATCACTATGAACAAAGCTAGTGGAGGTGATGGAATTCCAGTTGAGCTATTCCAGATCCTGAAAGATGATGCTGTGAAAGTGCTGCACTCAATATGCCAGCAAATTTGGAAAACTCAGCAGTGGCCACAGGACTGGGAAAGGTCAGTTTTCATCCCAATCCCAAAGAAGGGCAATGCAAAAGAATGCTTAAACTATCACACAATTGCACTCATCTCACATGCTAGTAAAGTAATGCTCAAAATTCTCCAAGCCAGGCTCCAGCAATATGTGAACTGTGAACTTCCTGATGTTCAAGCTGGTTTTAGAAAAGGCAGAGGAACCAGAGATCAAATTGCCAACATCCGCTGGATCATGGAAAAAGCAAGAGAGTTCCAGAAAAACATCTATTTCTGCTTTATTGACTATGCCAAAGCCTTTGACTGTGTGGATCACAATAAATTTGTGGAAAATTCTGAAAGAGATGGGAATACCAGACCACCTGATCTGCCTCTTGAGAAATTTGTATGCAGGTCAGGAAGCAACAGTTAGAATCGGACATGGAACAACAGACTGGTTCCAAATAGGAAAAGGAGTACGTCAAGGCTGTATATTGTCACCCTGTTTATTTAACCTATATGCAGGGTACATCATGAGAAATGCTGGACTGGAAGAAACACAAGCTGGAATCAAGATTGCCAGCAGAAATACCAATAACCTCAGATATGCAGATGATACCACCCTTATGGCAGAAAGTGAAGAGGAACTGAAAAGCCTCTTGATGAAAGTGAAAGAGGAGAGTGAAAAAGTTGGCTTACAGCTCAACATTCAGAAAACGAAGATCATGGCATCTGGTCCCATCACTTCATGGGAAATAGATGGGGAAACAGTGCAAACAGTGTCAGACTTTATTTTTCTGGGCTCCAAAATCACTGCAGCTGGTAATTGCAGCCATGAAATTAAAAGACGCTTACTCCTTGGAAGGAAAGTTATGACCAACCTAGACAGCATATTCAAAAGCAGAGACATCACTTTGCCAACAAAGGTTCGCCTAGTCAAGGTTATGGTTTTTCCTGTGGTCATGTATGGATGTGAGAGCTGGACTGTGAAGAAGGCTGAGAGCTGAAGAATTGATGCTTTTGAACTGTGGTGTTGGAGAAGACTCTTGAGAGTCCCTTGGACTGCAAGGAGATCCAACCAGTCCATTCTGAAGGAGATTAAGGAGATTAGCCCTGGGATTTCTTTGGAAGGAATGATGCTAAAGCTGAAACTCCAGTACTTTGGCCACCTCATGCGAAGAGTTGACTCATTGGAAAAGACCCTGATGCTGGGAGGGATTGAGGGCAAGAGGAGAAGGGGACGACAGAGGATGAGATGGCTGGATGGCATCACTGACTCGATGGATGTGAGTCTGAGTGAACTCTGGGAGTTGGTGATGGACAGGGAGGCCTGGTGTGCTGCGATTCATGGGGTCACAAAGAGTTGGACACGACTGAGCGACTGATCTGATCTGATATCCAGACAATGGAATATTATTGAGTGTTAAAAGGAAATGAGCTCTCCAGCCATGAAGAGACATGGAAGAACGTTAAATGCTTATCAATAAATAAAGGAAGCCAATCTGAAAAGGCTATACATACTCTTTGATTCCCACTCTATGCCATTCTGGGAAAAAATAAAACTATGGAGACAGTAAAAAGATTGGTAGTTGCCAAGGTTTGAGTGGGGGAGGGATGAATACATAGAGCACAGAAAATTTTTAAATCAGTGAAACTACTTTGTACAATACTATTAAATATCATGGTGGACTTATATCATTTACCTTTGTTTAAACCCATGAAATGTCCCTGGAGAAAGGAAAGGCAATCCAATTCAGTATTTTTGCTTGGAGAATTCCATGGACAGAGGAGCCTGGCAGGCTACAGTCCATGGGGTTGCAGAGTTGGATATGACTGAGCAAATAACACACACACACACACACACACCCATAAAGTGTTCAGCACCAAGAGTGAACTCTAATGTAAACTGTGGTCTTTGAGGGATGATGATGTATCAATGCAGATTTCCTATTTGTTGTTGTACAGTTGGTACAGTGTTCCACCTGTAACAGATGTACCACTCTGATGGGAGATCTTTTAAGGGAGGTGGGGGGAAGGGGATGGGGACTATACATGTGTCAGGGCAGGAGTGTATAGGAAATGTTTGTACCCTCTTAATTTTGCTGCGAACTGAAACTGTTTTAAAAAAAGTACAGAAAAAACATGAGTCAGTCTCAAAGAATGTATGAGACATACACACAAATATCTGCAGACAAATAAAACTACAGTAATTTTAAGATGGCTAAAATAACATGTATCATTTAAGACACTTTTGACTTCAACAAGCAGAAGACCTAGCTTAAACGGCTTGAACAAAGAGAATCTCACATACTCAGAATCTGGAGATAAGGCAGGTCCAGGGCTGGTTGGTTCAGTCAGTCTCAACAAGTCTCAGGACTGAGTTCCTCCCATCTTTGGGCTCTGCCACCTTCAAGGCGTTGATGTTGGTCCTGAGACTTGTTCCCTCATAGATCTCCTCCCAGGATCAAACCTCACACGACAGTCTGAAGACTGGTACAGAGAATGTTCTGAGTTCTGGGAAACTTTCCCGGAGACCACCCAGCTGACTTCCTTTCACATGTATTGCCATTTTTATATCAGTCGCTTGCAAGGGAAATGCAATTACCTTTATTGGTTTAGCCTAATCAGGAGTCACACCTGATTACACTGTATTATATAATTGAAATTTGCCAAATGAAATGTTCCCTATCTGTCTCTCTCTCTCACACACAAGATAAATATAGAAGATGACAGATGGTTAATTAACTAGATGAGAACCCTTTCACAGTATATACATATATCAAATCATCACTATGTATGCTTTAAGTGTCTTACAATTTTACTTGTCAGTTATACCTCAATAAAGCTGAAAAGAGACCTCAGAGGAGCTCGTGAAGCCCTATTGTTCTTGACTCACTAAGTTGTCCTAAGTCTCTATGTCCAACTCTTTTGTGACCGCCCCCCCCCCCCCGCCCCAGGCTCCTCCCTCCATGGGATTCTCCAGGCAAGAATACTGGAGTGGGTTGCCATTTCCTTCTTCAGGAGATCTTCCCGACCCAGAGATCAAACCCGTGTCTCTTGCACTGGCAGGCAGGTTCTTTACCACTGAGCCACCAGGGAAGCGAGATGCCACGCAGCTAAGCCCGAGCACCGTAATCGGAGAAAGCCCACATGCCACAACAAAGACCCAACACGGCCAAAAAAATTATAAAACTGAAAAGATCAACAGGCAAAAAGAGCAAAATAAAAACCAGCAATGGGACAAGTCCCGGGGTAACGGCCCTCTGAGCCCCTTTAGCAACTCCCCCTTAACATCCCTTCTTGATTGGTCACCCATTTAGTTGCCCAGCAAAAGCTAAAATCAGTGGCTTTCACCCTGACTGTGCTTTAGAATCACCTGGAGAATATTTAAATAAAGTTTATACTTTGGATCCCACCTCAAACCAACTAAGTCGGGATCCCTAGAGGTGGGGCCCTGGCATCTATATTTTTAAGAAATCCTTAGGTGATTCTCGGAGAAGGTAATAGCACCCCACTCTAGTACTCTTGCCTGGAAAATCCCACGGATGGAGGAGCCTGGTAGGCTGCAGTCCATGGGGTCGCTAAGAGTCGGACACAACTGAGCGACTTCGCTTTCACTTTTCACTTTCATGCATTGGAGAAGGAAATGGCAACCCACTCCAGTGTTCTTGCCTGGAGAATCCCAGGGACGGGGGAGCCTGGTGGGCTGCCGTCTATGGGGTCGCACAGAGTTGGACACGACTGAAGTGACTTAGCATAGCATAGCATAGGTGATGCTCTTGATGCCATTGCTTTGACCCACTGGCTAAGAGCCTCTGAGCTGACAGCTGAGGATCAGAGAGGCATCCTTCTTTCTGTGGCACCCATGGCCTCACCTTTGCAGCTTGTATCCCAACAGCCTGGCTAAGGGATAGGAAAAGAGCAAGCCAGCACATGTGCAGCTCATTTCTTTAGCAGGTCTACACGTCCTGCCCTCCTAACACTCATCTGACCCTCAAATAACTCCATCTGAATCCCAGGTTGCCCAGTGTGGAAAGCACAGGCCAAAGCTGAGGTCCTTGCTGTCCTCTGTGTTTCCTAAACACCTGCCAGGAACACAGTGCCCGCCAGCAAGGCAGCATCAGATCAGAGCAGCTCTTTGGACAGAGGCTGGGCGTGGCAAATAAAAGCAAACCACTGCTGCTGCTGCTGCTAAGTCGCTTCAGTCATGTCCGACTCTGTGCGACCCCATAGATGGCAGCCCACCAGGCTCCCCCGTCCCTGGGATTCTCCAGGCAAGAACACTGGAGTGGGTTGCCATTTCCTTCTCCAATGCATAAAAGTGTAAAGTGAAAGTGAAGTCGCTCAGTCGTGTCTGACTCTCAGCGACCCCATGGACTGCGGCCCACCAGGGTCCTCTGTCCATGGGATTTTCCAGGCAAGAGTACTGGGGTGGGGTGCCATTGCCTTCCCCGAAGCAAACCACAGTGGTCAGCAATTCATCCAAGTGCTCCCCAGCAGAGTGCCCTGAGCAGGCTGAGCTGGCGCTTCACCCTTCCTCCGAGAGCGCGGCTCTCTTTTATCTCAGTCCTGGGCAGGTGTGGTAGCCAGTCATCCTTCCCCTTCATTTTCATCCCCTCTCACCTGATCCTTTAGCCTGAGCTCTGACTCCAGTGTCCACGGCCCACACCACTGACCTCTCATTCATCAGCAGTGCCTACAAGGTAAGACACTTCTTGTTCACCTGGAAAAAGATTTCTGGAGTCCTGAACATTAGACCAGAATCCCGGCCTCTGGTCCTTTCCTGAGTCATTTCCCTGAATTTCAAGACAGATTTCTTCTCCCTGCACCCCTTCCTGCCTGTCTGCCTTATCCGCTCTGCCCTGGGATCTGCTGACTCATTCCCCCTCGTGTCCTTCAGTCAGTGAACTTGACCTGCAGGATCCCCTTCACACATCCTAAATGTCTGAATCAGTGGCTCTTGATCATGGCTGGACTCCCTGAGAAGATTACGTGTGCACGTACGTATTGATGGTGCTTTGTGTGGTGCTGATGGTGAGTGCAGAGGGGAAACCAAGAAGGGTCTAAGGGAGGAGCCTAAGGAAAAGTAAGGAATTTAATATATACATAGTAAAATTATATATACTATATAATATGTATATAATGTATGTACAAAGGAATTTATGGATAATGTCATGACATGTAATAGGTAAGTTTATATTAAAGAATTAATATATATGAAAGTGAAAGGGAAGTCGCTCAGTCGTGTCCGACCCTCAGCGACCCCATGGACTGCAGCCCACCAGGCTCCTCCATCCAGGGGATTTTCCAGGCAAGAGTACTGGAGTGGGGTGCCATTGCCTTCTCCATATAATATAATTAAATATTATCTAGCACATATAATTTGGTATTATATTGTATATAATGTTACATAAATTTCATTTATATGTTATATAATCATACATATACATGAGTTTCTAAGAAATTATATATAATGCTTTATATAAGGTTCTATTATAATTAATATAATATTATATATTAATTATATATAATTACATATTATGTGTAATTATATATAAATTCCTTTAATATTATGTCACTATAATATTATGATGACATGATTTCATAATATTATAATGACACAATATATGTATTATAATGATACATAATATCTAAAGGAATTTTATATAGTATTATAATAATGAGATATTAATTACATATGATTATATATTATTGTGTATATAAAATCTATATAAATTCATTTATACTCAAGGTAATATATAAAAAATCCTTTAGATATTATGCTTGTTATTTTATGTAGCATATATAAACTATTTATATATTTATATTATATTTATATTATGTATATATGTATAAATTCCCTAAGTTCCCTTTTTAGAGATTCTGATTTAACCAGTCTAGGGTGAGATCTGAGCATTCTAGAAGTTTCTCAGGTGATCTTCCTATGCAGCCAGGATTGAGAACCATTGATGTAGAATGAAACCTTTGTAAACTCAGGTTTTTAGATAAGATAAATGTAACATCTTTAAAGCAAAGGGAGGAACACAGCTAACAAAAGTCCCCAGGTGATTCGTGTCCAGGGGAAGAAGCTGTGGCCAGTGGCCTGCTCTGCCCTCTCCCTCTGCAGAAGCCTCACAGAGACACTGGCAGCAGCCTCCACAGCCGCACTGACGCCCCCGCTGAACCGTCATCTTCCATCATGGCCCGAAGGTTTTGCTCACACTCCCCAGCCTCAGTAGGGAACCCGTTACACCCACCCCTACTGCTAAGTCTCCCTGGAACCAAACACACGGCTGATGATCCTGAGGCTTCTTGTCTCTGAGGCCAGCTTTGCGGAAACTCCCGGTGCTGGCAAAGTGAGACGTAAGAGAAATGCCTCGTGGGCACCAGCAGGCAGCCACCGTGGTCAGCAGAGAAGAGGGCTGGAGGTAGGTGACCACTGTCCCGGCTTGCTTGTCTCAGTGCTAGACTAGGACAGTCTAGGACAAGCCAGGCCCATAGGCCATGCTGAGGCTGTGTCCCCTTCTGGAATGGAAACTCCTGTGGGGCAGTGAGCCTTCCTTGACACAAGCATATTCTGTCTTCTTTTTGCTCTGTACCCATGCAGGAGTTAATTTTCCAATTTTGTCTTTTTGTTTTTCAAAAAATTAAGCAATTAATGTGTCAATCATAGAAAAATTTAAATATCCAGAGAGGCAAAAGAAAGCAAATGAAATCATGTGTAATCTCATTCCCTAGAGTTAACTACTTATTAAGATTCTAGCATTTCTCCTCCCCTTCTTTTTGTGCATATATATTCTAAATTTCTATGCATACATAAATATTAAATTGATTTTTCTATTAGAGAAATTAAAGATACTGGGAGAATAGAAAAGACCGTCAGGTGCAAATAAAAGGTGGTACACCAAGGAAATATAAAGATGAAAGCATGAATGACTAGGTAAGTTAGAGTGGAGCGCATCTGAGTCTTGCCAGAGCTGCAGCCTGCCTCAGAGGCACTGGGGCGGTGCTTTGTCTGTGGAGGGGGGTGACTAGAAGCATGAGGCCATGCTCCCCGCACCCCCTCCTTTGGGGACCAGGGTTCTGTGTACATCCCAGGCTCCAGAACTCAGGGGACTGGACCTCACTTTCCTGAGAGGCTGTTGCTGTATATAGCAGAGGGCAAAGGCTTAGAGAAGAGAAGCAGAAATGACCCAAGGGAGCACAACGAAGCCCTTAAGCAGAGGCTAAAAAGCAGACCTCTTCAGCCTGGAAAGAGGGGAAGCGAGGAGCAACTTAATAGCAGCCTTCATGGAGATGAAGGGTTTGCCCCACAGGGTGACCTGCCGTTCTCCAGCTTCACTAAAGACCAAGAAACGGAAACAGATAAGGGTGCCTCTCCCGTGTAGGGGCTTTTTACTTTGCTCCATGACTTTTCTTTCTGATAGCATCCTCAGCATGTCTCTGAGACACTGAAGGAGCTCACTCATGGGATTTAGGTTACACAGGAGAAATGCTGTGTGGACTGTAAGAGCACCCAGGGAGATTTCCCGTGGAGGTCACAGGCTCTTCTTTGAAAGGTCAATAAAAATACAACCATTTTTCATCAAATAGGGGTGCTTTATACATCACTCTGCCTAACCAGAATACCTTCCATTTATACTGGGTTGGCCAAAAAATTTGTTTGGGGTTTTGTGGCAGAACCTGAATGAACTTTTTGGCCAACCCAGTATATGATACATTTTTGTACATCTTTCACCTGCCTAAGTTCATTCAGTCTATGAAAGAATCATTTGAGGTCACAAAGAGATGTTATTTTCCCATTTTCCAGATGAGGAAAATGAAGGTTTAAGGAAAGGAAGCGACTTGCCCCAGGTCCCAGAGTGATCTGGGAGGTAGAATACATTCTAGACCTAGTGATTCTAGGTTTCCAGACCTCCTGCCACACTAGTGGTTCTCAGCTTTGAGCACACATCAGAATCCCCAGGAAGGCTTGTTAAAACACAGGTCACTGGGCCCACTGCCACAGTTTCTGATTCAGTGAGTCAGAATTTGCATTTCTAACAAGTTCCCAGGCACAGCTGATGCTGCTGTCTGGGAACCACACTCACGCCGTCCAGCCAACTAGACTAGCAATAGAAAAAATTTCATAAAGGCCTTAGATCCATAGAAGTGGTATTTAACTTGAAACATCATCTCCATGGGAATCATCAGCTTCTGACTGCCTTTACAACAGGCCCCTGGGTGATCAGAGCACAGCAGCACAGGCATCTGCTCACAGCGCAGGGGGCCACCCTCCTGCCCGAACAGTGCTACAGAGCAGCACAGCCCAAAGGCCGGAAGTGATGCAGGAAACAGACATTTCCAGCATCTATTCTATTCTTCTCTAAAAATTATTTTAAATTTATTTTTTAATTTTTAAAATTATTTTTATTGATACCTATTCTATGACAGGCACTCTTCAGGTCTTTTATAATTATTTTACATTTGCAGTTACTCTTTGATATAGACACAATTATTCCCATTGTACAGATTTAAGAAACTGAGGTTCAAAAAAAGCTATGCAACTTGCCTAAGAAAAGAATTAGAACTTCCAGGTTCAAAACTGCTTTTCTTCGGCATCATAGATTTATTTTAGACCCATTACCTGATTTCTATTATTCTCAGCCTAATTTTTGTTAGGTCCTCAGCATACTACTCAATGGTTCTTTCTCCTATTCCACAGTTATTTTCCCCAGCCTATGGCATTGTACTTAATTTCATTCTAGTTCATAAAGTTCTTTCCTGGATTTTGTAGCCAGAATCATTTAGAACTTGTTAGCTGGCTGATTGCTGCTGCTGCTAAGTCACTTCAGTCGTGTCTGACTGTGTGACCCCATAGACGGCAGCCCACCAGGCTCCCCCATCCCTGGGATTCTCCAGGCAAGAACACTGGAGTGGGTTGCCATTTCCTTGTCCAACGCAGGAAAGTGAAAAGTGAAAGTGAAGTCGCTCAGTTGTGTCTGACTTCTAGCAACCCCATGGACTGCAGCCCACCAGGCTCCTCTGTCCATGGGATTTTCCAGGCAAGAGTACTGGAGTGGGGTGCCATTGCCTTCTCCGAACTGGCTGATTAGTTTGATGCAAAAGATACGCCTAGGAGGAAATTAATTAGGAAATTGTGGTACAGCCATACTGTGATGTCTTATTTAGTACATATTTACAGGACAAGATTGTCATGATATATTTGATTTTTTAAAAGCAAGTTATGAAACATGCACAGAATGCTGTTTTGTAAAAGAAAAATTGTATGTAAACACACATATGGATATGCAAGGGCAAATACTCATATTCCAATATATGCACTTAGCTGCTGCTGCTGCTGCTAAGTCACTTCAGTCGTGTCTGACTCTCTGCGACCCCATAGATGGCAGCCCACCAGGCTATCTCGTCCATGGGATTCTCCAGGCAAGAACACTGGAGTGGGTTGCCATTTCCTTCTCCAATGCATAAAAAGTGAAAAGTGAAAGTGAAGTCGCTCAGTCATGTCCAACTCTTAGCGACCCCATGGACTGCAGCCCACCAGGCTCCTCCGTCCATGGGATTCTCCAGGCAAGAGTATTGGAGTGGGGTGCCATTGCCTTCTCCCATATGCACTTAGAGCAAACGTTAATTAACTCAGAATCAGAGGATAATGGATGAGTTTTTAACTTTATCCAATTTGCTTCTCTGAATTTTATAATTTCTCTTCCATGGGTGTGTATTATTTTTTGTAAGAAGGTCCTCCTTGCCAATCCTGAAAATTTCCCTCTTCTCTCTCCACACTAAGTTCTTTACGTGTTCCTGGTGTTTGTTCTCCTAATGAAATATTTAGCTCTATGTTATTCTCTACACCAGAAAATGAGTTGTTTTGGGAGCAGAAAGAAAGAAAAAAAATAAAAAAAACACCACCCATCCTCCCACTTGTGTCTAGTTAGTACAGACAATCTTATTTACAAAGCAGAAACGGAGACATAGACGTAGAGAACAAACACGTGGATCGCCAGGGGGAAGGCGGGTGGGGTGGATTGGGAGACAGGGGCACTGAGCATATGCTCTGTATAAAGTAGACACCTAATGAGAACCCACATGGCACGGGGAGCTCTACTCAGTGCCCTGTGGTGAGCTGAATGGGAAGGAGATCCAAAAAAGAAGGGATACATGCGTACATAGAGCTGATTCACTTTGCTGTACAGTAGAAACTAACACAGCATTGGAAAGCAACTATACTCCAATAAAAACTAATTTATAAAAAGAGAGAGAAAGCAAAGCAGCCGCCCTTGGACTCCCACTTTGTATGTGCAGTGAGAGTGCTGCTCAAGGTCATCTAAGGGGAGAACATGTGTAATAATGATTTCTCCAGGTTCCAGGGCTGGGCAAGCTATGCGTAAGAATTTATTAATCATTTAGACTTACTTGTAAATCTAAATGATTAATGACAACAGCAAATACACCATAATAAATAGTTACAGGAATCAATGAACTAAACATATGTGGCAGCAATGCCTAAACAATTAAGAGCTGGTATTTGAAGCCTCTATAGAATAAATTTTCTAGCAACTCTCTGCCCAAGTGACTCTGCTGGAGACTCCAGTACAGTAGGGGCCAAAGCTGTGTAGGTTTGAAGAAGGAAGATTTTGCAGTGTGAAGCCAGGGCCCCTTGAGGAATAAGCCCCAGGCCCAGGCCTCTTCTTTTTTAGTATTAATTTATCATTTGGTTGCATTGGATCTTAGTTGTGGTAGGCGAGGTCTTCACTGCGTCATGTGCATTTTTGGTTATGGCTCACGGACACTCTAGTTGCTGCACGTGGGTTAGTTGTTCCTCGCAATGTGGGATCTTAGTTCCAAATCAGGGTTCGAACCCACATCCCCTGCCTTGCAGGGTAGATTCTTAACCACTGGACCACCAGGGAAGTCCCCAGGCCTTTTCTAATAACGATCTTTCTCCGGTGAAACAGGAATGACCAGCTGATGCCCTGGGTCAGGGAACCCAGTCACACCTGATCATCTGGGTCAATTCACCCATCCAGTTAAAGGGAGTAGATCATCGGGAACAGAATCACCTTTGATCTCTAAGATGGTTAGAGCTAGAAAAGGGAAAGAATGTGCCTTCTTTCCTGTGAGTTTATAGGAAGGACAGCGTCAGGAAGTGGGGAGTGAGGGGGCACTGTGCAAAGAGAAATGTTTGAGACTAGGTTGTCTCTTGCCTGGAAAATCCCATGGATGGAGGAGCCTGGTGGGCTGCAGTCCATGGGGTCGCTAAGAGTCGGACACGACTGAGCGACTTTACTTTCACTTTTTCGCTTTCATGCATTGGAGAAGGAAATGGCAACCCACTCCAGTTTTCTTGCCTGGAGAATCCCAGAGGCAGGAGAGCCTGGTGGGCTGACGTCTATGGGGTCACGCAGAGTCGGACACGACTGAAGTGACTTAGCAGTAGCAGCAGCAGGTTGTCTCTAAGCCTGCAAATAAAAAATCTATAAATCTTCAGAATAGGATTATGAGAGTGAAAGTAATTTCTGGCCCAGGTCCCAACCCCTAAGTGCTTCACGGGGACAGCTTTCCTGAGCAAAACAAAGACAGTGACCCATTAGGCCTTTGGGGCCTGGCCTGGGGGTCGGTTGCTTAACACTGATTGTCTTCTAAAGAGCTCTGCAGAGAGCAAAAGTCATACAAGCTTCTCAAGTTTTCTTCCTGGGAGAGCCAGCCTCTGGGATTCCCCGCGCTCCTTCTGCCATATCTGTCCTGTTGCCATTAAACAGGTGCTGTAGGTACAGGGTATACAAAAAGGATGACCACAGGCCCTGCCCTTGGGACCAGCACAATTATCTGCAGGAGGGTGTCTGGTGCCCAGAGAAAGGTGCCCCACTGCTGCACTTCCATGAGGCAGATCCCACTTGAACAGATTCCCTCTGTCTCCTCTCTTGGCCCTATTGTGGATGAATGTACCCCAGACTCGCTTGCTCTGCGGTGATCTTTGGGGACAGATGTTCGTGGAAGGCTCCTGGCCCAGTCTACCTGTCTGCTGTGAATTAAATCCACATTTCCAGCCCCACCTTAGCAATGCCCCGGGCTGTCCGTGGCTTGTTCCTTCTCCCCATCCCAGGACTTGGAGGGTCTGTGCAGACTGAGGCCCCAGGAAGAGGGGCTGGGCAGAACAGCAGGGAAATAAGCCACCCGGTGGCCCCCTCACACCCTGGGTCCTCAACCGGAACACACTGAGATGTTTCTTGAGCAATCTAAGCTAGGATGCAAATGCATAGCAATCATGGGAACGTCTCTGCTTTAGCAGAGAAGCAAACCATCACCTCGAATCTGCCAAGTAGGAGAGCGCTCTCAGAAAGACTCCTTAGGGACCTTGACAAGAAGCTAAATACCATGAGGCTGAATACAATGTAGTTTTCTAGCCACATTTTTTGCAGTTCTGTATTTTGTGTTTGTAATTCCTAACCACTCACTTTATCACTCTGCCTCCCACTTCTCCAGAAAGGTCCAAGGAAGTGGAGTCTCACTGAGCTGACTTCCAGAATAGCAGTGTTTCTTGCCGTCCATAGGCTAATTGTACATTTCCTCCTCTACAGAACCGGGACCCGTCTTAGCTACCTGACCTCCTCTGTGCAGGAGAACCATTGAGAACACAGTTTATCTAAACGCCATGACACCCATCCTTCTGATCCACTCTCTCCCTCCCCACCTATTTCTCAGGGTGCACTGCTTTATTCCATGCTTCTAAAACTGCTTGTATCAACAGCTACGAGAGCCCTGTTGTATAGAGCCTCAATCTCAACTACTAAGAATGAAGCTAGAGCAAGCCATTTGAATGGGTCCCTTAAGAGCTAGATGGATGGCAAACAAGCACATGACAAGATGCTCAGTACCCCTTGTCCTTAGAGAAAAGCAAAGTACCGCCCTGAGATACCACCACCTATTAGAATAGCCTGGAGAATTCCATGGACAGAGGAGCCTGGGGGGCTACAGTCCACGGGGTCGCAAAGAGTCAGACACGACTGAGCAACTTCACCCACTCACTCACTCACTCAAACTACACCAACGATACCAACTGCTGCTGATGTGGAACAGTTGGTTTCACAACCCAGGACAAAACCATCCTCCATCTGAGGATGTGAAACACCCAGAATGTTCACACACTGCTTGTGGAGTGTAAAATGGTACAACCATTTCAGAAAGCAGTCTGCCAGTCCCTTATAAGGTTAAACACATACCCAGCGATGACCCAACATGACCCAACCATCCCAGTCTTAACAGAAATAAAAACCTACAGACATATAGCAAACTTCATGTGAATGTTTACGATAGCCTTATTCAAAATTGCCCAAAGCTGGAAACAGCCCTAAGGGTCCTTTCACTGGGAATGGATAAACGATGCTGCACCCACACAATGAACTGTTACTCAGCAATGAAGAGTAAGGAGTATTTTTAATAATACATTCCACAACAGAAATGACCCTCAAAAACATTATACTAATATAGGTCACAGGGACTTAAGATCCCACGTTCATCTCTGGTTTCTCAAACTATTAATGTTGGTGGTCTCCAAAGGTCTACCGTTAATGGAGGCTGAGGAGCAGACTTAGAGGAGAGACAGAGGCAGGTTTGGGAGAAGCGAGTGTTAGATTTAGAACATATAATTTAGGTTTTAGCATTGTGAAAATAATAAGACTTTTGGTACCAATCAAGTGGGGCTAAAATGACTATAAAAGGCAAAAGTATCTATAGACATAGACATCTGTCCACACTGAGACATATACCCACACAGAGATAGTGAATGAACCTTTGATTTGCCACTCCTTTTTCAAGACTTAAAGCCAAAACAACAGATTTTCAGATTGTTAAAGTATTATTCTAAAGAAACAAACAAATAAAAAAAACCATTACACTAAGTGAAAGAAGTCAGACTCAAAAGTCCACATGATATCTGCTTTTCCTCTATTATATTTTCATGAGAGTCTTGCAAAAGCAAAACGTTAGGGGCAGAAAACAGGCCAGTAGTTGCCAGGGACTGGGATTGAGGAGAGGGGTTGACTACAAAGTAGTGTGGGGAGATTCTGGGAGTGGTGGAATGTTCTAGACCCTACTTAGATCCCGCTTGGGGTGGTGGTTACACGACTGTACACATTCCTCAAAATCCACCAGAACTTTACAGTGAGGATGAGTTTTGCCCTATGTAAATTGTGCCTTAAATTTTAAAATATGAAGCCAGAGATGGACTCCGTCTCTAAGCAGGCTGCATAAGCACCCACAATGTCGCATTGCCAGTCAGCCTCTCCTGAAGGGCCATGCCACTGCTTCTCTCCCCGCATCCGGATGAGAAATGTCAGCTTGTCGCTGGCATCTTGAGTGTGTGCTTAGTCATGTTCTGCTCCAGTACTCTTGTCCGGGAAATTCCATGAACAGAGAGCCTGGTGGGCTACAGTCCATGGGGCCGCAAGAGTCAGACACGACTGAGTGACTGAACTACAACCACATCAGGAAGCCCTCACAGGACTCGAGATAGAGAAGTTATCACCCCAAAGCTTTCCTGGTGCCCTCATAGTCCCTCCTCCCGCCCTTGCTGGCCCCTCAGTCTCCAGAACCACTAACCTGCTGTCACTATAGGTTAGTTGCATTTTTACACTTGTACATAAATGCAGTCATACAAAATTGCTCTTTTTGCGGGGAGAGTCTGGCTACTTTCAGAAAAATTATTTTAAGATTTATCTATGTTCCCACATGCATCAAAAATTCATTCCGTCTCAGCAATGAGATGGTTGGATGGCATCACTGACTCAATGGACATGAGTTTGAGCAAGTTCTGGGAGATGGTGAAGGACCGGGAAGCCTGGCGTGATTCAAAGAGTTGGACACGACTGAGCGACTAAACAGAGACAAAGGATCCCACCGTGTGGCTACACCACGATCTGCTGCTGCTGCTAAGTCGCTACAGTCGTGTCCGACTCTATGCAACCCCATGGATGGCAGCCCACCAGGCTCCTCTGTCCCTGGGATTCTGCAGGCAAGAATACTGGAGTGGATTGCCATTTCCTTCTCCAACACCACAATCTAGTTATCCATTCATCTCTTGATGGACATTTCAATTGTTTCAAGGTTTGGAGTGGCCTTTTTCTTGAACCAGTCAGGCTGACTGTTCTTTAGGAAACACCCAGAGCTCCTCACTCCGGCTTCTTGCCTTGAGCTCCTCCTAACCTGCCCCACAGAAATGGCAGGAGTCATTCTGAAGTAGCGGATAGATAGGACTCAGGTTAATCTGCTGCAGCCAGTTTCACACTGACCCTTTAAGATAAAGGATCAGCGGGAATGACGCACCCTGATCGGGTGAAAGACAAAACAGCCCTCCATAGCAGCCTCAATTTCGAGGTCAAGAGGATTTCCCAGACTGACAGATGCACAGAAGGGGTCTTAAGACATCTTCTAGTAACCTTGGTTTCTATGTAATATCATTACAATATCATTAGTATTGTGGTTTTGACACACACACCCTTGTGGGTTTTCTTTCTGGAAAGATTCAAGATGGCTCCTGGTAGAAACCCAAATAAGAAATTATAGATAAGGCGATCATAGGGAAGGGAAAAAAGAGAATCACCCTCACCTAAATCCTGGAAGACTAACTCCATATTAATAACCTAAGCTTCCCCTGTAGGATGTGTCTCACTCTGCAAGTTTGCCAGGGCACTATCCCACATGTACTCTACTTCTCATAAACTCCTTGTCTGCTCTGCAATCTTGGTCACTATAATGAATTCTTTCTTCAAAGCAGATGAGGACCCTCACCTGCCGAAAACAATTCTACAGAACGTGAGAACAGCAGTGTGGAGCACGGGCATCTCTTTAGGGCCCCTCTGCTCCCTCCTCCTCCCCATTGCCCCTGTTCCAGTGGCCTCTCAAATCGCAACTGCCCCTTGATTTGAGCCAGAAAGAGAGGCAACCCTGTGAGGACTGGGGGAAATGGGGCAGTTCAGTAGTGACTCCTCCTCTCTGCCTCTGCAGCGTGACTGGTCACTGGATTTCTATACCAGCTCTCAGAGCACATTTTTAAGAGCCCAGCATAGAATGTCCGTGGAAGTGCTTCTTAAACTTTGATGTGAACGGAAATCATGATAGAATCATGCTAAAATACAGATTCTGACTCAGGCCTGGGAAAGAGGCCTCAGATTCTAGATTTCTAGCAAGATCCTGGATGACTTGATGAGATGGGCTTCACACCACACTCTTGGGAAGGGTCAGACGCCGGTGTGTAATCACTTAGTAATTGCTTTTTAACAAGAGTTTAATCAGTACCTGTAAAACTCCACTAAATGCAGGCTGGTTGCAGTCTTCTCTCCTGCCCCACAGCTCTTCTGATCCGGCCGGGGCTTCCCACTTAACACCTCCTGTGCTTCCCTGAAGCCAGCAGGCAGAAGGACTGGATGATGTCAGATTGTAGAGGGTTAAGAACAGCATCTCTTGTTGGCAAAAGAGCTGCTGCTTCTCTTATCCTCTGCCTTGTACAATAGTTCCTGGGAAATATCAAGTTCAGGAACTAAGATACTGTAGAAATGGGTTATAGGATAGGCTGAGGGACAGAAAAAAGGAGAAAGGAAACAAGGATATTCAGAGGAAAGCCAGGAGGAACTCCTAAGTATGTTCCCAGGCTTATCCAGCGTCAGACTGAAGACCGAACAGGGAATCAGATGTGCTGTGAGTTTAAAACCTCAGTCCTCAAGAACACTTTCCAAACAGGTCTTAATTGCTCCACTGTCCCCATAAAACTCCCCTCCCCTTCCTCTCACTGGCCCTCAATAACCCCAATGTGTGAGAAACATTTGCATCCCTGTGGCTCATTCTTTAGATTGTATATAGTTGGCACACAGAGCCTAATCCTAATGGAATCTATTTTTCCATAGGGACCAACCATCACAGACCTATCTCGGGTGGAAATGAGCTGATAACAGTAACTGTGGAAACATCTCAGGCCTCCGGGAAAGAAGTTTCCATAAAGTGATTCACTCAATCAGGCAAATGAACGTCTGTCTCTGCTAATGTGCCGGGCATGGTGGACACAGTGCTTCCCTCAAGAGAGGACATGTCATAGACTGAGGTGGCCCCACTCCTTCATGTGGGGAGGCACAAACAAGCTTCTTCTTAGGGGACCAGAGAAGAGAAGACCACTTCGGTCCATGGTTACAGGGAAGGCGGCCTCGGGCAGATGGCACTTAGCTGGTGAAAGCTTGGGAGAGAGTTTTCCAAGACCAAGTTACCCAGATGAGAGGCCTGCTGTCTGTGGAGAAAGGAGAGGAACGGGACAGGGAGATGGGACATGAGGCCTGAGGCCTACCTGCGCGCTCAGTCACTTCAGTCGTGTCTGGCTGCTTGGGACCCTATGCACTGAATCCCGCCTGGCTCCTCAGTCCATGGGGTTCTCCAGGCAGGGATACTGGAGTGGGTTGTCACTTCCTCCTTCAGAGGATCTTCCCGACCCCAGGATCAAACCCATCTGTCCTGCATCTCCTGCTTTGCAGGCAGATTTTCTTACTACCTAGACTATATTTGATGACTAACTGAGGATATAGAAGTGACAGAACCAAAACAGTTCAAGGTTGATTGGCCCCAACGTGCTTGGATCAGAGAATGGAGAGTCGGGAGGCGAGGAGAGCAGTCAGGACGCCTGCGTGTCGGTCCAGGTGGAAGGGCCTCAGCCGGGAAGAGGTTCTGAGAACAGAAAAGTGGTTCGGATGAGCGGTAGGGAAGCAAGACGCCCCCGGATCCGGCGGCTGCATGTCAGATGTAACGGGGAGCAGCTGCGAACTTGAGTCTTTCTGGGAGAATGACCGTTCTGAACCGTGAGTTTGGTCTTAGGGACACTGAGACATTTATGTGACTGTGCCAGTAGGCAGATAGAAACACAAACCTGCAGCTTGGAGAGCCACAGCCTCCTAGAAACACACACTTGGGTTGCTCAGGCCGAGGTCCTTCTACAAGCAAGCACACAACAGGAGAACCTCCAGTACCCTACCGGTGCCGCTCACCAGGGCTCAGAGTGAGTCAGAAAGCTCGTGGAATGCTTGTGTCTGTAGAGGGAACAGACCACTCTGCAGTAACAGATCCAGGGCTGACCACTGCCCACAGTGGAGGTGCATGAGGAGCTGCACACAGCTCGCGGTGGGGAGAGGGCAGGCTCTTTTCTCTCAGGCCTACATTTTCCTGGTGCTTACAATGCCAGGCACTGGATGAAGCTCAGCTAAGTGCAGACTCACCCCAGCAGGTTCTGTCTGCCTTCTGTATGCAGAGCAGACAAACTACTCCAAGAAGAAAACAGTCCCAGGGGCAGGAATTCAAGATGCTGAGATGCCCCTGCAGTCAAAAACAAAACAATTTCAAGCGACAGCCACGCTTATCATTGTCATATGCTACCAAAAAGTCAGAAAGGAGAAGAACTGAGCAGAGGTGACCAAATTGGGGACTTAAAGGTCACCGTGACCTTTGGTAGCAATTTCAGAAAGACAAAAACAAATACTGTATATTAATACATATCTGGAGGAGAAAATTGGAGAAGGAAATGGCAACACACTCCAGTGTTCTTGCCTGGAGAATCCCAGGGATGGGGGAGCCTGGTGGGCTGCCGTCTACGAGGTCGCACAGAGTCGGACACGACTGCAGTGACTTAGCAGCAGCAGGAGGAGAAAATGGCAACCCCCTCCAGTATTCTTGCCTGGAAAACCCATGGACAAAGGAGCCTGATGGGCTACAGTCCATGGGGTTGCAAAGAGTTGGACATGGCTGTGCAACAACCCACATATTAATGCATATATGTAGAATCTTAGAGAAGGGAATAGCAACCCACTCCAGTATTCTTGCCTAGAAAATTCCATGGACAGAGCAGCCTGGCGGGCTACAGTCTATGGGGTCACAAGAATCGGACACGACTGAGTGACGAAGCACTGCACACGTGGAATCTAGAAAAGTGGTACAGATGAACCTATATGCACGGCAGGAATAGAGACACAGACGTAGAAAAAGGACTTGTGGACACAGTAGGGAAAGGAGAGGGCGGGATGAATTGAGAGAGTGGAACTGATGGGAATACACTGCCATGTGCGAAATAGATAGCTGCTAGGAAACAGCTGTGTAACTCAGGGATCGCAGCTGAGCATCTGTGACAACCTAGAGGGCAACAGCGGGATGGGAGGCTCAGGAGCGAAGGGATGTATGCACACACAGAGATGGTTCACTTTGCTGTGCAGCCGAAACTAACAACATTGTAAAGCAATTATACTCCAATAATAAAATTAAAGAACCAAAATGTCAGTATTTTTTAAAATTCTATATATGTGTACATATGTATTTATATACATACATATGTATATATATAGGAAAAGTCTTCTTTAAAAAGTCAATAAGGAGAGCTGAGCAGAGGCCAGTCCCAGTTGGGGACTTGGAGGTCATAGTGACCTTTAGTAGTGATCCCAGTTAAGAAGCCTCCAAGAAAGTCATATTCTAAGGAATTAAGGAAGGTGGAGGAGGGACATTGAATGTAGATGTCTTTTTGAAAAATTGTGGTAATAAAAGGGAACAGGAGTGCTGGTAGTCAAGTGAGAGCAATGTAGGATTCCTCTTTCTTTTACAATAAGAGAGCCTGGGGCAGGTTGATATTCAGAGGAAGAAAGAACCCATGGGATGGGAATGTTCAAAGATGAAGGAGGTAATTAACATACTAGATTCAAGAATGGAAAACTCTCCTGGACCGCCCACCTCTGGGGGCCCTGCCCTGCCCACAGCCCTCAGTGGGGAAGTGGGGCTCCAGCCAGCATCCCTCTGGTTGGAGACCCCGAGTCCTTCTGGAGCCACCCTGCGGGGATCTGTGGTTTCTCTCTTCTGCTCTATTTCCCTGGCAGTGAATCGTTGGCCTGAAGCCCAGTTTCCTACTGGTATTAATTCTGCGTGTTCTCACCTGCAAATAAACTTCTGCCCAGACCCAAGATCTCAAGAAACTGGTTTTTCTCGTCCTGGACACCAGAATCCCCTGATATCCTGTGACACCTCTTTAAGTGCTGACCACTCGTCCACCTCGATTATGAACTCCAGCTTTGTGAACGTGAACACCCAGGATTTGGGACTTGGTTTGGAAATTTTGCTAGTTGTCCTCCCAAGAGACCTCACCTGGAAAAACACCCTTTTAACCCCATAACTATCGAATAGCTTGCTTTATTTGCCCCAAATAGCCAGTGTTTGGCTTTCTCCAGTTTGGGCAGCCTGCTGTTGCTTGCCTTTTGGGGTTGAGACCAGGAAAAACTGCTCCAGGGCATGGGTAGGGGTGGGGTGAGGGCTGGTACACCCCTCCCTCCAGGAAGTTTAAAGGAGGGGAGAGTTCAAGGAATTCCAGCGGGCCAGCCTGAGCTCCCCAAGCTCCCCAATCAGCCATCAGCCTGTCTGTCCTTCCATTCAGCCTCTATAGCATCCACTTCCCTGTTTGCCAGAAAACATTAGGGAAACACCCGCAATATGCCAGGCTCCAGAAACAAGAGAAAAAAACACTGAGAAAGCCTCAGGAAAGACTGAAACTGGCCCATGAGTGACTCAGAGACCTAGACACGCTTGAATCTCTCTGCTTTCGGCCAGAGAGGGGAAAACCTGTTTTATTTGCAATCTCAGCACTGGGGCTTCCCTTAACCAATAAGACCTCAGGCCTCTCTCACCCCCGACCCTAGTTCTCCCATCGGAGGAGGAGGAAGCAAAGCCATCCCTGGGCATTGCTGGGCACAACGGCCAGCTCAGGATGCCAGGCACTTAAACACTGCAAGCCCAGAGGTGAGGGTGAATGAATGCAGCCTGCCTGATCATTCTTGCTATTCATCATAGCAACAGGAACATAAGCATTTAAAAATTTTTTTATTTTGTATTGGGGTATAGCCAATAACGATATTGTGAAAGGTTCAGGTGAATAGCAGAGACTCAGCCATTCATATACATGTATCCATTATCCCCCAAACTCCCCTCCCATCCAGGCTGCCACAGGACAATAAGCAGATTTCCCTGTGCTATATGTAGGTCCTCGTTGGGTATCCATTTTAAATATACCAGTGTGTACACGTTCATCCCAAACTCCTTAATTATTCCTTCCCCCATCCTATACCCTGGTAACCAGGTTTGTTCTCCAAGTCCATGAGTCTGTTTCTGTTTTGTAAATAAGGAGCATGATGAGTATTTTGAATGTTTGAAACTCAACTCAAACACCTGGCCCTGCTCCAGCAGAAGCCCCATCCCCAGCGGCATCTCAACCTTCTACTGTTTGGCAGTTAGAGAGCAGCAGGGGCCCCCACACCAGGGTCCCAATAAAACAACCATGAAGAACCATTTCCTTTGTAAACTGCTAAGAAAAAATGAATTGAACATCCTTGAATCTACAGTTTTGTACACATGCTTAATTATTTCTTTTCAACAATTCTTGCTGCTGCTGCTGCTAAGTCGCTTCAGTCGTGTCTGACTCTGTGCGACCCCATAGACGGCAGCCACCAGGCTCCCCCGTCCCTGGGATTCTCCAGGCAAGAACACTGGAGTGGGCTGCCATTTCCTTCTCCAATGCATGAAAGTGAAAAGTGAAAGTGAAGTCGCTCAGTCACGCCCGACTCTTAGTGACCCCATAGACTGCAGCCCACCAGGCTCCCCCGCTCATGGGATTTTCCAGGCAAGAGGTCAAAGGAAAAACTTACTTTTAAGACTTTTGATAACAACTTATACTCTACATATATGAAGGTATGACTTTTTAAAGGATGCTTACCAATCCCAGGTATTTTTTCTTAGCAATTTAAATGGTTCTTCATCATTGTTTTAATGTGCATTTCCTGGTGGCTCAGATGGTAAAGAATCCGCCTGCAGTGTAAGAGACCCCTGAGTCGGGAAGATCCCCTGGAGAAGGAAATGGCAACCCACTCTTGCCTGGAAACCCATTCTTGCCTGGAAAATCCCATGGACAGAGGAGCCTGGTGAGCTATAGTCCATGGGGTCACTAAGAGTCGGACAAGACTCAGTGACTAACACTCAATTTCCTTGTTTATAAGTTTTTTTGAAATTTTTTTCACAAAAGTTTTAGCTAGTTGATCTTTTCTTATAACTACCTGTTTTGATTGTTAACAGATTTTTTTTCTGTTAGAGTATTCTCTTTTATTTTAATTAGAAGAGTTTCTTGTATATTAAGATCTTAAACCTTAGATCCGCTATGTGTGTTGGAAATATCATTCAAGGTTGTCACTTGACTTTTAATGTCGTTTACAGCGGTTTTAAAAATAAATAGACATGTTTAGTTTTTACTGTGTCCAATTCACTGATTTTTCCCCTTATGTTCTGTCTTCAACATCATGTTTAGAAGCCATTTCTCTACCTCAAGAGATTAATGTTCACTTATATTTTCTTGTAGTTCTTTCTGAACAATAACATTTAATGGCTTTATTATCCAGTGAGGAAAACTGAGAGAATCAGAACGACTCTCCAATGACTTGATTGAGTACCCAGCTCAATATCTACTTTGCTGTCATTTAAAAGATGTCCCTCTTGGGAAAGGACAGGATTCCGTGGCATTTTGTGAGCCTCCTGGGAGCTGCCTAGTATTCTGACTCTGGAAATTTTCCTGCATCCCCCGAGTCTTCATCTCCCGTCTCAGAGGTTACCCGCTTGCGTCAAGCTCATTTCTTTGCTGCTGTTGATAGAAGCCGTGGGTTTACCATCTGTGTGAGCTTGGACCGCTCATCCTCCTCTCCAGTCTCCTCCAAAGAATATGTTTGGGAAAAATAAACACCTACGGCTCCCAAAGACACTGAAAATTGGTCCAAGGACTCCAACATTTCCTTTCTTAAAAAAGAAGAAGAAGAGCATCGCCTTTGTAGACCCTCACTAAATCTTCTTCCTGCAGAACAGCCCACCCAGGGGACCGCCTCTATCTGGCTCTGATCCTCACTCAGTAAACTTGTTTTCCAGGCTGTCGTGGGTGTTCTTGTGGAGTGACAGAAGACTCGGGTATTCAGCAGCACCATCTCAGCAGCCACCGGAGGTGGGAAAAGATCATCTAAGCGCACAATCATCACACACTGCGGCACAGAGTGTCCATCTAGACGATCTTTGCCAGGTGGGGAAGTGCCTAAGCAAGAAGCTGACAGTCAACGAGACAGTCAGGCGAATGGACCACTTGTGAGTGAAGAGCCAGTGAATTCCCGAACCTTGTAATATTTCTCCCTCCTTATTGTGAACAAAAATGAAGAAAAATATTTTCTCTGCATAATTTATCTTCATCCCCTCATTTCACCATCTTTTCCCCCTCGTTTTACAATTTTTACAGTCACTGCCATTGTATTTTTCCTCTTCTATTACAATGACTAAAGAAAAATATTTTCCCTGCATAATTTATCTCCATCCCCTGACTTAGCCATTTTTTCACCCTCTGTTACAATTACTGCCAGGGTCTCTCAAGAGTCATCCCAGAGAACCACAAGGACAAAGGTAGAAAGGAGAGGCACCTCGGCTGAGACAGGGATGGAGGGACTCTGTTCAACCTGACCGGATTCTTAGGAAGCAGCCTCATTGAGCTAATCCAGGTTTTCTCCCTGCCTTCCTGTACCCACCCCAGGAAGGTGCAGGAGGGCAGGGTGTCTGCAGTCCCTGCCGTGGGAACTAGCAGTGGGTCTGAAGCTGGCAGCAGCCTGCTCCTTCTTCTGAAACAGAAGAGCTTCAAACTTAGGAGAGAAATAAATGCCTGTGAAATACCAGCTTCCAGTCATGTTCCCTTTCTTCTCTCAGAAACAGACTTAAACTGTCTTTACCAAGGAGTGCAGGACCGCTGGGGGCAAGAGCACAGCTGCAACAGAGATGAAAACTCCTAAGAGTCTCAGCACAGCACACTACCACACTAAATCCAACCCTCAGCAGCTTGCTTTGTCTAAACACGCTTTCCTTTTTAGAGTTTACTTTCAGATTTACAGAATTATTGTGAAGAGAGAGTTCCTGTATACCCCATTTCTCCTATTGTTAACATCTGACGTTCGTATGGCACACTTCTTACAGCTAAAGAACCAAATATTGATACATTATTATTAAAGCCATACATTATTGAGGTTTCTTGGTTTTTATTTAATATCGTTTTTCTGTTCCAGGTTCCTATCCAGGACTTCTCCCCCGCATTGCATGTATTTGTCATGTCTCTTTGGGCTCCTCTTGGCTGTGGGTTTCTCAGACTTGACTTGTTTTGAGTGCATTGAGAACTGGTCAGGTATTTTGTAAAATGGCCTTCAGTTTGGGTTTGCCTGATGCTACTCTCGAGATTAGACTGAGTTACTCCATTTTTAGGAGGAAGATGACAGAAGCAAGGGCTCATGCTCGTCACATCCTGTCAGGAGTACATACCACCAACAGCTTCCCCACTGTTGGCATTACCCTTGAACATCTGGCTTGAGGCGGTATGGGGCAGGCTTCTCCACGGCACAGTTGCTCTTTTTCTTGCCCTTTCCATAGACTTCCTTGGGGGTCCGATGGTAAAGACTCTGTGTTTCCAATGTAGGGGGCATGTGTTCAATCCCTAGTCAGGGAACTAAAATTGTAGTGTGGCCAAAAAAAAAGGAAGAATACTATTATGCTGAGGCCACACTTAAGGAGTGGGGAGCTGTGCCCTGCCTTCTTGAGGACAGGTTGTCCACATTAGTAATTTGCAGTTCTCCTCTTCTTCCACATTTATTTATTTTATTTATATCACTATTGATAATGTTATCATATTATAATATATTTAAGTTCTAAGTTACATGCTATGCTATGCTATGCTAAGTCACTTCAGTCATGTCCGACTCTGTGCGACCTCATAGATGGCAGCCCACCAGGCTCGCCCATCCTGGGGATTGTCCAGGCAAGAACACTGGAGTGGGTTGCCATTTCCTTCTCCAATGCATGAAAGTGAAAAGTGAAAGAGAAGTCGCTCAGTCGTGTCTGACTCTTAGCGACCCCATGGATTGCAGCCTACCAGGCTCCTCCATCCATGGGATTTTCCAAGCAAGAGTACCAGAGTAGGGTGCCATTGCCTTCTCCGTCTAAGTTACATACATTATCATTACAGTATGCTGCTGCTGCTGCTAAGTTACTTCAATCGTGTCCGACTCTATGCGACCCCATAGATGGCAGCCCACCAGGCTCCTCTCTCCCTGGGATTCTCCAGGCAAGAACACTGGAGTGGGTTGCCATTTCCTTCTTCAAAGGAGGAAAGTGAAAAGTGAAAGTGAAGTCGCTCAGTCATGTCCAACCCTATACTTCATTATGACTTTAACCAACAGTTGTTGGTTTTTTTTTGTTTTTTATTACAAAATATTTTGAATATATATACAAATTTTTTTTTAAATAGTAAAATGAGCCCTCACATACCAGTCACCCAGCCCCAATACCCATTAAACAATGGCAATTCTATCCCCCCAAAATCCTTAAGTATGTCTATATGTATCCCTAATAGACAAGGATTTTTTAATAAATAACTATGATACAATGAGCACAGCTAAAACAATTAATAAATCCTGAAAAGCAAATAGTCAAAATTCAAATTTTACATTGTTTCATAATTGTAAATTTTCTAGTTTTTCTTGTAAATCAAGTTCTGAATCAGATCCACACGTTGTGATTAATGTGTGCCCGTTAAGTCTTAAGAAATCTATAAATTCCCTTTTTATCTCTCTTTTTTTTAAGTTTTGCACTTTATTTGATTAAGGGAACAACTGTACACCCTGAGAGTTTTCCACACTGGTTAGGCTGATATTACTCAGGTGTAGTTAGCAATTCCTCCAGTCTCCGTAGTTCCTGTAAACTGGTAGTTGATGTAAAGCCACTGCTGGTTTTCAAAGCTTCATCAATCTTCAGTGCATAATGAGACAGAAGTTGTCTCTCCTTGTTAGTGAGACCAAGGACACGGAAGCTGGTCCGGGCAGGGTCACCTCTGAGCCTCGAGCCAGCGTTGCCTTCAGGTGGACGTGTGCCAGGAGCCTTCAGAACACCATCCTCGCCTGGAGCCCCTGTAGCATGCCCGCTGGCGGGCTGTGGAAATGGTAGCATGCTACCTTGGCATGAACTGCGACAGAATCCCCAGGGAATCCAGGTTCAAAGTGGTCTGCACAGACCTCAACCTCCTGCTTCTATTAATTTTTAAACAGGTTCTTTAGAGGCAGATGCTGATATGCTGTTTCTTTTTAAAATTTATTTATTTTTTAATTGAAGGATAACTGCTTTACAGAATTGTGTTGTTTTCTGTCAAATCTCAACATGAATCAGCCATAGGTATACGTATGTCCCCTCACTCTTGAGCCTCCCTCCCATCTCCCTTGCCATCCCACCCCTCTAGGTTGATACAGAGCCCCTGTTGGAGTTTCCTGAGACATACAGCAAATTCCCATTAGCTATGACACCCCACTTCAGTACTCTTGCCTGGAAAATCCCATGGACGGAGGAGCCTGGTAGGCTGCAGTCCATGGGGTTGCTAGGAGTCAGACACGACTGAGCGACTTCACTTTCCCTTTTCACTTTCATGCATTGGAGAAGGAAATGGCAACCCACTCCAGTGTTATTGCCTGGAGAATCCCAGGGACGGGGGAGCCTGGTAGGCTGCAGTCCATGGGGTTGCTAAGAGTCAGACACGACTGAGCGACTTCACTTTCCCTTTTCACTTTCATGCATTGGAGAAGGAAATGGCAACCCACTCCAGTGTTATTGCCTGGAGAATCCCAGGGACGGGGGAGCCTGGTAGGCTGCAGTCCATGGGGTCACACAGAGTCGGACACGACTGAAGTGACTTAGCATAGCATAGCATAGCATCTATTGTATATATGGTGGTGTAAGTTTCCATGTTACTCTTTCCATACCTCCCACCCTCTCCTCCCTTCCCCCTGTGTTTGTAAGTCTGTTTTCTATGTCTGTTTCACCATAGCTGCCCTGCAAATAAATTCTTCGGCACCATCTTTCTAGATTCCGTACATATGTGTTAGTATAGGATATTTATTTTTCTCTTTCTGACTTACTTTACTCTGTATAATAGGCTCTAGTTTCATCCACCTCATTAAAATTGTCTCAAATGCACTCCTTTTTATGGCTGAGTAATATTCAAATTAACTATTTAAATTCCTGTGCCCTGTGATCAGAAAGAGCTACTTAATAGGTGTGAAGTCTAGGTTTTGAAGAGGTTGGGGGTCCCTTGTTCAAAAGTAATAAGAATTTCAAGATGGCAACAGTATAGATTTAAACCAAGTGCTGGGCCCTTCTGAGTGTAGGACACTGTGTGACTCCAGGATATAGGAAGCCCTTCCTGCCTGAGACAATCCTTAGGAGGTAGATGGGGAGATGGGTACTCTTAGCATCTCTGTCCCTTGTACAGGCTGAAGAAAAGGCAGCTCTGCAGACAGGCCACTTCCAGCCAGAGCCCTCCAAGTTCTTTGTGGCACACCCTAGAACACCAAGACATAGCACCCTCCAGGGCAAAACCCTCGTGACTCAGGGACACCATCAGCAAAAGCATTGGCTCCGCATCCAGGCAGGACGGAAGAGTTTTGGGGCAGGTTATGTAGCAGGCCCAAGCAAAACAGGACTCCATGTTAGATCTGTTTCTTTGACTTTAACCTTCGCTTTTCATTGCTTTTGTTATTATAATCATACATCATGGCCTGCCTTGGGGAACCCTGCCCTCATGTGAAAGCCTGTAGTAAAGAAGAAATTAACACAACCTCTCCCCGATGCTGGCCAAGCCAGACACAACTAATGGCCTTTTTACTTTACTTCCTCACCTCCTCTCCCTTTCTGTCCTACAAAAGAAACTGGCATCCAGACCAATAAGATGGCTTTGGGGGACCCTAGTTCATAATCTCTGTCTGCTGGCTTTCCAAATAAAGTCATTATTCCTTGTCTCCCAATTTATTGGTCTGTTGTGTGGTGAGCAGAGGAACTTGGACTCAGTAACAGTTACACTTCTTGGCACCAGAGAGTTCAGATTCCAAGAGCCCTAGCTTTAGTGTTGTGATTATGTGGGAAATGTCTCTTATTCTTGAATAAATGCTTAAGTATTTCGGATTGAAGCATTAAAATGCTTGCAACTAATTTTCAAGAGATTCAGGATATATCAGATTAGCCAAAAAGTTCACCTGGGTTTTCCATAATATGGAAAAACCCAAATATATATGCTACATACATAACATACACATAATAGTAAGGGAAGGCCTCTCTAAGAGTATGTCAATTGGAAATCTAGGGAAAGAACATTCCAGAACAGAGAACCACAGAAGCAAGCCTTGAGCCAGGGTGTGGTAGCCAGGCAATCAGCGTGGCAGAACTAAAAGCTTAAATTGAGGGTTTCAGAACCGAACTAAAACCCTCCACAGATCCCACTGTATTCCATCACAGCATTTGTCCTGTAGGAACTCATCCTGCTGCATCATCTGTTTGTTCCCCCCTCCCCCACTTGGCTAGAAGGGGAGGCTATTGGAGAAGGAAACTTGTGTTCCTTACACTTCCTGTCCCACCTGGTCCCAGCACCCTGAAACAGGGCTGCAGCTGGAGGAACTCAGGATTTGTCAGCTGGGTGACAGTGGATGAGTAAGTGGTCAAAATGAGCGTTTTACTCAAGAACGTCCCTGGGGCCTGTTTCTCTTGTCCTCCCAGCACGGCTGGGAAGAAGGGAATCAGTGATGTCAATCACATTGACCCATCAGGGCTGCTGCAGCGTCTCTGGAGTATGAGACATTTCAAAGAAAGCCAAGGAGAGGAAAGTGCTTTTGCTTGAACGGCCAACATCTATGGCAGAGACGGTTGGGATGGGCGGAAAAGGTGGGTGAATGGGGCGTTTTCCTGCTGCTCAAATCATTCCACATAAACAGAGTTTGGGTCCCTCCCTTCCTTTCCTTTTGTGGACCCTCCTAAAATGTGGAGGGTGGAGGAGTCACCACACTGTATTTCATCTTTGCTCAGCAGCCCTCTCGTATCAGAAACAGGAATTCAAAGGCCCCAGGAATAAAATACCGTGACGCCCCCTCACCAGGCTCCCCAGGGCGCTTCACAAGCTGTTTGAATTAATCTCCTGATTAGGCATAAACCACAGACAGAGGTGACTACTAGAATTTTTCAATTCAGAAAGACACAGGAGCAGGTCGATTTAAAGGGAGATTCACATTGACCTGCTTAGAATGATCTGGCAGAATTACAATGGGATCCAGGGCCACATTTTCAAAATAATTTTTAGCAGACGGGCCTAGTCTGGTGCCAAGAAAAAGAAAACAACTGTCTGGGAGATCAAATAAAATGGTAATTCCGGACCTTGAGAAACAGAATTGGGTACACACCATAGAGCTCAGCACTCTTGTTGAACATGTTTTAACAACAGCGGGTTTCTTAAAAACAGGCCCACACACAGTATTGAGCAACCTGTGAAGTTGCTTCCCTGCCTTGTGAAAATGTGTGCATTTATTCATTCTAAAACACCATGAGCTTGTCAAATATTAAAAAGTAAAAATAGGACTTGTCATGTCAGACAGGATTTATGAACCAAATATGACTTGAACATCAGAGAGTAAACAGAAAAAGCATTGGAAGAGCTAGAAGCTTGAAAATCTGAAGTCTTTTTCCCCATCATTTCCCAAAGCCAAGCAAGCCCAATAAAAATTGTGCCAAATGATTCCAGTGTTTGTTTCTGTTGCTGAGTTTAAAATCTTTTTAGGGAACAGTCCATCTGTTTAGACAAAAGAGCAGCAGGCTCTTAGCCTTGACACAGGTCAAACTTCTTAAGAGACTTGGCCCTTTGCCTCAAATAAAAGCTAGACACGCCAAGTCCGTATCAGAAATACAAGTGATTCCCCTCCAGAAATTAGTTCAGCCATTTGGCAAATGAATAGGTAAGTGTCTTGTTGGCAGACAGATAAAAGTGGCCTGAAAGTTTCTGTAGCTTCTCTCACAGTCAAAGAATAGAACGCTGGTGAAATGAAGCAGCCCATTATGGACTAGAAAAATTAGAATTAAGTATTGTATTGCAGCAGAGCTTGTATCATACAAATAACTAATCTAACCAATCAATCATCTAACAATAATTAAGAATTGTCATCTAAATCTTCATCGTAAGTCATCATAAGTTTTAAGAACAAACTTAAAAACTACCAGCAAGGTCAAGCAAATCCCTCCAGATGGTAAGCAATTTAAAGATAACCTAGGAAGTGAATGTAAGGACAGGCCAAACTCATTGTCTTATATTTCTTTGGGTCTTTACTTCTGCTTCTTTTGCTTTCATGCTGAGACAAGTCCTTTCTTAACAGCATCCAGCTAATGTCTTACAAAATGCTATTGAGATATTCTCCAAAACACATTGTTTAAATAATAAGTGTTTTTTAAAATAGTTTGAAGTCTCAAACTATTTTCTGCAACCTACATCTAAATATTAGTGAACTTTTTAAAAGACCAACATTTCATGAATTCATCTGGGGAAAAATGTCTGTTACATATGTATGTGTTAGTCACTTAATCATACTCTTTGCAACCCTATGGACTGTAGCCCACTAGGCTCCTCTGTTGGTGGAATTCTCCAGTCAAGAATACTAGAGTGGGGATTCCCTCCTCCAGGGGATCTTTCTGACCCAGGAGTCAAATCCAGGTCTCCTGCATTGCAGGCAGATTCTTAACCATCTGAGCCACCAGGGAAGCTTGTTATATATGTCGTAACCAAAACAACATCTTTAATTTTTAAATCTCAGTTTCTTTATTCATATATATGAAGTCCTTATTTCTATCTTATGATTGCTGCTAGAAAGGAAAACAATTATATACTGATTCTCAGCAAAGAGGGCTGATTATATGATCATGTGTGCAGCTTTTGTCTCTCTTGCCTATAATAATATACAACACTCACCCTCTATTTCCTGAGACGCACTACGTGCATAGAAATGCAATATAGGCTTTGGTGCACACAGAGATGGCTCAGATGTAGATCATTTCGCTCGAGGTGTATAGGACAAGGGACACACAAAGTTAATTAGAGGATTGAATTCTAGTCCTAAGTCTTCCCGCCACTACCTGACTCTTGGCAAATCAACCTCTGGAGGTTTCATTTTCTTTATCTGTAATAAGAGGAAGAAACTAGATCAGTATTTCCAAATCTGGGGTCTATGGCCCACCCCCCAGGTGTCCGAGGATAATATTCAGGGTCATTAAATTTGTGCAGGGGAAAAAATGCATTATACTTCCACTCACTGAAAATGAACATTTCCTCCCATTGTGAATGCAGGTAACAAGCCAGGGTAGTGTTAGCTGTGTATCAGTCATGCTTTGTCACCAGCAGAAACCACAGATATCTTCATTTGGCAATTGTTGCAGATATCTTGAAAAATTGCTTAGGCCCATTATTACTTTGAAATTATGGTAGTTATTAGACCAGCTGCTGCTGCTGCTGCTGCTAAGTCGCTTCAGTCGTGTTCGACTCTGTGTGACCCCATAGACGGCAGCCCACCAGGCTACCCCGTCTGCTGGATTCTCCAGGCAAGAACACTGGAGTGGGTTGCCATTTCCTTCTCCAGATCAGCTGCTAGAGGTGTTTAAACTATCATCTTAATAAAAAGCACATATATCTATCTATTACTGTATTACAATTTCATTTTTAAAATATGTAGAAAACTCCACCTTGTATCCATTAGGATGGTTGCTATTCTTTAAAAAAAGAAAATAACAAGTGTTGGTAAGACTGTAGAGGAAGCAGAACACGTACACACTGTTGGTGGAAATGTAACGTTAACAAGGTGCAGACACTATGAAAAGCAGTATTTTAGGGCCTCAAAAAATTAAATTTAGAATTGCCATATGATTCAGCAATCCCACTTTTTTTGAGTAGATAGCCAAAAGAAAGAAAGAGCTCAAACAGTTATTTGTAAACCCATATTCATAGAAGCATGATTCACAATAGCCAAGAAATGGAACTCAAATGTCCATCAATGGATGAATGAATAAATAAAGTATGGACTATACTTACAACAGAATATTATTTGGCTATAAAAAGGAAGGAAATTCTGACACATGCTACAACATGGATAAACATTGAAGACATAATACTAAATGATGGAAGCCAGTCACACGACGGCAATACTTTTGATTCCCATTTTTTGAGGTACCTAAGAGCAGGCTTCCCTGGTGGCTCAGAGGTTAAAGCGTCTGCCTCCAATGTGGGAGACCCAGGTTCCATCCCTAGGTTGGGAAGATCCCCTGGAGAAGGAAATGGCAACCCACTCCAGTACTCTTGCCTGGAGAATCCCAGGGATGGAGGAGCCTGGTAGGCTACAGTCCATGGGGTCGCAAAAGATTCAGACACAACTGAGCGACTTCACTTCACTTAAGAGCAGTCAAATATATAGAAACAGGAAGTAGAAGGGTGGCTGTTGGTTGGAGCAGGGTTGGGTTGGATGGAGAGCAGAGTGTTTGCTCCATCGGTGCAGAGTGTCAGTTTTGATGATAAGAATTCTAGGGATGGATGGTGGTGATGTTTGCACAACGATGTGAATGTACTTAATGTCACCAAATAGAACATTCTATTAATAAAATGGTTAAGATGATGAATTTTTGTGTATTTTATCTCAATTTTAAAAAATAATACTATATTGATAACTATATTTCAATGTGGTTGACATTTCTGGAATCTTATGCATTTTATTTTATGCATTTAAAAATACTGTCCTGAAAGGGGCCAGTGGGCTTCACAAGAATGCTAAAGGGATCCATGACAGAAAAAGACTAAAAACTCCTTAAAAATCTCCAAAGTAGTTGTCAGTTTGGAAACTCTAGAATTCTCTGAAATGGAAAAGGGAGCAAGAGAAAAAATTAGCTGTTTCATCAAATGAAAGAATGCAGCCCTACAAATGTGGAAATCTTTATCATAAAGTATTTTTTCCTAATAAAAATTTTAAGCTGGATTCAGAAATATTTAAAATGTTCTTCAAGTCCCAATAAAGAACAATCACATTATAAGCTGCCCTTTACAAAATGCTCACCTTGGGCATCTTGTCAGGTGCTCTATGAATGATTTTAATTATCAATTAAACTAATCAAGCCAGATTTTTTTTAGCATTTATCAAGATACTGTAGCAGGCTAAGGACTTTTATAAAGGTCATTTCTCTTTTGCATGTAGGAAAAAAAAAGCGGGGGGGGAATCTCCTTTCCCTTTTTTAAAATCTTGACTTGAAACAGGAAGAGGTTAGTAATTCAAATCTTTAAGGCAGTTTATCTGCTCATCCACTCTGATACCACTGCTATGGGAGCTGGACCTCCCCTTGTTGGGCTCAACTGGTCCCACTGCAAAAAGCAGGCCAGTCTGGGCAAAGGTCAAAAGGAATTTCCTTCAGAAGAAGCAAAGTCCACACTATCAGTTCTATTTCTCTTACCCGATCCCCAAGGTTTTCTCCAATTCCTGAAGGTCATTTGCAGTTGTAAATGACTTTTATGTAAACTACTAAATAGGGTGTCCTTTGTGCAGAGGTCTGCCCTGCACAATGTCTTCATGTTCCTTATCTCAGTCGTCCTGATTTTGTCCCCCAGGGGATGTTGGCCACAAGTGTCTTTGATCATCTGGACTTGGGGCGGGGGAGTACTCACATTTAGTGGCGAGATGGGGCCAAGAATGCTGCTACACCACGCTGCAATGCACAGGACAGCCCCTTACCCCTGAGAAAAAGTTGTCCTGCTCCAAGTGTTGTTGTTGTTGTTCAATCGCTCAGTCACATCTGACTCTTTCCAACCTCGTGAACTGTGGCACGCCAGGCTTCCCTGTCCTTCATTGTCTCCCAGAGTTTGCTCAAACTCATGTCCCTTGAGTCAGTGATGCTACCCAATCATCTGATCCTCTGTGGTCCTCTTTTCCTCCTGCCCTCACTCTTTCCCAGCATCAGGGTCCTTTCCAAAGAATTGCAAAGTATTGGTGCTTCAGCTTCAGCATCAGTTTTTCTAATGAATAATCAGCGTTGATTTCTTTTAGGACTAACTCAAAGTGTCCATAATGTTAAAATTGAGAAACCCTACTTTATCTGATTTTGTCCTAAAGCTAATTAGTCTCAGATGTCTCTTGGGAGCCATCTTGGGGGAGAGGCAGTGGGCAAGGAAGGAGAGTAGAAAGTCATACTGAGCACTTTAGGTTTTACTTACAAACACCTGTCATGCTGACTGCAATCATGTATCAAATGAAGAAATAGGCTCTGAACAAGCCACTTGTTGGGGCTGTAATGTGTCGGGTGTAGAATGAACTCGGGTCAGGCTGGCCCCAAAGCCTGTGAGTTCTCTATTATTTGTGATCTATGTACTGAAAATTCAACTGGAGTGTAATAGAATGAAATCTGAAAAACCCAGGTCCCTAGTCTTTATTAAACTCTTATCATGTTAGGGACAGAGACCTAGGATCTCATACGAGACCCCATCCCATCTAGCCTAAACTTCTGTTGCTAAAGCAGCTTACCAAAGAAGTATTAGATTGTCTGAGTGGGGCAGAAATGAACTGAGGAGGAAAAAAAATAAATCTATATGAAGTTACTAAATAGTAGGGCAACATATCGGAGAAGGCAGTGGCACCCCACTCCAGTACTCTTGCCTGGAAAATCCCATGGACAGAGGAGCCTGGTGGGCTATAGTCCATGGGGTCGCTAAGAGTCGGACACGACTGAACAACTTCGCTTTGACTTTTCATTTTCATGCATTGGAGAAGGAAATGGCAACCCACTCCAGTATTCTTGCCTAGAGAATCCCAGGGACAGGGGAGCCTGGTGAGCTGTCGTCTGTGGGGTCGCACAGAGTCGGACACGACTGAAGCAACTTAGCAGCAGCAGCAGCAGCAGCAGGGCAACATATCACAGCACAATGTAGTGAACTCAAATAATAGCACAGTGTATGACAAGAGTTGAATTATTTGGCATCAGCAGTGTGTGTGATGGGAGCTGAGAAGGGGTGCCTCCCATGTGCATGGCTATAGACAGAATGGTTTCATGAAAGAACGCTCAGAGAGCACAGGCTTTGAAGACAGAGTTAAATTCGGGAGAGTAAGGCAATTTCCCTGGTGGCTCAGACACTAAAGAACTTGCCTGCAATGCAGGAGATGCAGGAGACTTGGATCCGATCCCTGGGTCGGGAAGATCCCCTGGAGAAGGGGATGGCAACCCACTCCAGTATTCCTGCCTGGAGAATCCCAGGGACAGAGGAGCCTGGCAGGCTATAGCCCATGGAGTCGAAGAGTCGGACACGACTGGGTGACTAACACACACACACACAAGGCAGCTAGTTATTGTGATGAGTAGGAGGTGCTTTGGCACCAGATTCCCTAGGTCCTTCTTCTATAACTTAATAAGTGGTGTGACCTTGGGCAAAGCACCGAAACTTTTGGTTTTTGTTTTTTCTTGTGTAGAATCCAAATTCTACGTTTAGATTGCTAAGAGAATTAAGTAAGATAATGCATGTAAAAGCTTAGCATTGTGCTTGCGCCATGGTAAATGCTCACTGACTGTTAGCTAAAAAAAGGGGTGTGTGTGTCTGTGTGCACGTGCGTGTGCATGCACCATGCCAACAGGGATTCTTATTTGAAAGCAACAAAAGTCAAGATAACCTAAGCAGGAACTAATTTCGCTAGAAGGCTACAAGGTCACTTCAAGAATTGACAGAAGGCAGGAAACCTGGACCAAGAAGCCAAGGGCAGCTGGGTCACTGAAATTATAGCCCCGATCATGGGGTGACGGTCTTGCCTCCCACCATGACTTACACAAGAGGGGGACCCTCAAGGAGAAAGGGGACCAGGAAGTAGGGTAGCTCCTCAATTAGCAAATATCTACTGAAGTGGGTGCTGTGTTTGGGGGGAAATAGAATAGATTTTAGGGGTTTGATGATGAAGGGTAACAGAAGTTCGAAAGCCTCAAATATTGAATGGGCACAGGGTTGGGGGTGCAACAGAATCTTCCATGGGTGCCTGTAGGAGCAAGGAGAATGAAAAGAGGTGTGAGTGGAGGGAACTCAACTTCGCCGGCAGGTGAAGGAGAATGAAGTCTTAGCTCTGACCGACCAGAGCGAGCAAGCAGGGGGACCTGCCACAAATCAGAACTTCTTTTAAGGGTCCTGTTCGGTCTTTAAAGCTGCTGTGAATTTAACCTTCTTGTTCCTAATAGGTTGGTTTTAATATATAATATGATTTACCTAAATTTAACTATACTAGTTAAACTTTTTAATGTTTTCCTCCCAAATCTCCAAGTAAAATGAATGTTTACAGGGAAATACATTTTACCCATGTGTCTCCACACATCTGCACCTGACCTGGCCTTTACTCTCCTGGGGGATACCTACAGTGTCAAGCATTCCTTCATCAAACATTGGTTAAGGCCTGCCTATGAGCCAGATACTAAGCAAACAGATGTGAGTGGTAACCACTGAGGCCCCTTCCCACATGGAGTCATGGTCTAGGTCAGGCTCCGGTCTAAGAAGCACGAATCCTAGAGGGCTGTGAATAAATACAGCTGGAGAAATATGGATGGGGCAGACCACGGAGTTGATCTCAGTTCAATAAACACTGACCCTTACATAGAAAAACAAGTTTACTCCAAACAACAGTGGCAGCCATGGAGAGGAGAAAATTAGACTCAGAATGTGGGCAGAATTACCTAGAAAGACTTGTGAATGGTGCAATTCCTGATAGAAATATCTATAAGCAAAAGAGATGGCATGAAGGAGGCAGAAAGATTCTACAGGGAAGGAGCTTTTGGCCTTGGTTTTGAAGAAGCTGTCCAGACAGACAAGGAGGGAAGGGCCTTGCAGGTGAGGAAGACTGGCCTAGTGACCCAGCGTGGGGTCTTGGGGTGTTTTAAGCGTGAGGGGAAAAGTGGAGAGGAGACCAGGGACCAGACAGTGGTCTCTTTGTCTGTTTGTCACATAAACGCTGAGATCTAATCTGAAAGCAGTGGGGAGTCACCGAAAAGTTTTATAACAGGGGAATGAAACAATCAAATTTGTTTTCAAGAGACATAACTATGGAAGCATCAGATCAGATCAGATCAGATCAGTCGCTCAGTCATGTCCGACTCTTTGCGACCCCATGAATCGCAGCACGCCAGGCCTCCCTGTCCATCACCAACTCCCGGAGGTCACTCAGACTCACATCCATCGAGTCAGTGATGCCATCCAGCCACCTCATCCTCTGTCGTCCCCTTCTCCTCCTGCCCTCAATCCCTCCCAGCATCAGAGTCTTTTCCAATGAGTCAACTCTTCGCATGAGGTGGCCAAAGTACTGGAGTTTCAGCTTTAGCATCATTCCTTCCAAAGAAATCCCAGGGCTGATCTCCTTCAGAATGGACTGGTTGGATCTCCATAGCGGGAGTCTAAAGCAGGCCAAACCAGGGACTGGAAGACAGCTTTTGAGAGCAGTGAGATAGTCTAGGCAAGAGCTAGTAAAAGCCCGAGACGGTGAGGATGGAGAGGAGGGGATGAATCCAGCAGTGATGAAGACGATGATGATAGTCATAGCGGTAAAAATACTGGTTAAGATGAATAGAACTATTACCAGAGTCCAGGCACTGTTCTAAGGCCATTCAGTGAATTATTTCATTTCATGAATTCACTCAGTAAATATTTATTGAACACCCACTATCTGCCAGATTCAGAGCCAGGCAGGAGGATGCAGCAATGAAAAAAATCAATAAAAAATCCTTGTCTTTACAGAGCTTACATTCTACCAAGGGAAACAGGGTGATCAGCAAGACAATAAATACAATTGAGTAACTTTTTAGATAATGCTAAGAACTAAGGAGAAAAATCTAATGAAGGAAAGGAAAATAAAGTATTGTAAGGGTATAAAGATTTTAGAGAGCAGAGCGGGGCAAGGCCTCAATAAAAGAGGAGATTTGAATAGACTTGAAGAAGTGAGGAAACCAGGCAAAGAGATGTCTGGGGGAAGGGGGCTGTATGCAGAGCGGACAGAATGTGTGAGAGAGAGGCAGGAACGTCCATGGTCAGTTCCAGAAACAGCAGGAGGGTCGGTTGTTCTTAGTCAACAAGGAGAAGAGGAACTGGAGACATGCTGAACGCAGTGATGGAATCCCAATTTTGCTGAGACTTTGAAAGTCATAATAAGGACTTCGGCTTTTACTCTGAGTGAGTTGGGAACTGGAGCACCTGGAGCAGGAGAGTGACGTGGTGGGGACTTCAATCTTAAAAGGGTCACTCAGGCTGATTGCAGGGATCAGCGCAGACTCAGAGAAACCAATGTGGTGCTGCCATCCAAGAGAGAAATGATGGCAGCTCAGAACAAAACAGTTGTATCAGGGATGGCAAAAAGTGATTTGTTTCTAATTAGAATTTGAAGGTTGACTCAATAAACTTTGCTGATGAATCAGATACTCTGTGTAAGAGAGAGAGAGAAAGAGAAAGAGAAGAGAGAGAAGACAGGAACCAAGGATGTCCAAGGATTTTGGCTGAGCATCTGGGAAAAAATGGAATGACCTTTAGGGGGAGAGTGGCAGGGAGGTGGATCAGCATCTTTATCGGCATTTATCAGGTGTTTGGGACCTGATAAATTAGCAAAGTCAAGTTAGCACCTGGATGTATTGCCTGGATTGCTAACTGGACTCTGGTTAGCAGTATTGACCTGGACGTCAGGGGTGTGGTCTGTGCTGGAGATAAAAATTTAAGAATGATCAGCATATAGGGGATGTTTAAAGCTCGATGATCTCAACTAGGGAGTGAATAAATAGGAAAAAAAAAGGTTCAAGGACTAAGCCTTCTGACAATTAGAGGCTGAGAAGTTGAGGAAGAAAAAGAAACTCTTACAGCAGACGAAGATGGAGCAGCCAGAAAGCTGGGAGGAGAATAAGGATGTGTGTTGTCCCCGAAGCCAAGTGAAGAAAATGTTTCAAGGAGGAAGGTGTCAGAAAGATCACCTGTGTGTAACTTGAAACTGCTGAGACTTCAGACAGGGGTAACACTGGAGACACGGAAGGTGAGACTATCAAAATAGTAAAAAATCCCAAGTCTCCAAATGCCTGGAGACTCAGTATTCCATCTGAGGACAAGAACATGGTTGAAGCAGAAGGAGGAGGCCTGACACACCTCCAGCCCCCGCAGAGGGCACAGGGGAAATAGTATCCCCAAAGGACTGAGCCATGGCTCAGTGAGGGAGGGCAGGGACCGCTCAGGAGAGGGGTGGGATGAAGGATTTTGCTGATGATTGACCCAGACTTCAAAACAATAAAGTCTGTCACTGTTTCCACTGTTTCTCCATCTATTTGCCAATAAGTGATGGGACCAGATGCCCATGATCTTCGTTTTCTGAATGTTGAGCTTTAAGCCAACTTTTTCACGCTCCTCTTTCACTTTCATCTAGAGGCTTTTTAGTTCCTCTTCACTTTCTGCCATAAGGGTGGTGTCATCTGCATATCTGAGGTTATTGATATTTCTCCCAGCAATCTTGATTCCAGCTTGTGCCTCATCCAGCCCAGTGTTTCTTATGATGTACTCTGCATAAAAGTTAAATAAGCAGGGTGACAATATACAGCCTTGACATACTCGTTTCCGATTTGGAACTGGTCTGTTGTTCCATGTCCAGTCCTAACTGTTGCTTCCTGACCTGCATACAGATTTCTCAGGAGGCAAGGTCAGGTGGTCTGGTGTAGCACTTTAGCTAAGACAGTGAAATTGGGAGTGAGGAGGGGTGGGGGTAAAGGCTCTAAGGTCATGCTGAGGGTTCTGGAGACTGAGGACGGTGACGGGGCAGCCCTTTCCCATTGGTTGTTGCTGCTCCCGTGATTCCCTCTCCAGACCCTCAGCCCAACATCTAGGATGTTGCCTATATGGAGAAGGAAAAGGCAACCCACTGCAGTATTCTTGCCTGGGAAATCCCTCTTCATGGCAAATAGATGGGGAATCAATGGAAACAGTAACAGACTTTCTTTTTGGGCTCCAAAATCACTGCAGATGGTGACTGCAGCCATGAAATTAAAAGACACTTGCTCCTTGGAAGACAAGCTATGACCAACCTAGACAGCATATTAAAAAGCAGAGACATTACTTTGCCAACAAAGGTCTAGTCAAAGTTACGGTTTTTCCAGTAGTCATGTATGGATGTGAGAGTTGGACTATTAAGAAAGCTGAGCATCAAAGAATTGATGCTTTTGAACTATGGTGTTGGAGAAGATTCTTGAGAGTCCCTTGGACAGCAAGGAGGTCCAATCAGTCCATCCTAAAGGAAATTAGTCTTGAATATTCACTGGAGGTACTGATGCTGAAGCTGAAACTCCAATACTTTGGCCATCTGGTGCGAAGAACTGACTCATTGTAAAAGACCCTGATGCTGGGAAAGATTAAGGGCAGGAGGAGAAGGGGACGACAGAGGATGAGATGGTTGGATGGCATCATCAACTCAATAGAGATGAGTCTGAGTAAACTCCGGGAGTTGGTGATGGACAGGGAGGCCTGGTGTGCTGCAGTCCATGGGATTGCAGAGTCAGACACGACTGAGTGACTGAACTGACTGACTGACTGACCCAGGTTCCAGAGGACAGGTGAAAGTGTCTCAGGAGATGCAGAGGGGGGCCGGATGAGGTCAGAAAAGGGATGGGGATTAGACTGCCAGGTTTGAAAGATGGTCTGTGAGTCCTGGGTCTTGTGGGGATGGACATCAGTGGGATAAGGCGCATGACAGGGTTAGTCCTGGTCACCAGCAAATAGCAAGGGATCTTGGTGGTCTTTCTTCAAAAAGATTTTTTGATATGGACCATTTTTTAAAATCTTTATTAAATTTGTTACATTACTGCTTCTTCTTTTTTTTTTTTTTAACATTTTTGGGTTTTTTGGCCTCAAGGCTTGTGGGATCTTAGCTGCCTGACCAGGGATCGAACCTGCATTCCCTGCAGTAGAAAATGAAGCCTTAACCGCTGAACTTCCAGGGAATTCCTGAATCTGGGGGTCTTGATGGGAGCTGGACAGGTTCTGGGGCTCATCTGATAGCTGCTGGGAAGGGTGTGGAGTCCTGCACAGGGGTGGTCTTACCCTGAGCTGGGCCCTCTCCAGGGCTCTATTTAATCCAAACAACACTGTTATGTGAGTACCTTCATTATTCCAATTTCACAAAAGAAGATACGTTCAAAATGCAAGGAGGATGGAAAAGCAGCAGGACTTGGGGAATAAAGGCCTCAACTCGCAGGGTGAGTCTGGTCTTAGTCATCAGTAAGGGAGTTGAGAAGAGAGGCTGCTTGGGTGTGAAAACAGGGAAGTTGATTCTTGTTTAACAGGTTTTGAGTTGAAGCTGCAGGCAGAGGGGATTGACAAATGGAAATGAAGACAATGGGAAATCTAGAAGTGGGCTTGGCTGATGCATCAGAGCAGGAGAGATTGACTGAGAAGTCATCAGTCCGAGCCAGGGCATACCTGCCCACCCCAGCTCTTCCCCAGTAGGGGTCTCACTACCACAAGAAGACAGATTTGTTTTCCAGGCATGAGAAACAGGAGATTAGACGTGGATTTCAGTTTTGAAACGTGATGAAATTTCAGCTGTTGCTCTCAAAATACCCATATAATACCGTCTCACTTGGCGTACTCAGAAGGATTTTTCCTCAATTTTATTGCTGATGTAAGGCTGATGCTTTTGAAATATTGCTGTAACAGTGACCTCTAGTGTTACGAAGAGATCTCTACTAGCCGATGAGGCAGTCTGAAAAGGAAAATTCCCTTAACCTAAGAGTCACTGTGAAGAGTCCTATTGCCAGAAGGTACCTTCATAAATTATTCAGTTCATCTCTCTGCCTTTAGGGAGGACATCACTTGAACAATTCCAGGTCACTTCCCTTCAAGGCAGATGTAATGGAGCTTGAGAAAGTTCAGAGAATGGCTACTAGAGTAAACAAGGAGAAAAATGTACTTCCTCTGAGAACAGATTTTTTGTAAGACGAAAAAGAATATACTACAGACTAGAAAGTTGTCATGTGTGAAACATCGAGCTAATAGAACAAATATTCAAGTGTGAGATCTCTTTGAAACCATGAAGAGAGGACTTTAGGGTTACACTGGCTACCACTTCTGAGCATTCGCTCCATGCCAGGTATGCCCACAACCACCTTTGAGGTAAGAACCTTTATTATCTCCATTTTACAGATAAGGGAACCAAGGTATAGCAGATTGATTGCTATTGTAATGAACCAAGATGACAGAGCTGAAAGGGTGGTGAAATCAGGATTGGAACCTGGCTCCCTGACTCCCGAGTCTGTGCTCCTAACCTGTAGGCACAACAACCCTGGAATAAACGGGAATGCTAATGTAGATATAGGATGCACGTGAATCGATGAATCAACAAAAGACAAAAATACAAATTTGTTCAAGAAAAATGTGGGTGTGGACATAGCTGTTTGGGAATGACTGGGATGTTCCAGGCATGGATTGTTCCCTTCCATTTCTCACTCAGCGTTCCTCAATCCTAGCAAACCCCAGATCTACGGACCTTCAGAGAAGAAACCCCATGCAGACTGAGCCGTGCATTTCAGTTTTTTAATATCCTCATTAGCAGAGAAATTACTCCTATCTGTCCTCAGTGAAGATGGAAAACGTGGACAGAAACCTCTCCAACTTTCCTATATGTGGATACCATTGCTATCACTCTTAAGCCTTCTGGTCAACTCACCTTCATGATACACAGTCCCCCATCCATTCCAGTATTTCCATAGGTCTTTGTCTACCCTGAGGCTTTAAGGCATCTTATGGGAGTATTTTTAATCCTAAAAAGAAGTTTGTGCTTACATATTTAATAAATCATAAATATGTCTTCGTTCCTAATATTTATGCAGTGTTTCTCATTTTCAAAGGACTTCCGCATACTTTATCTTGCTTGATTCCCAAGTGTTTGCCCCCATTTAACAGAAGAGAGAGTAGGGCTCTGGGAAGTGAAGTGATTTGCCAAAAGTCCCATAAAGTTGACAAGAAAAGAGGTTGCATGGTATTTGATGACCATCCTCCCCACAAAATCTGAAAGTTTTTTTAGAAGGCATGTAAGGGTTGGAAAATAACCCTTTTTGCCTTTTCTATTTGTTTTGGTAGCTATCAGCATCTAATAATAGAAATATCTAGCAAACGAAAGTGCAGCCTACCTTTCTGGTCAACCTGGGAGGTTTTCATTTATATAACTGGAGCTCAGAGCCTCTCATTCAACTTATGGGATTTAGGTAGCTGCCAACTCAGTGCCACCTAATTATTATTATGGTTCAGGCACTCTTTCAACCACCCTCCCTGTAACAATTCATGTGATCTGCTCCACAACCCTGTGAGTGAAAGTGAAAATGAAAGTCACTCAGTCGTGTCCGACTCTTTGCAACCCCATGGACTACACAATCCACAGAGTTCTCCAGGCCAGAATACTGGAGTGGTAGACTTTCCCTTCTCCAGGGGATCTTCCCAACCCAGGGATCAAACCCAGGTTTCCCGCATTGCAGGCGGATTCTTTACCAGCTGAGTCACAAAGGTAGAGTAAAATTCTAAATTCTGCTATAAGCAGTAAGCATCCATCACAGACTGTGATCTGATATGAAGCTGTGCAGACAGGACAAATACACTTCCTTTGATGCTGGAGGAATTTGGATCTCAGGAGGGTTAAATCTGGAGAAGGCAATGCACCCCACTCCAGTAGTCTTACCTGGAAAATCCCATAGACAGAGGAGCCTGGTAGGCTGCAGTCCATGGGCTTGCTAAGAGTCAGGCACAACTGAGAGACTTCCCTTTCACTTTTCACTTTCATTCATTGGAGAAAGAAATGGCAACCCACTCCAGTATTCTTGCCTGGAGAATCCCAGGGACAGAGGAGCCTGGTAGGCTGCTGTCTATGTGATCGCACAGAGTTGGACACGACTGAAGCTACTTAGCAGCAGTAGCAGCAGTAGGGTTAAATCACTTAGTGTTGTCACACAGTGAGGCAGGCTTCTCTGGTGGCTCAGAGGGTAAAGAATCCACCTGCCAATGCAGGAGACACAGGAGACCCATGTTCAGTCCCTGGGTTGGGCAGATCCCCTGGAGAAGGGAATGGCTACCCACTCAAGTAAGTTTGCCTGGAGAATTCGATGGACAGAGGAGCCTAGGGGGCTACAGTCCGTGGGGTCGCAAAGATTTAGACACACTGAGCAACTAACACTTTCACACTTTCACGTTCATGCAGTGAGGCAGGGCTGGTACTCAGTGGCGCCCTCCCATGGTCAGGCCAGTTGTCAAACATGCAGGTGGACGACGCGGGTGGACAGGGCTTCCCTGGTGGCTCCTCTGGGAAAGAATCCGCCTGCAATGCTGGAGACCCTGGTTTGATTCCTGGGTTGGGAAGAACCACTGGAGAAGGGATAGGCTACCCACTCCAGTATTCTGGCCTGGAGAATTCCATGGACTACGGTCCGTGGGGTCGCAGAGTCGGACACAACTTTCACGTGCTGGTGGCCAGTGCTGTTGCCTCAAGCTCCCCTAGAATCCGCATCGCCCCTGCTGCCCCAGGCTTCCTCCCTGCAAGCCCTTCAGATCGCTCTCCAGTCCAGCGACTCCTCGGCCCCTGTTCAGGGGTGGTTTTGCCTGGCTCCGGCAGGCTCCCTTAGGAACTGGCATCAGGGAGACAAGAGGGGACACGCCGGAAGGGCAGGGGACCAGAGAAGAGTCGGCAGCCAGGGACAGAAGAATTTGAGGGTTGCCTGCTGCATGGGTGGCTTCATTTCCCCTCTGCATTATTACCTAAAGAACAAAATAGTTCTCGGTAACAGCAGAGGAAGTATTTCTCCTTTGTTTCACATTACCTGGGGAACTCTCAGAGTCTGAGCACGGAAACAACCCTGTCTGTGCCCTGGAGGCCTTAGAGGGGAGAGGATGAGCGTTTGGAAAGAGCCAGAGGGCTGGAAACGAAGACTAAGTGGTCTCTCTTCTTTCTTCCTGTTAGGTGGACCCATGACAATGTGTCTGTGTGTGCGCTCAGTCGTGTCCAACTCTGTGACGCCACGGACTGCAGCCCGCCAGGCTCCTCTCTCCACGGAATTTTTCAGGCATGAATGCTGCAGTGGGTTGCCATTTCCTCCTCCAGGGGATCTTCCTGACCCAGGGATCGAACGTGTGTCTCTTCAGTCTCCTGCATCGGCAGGTGGCTTCTTTATCACTAGCGCCGCCTGAGGGTCATCCATGACATTACACACACATAAAGCCCTCCTGTACCAGGTCAGCCCCTTATGTGGGCCTCCATAAATGTATGTGTTTCTTTCTTGGCTGAGTCAGGATGTGAATTGTTTTAAAAAGAGCTGTGGGTCAGATTTCAGCCTTGAATTTAGTAGGGGATTACTATAGGTCCAGAGCAGGCAGACAGCAGCCCTGAGGGGGTTACCAAATAAAGAGATGCTGTTTGGGTAAAATAAAGTCTCTGAAATGGGCCAGTTGCTATAAATATCAGTGGCAGGCCTGTTTGCTGATGTCAGAAGGTGAATAGTAAAAGCGAGGATGTCTTAGAGAAGACCTGAGAGTAACTGATTCTTCTAAGTCAACCCTGTCAGTTTGTTCTCAGTCTCCTCAGGCATTAACATGGAAAAAAAGGACAGCAGGTGAGGCATCCACCCGTCTGTACAAATACACTCTCAGGGCACAAGGAGACAGAAGCAAAAACAGAAGCAAATATCGCAGAGTGAGGAGTCAAGATGGTGACAGATGACCGACAAATGGAGCCTGGAAACCAGCAAGGGTTTGTGAAGAAGCGTTCCTTAGTCAACAAAGAGAGTCCACAAAGATTTGCTCGTTGAGTTTAATAACCTCATTCTGGCCAAGGGTAGAGCAGAAAGAGAACTGAGTCACAAGAGGCAGAAGATGTTTGTATTACTCTGCTAGGACTGCTAACTTGAGAGACAACAACAAAAATTTATTCTCTCACAGTTCCAGAGCCCAGAGTCCAAACTGAAGGTGTTGGTGGGGCCGTGCTGCCTCTGCAGGCTCCAGGGGATAAGCCTTTCTTGCGTCTTCCAGCCTCTGGAGGCACCTGGCGTTCTGTGGCTGCTGGCAGCGTCACTGCTGTCTGCCTCTGTCTTCACAGAGCCTTCTCCTTTGCATGTTTGTTGGTTTCCTTCCCTCCTTTTATTTTCTCTGTGTGTGTAAGTTTTTTTTTCTTCCAGTTCTATTGAGATATAACTGACATACAGCACTGTGTCAGTTACAGAGTCATGATCTGACTTACATACACCGTGAAATGATGACCATAATAAATTGTGAATATCCATCACCTCGTATACAGAATTAATTAAAAAAAAACCTTTTCTCTTTGTGATGAAAATTCTTCAGTGTACTCTCTTACCAACTTTCTCATATAGCACACAGCAGTGTTGATTATGCTTATCATATTGTGCATTTCATCCCCAGCATTGATAGAAAGTTCACAATTTCTAACTGCCTTCCTCCAACTCCACTTACCCATCCCCCCAACCACCACTCCCCACCTCTGGCAAACACAAATCTGATCTCTTTTTCCGTGAGTGTGTTTGTTTGTTGAGGTATGATGAACCTACTATGTCAGTCCCAATTACAACTTTTCCTCTCCTTATAAGAACACTCGTCATTGAATTTAGGGCCTGCTCTAAATCCAGGATGATTTCATTCAGGATCCTTAATTACATCTGCAAAGACCCTCCTTCCAAATAAGTCCACACTCTGAAATTCTGGGTGGATATAAATTGAGGGGGGGCACATTGTGCAACCCACTACCATGTGGGACCTATTGCAGAAAATGGACAAAAGGGGAGACTACGCATTTATAATGGAGAAGGGAATGGCAACCCACTCCAGCACTCCTGCCTGGAGAATCCCATGGACTGAGAAGCCTGGAGGGCTACAGTCCATGAGGTTACAAAGAGATGGACACGACTGAGCAACACACACACACACACATACACATAGAGACATACATACACACACATATAGACACATGCATTTATAAGATAGGAAATTAATACACATACACACCCACATATACACACACATGCATTTATAAGATAGGAAATTAATTTCCTCTTTGTGATTACCCTGGCATTCTTACTACAGCCAACTATCTCATGATCATTGACAATTAAGAGTAAACTTGACCTTTATCTATATCCTATAGAACAGAGGTTCCCAAATGCTCAGCAATAGAACAGCACTGATCCAAGGGCAGTTTTCACAGGCCAAAGCATCTTTGCCCACAAACCCAGCAAGCCCTGAGTTGAAACCCTGGGGCCTCCAGCTGCCCAGCCTCAGCTAAGGGGAATCACTGAATAGGGGTGATTTATAGGTACCGGGGGGCTTCCCAGGTGACATCAGTGGTAAAGAACCTCCCTGCTAAGGCAGGAGATGTAAGAGACAGGGGTTCAGTCCCTGGGTGGGGAAGATCCTCTGGGGGAGGGCATGGCAACCACTCCATTATTCTTGCCTGGAGAATCCCATGGACAGAGGTGGGCTATAGTCCATAGGGTCACAGAGTCAGACACGACTGAAGTGACTTAGCAGGCACGCATGAGTAGGCACCTGGGTCCTACCACTCCCGGATTCTTCAGGGTCCAGTGAGGAATAAGTATGGCATTAGAGCTCTCAGTGAACTTGCTTCAGTTTACACGAAACAGTCCAAATTGAGGGAAATGCCATGAAGAGTGTTACTTCCATTTTTTGTTACCAAATCTTTGAGAAATACGGTTTCATAGTGAATGATAAAAGCAAAATATAAGGATAAACTGAAAATTTCTGCCCTGCTTCGCGGTATCTCATTGAATCAGATTAGATCAGATCAGTCGCTCAGTCGTATCTGACTCTTTGCGACCCCAAGAATCGCATCACGCCAGGCCTCCCTGTCCATCACCAACTCCCGGAGGTCACTCAGACTCACGTCCATCGAGTCCATGAGCCATCTCATCCTCTGTCGTCCCCTTCTCCTCTTGCCCCCAATCCCTCTCAGCATCAGAGTCTTCTCCAATGAATCAGCTCTTCACATGAGGTGGCCAAAGTACTGGACTTCCAGCTTTAGCATCATTCCTTCCAAAGATTCCCAGGGCTGATCTCCTTCAGAATGGACTGGTTGGATCTCCTTGCAGTCCAAGGGACTCTCAAGAGTCTTCTCCAACACCACAGTTCAAAAGCATCAATTCTTCGGTGCTCAGCCTTCTTCACAGTCCAGCTCTCACATCCATACATGACCACAGGAAAAACTATAGCCTTGACTAGACGAACCTTTGTTGGCAAAGTAATGTCTCTGCTTTTGAATATGCTATCTAGGTTGATATACCCACAAACTGGCAAATGTGCATCACACTCACAATTATATAAGTGTAATACCGTGAAATAAAATTTCACGTTCCAATTCTCCTAAAGTCAAACACTAGGTATGCATTTTTTAAATTATATTTCACCTGTATTTGTTGTCAGGCTATACCAACTGACCTTTATGCTATATCCTTTTTTTTTTGTATGTCAAATTAGTATTTCTTTAATGAAATAATAGCATGTTAAATTAGTATTTCTTTAATGAAATAATAGCAAAAATATATTTCTACCTCACAGAATTTAGAGAGGGCAACTTTTTGCTGTTCTGTACCTTAAGAAAATACTGAATATATTTTACATTTAATGACTTATTAATCTGTTGCTTTGCAACACAAAATAATTACAGAAGTAGATTTCAGAATATAAAGGTTTTTCACCACAACAAAACATGCCATTTAAAGTCAAATTTAAAGGCAATATTGGTTCAAATACCACTATCTGTAATGTCTTGCTTTACAGTTTGCACTTGAGGGAGGGTCCTCTGGATGTCCTTACACAATCGACTCCTGAAGTGCATTTATAACATGATCCCAGTTTACATTTCAATCCAAAACTTCAAGAGCGTGGACTCTGCAAATCAAATGACAACCATTGGTAGGCAAGGCATTTTATCTGTAGCCCCTACCCATCTAATCAAAGCTATGTTTTTTCCAGTAGTCAGGTATGGATGTGAGAGTTGAACACACAAAGAATTGATGCTTTTGAACTGTGGGTGTTGGAGAAGACTCTTGAGAGTCCCTTGAACAACAAGATCATCAAACCAGTCAATCCTAAAGGAAATCAACCCTGAATATTCATTAGCAGGAGGACTGATCCTAAAACTAAAGCTCCAATACTTTGGCCACCTGATGCAAAGAGCCATCTTAGTGAAAAAGACCCTGATGTTGAAGAACACTGAAGGCAAAAAGAGAAGGGGGCAGCAGAGCATGAGATGGTTAGATAGCATCAACGACTCAATGGACACGAATTTCAGCAAACTCCAGGAGATAGTGGAGAACAGAGGAGCCTGGTATGCTGCAGTTCATGCATTCACAGAGTCAGATATGCCTTATGGACTGAGTAACAACAAAAACTTCACCTGTCCCACCCACTTGAGTGCTCCCGAGGCACCCTGGGACCAGGCAGGTATAAAGGCTGGAGAGGTGAAAGCCATACCCAGACTGGGCATAGTCATCGTGCCCTGGGCATTTGGCTTTTCTTTTCCCTGGCCCTCTACTATAACTGACCAGCATGTGACAGCTAACTGCGACGACAGGGTCCCTGGATCATTCTTCCAATCAGTTTCAGATGTCAAAAGACCTTAGTCCTCCTTGAGAAGGACACCCTCACCTCCTTGTATAAAGGAACTTGAACACCTACTCTGTCCAAGGTGCCCCAAAGGGAGTGGCTTATAGTCTAATCGTGTTTTATTGTCATTTCCTCATTGACGTTTCATCTGTGTAATTGCTTCTGTGCTTCTCTCCCTGTAAGCTTAGGGAGAAAAGGCAAAGCTTTCAAGTGCTTTACTAGGAATTATTTTTGTCAGCTACTGATGATTAGAAAAGCACATCAGGCTGTCATCTAGTCTTTCTGAGTAATTTCAGGTTTTTGGAAACCATGGTCTTACTCAGTTCACTTTAACTGTTTCTGAATTACAACCAGACGCTTTATTTACCAATCTCTAGTGCAAAGGGATATGTCTGTTTTGCGGCTGACTTGCTTTCCGATTCTAACTAGTGGAAATCTAACCACATACTTACCTTTGCAGGCATACGATACATGTGTCTCTCTGGCTGATTTTAGTGAACTCTCTTATTCGCCTCCATGGAGATACATAGATTAACTTAATGCATCAGACTGCTCAAATCCTGCAGTCCAGAGAAGGAGCTGGTGTAGACACAAGGAGATAAGGAGTCTAAAAAAGATGAAAAGCGGTTTCATTGTGGTCTTTTTTATGCTTCTGCAAATCATACATAAAATATATTATGTCCTTGGAAATGGCCCTTTTCTCTCTCCTCCTACCACCGTGTCACAGTCCAATATATCATAGTGTGAGCCAGATATGAGCACCCTTTTGGACTGAGCTGGCCGGTAAATTAACTTATGCTAAACGGCTGTCTGCCCACGGCTGTCAACTCTGTCATCCTTGTCAGCCGCGTTTCCCTTCCCTCAGACATTTCATTTCACTGGGGATGACATTTCATTTCATTCTCAATACCACTTCATGTCTTTGCAATGGATGAAATTTTTCAGCGAACAGCATACGCGCTGACCCTTCTGAAGCCGACAAGGATACTCATACGCCCCCAACAAGTCCAATAGTAAAACAGTTTGGATTTCCTTCCAGTCTCTCCCAAGCTGGTCTACACTTCGGAGGCTGAGTTCTTAAAAAGGAGAACCTCTCCCATCTTGCTCAAATTGCCAAACTGGATTTAAGCCCTCATGATAGACATACACCAAGAATAATCTGTCACGCGAAGGTCTTTAATAGTGGGCGAAGGTCACCTAGGAATCAGAGATAAAGATACTTTCTGAGCACTTCCAGTGTGACCTTGGGCGCTGGCCTGGTCTCAGAGTCATCTTAGGAACACGTGATTCCCATGTGTTTTGTGATAATAAGAAAAGATCTGTATTCTTGGTGAAGCAAATTTCCGGAAGTCTCCTAGAAATATACTGGGAACCTAAGTTCCTCCTACCTCTTCAGTCTCGATACGCAATCACCTGTTCCCACAACTGTTTACTGAGGTCCCACAAAATGCCAGGATTAGATATTGTACAAGGCTGAAAAAATGGATATGGCTTAGTTCCTCATTGAGCTTATGGTCTGGCTGAGGATCTAGATTAAGAAAACCACAAAGAAAAGAAGCTGACAAGTATAGAACGCTGTGGGAACACACAATAAAATCCCTTACACAGGTCTTGGGAATCAGGAGGGCTTCCAAGAGGAAGCAATTTTAAGCTGAAACCTGAAAGGTGAGTGGAAATAAGATAAGGGAATAATGAGGAGACCAATCTCCTGTGGGTTAAACATTGACCAGGTTTATTGTAGTCACTCACACACATACACACACCATTCTAGATTAACTCTAACTGAAATCTTACTATTTCATGCTCTTCTGAAACGTGAGGTGCAATTTCTGGTTCTACTGCCGAATCTCTACAGCTTCAGATCAGATCAGATCAGTCGCTCAGTCATGTCCAACTCTTTGCGACCCCATGAACCGCAGCACACCAGGCCTCCCTGTCCATCACCAGCTCCCGGAGGTCACCCAGACTCACACCCATCAAGTCAGTGATGCCATCCAGCCATCTCATCCTCTGTCATCCCCTTCTCCTCTTGCCCTCAATCCCTCCCAGCATCAGGGTCTTTTCCAATGAGTCAACTCTTCGCATGAGGTGGCCAAAGTACTGGAGTTTCAGCTTTAGCATCATTCCTTCTAAAGAAATTCCATGATTGATCTCCTTCAGAATGGACTGGTTGGATCTCCTTGCAGTCCAAGGGACTCTCAAGAGTCTTCTCCAACACCACAGTTCAAAAGCATCAATTCTTCGGCACTCAGCCTTCTTCACAGTCCAGCTCTCACATCCATACATGACCACAGGAAAGACCATAGCCTTGACTAGGCGAACCTTTGTTGGTAAAGTAATGTCTCTGCTTTTGAATATGCTATCTAGGTTGGTCATAACTTTCCTTCCAAGGAGTAAGCATCTTTTAATTTCATGGCTGCAGTCACCATCTGCAGTGATTTTGGAGCCCAGAAAAATACAGTCTGACACTGTTTCCACTGTTTCCCCATCTATTTCCCATGTAGTGATGGGACCAGATGCCATGATCTTCGTTTTCTGAATGTTGAGCTTTAAGCCAAACTTTTCACCCTCCACTTTCACTTTCATCAAGAGGCTTTTTAGCCCCTCTTCACTTTCTGCCATAAGAGTGGTGTCATCTGCATGTCTGAGGTTATTGATATTTCTCCCAGCAATCTTGATTCCAACTTGTGTTTCTTCCAGTCCAGCATTTCTCATGATGTACTCTGCATATAAGTTAAATAAACATGGTGACAATATACAGCCTTGACATACTCCTTTTCCTATTTGGAACCAGTCTGTTGTTCCATGACCAGTTCTAACTGTTGCTTCCTGATCTGCATACGGATTTCTCAAGAGGCAGATCAGGTGGTCTGGTATTCCCATCTCTTTAAGAATTTTCCATAGTTTATTGTGATCCACACAGTCAAAGGCTTTGGCATAGTCAATAAAGCAGAAATAGATGTTTTTCTGGAACTCTCTTGCTTTTTCCATGATCCACCGGATGTTGGCAATTTGATCTCTGGTTCCTCTGCCTTTTCTAAAACCAGCTTGAACATCAGGAAGTTCACGGTTCACATATTGCTGAAGCCTGGCTTGGAGAATTTTGAGCATTACTTTACTAGCGTGTGAGATGAGTGCAATTGTTCAGTAGTTTGAGCATTCTTTGGCATTGCCTTTCTTTGGGATTGGGATGAAAACTGACCTTTTCCAATCTTGTGGCCACTGCTGAGCTTGCGGCCACTCTACAGCTTGGGCTTGACTAAGCCCTCTCCTGGCATCACAGATCAGGAGCTCCTAGGAGGAGAAACATCTAACTCTTTTGTACAGCAACAATTACCAAAATGACAATGACTCAAAAAACGACAATAACTCACATGTGTTAGTTTCCAACGCACTAGCATGTGACATTTCATTAGATTCTTGCAGTTTGACAGATTTTATTATTCCCATTTAACAGATGGAGAAACTGAGGCTCAAAGAAGTTAGACCTTAGCCACACAACTTGTAAGGACCAAATTAGGGCTCATATCAAGATCTAACAGAAGTTAGGATTTGTAAAATGCTTTGAACAGTGTCTGGCTCATAGTAAATGATACATGGGTGTTGGTTAAAGAAATAACCCAAAATGCTTATAAAACAGGCTTTAAGATTTCCCAAACAGAGCTTTCCCCTCAGTCACAATGGTCTCTCTTGTGTCCTGTGGAGCAGTAGAGCTCCTTCAGGGTTTATTGGAGGTCACCTTAGGGATTCAAGGACAAGGCCGAGTTACTGGGGCTCAAGGCCACCCTACCCCGCACCACGTACACCAACCAGAAGGACTGCTTCTCCCACCCCAGCAGTTCACCTGCTTGAAGACTTTCCTGGGGAGCAGGGGCATGCAGGGGGGCCGCTTCGCCAGTGACCCAGCACGCATATAGTCTTTTTAAACTGAAGTATGGTTGATCTACAATGTTGTGTTGGTTTCAGGTGTACAGCAAAGTGATGCAGTTATACATATATATGTTTTTCAAATTCGTATAAGTTATTAAGAGATATTGAATAAAGTTTCCTGTGCTATACAGTAGGATCTTGTTATTTAATCTGTTTTATGTACAGTAGTATGTATATATTAATCCCAAAGAGTTGGACATGATTGAGCGACTGAGCGTGCATTCCGTCCCTTTTGGTAATGCTGAGTTTGTTTTCTGTGTCTGTGAATCTGTTTCCATTTTATAAATAAGTTCATCATTTTTTTAGATGCCACATATAAGCACTATATGCTATTTGTCTTTCTCTATATGGCTTATTTTACTTAGTATGACAATCTCTAAATTCATCTGTGTTCCTGCAAATGGCATTATTTCACTTTTTTTTTTATAGCTGAGTAATATTCTATTGTATGTATACCACATCTTTATCCATTCACCTGTCGATGGACTTTTAGGTTGCTTCCATGTCTTGACCCTTTTAAATACTGCTTCAATGAACATTAGGGTGCATATATTCTTTAAGTACTGTTTTGGGGTGATGATGATGTTTTTGGGACGCTGTAACCTAAATGTGAGGAAGAGAAACAATAGCTTCCTAATTTCCATATACTGTGTCCCCATGGGAGAGAAGAGTTTATATTAAGGGAATAGTAGATTGAAGTAGCATTATCTCCTGGGCACAGTGGGGTGGGACCCGGAACTTTTGAAAGATTTAAATTTAAACCGTGAGCCTTCATTTGGCTAGTGTAAGCCTCAATTTTATCATTTGTTATAATGGCTCCAACACATGCCCTTTCTAGGCCTTTCATGAGGATGCCCTCTGTTCGCTTCACTGTTGTATCCTGATGCCTAGAACAGTGCCTGGCACATGGTGGGTGTTCAATGAATAGTGGTTAAATGAATGAAATGAAGGACAACTACGAAACTTCCTATATAACCAGCATTTGACTCTTTGAAGATACGTTACTTTTTTCCTGGAAAGACGAATCAACTGAATGGAGACAGAGAATGTTTTTGGAGAGGAAGTAGAACGAGACAATAATAATAGGTAACCCTTACAGGCTCATACACCAGACACTATTCTACGTGTTCACGTGCCTGCATGTAAGTTGCTTCAGTCGTGTCCAACTCCGTGCAATCCTATAGACTGTAGCCTGCCAGGCTCCTCTGTCCGTGGGACTGCCATGCGCTCCTCCAAGGGATCTTCCTGACCCAGGGATGAAACCTGTATCTCTTGCACCTCTTACATTGGAAGGCAGATTCTTTACCACTAGTGCCACCTGGGAAGCCCTTACCTGTTCACACAAATTATTAAATAATGCTGTGCTCTTAGGACAGATACTTAGCCTCCCTCTGCCTTGGTTTTTCCACCTCTAAAGCGGAAATAGTAAAAGCACTGACCTCATATGACCTCATAGCCTTGCTGTGAGAGCAAAGTCAGTTAATCTATATACAGTTCTTATAACAATTCCTTATATACAGTAAGTCCTCAATATGTTTTAATTCTGATTAGGTTATGAAATCACTACTCCATGTCTTACCAACGTGCTGTTTTGAGATGGGGTCAAGGTAGGCAGCGGGAGCATTTACCAGAGGACATAGGATGTAAGCTGGGTCTTCACTCAGGATGGGTGAGCAGAGTGGAAAGGGCATCCAGGAGGAGGCAGGATGTGGGGGACAGAGTTAGTCATCTTTTAAAATGCCTGCCTCCCAGCCTGACCACTTACTAGTTTTTCCCTGTGTAATAGCAGGACACTATCTGCCTCACAGGTTTATTGCTGTTGGGTTGTTATATGGGATAAGGAACATAAAATTCTGAGCACAGTGTCAGCACATTGGAAGCCTTTAACATAGCTTGTGTTACTACTGCTGGGCAGAAATACAAGTTTGTGAGAGATCTGAGAGAGTAGCATTGAAACGTGTATATTACCATATATGAAACAGATCGCCAGTCCAGGTTCGATGCATGAGATGGGTGCGCAGGGCTGGTACACTGGGATGACCCAGAGGGATGGGATGGGGAGGGAGGTCGGAGGGGTGTTCAGGATGGGGAACACATGTACACCAGTGGTGGATTCATGTCAATGTATGGCAGAACCACTACAGTATTGTGAAGTAATTAGCCTCCAATTAAAATAAATTTTAAAATAAAAAATAAAAAAAAAAAAAGAAAAAGTTTGTGAGACCATGAGGAAGCACCACTTCCATCTAGGAACTGATCTAGCCCTGGCTCCCTAGATCCTGTCTTATGTAGGTGAAAAAAATCATTCACCTACATAAGACCTATTATTAGCACAAACCTGGTTTAAGTAGAGCCTTAAATTTTAATGGTTTGGAATTGGGGGGTGGCAAGGGGGACCTGATTTTGACTAGACTATTTAGAATAACTTGCATTCTTAAATTGGTTAAGGTTAAAGTTACTGAGAAATAGAATCACTAGCAAGTAAACCCAATAGTAACTGTAGTGGGGCAGGGAGTGGCGGGGGGAGGCGGGGGTTGCTCTCTCATCCCACCCTTGCATGCAGGCAGCTTCATGCTCCCTGTAAGTCACCTTGCTGCTGGGGCAGGAGGGAGTAACACGAGCCACATGCCTCTCCAGCCACTCCTTAACATACTTGATATGAACTTCAAGCTCCCAAAATAATTTCCCTGACTTCAGCATTCTTCTGGACTTGGGTTTTCCTTACTTGATCTTTCAGCCAACCCTACCCTCAGATTTATTATAGAAGCACAAGCTTAGGTCGCCTCTAACTTTTTCTTTCATATCTAGGGCAGGGATTGCTGTTTTGATCATTGTTTGTTTGATCATTGATTGCTGTTTTGGTTTCCTTGTGAAGATTCCATGCACATATGGAATGGAAGGGCATTTTCTCCTTGGAGCTTTACTGCACCCAAGGTTGGCTTCTTGTAGATTTATCCACAACCTTTACAAAGTCCCAGTGGCTTCACGGACCTGTCTTCTACAGTCTACAATTGGAGATACTGTAAATGTACACCCTTTCTTTCTTATATACAGCACGTGCGTGCGTGCTAAGTCACTTCAGTCATGTTTGACTCTGTGCGACCCTACGGACTGTAGCCCAGCACACTCCTCTGTCCATGGGATTCTTCAGGCAAGACTGAAGTGGGTTGCCATGCCCTCCTCGAAGGGATCTTCCCAACCCAGGGATCAAACTCCCGTCTCTTATGTCTCCTACATTGGCAGGCGGGGTCATTATCACTAATGCTACCTGGGAAGCCCTATATACAGCACAGTTCAGTTCGGTTCAGTCTCTCAGTCGTGTCCGACTCTTTGCGACCCCATGAATCGTAGCATGCCAGGCCTCCCTGTCCATCACCAACTCCCGGAGTTCACTCAGACTCACGTCCATCGAGTCAGTGATGCCATCAGAAAATATCAAATTAAAAATCTCTGCATTCTTTCAGCTTGGCTTTATTGCTCTGTATTTCACCGGTCTAGGCCTAGGGCCCTCTTTAGCAAAGCTTCCTGCCTAAAGCAGCTCACACCAAGCTCTTCTCTGTGCTTTAGGAATTCTTGTGCCGAGCTGTCTTGAAACTTAACATACAACGGCTTTATTATCCAGTATGTTTATTCTGTCTCCCCAACCAGATGGCAAAGTCCAAGGTAGGGATGAGGTCTTCAATAACTCTTTATCCCCTCTCACTACCTAACGCAATGCATTGGCAGAGTAGGCTCTCGAAATATCTTACTCCAACGTGACAGTCCTCCTTCCAGTTCAGAAATAACTCAACTTATAACGATTCTATGATTGAATCATTATTTTCTTTGTTCTGAAAAAAGAAAATACATCACTCTGAAGACATTAGCTTAGGGTCTGTGGGGTTCAGTTTCTAGGCCTTATCTTTTGGATGTTTCGCAGATAATAATATCACCACATGTCAAAAGGAGCATTTCCTGGAGACAGAGATTCAGCCAGGGACTAATTCTGGACTCTGTGTCCAGCTGCTAGAGAGCCACGGCCTCAGACAGTCCTATTTATTAGTTGGATTTGGCAAGGGGAGCTAATTCCTTGTTAAAATATATAAGCAAGCTACTAAAAGTAACATTCAAAGAAGAAAATTAAAAATAATGTGCAAAAGACCAAATTGCTTAACTTAAACACAAGTTTAGAAAAACAATCCAACTAAAATTTCTTTAAGTATTTATCGGTAACATTGAAGTGTTTGACCAAAAAAAGTCAGAGGTGGGATGTTGGTTCAGTCTCCTCAGAGACCGAGGGTTTGTTTTTTCTTTTTTAACATGCTGTGTAACTTTGAATAACAAAAACTTTATATATGGTACTGAAATCTGAAGCAAATATTGTATGCACGTCCTTTTGCTGGAGAAAATCCAAAGCTTTATTTGGATTCTTAAAAGACACTATTAATTAGAAGAGATTTAAAAACTACAGGTAACCTTCCTACATATTACTCTGAATTTAATAGGACAGGTGTAGACACTTCCAGCGGAGGAGACAATGGCAACCCACTCCAGTGTTCTTGCCTGGAGAATCCCAGGGACGGGGGAGCCTGGTGGGCTGCCGTCTATGGGGTCGCACAGAGTCAGACACGACTGAAGCGACTTAGCAGCAGCAGCAGCAGACGCTTCCAAATTACCTTTATTCCAAGTATATCACAAATGTCAATGCATTTTTCACTTCTTTTAAAGTAAATCAAATTCTATAAATTTACAATCTTAAAATTAAAAAGAAAAAAAAAAAAAGAAAACCCCACAGATAGAATTTATCCAAAGTCTAAGCTTTTATAAGGTTCCCTGGGCCTATGGAACTTGACTAGGACTTCTAGAGTTGCTCTCCAGAGCTTTGAACACCTGCATTCCTCATAGCAGTGGGCCACTTCGTCATTAAAAAGTGTTAGCTTTTTAGTTTGTCTGATTAAAAATGTAGTATCATCTCCCTCAGGTCCCACAAAACCCACTAGAAGTACTTAACAGATTTCCCACACAGTGAAACCATTCTCTGGGCAGTTAATTAGGAGCTGGGCCTTTCCTAGACTCAGGTGCTTTTGAAAAAAGTGAGTGAAAGTCGCTCAGTCGTGTCCGACTTTTTGCAACCCCATGGACTACACAGTCCATGGGATTCTCCAGGCCAGAATAGTGGAGTGGGTAGCCTTTCCTTTCTCCAGGGGATCTTCCCAATCCAGGGATCAAATCTGGCCTCCTGCATTGCAGGTGAATTCTTTACCAGCTGGGCCACCAGGGAAGCCTGCAGTGCAGGAGACCTGGGTTTGATCCCTGGATTGGGAAGATCCCCTGGAGGAGGGCATGGCAACCCACTCCAGTATTCTTGCCTAGAGAATCCCCATGGACAGAGGAGCCTGGTGGGCTACAGTCCATGGAGTTGCAAAGAGTCAGATACGACTGTGCGACTAAACACAACACAGCACGTATGTCTGAGCTGATCAGCAAAGTGTGTCTTTTTCACACATTATTGAAAGTAAAAAAAAAAAAAAAGGTTGTCTGAGCTTGTGAAGAAGATCCTTAAAGATAAAAATCAAAAGAGCCGGGGGCGTTGTGTGAGATAGTTTTTAAGAAACTCGGCTTCTGGATAATGAAACAAGGTGGAGGTGGAGCACTAGGAGAAGAAAAACTTATTTTCAGTGAATAATTTTAAAGATGCCTGCTCCTGTCAATGTGCTCGTCACAAAGCAGTGAGCGGCACTCCAGCTGGGAACTGTGGACACACAAGTGACAACAGAATTTGTTGGCAAGAATGGCAAATAGTTCTCAAAATATATATTCTATCTTTTATGTTAAGGATATCTGCAGAATATGATTAAAACAGCAAAGACTCAAGATAAAAAATTAGAGGATGAATCCTATCTGTTGTGTTTCCCATGTCCTAAAATGTACTTTTTTTCCACACCTTCCTGAGCCCAAGTCTGTAATATAGACCAACACATCTTGTTACTGTGTGTGTGTGTGTTAGTCGCTCAGTTATGTCCAGCTCTTTGTGACCCCATGGGGTATAGCCCACCAGGCTCCTCTGCCTGTAGGATTCTTCAGGCAAGAATACCAGAGTGGTTTGCCATTTCCTTCTCCAGGGGATCTTCCTCATCCAGGGATTGAACCTGGGTCTCCTGCTTTGCAGGCAGACTCTTTACCATCTGAGCCAGCAGGGAAGTTATACTAGATAAGAAAAAAAGAGAGAGAGAGAGAGAGAGAAATCATTTATTAGACAATCATTTGTTTTTAAATATTTATTTTGCCTTTTATCATTGTTTTTCCCCTCCTCAAGTGTTTTCAAATCCTCCTTTTAAGGCTTAAACTTTAAAAAAAATGGCTTTCAAATGGATTATTTACTTCTTTCCCAATAGGATTGAGGATGTTTTATTCCAAGGAGAATGTTTATTCCCAATAAGAGCATTCAGATCAGATCAGATCAGATCATTGGCCTAACATAATTTAAGCTGTCCCTGAAAACCACACCTTGAAACAGAAAATTAGGAGAACCCTGGTTATTATTCTACCTGTGCTTCCTAATTACACACAATAGTCATAACATTTATAGAGAAGTGGCAGGAAGGGAATCAAGAATGTTAATAGGAGACTGCTGAAATCTATTTTGTTTGTAAAGATGGGTGTCTTGCAGCAGGACCTTATCTATCTGCTCCATCAGATCAAATCAGATCAGATCAGTCGCTCAGTCGTGTCCGACTCTTTGCGACCCCATGAACCACAGCACGAAAGGCCTCCCTGTCCATCACCAGCTCCCGGAGGTCACTCAGACTCACACCCATCAAGTCAGTGATGCCATCCAGCCATCTCATCCTCTGTCGTCCCCTTCTCCTCCTGCCCTCAATCCCCCCCAGCATCAGAGTCTTCTCCAATGAGTCAACTCTTCGCATGAGGTGGCCAAAATACTGGAGTTTCAGCTTCAGCATCATTCCTTCCAGAGAAATTCCAGGATTGGTCTCCTTCAGAATGGACCAGTTGGATCTTCTTGCAGTCCAAGGAACTCTCAAGAGTCTTCTCCAACACCACAGTTCAAAAGCATCAATTCTTCAGCGCTCAGCCTTCTTCACAGTCCAGCTCTCACATCCATACATGACCACAGGAAAGACCATAGCCTTGACTAGACGGACCTTTGTTGGCACAGTAATGTCTCTGCTTTTGAATATGCTATCTAGGTTGGTCATAACTTTCCTTCCAAGGAGTAAGTGTCTTTTAATTTCATGGCTGCAGTCACCATTTGTAGTGATTTTGGAGCCCCCCAAAATAAAGTTTGACACTGTTTCCACTGTTTCCCCATTTATTTCCCATGAAGTGATGGGACCAGATGCCATGATCTTAGTTTTCTAAATGTTGAGCTTTAAGCCAACTTTTTCACTCTACATCAGGACATATCAGATGATAGAGATTCCATTTACATTTTGGAATATTTATATTGATGACATTTATCCATGCATTGCAATCTAAAGTATATTTCTGAATTTAAAATCCCAAATAAATGTAGGTTAGCATTCCTCTCTGAGATGTCTCAGAGACGTTTCTTTGAAGCATCCAGAGTCAGCTGGAGGCTAAAAGAGCTTTACTTAGATTTTGTCATTTGGGAAGTTTTATAATGCAACAGGATCATAAGTCACTGAAACAATACTTTTTCATTTAACCAAAGTGACACAACGATTAAAAGAAAACAAACAGAGATCACCTGAGGACACAGAAACTCACCACCATCTGTTATCAGAAAGAGGCACTTCTAATAGAGAGAGAAATCAACTTTTTGTCTTGCATTATTAGCTTACTGAACAAAATTTATTTAGTTAACTTCAAACTAAATTTAATTATGTGATTGTGGTTTTCAGTCTGTCTGCCCTCTGATGGAGAAGGATAAGAGGCTTATGGAAGCTTCCTGATGGGAGAGACTGACTGAGGGGGAAATTGGGTCTTGTTTTGATGGGTGGGGCCATGCTCAGTAAATCTTTAATCCAATTTTCTGTTGATGGGTGGAGCTGAGTTCCCTCCCTGCTATTTCATTTCTGTCACTCAGTCTTCTGACTCATTGCGACCCCATGGACTGCAGCACACCAGGACTCCCTGTCCATCACCAACTCCTGGAGTTTACCCAAAGCGGTGTCCATTGAGTCAGTGATGCCATCCAACCATCTCATCCTCTGTCATCCCCTTCTCCTCCAACCTTCAATCTTTCCCAGCATCAGAGTCTTTTCCAATGAGTCAGTTCTTCTCATCAGGTGACCAAAGTATTGGAGTTTCAGCTTCAGCATCAGTCCTTCCAATGAACACTCAGGACTGATCTCCTTTAGGGTGGACTGGTTGGATCTCTTCGTAGTCCAAGGGACTCTCAAGAGTCTTCTCCAACACCACAGTTCAAAAGCATCAATTCTTCAGCACTCAGCTTTCTTTATAGTCAGACTCTCACATCCATACATGACCACTGGAAAAACCATAGCCTTGACTAGACAGACCTCTGTTGGCAAAGTAACATTTCTTTTTTTTAATATACTGTCTAGGTTGGTCATAGCTTTTCTTCCAAGGAGCAAGCATCTTTTAATTTCATGGCTGCAGTCACCATCTGCAGTGATTTTGGAGCTCCTCAAAATAAAGTCTGAAACTGTTTCCATTGTTTCCCCATCTATTTGCCATGAAATGATGGGACCGGATGCCATGATCTTCTTTTTTTGAATGTTGAGTTTTAAGTCAACTTTTTCACTCTCCTCCTTCACTTTCATCAAGAGGCTCTTTTCACTTTCTTCCATAAGGGTGGTGGTGTCATCTGTGAATCTGAGCTTATTGATATTTCTCCCAGCAATCTTGATCCCAGCTTGTGCTTTATCCAGCCTGGCATTTAGCATGATGTACTCTGCATATAAGTTAAATAAGCAGGGTGACAATATACAGCCTTGATGTACTCCTTTCCCATTTTAGAACCAATTTGTTGTTCCATGTCCGATTCTAACTGTTGCTTCTTGACCTGTGTACAGATTTCTCAGGAGGCAGATAAAGTGGGCTGGTATTCCCATCTCTTGAAGAATTTTCCAGTTTCTTGTGATCTACCCTAAGATTTTGGCATAGTCAATAAAGCAGAAATAGATGTTTTCCTGGAATTCTCTTGCTTTTTCTATGATCCAATGGATGTTGGCAATTTGATCTCTGGTTCCTCTGCCTTTTCTAAATCCAGCCTGAACATCTGAAAGTTCATGGTTCATGTACTGTTGAAGCCTGGCTTGGAGAATTTTGAGCATTACTTTGCTAGCATGTGAAATGAGTGCAATTGTGCAGTAGTTTGAACATTTCCTTTCTTTGGGATCGGAATGAAAACTGACCTTTTCCTGTCCTGTGACCACTGCTGAGTTTTCCAAATTTGCTGGCATTTTGAGTGCAGCACTTCCACAGCATCATCTTTCAGGATTTGAAATAGCTCAGCTGGAATTCCATCACCTGTACTAGTTATGTTCATAGTGATGGTTCCTAAGGCCCACTTGACTTCACATTCCAGGATGTCTGGCTCTAGGTGAGTGATCACACTGTCATGGTTATCTGGGTCATGAAGATCCTTTTTGTATAGTTCTTTTGTGTATTCTTGCCATGTCTTATGGAGAAGGCAATGGCACCCCACTCTAGTATTCTTGCCTGGAAAATCCCATGGATGGAGGAGCCTGGTAGCTGCAGTCCATGGGGTTGCTAAGAGTCGGATACAACTGAGCGACTTCACTTTCACTTTTCACTTTCATGCATTGGAGAAAGAAATGGCAACCCACTCCAGTGTTCTTGCCTGGAAAATCCCAGGGACGGTGGAGCCTGGTGGGCTGCCATCTATGGGGTTGCACAGAGTCGGACACTACTGAAGTGACTTAGCAGCAGCTACCTCTTAATCTTTTGCTTCTGTTATATCCATACCATTTCTGTCCTTTATTGTGCCCATCTTTGCATGAAATGTTCCCTTGGTATCTCTAATTTTCTTGAAGAGATCTCTAGTCTTTCCCATTCTATTGTTTTCCTCTCTTTCTTTGCATTGATCACTGAGGAAGGCTTTCTCATCTCTCCTTGCTATTCTTTAGAACTCTGAATTCAAATGGGTATATCTTTCCTTTCCTCCTTTACCTTTCACTTCTTTTTTCAGCAATTTGTAAGGCCTCCTCAGACAACTATTTTGCCTTTTTCCATTTATTTTTCTTGGGGATGGTTTTGATCACTGCCTCCTGTACAATGTCATGAACCTCTGTCCACAGTTCTTCATGCACTCTATCAGATCTAATCCCTTGAATCTATTTATCACTTCTACTGTATAATTGTAAAGGATTTGATTGAGGTCATACCTGAATGATCTAGTGGTTTTCCCTACTTTCTTCAATTTAAGTCTGAATTTGGCAATAAGGAGTTCATGATCTGAGTCACAGTCAGCTCTTGGTCTTGTTTTTGCTGACTATATACAGCTTCTTTCTCCATCTTTGGCTGCAAAGGATATAATCAATCTGATTTCAGTGTTGACCATCTGGCGATGTCCATGTGTCAAATCTTCTCTTGTGTTATTAGAAGAGGGTGTTTGCTATGACCAGTGCATTCTCTTGGCAAAACTCTGTTAGCCTTTGCCCTGCTTCATTTTGTACTCCAAGGCCAAATTTGCCTGTTACTCCAAGTATCTCTTGACTTCCTACTTTTGCACTCCAGGCCCCTATGATGAAAAGGACATCTTTTTGGGGTGTTAGTTCTAGAAGGTCTTGTAGGTCATCATAGAACTGTTCAGCTTCTTCAGCATTACTGGTTGGGGCATAGGCTTGGATTACTGTGATACTGAATGGTTTGCCTTGGAAACAGAGATCATTCTGTCATTTTTGAGAGTGCACCAAACATTTCACAGTCTTTTGTTGACTTGGAGGCATAGAGAAATGCAAATTTCCCTCTAGAAGGCCTTTGTTTAAAGTTTCACCAAGCCAGCTTTTTTTTAACCATAATTTAATTGTGTACACAATAGAAGAGCCCCTCCTTTTTAGGGCTTGATTTCCTTTAACTTCCAATTAAGCAAATACTTGTAATTTTTGTACATATATTTACCCACTTGGGATATTAGCTGTGCTGTGCTTAGTCACTCAGTTGTGCCCGACTCTGTGTGAACCCATGGGCTGTAGCCTGCCCAGACTCCTCTGTCCATGGAGTGGGTTGCCATGCCCTCATCCAGGGGATCTTCCCAACCCAGGGATCAAACACAGGTCTCCCACATTGCAAATTGATTCTTTATCGTTTGAACCACCAGGGAAGCCCTGGTGTTAGCTGGAGGCCAGCAATCTGTTTTTCTTTCCTCTTTTATTTTCGAAACTTTATTTCCCACTGTGAAGTCAGTTTGTCAAAATAAAATTGCTAGCGACGATTGTGTGTGATGGGCCCAGTGTGGTGCTTGAGAGTTTGACTTTCCTGGCTTTGCCCCAGAGTTGTGTCAGCCCCCTCTTACATGTCTCAGGTGGTTCCAGCGCAGTTCAGACTTCCACAGGTGCTAATGTCGCAGAATGGTCAATTATTATGTGAGTCCCTGGCTGAGCCGGTTAGTTAAGTGCATGAGTTTCCTTATAGGGATAACTGCAAAGCATGAGGTCTTTCCTCCTCCACTCCTGCATGCTTTCCTGAGAAAGCCATTGCCAGCCAGGAGGAGAGAATCCCTTGTCCAGAGCTCAGAGGCTCTCATAAGATTTCAGTTTTATTTCAACAAACTCTCTTAAGGTAACCAATTCTAGGAAAAATGACAGCCAATCTTCCCCCAATAACTCCGTTTCACCTTACTCTGTTTGAGCAAAGTCTTCCCAGTCTGTAAACTGAGGATAACCCCTCAATATTCAAACTAAGTCTTGCCAGTGCCTTTTTAACTGAGGATAACCTGCAGAGTATAACCACTCAGTATCCAAACTGAGTCTTCCCAGTGCCCTTTTCACTGAGGATAACCTGCTGGAGCAAAATCTTCCCAGTGCCTTTCACTGAGTTTAACCTGCTCAGCCACCTATACTGAGCAAAATCTTCCCAGTCCTTCAACGGAGGATAATCCAGTTACTTCTTCTTGAAAGCAAGTTTCAAGGATAATGTTTCCCCAGTGAATAAAACTTCAGATCCTCAACTAATATGGGAGATCCTAGAATCAGGAGACACTCATTCAAATTCATTTGGACTCCCTGAGGAGGCAGATAGACACAAAGGTATGCCTTGATACCTCTACTGGTATCAAGGCTCTGCCTCCTCATAGAGTTCAGGCAGAAGAGAGGAATATGCTCTGGTCCCTTTGTGGTTGCTGTAATTGTTGACTTAAAAAATATTCACAACCTAAAAGTTGAGAGTTATGTTTTATTCAGTGGGAATTTTTAGCACTTCAAGCCCAGGAGACAGCATCTCAAGAGACCCTGAGAGAACCGTTCCAAAGAGGTGAGGGGAGGAGCTAATTCATTTAGAAATTTTGCAACTAAAATAGCAGGGAGTCTGAACCTCAAAAGATTATTGTGAAAGAAAACCAGATAACCCAAGTTAAGGAATTTAGTGCTTTTCTACGTATGGGAAGATGCAAGAGTCTGGGTCCACTGAAATCATTCCTTTCATACGCACCTCAGCTAGCTGGGGCCAGTGTTCTGTGGTTTCACATCCTGGGCTTGCTTTCCTCCAAGCTCACCACAGAGAGTGGCTGCTAGCTGGCAGGGATTCTTCTTCCCTCCTGAGTTCCCTGAGGGCTCACTGGCTCACAGAAGAGGGCTGCAGTTGGTAATGATTGTGACATCCTTGTCGCAGGGAATATTCCATTTCTCTGTGGTCACCAGAAAAGTACTGGCTGCTGTCAAAAGAAGGATGCCACGAGGGGGAGGGGTGCTGATGCCCCTCCCTGGCTGGGGCAGTAGGCACTGCCCACCCCAGGGGCGCTGGGCCCCCTGCAGAGCCAACTCAGCTCCCCTCGTTCCTTGACTCTCAAACAACATCCCTCTCCATGGCTGTGGCTATAATCTTCCTCGTTCCTGTGTGGCTCGCAGGGCCTTTGTTTTCTCCCCACACCTGGAGGAAATCTTTTTTCATCTTGAGAGGAAACTTCATTTTCCTCACACTCTCTTCTCTTACACAGTTCAGGCTTTGGAAAACAAAGATGAGACAATTTCTCCTTTTACTCTTTTTTTTTTTTAATTAGAGAGTGAATGCTTACCCAGGCCTGCCTGGCAGGCTTGCCCTCTACCTGCCTCATGCCACTTTTCGTCGCCTGAGAGGCTTTCTTCCCGTTCTTTAACCTACTCAGGTTCCTTCCCTCCCAGAGCCCTTGCCCAGAACATCTCCTTTACCTGACACTTATTTATTAGACAAACTTCAGGTCTCAGCTGACACTTCCTTCTTGACCTTGAGGTCAGGTCAGTTTCCCATATTATATGATTTTATAGAAGCAGGTACTACTCCTGCAGAGTTTTTAGCATGGTTGTAATTTTATATTTTGTGTGTCTTTATTGAATATAGTCTGCCCCCTCCCCGACCCCCCAGGCTGCCAGTTTCATAATGGCAAGGATATTTTTCACTCTCACCGTTACATCCTCAGTGCCTCACATAAAGATTGTGACAGATTCTTGTGGAATAAACAGCCATTTCTTTTCCTTTTGGAGTCATTAGGCTTGAATTGAGTCTGTTTGGAAAACTCCCTGAGAAACAAAACAAATTAGGCAATATCAATCTGGACTTCCTAGGATTTTGCATGATTTCTCTAACAGAATAATTGAATATGGCGGATAATGATCAAATGTAGGGGGAAATATGACAAAGTCTAAGTCTCAGTGGCTGTTGTGAAAGGTTATTAGCCTTGTAATAGACTTAAACTGTACAACTACAGTTCAGGAATGCAAAAACATACATTTTTTTTTTCTACAAAATTAAACTTTACTTGTCCACAAGCCCTCATTCCCATTAAGAAGCAGAAAAACAACAATCTTTCCCCTTAAATATTAACTTTCTTCTGGTTTAAAATTTAATTTTAAAATTGCTCAGACATTGTATGGTTTAAACTGTTCAGCACGACTTCCCGATGAGGGTGCAGGAACTTATTATAAATAGAAAAGGCATTACAAAAGAGTAAACTAGTCAGCAGAGGGTGATAACTTTCCCTTTAAGAAAGTTAGATTAGATCCTTGCCTCTACTACACACAGGATAAATCCAAATATGAAAACAAAGCTTGTAAGCTAGTAGAAGAAAATCCAGAGGACTATTTCATGGCCTCCAAGTAGGGATGAGAAAAATAAAATACTTGGTATAAATTTTAAAAAGCACAAGAGACTGTGATTTCAATTTTAATAATAAAATGATCTGACTAGAAAACATACTTGAATCAATAAGAAATCTTGATGATATGAGCTAGATACAGTCAAAAATCATTCACCAGTCTCTATACTAGCAGTAGAGCTTCCCTGGTGGCTCAGTGATAAAGAATCTGGCTGCCAATGCCGAAGAAGTGGGTTCAATCCCTGGGTCAGGAAGTTCCCCTGGAGAAGGAAATGGCAACACACTCCAGTACTTTTGCTTGGGAAATCCCATGGACAGAGGAGCCTGGTGGACTGTAGTCCGTGGGGTTGCAAAGAGTTGGACAGGACTTAGTGACTAAACAACAGTAACACAATAGCAGGAATCAGAAAATTAAAAAGGAAACTATTACGTTCATTGTAGCAATCAAACTATAAAATATTTAGGAATAAATTAAGAAAATAAAGGATATATATGGTAATCTGAAGCCAACATCATATTATGTAAATTGGTAGATATTTATATATACTTCCCTATACTTTTAAATTAAAAATTAGAGTATATCAAATTAGTGATTACTCTCTTGTGATATTGTATATGAGTCTTCTTTTACCACGCTTATTGTTGGCTGACTTTATAACAATTAAAATAGTTGCAGTGCATAAGTCTGAGTCTTTTTTGTTATTATTTGCTTTATTTTGATTTCTTAATTTTTGGTAACTAATTTGCTTAATTTAACTTGGTAATTGACTGTTCATTGCACAAACGGTATGAGATTCTCCTAGATATTGAGAGTGTAGGGGTGGGGCAAATATCTCTCTGCAAACCATTCCAAGTGTTGAGAGAAGTAATTCTGAATCTTTTTTTGGAAGTGGTTGCTCAGTGGGGCAGGTGGTAACATGAAAATGACTCTTATCTCCAGGCTGAGTTATCCATTTTGCAATATGAAAAATAAGGTGTGGCATCAGCCAGCAACACTGGTGTGACTTTGCATTAACAAGAGGGGAGTTTAGTGGCATTCAAAGAGGAAGTTAGAGGAAAACAAAACCAAACCTGGTCTTTATGCCTAATACAGGAAACAAGACTATATGTAACATCACTGAGTTCCCCAACTGAGCAAATATTAATCATATCAACAACCTGCTTATATTTAATAGGTACACTTGGAAAGATATAATGGGATTAAACAGCAGTCCTTTAAAAAGCAAAACACGATCTTGTTGGGATTTGATGACTCAGAAAAAAATAAGTAAAAATAGAATGAAATAGGGCTCTTATTCTTTTTTCTCCCTGACACACTGGCCAAGAGTTCTCAGATCAAGCAAACTGATTTCTTTGGACTTATATTGGGCTAGTGTCCAAAGATGAACATGTATTATAATTTATAGTACGTTAAACCAGTAAGTCTAGTTTTTCACGAATTCAATACTATGTATAGTTTCTGTTTTACTTGGCAAGGAATTTCGTAGCCTTGTGGTGACAGTAAGATGCTCAACAAGGAGAATCAGAAGATTTTAGTTCCAGAATTTGAAATTTAGAAAAATTTGAATTTAGAAAATATTCAGTTCATGCAAGCAAATTTGCAAATACACACTGTAAAAGAAATTTCTTAAAGTTTAGATGTTGACATTTCTTCCATGTAAACATATATTTAATCAATTCTCTTAAAAACGTTCAGATAGTTTTCAGTCTTTTGCTTTATTATAGGATTGCCATCTGCTATCTGCATTCTGAAACATGAAAAGCTCTGAAAACCTTTTTGGGGCCTTGTGGTGGTAAAAGCTGACTGACATGAACTTATTTGGCAATAAAAACTATGAAGCTACTAAGCTATTTATAATCTTTACATATCTGACTTCAAGTGAATATGTTTCATTACAACAGTATTAACGTTTGGTTGTGGGATGCTACCCTAGTATTCCTAGGGGTGTTACATAATATGAAGTAGATGCATATACTCTCTTTTTCAAACCTGAAAAATTCTGAAACATACATGCCTCTGAGGTTTTGGATGTGGGACTATGACCTGCACCGCATGTATGCTTAGTCAGCTGTGTCCAGCTCTTTGTGAACCCAGGGATAGTAGCCCACAAAACTCTGCTGTCCATGGCGCTTTCCAGGCAAGAATACTGGAGTGGGTTGCCATTCCCTTCTGCAGGGGATCTTCCTGACCCAAGGGCTGACCAAGTCTCCTGCATCTCCTGCAATGGCAGGCAAATTCTTTACTGTTGAGCCACCTGGGAATCCCATGGCCCTATGTATACACTACAACAAATATTCTTGTTATCTTTGTTTTGTTAGGATACATTTTTATCATGTACAACATATTTCTAAGTCAGGTTTTCTATGTTTAAATCTTCATTTTGTTATTTATTAGCTGTTGTTGTTCAGTCACTAAGTCGTGTATGACTCTTTTGCAACCCCATGGACTGTAGCCTACCAGGCTCCTTAGTCCATGGGATTTCCTGTAACTGTATCTATACTTAAATTTTCTCATTGGTAAAATGGGAATGATAATAATTGGAATTATTCTGAGGATTGAGTGAGGTAACATGTGAAACACTTAGAATAGTTTGGTAATTAGTAAGCATTTAATACAAGCCAGCTATAATTATAGTAACAGTGTATCAATTTTTATTTCTGACAGCAGTGCATCTATTTTTCTATCCTGTCTCTACTTAGTATTATCATTCTTCATAATCTTTCTAACATGCTAAACCTCCCCCACAGAGCTATCCCATTTTGCTTGTATTTCTTTGATTTCTAGTGTTCTTGCCTGGAGAATCCCAGGGACGGGGGAGCCTGGTGGGCTGCCGTCTGTGGGGTCACACAGAGTCGGACACGACTGAAGTGACTTAGCAGCAGCAGCAGCAGTTGTTGAAAATATATTCATACTCAAGTGTTTTCTATTTTTTAAAAGATCTTCTCTATTAAAAGATTTACGTTTTTTGCCCCTAGTGTTTACAAGTTTCTTTCCTTTCTCTCTTTTTTCTGTGTCCTTTCTTTTTCCTTTCCTCTCATCCTTCCTTTCTTCCTTTTTTGCTTTCCTTCCTTCTAAGTTTTTACTCCTTCTAGGATTCATTTTGAATATGACTTTAAAAATTCCTTTTCTCTTAGCCAATTGCCTCAATATCAGTTACTGAATAATCCATCTTTTCCACCACTGAATAAAAACCATTTTTATCATATGCAAATTCTTTTTTTCTAGACATCATATATCATTCTTTTGATTGACCTATTAATTTTCCTGCCAACATCATATTGCTTAAACTTCTGGTATAGGTCAAATACTACTTACTTTTATTTTTAAAGAATTTCTTAGATATTGATACATTTTTATTTTTCCAGATACAAATCAGAATTATTTTTTCAAGATTTTCAAACAATATTTTGCAAAACTTTCAACAAACCTGCAATGGGATTTTGTTTGAAATTAACTTGGAGGAAATAGGCACATTTCAATATTGAGTCTTCCCATTTGTTCAAGGACATGAACTATGTCCCCATTTCTTCTTAAAGTTTCATAAGCTTTAAAGTCTTTGCTAATAGCTACTGCTAATTAATAAGTTCTGAAATATGAATGTCCTTTTAGTTTATAGCAAATTGAAAACAAAGCTGATTAATATGTGAAAAGTTAACCCTTGAACAATGTGGGGGTTAGGGGCACTGACCCTCCAGGATGTTGAGAACACGTGTATAACTTTGCAGTGTGCCTCTGTATGCATGTATACATACAGTGGAGGACCAGTGTAGTTCTGTAGTACATGTTTAGCAAAAGGAATCCACATCCAAGTGAGCCCTTGCCATTCAAACCCATGTTTTTCAAGGGTCAACTATACTTTCATCGGTACGGGGTAGTTGGATGACTCCGAATTCATATGTTAAAGCACTAACTCTCCAGTGTGATGGTACTTGGAGATGGGGCTTTGAGAACATAATCGGGGTTACATGAGGTCATGAAGATGGGCCCTTCACAATGGGACAGTGCTCTTACAAGAAGTGGCATCAGAGGGCTAGCACTTTGTCTCTCTCCCTGTACTGACAAAGCAGAGGTCACATGAGCATCTCGAAGATCATGACTGTCTGCAGCCCAAGGCAAAATTCCTCACCATAAACTGACCAGCTGGCACCCTGATTTCAAGACTTCTGGCCTCTAGAACTGTGAGAAAATAAATTTCTGTTGTTTAAGCCACCCGGTCAATGGTATTTGGTTATGGCAGCCCAAGAAGATTACAATAATAGTGTGTTTATTAGTCTTTCCCCAGACTCCGGGTTACCCTGAGATACACAGCCCAAGGAAACCGTGCAATTCAATCAGCTAATGACAGGCTACTCAGAAAGCTACTTCACAATGAGTACTTATTTTATTGAATTGCTTTCCATGAGGATCAATTTTTTTACAAAAATGAAGCTTTCTAAGTCACCTTATTCCCTCATTCAAAAAGAAATAATTTTTTATTTCTACAGATAAATGGCATATTTCTAGAAGTGTTGACTGTCCTATTTTACTGCACAGAAGAAATTTCAACAAGAAAATTCTCATTGGCGTTTAGTGAGCACAACATTAATACTTGGGCATATGTATTGGGAGTAGTGACCTGGAAGTGCCTTTCAGTCATTTGCTATAGTTGTGGAACACTTCGAGTTTGCTGAAAGCATTCACATTCAAATTTTTCTTTCATTTGCAAAATAAATTCAAATGAAGTGTCAGTCTCATTTTATGAATGAAAGACACTGAGATTCAGAGAAAGGAAATGTCTTTTGCAAGACAGCATAGGACTATGACTAGATTTAATATGTCCGGTGACTGAAATGTTTTCTGAGACCTTAAATTGTATGCATACTGTGGCCCCTTTCTCTCAAGAGATCTCCTCTCAGCAACTAGGGTAGATGTTTGCACTTAGCCTGGAAAACCTTTAGTGCTGACAGAGATGCAACCCACCACTGGACTCTGAACCTCTGAGCAGACGTGTGGTGCTATCTTCCCTAAGGGCAAACTTCTGTCTGCCAGTTTCTACGGAGCCCCTGCTGGAAGAGGGACCGAAAAGGCTTCTTTTAAAATCTGAGGCATTTGTGTTGCAAGCTCTCCTCTGACTCTTCCTCTCCTACTTTACTTCCCCTTCCAATTATTCTGCTTTGTATAAGTTAAAAAGGAGGTTTAACATTTGATCTTAGATTCAAATAAGAAGCCAGGCAGGTACCATAAAACCCAACGGGCCTTGATTTACTCGTTGTTCTCTTTTATCCTGAACCAAACCCCTCACTGATGGAGTTGAACAGTGTCCCAAATTCAACGTAAGATTTGTTGCTTGATGAAGTAGAAACAGGCAAAAACATTGTTGAAACAAAGGAATTCGTAAGGAAGAATAATGTCACATTTAATTGAAAAACTAATGAATTGTAAATCAAGTTCTTTGAAAAGACAAGTGACATTTTAGCCCCAACTCTGTACTGACTGTGTATGTGTGTGTGAGTCGTTCAGTCATGTCCAACTCTTTGCGACTGTGTATAGAGAGGATGGATCAGGAGTGAGGCAGACAGTAGTGACTGTCTTAGGGAAAGTGACTTTTTTGTTTTGTTCTGAAAATGATCTAAATCTATATATCTTGTAAACTACATGGAATTGTGTACACCGTTGACAATTTAAAGTTTATCTTTGATTTAAATCTCGGGCACCTTTTTCTTAGTCTTCATAGGAGTCTTGCTTTATTTTATCACCTTGAGATTTATTATGCCCAGAAGTAAAAAATGGATGATGTCATATAGAGGAAATGAGTAGGTTCTTTCAACACTTTGGGAATATTAAAGTTGTTTTCAAATATTTTCATTAGAACTCCATGGAGCTTCTGTGTTAAAATGGTACAGAGTACCAATCACAAAGTCCCGATATTTCATTAGCAACAGTGTTCTTATGAGCGAGGTCTGAATACAGCTATCAGCAAAGACTCAGGTTAGTCTCTGAAATACTTTTGACCTCAGAACCCTAAGTTCAAGGGGAAAAAAAACCCACAGAATTTTCTTTTATAGAGTACAGAAAAGAAGTATTGTGGTATATAGTCAGCAGAACACGGGAGTAGGTGATGGGGGACTACTGCATTTTAGTTTTCGTCCTGAGATTTTAACCAGATCACAGTTCTAGGTTTTAATTCCCTCATCTGTAAAAATGGAGATAATAATTCTTATGTCATCTGGAATGATTAAATAAAATATTTGATATCCAAATGGTATGAAGTGGAGAAAGAGAAAACAGTCATCGGGGGCTCAGTATTCACCGGGTACTTTAGTTACAAGCCGGGCTCTTAAGAGAGATCAAGGTCCACGACTGAGGTCCATGATTCCATCACATTGAAATGTTAAACCAAGTCATTAATAAAAATGTTTTTAATTAAATATAAACAATCTATATTTTACTCTAAAAGAAACTTTAATATGAATACATTTTTCAGGCTTAACAACTACTAAATCTCAATGCAAAGTAAATTAACAGTGGAAAATAAAAATACTTTCTATAAATAGTCACTTCCAAATGTGTCTTCTGTTGGCAGACTAATAATTCAGAATAGAAATCATCGGTATAATGTTTTATACTTTTTCAAAATACTTTTCAAAGGGGACGCTAAATTAAATGTAATAACTTAAATGTATTTAAAATTTAACAACAAAAAAGTCACACATCGTTCTATTTGTCTACTGGTTAAAGACTATTTTATGGAATATAAATAATTTCATACAATATTTTAAAACATTCTGAATACAAAACTTCCTCAAACAGAAAGTTAATCCAAAATGCTACCCACTGAATTTGAAAAAAAAATCAAAATACACTCACAGAACAGTTTGTCCTGAAAACAAAATTCAGTAAAATAAAAAAAATCCAATGTTATAGATTGTTTCAGCTCTTAAAATCAGAAAACTAAGAATTATATATTTTCTTTTTTAGTAACTGCATATGTTTCTTCACATTTTTAAAGAGTAATCTTATTAAACTATAAAAAGAGTTTAATACATATTTTAATAATTGTACTTTTCTGTTAAACACACACACATATACATACAAATATTTAGGAAGAATCCATATCATTTTCTGGATATAGATGATTTAAGAAAACCTGATTAGGTCATAGTCTTTCATTTGACCTTATACAGAAATAATTTTAAAGTTAGATGCATATTTTTAATCACCTGGGTTTATAATTGGGTCAGATTTTTTTTCAGTAATTTTTCATAATTTTTATTAGGATGATGAGCTAGTCATGAGAAAAATAATTAGCACTTGATACTTCAGAATCTAGTTAGTATATGTTTATAAAAATAAATATCTAACCAATAGATACATGTTTGGTTCTTAGATGAGGTAGAAAAATTAAAATATCTTACAACGTGATCTGAACTTGAAAAAAATAGAAAATAGCAATCACCAATTCAACCTGTGTGAATCAAATAGTTGGAGAGTTCTTTTTGTTTTTCACATATATTCCATATATTTCAAATATAAGGCCTGTGAAATTTATTTAAAATCTTACTAAATTGAAATTCATGTTTTTCATTTACTTACTCATCATTTAATCTACCTAGGGAACTTACTCTGTGGACAGACCAAAGACATCTGCAATTAAAACAAAAATTATTAGTTAGGCATTTTTTAGGTTTAAGAGGTATTTTCCCTTTATATACCTTAAATATTAATAATAAAATACATTATAAAAAGCTCTATATCTTCAGATGTTGTACAATAAATAATTACTTAGATGATAAAGAGTTAATAAAAATTTCAAGGTCTGCTAAAGAATTATGAAGCTCATCATTTATATCTTGACTTCTAAGAAAAGTTTTCAGAGTATCTAAAGCAGTTATTGCCTCATTTTTTGATGGTAAAGGGAGTTCACTTTCCAGAGACCCACCATCCTCCTCCTCGTCAGAAGTATAAAATCCAGCTTCCTCTGATTCACTTTCTTTGGGGCATACAGCATCACTGCTTGGTGCTGCCTCACAAGTCTCTAAGTCATCATCCAGGGCAGCATACTCTTCTACAGACAAGCCTTCGGGAAATTCCACTCCTGCCGCCTGGGCATAGGCAACCAAATCAAGACCAGTGTCTGTCTCTGCATTTGCCTCCTTGCTTTCTCCCCTTAGAGATTTGAATCCTGCCTCTTCATAGCTCTTAACAATAGTCTCTGGGGTGACAGCCCTCCAACAGAGATGCAATGTATCAGCTGCATCCAGAAGGGAAAAGGTAAATTCTTTGCTGCCTTCAACAGAGCTCAGAAATTTCTTAATAAGACAATGTCGATATTTGATTTTAAGGCTTCTAATAACACCTTGTTTCATAGCTATAAATTTGGAAGATAAACATGATGGAAAGAACGCTAATTCAATGGACTTCAGGTTTTTTACCTCTGGGTGTGCAGGAGAAGATTCAACAAAAATCACCACTCTTCTTTGCTGAGCTTGAAATCTCTCATCCAGCTTCTGCATCCACTGTTCAAATACATCTGCAGTCATCCATGCCATTTTGTTAGCTTCATAATACACAGGCAATGATTTTATGCCTTTGAAGCAATGTGGATTTCTGTTTTTTCCAATGAGAAGCAGAGGAAGTTTCTCTGAGCCGTCCATGTTTGTCCCAACCACCAGAGTTATTCTGTCTTTGCATAACTTGCCAATTGAACAGGTTTCTCCTTTAAATGCAAAGGTATTTGTCGGCAACATTCGATAAAGCAGCCCAGTCTCTTTTACATTAAAAACATTTTTAGGATGGTAATCATTTAAATAATACGGAAGTATGTTTTGGTGCCAGACAACTGAAGGGTCTGCTGATACACCTGTGGCTTCTACAGGTTGAGCTCTGAATACTAAACCATACCTGGATTTAAAACGATCCAGCCAACCATTGCTGCACTTAAAATCATTATGTCCCAGTTTCTGGGCAAAATCATTAGCTTTTAGCCGCAACATTGGGCCATTAACTGGCACATTCAGACACTGAGCGATTCGGTACCACCTCATGAGTGCCTCTTCCAGGTCTGTGTAAAAAGCAGTTCTCAGTCTTTTTCTCTTTGGATCAAATCTCAGTGATTCAAAGGCTTCCAGAACCTTGTCTTTATTCTTCATAATAGAAGACAATGAATTTTTCTTTATTCCATATTCAGCTGCAATCTCTGCTTTTTTCTTACCGCTTTCTACTGCATTTATGATGTCAATCTTTTCTTCAATGGATAGACTTTTCTTTTTCTTCACAGTTACGGGCAGAGTTGAGGCATCCACAGGAGCTTCTGCCATCTCACCCTGAGCTTATGTAGAGATGTCGTCTCTCTCTGGGTCTGTTTCTTTAGAAAAATGTATTTTCCAGTATGATACAAATTGCTTTCTAAGCCACTACATATATTAAAAGTTAGTCAGTGTCTAACAGTCTTATTTCTGCGGAAACAGAGGAATAAATGCATTTCTTCAAAGGATCTGAATAAGAAAAATATTATCTACAGCTAGAATATTTTAGAAGAGAAACCTCCTCCCCAGGACCTTGTGCAGTTCAGTTTATTCGGAGTTCCAGAAGTCAAGCTAAAATAGAAATCTCATTATGTCAAACCTGTCCAGTCCTGCTGATGTATTTTTGGAACTTCAATCCTTTAAGATGATCCATTTTATCCATGCGCGCATTCAACCTCCTCTTAATTCTCCACAGAAGGCCTCAGAGATAAGAAGAAAAGCATTCAGAAATTTCATGCAAAACGTCAGCCGCTAATTTCCAAGTCTCTTTAGGGTGGAGAAGAAGATGGTAGAACCCTTCTAAGACTCGACAATATCCTCTGTCACTTGAAACATTAAAAAAAAAAAAAAGAGGAATTTTAGTGATGATATGTCAATTTAATATCAAAAAATATTTATACTAATTAGTTATGCTTTTAATAATCATGAAAAGAATGGGAACATGTTTCTAAAAATACAGTAACTGAAGCTTCCAGAAGAAATGCTTACCTCCCAAATGGTGTCCCTGTGAAAAGCTCTCGAGCTCTGCTCTGACCCCTTGAGTTCTCAGTTGCCTTTGAATGCTTTGTAATATATACTTCTGGAATAAATCAGACACATTTAATCTGTTTTAAAAATGTGAGCTTACCAAAATTAAAGAACTAAAAATGATGCTGGGGAGATCTTTGGTGGCTATTTTTCCCATGAAGTCACAGGCTGCCCCTCTGGCTTCTCTAAAAGAAAAACATAGACAGTGGTCACAAGGTCCAACTTTTAATAGCACATGGCAGACAGTGTCTCCTTTACAGGAGTCTGGTAGAAAATGCTTCACTAAAAGCCAATCAAGTGATTCCATTACAAATTTTAAAAACTGAAATCTTATTCTAGTTGCTTAAAAATCTAGTAACTTTTTATCACTTTGACACATTGGGCGAACACATGGAGGCCAGAAAATACTTGACAAAACATATGGGAATAAACAAATTACTGAGAAGATATAATGTCGAAAAAAACAAAAGGAGAGTGATCACGGTCTCAACCTCTCAGGACCTCTACTTCTTTATCTGTAAAATAAAGGGCTTATCACAGCGGGAAGAGCCAGACACAGCTGAATTGACAAGTGACTCCCATTTAGCACTTAAGGTGATCCTGGGTAGTTCTCTTAAGCCTTTGAAGCCTTGGCCCTTTTTTGTAAAATACAGGTAACTACAGCATGTACCTCGCGGAGTAATGGCACATTCAGTGAGATTCAGATTCAGTGAAAGTGTGTTAAGCACTTAGCATAGTATTTAGCACCTTACAAAGTACTCAATAAATATTTGATGACCTCATCATCATTTTGTGGCTCAGCCAGTAGAGAATCTGCCTGCAGTGCTGGAGACCTGGGTTCAATCCCTGGGTTGGGAAGATCCACTAGAGAAGGAATAGGCTACCCACCCCAATATTCTGGCCTGGAGAATTCCATGGACTGTATAATCCATGGGGTTGCAAAGAGTTGGCCATGACTGAGCAGCTTTCCCTTTCACTTTCATCATCATTATCTTCCCTCTAATGTGCCCTTCTGCTGTGTCAATCTATAAAATTCTGAGATTTCATGAAATCCTACTTCAAATGATAGCAAGAATCCCATGTTAAACATACACTGAAAGCAGAACTCTTCTTAAGCCAAATAGTGCAGTGAGAATGGTCACCCGACATGGGCTGGTCCCAGCCTTCCCAGGTAGCAACTCCCCCACTAGAATCCACAGGCTTCGGGCCTCCTACCGGCCAAAGCTAATCTGATGAAGGCGGTGGGGTGGTTTGGGGGGAGGGTTACTTCCTTCCAAGTGAGAGGGTAGACACTCCATTCCTCTAGTTTTTCTCTCTGTCCTTGGAGATTTCAAGATAACACATGCATTTTTTTTTTTTTTTTTTGCACAGTTCAGTTCAGTCGCTCAGTCGTGTCCGACTCTTTGCGACTGCATGAATCGCAGCACACCAGGCCTCCCTGTCCATCACCAACTCCCGGAGTTCACTCAGACTCACGTCCATTGCGTCAGTGATGCCATCCAGCCATCTCATCCTCTGTCGTCCCCTTCTAAAACTTTATCAAAATTCCTCTGCCTTTGTTGTCCAAAACAAAGAAGTAATTTTTATTATAGGAAATAAAACCAGTAAAGGAATCTTTTTTGTTGTTGCTGTTATTGCGAAAAAGATCTTAATAATCATTATGAGAGCCTAGGGTGTTAATTTCCAAACTGCTCTACTTCCTGTATTCTAAACAACTCAGGAGGAAGGTAAAACCGGATTTCAAAGCTCATACGGTTATACCATGGTTGAATGCAGTCCAGAATCCAGGCTTTCCAAGGTCAAGTCCACCATTCTTTCTACGCATGGCATGGCTCCTCTAACAGTTACACATTCTATGCCTCCAGCACTAAGCTAGAGTTTCCAATGCCTTTCCAAACCTATCCCCCTCCACATATACCCCAAAAGGCAGTATAAGGTTTCCACAGGAGAACAGCCATTATGAATTCTGGGGACATAAACAGAAAGCATATCCCATATCCAATTTTAGGGTGAGCTGACTGTTTAAGTAAATAAGATTTGACCATTAAACTAAAAAAATTCTTATATATGGAAACTACTGCATATTTTTCTACTATATCCTATAAATATACCACTATTTCAGAATAAAAAATTTAAAAATCTTCCTCTTATTAGGAAGGATACCAACCTCCAGAAATTTAGGGAGCAAGAACCAATTTTTTAAGAAAAGTCAAAACCAAGGAAAAGTGCATTCCAAGAGTAAAAGGGAATCTCTTCCTTCGTTCTGTTTGGTTATTTTTTTTTTTTTTCTTTTCTTTTTTCCTCTTCTTTCCTTCCATTTTATTTCATTTGTCAGGTATAAACCCTATCATCTCAAATAATGATTACAGAAAAAGTGACTTGAATTTTCTCCCATATCCTATCGCAAATAAAGCAATATAATACACACAATCAGAGATGATTATCTTGATCAAATTGAAAATAGTGATACTTTTTTAAGGAAGATAGTAGGATTTTTTTCCTGAGAGTTAATAGTATATATTTCCTTCTAAAACAGTTGTCAAAGTTACAGTTTTCCATGGTAAGATGCAATACATCTTTATTCCTGAAACAACCAAATTTCCAACACCAAATCAGACAAGCCAGGCTTTTTCCCTAGCAAAGTTAGGCAATACTGCCTAATCAATGAAGCTGAATTCATTGAGAATGGGAATTTTCCATTCTCCCACAGTCCAGTGGCTGGGTTTTTTGTTTTTTGCAGGGAATGATGGCAGCAGCTAATATTTTTTAGAAGTAATAATTCTATCAATCATGCTACTCCTTGAAGATGGGCATGAATTTGAGCAAACTCCAGGAGACAGTGGAGGAAAGAGGAATCTGGTGTCCGATAGCCCACGGGGTTGCAAAGTGTCAGACACTACTTAGCGACTGAACAAAAACAACAATCCCTTGAAGATATTACAGCAGAGAAAAGCTGTACTACTTACTAGCAGTTAGGAACTACTTTTGGAGAAGGAAATGGCAACCCACTCCAGTGTTCTTGCCTGGAGAATCCCAAGGACGGGGGAGCCGGGTGGGCTGCTGTCTATGGGGTCGCACAGAGTCGGACACGACTGAAGCGACTTAGCAGCAGCAGGAACTATTTTCTCTGTACCAACGGTGAAGTGAACTGAAGACTAAGACTAGGCAACTCACTAAAATAGACTTACCAACTGGACTCCAAATAAAGAAAACAATTGTCCATTCTACTGGTAGTAAGAGAAATGTAAATCTTCCTTCAAAACAGGAGCTACCTTTTTGTTTTTGCTTACCAAAACAGCAGTATCTAGGGTTTGCTGGGATGCAGTAATATACACTGCTGCTGCTGCTGCTAAGTCACTTCAGTCGTGTTCAACCCTGTGCGACCCCATAGACGGCAGCCCATCAGGCTCCACCGTCCCTGGGATTCTCCAGGCAAGAGTACTGGAGTGGGGTGCCATTGCCTTCTCTGACATACATTGCTAGGAGGTACATAAATTGGTACAAAACTTGCTGAGGGCAAATTAGCAGTATAACAAGAAAACTTTGAAAATGTGCTTAACTTTTTATCCAGCAAGTCCATACCTACCATTTTATTCCATCTCCCTCAAAATTATAGATGTAAAAATAATCTATCTTACAAATATATTTATTTTCTATTGCTGTGTAACAAATTAACAGACATTTAGGTGGGCTGCCATCTATGGGGTCGCCCAGAGTTTGAAACGACTGAAGCAACTTAGCAGCAGCAGCAGTAGCTTAAAACAATATCCATTTATTATCTCACAGAACTAGCCAGACGTCCAGGTGGGCTTAACTGAGTCCTCTGCTTAGTGTCTTAGAAGGCTGAAATCAAGATGCCAGTCAAGCTGGGCTCTATCTAGAAGCTGGGGGAGAATTTGCTTCCAAGTTCATTTAGGTTATCTGTGGGCTTCTCTGATAGCTTAGTTGGTAAAGAATCCACCTGCAATGCAGGAGACCCTAGTTTGATTCCTGGGTCGGGAAAATCCGCTGGAGAAGGGATAGGCTACCCACTCCAGTATTCTTGGGCTTCCCTTATGGCTCAGCTGGTAAAGAATTTAGACTTCTGTGGTTGTAGGACTGCTGCTGCTGCTAAGTTGCTTCAGTCGTGTCCAACTCTGTGCGACCCCATAGTCGGAAGCCCAACAGGCTCCCCTGTCTCTGGGATTCTCCAGGCAAGAACACTGGAGTGGGTTGCCATTTCCTTCTCCAATGCATGAAAGTGAAAAGTGAAAGTGAAGTCGCTCAGTCATGTCTGACCCTCAGTGATCCCATGGACTTCAGCCTACCAGGCTCCTCTGTCCATGGGATTTTCCAGGCAAGAGTATTGGACTGGGGTGCCATTGCTTTCTCCGTGTAGGACTGAGGTCCCTGGTTTTTTGTTGACTGTGAGCAGAGATTACTCTTAGCTCTTGGAGGCCTCTCTCAGGTACTGACTTGGGGTCCTCTTTATTTCAGCAACAGAGAACCTTTCTCATGTCAAATCTCTCTCAAGCTTCAAATCTCTCTAATTTCCTCTGCTGCCATCAGCTAGAGAAAACTCTATGTTTTTAAAAGGTTCATGTAACCCAGTTAAACATGAAGGCTTTTGGACTGCAAAGGAAACCACTGACAAAATGAAAAGACAGCTTACTTGTGAATGATGTGACCAAGAAGGGGATAATATCCAGACTATATAAATAGCCCATACAACTCAATACCAAAAACCAAACAACCCAATTAAAACTAGGCAGAAGATCTGATTAGACATTTTTCCAAAGAAGATACACAGATGGCCAACAGGCACATGAAATGATGCTCAACATCATAATCCTCAGGAAAATGCAAATCAAAACCACAGTAGGATATCACCTCATACCTGTCAGAAAGGCTATCATCAAAAACAATAACAAACGTTGGCAACAAATGGGGAAAAGGAAACCTTTGTACACTGTTGGCAGAAATGTAAATTGGTGCAACAATATGGAAAATAGTATGGAGGTTCTTCAAAACACTAGAAATAAACTACCATGTGATCCAGCAATTCAGTGCTGTGTGTGTGTGTATATATATATATATATATATATATATATGTGAAGAAAACAAAAACATTAATTTGAAAAGATACACACACCCCACTGTTAATAACAGCGTCACTTGCAATAGCCAGGATATGGAAGCAACGTAAGTGTCTATCAACAGGTGAATGGATAAAGATGTATATTATGTATAAATACTTAATAGAATATTGCTCAGCCACAAAAAAGAATGAAATTTTGCCATTTGCAAAAATGTGGATGGACCTAGGGGGTATTATGCTTTGTGAAATAAGTCAGGGAAAGACAAACACACTGTTAACACATTCATGTAGAATCTAACACAAAGGAGTGTATATAACAAAACAGAGACAGACTCACAGAGAACGTACTAGTGATTATCAGTGAGGAGAGGGAAAGGAGGAGGGCAAGGTACGTGTATGGGATTAAGAGATACAAACTACTACGCATAAAACAAGTAAGCAACAAGGATATATTGTATAGCACAGGAAAATGTAGCTGTTATTTTGTAATAAATTTAAATGGAGTATAATCTGTAGAAATATTGAATCACTATTTTGTGTATTTGAAACTAATATAATATTGCAAATCAATGACACTTCAATAAAACAAATATAAGATTCATGTAGCCAGTTTAGGACTAGCCAGATTAACTTCATTTTGAGTAACTCAAAGTCAATGAGTAGTTACTTCAGTTACATCTGCAAAATTCCTCTTGCATATAATAGAACATAATCATAGAATGATAGCCTATCATGTTTGCAGAGGAAGGACTTATACGAGGTGAAAATCATTGGAATTCATCTTAGAATTATACCACACAAGACTATTTCCTACATGGTTGTTTTATGATTATAGAGAAAACTTAAAGTAATCCAAATCTGTAACAAAAAGGATTAGATAAATAACTTAAGGAATATCTATATGTTAAAATACTATCGAGCCACTGAAGGAGAATGTTTAATGATATGAGGGAAATTTCATAATATATCAATATTAAGTGGGAAAAGCAAAATACAGAATTGCATGCCAACAAATACAACCTATACTGAACGTTCCTTGAGGGCAGAGGCTTACGGCTATTCCTACAGTGCTTAGTGCCCAGCTAACTGTAGGTTCCTGATAACAATTTGTTAAATAAATGAAGAAAAAAATTTGCATAAAATATTGACCAAAATGTTGATGTTAATTGTAGATAATGGAATTATAAGTTTTTTCCTTTGTAGTTAAAACAATTTCTACTTTATGTTCTACCCATTCTACTTTTCATGGGCTTATTTAAATATTGCATTAATCAGTACCCTTTAATAAAGAGTTTACTTTCAGATAATAACACTGAAATATATATAACACTGAATAACAATATCCTTTAACCCACTGCCTGCTTTTCTTCCTAGTCAATAAATAAAAAATAGGCTGCTACAGTTCCCCCATAAGCCAAGTGAATAAATGGTACCTGATTTTTCTAAGGCTGAATAATAGCCAATAGCAGTGCAAAGGTAAGTGATTAGATAAGCCCCCTGTCATAAGCATATATGGCAGGCAGCTATTCCCTTCTTGTTATACTTCTCCAAACACAATGCCAATTAAAAGGAAAATAGTAATCTTCTATTCTTCCTGAGGAGAATGGGCAGGAAGAATTCCCCAAGCTGTAGGGAATCAGGGAGAGAGAAAGGGAGGGAGAGCGGGGAGGGATCATGGGAAAGGGGGAGGGAGGGAAACAAAGAGTGAGCAGGACTCGGTTTAAAACAGTCTTTTGAGTCAGCATGAAAAAATTTCCCCAAACCCAAGAATAAAAGCTACTACTTCCTTTTTTCCCAAAGAAAGTGCAGACTTTCACTGTTTTCCATCACCAGCTGAAGTAATTTCCAGTGGATCCTTCAGGCCTTCCTACTTTCTAATTTCCCTGTGGGTAGCAAAAATCATACGAGGACGAATCCTGTGTATAGCCTTGCACAGCATAACACTATGTATTAATATAAGGACTCACTGTGCACACTAGCAGAATCACACTGGACCAGAGAGCACCTAAAATGATTCACAGCACCCTCACTAAGTAGAAATTAGCATCAGTTCCAACCACATCTGAATTTCTATCAAAACCAGCAGCTGCCAAGAAAACGATCCAGCTAAGGACAAATAACTAAACCAAGTGTCTATCTTTTTAATATCAGAAATACTTCTGAGCTTAACGGTCTAATAGATAACTAGTTAAATGTCCCCAAACTCAAGAGACAGCTGGCAGGAATCCTTACAGCCCCAGCCAGCCCAAACAGTTAAGTACACATCTTTCTGGCACCACTAAGCACTGTCACCCACCTCTTCCTAGTCATCCTTCTGAAACTCTAATCCTTGTACTTGCTACTAAGTTCCATTCTGTTCCTATATAATAAAAGCAGTAATTATTCTAGATGGGGATCCTTCTCTTATAACTGAGAAGACTAACAGGAATGCTTCGAACCAGAAAATCCACAGTAAACTGTAGAACTAGAGCTAAATGAACGAATATATATATATTCATCCATTTCCCCTGGAGGAGGGCACAACAACCCACTCCAGTATTCTTGAATGGAGAATCCCCATGGAGGAGGAACCTGGAGGGCTACAGTCCATGGGATAGTAAAGGGTCGGACACGACTGAAGCGATTCAACATGCAACTACAGATTTATGTTTTGGGATTTCATTACGGTTTTTGTCAGAGAAGGTGTCCTGGAAATCTCAGACAATAAATATTGGTATTTACTTCTGAAAAATTTGTGGTGCATTTACTCTTCACAGATATGGCATAGGTATTTGTACAGGGATGTATGGTTCACTATGCTGAAACTCCCTACAGATCCAGAGAGGCAGAATTCTGCCTTCGGGCACTTAGCCAATAAAAATGTCTTGTCAGCTAATTTGACAAGGCAGGTGAGAAGTCTGGTCTAGAGGAGTAGATTCCAAGGAGTGCCTGTTACCTTTGGCATTTCTGCAAGTGACCGGGCTGTCAAAAGCAGTCTAGAACCTGGAAGGGAGACTAGCGCGGCAGGATCACTGGTACCTCCTGTATGCAAATGAGCTTCAAGGGTCTAGCGCCACTGCTGAGCCGTACTGTGCGGGGACAGGCGGAATAGCCGAAGTGCAGGTTGGGGCCTTCACTTAGGATACTGCAACGGGATCCGAGAGGGCTGTTCGGAGGTCTCTGTAGACAGGGCAGTGATCTATTAAGTAATGGGGCAAGCAAAGAAAGCAGAAATCGGTCATCTGAGTAAAGAGGAGCAGGAGAGAAAAGTATCACGGATCCACATTCTGCGAGCTAGCAGAGCAGAAAGTGATCACAAAGCCAGCAAATCATAACTCAGGGATGCCGAACAAGGGAGTCTAGTCTGGTCGTCCAGAAGTGGGTGGGCGTGAGTGGACAGCGGGGGGCACTGGGGAAGGAGAGTGAGGCACCCGCATCCCGTCTGCTCCCTAAACCCAGCATTCCCTCCACCCTCTCAACGCCCGCGGGGTTGGAATAACCTTCTGCGTGCTCTCCGGCAGTTGAGAAAGAAGCTTTGGCTCTCCTGGGATTGCGAGGTGCCCTCCCGCCACCGGCTCACCATCTGTTGGGGGAAAGCCTAATGTGTGAGGCTGAGGTGTGTGAGTGAAAAAGTTATGCTAAGGGCTCCTGGACCTCCGACCACTCAAGACCAGGCCCGCGCGCCCTGGGGCAAGCTCGGGCAGGTGCATCTGTACCCAGGCTCACACCCCTCTAGGACCTGGCCGCAGCCAGAAAATTACCCGGGCAACGGCGCCGGCTGAGTCCCGGATGTGGTTGCTAGGGCCGCAGTGGGCGGGGCGGGGCCCGCCCCCTGGAGAGGGGACCTCGCGGGAGGTGCGCTGGCACCATCGAGACGTGGCTGGGCTGGCCAGATTGAGGGAGAGAGAGGCCGTCCAGGGCCACGGACAACGCTACTTCCGGTCCCCTCACTTCCGGCTCCGCCGGTCCGGGTGCAGGAGCTGTAGGCCGCCGGTGGAAAGGCTGCCGGTCCGAGTAGATTCGGAGGTCGGTCAGTGTGAGGCTGTGACAGTTGCAGTTGCTCCCCGCCCCGGAGGAGCTGAGGTGCGTGGCGGGAGGGGAAGAAGGAACAGGCACAGGTCGCGTTTCCGCTCACTTCTGGCCAGGGCTGAGGCGACTTGAGGGAGCAGAGGCAGGGATAATCCTCGACGTGAGTGCTGCTGGCTTCCCTGCAGACAGGTGAGGGCGGAGCTGGCCGGCTGGAAAGGAGGCGGGGGAAGGCTGCTTGGAGCTGGTTGCCAGGCAGGACACGTTGCCTCCGGGGTTCGCTGTTCCGTACTTTCACAGGGCACTTCTGTCCTTAGACTGTGAGTGCCATCTCTCTCTACCCAGGTACTCGGCCTTGGGTTTCTACCCCTTCGTCCCTCTTGTCACCCTGAGTGCGCCCCCGAAACTGCCGGGTAAAGCGGTAGGACCGGCCCTCCCAGGGCGGCACCCTCCGGGTTGTGAACGCATGGAGTGGGTAAAGTGATTGCAGGATCCGGGTCTTTTCTACTGAGTCTCCGAGTGGGCCACCCTCCGGTTTGGTGTCCAGCCTGTATTGCTGATCTTCTTTTCCTGCATCCGCCACTTCCTCTCTCCCGCAGCGATAGTCCCTGCTAGAGGTTCCTCAGGCTGTGGTGCAGGGAGGAGCCTTGCCTAGGAAAAGTCCCAAGCCTGACTGCTGGCGAGTACGTCCAAGGAATGCTGGAGTTTGGGAAGGAAGTTGTGCTGTCGTCTCGTCCGTTCCTCTTTGCCAAGTTAATACTGTTTACGTGTCTAGGAAAAAGGAAAGAGGTTTTTGTTGTTGTTGTTTGTTTTTTTTAAGAACAGTTTCTCGACGCTTTTCCCTTTTACTTTATTTTATTATTACTTCCTTTGTGTTCTTATCCGCCCTCTTGAGCCCTTTGATCTCAAAAAGTTTGTAGTTTCCACTTCCTGCACATCCTTTTAACCACCCCCTTTTTAGGATTTGTCCCCCTCCCTTCCTTTTCTCCTAGATGAAAACATGTGATTTCTCTGAGTCGGTTCTTAAGGAAGAAAAAGATGGGAGATTTGAAGGACTTGTGTTAAACTTGTGCTTTCACCTGCAAAAGTGGCAGGTGTGTGTGTGTGTTCCCATTTGCTGCTTAATTAACCTCACTGGTGTGGGGATGTGCCCAAGAATTGGTTGTGTTAAATCCTTCCTGTGTTAAGGAGTTGGCCGTTTTATTGCTGCTCTTTCGATTTGAAGACAACAGATTACATGTCAGTACTGTTTTAATCCTTCTTTTGTTTTTCCTTGCTCAACCCTCCCTCCCAGCCATCAGGTCTAACACTCCTTAGCTGAGAAAACAGCAAATATTTCTAATCTTATTTTAATTTTTGGATTAAAATCTCTGCCTCAGTTACTTTTCCTTCTTTTTCAAATTGATAAATTAGTTTGCCTAAATCCTGGATTATGCCTTAGGGAGTCCATGGTCTGTGACTTTCAGGGGACTTCCTCATCCCCACCCCCAAAATTACGGGCAAAGTTTTGTTTCAGTGCATTTTCTCCCCTCTGAAGAAAATTCTTAAATGAGATATATAACCTCCAGTAAATTAAAAACCACTCCTTAGGCAGTGTCTTCTTGAAATTAATGAAAACTTTTTTTTTTTTGTGGAGCTTTTTTTTTTTCTTTTCAAACTCTACATAGCTAGTTTGGGCACCATGGAGAATAGAATGCAGAGATTCTAGCTTTATAGTGATGAAATCTCTAGGTACTTCAGAATTTCAGTGTTTCTAAATTCCTTCCTAGACCTAGAGAAGGAAGTAAGGCTGCCTACTTATTTAGTTCCTGATTTGTGGTTTTGAGGTTTCTTTTTAGGGATAGCTCTTTGTGGCCAATGTTGTAGAGATCCAGTAGATTTATAAATTGATACATTTATGATTATTGAATACATATTAAATATCACCAACCCACTGGGTACAGCTCAGAGTAAAAGTTTAAACTTCTGCTGTACTTTGTTTTCATTTTCTTATTTTTCACTTAAGGTATGTACTTCGGCCTTCAGCTTATTTAGAAAGGGCAAAGCGCGTTTCAGTGGTGCGGTCCCTAAGTCTTTGGCATGCTGCTGCTCATCTTGACATCTCCTTTCTCTCCATATTACCTCTAGATTAAGAATAATGAGAATTCTCTTTTGTGAATAAGTTAGTATCCTTCCAAACTTAATGTAAGTTTAGAGTGCATTTTGAAATTTGCTGATTTGATGAAGTGTTTGTTGATCAAGGGTTGGCCTTCTAAAATGTTTGACGCCTATTTCATAGAATGTTTAAACTTGAAGAGAACTATACAACTCATCATAGTCCATACAGAGTAACCAGTGTCTTCTGCTCAAAAATTAATTTTCCCTCTATCTAGCATCCTTACTTTGCGGAGTAGGGGGGTGCAACAGAAAACATAACCTTTATTAAAAAATCAACCATGCTAAATTAGTTTCCTTCTAAGGCAGTGAGGAAGCCAGAAGACTGATACGTGACGCTGTAACGTCTGTCTGCTTGCTGTGGGCCGGGCACTGTGCTGGGCGCTTTGTGTGATCTCCTCACCTCATCCCACCCTCAAAGCAGCCTTACAACTCGGCTGAGCTTTTCATTTCTGTAGATTAAGAGGGGCTTCTCAGGTGGTGCAGTGGTAAATAATCCGCCTGGCAGTGCAGGAGACACAGTAGACACAATCCCAAGGTCGGGAAGATCCCCTGGAAGAGGGCATGGCAACCCACACCAGTATTTCTGCCTGGAGAATTCCACGGGTAGAGGAGCCTGGCGGGCTACGGTCCGTGGGGTTACAAAGAGTCTGGCACGACTGAGTGAGCGCGCACACACAGATGAAGAAATTGGAACTAAATGATTAACTGAAGCTAATCTGCTCAGAATTTCACTGGTGGAGCCAGGATTGAACCTGGGTTATCTGAATCCAGACTGAGCTACTGAATCCAGACAACTACTACTCCAGACTGCTTCTAGCATATTTTCTTTACATCTTTTTTGGTACAAATTGGAGGTATCTCACCTGATTTTCTCTCAGACATTAAGACGGTCTCTTCCTTTATTTTCAATAATTGAACACCTGATTTCATGTCATATCAAGAAATATGACAAAAAGAAATGAATTTGGAGGAGGCCTATGGAGTGTTATTTGATAGTTTTCCTGTGGGATAGATATAAATCTGTGTGTGTGTTGTGAGTGTGAGATGACATATGAGGAGTGGAAAATGTGAAAATAAAGGCTTTAAGTAATAGACTTAGCATTGTAAGAGTCTGGAGGTATAAATACATTCCAGAATGATGAATTTGGGATAGGATAAGGAATAAATTGAGGATGGAGTAAGTAAATTTAATAGGGAATTTAAGAGAACATGGTTATGTATGAAGAACTAATGATATATGTACAGACTGGAAAGAGTAGTTCCACAAAATATGGACGTTGATGACTTAGGGACTATAATGGTCTAAAAGTCAGGTATTCACCAGCATTAGTTCTAGGAAGTATGAAAAAAAAAACGAACTTGAAAATAATCTTGACCTCTTGAGTGTCTCCTAACTTTGCCAGTCATAGAAGCCACTGAATAGCTCTTAAAATCCTCAGCTGTTCTCAACAAAAACACACGTTTTCGTTTTCTCTCTCCTTTGTGACTTTCTCTTTCATCTTTCCTCTATTACTTCTAAACTTTTGCCTTAAAATAGTTACAGGCAGGTATTGCTGGAAATTGATCAGATGTTTTGTGAAAATTTGGTAGCATCTCCGCCATATTGTCACCTGAGAGTTTTTGTTTCATCTTTTGTGTATCTGTGTGGCGTTGGACTCGCAGCTCCTTGACGTTCCGGCTTGATCCTTTTTGATCCTTTGGGAGAACTGTGACTCCGCAGTCTTTGAAGCAGAATCATTAGAATGACAGAGTTGATGAGGAGACCCAAGTCTTCTAGAGGAAGGAAGCTGCCAGCTCCAGCGTTCTGCCAGCGTGAGATAGTGTTAGAGCAAGGTTTCCAAACTTCTCTGCATCGTGGCACACATAAAACGATTATTTGTATGGCAGACTCCCTGGCTCCCTGAAAGCTGAGAGGACCGGAGGGGAGGGTCAGTATTTCAGCACATCCGTAGTTCATTATTGGCGCATTGGTTGGAAAAACTTTGTCCAAGAGAAGAGGAATATGGTATTCTGATAAAGTACTTTGTAAAGTACCTAATAAGGGGTGGATCAGAAATTCACATCCCAGGTAGAAAGAGTCCCTGGGGTTAAGCCGGGGGAGTATAACCTCTAGGATGGCTCTGTGTTGTTTCAGAGCCCTACACTGAGTATCTAGGATAGCACCAGGATGTAGAAGTCCATAACGGGCTAGGCATTATGCTTTATAGATGCTTTATGTGTTTTAGGAATTCTTATTTTCTGTTAAATAAAGAAACAGGTATAGAAACCAGAAGAAGTAATTAGTCCAACTAATTGGACTAATTAAAGGAGACTCACAAAGTTGCTTGACTCCAAAGCATGTACTCTTTTTCACTGTAGTGACTAAATGATTTTGTGACATTGTGGTTTCTAGTCAAAGTGTGAGACATTGGTGGCAGAGGGTGATGGTGGTGAAAGGATGAAAAGCAAGAGGACTATTAAGTGTTTATTTTGGCAGCCTTGAAGTGGAGTTCTAGAGCCAATGGCTTTCTCATAGGATTTCCAGCGTGTTGGGATGGGGATGGGGAAGAAGAGAAATGTGATCAACTCTGAGAGAGTATCTGGAGCCGTTGGTGCTCCTTCTAACAAAAGGGCTAAAAGTGTAGATCCTCTTCATGTTTGACTGAGTGTAAATTGTAGATTGTTTCTTAAAGGTATGTTTATAGATTATTTTTGTTTTTCTGTATTTCCTCATTTTTCTGTACAGTGTATTATTTACTTTTAAAATTAAGCATATTTTCAGCATTACAACTAAGATATCTCCTTGAAATAAAAATTCAGATAGTGAGCAAATGGAATGGAAGCTTCTACTTCTTTAATCCCTCTATCCCGCACACCTGCTGTCAGTTAATTCACAAAGTAGATGTTGGGGATCGGATGAAATTAATGAGAAAGCTCTGAACTGCTGCTGACAGAGTAGCCACTTGCCACATGAGGCTGTTTAAATTAGTTAAGATAAAATAGGATGGGTAGTCTCCACTTTATTGCCCAGCACAGGTGTTGAATATTTCCAAAGACATTGGCCAGCCCTGCTAAAACGTTAAAATACTATATGGTTGGTGACATAATAAATATACCATTGAAATAAGATTTTTTAAAATATCTGTTTTGCATGCTGTGTAGTTTTTGTTTTAGCTGGTGAAATATTACTGCCGTATTTTTTCTCAGCTTTTTGTTTTAACTAAATCCAGATGGTCAGAGTCTAATATTTTCCTTGGATGTTTGGGGATTATGGTTAGCTGCTTTTCTAGGATAAAGATGTCAGCTTTTCTAAGGATGTGAGTGTTTTCTATCTCCTCTGAGCTCTAGATCTGTATCACTTACTTTAAGTTAGCACCTCTCTGGAATATATTAAAGATATCTCATATACAAGGTCTGAAACTAAACTGCTCTCTCCCTCACTCCCAACCCCACCCCAATATGTTTTTTCCTCTTTCTTTGTCTTTTATTTTAGTGAATGACTCCGTTATCTTCGGAGTTGGAAAATCCAGGAAGGTAGGAGTGAACCTTATTCACTCATCTCCCTGATACGTCCAGTCTGTCAGCAAGTTTTTATTCGTCTTAATTTCTGAATATCTCTTAAACCTGTCTAGTGCTTCCCATTTCCACTACCACCACTTTACTTTGTTACCATAATCTTGCTTGAAATTTCTACAGGGGCCTTCTTTCTTGTTTACCCACTTCTTCAGATCATCTCTAAGCCATTACCTATCCTGAAGGCACAGTGATTTATTTGAAACACATCTGATTGTCAGCTCTTCCCTCCTCCCTCCCAATCTTTTTATGGCTTCTCGTTGCTTTTGGGGTAAAAACAAAACTCCGTAACAGGGCCTAGCCCTCCAGCCAGAACTCTTCGTGCTGGCCTTCACGGGTCCTTTGCACTCGTCTTGCTCTTGCATTGCACGGCTTTGGCTCATGCTTTTCTCCCTGTCTGGACCACTCTTTCTTTACTTTCGTTTTACTTGTTGGCTTCCAACTCTCCTTCACACCTCAACTGAAGTTTTGCTTCTTTAAGACATAATCTAACCTCCCTAATCTAACCTGAGACAGTAACATTGTACATTTACCACAGTTGCAGTTTATGTTTATATGTGTGATTGTATGGTTGTCTTTCTCTTCCACTCTCTCCATTTCCATGCAGACAGGGACCATGTTTTATTTTTTTTGGCTTATTGACTCCCCTGGACCTGTCTCAATTCCTGCCACCTAAATATTGATTGAATTTCCAAGTTGATAGTATGAAAGATTTCAGTTCATGGAGTTTTGTAATATATGATTTTAAATATAAATATTTATAAATATAACAGTTAAATTGCCAGTTATATAGTTTTTTCCAAGTGCATGAAAATAAATTATTTTAATAGCATAAGTTTGTATTAATATTAACAAAACAGTACATATTATATAATAAGAATACTATAGCACAATATTCTTTGATTATTTTATAATAAACTCTTTTTTTAGAATAGTTTTAGACTAACAGTTATTGTAGAAATAGTGTACAGATTCCTACGTACACTATTCCCAGTTTCCCACATTATTAACATATTACATTAGTATGGCACATTTGTCGCAATTCGTGAACCAGTATTTACACATCATTAACTGATGTGTGTGGAGATGCCTCAGTTTTCTTCTAACGTGCTTCTTCTCTCGCAGGACTCCACCCTGGAGTAAATCCACCGTTTAGTTGTCGTGTGTCCTCTTAGCAGTTTCTCGCGAGGACGCCTCGTTTTTGACTACGGGGCGATAGTTTTGAGGATATCAGGTCAGGTGGTTGTAGTGCCGCCTGCGTGCTCAGTCGCTTCAGTCGTGTCCGACTCTCTGCGACCCTGTGGACCATGGCCTGCCAGGCTCCACTGTCCATGGGATTCTCCAGGCAAGGATGCAGGAGTGGGTGATTGTAGATTGTGCCTCAGCTGGGGTTTGCGTGATTCTTCTCTCATTATTCAACCGGGTGACTTGTCTTGGGGAGAAAGACCACTGAGGTGAAGTGCAGTTCTTGGATCAAGAGAAGATACTGTTAGTCTGCCTACCACTGTTGATGTTAACTGATCACCTGGCTTTTGACAGTGTCAGCTCTGTTCATTGTAAAGTTAACCCCCCGGCTTGGTATATTGTATTTTTTAGAAGAAAGTCATTATATGAAACACACTCTTAATGTGTAGGGTATTCTGTTCTACCTCCTTCACAGTGGTATGTACATAAATTTGGGGGATTTTTCTGCAAAGGAGATTTGCCTCTTTTCTCATATTTATTTATTCAATCATTTATTTACATCAGTATTGATTGATTCTTGGTTATTTTATACTTTGCATAAAACCCAGTCTTACTTTTATATGGTAATATAGTATATAATCCAGTATTTATTAATTTTGTTGCTCAGATTGTTCCAGCTTTGGCCTTTAGAAGCTTTTTCAGTTGGTTCTTATATTCTTTTGAGATTTTTTTTTTTTTTGTTTTTTTCTGGTGGGGTTTTTTAAAAAAGCACATTCTTCATTTCCAGCAGTACGAGATGCTCCAGGCTCATCTTGTATATGTCCTGCCCCAGTCCTAGAATCAGCCATTTCTTCAAGGAGCTCCTGTGCCCTTTATTGGAGAATGGTATTAGAAACCAAGATCTGGGCACTGTGTGTGCTCACTGTTGCTAGGGTTGCTTCTAAGAAATATGCACTGATTCATGTAAAAGACACATATCTATACATATCTATTTCTATTTAGCCATCTGTATCTATATTACTAAGCTGTACCCTGATGCTGGGAAAGATGGAGGGCAGGAGGAGAAGGGGAAGACAGAGGATGAGATGGCTGGATGGCATCACCGACTCGATGGACATGGGTCTGAGTGAACCCCAGGAGTTGGTGCTGGACAGCGAGGCCTGGTGTGCTGCCGTCCATGGGGTCGCAAAGAGCCGGACACGACCGAGGGACTGAACTGAACTATTTCTTAGATTATTTTCTCTGAGCTTTTTCCCACTGAAAAAATTACCTGTGAATATTTGAGGGGTTTATTTTATATGGTTTTGGAAATTAATAACGGAACTAAAGGAACTCTCCAGTTCTCTTGCTTCACTTCACTGCTAGTGTTCTGGACCTTCGCTAGCCATCTGTGAAGAATGAGGCCACAGTACATTGAATAATTTAGAGTTTATTTACAACTAGTTTTCTTTTCAGGGAGTAATTTAGCTTTGAGAGTCTTATCATTTGACTTCTCATTAGTTCCTCTGTAACACAATCTGAATGGAGCAAATAAAAAGACTTCTCCAAACTGTTAATTTTGTCACTTGGTTAGAAGTTGGTGATAATGATGAGGATGAAAATATTTGAGTCTCTGTTATGTTGATTTTTAAATTGTTTCTCATTACTATATATAATTGAAAATTAACTATATTTTGTCAGAATTTTCTACTTTTGAATTGTCTAGACTGTGTGTTTATCTTAATGAGCAACATGAACTCAATTTATTACTACCTAAAAGGACAAATGAGTGTCTAACAACATAGCTTTTACAGATACTGGATAGTTGTTGACATAAAGACAGCAGTATAATACATATATATATGATTTTTTAAATCTTATTTGATTATTCTACTTATGAAAGAAAGTGTAATATACTTTGAACGCATTGTATGATAAACCACTTTGAGTTCAATATCATTTGTGTTGACTGTAGGGAAAAGGATTTTCCTCGTAGGTTAAGGAAGCTATCATCATAAAAAAAAAAACTTACACACTATTTTAGATTGTTTTGACTAAGAAAACTAAGTTTTTAGCTTTATAATTTTTTTATTGTAAACCAGTCAGTGCAATTTGAAGATTAATATTGAATTATGAAATAAAAACAAATCTTAACCATTCTCCTTTATTTATCCACGAACAAGAAAAGATAGATATATTTCAATAGATTCTATCTAGAGCAAAAGAAATAGAGCCACTTTCTTTTAATCAGTAACCAGTCTCTGAAATCAGTGACATACTCTGTCTAGAGACGTTAAAGCAAGTTCAGACAAAGCAAGCCCAGGCTTTGCTACTGATTGCCCTCAAGTTTCTGTTACCTACCTCACTAGCATTGTCCGTGAGTTCCAGCAGAATTCCTTCATAATTATTTATAGTTCTTCTCCAACTTTTTCACTAACGTAATCTACAAAGAATATCTCTTCAGATAGTTCTTTGGAGACTCATATTTCATCATAAAAATTCAGGAAGTTTCTTAGACAGCTTATATGTATTTTATTCAAGTGAATTTTGTTGTAGATTCCATACTAGCATACTTATTTTCATTCCAAAAATGTAGATTCTCCTTCCACTGTGCTGTGCTGTGTTTATCCTGTTTATGTCTGCCGTGCTTGTATTTGCTTTCCTGTGCCTTGAGCATACCTTTTCAGGTGCCCTGTGATACGTGAGTACCTTAATTTGAAATGTTCATGTTATAATTTCTGTTCAACTTTCTTTCTTTAGTATTATACTTCTAAATCTTTAACTCCTCAGCATCATGGCGACTGTAAATGCAGTTTTTTCTTTTCTGATATCCATGGAGTCTTGTGTTTCTTTTTGTCTTCCAGGGTCCTGGCACATCTCTGCCTTCCTGTCCTCTCTTTCCTGGGTCCTGAGAAAGATCCTGAATGCGTTTAACAGTTGTAGGATATTGAATTCTCCCTCATTAAACTCTCCTGCATTGAGACAGGTCCTTTACCGCTGAGCCATCAGAAAAGCCCAGATATAGAACTGGTCTATTCAGTTTGTGGAAAACAAAATGTGATTGTGATAATAAAAGCAACTCCAAACAGTGGGATGAAGTATAAACTTTATGTTACATTAATTCTACATTTTTACAGATGCTAATTAGTAATTCACTTTATAGGTCATTGGTTCTTACACTCATTAGTTAATGAATACTTCTGGTCAATTTATAGAAGTAGAGCCCCAGAGATGACAAGATATTTTTGGCATCCAGTATAAACCAGCCTGTGAAGCTTCAACGTTGATGGTAGTTTTGAAATAATGATTTATCATTTCGAGGATCACTGTTAAGGATAACTTTAAATTCATGTAAAGATCAGAAAACATCTATCTTAAACAGCACGTATTGCAAGTCACTTCCCCCCGCCATAGTCGTAAGTTTTATTTTTTCTTCCAGCTTTTTTGAGATACAATTGACATAAAGCACTGTATAAACTTAAGGTGTACAGCATAATGATTTGATTTACATGCATCACGAAGTGATTGTCACAGTAAGTTTAGTCAATGTCATTATTTTTAAATCTTGTCATTCCCAGTGTTGCCAAGTTATTAGTTATGAACAAATGAACTTCTAAAAAATGTGAAGGTTGGAACATTTAAGTAATATGAATGAAACACAGACATAGTACCTGTCTCTGTAGTTCTCAGAAATTTGATTCCCCCTTTCCCTATCTGCCAAGAGGTTTTTTTTTTATACTTAGCAGTTTATTCTATATTAATAATAAAGGATATGGTAAAGGACACAGATAGATAGCCAGATGAAGTGATATATTGGACAAGATCTGGAATGATTCTGAGAACAGGAGCTTCTGTCCCTGTGAGTTAGGGTGTTCCATGATTCCAGGTCATGGATGTGTTTACCACAGAATTTCTCCAAACCGGGTAGTTTAGGGATTTTTGTGGAGACTTCCTCACCAAGCCATTTTCAGTTGTTACCTCTGTCTCTATCTCCTCTCACCTCTGAAAGTTGCAAACTTCTAACCACGGCGTGGTCATTCCGATAAGCAGCCCCCATTCTAAAGCTGTCACTTGGTCTTCTGAGCTGTGTAATAAGGATATGTTTTCCTGTTCATGCACGGGAGCAGATGGTAACTCCTGAGAGTAGCAGACAGCAAAAATGGACTCCCCTAGCTTTCTTCTGTTTTCCATTCCACGCGCCACTGTTTCTGTGGGTTCCTTCCTTCTTTCTTTCTTTTCTCTGTGGGACAGGTTTCCTCCTTCTATCTGAGGGTAATTCCTCTAAATTTACTCAGACTTCTTTACTATTCTTAAAAAACTTTTATTTTGATCTGATTTTAGACTTGCAAAAATAGTAGTTTCCTTATACTTCTTACCTTCTTCCCCTGATGCTCATATAACTGTAACATAATTATCAAGAATAGGAAACTAACATTGATACAATATTATTGACTAAACTACAGCCGTTATTAGAATTTCACCAAATTTTCAACTGACGGTCCTTTTTCTGTTTCAGGATCCTGTCTAGGAACCTGCGTTGAAATTAGTCATTTCTCCAAAGTCTCTTTCAATATGTACATTTCTCACACTTTCCTAGTCTTCCATGACCATGTCACTTTTGAAAAGTACTGGTCAAGTATCTTCTAGAATGTTCCTCAGTTTGGGTTTTTCCAATGTTTTCTCATCATTAGACCGAACTTCTGCATTTAGGGGACGAATATTGCAAAAATGATGTTGTCCTTCTCAGCTCAGCATCTTAGGGATTATGCTCTTGGTATGTCTTACCACTGGTGATTACTTAATCACTTTGAGAGAGGTCTGCTGAATTTCTTCACTGTGAACTATGAGTTTTGCATTTACTGTTGTTCTTTCTTCAGTTGAGTAGTTACAGGAGATACTTGCAGATTATGTAAATTTTCCTCAAACTTTTGTCCTTTTATTTTAACATCCGTCTGCAACACTTACTACTGTGATGTTTGCCTGGTGGGGATTTCTGGTTTTCTCTTTTCTGTGCTCATTAATGGAAATTCTCGTGTGAGAAATTGTCACTTTACCCCATTTATATTTGATTTTTTTTATATCAGTGTGGACTCATTAGTATTTGTTTTTTTATGTGAGTTCAAATCTAGTGCTATCATTATTTGCTTTGTTGCTCAAGATGCTCCAGCAGTGGCCATTAGGAACTCTTTCAGGTTGGCTCCTTTCTTCTTTTGGCAAGTCCCCTTCTTTTTTGAATTTTTTTCTTATTTCTGACCCCAGAAAATGTCCCAGGCTCATCTTGTCTTTTCCTTATCCCAGTCTTTGAATCGTACGCTTTTCCTTAATGGTGGTTCCTTTTGTTTGAAAACAGTGTTTAGGGATGTAGATCTGAGTACCAGATGGCGTCATTGTTACTGGGTATCACTGCTTCTAGATCCTCTCAGGGGAAAAGCTAGGAGGCCAGTACATACATGCATATGTGTGTGTATAACATACATACACAAATACATACACATATATTAAAAACAATACTGATAACTATTTCCAGTCCAATACAACAGTGCTTATTTAGCATTTCTCCTTTCTTTGTAATTTTTTCTCCAACAGTGAGAAACTTAAGTTTTTAGTACCTACATTCTGTTCACATATTTGTTCTGTTCTGTTACACACATAAAGTAGTTTTAGAATTATTAACATGTACCCCTGTGGGAAATACTGTATTAATAGGCTTTGAATCTAATTTTCTGTCTTTGTCCTCATAGTGTCCAGGCAGGATATTCTTTTCTCCTGCCTTTCCTTTCTCTCTCCCCCCATTCGTCCCCTCCCCTTTATCCGCTTTCTTCTCCTCCTCCTCCCTTTGCCCATCCTCCTTTCCCCCGTCCGTTTCCTGGGCTATTCTTTTTTAATACAGTTAGTTTCATTTGTTATGGTTTTATGCCATTTGAGTTTCTCTCAAAATTACTGTGGTTCTAAGAGTCAAAATTATTTAAAACTAAATATTCAAAGGGGTGTCACTCATTCCTTATTCCTGCTACCCTGCTGCCATTTCCTAGTTTTTCACACTCCTTTCTCTCCTATTCCCTGTAGGTAACCTACCTCCGTAGTCTCTGGTTTATTGTATTTTTGTTCCAGTGAACAGAAGCATGTATTTTCATGTATCCTTTCTATTCTTACATTGAGACAGCATATCTATAGGTACTTTTGAACTTTGCTTTTTTTGGCTTTTCACTGTGTCTTGAAAATTACTGCATATCATCAGATCAGATCAGTTGCTCAGTCATGTCCGACTCTTTGCGACCCCATGAACTGCAGCACGCCAGGCCTCCCTGTCCATCACCAGCTCCCGGAGGTCACCCAGACTCACACCCATCAAGTCAGTGATGCCATCCAGCCATCTCATCCTCTGGCGTCCCCTTCTCCTCCTGCCCTCAATCCCTCCCAGCATCACAGTCTTCTCCAATGAGTCAACTCTTCGCATGAGGTGGCCAAAATACTGGAGTTTCAGCTTTAGCATCATTCCCTCCAAAGAAATCCCAGGTTTGATCTCCTTCAGAATGGACCGGTTGGATCTCCTTGCAGTCCAAGGGACTCTCAAGAGTCTTCTCCAACACCACAGTTCAAAAGCATCAATTCTTCGGCGCTCAGCCTTCTTCACAGTCCAGCTCTCACATCCATACATGACCACAGGAAAGACCATAGCCTTGACTAGGTGAACCTTTGTTGGTAAAGTAATGTCTCTGCTTTTGAATATGCTATCTAGGTTGGTCATAGAGATCTTCATTTTTCCCAACAGTTGTACAGTACTCCATTGTCTGGATGTGTCATAGTTTATTCAGTCACCTTCCTATATGTAGACATTTAGGTGCCTTTCCCCCAATGCTTTACATTTATGAAGAATGTGGCAGTGTGTCTGTAGTTTTATATTGCTGGGGATGTATTCCCAGGATGTATTCCTGGAAATGGACTCCTGGGTTCATGTGTGATTTTGTCAGGCTTTACCGAAGTTCCCTCCAGAATGAATGTACAAGTTTGTATTCCCAGCAGCAGTGTACCTGAGTGCCTGTTTCCTCACATCCTCAGTAACAGAATGGTTTGTTATTTAAAAAATTTTGCTTATCTAATAGATGAGAAATGGTATCTCAGTGTTGTTTTAACCTGAATTTCTCTAACACTAGTAAATTTGATCATTTTTTATATTTTAGAGGCTATTTTAATCTTTTTTTGTGAATTTTCTGTTCATGTCTTTTTCCCGCCCTCTGGTTTTTTGTTTTCTTCCCTTTGTTTTTAAGAATTCTTTATGTTAGGACTATTAACCTATTGTAGCTTATGTTATAAGTATTTCCCTAGTTTTTCAGTTGTCTTTTGTCTTTTTAACATGTTATTCAGTTTTAAAATTCTTATTTAGTCAAATTTATCAGTTTTTGAAATTGTCTCTAGATTCTTAGAATTAGAAAATTTAAAGTACAACTCATGTATGTTTTCTTTTAGAAATTTATTTGAACTTTCATTCTTTATATCTAGATTCCTAATTCATTTGGAGTTTATTCTTGTGTGTGGTATGAGATATGGATCTAGTTTTGTATTTTTCCAAATGGCTACCTAATTTTCCTGGTATTATTTATTGGGAAGTCCATTTGTAATTAAGTGATTTAAGATGTCACCTTTGTTATATATTAAATTTTTGTGTGTAACTTGGTCTAACTTGGCTTTTTATTCTGGTCTCTTTGTTTATTCTTGTGCTACTGACATACTGCTTTAATTATATGCTTTATAGTATGTTTTATTGTCTGACAAATTTAGTTCTCTTGTGATTTTCCTTTTTCATTGTTTTCCTGGCTCTTATTGCATGTTTGATTTTTCTGTATCAACTGTAGTGTAACTTGTCTAATTGTATAATTTAACTTGTTATATATTTTTCTTGTATTGCACTGAACTTTTTTAATATTATCATGGGCTTCCCTGGTAGCTCAGTGGTAAAGAATTTGCCTGCAATGCAAGAGATGTGGGTTCAGTCCCTGGGTCAGGAAGAGTCCCTGGAGAAGGACATAGCAACCCACTCCAGTATTCTTGCTGGGAAATCCATGGACAGAGGAGCCTGGAGGGCTGCAGTCCATGGGGTTGCAAAGACTTGGACACAACTGAAGTGACTGAGTATGCATGCACATAGAACCTCAGCATGGCTAAGAACATGGTATGTCTTTTTGTTTGCTCAGTCTTCAGGGTCTTAGCAGTTATGTGTTAACGTTTTTTCATATAGACTTTATACATTGTTTAATGTATTCCTAAGTTATTTAATCTTCTTTGTTGTTGGTATTGTAAACAGGATTTTTCTCTGCCATTAAGTCCTCTGATTATTACTTTTCAATATTATTTCAAAAATTATCTATTTGATGTACAGTAGTATGTATATGTTAACCCCAAACTCCTTTTGTATGTTAGTTTTATATCCTACTTTTTCACTAAATTCTTCTATTTTTTACTTAGTTTTAGCATTGATTTTTTTGGAGTTTTTCAGGTGTACTATTATATGATCTGCTAAAAGAAATGTTTACTTCTTTACCTATTTTATAATTGATTTTTCTTATCTCCTTGGATTAGCTAATACCTCTAGTTCAGTGTTGAATAGTAGCAGAGATGGTGGGTTTTTGCATTGTTCTTAGTCTTAATGGAAATGCCTCTGTTATTTATTAAATCAGATAATGGTTGTAGGATTAAAGCCTGTGTCGTGTTGAAGATGTTTCCCTTAATTCCTTCTTCCTTGATTATTGAGTTGTGAATGGGTGTTGAATTCTGTCAGTAGATTTCTCATCTGTGTAGAAAACCATGTTTTTCAGCTTAGATTAATGAATATATTATATATTAAAAGATTTTCTTAATTGAACAGTCTTGCATTCCTGGGATAAATCCCACTTGTTCATGTTGTATTATTTTCTTAATGTGGTGCTGAATTCAGTTGGCAAGCAGTAAAATTATTTAAAGAAGGAAATGGCAACCCACTCTGGTATTCTTGCCTGGGAAATCCCATGGACAGAGGAGATTGGAGGGCCACAGTCCATGGGGCCACAAAGAGTTGGATATGACTGAGTGGCTGAGCATGCACAAAAATTGTTCCCTCCACTGTATTTCATGAGTCTTTTTCTCTGTTTCTCTGCATTGTAGTACCTGATGTGGTGTTTTGTGCTTATTTATCTATCTCCTTGATTAGATTCAAAGTACGGTCACCCTTGGTATCTGTGGGGCATTGGTTCTTTTACACTCTCAGATAGGAAGGCCCTAAAATGGTACAGTATTTGCATCTAACGCACATACTCCCATATACTTTAAATCATCTCTAAATTACCTATTATATGTTGTTACTGTTCAGTCGCTAAGTCGTGTCTAACTCTTTGTGACCCCATGAACTGCAGCATGCCAGGCTTCTAATATGTATTTAATAGACTCTGATGCTGGGAGGGATTGAGGGCAGGAGGAGAAGGGGACGACAGAGGATGAGATGGCTGGATGGCATCACTGACTCGATGGATGCGAGTCTGAGTGACCTCCGGGAGCTGGTGATGGACAGGGAGGCCTGGCGTGCTGCGGTTCATGGGGTCGCAAAGAGTCGGACACGACTGAGCGACTGATCTGATCTGATCTGATGTATATAATAAGTACACATTTGTAGTATATAATGTAATGCAAATGTAAACGCTATGTAAATATTTGCTGGTGTATGGCAAATTCAAGTTTTGCTTTTTGAAACTTTAAAAAGGATTTTTTTTTCCTTTTTTAAAAATATTTTCAATCTTTGTTTGAACCTGCAGATATAGAGGACTGACTACTCTTTTAGCTTGAATTAGATTTTACTTTCTGTCTCCTTGTTGTTGTTCAGTAATTAAGTTGTGTCCGACTGTTTGAGACCTGATGAACTGCAGCACTTCAGGCTTCCCTGTCCTTCACTATCTCCTGAAGTTTGTTCAAACTCATGTCCATTGAGTCAGTGATGTCATCCATCCATCCTGTCCTCTGTCGTCCCCTTCTTCTCTTGCCCTCGATCTTTCCCAGCATCAGGGTCTTTTCCAGTGAGTCAGCTCTTCATGTCAGGTGGCCAAAGTCTTGGAGCTTCAGCATCAGTCCTTCCAATGAATATTCAAAGTTGATTTCCTTTAGGATTGACTGGTTTGATCTCCTTGCTGTCCAGGGGACTCTCAAGAGTCTTCTCCAGTGCTGTGGTTCGAAATCATTAATTCTTTGTTGCTCAGCCTTGTTTATGGTCCAGCTTTTATACTCATACATGATTACTGGAAAAACCATAGCCTTGACTATGCAGACCTTTGTCAGCAAAGTGGTGTCTCTGCTTTTTAATATGCTATCTATCGGTCATGGCTTTTCTTCCAAGGAGCAAGCGTCTTTTAATTTCATGACTGTAGTTACCATCTGCAGTGATTTTGGAGCCCAAGAAAATAAAGTCTATCACTGTTTCCATGTTTCCCCCTCTGTTTGCCATGAAGTGATGGGACCAGATGCCATGATCTTTAATTGAGTTTTAAGCTAGCTTTTTCACTCTCCTCTTTCACCTTCATCAAGAGGTTTTTTAGTTCCTCTTTACTTTCTGCCATGAGTGGGGGGGCCCTCTGCATATCTGAGGTTGTTGATAATTCTCCTGGCAATCTTGATTCCAGCTTGTGCTTCATCCAGCCCAGTATTTCACAGGATGTACTCTGCATATAAGTTAAATAAGCAGGGTGACCATACATAGCCTTGTTGTACTCCTTTCCCAATTTTGAACTAGTCCATTGTTCCATGTCCAGTTCTAACTGTTACTTCTTGACCTGCAGACAGGTTTCTCAGGAGACAGGTGAGGTGATCTGGTATTCCCATCTCTTTAAGAATTTTCCACAGTTTGTTGTGATCCATACAGTCAAAGGCTTTAGCCTAGTCCATGAAGCAGAAGTAGATGTTTTTTTTCTGGAATTCTCTTGCTTTCTCTCACTAACGGTTGTTGGCAATTGATCTCTGGCTCCTCTGCCTTTTCTACATCCACCTTGTACATCTGGAAGTTCTCGGTTCACAAACTGCTGAAGCCTAGGTTGAAGGATTTTGAGCATAATCTTGCTGGCATATGAAATGAGTGTGATCGTATGGTAGTTTGAACATTCTTTGGCATTGCCTTTCTTTGAGATTGGAATTAAAAGTGATTTCTTTTCTAGTCCTGTGGCCACTGCTGAATTTTAATTATTTATTTGCATTTGGCATTCTCTTGTTGTTGAACAAGTTAGAAGCAGAAATAGCCTCTTAAAGTTGTATTGAGTGAAATCTGATTTTAGTGTTTGATTTTGACAGTAAGCAGTTACATTTGTGACAGTGTTAAGGAGCACTGGCCAGGGAACTGGAACATGTCTAAGTTCTAATCTGAAACTTTGATTTTATGTGGGCCATAAGTAAATAATATTTTGGCTTCATCTTTTGATATCTTGACATCTTTGGATATCAGTTTTTTCATCTGTCAAATCAAGTGGACACTCTGATCTTTTGACTCGTTTCATATCCATAAGGATTAAATGAAATTATTTTTTAGTCATTGAAGTATGTATTTTTACGTTTTGCATAAAAACTTTTCCTAAATCTTTGTTTGTTTTTAGAATCACTTACCTGTTACAATCAATAGATACTCATATGATTGTAGATAGTTTTGCAAAACAAATTCTGACTGCAAATAAATAATTTATGTTGTGGAATGTTTGTAATAATATCAGTGAAATGATACAGCTCTCTTAACTAAATTATTTAATGTGTGCTTAACACATTTTACTTTTAGGTATGTCTGACTGCAGCAATGATACTTCAACTCTTGGTACATCTAAACCAGCCACAGAAGAAGTCAAGTCTAGTTCTAAGGTGACTGGGTGATATTTATATTGTTTTTTAAAGTCAACCCATATCAATCAAGTTTAGACTGTCCAAACTGAGTTAGTTTGTCTAACCATGTGCCATTGTAAATAAACTCTTCTACACACATAGACACAGGAAAGGCGCAGGAAGAGAGAGAGCCATTTCTTCATAATTGTAAGTCAGTTATCATTTGCCTTTGGGCATATGAAATTCTACAATATACCTGTCCCATAAAAATGAAATAAAAGTTGAGTCAAACTGTAGTTTTAAATTTAATATGCAGCAAAGTTTCTGTTGAAGTAATAGTAGTAATTGGTTCACATTTGTGCTCATCTGATCCTGTATTGTCTCTAGTTAATTATACATCAGAATCTAAGTGTAATGTTTAAAAAAAAATACTGCGTTCTGGACTTTACCTCAAACTCACTAAATCAGAGTGTGTAGTGCTAAATCCTGTGCTATGTGTATGTTTTTATTGTTGTTGATGTTTTAAATTCTGTAGGTGATTCTGTATCACCTCAAAACCACTGTTCTAGCTCATTAGAATACAGAGATATTAAGAAATTAATCTTACATTGAATTCAAGTAATCAGATATTTCTTTGAACATCTAATCTTAGTAACAGCTCTCAAATTTATAGTGGTTAAAGATTTACAGAGTAGCACTTGCATATTTTTCCACCTGGCCCCTCAGACTGATTTGATATAATCCAATTAGATAAGAACAGCCATCATTTATTTCCCTCATTTATTTGTTGAACATGTTTTAACTTTCAGAAAGGTAGTAGCTGACTTCGGGTAACGGCAGGTCTGGAGCATAACATGGGTTCTTCCGACTCCAGTAGCAGTGTTAAAAAATCAGTTTGCTGTCTGTGTAGGCGGCAGTGCTAGGCATAATGTTTCATCATCGTCCCAAGACGTTGAGCCTGTATGACAAGCTTTAATGTATGATTTAGAGCTAGATAATTTACTTTTTGCTCAAAAGTCAAAGATGAGCTCTGGTTGGCAGAATATATACTCTCTGTGAGGGATTCGGAATTCTTTGTGATTTAAAATAGTTTGGCTGTTTACCATTTGTCAAGTGTTGTAGTTATATTTAGTTCTGAGAACCTTGGGAATTATGTATACCATATTTGTTTTAACTCGTGTTTTTTATTTTTTACGATCAGATCTCTGAATCTGTACTGTTGAGAGATGATCAGAAGTTTGACACCTGTGAACTACAGGGAGGATTGGCAGCCCAGCCAATGATGGGGCTTATAATTGTAAATAAAATTATTCTTTTTGTGGTTTACCACTGTGAGTTTCAGCTACTTGAATGTCACCCGGATAGTTACTAAACTATCTCAGTAGAGAGTTAAACCTGGATGGCAGTGATCTGAAGGAATCCACTGCCAAGTAATTGTTCAAAATTTGTGTGTAAATTCATATTAGGCATTCTCTGTATTTTTAGCCATACCCAGGGATATTGTACTTAAAAGAAAGAAGAAAAAGGAAAAACCAGGTGTGTGAGTATAATCTGAATTTATACTCAAATTTAAAAGGTTTGTATGAGTTTATTACAGTTAGCCAAAGTTGGATTTAGGAATATTTTGTGACTTTGAAATTGCTAATTTATTAGAATTCTACTAACTTAAGTATTCTTTTTTTCAGTATCCTTGATGAAAACATTTTAGGGCTCAAATTTGCTTATAAGAATTTTTCTTTTATGTATTATAACTCTATTTGTATTTTGGCCATTAACTCTTAAATGTTCTATACATCAAACTTTTCAGTAATTTAGGATAATCATAGCAGAGCTTGGCATATAAACTGATGGTCAGTTTGATGAATGAGTTAATTCTCACTCTACTAGTAAATGATATATGGATACTAGTTTCTTAGAATATGATGACCTGAATTATAGTTTTCATTTCTTTAAAAGCAAAACAAAACAGCAAAAACTCTCAACATTTTGAACTGAGCCAAAAACATCAACCCTGTGACTTAAGGTTCATGTAGGTTCTATATGACATTACTGTGTGGATCACAACGAACTGTGGAAACTGTGGCAACAGAGACCTGGAAGTCTTAGCATTGATAATGAGGAAAGAGCTGTGACTTGAGCATAAAGAAAAATGAATACATTTAAGAAACTTAATAGGGAAAAATTATATAAAGACAGAAGCAAGGAAGTTGGGAAAACAGGTGTATTTTTGCCAACAACAACAAAAAGGAAAAGCAGAGTAGTTGCATTAGGTATTTATTAGTGTATTTTAGGGTTTTTGCATGACTTTTCTGTCTGCCCTTTGATATAGTAACAGTAATGCATATACTTAATTCTAATACCCAAAAAATAGATATACAAATATTTTCATTCCTTCTTTACATAAGTTACTCAGAGGTCTAAAAGTGAATTTGTTTAGATCCTGAACACAAGCTGCATGTTATTAGGGGAAATTTTAAGTAAAATAGAGTGTTAATGCCTTTGGAGTGGTTCACATGAGGAATTATAGCAGTTCAGGAAGTGTCAGCCAGGCATATCCGTGAAGGTGGTCTTTAAACTGTCTTACAGTGTGGGGTAGCATTTGAGCATATGAGTGGTGATGGTCACTACCTGGGCAGAGTCATAGAGAAAGGAAGCAGATGCGTGTATGGGAAAGCATGAGTAAGTTTGATTTAATAGGGTATCTGAAGAAGCATAATTGGTGTTAAGAAGATAGTTCAGGTCATGGAAAGATTGTGTCAGGTGGAGTTGGCTTTTATGTTGTAAATATATTGGGGAACAGACATGTTAAAAATACATATAACATATCATAAATTATAGACAACAAAGATCCATCTAGTCAAAGCTATGTTTTTTCCAGTAGTCATGTATGGATGTGAGGGTTGGACCATAAAGAAAGCTGAGCGCTGAAGAATTTATGCTTTTGAACTGTGGTATTGGAGAAGACTCTTGAGAGTCCCCTGGACTACAAAGAGATCCAACCAGTCAATCCTGAAGGAAATCAGTCCTGAATATTCATTGGAAGGACTGATGCTGAAGCTGAAACTCTGGCCACCTGATGCGAAGAACCGACTCATTTGAAAAGACCCTGATGCTGGGAAAGACTGAAGGCAGGAGGAGAAGGGACGACAGAGGATGAGATGGTTGGATGACATCACTGACTCAGTGGGCATGAATTTGAGCAAGCTCCAGGAGTTGGTGAAGGACAGGGAAGCCTGGTGTGCTGCAGTCCACGGGGTCGCAAAGAGTTGGACATGACTGAGCAACTGGACTGAAGTGAAATTATAATACAATGTTTACTGCTATAAAGCAGGATAAGAGGCTGAAGAGTGATGAGCGCTAATTTACATGAGTTGGTCAGGAAAGGCCCTTTCTGGGTGAGCAGATACCTCACTGAGTTGAGGGAGGGGCATGTGAAAATCTAGGAGTAAGAACCTTCCAGAAAGAGGAAACAGCAAGAGCAAAGATAAGATTGGTGTGTTTGAGGAAGTGAGGACTCTGGCTGGAACTGAGGATCAGTGATTAAAGAGTGGAAGGAAATGCAGTAGCTAGCTGCTAAGATTTGCTTGGCTCAGAAATGAGAATGACTGACAGATGATTAGAAGAGAGGTCTGAAATGCAGGATTCAAGTAGCAAGTGGTTGGAAAATATAAGACAAATAGGTGTTGATACTAGTAGATTAAAATATTTGTTAAGAAAAATGTGCAACATATGAAATAAAAGGGAAGTAGTAAGTGAACTCCCATAGACTTATCATCCAGATTATCAGTATTTCAACTTGACCACATTTGCTTTATCCATTCTTATGTGGGATCATGTCCCTTTTAAAAACCACGGAATTGACAATGACAAGATGGAATAAAGACAAAAAGAAAGAACTTGGCCAAGACAATAACATTTGTAACCTATTTCAACTCTGTCTGGATACTGGTCTGTTTAGAGAAATGTCGTTAGGGTACACCTAGGGCAACCCACTCCAGTGTTCTTACCTGGAGAATCCCAGGGATGGGGGAGCCTCGTGGGCTGCCGTCCCTGGGGTCGCACAGAATCAGACACGACTGAAGCGACTTAGCAGCAGCAGTTACTAAGTTAGGAGTGACTCTGCTGGAGCTCCAGTATCTGTCCTGTTGGTCCTTAGCTAAAATCAGTGTGCTAGAATTACAGCATCTTTATAGAATGTTTTTCATTTTCTAAGCTATTTCACATTTGATTCTTTTAATAGCTGTATGAGGTATAGGTGAAGTTAAGAATCTTGTTTTATAAAAGAGGAAATTGAGACCTAGGGAAGGACAAGTGACTTCTGTACAGTTATGAAAAGGGGCAGAGCCAGTCCTTAAATCTGTGTCTCCTGATAAGTTGATTAGTTCTCTTGAGATATCATGGGTGGGCTTATTCACCTAATGCTCTTGAAGCATGTTAAATTAACTTTGGCATAAATAGACTAACCATGTTTTAAAGGTCATATTTTTACTGATTCAGATGAAAATTTCAGAGACTGTTTGAATTATGATTTTAATAGAGCTGCTTTCTCTTTTTGTAGGCAAAAAAAGAATCTAATTTCATCTGACACAGAAGGCATTTGTGCTTTTTGGTTTTAGAACAGAATATGGTCTCTGTTGACATGCATAATTAGTTCACTAAGCACTTCGACCTTCGTTGTCTGAAGCCATAACTAGAACAATTACAGTTGAATATTTGTGACTTCTTTTTCTTATTTTCCACACTGCTTACTTTATTCATTGCTGTTTTGTTTAGGTTTGACTGAGATTAAGAAGTTAATCTTTTAAATTAGAAGAAAATATAACTACTTGATAGCAGAACAAAATACCTGCTGATCATTAGAAATATTTCACAGTGCTTTTATAATGAATTTTCAAATAACATTTTAAAGTGGTAGATATAAGAAACAGTTGAAAAGCTTGAAGCTTATTATTGTACTTTATTTTTACCTGCTCAGTGGCAAATTAAACAACAATGTTAAATATATGTGTTTTAGAAGAAGTAAAGTCTTGTATTGCTCCAGAAGTCTGACTAAGGCTAAGACAAGTTCTTTTATATCCTTTCTAGAAAGTTTCTATCTTGTTTCTAATAAGCATTTTAGAAATTAGGTTTTACTGTTCTTAATGTAATACATTGATAACATCAAAAAACTTATTTCCAGTTACATTGTTAACTGTTACATTATTAGGATAGAGTTTTAGTCTTTGGGTGAATTTTTGTTATTGTTGCATCTTTGATTTTCTGTGAAGTGTTTGCATCATCATAAATTGTTGTTGATGTAGTTGCTAAGTGTGTCCAACTCTTCTCAACCCTATGAACTGTAGCTCCCGGAAGCTCCTCTCCAGGGGTTTCCTAGGCAAGAATACTGTAGTGGGTTTCCATTTCCTTCTCCCGGGAACTTCACAACACAGGGATCAAACCCATGTGTCCTGCTTGTCAGGCGGATTCTTGACCACTGAGCAGCCTGGGAAACCCTCTTTTATAGTTTTTGCTCCTATTTTTTTTTTCCATCACGTTTGTTTGGTTATTTTGTTTTCTTTGCTTTGTTCCTCACTTGGCACTCTACTTTGGTCTTGTTTGTGGTTTAGTTTTGTTTCTAATTGGTCGATACCATTTTTGGTTTTCTTTGCTGACCAGCTACTCTCTTGCCCTTAGTCTTCTTTGGTCTGTTTTGGCTTCGTGTGTGTGTGTGTGTGTGTGTGTGTGTGTGTTCTTTTGGTTTTGTTTTCTGTTTGATTTTGCTTTTAACGTTTGTCTGCGTTTCATTTTTTGTTTCTTGGTTGGTGTGGTACTTTTGGAGGTTTTTTGTTGTTTTGAGGGAGTTTTTGTGTGTGTGTGTGTGTGCGTGTGTGTGTGTTAGCTTGTTTGTTTTAATCCCCTTTATTGCCATAACAAACGGCTTGTGGAATCTTGGTTCCCTGACCAGAAGCTGGGCCTGTATCTCTGGAGGGGATGTCTGAGTCAGGACACTAGTCCATCCGAGAACTCCTGACCTCAGGGAGTATTCATCAGTGAGCACTCCCCCAAAGACCCCCACCTGAATCCAAGACCCAGCACCACCCAACTGCCTGCAGCACCCAGTGCTGGACGCCTCACCTAAACAACAAGCAAGACAAGAACATAAACCCAGTCGTCAGCAGGCAGGCTGCCCACAGACACCCCAAAGCGTATCACCTCACACAGCCCTGCCTATCAGAGGGAAAAAACGCACCTCCTCATCAGTAGTCATAAATGCTGATTGGTGTTAATCTCAAGGCGTATTTTCAAGAATAGAAAACATAAACAGTGTGAGAAAAAATGACGTGAGCTTTTTCTTTTAGTTTTGGTCTTCAGCAGCTACAGAAAAGACTGTAGACTCAGGGTTGAATTTATAGGAGGAAGAGTTATTGCACCAACCGCAGGGGTGCAGATGTAGTGAGCAGGCAGGCGTTCCGTTGGTCAGGATAGGGACCGTCGGGAGGATGGAGTCTGAGCGGTGACTGCAAGTGGGTAGGGGTCAGACTGTCGGCATCTTTCTGTTGTTTTTCTGTTGTCCTGATTTCTGGCTGTGCTGGGTCTTGGCTGCTCTGAGCGCCTTCTCCGGCTGTGGGGAGCGGGGGCTGCTCTCTAGCTGTAGTGCACGAACTCCTCGCTGTGGTGCCTTCTCTGGTTGCGGAGGGTGAGTGTCGATAGTTGAGGCTGGCGGGCTCAGTAACTGCAGCTTGCGGGCTCTGGAACTTGGCCTCAGGAGTGGTGCTGCACAGGCTTAGTTGTGTCACAGCATGTGGGGTCTTCCCAGATCAGGGATGGAACCCAGGGCTCCTGCATTGGCAGGCAGATTCTTAACCAAGTACTAGGGAAGCCCCATCAGCAGTTTTTTGAGCCATATTATAACATTGGAGAAGGCAATGGCAACCTACTCCAGTATTCTTGCCTGGAAAATCCCATGGATGGAGGAGCCTGGTGGGCTACAGTCCGTGGGGTTGCACAGAGTTGGACATGACTGAGCGACTTCACTTTTCACTTTCATGCATTGGAGAAGAAGATGGCACCCCACTCCAGTGTTCTTGCCTGGAGAATCCCAGGGATGGGGGAGCCTGGTGGGCTGCCATCTATGGGGTCGCACAGAGTCGGACATGACTGAAGCAACTTAGCAGCAGCAGCAGCAGCAGCAGCATAACTAGTGTAGTGTTGAGAAAGTTCACTGGAGTGATGAATAGTGTTAAGGGCTTCACCGAAGAAGGGCATGGGGGAGTTATTCTCCCCCAGTGCGGTTGGTCTTATGCTATGAAATGCATTACATTTATGACATTAAAGTTATATTTTGTTAAATTATAGTTGATTCACAATGCTGTGTTAGTTTCTGGTGTGCAGCAAAGTGATTCAGTTATATGTACACACACACACACACACACACACACATATTCTTTTTCATATTTTTTTCCAAAATGGTTTATTGGTGATAGTGGTTTAGTCGCTAAGTTGTAGCTGACTCTTGCAATCCCATGGACTGTAGCCTGCCAGGCTCCTCCGTCCCTGGGATTCTCCAGGTGAGAATACTGGAGTAGGTTGCCTTTATTACATGATACTAAATACAGTTCCCTGTCTGATACAGGAGGACTTTGTCATTTATTTTATATATAGTAGTTTGTATCTGCTAATTACAAACTCCTGGTTTATCCCTCTTCCAGCCCCTTTCCCCTTCAAGAACTGTAAGTTTGTTTTCTGTGTCTGAATTTATTTATTTTTTTGTAAATATATTCATTTGTGTCGTATTTTAGATTCCACATATAAGTGATATCTTATAGTACTTGTTTTTGTCTGATTTACTTCACTCAGTATGACAATCTCTAGGTCCATCCATGTTGCTGCAAATGGCCTTATTTTATTCTTTTTTTCTGGCTGAATAGTATCCCCTTGTGTGTGCGTGCGCGCGCACACACACACACATCATCTTTACCCATTCATCTGTTGATGGACATTTAGGCTGCTTCCATGCCTTGGCTTTTGTAAGTAGTGCTGCCGTGAACATTGGGGATGCACGTATCTTTTTGACTTATAGTTTTCTCCAGATGTGTGCCCAGGAGTAGGGTTGCTGGATCATATGGCAGTTGTGTTTCTAGTTTGTGAAGTAATGTGTGCTAGTGATAAAGAACCCACCCGCCAGTGCAGGAGACATAAGCGATGCAGGTTTGATCCTCGGGTTAGGAATATCCCCTGGAGGAGGGCATGGCAACCCACTGCAGTATTCTTGCCTGCAGAATCCCATGGGCAGAGGAGCCTGACAGGTTCCAGTCCATCGGGTCGCAGAGTCAGACATGACGGAAGCACCTTAGCATGCACACGCTCATACTGTTTTCCATAGTGATTGTGCCAGCGTACAGTCCACCACCAGTGTAGGAGGCTTCTCTTTGCTTTACACCCTCTCCAGCACTTGTTTGTGTGCTTTTTGGTGATGGCCATTCTGACTGGTGAGAGGTGTAGTTTCGATTTGCATTTCTCTAGTAATTAGCAATGTTTAGCATCTTTTCATGTGCCCGTTAGCCATCTGTATGTCTTCTTTGGAAATATGTCTACTTAAGTGTCTCCCCATTTTTTGATTGGGTTGGTTGGTTATTGAGTTGTATGAGCTATTTGTATAGTTTGGAGATTAAGCCCTTATCAGTCACATCATTTGCCAATATTTTCTCCCAGTTCATAGGTTGTCTTTTCCTTTTGTTTATGGTTTCTTTTGCTGTGTGAAAGCTTCTTTTGATTAGGTCCCATTTGTTTCTTTTTGCTTTTGTTTCTTTTGCCTTGGGAGACTGATCTAAAAAATTGTCTGTACAATTTATGACAGAAAATGTTTTGCCTGTGTTTTCTTCTAGGAGTGTCGTGGTGTCATGTTTTATATTTTAAGTCTTTAAGCCAGGGGTCCCAGCTTCCAAACTGAAGACCAGTAGTATCTCTTGTCAGATCAGTGTCCTTAGATTAGAAATAAACTGCACAATAAATGTAGTGTGCTTGAATCACCCCCAAACCATCCCCCTCACGCCTGGGCCATGGAGAAATTGTCTTCCATGAAATTAGTCCCTGGTTCCAAAAAGGTTGGGGACCACTGCTCTAAGCCATTTTGAGTTTATTTTTGTGTATGGTGTGAGGGTGTGTTTTAACTTCATTGATTTACATGAGGCTGTCCAGCTGTCCCAGTACCATTTGCTGAAGAGACTGTGTTTTCCCTGTTGTGTATTTTTTCCTCCTTTGTTAAAGATTAATTGACTGTAGGTGTATGGGTTTGTTTCTGGGCTCTTTGTTCTGTTCCATTGATCCATATATCTGTCTTTTTTCCCCCCAATACCACACTGTTTTGATTACTGTGACTTTGTGGTGTTGTCTGAAGTCTGAAAAGCTTATGCCTCCAGCTTTGTTTTTTTCCTTAGGATTGCTCTGGCAATTCTGGTTCAATATAATTTTAGGATTATTTGTTCTACTTCTCTGAAAGATGTCATAAGTAATTTGATAAAGTGAGTATGTATTAGACCAATAAGTTCTGCTATTATAAGAAGCAGTATGTAGCATCAGGCTATTTACAGGGTTTTTCATCCTTAACAATATGACATATTTTGCTATAAGGTTTTTTATTGTGGGACATTATCCTGTGCATTGTAGGACCTCTAGCAACATTCCTGCCCTGTATCTTCAAGATGCCAGTAGCACGCCATCCCCAGCTATAACATACAAAAATGTCTTTAGAGTGGGGGGATGGGTACTAAAATTAACCCCAGTTAATAACTGTGGAGTTATCAGGATCAGTAATAACATCCATATTTTCTGGCAGCTGATGCTGTTTGCAGTAACAGGCTTAGTTCGTATCTTGAAGCTGCTGATTCCCAGACATCTTAGTTCAATTCTGCAGCCTCCCACAGCTAGGAGTAGGAAGTCCTAGATGCAGCTGTCTCTGGGGGCCTGGTATTAGCAAAAGGCAGCACTAACGATACGATTGGAAGCTGATGCTTCAGTCTGGAATTGTTGAAAGTGAAGGGTCAGATTAAGACAAATGCTACTCTAACTGTGTAGGACGATACAGAAATAGAGAAAACAGCAGTACAAGTGGTCAGCATCAAGGAAACAGTACGTTTGACTCATAAATGTCTGAAAGCATATATATTGGCATGACCCATTGGCATATATATTGGCTGGCATGACATTGATGTGTTTCACTCGCCTTTAAGAGACTCTGTAATATTGACGTTAAAAATAAGGCCTCTTGAAGCCAGTGTGCCAGATTTGAATCCCATTTCATCACTTGGTAGCTGCATATCATTGAGAGATTTCTTAATCTGTCTTCTTACCTGTTAAACAGATATAATAATGGTACCTAAGTTTGAGAGTTTTGTGGGTTTTGAAGGAGATAATGCACATTGAGCAATTAGAATTAAATCAGTTAATATGTGAAAAACCCATAGAACAGTACCTGACACACAGTCAGTACTCACTGTTTTCATTGTAGGGCTCCATTTGCAAGAGGATACATTATTTAAATTATTTTATTCCTTTAACGGACCTAGTCCTTAAATTGGGAAAATCTTATCTCCCTCACGGGCTTCCCTTGTGGCTCAGATGGTGAAGAATCGACCTGCAATGCAGGAGACCTGGGTTCAATCCCTGGGTCAGGAAGACCTCCTGGAGAAGGAAATGGCTACTGACTCCAGTGTTCTTGCCTGTAGAACCCCATGGACAGAGGCCTAGAGGACTGCAGTCCACGGGGTCACAAAGAGTCGGTCACGACTAAGCAACTAACATTAATTACTCACAGGGCAGTTGTAAACATTAAAGGAAATATTTCAGGTAATAAGCTTGTTAGCGTGGCACTTGGCGTATTTTGATAGAAGGCAGTTAATAAAGGTCAGCATTCAGTTATTACTGGCAAATTAAGGAACCGTGAAGCTATCAAACAGGTTTCATAGGTAATTCATTCACTAGCATTCTGAAAGGTTTCTAGAGCGTTTCATAGTTATTATTGATACTCAAAAACACTCACAAAGATATCGTAAGACTTTTTTCCATTTATCCACTTCTTATAGTTCAGCTTTCAGTGTCTTATTTTGCAAGTAGATGAAACCAATTCCAGGTCACTTACATAGAAAAGACATTTACTAAGAGGATCTAAGGTAATTTACAAGGAAGTTGGAAACCAGAATCCAGGTTCCCTATCGGAGAGTATGCCCCAGATCCCGGTTCAGCACAGTTTCAGTGCGGGCACTGTACTGCCGGGGCTTGGCCCTGGGCTTGGCAGCTGGCACTGCCAGGACTCTGGGTACTGCCTGTGGTAACTGGCGCGGCCCCCATGTAGTGGCAGCTTGGTCCCACCGCAGTTACTGCTGCCCCTCAGTGAGTTTTTATCACTCCTCTTGTTGTCACTAGTTTCTGATCTCAGGTCTGGGGCGAGTGCCTTCATAGAAGCTAGGTCGCATGGCAGCTCCCCCAGAGCTTGGGAAACAATAATAATGTAACTTATGTAGAGCTTATTATATGCCAGACACTTTTCTAAACACTTTATATTTCATTTTATACTTAAAACAACTAGGTAGGTACTAATATAATTTTACTGATGAGGAAAGAGAATTTTAGGAACTTTGAGACTTTTAGGAAGTTTACATAATATGTGGGGGAGCTAGGGATTAAACTCGTAATCTGGCTGCAGATATTTGCTTTTGATTATCAGGTATTTTGAGCTTTTATATAATAAGAAGCAGATTCTGCCTTTCCCCAGCCTTATGTGGAGGCTTTCCCCAGTATTAGAAGGGGACTGTGACGGGGCAGCCAGAAGAATGAGATACAGACTCAGTACTTGGCTAAAGTCTGACTTGGCAAACCAGTCATTGCCTCTGTTGCTGTTTTAAAAGCTCCAGGATGAGGGACACTGAATCTGAGGATCAGGGGGATTATTTTTTTTTTTTTTAATGCTCTGCCATTTTTTATTCACTTAGAGAATACTTGTGAGATTTCAGACTCTGGATCAAATAGGGAATATGTGTCTATAAATAACACTTAGGATTGTGTGACGTTTTTATAGTGAGAGGGTATTGGCCTAGTTTATTTTTGTCATGAAGACCAGTTTTGGAAAATCGGTAAACTTTATTTGTTCCTGGGCCGTAGAGCCACAAGTCAGTCCCTGCTCCGTAGGTGGGCACTGTATTCAGGACCATACGCCTGCCACCACCAGACTGGTGTGGGCTCCCGAGGGGTGGATTTGGGGCCTTCAAGAAAAGCAGATCCTCTGCCATTAGAGGTGATAGAATGGAATTTCACCTTCTAAAAAGCTGACCTTACTGAGGTAAATTTTGCATATGATAAAATGTGTTCATTTAAAATGTACAGTTGGATGAGTTTTGACAAGTATATACATTTGGGAAACCATAACGTCAGTGAAGACGCAGACAAAGCTGCTCGTGCACTTCAGCAGTCGGCTGGCCCGTGTCTGCCCTGCTCCTCAGGCGATAGCTGGTCTGTCGTGATGAACTGGTTTTGTGTGCTCTGTGTGCGAGCTCAGTTGTTCAGTCATGTCCGACTCTTCACGACCCTGTGGACTGTAGCTCTCCAGGCTCCGCTATCCATGGGATTTTCCACGCAAAAATACTGGAGTGGGTTGCCTTTTCCTTCTCCAGGGAATCTTCCCAGCCCCAAGATTGAACCCCCATCTCTTGTATCTCCTATGCTGGCAGGTGGATTCTTTACCACTGGGCCACTTGGGAAGCCCTTTTTCATCTACGAAAAATGAGAATTTTGTGTTCTACAGTTCTGGTATGTATTCTTTTTGTATCTGGATTTTTGCTTCAGAATATTGAGATTAAACAACAGTTACTGTAAACAAGAGTAATTCACTCCTTTTTATTGCTGAGAAATATTCCATTATCAGTTCAGTTCAGTTCAGTCGCTCAGTCGTGTCCGACTCTTTGCGACCCCATGAATCGCAGCATGCCAGGCCTCCCTGTCCATCACAAACTCCCAGACTTCACTCAGACTCACGTCCATCGAGTCAGTGATGCCATCCAGCCATCTTATCGTCTGTCGTCCGCTTCTCCTCCTGCCCCCAATCCCTCCCAGCATCAGAGTCTTTTCCAATGAGTGAGCTCTTCGCATGAGGTGGCCAAAGTACTGGAGTTTCAGCTTCAGCATCATTCCCTTCAAAGAAATCCCAGGGCTGATCTCCTTCAGAATGGACTGGTTGGATCTCCTTGCAGTCCAAGGGACTCTCAAGAGTCTTCTCCAACACCACAGTTCAGAAGCATCAATTCTTCGGCACTCAGCCTTCTTCACAGTCCAACTCTCACATCCATACATGACCACAGGAAAAACCATAGCCTTGACCAGACGAACCTTTGTTTGCAAAGTGATGTCTCTGCTTTTGAATATGCTATCTAGGTTGGTCATAACTTTCCTTCCAAGGAGCAAGCATCTTTTAATTTCATGGCTGCAGTCACCATCTGCAGTGATTTTGGAGCCCAAAAAAGTAAAGTCTGACACTGTTTCCACTGTTTCCCCATCTGTTTCCCATGAAGTGATGGGACCAGTTGCCATGATCTTCGTTTTCTGAATGTTGAGCATTAAGCCCACTTTTTCACTCTCCACTTTCACTTTCATCAAGAGGCTTTTTAGTTCTTCTTCACTTTCTGCCATAAGGGTGGTGTCATCTGCATATCTGAGATTATTGATATTTCTCCTGGCAGTCTTGATTCCAGCTTGTGTTTCTTCCAGCCCAGCCTTTCTCATGATGTACTCTGCATATTAGTTAAATAAGCAGGGTGACAATATACAGCCTTGACGTACTCCTTTTCCTATTTCGAACCAGTCTGTTGTTCCATGACCAGTTCTAACTGTTGCTTCCTGACCTGCATACAGATTTCTCAAGAGGCAGATCAGGTGGTCTGGTATTCCCATCTCTTTCAGCATTTTCCACAGTTTATTGTGATCCTCACAGTCAAAGGATTTGGCATAGTCATTAAAGCAGAAACAGGTGTTTTTCTGGAACTGTCTTGCTTTTTCTTGATCTCTGGTTCCTCTGCCTTTTCTAAAAGAAGCTTGAACATCTGGAAGTTCACGGTTCACATATTGCTGAAGCCTGGCTTGGAGAATTTTGAGCATTACTTTGCTAGCGTGTGAGATGAGTGCAATTGTGTAGTAGTTTGAGCATTCTTTGGCATTTGCCTTTCTTTTGGATTGGAATGAAAACTGACCTTTTCCAGTCCTGTGGCCACTGCTGAGTTTTCCACATTTGCTGGCATATTGAGTGCAGCACTTTCACAGCATCATCTTTCAGGATTTGGAATAGCTCCACTGGAATTCCATCACCTCCACTAGCTTTGTTCATAGTGATGCTTTCTAAGGCCCACTTGACTTCACATTCCAGGATGTCTGGCTCTAGGTGAGTGATCACACCATCGTGATTATCTGGGTTGTGAAGATCTTTTTTGTACAGTTCTGTGTATTCTTGCTACCTCTTCTTAATATCTTCTGCTTCTGTTAGGTCCATACCATTTCTGTCCTTTATCGAGCCCATCTTTGCGTGAAATGTTCCCTTGGTATCTCTAATTTTCTTGAGATCTCTAGACTTTCCCATTCTGTTGTTTTCCTTTATTTCTTTGCATTGATCTCTGAGGAAGGCTTTCTTATCTCTTCTTGCTATTCTTTGGAACTCTGCATTCAGATGCTTATATCTTTCCTTTTCTTCTTTGCTTTTCGCTTCTCTTCTTTTCACAGCTATTTGTAAGGCTTCCCCAGACAGCCATTTTGCTTTTTTGCATTTCTTTTCCATGGGTATGGTCTTGATCCCTGTCTGCTGTACAGTGTCATGAACCTCAAGTCATAGTTCATCAGGCACTCTTATCTATCAGATCTAGGCCCTTAAAGCTATTTCTCACTTCCACTGTATAATCATAAGGGATTTGATTTAGGTCATACATGAATGGTCTAGTGGTTTTCCCTACTTTCTTCAATTTCAGTCTGAATTTGGCAATAAGGAGTTCATGATCTGAGCCACAGTCAGCTCCTGGTCTTGTTTTTGTTGACTGTATAGAGCTTCTCCACCTTTGGCTGCAAAGAATATAATCGATCTGATTTTGGTGTTGACCATCTGGTGATGTCCATGTGTAGAGTCTTCTCTTGGGTTCTTGGAAGAGGGTGTTTACTATGACCAGTGCATTTTCTTGGCAAAACTCTGTTAGTCTTTGCCCTGCTTCATTCCATATTCCAAGGCCAAATTTGCCTGTTACTTCAGGTGTTTCTTGACTTCCTACTTTTGCTTTCCAGTCCCCTATAATGAAAAGGACATCTTTTTTGGGTGTTAGTTCTAAAAGGTCTTGTAGGTTTTCATAGAATCGTTCAACTTCAGCTTCTTCAGCATTACTGGTTGGGGCATAGACTTGGATTACTGTGATATTGAATGATTTGCCTTGGAAACGAACAGAGATCGTTCTGTCCTTTTTGAGATTGCATCCAAGTACTACATTTCGGATTCTTTTGTTGACCATGATGGCTACTCCATTTCTTCTGAGAGATTCCTGCCCGCAGTAGTAGGTATAATGGTCCTCTGAGTTAAATTCACCCGTTGCAGTCCATTTGAGTTCACTGATTCCTAGAATGTCGACATTCACTCTTGCCATCTCTTGTTTGACCACTTCCAATTTGCCTTGATTCATGGACCTGACATTCCAGGTTCCTATGCAGTATTGCTCTTTACAGCATCAGACCTTGCTTCTATCACCAGTCACATCCACAGCTGGGTATTGTTTTTGCTTTGGCTCCATCCCTTCATTCTTTCTGGAGTTATTTCTCCACTGATCTCCAGTAGCATATTGGGCACCTACTGACCTGGGGAGTAAGTATAAACTATAATTTGTTTATCCATTAACCTGTTGATGGACATTTTTTTCTTCTCATTTTGGGCTCTTATAAGTAAGCCTGCTATGAATATACATATACTAGTCTCTGTGGGACGTTTGTTTTTATTTTTCTGGTAAATACTTAGGTGTATAATAACTGAGTTATATGATCAAGTGTATGTTTAATTTCATAAGAAATTGCTAAGTGAAGTGGTTTTTTTTTTTTTTTTTACATTTCCTCCAGCAGTGTATTGGAGAAGGAAATGGCAACCCACTCCAGTATTCTTGCCTGGAGAATCCCATGAACAGAGGAGCCCGGCAGACTACAGTCCATGGGGTCGTAAGGAGTCGGACACAACGTAGCAACTAAACCACCAGCAGTGTATGCAAGTTCCAGTTACTACTCTCTAACTAGTACTTGGTATTGTTCAGCCTTTTTTGAACTTCAGCTGTTGTACTGGGTGTATGCTTGTGTCTTCTTGTGGCTTTAAATTGCATTTCCTTGATGATTAGTGATGTTAAACATCTTCCATGCATTTACCATTTATTTGTTTTCTTTAGTGAGGTGCCTGTTAAAGTTTTGTCCATATTTTATTTGGGTTGTTTGTCTTCTTATTGAATTTTATTTATTTAAATAAGACATATATATTTTTTAAATGGGGCTTCCCTTATGGCTCAGTGGTAAAGAATCTTCCTGCCAATGCAGGAGACTCAGGTCAATCCCTGGGTCGGGAAGATCTCCTGGAGAAGGAAATGGCAACCCACTCCAGTATTCTTGCCTGGGAAATCCCGTGAACAAAGGAGCCTGGTGGGCTACAGTCCATGGGGTCTCAAAAGAATCCAACATGGCTGAGCGACTACACAACAGTTTTTTTGAATACCAGTTGTCTGTCAGATACATATCTTACATCTATTTTCTCCCAATCTGTAGCTCGTCTTTTCATCTTTTAAATGATGTCATTTTGAAAAATTTTTAATTTTGATGAAGTCCAAATTATCAATGTTTCTCTTATTGTTTATGTTTTCCATTTCCTAAGAAAATATTTGCCTACTCCAAAGCCATTGTGAAGTCTACTAATAAACCCATCAAAGGCATTCTTCAGTTCTGTTACAAGCGATTTTTATCTCTAGCATTTCTTCTTGGTTCTTTCTTAGTATTTATACATCTGTGTTTATGTTGTCCAGCTGTTCGTGCATGCTGTCTGCTTTGTCCACTACAGCCTTCTGAGCCACCAGGGAAGCCCGTATTACTCACAGTTGTTTTAAATTCCTGGTCTGGATTCCAACATCCATGCCATTTCTGATTGTGATGTTTGCTTTGTGACTTCAGATTGTGTTTTTTGCCCTTTGTAAACCTTGTAATTTTTACTTGTTAATCAGACATGATGTATCAGGTGAAAGGACCTGCTGTAAACGTGGGCATAGAGTGGAGGAGGAGGGGAGCGTTATATACCCTGTGACTAGGTGCCAGTCTTTCAGGGAGCCTTTGTGTCTGGACTGTGACCTTCTCGAGTGTTTCTCGGTTTTTCTCTCCTCTCCTTAGGTGGCACAGGATAGCTGGGATGTGCTGGCTGTGGCTGTTTCCCCGCTCAGCCCTGTTAGCTGCTGGTTATACCCAAGCAGGCTAGGTTCTGGTTTCTCCTGAGGGTAAGCCTTGTTAAGAATAGAGTTCTTAGGGACCTCCCTGCTGGTGCAGTGGATAAGAATTCTCCTGCCAGTGCATGGGACTCGGGTTCAATCCCTGGTCTGGGAAGATTCCACATGCCGTGTGGAGCAGCTCGGCTTGTGAGCCACACTGCTGAAGCCCACATGCCCTAGAGCCTGTGCTCCAGAAGAGAGAAGCCACTGCAATGAGGAGCCCCACTCTCTGCACCTAGAGAAAGCCCTCATGCAGCAACGAAGACCCAGCACAGCCAAAAAAAAAAAAAATGGACTGCTTGGCGTATTTCACAGTGGTTCCAGTTCTCACCACTTGCTGGAAGGATGAGGGAGTTTTTCTGTGATATTTACTGGGATAACCTGGTCCTGCTCTTGAAAGCAACAGTAGATATTGTGGGTCCTTGCTTTTGACTGGGTTCCTCTGGCGTCTCTAACTCTCAAGAGTTGTCCACGCTGAGCCTCCAGCAACTCATTGATTACAGTTCAGATTTTCCTACCACAACGTTGGTTTCTGAGGTGGTTTCCACCAGTTTTTGTTTTAGTAAGCCATGACTCTTGGCGTTTGCCTGTCTCCAATTTTGGGAGTAACAGTGTGCCCTGTGTCCTCCCCCTCTTTTATGAATCCAAGAAGACTTGTTGATTTTTTAGTGTGTTCAGCATACTTGTTAGAATGAGATGGTGATTTCCAAGCTCCTTACATGCAGAATGAAAGCAGAAGTCCCCACCCCAAGATAACTACTGTTCTGCCTGCCATCATCATACCTTATTGATTTTCTTTTTGAATAGAATCATATCGTAGATAGTCTTTGGGTCTGGCTTCGGTGGCTCAACATGGTCTGTAAGAATTTTTTCTGTTTTTAATAGCAGTAGTTCTAGTTCTTTGCTGTGTAGTGTAGTGTTCCATTGTTTGATTATACTACAGTTTCTTTATCTGTTCTGTTGATGGACATTTGAGTTGTTTCCAGTTTTAAGCTATATTATGGATAAAGCTGCTGTGAATAGTCTTGTACTTGTTTTATGATGGACAGATGCACTATATTTCACAGGTATATTTCCTAGGAGTAAAATTTCTGGGTTGTAGAATAGGCATATGTTTAATAGTATTGCCAGAAAGTTTTCAAAGTGATTTTACCAAATTTTGCTTACACCAGCAATGTATGAGAACTTACATACTTGCTAACACTTAATTTTGTCAGTCTTTCTAAATTTGGCCATTCTAATGGGTGTTAGTAGTATTCTGATCTGTGGTCTTAATCTGCATGACAAATTAAATTGAATGACAGGGCTGTCCTGGTGACTCAGATGGTTAAAGAATCCGCCTGAAATGCGGAAGACCCTCCTGGTTCAGAAAGACCCCCTGGAGAAAGGAATTGCTACCCTCTCCAGTATTCTTGAATGGAGAATTCCATGGACAGAGGGGCCTGGTGGGCTATAGTCCACGGGGTCCCAAAGAGTCAGACACAGATGACTTGTGGATCTTTCCTAATACTGAAATTTTATGTTTGCTTAAAGAGTTGACTCTGGAGAAGGCAATGGCACCCCACTCCAGTACTCTTGCCTTGAAAATCCCACGGACGGAGGAGCCTGGTAGGCTGTAGTCCATGGGGTCTCCTAAGAGTCGGACATGACTGAGCGACTTCACTTTCTCTTTTCACTTTCATGCATTGGAGAAGGCAATGGCAACCCACTCCAGTGTTCTTGCTTGGAGAATCCCAGGGACAGGGGAGCCTGGTGGGTTGCCATCTATGGGGTCACACAGAGCCGGACACGACTGAAGTGACTTAGCATAGCATAGCAAAGAGTTGACTCATTGGAGAAGACTCTGATGCTGGGAGGGATTGAGGGCAGGAGGAGAAGGGGACGCCAGAGGATGAGATGGCTGGATGGCATCACTGACTCGATGGGTGTGAGTCTGGGTGAACTCCGGGAGCTGGTGATGGACAGGGAGGCCTGGCGTGCTGCGGTTCATGGGGTCGCACAGAGTTGGACATGACTGAGCGACTGATCTGATCTGATCTGATCTGAAAGAGTCTACTGTTGCTGCTAAGTCGCTTCAGTCGTGTCCGACTCTGTGCGACCCCATAGACGGCAGCCCACCAGGCTCCCCCGTCCCTGAGATTCTGCTGGTAAGAACAGTGGAGTGGGTTGCCATTTCCTTCTCTAATGCGTGAAAGTGAAAAGTGAAAGTGAAGTTGCTCAGTCGTGTCTGACTCTTAGCGACCCCATGGACCACAGCCTACCAGGCTCCTCCATCCATGGGATTTTCCAGGCAAGAGTGTTGGAGTGGGGTGCTATTAGTGCCTGCTTATAGCAGTAGTTCTCCTTAGCTACACTTTGGAATCACCTGGGGAACTTTTAAAACTTAAAGTTCCCCAGGTAATTGTAGGATGCAGAGAGGGTTGAAAGTCATTGGCATTTTGAATGAAACATTCTGTGCCCCTCGGGACTTTGTTGTACCCTTTGGTGAGTGACATGTTTGTCTTTCTCATTGCCCAAGCTAAAAATTGGGTAGGGAGCAGGGAGAAGGCCTGGGTTACCCTACATTTCTCCCCTACTCTTGATTCCCCACAATCTAGTCACTCTGTAAGGCTCTTACTTTACCTCCTAAAGAATTCTCAAAAAAGAATTCACCTTTTTCTATTCCCACAGCCTTAATTTAGATCTTTATTATTTCTTACTCACACTGTAAAATGCTTTCTAAATGATTTTTCTACTTCTAGTCTTTCCTTCTTTCCCTTCAGTCAAACTTCCTATCAGGCTGTTCACTAAAATAAATTGATCAGATTTTTCTACTTCTTTCTTCATATCTCTTTTAGAAGTTCACAGTTCTTGGTCTATAGCATTTATAAAGTCCGTCGTGTTGGTCTCCTACATACTTTGCTAGCCAATTGTCATTTTTATTTTTTAAAACCTAATTTTGATAAAATTTCATACAGAAAAATTAAACTCTTTACCCAGATTCACCATTGTTTTGTCCCATTTATTTTAACATTTTCTCTTTAAACAGAGAGTTTCTTCTCTTTTGAACCATTTGAGAGTGGTTTGCAGACATTATGTGCATTTGTTCCTAAGAACAAGGACTTTCTCTTATATAATCTCAGTACTTTTATCAAAATTAGAAAACTATTAAGGAAATTGATACAGTACTATTATTTAATCCACAGTTGTTCCAATAATGTCCTTTACAGGACATGATTTTTTTTCCTGTTTTGTGACCCAGTCTATAATATATATTGTATCCAGCTGTCTTTTCTCTTGTCTTCTTGTGTCTGCAACAGTTCATCTACTTTTTTCATGAACTTAAGCTTTATCAAGTATAGGAGCCAGGTTTTCTACTATCTATTTCCATGATTTTTGGTCTTTATTATTTCCTTCCTACATCTTTTAGTTTAATTTGCTCGTTTTCTGTTTTCAAGGTGCAGTCTTAGATTGTTGGTTTAAGATCTATTCAGATGTAAGCATTTAAAGCTATAGATTGCTCTCGGCATTGCTTCCTTAGGTGCATCCCACAAATACTGCTGTGGTGCATTTTCATTTTCTTTTTTTATCTCCCCCTCCCTTGCATTTTCATTTAGTTAAAAAATATTTTCTTTCTCTTGTGATTTCTTTGTTTTCATATTATTGTTTTAGATACGTTGTTTCGTTTCCAAATTTGAGGGAGGTCCCTGCATATATCTTGTGTAAGTTGATTGTAATTAAATTTCTCTGTGGTCATAGAACATTCTTTGTATGTTCAGTCTTTTGTATGGTTTCAGTCTTTTAAAATTTATTGAGTTATATTTTATGGCCTAAAATATGATCTGTTTTGCTGAACACAGCATGTTCACATGAAAATAATATATATTCTGCCATTATTGTTTCCTATTCTGTAAGTATCAGAGTGGTTGAGTGTTCAGATCTTCTGTGTTTATGTTGGTTTTCTTTGTCTAGTTCTGGCAGTTGCTGTAAGAGTGATGGTAAAGTCTCCAACTATGTGGAGTTCTGTTTTTCCTTTTAATTCTGTCAATGTTTGTTTCATTTATTTTGAAGCTCTGTTATTGCAATCAACATAACACATTTGTGATTGTTTTGTATTCCTAATGAATTGATCATTTTATCATTATGAAATATCAGAGTGATACTACCCTCTTTATCTCTGGTAATACTTTAAAAAAAACTATTTTATCAGATATTAGTAATAATAAAACTGTGCCAACTTTCTTATGCCTACTCTTTGTATGGCGTATCTTTGTTCATCTATTTATTTTCAATCTGTAATATTTATGCCTTTGTCTTTAAAGTGCTTCTCTTGTAGATAGAATATAGTAGGGTCATTAAAAATATGTATATACACACATATATTCAGGGAATTCCCTGGTGGTCCAGCGATTAGAGCTCTGTGCTTTCACTCCCAGCGGTCTGGGTTCAGCCTCGGTCAGGGAACTAAGATCCTGCAAGCCACGTGGCAGGGCTTGCAATAATGATTACAATGCATATATTAAACTTTTCATATTTCACTTATAATTAATAATGTACTGCTTTTCTCTTAAAACAGAAATTTCGTAACCTTTTAGGTCTGTATTTCCCTTTTGTTGTTGTTCAATCCTTAAGTCATGTGACCCATGGACTGAGCACGCCAGGCTTCCCTGTCCCTCACCATCTCCCAAAGTTTGCCCAAGTTCATTTGCATTGAATCTATGATGCCATCCAACCGTCTTATCCTCTGTTGCCCTCTTCTCCTGCCTTCAATCTTTCCCAGCATCAGGGTCTTTTCCAATGAGTTAGTATTTCCCTTACCTCCCTTTTTGTTCTTTGATGTACTTGTTTTATATATGTTACATCTGTATACATTGTAAACCACAGAAATGATGTTGTCAACATTTGCTTTAAGCAGTTATATGGTTTATAAAGAAATTGAGATAAATCAGTAAAAACAAAATGGTTTTTGCTTTTACCCAGTTACTTACTATTTCATTTCTTTCTCATTCTTTTCTGAACATTCATTTTTTTCTGTCTGGTTTTATTTCCCTTCAGCAGGAGAATTTCGTTTAGCATTTTGTATAGTTCAGGTCTGCTGGTGATGAATTCTCTTAGTTTTATTTGAAAATACCCTTAGTACCCTCTGTAATTCCTAATATTTTCCCTGGATATAGAGTTCTAGGTGGACAGCGTTCTTTTTACCAGTTCTACTCTCTTCTGGCATTTACAGTTTTTGATGAGAAATCAGCCATTTGCTGGAATTTTGTTTCTGATAGTAATATTTTTTTTCTCTTGCTGCTTTTGAGGTTACCTCTTTATCTTTAAATAGTTTGACTGTGATGTACTTTGTGTTTATTCTGCATGTTGTTCATTAAATATCTTGCATCTGTAAATTTTTATCTTCTATCATATTTGGAAAAAAATTGGGCCATTAGTTCTCCAAATACTTTTTCTGTATCCTTTTCTTCTAGAATTTTACTAACACATAAGTTGTAATATTTAATACTGTCTTATGGTTCCATGAAGCTTTTCTTTTAGTCTTTGTTTTTGGTCTACTCTCTACCTTGGATAATTTATATTTATTTAATTTAGTTTTACTTACTGTTTTGTATGTCATCTTCATTTGGCTAGGTCCATCTAGTGATTTTTTTCCTTTGAAAAATTGTGGTTTTCAATTCTATAATAGAATCCATTTGCTTCGTTTTTACTGTACTGAGAGAATTCCTATTTTTTTCACTGAGATTTTTGATTCACTGAAAATGTTCACTTATCTGCAGGTACAGTAGCTTCGTTTGAATATGTATCAGTTCCAATCTCTGCTTCATATCAGAGCCAGACTAAATTATTTTTCTAAAAAACATAAATAATTTTTCTTTTCTCTTGGGAATCCTGTGCCTTTTTCTTGGTTCGTTATATATCTGGTAATTTTGAGTTGTATCCTGAACATTTTGAACCTTGAGATGCAAAGATCGGAGATTGTTTTATTCTTTTCCAGTGAGTATTAACTACCTTTGTTTTGGTTGCTAATTTTCTTGGCTGGGCTTGCATTACAGACTCCGTTTCTTGTCTGTGCAGGTACATTGAGGGGTTAGAGATCCCCTTTCTGGACCTTTCTTTCTCAGTATTACCCCCTTCCTTTTACTTTTGTCAGCTTAACTTTTCCCCAACTGAAAAGGACTAGTTTTCCACTGGATGCCCTGACAGCTGCTGGGTGCACAGCGTGGATAGGGTTAGTTTTCGTCCACATGCCAAAGAGATAGAAACGCCCTCACATAGCTCCCTGTCTCCCCTTCTCCAGGCAAGCATGCCCTCTCCACTAGCTTCTCTTTGCTCTCCAGTGCCTTTAAATAATTGCTTTTTAAATTGTGTTCAGCTTTTGCAGTTGTTTTCTGTGCAGAGTTGGGGAGGTTTAGTATAGTTCCAGAAACAAAAACCTGCCTTCTTTTTTACCTGTTTTTGGAGGCTGCCTGTTGTGGGTTTTCCTCCTACCCTGCTTGCCGTCCCTTATAAGTTTCCTTTGCTAGTTCCTCTCCTGTCCAAATATTGAAGTGTCCAACGCTCCGTCTGCAGAGCTCTCCTGTCTGCATTGACTTTCTAGATCGAAAGTCAAGCCAGATCCATGCATGTGTGCTCACTCACTCAGCTGTGTCCTACTTTGTGACCATATGGACCGTAGCCCGCCAGGTTCCTCTGTCCGTGGGATTCTCCAGGCAAGAACACTGGAGTGGGTTGCCATTTCCTCCTCCAAGGGATCTTCCCAACCCAGGGATCAAACCCGTGTCTCCTGTGGCTCTTGTGTGATTCTTTACCACTGAGCCACGTGGGAGTCCCGAATCCATGCCTAGTTATTTACGTATTTTCTTTGGCTGCTTTGGTCTACAGCATCAGAGTTGACAGCAAAGTTGAGTAGTTGTGTAGGCTCACAAAAGCCTATAGTGTTTGCCATTTGCCCCTTTATAGAAAATGCTCATTGACCCCTGATCTAGGTAAATTTTTTTTGGGGGGGGGGGGCAAGATTTATTGTGATTGTGAACAGAGGGGAAGGGCTCAGTCCTTCTTGGCTGCCGCTTTCCTCATGGCGGCCAAGACGTTGCTCAGCTCCTCTCTCTTCCTCTTCGTGCGGATATGTGTCCCCACCCTTTTCTTGAAGAACTTGAGGGCCCGCTTGTCCTTGGAGACCTTGAGCAGCTCCATGGCTCGTCGCTCGTAAGGGGCGAAGCCACACACCTCCCGGATCATGTCCCGCACGAACTTGGTGTGTTTGGTGAGACGCCCGCAGCGGCGGCTGTGCCTCGGCTTGCCCACATTCTTGGTCACCTTGTGACCCTTGTTGAGGCCCACGGCTATGGGGTAGCGCAGAGCCATGGCTGTTGTTTGACAATGGCTGCCGCGGCGGAAGCTGATCTAGGTAATCTTATGTAGTCCAGGAATTTAAATGCCGTCTACAACACCAGTGACTTATAAATTTCTTATCCCCAGCTTAAAGCTTGCTTCTGGACTTCAAGCTCATATACCCAAAAGCCTAGTACCCTTATCTGTACAAACCTTAATGTAGCCTGATCTAAACTCTAGCTGTTTTTTCTACCTTGTGCTCCACCCTGAGTCTTGCCTACTTCTGTTAACAGCAATTCCACTTTAACAGCTGCTCAGGCCAGAAACCTTTGTAGTTGTCCTTGACCTCTCTTTTTCCCCTCTCTCACATCTGTCTGTAAGGAATTCCAGTTTGTTCTACTTTCAGAATATGTCTAGAATCTAACCACCTCTTAGCTCCTCAGCCACTGTCACCCCAATCCAAGCTACCATTATCTCTTGCCTAGATTATCCCATACAACTATTCTCCCTGCTTCTGCCCTTTGCTCACTTATAGTTTAGTGCATCACAGCAGGAAATGAGTGGTCCTTAAATTTAAGTCAGATCATTTCACTCTAAAGCTCAAACCCTCCGGTGGTTTCCATTGCACCAGAATAAACTCCAGAATTCCCGCCAGTGCCTTTGCCGCCTGCGTGTTCCTGCTGCCTCTCGCGTGTTTCTGCTGCCTCTAGCGTGTCCTTGCAGCCTCTCGCGTGTTCCTGCTGCCTCTCATGTGTCCTTGCAGCCTCCCACATGTTCCTGCTGCCTCTCGCGTGTCCTTGTAGCCTCTCGAGTGTTCCTGCTGCCTCTCGCGTGTCCTTGCAGCCTCTCGTGTGTCCTTGTAGCCTCTCGCGTGTTCCTGCTGCCTCTCGCGTGTCCTTGCAGCCTCTCGCGTGTTCCTGCTGCCTCTCGCGTGTTCCTGCTGCCTCTCGCGTGTCCTTGCAGCCTCTCGAGTGTTCCTGCTGCCTCTCGCATGTCCTTGCAGCCTCTCGCATGTTTCTGCTGCCTCTCCCGTGTCCTTGCAGCCTCTCGCGTGTTCCTGCTGCCTCTTGTGTGTCCTTGCACCCTTCGCATGTTCCTGCTGCCTCTCGCGTGTCCCTGTAGCCTCTCGCGTGTCTCTGCTGCCTCTTGCGTGTCCCTGCTGCCTCTCGCGTGTCCCTGCTGCCTCTCGCGTGTCCCTGCAGCCTCTCGCGTGTCCTTGCTGCCTCTCACGTGTTCCTCCTGCCTCTCGCGTGTTCCTCCTGCCTCTCGCGTGTCCTTGCAGCCTCTCGCGTGTTCCTGCTGCCTCTCGCGTGTCCTTGCTGCCTCTCGCGTGTCACTGCTGCCTCTCGCGTGTCCCTGCTGCCTCTCACGTGTCCTTGTAGCCTCTCGAGTGTTCCTGCTGCCTCTCACGTGTTTCTGCTGCCTCTCGGGTGTCCCTGCTGCCTCTCGCGTGTCCCTGCTGCCTCTCGCGTGTCCCTGCAGCCTCTCGCGTGTCCCTGCTGCCTCTCGCATGTCCCTGCAGCCTCTCGGGTGTTCCTGCTGCCTCTCGCGTGTCCTTGCTGCCTCTCGCGTGTCCCTGCCGCCTCTCGCGTGTCCCTGCAGCCTCTCGCGTGGCACTGCTGCCTCTCGCGTGTCCTTGTAGCCTCTCGAGTGTTCCTGCTGCCTCTCGCGTGTCCTTGCTGCCTCTCGCGTGTCCCTGCTGCCTCTCGCGTGTCCCTGCAGCCTCTCGCGTGGCACTGCTGCCTCTCGCGTGTCCTTGTAGCCTCTCGAGTGTTCCTGCTGCCTCTCGCGTGTTTCTGCTGCCTCTCGGGTGTTCCTGCTGCCTCTCGCGTGTCCTTGCAGCCTCTCGCGTGTCCCTGCAGCCTCTCGCGTGTCCCTGCAGCCTCTTGCGTGTCCTTGTAGCCTCTCGAGTGTTCCTGCTGCCTCTCGCGTGTCCCTGCCGCCTCTCGCGTGTCCCTGCCGCCTCTCGCGTGTCCCTGCCGCCTCTCGCGTGTCCCTGCCGCCTCTCGCGTGTTCCTGTTGCCTCTCGAGTGTTCCTGCAGCCTCTCGCGTGTTCCTGCTGCCACTCACATTTTCCTGCTGCCTCGCTGGCGTTTCTTCTGTTCTGCCGGGCCGCAAACTGTCTCCTGCTCGTGGAGAAGCTGGGCCTGTTCTCACCTCCTGTCCCTGTGTTTACTGTTTCCTCCGCCTGGGGCTCTGCACTCCCTCACTCTACTCGTGTCTTACAGAAATATGATGCCTCTTTTAAGTTTTTCCCTGACCACTTTGTTTAAAACAGCACATTCACAAACAAATATGTTTATGTACATGCCCATTAGCATTTCAGATCAGATCAGATCAGATCAGTCGCTCAGTCGTGTCTGACTCTTTGCGACCCCATGAACCGCAGCACGCCAGGCCTCCCTGTCCATCACCAGCTCCCGGAGGTCACTCAGACTCGCATCCACCGAGTCAGTGATGCCATCCAGCCATCTCACCCTCTGTCGTCCCCTTCTCCTCCTGCCCTCAATCCCTCCCAGCATCAGAGTCTTCTCCAATGAGTCAACTCTTCGCATGAGGTGGCCAAAATACTGGAGTTTCAGCTTTAGCATCATTCCTTCTAAAGAAATTCCAGGATTGATCTCCTTCAGAATGGACTGGTTGGATCTTCTTGCAGTCCAAGGGACTCTCAAGAGTCTTCTCCAACACCACAGTTCAAAAGCATCAATTCTTCTGCGCTCAGCCTTCTTCACAGTCCAGCTCTCACATCCATACATGACCACAGGATAGACCATAGCCTTGACTAGGCGAACCTTTGTTGGTAAAGTGATGTCTCTGCTTTTGAATATGCTATCTAGGTTGGTCATAACTTTCCTTCCAAGGAGGAAGCGTCTTTTAATTTCATGGCTGCAGTCACCATCTGCAGTGATTTTGGAGCCCAGAAAAACAAAGTCTGACACTGTTTCCACTGTTTCCCCATCTATTTCCCATGCAGTGATGGGACCAGATGCCATGATCTTCGTTTTCTGAATGTTGAGCTTTAAGCCAACCTTTTCACTCTCCACTTTCACCTTCATCAAGAGGCTTTTTAGCCCCTCTTCACTTTCTGCCATAAGAGTGGTGTCATCTGCGTATCTGAGGTTATTGATATTTCTCCCGGCAATCTTGATTCCAACTTGTGTTTCTTCCAGTCCAGCATTTCTCATGATGTACTCTGCATATAAGTTCAATAAACATGGTGACAATATGCAGCCTTGACGTACTCCTTTTCCTATTTGGAACCAGTCTGTTGTTCCATGACCAGTTCTAACTGTTGCTTCCTGACCTGCATACAGATTTCTTAAGAGACAGATCAGGTGGTCTGGAATTCCCATCTCTTTCAGAATTTTCCATAGTTTATTGTGATCTACACAGTCAAAGGCTTTGGCATAGTCAATAAAGCAGAAATAGATGTTTTTCTGGAACTCACTTGCTTTTTCCATGATCCAGCGGATGTTGGCAATTTGATCTCTGGTTCCTCTGCCTTTTCTAAAACCAGCTTGAACATCAGGAAGTTCACGGTTCACATATTGCTGAAGCCTGGCTTGGAGAATTTTGAGCATTACTTTACTAGCGTGTGAGGACTGCATAATGTGTGTATTTATTTGTTTGTTTTCCCCAGCTAGGATATAAGCTCTTTGAGGGTAGGAAGTTTTCTCTGTTTGGTTCACCACTCTGTCCTAAGTATCTGACATCCTGCCCAGCACATCAGAGAGCTCGATAAATCAGTTGAATCAATGAATGTATGAGTGAACAATCACCGTTCTAGCTAAATTGCTTTACTTGGATTTCTGGAATATATTAGATTCTATTCTGCTCCCCTTATTCTTTCTATTTAGAATCTCTACTTTGTCCCCATCTGTCATCCTACAATATTCACCTTAAGTATCCACCTCTGATTAAGTTTTCCCTCTGAGTGCTTACCATATTAAGTGCTTCCCTCAGGTACTTACAACACTGTATTGTAATTACTTTTTGCCAGTACTTGTAGTTCTTAGGAGTCTAAGGTCTGAGTTCTGTTTCTGTTTTATCTCATGCATATTGCATAGAAGATAGCAAGTACCTGGTGAATCACCAGGTGTTATTAGGAGGGAGAAAGTAAGAGCGTATCTTAGAATTTTTGGAAGAGTAATAACTATTTAGATAACAAAATCTTAGTCTTTCTGGTTGGATTAGAGATCAGGTATCTAGTTAGTATCTGTGGTGGTTTAGTCACTCAGTCGTGTCTGACTCTTACAACCCCATGGACCGTAGCCTGCCAGGCTCCTCTGTCCATGGGATTCTCCAGGCAAGAATACTGGAGTGGGTTGCCATTTCCTTCTCCAGGGGATCTTCCCCACCCAGGGATTGAACCCAGGGCTCCTGCATTGCAGGCAGATTCTTTACCAACTGAGCTATGAGGTTAGTATCTGTGTATCTCTTATTTGCAAGAAGTAGAGACTTAACTCTCTACTTCTCAGTAGCCTCAGATAATCTGGATATATTGTAAGGATGCAGTAGCAGGGAAGAAAATAGGGATCTCAAAAATATCCAAGATGCTGAGACCCTTCCGTGGAAAAGGGAAAGTCTCTTTAATAAATGGTGCTGGGAAAATTGGATATCAACAGGCAAGCTGGACCCTGTCTTATGCCACACACAAAATCAGCCCCAAAATGTATCAGCGACCTAAGAGTAAGACCTGTAACTGTAAAACTGAGAAGAAATGCTTATGATAGTAGATTTGGCAAAGATTTCCTGAACATGACATCAAAAGCACTAGCAACAAAAGCAAAAATAGACAAATTGAACTACATCTAAACTAAAATCTTCTTATACAGGAAATAATTTTTATATATCAAAATGTTCATACACAGTCAACAGAGTAAAAAGGTAGCCTACAGAATTGAGAGAAAACTTACAAATTACACATCTTTTGAGGTTAATATCCAGAATATGTAAGAAACTCCTAGAAGTCAACAAGTAAAAACAAATAACCCAATTAAAATATGGACTAAAGACTTTAATAGACATTTCTTCAAAGATGATACATAAATCGCCAACAAACAAATGGGAAAGTGTTCAACATCACTAATCATTCAGTTCAGTCGCTCAGTCATGTCCAGCTCTTTGTGACCCCATGAACCGCAGCATGCCAGGCCTCCCTGTCCATCACCAACTCCTGGAGTCCACCCAAACCCATGTCCATTGAGTCGGTGATGTCATCCAACCATCTCATCCTCTGTCGTCACCTTCTCCTCCTACCCTCAATCTTTCCCAGCATCAGGGTCTTTTCAAATGAGTCAGCTCTTCGCATCAGGTGGCCAAAGTGTTGGAGTTGCAGCTTCAACATCAGTCCTACAAATAAACACCCAAGACTCATCTCCTTTAGGATGGACTGGCTGGATCTCCTTGCAGTCCAAGGACTCTGAAGAGTCTTCTCCAACACCACAGTTCAGAAGCATCAGTTCTTGAACACTCAACTTTCTTCACAATCCAACTCTCACGTCCATACATGACTACTGGAAAAACCATAGCCTTGACTAGATGGGCCTTTGTTGGCAAAGTAATGTCTCTGCTTTTTAATATGCTGTCTGCTGCTGCTAAGTCGCTTCAAATCAGATCAGATCAGTCGCTCAGTTGTGTCCGACTCTTTGCGACCCCATGAACCGCAGCACGCCAGGCCTCCTTGTCCATCACCAACTCCCGGAGGTCACTCAGACTCACATCCATCGAGTCAGTGATGCCATCCAGCCATCTCATCCTCTGTTGTCCCCTTCTCCTCCTGCCCCCAATCCCTCCCAGCATCAGAGTCTTCTCCAATGAGTCAACTCTTCGCATGAGGTGGCCAAAATACTGGAGTTTCAGCTTTAGCGTCATTCCTTCCAAAGAAATCCCAGGGCTGATCTCCTTCAGAATGGACTGGTTGGATCTCCTTGGAGTCCAAGCGACTCTCAAGAGTCTTCTCCAACACCACAGTTCAAAAGCATCAATTCTTCTGCGCTCAGCCTTCTTCACAGTCCAGCTCTCACATCCATACATGACCACAGGAAAGACCATAGCCTTGACTAGATGGACCTTTGTTTGCAAAGTGATGTCTCTGCTTTTGAATATGCTATCTAGGTTGGTCATAACTTTCCTTCCAAGGAGTAAGCGTCTTTTAATTTCATGGCTGCAGTCACCATCTGCAGTGGTTTTGGAGCCCAGAAAAATGAATTCTGACACTGTTTCCACTGTTTCCCCATCTATTTCCCATGTAGTGATGGGACCAGATGCCATGATCTTCATTTTCTGAATGTTGAACTTTAAGCCAACCTTTTCACTCTCCACTTTCACTTTCATCAAGAGGCTTTTTAGTTCCTCTTCACTTTCTGCCATAAGAGTGGTGTCATCCGCATATCTGAGGTTATTGATATTTCTCCCAGCAATCTTGATTCCAACTTGTGTTTCTTCCAGTCCAGCATTTCTCATGATGTACTCTGCATATAAGTTCAATAAACATGGTGACAATATACAGCCTTGACGTACTCCTTTTCCTATTTGGAACCAGTCTGTTGTTCCATGACCAGTTCTAACTGTTGCTTCCTGACCTGCATACAGATTTCTCAAGAGGCAGATCAGGTGGTCTGGTATTCCCATCTCTTTCAGAATTTTCCACAGTTTATTGTGATCTACACAGTCAAAGGCTTTGGCATAGTCAATAAAGCAGAATAGATGTTTTTCTGGAACTCTCTTGCTTTTTCCATGATCCAGCAGATGTTGGCAATTTGATCTCTGGTTCCTCTGCCTTTTCTAAAACCAGCTTGAACGTCAGAAAGTTCACGGTTCACATATTGCTGAAGCCTGGCTTGGAGAATCAGTCGTGTGCAACTCTGTGCGACCCCATAGATGGCAGCCCACCCGGCTCCCCTGTCCCTGGGATTCTCTAGGCAAGAACACTGGAGTGGGTTGCCATTTCTGTCTAGATTGGTCATAACTTTCCTTCTAAGGAGTAAGCATCTTTTAATTTCATGGCTGCAGTCACCATCTGCAGTGATTTTGGAGCCCAGAAAAATAAAGTCAGCCACTGCTTCCACCATCTCCCCATCTATTCTCCATGAAGTGATGGGACCGGATGCCATGATCTTCGTTTTCTGAATGTTGAGCTTTAAGCCAACTTTTTCACTCTCCACTTTCACTTTCATCAAGAGGCTTTTTAATTCCTCTTCACTTTCTGCCATAAGGGTGGTGTCATCTGCATATCTGAGGTTATTGATATTTCTCCCGGCAATCTTGATTCCAGCTTGTGTTTCTTCAAGTCCAGCATTTCTCATGATGTACTCTGCATAGAAGTTAAATAAGCAGGGTGACAGTATACAGCCTTGAAGTACTCCTTTCCCTGTTTGGAACCAGTGTGTTGTTCCATGACCAGTTCTAACTGTTGCTTCCTGACACTTGCATACAGATTTCTCAAGAGGCAGGTCAGGTGGTCTGGTATTCCCATCTGTTTCAGAATTTTCCACAGTTTATTGTGATCCACACAGTCAAAGGCTTTGGCATAGTCAGTAAAGCAGAAATAGATGTTTTTCTGGTCTGGTATTCCCCTGTGTTTCAGAATTTTCCACAGTTTATTGTGATCCACACAGTCAAAGGCTTTGACATAGTCAGTAAAGCAGAAATAGATGTTTTTCTGGAACTTTCTCTTGCTTTTTCCATGATCCAGCGGATGTTGGCAATTTGATCTCTGGTTCCTCTGCCTTTTCTAAAACCAGCTTGAATATCTAATCATTAGGGAAATGCAAATCAGAATCACAGTGAGATATCTCCTCACACTTGTTAGGAAGGTTACTATTTTAAAAATGTAAATAACAATTATTGGTGAGGACGTGAAGAAACTAGAGCCTTTATGCATTGTTGGTAAGAATATAAAATGGTGAAACCGTTAATGGAAAATAATATAGTGTTTCCTAAAAAAATTAAAAATAAAAATAAACTTGTTACCAGAAGAGTTTGGGGTCTGGCTGCTTGCCACTGAAAAGCCAATAAACAGGCTGGGTTGGTGAAAAGGAAAGTTTGCTTTAATTCAGATGCTGGCAGCTGGCTGGGAGGATGGACATCTGTCCAAAGGCTGACTCCCCCCTACTGGCAATCAGTGGGCCAAGAGCTTTTATAGACAGAAGTGAGGGGAGGGGGACTACATGCAGAAACAGCACAGTCATCTCTGGCACTCATCCTCAAATTGGTCATCAGTGCTCTGATCAATGTCATCTTGATTGTTTTAGGTACAGTTAGTCTTCAGTTCCAGGGTCCATTTGATCTCATTTCTTTGAGGCCAGTTCTCAGAATTGTGGCAGCTTATGTCATGAGTACAGTCTGGTCATCATATAGCTGGCTTCTTTCACCGGGGATTTCAGTACCTATAAGACAGCTCACACAGTATGGCTCAGGATATCATCTGTAGTCCTTGAGAAGGAAAGAAGAGTCCTTGACTGTGCTTAATGACTCCATTATTATTATTTTTCTCCTTTGACTGTTTTCCTTTGTTTCTGCATTTCTCGTTTTTCTGATTTAGCTTATTCTTCAACTAAAGTTTTCCACAGACAAAATGCAGGCAAAGGACATGGGACAGAGGGGGCAAGGACCATAGGGTCTTGCTGTGTTTCTGAATTACCATGTGGTCTAGCAGTCCCACTTTGGGGTATGTTTCTGAAAGAATTGAAAGCAAGATCTTGAAGAGATACATCCACACCCATGTTCATACAGCAATAGCAGCACTATTTGTAATAGCCAAGAAATGGAAGCAACCTAAATGTCCATCAGTGAACTGAATAAATGTGGTATATACATACAGTAGACATCAACTTGAGCAAATTCTGGGAGATAAATAGTGGAGGAAAGGGGAGCCTGGTGTGCTGCAGTCCATGGGCTTGCAAAGAGACAGACACGACTTAGCAACTTAACAACAGTATATGCAGCCAATCATTAGTCAGCCTTAAAAAGAAAGGAAATTTTGACACATGTCCAATATGGATGAATCTTGAAAACAGCATGTAAAGAAGTAAGCCAGTCACAAAAAGTCAAATACTATATGACTGCATTGATGTGAGTTATCGAGAGCCATCAAGCTCATAGAAACAGAAAGTAGAATGATGCTTACCAAGGGCTGTGGGGGAGTTGGAGGACGGTGGAAATGGAGTCATTGTTTAATGGGTATAAAGTTTCAGTTCTGCAACATGGAAAAATTCTTGAGATTGATTACACAGCAGTGTAACCCTGTTGAACTACACATTTAGAAATGGTTAAAAGGGTAAATTTTATGTTATGTGTTTTCCTACCACAATGAAAAAGAATATAAAAGCAAAGTTTATTATGATTATAAGGTCATAATTTAGAAACAAAAGATCTAGACACAGATAACACTTTGTCAGCAAACTTTCACAAGTTTGCTAACACTTGTCAAGTAGAGTTTGTGAATGTTTAAGCTGTGACTTCTCATCAGTATAATTCTACTCTTTGCTCTTAATCACGCTTTTGTCTTCCCAGTACCCTAGTTGGCTGATTCACTCAGTATCCCCAGTTCAGACCTTCAGAAAGAGTTTGATTGGCTCAGGAAATTCCTCTTTTCTGTATTGGCAGTAATTTTCTAACCAGGCCCTATTTTGTCACACCTGTGAATTGCAAGGCCTTGTGTCAAGGATTCTTCTTTGGCTCAATCAGTGGGCACCTCTTAACTGGGGACTGTGAAAGAGGCAGTTTTTCTTATTAGAGATCAGTGAGCGTCCATAAGTACATGCATTCAGTTCAGTTCAGTTGCTCCGTCATGTCCGACTCTGTGCAACCCCATGGACTGCAGTACGCCAGGCTTCGTACATGCATAAAGGTAGCCAGATATAATTTAAATAAGACATTTCAAATCCTTTTAAAGTAGATACTACTTTAGAATAATCATAAGGAAGATACAGTGGATGCTATGATGAAGGACTCAAGTTACCTGCTTTAGGACCAGGGCCCTCCTTCCAGGAGTGGTGCCTGCTGAGGGCTCACAGCTGAGTCTCTCCAGGATTTGCCTCTGCGAAAGAGAGCTGCATTGTCCACAGTTATACCCCAATCTAGCGGATCAGATCAGATCAGATCAGTCGCTCAGTCGTGTCCGACTCTTTGCGACCCCATGAACCGCAATAATCGGTTATGGATGTGGGGGCTCAAAGGCCTGGTCCCATTGCCTTAATTTGGAACGGCTTAAAGAGCCTGTGTTTCAGTGCTCCGTGCAGGATGGGCCGAGCCTTAGGGCATAACCGTGGTGCAGCTCAGTTGGGCTTCCTGCCCTCACTCACCCTCGTGGAAGACTCTACAGAAAGCCTCATGCGTTCAGAGACTTCCCCAGAGTCCAGTCTAAAGCAGAGGAATGAGAGGAATGTTTTGTTTTTCTGCCTTCAACTTTTTGAAATCTTCTCTCTGAAATTTCTTTTTTTCAATTTTCTAGGCTTACATGAGATGTTCAGTTTATTAATTCCATCACTAGTTTCGAGCCTGTGGTATGATCGACTCTGAAATATGGCATTTTTTAAGCCAGTATTTTTTATAAGATATTTTAAGAATGCAAGGAAATAACTAAATTTTCTGAGAAATGTTTTAAGTGATATTAATAGGATTTGACATTATTATGAAAGTTCTTTTTTCATTGGCATACCAATTAGGATTTCAGTTTGACATTTTAGTCTTTTGTTAAAACTGTCACCAAGTAATTAGAGTACACTGATTTTGAGGTACTTGGTAATTCACTTTTTTTTTTGGTTTTGTTACCTCAGACATTTCCCGTTAGTCTGTCTTCCCGCAGTGATATTTGTAAGAAGTAACATATGGCTCCATGGTCCGTGGGTGGGACAGAGGAGTGAGTGTGGAGCTTAAGTGTGTAATGACTAGTCTAACACCTTCACAACTGTGAATCCGACTTTTGACGTGACTCGTAGCCTTTTTACTCAGGAGTAAGCATGTGTTAAGAATCTCTTGCTTGTCAGACCCTGGGCCGATTTGATGATACAGCAATGGCTCTGACGGTCTCTGTCCTCAGGGACCTGACCTGAGGGAATGTATTAATTTGCTTAGATCTGTATCCTGTTGCCCTGGGGATACAGAGATAGTCTATTCAGTTTGTGTCAGACATTAGAAACATTATTATGTATTAATATAAAATTTGTCATGGTAAAGAAAGAGGCTTGTATAAGAAGTATAATTAATTTAAAAGAGGATCTAAATGTTGAAAGTAGAACATTTCTAGAGCTGCCAAGAAATAGAAATCTGGCCTAGGAAGACCCTAGGAAAGGCGATGGCACCCCACTCCAGTACTCTTGCCTGGAAAATCCCATGGACAGAGGAGCCCGGTAGGCTGTAGTCCATGGGGTCGCTCAGAGTCGAACAGGACTGAGCGACTTCACTTTCACTTTTCACCTTCATGCATTGGAGAAGGAAATGGCAACCCACTCCAGTGTTCTTGCCTGGAGAATCCCAGGGACAGGGGAGCCTGGTGGGCTGCTGTCTCTGGGGTCGCACAGAGTCGGACACAACTGAAGCGACTTAGCAGTAGCATAGCTATTCCAAAAGTTTTAGAGGATCCTCAAGAAAATGATGCTTAACTGTCCTAGGTGTTTAAGAAGAGTCCAGTCAGGGCATATACACTGAGAAAACCAGAATTGAAAGAGACACCTGTACCCCAATGTTCATAGCAGCACTGTTTGCAATAGCCAGAACGTGGAAGCAACCTAGTTGTCCATCCACAGATGAATGGATAAGCAAGCTGTGGTACATATACACAATGGAATATTACTCAGCCATTAAAAAGAATACATTTGAATCAGTTCTAAGGAGGTGGATGGAACTGGAGCCTATTATACAGAGTGAAGTAAGCCAGAAACAAAAACACAAATACAGAATACTAACGCATATATATGGAATTTAGAAAGATGGTAAAAAATAACCCTATTTACGAGACAACAAAAGAGACACTGATGTATAGACCAGACTTTTGGACTCTGGGACCAGGAGAGGGTGAGATGATTGGGGAGAATAGCATTGAAATATGTATAATATTATATTTGAAATGTATTAATTGTTCAAACTAAACACTATCATGTTACAATTTGTTCATACTAGATGTTTGTAATGTTTCTGATAATCAATAAAAGAGATTCTTGATTAAAAAAAAAAAAAAAAAAAAAAAGAGTCCAGTCAGTCTCCCACAATAAACCAGTGGTTCTTTTCCCTAGAGCAGTGACTGCCTTACTTGTTTTTTATATTCTGTGGAATCTGGTAGAGTGCCTTGCACATAACAAGTTTGACTAAGTGTTGGTTAAATTTGTCTGTCTGTGCTAGTGTACTAAGTCGCTTCAGTTGTGTCTGACTCTTGTGACCCCATGGCCTGTAGCCCACCAGGCTCCTCTGTTGATAGGATTCTCCAGACAAGAATACTGGAGTGGGTTGCCATCCCCTTCTCCAGGGGATCTTCCTGAGCCAGGGATCAAATTCAGGTGTCCCACATTGCAGGCACACTCTTTATCCTCTGAGCTTCCAGGGAAGCCCATTTTCAGTAATACTATGACATTATTTTCATTAAAAAATTTTTTTGTGTCATTTGCCCCCAGGCATCTACAATAAGGTACCTACAATAAGATCAAGAAACCTAAGTTGAATGCAGTTTTAAAAGCCAGATGTGTCTTTATTACATTGGTATCATGATTATTATACAAGGATTAGGTAGGCTATAATGGTGGCTTTTATGTGCTATAAACATGAATATAGTCTTTTGAATATTTGCCTTTTGTGATTTGGTGTTACTTATGACTGTTTCTTTCCTCATTTTTTTAGGAGTCTATCATGGCTCAAGAATCTCCAAAAAATTCAGCAGCAGAAATTCCAGTGACTAGTAATGGGGAAGTTGATGACTCTCATGAACATGGCTTTAATAGGGTAAGCACACTTCTGTCTCTCAATACAAAGGCTCATGATAAGCCCTTCTGTGCTGAGATGAAAGTAATAGAGTTTATTCATAATATAGAAATATGTTCTTAGATTGACTATATTCTGGAATCTAATATTATTATGGAGGGATGACTAGGTGGGTCATAACGTAATTTGTCCAGAATAAGCTTCTGGCCAGTAAAGCATTTAGGCTTTGATGTTACTATCTGTAATTTTATTGTATAATCAGAGCAAGAGTGTCTCTAATGATTTTGGCATGTAACTTTATTAAAAAACTACTTCATTCTACTTGTGATAAGAAAAAATATTAACTATAGGAAAGGTTCGCCTAGTCAAGGCTATGGTCTTTCCTGTGGATGAGTATGGGTGTGAGAGCTGGACTGTGAAGAAGGCTGAGCGCAGAAGAATTGATGCTTTTGAACTGTGGTGTTGGAGAAGACTCTTGAGAGTCCCTTGGACTGTAAGGAGATCCAATCAGTCCATTCTGAAGGAGATCAGCCCTGGATTTCTTTGGAAGGAATGATGCTAAAGCTGAAACTCCAGTACTTTGGCCACCTCATGCGAAGAGTTGACTTATTGGAGAAGACTCTTAAGCTGGGAAGGATTGGGGGCAGGAGGAGAAGGGGACGACAGAGGATGAGATGGCTGGATGTCATCACTGACTCGATGGATGTGAGTCTGAGTGACCTCCGGGAGTTGGTGATGGACAGGGAGGCCTGGAGTGCTGCGATTCATGGGGTCGCAAAGAGTCGGACATGACTGAGTGACTGATCTGATCTGATCTGATCCTTTAAAACGGTCTCTTTTCTTAGTACATAATTCTTAAGTAAGTGCCTCTTCATTTTGCTGTTTACTTTCTAGAGTGACATATTTGACTCAGTGGAAAATGAAACTTGGGATCTGTTTAATTTTGATCTGCCTCTCATTTGAAATTGAAATTTAATGCATTTAAATGGAAACACCATGAGTTTAGAGATAATGTGGGTTCAGATTTCAACTATGTCTTTCCTAGTACCTTGGGCAGATATTTACTTATTTTAATCTCTCTAAATGAGAATTTTATTTTTTTGGTGATGTTAAATGATATTAAAATAAATAATATGCCTAATATAGTCCTAGAAATGAGACTGATGTTAGTTATTTCTGGAGATATTTCTGTTAAATATTCCTTTTTGACACGTGTGTGTCAAACACTTGACACGTGTACAACATTAAATAACTTTAAAAATGCAGTTTTCATATTCATGAAAAAGTAATGGTTGAAAGATGAATTATTTTACAGCTTAAATTGGACTCGTTTACTTCATATGTTTGAGAATAAAGTTCTTTAGTTTAACAGAAGATAGTATTTTACTTTTAATTTTTAAAAATTTAATTGTTTTTTAAAATATTTATTTTTGGCTGCATTGGGTCTCCACTGCAGCACATGGGCTTCTCTCTGGTTGTGGCATGGGGCTCTGTAGTTGCAGCACACAGGCTCTCTAGTTGGGGTGCATGGTCTTCGTTGCCCCACAACATGATGGATCTTAGTTCCTCGACCAGGAATTGAACTCATGTCTCCTGCATCAGAAAGCAGATTCTTAACCACTGGACCATCAGGGAAGTCCCCAGAAGGTGATATTTTAGATCACAATTTCTCGTTCCCAGCATCATTGACATTTGGGGCCAGAAAAATTCCTTTGTGGAGGGTTGGCCTGTGCATGTAGGGTGGTTAGCAGCATCCCTGAGCTCTTCCTAGTAGATGCCAGTAGCCCCTCCAGTAGTTGCCAAGCACAAACGTACCCAGACATTGCCAAATGTCAGGGGTAGGGAGAAACTTGCCTCTGGTTGAGAAGTGCTTTTTAGATAGATCGTTTTAATGGACTTTTGGAAAATTCCACTCTATTTCACTTATTTTTGGCTCAAATCATTTAGAAGAAATAGATGTGTCTTCAAGCTTGGGATGTGTTTTTATTTTAATTGCAAGTGTTTTAACTTGGTTTATCAGAGAAGGCAATGGCACCCCACCCCAGTACTCTTGCCTGGAAAATCCCATGGACAGAGGAGCCTGGTAGGCTGCAGTCCATGGGGTCGCTAAGAGTCGGACACGACTGAGCAACTTCACTTTGACTTTTCACTTTCATGCATTGGAGAAGGAAATGGCAACCCGCTCCAGTGTTCTTGCCTGGAGAATCCCAGGGACCGTGAAGCCTGGTGGGCTGCCGTCCATGGGGTCGCACAGAGTCGGACACGACTGAAATGATTTAACAGTAGCAGTAACTTGGTTTATAAGGACCCATGGGCCAATACCAAGTGACTGACAGAATTTGTATACCTGAAACACCTGAAATTCACACAATTCACACAGCATTGTAAATCTGTGTGTGTGTACTCACTCAGTTGTGTCCGACTGTTTGAAACACCATGGTTGCCAGGCTTCTCTGTCCATAGTATTTCCTAGGCAAGAACACTGGAATGGGTTGCCATTTCCTCCTCCAGGGGATCTTCCTGACCCAGCAATCAAACCGTCATCTTTTGTGTATCCTGCATTGGCAGGTGGAAATTCTGAGCACTCAGAGGAAATTTTCACTTCAGATTTTAGTCTTTCTGCTATTTGAAAACACTGAGATATACTCACATATTAAGGAAACTCAAGTTATCATCATTAGACACCCTACCAATAGCTTTATAAACTTCTATTAATTTAAATAGCTCATTATACCAGGATTTTGGTTAATGACTGCTTTGTCTTATTTTGGGTAACAGCCCTTTTTTGCAAATCTATCCTGCAGATATTTATTGCGTGTATGTTGTGTACCAGGCACCAGGGATGACAGTGCCTGGTCCACAACCAAATGACAGAGATGCCTGCCACCAGAGGGTCGGTGTTCTTATAGACATTCTGATGAAACTTTCTACCTAAGAAGAAAACAGCACATACAATGCTGCACTGTTTTGAAGATTCACCTGCCATCTTTAGCTTGGGGTGGCTTTTTTTGAGCTGTAGCTTTTGCATAGTAAAAAACGCACATGTTGAGTGTACAGCTCAGTGGAGCCAGCGCCCACGCCAGTATGGAGAGCATCTCCAGGTCTTTCCCAGCCCCCTCACCGTCTTCTAGGCAGTGTGTCCCCCTCCCTTCCAGCGTCATTCCTGCTGTCGTCATTGTGTCACCACTGATCGCTTTTGACTCGGCCTGAACTGCATGTAAGTGGAATCACACTGCTGCTGCTAAGTCGCTTCAGTCGTGTCCGACTCTGTGCGACCCCATAGATGGAAGCTCACCAGGCTCCCCTGTCCCTGGGATTCTCCAGGCAAGAACACTGGAGTGGGTTGCCATTTCCTTCTCCAATGCACGAAAGTGAAAAGTCAAAGTGAAGGTGCTCAGTCGTGTCTGACTCTTAGCGACCCCATGGACTGGAGCCTACTAGGCTCCTCCGTCCATGGGATTTTCCAGGCAAAAGTACTGGGGTGGGGTGCCATTGCCCACTAGGTGTACTCTTTTCCCACCGGCTTTCACCCAGCATCGTGTCTGGAATGTTGTTGTTGTTGCTTTGGCAATATCTAATTCTTCTTTTCCCTGGAGAAGGAAATGGCAAATCACTCCAGTATCCTTGCCTGGAAAACCCCATGGACAGAGAAGTCTGGCGGGCTATAGTCCATGGTTCGAAAGAGTCGGACACAACTACGACTGAACCACCGCCAATTCTTTTTCCTTGTAATACGGTTTCCCATTGTGTTAATACACCACAGTGTGTGTTAATAGGCCCTAATTTGTTTACCCATTTGGTTTGTTTGTTTGTCTTGTTTTAAAAATTTTTTTTTCTTTTTATTTTATTTTTGTTTCTGGTAGGTTTTTTTGCTTGCTTTTTAAAAATGTATTTACTTTTTAATTGAAGGATAATTGCTTTACAGTTTGTTGTTTGTTCTGTCAAACGTCAGCGTGAATCAGCCATAGGCGATGCCTAGGTCATCTGCAGTCTGCCCCTATTACGAATAAAGCTGCTGTGGCCATTCCTGCATAGGTCTTTTGGTGTACATGATCACCTACTTCTATTGGGTATTTATCCTGGAGTGGAATTGCAGATCATGGGTATGTGATGTTTGGCTTTGGTAGATGTTCTCAACTAGTTTGCCAAATGATCAAACTAGTTGACAATCCTGCCAGCACTGAATAAGTGTTTTAGTTGTTCCACATCATAACCAGTTTTTGGCATTGTCATACTTTTAAGTTTTTGCCATTCTGATGAAATCATAGTAGTTGTCTCATAGTTTAAACATGCATCTCCTTGATGACTAATGATGTCGAGCTTATTTTCAGATTCTTACTGACCATCTGAATATTATCTTTTATAAAGTACCTTTTCAAGTCCTTTGCTCGTCTTTAAGTGTGTGCCTTTTTCTAGTTCATCTGTAGCAGTTCTGTGTATGTTCTGGGTGTAAGTCGTTTGTATGGATGTGTGTATTGCAGGTGTTTATCTCCAGTCTGTAACTAGCTTTTGTACTATATTCATGGTATCTTTAGATGACCAAAGGCTAATTTTAATGAAGTCCAGTTCTCTCCCTTTAGTGATTTTTGTGACCCTTGTATCTTTGCCTGTTCCCATATCATCAAGATACTCCATCTTCTAAAAGTTTCTCTGCTTTACTTCTTACACATAGGTCTATGATTCCATCTTGAATTTTGTGTATGGCATGATGTAGAAGTCAAGGCTCATTTTTTTCCCCATGTGCATATCATGTAATATGCATTGTTTATTGAAAAAAAATTCTTTCTCAACACAGGGGCCTTTGCTGTTGATCAAGTGATCATATATGTGTAGCTGTATTACTTGGCTAACTGTGTTATTTCTTGGTCTTTCTGTCTATCCTTGCAGTAGTACTATACTATCTTACCCACTTACTAGAGTAATTAAGTCTGAAATAAATAGTAGCTTCAGCCTTGATACCTGGTAATTCCTCTAGCTTCGCTCTTCTTCAGGGTTACTTTGTACCTTAAACCTATTCATTAGTCTTTAGTTGAGTACCTTAATTTGCTTTTTAGTATCATTGAAAAGGTTTTTTTTAATCCTTTCAAATTTTAACTTCAGAGTCTTTTTAGAGTGAAGTGAATTAACTCGTATATTTGTGTAAGTTCTTTGCTTACATAGTCAAAGCCAGTTAACTTGTTGCTTTATAAGTTAACTTCTTAATGTCTAATTCTCTTTTTGGAGATTCTCCTATAATGTTTCATTTTCTTTTGAGGGATCAGATCAGATCAGTCACTCAGTCGTGTCTGACTCTTTGAGACCCCATGAATCGCAGCACGCCAGGCCTCCCTGTCCATCACCAACTCCTGGAGTTCACCCAGACTCACATCCATCGAGTCAGTGATGCCATCCAGCCATCTCATCCTCTATCGTCCCCTTCTCCTCTTGCCCTCAATCCCTCCCAGCACCAGAGTCTTCTCCAATGAGTCAGCTCTTGGCATGAGGTGCCCAAAGTACTGGAGTTTCAGCTTTAGCATCATTCCTTCCAAAGAAATCCCAGGGCTAATCTCCTTCAGAATGGACTGGTGGGATCTCCTTACAGTCCAAGGGACTCTCAAGAGTCTTCTCCAACACCACAGTTCAAAAGCATCAATTCTTTGGCGCTCAGCCTTCTTCACAGTCCAGCTCTCACATCCATACATGACCACAGGAAAAACCATAGCCTTGACTAGGCGAACCTTTGTTGGCAAAGTAATGTCTCTGCTTTTCAATATGCTATCTAGGTTGGTCATAACCTTCCTTCCAAGGAGCAAGTGTCTTTTAATTTCATGGCTGCAGTCACCATCTGTAGTGATTTTGGAGCCCAGAAAAATAAAGTCTGACACTGTTTCCACTGTTTCCCCATCTATTTCCCATGAAGTCATGGGACCGGATGCCATGATCTTCGTTTTCTGAATGTTGAGCTTTAAGCCAACCTTTTCACTCTTCCCTTTCACTTTCATCAAGAGGCTTTTTAGTTCTTCTTCACTCTCTGCCATAAGGGTGGTGTCATCTGCATATCTGAGGTTATTGATATTTCTCCCAGCAATCTTGATTCCAGCTTGTGTTTCTTCCAGTCCAGCATTTCTCATGATGTACTCTGCATATTAGTTAAATAAGCAGGGTGACAATATACAGCCTTGACGTACTCCTTTTCCTTTTTGGAACCAGTCTGTTGTTCCATGTCCAGTTCTAACCTACATACAGATTTCTCAAGAGGCAGATCAGGTGGTCTGGCATTCCCATCTCTTTCAGAAATTGCCACAGTTTATTGTGATCCACACAGTCAAAGGCTTTGGCATAGTCAATAAAGCAGAAATAGATGTTTTTCTGGAACTCTCTTGCTTTTTCCATGATCCAGCGGATGTTGGCAATTTGATCTCTGGTTCCTCTGCCTTTTCTAAAACCAGCTTGAACATCAGGAATTTATCTATTGAGGGATAGAGAAGGAAAAAAGGAAATGTTGTCCTGGAGGTCTCCTCTTAATAGATATGAACTTTACCGGTAGGCAAAGTTCTTCCCTCATAGCTCAGTTGGTAAAGAATCCGCCTGCAGTGCAGGAGACCCCAGTTCAGTTCCTGGGTCAGGAGGATCTGCTGGAGAAGGGATAGCTACACACTCCATTATTCTTGTGCTTCCCTTGTGACTCAGCTGGTAAAGAATCCGCCTGCAATGTGGGAGACCTGGGTTTGATCCCTGGGGTTGAGAAGATCCCCTGGAGAAGGGAAAGGCTACCCACTCTGGTATTCTGGCCTGGAGAATTCCATGAACCGCATAGTCCATGGTGTTGTAGAGTCGAACGCGGCTGAGCAACTTTCACTTTCACTTCACTTAGCAGTAGGCAAGACTCCTTGGAAGCAATAATTCAGTCAACCAGTACACCCCACTTGACCTCTGTAAAGAAGTTCCACATCATAAAGCTTGTTTCTCTTTGTACCTGCTCTTATGAAAGAAAAAATGTATCATGAGAATTTCTTACATATTTAATATTTTAAAATAAAAATCACCTCTGTGATCCCTTTTACTATGAGTGAAAACAGTATTTCAATAGCATCTTTGACTCTTTTAAATAAATTACACTCAAGATCTGTTAGGCATATATTTACTGACATTTTGGCACACTCCTTTATTTTCCTGAGCAATAAAAGTGAAATTTTATCAATGTTTAATGTCAAATTCATGTTTCTGTTTTCAAATAGATAAAAGTTCATAGAGAAAGTACGCATAATGTACTAAATATTGCTTAGCATTATATAGACTAGTAAAGAGATTGTATAAAAACCTACCTCATAACTAGAGTTTTCTAGTTTTAAAAACATGTTTTACTAATACGCATCTTCTTTTATACATACTTGATGTCTAAAATTATATAACTCGCAACATTGTAAATGAACTATCTTTCAATTTTAAAAATTGATAACAATGAAATAAATCATATAATGGCTTTTAGTTAATGCATATTACACTTTTAAAAGTATAAAGTCTTATAAAAATTATATATGTATATATATGACATGAACGCGTTAGTTGCTCGGTTATGTCCGACTCCACGACCCCATGGACTGTAGCCCACCAGGCTCCTCTGTCCATGGGATTCTCCAGGCAAGAACACTGGAGTGGGTAGCAATACCCTCCTCCAGGGGCTCTTTCCGACCCAGGGATCGAATCTGGGTCTTCTGAGTTGCAGGCAGATTCTTTACCATCTGAGCCACAAATTAAGATGACGGCTTATTAAGTTGTCATCACTTGGCTGGCCAGTTGGTGTCACTGTGGCCCAGGCAGTGAGATGTAGATGCTTCTGTTCTTTGTGTGTCTTACTGCCACTGTTTGCTTTTTCATTTGATTTCCCTTAGTCTCCTACTATGAGAGGCCCTGGTGGACTTTACCTCAGCATTCACATTGAAATAGAGGATATAATGGGAGAATTTGCCCTAGAAATTCCCTGGTAGCAGCTTAACATTTTTTAACGTTTCGAGGTTTGTTACTTGTCTTAGAGGGGCAACAGCTATGTGAAGAGAGAAGAGGATAATAATCCTAGTATTATTGCAGTTCTTTACAGCAAAACTATTTTTGCTTCTAAATAAAAAGCAGTTGGTGTTTTTTAAAGAGTATTGTAAAGTTTAATCTCTAAAGAATACAAATTATTCTTTTACTTATAAGCTACATGTTATTTATAGTGTATTCTGTTATATTGCTATTGTTCAGTCACCCAGTCGTGTCCGACTCTTTGCGACCCCGTGGACTGCAGCACACCAGGCCTCCCTCTCCTTCAGCATCTCCTGAAGTTTGCCCAAGTTCGTGTCTGTTGCATCGGTGATGCCATCCAGCCATCTCATCCTCTGACGCCCCCTTCTCCCCTCCATCTTTCCCAGCATTAGGGACTTTTCCAGTGAGTCAGCTGTTTGTATCAGACGACCAAAATACTGGAGCCTCAGCAACAATCCTATCACTTCAGCAACAGTCCTGCAGTGCTGGTCAAAATATTAGGTTAGAAATGTGCAATTTGTACCATGAGTTTAAAGAAGCAAATATTAGTTCCTTGTGAGTTAAATTGAAACTACTTGTGAATTAAGTTATATTTGGCAGATTTAGAAAAATTACCTTAGCCAAAATAAAACTTTTCCTCTGGTAGGCCCAAAACTAAAATTCCTAATTTAGCTTTTTCCACCTATGGACCTTGTCTCTAGAAAAACGTACATATACACAAAACTGCCAAATCTTGTGTTCAATTTCAAGGAGTTTAGGATCACTTGAATTCTGCCTGTGGATCCTTGGGTTCCCTATGTCTTAAATATTCCTGGTCTGTAAGTTTTGAGTTAAATCATAGAATTTTAATTCAGTAGAAGTACCTTGCAGATTCCTGGATCTCGCTACTTTAGTTTACAACTGAGGAAAAGGGGCCCTGCGGTTATGATGGAATTGCCTACATTGACTAGCTATACCAAAAACTTACATGATTGGCTATAAGTACAGTGTCGCCAGGAACGTGCGTTCATTACCTTATCTCCAGGGCCTGGCAGCAGTGCTACACATACCTGATGATCGGGCTTTCATTAGATGTTTGGTGAATGAATGCACGAGTATTAGAAGGAGAACTACAAACACAGTTTCAAGAGTTCTGTGGAACAACAGGAAGAAATAGACTGGACACATCCTGTGTCCTTAATTTTCCAGCATGCATCATGGTTGTTGTTGTTGCTGCTGCTGGAAACTGTATTGTTTTGAAAGTTTTTATTGTTAGTTTTCTTTTGCTCTTTTTTTTGTTGTTGTTTTGTTAAATTGTTCCCCTGTACTTATCAGTTTTAATAATATACTTTAGCAGCCTAAAGACTTGAGAAAGAACAGAAGAATAGGAATTGTAAGAGCCTGTTTTGAATATATTTCCTCCCCTCACCTTAATAATGTAACTGTCCATTTATGTATCTGCTTTTCCCAAGAGCTTGCAATTACATTTAGGACAGAGATAGTATATGCACACTGTGCAGCTTATGGATCACAGTAATTTTTCAATAAAAGATTGAGTTTTAGTTTGACTTAACTTTAACATTGGAGAAGGCAGTGGCACCCCACCCCAGTACTCTTGCCTGGAGAATCCCATGGACGGAGGAGCCTGGTAGGCTGCAGTCCATGGAGTTACTAGGAATCGGACACGACTAAGCGACTTCACTTTCACTTTTCACTTTCATTGGAGAAGGAAATGGCAACCCACTCCAGTGTTCTTGCCTGGAGAATCCCAGGGACGGGGGAGCCTGGTGGGCTGCCATCTATGGGGTTGCACAGAGTCGGACACGACTTAAGCGACTTAGTAACTTTAACATATTTTCTGCCTCATTCATTCTACCCTGAAGTTTGAATAGCATGTGATGAATGTTTCTGCGTTACCTGAAAAATTTACTAGCTAAGTCACATTTGATGAGGGCTTTTCCCTAAGGCCAGTTTTTACCAGATGTATATCTTGGACACTTTTAAAGGTATGGCACATGTTTTTCAAGGATTGTTTAATCCTTGCAAATATAGATTCATTTTAATATTTTCTTTTTAAAGTATAGAATATATTCTTAGTACTGTTAACCACAAATTAAATTTTAAAATGTGTTTATTATATATACATTTATTAAATTAACTCTGGATTTGTATTCCTGTTTGGGAAGTAGAAAATTGTGAATAAACATAATTTTTAATGAAAAGCTGAAGCTCTGTGTATCTTAGTTATAATTTTTAGATAGTACCTTTATAAACAAATGCTATCATGGACAACTTTCACTATCTAGGAGAAATTGTTTTGAATGTAGATACATAAAAATATTTCCACAGTAATAGTGTTTGAATGAATTCAGAATTTTCTTGATGCAAATTGGTACATGATTTCATTCTTATCAAACTTCAGTACTACTTAGAATCGAAACTATGGATGCAGGGGTTGGGGTGGGACCAGGAGAATAGACAGTAAACTGTCAGAAGATAGTGACGCTTTAGATTCTTGTTTGTTGAGGGACTGAGAGGGAAGTGAGCAGGGAGAGAGAAGTGAGATTGAGATTGTGTGTGCATGTATCTGTGTGTGTGTTGATAAAATGGGGAAAGCAGGCAAGACAGGAGATTTGCTGTCTGGATCACGTGGAATAACAGGTATGAGAGGAGACTGTGGTCATAAAATAAGTTGTTAGGTTTAAAATTCCAAAGGTTCTAAGAGTGGCCCTGGGAGTCCCAGTTGCATAAGTAGAACTGGCGTGAAAGATGAAAGATGTAAGTGTAGGTTGGGTGTACTGTATTAGTTGAGTATTTTTTTTTTTATCTGCCATTACACTTTTTTGGCCCCTTGTCTAACCACACATCACCAAATCTGAATCAAACTACCTACCTTACCCTTCCTACAAGCATACTGAGGGGGAAAAATGATACATCTTTACAGACTGTTATTACCATAGCCCATCAGTCTACATCAGTGTAGGTAGACGGGCTCATACAGTAGACTTTATTTCAAGTATTTCACAATTTATTTTAAAAAAACACAACATACTACATGCTGTATGTACTTTAGTAGAATGTTTTTGATGAGCTATGAAAACTCAGCTTAGATGCCTTATATATCACTTTGGAAGGATTGCAAACTGAATATAGAATCATTCCCTGAAAGTGTGCCCAATGTAGTGTGCAAAATGTTGGGAACACCTAGGATAACAGTAGGAGTTGTGGATAGAACGGAAAACTGGGTGTGTCGGCGCCCTGGACTGGCTGAGAAGAAGGTAGATGACCAAGTGGAGTAGTTTGGCCATCCAGGGGCGGTGAGGAGTGGAAGTGAGCTGCACAAGGACAGAAAGCGGTTCCCTATGACAGAGTTCCTCAGGACGTGGACAGAGAATTCCCTGCAGCAGAGTCATCTGGCTTACTTTTGAAATTCTGACTCCTGGGCTCCACACTCCAACTTAACAAGAACTATAGCAGGCAGCTAAGAAAAACTGCGTTTTTAGCAGTTTTCTCAGATGATTTTACCCAAGCTTAAGTTTGAGAACTGGTAGTTTACCGTGGAGAGCTGAGAAAATGCTGCCCCTCCCTCTGCCTGCTTGATAAACAGAATGTTGGTGAGTAGCCCACTTTGACCCAGTGTAATTGTCAGAGAGGACACCATGAGGAGGCTAAGTATGTTGTAGTGTTTACAGCCAGGTTGGGAGTGTGGAAGTCAGGTGAACCACAGCTTTGCTTCTGGCAGATACTCCTTATAAGTAGCTAACTGTGAAAACAACAAAAGGCGATTTTAAATTACCAGAGTTCATAGAATATTTAACACAAAATTTTCAAGCTGTTTCTTTTGAAATTATATAAATGCTGTGGAAGGTTTTATCCATTTTGAAGAATGAGATAAGATGTGTCAGTTCACTTCAGTCACTCAGTCGTGTCCCACTCTTTGGGACCCCATGAATCACAGCACGCCAGGCCTCCCTGTCCATCACCAACTCCCGGAGGTCACCCAGACTCACGTCCATCGAGTCAGTGATGCCATCCAGCCATCTCATCCTCTGTCGTCCCCTTCTCCTCCTGCCCCCAATCCCTCCCAGCATCAGAGTCTTTTCCAATGAGTCAGCTCTTCACATGAGGTGGCCAAAGTACTGGAGTTTCAGTGTTAGCATCATTCCTTCCAAAGAAACCCCAGGGCTGATCTCCTTCAGAATGGACTGGCTGGATCTCCTTGCAGTCCAAGGGACTCGCAAAAGTTTTCTCCAACACCACAGTTCAAAAGCATCAATTCTTTGGCGCTCAGCCTTCTTCACAGTCCAACTCTCACATCCATACATGACTACTGGAAAAACCATAGCCTTGACTAGGCGGACCTTTGTTGGCAAAGTAATGTCTCTGCAATTGAGAAAATTAAATGAAGTATTAGTATTACATATCTGCTAAATGCTATTAATGCCAAAAAGGAATAAGATAGATGGTCTTAGGGATCTTGCTGTCTTCAGAGAGAATACAGACAAATACTGTTGATGCTGTGTGAGAGGTGATGTTCTTAGCCTGGTATGGCATGGTGTGAGAGAAAGGATATGAATGACTAGGGAATTGCTCTCCAAGCCAAATCTAAAGGATGAACTAACCAGACGAAGAAGGATAAAGAATAGTCCCATCAATAGGAGACCATAGAATTGAAAATTCACCATTACTGGAGTGGGGAGTATGGGGGCAGTGGTGTGCGAAATGCACCTGAAGAGGTAAGTAGGGATAAGGTTCTGTAAAACCTCAGAACCATGCGGAGGTTCTGACTTTACCTAAAAGTGGAGGACTTTACCTAAAATGATGTAAAAACTTGAAGGGCCTTGTGGCATTTGCATTTTAGAAAGTTGTTTCTGCCTACTGTTCAGGGAATCCATTTCAAGGCTGACAAGACTAGAGACAACGGAGACGTTTCAGTTAGGTCACCACGGGAAGGAGGAGAGGGAGACTTTGGACTTTGCTCTCAGGAGAGAAGCTAGAGCCTGTAGAGGACCCCGAGCCATTTTTAAAGATGCAGATAGGAGGAAAACTGGGAAGATGCAGTGTGGGGAACTAGGGGGAAGAGAGTCTGTAGTTTATAGATGCTTGGAGCATCCGTGCAGATGGTTGGTGCTTACAATGCTTTCCTAGCAGACTCCTACCTCTTAAGTTTCTTCCTCCTCTCTCTGAGTAGAAAGGGGATTCTCATTAATAAATTTCTAGTTCTGCTTCTTTATAGTGTTGTGCGTCTTATTAAGGATGTGTATTTTAAAGCAAGTTTGCCAAACATATGTTTTTTTGTTAATTTTGCACTAACTTTAGTTCAAAAGTAGATTACTATGCTAAATTATAAGGTTACATTTTTAACCTCATACTTATTCTTACCTCTGTTAAAATATGCAAATAGAAGCAAGTCATTTTGGTTGAAAATGAGCCACCCCCTCACAGCTTTATGGAAGCTGTAACTACAAGTATTAACTTACGTCCTTTGAAAAGAAACTATACGTGAAACTTTTTTTGACAAAAGCATTATATTTTAATTGTTTGAAGATTTATTTTTAAAAACTATTAAATACTCCAGTATTATATAGTATTATCCTAGTAGCTTGAATAGAAAGTTAACTTTAAGTTTATACTGTTTTATTTACAGTTGTTAAGCATGACTTTGCAAAGTCTTAAACCTTGAGTTGAATGTGAGCAATATAAAATTGCAAAGTAAGGATTTTACATTGTTGGTTGCAAATAGGCTCATTGTCTCCCAAGTATATCCTAGAAACTAGAAGGAAATGCAGTAGCAGCTATTTTACAAATTAAGGAAGTCACATGGAGAAGGCAGTGGCACCCCACTCCAGTACTCTTGCCTGGAAAATCCCATGGACAGAGGAGCCTGGTAGGCTGCAGTCCGTGGGGTCACTAGGAGTTGGAAACGACTGAGCAACTTCACTTTCACTTTTCACTTTCATGCATTGGAGAAGGAAATGGCAACCCACTCCAGTGTTCTTGCCTGGAGAATCCCAGGGACAGAGGAGCCTGGTGGGCTGCCATCTATGGGGTCACAGAGTTGGACATGACTGAAGCGACTTAGCAGCAGTAGCAGCAGCAGAGTAGTCACAGCCTCACCACTGAGACGTTTTAAAAATTTTAAGAGTCATGTAAAAACACATTTTAAAGTTCTTGTGAACTACGGGGCTAAATTATATTACTTAGAGAATGTGTATTTTACAGAGAGCATTCAACAAGCTCGTAAAATACTGAGTGTTTTCTCACAGGTCATGTATTCCTCTCTCATAGAGCATATCGTTTTGTGTTGGAACAACTTAATAGTCAGACAGCTATCAGAATGATAATTCTGTTCACACTCTGAATGGACCTGTTCATACTACTTTGGTTAGGCTCCTTCTGTTAGTAACAGTTTAAGCAAAGGAGCCATAGTGCTTTTCAGATGTTACAGCTGTTTTACATACAGGACAGGAGGCTTTTTTCCTGGAAGAACTTTTTGTTTGTTGAGTAAAGGACCCTTGGGAGGCCACTGGGAGGGGTTTAAGTGAAATGTAACATCCTCAGACAGCTAGCAGTTGTTCTTCCAGAAACCAGACATGACAAAAGGGAAGCATCCCGTAACTTCTGAAAACTTAGGGGGTGAGAGGTATACATCAAACTTACTATTGAACCCGTTACTGTCTCCTCTCTTCCCAGCTACTATTGCTGCATCTCTCTTTTGGGAATTTGCACACTATTTTGTGACAGGACAAATGATTCAAATGAGTAGAGTTCTTTCAGTTAAGTTCTAAGAATACAGTAAACACAACTCTCTTGGACCTCTCTTCCCCTTTGTATGTTGTTTACAGTTTTTTATCTCTCATATTTTGAGAGATGTCTTCATCACGGAGAGCTGAAAAGCTGTCAAGACTTGGAGCAAAGCAATATCTAGATGGCAGCCCACCAGGCTCCCCCATCCCTGGGATTCTCCAGGCAAGAACACTGGAGTGGGGTGCCATTTCCTTCTCCAATGCATGAAAGTGAAAAGTGAAAGTGAAGTCACTCAGTCATGTCTGACTCTTTGTGACTCCATGGACTGCAGCCCATCAGGCTTCTCCATCCATGGGATTTTCCAGGCAAAAGTACTAGAGTGGGGTACCATCACCTTCTTCTAATTTTGGTTCCTGTGGTTTAATTAAATAATGCCTGTCCCCAACACCACAGCTCAGATTGCTGTCACCACATTGTATTAAGTGTAATTGTATAAAGTACATGGAGAAGGCAGTGGCACCCCACTCCAGTGTTCTTGCCTGGAGAATCCAGGGATGGCGGAGCCTGGTGGGCTGCCGTGTCTGGGGTCACATAGAGTCGGACCCGATTGAAGCGACTTAGCAGCAGCAGCAGCAGTATAAAGTACAAACTTAGACTATAAATGGCCATGTGAATACCAATGCATATCATGATTGTTGTGTAATCATGTCACTTTCAAAGTCTTTTGGTGATGGCCACTGTATTTGCTGTTCATTTCATACACAGATAGCAAATCATGTGGCTGTGTTATCACCTTGTATCTTGCTCATAAACCCATGTGATATTTAACAGAAGTGGATAAGCAAAAGGGGATGGGTGAATAAAGATAGAAGTGCAGCAAAGAAGTATAAAAGGGTAACTGTGGAAGGAGTGAAATTCAGATCAGACCTACCCGAGTTGTAGGAGAAATAGCTGACCCATCAGTCTGTTGGCACTGCTGCACTCTTGGAGGAGCTCTAGATTTGAGCCAGAGGAACTTAATGAAAGCTCACTTAAAAACATAAGCAAGGAAAGAATCTTTAAAGTTTTGAGATAAATTTTTGAAGTTCGTGGAATGATCGATTTTTCCCGTTAACCACTTTGCATCGTTTCAACCTGCTTGTTTATTTTTACAATCTTGATATTGCCCTGTCATGCAGAGTGAGGACTGACTGTATGTAAAGTGCTTAGAACAATCCCTGGCACATAGTAAGTTCTCGAGAAATGTTTGCTATTGTGATTATTACTGGTAGCACTGATTAATTGTAAAGATGATTTTAACAGAGGAGCATGATGGCTAACTTCAACTGAGTGCCCCAAAATATGTACTGGGTATCTTGCCCATATTATCTTATGTTTTTTTGTTTTATCTTTGTGACTGCTGCCGGATCTTGGTTCCTGGGCATACGCTTTCTCTGGTTACGATGAGTGGGGCTCCTCCCTCCAGTTGCCGCACATGGGGCTTGTTACGGTGGGAGCCTCTTCTCAAGCTCTGGAGAAGCGTGGGCTCTCGGGAAGGCAGGCCAAGATGCCCTGTGGCCTGTGCTGCCGCTAAGTCACTTCAGTCGTGTCCGACTCTGTGCGACCCCATAGACGGCATCCCACCAGGCTACCCCGTCCCTGGGATTCTCCAGGCAAGAACACGAGTGGGTTGCCATTTCTTTCTCCAGTGCATGAAAGTGAAAAGTGAAAGGCAGTCGCTCAGTCGTGTCCTACTTTTCGCGACCCCATGGACTGCAGGCTACCACACTCCTCCGTCCATGGGATTTTCTAGGCAAGAGTACTGGAGTGGGTTGCCATTGCCTTCTCTGCTGTGGCCTGTGAGATCTTCCCCAAAACTACAGAACATCATGGAAGGAAGTTAAAAAATATCTAAATAAATGGAAGGGCATCTCACATTCATGGATCAGATGGGAATCTCCCCAAATTGATCAGATTCAGCACAATCTTTATCAGAATTGCAACTGGCTTTTTTTTTTTGTTTTTTTTTTTTTGTAGAAATTGACAAACTGATCAGATGTAAACACAAAGGATGCAGAATGCCCAGAGAATTGAAAAAGAAGAACAGAATTGTAGGACTCATTACTTCTGATTCCAAAACTTACTACCACAAAGTTACAGTAATTGGAACAATATGGTACTGACTTAAGGATGACATACAGATCAGTGGAACAGAATTGAGCGTAGAGAAATAGACCCTACATTTATGGTCAGTTGAGTTTCAGCAAGGGTGCCAAGACAGTTTTCAGTGTGGAAAGAGTGCGTGTATGCCAGGTCTCTTCAGTTGTATCTGACTCTTTGTGACCCCATGGACTGTAGTTCTTCAGGCTCCTCTGTCCATGAGATTCTCCAGGCAAGAGCAGTAGAGTGGGTTGCCATACCCTCCTCAAGGGCATCTTCCTGACCCAGGGATTGAACCTGCATCTCTTACATGTCCTGAATTAGCAAGTGGGTTTCTTACCAGTAGCGGCACCTGGGAAGCTCCTGGAAAGAATAGTCTTCAACAAATGGTTCCGGGACAACTGGATATCCACATGCGAAAAATGAAGTTGAATGCAGACCGCACACCATCACCCTCACCATAGTTAGGAATTAACGGAAAATGGATGTATGACTTAGATGTAAGAGCTAAAACTATAAAACTCTTAGAAGAAAAACTTAGTGGTGAATCTTTATAACCTTGGAATAAGCACTTTAGTTTCTTAAATATGATGCCAAAATCATAAGCAACAAAGGAATGAATAGGTAAATCAGACTTTATCAAAATTTAACACTTTTGTGCTTCAAGGAACACCATGAAAAAAGTGAACAGCCAAGAAAGTGGGGAAAAAATATAAGTCATATGACTGATAAGTGATTTTTATCTATATCAGTGAAATGATAAATGCCCCAATTAAAAGAGGGGCAATAGAATTGACTAGACATTTCTCCAGGGGAGATACTCAAATGCAAATAAGCACATGTAAAGATGTGCAGCATCGCTAGTCATCAGGGAAATGTAAATCATCACTTCAGTAAGATACTACTTCACACCTGCCTAGTTGACTGTAATCAAAAAGACAGATACTGCTAAGTCACTTCAGTCATGTCCAATTCTCTGCGACCCCACAGATGGCAGCCCACCAGGCTCCCCCATCCCTGGGATTCTCCAGGCAAGAACACTGGAGTGGGTTGCCACTGCCTTCTCCAATGCGTGAAAAGTGAAAGTGAAGTTGCTCAGTCGTGTCCAACTCTTAGCGACCCCATGGACTGCAGCCTACCAGGCTCCTCCGTCCATGGGATTTTCCAGGCAAGAGTACTGGAGTGGGGTGCCATGACAGATAATAACAAGTATTGATGAAAATGTGGAGAAGTTAGAACCTTCATACATTGCTTTTGGGAATGTGAAATGGTATAACCCTTTCAGAAGACAGTTCTGACAGTTCCTTGAAAAGTTAAACATAGAGTTACTATCTGACCTAGCCAGGAACACAGAATAATGTCCAAAACTGGCTTGAAACTCATCATTCAAAAAACAAAGATCATGGCATCCAGTCCCATCACTTCCTGGCAAATAGATGGGAAAACAATGGAAACAGTGACAGACTTTATTGTTTGGGGCTCCAGAACCACTGCAGATGGTAACTGCAGCCATGAAATTAAAAGACACTTGGCTCCTTGGAAGAAAAGCTATGACAAACCTAGACAGCCTGTTAAAAAGCAGAGACATCATGTTGCCCACAAAGGTCCGTATGGTCAAAGTTATGGTTTTTCCAGTAGTCATGTATGGATGTGAGAGTTGGACTGTAAAGAAAGCTGAGCACTGAAGAATTGATGCTTTCAAATTGTGCTGGAGAAGACTCTTGAGAGTCCCTTGGACAGCAAGAACATCAAACCACTCATTCCTAAAGAAATCAACCCTGAGTATTCACTGGGAGAACTGATGCTGCAGCTCCAATACTTTGGCCACCTGATGCGAAGAACTGACTCATTGGAAAAGACCATGATGTTTGGAAAGATTGAAGGCAGGAGAAGGGGATGACAGAGGATGAGATGGTTAGATGGCATCACCAACTCAATGGACATGAGTTTGAGCAAGCTCCGGGAGTTGGTGATGGACAGGGAGGCCTGGTGTGCTGCAGTCCATGGGGTCTCAAAGAATTGGCCATGACTGAACAACAACTGTAACAACTAGAGTAAGCAGTACACAGAAAGTGCATTAGTGTTGGAGAGGGGCTGGGGAAAGGTGGAAATGGGAAGTGACCTCTCATGGGTACAGTTTCTTTTTGAGGTGATGAAGATGCTTAGATAATGATGTCTGCACGAACTGTAAATATACAAACCTCACAGAATTACACACTTTAAAAGGGCAGACTTTATACAGTGAAGTGAATTCACTGTACCATGGGTACTGTGTGTCTATCATTCAGTCAAGAAACAGAGCATCATCATGAGCTTTTACATCACTGCTCTTTCCCCACATGAACCACATGGCTCAGTCTCTCATTTTGTTCAGAATTCTGCACACATTTTACCTCTTCAGATAGACCTTCCCTGAATATCCCATCCAAAATAGCACCCTTTGCTTGTCACTCTGTGTCCCTCATCAGTTCAATCGCTCAGTTGTGTCTGACTCTGTGGCCTCATGAATCGCAGCACACCAGGCCTCCCTGTCCAACACCAGCTCCCGTAGTTCACTCAAACTCATGTCCATCGAGTCGGAGATGCCATCCAGCCATCTCATCCTCTATCGTCCCCTTTTCCTCCTGCCCCCAATCCCTCCCAGCATCAGAGTCTTTTCCAATGAGTCAGTTCTTGGCATGAGCTGCCCAAAGTACTGGAGTTTCAGCTTTAGCATCATTCCTTCCAAAGAAATCCCAGGGCTGATCTTCAGAATGGACTGGTTGGATCTCCTTGCAGTCCAAGGGACTCTCGAGTCATCTCCAGCACCACAGTTCAAAAACATCAATTCTTCGGTGCTCAGCTTTCTTCACAGTTCAACTCTCACATCCATATATGACCACAGGAAAAACCATAGACTTGACTAGATGGACCTTTGTTGGCAAAGTAATGTCTCTGCTTTTGAATATGCTATCTAAGTTGGTCATAACTTTCCTTCCAAGGAGTAAGTATCTTTTAATTTCATGGCTGCAGTCACCATCTGCAGTGATTTTGGAGCCCCAAAAAATAAAGTCTGACACTGTTTCCACTGTTTCCCCATCTATTTCCCATGAAGTGATGGAACCAGATGCCATGATCTTCGTTTTCTGAATGTTGAGCTGTAAGCCACTTTTTCACTCTCCTCTTTCACTTTCATCAAGAGGCTTTTTAGTTCCTCTTCACTTTCTGCCATAAAGGTGGTGTCATCTGCATATCCGAGGTTATTGATATTTCTCCTGGCAGTCTTGATTCCAGCTTGTGCTTCTTCCAGCCCAGTGTTTCTCATGATGTACTCTGCATATAAGTTAAATAAGCAAGGTGACAATATACAGCCTTGACGTACTCCTTTTCCTATTTGGAACCAGTCTATTGTTCCATGTCCAGTTCTAACTGTTGCTTCCTGACTTGCATACAGGTTTCTCAAGAGGCAGATCAGGTGGTCTGGTATTCCCATCTCTTTCAGAATTTTCCACAATTTCTTGTGATCCACACAGTCAAAGGCTTTGGCATAGTCAATAAAGCAGAAATAGATGTTTTTCTGGAACTCTCTTGCTTTTTCGATGATCCAGCGGATGTTGGCAATTTGATCTCTGGTTCCTCTGCCTTTTCTAAATCCAGCTTGAACATCAGGAAGTTTACGGTTCACATATTGCTGAAGCCTGGCTTGGAGAATTTTGAGCATTACTTTACTAGCGTGTGAGATGAGTGCAATTGTGCGGTAGTTTGAACATTCTTTGGCATTGCCTTTATTTGGGATTGGAATGAAAACTGACCTTTTCCATTCCTGTGGCCACTGCTGAGTTTTCCACATTTGCTGGCATATTGAGTGCAGCACTTTCACAGCATCATCTTTCAGGATTTGGAATAGCTCCACTGGAATTCCATCACCTCCACTAGCTTTGTTCATAGTGATGCTTTCAAGGCCCACTTGACTTCACATTCCAGGATGTCTGGCTCTAGGTGAGTGATCACACCATCGTGATTATCTGGGTTATGAAGATCTTTTTTGTACAGTTCTTCTGTGTATTCTTGCCACCTCTTCTTAATATCTTCTGCTTTTGTTAGGTCCATACTATTTCTGTCCCTTATTGAGCCCATCTTTGCATGAAATGTTCCTTTGGTATCTCTGATTTTCTTGAAGAGATCCCTAGTCTTTCCCATTCTGTTGTTTTCCTCTATTTCTTTGCATTGATCGCTGAAGAAGGCTTTCTTATCTCTCCTTGCTATTTTTTGGAACTCTGCATTCAGATGCTTATATCTTTCCTTTTCTCCTTTGCTTTTCACTTCTCTTCTTTTCACAGCTATTTAAGGCCTCCCCAGACAGCCATTTTGCTTTTTTGCATTTCTTTTCCATGGGGATGGTCTTAATCCTTGTCTCCTGTACAATGTCACAAACCTCCGTCCATAGTTCATCAGGCACTCTGTCTATCAAATCTAGTCCCTTAAATCTTTTTCTCACTTCCACTGTATAATCATAAGGGATTTGATTTAGGTCATATCTGAATGGTCTAGTGGTTTTCCCCACTTTGTTCAATTTAAGTCTGAATTTGGCAATAAGGAGTTCATGATGTGAGCCACAGTCAGCTCCCAGTCTTATTTTTGCTGACTGTATAGAGCTTCTCCATCTTTGGCTGCGAAGAATATAATCAATCTGAGGTGTCCCTCTTACCCTGCCTTAAAAAATTAAACTTACTACTTATTACAGTTTCTGCTTGAACTGTGGGTTGGGTGTCCACCCTACCTACAGTCAAATTTTTGTGTAACTTTTCCTTTGGTTCTCTGTATCCACAGTTCAGCCTCTGAGGAGTCAACCACCTTGGATCTTGTAGTACTGCAGTACAAGCATATTTATTGATAAGAAATAAGCATGTAAGGGGACAGAGTTCAAACCTGTGTTTTTCAAGGGTCACCGGTATTTTTACAGTAGGGCATTGTGCCTGAGATGCGTTCGTTCACTGTCAGTCTCCTGCCGTCACACCTCAGGTGAGTCTGATGGACACAGGTGGCTGTTTCCTGCAGTGCTCCGTGTGTAGTATCTGGAGCAGTGACTGTCGTGAACTTGGTGCTCAGTAGATGTGGATTGAATGAATAAATAAATCCTCTATATTTCAGAGTTCAAGAAGTACTTTTTCTTATTTGGTTCTCCTGGACTTAGCCCCTATTCCGAATTCCTCTGATACTGTCTTTACTTTGGCACCAGGTCCAACTTTTATATTAATGTTTGTATCTCTTGTCTCTCCTTTATGTTATCTTTTTCTTTGCTGAGCAAGTGTAACATAGTAAGAATAAGCAGATACTCAATAAGTTTTACAGTGAGCTTGTTGCTGCAGCAGCTCTGTTGGTGTGTTTGGGGTGTGCTGGGACTTCGCAGCTGCGCGGGCTTTTGTCTCGTGGTGGCGCATGGACTTCTCACTGTGGCGGCTTCTCTCCTTGTGCAGCACGGGCTCTGGGCCCGCAGACTTCAGTGGTTGTGGCTCCCAGGCCTGCGCGCACAGGCTCGGGAGTTGTGGCCCACGGGCTTAGTTGCCCTGCAGCACGTGCATCTTCCCACATCAGCGGTCAGCCCGTGTTGTAGTCTTCTGTGTTGGCAGGTGGATTCCTTACGTTGAGCCACCAGAGAAGCCCGCAACTTCTTAGTCTATATGATGTTGTCATAAGTGCCTTAGTTTATTTAACAAATTCATTTACTTATTTGTCCAACAAATATTTATTGAATATGTTAGTGATAATCACTATGAGAAAAATAAAACTGGATAATCGGCAAAGAAGTTCCTGTGTGAAGGTTGCTGGAGTTTCAGATTCTAGCTGTACATTATATGTGGTGGAATAGGGCCTTAAGGAAGAATTTCAAAGACGTCTTTTAGTGCATCACTAACTTATTGTTGTTATGAAGAACCAGTAGGGTCCAGTCATAGACTGATTATGAAAGTTGGATAATTCCTCATATCTAAGCCAGAGGCAAGAAAGAACTTTCAGTTGGAAATCTGTGTTTCATGGCTTTCTCTCTTTTCTTTTACTGTAAGACTGAATGTCAAAATATTGTATTCATTACAGTTACAAGCTAAATTGCACTTAGGTTGGCAAATATCAGTAGTTTAAAATAAATCTAAATCACAAGAAATTTTCTTTCCCTCACACTGATTGAAGCCCTGTTTACCTAGCTAACCTGCAAATCAAAGGGAAACTTAATATTGCAAGTGAATGATTTGTTTATGTTAAACATCACCGAAGGCTCATCAAGATGATATTAGACATCAGTGAGCTTTTTAATATTAGATATGACTTTTTAGTCATCTTTATTCTGTCCTTGAAATGATTTTCCTTATGTATCAGATTTGAAATTTGAAGTAGAATTTTAATTGAATTTTAATATCTGTCTGATGCTTAAGTCTAAACTAATGAAACTATTTTATATTTGGTATACACTGTATCTCTTAATAGCAAACCTCGCTTAGTTTGCTGCAGATATACATCATCTTGCACTGCCGTGACAGCATAAGGGAGTACTACACAGTAGAGAGAAAAATAGTTCACCATGTGATTAAAAGGACAAAATTATGCTGAACTGCTATGTGGTGTGAGATGTTTTACAAGATTTTCTCTTTTATTCAAATGTTGCTAAGGATTTGAAGCGTTCATTACCAGCTGGACTTGGTCTCTCAGAAACGCAAATCACATCTCACGGCTTTGACAGTACCAAAGAGGGGGTTATTGAAGCAGGAGCATTTCAAGGTAAGGAACCCATTATTTTTAAAGATGAGCAGGGTAGAAGATGGGAGAAGGTCACCAAATGCTACCTTTATCTTTATGAGTTGAGAACCTTGATTTCATGATAAAATACTGGTTATAAACATGATCCTTTTTCTCTTCAATTTAATTTAGGAATTGTTTTAATAGTTGTCTTTATATAAACAGATCAGTGTGCATAATTTCACTGATTACTACTTGAAAATTGGTTTTAAAATACTGAATTAAAAAGTCAAAAATTATGTCAAGAATGCAGATTTAAATTGTTTTAGTGGTAACCACAAAATTTATGTCAATATTGATTTGTATAAATACATATTTTTTATTTCAAATGAAACTTTTGTTTTTCTCACTATATATGCTATGTCGGAGGTCTCCCGAGAGCACCCTCCAATAAAGTACTTTTCAAAGAGGACTAACGGGACTCAGTGTACAGTCATAATCCAGACTGTGATTATAGCAGAAGTATACCGAGCACAGTCGGCAAAGGCAGAGGGTGCCTGAGGTGAAGACTGGGGTCCTTTCCCAGTCTGGTCATAAAAGCCGTGCTTCCTTCTCCCAGCAGAGCTGTGATAACAAGTGTGAAATGTTGCAACCAAGGGAGGTAGATTAGAGCCTAGGGTTCTTGTTGGAGGCTGTTCACATAGGCACCCTCTGCCTGGCACGCGCCAGATTCAGACTCCCAGAAGGAAAGCATAAACCACATTGTTTATATAAACAGTTTAGGCATAGTGAGCAAGTCTTAGAATTCTGGGAATGGCGAGAATCACTCCAAAATTAAAGTTCTCAGATGCCAATTGAGGGCCAATCTTTTGTAAACTGGTCTTTTCAAAGGTAAATAGTTAGACCTAGTATGTTAGCTCTTTTCTGCAAACATCCCATGTATATGTTTTTTTTTCTTTTTTAATATAAGGAAAAATACTTCCTTTTTAAATACTCTTGCCTATAATAACCTTTTTAGGTATTTTTTCATTTTTACACAAGTGAAAGAAAGTAAAATCATGTGGATGTAAAAATGGATTGTTTTCTTGACAGAGCTCTAGTTAAAGTAGCAATACTTGGATGTTCAGTGAAGTATTTTAATTTTAATACTGCGTTAAGTTCAGTTCACTTGTGTTCGACTGTGTGACCCCATGGACTGCAGCACGCCAGGCCTCCCTGTTCATCACTGACTCCTGGAGCTTGCTCAGACTCAGGTCCATCAAGTCAGTGATGCCATCCAACCATCTCATCCTCTGTCGTCCCCTTCTCCTCCTGCCTTCAATCCTTCCTAGCATCAAGGTCTTTTCCAATGAGTCAGTTCTTCGCATCAGGTGGTCAGAGTCCTTCCAATGAATATTCAGGGTTGATTTCCTTTAGGATGGACTGGTTGGATCTCCTTGCAGTCCAAGGGACTCTCAAGAGTTTTCTCCAATGCTCCTCCAGTTCAAAAGCATCAGTTCTTCGGTGCTTAGCCTTCTTTATAGTCCAGCTCTCACATCCATACACGACTACTGGAAAAACCGTAGCTTTGACTATACAGACCTAATTGGTAAAGTAATGGCTCTGCTTCTTAATATGCTGTCTAGGTTTGGTTGTAGCTTTTCTTCCAGGGATCTTTCTTCCAAGCATCTTTTAATACTGTATTATAATTTCACAAGTTGAAAAAAATATCTCTGTGCCTTTGTACTCTGTAGCCCTCTTGCAGTATTCTATATTTTATTATACTAATGGCCAATATTTTAGTGAGAAACAACTTATATTTTAAAATATATTCCTTGCTAAATGGTTCCTAGAAATAGGCATTTAGGGTAATCCAGTATACTATCTTTTACTCTAGGCTGTAAAATGAGTGGACTTTCTACTGACATCTTTTTTTTTTTTTACCCTTTTCATTCTTAAATTCACAGAAATAAAGATATAGAAAGGCAACACGTGCATCAGTGTCTCAGTAGTCATTGCATAGCACTGTGGTGGTGTTCTCTAGGCTTTGAATAACTTGAATAACTTTGAATTTGAGAAAGTTGACCAATTGCCTGAGATTATGAACGTTTGACGACACAAGGCACACTTTGCATGACAACATTTTCCAACCGGTCACCAATTTCCAAATTTAAATGTCAACATAGGATTAAAAAAAAAAAAAGGCTTTTACAACTAAGATATTTGAAGATTTTCAGTGAAATTATTTGGCTGACATTTGGTTTTATCCTTTCCCCCTTAAACAGAATAGTATATACAGTAATCAAAGTCAGCTGGCACTGTGACCTGTTGTCCATGGACAGGAGAGGGCTGGTCAGTTTCATTTGCTTATAGATCCATTGTAGTCCCTCAGATTGGAATAAAAAGTATGTTGGCAGTAATTTATGTCTCTCTGAATCGACTTTATAAAAAACACTTTTTAAAACAAGCTACATAGTTAATATGTTTAAAAGATAATCATTCTGTCATACTCAGATTAGTTAAGCATTTACTGGAAAGTTGTAGTTAAGTGTCCTTGTTTTGAAGCATGTATTCATAATTAGAATGAACATGATTTTCTCATGTTTAAAATTTAGAATATGTTCTTATTGTTGTTCAGTTGCTAAGCTGTGTCCAGCTCTTTGCAGCCCCTATAATAAACTGCAGCATGCCAGGCTTCCTTGTCCTCCACTATCTCCTGGAGTTTGCTCAGACTCATGTCCATTGAGTCAGTGATGCCATCCAACCATCTCATCCTCTGTTGTTCTGCCCTCAATCTTTCCCAGCATCAGGGTCTTTTCCTCTGAGTTGGCTGTTCACATCAGGTGGCCAAAGTATTGCAACTTCAGTTTCAGAATCAGCCCTTCCAATGAATATTCAGGGTTGATTTTCGTTAGGATTGCCTGGTTTCGTCTCTTTGCTGTCCAAGGGACTCTCAAGAGTCTTTTCCAGCACAATTCGAAAGCAACAATTCTTCAGTGCTCAGCTTCTTTATGTCCAGCTCTCACATCTATACATGACCACTAGAAAAACCATAGCTTTGACTATATGGACCTTTGTTGGCAAAGTGATGTGTCTGCTTTTTTGAATTTGAGTTTTAAGCCAGGTTTTTCACTCTGTAGAGGCTCTTTAGTTCCTCTTCACTTTCTGTCATTAGAGTGGTATCATCTGCTTATCTGAGGTTGTTGATATTTCTCCTCGCAGTCTTGATTTCCAGCTTGTGATTCATTCCAGTCTGGCATTTAACATAATGTACTTTGCATATAAGTTAAATAATCAGGGTGACAGTATACAGCCTTGTCATACTTCCTGCCCAATTTTAAACCAGTTCATTTTTCCATGCAAGGTTCTAACTGTTGCTTCTTGTCCTGCATGCAGGTTTCTCAGGAGACAGGTAACGTGGTTTGATATTCCCATCTGTTTAAGAATTTTCCACAGTTTGTTGTGGTCCACACTGTCAAAGACTTCTAGCATAGTCAATGAAACAGAAACAGCTGTTTTTCTGAAATTGCCTTGCTTTCTCTATGATCCAGTGGATGTTGGTAATTTGGCCTCCGGTTCCTCTGCCTTTTCTAAATCCAGCTTTTACATCCAGAAGTTCCAGTTCACATACTGTTGAAGCCTAGCTTGAAGGATTTTGAGCATTACCTTGCTTGCGTCTGAAATAATATACTTTATGTACAAATAATGTACTTGCTACCTTGCAAATGTGTGGTAGTTTGAACATTGTTTTGTATTGCCCTTCTTTGGGATTGGAATGACCTTTTCTGGTCCTGTGGCCACTGCTGAGTTTTCCACATTTGCACATATTGAGTGCAGCACTTTAACAGTGTCATCTTTTAGGACTTGAAATAGCTCAGGTGGAATTCCATCACCTTCACTGACTTTGTTCGTAGTAATGCTTCCTAAGGCCCACTTGACTTAACACTTCAGGATGTTAGTTCTAGGTGAGTGTCTACACCATCATGATTGTTCAGGATATGATAGTTCTGTGTATTCTTGCTACCTCTTAATCTCTTCTGCTTCTGTTAGATCCATACTGTTTCTGTCCTTTATTGAGCCCATCTTTGCATGAAATATTCCCTTGGTATCTGATTTTCTTGACAAAATCTCTGGTCTTTTCCCATTCTCTTGTTTTCCTCTATTTCTTTTCATTGATCACTGAGGAAGGCTTTCTTATGTCTCCTTGCTATTCTCTGGAACTCTGCATTCAGTTGGGTATCCCCAAGAAAACGAAATGCAAGAAGATAAAAATGGTTGTCTGAGAAAGCCTTAAGAATACCTTAGAAAAGAAGAGAAGTGAAAGGCAGAAGAAAAAGGGAAATATATACCCAACCAAATGCAGAGTTCCAGAGAATAGCAAGAAGAGATAAGAAAGCCTTTTTTTTGGTTTAGTGTGGTTTATTAAGCTGTGCCTTAGTACAGACCCTGGGGCTTGCCCATGGTGCTCTTAATGTACAAGGCCCTCACGTTGTGCCAATTTTTCTTGAGCAACGACACCAGGAAGTTGACAGCTAAATGAATGTTGTACACAAGCTCATCATCTGTCATCTTCACGTGGCCAACAGCCACTGCCAGACACAGCACCTTGTTCATCTGGAACTTGATCGTGAACTTCACTTCATCAGCTTTGGCCACCAAGTTCTCATTGTGGGTCAGCAAGGAAGGGAACTTGCCAGCCTTGTTCAGGCCTGGGCCCAGGATTCGGGGGATCTGCTTGATCAGAGACTCTGGAGCCAAAAAGGCATCGTATTTCTTGGCCAGCTTCTTGACCAGTTTCTTATTCTTGTTGAGTTTTTTCAGCGTCTCGATGTCCATGTGGGGGATATCCACAGCCTTGGCCTCATCACAGTGCTGCTGGTCCCCCAAGACACACACAGAGAACTTGGGGTGGGGAGTTGGCTTAAGCCTGATGGTGCCCGAGAAGCGTTTGTCCTTCTGAGGGTCATAGTTCTTCAGGCTGATCTGAAGCTCTGTCTCCAAAAACTTTCTGCGCTTGCGCTGGTTCCCGTGCAGGACTTCCCGCACCGCCTCATAGAGGGTGTCGCGGGAGACTTTGCTGCTCATGGTTCCCTATGTCGCGATAACCGGAAAAGAGCAGAAAGCCTTTTTAAATGAACAAAATTTAGCATCTATGTCTCATGAAAAAATGTTAGGAGCTGGGGCTCTGTTAGCTTTCTGGGAAAATGACTGAATGATAACTTTATAAGGACTCTATACCACTTATTTTTCCATCTCTGAGGCAAATTTAGAAGAAATTGTGCTTAAATTCAATGTAACAATAAATACTGAAATCTACCCAAGAAATACATGGTAGAATCAATAACAGTGGAAACCATGAATAAATCAAAACTCTTAAGAGTGAGTTGTTCTTGGTATCTGAGTTTTGTTTTAGTGGGGTTTTGATCATTGCATACACCTTATTCATATTCCTAGACTTCTCCTATTGAGAGAAAGCTGAGCTAATTCTCCAAATTTCATCAATTAGCAAAAGCCTAGAGTTTTAAGAATTATTTTTGTTGGAATGATTTACTTATAATTTGTGAGTAATTTTAGTAGCTGAATTAGTCTGACTTAAAGATTTGAAGATACAGAGAACAATTAACCCTTGAAAGTAAAGCAAATAGTTCAAGGTATCTACTTACCTCAGCACTATGTCTTTTTGCTACTTTAGTTTGAAAAGTTCTGTATCACTTGTGACATATATGTTATACATATCTCATGTTAAATCATGGGATTATTTCTTATGCAAGATCAATAAACAATAATAGCCAGAACAACAGAGCTCTGTTCCTGGGATTATCACAAAATGGAATTATAGTAGTCATTGTTTATTGAACTCTTCTTTATGTAATAGTAGAGATGGAGTTTTTGTTTAAAATAGTGATTGCATTGGATAATCCATTAAATGCCTTCCATCTTAACAAGTAATTTATGGATTGGTGTTTTTTGTATTGAATTTAATAATGGAGATATTATGGTATGGATTCAGAACATCTGAGAATCTAGTAAGAAGCTGTTTAAACCTCTCTGAGCCTCTTTTTTCCTGTAGTTTAGTGTCAGACTAGTTGATTTCTGTTGTCCCTTCCAGTTTTAAATTTTAGTGCTTCAACAGAATTTTTTTTGAAAGACCGGTATCTCATTTTGAAAGGTAATGCCATTCTATTTAGATACATTGCGTGTTTTGGATTTTAATGTTAGATTCAGTCCAGATTAAGTATTCCTTATTATTAAACCTGGTGACTGTTCCTGATCAGAACTTAGTATATCTGGGATATGAGAAAATTGACATTCATTCTTATTGGAATATTTTAATTATAAATTTGATATGTGTTTTTAGAAAACTGGAAAACAGTATAGTTGTAATAAAATTATCTTAGAAACATTAAAATATATTCAGCTAAATGTGAAGGATGTTAATAGTTTTTTCAGTTTCTTTTCAATGATCACTTCCCTAAAGATATACAACCTTTAGAATTTAAAATAGTCAGTTGAAGCTGTACAGTTTTATGCTGGACATTAGCAACAATGTTGGGTACTCAGTTTTTCTTACTTTTTAAAAAAATTAAGGCTCAGAGATGTTGAGTAATTTGCCAGGGTGTTCCTGATACTATTTGATAAATAGAGCCAGAATTTCAAACCCAGAGTTAGAATTTTAAAACTCATTGTGTTTCATTCGAAAATTGTATTCTTTCTTCAGGTTCTCAAACTTAGCTGTGTTTGAGAATAAGTAGCTTCTAAAAACCACTGTTGCCTAATGAGCAGCATGATGACTGTAGTTAATAATAATGTATACTTGAAATTTGCTGATAGATCTCAGGTTTTCTCACCACACACACAAAGATGATAACTATGTGAGGTGATGGATGTAATCATTTCACAGTGTATACATATATCAAAAAATCACTTTTTATATCTTAAATATATGCTACTTTTATTTATCTAATAAATAAAAAGAGAAAATCAATCTAATAAAAAAAGCTAAAGCTCTCCCCCTCCCCCGGAAAAGCTGTAAAGATAACCTGTTTCAGTGATAATCAGTAGATCTGTGGAATGTCTCACGTATGTTTTAAAAGCTTCAGAAGTCTTATGATTAATCAGAATAATGCTCTGTATTATCACTTCTCAGGCTTCAAAACAGATACAGATCACCTGAAGATCTTGTGAAAATGCAGATTCTAGTTAAGTAGGTCTATGTTTCTGATGCGCTCCGAGCTGACATAATTGATGGAAGCCCCTTTCATCCATACTATGAGTAGCAGTAATCTGTACTAGGTGATATTTGATTTATGATTTGACATTTTTGGCTATAATTTCTGTCAAGGGTGATTCATTCACATTTCTGTGAATGTTAGTGATAAATTTGATACAAGTGTTACATGCCTTTGGATTTCTACTTGAAGAGCTTTCCTCCCTGTGTTAGAGTAGCAAGTTATAAAATGTTGAGTTAAGCTTTAAAACCATTCAGCTTATGTCCTTTAATCACATACTTTTAATTGATTTGAAAACAGCCAAGTCCAGGTAAAGTACTGGTTAAACATGATCTTATCAAGTTTCTTCTTATAGTTATGTGTTTTGTTTGGTTTTAATCGTTCTAAGAAAAGTTTATGTAAGAGCTCATCTTGGTAGCATCCATTTATTACTCATCCATTTCTGCATGGAAGCAAGTATATTAGTTCCCAGCTTTTAATCCTTTTTTTAAATATTTTAAAAGAAACGTCAGTACAGCTATATTCAAAATGTATATTGTGTGGAGGAAGAGAAGCATTTTCACAGTGAAATGTCTGCCCTTTTCAGGTTCCCCAGCACCACCTCTGCCATCTGTTATGTCTCCTAGCAGGGTGGCAGCTAGTCGACTGACTCAACAAGGAAGTGATTTAATTGTTCCTGCAGGTATTCACTGCACTGATCGGATAAAGCCCTTCTTGCTACTGCTGAAGCTAAACTAACTCACTCAGTTTCCTATCGCTTGCTTTATATTCTTAGGTGTGTGTTATTCTGGCTTTTTTGGTGGCTGGTTTTTTGTTTTTGTTTTTTTTTAACAATAAGAAAAATTATCTCTGTAGCCATAGCTTACCTTTCTGGCTTTTCAAAGCTTATTAGGCACAATCTCAAACATGAAATTTAATTAACTTACAAGAAAAAAAGCACATTAAAGTTTGATTAATTTTTAATCTACCTTTCTTTTCTTTGCTCTGGAAAATGTTACTTTACTTATTTGATCCTAAACTCTTGGCTTTGCAGTTTTCAGTTAAATATAAAAGGACTTTCAACAGTTGGGTTGTTCATTATTTGGAATGAATCAAGTGGAAAAGGTTGTGTCTTCCTTTTTTCAACTTTGACTTAACAACTAGTTGTCAAATTGCATCAAAATACTATGCAATTTTCCAGTTATGCTGAGTGAAAAGTACTGGGAAAAACCTATTTCTTTGCATTGGATTTGCTTTTCACTTTAATATTGCTGGACTATAAAAACAAGGCAAAAAGTAAACTCTGTGTTTCTTTTTACATGAAATGTTAATATTTTATATTTTATGTGAGAATTTTATAAATTCTTAAATGCATTTGATTTTATGTACTGTTCTCCTTCTTAGATTATGGTAAAACTGTGGTAAAGCCTGGCGTGGCTATAGGGGTGAGAGAAGAAATTTTTGCCGACTCTAACCTTTTAAAACCATTTTATAAAATGTTTTCTCTTGTCTTTTTTAAAAATTGTTAAGTTATGATGTTTCTATCCCAAGTTATTAGCATCATAAATGTTACTAAATTCTTCTGTGAAAAATATTTTACTGTGAGGAACTGTATAGTTGTGGAGTTGCTGTTATGTCATAGTTTCTTAATTGTTGGAGTAATGCATTACCAGGGCTTTATAGTGCCTGTATTAATTATGACTTTGGGGGAAGTGCTGGGCTTCTTGAGAAAAAAAATGAGGCACAATGAAGGTCTTGTTTAACAAAACCTCTTATACTACAGTAAGATATTTTTGATAACTGTCTAAAGTTATAGTATTTTTAAACCCTCCAAAGTTTTGGTAACATTGTGTTGGTGCTCTCTTCTGTGTAGTATAAGGAAAGGAGATCACTGTGAAGAGTGTGAGCCTTGCAGATTTTTAATGACAATTTTTTAAGAATCATTAGGTTATAAAATAAATTGTGGAAATTTTATTTTCCTTGAAGTAAGTAGCAGTTTAGAGAAGAAGGCCTATTGCAACATTTTTTTTTTTTTTTTAAAGAAGATGGACAAACCAAAGAAATTTTTTTTTTTTTTTTACAGTATCAGGAAATCATCCTTAAAATGATTCCAAGAAGTTCTAGTCCTTTACTTTGCGGGAACCTTTTTATTTCTTTAAATGCATAAGTAATTTAATTTGAACTGCATCACTGTTTTGTCTTCTTTCTATTTGTCTGTGTGGTTTGCATTTTTATCGTTTGTTCTGATGTTACAGGTGGCCAGAGAACACAGACCAAAAGTGGTCCAGTTATTCTAGCAGATGAAACTAAAAATCCTGCCATGGAAAAGTTAGAACTTGTTAGAAAATGGAGTCTAAATACTTACAAGGTTTGTAATTTTTTAAAATATTTCCACCCCAAGTAGCTCTTAAGAGTTTCATTTGAATGTTACTCAAATTATTATTTTGCAACTATATAAATGTATAGGAGAGAATAATGCTCTTTCAACATAAATATACAATTAAAAATAAAGTATTTTGTCTTACTGATCTTTGCATAAATATAGTTTTAAAAGTCAGTCAGTTGAGTTCTAAAAAGAGCTACGAAAGTTCTTATTAATTGACGGATAGCACATAATTAAAGAAGAAATAAGTTGTCTGGGAGCACATTTAGCTGTAGAACTGCCATAGATATGTTTGTCACAATGTCCATCTTTTTGGTACTTTATAGAAGCAGAATGTCGAGAGATATATTAGTTTTCCAAGTTTGAAATTCTCTGATCTTATTGTAGTAACTAAGCACTAAACTGTACAGACAGTATATGAGTTGGATTTCAAAGGTTTATTGTTGTTAAGTGTATTGCTTCAGAGTAAGTATTGATTAGTTTTCTTACATTCTCCTAAAGTAAATAAGCAAAATTTACTCTAAAGCAATACAGCTATATTTGATGTGTTACAAATAGATAGCTCAAACCCCACATTCACTTAGTACCTTTGAATCTTAACAGGGATGAGACAGTAGAATTCGTAGAATAGTTTAAGTGGATGAAAACCGTTAACAGTTCTTTTAGAGCATCAGCGTTAACTCTTGCTCTGTTTGTGGATTGGTAGTGTGCCTAGTGGTTTGTGAATCAGGAATTGTCTGTTTTTATACAGGAGTCTCTGATGTATCTTCTAAAGAGCAATACAGAAGTGCATTTATCTTTTCAGTTAGTATTTTTAAAGTATGATCTGCAATTTTCCACAAAAGTACAGGTTTTCTTAAGATGATAAAAGTGCCCTGAAACTGCTGCATGAAACTTTGCAAAAATTATTTAGCTCATGTCAATGTAGAACTGAGAAATGCCAGTGGTAGCTATCAAAAGTTGATGCCTGCTGAACTGTTCTCATTCAGGATATTCTATTTGCCCATTGCTGCTTTTGTTCTCAAGGATGTGGATTCTCTCATTCCATGAATACTGTCTTTTCTTTTGTACTTCATATCACAGCAATTCATCCAGACATGCAGATGTCTACTTCATCTTATCACTGATTCCACATGCCCAATCTGCTCACTGATTCCCCATGCTCAGTTAATTTTTTTTTTTTAATTTTATTTTACTTAACTTTACAGTATTGTATTGGTTTTGCCATATATCAAAATGAATCCGTCACAGGTATACATGTGTTCGCCATCCTGAACCCTCCTCCCTCCTCCCTCCCCATACCATCCCTCTGGGTCGTCCCAGTACACCAGCCCCAGGCATCCGGTATCAGGCATTGAACCTGGACTGGCGACTCATTTCAAACATGATATTATACATATTTCAATGCCATTCTCCCAGATCATCCCACCTTCTCCCTCTCCCAGAGTCCAAAAGACTGTTCTATACATCAGTGTCTCCTCTGCTGTCTCGTATACAGGGTTATTGTTACCATCTTTCTAAATTCCATATATATGTGTTAGTATACTGTATTTGTGTTTTTCTTTCTGGATTACTTCACTCTGTATAATAGGCTCCAGTTCCATCCACCTCATTTGAACTGATTCAATTGTATTCTTTTTAATGGCTGAGTAATACTCCATTGTGTATATGTACCACAGCTTTCTTATCCATTCATCTGCTGATGGACATCTAGGTTGCTTCCAAGTCGTGGCTATTATCCCAGTTAATTATTAAGTGGACTCTGCCTCTGTAATATTATTTGGCTTCATCCTTGTCTCCGTCTTAGCCTTCACAGCCACGTGATTACTCTCTTACGTTACTGTAGTAGCTTCTCAACAGATTGTCTCATCCTACAGATCTGCCTGCTCTGCCTGACGTGGTTCAGTTTGCTTAACTTCCCTCAATCCCCATCTTCCTTTCTGTTTTTGTCCTGCTGCTCCTCTCTTCCACCCGCAGATCTCGTGATCCATACCAGCTTATCCAGAGATTTCCTAAACAAGCTGTGCTTTCTCACACCTCTGCAGCTTGTTCCATATTTGCCCACTGCCTGAAATTCCCCTTCATACTCCGTTTCGTTTCACTTGTTTATCTTACATACCAGATTCAGTCTCACTTATTTATTTATTAAACTCATTTATTCAGTCATTTCTTTGTTCATTTATTCCTGAAATTTAGCTACACATTCTGAGCCTAAAGAATACAGGTCTTGTTTTTGAGCCAAATCCTAATAATCATAATTTTACAAATTATCAAGTTTAATTTTTTGTCATTTGGGCCTTCCTCTCTTGTGTCAGTTGTGTTTTCCTGTTGCTTATCTTTTTTTTCCTGTATGTGTGTGTTTATCAACTGTTCTTTTTTTCTTTTACTTCTACAGTAATCAGAGTTGAATCCTTATTAGTTTGTAGTAATCTCTACCTTAACATGGGGCTTCCCAGGTTGCTCAGATGGTAAAGAATCCTTCTGCAGTGCAGGAGACCCAGGTTTGGTCCCTAGGTCGGAAAGATCGCCTGAAGAAGGGAATGGCTACCCACTCCAGCATTCTTGCCTGGAGAATTCATGGACAGAGGAGCGTAGTGGTCCGTAGGAGTCCATAGGGTCGCAAGGAATTGGACACGACTGAGCAACTAACACCTTCACTTTTTTTCTGCATTAATATATACCACATTCAGATTTTCTGTTATTGAAAATAACCAGACTTCATAATGTATACACATGGCATAGTACTATGTGAGGGAGTTATCATTCGTTCAGAGTGATCATTTTATTTTTAACTGAAAAATTTTTTTCATCAGAATAATTTGTGTATCTCAATCTAAGTCAAAAGAGAGAAAGCCCTAGCTTACATGATTTTATGGAGTTTGTAGCTCAGTGTGTCTGGAGTGACATACAACTCTGTTCTGTCTTTTTGACCTTTTTAATCCAAATTATGAGCCGACGTAGGACATTCATTGTCATTAGGATAATCCTTCAAGTGTTGATTCTGATTTGTGTTATTATCCATCGTACTCTGAGGAATTTGATTCTGGCTGTGACTTTGATTCTCTTTCATGGGCTTCAGTTTCTTCATGATTTTTGTTTTTCATTTCTTCTGTTTCTGTTCTCTGGCAGACACTTTAAAGCTTTTACTCAAAGAGAATATTAACACTTCTTTATTGGTGTTTAATAAAGGAAGTGCTAATATTGGCTCCAAGAATAGTCTGGTGATTAGAACCAAATATGTAATAGAAGTGATTTTAAGTTTAGGCCTTGAACCTATTTTCTTAAATATTATTTTAATCTACCTGATTTTATTCCAGTTTGAATCCAAAATTTATTTTCTTATTTTTTCTCTTCTGCAGGAATCAGTGTGAATAATAAACTCTGGTTTATCATTTTTGTTCATTTTTGTACTTTGCAAATATAGATAGAGGGTACTTGTAGAAGTCTGTCTTGTTTTTTAAAGAATAATCTCATTTTAGCATTCAGACCTATTTAATGTCTCTTTCAAACATTAAATTCTTTTTAACAATGTTTTAAGAACTTGCCACCAGTATTCATACCTTTAGCAAATTAATATTTGTTGGCTTAAAGTCAGTATCTTTTAAACTTTCATTCCTGGCTTTCTTACCATATTGTCTTATTTATTTACTAGTTTATCTGTTTCCACTGTTCAGGTTCTGATATTTACTTTTATGCTCCCTTCTTCCCTATCCTTCAGTCTTAACAACTTTCTTAATATAGTATCTGTCTTCTGCTGCCATTAGCTTATTCTTTTCCTTGTACCTAATTGTTTTATTCTAAGCTCTTGGTGCTATTTAAATACTAACAGTATCCAGTGATTATCTTGTAAATTCATGACCTGTGCAGTGGTGATTCATGGTATTTTATACACTATTTATCATTATTTTGTCCTCTCCCAAGTAGAAAATCTCTGTAGAGCAATAATTTACTTTTGCTTTTTCCTGCCTGTTTAACTTTGCTCCATTTGTCCTTTTATCCTCAAAATAAATCATTAATTTATATGGAAAGCTGGACAGGACCACAGATCATGGTAAGTCATCTGCATTTTCAGGGACTTTGGAGAAGGGTAAAGAACTGAGAATTTTTAATTGTCTTCTATTTTAAACTTGCTTTATAATATATACCTTCGATTTTGCACTTCAATTTCAGTATTTACTAGGAAGCAACTTAAATAAACTTCTGTTTTTCAGTGATCCTATGAGAAACTTGCGCTGGGCCCCTGATGAGTGGGGAAATGCCTCGCAACTTTATGTTTTCTCCCCGCAGCTTTCTTTACAAAGCCCCACAGAGGCTGTCTGTAGCATTCTCACCTCCAGATTACTAAGGTTTCCTTGAGAGTAGTTAGTTATCTGTATTGGAATATAAGCTCTGAAGTTCAGTTTCAAAACTTGTTTAAGGTGTCCAGATTTGATGCCTTATACTCTTGCCTTACTTTTCCCATTGCCATAGCTTCCTGGAAATAAAAAAAAAAATTTCCTCATTAAACCTTTGACCTTACTGTCTGCATATCACCATTATTTTTGTAAAAAAAAATGACTACTCAGACAAAAGTAGACATTTCTTTCATTTTGCCCAGTCTGCCAAATTCCTTCAGTGAATTCTGGCTTCTTGGTTTTCAACAGACTATTATATCTGGATAGCTATGGAAAGCACCACATGCTTTGGCTTAAGAGTAGGTAAATGCCTCTGATAATATTCTATTGCATAGGGAAAATCCTTGTGTGGAAGAAAAGTGGAAATGAGTGGTATATCTTGATCTTGTTACCATTTCAAATATTACTTGCTGATGTTTCTCTCATTAAAATTACAAAGTCTGCAGTTAAATGTTCTCTTTATGTGTTTTTCATCCCCAAAGAGTGTTTGTATGTTTTCCATAGAAATAGTTTTATCCCTTCTATGAGTTTGGCCTTTCATCTTTCTATCACTTTCTATAGAGTTAATTTCTCTACTTTTTTGTTTTTAAAAGAACTCCTTTATTTAAAAAAGTTTATTTGTAAAGATCCTTAATTGATGATAATAGAGAGTGTCAGGGAATTCATTTCTATTTAAATAGAAAAATGTAAGTAGCATATATGTTACCATTAAAAGGATAAATAGACTTCCCTGGTGGCTCAGATGGTAACGCGTCTGCCTACAGTGTGGCAGACCCAGGTTCGATCCCTGGGTGGGGAAGATCCCCTGGAGAAGGAAATGGCAACCCACTTCACTGCTCTTGCCTGGAAAATCCCATGGATGGAGGAGCGTGGTAGGCTACAGTCCATGGGGTCACTAAGAGTCGGACACAATAATAGATTTATATGTGTTGACAAGGAAAAGTTTCAAGATATTTGTTCTTAAAAAATGTTCTGGATATGATGTATAGCATAGCATAGTCTCATGTTTACTTTAAAAATATTATGTATGTTATTATATAGGTTTAAAGGAAAGACTTATTAATAGTTTTCTACTATCCAGTCTAATTAAAGGAAGAGGACATTCATTTTTATTTCATTCATTATTTTCACTTCTACAACAAATACTAATTCCGTAACCAAAACTTTAAAAGACATGATAAAATAACATATTTGCAAATTTTAAAAATTGCAATGCTTATTTACTACTTTTTAGAATATTTTTGTTAACTTTAAATGATAATGATTATATTGATGCCCTGTATGGTTGCTCTTACAATGTATTGTTGAGTAATGAATTGAAAACTCTAAGCTCTTGTATCATTTCTGGAATGGAAATAGAATACTGTAGAATAGAGTGACATAGTGTAATACTATTTTATCTAGGCAAAAGTAGAAGAATAATTCAGAAATCTCTAATCTCTACCTCCTTCTCTGGCCTTCCTCCTTCCCTCCTGTGCACCCCCTCTTTCTTCTTTCTCCTTCCTTTCTTCCCTTCATTCTTCCTGCTTACACACACACACACACACACACACACACACAACTATTTAAGGGAAAGCTAGAAGGGAAAAAAGCATTTGAAACTAATAAGAGAGTAGAGTTTTGGTATTCTTATTATTCCTATATTAATAGTCCAATATTCTTAAATCAATGCTAAGTATGTCAGTTGTTTTAAATCATCTACCAAAATGCACAAAGCTTGAAATATGATTACATGAGAGAACTCATCTGACAGTGTATAAATTAGCTAGGTAAGTTTTGAAAATCTCTCTGATTAGTAATAGTTAATAAGCATGATTGGTAAATTTAGTTTCTGAGTCCTGATGAACGTCTAAAGGGGACTGAAAGTTTGCAGTTTGTTAGGCTAGCTTGTTTGAAGCCAGAAATGGTGTATACCCTTTGCTTCAGCGTTTGCACTTTGGATTACTGCTTTTATCTTTTGTTCCTTTTTTTTTTCCCTAAACAAAATACATCTTTCTACTTTTAGTGCACTCGACAAATTATCTCTGAGAAGCTGGGCCGTGGATCAAGAACTGTGGACCTTGAACTTGAAGCTCAGATTGATATATTAAGAGATAACAAGAAAAAATATGAAAATATTCTAAAACTGGCTCAGACCCTGTCGACCCAGCTTTTCCAGATGGTGCATACCCAAAGGCAACTTGGAGATGCGTTTGCTGACCTGAGTTTAAAATCACTAGAACTCCATGTAAGATTATTTGAAATAACTATCGGAGGGGAGAGGGGTGAAAATGGCAATAGGAGTGTTCTAAGAGGCAATTTGTTACATTTCTGATTTGTTGAACTCTTTAATAAAATTGGAATCTTGTGGTATTCTTTTAACAACATATTTCACATAATTTTCAAGAAGGCTCAGCTGACGTTTGTCAAAATACTAATCCAAAGAAAATGTCAGCTGGAGGTTTCAGGGAAAGGGAACTTGGTTAGAGGAAAGGAAAAAAGAGTACTCAGCCTGCTTGAGCCTAGAAAGAATCATATCAGATCAGATCAGATATATAATCATGTAAATAACTGGGTGTGGGTAAAAAGTCAATTGAGGCACCTGTTGAAAATCTTGGGGCTTCCCGGGTGGCGTTAGTGGTAAAGAACCTGCCTGCCAATGCAGAAGACACAGGTTCGATCCCTGGGTCAGGAATATCTCCTGGAGGAGAAAGTAACAACCGTCTCTAGTATTCTTGCCTGGGAAATCCCCTGGACAGAGGAGCATGGCAGGCTGTGGTCCATAGGTCTGCAGAGTCAGACCCAACTGAAGCACCTTAGCACAGCATGTTGAAAATCTCTTACCTCGTCTCTGAATGTCCTAAACAATACTTACTTGACTTAATTTGTGATACACTTTTATTGAAATCATTAGTATAAATTATGAATTTTAGAATGAAATTATTTTTCTGTGTATAGAAAGCATTATTAATTTCTTATACTATCTCTTTTTAGGCTGGCTCTTTGTTGCTGCATGTGGGTTTTCTCTAGTTGCAGCAAGCAGGGGCTGCTCTGCAGTTGTGGTGTGCTGGCTTCTCATTGCGGTGGCTTCTCTTATTGGGAGTGTGGGCCCTGGAGTGCACAGGCTTCGGTAGTTGGAGCCTGTGGGTTCACTAGTTGTGCCTAATGGGTGTAGTTGCTGTGCCACATGTGAGATCTTCCTGGACCAGGGATAGAACCTATGTCCTCTGAACTGTAAGGTGGACTCACAATCACTTGAAGTGAGTCCATCTAATGAGATTTTAAATTACTCCTTTTATGTCTTTTTTTTTTCTCACCTGGAACCAAAAGATGTAGAAATCCCTTTTCTATGAAAATCTCCTACAGATGAATAACTTGAGAAGTTAGATCATTTAGAGCATTAAATTATTTGTTAATAATCTAGAATCTTGGACAAAGAAAGTTTGGCTAGAGATGACAATATTGAGATAAATATTGAGATTGAATTCTAATTGAGTCACTAGACAAAAAGAAGAATGAAACTAATATTTAGGAAGTTGAGTTATAGCAGCTGTTATTACTGAGCATCCACAACTTCAGTGTGATGGGCGGAGTGCTCTTTAGCCATTATATCATGTAATTTTTCTAATAACACTGGAAGAAATGTTATCCTGATTTTATAGATGAGGAAATGGAGGCCAGGATGGTTAGGTAGTTTTTATAAAATCATGGAAAGCATAAGATGGAAGTGAAATTTATATTCAGGCCTTTCTGTCTCTTCCTGATCTCTGTCTCTTTAAGTGAGAGCTTTAGAAGGTGTGACCCAGAAAAAAATCCCCACAGTATGGAAAGAGATGACCAGAGTATAGGGTCTGGGGAAGTACAGCAGTGTTATCAGTGATGCTACATTGAATAGAGTCTATTAATTATAATACTTAACGCCAATTGGGGACTTATGGTACATCAGATACAGCTCTAAGTTGCATACATGTGTGTTAGCTCATCTAATGCTCAGTCTTAGTAGTACTTTTATTACCTTTCTTTTACAGGTATGAAGTCCTTTAAAAAAAAAAAAAACAAACCTGAGCGTATTCAGGTCCTCAGTATTCAAGTCCATTATTGTTATTGTTCAGTTTCTAAGTCGTATCCAGCTCTTTGCAACCCCATGGACTGTAGCTCACCGGGCTCCTCTGTCCTCCAGTGTCTCCCAGAATTCGCTCTAATTCATGTTCATTGAGTCAGTGATGCTGTCTGACTGTCTTATCCTCTACCACCCCCTTCTCCTTTTGCCTTCAATCTTTCCCAACATCAGGGTCTTTTCTAGTGAGTTAGCTCTTCTCATCAGGTGACTAAAGGATTGGAGCTTCAGCATAGTCCTTCCAGTGAATATTCAGGACTTATTTCCTTTAGGATTGACTGGTTGGGTCTCCTTGTTATCCAAGGGACTCTCAAGAGTCTTCTCCAGTACCACAATTCGAAAGCATCGATTCTTCGTCTTTTAGCTTTCTTTATAGTCCATCTCTCACATCCATACATGACTACTGGAGAAACCATAGCCTTGACTATATAGACCTTTGTTGGCAAAGTGATGACTCTGCTTTTTAATACACTGTCTAGGTTTGTTGTAGCCTTCCTTCCAAGGAGCAAGCATCTTTTAATCTTTTAGCTACAGTCACCATCCATAGTGATTTTGTTGTCCAAGAAAATCAAGTCTATCACTATTTTCACATATTCTTCTTCTGTTTGCCATGAAGTGATGGGACTGGATGCCATGATCTTAGGTTTTTGAATGTTGAGTTTCAAGCCAACTTTTTCACTCTACTCTTTCACCCTCATTAAGAGTCTCTCTAGTTCTTTTTCACTTTGTGCCATTTGAGTGATATCATATGCATATCTTAAGTTGTTGATATTTCTCCTGGCAATCTTGATTCCAACTTGTGATTCATCCAGTCCGGCATTTCACATGATGTACTCTGCATCAAAGTTAAATAAGGTAATACACAGCCTTACTCCTTTCCCAGTTCTGAACCAGGCCACTGTTCGATGTCCAGTTCTAACTATTGTTTCTTGAACCACATACAGGTTTCTCAGGAGACAGGTGAGGTGGTCTGGTATTCCCATCACTTTAAGAATTTTGCACAGTTTGTTGTGATCCCCACAGTCAGAGGGTTAAATGTAGTCAGTGAACCAGAAGTAGATGTTTTTCTGGAGCTCCTTTGCTTTCTCCACAATCCAATGAATCTTGGCAATTTGATCTCTGGTTCCTCTGCCTTTTCTAAACCCAGCTTGTACATCTGGAACTTCTCAGTTCATACACTGCTGAAGCCTAGCTTGAAGTAATTTGAGCATAAACTAGCTAGTGTGTGAGATGAGTGCAAATGTGCGATAGTTTGAACATTCTTTTGCATTGCCCTTCTTTGGGATTGGAATGAAAACTGACCGTTTCCAGTCCTGTGGCCACTGCTAGGTTTTCCAAGTTTGCTGGCATATTGAGTGCAGCACTTTCACAGCATCATCTTTTAGGATTTGAAATTGCTCAGCTGGAATTCCTGTCACCTTCACTAGCTTTGTTCATAGTAATGTTTCCTAAGGCCTACTTGGCTTCACACTTAAGGATATCCAGCTCTATGTGAGTGACCACACCATCATGGTTATCTAGGTCATTAAGACGTTTCTTGTATAGTTCTGTGTATTCTTCCCACCTCTTTTTAATTTCTTCTACTTCTGTTAGGCATAATAAGGGACAAAAATGGTAAGGATCTGTCCTTGTATGAATTGTTCCCTTGATATCTCCAGTTTTCTTGAAAAGATTTCTAGTCTTTTCCATTTTATTGTTTTCCTCTTATTTCTTTGCATTGTTCATCTAAGAGGACCTTATCTCTCCTTGCTGTTCTCTGGAACGCTGCATTCATTTGGGTATATCTTTCCCTTTCTCCCTTATCTTTCGATTCTCTTTCTTTGCTCAGCTGTTTATAAACTCTCCTCAGACAACCACTTTGCCTTCTTGCATTTCTTTTTCTTTGGGATGGTTTTGGTCACTGTCTCCTGTACAGTATTATAAACCTCAGTCCATAGTTCTTCAGGCACTCTATCAGATCTAATTCCTTGAATCTATTTATCACCTCCAGTATATAATCATAAGGGTTTGATTTAGGTCATACCAGTCTTCACCATCAGTGGTTGGGGCATAGACTTGCCTTACTGTGATGTTGAATGGTTTCCTTGGAAATGAACCATGATCATTTTGTCGTTTTTGAGATTGCACCCCAGTACTGTATTTCAGACTCTTATTGTTGACTGTGAGGGCTACTCCATTTCTTATAAGGAATTGTCATCCACAGTAGTAGATGTAATGTTTATCTGAATTAAATTCTGCTGTTCACATCCATTTTAGTTCACTGATGCCCAAGATATTGATGTTCAGACTTTACATCCTGCTTGTCCACATCCAATTTACCTTGATTCGTGGACCTAACATTCCATGTTCCTATCCAATATTGTTCTTTACAGCATCAGACTTTACTTTCACCACCAGACACATCCACATCTGAGAATCTTTCTGGCTTTGGCCTCGATGCTTCATTCTTACTGTAGCTGTTAGAAATTGTCCTCCGCTCTTCCCCAGTAGCATATACCTTCCGACCTAGGGAGCTCATCTTCCAGCATCCTATCTTTTAGCCTGTTCATGGGGTTCTCCAGGCAAGAATAGTGGAGTGGTTTGCCATTCCCTTCTCCAGTGGACCACAGTTTGTCAGAACTCTTCACTATGACCTGTCTGTCTTGGGTGGCCCTGCATGGACAGCGTGGCTCATGATTTCATTGAGTTACACAGCCCCTTCTCTGCAACAAGGCAGTGATCCATGATGGGGATTCAAGTCTGTTGGACCCAGTTTTATTTTTTAATAACTTTTTTTTCTGTTTTTTTCTTAATTTTATTTTTGTATTTATTTTTGTATTTTGGGCTGTGCTGGCTCTTCATTGCTGTGTAGGCTTTTGGTGGCTTCTCTTGTTACAGAGCACTGGCTCTAGAGTCCTCAGGCTTCAGGAGTTGCCGCACATGGGCTCAATAGGTATGGCTCCTAGGCTCCCGAGCACAGGTTCAGTAGTTGTGGCACACAAATTTAATTGCTCTGCAGCATGTGGGGTCTTCCTGGACCAGAGATTGAACCCATGTCTCCTGCATTGGCTGATGGATTGTTTAACTTTCTACCAGGAAAGTTAGAGGACTGAGTTTTCATTTTTGAGTTTCTTATTTGAGCATTTCTTTTTGTTAGGATTGATATTTTATGACTTTTATTCTTTCCTAGAGATCTTCCAATGATAAATTTACTAATTTTTAAAAACAGAATAAATGTTTTCTCTTGCAACTACCATATGAGTCCATTGGAGATCAAGTACACAGTATAGGGCCTTAATAATCTTATTTTCCTATATCTTAAGACATTCTGCTGTTTGCTCATCTTAGGAATTATTTCCTTATTACTCGTCAGTTTTTCCCTACCATGTTAAAAATGAGTAAGATACTAAGAAGACAGAGGAACGACAGGGTTGCCTGGAAGAGTTACATAATAGTGAGATTAAACACTTCTTGTTTGTTTGCATCACCAAAAAAAAAATCTGGAGAAGCTATTTACATCATCTTTTATTTTTTTTCACTTGAAATTTAAAAGTATTTTTAACAAAGTCAGAATCCTCAAATTAAATGATATACCTCATATATTCAGTTCTAAAATTGATATGATCAAAGTTTTTATTTGGTCAGATATGTTCCTGATAATCAGTTAATTAATCAAACGTAGACTGGAAAGCTTTCCCTGCTGAAAATTTAGTTAGTCCTTGCTGTCCATATGTTAAGGAGTCGTGTGTAATGTTTGCTAAGCCAAGACTCAGTTTATTCAGAGAGAATGAACTAAAGCTGGTGTTGAGTGATCCTTCCTCAGCTGTTTGTCCAGATAGACCTGAGCTTGAGAGTCGGTTGGTCACTAGGTTTACAAAGACGTGTATTGTTAATATTTATACTTGGAGGAGATTCAGTCAAAACACAAAAATTGTAGTCTATTTTATGTCTGAAAGTTTTAGCCAATTGTTACCTAATTTGGTTGTGAAAGTTAAAGCCTTTCTGATTAATAATCTGCTATATTTTTCTTCTTAACAGCTGTGCTTACAGTATAATAGAAACAAAACGTGGAAATGAAAATATTCTTTCTAGTACAAAGTAGTTTAACTTCAAAATTATTTCATTTTAGCTGTACATCTAAGCTAATGACAGTTTGGTTTACTAGACTTTTTCTGTAATTGTATAGCTAGTTGTGATTTAGATTCCTATTTATTTAAACATTGAAAGAAAAAACTTATATAGCTAGATTTCTAAATCAAATATTTTCCCAATAGTGATGTGTTTGAGATTTTCTTTAGTCACATTTACTGATTTACAGCTGGATAAATTAAGGTGACTTTTTTTTGTTTTGTTTTAGGAAGAATTCGGCTATAATGCAGATACCCAGAAGCTGCTAGCTAAAAATGGAGAGACTCTTCTAGGAGCCATTAATTTTTTCATTGCCAGTGTAAACACTTTGGTGAATAAAACAATTGAAGATACATTAATGACTGTGAAACAGTATGAAAGTGCCAGGTATGTATAGATTTTCATTATATCATTTGTTTTACAGATAATACATAATTCAGGTAAGATTTGGGGTTTCCAACAAGAGAAACCAACACTGGTCAATATGAACAGAAAAAGAATGTGTCATTAGAGTGTTGTAGGAGAGCCCACATTGGAGGAGGAAATGGCAACCCACTCCAGTGTTCTTGCCTGGAGAATCCCAGGGATGGGGGAGCCTGGTGGGCTGCAGTCCATGGAGTCACTAAGAGTCAGATACAACTGAGCGACTTCACTTTCACTTTTCACTTTCACGCATTGGAGAAGGCAATGGCAACCCATTCCAGTGTTCTTGCCTGGAGAATCCCAGGGACAGAGGAGCCTGGTAGGCTACCGTCTATGGGATCACACAGAGTTGGACACGACTGAAGCGACTTAGCAGCAGCAGGAGAGCCCACAGAGCTAATAAAAAGGCAGGAGAACAGTTCTAGAAATGAGCAAGAGCCAAAGCCAAAATAATGCCTCAGAAGAATCTCAGTAGGGTTCTGATGCCTCAGCATCATAGATGCTGCTATGGCTCACATAAATAAAAATTCCCAAGGTTCCTGAATACTTTGCTTCCTTGCCTTGAGAGCATCCAGTTGAGCCTTGGTCATGTGCCCACACCCTGCCTGTTTGGCTTAGGAAGGTGGGGGAGCTCCCCACTCCAGCATTCTTGGCAGAGCACAGGGCCTTGTTTTCCACCAGATCGACAGCAGATACGCTGTCTGATGTGGCCTGAGCCTGCCTTTTCAGCCATACTGCTTCCCTGGGGCAGCCAGATGCATAGTTTCAGTTGCCTTGAATATAGCAGCTCATTTCTGCCTCCATAACTTTATGTTGGTTATTCAGATTATAACCAGTCTTCAGTCTTCCAGATTTTATTTTTTACGTAAATTATTTGCCTTGTGTTTCCATGGTGGTTTTATACAGTATTTTCATACTTTTTTTACACACTTCCACACACACATGATTTCTCTGTCTCATAACCATCCTGTTAGGTAAACAAAATACATATTAATAGATGCTTAGAAATGTCTAAAATGCAGCAAATCTATGATAGCATTTTTCAGCTTCTGATTCCAGACCCAGTTTTCTTCCCCCACTCATTTTTGTCCCCTTTTAGTTTTTTCCTCTGAACACTTGATTTCTTTATTTTTTGTTATACTTTTATAGCATAGCCAAAGATAGTACAAACTTTACCTTTTTGGTGTATAACTTTACTTTTTGGCCTCTTGGTCTAGTTTAGTGATATGAGAAGTGCCTGTGAAAGTGCTAAATGTATCTAGTCTTTCTGCAGTTGAGTGCTTATTCTTAAGTATATATGTCCTTATGCTTTGCATAACTAAAAGCCCAAACCACATGGAAAGTTCATTGGTTTTTGTTTTTTTTTAATTGATAGTAGTTGCTCAAAACATTTTTATACCTTATAAACACTTACATAGTTTCAGTTCAAGCTTTAAAAAGTTATTACCATGTTCTTTCAATCAGATCAGATCAGATCAGTCGCTCAGTCGTGTCCAACTCTTTGCGACCCCATGAACTGCAGCACGCCAGGCCTCCCTGTCCATCACCAACTCCCGGAGGTCTCTCAGACTCACATCCATCGAGTCAGTGATGCCATCCAGCCATCTCATCCTCTGTCGTCCCCTTCTCCTCCTGCCCCCAATCCCTCCCAGCATCAGAGTCTTCTCCAATGAGTCAACTCTTCGCATGAGGTGGCCAAAATACTGGAGTTTCAGCTTTAGCATCATTCCTTCCAAAGAAATCCCAGGGCTGATCTCCTTCAGAATGGACTGGCTGGATCTCCTTGCAGTCTGCCTTTTTATACACACCCTCTTTCCTAAAATTTTCTTTTTTATTTTGACCTGTAGATGGTTTATAGTATTACGTTAGTTTCAGGTGCACAGCAAAGCAATTCAGTACACACACACACACATACTCTTTTTCACAGTAGGTTACTATAAGATATGGAACATAGTTCCCTGAGCTATGCGGTGAGTCCTTGTTGTTGATGTACTTTATATACATACACACACACACACACATAAATATACACACACACATAGTGATGTGTATCTGTTAGTTCCATACTCCCAATTTTTCTTTCTCCCCAACTTTTCCCTCTGGTAACCATAAACTTGCTTTCAAAATCTGTGAGTCTCTTTTTGTTTTGTAAATAAGTTCAATTGTATCATTTTTTAGATTTCACAAATAAGTGATATTATTTGTCAAGTAAGTGATATGTAATATTTGTCTTTCTCGGTCTGACTTCACCTAGTCTGGTAATCTCTAGCTCCATCTGTGTTGCTGCAAATGGCAGTACTTCATTATTTTTATGGTTGAATAATAACTTTAATTTTTTAAGGAACATCCGTAGTTCTCCACAGTGGCTCTACCAGTTTCCTTTCCCACTAACAATGTAGGAGGGTTCCCTTTTCACCACACTCTCTCTAGCATTTATTATTTGTAGAATCTTTTTTTTTTTGGTAGACCTTTTGATAATGGCCATTCTTAGTGGTATGAAGTGATACCTCATTGTAGGTTTGATTTACATTTCTCTAATAATTAGAGATATTGAGCATCTTTCCCTGACCCTGTTGACTATCTGGATGTTTTTGGAGAAATGTCTATGTAGAGCTCCCCATTTTTTGATTGGGTTGTTTGTTTTTTTGCTATTGAGTTGTATGAGCTGTTTGTATATTTTGGAAATTAAGCCCTTGTCAGTTACATTGGTCACCAGTATTTTCTCCCAGTCTGTAGGTTGTCTTTTCATTTTGTTTATGGTTTCCTTTGCTGTGCAAAAGTTTATAACTTTGATTAGGTCTCCTTTGTTTATGTTTGCTTTTATTTCTTTTGCCTTTGGACACTGACCTAGAAGACATTGCTACAATTTATGTCAGAATGTTTTACCTGTGTTCTCTTTTGAAAGTTTTATTGTGTCATGTCTTATATTTAAGCCATTTTGAGTTTGTTTGTGTGTGGTATGAGGGTGTGTTCTAACTTCATTGATTTACATGAGGCCTTCTAGTTTTCCCAACACCAGTTTGCTGAAGAAACTCTCTGTTCTCCATTGAATATTCTTGCCTCCCTTGTCAAAGATTTATTGACCATAGGTGCGTGCATTTATTTCTGGGTTCTCTCTTCTGTTCCATTGATCGATGTGTCTGTTTTTATGCTAATACCATGCTATTTTGATTACTGTAGCTTTGTAGTATTATCTGAAGCCTGGGAAAGTTATGCTTCCTGCTTTATTCTTTTTCCTCTGGATTGCTTTGGCAATTCTGAGTCTTCTGGAGTTCCATATAAATTTTTGGATTGGTTTGTTCTGGTTCTGTGAAAAAGATCATGGATAATTTTAATAGCAGTCACATTAAATCTGTAGATTGCTTTGGGTAGTATGGCTATGTTAACAATTCTGATTCTTACAAACCAAGAGTATGGAATAGCTTTCCATTTCTTTGAATCATCTTCAGTTTCTTTATCAGTATGTTATAGTTCTCGGCACATAGGTCTTTCACCTCCTTGGTTAGGGTTATTTCAACTCTGTTTTTCATGTTTTTGTTATTTTTGACAATTTTAAATGGAATTTTTTTTTCTTTTTAAACAAATCTTGCTCACTTATTTTTGGCTGTGCTGGGTCTTTGTTGCTGTGTGTGGGTTTCCTCTGGTTGTGGCGAGCAGGGGGTACGCCCGCTGTGTGCGTGGCTGATTGTGGTGGCTTCTCTGGTTGCAGAGCACAGGCTCCAGGGATGCAGGCTGCAGTAGCTGCTACTCGTGGGCTCGCTAGTGCACGCTCAGTGGTTGTGGTGTGCGGGCTTAGTTGCCCCATGGCATGGGCGATCCTCCTGGACCAGGGATCGAACCCATCACCTGCGTTGGCAGGTGGGATTCCCAACCACTGGACCACCCGGGAAGTCAAGGATTTTTTTTTTTTTTTTTTTTGCAAAGTTTACTTTTGATCGTTGCATAAGAAGAGATGCTTCTATCCTGTGCTGTGTTGGTAGCTCTCATTTTAGTATTAACATATCAGATTCTCAGTGACTTGGAAAGAAAGGTCAAGACAAGTACTTGTGGTTGTCTGGTGGGAGAAGAGCACAAATAGATCTGTGTGCCTTATTTAAGTTTTGGACTTGGTTTTTTTACTTTCCTTTATTGTTTGAAGAATTTAGTAATATAGCATTAAAATCAGAAGATGAGAAAAAATGAAGAAATCTATCAGTATGATTTTGCTTAGTAACATGAAGGGATGTCTCAGTAAATTATCCTTCAATAGGACTTCCTTCAGTAACATTCCCAGTAGTTGGTTTTCGAATCTCTGTTTAAATCCTTTCATGGATATTGCCTGTATATTTCAAAGGATACATGTTTATTATGTATATTTTTATTTCTATAAGCTATTTCTTCTCCAAATCTGTTCATTTTCATAGCATCCTTATTTGTTCATAATGAATACTCTTCCTTTTATCTTGTAATCATTTCAAACATTCTTATCTTCCAATCTAAAAATGATTGTTCTAATATCTGTAGTTTTGAAGTTGAAATTTCTTTTGTTCTGAAAGTATCCCAGTTAAGAACTATGTGAATCTAGTTTCTGTCTCTCTACTTTGTAATTGTCCACCTATCCTGATTTTTAAATATAAAGTATATTTTATTTGAAACATGTAATATCTTTCTCCTCAGCATTTATTTCTAACATGTTTTTAAAAATATTAACCCATATTAAAGAAAAATACATTAGATATCACTTACAATACACAAAACATTTTATATTTAATTTACAAGGGAGAAAAATAAGCCTCTAGAGGTTAAGTGGGTTATTTACTCGGAACCAATTTCAAAGTTAAATGAAAACCCATGGGCTCCTGCCTTCTGTTTTTGATCATCAGGCCTCAAACTTGAATTGTACTAATCTCAAATTTTCACATCCAATTTTAAAAAATAGCTTTCACATCTTATGATGAGGAATCTGACTTAATGTATAATGTGATATAAAAAATCTCAATTTATCCAATAATATAGGTTCATTTGAAATTTTTGAACAGAATTATCAATCAAGTTATATATACTGGATAGCTGGTTGTCAGGAACCTTTACACAACCTCTGTATATACTTGAAAAGTCAACAACAATAATGACCCACACCATAATTTATTCTCATATTGAAATTTCAGTATATGATTTTATTCATTACGCTTAGCTTGGTGGTTAACTTTTCTGTGCCATTTTTGGAGTAGCTGAGGCATTCACTAGTGCTAGCACTAAAACATTGCCTGCTGAGGGATAACATTGATAAAGAATCCCAGACTGAAAGTTTCTCAGTAGTTGAATTTTCTCCTCTGTCAAAACCAGAATTTATTGACTTTTAGGGCAAGGGTCAGCTATTTGATCAGCACAGAAAGTGGCAGTTTAGGCAGATGTCTGGGTGGCCTTTTAATGCTCTCTATTATGCATCACACAAGTATTTGCTAGCTGTCTGGGGCTTCATGCATAGAAAATCTTGTAACAGCCTATTCAAGACTTACAGAGCAGCACCAACAAGGGAGCCAATTGTGGTCAGAACTTTTCAGATGTGGACACCTGTTTCCTATGTTTTACATAAGCCATAAAGTAACCAACTCTCACTAACTTTACTGGTAGGGACTCAGTTCAGACTGGCAACCTTGAAGTGAAGAGTTGCATTTTGAAAACTTAGTATATTTCTCTTCCTGGTGGTAGTGAGCACTTTTAGCTCTTAGGGAAAGTTTTACTTTGACATCATCTGCAAACTGGATGTAAAAATTAATTTCAGTATTATAACTTTGACTGTGTTTAAATTAATTGCTGTTATTTAAAGGTATACCCCATGGCAATGAAGAATATTTGTCTTCACATTAAATCACTACACATTACTGTTTATTTTTGTTCTGCTTATTTCTCTCTCATTTCTTACTGATTTTAGTATGTTTGCTTCAGTCCATCCCTCTTCTAATTTGGCTGAAATGATAAAGCACTCTAAAGTGAAAGTGAAAGTGAAGTCGCTCAGTCGTGTCCGAATCTTAGCGACCCCATGGACTTGGCCCACCAGGGTCCTCCGTCCATGGGATTTTCCAGGCAAGAGTACTGGGGTGGGGTGCCATTGCCTTCCCCGAAAGCACTCTAAAGATATTAGTTATTAGCAGGTGTCCTAAGTACTTTGTATATATGGGTTTTGGTGGGGGAAAAAAATGTTTTTAGATTATTATTCCCATTTCTGAAGCAGAAAATGAGAGCAAAAGGAAAAAAAAAAAAGCTTAAGACATTGGAGCCAGTGAAGGACAGAGTGGTCATGCAGTTTGACCATTGCATCATCCTAAGAACATGTAATTCACAAAACCCTGGGTACTTAAGGTGGATCAGTTAGAGGATGTTTGTTCACGTTATAGTTCTGAATTCTTTCTGGAAGCCCACAGAACTGACACAAAAACTAAGTTTAGCTGCAGCTAGGGCTTCCCCTGGTAACTCAGACAGTAAAGAATCTGCCTGCAATGTGGGAGACTTGAGTTTGATAGCTGGATTGGAAAGATCCCCTGAAGAAGGGAATGGTGACTACTCACTTTCATATTCTGGCCTGGAGAATTCCATGGACAGAGGAGCCTGGCAGGCTACAATCCATGGGGTCACAAAGAGTCAGACGTGACTGAGTGACTTTCACAAACACAAAATGCCCAGGGTTGAGGTTTGTGACCTGGAGGGAGACCCAAGGCCTAGACCTGCTGCTGAGCCCTGGGCAGTGCTGTCCTGTCCAGCTGCAGGTGTCCTAAGTACTTTGTATATATGGGTTTTGGTGGGGGAAAAAATGTTTTTAGATTATTATTCCCATTTCTGAAGCAGAAAATGAGAGCAAGAGGGAAAAAAAAAAAGCTTAAGACATTGGAGCCAGTGGAGGACAGAGTGGTCATGCAGTTTGACCATTGAATCCATGAAATTTAACTAGCTCTTACCATGTCATTTGCGCCTCCCAAATTTTTAGTAACTCTCCACCCTCTGTAGCTTTACTGTCATTGGTCATTGTCTTCTGAATTCAGTGACTCATTTCTCTTTTGCCCATAGTCGTCTAATTGGTTTCCATCTGATTTCTTAATCTACTCTAGTCCATCCTCCATGCATGACTTTACCACTAAAGTCATCTTTCTGTCCTGAGCAAATAGAACATGGCACTTTGCAAATCACAGTTCTTCCATGGCTTTTTACCACTTGTCCCTGGATTCAGTCTGCTCTCTGTAGTGATGGCCTGTGTTGTTGTTCAGTCGTTCAGTCACTCGGTTGTATCTGACTGCACTCCCATGGACTGCAGCCCTCCAGGCTCCCCTGTCCTTCACCACCTCTTGGAGCTTGTTCAAACTCACGTCCGTTGAGACAGTGATGACATCCAGCTGTCTCATCTTCTGTCATCCCCTTCTCCTCCTGCCTTCAATTTTTCCCAGCATCAGGGACATTTCCAATGAGTCAGCTCTTTGCAGCAGGTGGCCAAAGTATTGAAGTATTAGCTTCAGCATCAGCCCTTCCAATGAATGTTCAGGGTTGATTTCCTTTAGGATTGACTGCTTTGATCTCCTTGCAGTCCAAGGGATGCTCAGGAGTCTTCTCTAACACCACACTTCGAAAGCATCAATTCTTCAGCACTCAGTCTTCTTTGTGGCTGAGCTTTCACATCCATACATGACTACTGGAAAAACCAAAGCTTTGAGTATATGGACCTTTGTTGGCAAAGTAATATCTCTGCTTTTTAACATGCTGTCTAGGTTGGTCATAGCTCTTCTTCCAAGAAGCAAGCATCTTTTAATTTCATGGCTGGAGTCACCATTCACAGTGATTTTGGAGCCCAAGAAAATAAAGTCTGCCACTGTTTCCATTTTTTCCTCATCTATATGCCATGAAGTGATGAGTCTGTATACCATGATATTAGTGTTTTCAATGTTGAGTTCCAAGCCAGCTTTTTCACTCTCCTCTTTCACCTTCATCAAGAGGCTCTTTAGTTCCTCTTTGCTTTCTGCCATAAGGATGGTATCATCTGCATATCTGAGGTTAATGATATTTCTCCTGGCAATCTTGATTTCAGCTTGTGATTCATCCACCTGGGCATTTTGCATGATGTACTCTGAATATAAGTTAAATAAAGCAGGGCGACACACTCCTTTCCCAGTTTTGAACCAGTCTGTTGTTCCATGTTTGTTTCTTAGAGTATGGCCCGTAAAGTCCTTCTTAATCTCACTTCCACCTTCCTGCCTGATAACTAATTCCTTTTGTGATATTATTCCAACTTCAGGTTGTAAGTTACTGAATTACTTGCCCAATGTGTCATGATATCTTACAGATCTATGCCTTTATGCATACTGTTCTCTTCCTGAAATGCTCTATCAATTTCCCAGCCCCAATCCACCTCAAAAACTCTTAACCATCCTTTAAAACTTGTTTTAATTTTCTCCTGAGATGCTTGTTCAGATACCTGATTAAGTAATTCTTCATCTTGATTTCCGTCTTCCTTTCCCCATGGCAGTATCCCTTATCTCATTTTGTTGTAGTTGTTTCAAAGCTTCTCTCAGTCTAGACTGTTAACTTCTTGAAGATAAGCTATGAAGATGGTAGATAAAATCTGTTTCTAGCACAGTGCCTGAAACTTATGAAGTTAGCACTTGTATTTGTTGAATGAATTGTATCATGAATGAACCAATGATATGCTTTTGACCTTGAAAGGTGAAATTAAATTCTTTATGAGTCGAGAATAAATTGGGCTTGGTATGAGGGACTCATGTTTTTTCTTGAGTCATATATACATTACAGAATATGTTTAATTCCCAAAATAGATACAAATTGTACTATAGATAGTTTTATAAAGAGCTTTAGTTTTAGGGCATAAGTTTGTGGTGCTGATTTTGAGTGAATTGAGATCACTGTCTGGTTGCTCAGTCGTATCCAACTCTTTGTGACCCCTTGGACTGCAACACACCAGGCTTCCCTGTCCATCACCAGCTCCTGGAGCTTGCTTAAACTCATGTCCATCCAGTTAGTGATGCCATCCAACCATCTCATCCTCTGTTGTCCCCTTCTTCTGCCTTCAATCTTTGCCAGCATCAGGGTCTTTTCTAAGGAGTCAGTTCTTCCCATCAGATGGCCACAGTATTGGAGCTTCGGCTTCAGCGTCAGTCCTTCCAGTGAATATTCAGGGTTGATTTCCCTTAGGATGAACTAATTTGATCTCATTGCAATCCAAGGGACTCTCAAGAGTTTTCTCCAACACCACAGTTCAAAAGCATCAGTTCATCACTTCAGCTTTCTTTATGATCTAAACCTCATACATGACTACTGGAAAAACCATAGCTTTGACTAGATTGGAATTTTGTCGGCAAAGTAATGTCTTTGCTGATTAATATGCTGTCTGGGTTTATCGTAACTTTTCTTCCAAAGAGCAAGCATCTTTTAATTTCATGGCTGGAGTCACCATTTGCAGTGATTTTGGAGCCCAAGAAAATAAAGTCTGTCACTGTTTCTGTTGTTTTCCCTTCTACTTGCCTTGAAGTGATAGGATCAGATGCCATGATCTTAGTTTTCTGAATGTTGAATTTTAAGCCAACTTATTCACTCTCCTCTTTCACTTTCATCAAGCGGGTCTTTATTGCTCTTCGCTTTCTGCCGTAATGGTGGTGTCATTTGCGTATCTGAAGTTACTGATGTTTCTCCTGGCAGTCTTGATTCCAGCTTGTGCTTCATCCAGCCCAGCATTTCCCATAATATACTCTGCATATAAGTTAAATAAGCAGGATGACAATATATACCCTTGAGATACTCCTTTCCCAATTTGGAACCAGTCCATTGTTCCATGTCCAGTTCTAACTGTTGCTTCTTTACCTGCATACAGATTTCTCAGGAGGCAGGTAAGGTGGTCTGGTATTCCCATCTCTTTAAGAATTTTCCACAATTTGTTGTGATCCACACAGGCAAAGGCTTTAGCATAATCATTGAAACAGAAATAGATGTTTTTCTTGAATTCTCTTGCTTTTTCTATGATCCAGTGGATATTGGCAATTTGATCTCTGGTTCCTCTGCGTTTTCTAAAACCAGCTTGAGCATCTGGAAGTTCATAGTTCATGTACTACTGAAGCCTGGCTTGGAGAATTTTGAGCATTACTTTGCTAATGTGTGAGATGAGTGCAATTGTGCGGTAGTTTTAGCATTCTTTGGCATCGCCTTTCTTTGGGATTGGAAAGAAAACTGACCTTTTCCAGTCCTGTGGCCCCTGCTGAGTTTTCCAAATTTGCTGGCATATTGAGTGCAGCACTTTCACAGCATCATCTTTTAGGATTTGAAATAGCTCAGCTGGAATTCCATCACCTGTACTAGTTATGTTCGTAGTGATGCTTTCTAGGGCCCACTTGACTTCACATTCCAGGATATCTGGCTCTAGGTGAGTGATCAAACCATGGTGATTATATGGGTTGTGAAGATCTTTTTTGTACAGTTCTTCTGTGTATTCTTGCCACCTCTTAATATTTTCTGCTTCTGTTAGGTCCATACCATTTCTGTCCTTTATTGTGCCCATCTTTGCATGAAATGTTCCTTTGGTATCTCTAATTTTCTTGAAGAGATCTCTAGTCTTTCCCATTCTGTTGTTTTCCTCTATTTTTTTGCATTGATCACTGAGGCAGGCTTTCTTACCTCTCCCTGTTGTTCTTTGGAAGTCTGCATTCAGATGGGTATATCTTTCCTTTTCTCCTTTGCCTTCTTTTCATAGCTATGTATAAGGCCTCTTCAGACACCCATTTTGCCTTTGGCATTTCTTTTTCTTAGGGATGGTCTTGCTCACTGCCTCCTATACAATCTCAGGAACCTCCATCCATAGTTCTTCAGGCACTCTATCAGATCTAATCCCTTGAATCTATTTGTCACTTCTACTGTATAATTGTAAAGGATTTGATTTAAGTCATACCTGAATGGTCTAGTGGTTTTCCCTACTTTCTTCAATTTAAGTCTGAATTTTGCAATAAGGAGTTCATGAACTGAGCCACAGTCAGCTCCCAGTCTTGCTTTTGCTGACTCTGTAGAGCTTCTCCATCTTCAGTTGCAAAGAATATAATCAGTCTGATTTCAGTATTGATCATCTGGTGATGTCCATGTATAGAGTTGTCTTTTGTGTTGTTGGAAGAGAGTGTTTGTTATGACCAGTATGTTCTGTTTGCATAACTCTGTTAGCCTTTGCCCTGCTTCATTTTGTACTCTAAGGCCAAATTTGCCTGTTACTCCAGGTATCTCTTGACTTTCTACTTTTGCATTCCAGTCCCCTGTGATGAAAAGGACATCTTTTTGGAGTGTTAGTTCTAGAAGGTTTTGTAGGTCATCATAGAACCATTCCACTTGAGCTGCTTCAGCATTGGCGGTTGGGGCATAAACTTGGATTACTGTGATATTGAATTGTTTGCCTTGGAAACAAACAGATCATTCTGTCGTCTTAAGATTGCTCCCCAAAACTGCATTTTGGACTCTTTTGTTTACTATCAGGGCCAATCCATTTCCTTCTAAGGGATCTTGCCCACAGTAGTAGTAGATATAACGGTCATCTGAATTAAATTCACCCATTCTGGTCCATTTCTAAAATGTTGATGTTCACTCTTGTCATCTCCTGTTTGACCACTTCCAATTTACCTTGGTTCAGAGATCTAACATTCCAGGTTCCTATGCAATATGGCTCTTTACAGCACTGGACTTTACTTCCATCACCAGTCACATCCACAACTGGGTGTTGTTTTTGCTTTGGCTCCATCTCTCCATTCTTTTTGGAGTTGTTTCTCCATTCACTTACTGAGCTGGGGAGTTCATCTTTCAATGTCATATCTTTTCCATACTGTTCATGGAGTTCTCGAGGCAAGAATACTGAAGTGGTTTGCCATTCTCTTCTCCAGTGGACCAAATTTTGTCATAACTTTCCACCATGACCCATCTGTTTTGGGTGGCCCTACACGGCATGGCTCGTAGTTTCATTGAGTTAGACAAGGCTGTGATCCATGTGATCAGTTTAGTTTCTGTGATTGTATTTCCTAAGTACTGAAGAGTTGACACTACTGCGTAAGTCACTGTTTAATGAGCAAAGTCATGCTATCGCTACTTGGCTGCTATGACAGAGGGCTTGTGAGGACTGGGATCATGCTGTCGCAGTGCTGGGGTGACTGTGTCAGCTTTAATGGCGAGAGAGCATCAGGGGAGGGCCTCTCAGGGAGCGTGAGGTGATCAAGTGCTCCATAGGAGATACCGTGGTCACATTCTGAATACTAACGATATGGAAATCCACCTAGAGTTGTGCTGTGCATATGGTAGCCACTCAGCACAGGTGTCTGTGGAGCACATAAAGTGACTAGCCCCAATTGAGATGGGATGGAAACTTAAACTGTGAAATTCAGAGACTCAGTCTCCCGCCCCCAAAAGTGCAGTAGCTCAATAATGGATTTTTTACACTGATGATGTATTACAGTGATAATATTTTGATATATTGGATAAAATAAAACATATTGTTAAAGAGATGAAGTTAACTTTTTTTTTTTTGGCTCTGCCTTTGTGGCAAGTGAAATCTTAGTAGTTTCCTGACGGGGGATCAGACCTACACCCCCCGCATTGGAAGCATGAATTCTTAACCACTGGATCACCAGGGAAGTCCCTAACCTGGCTTTCAAATTGTGGAAATTTTACTTGTCAGTTGATACTGTGCTTGGAAAGGAAGAGTTAATGAGATTAAGAGGCAGTCCCCCCTCCCTCTAAAAATAGCAGCAGCTACCCGCCCCCCCACCATGCTTATATTAACAGCTCTTTGTAAGAAGATACTTGATTTTAAAAGCATAAAGTATCAAATATGTATGAGGATTATTATGTATTAATGTATAATATGGGACTGTTGGGTAGTTCCACTTCAGCTCCTGAACTTACTTCACACTGTCTTTGTAGCGTGCTTCACTCATTCTCCTCTTTCCAGAATTGAATATGATGCATATCGTACTGATTTGGAAGAACTGAATCTTGGACCACGTGATGCAAACACTCTGCCGAAGATTGAGCAATCACAGCATCTGTTCCAAGCACATAAGGAAAAGTACGATAAAATGCGCAATGATGTTTCTATCAAGTTAAAATTTCTAGAAGAAAATAAGGTAAATGTATTCTTTACCTTCTGAGATTTTTTGGTCTTTGTTAACTCTTTCATGATAGAGTTGACCCTGAACCACCTGGGGATTGGGGGCACTGACCCTCCAGTGCAGTTGAAAGTCCACGTGTAACGCACACTTGGTTCCCTGAATCCAGGGTTCCCCTGTGTCTGCAGCTCCACATTTGCAGCCTCAGCCCACCATGGATCATGCAGTGCTGTGGTATTTACTGTTGAAGAAACCTCACGTGTGTGTGGACCTACACAGTTCAAACCCATATTGTTTAAGGGTCAACTTTGGAGTTGTTGGCAATGAAATTCCATTTATAAACAGTGTTTTCATATAAAGTATATTTACCTTCACCTTTCTGTCATTAAAGTCATCAGCTGTGCTGTTCCAGTCTTTCACATGTAACAACTGGCAAAAAATACTTGATGTTGATCTTCAGACTGATATTGGTATCAAGTGCTTTAAAAAGTTGCATAATGGTGTATTCTGTTCTGAATATTTTGAAAACTTTTTATTAATGGTAGGTAGAGATTTCAGGAAGGGAACAGCATTCTTCTCAGTACCTAATAAATGAGGAATAACTGAAAGGTTCTGATTAGGGCTGCAGTTAGCATAACCTAAAAGAAACAAGCTAAGAAATCAGTTTTCCAGCTTATTTTCGTGTAACATGAACACATTCAAAACCTAGAGCAGCGAGAGGTGATATGGACCTACTGTAGCTTTTGTTGGAGGTAGTCATGTGATAACAGGCTAGGGGCTCCGGTTTAAGTAGAGAGTAGGTTCCGGTGTTTAACAGCACATGTATACTGGGGTCGGGGAGAAGGATTGCAGTTCTTCTCCCAGTTGGGAACTCTGCTCAGAAGAGGTGTGGCAGCCTGCGGAGATAGGGTCTCATACTACACATTGGTGGTCCCTTTCCTGTGCTTTTCACAATCTCTGAAGTCATAATAGAACGTCAGCTCTGCTTTCTCCCAGGTACCTTAGTATTTTTCAGTTCTGTCTCTTGGTATCTTCTTGTCTTCTTTAATATTTCCTTAGAAACTCTTCTGTCTGCTATAAAAACTGCATAGATTTCCTTGAGACCAGGACTGCTCTTAGCTTTTTTTTTCTTTTAGCCACAGTGCATGAAAAGTACTGATTTTCCATTACACTGAAACCATTATGTTGTCAGTAAAGGAGATCTCAGCAGAGTCATCAGACAGGTTGCTCAGCACTACTCCGACAAGAACAGAGTGAGCCTTTTAGTTTCATTAGCTGGCACATGATGCGACACTCATTGTGGTCATTTGGTTTAATATTTTGAAGGATAAGAATATGTCAGTACTCAGATATAGACATATATTTTGGAATCAGCACTGTACGGTGTAGTGTGGCATAAAGTGTGCTAGCATTTTATGGGTTCTACCTGAGGCTGATTTGAATGGAAAAAAAGGAATTCATCTAATTTGAGGGTCCAGGACCTCTGCTAGTAGACGAAATGATTTTAGGGAATGTTAAAAATGGTAATTGTGTTTTCTTGGAACCTAATGGTATTTGTTGTGTGCTATTCTCTGAATAGTGAGATTATGGAAATTTTTTGTATTTTTCTGTATTTTAAACATTTTCTATGAAAGCTTATGTTGCCTTTATAAAAAGGGAAATAAGCTTATTTTGAAATAATTAATGTCCCTAAACCACCCATGCTTATATGATTCTTACCAGCAAATTATACAAGGATAAATAATGGCTGTGTAACTATAACTCTTTTACTGTATAGCTCTTTTTGAAACTTGGCAGTAGATCTCCAGATTTAGACATGAACCAGGGAAGGCACTTATTTGTTATTTACTAGGCATTTTACATTTATTACCTCACTCATTCATCAAAACAGTCTTTTTACTCAGGAGACACACTGAGCAGTGAGGAAAGTTGGGAATAATAGAATATTGTGACTTAAAAACACTCTTCAGGCACCCTTGTAAAAAGCCTGGACTAGGATCACTCCATTAGCAGAGAAAGGAAAGAGCTGTGGTTTGGAGGCTGCATGACAGGAAATTGACAGAGGAAGCTAGTTTGGCCTGAAGGTTATGAGGGATGAAGGTTGGGAACTTGTTCTACTTAACTCAGTGTTTAGTTTGAAATGAGGACAAGATACTCACATGGAAACAATTGGTAGGAAGTTTATGGTGTGGGTTTGCAATTTGAATGAACAGGGTCAGAGTTCTAGAGACTGAAGTGTAGAAGTCATTACTTTGAGAATAGTATTGTCATTGTCTCACCTTCTCTTCTTTAGAGCTTCCTTAGAATAAACTAAAAAAAAAAAAAAGTTGCATTTATTCTCAAGGATTTTATTTACATTCATAGAGAGCCTAGAAATACTCTGTTTGGGGTTTTCCACAGTTGTCATCAAGCTTCAGTTTCAACTCAGTCAGCTTTGTCTAAAATAAAATCTGTAAAGAAACTCTTAACATTTTTATCTTTTGTGTTTAATTCTTTAAAACTGTAAAGAGATAATGTTCCTGGTCTCAGTTATTTCAAGCAGTAGACAGCTATGATTTGGCTGAAGATTTCAGCTCATAAGGAGAATTTTTTTGTGTCTTGCTTTTGCTGGAGCAGCTTCTCCCCTTTTTTCATTTTGCTGGAGCAGCTTCTCCCCTTTTTTCTTTAGTAGCTCTGACGAGGGGAGGATAAAGCAGGCCTCAGAACTGCCCGTCAGCCCTGCTTGCTCTCTCAGCAGTCTGCAGTGCCTCACATCTGGGGTTCTTCTGTTGTGAACTGCAGCTGAGTTTGTTCCTTAGTATTTCTTCTATATGCAGTTGTCACGTAATCTGCTCCGTGCTTGAGTGTGAACAAAACATGAGCTTTCTATTTTTTAAATATCATATGCTGAATTTTTTTTTAACATAAGTCATCTGAAACATCGGTGAGTGCTAATCTGTAACTTGATGATGTCCTAAAGGCTATTGTTTCTTTCTAAAGCTGTTTGTGCACGTCCTTTTGCTGGGACGTTGCTGGGAGAGGGAGGGCCTTTTGGTTATCCTGGCTTTTGGAGTATCCTCCTGTAGTGACACTCCTCTTATAAAATGTGAGGCCAGATAATCAAGCAGCTAGAATAGTGCAAAATTGAAAGCAAATAGTCATTGAGTAAAGGACTAAAGATTGTCCTGTGACTGTTGTAATAAGTATTAGTGGCCAAACATTGTGAGAATATTTTTGTTTGTTTTGTTTTCAGAACTTAAGGAAAAAAATTGAGAGTGATTGGGAGGTAGATTCTTTACTATTAGAAAATTGAGGTGTACTCAATTGAGGTATAGTCAATTGAGGTGAGTAATTGATATGTGTTTAGTCTAGCCTTTTTTCTCTCTGGCAAAACAAAAGAATAGGTATGTATTAAAAATACCTGTGTGTCCTTGACTGGGTATGTATGTGCATGCATTAATGCTGAGAGTTGTGTACATATGTCCATGCTTGTCATTTTCCCTTAATGGGAAAACTTGAATTCTTCTACTGTTTACAGTCTATACTCTGTCCACCCCTTACCCTATCCCCCACCTCCCGATATATTGTGTTTACCTTTAAGCTAAAGAAACCTCTGAATTCTCTTACTTATTTACTAAACAAGATTGAGTTGCATAACAATAAGAGCACAGCTAACTAGGCTCTTATAGTGTTTCTGTTTTCATCAATATTTCTTTTTTCCTAGACTTTTAAATAATGTAACTTGAACTATTTTCTGACTTAAGGCAGTTTACCTTTTATTGTTCCTCTCAAGGTTCAAAACATAGACTAAAAAATGTAGTCAAGGTAAAGAAAATAGTCGTTTCTGGTGCTTTGTAGACTTTGTTGGAATAGGTACCCTGCCTTCTTTTACAGCCTCATGATGCCTAGCAATGGTGTTAAATGTGTAGTAGTCATTTAGCAAATACATGTTTGCATTTCTTCCCAAAATTTGAGGCATGCTACAGGGAAGGGAGGAGATGGAGGTGAGTAGGAGTCAACTAGGGCAGAGTAGATGCTTACCTCGCTCTTTGAGTGAGTGAGGCATAGCATGCTCTCTCAGAAACGCTTCTGTTGTCTGCAATATGTACCGCTTTCACGGAAAGAAAGCAAAAAATTAGAGGAAAATGAACACATCAATGTAAGCAGCCCGTTTACTTTCTTTCAAAACTTTTTATGGCTTAGAACCATGTAGAATGTGAAAAAAGTAATTTAAGATGATTAACATTTCCCTTAAGATAATTGTAATTTAAGAGTACAAGTAAATATCTTTTCAGGTCTACTAATATATTGTAGGGAGGACCCTGAATGTATCAGAGATTCAACAATAGTTTAGGGTATAAGTAAAGACTAAGAATCCCATTAATTTTGTTATATTCTTACTTTAAGAAGGATGGAATATACTCTTACTTTAAGGTAATGTCAGTTAATTAGCTATAACCATTAATTGCACAGTTTTTTCTGTTATTATAGTCAGTAACTCAAAGGATAACAAGGGAGTTGGGGGTTGGGAGGCTGGGAGAAAAAAGGTGAGCCAGACTTGGGAATGTGTCCTAGGAAAAATTTCTTAAAAATTATAGTCATTCTTAACACTAGGTTGATGAAAAGAACTTCACTCACATCCTGTTTCATATAATTATAATACAGTGTTAATACTGTATGTTAGGATTTCTTTTCTGATATATTACAGATTTATTTCATATGTGTGTTATTATGAATTTAACTTGTCAGAGACAAGTCCAATAAACAAAAGTGATGAGACAGAGAAAGAGGGGAATACACAGAGAATAAAAACAAGACACATTGTAAATCGACTTTATTTCAATTTAAAAAAAACACAAAATGAAGTAAACACAGATAATGCGAGACAGCTATGTATGTAGTTTTGGTGACCCAGTGACTATATACAAATATATTCTGTTACAGGAAATACTCAAAGCCTACTACATTTTTATAAAAATGTGCTGTAAATGCTGGGAAAGGCTAGGAGAGCAAACATGTTCTTCTCTTTGAGATGATATGAGCCTCTGAGTTTAAAAAATGGATATCTGTTGCCAGATTTTAAGAAGCATGTTAATCGTTACTTAATATGTACAAGCAGATACATTCTTGAAATCTTTTTCCCCATTCTCAAAAGAACTCTCATTTTTTATTCTTGATATTTTTAAAAGATTCGTGTCAATGATTTACTGTCATCTTTATTTCTGTAACTGTAGGTATAAACAGTGTTCTTGGTATTTGCTCCTAAATCATGTGAAGTTATTATATTCTATAGGTAAAAGAACCTGGTTCTAAATAAAACATAAGCCTTTATGGATTGAAAGATAGAAGTATAGTAGGCAGCCGCAGCACTGCCAAGTCTGGTTACCTCCATTTGGATCCTGTGAGACAGTCCCTTACTCCTGCAGCTTTATTTCCAAATATAATTCCTGAGTGGATTCAGTCATGTAATTTTATGTTGTTACTGTTTTTTATTTATTTAGCAAACATTTATCATGTATTATATACTGTATACCAGGAGGTGTTCTGGACATTGTTCTGGACCCAGTGAGCAAAAGTGAAAAAAGTTCTGCGGTCAGAGTTTGTAGCCTAGGAAAAGAGACAGGGAAGCCTGGCAAGCTAGTGCATGGGGTCCCAGAGTCAGACACGACTTAGCAACTGAATAATGACGAAGGAACCAACACTGATCAAATCACACCAAAATTCATGTATATACATATATATAAATTGTGGCTGTGACCAGTGAGCGCTCAGGGCAGGCTTCTATTAGAATGTGATGCTGAAAGTTCACCAGGTAAAGAAGCAAAGAGTATTCCAGGTAATTGGAACAGTCTGTGAGAAGTAAACAGGGGCCAAACCATGCCGGCCTTATAGGCCACTTTGCTGCTGCTGCTGCTAAGTCGCGTCAGTCGTGTCCGACTCTGTGCGACCCCATGGACGGCAGCCCACCAGGCTCCCCCGTCCCTGGGGTTCTCCAGGCAAGAACACTGCAGTGGGTTGCCATTTCCTTCTCCAATGCATGAAAGTGAAAAGTGAGAGGGAAGTTGCTCAGTTGTGTCCGACTCCGAGCGCGCGACCCCATGGACTGCAGTGCACCAGGCTCCTCCGCCCATGGGATTTTCCAGGCAAGAGTACTAGAGTGGGATGCCATTGCCTTCTCCTATAGGCCACTTTAGGGAAGAGATTATTTGAGTGTTGGTGGGACTCCACCGCAGGAATTCTTGGTAAATGACAATTCTTAAAATGGTTCAGAGGCTGTAGTAGAACGTAAGAGTGAATATAGGAGTTTAAACAGGATGATGGGAGTGAGGATTGGGGTAGTGTTAATGGCAGTGGAGTGAGCTGAAGGTTTCAAGAGATACTTAAATGGTAGAACAGAAATACATGTAAAATATGAAGAATAGATTGATAAATAATTGGCACCTTTGACTTTTTTTATTCCTTTATTCAGCAAATATTCAATGCTTGTTTCAGTCACTGAGTTAAGTAGTAGAAATGGCCTTGCTGTCATAGAGTCAAGTAAGAGAAATAGATATTAACCAGCTAATTACAGAAATACAAGCTGTGGTTGGTGCTGTGAAGGGAAAATAGAGGGGTCTTATGAGCATACAAAGGGAACATGTCTTGACATGAGAGGAAATGATGCTGGAGCTGAGACCCAAAGGGATGGAGAGGAGGCAACCAGAGGTGTATAGGGAAAGGAATGATGGGTGCATGCTCAGTCGTGGCCAGGCTCCGCTGTCCCTGGAATTTTCCAGGCAAGAAGACTGGAGTGGGTTGAAGATCCCCCTCTTCCAAGGGATCTTCCCAGCCTAAATTGGGATCAAACGCGCATCTCCTGTGTCTCCTGCATTGCAGATGGATTTTTTACCTCTGAGCCTTGGGGGAAAGGAATAGAACATGCAAAAGCCAGTCAAAGGTCAGTGAGTCCAGAGCATGCAGAGAACCAGGGAGAGTAGCTCTGGATGAAGCTGGATGGATAGATCTGGCCAACACAAGGGTGAAATGACCTACATGCAAGGTTATTCATCACAGTATCACTGGTAATATCAAAAGATGAGAAACAGTTCAGCAGTAAAGAACAAGTTGAATAAACTATGGCTTATTTATACAATGGAATACTTATCAACCCATTTAAAAAAAAAGACTAGGGATGTAATTAATAGAAAGATCCTCAGAGCATACTATTAATAATAAATGAAAAGACCAAGGTGCACAGCAGTGTATGTGGTACAAAACCTGTGTAAGAAAGGAAAGACTTAAGAATGTATAATCTTATTTTCTTTTATTTGCATAAAGAAAACCCAAAGAAATTCACTAATTAACTTTTTTTTTTTTTTTTTAACCTGTGAGGGGAATAGAGTAGTTGGAGACAGGATGGAAAATCTCAATATATATTTCTATCCTTTCAGTTTTGGTCCTACCTATTCAAAGGATGATTTTTATTTAAAAGAAAAGAAAATATGTATAGATAGAAAATGTTTGTTTTTAAATAGCATACCTTCTGTTTTCAAAAAGACTCAACCAGATTTCTATTTTTTAAACATAATTTTATTACCTATGACCTATAATTTTGCTCATAGCTTAAAATCAAATGATTGATTCTGTGTTGGAAAGAATAGAAAGACAGTTTCATCTTAAGTGTGAGGTTAGGAAGGATATGATAGTGCCTTCCGTATACATCAGAAAATATGTTCTTGTATACTGCCATGTTTGCTGCGTTTAATGGTTTGACTTCCAGGTGCCTTTAAAACGTTTTAAACATACATGAAACAGGAAAAATTTGCCTGTGATTTGCGTTGCCTCCTTTCCCTTTTTATAGAAGAGATGGAAGTTAACTATCTTTGTATCAATCATGCAACTAAAAAGAACTGAGAGTTGTGGGTTGATATTGAAATTGACAGCATCCAATTACCTGTCTTGGTGATTTGCAGTCCTCAGCTGGTGAATGAGGGAGTGAGCACACCCAGCCAACCAGTTCATGCAGTCTGCCCGTCAGGTGTGCTCAGGTGTGCTCATTTCCAGCAGGCAGTGTGAAGGAAAGATATTTTGTACACTAGATTTAAAAGCATATATATTTGACTTGGTGTTTTTTGTGTGTGTGTGTGTGTGTGTGTGTGTGTGTGTGTGTGTGAATTATGTTTAAAGTACTGGTGTTTTCTTGACTTCTTCTGGTCAGAAGTTCATGTTTCTGTTGTTTATCTTAGCGGGGAGGGGATTGTTCAGTGGTTCCACTTTGTATAGGGTTCACTTACTAAAGTTTAATTCTTGACCGTTCCTGCTGCGTTGTCTCTGTTCTGTTAAACGGTTGTACTTGTGTGCGCCTCAGATCCACATTCCACTTACTTTGCCAGCCTGGATTATCACCCAGGTCAGTTTGCTAGTTTGTCAGTTTGTGATAAAGGTGAGTTTTAAGCCTGCAGCCAGTGTGAGGTTTGAACAGATCACTGGTGTCTGCATTCGTTTCAGTTACTGTAGTATTACTGCACTTTTTTTTTTTTTTGATTCTTAGTAGTTACCGTCTTGAGATTTACTTAAAAATAAACCCTTTAATTAGTGTCTCTGAGTAAAATCTCAGACTATACCAGCAGTGTTTAAGAACTTGACTTTGCGTTGTTCTTTTTGACCTTCCCTCGAAGTCCTCTCAGTAATGGCTCGGTCCTTTCCTGTTGATTATATATATATTTTTTCCATGACTCATCTACACTTTGCTTTCCTAGATTTGAAATAATCACATAATAACTAGATTTTTTTCTTTATTCCTCTTAAATCTTGTAACATTCTGGTTTCATATTTCTTTAGATTTTCGAAAGATCCCTTTTAAAAATTATTCAGTACATTTTTAAGATGCTTGCTTTGGGCTATTATAAAGACTAAATCTAAAGAAATATTGTATAATTCTGTTATGACAAACTCTCTCTAACAAGCAGCTTACAGTCTCATGGAGAACATTTCTGTTCTATACAAAATGGTGAGTGAAGCAGGAGGAAGAAGAAACTTGGAATTTGACAAAGGAAACCTCAGTGAGGGCTGGAAGCGGCGGTGTGGCTTGAGCCAGACCACAGAGTGAGGAACACGACACTGGGATAAACAGGCCAAGGAAAGTCTTCAAGAAATCCTAGATCCTGTGTTTCAATGATTTGTAAACTTCTGTTATATTTTCTGTTCTCTTCCTAAAGCAAAACATAGTATTGCTGCTTATGGATTTTTTTTTTTTTTTTTTCCTAAGAAAACTAATGGTTTTATTATAACAAATTTTGGTAAAGATTTTCTAAGTTTAAACAGTTGTTAGGTGCCTGGGATGAGAATTTTGCAAGCTGTTTAAGAGGAAAAAAGTTAGCTTTCCAAGATAAAATACAGAACCACACTATGAAGGAAAACTATCTTGTGAATGTAAAGATGAATTTGGATGGACCATTAGTTTATCTGTAAGTTCCTGTTGCCCAGTGTCCAAAAGGCCAGTGAGAACAGGATCACCTATTTAATGAAAGGAAATCAGATCAGATCAGATCAGCCGCTCAGTCGTGTCCGACTCTTTGCGACCCCATGAATCGCAGCACGCCAGGCCTCCCTGTCCATCACCAACTCCTGGAGGGCACTGAGACTCACATCCATCGAGCCAGTGATGTCATCCAGCCATCTCCTCCTCTGTCATCCCCTTCTCCTCCTGCCCCCAATCCCTCCCAGCATCAGAGTCTTCTCCAGTGAGTCAACTCTTCGCATGAGGTGGCCAAAGTACTTGAATTTCAGCTTTAGCATCTTTCAAAGAAATCCCAGGGCTGATCTACCCAGTGCCTTAATGACGCTCATGGCCCTAAATTAATTTTAAGCTAGGAGTTCATATGCTAACTGGAAAGATTTATGCTATAAAATCTTTATAAAAGATTTTATAAACTTTAAAAAAGAGACTTTATAGACTTTTATAAAAAAGTGTCCTCGAGGAACTTGCAAGTTTCTTTCTTCTTCTGTGTATTATCTCAGCATCCAGGGCTTTCTCCAATCACAGCTCCATCTGTGCTGTGCCTGTCAGTCTGTTCTTCTCCTGGGTGTGAGTGCCACGGGTACTTAGTTGGGCATTCCCTTCCTATAGTAAGTGAGCCGATGGGCACGGATCTTTGAGTAATCTGCATGTAGAGGAAGTCTATCATCATCTCAGCCAGCCAGCTTTCCAATTAAAGTGGTATTCCTTGCCTTAAAAAACAAAACAAAAACAAAAACAGCAGAGGGAAAAGATTGGCGCTAACCTTGGAAAACACAAGCCGTACTGGTCACATCTAAACGTGGAACCTTTGGAGGGAAGGGTGAGGACTGGGAGTTCGCTAGCTTAGGCATTTTTGCTAAAGGGGGAGAAAACTTGTGCGAATCTGTTACAGAGTTTACAGATTGCGTTTCATCGGTTATCTCCTTTTCAAAACAAGACTGCCCTTTTTTACCTCATGGCATTGGGCTCCACTCAGTCATGTCCGACTCTGCAACCCCGTGGACTGTGACCCTCCAAGCTGCTCAGTCCATGGGATTCTCCAGGCAGGAGTACTGGAGTGGGTTGCCATTTCCTTCTCCAGGGGATCTTCCTGACCCGGGGATGAAACCCAGGTCTCCTGTATTGCAAGCAGGAGCCATGAGGGAAGCCACTTTTTACCTCATAGGATGCTTTTTTTTTTTTTTAACGTAATTGTCAATGATTTGTTGAAACCCATCCCACTGAGTCAGAAAAATGAAATCTGTTCTTCCACCTCCATATTTGTCTTTCCTTCTTTCCCTCCCTTCCCAAGGCCCACACCCATATTTCTGATAGTGCTTTTCTTTTTCAGCTGGTAGTTGCTTTTATGACAAGCCATTTCAAAAGCGTAATATTACAAATAAAATTATACTTTGCAAACCTAATAAAAGGCCAAGACAGGTATATTTTCCTGCTATTACTCTTCTGGTTTCTTACTTACTGGAAAAAGATCAAGGATGCACAGAGAAAGCACATCATTATACATTTTTAAATAGTTGGGAAAAAAGAAAGGAGTTAATACCTTACGTATTAGTGGTTGGAGACTTCTTACTAAACAGTGATTTTGTTCCAGCTTTTCTTTTCATGTTTAAGCCAAGCTACTGCCCCCAAATTACTGTACACTTAATATAAAACCCTATTTTATAGAATTACTATAAAGGAGAGCCAAATAAGTTTGAAGAACTTAATTGTAAATAAAATTGTAAGCTAATAACTTATTTTAACTAGAAATTACCTCATTTAAAAAAATTACCTGTGTCTCTGATAAGGTATGTAATCTAAATTTGATTTGGGAAAAAGTTCATTTGGTAGAAATAAAGTACTTTTTTTATCGTTTGATGTCTATGAAGTAATACTTTAAGTTTTATAGTCAGTAACTTTGTAAATGGTATTTATCTTCTATTGATAAATGCTGTGTAGGCAGGAGAAAGTTTTTAGTGTTATCCACTTGGTATCATTGAGTTAGACAAGTCTGCCTAGACAGCATATTAAAAAGCAGAGACATTACTTTGCCAACGAAGGTCCGTCTAGTCAAGACTATGGTTTTTCCTGTGGTCATGTATGCATGTGAGAGTTAGACTATAAAGAAAGCTGAGCACAGAATTGATGCTTTTGAACTCTGGTGTTGGAGAAGAAGACTCTTGAGAGTCCCTTGGACTGCAAGGAGATCCAACCAGTCCATCCTAAAGGAGATCAGTCCTGGGTGTTCATTGGAAGGACTGATGTTGAAGCTGAAACTCCAATACTTTGGCCACCTGATGCAAAGAGCTGACTCAATGGAAAAGACCCTGATTCTGGGAAAGATTGAGGGCAGGAGGAGAAGGGGATGACAGAGGATGAGATGATTGGATGGCATCACCGACTCAATGGACATGGGTTTGGGTGGACTCCAGGAGTTGGTGTTGGACAGGGAGGCCTGGCGTGCTGCGGTTCATGGGGTCGCAGAGTCAGACATGACTGAGCAACTGAACTGAACTTGGTATCATGTATCAGTTCTCCTCTTAAATTTCTCTTATCCAATTTCTATTTAAAACCCCAGCTTGTCTCTATGTATTAGCAGTCAGTGTTGAAGTTTGTTTTGCCCTTTAACAATTATAGTACCGTATGGTATATTTTAGGTCATTCACCAGATGTTGCTATAGTGGTTTTCCTTTTGTCTGGTCAAGGTTGCTCTTTGGCAGATCTTTATGAAAGTTCCCGGTGATTGACTTCACAATGATTTAGTGTATTTCTAAATTACTGTAACTGTTTCTGATGTTAGGTGTTGAAAATTGGTCAAATCTTTCATCATCCCACAGGCAGAAAATGTTGCTTCTGTCTTCTACTTCTATTTTAAATCTGGTTTTCTGTTGTGTTTTATTTAGCCTTGTAACCACTTTAAGTTAGGAGATACATACATAAATAGATCACTATAGATTTTATTTTCCTGCTCTGTAATTATGAAAAGATTATATGAAAGTTTTTTATTATATGAATATTTAATATTGCATTATTCTTCATAACTTTAGAAAGAATTAAATTTTAGCTGTTCCAGCCTCTGCATTAGTTTCTTGTCCTGAGGCTGTTTGCATGCAGCTTGAGGACCAGAGACAAAACAGAAAGAAGGTTAAAGTATCTTTTCTACGTTACTGCCCTTCCTTTAGTTGATCTGTTAAACCTTTGTTTATTTCGAACTTTGTTTAAAAGCTTTCTAAAATGCTTATTGCCTTATGAATAGAGGCAGGTTAGAATAGGGTAAAGAAGCCTGTCTTGGAATAGACATTCCTAAGTTCCCCAAATCCTATCTGCTTCCTGGATGTCTGAAACTTAGGTGAATTACTTAACTTGCTGAGTCTTTTTTTTTTTTTTTTTTTTTTAATGATAACATGGAGAGAATAGAAGATTGCAAAGAGCAGATGTAAGGGTAATATTTATCTTTTGAACAAAAAGTGCTTCACTAAAGTTAGTGTCACCTACTATAATAAAGAATAGTCTACCAAAAATTCTTGGCTGTTTCTTTGATACTGTATGCTCATAACTTGCCATGATTTTATAGCACAAATGTAGAAGTAAACTGAAAAAGTGTAATGACCCTAAAATATTTCCTTCAGCATTATGGCTTTTTGACCCTTCTTCTAAAAGTAGGGTTTGATCTTTCCCCTCATTTTACTTTCTTCACGTCTCTCCACAAGTCAGTTCTAACTGAGAAGCCAGAATCTTGCCCAGACTGACCTTTATAAAGTGAACCTGATGAAAAAACCAGATACTTAAAATAACGCTTTTGAGTCTTGTTAAAATTGCTTATATACCGTGACAACAGCATAATATCATCACCATGGTTGCAAAAATTATCTTTAAAATTGTACCGCACCTGCTTTTCTAGGAGTTCTTAATTTTTCCCTCTGTTGGTAATGGTTTATATTTATTTAATAACCAAAACATCCTGAAGATTCTTTGTAGCTATCATAGCTTCATTGAGTACATTATATGAGTCCATGCTGTGCTAAGTCACTTCAGTCGTGTCCAACTCTGTGCGACCCCATAGATGGCAGCCCACCAGGCTCCATATCCTAGTGTAAATTAAAATTAGTCAAAAATAAATAGAAAAAAAAAAAATTTTACAAGAAAAAGATGTAGTAAAAGCAAAATACTGTTTTTAATTCATTTAATTTAGAAGGTATATTATGATAATTGATTTATTAGTTTAAATTACCTTTATTTTTGAGTTAGTAATGGTTGGATTAAAGAGTCAATTTACTATTCTTATTTAAATTTGCATTTGATTTGAAGACTTAGTACCAGAATCAAAACTTGCACAGAATCAGTGCTAATAGAAAAGTGAGATAAGTTATCTGATTTGGTATAAACAGCTTCTGAGGTTAAAGTGACAGTGAAATTTTCTACTTTATTCCCATATTTATAATTGAAAAGGTGTGAATCCCCAGAGCCTCTCTTTATACCAGAAGCTTTTCTGAAGTGTGACTACTTTAAAATGCTTTTTACACATCAACCTTCTCACAGTTACCAAAAGAATGTTTTTGTGAAAATGGATATTGTCTCATTTTGTTGTGAAAATTAGAATTCAGTCCTAAAAAGCATCCTCTTTTCTTTCTGGATTAGGTTTCCCTGGGGGGGTGAGGAGCCATTGTAAATACAGCTGATGTCCCTGTTTTGAGGTTCGGTGAGGGTGTCTGTTAGGTTGGTTGACTGTCAGAGGGTGGGGATCATTGTGTCGACATCAACAGGACTAACTAGAAATTATCTGATGCCCTTGCCACTTTCTGACTCTCCTAACTTTCTAGATTGTTGTAAGAGCTCTCTGCAGTTTAGTATTTGAATCAAATCCTGTGCTCTTTTATTGTCTTCTCCAATACCCAGAATTTTTTGTGGCCCAAAAAAACAATAATTAGCTAGACCCTATTTCTAAAAATTAGAATTTCACACTAAAAATACAGAAGCCTTTTAGTTTCTCTGTAATTCCAGGAGCCAAGGGTCATCTGAAATTGGAAAACAAGAAAAGCGAAATACTAGAAGGGCAAGATAGAAATATTACTTTGTGACTCAAGTAGGTTTACTAGTGTGAAAACCTTAAACAATAACTCAAAATAGGGAAGAGTGTTCATAAACTTGTACATAAACTTTCAGCTGAATTTAATACTTCTCTAGTTGAAGTGCCAGTTTCTATCCTTTAAATAGAAATAATGTTTTTCTACTGAAAGAAAGCCTTTCAACAGAAAAGTTTTCCATAGCCATTTGAGTTTCCAAATATATGTATACTTCTATTTAGAAAGCAGCTTTATCAGAAAGTTTCAGTAGAAAGGAACCATAAACATTACCTGAATCTCAGTTTCTTCATTATTCAGGTGAAGAGAGCGTTGACATGGTAAACTTGGGACAGAAACAGGGACTAGGCCCAGTTTCCTTGAAGCTGTCGTTCTCATTCAACCTTATCACCCTCCTGCAGTTAACAAGCGTCTCTAAGGGCAAAGAAAAGGATTATCTACTTCATGGCCAGAGAAAATAGAAAATTAATAAATGATTTATTTGTAGTAGATTTTCTTTGTTCCTGATCTGGTAAGTAGCATTTTTAGTGAAGGAAATTTTACTTGTGTGCTTTTGCAAAAATTCAAAACTCGTCACATAGCGGTTTGTAAGGATTGTACCATGATGTTTTAGGGACAGAATTTTCCTTGAATTCTCTGAGGTGTATTACTTTAGACTCTACAAGCAAAGGTGAATGTCTTGATTATAATTGATTGTGGCTTTAGAGAGAATTAGAAACTAGAAAGATTATTTGAAATGTTCTAATTTAGTTTCATTTTTAAGTCTATTGATTTATACTCTTTATTTTTTATACTATAATTGAGTCATGAAGCTTCATTATTGTCCTGTTTTTTCCTTTGCCTTTTTATTAATTGGTGTACATGTACGTGTGTGCATGCTTGTCCTTTAGTCATGTCCAGTTCTTTGTGACCCCATGGACTGCGGTCCGCCAGCAGGCTCCTCTGTCCCTGGATTTTCCAGGCAAGAATACTGAACTAGGTAACCATTTCCTCCTCCAAGGGATTTTCCCTACCCAGACAGGGATTGAACCCATGTCTGTCTCCTGTGTCTCCTGCATTGGCAGGCAGATTCTTTACCACTGAGCTACCTGGGGAAGTCCCAATTGGGCTACACACAATTTTTTTTAATTTTTTAAATTGGTATGCACACAAAATACATACCCTTGGGCTTCCCAGGTGACTCAGTGGTAAAGAATCCGCCTGCCAAGCAGGAGATGCGGGTTCAACCCCTGGGTCTGGAAGTTCCCCTGGAGAAGGAAATGGCAACCCACTCCAGTATTCTTGTCTGCGAAATCCCATGGACAGAGGAGACTGGCGGGCTACAGTCCATGGGGTTGCAAAGAGTCAGACACAACGGAGCGACTACATACATGACAACAGCAATGCATCCCTCTTAGGTCAGTACGTAGCTGTGGAATAGCTGGGCTGTATGTACAATAACATGGGAATAGTAGCTGCATGTTTAACTTTTTAAGAAATTGACTAACTTTTCCTCAGTTCAGTTCAGTTCAGTCGCTCAGTGGTGTCCAACTCTGCGACCTCATGAACTGCAGCACACCAGGCCTCCCTGTCCATCACCAACTCCCGGTGTTCACTGAGACTCACGTCCATTGAGTCGGTGATGCCATCCAGCCATCTCATCCTCTGTCGTCCCCTTCTCCTCCTGCCTCCAATCCCTCCCAGCATCAGAGTCTTTTCCAGTGAGTCAGCTCTTCGCATGAGGTGCCCAAAGTACTGGAGTTTCAGTATCATTCCTTCCAAAGAAGGAATCATTCCTTCCAAAGAATACCCAGGGCTGATCTCCTTCAGAATGGACTGGTTGGATCTCCTTGCAGTCCAAGAGACTCTCAAGAGTCTTCTCCAACACCACAGTTCAAAAGCATCAATTCTTCGGCACTCAGTTTTCTTCACAGCCCAACTCTCACATCCAGACATCAGATCAGATCAGATCAGTCGCTCAGTCGTGTCCGACTCTTTGTGACCCCATGAACTGCAGCACGCCAGGCCTCCCTATCCATCACCAGCTCTCGGAGGTCACTCAGACTCACATTCATCGAGTCAGTGATGCCATCCAGCCATCTCATCCTCTGTCGTCCCCTTCTCCTCCTGCCCTCAATCCCTCCCAGCATCAGAGTCTTCTCCAATGAGTCAACTCTTCGCATGAGGTGGCCAAAATACTGGAGTTTCAGCTTTAGCATCATTCCTTCCAAAGAAATCCCAGGGCTGATCTCCTTCAGAATGGACTGGTTGGATCTCCTTGCAGTCCAAGGGACTCTCAAGAGTCTTCTCCAGCACCACAGTTCAAAAGCATCAATTCTTAGGCACTCAGCCTTCTTCACAGTCCAGCTCTCACATCCATACATGACCACAGGAAAAACCATAGCCTTGACTAGGCGAACCTTTGTTGGCAAAGTGATGTCTCTGCTTTTGAATGTGCTATCTAGGTTGGTCATAACTTTCCTTCCAAGGAGTAAGCGTCTTTTAATTTCATGGCTGCAGTCACCATCTGCAATGATTTTGGAGCCCAGAAAAATAAAGTCTGACACTGTTTCCACTGTTTCTCCATCTATTTCCCATGTAGTGATGGGACCCGATGCCATGATCTTCGTTTTCTGAATGTTGAGCTTTAAGCCAACTTTTTCACTCTCTACTTTCACCTTCATCAAGAGGCTTTTTAGTTCCTCTTCACTTTCTGCCATAAGGGTGGTGTCATCTGTGTATCTGAAGTTATTGATATTTCTCCTGGCAATCTTGATTCCAGCTTGTGTTTCTTCCAGCCCAGCATTTCTCATGATGTACTCTGCATAGAAGTTAAATAAGCAGAGTGACAATATACAGCCTCGATGTACTCCTTTTTCGATTTAGAGCCAGTGTGTTGTTCCACGTCCAGTTCTAACTGTTGCTTCCTGACCTGCATATAGGTTTCTCAAGAGGCAGTTGTATCATTTGACATTTCCACCAATAATATATGAGAGGCCAGCTTGTTCCATGTTCTCACTGGTTTAAGTCAAAATTTCCCTAATGACTAAAGACGTTGGTCATCTTATCATGGACTTATTTCCCATCTGTTTTTTGTTTTGTTTTTTGGTGAAATGCCTGTTCAGACTTTTCCCCTATTTTTTGGTTAGGTTTTTTTTGTCATTTTCTTATTCATTTGTAAGAATATTTCGTATATATTTTATGTATATCAGTTCTTTGTCTAATAGGTTTTGCAAATATTGTCTCCCAATATCTGGCTTGCCTATTCCTTTTTATAACAGTGTCTTTTAGTTAATTTTTTGGGGGGCAGGGGTTTGCCGTGCTGGGTCTTCATTGTTACATGGTCTTGTCTCTAGTTGCAGCAAGTGGGAGCTACTCTCTGGTTGCAGTTCGAGGGCTGCTTATTGCATCGGGTTCTCTTGTTTCAAGAGCATGGGCCCTAGGGCACACGGACTTCAGTAGTGGTGGTTCCAGAGCACAGGCTCTGTAGAGGCACACAGGCTTAGGAGTCTCGTGACATGTGGGGTCCTCCTGGATCAGGGGCACACCCATGTCTCCTACACTGGCAGGTGGATTCTTCACCACTGAGCCACCAGGGAAGCCCATAATAGTGTCTTTTGAAGAGGAAAACATTTTAATTTTGAGAAAGTCCAGTTGATGGTTTTCTTTTTATAATTTATTATTTGTGTGAGCTGTTTTAAAATTTTTGCCAAACCTAAGATTAAGATTTTTTCCTGTGTTTTCTTCTAGAAGCTTTATAGTTTTTAGCTCCTACATTTAGGCCTATGTTCCATTTTGAGCTGAATTCTGTATACATTGTAAAGTATAAGGGTCAGGATTCATTTTTCATGACTTGTTCCTTGGATGTCTTTTCCGTCTCTCCACTCTCTTGAAGAACTTTATCTAGCCGTATGGCTTTGAATATCATCTGAACATTGTTGTATACTGACTCATAATTTACGTTTCCAGCCTAGACGCCGTACTGAACTCTCTCCAGTCTCACAATTGTTGTTGTTCAGTTGCCCAGTCGTGTCTGACCCCTCATGACCCCGTGGATTGCAGCACACCAGGCTTCCCTCGCCTTCACTGTCTCTCAGAGCTTGCTCAAACTCATGTCCATTGAGTTGGTGATGCCATCCAACCATCTCATTCTCTGTCACCACCTTCTCCTCCTGCCCTCAGTCTTTCCCAGTATCAGGGTGTTTAGTCCACTGAGTAGGCTCTTTACATCAGGTAGCCAAACTATTGCAGCTTCAGTATCAGTCCTTCCAATGAATATTCAGAGTTGATTTCCTTTAAGATTGACTGATTTTATCTCCTTGCTATCCAAAGGACTCTCGAGTCTTCTCCAGCACCACAGTTGAAAAGCATCAGCCTTCTTTATGGTCCAGCTCTCACATCCATACATGACTACTGGAAAAGTCATAGCTATTACTATACATACTTTATCAGCAAAGTGATGTCTCTGTTTTTTAATACGCTGTGTAGATTTGTCATAGCTTCTCTTCGGGCAGCAAGTGTCTTTTAATTTCAAGGCTACAGTCACCATCCCCAGTGATTTTGGAGTACAAGAAAATAAAGTCTGTCACTATTTCCATTATTTCCCCATCTATTTACCATGAAGTGAATGGGACCAGATGCCGTGATGTTAGTTTTTTGAATGTTGAGTTTTAAGCCAGCTTTTTCACTCTCCTCTTTCACCCTCATCAAGAGGCTCTTTAGTTCCTCTTTGTTTTCTGCCATTAGTGTGGTAGCGGTCTCAAAATTACAGTTACCTATTGAACATTTCATTTCATGTTTACTTGAAAAGCATCTCGAATTTGTCTAAAACTAAGCTCCTAATGTCCCCCTTCCCTTCCTCCACACCTGCCCCTCTCATAGTCTTTGCCACGTAACTATATGTCGGCTTCAGTTGTTCAGGGCAGATCTTAACACCCTCTTTGTCCTCTTTCTCTCGCACCCCACCTCTTGCTCTTTCTGTTGGCCCCACCCTCACACTTAGAAGCCCCCCTCTTCTCAGTGCATGCTTGTCACCACTCTAGTCCAGGCCGCGGTCACCTCACCTAGGTTGCTGCTGAAGCATTCTAACAGGTCTTCGCAGTTCTACCCATGCATGTGTATTATCTGAGTTAGGTATTGTCATTTTCTGCTCAGGATCTTCTAGTGTCTTCTCATCTCACTTAGGAAAGTAATTAGAGTCTTTAATGACATCTGAATTCTCACACCATCTAACCCCTCATTACCTATTTGACTTCGTCTTCCACCAGACTCATTCAACTCCAGTAGCACTGGCCTGGTTAGTGTTTCTAAAACAATCCATCTGCCCGCCACAGGACCTCTGTACTTGCTATTTCCTCTGTCTGGGGTCTTCTTCTAAGTATTTTAAATTTGGTTCATTTTCTTACTTCCCGTGGCTTCCCTGATAGCTCAGTTGGTAAAGAATCCACCTGCAGTACGGAAGACCCCGGTTCAATTCCTGGGTCGGGAAGATCTGCTGGAGAAAGGTTAGGCTACCGACTACCGTATTCTTGGGCTTCCCTTATGGCTCAGCTGGTAAAGAATCTGCCTGCAATGTGGGAGACCTGGTTCGAACCTTGGGTTGGGACGATCCCCTGGAGAAAGGAAAGGCTGCCCACTCTAGTATTCTGGCCTGGAGACTACCATGGACTGCTTAGTCCATGGGGTCACAAAGAGTCAGACACAACTGAGCAACTTTCACTTCAGTTCAATTCAGTCACTCAGTCGTGTCTGACTCTTTGCAACCCCGTGGACTGTGGCACGCCGGGCTTTCCTGTCCATCACCGACTCCCAGAGCTTGCTCAAACTCATATCCATCCAGTCGGTGATGCCATCCAACCATCTCATCCTGTGTCATCCCCTTCTTCTCCTGCCTTCAGTCTTTCCCAGCATCAGGGTCTGACTCTGACTCTAATGAGTCAGTTCTTTGCATCAGGTGGCCAAAGTATTGGAGTTTCAGCTTCAGTGTCAGTCCTTCCAATGAATATTCAGGCTTGATTTCCTTTAGGATGGACTGGTTGGATCTCCTTGCAGTCCAAGGGGCTCTCAAGTGTCTTCTCCAACACCAACCGCATTTCAAAAGCATCAATTCTTCAGCTTTCTTTATAGTCCAACTCTCACATCCATACATGACTACTGGAAAAACCATAGCTTTGACTAGACTGACCTTTGTTGGCAAAGTAATGTCTCTGCTTTTTAATATCTTGTGAAGATTGGTTATAGCTTGTCTTCCAAGGAGCAAGCGTCTTTTAATTTCATGGCTGCAGTCACCATCTGCAGTGATTTTGGAGCCCAAGAAAATAAAGTCAGCCACTGTTTCCACTGTTTCCCCATCTATTTCCCATGAAGTCATGGGACCAGATGCCATGGTCTTAGTTTTCTGAATGTTGAGTTTTAAGCCAACTTTTTCACTCTCTGCTTCTCCTTTTCCCTCTCCTTTCACTTTAGGTCTTTATTCAAATATCACCTTAGTGATACCTCTTCTGGCCTTCATTTTTTTTTTTTTTTTTTAATTTGTTGTTAGTTTCAGGTGTGCAGAAAATGACTCAGTTATACATAGACATATACTCATTCTTTTTTGGATTCTTTTTCCACATAGGTTATTACAGATTATTGAGTAGAGTTTCCTGTGCTATACAGTAGATTCTTGTTGGTTACCTAGCTATTCTATATATAGTAGTGTGTGTGTGTTAATCCTGAGCTCCTAATTATCCTTCCCTCCCATGTTTCCCCTTTGGTAACTATAAGTTTGTTTTCAAAATCTGTGAGTTTATTTCTGTTTTGTAAATGAATATGTATCTTTTGTATTGTTTTTTGAAAAAATAGATTCCACATAAGTTATAGCATGTTAAATGTGTCTTGTCTGATTTCACGTAGTATGATAATCTCCAGGTCTGTCCATGTTACTGCAAATGGCACTCTTTCATCCTTTTTTATGGCTGAATAATAGTAATATCCCATTGCATACGTGCCCCACACCTTCTTTACCCATTCCTGTGTTGATGGACATTAGGTTGCTTCCAGGTCTTGGCTATTGTGCATAGTGCTGTAATGATCACTGCCTGTGTCTTTTCATATGATTAGCCCTCCTCTTTACATTGCAACACCTCTCCCGTATACACAGCTCATATTCTCCTTTGCTGCTTTATTTTTCTTTGTCCAAGTGCCATCATCTGACGTACTGTGTACTTTACTGATTGTGTTTCTCTTTATTCCCTCAGTAGAATACAAGCTTTTTGAGAATTGTCTGTTTTGTTGCTTGCTTGCCTTCCAGCCCCTAGACCAGACCCTGGTAATATTTACTGAGTGAGTGAATGTAAGTAGCATTTCAGGTGCAATGTTTTTTTTTCCTCTTAATATAAAGTGGAGACATTATCTTTTTTAACTTTTCCTTTATTTTAATAATGAAAAATGTTAAACACATTCAAAAGAATGTTTCAACATACAGGCAGGATATAAATGGTAATGACAACAAATAGCAGCCACTTTCCTAGCACCCAGGTTAAGAAGCAAAACTGTCAGTACTTCTGACGCCTCCTTGTTGCTTTCCCGTATCTCATTTTCCCTCATCTGCTCCCTCTATAACCCTTGTTCCGAGTTTTCTTATTGTCGTCATTGGTTTTCTGAATAGTTGTACTACATGTGAATGTCTCATTCATTTACGTGTGTTTCTGAACTTTATATAAATGGAATCCTGCTGGGAGTGTTCTGTTTGTTCTCTCTGATCTTCCTGAGAGCCGTCCATGTTGATGCATGGAGCTCTAGATCATTTATTTTCACACCTATACATTAATAGTATCCCCATTGTGTAAGGAAACTGTAGTTTATCTGTTTTCCTGTAATTACAAATTTCGGGTTGTTTTCTTGTATTTTTATGCTAAAAACCGTGTTGTTATGAACATATTTGTGCCCATCTCATGTAAAAGTGTTAGTCGTTCAGTCGTGTTCAACCCTTTACAATCCTATGGACTGTAGCCTGCCGGCTTCTCTGTCCATGGAACTCTCTAGGCAAGATATGGGAGTGGGTTGCATGCCCTCCTCCAGGGGATCTTCCCAACCCAGGGACTGAACCCAGGTCTCGTGCATTGCAGGCGGATTCTTTGCCATCTGAGCCATCAGGAAGGCCCCGTGTCTAGTGGAACACATGTGCAAGTTTTTCTAGGGCATGTTTTTATGAATCAAATTGCTATTCCATAGGGTATATGCATCTTTAATTTTACTGGTTAATGCCAAATTGTTTTGAAAAGTAGTTGTACAAATTTATACACCAGTTGGCAGTGTACAAGAATTGCTATTAAGTTTTCCTAAGGTAGAAGATAAAAAATAGCATCTCACATCAGTCCTAATGTGCATTTTCCTGCTTTCTTGTGAGGCTGATGTCTTTTCAGATTTAGTTGGCCACTTCTGTTTCCTCTTCTGTAAAATGCACGTCCATGTTATCCGCTCTTTTTGACTGGGATGTTGGTGTGTGGGAGTCCTTCACGTTTTCTGCGTACGTACCCTTTGTCAGAGCCTGTAATGCAGCCCCCCCCCCCCCCCCCCACTTTGTGGCTTGCATTTTCACTGTCTTTGGGTGAATAGGAATTCCAGATTTTAAAGTAATTGACTCTAACAGTCTCTTCTTCATAACTTATGCTTGTTTATCTTTAAGAAGTTCTTTGATACCTAAGGTCATCTGGAAACCTTCCCACCCTTCTGTCCCAGTATACTGCCCTCAGAGCACTCCCCTGACCAGTCCTTAACAGTCTGTTCTCCAGAAGAGACCTGAAACTCAGTCACACTGGCAGAGGTGACTGAGAACAGGTCAGTTTAGAAAACATTTTTATGTAAATAGGAATCAAATGAGAGCTCGCCTGTAATGTTCTGTTTTACCTCTTTCTTCTAGCTGTGGTTTTCTTTGTGGCATTCCTGGTGACTCAGTGGTAAAGAATCTGCCTGCCAGTGCAGGAGATGCAGGTTCTATCCCTGGGGCGGGAAGATCCTCTGGAGAAGGAAATGGCAGCCCACTCTAGGATTCTTGCCTGGGAGCTCCCAGGGACAGAGGAGCCTGGCAGGCTGAGCCCATGGGGTTGCAAAAGACTCAGACATGACTTAACGACAAAACAACAGTTTTCATTGATTCTAGTGGCTTACAGGGAAAAGATTTGGTCCTGAAATCAAACTCCACTCATGTAAGGTAAACCCAGGTTATAACTTTAATAATTTGACCTTATCTTAGTAGAATCTTAGACAAATCAGTTTTCATTTAAAGCTTGTTTTAAAAGTGGTTGCCATGCAAAACTTATCTAGACATAGAAAATAAGATCAATATGGATTAAAGTCTGTATTAAGAATGTTTAAACAAATTTTTAATGTAATACTGTTAACTTAAATGTTGTTAACCAAAGGATAGTTAGAAAGAAATTAAGTACCTTCTTGGTGCTTGAAAAATGTGTTCATTTCAAAGTGCAGAATCATGGGATTATAGAGGGACCCTTAGAGGTTCTTCTGAGGTGATCCATCAGGCAGAGGAATTCCTTCTACAGCATCTCTGCCCTTGGACCGAAGGCTTGTTAAGGCAGGCAGTGTGGATAAACCAATTGTATCCATGCACTCCTGTCAACAAAGTTTATTTGCTTAGGGCACACCTTTTTTTCACTGTGTGTGGAATTCCCTGGTGGCTCAGACGGTAAAGCGTCTGTCTACGATGCGGGAGACCCGGGTTCGATCCCTGAGTTGGGAAGATCCCTTGGAGAAGGAAATGGCAATCCACTCCAGTACTATTGCGCTTGGGTAAACTTAACATCACTTTCTACCTTTGAAAAGTAAAAAACTCTGATTCTTGTTTCACTTACAACACTTTTCTAACATCAGTTGTATGTGGGTACTTTTCTTCCACACAGACAATTCTCTCATTTTCTGGACACTAGCTGGGTGTCCTGAAATTCAGTTGGCTTCTGACCCTGTGGCCCCCACCTCAGCACCACACAGTTGGAAACTCTGGGGCATCACCTGTGCTTCTGACTGGTTAGCTATAAAGTGGTTCCCACAGTCCCCTCAGGAAGCTCAGTCATTTGTTCGAGCAGCTCACAGAGCTCAGGAAGCAGTTGACTTATTACATCACCAGTTCATTACGGAAGTATTAAAGATGGAGACGTCCATTGGGCAAGGTCTGGAAGGGCTCTGAACACCAGCTCCTGTGCCCATGGGTTTTGGAGGGCACCACCCTTCTTGTTTGTGGATGCGCCCAGCCCGGCTGCTGTAGGGATTTTCACACAGGCTTCATTGCGTGGGCACGGCTGATTAAATAATTGTCCAGAGGTTGGAGGTGAGGGTGAAAATTCCCACCTAATCACAGTTTAGTTCCCTTGGCAACCAGTCTCAAGCAGTGGTTATCTGGGGGCTTTCCAGGAATCTTATTAATGTAAAGGCTATTATGGTTGAAAAGTGCTTGTTGTGAATAACTAAGAGACTCCTTTCACCTTTAATAGCTCTGGGACTATTTCAGGAACCGAAGGAGACCAAATATTCCAACTAAAGATGCCTCCTTGGCTCTTATCACTTAGGAGATTAACAGGTTTTAGGAGCTCTGTGCCTCGAATGGGACCAAAACAAAGTATATATTTCTTGTTATAAATCATAGGATCACACTCTTACTTCTTAAAAGTTCCAAATCGGTGGGTTCTAAATAAAGGAATTTTTATCTCACTAAAAAAAAACAATGTCGTGTGGAGATTTAAACCATCAAGTAGGTGAATTTAGATTCCACTGCAGTGGAAGGAGTGCTCACTCTGTGTCAGACAGTGTGCTAGGTAGCATCTCGTCTCATTTAGCCTTCCAGCAGCACTACAAACGCAGTTCTCGGTAATGGCAGCTCTAATAGATAAGGACCTTGGCCAGTGAAGTTAGGAGGACCCTGTGCCCAGTACCACTGCAAGGTGGGACAGCCGGGCCTGGCACACATGCTTCCTGATTCCAGAGCTCCTTCTGGTAATTTCTATAGAAGAACAGTACTGGTAATAGGGATGTTTTACTAAGGTTCTAGATGAATAACAAATATAGATTTGGGGAGGCTGTGCCCAGTATCAGCTATGCCTAATGCAAGTCTGACCAGAAAATTGGAAATAAAAGATCTCAAAGACTCTGTATTCCATTTACTCATAAGCTGCACTTAGGTCTTGAGGCTGGTTAGTAGCAGTCTTGAAACCGTGTGACTCAGATTGGGACTTTAACTCATGTTCTTTTAGAATCTCTCACCTGGTGCCTGGACTTCCTGAGGCTCAGGTTCTCTGTGTCTCAGCACAGAGGGAATCCAGCGAGAGGCAAAGCGATAGGCAAGAAGCCAGCGAGAGGCAAAGCGATAGGCAAGAAGCAGTAGATGTGTCGGTAGAGGATGCTTGTGGGAGATGCGACTGGGCAGTCAGGAGGCCCGTGCCCCAGAACTAAGCAGCTGCATTTTTATAATCAAAGGGAAGTGCGGGCGGCGGGTAGACTGCCTTCTTCAGTAGACCTCAGGCTTACATCCCTAACCCCCCATAGTATCCTGCAGGAGAGCGTCTGACCCTACGAGGTCAAACTGTAATTATCATAGCACTTGTTCACATCAGCAGAAGGATGGTGGCATTCTTTCTTTCACTTAATGACCTGGGGCATATCTCATGCTTTCATGGTTAAGCAAGCTGCTCTGTTCCACGCTGTTCTGAGAGCTTTCTTGAGCCATCATTAACTTACCGCGGTCTCCCGAAGCTCCCTGGGTTTCCCTCTGTTTGTAATCCCCTGTTGGGACTTCTCCAGCTACCTGTGTAACTACGCTGTTGTGTCCGTATCAGTTTTGCCTTCCTTGTTTGAGTATCCGTTCCACAGCTGCTTTCTCTCGTAGTTTCTCTCACGTATCGCAACCACCCTGCCTATTAGCTTTTCCTCCTCCTAGGCCTGTCGTTCTGCCTCTGATTTTCCTCCTTTTCATTGTGTTTTCTAAACCCTTATAATTCCTAGGAGAGCACACTCTTAACCTTCTTCATGATGCACCTCTTTTGCTGCCTAAAAAAAATATCCACAGCTTGGTGACCTAGAGCTCTGTTCTTTCCCACAGCTGCCTGGTGGCTTTCAGCTGGAAGGCCCCTGGGCTCTGGGAGCAGCTGGAACCTTTGGACTTCTGTCGCTGTGGGCTTTCATCCAGAAGGGGGGCTGAACGGGGCTTCCTCACACTGCAGCAGCCGTAATCCCAGGGCTGGCGCTTGTTTACTAGGCCTCATCTTTCAGGTTTATAGGCCAAGCTCATTGTCACTGGAGAAGCCGCCCCAAGGGTGTGGATTGAGAGGGCTGCTGGGAGCCGTTGTTATAAGTTGATTAGAATAGTAGACTTTGCTCGCCTCCTGGTCGCCTTTTGTGTGCTTGGGCGCTCAGGCGTGTCCAACTCTGCGACCCCATGGACTGTAGCTTGCCAGGTTCCTCTGTTCATGGGGATTCTCCAGGCAAGAATACTAGAGTGGGTGCCCTAGCCCTTCTACAGGGGATTTTCCTGACCCAGGAATTGAACCGGAGTCTCCTGCGTTGCAGGTGGCTTCTTTACCGTCTGAGCCACCAGGGAAGCCCAGTTGCCTTTGAGGAGCCTGCGCTTCCTATGATCATACTGTCTCCTGAATAGTTGCCCCTGAGTGGAGGTCCATCAACATCCGCCTTATCTCAGGACCAGAGGGCCAGGTTCTGCCATCCCAATGTTCCCGTTCAAGCTTTCTGGAAAAAACCCTCTTCTCCCCACAAGTACCTTTAAGTTAACAAGATGTACTTTTACTACCCGTTTATCATGTTAGTCGTCATCTTCTGCTGCCCTCCGCTTCAGTCATCCTTGTGTTCTTGTATCTCTAGTCCAGTGCCTGGGACATAGTGTTAAAGGTTTTGTGTTGTCCTTCTACCTGGTACCAAAGCCTTTCATTTAGGAAGATTGCAGGCTTTACATTTCTGACCAGATGAATTCAAAGTATTTTTTTAGTTGTCATCATTTCATGCTATCTGGCCCTGTTAAACTATCTCCTTACCAGAAACCTTCTTATCTTTGTCAGAGAAAAGGGAAAAAAATTCCTTTTATTTTTTTAAACAACTTCAGTTGAATCGGCAGCTTCAGATGCCCTAAATGTTAATCCATCTTCTTCTCAAGGCTTGAGCTATTCATTCCCTGGGGTTATTACTTATTTTGTTTCTTACCTGCCTCCTACCTTCCCAATCCCTTAAATGTAAGCTTGGAAGAATGCATTTGAATCAGTTCTAGTGAGGTGGATGAACCTGGAGCCTATTATACAGAGTGAAGTAAGTCAGAAAGAAAAACACCAATACAGTGTGTTAATGCATATATATGGAAGTTAGAAAGATGGCAACAATGACCTTATATGTGAGACAGCAAAAGAGATACAGATGTTAAGAACAGACTTTGGGACTCTGTGGGAGAAGGCGAGGGTGGGATGATTTGAGAGACTAGCATCGAAACATGTATATTACCATATGTGAAACAGATCACCAGTCCAGGTTCAATGCATGAGACAGGGTGCTCAGGGCTGGTGCACTGAGATGACCCTAAGGGGCGGGATGGGGAGGGAGGTGGGAGGGGGATTCAGGATGGGGAACACATGTGCACCCATGGCTGATTGATGTCAGTGTATGGCAGAACCACTACAATATTGTGAAGTAATTAGCCTCCAGTTAAAATAAATAAATAAATAAAGAATGTAAGCTTGGGAGGGAAGGAATGTTTTTCTGTATCTCCTAGAACAGTACCTGGCCTTTAGAAGGTACTTAATCTCTATTGAATGAATAAGTGAATGAAATAAAATGTTTTCTAAGATACTTTAAGTAAAAATCTGTTACTGAAAGTGTGTATAGAAAGTGAAACTGTTAGTTAATCAGTGGTGTCCAACTCTTTGCGACCCCATGGACTGCAGCCCGCCAGGCTCCTCTGTCCACTAATTTTCCAGGCAAGAATACTTGGGTGGGTAGCCATTCTCTTCTCCAGGGGATCTTCCCCACCCAGGGTTCAAACCTGGGTCTCCTGAACCACAGACAGATTCTTTACCTTCTAAGCCACAAGGGAAACCCTAAGTGTGCATAATACAGTCCATTTATGTTTTTATATATTGTATATAACCCTAGAAAATTTCTCAACGGGTACATAATAGAATGCTGACAGTGGTTTTCTTGGGTGGGAAGGAGAGGAATAAATGCAAAGTGGAGACTTGACTTTATAATTTTGAGCATATGCCATTTTTACAGTATTTTAATCTAAAAAATAAAGGCTTTACAAATCAAAACTGTCCAATATAAATATATTAAGTGTTTTCCTTTATAGAGGTACATAGAGAAATGGCCAGAGACTATGCATGTGTGTTAATAGTGAATACAGATGTCTTATCATATGTTATATCCTATTTTTTCACTTAGCATCATATATCAGATGTTTTTATATCATTAAAAATTATTATTAATTATTAAAATTATTATTATTGGTTATTTATTATTCATTTCTGTTTCTTAAAGTCATAAGATTGTAAAACTTCCCAATGATATGACATATCTAAAAATCCTGTTTTCTGAATTATCAAACCATATAGATTTTTAATTTCATGCCACATCTACACAGTATATATTACTCCATGGTCAGAAGAACTGACTGACTTATTCTTAAAAAAAAAAAAAAGATCTCGGATCCATCCAAACTTCATAGGCTGAACTTGAAGGAAGGGCAATCCCCTGAGAAACAGTCATGGTACTGTTATCTCAGTAAGGAGAAATGAATAGTAGACAAGTAAACATAACAGTTGCTTCTTATGTTCTAAGAAAATGCAGTTAATCTGCAGTCACTATCTAGAGGAGATAGAAAAGAAGTATAAAAAAAAATTATTATTAAAAGTGAATTTTAGTGAATATTGCATTGGATGGGTAAATTTTATACTTTATTGTTGAACAGTTTGCACTTATAAATAAGACGTGAGGAAACACTTCATTCATAATATCTTTGTGACATTTTGCTGGTATCTTTAAATAGAAGAGTCATAGAAATAGTGTTACCTGGTTAAAACATACTCATATCATTCGAAGTAATAAGCAGTTGAAAATAACTGAGGGGTATATGAACTTTTAAGTAAATTGCCTTTCGGGGCGGCTCTTGCCATCACTTCTTCAGTCTTTGCAGAGAACAGTTTTCACTTAAAGTGTAGCTTTAATGATGTCCATACTTGGCACAGACAATTACTTATCTATAATTTTGCTTCTTTGACTTTGAACATACTTAAGAGGGACCTACTGATACTTTTAAATTAAGGTATGCTCAATAATGTTTGACTATGGTTAGCATCTTATTAAGCTGATCTATTCCCTTCAGGGAAGTTAAAAAGCTATGAAAGGCTCCATGACTTCACAAAGCAGTGTACAGTTAGGGTGTGTGAAATACTTCGTCAAAACAACTTTTCCTCAGGAGAGATATGCTCTTTCATTAAGACATGTAACAAAGCACCTTATATTTTATCATCATTGGTGTTAATGCTCGGTCTTATAACTCTCCTCTGTTCACAGGTTAAAGTATTACACAATCAGCTGGTCCTTTTTCACAATGCCATTGCCGCTTACTTTGCTGGGAATCAGAAGCAGCTTGAACAGACACTTAAACAGTTCCATATCAAATTGAAAACCCCTGGAGTTGACACCCCATCTTGGCTTGAAGAACAGTAAAATCCACCTGGAGACAAAGAGAAAGTCACATTGTTATATTTCTAAACAAACCTAGTAAGAATTAAGCAAAGTTGGGGGAAGAGGGAAGGGGTGACAACCATTGTAGTGATTCTTGCACAAACAGCTTTAATTTTTCCCTTTTTCATACTTTAACAATTGAGCTGTTAAATTTGATGGGAAGGTGGGTGGTTTTAATGTAAACATAATTTCTATAACCTGAACACAATAATCTTCCTTTTTGAGAAGTCCTTTTGTATTGTGAGGGTTGACGGCTATTTCTGTAGTTTGAAAACACCTAATATAGATTTGCACTGACAAGATAAAAATTCAAGGTTTTTGGTCCTGCAAATGAGGACCAATTCTAACTTTTCCAAAGGAAGGTTTACATGATTTGTATCAACATCAGATATTTTATATAAGAATATATTAAACATCTTTAAGAGAGTCATTTTCATGTATTGTCTTAAAGAGAAAAAGAGACTATTTTGCAGAGTAATATTATGTGGTGTCCCTGCAGCACCCACACAGAGGCGGCAGCCCTGATGAATGGCTTGTGGAGTTGTGGCAGATACCTTTTTAAAGATGAATCTGTACCATTGTAATTTTGTTTAGAATTTTTCTTCAAGACGCAGGAATCACACTGTCATTTCTTTGAAGCTTTTGAACTTAAGAATTTGCATCACCCAAAGTCATGGAGCGGTTCTGTTAGCAATTTCTTTTGATTCATAATGAAACCTGATTGAGAGAGTTTTTTTGACAGATGGATCTGGGAGTAGAAATTCTCAATGATTTCTAGAGTGGAAATCTGTGCTTAGTAGAAAGCTAGTTTTTGGGTAAATTCCATTTTGACAGAAGTGAATTCCTAGACAGCTTTCATTGACTTCCATATGTAACAATACCGGATAAGCCTTAAATCACAGATATGTGCCTTCTCAGATACAGTAATTCTCATTCAACCAATGTATATAAATCCATAAAGAAGCCCCTTTCAGATAATGTTTGATGTGTATGTTCCTTCCTTGGAAAGGAGCACTGTGTATAAATGTTGAATTTCTTTATATTCATTGAGCACATTTGTTTATGGAGAAATCAACTTTTGAATTTGCAGTTTGGATTTTTTTGGTTCTTTTTGTGAAAGGGGAAGACGGAGGACTGGTTTGCCCTGAGTAAAGGAAAAGTAACGTGGGTCAGTGTGGTGGCAGCAAGTAGACGGGGGCTAGAAAGGCCAGTACTGTTTCAGTGGCTCAGCACTGTTGGTCTTGTTTTATGGCCTTCTGTGTGATTTTATCAGTAATGTAACCCTTTTTCAGTATAAGTTCTCTTGATTTTTGTCATAAATTAATATCTTGAGACGCATCTCTTCACCTGTTCATTTCTTTTGTGTTGAAATGAAGTACTTAAAATTACTGTTATACCAGAACTTCATGGATTGTAAGATTTGTTATATATGTTCAAATGCCATTTAGCTGGCTTTTTAATTAATATGCTTGTTTTCAATGCTTAACACAGTGTAATGTGACTGTAAATCATAAACCTATTTTAAATCATTCCCTCCTGTATATTTGTACTCTGAGAGAGCCTTATTTTATTCTTCCAGCAGAATTACTATTTGTGATAGTTCATTTACATTCCCCAGAATGTGCCTCTGGTGTGAATTTTGTATTCTTATTAAAAGTGTTTGCTGCAGTACCTCATATCTCTCTCTGCCTCTTCATAATTCAGAATAAGAAAGAACTATTTGGAAAAAGAGAGGCCGTGTGATTTGCCTTTGGAAACAGTGACAATGACCAGAAAACGTATCCCTTAGATTGTGTTATTTCAGTAAGTTACTCTTCCCTCAGTGGGACTCTGCCGGGAGCAGAATGTATCCACTCTTACATACTTCAATGTAGCTCAGCAATTAAATCATCTCATTTTCAGAAGAAACTAAAATTTTCAGCAGTGTTAAGTAGTGAGTACATGTGCCAAAGAAATAAGTGAATTAATATGTTGTTCAGTTGCTCAGTTGTATCCGACTCTTTTGCAACCCCACGGACTGTAGCCCGCAAGCTCCTCTGTCCAAGGTGTTTCCCCGGCAAGAATACGGGAGTGAGTTGCCATTTCCCTCTCCACGGGATCTTCCTGGCCCAGGGACGGACCCTGCTCTCCTGCGTTGGCAGGCAGGGTCTTTACCACTGAGCCACCTGGGTAGCCAGATTAACACATTAGCCAGTGGTTTATTTACTTTGTTAGGAAAGCGACTCATATTCATTGTATTAAGTAGAAAAAAATTAGAAGAAAATCTCAAATATTGAGGATAACTTCCCAAATCATTAAGTACTGCATGGGACCCCTTAACTCCCTCTGATGTTAGATACTTTAGTGACCAGTTGTGTGTATTATAGGCTCTAGTTTGAATATCCTTTCACACACACGCAAACCAGGTTATTCCCTTAGGTTAGATCCATAAAGTGAATATGAGCCCTCACAAAGTGTATGAGTTTATTATGCATTGCTGGTTGTCTTTCAAGAAAGATTTTGCCAATTTATACACATGTGCCTGTTTACCATATTTTTTAAAGCCAGTACACATAAAAGGACATCATGCATATAATCAGCAGAGCATCATTTTATAAATACTTAAGTGGAAAGGGAAAAATGGTCAAGAAGGTAAGGGCTGAACCATCAGGATTTGGGGAATTGTGGGGTGTGAGGCAGGGGATGGATAGAAATGTCTTAACTTTTCTCTCATTAAAATAGAAATTATTCAAGAAAGAAAATGCACTGAAGAGCAAGTCTGTGAAATTGAACTCTTTATCCTGTTAAAAGGTAAACGGAGGCATATTAAAAATTGTAGAGGTTTATATTTAAAGTTGATTGGAATCAAGAGCACCAACCCAAGGCCTGGTTAGCCCTGCACCAGCGGGAGCTGTGGTTGAGGGAGACCGTGAGAGAGAAGGGGGAGGTGCCAAGGAGGAAGCGTATTTGACCGGCCGCAGCTTAAGGCTTGCTTACTTGGGAAAGCCTGGTTAGCTCTTTGTGACTGGTTGTCCTGAGCTTTGATTTTTTTTTTCTTTGTCAGTTGGCATTGGGATCTCCGTTCCCAAACCAGGTACCCAGCGGTGCACTCCCTGCTCTGGAAGCGTGAAGTCTTAACCACTGGACCACCGGGGAGTCCCTGCATCATAAGTGTGAGGCACGTCTGACTTAGGTATTGGTTTGCTTATACAGACTACTAAGGCATTAAAGCCACCTCAGTCTGAAGGCCTCCTTGTCTGTTTAACAATCTCAAAGCTTCCAGAATGTTAGGGCCCTGGAAGGACCTGGACTTAACAGAAGTAGTTTAGCTGAAATGTAGACTTTAAGAAGCATCTTTTCAATATTCAATATGGTTTTCAATATTCAAACCATATTGATAATATTACTGAAGTGTAGCCCATAGAGTAAAACTAGGAGTTTCCTTAGAGATACCTGTTTAAGTCCTCCCTTTTTTTTTTTTTTTCCACAAAGGCCCCAAAACATCAAACTGACTTAGCCAACTCCCATCTCCAAATGTAATGTCCCAGGTAAGTATTTGCAACTAAATATATGAATTCCTCTTTAATCCCTTCCAATTTCAGCTGCAACTATATAATTAATTCAGTGTCAGAAGTGTCGTTTCTTCTGTGCTTAGTCTCTCAGTCATGTCCAACTCTTTGCAACTCCATGGACTTAACCTGCCAGGCTCCTCTGTTCTTGGGAGTTCTCCACGCAAGATACTGGAGTGGGTTGCCATGCCCTCCAGGGGAACTTCTCAACCCAAGAATTGAACCAGAGTCTTCTGTATTGCAGGCAGATTCTTTACCAGCTGAGCTACCAGAGAAGTCTGAGTTACCAGGGAAGCTTGTCATTTCTTCTACTAAAGCACTACATGGATAAATGTCTTCTCAGTTAAAAAAAATAATGTACCCCCAAACAGATTCATATTAGATACATTTCAAAGTATATACAATCCACTGATCTTTAACTTAAAGCATTCTGAAATACTGTGAACCCAAAAAGGATTACATTAAGTAAAACTATACATATTGTAAAAGCTAAAAATAAATCTTTTAATCATGGGACTGTTAATTTGAAGAATAATATAATACCTCATGTGCCCAGCCTCCTTTACCCTTCACTTGAGATGACTGTAAGATGTGAAAAATAAAAGTGTATTATCTAAACTGCTAATTCGGTGTAACATTTGTAGTTAATTCATACTGTTGTGAAGCACTAAGAATGCCTGTATTTTGTAGTAATATTCCTTAATATCTTTTGCCGGTAGCTCTTGAACCTTTCTGGGAGGGTTGAGACTATCTGAGATCCTTTATTGTAACCAAATTTAGGCCTTTAAAAAAAGGTATTCTCCCTATAAGACTGCAGATTTTTATACTGGCTAAGATTGACTGTCTAGTTGTGAATAGGCTATTTTCTGACCAAAAGGCCAATTCTATTTTGCATTAGTCCTTAACTAGCTGTACAACAGAGCAAGGCCTGTTAAAATAGAATGGCAGTGCAAACCGCTTAACCACTTTTAAGGGCTTGCATTAAATTCTCTTCTATGTTCCCACTTGAAGGTTTCCTGCTCGACAGGTTTCCTGACATAAATGGGTCTTTATAATAAATTGCCAAGTCATTCTAATGTACAGAAAACTATGAAGTTCATCTTTGTTTTTTGTGAAATAAAGGCGAACTCTTGGCAGTTTCTGTATATGAAGTGAGAACTATTTTTTATTCTGGTCATAACTCTGCTATGGGAAGAGTGTGTATGTGTGAGTCACTTAGTCCTGTCCGACTCTGTGTGACTCCACGGACTGTAGTCCACCAGGCTCCTCTGTCCGTGTGATTCTCCAGGCAAGAATACTGGAGTGGGTTGCCATGCCCTTCCCCAGGGTTGGGGGATCTTCCTGACCCAGCGATCCAACCTAGGTTTCTGGCATTGCAGGCAAACTCTTTACCATTTGAGCTACGCTCCACATGAGGGAGGGAAATTGGGCCCAGTCTAACTCTGTTCCTGAGTAGTTAATTATGTTAGTTAATATGCTAGCAGATCTGGGATTGTCAGTGACATTTTTGCAAATGAAACTTCCATTTAAAAAATAGCATTGGTATATTTACACTTGTGTGTGAAACAGATCCCTAGCGGGAAGCTGTTGTATGTCACAGGGAGCTCAGCTTCATGCTCTGTGATGACCTAGAGGGGTGGGGGAGGCTCAAGAGAGAGGGAATATTTGTATACACATGGCTGACTCACTTTGTTGTACAGCAGAAACTAACACGACATTGTAAAGCGATTGTACTCCAATCAAAAGTAATAAATAAAACCATAGTTTGGTTTGTGCCCAAGCTGGGTTTTGCAGAAGGTGTCCTCTGTCAAAGACTGAGCTTTCTGCAGCTGGTTCTTTGTGAGTTGTTGATTCATAAGAAAAATGATAGAACCAGACACCTCCTTGTTGGCCTTAGACACAAAAATAACTTCCTATAATACACTTTGCTGTTGCTTTGCTTTTGGTACAGATATGTGTTTGTATAAATATCTTAGAAGTGAAATGTACATCAAGTTGGCATGGGGCACATAGGGGAGAAAAATTTAAACCCTACTGGTCTCCAGTATGTGTTGGAGCTTTGATTATTGAATTTCTACAGAAAAAGCAATATCTCACTTTAAAAAAAGAGTGGAGGGTATTATGGGGTAAGGAGAGGGAGGGTAACTTTAATCCTGTTGGCCTTGCTGAAAAGTTTTTAAATTACAAATTTTTTAGAATAGTGAATTAGGTACTATATATGTGTGTGTGTATATATATATATATATAACTTGACTTTGATCCTCCCCCTAAGTGATTTCTAGGGGCTTCCCTGATAGCTCAGTTGGTAAAGAATCCACCTGCAATGCAGGAGACCCCGGTTCGATTCCTGAGTCGAGAAGATCAGCTGAAGAAGGGATAGGGTGCACACGCCAGCATTCTTGGGCTTCCCTTGTGGCTCAGCTAGTAAAGAATCCGCCTGCAATGCGGGAGGCCTGGGTTCAATCCATGGGTTGGGAAGATCCCCTGGAGAAGCCAAAGGCTATCCACTCCAGTATTCTGGCCTGGAGAATTCCATGGACTAGTCCATGGGGTCTCAAAGAGTCAGACACGATTGAGCAGACTTTTACTTCACAAGTGATTTCTAAATCTGTGTTAGGAAGCTTTTTCTGAAAGGCTGCCTAAAGTTTTAGGCAGATAATTGTACTTCTGTCCTTTGAGGGATATATATGTACTTATTATGGCTAGGCTCCAAGCTCTTGGGAAAAGCAGAGGGTGTTGCTTTTTATCCACTCTGCATCCCCAGCTCCTTGGATAGATTTAAGCTCCAAGGAACCATGTAGTAAAAAATGTGCTTTTTGATACAAAATTCTAATATAGAAAAACATTTGGAGGTTGCACTGCCATTTCGTTTGAATGAATTATAAATAAGGTGGTACATTTATATCAGTAACTTATTCTGAATCAACATCAGGGTGTTAACTAAGGTACTAGGATGTTTACAGATGAATGGCCAGGGTTTTTTTTTTTTTTTTTAATAAAAATGTAGAGATATTGACAGACTTAGAAAAATCACCATGTTACAGCCCCTACTGAAATATTGTTTCACGGGGAGCACCAGTGGAATATAAAATCATTAGAGATTGAAAGAAAACAGATAATGTCCAAAATACAAAGCATTGCTTCACATATTACTCAATGTGAATGGGGGGAAAGGTGCCATTCCTAAGAGTTTTGCACTTACATCTATCCCAAGAGATCAAAGTTAACATCGCTAATAACCAGATAACCAGGTGCCTCCAGGTATGATGAAGTGGAAGTTATGCAACATCACTTGTGAGATGAGATGGTCCCCCGGGATTGTTTGGCCTATCTCATCAGGACTTTTACCTTAAATTCCAGTGAACAGAAAGTACAAGGGGATAAAGAATAAATACCATAAGGAATTAATTGGACAAACCCAGAATCTGGGGCTTCCTACGAGACACCTGGTATAGTTTCTTCAAAAAGTCAGTCAGGGAAGAAAAAATAATTTAGAAATTTGTTAGAAGATAAAAGAGACTTTAGATTACAGTTCAAAAAGTAGCTTTTGGCAGACTTAGAAAAATCACTTGAAACACCAGGGGAACAACTGAGCGATTTGAATTTGTATTCGATACAACTAGGGACTTTTCATTAACTTTTTGAGGTGTGTTCTCGTGGTAGGGTAAGGGAATAGCCTTATAGGAGATGCAGGCAAAAAAGTACTGAAAAGTGAAGTGGCCTAGTGTCTGAAATGTACTCTAAAGTGGCTCTGCAGAAATATACACATCTCTACATACATGTTTGCAGAAAGCTGGAGGAAAGAGAAAAGGAAGAAGAAAAAAATGTCTTTAACTATGACCCCTGCTCAGTCTTATGTATCACCCTGGATGGAGGAGGTTGGGGGAGAATGGACACATGTATGACTGAATCACTCTGCTGTGTGCCTGAAACCATCACAGCATTGTTACTTGGCTATACTCCAATGTAAAACCCAAAGTTTTTAAAATAAAGAATAAAATAAATATGGCCCAATGTAATGGGTGTGTGGATGTGTGGGGTTTCATTGTGCTAGTCTTTTAACTTTTCCTCTTTTGAACTTTTTCATAATAAAAATTAGTGAGAAAATATCTAGGGTGTTTGGTCCAGACATGCAAGTAGGCTTCTGTTAAGGCCTCCCTCCTGTAGCAGTGTGGCCATCAGGGGCTTCCTTTGGTTACAGCCAGTGACAGCACTTGTTTCCCTCCTGCAGCTATCGGAACCCCTTCACCAGCAAGTAAAAGAAATTGGTTTGTACTTGGAAGCACAGAAATTCAAGAAAGTGTAAAGTTGAACAGTTTTCTGTTTGTCAGTAAACATTACAGAAACTTAGGACAACCGAAGAAGTAGAAATAATTTAACGTATGAGACTAGTTAGAAAAAAAAAGTCACGTGAGAAAACATGCATTCACCCAACTAGACATTTTTCTCACCAGCTTTCTAAACGGCGTGTGAAGCTGTAAGAAACTGTACGTGCCAAGTCACTTCAGGCGTGTTCTGCTCTTTGGGACCCCATGCACTGTAGCCCTCCAGGCCCCTCTGTCCACAGGATTCTCCAGGCAAGAATACTGGAGTGGGTTGCCATGCCCTTCTCCATGGTATCTTGCCCGCCCAAGGATTGAACACCGCATCTCCTACATTGCCGAAAGATTCTTTACTGCTGAGCACTGGAGAAGCCCCATAAGAAACTGTAAGGGAAGTTAAGTCCCAGAATTAAACAGTATCTTGGTGTTAAACTAATATCAATTTCTCTTCTGTCTCAATTTTTTTTCCTCATAAGCAAGCATAGATGACTGAGACTCAGTAGCGTACTGAGACGCTATATTTCTTAAAGCTTAACTTCTTATGGTAACAACTTAGATTGCTTACTTTAAGGTAAATTATATTTATACATTGGTGTAACTTATTTTAAATCTGAAAGATATCTAAATAGTTGGACAAATTGTCCTTAATTCACACTTGTTAATAAAGTAGCTTAAATCTTTAAAGAATAAATAAATAATGGATATTTACATTGATCTCAAATTCTCTCTCTCATTCCCTCACCCCTACCTTAGGTTGAACAAGGAAAATCCTGTGGATTAAAAGTTTCTAACTAGAAATAGAAGCAGTAAAAAAGCGCAGAGGATGTTTTGAGAATTTGAGTTTTTACCATGGCAATGGTTACTACGTAATCACTGGTGTGAGCAAGTGAGTAAAAAGGAAGAATCTCTGTAGGTTTAAACTGTCATGAGTATTTGCTGAACAAACCGGTTGGCCCGTCCATGTAGCCTTTGATCACCTGATCCCACTAACACCGTCAAAAGGGTCAGAGAGCCCCTGAAGTGGGTCGGGCAGTTCCTTCTTGGACTGGTGTTGGCTACTAGAGAAGGCCAGGCCTTTAGTTAGTTAGATTCACTTAGATTTCCCACAGTATGGTCTTTAAAAAAAATAGCCCATCTTCATGTTCTCTAGACATTTTTTATGTAAAAAACCTCACTACATTTTCTTCTTTTAAAAAAAAGGCGTGTATTTATCTAGCCTGCCCTGGGTCCTCCTTGGTGGACGGGCTTTCCTCTAGATGCAGTGAGGAGGGGCTCCTCTCGTTGCTCTGTGGGGGCGTCTCTTCTCGCAGAGCAGGGGCTCTAGGGCTTGGGGGCATCAGTAGTTGGGTTCCTGGGCTCTAGAGCACAGGCTCAGTAACTGTGGTGCATGGTCTTTAGTTGCTCCAAGGCATGTGGGATCCTCCCGGATAAGGGATTAAATGGGTGTCTCCTGCATTGGGAGGTGGATTCTTTACCATTGAGCCACCACAGAAGCCCCCCTCACTACATTTTCTTTGTGAAGTTCAGCATTTCCCTCCAATTAAGGCAGCCATAAAATAAGATAAATTAGTTAGGAACTGCAAATGAAGAGCTCTAAGTCTAATGAAACTTTTGTGTAAATATGTGTGTGTATGTATATGGGTTTCCCTGGTGGCTCAGTGGTAAAGAATCCGCCTGCAGGAGACGCAGTTCAATCTCTGGGTCAGGAAAGATCCCCTGGAGGAGGGCATGGCAACCCACTCCAGTATTCTTGCTTGGAGAACCCCATGGACAGAGGAGCTTGGCAGGCTCAGTCCATAGAGTCAAAAAGAGGGAAACATGACTGAAGCGACTTAGCACATACGCATATACATATACATATATATATATATGACCTGTCTAAACTCACAAGGGAAGAGAAAGTATTACTCTTCATAGGAAGCTCTAGTCCTAACTTGCCTCTTTGTTCTTTAAAAATAAAAACAGTGACATCATAAGAGGGTGCTGTGCTGTCTTTGGGTTTTCAAGCTTTGGAGTCATGATTTGTGCTCATGACTAAAGCGATGAAAACAAGTCTTTTTTCCCCAAGACACAGTAGCTTCAGTCCAAGCCACTCCAGACTTCCTTGCCAATGACCTCAACACTGACCTTGACCTATCCCAGAAAGAACTCTGTCTGTTTAGTTCTTTTGGCTCATTTTTATGTGAATTTCTGTTCACTAGAAGTGAACTGGATCACCCAATTAATTAAGAAAAACTTCATTCATGAATCACTTAATTTCTAGTGTGCTGGCTCTTGATCATTGTAGCCTCTCATTTCCTCACAGTGGCCTCTTTGGGACCTTGTACACCTGGCCTACAAAATGAGTTTCCAGAAGCAGTGGCAGAACCAGAAGGCTGTCTTTCCAAGGGCCAGCCTGGCTCTCGTCGTTTGAAATCCGGAATTCCCATCTCTTTTTGATTCTTAAGCCTTTGTATCAAATTTCAGAAGAGAGACAATTCCCATTGGCTGTTTTACATATGATAATGTATGTTTCCGTATTACTCTATACATCCTACCCTCTGCTTCCTCCCTTCCATTCTGTATCCATAAGTCTTTTCTCTTTGTCTGCATGAATCTCCATTCAGTTCAGTTCAGTCGCTCAGTCATGTCCGACTCTTTGCGACCCCATGAATCGCAGCACACCAGGCCTCCTTGTCCATCACCAATTCCCGGAGCTCACTCAGACTCACGTCCATCGAGTCAGTGATGCCATCCAGCCATCTCATCATCCTCTGTCGTCCCCTTCTCCTCCTGCCCCCAATCCCTCCCAGCATCAGAGTCTTCTCCAATGAGTCAACTCTTCACATGAGGTGGCCAAAATACTGGAGTTTCAGCTTTAGCATCATTCCTTCCAAAGAAATCCCAGGGCTGATCTCCTTCAGAATGGACTGGTTGGATCTCCTTGCAGTCCAAGGGACTCTCAAGAGTCTTCTCCAACACCACAGTTCAAAAGCATCAATTCTTCGGCGCTCAGCCTTCTTCACAGTCCAACTCTCACATCCAGACATGACCACTGGAAAAACCTTGACTAGACGGACCTTTGTTGGCAAAGTAATGTCTCTGCTTTTCAATATGCTATCTAGCTTGGTCATGACTTTTCTTCCAAGGAGTAAGCGTCTTTTAATTTCATGGCTGCAGTCACCATCTGCAGTGATTTTGGAGCCCAAAAAAGTAAAGGCTGACACTGTTTCCCCTGTTTCCCCATCTATTTCCCATGAAGTGATAGGACCAGATGCCATGATCTTCGTTTTATGAATGTTGAGCTTTAAGCCAACTTTTTCACTCTCCTCTTTCACTTTCATCAAGAGGCTTTTTAGTTCCTCTTCACTTTCTGCCATAAGGGTGGTGTCATCTGCATATCTGAGGTTATTGATATTTCTCCCAGCAATCTTGATTCCAGCTTGTGCTTCTTCCAGCCCAGTGTTTCTCATGATGTACTCTGCATAAAAGTAATTATCCTTCAATTAAAAATAAATAAATTTAATTTAGAAAAATTTCAGAAGAGAGAACTCAATCCCAATCACTCTTCTTCCCAAACCATGTCAAAGCTTTGGGACACACTGCTATGCAACGGCCATCAGCGTGTCCTTGGACATGTTTCATGTGACCGGCCTGTATGTGCCTACATTTCTGCAGTTTACCATGGAATGTTACAATATCTGGTTATTCTCTTCATGTGCTGCGCATCCTGCTCCAAAGAGCTGTCTCCTCTGGTGGCTTCCTTTCTAGATTCTAGAAAACTCTTGAGAGCAGAGCTGTTTTGAACGTGTGTGTAGCCCTCTCTGTGCCTTGCACACAAAAAGCATTCAGTTTTGTCCATGATGATGATGATCATTGATCAGTCCAACATGATGATGATGGTCATTGCTGGAGCTTCCAGTTTGGAAGGATGGAGGTCCATTGGCACCATTTGCCCGTGATGAGGACTGAGTTTAGTTGGCAGACAAAACGACAACCAACAATTCATTGTCAGAGCCCTTGGAGCAGATACGATTAATACTGAGACATGAAGATGAGTAAGGCGGGCCTGCCCTCAGACTTTGTGGTTTAATAGGGATAAAGTCCATGCAAATCCTGGGAATTCGTGGTGTGGGGAATACATGCTATTTATTAGTGGTTGAGTGGGGAAGCAGCTCCAAATTGGACTATGTGAGCATATGCTTTGGGTGCAGAGGGGTGTGTTTTACCCTCTGCAGCTCTGTCACTGCAAACAGTCCTACCCATGCTGTCAAACTAAGCCTTACACAAGTCAAATCTTAAATATAATACAATGTTATTTATTTGTAGGCTTTAAATCTTAACACTATCCCCTGGTGCTCCCAGACAGAATGCTTGATTCCTTTCTAATATCAACAGCATTAGAGTGTATTTAGACAAAGAGGCAGAACTAGCCTATGGCTTCTAGGTCATCAGGACAGCCTTGTTGGTCAGAACATATGACTGCCTTTCCATCTGGAAGTCAACTTGAATGCTCCTGTTTTTTGGTTTTTTTTTTTTTCAGTACACCCATTTTTGAGAGGGAAAAGAAATTGATAACTAGTTCCCTAGCTGCTCAAATGTGTGGATTATAACTAGACACACAGGGACTGGGGTGCCTGTCTGTTTCAGGGTTTCCCAGGAAAGCCCTAGAATTCGCAAAAATAATCTTCCGGAATTTGAAAACAATTCTGGTAAAAATCCTTTATTGTGATATTGATGACTGCAGTCTAATGAGAAGAAATCAGTTTACTTTGACAGGAAAGACACTCACATACAAAAAATGTCATTGGTAGTTTTACTCCAGAGTTTTAGCCCAAGTAGAATCACATGGACTGTTAACAGTCTGATGCTAACAGTGATTTGGGGGTGAGTCGTCATCTCTGTGACTGCCCCTTCGCCCGTTAGGCCTGCTCCAGTCTCCTGAATCAGCCCCTCTGATTTCTTTATGGCGCCTCAGCCCTGCCTGTCACACAGGACAAAGGTCTTTGAACACCAAGTGACCCTTGTAGACTCTGTACCATGAGCATGGGATCACAAGGGCCCCCCCTTTTATGAGTTCCTGTGCGGTAGAGCTGCTGGCTAGAATTCCTTCCTTTTGCCCTCCCCTCCAGGAGACAAGGTTTAGCCTGACTCTGCACAGCAGGTAAATAGGGCCCTTGGAAATTAGTCTCATTATTGAGATCAACTGAAGAGGGCCTGCATGTAAAAGAAAGACTTGGAAGCTAGGAAATATGTTCAAATCTTTGATAATAAGGAATATGAAGAGCGCAACAAGTTGTGTGAACAACTAGCATTTTCTCTGCTTTTCCTTATTTATCCTCCCCTTAAAATTGCAAGTGGGACTTGTCTTTGTGACCCCAAATTTGAAATAAATACAAATCCAGAGTGAAAGGGTATTCAATTTTCCTGGGAAGAGAAACTCCGTGTGTGTGTGTGTGTGTGTCCGTGTGTGTGTATGTGTGTCCGTGTGTGTCCGTGTCTGTGTGTGTCCGTGTGTGTGTGTGTCTGTGTATGTAATTTTCCTGGGAAGAGAAACTGTGTGTGTGTGTGTGTGTGTGAAGCCATTTCAACATTTTAAAAATTCCCTTGTTCGGTGTGAAGTCAAGTCCTGTGTGTCATTGTGTGCTAGCTGAGCATCCCCTCCCCCATCGTAAACCAGACCCTGGGAGCAACACTGCTCATTCATCATCCCATAGGAAACACAACAACTCAAAACTCGAAAATTCAGACATTTCCTTCACCTGCATCCTCAACCAAAGGATGTGGTGGGCAGTGAATCTAGGGCTTTACTTAGAAAACCAGCAACATTTCAAGAAAAATTAAAATCATTTGCTCTGTTCTCTAGCTTAGTCCTGAAACATCATCACCAGTAGAAAAATATTTTGTATAGGTACATTTTACTCTTTTTTATGACAATATACAATTTACACAAAGTTGATCATATGTACAAGAACACTACATAAAAGGAACTTAGAATGTGAGGGGAAATTTTTTTGTCCACTTTACAAATGCCTGAACATGTAATACCACTCCCTCTGTGAGTTAAATTAAACATAGGAGCCTCTTTCTTCAGGAGGGAGCTGGCAAGCTATTTAATAGGAGTAAAGGTGAGAAGTCCTGGGTTTCACGCCGTGCACCCCCTGCCAGTTTTATCCTGGTCAGCCCACAGAGGGACGGAACTGTGAGGGGACTGTGACACTGGGTGTTTTGACGGGGATCGGCTTTGTGCAAAGGCCAGTCAAAACCTGAATAACGGTGTTTGCAACATAAAGTTCACCCTCTTCACTTTCTCCAGAGTGGTGCATTTTCAGATTTCCCTGGCAGTCCAGTGGTTGGGAATCTGCTCGCCAATGCAGAGGACATGGGTTTGATCCCTGATCCGGGAAGATTCCACATGCCAAGGAGCAGCTGAGCCAGGGCACCACAGCTGCTGAGCCTGGGCTCAGGAGTCTGTGCTCCACAAGAGACACCTCCGCACTGCAGTGAGGAGCAGCCCCGCTGCCCTAACTGGAAAAAGCCTGCAGAGCAACCAAGCCCGCCACAGTCAAAAATGCATAAGGAGTTTTTAAAGTGGTCATTTTCATTATTGTTATAAATCTGGCTTGAGAAATGTTAAGATGCTAATTGCTATTGGCTAGTTTTGTTGTTTGCTCTCATACCCAGAGTATTTACCTTCTTATTATGGAGTTAGCCAAAAAGTTCATTTGGGTTTTTCTGTAAGATCTACCAGAAAAAACCAATGAACTTTTTGGCCGACCTAATGGCAGCTTAGTGCAAAGGGATTGTTCATAAACTAAATACAAATTCAGTTTCCCAGGGGAGCAAAAAAAAAGAAAAGCTTTCCAAATTGCTAAGTCATCGACATGGCTTTTCTCCCACCTTCATACACTCTACAAAGCCCTGTATGGGACATACACAACACACACACACACACACACACACACACACACACACACACACACACACACACACACACACACACACACACCCCATCGCATCCTGACACTGTTGGTTTGCTGGGTTTCTGTTTGGGGACTGCCCATACCGCGTGTGTTATGGTTTCAAATTCCTGTTTGCTCTTCTAACTTCTTGGATGGTAAACAACTTGGAAACAGAACTGGTAGCCAAAGAAATTGGCATCTGACACCCTCTTTACCTTAATTCCTCTTACTGAGACGCACACTTGTTTTTGATGATGAGTAGCGGAAAGAAGTGATATACTTTCATGTTTTATTTTAAAGCTATTTTGTCCTCATAATTTGAATGTTATAACAGCTAGACATACATTTGTAATTAAAATCAACCAGTTTTCTAAGCACTGTACCAAATGTAAACTAAAAAAAAAGTCTAGCCGAAGGTTTTCTGGGTGAAAACTCCAAGATACCTGCTGCTTTTCTCTTACCTAAGTCTCCTTTTTCTTCCCTGTCTCCAAACACACACACACGTCTTTAAAAAGAGAAGATGGACACTGTGCTCTAAGGAAACACGGACAGGTAGGGACAAGGGGCATCGGATTACATCAATTGTACGTTGGATAAGGACTGTCCATAATCTCTCCTACCCCCAAACAAACAAGGCACTGCCGTTGACAAAGTACCTGTATTTACCTCTGGCAAAGGAAAAGCCGTTAATGCTGCCATGGATATCAATACCACGTGTGGAAAACATTTTCTATTTACAACTTTCAGAAATCACTACTTAGCATCCTGAAACAAAGTTTCTCCCTCTTAAGGATCAGAGCCTAGACATTATTTCCAATGTTTATAAAAGGCAACTTGCTATTCAAATTTCTTAGCCTACAAAAATAAAGCCTCATTTTGTCAATTCCAAGTTGTTTGGAAAATTATAATAATACAGTGTCTGCAGTTTGCCAATAAGGTGTTGGATGCACATCTGCATTCATAGTGATGTTATAAATTCTGCTCACTTTATTCATTTTACACTTTCGTTCTCTGAAGGAAATAAGGTCTAGCAATTTCTCTTAGAAATGGCTGTTGCTAGAAGGGCTGGTGAGACTTTGCCTTTGTCTGCAAGTCTGTTTAACTACAGAGTTGGTAAGGTTCGTTTCTTTTTGCAGTTTCCAATTGTTAAGAGCAAAGATATAGCCCATAATCTACTGAACAACTAATTTCATCAAATACATGTTTTAAGAAGAGCAAAGATGCAGTAAATCTCAGTCTATATTAGAGAGAAAGGGAGACGGAGAGAAAGATTTAAAAATTAATTTGCGGCCTCGCTACTAAGCCAGGAAGGACTCAGTGGTCCCCAGAGGACCACACTCCTTGGGCAGATAAGCCTGTCTCAGAACTGTGAGGTCGTCTTTAGATTGCATCCTGACATTTGCCTCATTTCGGTTTGAAAGTTTTCTTTCATGGCTTCCCAGGTGGCTCAGACAATAAAGAATCTGCCTGTAATGCAGGAGACCTGGGTTCAATCCCTGGGTCAGGAAGATCCCCTGGAGAAGGGAATGGCAACCTGCTCCAGTAGTCTTGCCTGGAGAATCCCGTGGACTGAGGAGCCTGGTGGACTGTGGTCCATGGGGTCACACTGAGCTGGGCATGACTGAGCAACTCAGTACCCACACAACGAGATCCAAATCCGAAATGCTCCATGTAGGACAATCTGAAAGCTTCTCAGGCCGAGGAGCTGAGGCTGAAAGAAATACAATGAAGTGGGCAAAGGAAATGAAGCCCTCAGGGAAGGACAGCCTGGGAGAGGGAGGGAGAGCTGCAAACAGAATTCTTCAGTAGGGCTTGCAGCTGGCACCTAGGAGGCCACTCAGAGCCCCTGCCACGCTCCCAGGAGGCCCAGCTGGCCTGGAGAGGTGCGGGCTGGCCACGGCCCAGGAGCCCAGAAGCAGTAGCAGCAGCAGCAACCTCCTGGCCACAAACTCCAGGAGCTGCGCTGACTTTGGGCAGCCTGGCTTCAGGAGTGTTTCCAGCCTCCCTGCACAGTGGCTGGCACATTGCTGGGAAACAGATGAACTGTAGATCTTAACTCCTGAGCACAGTCTTAGGTGAGATGAAGGTGTGGCTCACAATGAATGAAGGATAAATAGCCCAATGAAGGATAAATAGCCCTCTGGATTTGCAGTCTCAGATCCAACCCACTGGGACATTAGAGTGAGAACTGTGTTCTGCTCTATTCAAGGGCATTTTGGCTGCCTCATATACACAACACAGAAAAGAAGAATGAAATATGTCTCTTTCAGGGTCAGCACACGGTGCTGCTCAAGGCAATGGGAGGGAATCAAGGCGGCAGAGTACAAGGATGTGGAATTCACCTCCTCCTGCAAATACATCAAAAATGCATCTCTATACAAACTGTGAAATGGGGCACTTCATGCTGCAGGAGACGAAGGAAGGATGCTGCCGAAGTGTCAGACGGAAGATGGCCATCTCCCCACTACAGGCACCTATACAAACCTACAGAAGGTTTCAAATGGGTGGGTGATGGGATGCAATCAGGCTTTGAAAAACACTGACCTGACAGAGTCAGGAGAAGAGAGGCAGAGAGATTGCTGAAGCAGTGGGTGCAGGAGTCCAGGTTTCAATTGTCCAAGCTGCAAAATAGAAAAGGTAGGATTTCTAGGATGGTTGTGAGAATCAAGCGTGATGCCTGACACACAGCCAACGGCAAGGAAACCACCGCCTCCTTCCTCTCCCGGGGCTGGTGTAGTGGCGGTGGATACAAGTACAGGTGGAGTAGATAGCACTTGGTAAAGAGCGACAAATGTGGCAAATACTTGGATATTAAAAATGTGAAAGAGAAAAAGAACCCAGAGGAAAACGGGGATTTTAAATTTTAAAAATCTGGTCTTGGGATTTCCCTGGAGGTTCAGTGGTTACTGACTTGGACTTCCAATGCAGGGGATGCAGGTTGGATCCTCTGTTGGGGAACTAAGATCCCATGTGCCTTGTGGCCAAAAAACCAAGACATGAAACGGAAGCAATATTGTAACTCATTCAATAAAGACTTGTAAAAAATGGTCCACAACAAAAGTATATATATTTTTAAATCAGGTCTTAGATAAGCGGTGCAGGTGGTATTGAGTACTAGTATTGAGAGACAGATGAGTTGACTTTTGGACAAGGAATTTGGACTTGAACCGTGACAGGGACAGAGTATGGATACAGAGGTGAAGTCAGAGGTGAACTCACCTCAGAGCTCACGTTCTCCTGCCTCTCAGTTCCCCCAGACACTCCCTAGGACACCGAGCTGGGTTGTGTTTTTAAGTCTTAACTGTTATTCTTTTAAAAGCTCCCTGGGGAGTTGTATATCCAAGCTTCAGGCTCTACAAATTCTGGACCCCTGTGGGTTGAAGTCAGAAGGCAGTACCCATGGGATAAGGGGAAATACAGAGCTAGAAGAATCCAGTTACTGTCCCCAGAGGACAAGAAGAGTCAGTAGAGGAGGCCGGAGAGACAGACAGAAGGCCTGCAGTCAGGGCTGAAGGACTGAGGATGGGTCACTGGATTTGACCCTGCAAAAAAAGTGACTGATTTTAGAATGCACACTAAGTACATTGTGAGGAAGGGGGCTTGCTGAGCGGGAAGTGTCTGTAGATGCCTCATCTGCCAAGGTTAACATAAAAGAAGAGGATGCCATTAGCGACTCACTTTGCTATTCAGTAATTTAACTTTTTACAATGAGATGAACAATTGCACTCATCTCACACGCTAGTAAAGTAATGCTCAAAATTCTCCAAGCCAGGTTTCAGCAATATGTGAACCGTGAACTTCCTGATGTTCAAGCTGGTTTTAGAAAAGGCAGAGGAACCAGAGATCAAATTGCCAACATCCGCTGGATCATGGAAAAAGCAAGAGAGTTCCAGAAAAACATCTATTTCTGCTTTATTGACTATGCCAAAGCCTTTGACTGTGTGGATCACAATAAACTATGGAAAATTCTGAAAGAGATGGGAATACCAGACCACCTGATCTGCCTCTTAAGAAATCTGTATGCAGGTCAGGAAGCAACAGTTAGAACTGGTCATGGAACAACAGACTGGTTCCAAATAGGAAAAGGAGTACGTCAAGGCTGCATATTGTCACCATGTTTATTTAACTTATATGCAGAGTACATCATGAGAAATGCTGGACTGGATGAAACACAAGTTGGAATCAAGATTGCCGGGAGAAATATCAATAACCTCAGATATGCAGATGACACCACTCTTATGGCAGAAAGTGAAGAGGGGCTAAAAAGCCTCTTGATGAAAGTGAAAGTGGAGAGTGAAAAGGTTGGCTTAAAGCTCAACATTCAGAAAACGAAGATCATGGCATCTGGTCCCATTACTGCATGGCAAATAGATGGGGAAACAGTGGAAACAGTGTCAGACTTTGTTTTTCTGGGCTCCAAAATCACTGCAGATGGTGACTGCAGCCAAGAAATTAAAAGACGCTTACTCCTTGGAAGGAAAGTTATGACCAACCTAGATAGCATATTCAAAAGCAGAGACATTACTTTGCCAACAAAGGTTCGCCTAGTCAAGGCTATGGTCTTTCCTGTGGTCATGTATGGATGTGAGAGCTGGACTGTGAAGAAGGCTGAGCGCCGAAGAATTGATGCTTTTGAACTGTGGTGTTGGAGAAGACTCTTGAGAGTCCCTTGGACTGCAAGAAGATCCAACCAGTCCATTCTGAAGGAGATCAATCCTGGAATTTCTTTAGAAGGAATGATGCTAAAGCTGAAACTCCAGTATTTTGGCCACCTCATGCGAAGAGCTGACTCATTGGAGAAGACTCTGATGCTGGGAGGGATTGAGGGCAGGAGGAGAAGGGGACGACAGAGGATGAGATGGCTGGATGGCATCACTGACTCGATGGATGCGAGTCTGAGTGACCTCCGGGAGCTGGTGATGGACAGGGAGGCCTGGCGTGCTGCGGTTCATGGGGTCGCAAAGAGTCGGACACGACTGAGCGACTGATCTGATCTGATCTGAATTTAACTTTTGGGCTTCCCTGGTAGCTCAGATGGAGAAGGCAATGGCACCCCACTCCACTACTCCTGCCTGGAAAATCCCATGGACAGAGGAGCCTGGTAGGCTGCAATCCATGGGGTCGATATGAGTCGGATAGGACTGAGCGACTTCACTTTCACTTTTCACTTTCATGCATTGGAGAAGGAAATGGCAGCCCACTCCAGTGTTCTTGCCCAGAGAATCCCAGGGACAGGGGAGCCTGGTGGGCTGCCGTCTATGGGGTCATATAGAGTCGGACATGACTGAAGTGAGGTAAAGCGTCTGCCTACAATGCAGGACACCCGGGTTCAATCCTTGGGTCGGGAAGATCCCCTGGAGAAGGAAATGGCAACCCACTCCAGTGTTCTTGCCTGGAGATTCTCATGGATGGAGGAGCCTGGTCGGCTACAGTCCGTGGGTTTGCAAAGAGTCGGACACGACTGAGCGACTTCACTTTAACTTTTGCCTCTGCCGTCAGTATTCCTTTGAGGCCATCTCTCCTGTAACAGACACTCCGCACCCCTTGAGATTTTCCGTGGTATTCCCTGGATCTACTTTTCTTGATGGTAGTGTAAGCCTGCTGGGCAGGATTTTGTTTGGGGGTGGGGGGGTTGTTTGTTCTCGGTTTTATCCTAATAGCTTCTCTTTTTCTATCCACGTGGTGGCCGGGAATTCTGTCCTGGGAATTCAGGGGCTGTGGACCAGGGCACAAAGGCGGAAGTCCTCAGGCACCAGAAGCTGGATAAGCCCTGGTCTGCTATCTGCGAGCACAGAGCCAAAGGTAGCAATGACTTCATCCTCGCAGAGGGCACCTCCCCACCCCTGCAGCTGATTTCCCATCAGCCGCTTCGCTCGGGATGGGTTTTCTTTGATTACTCCTTTCTCACTGCCTGGCGTCACAAGTCACTTTGAAAAAAGATGCGATTAAACCGTTCCCAGGTTTCCTCCTGTGAGGGGCCTTTCCCAGACAGCTCTGTTTATCCAATCAGTCCTGGGATGGACTTTTTCTTTTATATATAACTGAAAGGTTCCTCTTACCACTATCGTTGAGGAGATTTAAAAAAAAAAAAAAAAAGTAACAAACTTACCGGATGGCACGGGCCAGGGAGAAGCTGATTTGGGAAGCTACGCCCCGGCTGGGACTCGGCCACGCGGGCTGGGACAGTTCACCCCGGTGCTGACTCCTGCTCCTGGTAGAAACGAGTGTGTTGGGCAGAGGGTGGCCTGGCACTCGTTTGTGTGTGCGCGCGGGGTTTGAGCGTGCATGAATGTGCTAATATGCGTGTGCGCGCGCGTGTGCACTGGCAATGGTGTTGGGGAGGCTGTCGCAGAGGCTCCTTTGTGGAGCCACTTGCGGGTTCAGAACCAGCTTGGCGGCTCCCTTTGCTGGTTCCAGGAGGACACCTGGTTCTTCTGCACAGTCTGTACTTCTCTGTCCCCTGCCGCCCCTCGACTTTCCTCCGTGGCCGCTCTGCGCCAGTCTTAGGGTGCTGGCAACCACGCCCCCGGGGTCCCACGCAGGTGAACGCGGCAGCACCGGCGTGGGCGCTCCCGGAGGAAGGGCGGAAGGGCCGAGCAGGAAAGGGCGTGCTGCCCCTTGCAGCTGGGGCTGAGAGCAGGCTGGTCTGCAGCATTGTTACCTGAGGCAGCGGCCGCGCCCCGCCCCGCGCCGCCCTGCCCCCTCGCGGTCCCGAGCTGACGCGGCTGCAGCAGCCGGGAGAAGACAGCTGCGCCGGGAGACCGCGGACGGCTGGGAGAAGAGCGCGCGCTGGGAGCACCGGCCGCGGGTAAGTGAGCCGTGCGGCCCAGGCGGAGCTATCGCTGCTCTGGAGTACCCGGGGACGGAGAGTCCTCCCCTCCGGAGGAGCAGATCAGCCCGGACCCGATGCTGGGGCGCTGAGTCTCGGCTGTCTTCGAGCTTCACGGGGAAGGCTGGGGAGGTTTGAGCTCCCTCGACCTGGTGGCTGCAGTCCCCAGGCCGCAGAGGACAGCGATCAACCCCTTGAGGGGAAGACGCTCCGGTCTGGACGCGCATACGTAGAACCAGATAGGTCCTTGGCCGCCTCTGGGTTAAACCTCGGCTGGCTGATTGAGCTTTAGCTGCGAGGACTCGGGTAAACTGCGCTCCCACTGGATCCCCGCCCAACCAAGAGCGCGCAGCGAGGGGCGCCGCGCCGGGTCCCTGGCCAGCTGGGAGCCACGACTCGCCCCTCCTGCCAGTGGGTGCGGGGCTGGCCAGAACGGCGTCCGGGTGATGCGGGCCAACGACACGGCGGCACTCGCACTGGCACGTCCGCTCGGCCCGTGCGAAGTTCAGGTTGGAAGTTGAACCCTGCGCTCGTCGAAGTTGAGGGAGGAAGGGGTGGGCTGGCGGGTCACCTCCAGCCGCCGCGGTGCTCCAGCTCGGGGACCCGGGGCTGCCGGTTTAATCCCCTGACCAAACACCAGGCGTCTCCCGTCTGTTCTCCTCGCCGGCTCTGCCCCGCTCCCTTTGGCCGCTCCGCACTGCGGCCGCGAGGCTCTCTCCCCGCGCCCGGGACTAGGACCCCGGACCTAGGGAAGCGTCTCTGCGGAGATTCGAGGAGCGGGCTGAACCCGCAAGCCGGGAGACCCCCTCCTTTAGCGTCAAGCCCAGTGACACCTCCCCTAGTGAGCGAGCACCCCACTCGGCTTGGGGGAACCAGGATCGGCGGCGGGGCGGGGCCCCGGGGATCGGCGGGGGCCCCGGAGGCGCGGGGCGGAGTCGCCGACCCCAGCGGGGCCAGGGAGGGGCGCGTCGGTGCGGCGGCTGCTCCGGGACCTTCTGCCGGAGGACTCTCGCCCGGCGCTGCCGGGAGGCGCAGGGTCCAGCTGGGCCCCGGCGTCCGCCCGACGGGCCCGCGTGTCCCAGCGTTGAGGACTGCCGGGCCTCCCGGCGCGCGCCCCGGGCCCGCCGCGGAGCCTGCGCGGCGCGTGTGGGCGTCTATCTGGGCCGCGCACCGGCGCCCTCTCCCTCACCCTCCCACCGCCGCCCAGATAAGGACGCGCAGGCGCCGGCGGCCCAACCGGCACTGGCCAAACGGGGCTCCCCGGGAACTCGGGCGGAGGCAGCGCCCTCGGAGCCTTTCGTGAGGCCGGGCCGGTGGCGCTTCGGTGAGTGGCTGGGTTGGGACACGAGCCGGGTGTTGGGGATGGAAGGACGCGGTGGACCGCTCGCCAGTGCAGAGACCTGGGGAACTGCTGGGCCTCCAGAAAGAAATCGGGTCCCGGTGTCCCCCATGCCGACTCCTCGGGAGTCCATTTTCAAACAGCTGTTTGCATAGAGACTGCCCCTGGGGTTTAACTGTCTGTGACCCCCTCTCTCCTGACCCACGGTTGTCTTCCTGGAATGAATCGAGGGCGCTTTTTTCTCTTTAGAGCATCCTTTGGCGCCTGTGTGCTTTTTTCCCCCCTCTTCTTGGTTTAGGGACATTGAGAGAAGCTGAAAATGTACACTGAAAATACAGGCGTTTTTTCCTCTGCTCCCAGGGGTGTCTGTGGATTGTTGTGCGACGGCGGATTAACTGCGGGGACTGAAAGCATCTTGGGTTCTTCACTGCTGGTGAAAGTGCCAAGGTGAAGAACTGGTTGGGTGTTGCCCGCTCTGGTTCCACTGTGTGGTTGACGTTTTGTGTTCAATAATCGAGAAAGGTTTTGAAAGATAGGTGATGGGGGCAGGCGTTTTCCCCGTAAGTTGGTGGGAGCAAACATTCCGTGTTTTAGAATTGACTGTTCCTTCCCCACCCTCTCCTCTCCCCCCAAATAAAACAGAGCTGTGGGTTCCTCTTCCTCTTCTCTCCACACCGGGCTTGCTGTGCCCCCGTTTGTCATCAGAAGGGTGTGGGCCAGCCTTTCCTGCTCCCACCTCATCTGTGACACAAGTCAGGAATCAAAGGGAGAGGTTTTTCTGGTAGGTTTTCCCTGGCGTTTACTTTTGCTTCTTGTTGACCTAGCGGGTGAGTGATCAGCTGAGCAACAGGGCCCTACTAACCCTCTTTCAGGAAAGCTCTGAGCCCCGAAGGAGCTTTCAGGAACACGTTTTCCTCCTAAATACACTGCGAAATGAAATATACTTATTCTTTTTTTCCCTGCCGCCCACTCCCTTCAAGAGCTTCAACACTGTTTCTGACAGAAGAGCAAAGGCAAGAGTTGGGCTCCTTTGAAGACCCTTATAAACATTCTCATTCTAAGACTTTTTGCTTACTGATCAGCTCAAATGTCCCCTTATTAAAAACCCACAGTTGGGAGATGCTCAGCTGAGCTACAACCTCCCCAGGAGGGACCTCCACTCGGATTTACCCCCGGTGGGTCCTGATTAGCAGTCAGGGGACTTGAGAAGTTCTCATCTTCAGAGACTGATTGTGACACCTCAATGATTTACTCAGAGCTGGGCATTTGTCAACCTTACCAGCCGTCCCCCCTGCTGCTGAGGTCCCCAACCTGTAGGTGAGATGTTAAATACAAGCCTGTCTCTCTTTGCCCTGGGGGAGATTGATGAGACACTTGACATTTCCCAGATAGAGCCCAAAGCTCATTCCATTGTCAGGAAGGCAGCTGCCCACTGTGTGAAGCAGTCTGCTTCGGGGCTGCTGCGTCACCTGTGTTCTCGTGGACTTGAAGAGTACACCTTTACATCTTCACTGCGGACAAGCTTTAATCTGGCACTTTGTATGTCCTCTGTTTTAATATCTCATGGGACTGTGGAAAGGGTTAGAATGTCTGTCTGCACTTTCTTTTTCTTGCCATCTCTTTGACATTGGAAATCCTGGCCCAAGGGGGAAGCCCTGTCAAAGCCCCATTGAGGCTCCTAGTAAAAGCATTAGCATCTTAGCTAATCATTGCTGGAGAACTCATTCATTAGAAGCTGTTGGGGGCCTAGGATCCTTGTATGTTACCCTGGGAAAAAATTAGCCAGACAACATACCAGGCACAATGTTGTAAATTTTCTTTTGTTCCTTTAACTTTCTAAAATAGCATTCTTTCTCAAGACAGAATAGTGGTTAGAATCCTGCCCATGCAAAACCAGCTCGTGTCACTTTTTACTTTGACAAGCTTTAAGCTTGTACTTCCTCTGCAGAAAAGGCTATTCTCAAAAGAACCTATATGCTTAGGGGCTTTGATATTAGGAGACAGTGTTGTTGCACGATCTTTGAGGGCATAATCTTTCTCACTCTTTATTAGTATCTTCACATTTGCTATGGGAGGTTTAATGGCACAGCTGTGCATATACTAACACAGCGCCGAATGAGTTACTTCTTTCTAGGATGGGGACATTTTTAGCTCATCACCATTCTTAACAGGGATAATCTATAAACAAGTCAGCCTATCTGGAATTGGAGGTGAATTGGAGGATTAGCAATTCTTCCATATATGAGATATTTCGTGTACAGAAGTATTTTAAAGTATGTAAGGATAAACTGCCAAGATTACCTGTACAGTCTTGAGAGAAGAGGAGTTCAAATATAACTATAAACTGTAATTGACAATGAGTCATTTGCTTTAGGGGTGCCAACTATGAAAACAGCCTTGTTACGCCCCTAATGATAATTATGAAAATTCCTTCTAAAAGCTGGTTGCATCTCTAGTGAGTTGTAAGTTGCCTTGGATAAATATTTTCAGTTTTACTTTCTAAAAAATTATCCCATGATGACACTTCACACAACAATGTGAATGTACTTAATGCCACTGATGTGCACTTCACTTCAGATCAGTCACTCAGTCGTGTCCGACTCTGTGCGACCCCATGAATCGCAGCACACCAGGCCTCCCTGTCCATCACCAACTCCTGGAGTTCACCCAGACTCACGTCCATCCAGTCAGTGATGCCATCCAGCCATCTCATCCTCTGTTGTCCCCTTCTCGTCCTGCCCGCAATCCCTCCCAGCATCAGAGTCTTCTCCAGTGAGTCAACTCTTCACATGAGGTGGCCAAAGTACTGCAGTTTCAGCTTCAGCATCATTCCTTCCAAAGAAATCCCAGGGCTGATCTCCTTCAGAATGGGCTGATTGGATCTCCTTGCAGTCCAAGGGATGTGCACTTAAAAGTGTTTAAAATGCTTAAAAAAATGTATCCAATTATCCTATTTTCTCCTCATATATAATTTTTAGAACTTAAATATTTAAATGTTTCATAAAAACATTTGTTCTTGTAATGTGTAGAAATATAATGTACAATCACTGAGTATTGAAAAAGGACAAAGGTCACAAACCTAGTAACTTAGAAAGCACAGACTGGAAATATTAGAGGTATGTTTCTAGTAGCCAAGGGCAACTTAGCATTTTACTTATAAACCCAATACGTATTTTAAAGCAGATACAGTACTTGTGAAAATAAAGAGAAATTGTATATGCATCTGATACCAGTTGTTAGTGATAGCTAACCATGTACCAGGCGTCTCGGTAAGGGTGTACATGTATGAGCTCATTTATCTCATACAAATCAATGGAATGGTGTGTACTTACAGTGTGGAGTACAGAGGAGGATGCTGAAATGTAAGTTAAATAATCTACTTCAGCCCAGGTTGCACCCCCAGAGAAGTAGCAGACCTGGGATCTGAAGAAGAGACCCTGTGTTTGGAGTCTTCGCTCTTCCTCCCAAGGCAGGCCTGCCGTCTGTGTGTGATTCTGCGTGAAACATTTAATAACATTTACTCCTGTAGAATTCTGCTGTGTTTGATGAAGATGTGCAAGTGAATGCTGTAGAAGGATGATTCCCCCTCCGTGTGAGCCTTTATCACCTGGCAGAACAGCCCCCTTTTTGCATGCCCACATACTTGGGAGTGCACTCCACAGCCTGCACAGGGCCCTGCCTATGTTCTGTATCTCCACTCACCTGTCCTCAGAGCTGAACAAATGTAGTTGTTTTGACCCCTGTTTTCACACCAGATCCCGCAACAGCTTAACACCAAAAACAAACATTTAAAAGTCAATAAAAACACAAGCCACTGAGATAAGCCCGTGACGGAGTGGATGAGGGGTAGACATGTGACAGGCGTGGTTTGGGCACCTCCCCTCTTGTGCTGGTGTCCGATCTGCTAATAGTCTCAGATGGAGCAGGAGAGGCAGAGAAGTGTTCTGATGGTGCACAGAGAGGGTCTTAACACGAGCCCAAAACAACTGCTGCGGGGGCGAAGGTGGAGGTCAATCCCAGCCTCCTAAATTTACAAACGAGAAAGCCCTAGTGAGGGGAAGTGGCCCTTCTAAAATTGTAAGCAAGAAAGCTAGGTTTGGAGCTGGAACCTTTTATCTTCCTGCCTGGCATTCTTTCCTCTGCAGGGAAGCAGCATCACCAAGTATAGGTGGAAGATGGTGGCCTTGATTCTGGGAAAAGGTTTGGCCATTAGTTTATCATATGTGCAAGGTGGAGGATGCCCTTTGACCCGCTGACCCGGGGACATGTCCCTACTGGAGCAAGGCAGAGTCACTAAGGCTGCAGCCATCTGGGTAATTTCCCCAGGGATGGGAGATGCGCTGCCCCAAGGAAACGAGTTAGTGAACAAGTAGCTTATTCACAAAGTGAGCTGAATGTATCACGGGTTCTTGGTAAATATGTGTTTTATTGGTGAATGGAAGGTTTCCAGGTGGGGTTTACCATTGCTGCTATGGCAGCATTTCCAGGTAGTAAAATTTGGTTCACGTTTAGAAAGCTATTAGTCCCCTTTCCGTGCTCTTCTGGACGTGCGGCCCCCTCATTGATTTTAACATCCAGCTACTCTGGGAGGGCTGGCAGTGGCCTGGGAAAGGAGTCGCCATATGGCAGTGTCCTCCTGAACGGAACTGAAAGTCTTATCTTTGCAGGTTTGGAAGAGGACACACGACCCCGCTTCCTTTTCTCTGGCGGCCTACTAGCAGATGGAAAAGCATGGCACAAGTTTGATGGCTGTGCCTGCTTCCCCAAGGGCAAGAAATTGCCTCCTTGGAAGGCGACGGTGCTATGCATGTTATGAACTGTGTCTCCCTGGTCAGCGATAAAGGCAATGGGAACACCGCCATGGCAGCCGGCTTGATGACTGCGCAGGCACCGCCCCCGCCCCCGCCCCCGCCACCTCCCCCGCCACCGCCGCTCTGTCCCTACTCAGGGGAGGGGCTTCCCCCCTCCCCGCCCCCTCCCCCTCCGCTGCCGGGGGGGCCTCCGGCGCCCCCACCTCCTCCGGGACTACCCCCGAACTCTCACCTGAACGGCTACAGCCAGCTTGGTAAGAAAAAGCGGATGAGAAGCTTTTATTGGAAAACCATTCCAGAAGAGCAAGTTCGGGGCAAAACCAACATCTGGACCTTGGCAGCCAGCCAGCAGCATCACTACCAGATCGACACCAAGACCATCGAAGAGCTGTTTGGGCAGCAGGAAGATGCCACCATGGCTCCCCCTTCCCGGAGGGGAGGCTCTTTACATTCGTCCTCCAGGGAGGCCAGAGAAGAGGTAAGAGGGGCCCACGGGGGGCGCTTCTCCTCACGCTGCGTGGTTTTGTGTTTGGGTATGTGCCTCCGTTCCCAAACCTGCTAGAATCACTGAGAAATGAGATAACCCGAGTGAACATGCTCTGAAAATGAAAGGAGGGCCCTATATGATGAGCCTGAGCTAAGCAGCAAGAAAGTGTAAGAGGCCTGCGAGCCGTATCCTCCCAGACGTCCCAGAGGACCATGACCTCATGCGGAGAACACGCTGTCTGGGGCCTCGCTGGCCTCCCAGCCCAGCCCTGCCTCCAGCACATCTGCGTGTCCCACGCCCCTCCCCGCACCCCGGGTGGAAGAGCTCCGCGGAGACAAAACCCTGAGCTTCTGAACTCAGTTACTTGACATTAACTCGAGCTCTCTGAGACGAAATGCCTTTTATTAAATAACATCATTAAGTAATGTACATCCTTAGACATTTATCTTTGTTTTTCCCTCCAGTTTTCTTTCCACAAGTGTTTTGAGGTGGTCTTTATTCCTCTGACCTCCTAATTAAATTTTGGCCATTGTGGAACAGAGATTTCTAACAGCCAAAGCATAACGCTATGTTCAGATAGACTTTCTACAAAGCATGTTTCCAGTGAACACGAACTGTGTTACTTGGAGAAAAATATAAAGCTAACGAGTTCTGAAAAGTTAAGTGAAAGCATGGCCCCAGAGTAACCGGTCACCATGTCTTATAGAAACTGAAGCAAAATGACCTTTGTAAGTATTCTCTGTTTAGAAACATGAAGGTAAATAAGACAACCCTACTGCTAGAAGAAGTAATTAGGAAACCAAGAGGGAAAAGGATATTGACACCCCCCAAAATAAGGGCAATAGAAATGCATTATTTTTTAATCTGTTGGAAAGGAGCAAGGAAAATAGGTTAGAGATAGAGCTGACTAGATAGGAGAATGGGCAGGGCTCTGGAATGAAGTACTAACTCTCCACATTACTGAATTCTTGAGCTGGCAGTGTTGACCTCTTTTCTCTGTCTGGGGGCCCTCAAAGCTGGCTGTATGGTCCCCTGTTGAAACAGCCAAGTTTTTATGAAATACGGAGAACCCTAGGAGTGGAATTAGGCGTGAGCTGAGAGGCATGTGAGAGGAGGTGTCCAGGACATGCTCAGCGTCCTGGCTTTCCCTGCTCTCTGCTTTGTGCAAAGACCTTTGATTTCTGAGCGCATCGCTTCAATATCAGAAGGAGCAGGAAGTCGTTTCTTCAGTGCCCTGGCCTATGACCTCACTTCTAGCAGAGGCTCCTGCTGGACAGTAGGTCATCCTTACCGCGGTTCCCCGGCTCTGCTTGCTGGCCTTCCAGCACTTTGAAGGAAAGAGTGGATGGGGGCCAGGAGTCAGAGCACGTGTCTCAGGAAAGCCCATCACAGACAGAAGGGGGTCTGGCCAATCGGGCCCCCAGGGAGGCCGCTGGCCAGGTGTTCAAGAGGCTGTACGGAACTTGCTGCTGGATGTTTGTGACTTCAAGACGGATTAAGACCCACTGATGGAAGGAACAGGAGGGGTTTGTAACATCTTTTCCCAGCTAAGACAGAAGCAGAAATGTCTGTTTCTTAGGCCAGATCTAAAATTCAGGTGAAAGAGTCTTTCTCTTCACCTCCTTTACTCTAGGTACATCTTTGCTTTTTCTTTTTTTTCTTTTAACTTTAAAAGAAAAACCAAAACCTGAAAGTGAATAATTATATTTTAAATTGTGGTGATAACATTCACCCTCTTAACATTTTTTAAAACTTTATTGATTTGGCTGCACCAGGTCTTAGGTGCAGCATGTGGGATCCGCTTTCCCGACCAAAGATTGAACCTGGGCCCCCTGCATTGGAAGCACAGAGTCTTAGGCACTGGACCATGAGGGCAGTCTCTCTGGACAGTTTTTAAGTGTATCGTTTAGTAGCATGGAAACATTCACGTTGTTGAATGGCCACCATCACCACCCATCCACAGAAGTCCTTGCATCTTGCAAAATGCAAACTGTTCCCACTGTCCTCTCCCCCCAGCCCCTGGCAGCCACCCTTCCCCTTTCTGTCTCTATGAGTCTAACTACCCGAGGTATCTCGCGCAGTATTTGTCTTTTTGTGACCAGACTGTTTCACTTAGCACAATGTATTCAAGGTTCATCCACTTTGTAACATGTGCCAGAATTTTCAGGCTACTATTCCATTGCATGTATATATCACAGCGTTTCCCAGGTAGCTCTGTGGTAAAATATTCTGCCTGCTAAGGCAGGAGTTGTAAGAGACTCGGTTTTGACCTCTGGGTCAGGAAAATCCCCCGGAGGAGGAAATGGCAACCCACTCCAGTACTCTTGCCTGGAGAATCCAATGGACAGAGGAGCCTGGTGGGCTACAGTCCAGAGGGTCACAAAGAGTCGGACACGACTGAGCGACTGAGCATGCAGGCGTATATTTATCACATTTTGTTTATCTAGTCATCCTTGATGGACACTTGGGTCGCTTCCACCTTTTGGTTTTTGTGAATAATGCTGCTATGAATGGTGGGTGTGCACATATCTTTTAACACATGTAGGTCCTAATCTGAGAGAGAGCCGTCTAGAAAGAAAAATGAAATCACCATGACTGTATTATAAGGTGATCTAACTCTTCAACTCTTCAGTATTCAGGATAAGTTGAGTATCCTGATTTAAGGATAGATTAGGTAATATTGTCACATCACAGGGGGTCCAGAATTCATTTCCATTTCTCATGCTATCTCCAACATGACTCAAAGTAAGAAGTATCACATATACTACATATAGTACTTTTTTTTTTTTTTTGGCAAAAGAATACAGTACATGCTATTTTATTCCCTCGTTAGATTTTCTTCTAGGGAAGTTACAGCCCAGCAGAATGGTAGTCTAACAGAGACCAGTGATACACCTTCCGATTCCCTCAGTAGTAAGTGGAGTCCAGGGCTGAAACTGTGCAAACTGAAGCACGCACGTGGAACCTGTCCAGCCGAGGAGCTCTGTCCTGAGCCTGGAAGTGTGGCTTTCCAATATGCTGCCACACAGCTCATAGTTCTGGGGACTCAGACATACCACGGATCCGATTATGTCCCCTTGAAATGTAATGACCTCCTACAGAAATGACCTGCCGTTATGCAGTTGGCTCTGGCTTTAAAGAGCTTATAAAGCATTACAAATAAGTTCCATTATACTCTGAAGGAAGAAATTACTGGGAGACAGGGAAGAACTGGATTTGAGAATGGCTAAATTTAGGAAGAGCAACATCTAAAATAGTAAATTAGAACATCTAGTAAGGGGGAAAAGGTTATGAAATACTGTCTGTGTATCTTTGTTAGCTAAAAATTAACTTGAAGAGGCTACAGATGCTACAATAATAAGCTGTAATAAAGTAGAAATAACAAACAATGTTACTGGGGTAGTAATAAAGAGACTCAACTCAAACTCTGTCTTCTTTCCTGAGTTCAGTGGTCTCAGGTCTGAGAAGCCCTGTCCATCTGTTAGCGCTGCTCTTCAGCCCCCAGAGCTGGTTACTTAGGGCTGCATCTGTCTCCCTACAGAATCTGAAATGCTCTGAAGGGGAAGACTGTCCTAGCCATCTGGTCTCCTCCAAAGAAAGTAAACTGAACTGCCAGAAGTGAGCCAAAGGGGCAAAGGGACTGTCTTATAAGACACCAGTATGATGGGTCAAAATAGGTGTTCACAGAGAAAACTGTAAGATGAATGGGGTCTGAGGACATAATGTGGAACCTGGTGACTGGTTGATAACACTGTATTTGCTAAGAGAGTAGAACTTCACTCTACACACACACACACACACCGAGAAATATGTTAGGGATGGATGTTCTTTAACCAGATGAGGGGAATATATGTTAGCGTGCAGTGTGTATATATATATATATCAAATCACCATGTATTCCTTAAATTTCTTACAATTTTATTTCTCAATTACATGTCCATAAAACTGAAATTTGAAAAAAAAATGTAAACGTTGAAACACTTGAGGTCCTTCACTGTGGTGTGTGTGGTAATATTACAATTACTGTTCATTGCTCACACCACATAAGAAAGAATTAAAGTTGCTTATTAGAAAAAGGAAGGAGGGGAGAGAGAGAGGGAGGCAGGAAGACTGGCTTTTCTAAATTTGTGAAAAGTAATGTGATTTTCCCACATAGTAATTCAGGCGTCAGTCATTCTTTGTGAGCTTCTGTTCTAGTCCCAGAATGTTCTGAAGTCTGGGACAAGTAGCAGGTGGCCTCCGGCGGTGGGGAGGCGAGGTTGGTGTGTACTGGGGACGGAGCCTAGTTTGCAAGATGAAGGGTTCTGGAGATGTTTACACAATAGTGTGAGTGTACCTATTGCCGCTGAACTGTGCACTTAAAACATGGTTACCTGTTATGGTAAAATGGGAACTATTGTGTGTATTTTGGGGCTTCCTGGGTGGCTCAACTGGTAAAGAATCCTCCTGCCATGCAGGAGACCTGGGTTCAATCCCTGGTCGGGGAAGATCCCCTGGAGGAGGGCATGGCAGCCCACTCCAGCATTCTTGCCTGGAGAATCCCCATGGACAGAGGAGCCTGGCGGGCTGCAGTCCATGGGGTCGCCAAGAGTCAGACACGACTGCCCGACTGGGCACAGCACAGCACGTGTGTGTTTTACCACAATTTAAAAGGAAAGTTTCTTCTTCCTGTAATGAATACAAGAGGCAGAGTTTGGAGCAGATGGATGAGAGTGTAAGAATGGTAGAAGAAAGGTGAAGCGCTTAGTTGGAGGTTTCACCAGCTTCCCTGAGCACGGAGACAGTGCTGCTGTTTCAGGGCTGCAGAGGGGCCTGAGCCCTGGCCCCGGCGGCCTGCGGGGAGGCTGTTCCTAGAGCTGCGGGGCTCCTGCCCTCGCATCTCGGCTCCCCTGTGAACCGGGGTTAGTGAACTCGCAGGCAGGCCCCTCGTGGGAACGGTCACGAGCTCTGTGCACGCCGAGGTCATGGGCGTGGCAGGCTGTGGTGTCCCGAGAAGTCATAGGATTGATTGAACTGGTGGGGAGGGAGGGGCGGGTCAGTCACCCTGTTCTTGGACTGCTGGAGTGCACTCCTAGGGGTGACTCAGAGCACCAGCACCTCCTGCCCCACACTGCCAGGTATCTGAACCTCCGGCCAGCCTTTGGGGAAGTGAGATAAGCTAATTTACACGCGTCCTGATAACCCTCTTCAAAGGACTGTGTGATAACACCGCTTTGGGAGGCTGGCAGGTGATGCCCTATGAGAGGAGGCTGCCCGCACTGGGCACAGCTGAGGAGGCCTGGACAGAAGGGCGCCGTCCCCACAGTGTTCTCAGCCGCCTCACTCTCCTGTGCTTTGCAGGAGGCCCCGGGTGCCGGTTTCCCTTTACGGCGCTTGGTGCTGGCCAACCCAGGCTTTCCCCGAGGAGCCCCTCTAATGACAGACCAGGTTCTGAGGCTTCACTTCAGGCTGTGGAGACCACTGCTGCCCCAGGCGTGGCCCCCGCGCCGTGCCCCCCCACCCCTGCTCAGAGCTCTGCTCCCGGAACCTGGGTGCTGTCGTCTGTCCCACGTGAACAGCCCTGGGGTCACCGGGGCTTTGGCCGGGCCTGTGGACCACTCTCTGCAGACCTGCCCCCATTCCTGGAAAAGCATCTCAGTGTGAATACTGGGCTGGTGGAGACCTTCACTATTTTTCTGTATTCCTGTATCCTCAGCAGAGGGGAAGGTCATAAGAACTGGGTGAATAGGAACCAGAGAGAGCCTGTTGCTTTGGGAAGGTATGAAATGACATCCCTAAGGCTCAGCTTCCTTATCTGTGAAATAGGAACAATGACAGCGATTTCTCCACCTGCTTTTCCAACAGCAGCAGCGGTGGGTCTAGACTGAGCGCACAGGGTCCCGAGGGCCGATGGGTGAAGAGGCTGAGGGTGGGGCTGGGCGAGGGTGCTGCCGTCAAGGTGAGATATAGCAGGAGGTGGTAGTTTAATGAAAAAATATAAAAGAAGGTTTGTCCCCATTCTGGGTAGATACGAGTGCAGAAAAAGCTCTTCAGATCAGTGTGCAAGCTCTTACATTTTAGTTGTGATTCTAATAACCACATCGTTTTCTGTCCGAAATCCAGATTCCTCTTTTTGGTGTCAGCTCTCCTCTTAGAGGATGTGAAGTGTGACTTTCTCTCCTCTCCCCTCCTTTCACACTGAACTTGAACTGTAATCCCTGGGTAGGATTCCAATCAGGAGCCTGTCCTTTTGGCTTAGGAGTTTATTTTATGGCTGGCAGGTGATTGTGTTAAGATGACATAAACCCCTCAGATAGTAAATAATGTGATTGTTTAAGATTAGTCTTCAAAAGCAGGCAACCATACTCTTGTAAAAATTTAACTTTCTAGCCAGGAAGTCCCATTAACTTTGGTTAACAATCTTGCTGCCTCTTACAAACTTAGAAGCAGGCCCAGAGATCAGGAATTTAATCTGAAACCTGATTCTTTTCTGTTCACAATGAATTACATACATTTGGAAAGAAAGAGCATTGTAGCAACATTCCTATTCAGCTAGTCTCCATCCTCCAAAAAACGAATGGGGAAAATGGGAGAATTTTAAGGTTATCTTTCCTCCAGGTATTCTGGCTGGATATTTACTTCCAAAGAAAAGGCTTCTGAGTTTAACAAGACCCACCCCCTAAAGGGGGCTTCCCTTATGGCCCAGACAGTAAAGAATCTGCCTGCAATGCAGAAGACACGGGTTCAATCCCGGGGTAGTGAAGATCTCCTGGAGGAGGGCATGGCTACGCACTCCAATATTCTCACCTGGAGAATCCTGTGGACAGAGGAGCCTGATGGGCTACAGTCCATGGGGTCGCAGAGAATTGGACACGTCTGAGTGACTGACGCTACTACTGCTGCCGATGCTGCTGCTGCTAAGTTGCTTTAGTCGTGTCCGACTCTCTGCAACCCCATAGATGGCAGCCCACCAGGCTCCCCCGTCCCTGGGATTCTCCAGGCAAGAACACTGGAGTGGGTTGCCATTTCCTTCTCCAATGCATGAAAGTGAAAAGTGAAAGTGAAGTCGCTTAGTCGTGTCCGACTCTTTGTGACCCCACGGACTGCAGCCTACCAGGCTCCTCTGTCCATGGGATTTTCCAGGCAAGAGTACTGGAGTGGGGTGCCATTGCCTTCTCCGACTACTACTGCTACTGCCTTCTTTAAGGTTCTAATTTTCAGTCTGATAATTATTACAGTAGTTCTCTCTTATCTGCAGGGAATACTTTCCAAGACCCTGGTAGATGCCTGAAACCATGAACAGTACCAAACTCTATATATACAGATGGTCCCATGATGTTTTTGACTTAAGGTTTTTCAACCTTATGGTGGTATGGAAGCAATAGACATTCAGCAGAAGCCGTGCTTGGGCTTTTGAGGTCTGCTCTTTCCGCACTGGCCGTCTGCGGTACAGTCCCGTCTTCCAATACTGGGCAGTGGGCGTGCGGCTGCTCCCGGCAGCCGTGCCATCTCAAGAGGAAGGAGCCGACCCACTGACAGACGTTGTTTTCCACTTTCAGTATAGTGTTCCATCAGTTACAGGAGGTGTTCAGCACTTTATTATAAAATAGTCTTTGTGTTAGCTGCTTTTGCTCAACTATAGGCTCTGGTACTCTTGCCTGGAAAATCCCACGGGTGGAGGAGCCTGTAGGCTGCAGTCTGTGGGGCCGCTCAGAGTCAGACACAACTGAGCGACTTCACTTTCACTTTTCACTTTCATGCACTGTAGAAGGAAATGGCAACCCACTCCAGTGTTCTTGCCTGGAGAATCCCAGGGACGGGGGAGCCTGGTGGGCTGCCATCTATGGGGTCGCACAGGGTCGAACACGACTGACGCGACTTAGCAGCAGCAGCAGCAGGCTCAGGTAAGGGCTCTGAACACATTTAAAGCAGGCTGCGCTAAGCTGTGATGCCAGCCGTTCAGGTGTGTGAAGTGCACTTTCAGTATTTTCAACTCATGACGGGTTTATCGGGACACAAGCTGCAGAAGATCTGTACTGTGTTTTTCCCTGGACATACATAACTGTGATAAAGTTCAGTATCAGTTAAGCACAGTAGGAGCTTAACCACAATACGGAATAGAACGGTTATGATGTTGCTGAACAAAGTTTATCTAAAAAAGGCAGAAAATTTTATTTGTGCCAAATTGAGGACTATAATCCGGGAACAGCCTCTCAGGAAGCTCTGAGAACAGCTCCTCTCATCAGACATAAAAGCGCAATTGTATCAGTTTTTGAGACCAAGGGCTGTACATTCTACACAATCCAGATCTACCCATACAAAGTAAACAGTGGGTGATGGGTCATGGTGGCCCCTTAGAAGATTAAGAAGGAAGGTTATCTCCTAAGGAGTTATCTCGTGGATGCCAAGAGAATGTTGCCTTTTATGGGTGAGCAGGCATTTCTGCCGATGGGGAGGTTTGGTTGATGCGTAAGACAGATACATGATACACACCAGAGGAGAAAGAGGAGGCCAAAGAGCAGAGAAAAAAAATTGTTTACATTTTCCTTGATTTACCTTAGAATATGAATTTTTATTTTATGAATAATAATATACTGTAATAAAAGTTATGTGAATGTGGTCTCTCTCAAAATATCTGGCACAAGTTTAATGCCTTTTCCAGCATAACAAAGCACTTATGCACTGTGGCTGTAACTTCTGCAGTTTAAGGTACAACAGCAAAGCTAGGAGGAATTTCTTTTTCCTTCTTCACAATTTCATGAGTGGAAGATTCTTTTTGACCATAGATCTTAGCAACCTTAGCAAATGAGTTTTTTCTTTCCCTACTAAGAACTTTCACTTTTTCACTTTAAAGGAAGCTCTTTACAGCCTCTCTTTGGCATATCTGAGTTGCCAGTCTAACCACGCTTGTGCTTTGGGGCCATTACCAAGTAAAATAAGCAAGCATTGTGAACGCAAGCACTGTGGTACCGTGCCGGTAACCCCATAACCCATAGCTACTGAGTGGCTAATGGGCAGGACACGCTGGACGGGGGGTTGACTCACGTCCCTGTGGATGGAATGGGATGGTGCGAGGATTCCAGAAATGCTCGCATGCCAAAAAAAAAAGCATCTTAGACTTGGTAAAATACAGCCTAGGAGTTTTCCCTTATAAATTCCCTTTTAAATTCTGAAAAAAGTGTAGGACACTTTCTTACCTCCTCCTTTAAAAGGGCTACTGGATCTATATAGTCTCTTAGAATGAAAATCAAATTTTTGTTTAGAAAAATACTAATAATTCTATTATGTTTCTGAAAATAACAGTGTTGGTCTTTTAACATCCCTAAATCAGGGTTGGAGCTCATGCCGCAATATCTTCAGAGTTCAAACCTCATATGATTCTTGCTATACTAAGACAGCTATTTCCAAATTGGGGCTTTTAAATGTGGGCTGTGTTGTTCTAAGAGGAAATTGTAAAATTTAGAAAATGTTGATGTAGTTTAAGATTCAGTTCAGTTCAGTTCAGTTGCTCAGTCGTGTCTGACTCTTTGCAACCCCATGAATCGCAGCACACCAGGCCTCCTTGTCCATCACCTATTCCTGGAGTTCACTCAAACTCACATCTATCGAGTCAGTGATGCCATCCAGCCATCTCATCCTCTGTCGTCCCCTTCTCCTCCTGCCCCCAATCCCTCCCAGCATCAGAGATTATGCAATATTAAAATAGATCTATATGGAAATTCCCTGGTGGTCCAGTGGTTAGCTCAGTGCTTTCACTGCTTTGGGCCCAGATTCAAGAAACTAAGGTCCCCAAGCCCTGCAGGTTGGCCTATATATATATATATATATATATGTGATTGTTTTATATATATAAATATATACATATATATGATTGTTACCATTAAGGAAATATTGCAGAAAGCTTGGGGAGATAATATTTTGAAGCTTTATTAGGTATCAGTCTGCATATTTACGTACTGGGAATTATGCTCTTACTTTAATACATTCTCATATTAATACATTATGTTGTATTTTGATAGGTCTTAATTCTCCAATTCTTTTTTAGGAAATCATTTTTTATTTCTTTAGGCTGTGCTGGGTCTTTGCTGCTGTGTGGGCTTTCTCTGGTTGCAGCTCGAGGCTCCCCTCTAGTTGTGGCGTGCAGGCTTCTCATTGCGGTGGCCTCTCTTGCTGCGGAGCGTGGGCCCCAGGGTGCTGGGGCTTTAGCAGCTGCCGCGCGGGGCTCGGTCGTTGTGGCTCCTGGGCTCTAGAGCACAGGCTCAGTAGTCTCCAGCTCTTCTCGTTCACACTTTAACAAGCTTATGTGTCTTTTTTTTTTTTTTTTCCAGATTACTCTCTTGGATGCAAAACGGAGCATGAACATTGGGATATTTCTTAAGCAATTTAAGAAGTAAGATTTTTGCACATATTTGAAACTTTAGACACACCTCTGCTGTCAGCATCAGACTCTGTGGGTGTGAGCTGAAACGCAGATTCTAATGAGGGAAAGGCATCCCTCATCCCTTCAAATTGTTTTTAGGCACGTGTGAAGGGTCCCCAGGTGTGTGTCACTTGCTGCTGTTTTCCTCCATAAAAGCATAATCTAGTCGCTTGGAGTTCAGGGAGAATTGCCTTGGGGCATCTCCTCAAGCCTGACATGTCAGAGAATTTATAAATTCACCTGAGGTGTTGCCCCATTAGTGGAGGATGGACAAGTGAGTCAAAGAGTGGTTAAATTTAGGTGTGCTAACGTGGAAAGGAGAGGGCTCTGGCTCCAGGAGGTTGACTGAACTGCTTTTCTTCTCCCAAAGAAGATGCTACTGTTAGCCTCTCTGGGATGCCCAACGGTGGTTTCCCATGGAAGGGACCTCTGGCATGTCAGGACCCCCTGTGTGCCCTGGCAGGGGGCTGTTACGGTCACTGACACGAGACCACCTGTCAGACAGGGAGGGAGGCAGAGTGGGAAGGAGGATGGAGGCGATCTGTTTTCAATTCCACTGGCTTGTGTTTCTCAGGCAGTCCAGCAAATGTGAAATGGAATCTGATTGTTGTCTTTTCAAGGTCACCTCCGTCCATCGTGGAAGATATCCATCATGGAAAGAGTGAACACTATGGATCAGAGACATTGCGAGAATTTCTTAAGCTTTTGCCAGAGTCAGAAGAGGTAAGGAATTTGGGGCATGAGCTTTTGATGCTAAGAGCGATAATACAGGCGTCATCTTTTTTAGGAATGTCAGAACTCACATGGATGGGCACTCTTTTACCCAGAGCCCGAGTTTTCTCTTGTAACAGTAAAAAGTTACCCAGTAGAAAGAGTACAAGTTATGGAGCTAAAGAACCTAGGTTTAAATTGACATTCCTTCCCTTAATTGAGAATGTGGGCAAGTTCTTAAGTCCTCTGAACTTTAGTTTCCTCACCTGTAAAATAAGGGTAATGAGGCTTACCTCATTGAATTGTTGAGATGATTAAGCCCTCGTTATGCATCTAACTTGGTACTTGGCACAGGGGAGCTCAGTAAATGTTAGTTCCCTTTTCTGTCAGCTAAGGTGATCTTTGCCTAGGGTGTACCTGGGGTTGTTTGACAATGCATCAGATCAGATCAGATCAGTCACTCAGTCGTGTCCAAATCTTTGCGACCCCATGAATCGCAGCACACCAGGCCTCCCTGTCCATCACCAACTCCCGGAGGTCACTGAGACTCACATCCATCGAGTCAGTGATGCCATCCAGCCATCTCATCCTCTGTCGTCCCCTTCTCCTCCTGCCCCCAATTCCTCCCAGCATCAGAGTCTTCTCCAGTGAGTCAACTCTTGGCATGAGGTGGCCAAAGTACTGGAGTTTCAGCTTTAGCATCATTCCTTCCAAAGAAATCCCAGGGCTGATCTCCTTCAGAATGGACTGGTTGGATCTCCTTGCAGTCCAAGGGACTCTGAAGAGTCTTCTCCAACACCACAGTTCAAAAGCATCAATTCTTCAGCGCTCAGCCTTCTTCACAGTCCAGCTCTCACATCCATACATGACCACAGGAAAGACCATAGCCTTGACTAGGCGAACCTTTGTTGGCAAAGTAATGTCTCTGCTTTTGAATATGCTATCTAGGTTGATAATGCATATTTTTTTTAAAAAAGTAAAGACTGACTACTTTTGAATAAAGATGCTCTAAAAACTAAGAGGTAGGTAAACTGTTAATAGATGTTGTATATATTAACTGACGGAAGATGGAAATGGTTATGGTGACAATATAGTACCACAGCATAAATAAAGTTACTGATTTTGGAGGGACTGAATTAACTGAATCTTTGCAGGATTAGGAGCTTGATAGGATAAAAAGAGAAAGTCAGTTTTGTTAAACCTTCCAACAGTCGTGTCCAACCCTCAGCGACCCCATGGACTACAGCCTACCAGGCTCCTCCGTCTGTGGGATTTTCCAGGCAGAAGTACTGGAGTGGGGTGCCATTGCCTTCTCCAAAATTGTGGTACTATTTCTGAATAAGTGACGTTTGAAAAAAATTCAGTAAAAGGCTAAATAAATACGTGTTATTTGAATAATACAAAGTCCTATAAAGTAAAAAGTGTAAGTTACCCTCTTACATACACTGCTGGTTCCTCCCTCCCTAATCTCTCTCCTTTTCCCAGACATAATATGGAACTTGATTTTAGCACCATTAATAACCAAAAACAATGTATTTATGCTTTTTTCTTTTCCGTCAGTGCTAAATTCACAGTGCCAAGCTGAGGGTCCTAGTGGGTGACTGGGTCTTCAGGTATTCTGAGCTGCTCTCTTCACCTTGGGTTTCTGTTCGCTGATAATTGTCATTTTCCAAAGCCAGGATTAGTTAACGGCATTTGTTACCATTAGGAAAGGGTCCTACAGAGTTGAGGGTAAAGTACATTAGATCACAGCTCACCCTGGATCCTACCTACTGAACACTCCTTAATCTTTTTTTGTGAAGAAAGGCATTCCAAAATCTTTTTTTGTAATTGAACTGTATTGATTTACAGTATTGTGTTTCACATGTACTCCAGCTCTTTTATTAGGATGGATAGTTTTAATGAATTGAGTTTTTAAGAAGATTTGGTTGCTCTGGAAATCTTAGTCCTGCTTGGGCATTTCTCATGCCTGCTCCTAAGCACTGCTCCGGTACCTTCCTACAGAGCTCTGAATTTCCAACTCAGTGGGAGTTAAGTATGAGGGGAGGCTGCCAGCTTTATGCCACTGAAGAGGGAGGAGGTTAGATACGGTTTCCTTATTATCTTCCTTCCTGATTTAAAAATCAGAGGCAAATGAAAATTACATTTAAAAAATCTTTAAATACAAAGGCTGTGGAAGACTTAGGGATCTTCCAAAGAGGCAACTTAGCTGTCCGACCTCTAGTTTTCAAGAATCCTGTTTTTTGTGTGTGGGAATACATCAGAGGGAAGAGGCGGTTAAGGACAAGGTGACCCGAACCCACCCCAGTGCTGCCCTGAGGATCCCCAGGCACTCTCATCCACAGACGATCGGCCGACTCCAGAGACGAGACAGGGTCCTGCTGAGGTCTTGGGGTCCCGCTGAGGCCCTGGGGTCCTGCAGGGCCTTCCCAGCCCCAGGACCCGCCGTCCCCTCCCCCTGCAGGGTCCCCCTCGGTCTGTATATCTGACAAGTTCGGTCACACTCCGCTGGTTTACATTCCCGCCTCCTGGCCTGACAAGGCACACCCTCCTCTGGGAGCGGAGCTTCCTGCCGCAGGAACGCCCTGACAGTCCCCAAGACTGCCTGGCAGCCCGCCTCCAGCCCCTCCCTGGGGGCTGTGTGCCTCCCTGGGCAGGAGCCACCTCCCGACCGCTGCCCCTGCAGGGACAGGCTGGCTTTGCCGTGAGTGCTGGGCGGCTCTGGCCACCCTGGGCCCCCACGCGACGGGGGTGACCCTAGAGCCCTGGTGGCGGGCAGAGGCTGGAGAAGAGGCCAAGGAGGAGGCAGGGCCCAGTGAAAGAGGAATGCGGCAGAAACACGATAATAAATGCATCAGCGGGTCCACAACTGCGCCTTGCTCAGCCCAAGGGGTACGTCCCGTGCTTGTTTTTAGCGCAGGGAGGGGCCATGCACTGACTGCATGCCCCGAGTTCCTGGCACAAGCCAGGCCCACAGGGAGTGAGTGCTCAGCCCAGCTCTGGCACAGAGAGTCGGTAAATCATCCCCGTGGGGGCTGGGTGTGTTTTTTTCATCTGATCCGCACGGTGACATTGTAAGCTCTTCCTCGGGTAACAGACGAGACCCTGTCCGGTGCCATAAAACTGACGGGCCCTGGAGGGCAGGGGGCTTGGCCTGACCCATCTGAGCCCTGGGCCACCCTCACCACCTCCCTCTGAGGAAGGAAGGACAAGGGTTCCCCACCCCCTGCCTGCTCCAGGCCAGCCCCCCAGGCCTGCATCACCTCCGCTCTCACAGGGAACCGAGGCACCAGTGTGAGTGTCAGTGCGGTGGCAGCAGCTGAGCTGGTGAACGGGACCAGCCCTGCCAGCTCACCCGGGTTCATTTGTTTCCTGGTGTTTCCTGCCCTTCACCCCAAATCTTTTTATCTGGAACGTTTTGTTCGTTTTGCCTCAAACTTGTGTTTAAAACTTGTAGAGGGAGATGGTGGTGGTTTAATTGCTCAGTCGTGTCCAATTCCTGGCAACCCCGCCAGGCTCCTCTGTCCATGGCATTTCCCAGGCAAGACTGGAGTGGGTTGCCATTCCCTTCTCCAGGGGATCTTCCTGACCCAGGGGTCGAACCTGGGTCTCCTGCGTTGCAGGTGGATTCTTTACCAACTGAGCTCCCAGGGAAGAGGGAGATGGTAGACCCAGAAATGAAAGCATGTTCCCTGCCTGGGCCCCGAGAGGGGGCTGGACAAGGAGCCGTGGGCTGTGAAGGAGCCGTGCCCTCTGTGGGTGCTGGTGCCCTTCCGCCGGCTCAACATCAGGGACTTGGGGCTGGAGGTGGTGCTGCTGTCTGCAGCAGCAAGCTGCCTTGCCCCTCCTGATGTTTTTATCACCTCATTCTTACCTTGTTTGTTCACTCTGCTCCTGGGAGAGGAGGAAGCCCTGGGGTCTTCTGTTGGGTGGGTGTGCTATTTGGTGGGAAACCCTGCTGTTTCACGGCCATGTGAGTGGACTTAGCCGGGATGAAGGAGGCCTGCTCTGTGGAATGCATGAGTCTTAAGGAGCAGGCTGTTTGTTGTTAGGGCAGAAACCGGGCACGGCCAGGTCATAATGAGAGTCCCTTGGCTCAGCCAAGAAAATGATGCCTAACAACGTTTGATAAATGCTTTTTGATGGTGATGAGAATACACAATAATTACAGGGTTTGTCCACCTCTCTTTTTTACCTCCCTCGCTGTGAAGGCACAGTAATCCCTCTTAATGAACATAAATCTCATTTTGAAATGGAATTAAGAACTGTATACGTGGCGTTTAAATCAAATACTATCTTTAGTATCACTATTTTCTTAAACTCCATAAACATTTTTCACTCATTATATAAGAGAAGGCAATTAATCATTGTTCATTTACAGTTCAGCACATGTTTAATAGAAATATCTACCAAGTGTACTTAGCATGACCTGTTCTTGTGCTTCAGACAGGAAGCTGTGCTGTGATTCTCAGAAGTTTTGCCCATGCTACATATGTGGTCTTATAAAAGACGCAGACAGCCCCACTCTGCCGGCCCATATATGGTAAATCGTTAGACTCTAGTTCAGGAGGGATCAGAATTCATCCTGTGGCTTTTTCAGTTCAGAAACTAGGCACTGGTTTGGGTTTAAGTAATGCAGGAGTTCCATCTCTCCTTAAACTTAGTAAGGCTGAAAACGGAAAATTCACTTTGAGGCCCTAAAGGTAGGGGAAATAATGCAATTCTATAAATGGCTGTTTTTTGCCCATCAGGAGGAAAACGTAGTCTTCAGGCCCAGACTTAGTACTGGGGAGTCTGGGGTGTGCATTTGCACTGTTACATTTTTGTATTTCAGAAAAAATTGATGCAGATGTTCCAGTTTGGGGATCTTCGCAAATACTCCCTCCTCCCTGTTTTTGAACGGTTAATTCCTATTTTCCAAGAGATTTAAAAATTAGGTTATTATTATGGGCATGGAGGAGCCTGGTGGGCTGCAGTCCATGGGGTCGCTAAGAGTCGGGCACGACTGAGCAACTTCACTTTCAGTTTTCACTTTCATGCATTGGAGAAGGAAATGGCAACCCACTCCAGTGCTCTTGCCTGGAGAATCCCAGGGACGGGGGAGCCTGGTGGGCTGCTGTCTATGGGGTCACACAGAGTCGGATACAACTGAAGCGACTTAGCAGCAGGAGCAACATAATCTAGGGAATAGGAAAGACAAAGCCTTATAAAGTGTTAAGTGCTTACTGGGAACAGTTAGCTATAAGGATAGACTATCAGCTTCACTCTAGCTGTCTTTTTGTTTGTTTGCTTTTAATTCGAGTTGATTGGTGTGTTAGTTTCAGGTATACAGCAAAGTGATTCAGTTATACACATACATACATATGTTCTTTTTCAGACTCTTTTCCCATATAGGTTATTACAAAACTCCAGCAGTCTTAAGGTGCTGCTGAGCGTAAAGTGCTTTTGTTGGGAAACTCCAGTCCAGTGGACAGGAATGTGTTTGGGGTTGGTCCTGTTTTCTGCGTGGGGAAGGCACAGTTTGAGAACTTCCTGTGCACCCCTACTTACTAGCTGTTATATTCCTGTGTCAGAACTCATTTACTTTTTTCCTTTACCACAGTTGAAGGAATATTTGTGTATTTAATAACTTCTAGTTTAGTTTAACTTTTTACAGGACTAGTACATGTTCACTGTGAATGTTTTAGGAAATGAGAATGAGCAGCAGATGAAAGTGGTACTAGCTGTGATTCCATCACCTCGTGTAGATGCCTGGTTCATCTTGCTCTTGTGTCTGTAGTATGCGCCTGGATGCTTCTTGTCTTAATTTATAGAAGTGGGATTCGACTGATCCTCACCTGACTCTTTTTCAGAGGGGAAGATCTTGACATCTTTCAACTGTTTAGGACATTTTCCTCTCTAGCTTCCGGCTGGAAAGCCAGTGCATACTCACCTCCACGTCCAGTGGTCGCTTCCTATAAAGCTGCTAAATGTGAAGGGCAGCTTGACCTCAGAAGGATGATCTGTGTTAGCTCCCCCATCTAAGTATCTTATATCCGAGATACTCAAAATAGTAAGACATTTCATTTGTAACTTAGGCTCTGCTAGAGTGACTATATATATTGGGTCTCTTCTTTCTTTTTCCAGATAGGGGTCTCCCCTCCGGCTTACGACTTGCTCAACATTTTCATCCTGGGCCTGACCCTCTTTCTGGCTCCCTTAGTAACCCCCCGAGGACTCACTCCAGTGGCTCCGGCTCTGCGGTCTGTGTGGGGCTGTTTATTCCCACATGAGTGACGCAGCTCTCCTCTCCCTAACTTGCTTGTTTGGGTTTCTTTGAAACAACAAAGTAGTTGATGACTTTGTTTTGTCTTTCCTTAGGTCTACATGTTTATTAATTTGAATTTAGCTCTGAAATCCTTATTTTCTGGAAGGAATTCAAAGGTGGGATTTAAAAAATGCTGTATTTCAATCATTGGTCCTTTTTCCTCGACCCTCCCTTTTCCATTTGTCTTCCAGATAAAGAAACTAAAGGCGTTCAGTGGAGATGCGGCTAAGCTGTCCCTGGCAGACTCCTTCCTGCACTGCTTAATCCAGGTGCCAAAGTAAGGACCACCCGTCACTGCTCTTGGCAGAGCGCGGTTCTTAGGTCAACAGCATCACACGCTACAGCTCCGCTTCTTGTTTTTCAGCTATTCCCTGCGGATTGAAGCCATGGTGCTAAAGAAGGAATTTTTGCCTTCTTGTTCTTCTCTATACACAGATATGACGATTCTAAGGAACGCTACAAAAGGTGAGTAAATACATGATGCTTTGTGTAATTTGTTTTTATTAATTTTGGTAGCAGCCTATTTTTTAAAACCTGTTCTGATGAAAAGTTGTAGATATGGGAAGTTCCATTTCTGATACACCCTCAAAAGGGAAATGATGTGTTACCAAGGATGGTATTTAAGGTTTAGCTCCATTTACTGCCCCCATTAATTAATTTAATTAGTTGACCAGCATTAGCATATTATCCTCCAATAAAAGAAAGTTGTTTCCTCTCAGAAAGGGAACGTGTCAGTTGCTCAGTCATCTCCGCCTCTTTTGTGACCCCACGGACTGTAATCCGCCAGGCTCCTCTGTCCATGGAACTCTCCAGGCAAAAATATTGGAGTGGGTGGCCATTCCCTTCTCCAGGGGATTTTCTGGGCCCAGGGATTGAAACCAGGTCTCCTGTACTGCAGGCAGATTCTTTAGCGTCTGAGCCACCAGGGAAGCCTGTCTTTCAAGTTTAGGAATAAGCCTGTTGCTTGCAGCGTGCTCTTGTTCCTCGCCTAGATTAGCTTTCTGAACGTGTGTGTGTGTGGGATATATGTTTTGTGGGTGGTGTGTGTGCTGTATGCTGTGTGTGGTGTGTTTAGTGTGTGTGGTGTGTGTGTGGGTGTGTGTGTTGCGTGTTCTCTGGTGTGTGTGTATCCTGTGTATACGTTGTATGTGTCATATGTGTGTATGGTGGCGCGTGCTCACAGCCTGGGCACCCCCACGCTCTGGCCCTGCACCCTGCTCTCCAGGAAGTGGGCCTCCTTCCCTCCTGACCCCTCCCCAGCGGTGTCCCCCGCACCCCCAGGTCCCCTCCAGATGCGCACGTCTGAGAGGAGCGAGCCGGCCATTTCTGGTCCTTTGAGCAGCGTGCTGACTTTCACTTGCCGCCGTGGAGAGCCTCCTCGGGCCGCTCTGATGTCTCGCTCCGCAGAGTTGGGAGCTTGCTTTCCTGCAGGCAGGCCAGTGAGAGTGCTGGCCATAGCTGCCTCCTTGCATCTCTGAGGCAGAGTCTCCGGCGCTCCCTGGACTTCTGTTTTCCTTTGTTACCTGGGGTCCCTGACCTCATTTCCTCCTGGTCCCTTTCTGGATCTCTAGTTACTGTGGTACACTGCTTATTCCTATTTGTTTTCCCTGCTTAGTGACTCTGGCTTGTGTTGACATTAAGTCGCATTTTCTTCAGCTCATTATATTTTCTTCATTTAGAGAAGAGACTAAAAATTAAGGGCATTTTCTTCTTTCAATATGGAGCCCTTTTAAAATTTCTTCTTGTACTAAGGCTAAAGCAGCAGCTTTGAAAGGATTGTTTCCTCTGTTCAAATAGAGATGGAAGAATGTGTTTTCATATTAAGTGATGCAAATTTGTGGGCACCGTGGAAATGTTTTTTATCTGGTTACCCTTTAAAACCTGGCCTTCTTAGATAACACAGTATAGGCAGTGATCCAAGTGTAACTTTTTGAAAGTAATACCAGACATAATGGAGAATGTTACCAATATCATAGGTGACATTTTATTACCTATACGTACTGTAATTTTAGTAATTAAATTATCTCTTTATCTTTTCAAATACATTAACAAATTTTAATATTGTTTGTCTTGGTGGATAATACAAAAGATTTATGTTTAAAGAACTAGCTTACCAGTATGACAATGATTGAGTTCCTTTTGAAACCTTTAAGCCCATCCAAATAAAATGTTTAGTTTTGAATAAAATGGAAAGATTCTCTGGATACCTGCCTCTATGAGTTGGAGCTTTGCAAGTTATTTACATATCATGCCAGCCTGTTTATTTTGTATCTCCTCACAGCTCATCAGCTAAGCAAAATGCTGCTTACTATTCATTTGCATAGTCCATAAACACAATCTCAAAGGATATAAAGGAAAAAATAAATAACTGTTGAGGAGATTATTCCTATAGCACAGCATGCTGCTTTTCCTAAGGTTTTTGTATTTTCCACTCCTTGAAAATTTTCGTCGTTGAAGTATATGGGACACTCGAGTGTCATGCATATTTGATTCCCAGTTTAACACTGGGATGGGCACTGCCAGTAGCTGCTGGCACATTAGATATGCCATGCAATGCGCTGCTTTGTTTGTTTCAGTCTTTTGTACAGTTTAGGGTCAGAGTTTGCTTCAGACACACTGAAACTTGGGTGTGGTAGCTGTCCTACGTGTGTTTGAGCTGCAGGCTTCTCTAAGTACCGTGGTGTGTTCTTTCTGACAGAGCTGATGTCGTGTGAGGAATTACATTCCATATTACATTTGGTGCTACAGGCAGGGAATATCATGAATGCAGTAAGTAAAGTTCAAAAAAATTTTTTTAATGTTGCATTTCCAACTTTGTCTATCTAAAAGTGAGTATATATATTTTTTTCTTTTGATTTGTCTTCTTTAGGGAGGGTATGCTGGCAATGCAGTAGGATTTAAACTGTCTTCTTTGCTCAAATTGGCAGACACAAAAGCAAACAAACCTGGGATGAATCTCCTGCACTTTGTTGCACAGGTATGTGGAAGTGGTTGACAGAGTGTTCGTGCACCCCCGATGGAGGCAGTGAAGTTTTTCAGAGGGGTGCTGCTGCTGCTAAGTCACTTTAGTTGTGTCGGACTCTGTGCGATCCCGTAGATGGCAGCACACTAGGCTCCCCCGTCCCTGGGATTCTCCAGGCAAGAACACTGGAGTGGGTTGCCATTTCCTTCTCCAATGCATGAAAGTGAAAAGTGAAAATGAAGTCGCTCAGTCGTGTCCCAACTCTTAGCGATCCCATGGACTGCAGCCCACCAGGCTCCTCCATCTATGGGATTTTCTAGGCAGGAGTACTGGAGTGGGGTGCCATTGCCTTCTCCATTCAGAGGGATGAAGCGGCATCAAACAGTCAGAAAAGGGCATGGTGGATGCCAAGAAGGCTCTGTATGCAGATGTCTGAGTTGAGCTGCACCTGGAGTTACAGGGCTGGAGGGAGGTGGAGGGTCAGGACTGGGCTCAGAGGTTGGTGAAGCCAGGTGATGAAGGATTCACACCCACAGCTGGGAATTTGGATTTCACGCATTAGCACTGGTGAGCCAGCAGTGATTTGTACACATCATCATGGCATGACCAGGGATGTTTTTTTTTCTAGGAAAATGAGGCAATGTGGGGAATGGGTTAGAGTGGAGAGAGAAGAGAAATAGGGGTGCCTCTTGGTGGAAGCTGGTGTTTGTTGTTTGGGAGCGTTGAGAATCTAAGTAATGGCCGTGGGATGGAGAGCAGAGGCCTGGGTGTTGAAACATTTCTTTCTAGTGTTGAGTTGACTGGAGTTTTGACCAGCTGTGCATAAAGAGTGAGGGGTCAGAGCAATGAGAGGATGTGTCACTTCGTTTTCTTTGTGAAGTGGGGGTGAGGGAGCCTTGCCATCCACACAGAGTTTGGGGTCTGAACCCTGTCCACCACTTGGACACATGGACTGGGTCTGTGTGACCCACAGATAACTAGTTACGAAGCCAAAGATCAGCCAAGGACAGTTCCCTCTTTGTTGTTAAATTATCTCAAATAACGAATTGTGCGGGCTTCTTTTTCCTGCTGAATCTCCTTGTTGTTTTGACAGCAGTCATGTAAACGTAGCTTAACCTGGGAGGAAGGCTGTGTTGCAGGCTTAAGTGTGAGCTTCTGAACAGGACAGAAGGGAGATTTTTGACCTGTCTTTTATTAGCTGCACTTCCTCAGACAAGTTATGTCAGCCTTAAGTTCCTCAATTTCTTCATCTAATGATGGGGGGCGGGGAGTGATAACCTCAAAACTAGGTAATTGAGAAGGCGGAGGAAGATAATTCCAGAGTGTGATTATTAACTCAGTGTTCTGAATACAGTAAGCTCTCCATAAATAATACACCCTATTATTACTATATTCTTCAGAAGACAGAGGGCATGTTGCACTTGGTACTAACTGAAGAGTCCATTTTCAGGACTTTAAGACCAGAAAATGTGTTCCTCAGCCCTGTTAGATGCCCGTATCCAGGTGCTCCGTGTGGCTTGGTCCCTGCCCCTGTGGGGAGGTTGCCTGAGTTGCAAACTGCCCCTTCATACTCGCCTTCCTTGTACCCTCTGAACAGGGGAAGGGTCCAGACTCCTCCGTGGCCTGTGCACCATCTGATGAGGCTCAGTCTGCAGACTGGTCTAACAGCTGCTGGTGACTGGGTCACACGGAGGCGTCCTCAGAGGTGTGGTGGTTTTCAGCAGGATCGATTGGATTCTTTTAGGAGCAGCGGGCCCTGTGAAGCCGCCTCCTCCTTCCACTGAGTTTTCACATGCATGTGTTGTGTTTCATGTCCGGATCAGTTGCTCCGGGAAGTTAAATGTTTCTTGAGAGTAGGAGATTTCTGCCCAGTCTTACTGAGAATGTCAGACTGAGTTTGTGTCTCTGGGAATTACTTTGACTGTATCAAGCCTCAAAGAGGGACAGTGATTTTAGGGTTCCTTTAAGCCCTGAGAAAAATTTCTTCATGTAGTGGATAAAATTCCAGTTTTGTCCCCATTGAGTGAGAGAAAATTCTGTTTTTGTTCCAGGAAGCCCAAAAGAAAGATGCTGTGCTTCTAAATTTTTCTGAAAAATTGCTTCATGTTCAGGAGGCTGCCAGGTAAGCAAGAAAGAGTATGGTGAGACAAACGTGGTTGGTTGTTTTTTCTTTAACTTCCTTCTTATAAAAACTGATGAATATTTTACAGCTTCTGGATTCAGGTTTGAACTTTCAAAAAAAGTTTTGTCTAGTTGAACTTCAGACCTTCCTTTCATTTGGTTATAGAGGTGTGTTTGCACCTTTGGAATTATGGGGGTTTTCAAAAATTAATCTTTATTTTTAATCTAAAAAAAAAAAACCCTATTGCAGTTTATTCTAATGAATATCATCAGTGTAAAAATGTATGTATATGGATTAAGAATTTCAAATACCTCCACACCCAAAGGACAGGGCTCAAAGAACACAGCACTTGGAGTTGGTATACATCAGTCAAGCTCTCCGGGCCCTACCTCACTGATTCCTTTAGAATCTAACATGGTACGTTTACTTTCTATTGCATTAAAAGAAGTTGGAACCATATCAAGGGCCATGAAAGGATTTTGTTTTAAATTAGTCACTCAACTTTACAGAGAAAGTATCTGACAAGCATAAAGCTCTACTTACATCACTGTTCTTTGCTTCTGATCCTCACATAGATGTGTATTTTAATGTAGCTATAATCTGTGTATCCACTCTGAGTCCTGTGCTTTTAAATTTACAATACATACCCATGCATGTAAATGTTAAATGGTGGTAATGTCCCATAGCCAGCTTTTTTAAGGTAAAAGGTCCTGATTTGTAGCTACTGCTGATTTCCGTGGTATAAATACTGCCGCCATGGCTGACCTCAAGTTGCCAAGTGGCAGTGTCGATTACGGAGCTGGGGAAAGATACCCACAGCCACAGCCGTGTCCCATGAGCAGACAGCCCCAGCCACCTCACGTATCAGCCCAGTGCCTGTCATCTGCTTGTTATCTGAGGGACTCTATCCAGTTGGGACAGCTGTGACCCAGACACATAAACACGCCAACCGGAGCTTTTCAAGCCCCGCCCACCACTGGCCCTCATCTCAGGGTTACTGCCTGAGAACATCTAACCGTGGAGGATGTCTTTCCTAAAGTGAGAGGATCAGTCCTAAGCATGAACAGCCGATATAGTTCATATTTACAGATCACCAGAGTATTCCTCCCACAGAATGGGCATCTGCTAAGATGTAAACTGTTTTCACTTTTGAATTACTAAAAGAAATTTGCGTGGAAATATTTTTTTCCTCCTTCCAACACAGAAATGTTTCTAAGAGATACACATAGAAATAACGGTCCCATTTCTGGCCAGAGTTAGATGGGGAAGGTTAGCTAGATATTGTCTTAGGAAAAACTTACTAAGGTTTATTTGAACTGGAAAGTGAAGTACGAATAGGACATAGGTGGGTGCCTACTCTGGAAAGGTGGGAAACTACTGTGTAAAGAAAAGTTAGAATTGACAATGGAAGCTTGGAAGCATCTTGACCTATGAATGTGCTAACTGAATTCCTCCTGGACTTAGGTTTCACCTGTTCACTTTACCAGGTGACAGGAACATCATTCATGCTCTGTTAATCTCAGTGTGACAGTTATAACAAAAGCCTTGCCAGCAATACCACCATTTCTCTGCAGAACTCTTAGCTGTGTGCCCATTCTCTCCAAGACCCAGAGGACTGACTCTGGTTGCTTGCGGCAGGCAGCATGCAGTCTGTGCAGTGTCTCTGCGTCCCGGGTAACGTCCTGGTTATCAGCATGTGCCGCCACCTTGCTTTTCATTGGTTAGGGCTTTTGTATTTTCATTTTCGTGGCCAGAGAAAAGTATAAGTATGTGAGTCCTGCTGGACGCTAATGCTGATGGCATAAAGGTGTTGAGACTTAGTTTATGAAAAGCTTCGCAAATGGTTATCTCTCCAGCAAGAACAAAATTACAGCCCGCTCTCTTTGAACCGCTATGTGTCTTTGGGAAGGAATTGCCTCTTAGAAAAACATAGGAGGGAACTGTAAATATAGAGGGTGGTAAAGGTGATTGCAGCAGCCCTCCCCTCTATTTCCAGTGTCTCGTTTGATGTCCCTGGGGTGGCCACTCCCTCAACCCCAGTGCCAGCTGCCCACTCTCTCCCTTTTTCTTTCAGATTATCTCTGGATAACACAGAGGCGGAGCTGCACTCGCTCTTTGTCAGGACGAAGTCTCTCAAGGAGAACATCCAGCGGGATCGAGAGCTGTGTCAGCAGATGGAAGATTTCCTTCAGGTGAGTGATTCGAGTCAGTCCCTCTGATCTGCTGCTCAGTGGCCCTGTGAGGCCACTCAGGTTTGCAGGGCTGTGTTTGTGGAAGCAGCAGGTTCCCATTCATGTTTTCCCCACTAAGCCAGTCAAAGGAACTTGATACTTCGGTGCCCAGTCTTTATGGGGGCGTCCCCGGTACCTCAGCAGTAAAGCATCCGCCTGCAAGACAGGAGACACAGGAGACCCAGGTTCGATCCCTGGGTCAGGAAGATTCCCTGGAGAAGGAAATGGCAACCCACTCCCGTATTCTTTTCTGGAAAATTCCATGGACAGAAGAGCCTGGCGGGCTGCAGTCCCTGGAGTCGCGAAGAGCTGGACACCGCTGAGCAGCTGAGCATGCATTCTTTGCTGGACTGGTTTTTTGGCAGAGGATGTGCATGCAGTATGGCTGACCCTGAGCCCTTGGTTAGCTCTGGGGTCTCTGTTCATTTCTGCTCCGTCTGTCTATCTGCAGGACAGCAGCCATTCCCACGTAGACTGGGATCACTTATGCTTATGCTTGGCAGCTGCTGCCTGGTAACTCAAGTTTTCGTTCAAAAGCTCAGTTCTGGAGTTCCTCCCTTCCAGTTAAATTTCTGGATGCCAGTACGAGGTTCTCGTTAAAGACACCTGAGCACTTGGGCTGTTGCTCCTTCAGTTGTTTCTGTGGAAGAAACGAGCTCCGTTTTGGCATGTTTTATAGGGAGGCAGGAGAGCACACTGGAGCCAGAGCCTCCTACCACCCCAGATCCACTGGCCCACAGGGTGTGGTGGGAGCTGTCCTGAGTAACGTCAACAGAACCCAGCAGAGTGGACCTGTTTGTGACAGCTCATCGTGACTCACTAATCACATAGTCTGACATACTTCTTTTATCTTCCTTATTTAAAAAAAAAAAAAAGTGGCACCTCTTCATGCTTTCAGTCTTCAGGAAATGGTGTGCTACTCAATTTGCCTTCGCCAAACAGGTCTGAAACCTCGGCGGCAGGGCTTTGAGGCTTGTGAGCCGGGATATGTGACGCAGGGCTACCCTGGGAGGTGGGAAAGGGACCGTGTGCTTGAAGATCAGACCAAGGTCAGCCTCCGCCTCCCCTGGTTTCCTTGAAATGAAGCACATCAGGTGCTGTGAGCCGCAGCTCCCATCAGGGACACCTGATTTTGTTTGGCTCTGCTGGGAGTTCGTTTTTATTATTAAACACGTATTCTGTATTTTCTTCCAAACATCACTGAACTTTAATTTTCCCTGAAAAGTGCACAGATTTTCTTCTCTGAGACAACTACGTAGACATCACCACAGAATCACATGAACAGGAGCCAGGAAAACATTCAGCAATAAGTAAGCCTGTTCAGACAAATGGAGCAATCCAGGAGTGTGAGAAGGCCTGTCGCACATTCAGAGGAGCATTCTGGAGGCCTGTTTCTCGGTTCTTACGTGAGCTGTTAATTTCTCCTGTTAAATGGTGGCACAGGCAAGCTTACGATGCAGTCACACACCCAGACGGCTGCTGAGAGGCAGCCTTGTTTTCACTCTACACTCATCTTCCTGGTACTCATTTTTATCTGTGTAAGTGAAATACTCCATACAGCTACTTATTTTTCTCAAGTTTACTTTCTTTTTAAATAGGGCAAATACAATTTTTAATGTAGGTTAGGGTCAGGCCATAGAATGCCAGTCTGAAAACTTTGCTCTCTAAGCCAGGGGGGAACAATTGAAGGGTTTTTAAAAAAACTATTTATGTATTTATTCTTTTGGCTGTGCTGAGTCTCACCGCTGCTCTGGCTTTTTCCCCAGTTGCGGTTGTGGGCTTTTCACAGCAGCGGCTTCTCTCGCTGCAGAGCATGGCTCTAGGGTGGGCGGGCTCCAGTACTTACAGCTCCCAGGCTCTGGAGCTCAGGCTGAACAGTTGTGGCGGACGGGCTTGGTTGCTCCGCGGCATATGGGATCTTCCTGGATCAGGGGTTGAACCCGTGTCTCCTGCATTGGCAGGCAGACTCTTTACAACTGAGCCACAGGGAAGCCCCACTGACGGTTTTTGAGTAGAAAAATGATCTACTATTTGCAGATCTGTTTCACATTTTGACCCTTTGGGTGAGAAGTATCAAGGGCACTGGGGTGGACTTGATACTCCATAGCAGACAAGTTTGAGTTGAAAAGTTGAATTGGCTGCCACCACTACTGATCTGTCATTGACGCTTTGCCAGCATTTGCTTTGAACTTTTTCATCTGTGGCCCCAACCATGAGGAAAGAGCTCAGAAACTAGCTCTTGGCCAGTGATTCCAAGCATGGTGGCTTTTCAGGCTCTGTTCAGAATGTGTCACTCTCCAAGTCCCGGGGGCTTGCAAGCGTCCAGGCGCTCTGCTGTCCCCACAGGATCTGACTATGAGATATCCCAGGTAGAGTCAGCACCCATGAATGTTCCTGTCAAAGTCCTATTTTTCTGCAGTTGAGCTGTTCTTGGCTAGGATCCATCTTTCCCCCTGTGCAAGAACAACCAGCAGAGATTTATCCTTCCATTAATACCCTTCCCTCCACGAAGAAAAACACAGCGTGAACGTACACACTGCCTCAGGCTACTGACTCAGATGGTTCCTTTCCCTGGCATTTGGTTTCCTAAATAGTTTTGGTTTCCTACTGCCTCTCGAAGGCATTTGGTGTGAGAAAAGGGCCTTGAAAGGGGGTGGTGTGTGGAGTGGATAGGAAGGAGTGCATCTTCTTAAACTTTCTCTTTCTCTTGAGATTCTCTTTTGTGTTCCGGACGCCAGCCCAGCAGCTGGGGAGCAGCCCACAGCGTCACCATTGCCCAGGCCTCGCCCCCTACCCAGGAAGAAGTTTCTCAAATATCAGTTTGGCCAAAAAGTTTGTTCGAGGAGGGGAACCTTATAGAAAAAACCTGAACAAACTTTTTGGTCAACCCAATTAATGTGTGATTTCATAAAGGAATATACCCCATGCATGCCTTCTTCATAAAATCCTTGTTTCCCAGTAAAAAAGCACGTGAGGCTTCCGTGTGAACCTAACAGTGCTCATTTGGGATTAAGTTTAAACCCTTCCCAACTGTGAATAAGACAGCTGGTCAACACAAGAGACCTCTGGGACCCTGACATGGACCCATGACCAGTGTGTGACTCAGTCATGAGGGCAGGAAGAACAGAGGCAGACGGGGTTTCCCTTAGTGACACCGACTATGCCGGTGCCCCATGTCCAGTGACATTACAGGGGGACATTGGGTTGGCGACAGCCTCCAGGTTAAAGCTCCTCAGCCTCCTCTGGCTCCCCGACACAGGGGTCTACCTTGCTCCCCGGAGTTTTGTTTGGGGTGACTTACTCCCCTGTCAGCTCTGGGGGTCCTGCCGTGAGATCTGAGACTAAGCCCTGGGCCCCTGGCAGCTGTCGAGCACTCACCTCCACGTCTGCTGTCTGTCCCTCCCCTGCAGTTTGCCCTGGAAAAGCTGGCAGAGCTGGAGCGAAGGAAGCGTGAGCTCCAGGACGAGGCCCACACCCTCATCGACTTCTTCTGTGAAGACAAGGACACCGTGAAGCTGGACGAGTGCCTGCAGATATTCAGAGACTTCTGCGTCAGATTCAACAAAGCGGTGAAGGTACAGCTCGTGGCATCTCCATGTTTTCTGAGTTGTCTGGATTTCTGCCTCTCCTCTTCCCAGCCTGGCCCCTGCCTGTGGCGGAAAAGTGCCTCCGTGGCTTCACAGCATCAGGAAGGTCTGGCCCCGGTGGCGCTGCCTGGCTGTCCCTCAGGATTCCAGGGAGGCTCTGCCCTCTCAGCCCTGAGCCCTCTCCTGTTGCCAAGTCTAACGTGTGCCTCTCATTCCAGTGCTCGCACTGATGCTGTAAAAGCATTTTATTCGTCAGGCTTGTTTAGGATGGCGGTCACGCTATTAAGGCATCTCTTTGAAGATCCTTCTCTGTTCCCAGGAGACACTTTCCTCCTTCAGGGGGTCCTTTGTCGCCGTGGGGTGATCGGAAGGCCCCCTTGTCCCTCTTTTGAGCTCTGTAGCCATCTGAGGGTCAGCATCTGGGGAACCAGGCTGTCCTTGGCCAGAGCGGGCTTCAGAATGCCCAGAGACTGAGGGAGCAGGCTGCTGTCTGCATACAACTGCCGCATTCTTGCCCATCAGCCTCCAGGTCATAATCTCTGAGTTCATGCAGACTGCAGAAAACTCTTTGGGTTTCTTGACTTTGCACATAAAACTTTCATCTGCCAACTAAAAATAGAACAATAGCCCATCATTTCAGGTGTTGATAAGGAACAAAATACTCCTGTGCACCTCTTTCCCTCAGTTCTAAGTGCACGTTTGCCCATGGCTGAATTTCTCTGAGGGGCTGCTCAGTGTCTCTGCAGCCCTAAATGAGTAGCTCAGAGTGACTGGAGTTCTCAAACCGCCTTTCCCTGTCCACTGAAAAGGAGGCTGAGCCTGTGGCCACGTTTCCTCTCCTCTGTCCAAGCAGTGAGGTCAGCAGGGGAGGTGCTGGTGGGGTGGTACTGGCCAAACTGGCCCTGAGGCCCTCACTCCCACTCGGAATTCTCCACGCTTGTGAGGCCACCTGTGTGATGCTCTCAGCCCAGCTGTCCTGAGAGCCAGGAGCTGGCCCTGTGCCCTCCACAGGCAGCCTGGAAAGAAGACCCGGGGACCTTGGGGAGGCCGAGGCTGCAGGAGGGGCCCAGGGTCCCCGGTGGTAGGAGCCAGAGGCTCACAGAAACTTGGAAGGGAAAGTGCGCCACTCGGAAGGGAAAGTCCACTGTTTGCGGAAATTGATTTTCAAGTAAAAAACACTGATAACAGATGTGGGTCGTGGGCCCCTCACATTTATGTGGCACGAGTATAATGAAGGTGCAGGCAGTAAACTGTTTGGTGTGCACACGTGTTCTGTTCAGTTTTGTTGGGCGAGGGCTGGCTCCTTGGAGCAGGGTGAAGGGCAGAAAGGTTGATAGAGCAGATCCTCGTCTCTGATTGTGGGAAGTGTGTCGGGCACAAGGGACAGAGCCTCTGGGGCATTTCTGGTGTTTACCAGGGAGCATTCAGAGAACACGGGCACCTCTTAATATCCTGAGTCTGCATTTATGCATCCAAACCATGAAGTAGAATGTGTGCACATGAGTGTGTGTGTATGTAGGCATATGTGTATGTCTATGTATGTTGGCAACACTGATTCAGACTCCTTTTAATACCCACAGCATTTTTCTCTCTGTGCCTAAATAGCACTCCTGGAAGTCCCTTCTGTCTTGCCCTACTTGGAAACCAAGTTGCATTTCCTGGGAGTTGAGGTCACAGAGACGTGTGCAGTCACAGCCCACACTGAGAGCACAGTGCCCGACTGCAAGTTGGGCCCCGGGTTCTGATGACTACCTTAGGCAGATGGTTGGGGTCAGGCCTAGTGTGTCCCGGTCATGCCCACGCAGCTTGAGGAGAATGGAGGCCTCCATCCTGGCACGTGCATGTGCAAACACAGGCCGTCTCCCTCAGTGAGTGAAGCCCGTGACTCAGGGCTCTCCTCCAGCCAGTGTCTCTCCCTGGGGTGTTCAGATAGCTAGCTCTGGAACTGCACCAGGGTCCCCGTGGCTCATGCATCCTCCCGCCTCTCTACCCCGCCTTCAGGACAACCTCGACCGTCAGGCGCAGGAGCTGAGGCAGCGGCAGCGGCTCAAGGAGCTGGAGCAGAAGCGGCGATCCTGGACAGCGGGGGAGTTTGGATTCGGCCGGAGCAGCAGTGAGAATGACGTGGAGCTGCTGACCAAGAAAGGGGGCGGAGGATCTGCCCCTTTTTCTCTGCTGCAGGCCCGCCAGCCCCTCCTACCGGCCCCCCACCACCCGCCGCTCCCGCCTCTCCCTGGACACCATGGCCGACAGGGAGCTGCTGAGCTTCCTGGAGAGATCCACAGGCGGCCCCGAGGAACTCAAGCCCAGCAACTCATCCCAGGGCTGCCTCTGGCAGGTCCCTCCTGACGGAGCCTGCAGGGAGCCTGGAGAACCGAGGGGCCAGGACTCCAGCCTAGCGCACAGACCTCGGGCCTTGGAGGGCCAGGAGGAAGCCCCCCACCCCACCACAGCTTGGGCGAGCTGGCTCCCTGCAGCCCACCCCGACGATCCCGCCTGCGCTTTACGCCGTCCTGGGCGCAGTGGGGTCAGCACCCTCCGAAAAAGGAACAGCGCACCGGTGGGCCTGGATCCTGTGCGGTCCTCACCCCCACTCTCACCGCTGGCTCTAGGGATTAGGGAACATGAGCTGGTGACCGGGCTGGCCCAGTTCGACCTCCAGGCTCCCAAGGGTCCGGAGGAGACGCCCCGGCTGACGGGGAATGACTGCAGCCCAGTGGAGCTGGTGTCCGTGGGAGATGCGAGCCCACAGTCCCTGGGCGCCCCCAACAGCAGCCCGACGACGCCCGTGGGCAGAGGTGCCCAAGTGGGTCCCAGCCCTGTCCCCCAGGATGGCGAGGCTGCCCCTTATGAGCCCAGAAGCGCAGCTCCGCTCTCTGAGGGGAGCAGCGACCCTGAGAACCAAGATCCTGGGCCTCTGTTCTGCATCTCGGACACTAGCGACTGCTCGCTGACCCTGGACTGCTCTGAGGGAGCCAACTCCAGACCCTTAGAGGGGGACCCGGGCGAGGCGGGCGATGGGGAGGGCTCCGGGTCCCCCGGGGCCTGGGAGACGGGCGGCAGTCAGGCCTCCTCCAAGCCCATCTGCAGCCCGACTGTAGGGGCTCCCACTGCTGCCTCCACCCCCGGCTCGGGCTCCATCTCAGGGAAGAGCGAGCAGGAGAGCTGCAAGGGCGGCCCGCCCAGGGACAGGCCGGCCAGACCGAGGGAGGTGACGGCCCTCAGGAGGAGCTCCCCAGACAGGCTCCGCCGTTGGCGGGGCCGCCCCGGGCCGCGGCCACCCGGCGGAGCGTAGGGCCACCAGGGCCTGTGCGGCCGGTGGGGCCCGTGCGGCCGGTGAGGACGCTGACCGGCTGCGAGAACGAGAGCATGCGCAGGGTCGTGCCCATCTCGCGCGCCGGCCGCGCGCCCCCGGCAGCCAAGGGCAGCCCCCGCGAGGCCGCCAGCGGGCCCGACCTGCCCCCGCCGCTGGCGCGCCGCAGCTCCATGCGGGGTACCGCGGACGCGTCGCCAGCGAGGCCCACGACGGCGCCAGTGGCCCGGCCCGGGAGGGAGCCCCCCTCTGTGCTCCGGAGCTCCTTCAGGAAGCCCAGCGCCAAGCCCGTGCGCAACGTGCCGCGGCCGAAGCCCGAGGAGGACAAGGCGTGCCGCTCCGGCGCCCAGGGCCCCGACGGCCCCGGAGAGCCGCCCCGCGCCGCGCCGGCCGCCAGCGTGCCCCGGGGCCCGGCCCCGGTCCCCAGCTTCGCTCGCAACACGGTCGCCTCCTCATCTCGAAGCCAGAGGCTCGACTCTCCGGCTCTGGCCAGAGCCCCCGGCCTCACGCGGACCATGTCTCAGCGGCAGCTGAGAGTGAAGGGCGGCCCCGAGGGCGCCGCCCCCAAGGACAGCGGTGCCCTCCGGCGGGCTGGCAGCGCCCGCACCCTGCGGAAGGGGTCTGAGTCGGCCGAGGGCCCCGGGGCGGGCGCCGAGACCCCAACAAAGGGCCGGCTGAAGGAGGCCAACCGCACGACGCTGGGGAGGGGGCTTCATCCCTTACGTAAGTGAGGGGCATCCGCCCTCCCCGCTTGCCTCTGGGGTTCGGATGGTGAGGACTGACTTGTGCGAAAGGCCGACCCTGTCTGTTCCACATAGAACCCCTCGCTGGGGCCGCCGCCTGCCAGTGCCCCTGAAGGTGTAGCCTACTGGACCCACATCCCCGCCGGACCGATCGGCTCCGGGGGTGGACCTGGTGAGCCCCGTCCTTCAAACACAGAGAGCGGTGAACGACTCAGACAAGGTCGTTGTCTGACTCAGCATCATCTGGTGTTCTTAGGGGACGAGTAACAAGATTTGGGGGCCAGTTTTTATATATCAGTGACATTTTTTACTGTTATAAAAATTAAACGTTGTTTTAGTTGGCTCCTTTCACAGAGTGAAATGCCTCCCAGGGGAAAATGATGAAGGTATTTTTTATCTTCGTAGTTCCCTGGCCTCAGGGTTCCACCTGCCCATGCTGTGCAGCTGGCAACTGGACATCCGCCGCAAAGCCTTTGGGTGTCCTGTGGTTGGCGCTGTCTTCCTGAAGACTCTCCCTTGCTCATCTCCACCTGCTACCTTTGGTGAGGTGAACAGGAGGGAAAGCGAAACTGGTGGACAGAAATCCGGTGCTCCCTGTGTATTGGGGCTGTGGGGCAAGCCTCCCCTGTAGACAGGTGGCGGCCCCTTGCAGAATGCTGGAGCTTCCAAAATTTAGAGGTGCCATATTTTGATGGAAGGTCATCAGGGACTGTTCAGCGGAGCACATCTTTCCTATTCTCCGTTTTCTCATTTGAGTATTTGTTGTAACACTGAGCGAAGGCTGCTATGACTTGTGTTCACTCTAGTACCTCCAGGGAGGAATAAACCCAGACTTTCTCCTTTGCTAATGTGACCTGGAGCCTGGAGAGAAAGCTTCACTTTCTCTCTCCATGATATTTTTAAATGTTGATGTCTGTCCTTTGGTACAATGGTTTTAAATCCTGAGAAAAACCAGGTCAAGTTTTTAAAACCAGACCATAACTGAAATTGCTTTAAGAAGACTTTATATTATCAGGAAAATTTTGAAGAAAAAAAAAGTAAAGCTTCATTCAAAAGAGGAAAACATACCACTCAATTCCAATTTCACTGTTTCTGTCCCAACTGGGAACTGGAATTCTTGAAACATTTTTGTTATTTAAAAATTGCCCCTCCTCCCGATTTTTCACTTTTGATCACTTATTAGTGAAACTTTATTTTAGATCTGACAGCGGGAGGTGGATTTAGGCAAATATAGTAATGCATTCCTGGTGAATCCATACGGTTGATGTTACAGTCTCACTTGTGTAGAATGTTGCCCCCCATCCAAATTAATTGGAAACTCTGAGCTTTATAAGTCTGCTAAACTCAAAAGGAAAACAAGGCGCCTGACCACAAAACCTCTTATAAAAATAGCCCTGAGTAGTATTTCCAGGGCTGCACAAAAATGGTTGTGAGAATCCTGAGCCATTTTTTGTCATCTCAAAAAGCCTTAAAAAAAAAAAAAAAATCGTGTATTTAACCATGCAGACAAAACTGTTTGAAACCTAGGGCCTGTGAAAGAGGTCAAAAGTTTGTGGGTTTGTGGGTAGTGTCAGGGTTGTGGCCCCTTGGGGAACCCTGGAAAGCAGGGTCCAAATCCCTGTTCCCTCACTGATGTTGTAAGGCTTTGGCAAGTCACCCCTTCTCCTTAAGCCTCTGTTTCCCAGTCTGCATAAGTGGGGGCGTGGCCTCTGCTCTGGTCTTCAAGGGTCCTGCCAACTCCCAGAGTCCAAGTCATCATGAACAGCCAAGAACCCACCTCTGCCCTGGGATCAGCTTCCAGAACTAAACTCTAGCATTTCCTCGGTGGAGGTCTTCTCGCTCGGAAGAAAGAACCTTCAGAATGAGTTGTTGGTTTGAAATCTAATCAGCTGAGTTTCCTGAGAAGTGGCGTTTTGCTTAGCCCTGTGGACCACTTGTATGCATCTGTGTGAGCGGGTGATCATTTTATTACCTTTTATTGGTAGTAAGCTTGGAAAATAATTTAAATATATAATGCAGAAATGTAAATAAGTTTATATATAAATTCTAAGATGAACTGAATGTATTTAAAGGTCCATTTATATGTTTGTTCTTTTATGTAATGTGTAGTTTAATAAAGTTCATGTTTATGAGATTTGTGTTTTCTCCTCAACTGCTTCTTGGGGATGTTGGCATGTGACCCCGGTAAGAGAGTGTGTAATTTACTGTACAGAGAAGGGTGGAGATGGGGTGGACAGGAGGTGCTAGAAGGTTGGGATAGAGCAACCGTAGCTTCAAACGTCTCAAGAGCCAAAATGGGCTGTTGATGTGTGTCTTCTTAATAGCACAGAACCTGCATTTAACTGCGCAGGCCCCAGGCTGGGGCCTTGCGCCATACCTGGGATGCAGGCATGCATCTGATATGCGGGACACGCATGGAATGTTCAGCACCTCGTGCACTCTTGCGTTATTCCATGTTGTGGGCCAACCTTTGCGCAATCTCCATGGGGCCGGCAAGTCTGAATCTGCTGCCTGTGTTCTGGCTCAGGACGCTGTTGGGAAATCACAGCTCACCTCTGTGGCTGCCTCAGGAATGAGTAGAGAGGGAGGGAGGCATGCTTTTATTTGAAATGCAGTACTGGTTTGAAAAGAAAGGGGCGTTGTGTCTAAGATGAGACTCATACCTTGGGATTTCCTATCAAGTTTTAGTCCTAGCTGCTCTCCCAGTTTAGCTGATGGGTTAAAGGAAGACCCTGGGGTCAGACAGCAATGGATGAGAGAGCAGATGGCATCCTTGTCCTGCTTGTGAGGTGCTGCCCCGCAGACGTTTAAAACCTGGTTTTGCCTGGTTTGTAAGCGGTTTGGAACATTGGACCCCTCCTCTGCCATCATCCCTGTGCTAACAGGGCTTACTGACACAAACCAAAGCAAGGCCTTTTATTTCCATGGTGGGTCTCAAGTAGTTATCTTAGCCCTTTTATTTTATGACTTTCTCAGGGAACCTGGGTTCTAGTCTTCTTCTAACAATTCTTGTTGAAACTCAGGGACGACAGTTTCCTAACTGTTCTTTCAACAGTCTGCGTGTTTATATATTATGGTGAGAGGCTCTGGAATGGTTTACCAATTCAGGTTTCCGAGGTGAACAAATTTGCCACCTCCTGCCTCTAAGGGCGTACTCTCCTTCCTCTATCTCCTCCCATCTAGCAATGATGACATTTTGCAGTTTCACACAATTTTCTATCGAAACTTAAACTTTGTTCTTAATTCTTCATTTTACTTTCGCTTCATGCTTCAGTCCTGCCATGAAAATAGAAGTTGTTTTTTTTTTTTTCTGCTATGTGTTCCTGAGCACATATGAGCACACACATTTAAGCCTAATATGACTAAGAGACATTGCAGTTGACCCACTAAGTACTTCTTAAAATTATTTGGGTTGTGAGCACAGAGTGACACTGGGTCTGTAGAGTCACCCTACTCAGCTTCTGTGGAGCCACAGTGCACAGCTCAGAATGAATCCGGGACAGACTTGAAAACAAAGCCCAGAGCAACCTCTCCCTGGGGGTATTTTCATCTGCAAATATCTCCAGTGAAATGCCCCATGGCTCACTGGGATTGCCTCAGTGACGACACAAGTGTCCTTGTGGTTGAAGAAAGTGGCTTTTCTGTCTTCTAGGCCAGAGCCCTGCAGCTCTCTGCCTCAGCTTTCCTTCCTAGTAGGCAGGTGGGACAACGGGCCCCACTGCAAGGGGGTCATGACCCGAGCAGCACCCAGGGTCTCCTTCATGGCCCTTGACCAAAGGGCAGCTGGAGCCTGGCATGACCTGATCACCAGCCTGTCGATGTTTGAGGTCCTCTTAGGCACTTTCGTACCAGACCTCTGGAGTCAGGCTTTGTCCCCAGCCTCCTCAGAAACATTCAAACGCTGAGTCATAGAGGCGGTCCCTAACTTGCCAGCAAATGATGTTCCCCAAGTTTGCTCAAAATTAGAATTGAGAAATTCAGAATGCACATTCCCCGAGCAACCATGTCACTGTTATAGGTAGGTTTCCAAGGAAGCCCATCAGAAACTTCCTTAGCCCATCCATGGGTGGGCGGCGGCACTGAAGTTTTGTAGGCAGGAACCTCACTTGCAATTGTCGTCCTAGAGGAAAACACGAGGGTGCCGCGAGCCTGTCCCCCTAGTTAATGCCATTATGTGGAGGCGAGGGCACAGCCATGCTCACTCTTTGCCGCTGGACAAGAAAATCCTCTCCCCTCTGAGGTCAGCCACAGGAGCACCCTTCTCCTAGGCCAATTCCAGCAAACACAGGCTGCTTCCTGGGGGAGACTGCCTTTCGTTTGTCCTTCCTGATAGCACACGGCACAGCAGAAAAGCATGTGCCTGCGCTTTCAGTCCTCCAGGACCGGACTCAACCATGCTCCCTCAGCCTCCTGAAAACCAGCGGCAGGTGGCAGGGTTGTGGGGAGGCCACCTGTGTGGCCAGGGCGTGCCTCATGAGCCAACGGCAGCTGGCTGCGGGGCCACTGGGCCACTTCAGTGAGAGCTGGGTGTTTGACAAGGGCGGTGAGCTCTCCATGGTGACCCCCGACAGTGTCAGAGCACCAAGCGGTGCCCACTGTCCTCTGGGGGAGGGCTCCAGTGTGGGACAGGACACCTGGGGGGGTGGTTCTTGGTCCCACCCCAGACCTGCACCAACTCAGCATCCTTCTGTGGGGCCCCTGATTTGCATTGAATGACTCCCCAGTGACTTCATTTTTTGCTCTGCTCTTGAGAACCAGTGGACCAGAGAGAGGCCAGAGGCTGGCTTCTCTGGCCTGGCCTTCTCCTTGGGCCTCTGCCAGGCCAAGCAAGTGCTTTTCCCCTAGCTCCCTGCGGGCTCAGCACCCGGATGGGAGGAGAGGTGCCCCCAGGAACCTGAGGAGGTGGTCTAATTTAGATCTTGCAGCAGAAGCACCTCCACTGGGTGGCTCGGCCACTCCTTTGAGTCAGGAGCTCTCAGGAGCACAGCACCAGAGAGCCTAGAACAGTGGCTCCAGGGGAACACAGGAAGTGACGCAATGACCGCCTTTTAGGAAGATCGTAATTGAGTGTCTGTCAGTGAAGCAATTTGGTAGTAAGTGCTGAGCAATACCACACCCATCTGACTGCGCACGGTGAGATTTTTGCCAGCAAAGTTGCTCTTTGGAACCCCGCTCCCTAGGCCTCTTGGATTCTGGAGTTTTCACAGCCTTCATGAGGGTCACTGCAACTCTGTTCTTCGGAGCTTTTCCTCGTGGCCGCGGCCCCTTCTCCCGCTGCGAGCTGGGGCCAGGCGGGCGCATCTGCGCTGACCTCACTGCTGAGGAAGGGGGTGGGGCAGCTCTCCAGGGTGCTGACTCAGGGCGGCAGCGCGGCGCCCTCACGCGAGGCTGCAGCGGCCCGAGCTCAGCCCTTCTGTCCTGCTTTAGCGGGTAAAAGCCCTCCCTGGAAGGAGGACCGACCCCTGGTTCTTTCCAAAGCTGTCAGCACAGAATCATTCACCTTTTACCGCTTCGTGCTGTAAACAGCTCCCCATCAGACCGGGAAAGTTGCTGAGGTCTGGACAGTCTGGCCACTTCCAGGGACAACTGCTTTGCCAGTTCCCAGAAGGCAGCAGAAGCGATTTAGCTATATTTGGATTAAAACGATGGTTCAGCCTTGGAAGATGCCCGGCAGGAAGAACAGTGCCTCCATTCAGCTGTGGAGACGGCAGCCTGGCTGGTCAGCTTTCTTTCTCTTTCCCAAGGCACCAGCAGTTCCCACAAGCTGATTCATCTCCAGGGAGGAGAGGGAAGAGGTGGGCTGCCTGCAGGGCCAGCCGAGATGGCGGAACTACCTCCCCACCCCCACAGGGCCTCCTACTCCCGAGTCCAGGTTTGCCTTTTATACAATGGAAACGAGAGTCATCAGATCAGCCCCTGGATAAGGTGCCCACTGCTCCCAGCCCTTCCCCGGCCCCTGTGGTTCTCAGCCAGCTCATAATGGGTTGGACTCCAGCTAGTGCTTTCCTCCCAAGAAGCTTATGGTTTTGCAGACAGGTACTCACCACACACCCACCATTCTAGTGACCTAGTGGGAGGCGAAATTTGCCATTCCCACTTTTCAGTGGAGAAGTTCCTTCTGGGAGAGGTGGAGGGGAAGCAGGTAAACCAGTGATGCTGTGTGGCTACCCAAGGCACCATCTGTGGGGGTGATAATACCCAGCATGAGGTCCTCAGCCTGGGTCACCTTTTAGGAGGAAGTGTGATGAGCTGGACCATGGTGGAAGGAATGAAGGGACCCCCAAGGGTCTGGTCGTCATGTTTGAGGATGAGCCCACTAAGAGTGTTCAAACGGAAAAAAGGCGATAAGAACATGGTAGTCAGATTAATCGTATTCTGTGTTGTTCCAAAGCAAAGCAGAGCTAAATCTTTAGGTACAAGAAGAGCTCCTGCCAAAGCTGCGTGTCCACCTCCCTGGGCCAGAGGCTCCCAAGTCCCTTCCACTTGGAAGACTCTGAGCCTATGAGATGGCTGCCCCAGACTCAGTTGCTGAGTTGACCCAGTAGCCCCTGAAGGCCACTTTTTCCTCGAAGGGGTCACCTCCTGGGAGGCCCAGCTGTACCTTATATGTCACAAGAAGCACCTTCGTGACAGCCACCCTTGTCACTATGCCCAGAGGCCCTTATGGGGGGTCTCCTGGGCGTAGGCCTTCCTGTTGTCATGGCAGCACCTGCTCAGCCCTCTGGATCTGACCACACAGCGGGAATGCAAGGACAGTCACCTCATGACAGATTCTCAGTGGGAGTTCAAGGCAAGCTTGTGATCCTGAAAAGCTCTGGGTCTTGCAGGGATTCTAAAACGTGGTGCCCAGGCCTGTGCCATCTGATGGCTCCTCAGAAGTGCAGCCGTCTCCAAGTCCAGATCAAACAGTTCTTTCCTCCTCTGTCCTTTAGCTCTGGAAATCGATCTTTCCCTCCCCTGAACTCACAGAGTGCTTGGGATTAAAACTCTGATCCCCACCTACCTTGTAAGGATGGTTGGTGGTATCTGACTCCTGGACTAGGGGTATGTGTGTGTCGGGTGGGGATGGGGGCGATTTGCCATCTGTGGAGGCCTCTGGGTCCCAGCAAGGGCTGCCGCTAAGTGGGTGCCCCCACACATGAGTGGGCAGATGGATTCCAGTGAGTGAGGGCAAGGCTCAGGAACCTGTGTGCTAACGGAACACGTGGTTGAAGACCACTGCCTGTGTCTGGACCTGGCCTAGGTAGATCAAGGTGGGGCATGTGTGACTCCCAGCAGAAGGCCCTGTGGAGGGGGCAAAGGGCTTCTGGGAGAAGAGGACTCTTAGAAGCATGAGGAGGGACGAGAACAAAGATAAAGCCAGTCCTGGGCACCCAGGTGCTCAGTCTGCTCTTCACACGGAAAATCACGGGAGCCTTGTGGCCACGCCGCCAACCCGCAGGCCTGTTGGAAGGCAGCTGGACACAGCTTAGCCTTCCCCTTGGCACTGAGAGCAGAACGAAGCAGCCACGGGGCATATCAATGTGACGCTGCATCCTTGATTCGCACAGGGCAGTGACACAGTTCTGGGCATGTGGGGGAGATGGAGGTAGCTAGGTCCCTGCCCACCCCCCGCAACAGCCAGGCTCCTACCCACTCTGCCATTTTATAAGCTGTGTGTGACTTTGGGAATTGCTTAACCCCTCAGCTTGGAAACCATATCCCTATGTAACTTCAGAGCAGCTGAGAGGGTTTGATGGTTAAATATGTTAGACAGTACATTTGCCATCGTCACTGTCTGAGGTCAGAGCCCAACCTGGCAGCTTCTCAGGGGACCAGTGATGGGGGCTGGCTTGCGAGGAGACTGACAGACCCAGGTGCATCAGGCAGGGGACCAGCAGGGCCCGAAGCAGCTGCCGACTCAACCCTGTGTCCTCACGGGACTCTTTCCCTATCCATCTGGTGACCTGGGCCCTGAACGCACTTTACCTTTATTTCTGTTTTCTCCTCTTGCCAAGTAAGCAAGACAGGGCCCCATGACACCTGCCAGTGTATAACCAGGCGGGTTGTGTCTAATTTATTGGATCTATAAAATGCAGCTGCTCCCAAGACCCATGATCTCACTCTCAAGGCCAAAGTCTTCAGGGGATTCCCTCTCACCTGGGACTCACCTGGGTGTCCTTTCCCTGGGAAAATATTTGTCCACCAGGTGTCTGTGGGGAGGTGCTCTTGACAGCAGCAGTCATTGTGTTGGTTCGGGAAAAGGAGCCCCGCAAGGTCAGCGAAGCCCAGCGGGAATGAGAGGAATGGGGGTCCAGCACCTCCTGCTTTCCTGGCTCCACTGTGGGACCACCTGCTGTCTTGGGCCACCTGAGGGGGTGTGTCCTCTGCCCACTTAAAACCTGCCACCCCGGTTGCAAGGAAGGCCAGACAGACAGACAAAAGAGGCCATTCGGTCTGGGGGGAAGCACAAGGGCCTGGAATTCCTGAGCTCTTCTGGTCTGCCCTGGGTGACCCTGCTCAGTTACACATCCCCTCAAAACATCTGTGTCCTCATCCTCAAAGGAGAGCAGGGGGCTGTGTCCTCCCAGTTCCCATCAGCACTGATGTTCTTTGGAGGTCTGTTTCTTGGCGAGAGTGTGAGTGATGTTGGGGCCACGCCAGAGCCCACCCCTTCTGCCTCATCACTCACATCTTATACAAGCAGCCTCACTACTCTCCCAAGAAGGACTCAAAGAACTTACCCGTCTCTTGGTTGCCCCTGTGGTTGCCCCCAAAGGGCCTTGCTGAGGACCCTTGAGAGCATGGGCTGTGGAGAAGGACAGACTTGACTCAGATCTCAGCTCTGCTAACTGGATTACTGGGGGGAAATCACTTACCATTAAGTCTCAATTTTTCATCTGTAAAATGGTATAAATCAGGCCCACTTTTGGGGGTTGCTATTAAAATTCACTGCAGATGGTGACTGCAGCCATGAAATTAAAAGACGCTTACTCCTTGGAAGGAAAGTTATGACCAACCTAGATAGCATATTCAAAAGCAGAGACATTACTTTACCAACAAAGGTTCGCCTAGTCAAGGCTATGGTCTTTCCTGTGGTCATGTATGGATGTGAGAGCTGGACTGTGAAGAAGGCTGAGCGCCGAAGAATTGATGCTTTTGAACTGTGGTGTTGGAGAAGACTCTTGAGAGTCCCTTGGACTGCAAGAAGATCCAACCAGTCCATTCTGAAGGAGATCAATCCTGGAATTTCTTTAGAAGGAATGATGCTAAAGCTGAAACTCCAGTATTTTGGCCACCTCATGCGAAGAGTTGACTCAATGGAGAAGACTCTGATGCTGGGAGGGATTGAGGGCAGGAGGAGAAGGGGACGACAGAGGATGAGATGGCTGGATGGCATCACTGAGTTGATGGGTGTGAGTCTGGGTGACCTCCGGGAGCTGGTGATGGACAGGGAGGCCTGGCGTGCTGTGGTTCATGGGGTCGCAAAGAGTCGGACATGGCTGAGCGACTGATCTGATCTGATCTGATCTGATTAAAATTGGAGCTATATTCTGGTGCATAGAAGGTATTCAATAAATGGTGACTGGAATGATTAGGGAAGTTTGTTTCATGAATTTCCCATTTGCTTAGTAACAGTTGACTGGGGCTCTAGTTTCTGATGAGCCTCTGTGTGAGAAAAATGGTGGGTGGTCCAACAGGATTATAGTTATCTTTCATTGCAAACATGATACAACCTCAACATAAAAGAAAAAAGACTAACCATCTGGCTCCACTTTGCCGATAAAGGTCCATCTAGTCAAGGCTATGGTTTTTCTAGTAGTCATGTGCACATGTGAGGGCTGGACCATAAAGAAGGCTGAGCACTGAAGAACCGTAGCTTTTGAACTGTGGTTGGTGTTGGAGAAAACTCTTGAGAATTCCTTGGACTGCAAGGAGATCAAACCAGTCAATCTTAAAGGAAATCAACTCTGAATATTCATTGGAAGGACTGATGATGAAGCTGAAGCTCCAATACTTTGGCCACCTGAAGAACTGACTCATTAGAAAAGACCCTGATGCTGGGAATGATTGCAGGCAGGAGAAGGGGACGACAGAGGACAAGATGGTTGGATGGCATCACCGACTCAATGGACATGAGTTTGAGCAAACTCTGGGAGACAGTGAAGGACAGGGAAGCCTGGCGTGCTGCAATCCATGGGGCTGCAGAGTCAGACGCGACTTAGCGACTGAACAACAAGAATCTGGCTCTGAAGGAATTTGTAAAAGAGAAATTCTGAGTGATTTGAGCATACCAGACCACTGTTTCTCACATGTGGCCACAATGTTTGATTGTTTTCCACAGTTTAATACATCTTTAAGCTTGAGGTTTGTCACCACTGAAGCCTCTTAAAGGAAAGTGCCGACAACTCAACCAGGTGCCTACATCACATGCCAAACCTGTGCGCTCCCAGCAGAGCCCGAGTGGCTCAGCAGAGAGCTACTACCCATTGCATGATGCCCAAGGATGTCAGAAGGTGCAGGTCAAGCCGGGAGTCCACCCACTGGTGGACTGGTTGAGCAGCAAGTTTCTGCTGATTCCCCATAGGGCTCTAAGATGAAGCAATCCCTTAGATATCTTGGTTCCTCAGCACTCCAGGGGATGAAGACGTTGCCTGTCACCTGCCTATCTCACTAGAGAACAGTGGGGGCAAATGCATTATTATTTTAAAGGGACTTTGGTCAACTAGCCCAGGGTTTCTTTTCTGCTGACACCTTGACCTTGATGCTGACAGAGTTAAAATGGGAGACACACACTCATCTGTGTCAGTAGAAGTCAGCATAGTAGCGACCGCCCTGGAGAGTGGGCAAGGACCCAAAAGGGACTTCTGCGGTCTGGGACTGTTCTGGGAGGTGATCAGGTATTGATTATTCTTTTGTGTGTGTGTTTTTCTTTGTTTTTGGACATTCATTCTTACAATATATGCTCTTTTCTCTGTGTAAGCATGTTGTGCTTTAATCGTGAAAAGCCAGGCCATGTAGGACTTGGGGGCGTTGATGATCTAAGCCCGTCTCAAGGGCTGCTCCTTAGAGAGATGCCCCAGGATTCATTGTTCATCTTCTTCTCCCGGGAAAGTTAGCCATAAATCTCCATCAACTGCCTACGCTAATCAACTGCCTACGCTAATACCCCGTCCAATTTTCTTGTCAGCAGTCTCATGGGTCTGTGGATTCCTGCAAGTCTGTTGGCATCAACACACCAAACCCACTCTGTGTGGAGCTTCTGGACGTGCCATGGACAGGGTGCATGCTGACCGAGCTGTGGGAAAGATGGAGCCTTTAAGGGCTGGCTCCTCCCCGCCTCGGCACCACAATGACACCATTTCCTCCAGCAACACTCACTCCCATTAAAGCCCTGTCCAAGTCCTGCGCTCACCTGCCCAGGTGAGTCGATGAGCTCATCTGAGCTTGGAGGCAGTTGTCCTGGAAGGAGGAAAGCACTAAACAACAGAGATAAAGGAGTCCCTGAGCCTCCCAGTTCCCCAGGAGCTTCTCACCTTGAACTCCACACAGGAAGGGCCAGTTAGTGCCAGTGCATTACCTCAGCCTGGGTGCTCCTGTGCTCAGACAAGCACAGCCCAGCCCTCTAAACAAACACTCTCAGGAGGCGGGGCTGGGCGCTCAGAAAATGAAAACGGAGAGAGTAGAACACGGGGGCCAACCGTGCATCAGCTCCTCCTTTTGCCCTCCAGAGTGTTTGCAGCTGGCCAACTCATATGCCCTCTCTGAGCCCTGGGTTCCTCAACCCTTATGGTAGGGAATTGGGTTGGAATAATTCCTATAGCCCCTGAAAAAAAAAAAAAAAAAATGGAATGCAGCCATCGTGCCCAGCGGAAGAAAGGACAGGGCTCTCACTAGCCAGCTGTTTGGCTCTGAGCTGTCACACGCTGTGTTGGATCCCGGGAGCACGGGGGTAAAGCTGCCCAGACTCGGACTTGGAGCACAGCTCTCACCAATCTGTGCAAAGTCCCTTCGTGCTGGACACTGCTTTGTCTCTCCACCTGTAATCTCCACTCCCACCCCCCTCCCCTCAGGAGCCCACCGGAAGATATCTGATGTCTGTTCTTAACTTTGTGTGTCTGTGTGTGCTCAGTACCTCAGTCGTGTCTGACTCTTTGCCACCCTTTGGACTGTAGCCCACCAAGCTCCTCTGTCCATGGGATTTTTCAGGCAAAACACTGCAATGGGTTGCTATTTCCTTCTCCAAGGGCTCTTACTGAACCAGGGATCGAACCAGCATCTCCCGTGCCTCCTGCAGGGCGGGCGGATGCTTTACTGGGGAAGTCCATGAGTGTCTATATGTCTATATATAAACATATCCCGTTGCTTTGCGTGTGTATTTTTAATTTACATGGGTGATGGCATGCTATGAATCTTGTCCTGTGTCTTCACTCTCCACTGTTCTATGATCCTTCCGTGTTTCTAGCTTATTCATTCTTACTGATGCACTCAAGTCCTGAGTCTGTGGCTACCACGTCATTCCTGTCCGTCCCCTACTGATGGACCCCTATGGCACTCCCGCACTGTCACCAGACCCGGCACCGTGGCTGGCATTTCCACACACAGCCCCTTAAGGACCGCAGAGCTTCTTGAGACCGCCCTGCACAGTCTGTGTGCAGCCACTGTCATTGGTCCTGGCAGATTGTTCTGGACGGGATGGGGGCAGCCGCCTAGGGCTGGCGAAGCTGGGCCTGGGTCGGGGCCTGTGAGCCTGGGCGGCTTGGGCGGCTTGGGGCTGAGTTGTCAGGTGCTGGTGCTGGATTCCCTTCTCTGGGGAGGGCACAGCTTTCGCTTATTGGCTCCCATTTTGATGCCAGTGTCCCCTTCCTTTATAACTCACGTGTGTGTGTGCGTGCGTGCGTGCGCACGCATGTGTGTGTGTTATCAGTCATATCCAACTCTGCGACCCCATGGCCTGTAGCCCCCCAGGCTCCTCTGTCCATGGGGATTCTCCAGGCAAGAATGCTGGAGTGGGTTACCATGCCCTTCTCCAGAGGATCTTCCCTAGCCGAGGATCGAACCCTGGTCTCCCACACTACAGATTGTTTACTGTCTGAGCCACCAAGGAAGCCCATAACGGTGAGCTGTAATTAAAGGTGATTTGACTGACATTTGATTGTCTCCTCACCTCCTAGACTGCAGGTTCTGCAGGGGCAGGGCTCTTTGCCCCTGCCGTCAGATTGGGCCCCACACCTAAAGCCGAGCTGGTCCAGCAGAATGCGGCAAGCAGACGCTGGGTCTGTGTCAGTGGTGAACTCTGAATGTGAGGAATGAGTGAAGCCTGGGCGAAGCCGGGCCCAGGGGGAGGGAAGAGGGGCTCCTGGGGGGCAGAAGTCAAGCAGGCCCACCCTCAGGTGCTGCCTACCCACGTGCCCCCTGAGACTGGGGTCCCCTTGCCTCGGCCTAGACCCCGCTCTGATTGTAAGTACTTCTACCTTAGCACAGCTCTGACCTCAGGTTAGCATCCAGCCTGCTCCGTTCCTCTCTCTTGCCCACCCCCCGCCTCCGCCCCCTTTCATGAACCTTCACTGTGGGCTCAACCCTGTGCTATGACCCGGCAGGGTCAATGTCCCCAGGAGAATAACCATTATGATGCATAGACTTGAGTTCTTTTAGAAAACAGAGTGAGTCATTGCCCAGGAGGCAGGGACGAGTGGGTAGTCAGTCACCTCTGACAGCATGGAGGGGGCGATGGCTTTAGGTGGAATTTTGTCAAGAGGTGGTGGATGGAGTATGTCTGAGCCAGGCACTGGGTCAGAACCACATGTGTGGTCAGGGCTGGGGTGGACCTGTTCCCAGAGCCTGAGGTCCAGTGCAGAGGCAGGGTTCTGGGTCTGGGGAGCAGTGGGGGCCAGGCTGCAGGGGCAGAGGATGTGGGGGTGATAGAGGAAGGGTAAAAGTGGGGTGCCGTTCAGAGGGTCCACTCAGGCCGTATCCTGAGGGCCACGATGTATGGAAGAATTGTAAGCTGGGCATGGCAGGAAGAAGCGTGCCCTTTAGAAGATCACATATTTGTGTAAAAGTGTGTAAAGTCATTGCTGGGTGTCCAGAGGAGAACTGAGGCATCTGGGGAGCCCCTGGGCAGGGTCTCACTGGGGTCAAAAGAAAGGGAGCCCCTCTGAGTCAGAGATACCTCCCCAGCTTTGTGACCCAGACAACCATCAGCAAAGCTGTTTTCCAGAAGCGAGAAAGGCCCCCTGCAAACTGTCCTCTTGCTCCGAGGAAGCAGGACCTCTACCCCAACCTTGACCCCAGAGGGGCCATGTAGGCCCCAGGCTGGCTGTCCACCGCTCAGTATGGCGGGGGGGGGGGGGGGACTTTCTCTTCCCTCTCCTGAAACTGAAACCTCTGAAGTGGCCTTGGGAGGGAGTGGGACCGTCCTGCTGGGCCAGGCTGAGGAGCCTCAGGACCGAGGGAGAAGCCACGATCGCTGCTGTGCTAGCCGCGCCCCAGTGCTGAGGAGAACCCTCTCCACCCTGGCACCAAGCCGGACTTGCCGGCAGGGCCGCCCTCCGGGCCGGGACCGGGGGCTTCCGGCCTCCTCCCCTCGCCCCACCCTGGCACTCTGTCCGTCGGCAGCTTCCACTGACTCTTTCCTCTGTCCCGTGACCCCAGGCCGCTTGCCGTGACCAAGTGTGACCCCGGGCCGCTCGCCGTGACCCCGTGTGACCCCTCGCCCCTCGCCGTGACCGGGTGTGACCGGTGCAGCCTCTGCTGTCATCCCCTGGGCTGGCCGGGCTTCCCGGAGCAGCCGCTGCCCTGCCAGCCCCTCGGAGGCCTGTGAGACCCGTCCTGGGCACAGCGCTGGCCGCCAGGAAAACCCCGGCGAGAGCCAGCTCCCGGGCTCCCTGTGCTTAGAGACGCTGCCCCAAACTGGGCTCTGCTGTCTTTGCTCTGCTGCTGCCCCTCGTGGCCCTGCTGTGCCCCGCACACCTTCAGCCCCGACTGAGGGCACCAAGCTTCCTCTCTCTCTTGTGGAAACAGAACTCGGGGACATGCCCAGCCTGGTGAGAGTGACATAGACTTGTAGGCCCCCACTCAGGGAAACGGCAACATTATCTGGGGGCTTATTTTTTCAATTAAAAAAAATCAGTTGTTTTTTAAAAGTTTTTTTTTTTTTTTTACAAAAAGTTCAGCCTGGGATGGCAGCTGCCCCACTCCCCTCCCACCCCCTCCTTCCTATCTTATCACTTCTGACCCCCTCTGGGCTGTGGACGGGCATAAAAGTGTCAGCACAAATCCCTGAGCAAACTCCCCTGGGTTCTGGTGGGATCCACTGGTCTGGCGAGCCACCCCATCGCATTGTGCACAGTTTGCACTAGGAGAGCGCTGGGTCTTAAGATGCTAAATCCAGGGAGTTGGGGCCTGGGAAGCAGACAGAGAAAGAGAGGTGGTTGCTTGGGGTTGAGGCCATTTGTGTCCATGGAACCGGCCAGCTATTTGTCCTGCTGGTCAATGAAACCTCTGACCTCAGTCCCCAGGGGTTTCCACGTTTGAAGCCTTGACCTTCTCCTGTGTGTCTGAATTCGACTCTTTGCTATGGCACAGGCCAGGTCTCTGAGTTCCTGCGTCTGCCGGCAGTCCAGGTAGGATAGGAGAACAGAAGGAGGCGGGGAGAGCACAGCTACCTGGGATCCTCCGGAAGAACTTATTTAGGCTTAATTATTGGTAATAGCTCTTTATTCCAATGCTTGTGCTCTACAGATGTGTCCGGTACAAGATGATAGGTGACCCCACCCCAGGCCAACGCTGCTGGCGGCGCTCTTGGGGACTCCCCGGCCTCCTCCTTGAACCTGCGCGCACGCTGCACACCCAGGGCCGCGCTGCGCACTTGCTCAGCACAGCCTCGTACCCATCCGGGAGAGCCTGAAGCCGGTGCCGATCTCCGTGGCAGGGGAGTCACCAGCAGCCTGTCCTGCCTGGCAGGGGGTGAGGCCACCTCTCCAGTGCCAAAGCGGGAGTGAAGAGTGACTCACAGCTGTTCTCAGGTGTCCAGTGTGTGACCGGCTCTGTGCACTGAATAAAGGAGGACAAGCCTTTTTTGGGGGACAAACTGTTCTGTTCACCTGAGTGGGCCCCAGCTTTATGGTTTCTTCTTTTTTAAAGATTTTATTTATCCCACGCAGCATGCCAGATGTTAGTTCCCCGGGAATCAAGCCCATGTCTCCTGCAGTGGAAGCTGGGTGTCTTCCAACGGTTGCTGGACCATCAGGGAAGGCCCTAAGATTTCTTCCTAAATCCCCGGTTCATAGGTGGGTCAGAGGGCAGATCGTCGGGCTGGACTAGGAGCCCACCAGCCAGTCAATAGCTATTTACTGATGTCCTACTATGTGTCACTGGTCAGGCACAGGGGTGTAGGAGGGACAAAAGAAACCAAGTCCCAAGGAACTTACCTACTGATGGAGCTTATATGTTGGAGACAGGAAACAGTCATGAAAATATGAAGGCATTTAGACGCTGGTCACTGCCATGCAATTGAAGTTAAAATGAAATTTAATTTTAATTTTAATTAAATGAAATTAAAAGACGTTTGCTCCTTGGAAGAAAAGCTATCACAAACTTAGCATATTAAAAAGCAGAGATGTTACTTTGCCAACAAAAGTCCTGGTAGTCAATCAAAGCTATGGTTTTTCCAGTAGTCATGTATGGATGTGAGAGTTGAACCATTAAAAGACTGAGGGCCAAAGAATTGATGCTTTTGAACTGTGGTGTTGGAGAAGACTCTTGAGAGTCCCTTGGACTTCAAGGAGATCCAACCAGTCCATCCTAGAGGAGGTCAGTCCTGAGTGTTCACTGGAAGGACTGATGTTGAAGCTGAAACTCCAATATTTTGGTCACCTGATGTGAAGAACTGACTCATTTGAAAAGACCCTGATGCTGAGAAAGATTGAAGGTGGGAGGAGAAGGGGACGACAGAGGATGAGACGGTTGGATGGCATCACTGACTCAGCGGACATGAGTTTGAACAAACTCTGGGAGATGGTGAAGGACAGGAAAACGTGGCGTGCTGCAGTCCATGGGGCTGCAAAGAGTCAGACACGACTGAGCGACTAAACAACATTGCCATGCCCAAAGTACGGCAGGAGGAGCTGCTGGGGGGCCGAGAGTCAGCAGACACGGGCGGCTCCAGTCCAGCCAAGAAGCCACTATGTGGTACAGACAAGGCGTGGGTCCCACCCTCCTCTACCGCACAGTCGGCCTAGTTGGCCTCGTGTCTCCTATCCACAGCGGGAGCATACAGCACTCAGCACAGTGTCCTCCGGTTCTTCCCAGAGTCCATTTTCAGTAGTTGCGGCCTCCAGAAGCGGTGATCTTTGCTAACATTCTTCATCTAACAATGGCCAAAGCCCTGGAGGACACAGAACAGAAGCAAGAGCAACCCAGCCTCGAAACCAACACATCCTTACAAGTCACAGTGGTTCTGTGGCCTCTGGGCCTTTGTCAGAAGCGCAGGTGGGAGGAAGGCAGGTGACTCCCTGGAAGTGACAGCCCAGGCCTCTGGGCTCCTGCAGTCAGACCTCGGGGGCAAGGCAGAGCTAGACACGACGGAGGGAGCGGGGCAGGAGGCTCTGAAACAGACTGGCAGAAGCTGCATGGGCCCTGGGGCCCAGCACCCTCAGCTGCCACACACCTGCTGGCTGGGGAGGCTCCCAGCTGGCTCGTCACACCCCAGCTCCACCAGTAAGTCCCCCTTGGCACGGCTCTGCTGCAAACAGGGCCAGCAGATCGGGTGTGCTGGGTGCTCCCAGGACCAGCCCCAAGGGGCCCTGGGTGCAGGCAGCACCAAGAAAATCCTGCTTTGCAGAGAGGACCAGTTTGGCCCTTGAGAACTAGAGTGGGGAGGAAGCACTGAACAGGCTCTCTCTCCCTTTCCCTCTCTCAAAGTGCAATGACTCATACGATCTCTCCCATTTTTAAACAATTGTTTAAAAGATTTTTTTGATGTGAACCATTTTATACTCCTTACTGAATCTGTTACAATCTTGCTTCTGTCTTTCGTTTTGGCTTTTTGGCCATGAGGCTCCCTGACCAGGGATCTAACCGGCACCCCCGGCGTTGGAAGATGAAATCTTAACCACTGGACCACCAGAAATGTCCCTTATCTCTCTCTCTTTTTTTTTTTAAATGTACAGTTTCACGTGTCACTTAGTAAATGGGGAACAGTGCCCGGGGTTTGAGGACCGGCCCTGGGCTCTCTGGGCTCTAGTGGGTATAGGATGGCAAACTTCAACCCATGCTGAGGTTCTCCCATCTCAGCCCGACAGGCATGATGCACAGCTGAAAAGACCGTGCTTTTACTTTAGGGGAAAAAAGAGGACTCTCTGGAAACGTCCTCTCTCTTCTGATGCATGCTCATTCATAACACGACAGGCTTAGGGACTGTGAATGACATACATTAGTGCAAGAAAGCAAGCCAGTCAAACAGACTCGTATATCACTGCTCCCGTGACACACGATTATTCACATTCTTGAGGCTGGTAACTTCACGGGGACCCAGGAGAGCCAGGACCTGAGGCAGCTTGGGGGTGGGTTGAAATGAAGGTAAAGTTGAAAGCTCCAAACTACACCACCTTCAGTCTCTTTGAACCTTGGACCTGCCACTGGAGGAACATTCCAGATCAGATGGGTCAGCCTACAAAGACCAGAGCCCCTACTCAGCAGCAGGGCATGGAGCTTCCCTGTTTTGTGGAGAAAGTGGGAAGGCACAGGAGGGCAGATCAAGTTCTCCTGCTGAGCCAGGAATCTGGGGAATTTGCCTGACCCATCAGTGGCAGAATTCTGACTTCTCAGCTGGACCTTCCAGCATGGAGGCTGACCCACAGTTCTTTGCCTCTTCAGTTCTGCCAGGGCCTCCTTCCGGTGGAACATTCAGTGGTGCTGGTGGTGGTGGTACCCACAGATGAACGTGTTCTCTGAGAGCTGAACTGCTACAGGGAGTTAAGCCTCTTCCCACCGCCCCTTCGGCTGGCCATCCACTCACCCTCCCACTTACTGTGTGGAGGTCAGTGGTGGCTGTTGTTCGGGTCCCGGGTCCCAGTGACACATCTCAACTGTCTGCAGACTCACACTAACCACAGGTGACCTCAGAGGGGTGGAAAGTGAGCCAGGGATGCCCAGGACTCCCAGTCTGCCTGGACTGAGTGCAGAGCCTCAGATTTGATCCTGCTAGATTCCACACTAAACTCTGCCCCATCTGTGCAGTCAAGCCACGCTGAGACTTCCGCAAATCCCCTTCCTGAACCTGGGAAGGGAGAGACCAGTCCAGGGGGAAAAAAAATCACTGGGGCGGGGGCGGGGGCGAGGAGGCTGGGGGTGGGGCGCGAAGTTACCTTCTTTACCTACGCCCCGCCCCACTAACTCGGGCTGCCCGCCAACCTGGCCGCCCTCCCTGCTCCTCCCAGCTGCTTGCAGATCTTCGTCACCATTTGGGATTTGGTTCAAGAATCACTGGCTCTGGGAAACCTGAGCTGACCCAGCCCTGAAGCAGAGGTGACTCCGCCCCCTTTTGTACTGCCCCACCCAGCACGGAGCACACCTCCGAGCTCCTTGTCACTCAGAGATCACCTGGGTGCCCTGCTGGTGTGTTGAACTTATCTGTGCCCCTGGCACTTAGCTCGATGGCCGCGTAATGGGAGGAAATTTGCTCAGCTGTGAAGACAAGTCCTGGGGAAGGAACAAGAGCTTAGAGAGGGGCAGGGTGACAATCTTCAGGGTCACTTTCTGGTTGTGTGACCCTGGGGGAGTCAAGGAACCTATGGGAGCCTCACCTGTTAAGTGGAGAGATGCCCATCCCGGGGTTTGATGAAAGTTCAGTGAAAGAATGCTCAGGATAATAATAAAACAGTATGACTGGGTGCCAGCCATGTGACAAGCACTGTGATCAGCCTGAGGAATTAAGTAGCAAATTAACTAGGAGACTGGCAGGGACAGACCTTGGGGATGCGTTTGCGTGGGAAGGGCCCTGGCAGGTGCTTGGTGTTCAGTAAAAGCAAGTGAGCAACCTGGGGGTGAGAGGCCAAAAGGCCCCCAAGAGACCAGTGGGAACTAATGGCTGATGACAGTCTGTCTGGGTGAGCGGGTGGAGGGTGGAGTGGGGGGCAACGTTCTAAGACACCTGCAAACCAGCAGGAGACCCCACCTCCCCCCGCTCCCCTCCAGCTCCTAATAGTCCAAGGAACCATTTCCTTGGAATTATAGAAAAAACTAGGGACTTCTCCATTATATGAGGAAAAGAAATGAAACAATGTTACAGAAATACTTCCTGGGATTTCTAGAAAGGACTAGACATGTGTTTATTCTGCACCTCATAGAGACTAAAAGCACAGCCTTGGGCAACTTTGACCTGAGGTCCTGAACCATCTAGCAGTGCCCTCAGCCTGTGCGTGCCTACGTGCTGAGTCCTTCATCGGGTCTAACTCTGTGCGACCCCATGGACTGTAGCCCACCAGGCCCCTCTGTCCATGGGATGCTCCAGGCAAGAATACTGGAGTGGGTTGCTATGCTCTCCTCCAGGGGATCTTCCCAACCCAGGGATTGAACCCACATCTCTTTTGTCTCCTGCGTTGGCAGGTGGGTTCTTGACCACCAGCGCCACCTGTGAAGCCCACATACCTTCTAAGTTCCTGTAAACATTTCTGTGTCAGCCAAGCATTGATCCATTCACAAAGAGAATGAGAAAAACAGTACTTGGTTGGGGACACTAAGGCTTTTACTCTGACTTTCAAGGGCTCGTGGGGATTCCTCACACGCCTTGGACTTGATCTGCTTTCAAGGATGACCCCTTCCAGCTGTGCTCAAAGAAAAGCCAGACTGCTCAGCATCCTGCTCCTGAAAAGTTTACAGACAACTGTCCCTAAAATAGGCCACCTTCCCAGCGTGACCCCACCTACCAAGGAGGTATGTGAAGTGAGGGGTCATGACCCTACAAGAGTTGGAGGCATGTTCCTGGGACTTCTAGATCTCCAAGTTCAAATGCATTCACAAAAGCTCCAGTGACCCTTTCCCACTGAAGAGCCAAGCCTTCCTCAGGATTCCAGGCGATGGAGGTGGGAATGTGTCAGAATGCCAGGAGAGCTTTTCAACAATGTACATGCCACCCCTGACCCGTTCTGATTCTCTAAGTGGGGAGGAGAGCACTTTGAAAGAAGTCCCCAGGAGGTCTCGCTCCCCGTTTCTCAGGCCTGACTCTGCAACTGTCCAGTGGCTTGCCACACCACCCCTCCAAACCCCACGTGACCTCTTTTTATTTCTTGTTTTTCAGAGAACGGGCTCTCTCAGAGTTTGCCAGACCTGGGTTTTCATCCAGACACACCACTTGCTTGTGGCTCGTTTTTCTCATTTTCTTCCCATTTGCACTCTGGGCAGGAGGATCATGTGAGAGCATATGTGTCTGATATGTAATGGCCTGTTGACTTAAAAAATATTCAGAACCTAAAAGTTGAGAGTTACGTTTTATTTGGTGGGAATTTTTAGGACTTCGAGCTCAGGAGACAGCATCTCAAGTGACCCCAAGAGAACTGCTCTGAGGAGGCGAGGGGAGCAGCCAGGTTACACAGAAGTTTTGCAACCGAGGGCAGGGAGTCTGAGCATCAAAAGACTGCTGCTGCTAAGTCGCTTCAGTCGTGTCCGACTCTGTGCGACCCCATAGACGGCAGCCCACCAGGCTCCCCGGCCCTGGGATTCTCCAGGCAAGAACACTGGAGTGGGTTGCCATTTCCTTCTCCAGTGCAGGAAAGTGAAAAGTGAAACTGAAGTCACTCAGTCGTGTCCGACTCTTTGCGACCCCATCGACTGCAGCCTACCAGGCTTCTCCGTCCATGGGATTTTCCAGGCAAGAGTATTGGAGTGGGATGCCATCGCCTTCTCCAATCAAAAGACTATTCTTAACCAAAGAAAACCAGACATCCTGAGGAAAGGAGTTTAATGTCTTTTTATGTATGGGAGGCTGTAAGAGTCTGGGTCCACTGAGATCGTTCCTTTCCTATGCGCCTCAGTTATCTCAGGCCACTATCCTATGTTTTGACATTCTGAGCTTCCTTTCCTCAGGACTCACTGTAGGGAGTGCCTGCAGCCTGATGGTTGCTAAATAGCAGGTATTCATCTCCTTCCTGTGTTCTTTTAGGGCTCCCAGGCTCACACTGGAGGGCTGCAATCACTGATGACTGTGACATCCTTGTTTACTGATATGGCAGGAAATATTCCATTTCTCAAGCCCCTGCTGAAACTGCCTGGCCAGGATGCCCTGGACTGACTAGCTGCCAAGGAAGTTGTGGCCCCTACCCCCAGGAACCCTTGGTTGGGGGAGCCCCAGTTCCCTGAGGAAGCCTCCATAGCAGTTAGGGGAGACCTGGGTCCCCCAGGAGCCCCCTGTAGCAGTGGGGGAGCCCCAGATCCCCCAGCGGTTCTCTGTAGTTCTTGGGAGCCCCAGGTCCCCCAGCAGCTCTCTGCAGTGATGAGGGAATTCTGGACAAGGCCCCAGAGGTGAATCCAGTGTGAGAAGCTGGGACGCCTGGGGGTCTAACGGAGCCCCTAGAAAAACCACACAGCTAGTCTGGCCCCCAGGAACCTGCAGGCTGACCAAGGACTGAGGAGGTTCCAGGTACATGGGATTTTTGGTGCGTAAAGCAAGACAATCCCAGGCAAACTGGACAATTTGATTCCCTGGCAGCTTTCATCTTACGTTCATCCCCATCTTACCAGGGAACTCGGTTCCAAGGCGGGGCAGGGGGCACTCTCCTAGGTGGAGAAACATGGTTCACTGGGGCATTTAAAATAGCAGATGGGATGCCCCTGGCACCGGGACCGCAGCCGGGTGGGCGAGGCAGGCAGCTCTGCCGGCTGCTGGGGAGGGGGTGCTGGGGAGCGGGAAGCAGGGCAGGGGGCTGCTTGGGGCTCTGCCTTTGTTTTTCTGCCGCCCTGTTAGTCATTCAAATCACTGTCTGGGAAGGAGAGTGCCTTCAGAGGAGTGTCTCCTGGGAAAGGCAAAGGACAGAGCAGAACTTCCCTGATGCCTGCTTTACCCGGAGAGCAGAGGATTAGGGGACCCCACATCTTTGGGGGCCCCACACCAGGTGGGAGCAAATAGCCCTCCTCCAGGCAGAATCACAGAAAGTCCTGCTATTCTTCCCCTTCTGGCCAAGCCAGGAAGTGTCTCCAGCCTGGGGAAGGGGATGCAGCCAGGCCCCGGTTCCTCCCTCCCGGTGTGGCCCTCGCCTGCCCTCTCCGCCCTGGCCCGGCCCCTCCAGCTCCTAAAAATTCAGCCCCCTCCTCTTTGGCGCTTCACCCCACTTTGATTTCTTTCTCTTTAGGCCTCTTGCAACCATCCTTCCCTGTGTTCAGATGAATAAAGTAAGGTCTTGGCCAGTCCCTTGCCCCAAGCCTCCTTCCTGCCTTGGAAATTCTTCAACGGTCTAAGAGAAAGAGGCTAAGACTTTTGACACAGGAAGGGGTAGCTTTGATTGCTAGGCTGGGAATCCCATGAGGTAGGGCTTGGTCTTCCTCTTGTCCTACTGCCTCATGGAGCTGGGCCTGTAAATTTGCAATCAAAGAATACACAAAGAAGACGGCTTTTAACAAGGTTGGCATTCAGTGGCCAGGGAGGTTGAGAGAAGAGATATTCACACTTCTAATGTATTTACAAGTCCCTGCCCTTTAAAATTTGGATTTAGTTGGCCCCTTTGATCTCCTCAGAACCATAGCCTCAGGCCATGGTGCCGTAGTCCAGGCCTCCTAGTAAGATGGGAGTTGTGAGCACATGGCCAGCCAGCCTCCCTCCAGCTCTGAAAGTAAAGCTGAAGCCAACTAACTGTGTTAGTCGCACAGTCGTGGCCAACCCTTTGCGGCCCCATGGACTGTAGCCCGCCAGGCTCCTCCGTCCATGGGATTCTCCAGGCAAGAATAGTGGAGTGGGTTGCCATGCCCTCCTCCAGGGGCTCTTCCTGACTCAGGGGTCAAACCCAGGTCTCCTGCATTGCAGGCAGATTCTCTACTGTGTGAGCCCCTGGGGAAGCCCTAAGGGAAGCCCTTGACACATGGAGCAGCGAAGTGGGATGAGACCCAGTGTGAAGGAACTTTCTCCATCTGGGCAGAATCTGGGCTTTGTCTGTGCTGCCTCAGGAAAAGCTACTTTCTACTCTAGAATCCTGAGGAGCAGGGCTAGATGGCAGCCTGTTTAATTGAGCATCTACTATGTGCCAAGCCTTTTATATAAATTACCTCACTGATCCATAAACATCCAATTTGATGATATTAGACAGAATGAAAATACAGTAATTAGAATGAAATACAATAGTTCACCTAAGTTCAACCCCCCATGAGAAGTAAAACCAGGAACATCTCATCTGGTCCTTAAGCCTGTGACTCTCTTTCTATTATACTATGCTATGCAGTTCCGGGTAGAAAGATAAAGAAGTCAAAGTAGAAGAGGGAAAGAGCTCTTAAAAACAGAGCTGTGTTTGTAAATATTATGGATTTTCACTGGGCTTTGGGCTCAAAGCTAGCTTGTGAGATTTTGAGTAGTTCCCATTGAACATTTTGAATTCCAGCTACTGCGCCCATGTCTAAATGTATATTCCATGATAGAGTCTGTTGATTTAAACTCTTTAAATCTACTTGTAATATAGCATCAGCCTGTATTACATCGTTTATTGTCAATCACCCACTCTAACAGTAGTACCTGCTTTTATTTGTCCTACAACTGCTTTTTCTAAGTTTCAAAGGAAACGTTTGTTTGTTCAAGTATTTCAGAATACTCTCTTTCTCTGAGATGTTCACGATCTCTTAAATTTCAAACTTATTCTCTCTTCCACTTTCATCTTCCAAACCAGAGGTATTTCCTTCTTTTCTGTCTGGCTGAGCTGATCCTCTATACTCATCTAAATGTCACCCTTCCATTCAGTGTGACTTTTTGTGCTGATAATATCTCAGGACAGTTTCCCCACAGTGGTATTCTGAGTGAACCTCTGGTCAATAAGATGCTCATGTCAGCTGTGGTGATTTGTTGAGGACAGCTGGGCATATGGTTTTAATAAAAAGCCTATTTTTTCCATTTTGTTAATCAGAAGAGAAAGCGCCGACAGGGCCATTCTTGCCCCAGAAGCCTGGGTCACGTCCCCAAAGTGAGTGAGGCAGAGGGTGGGTGGCCCTCAGCTAGGCCTGCTCACTGCTCTGGGATTTCCAAGTCAGCCATGCCAAGGGGTGCCGCGTTCATGCCCCAGACAAGTGACAACTTTCCACCTGTCTCAGAACTTCAGTTCTTCTTAAATACTGGAAGCTATGAATGGGATAAACTGTGGAGAATTCTGAAAGAGATGGGAATACCAGACCACCTGATCTGCCTCTTGAGAAATCTGTATGCAGGTCAGGAAGCAACAGTTAGAACTGGTCATGGAACAACAGACTGGTTCCAAATAGGAAAAGGAGTACGTCAAGGCTGTATATTGTCACCATGTTTATTTAACTTATATGCAGAGTACATCATGAGAAATGCTGGACTGGAAGAAACACAAGCTGGAATCAAGATTGCTGGGAGAAATATCAATAACCTCAGATATGCAGATGATACCACCCTTATGGCAGAAAGTGAAGAGGAACTAAAAAGCCTCTTGATGAAAGTGAAAGTGGAGAGTGAAAAGGTTGGCTTAAAGCTCAACATTCAGAAAACGAAGATCATGGCATCTGGTCCCATCACTACATGGGAAATAGATGGAGAAACAGTGGAAACAGTGTCAGACTTTATTTTTCTGGGCTCCAAAATCACTGCAGATGGTGACTGCAGCCATGAAATTAAAAGACGCTTACTCTTTGGAAGGAAAGTTATGACCAACCTAGATAGCATATTCAAAAGCAGAGACATCACTTTGCCAACAAAGGTTCGCCTAGTCAAGGCTATGGTCTTTCCTGTGGTCATGTATGGATGTGAGAGCTGGACTGTGAAGAAGGCTGAGTGCCGAAGAATTGATGCTTTTGAACTGTGGTGTTGGAGAAGACTCTTGAGAGTCCCTTGGACTGCAAGGAGATCCAAGCAGTCCATTCTGAAGGAGATCAGCCCTGGGATTTCTTTGGAAGGAATGATGCTAAAGCTGAAACTCCAGTATTTTGGCCACCTCATGCGAAGAGTTGACTCATTGGAGAAGACTCTGATGCTGGGAGGGATTGGGGGCAGGAGGAGAAGGGGACGATAGAGGATGAGATGGCTGGATGGCATCACTGACTCGATGGATGTGAGTCTGAGTGACCTCCGGGAGTTGGTGATGGACAGGGAGGCCTGGCGCGCTGCAGTTCATGGGGTCGCAAAGAGTCGGACGTGACTGAGCGACTGATCTGATCTGATGAATGGGATTCCCTGGTAAAGAATTGGTAAAGAATCCACCTGCAACGCAGGAGAGCTCGGTTCCATTCCTGGGTTGGGAAGATCCGCTAGAGAAGGGATAGGCTACTCACTTCAGCATTCTTGGGCTTTCTTGGTGGCTCAACTGGAAAATCCCATGGACGGAGGAGCCTGGTAGGTGGCAGTCTACAGGGTCGCTAAGAGTCTGACACAAGTGAGCGACTTCACTTTCACTTTTCACTTTCATGCATTGGAGAAGGAAATGGCAACCCACTCCAGTGTTCTTGCCTGGAGAATCCCAGGGACAGTGGAGCCTGGTGGGCTGCCGTCTATGGGGTCGCACAGAATTGGACACGACTGAAGCGACTTAGCAGCGGCAGCAGCTGGAAAAGAATCCACCTGCAATGCAGGAGACCTGGGTTCAATCCCTGGGTTGGGAAGATCCACTGGAGAAGTATTCTGGCCTAGAGAATTCCATGGACTGTTTAGTCCTTGGGGTTGCACAGAGGCAGACACGACTGAGCAAATTTCACTTTCATGAATGGCCAGGGGCTGCTGAATGGATCTCTTTCCTCAGTCTGGAGGGCAGCTGCTGTGGCTCAGTGCCTCCTGCTGACACCCCGACAGCCTGTGCTGGGGTGAGGAACAAGCAAGTCTGAATAATTCTGTGTCTCCTCTGGGCTGGGAGGAGCCTCCCTCAGAGGCTCCTCTCATCCAAGTTGAAACCCGTGGCCTGAGGTTTAGAGTGAGTATCCCACGGTGGTGGATTTGCAGGGGTTTGGGGAAGTTTCGGTGGTCGGGGCTGGTCTTTGCACCTCAAGTGTGTGTTCTGGTCTCCTTGAGCTGTCATCAACCTCTTTCCAGAACTGAGGAGCCCAAACTAGACGTGGGAAACCCTGGTACTGTGAGTTGAATTGTGTTCCCTGCCCCAGATGTATGTGTTGAAGTCCTTACCCTCAGGACCTCAGAATGAACTCCTGTAGGAAAATAGGGTTGATGCAGAGGTAGTTAAGGTAGGTCATGCTGGAGTAAGGTGGGCCCCTAACCTGATGTAACTAGTGCCCTTATGAAAGGAAATTTGGACACACACAGACCATCACGTGAAGATGAAGGCAGAGACTGGTGTGATGCATCTACAAGCCAGGCAATGCCAAAGCTCACCAATAAACCACCAGAAGCTTGGGGAGCAGCTGGAAACAGAGCCTCCCTCATGGCGCTTCAGAAGGAAGCAGCCTTGCTCACTCAATTCTGGCCCCCGGGGCTGGGAAACAATGGATTTCTGTTGTTTAAGCCACCCAATTTGAGGTCCTTTGTTACTGCCATCCCAGTACACTCGCATACCTGCATTACACCATTTTCTCGACTTCAGAGTTTCTCAGAGCCTTTAATGTAAATTAGATTTGTGTGCAGTGATTTCCAAATTTCACCTTAGGACACTTTCGCTCCATTGGGCATCTAGGAAGACTAGTGTGAACAGGCACACACACACTCTGGAATACACTTATGTGAGTTGTCTACGTTCCTCAAGCCTACCCAATAGAAAGAAGAAGACGCTGTTTCTAAACCACCTGGTGTCTTGGGTCTTGGCGCCCAAATCACTTGACTTCTCTGTGGCCCTGTTCCCACCTTCATGCAGCCGGAATAGTAGACTCCTTGGAGCCTGACCACAGCAGATGCTCTGTACTCATCGGGGGACCACCTCTAATGTCATTTTCAGAAATAGCGCCGTTAACAGCTATTGGTGGGAGACGTGGTGGAGCTGGGTCTCCTGCCAGTTCTGCTGTGGAGTCGGAGCGCCTGGCAGCTGTGGGTGGGGAGAAGCAGCACTTGTGTCTGGCTTGAATCCAGTAACAGCAGGGACAGCCAGGCCCCTTTCGAGAGGCCTCAGGGGAGCTTTCAGAAGGCAGATTCCCGTGGTCCCGAGGGCTGGCCGGGGGAAGTTATTTGGCTTGCTCTTCACCCAGGGCCTCCGTTGTCTGGAACGTCCAAGCTTCCAGACAGTACCCGGGGCCAGGAAACTATTGGAAGGGGCCAGGGTGGGCGCCTGGAAAACAGCGGTGGTGAGCTGAAAATAACACTCACACACACAGCCAGGGAGTGTCACTTCCTAATTCCTACCTCAGGATGGATGTGGCAGATAAGTGGGAGGAGCAGGAGACATGAGGGCAAAGGGTTGAGGGACACTAATTGTTATGCTGCAAATTCCCCACCTCCAAAAGCACCCAGCTGCTCCCAGGGCCCCCGAGTTCAACTTATGATAGTTGTGAAGCCAACTTACAGCAGTTCACACCCAGCCAGGAGAAGAGAGGATGGGGGAAAGGCTTGGCAGCAACTATGCCCATAAACCGCAGTGACTTCAAGCTGATAATCTTTCCCATCCTAAAGCTCCTGAAGGACATTCAGGCAGCAGAGGAAGAAGAGGGTGTGTGAGGAGACTGAGAAAAATGTGGTTGGAAAGGCAGGTGAGGCCAGACTGTTGGGGTCTTCCAAGTCCTGATTTGTTTATTTGTAAAGGATTGCAGGCTGTTCCTAGGGCTGTGGGAAGTTATGTTCTTTGCACAAATGAGTGACGTATCAGAGCAAGGCTTCTGATGGCTCCAAGGGGCCGAGATTAGAGATGGAGACTCTGAAACTGACCAGGGGCGGAAAGTCCCCAGGTGCTTCACTGAGAAGTGGGGAGAGCTCCACAGAGAACACTGCAAAGCTGAGTACTGGGGTCTGGCAGAGGGAGGAAAACAACGCTTGTCCCTCCTCACACCTTCTAGAACAGCTAGACTTAGAGGACTGACAGTCTCATCCTGGTGAGATCACAGAGCAATGGGATACTCTATCTCTGCTGGCGAGAAAAGGGCTGACCCTCTCCTGCTTGCTTCTGAAAGATGCAAACTCAAAACTGTGATCAAGGGGTTTCTAAGAAACTGCCAAACCCTGTTTCAAAGTAGTTGTAAAACTGCTCTGGAAAACTATCTGATAGTTTCTTACAAAATGTGACATATACCTATCCTATCATTCTAAGTATTTACCAAGAAAAATAAATAAAATTTAAAAAAATTTTTTTTAAAGAAGTCTCAAGGAAGACTTATCCAAAAATGTTCACAGTAGCTTTATTCATAACAGTCAAGGTCTCTATCAACAAGAGAATGAATAAACAAATTGGGTACAGTTCTACAATGAAACACTACTTAGAAATAAAAAGGAACCAGCTACTGACGTGCACAACTTAAGGAATGCCACAGACGTGTGAACAAGGCTGGATGTAAGTGAGGGCTTACTGTATGAGCCTATTTATATGAAGTTCAAGAACAGGCAAAATTAATCTAGTGTGATAGAAATCAGAGCAGTGATTGTCTCTGAGAGTGGGGGGTTAATTAGAAAAGGGCAGGAGGGAGCTCACTGGGGTAATGGAATTTTTCCACATTTTATTTGGGTGATGGTCACACCATAGGACCATAGAGCACTTTTTGTTTTTAACTCAGCATCTGGCAGGAATGGCATTTGTTGAACCATCCCCTGGGAAACTTTATTCAGACTCCTCTCCTGTATTTGGTCTAGGTTCAGTGAACTTATGTACCAGAAAGAGGAGAAGATGCTGTTTAAAACCACAGCCTGAGCCTCATGTTTTGGGTGTTGGACCCCAAGTCATTTAACTTCTCCCTGCCTCAATTTCCATTTTCACATTTTTTACAGTTAGAATAGGCAGTCCACTCAGGGTTAAACAAAAGGCATGATGAATTATACCAACTTTTCTCAATAAAGAAGAATTACTTAAAAACTTAAGCAAGATCCAACTTCCAGTTTCCATTCCAGCATGTAGGAAGCTTAGAAATTGCCATTCTGTCCTAACAACAAATAAAAACCTGAACTGAAAAATCAGTAACTATTCTCAGATCCACAAGTGAAGTGAGGTCACAGAACAACCTGATGCCCTCCAGATTGGTGAGACTGGCAGGCAAATACCAAGAATCACAGCTTGCTAGAGTAGAGACCAGTGCCAGGGAAGGGAAGCCCCAGCTGTAACTGGTGAACTGCTGGAGACTCCATGTGGACAACTCCTGAGAGTTAAAAATTCACGGGAGTGGAGGGACATACTTTTGTGAGATTTATCTCCTGGAGCTCTATCAGGTTCTGACAGTGATTATCAGAGGGGGAAAAAAATCCCCTTGTGTTTCCAGCAGAGGGAGGGGGAAAAGAACTGTTTTGAAATATGCCAAAGCACTCTGCTCTTCTTAGCAGGGCCTGCCCTAAAAAGAAACTGTTTGACCAGAGCCCAGCCTCCTGGGGTTTTATCAGAGCCTAACGAACTTGGAGGGAGGGAAACACCCACATCCAGCCATCTCTACACATCCTGTCCCACCTAATGGGATAACGCTAAGAAGTTCGGCCTTAAGGCATAAGCTCACAAAATGACTGGGACTCACCTATAGGACCACTGACACTTCTCCCCCGCACCTTGTCACCACATCACTGTTCACAGTGGTTCCTTTTACCCAGTACATCATGCCCAGCTATCAAGGAAAAAAATTACAATACACACTAAAAAAGCACAGATGGAAGAGATAGAGCAAGCCACAGAATAAGACTCAGACATGACAGTGATGCTGGAACTACCAAACTGGGAATTTAAAATAACTGATTAATATTCTAAGGGCTGTAATGAATAAAGGAGACAGCATGCATGAACAGTGGGCAATATAAACAGAGGTGAAAATCCTAAGGCGTGTTATCACTCAGTCCTGTCCAACTCTTTGCGACCCCATGGACTGTAGCTCTCCAGGCTTCTCTGTCCATGCACTTCTCAGGGCAAGGATACTAGAGCTGGTTGCCATTCCCTTCTCCAGGGGATCTTCCTGACCCAGGGATTGAACTCGGGTCTCCTGCATTGCAGGTGGATTCTTTACCATCTGAGCCACCAAAGAAAAATCAAAAAGAAATGCCAGAGATCAAGAATGCTGTAACAGAAATGAAGGATACCTGTGATCCGCTTCGTAGGCTGGACACAGCCGAGGAAGGAGTCCCTGAGCTTGATTATCTCAATAGAGACCTCCCAAAGTGAAAAGCAAAGACAGCAAAGAGTGGAAAAATGCCATACAGTCTTCAAGAGCTGTGAGACAACTACAGAAAATGTAATAGATAATGGAAATAGCAGAGGAGAAGGAAGAGAGAAAGGAATAAAGAAACATCTGAAACAATAATTACGAGAATTTCCTGAAATCAGTCAGACATCAAACCACAGATCCCAGAAGCTCCGAGAACATCAAGCAGGACAAAGGACCAAAAAATTACACTTAAGAATATTATTTTCAAACTACAGAAAATCAAAGGTAATCAAAGTAGCCAGGGGAAAAAAACACCCGGCTTAGAGAAGAACAAGGATAATAATTACATCTGACTTCTCAGGAGTCATGCAAGCAAGAAGAGGGTTGAGTGAGACATTTTAAATGTTGTGAGAAATAAATCACCCACCTAGAATTCTATACTCTGGAATTGTCCTTCAAAAGTGAAGGAGAAGTATAGAGACAAAAGTTGAGAGAATTTGTTGCCAGTAGACCTGTCTTACAGGAAATGTTTGAAGAAATTCTGCAGAGAGACAGACAATGATACAGATTAAAAATTCAGATTTACATAAAGAAAAGAAGAACTTTGGAGGAGGAATAAGTGAAGGGAAATGATTGTGTCTTATTATAGTTTTAATCTGTATTCCGTTGACTACTATTTAAGCTTCTCTTTTTCCTAATTAAAAAATAAAAATAAATTAAACAAGATTAACTGTGGTTCTCCTGAGCTATTAGCTCCAACATGGTCCTCCATCAGACCTTGATCAGGGTTCCGAGTTCCCACCGTTTAGAATGGAGTGGGGGTGGGTAGCCTCTTCCTTACCTCTCTCCTCTTCCAGTAAAGAACCTCATCACCTCTCACTTGCTTCCCAAAGAGCCAAAGGAACAATTAAGGAAAGAGGACGTGAAAGACAGCAACTCAAGGCTCTGTGTGTGCAGGATCTTTTACCTGCTTGGTGTCATGTATGCTTCAAGCAGACACAATCTTATTCTAAAGATGAATGATCTAATTGTCAGCTGAAATGTCAGGATGTGAACCTTGGCCTCCTGGCTTCTCCTGGCCCCTTCTACCCAGGAGTTTTATAAAACAGCAATGGGAGCGGTTCGCCTCAGTTTCTGAAAACACTGAGTTTCTAGGATGTCTGTCAGAGGCAAAGATTTTATTTGCATGCAGATAAATGGGTATGGAGTCCCTGAGAGAGTCAGCTGTAGGTGGAGGTCAGTGAACTTCCCTGAGCAGATTCACACTGCAGAAGGAAGGCTGTGGGTTGACTCCAGCTCATTCTGGCAGGTGTGGTGCTGAGATGGGTGCTCAGGTGGGGCCCTGGCGGCTGGCCAGGCTCTAGCATCTATGAAGGCCACTTTTCTCTCTTTCACCCCTGGAATCCTCAGGGTGGAGGCAAGCACATTCGAGAAGATTAATCTGGAAATATCTGGAGAAACAGGATGAGAGAGTTCTAGGGCACGGCCTTTGTCAGAATCAGCCCTGTTCAGCAGGCAGCAGGCTACTCCTCTCTCTCCTCTTAGCCTCTGATGCCCCATGTGGCACAAAATCCATTGAACCAGAGCCCATAAATATTCACACTCTTGCCTTCTTTTCCGTAACTCACTTTGGGAAGTTTCTTTTTTTTTTTCATTTTCATTGTGCACCTGGTGATTGAGGTCTAACTAAAGGTCAGAAATTTATGGCTATTTTAAAAGACAGATTTTAAGCCCAAGAGTGGAAAATATGTTTGAGAATAAGATGAATGCATCCTACGGATAGACTACTGCATGGGCCACTATGACAGGGATGATGTTGAAGACACTTAGCAACCAGTAGGCACAGACTCTTGCCTGGAAAATCTCATGGACCGAGGAGCCTGGTAGGCTGCAGTCCATGGGGTCGCTTGGAGTCAGACACGACTGAGCGACTTCCCTTTCACTTTTCACTTTCATGCACTGGAGAAGGAAATGGCAACCCACTCCAGTGTTCTTGCCTGGAGAGTCCCAGGGATGGGGGAGCCTGGTGGGCTGCCGTCTCTAGGGTCGCACAGAGTCGGACACGATTGAAGCGACTTAGCATAGCATACCTGGTCACTGTAACAGGGCTCTGAAGCACCAGATGTTAACCCTTTAGTTGCTGAATCTAGGGGAGATGGTCGGGAAAATGGGGGAACGGCCAGGGCTTCAGGGGAGGGGAGGGAACCCCTGGGGGCTCAGTTTATTCACCAACTGGTGCAGAAGTATTTCTACTGGTTTTTTGTTTTGTTTTTGTTTTTTTTGGCTGTGCTGGGTGGCTTGTGGGATCTTAGTTCTCTTGCCAAGGATGGATAGAACCGGCACCCTCGGCAGGAAAAGTACCTAACTACTGGACCACCAGGGAATTCCCAGTATTTCTGTTTTTAATAATCGGTTTGCCTTCCCCTAGGCAGAAAGCTGAATCCTAGCCCTGAAGCTGACCATTCGGGGATGGAGATGCTAAACCTAAGGGAAATTAAGAGATCTGGTCAAGGTCATGTAATAATGTCCCAGCTCAGCCTATAACCTTGTCTTTAGATCCTCAACCTCGTACTAGGAAAAGCATCCCTCTAACATGCTGATGTTTCGAATTTAGTCTATCAACTCATAGACCTTGTCAATACCATAATATTTTAAGTTATTTATAACTTTATAGAAAGCACGCTAAGGTCATGTCAATATATGAAGTATTACCTAGACCAGGGGGTGGCAAACATTTTCTATAAAAGTCACCCTGCAAATATTTCTTGGTTTGTGGCTCACAAATCTCTAGCTCTGGTGCTGTTACATTAAGACAGCTATACAGATAAGTCAGTGAATGACAGGTTGTATTCCAACACAGTTTTATTAATGGGCATAACAATGTAATTTTTGTATGATTTTCATGTGTCACAAAATACAATTATTCTTTTGATGTTTTTAACCATTAGAGATGGAAGAAAACGGAAAAAACATCATTTGTTGGAAAACCTCCTTACCTTCCAAATCATACAGAAATATGGTGGGCTGGATTTGGCTCATGGGCTGCACTTTGCTAACCCCAAGGTTCACCATCTCCCCGGCATAGTATCAACATACAACAGGAACCAGTGTGAAGTTGGTCTAATTCACCCTACAGTCCATATACATGGGTAAGCCTGTGAGAACCTTTGAATTCTAGAAATTGGGTGAGTGTCTGGAGGTTGCCTGTGAGTGGGGGAGCTGACCGGCTCTGGGGGCTGTGTGTGCAGAACTGCCTTGAAATCAAGAATAGAGGGACCAGCCCGGGGCTCCCCAAACCGGGGGCCCTTACCTGGTCCTTATCCTGCCCTGCTTCTCTCTGCACTTACTTGGGAAGGGGCTCGTCGGGAGTCAGCATTTCGCCTCCCTCCTAGTCTTCATCATTGTGTTATTCTGGGAGGCTGTGTAACAAGGTAACTGAGTACACATGCTCTGGTCTTCTGCTCTGTTCCTGTGGGTGACCTTGGGCGAGTTATTATAGTTATACTTCCTGGGCCGCCTTTTCTCCACTGGTAACATGATGCAGAGTAACTGAGTTGATACGTAGAAAGGACCTATATAGTGCTCAGTCAAATACAGCTATGAATATCCCTGTTCTGGTTCTCTCCTGTCTCTCACCTGAACCCCCGCCTTTGGACTGGATTATGAAGCATCAGGCTGGCTTCTGGGGACACGGCTGCAAAGCCAGGAGAGACTCAGCCCTGGCCCTGGAGTCCTTCAGCCTGTTCAAGGGTAGAGTTGTTTCAGTTAGCTATCGCTGTGTAACAAAACACCCCAAAACACAGGCATGGATTGGTTTACAGTCTTGCAGTTTCAGCAGTGTGCTATATAGACAGCTGGTTTGCTTCTGTGTCACTGAGTCCTAACGGAGTAGCTCCACTGGAGCTGGAGGCTGCATGATAGCATCACTCGCTCTCAGCAGGGGTGGCTAGAACAGCCAGGGCTAGCTGTGCTGACCCCTCTCTCCTCCAGCACCTCCCTCCCCTCATGGCCTCTCTCTAGCATGGTGGCAGCACCTTCCTTGAGGACAAAGACGGACGCAGGAAGGCACTTAAGGTCCCAGCCTAGAAGACATGGTGTCATTACCACCCCTTCCTTTGTAAAAGCAAGTCACAGGGTCAGCTTGATGCAAGCGGAGGTGACACAGTCTCAGTGTCTTGAGGGAGGGAGCGTATAGGAGTGGAGGAGCTGCGGGCAGTTGTCTTTGTGGGGTATCTACCAAAAGGATGGAAAGAGATAGTGTGAACACCTTGGGAGCAGCATTCAGACTAGCTTGACCCTTATAAGCTGGAACCTAGACACTAAAATAAATATTTTAACTTTATTTTTAATTTTTTCCCTTTTCTTCTTTTTTTTTTTCAGCCATGCAGCTTATGAGATCTTAGTTCCCCAACCAGGATCGAAACTGGGCTCCTGGCAGCTGAGTCCTAATCAATGAACCTCCAGGGAATTCCCTCTCAAGACATATTTGAAGACATTAAAGAAAGATTTCTTTCTCTGTTGGTATGAAAGAGTTCTCTTAATTTTAAAATTTATTTTTCAAAAGCTTCATTCATCTTACTGGAAAAAAAAAACCTAAGATAACGCAAATGAAAAATAGGAATTTTAATCACTTTCTGTAACTCAAAAAGATTTTGCATGACTCTCTACTTTTATACATTCCATTTTTATAATGATAAAAGTTATATTACAGAAATGAGAAACAAAATGTCTATACAGGCTGTTCACAAACCATATTCAGTTATTTTTACTTATCACAATATCCAACATTCTTTCCATGTCCCCTACATGGTTTTCATAATTACTTTTTCAATAGCTACTATATTGTTCCATTGTGTTGACCTGTCATATCCCATTAAATCTTTCCCCGCCTGGTCATCTAAGTTGTTTCTGCTGTGAAATATTTTTTCGTATTTTGACACAGCCTTCCTGTTTTTTTTTTAATAGCTGAATGATATTTCATTGTGTTTATCTATCATCTTCTATGAACATGTGTAACTTTTGTGGTGACCATCTTGGCTGTGCGTGCAGTGAAGCTGGTCACAGAAACACATGCTGGGACCAGGAGAGGCTCCATCTGTCACTCAAAGGCAAAGGCAATGGGGGAGGCTGGGGACCCGGATATGAGCAGTTTGATCAGACCTGCTGGATATTTACCTCTGCTCTTGTTTATCCATCACTCATGCACGCCTAAACTTTTGTCTCAAGATGTCTTGAAATGCCTCTCAGCTTCCTATTGTTGTTATTTTTAACATGTTATAAAAAGCCTATAGTATCATAGCTTTTTTTTCTTCTTTGAACGACTTTATAAGATAAATTCCTAGGACTGAATCATGAGGTCAGAGCACACTGAATATCTGTTTGGCTCCTGCTACAAATGGCACAGTTGCCTCCCAAAGCTGGCACTACATCCTGGTGCTATTATTCAATATTAGCACTGAAAACCAGCCTGAATACAAATGGGCGTCTCCAACAGCTGTCCCCATGGCTCTCCTCTGTGTGTGCTGATCATAGCATTTATCACAGTCTTTGATTGATGGCTCACTTGTCTATCTGTTCACCTAGTCTCCAGATCCCTAAGGAGAATAGGCATCTTGTCCGTCTTTAAACACCCAGCCCTAGCACAGTGACTAGTCCTACAGAGAAGAAGTGAAATGAATACTAAATAAATAAATCATTACCTGAAATGATAACGATTTTCTCAGACTTAGTTTCAAACCCATCTCCCTGAGCAGCGTCCATACTCCTTTGGACTCACTTTACACATCTCTAAAGTGGGGATAACAGCTACCTTGCTGGATCTGTGTAGGCATTTGAGACAGTGTTTCTGAAAGGTCCAACACAGAGCCTGATGCAATAACAGGTGACGGTTTTTATTAGGATGTCATGTGAATGTCATGTGTGCATACATTGAATTTCCCTTTGTAAGAACCATTCATATATTTCCTCCGTTTATATGTTAAGTTCTAACTTTTTTTAAATAAATTTGAATGAAGTCTTCTCATATTTTAGTTTTTTAGTCCTTTGTCACATCAGTTAAAAATATTTTAATTGTATCATTTTTATTATAGGGGGTTTGCTGTTTAGTTGCTGAGTCATGTCTGACTCTTTTGTGATCTCAGGGACTGTAGCCTGCCAGGATCCTCTGTCCCTGGAATTCTCCAGGCAAGAATACTGGAGTCAGTTGCCATTTCCTCCTCCAGAGGATCTTCCTGACCCAGGGGCTGAACCCACTAAGCCGTGTCTCCTGTGGCTCCTGCATTGGCAGGCAGATTCTTTACCACTGCGCCACTCGGGAAGCCCAATATTTGGCTGATCACTGTTAAATCTACTATAAGTACTTAAAAAAAAAAAAAAACAAACCAAAACACCTCATTTCTTATTCTTTGAGAAAAAGAACATTATATTACCAAATGACTTTCAAACAAAGGAGTGAAGTCAGGGTGAGGCTGGACTCAAGCCAGCAGTTGAGGGTGGGCTCTGTTGGGAGGGCAGGATAGGGGACAGCCAGCCTCTGAGTTCTGATTTAGACTATCCATGCCACTTGGAGGGAAATGGCCCCCGTTTAAAATTCTACCCCATTGGTGTCAACAGAAGCTCATGCTCTTGGGATCTGGAGTGGACGTACCTTTTGGCCTCAGGGGAAGGGATGACTGGTTATTTGCCTCATAGAGTGTCCAGCTAAAAACTCTGCCTCCTTTGCATTTTGTTATGAACATGAGACTAAGCTCTGGTCTGCTGCTGCTGTTGCTGCTAAGTCGCTTCAGTCGTGTCTGACTCTGTGTGACCCCATAGACGGAAGCTCACCAGGCTCCCCTGTGCCTGGGATTCTCCAGGCAAGAACACTGGAGTGGGTTGCCATTTCCTTCTTCAATGCATGAAAGTGAAAAGTGAAAGTGAAGTCGCTCAGTCGTGTCCAACTCTTAGCGACCCCATGGACTGGAGCCTACCAGGATCTTCCGTCCATGGGATTTTCCAGGCAAAAGTACTGGGGTGGGGTGCCATGGTCAGAGCTCTGCAAATGAGAACTCGCGGAGTGGAATTTCTAGAAAAGTTCCTTCAAGGTGAGATAGATATCTGGGAAGTGCCCTCATTGCCTCATTTCAATCCAGACACTTCCTACGTGGAGTATAGGTGCAATGACTGGGGCTCCAGCATCCATGTTGAGCCATAATCTGACCATAAGGCTAAGAAGTCAAGCAGTAGAAATGATAGTGCCCTGAAGGACCACTGCACTAGCCCAGGAATGCATGCCTTTGTGCTTATTTTATGAGGAAAAAAATAAGCCTTTCATTTACTTAAGACACTTTGGTTAGTTCTTGTTAATAACAGCTAATCTCCATTTCAGTGAAAGGCAAAGGAGAAAAGGAAAGATATAAGCATCTGAATGCAGAGTTCCAAAGAATAGCAAGAGATAAAGAAAGCCTTCCTCAGCGATCAATGCAAAGAAATAGAGGAAAACAACAGAATGGGAAAGACTAGAGATCTCTTCAAGCAAATTAGAGATACCAAGGGAATATTTCATGCAAAGATGGGCTCGATAAAGGACAGAAATGGTATGGACCTAACAGAAGCAGAAGATATTAAGAAGAGGTGGCAACAATACACAGAAGAACTGTACAAAAAGATCTTCACAGCCCAGATAATCACGATGGTGTGATCACTGACCTAGAGCCAGACATCCTGGAATGTGAAGTCAAGTGGGCCTTAGAAAGCATCACTACGAACAAAGCTAGTGGAGGTGATGGAATTCCAGTGAAGCTATTTCAAATCCTGAAAGATGATGCTGTGAAAGTGGTACACTCAATATGCCAGCAAATGTGGAAAACTCAGCAGTGGCCACAGGACTGGAAAAGGTCAGTTTTCATCCCAATCCCAAAGAAAGGCAATGCCAAAGAATGTTCAAACGACCGCACAATTGCACTCACCTCACACGCTAGTAAAGTGATGCTCAAAATTCTCCAAGCCAGGCTTCAGCAATATGTGAACCGTGACCTTCCAGATGTTCAAGCTGGTTTTAGAAAAGGCAGAGGAACCAGAGATCAAATTGCCAACATCCGCTGGATCATGGAAAAAGAAAGAAGAGTTCCAGAAAAACATCTATTTCTGCTTTATTGACTATGCCAAAGCCTTTGACTGTGTGGATCACAATAAACTGGAAAATTCTGAAAGAGACGGGAATACCAGACCACCTGACCTGCCTCTTGAGAAATTTGTATGCAGGTCAGGAAGCAACAGTTAGAACTAGACATGGAACAACAGACTGGTTCCAAATAGGAAAAGGAGTACGTCAAGGCTGTATTGTCACCCTGCTTATTTAACTTATATGCAGAGTACATCATGAGAAATGCTGGGCTGGATGAAGCACAAGTTGGAATCAAGATTGCCGGGAGAAATATCAATAACCTCAGATATGTAGATGACACCGGCCTTATGGTAGAAAGTGAAGAGGAACTAAAAAGCCTCTTGATGAAATGAAAGTGGAGAGTGAAAAGTTGGCTTAAAGCTCAACATTCAGAAAATGGAGATCATGGCATCTGGTCCCATCAGTTCATGGCAAATAGATGGGGAAACAGTGTCAGACTTTATTTTGGGGGGCTCCAAAATCACTGCAGATGGTGATTGTAGCCATGAAGTTAAAAGATGCTTACTCCTTGGAAGGAAAGTTATGACCAACCTAGATAGCATATTGAAAAGCAGACATTACTTTGCCAACAAAGGCCCATCTAGTCAAGGCTATGGTTTTTCCTGTGGTCATGTATGGATGTGAGAGTTGGACTGTGAAGAAAGCTGAGCGCCAAAGAATTGATGCTTTTGAACTGTGGTGTTGGAGAAGACTCTTCAGAGTCCCTTGGACTGCAAAGAGATCTAACCAGTCCATTCTGAAGGAGATCAGCCCTGGGATTTCTTTGGAAGGAATGATACTAAAGCTGAAACTCTAGTACTTTGGCCACCTCATGCGAAGAGTTGGCTCATTGGAAAAGACTCTGATGCTGGGAGGGATTGGGGGCAGGAGGCGAAGGGGACGACAGAGGATGAGATGGCTGGATGGCATCACTGACTCGATGGATGTGAGTCTGAGTGAACTCCGGGAGTTGGTGATGGACAAGGAGGCCTGGCGTGCTGCGATTCATGGGGTCGTAGAGTCGGACATGACTGAGCGACTGAACTGAACTGAATCTCCTTTTCTAATGGGCTTCCCCGGTGACTCAGGTAAGAACTTGCCTGCAGTGCAGGTGACCTGGGTTCAATCCCTGGGTTGGGAAGATCGCCTGGCAAAGGAAATGGCATCCCACTCCAGTATTCTTACCTGGAGAATTCAATGCAGAGAGAAGCCCGGCGGGCTACATACAGTCCATGGGGTCACAAAGAGGACATGACCGAGTGACTAACACTAACTAATCTCCGTTTCTAATAGATACATTTCAAAATATTATATCCTATTCTTTCTTCATCAACATTGGGCATGAGTTTACTTTACCTACAGCTTTCAGCTCAAATGTCACCTCTTCAGAGGTACCTTCTCTGCCCAGCCACTGGTCCTAAAGTTGCCACCCTCCACCTTGTCACTGTTCTTCCCCATCACCTTGGTTGGTGGTCCTTACTGTGCCTTTCACACCAGCGATGATCTAACATGTGGATTTCATCACTTGCTTGTTGTCCATCCTGCTTCCTTGCACGATCCCAGGGACTGGGGCTGCCTTGCTCTCTTCTATCACAGGGAGATTTCTGGGCACGTTGAGGGTGCTCAGTAAGGACATGTGTGCTAGGCGAGTGTGTGCAGGCACCAGGACGAGACACTGGGAGTAGGCGGGCCTGTTGATAGGCTTCGTTAGGGGAATCCAATAGGCTCGAGTGGAAAGCTTGTCGTGCCAGTGGATAGCAGGCCAGGGTACAGAGTGGGCAGGAGAGGCTGACTTTCCCTAACACCACCCACTCAGGGCCCCTCTGCTTGGGCAGAACGAGAGTTCACATTCAGCACCTGTATCTCTATCACGGCTTCTGTGCCCACACCGCAGGATCTCAAACTCCTAAACCATCTGTGTCAGAATATAGCTTCGTCCCACGGGGAAATACTCACCGTGAGCCTCCGCAATGATGGTTGTTGGCTGACTGAGCCCCCAACATCCCTAGTGGCAGAAGGCTTTTTCTACCCGGAAGATCTTTGACAGAAGTGGTGGTGGTTTCCCCCTCTTGTGACTTTATTAAATCCCAACTCAGTCTAGGCTGCCTGGTACAGGTCTCATTCCCCCAGGGAGCCTTCCTGGATTGCTCTGGTTCACCTGGGTCCTTCCTGTTTCCCATGCTCTGACCCCCATTTGACATATCATTCGTTGTTTTACTCATTTGTTTGTTCATTCACCTAAAAACTCCGATTTAAGGCCTCCCCTGAGCCGGGTACGATGTTAGTCCCTGGGTTACAATAACCAGAAATACACACAGTCTATAATGATCACAGATTCATTCTTTTTATCTTTTTATCTTTTGGTCATGCCATGCAGCATGCTGGATCTTAGTTCCCCGACCAGGGATTGAACCCGCGCCTCCTGCATTGGAAGTGCCAGGGAAGTCCTGAACCACATACTAATTCTTGAGATGTTTCCAGTTTTCAGTGCCTTGGTGATCATCTAATTGTATAAAGAAAAGCCCTAAAGTTAAGTAACATTCACAAAGCAGATGCAAAGTAGCTTTCAGCCACCATTGCAAGCGCTCATCTCGTGACCACATGGTGATGGCTGCAGAGAAAGGTTTGCTGTAGGGCTGCTGCTGCTGCTAAGTCACTTCAGTCGTGTCCAACTCTGTGCGACCCCATAGATGGCAGCCCACCAGGCTCCCCCGTCCCTGGGATTCTCCAGGCAAGAACACTGGAGTGGGTTGCCATTTCCTTCTGCTGTAGGGCAGACCCACCTAACTCTTTTGGGGGCGGTAGACCTGCGTACACATCTGTGGTCTGCTGTTGTGTGGGGCTTCCCTGGGGGCTCGAGCTAACAGCAGCCCTGCCAGGAGGTCACTGTGGTACCTTCCGATGGGGAGCTGTTGAGCACAAGCGTAGTAGAAGGAGAACCTCTGTTAGCCACAAGAAATTCAAGGTTTAAGTTCTGGGCAACTAAGAGACAGAAGGGAAGGAAGTTTGGTTCTTTCATGAAAACCCAAGAGTCTGCAGCAGGGTGGGCCACAGGATAGTCAAGGAGTCACAGAAGGGTCTCGGTGGCACCAGCAGAGGGACAGGGGGCTTCCCTTCTCCTGTCGGGGGGAGGGAGCTGAGTCAGCTCACATCATGCCTTTCCTTGTCCAGCGAGACCAAACACGCTCTGAGCACAACCAGTCAGTCAGTGAGCGCACTTGTGCCATGCCCTCAAACACAAATGCACTCAGACGTCACTGGGACACTGCTTTGTAATCCAGAATCCAAACAAACACAAGTTCACACAGCCAGACTCTTTTCTATCCTTGGTCTGTGTCAGCAGGAAGCAGCTTCTACATTATATCACAGAGCCAGAGAGACGGAGCCCCTGCTCTCGTCACTCAGAACCTCAGCACTACATCCATGGATCGCTCACACTCAAAGTGATGTACCTGGGGAATCAACACTGGTTGTTAGGAGGCAACTGGATCAGCATGGATAAGCCACACTGGGTAGCATTTTCATGTCAGGTGTGTTTCACTGGAGCATGACTCCTTGAAAATGGCATGACCTCTTTGGCTTTTGATTGACTAGAATGTTGAACCAAGCAGGCCAGCCCACGGCTGACCTTGCTGGACAGGCCCGAGGTTCACCCATCTTGTGATGACTTGTCTGTTTTTAATCCCAGCCTGGCTTCTTCCTGCCGCCCAGAACTCTTTGGCCTACTCCAACCCCTTGCGGTATGCTCAGCAAACATAAATGCATTTCAGAGATTAAGCAAAACATAACTAAGAGCGCAAATCTCGTAGAGGAAAGAAAATCATAAACAGCGACATATCCCAGACCAGATTACATACTGCTTTCACGGAGGGTGCCCTTCACTTTCCTGGGTGAGCGCTGGGAGCTGGCCTTTGTGGCCCTGTGGCTGTGGATACATGGGCCTGGTGCTTTGTGGGCAAATTTTTGTCTACCATCTTCCCCTAGGCTGCAAACTCTCAGGGATGAGGGGTAGAGTGTCTTTTGTGCCTGCTCCTGGTGTGGGCTCCACCCACACCCATGGAGACTGTGGGATAGTTGTAGGTGGAAACCACAGGGGGTGTCTGGGACTAGAAAAGAGATACCATGAGTGTGTCATAACACCACGGTGGGGATGAAGTAGCAGGGCTCAGACTAATGGGCATCTGGAGGCTCTGTCTTCTGCAGGCAGCCTGGGGAGGGGGTGAGAATGAGTTTCCACCCAGAGAGTTCAGTGGAGCTGCAGCCAGGGAATTTGCCAGCCCTAGAATTCCAGAAGGCCCCAGCTGCTTCATCCACTGCCTACTGCCCCTCTTCCTCACCATCTATTACAGGTTGAATGGTGTCCCCCAAAAGGTATGTTGAGGCCCCAATCCTCAGTACCTCAGCTTCTGACCTTATTTGGAAATAGGGTCATTGCAGATGTAATTAGCTGGGATGAGTCAAACTGGAGAAGGGTGGATCTCGAATCCAACATAGCTAGTGTCCTTAGAAGGCCATGTGAAGATAGAGACATGCAGGGAAAGTGGCATGTGACGACCAAGGCATAGACTGGAGGGGCGCAGCAACAAGCTGAGAACCGCCGGGAGCATCAGAGGCCAGGAGAGGAGCAAGCAAGGATTCCTCGACAGGCTCAGAGACAGTGTGGCCCTGTGACTCCTTGATTCCAGTCTCTCTGGCCAGCGCCTCCTGGACTGGAAGACAACACATTTCTGTTGTTTGAACCCACTCAGTTTGTGGTACTTTGTGATAGCAGTCCTTGGAGACAAGTCCCCACCCCTCTCGCTTTTGAGATGCTATGCCAGAGTTGAATTTATTGTGATGCTAAGAAAGCATGAAGCTAACAAAACATTGTGACATATGACAAAGTATACAGCATAAGTCTGTAAAGCAAAGCTATGGTTTTTCCTGTGGTCATGTACAGATGTGAGAATTGGACCATAAAGAAGGCTGAGCACCGAAGAATTGATGCTTTTGAACTGTGGTGTTGGAGAAGACTCTTGAGAGTCCCTTGGACTGCAAGGAGATCAAACCAGTCCATCCTAAAGGAGATCAGTCCTGGATGTTCATTGGAAGGACTGATGCTGAAGCTGAATCTCCAATACTTTGGCCATATGATGCAAAGAGCTGACTCATTAGAATAGACCCTGATGCTGGGAAAGACTGAAGGCAGGAGGAGAAGATGACAAAGGATGAGTTGGATGCCATCACTGACTTGAAGGACATGAGTCTGAGCAAACTCAGGGAGGTGATGAAGGCCAGGGAAGCCTGGGGTGCTGTAGTTCATGGGACAGGACTTAGCAACTGAACAGCAACAACAAAAAGCAGGTGATTCAGCCCTTTTCCAAGGTCCTGGAACTCACTGTGTGTTTGTAATTTTGGATTACTTTTCTTAAAGGGTGTCATCTATAGCGTATGAGTTATCCTCCATGGAGCCGCTGTGTCCTGGTCCCTCTGTTCACCCCACCCCCTGGGCACAGCCTCGGCATGGCGGCCTGCAGCCCTAGCGGGGTCCACGAACACTCCTGATTCCACAGATGGCATCGCCAGCCCCGGAGGCTTTGGAAAGAGGGGCCGGTGTCAGGCTGTTCTGTTTGTGGGGGCAGAAGGCTGAATGGGAGCACTTCCCAGAGTCACTCCTGGATACTGATGTAGAACCACCTTCCATCAGAACCTTAGTGGGCAGAAGCTCACATTTACAGCAGGCAGCCTCCATGGAACAGAGCTTGGCCCTGATGGAACAGTTGAGCCCAGGGGAGAGAGAGGCCCATCACTGCTCTCCTTGCAAGCTGCCCTGCTGCGAGGCCTGCCTTCCCTGTCCCTTGTCTTCCTTCTCTACATCTGCATTAGAGGGGTGGAGACGTGGCCCCTCAGGCCCTACAGGCACGGCAACACATGACCCATCCCCTGGCTCAACACAAATGCTTTCTCATCCCGTCGCCCACGTCCAGGCCGACCCTGATTCAAACCAGTATCACTCACATGCACTTGGCGCTTAGTCTGAGCTGAGCAGTGGGGAATCCTGGGTGAATGGCATGTGGGCCCTGGGATAGAGGAGTCTGTATTTTGCTTAGTCACTCAGTCTCATCTGATTCTTCTGTGGCCCCGTGGACTGGAGCCCGCCAGGCTCCTCTGTCCATGGAATTTCCCAGGCAAGAGTTCTGGAGTGGGTGGCCATTTCCTTCCCCTGGGGATCTTCCCCACCCAGGGATCGAGCCTGCATCTCCAGCATTAGTATGTGAGTTCTTCCCCACTGAGCCACCAAGAGAGGCCTGGGAGGAGGAGACAGATCCAAAAAATACAGCAAACCTCAGAGCCATGGTAGGTTCCATTCCAAACTATGGCAATAAACTAAGTCACACAAATCTTTCTGGTTTTCCCGTGTGTGTAAAAGACACGTTTAGGACTTCGCTCGTGCTTCAGTGGTTCAGAATCTACCTGCTGGTGCAGGGGAAACGAGTTTGATTGCTGGTTCAGGAAGATCCCATATGCCAAGGGGTAACTCAGCCTCTGCGCCACAAGCGCTGAGTTCTCGGAGCCCACGCTCTGTAACGAGAGAGGCCACGGCAATGACGAGGCTTGGCACCACAAGTAGAGAGTAGTCCTCACTTGCTGCATCTAGACAAAACCCACACAACAGCAAAGAGCCAGTGCAGCCGGTAAATAAATAAATGATTCAAAGCAGAAGTCATGTTTACACTACACTGTAGTCCATTCAGGGTGCAATGGCATTATGTCTACAAGACAATGTACATACCTTTATTGAAAAATACTCTCTTTCTATCATCTATATGGGGAAAGAGTAGCTATGTGTATTTGTATAACTGAACTTTCCGGTGTACTTTGCTGGACACCTGAAACTGACAACATTGTATAGTCCAACTTAAAATAAAAATTTTAAGTAGCTCACTACTATGAAGTGCCAATCATCCCGTGACAGCCCAGGATTGCTGCGCCTTCCCTTTGTGAAAACTGCAGGACCTCCACAGTGCAGTAAAGCAGGGTATGCCTGTAAATGACCACACAACACAGAAATAACACTAAAGAATGTGGCCACTGCCCAACAGGCAAGCACTGTGCCATCTGGCTTCTCAAGAGGGCAATTAATTTCAATTTGGGTGGGGGTGGGTGAGGGTTTTATGAAGGAGGTGCTGCAAGGTAGTGATTCAAAGTGTGAAATAGAACTAACGACGCTGACCAGCAAGAGAGGAGCAAGTTCCCTGGGGGCCTGGCAAGTATCCTCAGAGGCTTGGTTGTGGGAAAGTTCCCGGACCTTCCAAAATGAGGTGGGGTAGCAGGGACGTGCAGGGCAGGGAGGGCCGCCGGGTACTACTCAGAGCTGGAGCATCTCAATACTCTAACCCCAGGCTTGGCTGTGCCCCAGTGAGGGTACCAACTGCTCACAGCCCCAGGTGGGGTGAGTGCTGGGCACCTCCAGGCACTGGCTTGGCCCCTTCCCTCTGGAAACAGATTTCCTTCCATTTCCAGAACAGCCTTTCACAGCTGAGCCTCTTCTCCCTGGATGTTGCAACAAAACCACCTGCCCTCCCGTGAAAGAGGGCATTGTTTCCACCTGGGCCGCCCCCAGCAGGGTGGGGAGAGCAGAACCCGCTGAGGAGAAGCCTGCCGGGTGGGGGCTTCTCAGTGCCAGGCCTGAGCCAAGCAGTGGGTGTGGCCGCCATAAAAGAAACAACTCCCCAGGCACCACAAACTGAGATATAACACTGCTGTTTTCCTCAAGGTGTCATCACCTTTGGGAAAGCTCTCCTGAGAGCTCACCCACCTTTGGGGGATAAAATGTTTACAAGAGGAAAACACATAAAGAGACTTTGTTTTGTTTTTCTTTAGACACTTGAGCCACCCACAATCATAGTTAAATAAAGTAAATAGAGCAAACTTCTCTAACCATGGTCCATGCAGAAAAAGCAAAGGTGATTGTCCTGAGGGTGGCCAGTTCAGACCAGGCCCATGGGGCCAGGCTGGGAACACAAACTCCAGCCTGTTTTCATTACCAGTTGCCCTGGGGTGGGGGTGTGACTAAGTCTTTAAAAGGCTGGGTAAGATGCGGATTTTTAAGTTGAGTATCTAACCTGAGACCTCCACACAGGAAGGGTATACAGAGTGTGTTAGTTTTGAAGTGAGGGTAGCATCTATGTGTCACTGTGTGTGTTTGCATGTATGTGTGTTTTCTTGTATGTTTGTGTATGTGTCTCCGTGTCTGTATGTCTCTGTGTGTCTGTTCATGTGTGTATCTGTGTGTGTGTGTGTGCCAGTGTGTGTGTTTGCTTATGAGACAGAGAGAGGAAGCACCAGTTAAGGGCTGGTTCATGCAGGGACTCTGGGGGCTCTGGTGCCCCTCTCAGCCCCACTGACCCATTGTCTCACTTGCTGCCTCCGCCCTTCATAGACACGTGCATTCTTTGATCACCTCCGCATCTCCTGATGGCAGCAAAGGGGTGGCCAGTTTTATGTTCCAGATTGTTAACTCATGGAAGTTCTGGAAAAGCAAACACGTAGGTGCTGGGTGCGCGGAGCATCCTGCCTGCACAGCGGGCCCCTCGTCAGGGTCCAGGCTGCTCCCTGCTGGCTGGCTGGCTGGTGTGACCCCGGCAGCACGGGTGGGCAGCCTGCCTCCACTGTCCCCTCCTTTCCTCGTGATCTTCTCTCCCCATTCCCTTCCTCATTATTGTTCATCCTCCCACTTTCCTCCCCACCTCCTCGTGGTGTCTTTCTCAAGAGAGAAGCAAACGGCAGAGCTGGCTGCTCATAGGAAGTTTCTGAATCCTACACATGGTGGGAACAGGTTTTATCCCAAAGCCCCTTCAAAGAGCCACCCTGGGGTAGAGCAGGAGCCTGGGCAGGCAGCTGGGAAGCATCCCAGCTGGGCCCTCAGCCACCACAGGCCGAGAGGGCCCTTCACCCCATGCAAACCCTCATGGCCTGCCTGCCTGCTGGCACTGTCGGTGTTATCTCAGCCCATCTGGCCTCAGAAATCAGGAGCCATCTTTTCTGTACCAGAGTCACTCCGCCAAGTCATCTCCTTTGGCCGAGAGGACCGATGCAGTTTCTTCTGAAAATGATTCTGTCATCCCAGGAAGCCACGTGGGCGATTCGTGGCGGCAGAGCCAGAGCCCTGGACTGTGCAGCTGGCCCGGGTATCTTCCCAACAGCCTCTCAAGCCAGGTATCCTAAGCTGGTCAGAGTCCAGGGCTTCACTTAGTTCCTCTTTTCCATTAACTCACCAAAGTTTATGTCATTTTGTTGTGGTTACATATAGTCATTGACCCTAAGAAAGTGTGTGAGAGGTGAGCACGCACCAATCATAAAAGTGTCAAGCGAAAGCTGCTCCTTCATTGTTTGAGGGCATGAGAGTAACACAGTTGGAGTCATATACATACATGTTTCATGGGTGTGTACGTGTATATGAAACTGCGGGTGGAAAACCAGCACAAGAAAGAGTGGGGACAGTTGTGTGACTGTAACTAGGAATTACCCAATGTGAACAAAAGAGAGAAGACAGAAAAAAAAAATGGACAGATCCTCAGGGACCTATGAGACTATAACATGATCTGACGTTCATGTAAAGGACTTAGTGAGAGGAAAGAAGAATGTGAGGAAGAAAAAGTCATTGAAAAATAATAGCTGAAAACGTCCTAAATTTGGTAGTAAGTTGAACAAACTTCAAAGACAATCAGTTCAGTTCAGTTCAGTCACTCAGTCGTGTCTGACTCTTTGCCACCCCATGAATCGCAGCACGCCAGGCCTCCCGGTCCATCACCAACTCCTGGAGGTCACTGAGACTCACATCCATCGAGTCAGTGATGCCATCCAGCCATCTCATCCTCTGTCGTCCCCTTCTCCTCTTGCCCCCAACCCCTCCCAGCATCAGAGTCTTCTCCAATGAGTCAACTCTTCGCATGAGGTGGCCAAAGTACTGGAGTTTCAGCTTCAGCATTATTCCTTCCAAAGAAATCCCAGGGCTGATGTTCAGAATGGACTGGTTGGATCTCCTCGCAGTCCAAGGGACTCTCAAGAGTCTTCTCCAACACCACAGTTCAAAAGCATCAATTCTTTGGCGCTCAGCCTTCTTCATAGTCCAACTCTCACATTGATACATGACCACAGGAAAAACCATAGCCTTGACTAGATGGACCTTTGTTGGCAAAGTAATGTCTCTGCTTTTGAATATGCTATCTAGGTTGGATATAGCTTTCCTTCCAAGAGGTGAGTGTCTTTTAATTTCATGGCTGCAATCACCATCTGCAGTGATTTTGGAGCCCAGAAAAAGAAAGTCTGACACTGTTTCCACTGTTTCTCCATCTATTTCCCATGTAGTGATGGGACCAGATGCCATGATCTTCGTTTTTTGAATGCTGAGCTTTAAGCCCACTTTTTCACTCTCCACTTTCACTTTCATCAAGAGGCTTTTTAGCTCCTCTTCACTTTCTGCCATAAGGGTGGTGTCACCTGCATATCTGAGGTTATTGATATTTCTCCCGACAATCTTGATTCCAGCTTGTGTTTCTTCCAGTCCAGCATTTCTGATGATGTATTCTGCATATAAGTTAAATAAACAGGGTGACAATATACAGCCTTGACGTACTCCTTTTCCTATTTGGAACCAGTCTATTGTTTCATGTCCAGTTCTAACTGTTGCTTCCTGACCTGCATACAAATTTCTCAAGAGGCAGATCAGGTAGTCTGGTATTCCCATCTCTTTCAGAATTTCCCACAGTTTATTGTGATCTACACAGTCAAAGGCTTTGGCATAGTCAATAAAGCAGAAATAGATGTTTTTCTGGAACTCTCTTGCTTTTTCCATGATCCAGCGGATGTTGGCAATTTGATCTCTGGTTCCTCTGCCTTTTCTAAAACCAGCTTGAACATCAGGAAGTTCACGGTTCACATATTGCTGAAGCCTGGCTTGGAGAATTTTGAGCATTACTTTCTTAGCATGTGAGATGAATGCAGTTGTGTGGTAGTTTGAGCATTCTTTGGCATTGCCTTTCTTTGGGATTGGAATGAAAATTGACCTTTTCCAGTCCTGTGGCCACTGCTGAGTTTTCCACATTTGCTGGCATATTGAGTGCAGCACTTTCACAGCATCATCTTTCAGGATCTGGAATAGCTGAACTGGAATGCCATCACCTCCACTAGCTTTGTTTGTAGTGATACTTTCTAAGGCCCACTTGACTTCACATTCCAGGATGTCTGGTTCTAGGTGAGTGATCACACCATTGTGATTATCTGGGTCGTGAAGATCTTTTTGTACAGTTCTTCTGTGTATTCTTGCCACCTCTTCTTAATATCTTCTGCTTCTGTTAGGTCCATACCATTTCTGTCTTTTATCGAGCCCATCTTTGCATGAAATGTTCCCTTTGTATCTCTAATTTGCTTGAAGAGATCTCTAGTCTTTCCCATTCTGTTGTTTTCCTCTATTTCTTTGCATTGATCGCTGAGGAAGGCTTTCTTATTTCTCCTTGCTATTCTTTGGAACTCTGCATTCAGATGCTTATATCTTTCCTTTTCTCCTTTGCTTTTCGCTTCTCTTCTTTTCACAGCTATTTGTAAGGCCTCCCCAGACAGCCATTTTTCTTTTTTGCATTTCTTTTCCATGGGGACGGTCTTGATCCCTGTCTCCTGTACAATGTCACGAACCTCATTCCATAGTTCATCAGAGGCCCTTAAATCTATTTCTCACTTCCACTGTATAATCATAAGGGATTTGATTTAGGTCATACCTGAATGGTCTAGTGGTTTTCCCTACTTTCTTCAATTTCAGTCTGAATTTGGCAATAAGGAGTTCATGGTCTGAGCCACAGTCAGCTCCTGGTCTTGTTTTTGCTGACTGTATAGAGCCTTTCCATCTTTGGCTGCAAAGAATATAATCAATCTGATTTTGGTGTTGATCATCTGGTGATGTCCATGTGTAGAGTCTTCTCTTGTGTTGTTGGAAGAGGGTGTTTGCTATGACCAGTGCATTTTCTTGGCAAAACTCTGTTAGTCTTTGCCCTGCTTCATTCTGTATTCCAAGGCCAAATTTGCCTGTTACTCCAGGTGTTTCTTGACTTCCTACTTTTGCATTCCAGTCCCCTATAATGAAAAGGACATCTTTTTTGAGTGTTAGTTCTAAAAGGTCTTGTGGGTCTTCATAGAACCATTCAGCTTCTTCAGTGTTACTGGTTGGGGCATAGACTTGGATTACTGTGATATTGAATGGTTTGCCTTGGAAACGAACAGAGATCATTCTGTCGTTTTTGAGATTGCATCCAAGTACTTCATTTTGGACTCTTTCGTTGACCATGATGGCCACTCCATTTCTTCTGAGGGATTCCTGCCCGCAGTAGTAAAGACAATAAACCCAAATATATCCATGCCAAGACACATCATAACTAAACTTCTGAAAACTAAAGAAAAATAATCTTAAAATCAGCCAGAGGAAAACAATATCTTACCTATAGGGGAAAAACAATTTGAATAAGAGTAAATTTCTCATCATAAACCATGGAGGCCAGAGGAAGTAGCACAATATTTCTTAGCACTGAAAGAAAAGAACTGTCAACCCAGAGTTTTATACCCAGCAAAAATATCTTTCAGGAATGACAGGCAAATAAAGATAAAGGATAACCAAGAGAATTGTCATCAACCAATTTACCTAGAATAAGGGCTACAGAAAGTTCTCTTTAAAAAAGTTAATGATAAAATCAAGAATTTTGGAACACCAAGAAGGAAAAAAATCACAGTAAAACAAAACTACGGGTAAATGTCATAAGCTTTCCTTCTCCCATTAGAGTTTCTAAATAATGTTTAATGATTGAAGCAAAAATCTTAATATTCCTTTCTCAACAATTGATAGACCAACTAGAGACAAAGCCAACAAGGATATAGAAGAACTCAACAGTGCCATCAATCCATAGAATTTAATCTACATTTACAGAACACTCCACCCAACAACAGCAGAATGCACAGGCTTTTCAAGCTCCAATAGAACATAGACCAAGATGGCCTATATTTTGGGCCATTAAAAAAGGAAGTTGAAGGAATTTAAATCATATAAAGTGTATTCTCTTGCCACAATGGAAACAAACTACAAATCAATAACAAAAAGATAACATGAAAATCTCCAAACATTTGGAAACTGAGCAACACATTTCTGAATAATTCTTGGGTCAAAGAGGTAATCATAAAATAAATCATTTAAAATACAAGGAAAAGAATGGAAATGAAAATACAACATATCAAATTTTGTGGTACATAAATAAAATAGTGCTGAGAATGAAATTTGTAGCACTAAATACATATAGTAAAAAACAGGAAAAGAAAGCCATAATTTAAGCTTCCACTTTAAGAACTTAAATAAACCCAAAGCAAGCAAAAGAAAAAAATTATAAAGTCAGAGCAAAAATTAATAAAATTTAAACAGAGAAACATGTTTCCAAATAAAGAAAATCAATGAAAAAAAAAAAAGAAACAGTTGGTTCTCTGAAAAGATAATAAAATGGTAAACTTCAAGAAAGACCAAAAGAAGACACAAATTACCAACATCAGGAATGAAAGAGAGTATATCACTATAGACCCCACAGCCCTCAAAAGGGAAATAACAGAATATTGTAAATAACCGTATATCAACTTTGACAACTTTGATGAAATGAACCACTTCCTCAAAAACCACAAACTATCATAAATCACTCAACATGAAATAAATCATTTGAATAATACTGTAACTATTAAGGAAACTGAATTTGTAATTAAATAACTTGTAAAGAGCTCTAGGCTTAAATTCACCAAATGGAGAATTTCTCCATTCATTTGAAAAAGAATTAACATTAATTCTATATAATCTTATATAGAAAATAGGAGAGTGAACAACTCAAAATTCATTACATGAAACTAGTATTACCCTGATTCTGAAATCAGACAAAGAGGGTATAAAAAATTCAGACCAATGTCCCTCATGAATGTAGATGCAAAAATTCTTTATAAGATATTATCAAATAGAATTTAACAATATGTAAAAAGAATTTCTCACCATGACCAAGTGAGGTTTATTCCAGTGATGTAAATCTGGTTTGATATTTGAAAATCAATTAATGTAATCCTTCATATTACAAAGAAGCCCCTGATCATATCAATTAATGCAGCAAAAGCATTTGACAAAATTAAAAACTCATTCATGGTAAAAACTCTTGAAAAAATAGGAATAGAAGGGGACTTCCTCAACTTGATAAACAGCATCTATGAAAAAGAACCTATAACCAACATCATACTTACTGATAAAAGATTGAATGCTTCCCTTCTAAGATCAGAAACAAGGCAAGATTGTGTACTCGTATCATGCTCATTAAGCATAGTGCTGGACATTCTAGCCAGTCTAACAAGGAGATAAATGGCATATAGATTGCTCTAAGGAAGACTGCGGTTAGGAGGATAAAAAGATCAGAATGGGAGAAAATATTTGCAAACCACATATCCAACAAAGGACCATTATTTAGAATATAAAAAAGAATTCTCCAAACTCAACAGTAAAAGAGCAGACAGTCTAATTAGCACATGGGCAAAAAATATGAAAAGACATTTCACCAAAAAAGACATAAAGATAGCAAACAGGTGCATCAAAAAATGTTCAACATCATTAACCACTAAGAAAACGCAAACCTATACCACAATGCTGGGAGGGATTGAGGGCAGGAGGAGAAGGGGACGACAGAGGATGAGATGGCTGGATGGCATCACTGACTCGATGGATGCGAGTCTGAGTGACCTCCGGGAGCTGGTGATGGACAGGGAGGCCTGGCGTGCTGCGGTTCATGGGGTCGCAAAGAGTCGGACACGACTGAGCGACTGATCTGATACCGCAATGAGACATCACTACAAACATATCAGAATGCCTAAATAAAAAGATACAATGACAAGAAATGTTGATAGGAGACAAATCAGAGAAACTGAATCACTCATACACGGCCAGTGGGAATGTAAAATGATACTGCCTCTCTGGAAAACAATTTGGCTGTTTCTTTAGAAACTAAACATACGACTACCATATGACCCAGCAATTATACTCCTGGACATTTATCCTAGAGAAACAAAACTTAAGTTCACACAAAAACCTATGCAACAATGTGCATGGCAAATTTATATGTAGTAGATGCAAACCGAAAGCAATGCAGATGTCCTCCAATGAATGAATGCGTGGCTAAACAGACTATGGTACAGCAGAAAAAAGAGAGAGAATGAGCTATTAATACATGTAAAAACCTGCATTAATCTCCAGAGACTATGGTGAGTGAAAAAATTCAATTTTAAAAGGTTATATGATTCCATTTTTATAACATTCGTGCAGTGATAAAATTGTAGAAATGGGGAAGAGACAAGTGGTTGCCACTGGTTAAGGCAAGGGGTGGAAGTGGGAACAAAGTATTGGTGATGGAAATGTTCTGTGTCTTAACTGTATCAATGTCAGCATCCTGGTTGCACTGGAGTTTTGCAGTAAACTGAGTAAAATGTTCCTGATAACATTCTGTATTACTTCTTACAACTGTACATGAATCTTAAATTAAAAGTTGAATTTAAAAATTATGAAGATGACAAAGAGCTTGCTTATGTTGGTTATGTCTATTGATATTTATATTAAAAACAAAAACAGACGTTTAAAGATATTAATTCATTGAAAATAACGTCATACCAATACATATTAATACAAACAGCACATTTTGAGAAATAATTATTTTTTTCAAAACAAAGGAAAATTAGAAAGTGGCAAAGTTTTGCATTTTTCAGATCTCTGTAGTGTTTGGCTTAATTGAAGACAGCTGGATTCTCATATATGCTTCTGCAATCTATCACCTCCAACATGTTATTTTAGTTGAAGTATATGAAGACAAGCCAGTCCCACTTTGATATTAAGTTACCAAACACAAGAATATTTTAGTAGCCTCTTTTTTGATATCAATACTACACAAAAAGTTGACAAGTGATAATATTTTTAATACAGACAGAATCTGAGACTATGTCAACGAACTTTTCATTCTCTGTTGCTTCAAAATCCATTTATCCACATTGCACTTGGAAGGAACCGTGTTTGAATTTTGGCTTTCTGGAGCCCTGAAAGGTGTCTAGGACCACCAGGGGATCCTGGAGGACACTTTGAGAACTATCATCCTAGCGTTCTTATTCTGAGACCTGATACAAGTACCCAATAAATACATCAATTTGATGATGGAATATTGAAACCTTTTAGTTCAAAAGACTGCCCAGTGGCTGGGCAGATGAAGTGATTAGAGGTGGGAGAAATATTCCTCTGGAGAAGTCAGATAGAAAATACATATATTGTAGAATACATGGTCCTTGCCTCTGGCACTTCCCCAGTGCAGACCCCAACTATCTGTGTGCCATGATATTATCATGTGTCTTCAAAGAGAAAGGGCTTTGCTTAACTTTACAATATTGTATTGCTTTTGCCATACATCGAGATGGATCTGCCACCAGTATACAGTTAAGCAAAATAAAATTTAATTTAAAAAAATATATATATATTTCAAGATGAAGAACAAAAAGTCACTGATGTTAAATAACTGGATTTTCTTGAAGACAATTTTGTCTTAATGCAATTGTGAACAATAAAGTTTTTTTTTCCTTTGGAAAAAAAAAAAAAAAAAAAACAAAGAGAAAGGGCTTTCTGCAGTACACCAGCCTAATAGGTGACGTTTCAAGCACTTTTGGAGTTTCACAGGTGCTGCTAGGGGTAGAGAACCCAACTGCTAATGCAGGAGATGGAAGACGCATGGGCTCAATTCCTGGGGCAGGAGGAGCCCCTGGAGGAGAAAATGGTAACCCACTCCATGGGAGTGGAATTCTTGCCTGGAGAATCCCATGGACAGAGGAGCCTGGCAGGCTACAGTCCATAGGTCCGCAGAAAGTAAGACACAACTGAACTGACTTAGCACACTTGGGTGCACATAAGCACTTTAAAAAAGATCTTTCCCTCTCTTTTTATAGCTGAAGATGTTGAGTGATTGATTGAAATGAATTATACAGGGGATCAGAATGAGGAGCAGGTGCTGGGGTTCATGACCCTCTCCCCCATTCACATCCCCAGTAGAATAATGAATGGCCCCTTTTAGCAGCTGCTGACCAGCTTATACTTGGCTTTTCTCTTAACGGCAGCATAACGGTTCCCCCACGAATCTAAACCAATGAAACAAAGAATCCTTTCCCTTTCCCAGTGAATGGTAACCCAGGAGAACTCACTGCCACAAGTTATTATTACAGCAAATAACTAAGCAAGGATTAAAAACAAGATCAGACTCATCTGAATAGGGGAAATCATGGCAAGCTTTCAAATCTGTTTGCTTTGAAGCAGTAAATAGTCACCAACTCAAATCTGGGAAGACATCTCAGTAAGAGATGGTAGGTGTGGTTTTTTGTTTGGTTCTGTTTTTTTTAGGAAAGGGTTTGCATCTTATTCATAAGTACTCTGGGAAAGTCTGCGAAGAGATTAGCTGTGAAAAACTTGGACGGTCCTGATAGATTTTTACTCACAACTATAGGAGTCCGGTGGGGTCATGAAGAGTCAAACTCAACTGAGCACACACACTCACACACAGAAAATCACTACTGCTTTGCACACTCCAGTGTGTCCCTGAGGATGCGTATGGTGTGCGTATGGATGTGCTGTGTGTGGTAAGAGGCTGTTCCCTGCTGACTTCTCCCTAGGTAGGGCTTGCCTCAGTCACTACCTGCCATCCCTCTTGTCAGAACCTTAAGTCTTGCAGAATTAGTGCTCAGTTAGCTGTTAATTTAATGAATCACATTTAGCTGGCTAGACTTTGAGCCATTGTTGGTTAACATAGGGACTTGTCATTCCAGGCTGTTCTAGAGTTTTACGGAAAATGTCCTGGGAGTCCATACAGGGGAAAATTCCGTTGTGCCTGATGTGGCTTTTCTGAATTTCCTAATTTATTTTAGTTAATTTGTCAAGCAAAAGGACTTCTAGAATCAAAATCATGTTTCAAAATGCCTTGCCTCTCTCTTCCTTTAGGACCTCACTTCAGGCACATGAGTAGGCTAGTGTGCTATAGAGTCGGAAATAATTTAGGACAGTTTTCGTCTCTTTGCTTGTTTTATCTATTTTTTGGCCTTACCAACTGGCATGCACAGATCTTAGCTCCCTAACCAGGAATCAAACCTGGGCCCCCTGCAGCGGAAGCACAGTGTCTTAACTACTGGATCTCCAGGGAAGTTCCCAGAAGGACAGTTTTTTACAGCAGAATTTGTCTTCTTGGTGTCATGCCAGTCAGAAGCCAAAGGTTCCAGTCCCACAAATCATCTTAGAAATCGCTGCATGCATTGTAGTTCTTTTGATAGAAAAACTTGGATCCAAGATTATTATCCTCTGTATTTTCTTTAAATCCTCATGGGGTTTTGTGAGTATACTAATGCTTTAAGAGAGACCTAAGTTAAATTCAATTACAGCACTTATAAGTATGATAACGACAGTAATAAACACTCTATATAATAAAGCATTTCCAAACCCCAGCTGGTAGCCTACTTACAACAACAATTACCCAGTTCTCAGGTTTGTTATAATAAGATTTGACTCATGTTTGGGAATCTCTGAATATATGAATAGAAGATTTCACGATGATTTGTGGCCATTACCAGGAGGTATATACGTATCATAGCAACCAGATTTTTGTTGGGTTGGCCAAAAAGCTCATCCTGGTTTTTCCATGACATCTTACGGAAAAACCGAACGAACTTTCAGCCAACCCAGCAGCTCAAGTTGACTTCACTCATTTATTCTTTCCACTAATTGAACAGTTAGCTATCATAAAATAGGCTATCAAAAATAATTTTTAAAATAAGAACTGTACATGCCTTACTGTATATCAGACACTATTATGGATCCTTTATCATATTCCATCATTTAATTTCCTAACAACTGTATGCTGCAAGTATTTCTTTTTTTTATAAATTTATTTAATTGGTGCAAGTATTTGTTTATCTCTGCCAAGAGTTTATAGTCTTCTGACGGAGATGAGTACTTAGACAAATAGAGAACAATGTCGTAGATGCAGTGGGAGAGCTGTTCCAGGGGATTATGCAGAAACGAGAGAAATGTGACTCGATTTTCCCACAACACAGGGGATGAACAGAAAGTAAAAAATACTTGAGTTAAGTTTTATTTCTTCATTCACGTACCATTAAACTTTTCATGGTTTGAAAACATTCAATAATATTTTATCACAGATAATATATGCCACTACATTCAGTGTATTTCTAAATATTAAATCATTAGGCTCTAAAAGTATATCAATTTTCTTCTAAAAATGCCTTTAGATCTGACCTCAGCTGTTTTGAGCAATCTGCTGAGAAATCTGTATGGAGCCCTGAACTTTATTCCTTGAGAAGTAAGAATAGATGTTGATTAGGTGAAGTATTAAAAAGCAAATATGGATAACATAGTGTGAAACACCTTGACCAAATTTACAAAATGGGCCAAATTTACAAATTTGGGCTCACAGCCCAAATTTGGAATCCAGAGGGTTTTTTGTTTGTTCGTTTGACTCTCTAAAATGTTTGCAAAAATGCATCAATGTTGAGACATTTGGGAAATTTCACGTAAAAGTGGGTAAAATGTTTTCTCATGAAAAACAAGATTTCTGATTTCTCTTTAGAAAAAATACAATAGTTGGTAACTTGGGCCACTATTTGGAAGGTGGGCATTAGAGACAGAGGAAGTGGTATAAGAAAAGATGTGTGTGTGTGGGGCAGCGGGGGAGCGGGGAGGACGGGGGTGTGTGTGAACTGCAAGTGGTTCCCTGAGGTAGGAGTGTAAAATTTGAGTCAAAAGGAGTAAAGATGAGGTTGAAGAGGCCCAAATGGATCAGATTTTGGCAGGCTTTGCATGTGGTGTTAAAGAGTTTGAAATTCATCCTGCAAATGATAAGCAAGGTTTTTAAAACGGTGAGTCACACTGTCTGATTTCTGTTCTAGCCAGATCATCCTAATGGCAAGTGAAGGGAGAAGTTTGAAGACACCCAGCCTGAAGACTGGAAGACAAGTAGAGAAGCTGTATAATGATTTAAGAAAGACACAGAGCAGCTTGAGTTCTGGTAGTGACTATGGGGATGGAAAAAATACAGAAAATACTTGAGAGATGTAAAGGAGCATAGAAAAAGTTCAGGGTTTTACATCCTATGAAGCAAAAAGACGAAGGAGAGGAGGGGCCCTCCTAGGATGCTAAGCATGGTGTGGGCGGTGTACTTAGGCTAGGAGGAGATCACAAACAGAAACAGTGTAGCAGGGAAGCTGATGTCCACTCCCAGGCCTGTGAGTTTGGGTGAGTGGGCGGCCACGCAGAGACATGCAACAGGCAGTTAGCTATGGGCGCTGCCTTAGTCTGTTTGGGTGGCTGTAGCAGGAAAGTGCCGGGGAAGGCAATGGCACCCCACCCCAGTACTTTTGCCTGGAAAATCCCATGGACGGAGGAGCCTGGTAGGCTCCAGTCCACGGGGTCGCTAGGAGTCGGACACGACTGAGCGACTTCCCTTTCACTTTTCACTTTCATGCATTGGAGAAGGCAATGGCAACCCACTCCAGTGTTCTTGCCTGGAGAATCCCAGGGACAGGGGAGCCTGGTGAGCTTCCGTCTATGGGGTCGCACAGAGTCGGACACGTCTGAAGCGACTTAGCAGCAGCAGCAGCAGCAGCAGCAGGAAAGTGCAAGATCAAGGCTCTGGTGGATTCTGTCTGGTGAGGGCCCACTCCCTAGTTCAGTCTTCTGGCTGTGTCCTCACATGGTAGGAGGGGTGAAGGAGCTTTCTGGGGTCTCTTTTATGAGGGCACTAACCCCATTCATGAGGGCTCCACCCTCATGACCTAATCACCTCCCAAAGATCCCACCCCCAAACACCATCATATTGGGGATTAGGCTTCAACATACGAATTTGGGGGGCACAAAAACATTCATTCTATAGCAGAAGTCTAGGGCTCCACGAGAATGACTTATTTAGAGGTAAAATTTTGGTTGTCATTAGCAAATCAGTGGTTGTCAAATCAAGAGGGTACTTAAATCCGCCAAGGAGAGTATGTAGCTAGGGGAGAGCATCATGGAGGATGAAACACGGGGAACACCATCTTCTGATGCAATGGCACTCAGGCTCCAACTACTCAGTATGTTTTTGCATCTCAGACAAAGTGTGATTTCTGCCTTTTCACCAGAATGGCTTTCTCCTCTTCATCATTCCTTTCTCACATATGTTCCTCGCTGTCCTATTCCTTGTTATCCTTGCTACTTCATCATTTCACTCCCTTAGATTCTTTGTCATAAACTGTATCGCATATAAAAAGAGGGTATTTAGTACATAGGCATGATCTAAAGAAGGTCAATAAATTAAACATAGTATCAGTTTAAAAAATAGGACATTTCAGTTGTAACCCTTCCCTTGTCCCTCCTGCAAGGGGCAATAACCACTATCATGAATTTTGCAGTTTTCATATAGTTTTATCACATGAGATTATCACTAAATATTTTTCTTTTTGAGGGGGAATGTTTGTAAAAATGACATGACTGTCTTTTTCTGTAATAGCCTTGTTGGATGTGCTGTGGTTCATTCTTTCATTTCTGTTTGGTCCATCACATGCTGTAGCATCAATTGTCCTGCTAATAGACATTTGGGGGCATTTTGGAGTTGTGGCTATAATGAATGGTGTCTTTATAAACACTCTTTTTTAAAAAAATATGTTTATTTGGCTGCATAGGGTCTTAGTTGTGGCAGGCAGGCTTCTCTATCTGTGCTCATGGTTTTAGTTGCCTCACAGCATGTGGGATCTTAGTTCCCCAGATCAGATCAGATCAGATCAGTCGCTCAGTCATGTCCGACTCTTTGCAACCCCATGAACTGCAGCACACCAGGCCTCCCTGTCCATCACCAACTCCTGGAGGTCACTCAGACTCACATCCATTGAGTCAGTGATGCCATCCAGCCATCTCATCCTCTGTCGTCCCCTTCTCCTCCTGCCCCCAATCCCTCCCAGCATCAGAGTCTTTTCCAATGAGTCAACTCTTCGCATGAGGTGGCCAAAGTACTGGAGTTTCAGCTTTAGCATCACTCCTTCCAAAGAAATCCCAGGGCTGATCTCCTTCAGAATGGACTGGTTGGATCTCCTTGCAGTCCAAGGGACTCTCAAGAGTCTTCTCCAACACCACAGTTCAAAAGCATCAATTCTTCAGCGCTCAGCCTTCTTCACAGTCCAGCTCTCTCATCCATACATGACCACAGGAAAGACCATAGCCTTGACTAGGCGAACCTTTGTTGGCAAAGTGATGTCTCTGCTTTTGAATATGCTATCTAGGTTGGTCGTAACTTTCCTTCCAAGGAGTAAGCGTCTTTTAATTTCATGGCTGCAGTCACCATCTGCAGTGATTTTGGAGCCCAGAAAAATAAAGTCTGACACTGTTTCCACTGTTTCTCCATCTATTTCCCATGTAGTGATGGGACCAGATGCCATGATCTTTGTTTTCTGAATGTTGAGCTTTAAGCCAACCTTTTCACTCTCCACTTTCACTTTCATCAAGAGGCTTTTCAGTCCCTCTTCACTTTCTGCCATAAGGGTGGTGTCATCTGCATATCTGAGGTTATTAATATTTCTCCCAGCAATCTTGATTCCAACTTGTGTTTCTTCCAGTCCAGCATTTCTCATGATGTACTCTGCATATAAGTTAAAGAAACATGGTGACAATATACAGCCTTGACGTACTCCTTTTCCTATTTGGAACCAGTCTGTTGTTCCATGACCAGTTCTAACTGTTGCTTCCTGACCTGCATACAGATTTCTCAAGAGGCAGATCAGGTGGTCTGGTATTCCCATCTCTTTCAGAATTTTCCACAGTTTATTGTGATCTACACAGTCAAAGGCTTTGGCATAGTCAATAAAGCAGAAATAGATGTTTTTCTGGAACTCTCTTGCTTTTTCCATGATCCAGCGGATGTTGGCAATTTGATCTCTGGTTCCTCTGCCTTTTCTAAAACCAGCTTGAACATCAGGAAGTTCACGGTTCACATATTGCTGAAGCCTGGCTTGGAGAATTTTGAGCATTACTTTACTAGCGTGTGAGATGAGTGCAATTGTGCGGTAGTTTGAGCACTCTTTGGCATTGCCTTTCTTTGGGATTGGGGTGAAAACTGACCTTTTCCAATCTTGTGGCCACTGCTGAGTTTTCCAAATTTGCTGGCATATTGAGTGCAGCACTTTCACAGCATCATCTTTCAGGATTTGGAATAGCTCCACTGGAATTCCATCACCTCCACTAGCTTTGTTTGTAGTGATGCTTTCTAAGGCCCACTTGACTTCATGTTCCAGGATGTCTGGCTCTAGGTCAGTGATCACACCATCATGATTATCTGGGTCGTGAAGCTCTTTTTTGTACAGTTCTTCTGTGCATTCTTGCCACCTCCCTAACCAGGGATCAAACCTGCATGCATCCCCTGCATTGGAAGATGGGTTCTTAACCAGTAGACCACCAGGGAAGGCCCCAAACATTCTTATCTGTGTGTTTGGTGAACATCTGTGCCTCTGCTGCTACTGCTACTGCTAAGTCGCTTCAGTCGTGTCCGACTCTGTGCGACCCCCACAGACGGAAGCCCACTGGGCTCCCCTGTCCCTGGGATTCTCCAGGCAAGAATACTGGAGTTGGTTGCCATTTCCTTCTCCAATGCATGAAAGGAAAACTGAAAATGAAGTCGCTCAGTCGTGTCCGACTCCCAGCGACCCCATGGACTGGAGCCTACCAGGATCCTCCGTCCATAGGATTATCCAGGCAAAAGTACTGGGGTGGGTGCCACTGCCTTCCCCAATCTGTGCCTCTAGTTACGCCTAAATTTGGAACTGCTAAATTGAACTGTGTGGACAGCCATACTCTTCCAAAGTGGTTGTACCCATTAATAATCTGGACCTGAAGTTATCATGCTTTTTAAAAGCTGAGTGTTTTTTGTTGTTGTTGTCAAGATACCTATGTTCATTAAATAATTTTTAATTGAAAAATGATGTTCTCATTTGTCCTATAGTGACTAAAGCAACAAAAAAAAGTGTTCTGTTCCATCTTCTTTTCCCCTTTTCTTCCCACTTTTCCTTTTTTGATTCATTCTAAAGGCTAAAGAACTCGGCTTTGTATACTTTGTAAGCCCTGGTTTGGTTTTTGTTTTTTTTTTTTAACTGCTCTCCTTACTCATCCCCACCTCCACCCCACACATTCCCCACAGGAAATTGAGGAAGGTCCCCAGGGTCCAAGAACCTACATTCCCTGTGGATCCACGGGGCCAGAGCAAAACCCCCACTATCAGAAAAGCAGGAGAGGGCAGGTTGCTGTTGGCCTCTGGAAAATCCCGTCAGCCCCGGAGCTCCCTGTTGGACCGAGTGCAACTTGCTTTGTTTTTTCTCCTTAAGATGTGTCATCTGTACAATTAGCCCTTGGTGACTAGCGGATATTGGTCTGTCGAGCTCCCTGTTTCCCGAGCGGAAAGGTAAACAGCACTGGGACCTACTCAGGATCTCCCACGGGTTATTTATGCATGCAGTGTGCAGCTCTGGAAATAGAAACATCAGCGCTGTGAGGCATCCAGAGGTGAGTGGGGCTGGGCTGGCTTTGCTCCTTGTCAGACGGAGGCCGCGGCAGAAGAGCGGACCAGAGCCCGCCCACCAGGGCGGAGGCAGCAGCCGCTTCCGCTTGTCAGGGGAGTCCCAGAGCCGCGCAAAGGTTACCCGTCCCCAGGAAGGGCTGAGCCCCTCTGCAGCGGAAATGATCTGGTTGACCTCCAGCTGCCTGGCCCTGGGGCATCTAGGCTCTTGGCTTATGATGCACCTCTGTCCTTAGCGTCTGGGGGATCCCTGGCGGTGAGGGTGCTTCTGAGTGTCTTTACCGCAGCAAACTAAGACCTGGGTTTATCCTTAGCTTCATTCCCCGTGATTCCTCTCCTTTCCCAAACACTGTATAATACCTGGGCAATTCCTGAATCTCACCCTCAGCGATTCTGATGTAAGGGGCCAGTGTGAAGTCTGGACGTCGGATTTTTCAAAGCTTTCCAGATGATTTTAATGTATAGCCAAAGCTGAGAAACACCACCTAGGCTCAAAGCTGAAGAGTTGGGGGATACCAAGGAACCATTTGTTATTCCTGTTTTGCTTTAATTAACTACCATTCCTTGAAGCCCATTCATTAAGTGCTGACAAAATGCTAAGCTCTGAATACACCTTAGCTTACAATGATTTGCCCTGAGTCAACCTGCTTATTTAACTTATATGCAGAGTACATCATGAGAAACGCTTTGCTGGATGAAGCACAAGCTAGAATAAAGATTGCCGGGAGAAATATCAATAATCTCAGATATGCAGATGATACCACCCTTATGGCAGAAAGTGAAGAGGAACTAAAGAGCCTCTTGATGAAAGTGAAAGAGGAGAGTGAAAAGTTGGCTTAAAGCTCAACATTCAGAAAACTAAGATCATAGCATCCGGTCCCATCATTTCATGGCAAATAGATGGGGAAACAGTGTCAGACTTTATTTTTGGGGGCTCCAAAATCACTGCAGATGGTGATTGCATCCATGAAATTAAAAGACGCTTACTTCTTGGAAGGAAAGTTATGACCAACCTAGATAGCATATTCAAAAGCAGAGGCATTACTTTGCCAACAAAGGTCTGTCTAGTCAAGGCTAGGTTTTTCCAGTGGTCATATATGGACGTGAGAGTTGGACTGTGAAGAAAGCTGAGCGCTGAAGAATTGATGCTTTTGAACTGTGGTGTTGGAGAAGACTCTTCAGAGTCCCTTGGACTGCAAGGAGATCCAACCAGTCCATTCTAAAGGAGATCAGCCTTGAGATTTCTTTGGAAGGAATGATGCTAAAGCTGAAACTCCAGTACTTTGGCCACCTCATGCCAAGAGTTGACTCATTGGAAAAGACTCTGATGCTGGGAGGGATTGGGGGCATGAGGAGAAGGGGACGGCAGAGGATGAGATGGCTGGATGGCATCACTGACTTGATGGACGTGAATCTGAGTGAACTCTGGGAGTTGGTGATGGACAGGGAGGCCTAGCGTGCTGCGATTCATGGGGTTGCAACGAGTCGGACACGACTGAGCGACTGAACTGAACTGAACCGTTAGGAAAACAACGGCTCAGAGAAGTTAAGGAATTTGCCCAAGTTTACACAGCAAACTTCGGTTTAAATTCTGATCCTTGTGACTCCACTGCCCGTGCTCCAACCTGTTTACCAGTCTGCCCCAGGTCATCTCTCTTCTGGAGACACACCAAGGAGGATTTGGGGAATGAGAGATCCCTCTCACTCAACGTAGCATGATTTAAAAGATGAATGAGGGAGAGATGACGAAGTCAAGGGAGTGAGGAAAGAGGAGGGAGCGTCCTCGGCCACAATTCGGGGCCCAGCTTGCGGTGGGGAAGGCAGGCCTGGGCAGGGCTCCGACTTGGCTCTGATGGCAGAAACAAGTGTCTCATGACCAGACCCCTCGGTCTGGGACCTGTGAGATCAGCTTGGAGGTTGCTGGAAACCCTGGGCCACGCTGCAGGGCATGGCTGGGTCAGTCAGGGAGCAGGACATGCAGAAGCTAAGAAACTGGTACTATCTTTTAAAATTTTTCTTATTACCCAGTTTCTTGTGAATTCATTTTATGATGAGGAAAACAAAACAAAACATTAAAAACACTGTTATGTGAGCACTTAGTCCATAGTCTGTTGTTCTAGAATTCACAATCTCTTTCAAGGCTCTTACCAGAGACTGGAAATCTATGTAAAAAACCTAAACTATCGAGCCTGAGGCTGTCTATCCTCATGTAGACCACTTGGTCACCTAATTTCTGTTCAGTTTTGGGGCACATAAAGGGTAGAAATACAGATCTTCTTTGGAGCTCGGAAACTCCCATCCCCAGCCCCTCAACTGGAGTCTTTTTTTTTGGCTTCCCATTACCAGAATTTAGATTAGTCTTGGAGCCAATTCCACAGGCTTCCTCTGCAACGGCAACAGGGCAGCCGAGCTGCTCTCTACAACCGTCGCCCTGCAGGGTTTCTGCCACTTTTTATATGGAACCAGAGGTTCCCTTTCCTGATTTTCCAAGACAGGGATGCATATGCTTCTTTCTTTCCCTTTCTTCTCCCCAAATGCACCTGGGACATTCTTTTTTTTTTTTTTTAACTGTTTGTTTAGCTGCACTGGGTCTTAATTGCAGCACACAGGATCCTCACGCTTCACTGTGGCATGTTGTATCTTTAGCTGCTGCTGCTGCTAAGTCACTTCAGTCATGTCCGACTCTGTGCAACCCCATGGACAGCAGCCCACTAGGCTCCTCTGTCCCTGGGATTCTCCAGGCAAGAACACTGGAGTGGGTTGCCATTTCCTTCTCCAATGCATGAAAGTAAAAAGTGAAAGTGAAGACACCGACTCTCAGTGACCCCATGGACTGCAGCCCACCAGGCTTATCCGTCCATGGGATTCTCCAGGCAAGAGAATCAAGTTGTGGAATCAAGTTCCCCAACCAGGGATCAAACCCAGGCCCCCTGCCTTGGGAGCATGGAGTCTTAGCCACTGGACTAGCAGGGAAGTCCCTGGGCCTGGAACGTTATCTGAAGGCACCTGCCTTGCACTGCTCCCTTCCTGCCAAAGAGTTGGTTTCCTTGTTGTGTTGTCATCTTCCTGTTCTGCCATCCTTACCCCAGACTCCACTGCCATGGGCACCATCACGGTGTGTTAGGCCACTTACGTTGAGAACCAAGACTTATGTTGAGAGCCAAAATGTCCCAAGGAGTTATGTCCCATGAAGTATATTGAAGGCCTGAAACACCTTTTACGGAAAGTCTTCCTAATGACATTACAAAGGATAGAAGACTTCCTTAATGGCACCCAAAACATGATTTAGTTTGCTGTAATGATTCAAGTACCTCAATCATCCAGGTCACTGAAAAGAGATCTTGAAAAAGACCTCGTCAAAAGTATCTTATGAAGTGTGAATGAATCAAGGTAAATTGGAAGTGGTCAAACAGGAGATGACAAGATTGAATATCGACATTTTAGGAATCAGCAAACTAAGATGGACTGGAATGCGTGAATTTAATTCAGATGACCATTATATTTACTACTGTGGAAGTAGAAGAAATGGAAGTAGCCATCCATCCTTAGAAGAAATGGAGTAGCCATCATAGTCAACAAAAGATTTCAAAATGCAGTACTTGGATGCAATCTAAAAAATGACAGAATAATCTCTGTTCATTTCCAAGGAAAACCATTCAATATCACGGTAATCCAAATCTATGCTCTGACCAGTAATGCTGAAGAAGCTGAAGTTGAACAGTTCTATGAAGACCTCCTACAAGACCTTCTAGAACTAACACCCAAAAAAGATGTCCTTTTCATTATAGGGGACTGGAATGCAAAAGTAGGAAGTCAAAAAACATCCAGAGTAAAAGACATATTTGGCCTTGGAGTACAGAATGAAGCAGGGCAAAAGCTAATAGAGTTCTAACAAGAGAACGCATTGGTCATAGCAAACACCCTCTTCCAACAACACAAGAGAAGACTCTACACATGGACATCACCAGATGGTTGACACCGAAATAATATTGATTATATTCTTTGCAGCCAAAGGTGGAAAAGCTCTATACAGTCAGCAAAAACAAGATCAGGAGCTGACTGTGGCTCAGATCTCCTTATCATGAACTCCTTATTGCCAAATTCAGACTGAAATTGAAGAAAGTAGGGAAAACCACTAGACCATTCAGGTATGACCTAAATCAGATCCCTTATGATTATACAGTGGAAGTAAGAAATAGACTTAAGGGACTAGATCTGATAGAGTGCCTGATGAACTATGGACGGAGGTTTGTGACATTGTACAGGAGACAGGAATCAAGACCATCACCAAGAAAAAGAAATGCAGAAAAGCAAAATGGCTGTCTGAGGAGGCCTTACAAATAGCTGTGAAAAGAAGAGAAGCAAAAAGCACAGGAGAAAAGGAAACATATACCCATTTGAATGCAGAGTTCCAAAGAATAGCAAGGAGAGATAAGAAAAAAAGGCTTCCTCAGTGATCAATGCAAAGAAATAAAGGAAAACAATAGAATGGGAAAGAATAAAGATCTCTTCAAAAAAATTAGAGATACCAAGAGAACATTTAATGCAAAGATGGGCTCAAAAAAGGACAGAAATGGTATGGACCTAATAGAAGCAGAAGATATTAAGAAGAGATGGCAAGAATACACAGAAGAACTATACAAAAAAGATCTTCACGACCTAGATAATCACGATGGTGTGATCACTCACCTAGAGCCAGACATCCTGGAAATGTGAAGTCAAGTGGGCCTTAGAAAGCATCACTATGAACAAAGCTAGTGGAGGTGATGGAATTCCAGTTGAGCTATTCCAAATCCTGAAAGATGATGCTGTGAAAGTGCTGCACTCAATATGCCAGCAAATGTGGAAAACTCAGCAGTGGCCACAGGACTGGAAAAGGTCAGTTTTCATTCCAATCCCAAAGGAAAGCAATGCCAAAGAATGTTCAAACTACCACACAATTGCACTCACCTCACACGCTAGTAAAGTGATGCTCAAAATTCTCCAAGCCAGGCTTCAGCAATATGTGAACCGTGAACTTCCAGATGTTCAAGCTGGTTTTAGAAAAGGCAGAGGAACCAGAGATCAAATTGCCAACATCCGCTGCATCATGGAAAAAGCAAGAGAGTTCCAGAAAAACATCTATTTCTGCTTTATTGACTATGTCAAAGCCTTTGACTGTGTGGATCACAATAAACTGTGGAAAATTCTGAAAGACATGGGAACACCAGACCACCTGACCTGCCTCTTGAGAAACCTATATGCAGGTCAGGAAGCAACAGTTAGAACTGGACATGGAACAACAGACTGGTTCCAAATAGGAAAAGGAGTATGTCAAGGCTGCATATTGTCACCCTGCTTATTTAACTTATATGCAGAGTACATCATGAGAAACGCTGGACTGGAAGAAGCACAAGCTGGAATCAAGATTGCCGGGAGAAATATCAATAACCTCAGATATGCAGATGACACCACCCTTATGGCAGAAAGTGAAGAGGGGCTAAAAAGCCTCTTGATGAAAGTGAAAGTGGAGAGTGAAAAGGTTGGCTTAAAGCTCAACATTCAGAAAACGAAGATCATGGCATCTGGGCCCATCACTGCATGGGAAATAGATGGGGAAACAGTGGAAACAGTGTCAGACTTTATTTGGGGGGGGCTCCAAAATCACTGCAGATGGTGATTGCAGCCATGAAAGTAAAAGATGCTTACTCCTTGGAAGGAAAGTCATGACCAGCCTAGACAGCATATTAAAAAGCAGAGACATTACTTTGTCAACAAAGCTCTGTCTAGTCAAGGCTATGGTTTTTCCAGTAGTCATGTATGGATGTGAGAGTTGGACTATAAAGAAAGCTGAGTGCCAAAGAATTGATGCTTTTGAACTGTGGTGTTGGAGAAGACTCTTGAGAGTCCCTTGGACTGCAAGGAGATCCAACCAGTCCATCCTAAAGGAGATCAATTCTGGGTGTTCATTGGAAGGCCTGATGCTGAAGCTGAAACTCCAATACTTTGGTCACCTGATGCGAAGAGTTGACTCATTTGAAAAGACCCTGATGCTGGGAAAGATTGAGGGCAGGAGGAGAAGGGGATGATGGAGGATAAGATGGTTAGATGGCATCACTGACTTAATGCACATAGGTTTGGGTGGACTCTGGGAGTTGGTGATGGACAGGGCAGCCTGGCATCCTGCGGTTCATAGGGTCACAAAGAGTCAGACACGACTGAGCAACTGAACTGAACTGGGAAGTGTGACTTAGTCTGTGAGTGCATATGTGTGCATATGTATGCATATGTGTGTGTATCCGTGTAGTCACACAGAAGAGTGAAGATGTTTGGTTGATACTAAAGGAATCAGTAGCCGTGGTTACAGGGTCTGGCTAAGTGTCTGTTGTGTTAACCAACAGACATGTTTCTCAGGACAGGAATTTCCTCCCTTCTCGAGCAATGAAGTATGCAGACTGGCCGACGATGGATTCCTGAATCACCCAGCAACTAGGTGGGTCAAGGGGGTGAACCCTCATCTTTGCCAGCCTCCCCTTCCATGTTCCTCAGCGGACACTCAGTGAGCTAAGGCTGGAGGTGGAAAGCCAGCGTTAATGCAGGAAGAAGCGCTTTGTCCTTTGGTTGACTTTCCTCCTGAGAGGCCTAACATTGAGAAATGAAATGCCTGGAGGAGATGAAATTGCTTTTAATACCACAAGGAAGACTCTTAAGCTTGAAGGTGAGACAAGCCTAGCTCTAATCAGGCCCGCATGACCACGGATGTAGCCTTGGCCTTTTTTCACTTCCTTGTGTGGAATTAGATGGGAGTGTTTGTTCTAGTCTGGAGGAAGGGGGAGGCATGAGAAAGTGCCTGTGCAGGGAGATGCCACCCTAGGAAGACACCTGGCTCTCAGATGGGGAGGGTTCCAGTGGGATGGCCAGACCATGCCCTGCACAGCTCCTCACACACCTGTCACACGGTCTGTGTCCACGTACGGAAAACTAGAACTCCACTGAGCTCTACGGTAATCCTCAGTCCCAGTGGCATTTTAAAAATGTGATCCAGGGCAGTGTTTTTCAAATTATCGGCCATAGACCCCTGAGAAGTCTGCAAGGACATTTAGGAATCCATACATTCCAGGAGGACTTTGTTTTTGTTGTTTTTATTTATTTGCTTATTTTGGGTTGCACTGGGTCTTTGCTGCTGAGTGCAGGCTTTCTCTCGTTGCAGTAGGCTGAGTCTGCTTTTGATGGTGGCATGCAGACTTCTCATTGCAGCGGCTGCTCTTGTGTTGTGGAGCATGGGCTCTAGAGCCCAGGTTCAGCAGTTGCGGCACGTGGGCTTAGATGTTCCGAGACATGTGGAATCTTCCCAGACCAGGATCAAACACACGTCCCCTACATCGGCAGGCAGATTCTTACCGCTGTACCACCAGGGAAGCCCTCTAGGAGGGCTTTGAAAGGTTTGGATTATCTGACAGCTGTTTAGAACAGAAATATGACGGGATTGTAGAGCCTGTGTCTGCTTTTGTGTTTACAGTCAAAGCTTCACCATATTAACTGATGAGTTAATATGATCACAGTTGGTAAAAAAAAAAAAATCATAACAAAATTCATGCGGAGAAGTACACTCTTTCCCAAATCCATCAGAGACCGTCTGTTCAACTTTCTCTCCCATCTTTCATCGCTAGGTCAGCGCCTCCCTGCAGAGGCAATGACTGAATTTCCGTCCTGGGGAAGCCCCACAAAGGTGCTGGGGATGGAGCTGGGCCGGGAGGAAAGGGTGGGATTTAGCTAGGGAGGGAAGAAGGGGCCTGGTGAAGGCAGGAATGTGATGCCTTTCAGGGTCTACTCACTTCCAATCTAGACTGTTGTAATTCCATAGGGAGACCCTTCACATGGGGCTGGTTTGTTAGTGTTGGAAGTTAATAAAACTGTACATAATTTTAAAAAATTATATATATATATATATCAGTAAGAATCATTACTTCTGCTTACCTTCACTTTAAGATAAGGTTAGGGATGCATTTTCCTCCAAGATACACATCTTAAAAAATTAAACTATTTTTGCATTGGAATCTGGCTTTCCATTCATACTTGGAAAGACAAGGTAGTTCTGCTTTGGAGTCACTTAGGAGCTGAGTGTTTGATAAAAGGCGTCTGGTAAACATTTAGAAACACCATTTTGTTTAACTTGGAAACCACCATAAATCCATATTTTGGTTTTCCCCACATCACCGGGTTCCACGTGGCACATCTGGAGTTTGGAGAGAGGATTTGGGGAGGGACAAGGAGGGGGCGCTGTAGTTTCCCAGGCTAAAGGCAGAGAGTTGGGGAGGCTGAGAACGTGCAGTTGATCCATTTACTTTGAGGAAATGGTCATGTCCTTCACCTTCCCCAGCCTTTTTCTTAGATAACAATGTGTTGTTTTTTTTTTTTTTCTGGAACTGCAGTATTTGATTCTATGCCATCTTTTCCTTTTATCACAAAACCTTCTCATCAGTACTGTTTAATGTTTGAAGTATAATCAGCTAACTTGAGGCAGCACCTGTTAGAAAGTTTCCTCCACCCACAGGGTCACTTCCCATGCTGGATATCTTCTTCCCCAAGCCCCCGGGATGTCCTTTGCCCAGACTCTTCTCTCTGTACTTACTGCACAGGCAGTCAGCTTGAAATCCATCCTTAGGTGCCAAGTCTCCACTTACTTTCATTCTTTGATAAAAGCCCAGGACACAGCAATAGAGAAATCCTAGCACAGCTCTGCCACTAACTGGCCAGGTGGCCTTCCACAGGCAGGACTGTAGGTACCTCAAGTCCTGGACATGATCTTGCCTTTACCTTCCAACTCTGTTACCTTCCTGCTTCAGAGCCTCTGTCCTGACTGGCAAGAACCTCAGAGGAGTCCACACCTCCACCAGGTTGGACCAACATCTGCTAGTGAGGTGTGGTGACAGGCCAGGCAGGTCTAACCAGGAGGGGGTTCTGGTGTTAGCCAGCTGTGTTAACCTGGAAGAAATTACTTCACCTCTCTAAGCCTCAGTTTCCTCATCTGTAAAACAAGATTATAATGGTACTCCTTCATACATGTAGGACTAATGCAGATTAAATGAGAAATGTATGTAAAAACATTTATCACAGTAAGCTATTGATGGTGGTGATGATGATAACTCCAAATCTCATTCCTCTGGAGTATTTTGAGGGACTTTAGCCAAGAGTTGCCAGGAGAGAACCCTGTCTTGGCTCTAGACTGGATCCTCTTTCTCTTCCCTTTCTTGGGGAACTTCAACCATGCTAGAACATACTCTATGATCATGTCTTGGCATCCTGACTGACAACCTAGTTGCAGGGAGCAACAAGTCATTTCTCCCACTGATTCACAGAATTTAACACAACTCTTGTCTTGCCACATGTTTCCTTTCTTTCTATGACTCAAATGCACCTGTCACTGCAAGAGGAGGAATTCTTCCCCTGATTCCCTTGGAATGCCCAAGTTCAGTGCCTCCAGCCTCAGCCTTGGCTCCAACAGGGGAGATTAGGGAGCTCAGATCTCAGAAAGGATGGAGCATCCTGGAAGACTTCCTTCCCTCCAACCACAAACCATTCCCATCCCAATTCAAGAATTCTGTTGACATTTGACCACTTCCTTTATTTCCCAACAACTTTTTTTCTGCAGAGGCTCATTTTCCTTTTGAAACTAAGTTGTTCTCCTTGAGCTGGAGTTTCACTATGGAACTGTTTTGTACCCATCCATGGATAGTTTTGGGCTTCCCTGGTGGCTCAGAGGTTAAAGCATCTACCTGCAATGCAGGAGACCCAGGTTCTATCCCTGGGTCAGGAAGATCCCCTGGAGAAGGAAATTGCAACCTACTCCAGTATTCTTGCCTGAAGAATCCCAGGGATGGAAGAGCCTGGTGGGCTACAGTCCACGGGGTCGCAAAGAGTCGGACATGACTGAGCGACTTCACTCACTTCACTACGGATAGTTTACAAATGTTCACTGCAAATTCTGGGGCTTCTGTAGAAGTTTGCCAGAGACAATTCTCATGAGCTAAGTTAAAAGCGAACGTTTGGCAGTTCCTGCGTCCACCATATTTTTCCCTGAAAAGTTTTCCATTTTCCTTCCCTTTATCTAGATCTAGACAAGTATTATCCTTGCTATCAATTGAGGTATAATAGATTCCTATCTTAAGGAGGTTTTTCTTGAAATATTGTATATATGTATGTATATATGTATGTGTGTGTGTGTGTGTGTGTGTGTGTGTGTGTGTGTGTGTGTACTCACACAGTGAAGAGGACAGATTTCAATTGGGTAACCTGGAGAATTTTTGCATAACAGATATGTACATATCTGACCTCCTAGGTCAAGATATGAGATATTTTCAACATCCCAGAAGCTCTCTAATATTTCCTGATGCTGCTTCCTGTTAATACCAACTGCTGCCAGATGAAATTATTTTAATGGTTTCTATTACTGTGGATTAGTTTTGCCTGTTTGTGAAATTCATTTGTCCAACATGCACCCTTTTAGTTCAGTTCAGTTTAGTTCAGTTGCTCAGTCATGTCCCACTCTTTGCAACCGCATGAAACGCAGCATGCCAGGCCTCCCTGTCCATCACCAGCTCCTGGAGTACACCCAAACCCATATCTGTTGAGTGGGTGATGCCATCCAACCATCTCATCCTCTGTTGTCCACTCCTCCTCCTGCCCTCAATCTTTCCCAGCATCAGGGTCTTTTCAAATGAGTCAGCTCTTCGCATCAGGTGGCCAAAGTATTGGAGTTTCAGCTTCAACATCAGTTCTTTCAATGAACACCCAGGACTGATCTCCTTTAGGATGGACTGGTTGGATCTCCTTGCAGTCCAAGGGACTCTCAAGAGTCTTCTCCAACACCACAGTTCAAAAGCATCAATTCTTTGGCACTCAGCTTTCTTTATAGTCCAACTCTCACATCCATACATGACCACTGGAAAAACCATAGCCTTGACTAGACAGACCTTTGTTGACAAAGTAATGCCTCTGCTTTTTAATATGCTGTCCAGGTTGGTCATAACTTTCCTTCCAAGGAGAGAGCATCTTTTAATTTCATGGCTGCAATCACCATCTGCAGTGATTCTGGAGCCCCCAGAAATAAAGTCTGACACTGTTTCCACTATTTCCCCATCTATTTGCCATGAAGTGATGGGACCAGATGCCATGATGTTTGTTTTCTGAATGTTGAGCTTTAAGCCAACTTTTTCACTCTCCTCTTTCACTTTCATCAAGAGGCTCTTTAGTTCTTCTTCACTTTCTGCCATAAGGGTGGTGTCATCTGCATATCTGAGGTTATTGATATTTCTCCCGGCAACCTTGATTCCAGCTTGTGCTTCTTCCAGTCAAGAGTTTCTCATGATGTACTCTGCATATAAGTAAAATAAGCAGGGTGACAATATGCAGCCTTGACGTACTCCTTTTCCTATTTGGAACCAGTCGGTTGTTCCATGTCCAGTTCTAACTGCTGCTTCCTGACTTGCATATAACTTTCTCAAGAGGCAGGTCAGGTGGTCTGGTATTCCCATCTCTTTCAGAATTTTCCACAATTTATTGTGACCCACACAGTCAAAGGCTTTGGTGTAGTCAATAAAGCAAAAATAGATGTTTTTCTGGAACCTTCTTGCTTTCTCGCTGATCCCAGTCATCTTTAACTTTTGTGTGCTTTTCTATGGTACAAATGTTCCATAATCTCTCCATTCCACTACTGATGGACATTTGAGTTATTTCCAGGTTTTGACTATTTTGATTTAACTGCTGTGAAAATTCTTATATATATCTTTTGTTGGGCAAGCTCATTCCTCTTGACTGTAGAGGAATTGTGGAGCCTAGGATAAGCTTAGTTTAGCTAAAGCAGAGATGGCAAAATAGTTTTTCAAAATGGTGATAGATTTACACTCTCAGTCGTGAAGTATGAGTGTACTAGTTGCTCAATGCCCTTTTCAACACCTTGCGTTATTGGTCTGTTAATTTTCATCATTCCTGCGGGTGTGCAATAGCATTTTATTGTGATTTTAATTGGCAAATCAAATCCCTTATGATTATACAGTAGAAGTGAGAAATAGATTTAAGGGCCTAGATCTGATAGAGTGCCTGATGAACTATGGAATGAGGTTCGTGACATTGTACAGGAGACAGGGATCAAGACCATCCCCATGGAAAAGAAATGCAAAAAAGCAAAATGGCTGTCTGGGGAGGCCTTGCAAATAGCTGCGAAAAGAAGAGAAGCGAAAAGCAAAGGAGAAAAGGAAAGATATAAACATCTGAATGCAGAGTTCCAAAGAATAGCAAGAAGAGATAAGAAAGCCTTCTTCAGCGATCAATGCAAAGAAATAGAGGAAAACAACAGAATGGGAAAGACTAAGGATCTATTCAAGAAAATCAGAGATACCAAAGGAACATTTCATGCAAAAATGGGCTCGATAAAGGATAGAAATGGTATGGACCTAACGGAAGCAGAAGATATTAAGAAGAGGTGGCAACAATACACAGAAGAACTGTACAAAAAAGAGCTTCATGACCCAGATAATCATGATGGTGTGATCACTGACCTAGAGCCAGACATCCTGGAATGTGAAGTCAAGTGGGCCTTAGAAAGCATCACTACGAACAAAGCTAGTGGAGGTGATGGAATTCCAGGGGAGCTATTCCAAATCCTGAAAGATGATGCTGTGAAAGTGCTGCACTCAATATGCCAGCAAATTTGGAAAACTCAGCAGTGGCCACAAGATTGGAAAAGGTCAGTTTTCACCCCAATCCCAAAGAAAGGCAATGCCAAAGAGTGCTCAAACTACCGCACAATCGCACTCATCTCACACACTAGTAAAGTAATGCTCAAAATTCTCCAAGCCAGGCTTCAGCAATATGTGAACCGTGAACTTGCTGATGTTCAAGCTGAATTTAGAAAAGGCAGAGGAACCAGAGATCAAATTGCCAACATCCGCTGGATCATGGAAAAAGCAAGAGAGTTCCAGAAAAACATCTATTTCTGCTTTATTGACTATGCCAAAGCCTTTGACTGTGTAGATCACAATAAACTGTGGAAAGTTCTGAGAGAGATGGGAATACTAGACCACCTGATCTGCCTCTTGAGAAATCTGTATGCAGGTCAGGAAGCAACAGTTAGAACTGGTCATGGAACAACAGACTGGTTCCAAATAGGAAAAGGAGTATGTCAAGGCTGTATATTGTCACCATGTTTCTTTAACTTATATGCAGAGTACATCATGAGAAATGCTGGACTGGAAGAAACACAAGTTGGAATCAAGATTGCTGGGAGAAATATCAATAACCTCAGATATGCAGATGATACCACCCTTATGGCAGAAAGTGAAGAGGAACTAAAAAGCCTCTTGATGAAAGTGAAAGTGGAGAGTGAAAAGGTTGGCTTAAAGCTCAACATTCAGAAAATGAAGATCATGGCATCTGGTCCCATCACTACATGGGAAATAGATGGAGAAACAGTGGAAACAGTGTCAGACTTTATTTTTCTGGGCTCCAAAGTCACTGCAGATGGTGACTGCAGCCATGAAATTAAAAGATGCTTACTCCTTGGAAGGAAAGTTATGACCAACCTAGATAGCATATTGAAAAGCAGAGACATCACTTTGCCAACAAAGGTTCGCCTAGTCAAGGCTATGGTCTTTCCTGTGGTCATGTATGGATGTGAGAGCTGGACTGTGAAGAAGGCTGAGCACCAAAGAATTGATGCTTTTGAACTGTGGTGTTGGAGAAGACTCTTGAGAGTCCCTTGGACTGCAAGGAGATCCAACCGGTCCATTTTGAAGGAGATGAGCCCTGGAATTTCTTTGGAAGGAATGATGCTAAAGCTGAAACTCCAGTATTTTGGCCACCTCATGCGAAGAGTTGACTCATTGGAGAAGACTCTGATGCTGGGAGGGATTGAGGGCAGGAGGAGAAGGGGATGACAGAGGATGAGATGGCTGGATGGCATCACTGACTCGATGGATGTGAGTCTGAGTGACCTCCGAGAGCTGGTGATGGACAGGGAGGCCTGGCGTGCTGCAGTTCATGGGGTCGCAAAGAGTTGGACACGACTGAGCGACTGATCTGATCTGATCTGAAAGTGGTACTGACACAAGGTAGCCTTATATGCTTATTGGCTATTTGGAGACTCTGTTTTGCAAAATACATGTTCAAATCTTTTGCCCATTTATAAATTGGATTATCCTTTTCTATTCATAGAAACTCTTTACATATTCTGGACACTAGTGCTTTGTCAGATAAGTATACTGCGAACATCAGTCAGTCTGTGGTTTCCCTCTTCACTCTCTCAGTGGCATCCTTTAGGGAAGACAAGGTTCCTAATTTCAGTGTAGTTCAACTGATCAACCATATTTTTAATGATTAGTGGCTCATGTGGCCCAGTTAAGAAATCTTAGACTATCCCTAAGGTCATAAAATCAGAGAAGGCGATGGCACCCCACTCCAGTACTCTTGCCTGGAAAATCCCATGGATGGAGGAGCCTGGTAGGCTGCAGTCCATGGGGTCGCTAAGAGTCAGGCACGACTGAGCAACTTCACTTTCCCTTTTCACTTTAATGCATTGGAGAAGAAAATGGCACCCACTTCAGTGTTCTTGCCTGGAGAGTCCCAGGGACGGGGGAGCCTGGTGGGCTGCCGTCTCTGGGGTCGCACAGAGTCAGACATGACTGAAGCGACTCAGCAGCAGCAGCAAGGTCATAAAATATTCTGTTTTTTATTCTGGAAACTTCATTGCTTTACTTTTCACATTAAGATCTATAATATATTTTGAATTGTTAAAGTAGGGAGTCAAACTTTATTTTTCTTATACAGAAATCAGTCAATCCAGGGCTATTTATTCTAAGGACCATTTCCCCTCACTGAATTGACGGAGTGCTCGCATCATAAATAAAGAAATTGTTTATGTGTAGTGTAGGTCTGTTCCTGGGATCCCAATTCTGTTCCATGGATCTATTTGACTATCTTTGTGCCAAAATAATGCTGCACTGATTACTGTAGTTTTAATAATAAATCTTGATAGCTTCTAGTGAAAATCTCATGGACAGAGGAGCCTGGTGGGCCACAGATGAGATGGAAACAAGCTGGACACAACTGAGCAACTGAGGACATGTCTGATAGAGAAAATCTTCCAGTGTTATCCTTCAAGATTGTGCTGGGTATTCCAGATTGCTATGTAAATTTTAGAATCAGCTTGCCAAGTCTTTCTCTCACTCTTTCTCGCCACTTGATTGAGATTTAATTAAATCTATAAATCATTTGGGGATAAAATTGACAAATATTCAGATGATATATGTCCCACAGTTTGGGTCCTTAGTTTCTCTCTGTTCAGTTCAGTTCAGTCACTCAGTCGTGTCCGACTCTTTGCAACCTCATGGACTGCAGCATGTCAGGCCTCCCTGTCCATCACCAACTCCCAGAGTATACTCAAACTCATGTCCATTGAGTCAGTGATGCCATCCAACCATCTCATCCTCTGTCGTCCGCTCCTCCTCCTGCCTTCAATCTTTGCCAGCATCGGGGTCTTTTCAAATGCATCAGTTCTTTGCATCAGGTGGCCAAAGTATCAGAGTTTCAGCTTCAACATCAGTCCTACCAATGAATATTCGGGACTGATTTTCTTCAGAATGGACTAGTTGGATCTCCTTGCAGTCCAAGGGACTCTCAAGAGTCTTCTCCAACACCACAGTTCAAAAGCATCAATTCGTCAGCACTCAGCCTTCTTTATGGTCCAACTCTCACATCCATACATGACTTCTGGAAAAACCATAGCCTTGACTAGATGGACCTTTGTTGGCAAAGTAATGTCTCTGCTTTTGAATATGCTGTCTAGGTTGGTTATAATTTTCCTTCCAAGGAGTAAGCATCTTTTAATTTCACGGCTGCAGTCACCATCTGCAGGGATTTTAGAGCCCCCCAAAATAAAGTCTGACACTGTTTCCACTGTTTCCTCATCTATTTGCCATGAAGTGATGGGACCAGATGCCATGATCTTAGTTTTCTGAATGTTGAGCTTTAAGCCAACTTTTTCACTCTCCTATTTCACTTTTATCAAGAGGCTCTTTAGTTCTTCTTCACCTTCTGCCATAAGGGTGGTGTCATCTGCATATCTGAGGTTATTGATATTTCTTTTCTCCTGGCAACCTTGATTCCAGCTTGTGCTTCATCCAGCCCAGCCTTTCTCATGATGTACTCTGCATATAAGTTAAATAAGCAGGGTAACAATATACAGCCTTGACGTACTCCTTTTCCTATTTGGAACTAGTCTGTTGTTCCATGTCCAGTTCTAACTGTTGCTTCCTGACCTGCATGTAGGTTTCTCAAGAGACAGGTCAGATGTCTGGTATGCCCATCTCTTTCAGAATTTTCCACAGTTTATTGGGATCCACACAGTCAAAGGCTTTGGCATAGTCAATAAAGCAGAAATAGATGTTTTTCTGGAACTCTCTTGCTTTTTTGATAATCCAATGGATATTGGCAATTTGATTTCTGGTTCCTCTGCCTTATCTAAAACCAGCTTGAATATCTGGAAGTTCACAGTTCACATACTGTTGAAGCCTGGCTTGGAAAATTTTGAGCATTACTTTCCTAGCATGTGAGATGAGTGCAATTGTGTGGTAGTTTGGGCATTCTTTGGCATGGCCTTTCTTTGGGATTGGAATGAAAACTGAATTTTCCAGTCCTGTGGCCACTGCTGAGTTTTCCAAATTTGCTGGCATATTGAGTGCAACACTTTCACAGCATCATCTTTTAGGATTTGAAATAGCTCAACTGAAATTCCATCACCTCCACTAGCTTTTTTCCTAGTGATGCTTCCTAAGGTCTATTTGACTTCGCATTTCAGGATGTCTGACTCTAGGTGAATGATCATACCTTCTGGGTCATGAAGATCTTTTTGTATTGTTCTTCTGTGTATTCTTGCCACCTCTTCTTAATATCTTCTGCTTCTGTTAGGTCCCTACCATTTCTGTCCTTTATTGAGCCCATGTTTGCATGAAATGTTCCCTTGGTATCTCCAATTTTCTTGAAGAGATCTCTAGTCTTTCCCATTCTATTGCTTTCCTCTATTTCTTTGCACTGATCACTGAGGAAGGCTTTCTTATCTCTCCTTGCTATTCTTTGGAACTCTGCATTCAAGTGGGTATATCTTTCCTTTTCTCTTCTTCTTTTCACAGCTATTTGTACGACCTCCTCAGACAGCCATCTTGCTTTTTTTGCATTTCTTTTTGATCCCTGCCTCCTGTCAATGTCATGAACCTCCGTCCATAGTTCTTCAGGGACTCTTATCTATCACATCTAATCCCTTGAAACTATTTTTCACTTCCACTGTATAATTGTAAGAAATTTGATTTAGGTCATACCTGAATGGTCTAGTGGTTTTCCCTACTTTCATTTATTTAAGTCTGAATTTGGCAGTAAGTTCATGATCTGAGCCATAGTCAGCTCCCAGTCTTGTTTTTGCTGACTGTACAGAGCTTCTCCATCTTTGACTGCAAAGAATATAATCAATCTGATTTCAGTATTGACCATCTGGTGATGTCCATGTGTAGAATCTTCTCTTCTGTTGTTGGAAGAGGGTGTTTGCTATGACGGGTGTGTTCTCTTGGCAAAACTCTATTAGCCTTTGCCCTGCTTCATTCTGTATTCCAAGGCCAAATTTGCCTGTTACCCCAGGTGTTTCTTGACTTCCTACTTTGGCGTTTCAGTCCCCTGTAATGAGAAGGACATCTTTTTTGGGTGTTAGTTCTCTCAGTGGGGCTTCCCTATTGCCTCAGATGGTAAAGAATCTGCCTGCAATTTGGGAGACCCAGGTTTGATCCCTGCGTCAGGAAGATCCCCTGGAGAAAAGCATGGCTACCCATACCAGTATTCTTGCCTGGAGAATTCCATGGACAGAGGAGCCTGGCAGGCTACAGTCCAAAGGGTCGCAAAGATTTAGATGTGACTGAGTGGCTAATACTTTCAGTAATATTTTCTTATTTTCAATGTGGAAAAAAAAATAATACAATTTATCTTTTTATGTGGCATACTTCTTTCCTTTTTATTAGGTAGGAGTAGCAATGCAAATTGGAGAAGGAAATGGCAACCCACTCCAGTGTTCTTGCCTGGAGAATCCCAGGGACAGGGGAGTCCTGCACAGAGTCGTACACGACTGAAGCGACTTAGCAGCAGCAGCAGCAATGCAAAAGCTATTGCAAATCAAATTCCATTTCCAGCCTATTGATGATAGACCTCAAAGATGTCTAGAGGCCCCATTGGTAGTGTTGGTCTGACTTCACAGTCCTCCTCATTGCCTGCTGTGCCCTGGGTTTCTGTAGATTAGAGAGTCCTTCAGGCCTCCCCACAGCTCTCTATCTAACTGTCCTGCTCTGACACTGCCACTTTCTCATCCCTCCAGACTGAGTTCATTTTGTTATTTACTTACAGTCTGATTTCAGACTGGATGTTTGTCTGCAAGCTAGCTTAAGTGAAAAGACATTTTACCAGAAGGACATAGGGGGCTCATAGGACCAATGGGAGGCTGCAGGGCTGGGGGCTGAAATGGGCAGACATCACTTGCTTGGAAAACTGGTTCATGAGAAGCCCAGTGCAGTCTCTCAGCAGGAGCTTGGTCCACAGGGTGGTGTGGCTGTGTAGGAAGAACATTCACCAACTGCTCCTCTGTCCTTGTGCAACTTGCTCAAGAATGGATGTTCCAGAAGAGAGGGTCTTCTGAGCCAAGTTGGAATTATGTGAGAATCTGGCTGCTTTGGTTTTTGCACTGGGAGACGGGCGTGGGAGAAGGCAAGAATGATCTCTCACCTGAATTGTATAGCATGTGGACTCACCTGAAGGTAAGCAAGGAGCTCTTGTTAAAGGGGAGAGAGGGACGCTTGAAGGTTGGAGGCTGAAAAATAACACTGTTATCCTAAGTAGATGGTAATTCACTCGAGGGCACTTACAGGGCCCTGAGTATAAACTGGGAATCACAGTGCTTGTGATCGTTGTTTACAGGGGTAAACACAGTTCAGAATGTGCTCAAAGGGTTTATCCTCTGGTGAGGAGTCCCTAGTCCTCGATGTAAAGTGGAACATAACATCTTAGCCCCTTGTTCTCTGGGCAACCTCCATGATAATCCACTACAGCCATCAATCATTTTAGAGGAAAGAAAAGGTAAGGTTATTTACAGAATGAACTCAACCATGTTAAAATAGATAAAATAAGAAAAATGTGCACTAAAATACTGAGTGAGAATGTCTGGATTATGAAAGTAGGAAATTTTAATTTACCTTTTTTGCTTTATTTTCTAAATTTTGTACAATAACCATATATTACTTAATGACGTTATGGTCAGTAGTGATTAATATCCTCACCTCTATAATATGTTTTAGTTACATTTTTAAGTTGGATAACTTTGAATCCCCTTTTGAAATAGTAATTTCAAAAAGTAAAAATAGGGCTTGCTTGGTGGCTCAGTGGTAAAGAATCCGCCTGCCGGTGCAGGAGACCTGAGTTTGATCCCTGAGCCGGGACATCGCACTTGCCGCAGAACAGCTAGGCTGGTACGTCGCAGCTGTGGAGCCTGTGCGCTAGAGCCCGGGGAACTCCAGTTGCTAAGACTGTGCTGCAACTGCGGAAGCTCAGGCGCCTGCGGTCTGCAGCAAGAGGAGCCGACAGGCCGCACCCGGAGAGCAGCCCCGCTCTCTGCTGCCCAGGCGCCTGCGCTCCACAGCAAGAGGAGCCGACAGGCCGCAACCAGTAGCCCCGCTCTCTGCTGCAAGAGAAAAAGCCGCACAACGACGAAGACCCAGCACAGCTAAAAGTAAATAAATAAAAAGTTTTAAAGTCAAATGATTTGTACTTTAACTTTTAAGTGAACATTTTGTTGACATATGCTCTCTGGAGAGAAGAACGTACATCCTAAAGGTACAACCTCAGGAACTTCCACGGAACGGAAGCACTCACGTGTCAGCACCCAGGTCATTATTCGCACTACCCCCTCCTTCCTCTCCTGCGCCTCCCAGCCATCCTGACTTCCCACACTGTTGATTGATTCTGCGGGGTTTTGAACTTTCTATAAATGCAATCATGGAATACTTATTTGCGTGTGTCTGCCATCTTTTATTCAACTTTCTATTTGTGAGCTTCATCCATATTGCTGTGTGTAGCTGTAGATCATTTATTATAGTTGATATAATTGATATTGCATAAATTTATCATGATTTTTAAATCCACTCTACCGTTGAACATTTATCTCTCTACTTCCCCCCAGTTTTAGGCTACTCTGAATAGTGCTACTATCAGGGTTGTATGTGTGTTTTGATGAACATGTGTGTGCTTTTCTGTTGAGCATATACCAGGAGTAGCACTACTGGACATAAGGTGTGTATATAATCAGCTTTCGCAAATACCACCAAGCCACTGTCTACACTCCCTCCCTCTCAAGTGATGCTTCACAGTTCTAGTTGTCCCAGATCTTTCCCAACATGTTGTTTTTTCTATTTTAGCCATTATTATGGGGATGCAGATCTTCAGAAAACGAAGATCATGGCATCTGGTCCCATCACTACATGGGAAATAGATGGAGAAACAGTGGAAACAGTGTCAGACTTTATTTTTCTGGGCTCCAAAATCACTGCAGATGGTGACTGCAGCCATGAAATTAAAAGACGCTTACTCCTTGGAAGGAAGGTTATGACCAACCTAGATAGCATATTCAAAAGCAGAGACATCACTTTGCCAACAAAGGTTCGCCTAGTCAAGGCTATGGTCTTTCCTGTGGTCAGGTATGGATGTGACAGCTGGACTGTGAAGAAGGCTGAGCGCCGAAGAATTGATGCTTTTGAAGTGTGGTGTTGGAGAAGACTCTTGAGAGTCCCTTGGACTGCAAGGAGATCCAACCAGTCCATTCTGAAGGAGATCAGACCTGGGATTTCTTTGGAGGGAATGATGCTCAAGCTGAAACTCCAGTATTTTGGCCACCTCATGCGAAGAGTTGACTCATTGGAGAAGACTCTGATGCTGGGAGGGATTGAGGGCAGGAGGAGAAGGGGACGACAGAGGATGAGATGGCTGGATGGCATCACTGACTCCATGAATGTGAGTCTGAGTGACCTCCGAGAGCTGGTGATGGATAGGGAGGCCTGGCGTGCTGCGGTTCATGGGGTCGCAAAGAGTCGGACACAACTGAGCGACTGATCTGATCTGATCTGATGGGGATGCAGTGGTATCTTGTGGTTTCAGTTTGTGTTTAGCAGTTGGCTAATAAGATGGAGCGCTTTTCATATTTTTACTACACGTTACCCTTTTCCTAAAGTGCACCTTTACGTGCCCCTTTTCCTATCTGCTAATACCTATCAGATTATGCTTGATAATTGTGCGTTCAAATCGTCTCTGTATTTAATTATTTTCTGTATCCTTGATTTATCAGAGCTTTTTTCCCCCAAACATTAGAATCACCGAGCAGCTTTGAATAAATGTTGTTCCTGGAACCTCATCCCTATGAAGTCAGGACTTCGAACGAGTAAAATCAGTTGCAGCACCAGCACTGGCATTTGGTAGAACTTTAAAACTTGATTTCAATCTTACCAAAGAGTTGCAAAAATAGTACAGAAAGTTCCCATATTTCATAAGATGTTTACATTTCCTTTTTTATAAGATGTTTACATTCTATCACAATTTTCATAAGCTGCTTACATTCTATCACATTTATTATTTATTTCTACATCTATATTTAGATGTAGAAAGTGGAAACAGTGTCAGAATTTATTTTTCTGGGCTCCAAAATCACTGCAGATGGTGACAGCAGCCATGAAATTAAAAGACGCTTACTCCTTGGAAGGAAAGTTATGACCAACCTAGATAGCATATTCAAAAGCAGAGACATTACTTTGCCAACAAAGGTTCGCCTAGTCAAGGCTATGGTCTTTCCTGTGGTCATGTATGGATGTGAGAGCTGGACTGTGAAGAAGGCTGAGCGCCGAAGAATTGATGCTTTTGAACTGTGGTGTTGGAGAAGACTCTTGAGAGTCCCTTGGACTGCAAGAAGATCCAACCAGTCCATTCTGAAGGAGATCAATCCTGGACTTTCTTTGGAAGGAATGATGCTAAAGCTGAAACTCCAGTATTTTGGCCACCTCATGCGAAGAGTTGACTCATTGGAGAAGACTCTGATGCTGGGAGGGATTGAGGGCAGGAGGAGAAGGGGACGACAGAGGATGAGATGGCTGGATGGCATCACTGACTCGATGGATGCGAGTCTGAGTGACCTCCGGGAGCTGGTGATGGACAGGGAGGCCTGGCGTGCTGTGATTCATGGGGTCGCAAAGAGTCGGACACGACTGAGCAACTGATCTGATCTGATCTGATCTGACATCTATTATTTTTATGCCTATATCTAGTTTAGATTAAGATCTAATTTATTCTCTGAATCGTTTGAGAGTAAGTTGCAGGTATCATGCTCTTTTACCTCAGTCTTGCAGTTTTTGAGGGAACCTTTTTTTTTCCTTGTAATTTGGTTGATTTCTACTTTCTAAATTTTCAAAGTTACATTGTTAGGTCCAAATAGGCTATGTTTGCTATATCTTTTTAGTGAATTGCTTCTTTTTCATTGAAATGTAGCTTCAGTATTATAATGTGTAATATTATTTAGTTTCAGGTGTACTACATGGCTGTTTGACGTTTGCATATATTATGAAATGATCATAATATCATTTATAATAATGCTAATAACCATCTGTGGCCTATCTAGTTTATAACTGGAGGTTTGTGCCTCTTAATGCTGTTCACCTATTTCAACCTCTTATCCCCCACCCACTGGCTACCACCGTCTCTTCCTCTGTTGTCTGTGTCTACGAGTCTCTTTTCATTGTGTTTTCTTTGTTTTGTTTGTCAGATTCTACACATAAGTGAAGTCATACACTATTTCTCTCTCTCTCTGACTTACTTCACTTAGCATAATGCTCTCTAGGTCCATGCATACTGTTTCAAATGGCAAAACTTCATTCTTTTTATGGCTGAGTAGTATTCCATCCTGTGTGTGTGTTGGGTTGGTCAAAAAGTTCATTCAGATTTTCTGTACCATCTTATGGAACACTCAAATGAACTTTTTTTGCCATATATACATTAATATTTATATATGCATATATATATAGATTGATGTCACATCTTCTTTATCCATTCATGTCATCATCTATCAGTAGACATTTAGGTTGCTTCTGTATCCTGGCTATTGTAAATAATGCTGTAATGAACACTCATATACTTTTTTTCTCTTTTGTTCAATTTTTTAAAAATCGAAGTATAGTTGATGTACAGTGTTGTGCCAATCTCTGTTGTACAGCAAATGACTGAGACATATGGATGCTTTTTTATAGTCTATTCCATCGGTTTAGCACAGGATGTTGAGTATAGTTCCCTGTGCTGTACATTGGGACCTTGTTGTCTATCCATTCTAAATGGAGGAGTTTGCATTTATCAACCCCAAATTCCCAGTCCGTCCGTCTCCTGCCTCTTCTCCCCATTGGCACCCACAGGTCTGTTCCCTGTGAGTCAATTTCTGTCTCACAGGCAGGTTCTTCTGTGCCATACTTTAGATCCCACATGCAGGTGATACCCTATGCTATCTGTCTTTCTCTTTCTGACTTACTTCACTGCGTACGATAATCTCAAATTGCATCCATGTTGTTGCAAATGGCAGTATAGCCCTGGCACTTATTTATGTAACTGGAATTTTGTACCTTTCAGCTGAATTCATGTAATGCTCACTCTCTCCACCTCCTCCTTTTTAAATTTTAGAGTCTCATTTAGATTCTCCAACAAACTTATTAAATTTATTTCCCATCATTAATTTTCACATCCTGTGTCTTCTTCTGCTTCCAGTTCCTTTCTTGTTGATGTGTGTCGTTTAGTAGTCCTTTGCTAATCACAGCTAGTAACGTTTCTAAATCCCTGAATGAATGTCTCAGCCTTGAATGATACTTTAGCTACTATAGAATTCTATCTGGACAAATATTTTTTCCCTTTTTTTTTTGAAGATAAAATTTTCATGTGCTATTGAATCCATTATCACTGATGAAAAGCCAACTACCATTCTTTTTAAAAAAATTACAGCCTTAACTCTTTACTATCTTGTATAGTTTTTCTGTGTGTTTGTTCTAAGCTTTTGGTAGTATGTGTCTACATGAGAGATTTCTTATTATTTATCCAACTCATAATACAGCTACTGTTCTACTTACCAATATTTGTCATTTTTCAATTCTGCAATATTCTCAGCTAATTGAATACTATCTGTCTTCCACACTTTCCTTCTGGAGCTTGCTAGGGCTTTTCATTATAGACACTTGGTCTCTTAAATTTTCTTTCATATTTTTCATCTCTCTGTGTCTGTGCTGTATTCTAGGTAATATCCTTAGATTTATCTTCAAAATGATTCTCTCTTTACTATTTACAGCCCGTGGTATCCACTGATATTTCAGTATCAATAATTATGGTTTAAGATGATTAATTTTTAAAGAAATATGTCAATACTTTTTATAGTCTAGCTTATGACATTCAATATTCTTTCAATATTTTAGGCATAGTTATTTTAAAAGCATTTTTAACATTTTAACATTTTCCCCTATTATTTTGTTTATTTTATTTATTTATTTAAATATTTAATAAATATTTATATATTTGAAATATATAAAATATAAACATTTATATAAATATAATATAAATATACAGCATTTATAATATATCTATTATATAATATATAATATAATTATAATATATTATATATTTAAATATATTATAAATATATTATATTTCATATATTATAAATAATATATAATATATTATAAATAATATGTTATAAATAATATATAAAATAATATATTTTAAATACTATGTAATATAATATATTATAAATAATATATAATACATTATAAATAATATATAATATAATATATTTTAAATAATATATAATATACTTTAAATAATATATAATATAATATATTTTTAAATAATATATAATATATTATAAATAATATGTAATACATTATAAATAATATATAATATAATATATTATAAATATATTATAAATAAATATATTATATAAGTATATTTAATATATTTTAATAAATGTATTAAATATATTTATTATATATAAATAGTATATATAATTATATACACTATTATTATATAATAATATATTATATTATTATATATGTATTATATATACATGCATACTAATATATATACATATATACATATATACACACATATGTATATAATTATATGTGCATATATATTATATATAATATAATAATATATAGTATGCTGCTGCTAAGTCGCTTCAGTCGTGTCCAATTTCACCAGGCTGCCCCGTCCCTGGGATTCTCCAGGCAAGAACACTGGAGTGGGTTGCCATTTCCTTCTCCAATGCATGAAAGTGAAAAGTGAAAGTGAAGTCGCTCAGTCCTGTCTGACTCTTAGCGACCCCATGGACTGCAGCCTACCAGGCTCCTCTGCCCATGGGATTTTCCAGGCAAGAGTACTGGAGTGGGGTGCCATTGCCTTCTCCCAATATTTTAGGCATAGTTATTTTAAAAGCATTTTTAACATTTTAACATTTTCCCCTATTATTTTGTTTATTTTATTTTATCTATTTATTTAAATATTTAATAAATATTTATATATTTGAAATATATAAAATATAAACATTTATATAAATATAATATAAATATACAACATTTATAATATATCTATTATCTATTATATAATTATAATATATTATATTATATATTTAAATGTTATATTTTATATATTATAATATGTAATATGATATATTATAAATAAATAAATATATTTAATATATTTAAATAAATATATTTATTATATATAAATAGTATATATAATTATATACACTATTATTATATTATATAATAATATATTGTATATTATATATGTATTATATACATGCATAATAATATATATACATATATAGACACATATAATTATATATACATATATGTGTCTATATATGTATATAAGTGAAGAGGAACTAAAAAGCCTCTTGATGAAAGTGAAAGTGGAGAGTGAAAAGGTTGGCTTAAAGCTCAACATTCAGAAAACGAAGATCATGGCATCTGGTCCCATCACTTCATGGGAAATAGATGGAGAAGCAGTGGAAACAGTGTCAGACTTTATTTTTCTGGGCTCCAAAATCACTGCAGATGGTGACTGCAGCCATGAAATTAAAAGACGCTTACCCCTTGGAAGGAAAGTTATGACCAACCTAGATAGCATATTGAAAAGCAGAGACATCACTTTGCCAACAAAGGTTCGCCTAGTCAAGGCTATGGTCTTTCCTGTGGTCATGTATGGATGTGAGAGCTGGACTGTGAAGAAGGCTGAGCACCGAAGAATTGATGCTTTTGAACTGTGGTGTTGGAGAAGACTCTTGAGAGTCCCTTGGACTACAAGGAGATCCAAGCAGTCCATTCTGAAGGAGATCAGCCCTGGGATTTCTTTGGAAGAAATGATGCTAAAGCTGAAACTCCAGTATTTTGGCCACCTCATGTGAAGAGTTGACTCATTGGAGAAGACTCTGATGCTGGGAAGGATTGAGGGCAAGAGGAGAAGGGGACGACAAAGGATGAGATGGCTGGATGGCATCACTGACTCGATGAATGTGAGTCTGAGTGACCTCCGAGAGCTGGTGATGGATAGGGAGGCCTGGCGTGCTGCAGTTCATGGGGTCACAAAGAGTCAGACACGACTGAGCGACTGATCTGATCTGATTATATATAATATAATAATATAGTATATATATACATATATATACATAAATTTGGGTTGTTAACATTTTATCTAGGATGATTTTTTTTTAAGTTCTCTCCTGGTTTCTTCCTTCCCTCCTTTCTACTTCCTCACCTTCCAGTTTGCCATGAGTTAGAGCCCCACTGATATATTACTCCATTCCTGCATGTATTTCTCAGTCCCTGACTTCTCTCTTCTGCATATCTATTTATGTCCCATCACTGAGCTTTCAGTTACTTCTGCTATATATATGTATATATACATTATTATATATGTAATAATAAATAATATAATATATAATAATATATAATATATAAATAACATAATATGATATATAATTATATAAATATTATAAATATAAATATTTAAATATATTAAAATAATAATAAATATTTATTTAAATGTTTAGCATTTAAACATTTTTCCCTATTATTTTTAACTCGACTCTTCCCATGGTGGTTTGTTTCCATGTGTGACTTCCAACTATTGACTATGAAATAATACTCAGGAGTATTTTCTTTGTAGGCATTCCATATTCCCTGGATTGCAGAAGCATTTTAGAAGCTGCTCTCTCCTTTTCCTCTCCTTATTAATGGATTCTGAAGCAATTATATATGTCAAGGCTGTATATTGTCACCCTGCTTATTTAACTTATATGCAGAGTACATCATGAGAAACGCTGGGCTGGATGAAGCACAAGCTGGAATCAAGATTGCTGGGAGAAATATCAATAACCTCAGATATGTAGATGACACCACCCTTCTGGCAGAAAGTGAAGAGGAACTAAAAAGGCTCTTGATCAAGGTGAAAGAGGAGAGTGAAAAAGTTGACTTAAAACTCAACATTCAGAAAAGAAAGATCATGGCATCCAGTCCCATCACTTCATGGGAAATAGATGGGGAAACAGTGGAAACAGTGTCAGACTTTATTTTGGGGGGCTCCAAAATCACTGCAGATGGTGACTGCAGCCATGAAATTAAAAGACGCTTACTCCTTGGAAGAGAAGTTATGACCAACCTAGATAGCATATTGAAAAGCAGAGACATTACTTTGCCAACAAAGGTCCATCTAGTCAAGGCTATGGTTTTTCCAGTAGTCATGTATGGATGTGAGAGTTGGACTGTGAAGAAAGCTGAGCACTGAAGAATTGATGCTTTTGAAGTGTGGTGTTGGAGAAGACTCTTGAGAGTCCCTTGGACTGCAAGGAGATCCAACACCACAGTTCAAACCACATTTCTTTGGAAGGAATGATGATAAAGCTGAAACTCCAGTACTTTGGCCACCTCATGCCAAGAGTTGACTCATTGGAGAAGACTCTGATGCTGGGAGGGATTGGGGGCAGGAGGAGAAGGGGACGACAGAGGATGAGATGGCTGGATGGCATCACTGACTCAATGGACGTGAGTCTGAATGAACTCTGGGAGTTGGTGATGGACAGGGAGGCCTGGCGTGGGCAAAGAGTCAGACACGATTGAGCGACTGAACTGAAGCAATTGTTAATGCTAATCTCTTGGTTTGGGCTGCTTACATCACAGCCTGCTTGGCACGTGTCTGAGTTCTAAATGTTGTGATGATGACTTTTCTACCTACAGGACCAAGTGGAAAACAAGTTCTCCCGATATTGCGATATTGCCCTAGTGGGTGGAGTTCTTCTAGTCTCTTTCATGATGAGCAGCCATTTTTGAATCTCGATTTTATTTCAATAGTTCAGTTCCAATTCCCTTTGCATATGGGGCGTATGGTTTGGACTCTTTCTCCTGTGCAAAAGCTAAAGCCTCATTTCCTAATGGTTAAGGCTTAAATTTAATTCTAACATCCCTATGAGCTATTTTTATGTCAGCTCCTACTTACTATTCTGGCTTTGAACAAAATCTCATTTTATTCCTGGAAACTTCAATGTATTAGATATGTATTTAATCTGGTAATAGTGCAGAATTTTCTATATTTGAAATGAGTGGATATTTCTCTGCCAAGCCAGTATGTCATATTGACTAAAAGTGCATGTATGTCTGTGTAGAGATGTGACATCAGAGAGGTAGCAGCAGGACCAGAGAATGGTTTTGACATAGAAGCCAAGAGAGGAAACAGCATCAAAGAGAAGCTGATGGCCGTTGGTTGCTATTAAGCAAAAGCAAAAAAAGGAAATACAAGCTGTGAACACAGGCTTTAGAAATGAGTGACTCCTGAGCTTGCTATTTGATCAGATTTCAGGAGAGAATGAGGTTGGGGAAATGGAACCAGTAGAGTTTGAGCTCCTGTCTGGAAAGTGTGATCATGTGGGAAGAAAAGAATGACAGAGGTCCCTTCAAGGAACATTGTGTGAAGATTTGTTTTTCAGAACAAGAGAGACGTTGGACTAGTATCAGTGATTCACTGTCCATCTGGCAGGACATCTATTCTTCTAGTCATCCAAATTTTGTTTAATTCCTGTATAGGAAGATAGCATTTGGTTTTTATTTGATGAAAAGTTTTTCCAGCCCAAATGGACATCTCAAAACTCTCTTTATGATCTCCTCTAGCCTCTTGGTTTGAATTTGGCGTCCTTAACCTGAGAGTTCTGGTTCTGGGTCTTGGCTTCTTGGTGAAGTAGACAAGGATATAACAGATGTGGTAAGATCAAATTCAGTCATATCTAAGCCACATGGTTGTCACAGGGTGACCCATTTCCATAACAAGTAGAAGTAGGGGCGAGGAGAAATGGAGAATCATGTAAGTGATGTGCTCTATTGCCCAGTCGTATTTGACTCTTTGCGACCCCAAGGGCTCCTCTGTCCATGGAGTTCTCCAGGCAAGAATACTGGAGTGGGCTGCCATTTCCTCCTGCAGGGATCTTCCTGACCCAGGGATCAAACCTGTGTGTCTCCCATGTCTCCTGCATTGCAGGCAGATTCTTTACCACTGAGCCACTGAGGAAGCCCTATGTAAGTGATAGAGACAAGTAAAGAGAGAGAGAGAGGAAGAGGAAGGAGATGAAGAGGAGAGAGGGCAGGGCAGAAGGGGAGGGGGTGTAAGTACATTGACTGATTAGCTGAAGAAGGCAAGTGCAGAACTTATTACATTTGAACCTCCGTGAGGCTACAGACACGGTAATGCTACATGCCTCAGCAGATATGCTCAATCTGAAGATATTCTCTGTCTGCCCCGAAGCTATTCTTAATCATTTTCCTTACCTTTTTTACGTATCTAGTCATTGTATCCATACAGCAAACCTCAAACTAAATAGATCTGATGACATTTGGAGCAGTACAATGCCTGCAAAGTCCCCATGTCCGGAAGGGATCCTCAGGACCCACGTATAGTTGTTGCTCCCATCTGCTCTCTTTGGACTGAGACACTCCTGCATTCACGTCTCTTCCTTGACTTTGCTCCTTAGTAGCTTTGCTCCTGAAATTTTATTATGCAAACCTCCCCAAAAATCTTATCACTGAGTCAATTTCAGATATTTTTAATTTGGTTGCAGTGCTTCCCAGTGGCTCGGTGGGTAAAGAATCCGCCTGCACTGCAAGAGCTGCAGGAAACGTGAGTTTGATCCCTGGGTCGTGAAGATCCCCTGGAAATGGTAACCCACTCTGGTCTTCTTGCCTGGGAAGTCCCAGGGACAGAGGAGCCTGGTGGGCTACAGTCCATGGCGTCACAAAGAGGCGGACACGACTAAGCAACTGAGCACACACACACACAGTGCCCTCCCCGCGCGAATCAAGCGGGTGAACAGAATGAAAGCTGACATCATTGTCACAGGAAACGGGTGGGATGTAGCCTCGCTGAGCCAAGAACAGTCCTTATGACCAGGCCCTTGGGCTGAAGCGGTGTTGAAAGCCCAGCTGGTGGTCAAAATCCTTAGTTACAGCTGAGCTGCTGAACGTGGAATCCAGCAAACCGCTGAGCAGCCCCCTAAGCCGCGGGTCTCAAAGGCAGGCTATTCAGCGTTCAAACAAGAAAGAATGCATCTGAACGCTCTGGAGAACAACCTCGGAGGAGCTTTTCGCTAATTGAAGTTTGGATGGAAGTGCAAGAATCGCTCTGGGAATCTCCCCAAATTAATTACTGCTTGGCTGAAATGAATAAATAGCAAGCTTAAGAAAGGGGATTCCACATTTTCTGTCTGCTCACGGCTGGTAGGTCTCACTCAAGGGAGACTCAAAGGAAATTCTGGAATAGAACAGTGGGGTCGACAGAGCTGAGTCAGAGGCAGGGGCTGGCCAGGTCTCTATGGCCCAGCGTCAGCCCTCGTTTGGGTGGGCACAGTCTCTGTCAAAGAAAGGTACCTTTGTCTAACCTGCCACTTGTTCTGGTGGACCTCTTCTTCTTTGCCCATCTCCCCCAGCAACCCCCCCCACACCTGAGTTGGGTGACAGCCGCCCTCTGTGCCCACCTCCATCACAGTACAGACCACTCTGTGCTGTGACGCAGCCCTGTGGTCAGTCTGCCATTGGACCATGCCCATCTCCATGGCAAGGCGTGTGTCACATGTTCTTAGACCCACGTGGACTGGGATGTCTCAGTGCTCAGTGTGATTTTTTAAGTTGTTTTAAAAAATTTATTTATTTTTAATTGAAGAGTATTTACAATATTGTGTTGATGTGTGCTGTACATCAACATGGATCAACCATAGTTAAAATTTTTTTTTTAACGTGGACCATTTTATAGTCTTTATTGAACTTTGTTACAATAGTGCTTCTGTTTTATGTTTTGGTCTTTTCAGCCAAGAGGCATATGATGTCTTAGCTCCCAGACCAGGGGTTGAATTCACACCCCTGCGTTGGGAAGCAAAGTCTTAACCACTGGACCACCAGGGAAGTCCCCAGTGTGTTTTGAACTGAATTTTCATTAGAAATTTATTGAGATGTCTCTAAGGTTTCCTTTGTTACTACTACAGGGAGTTGCAAGAGAAAAGTCCCGAAAGGTAGCACTTGTTTAAGCATGTGGGTCATCGCGTATATTTTAATCTTGCCTAACACCTTGCCCATCACCAACCAGATGTGTGTCAGGGTACACTGGAACCGCCCAGCTGGGCAAGTATTTTCTCACCTGGGTGCCCAGCACAGCAACAAGGAGAAGGTTTTTGTCTCATGCTCCTGGGCCACAAGCAGTCTGCTCTAAGTTAGGCTGGAACTAGGTGGTGCTAGTGGTAAAGAACCCGCCGGCCCATGTAGGAGACAGAAGAAACGTGGTGGATCCCCAGGTTGGGAAGATCCCCTGGAGGAGGCATGGCAACCCACTCCACTATTCTTGCCTGGAGAATTCCATGGATGGAGGAACCTAGCAAGCTACTGTCCATTGGGTCACCCAGAGCTGGACACGACTGAAGCGACTTAGCACACGTGCACTTCTGTTCTCTACAGCTTTCTCCTTTAGGGTTTTCCTTTCCTGAATATCCTGAGAATCTAGGTACCATAAAAGTAGAACACCATCCTTGAAGAGTTTCTTGCAAATCATGTCTTCTCTTAGAAGATCTTCTATGTGAGGGGTCTTGGCAGAGATGAGGGGTCACGGGCATCCTGGGCTCCATGCCCCAGGGGCTGGGCAGCCTCACCCTACACAAGCAACAGAGGCCACTCCGTCTGATCACCACTCTTGATCATTTGAGTCCATTGAGGAAAAAGTAAGTGTGGCTGAGAGGGGGTCACACTTAAAGCATACCAGCAGCTAACACCATATTTTTATCAGTTGGTGCTTGGCTAGATGGGTTAATAACCTGGAAGATGGCTGCCCAGGGAGAGACAGGGTGACCAGTGGACACGATAGAGAAAGGGAAAGTGCAAAGATTCCTGGTCCCTGCTTTACGACTTTATTCAAAGTCTTCACTGGTCAAAATCACCCTCCATACCTCATACACCTCTGTTCTTCATATACCTTGAGTATATGTGTCCCGGCTGCAGCCTCTCACCCATGAGGTTATGGAGCAGGAGAGCCTCAGTTCCCTAAGGAGTCTTTCTCTGCAGAGACAAGGAACCAGTTATACAACCAAATCAGCAAAGTATACCAGGGCAAATACAGTACGGTTGCCAGATAAAGTGCAGGGTGCCCAGTGAAGTTTGAATTTCAGATAAACCATGAATTATATTTATTTTAATAATGACTAGGACAAACATGGCACCCCACCCCAGTACTCTTGCCTGGAAAATCCCATGGGTGGAGGATCCTGGTGGGCTGCAGTCCATGGGGTCGCTAAGAGTCAGACACGACTGAGCGACTTCACTTTCACTTTTCACTTTCATGCATTGGAGGAGGAAATGGCAACCCACTCCAGTGTTCTTGCCTGGAGAATCCCAGGAACGGGGGAGCCTGGTAGGCTGCCGTCTATGGGATCGCGCAGAGTCGGACACAACTGAAGCGACTTAGCAGCAGCAGCAGTAGCAGCAGCAGGACAAACATATTAAACATTGTTAAGTTGTTATGTGAATATACTCAATACAACTGAACTATATACTTAAAAGTAGTTAGGAGTGTTTAAAAAATTATTTGCTGTTATGTGAGAGTCTGGTTTAACGGGATATCTTGTGTTTTTTATGAGCTGCATCTGGCTTCTTTTCCCTTTGGTGAGACTGTGGGCTCCTGGGTCTCAGTTCTCCAACCAGGGACTGAATCTGGGCCACAGCAGTGAAAGCAGGGAATCCTGACACCCAGACCACCAGGCAACTCCCTGGCAATTCTAAAATGAGGAGGAGAACTTCCCTTCTCATTCCCCTCCACAGGAAGCCATGGTAAACGTAGTCCAGAAGATTCTGCAGGGCTCAGCAATTCAACTCCTGAGGCAGTGGCTCCTGATGGAGGCTGTGGGGCGAACAGTCCGGGGTGAAGGCTGGACTGCCAGCTGCAGAGTCGCGCTGCTTCCCGGGGGTCCGCTGGCTCCGAGGCGGGGCCCTTCGGGACACGGCGGGACAACCCTTGGTGTCACAGGCCCACCGTGGCTGCCTGGAGGGAGGGAAGAGATCGAGTCCCAGTTACCAAACGATCCTACAAGACAGGCCCTGACAGAAGTCAGAGAGTAATGGCCCCAATACGCCTGTCATCGCTCGGCCTCGGTCTGGCGGACACGCCCCACCTTTAAGCTGCAGAGCCACGTCAAGGCGCACGCCCGCTTTAAGCTGACCCAGCCCCGCAGAGGAAAATCTGGATCTGCTGAAAATTCAGTAGTGAGTGATTATTTTATCCTGTTGTCAACAGGAGAGACGATAAGCTTTCTTTAATGAGTAGAAGTCCCCTAATACATTTAAAATAGGGTACCATTTGGAAAAGAAAAAAGAAAATTAAAAATAGAGGAAGATTGATTGGCATCCCACGTTGAACAGCCAGGCATGGCAAAAGCTGGTTATTCCTGCAGGAGGGCCGGCTCCCTGGTGGACATCCTCCAGTGGGCAGGGCGCCTGGAGGGCATGAGGCGGGCTTAGTGCCACGCACAGAGTGGCTGCTCAGTGGGCAAGTCGCTTTCCTGGAGGTTTACAGGGCCAGTCTCCTTACGTTCTAGGCGGCCTGCAAGTTTGTGAGGGCAGGCAGCTGTTTGTTTCCATTGGTGTGGTCCCCTTCAACTGATGTGGCTGGCAGGAGAGGCAGAGGATGAAGAAAGGTGGAGTGGCGGGATGCGAGGCACTCGCCCTGCTGGAGGTGGTGGGGGAGGCAGAGGGAGACAGGGACGGTGCAGATAGATGAGGGAAGCCCCTGGTGGCGGACTGAGCTGGGACTGCTTTCAGAAACTGCCATCCAGTCAGCATCGGGTGACTGGCGTGCCCCACACATGGCAGCAGGTTAGCGGGCAGCAGAAAATAGATGCAGCTGGTGATGATGATGATAATCCTAGACAAAGTCCTATCTCTTGTGTCATAGATTGATTTGTGTCCCCCCTCAAAGATATGTTGATGACCTAACCCATTGCACCTCAGAATCTTATTTGAAAGTAGAGCTCTTGCAGATGTCATCAAGCTAAGATGAAGTCAGACTGGAGTCAGATGGGCCCTAACCCATTATGACTGGTGATACAAGGAAAGGGACATGTGACAACAGAGGCTCACAGAGAGAACCCGTGTGATGGCCAAGATAGCCTGGAGTGACGTGGCTGCAAACCCAGGATCACCAAAGATGGCCAGAAAACCCCCAGAAGCTAGGAGAGAGCCCCAAACGGGGTTTTCCTCTGAGCATCAGAAGGAACCAACTCTGCGGATGCCTTCATTTCAGACCCAGCCTCCAGCACTGGGAGACATTACGTCTCTATTGCTTGAAGCCACCCAGTTTGTGGTTCTTACTGAAGGCTGCTGCTGCTAAGTCACTTCAGTCGTGTCCGACTCTGTGTGATCCCACAGATGGCAGCCACCAGGCTCCCCCGCCCCTGGGATTCTCCAGGCAAGAACACTGGAGTGGGTTGCCATTTCCTTCTCCAGTGCATGAAAGTGAAGAGTGAAAGTGAAGTCGCTCAGTCATGTCTGACTCTTAGCGACCCATGGACTGCAGCCTACCAGGTTCCTCCATCCATGGGATTCTCCAGGCAAGAGTACTGGAGTGGGGTGCCATTGCCTTCTCCGCTTACTGAAGGCAGCCCTAGGCAAACCAGGTCCACCACAGTCACATTGGCAATGCATTGTTACCATTTACACAGTCACATCACGTATTTTTCACCACCGTGAGAAAGGACATGCTGAAACTGAGGAAAAGGAAGCCCGGAGAGGTCTGAAGTCAAATTACTTTAGGTAGAAACTTAGTCAACAATGAGAGAGGTACTTTCAGGTGAGAAACGTGCAAGTCAGTCTTCAGAAGCAATAACTTATTTCATGCAGACATTAGGTCAGCCCTCCGCACTCAGAGGAAAGAGGTCTAACCTCGTAAGTCACCGTATGAGTGACGATAGGTCGCAGTAACAAACGAGCCCTGAACTCCAGTCTCTGAAGTGTCCACCTCATTCACTCACTAGGTAAGTGGAATGGCAAGTCTAGACGGCAACTGAAAGGAGAGCCAATGAGAGCCGCTGTGATCGCTTCAAGTTGGGAAGAATTCAACTTATGACTTTTTAAGTGATAATATTGCTAAGAAAAATAACCAGAGTTCATAATCAAAGAGAAAATCCCTTGATGGTAGCTGGCTAGTGTAATGTTAGTGGCTCAGCTTCCGTTAAGTGTGTCAGAGATTAGTTATGAGTAAACAGGATACCATTTAATAATTTTGCTTCATGTTATTTCTAAAATATTCAAAATTTATCCCCTATAAGTAAATACTGTATCTTGACAAAGTCTTTTTCCAACATATGTATGTGTGTGCACGTCACTCAGTCATGTCCAACTCTTTGCAACCCCATGGACTGTAGCCCACCAGATTCCTCTGTGCATGGGATTCTCCAGGCAAGAATACTGGAGTGGGGAGCCATTTGCTTCTTCAGGGGATTTTCCCAACCCAGGGATCAAACCTAGATCCCCTGCATTGCAGGAGGATTCTTTACCATCTGAGCCACCAGGGAAGCCCTTTCCAACATAAAATATATATTATATATTTCCAATATATAATAAGTTTCCAATATAGATACTTATTATATGAATCTATAGATACTTATATAGATACTTATTATAAATGAGATGAATGATAGGGGTTCATGCTATGAAATAAGATATAGGTTTCTTCTTCACACAAGGAACAGGCAAAAAACAAAAAACAAAACAACAACAATACTATGCCCTGGGATGCTCTTCTCCTCTGAAGTTTGGGTTTTCACGGGCCAGGAAAATCAAAGTAAAAACTGGACAAACTTTAGCCAGTAAGGACATTAACAACACTGACCTTATATAAACTCACACCATCAGTAATGTGACTCAGAACACAAAGCTGGACCCTGCATTAGAAGAAGAGCGATCTTTAAATGGAATACATTTAGGTTTTGAGAAATCTCACAGCATTGTCCTTATCTTTCTCACACTGTCAAAGCAAAATTTGTCCATCAACATGGAGCTGAGCCCCCCGCCTTCCCTCCAGAGTCTCATAGACAGAACCCCAGGCGCAGAGGGGACAGCCCTTCCAGGGCCTGGCACCAGCTGGGGACTGTGGCCGGCTGTTTCTGGAGGAAGAGGGGTGGGGTGCTCCCCGGCACGTGCCCTGACCCCAGTTCCCAGCTGCCTCCTGACCGGCCCGCGGCCCCCTTTCACAGAGCAGAGCAGAGTGCGGCGTGGAATTAGCTCTCTCATGGGGCAGCACCAGGCCGCGGCTCCTGGACGCCTGCCCTTGTCTCCCCAGTGAACAGTTCTCACAGGGATTAGTCTGCCTTCTCAGAACTGAGCGTGCGCTTCCTTTCCCTCTCTCTGTGCCACCTGGGAACCTTGTTGGCCCTGCAGCCGCTGGACGCCTCCTGGCCCACCTGGCCCTCCAGCTCCCTGCGGCGCTTCCTGGCAGAAAAGAGGTGACAGAAACAGAAGCACAGAGCCCCACGCTGGGTTCTGGGGGCTGGGTCATGTGGCACGGCCCTGGGCCCTTCGCTCTGTTTGTCCCTGGTCCAGGCCATCACTGAACGCTCTGCCTCCAGCCTCCATGCACGGTGGGACCAGACACCATGTGTCCCTGCTGACCAGACACGTGGACTCCAGGGAAGGAGCCATCTTTATTCTCCCAGGCTGGGAGGTGCACGCATTAGAACTGGTCATGAGAAAGAAATGCCAAGATGAGTACAGTGGACAGTTACAAGAATTTTTGTTTTTATTTGAACGCAGGGGATGACATTTGAAAGGCTCTGGGATGCAGCAAATACATAGCTTTTAATTAGTTGGATGACATGGCCATTGCGTAGCCAGGAAGACAGATAAATGTAACACTTAATACATCTTTATTTCTTTACAGGTCAGTAAAGTAGAGAAACAGGATCTAGTGCTGTGGTTTTCTCCTTTAAATTGAGCTCTTGTTTAGATACGTGTGTGTGTGTTCTCAAGTTTTAACTTTCAGAGTTATATAACCATTCCCCTTGGCTTATAATCAAGCTTTCAGATTAGCTGGAGGTGCCCTGGAGATTGGGGAATTGGCATGGGGCAATGCACGTGACCCTGTCAGGCTTCCTGGTCACCCCCTAGAAAGGTGTTTGTTTGCAGGTCATGGAAGAAAGCTGCTGGCAGGTGGGTTCTAGTGCCCATTTTTGAGGCACTGGGCCAATACTTTGAGCAGCTCAAGTTCTCAAAACTATAATCACAAAAGGTAGAACTTTCATCACACTTTGCCCTTTGAAAACATCCCAGATATTTAGTACGTCACTGAAATGTGTATACTAGCAGGAGCTACTTGAGAAAAAGTCAAGTTTTCCAGTTATTTAAATTCTTCTTTCAGTGGTGTGCTCAATCCTGAATAGGAACTGTATGGATCTTGGAAGCATCACCCTGTGCAGCCCAAATCCTAAATGTTTCCTTTCTTCTCTTGCTTGCTAGGAGTTACCATCTCCCAGCTGTCGATTAAAATAAAAATTATGACTATTTCTGTATGGTTAGTAAACATGATGGCAGAGAGATTATAGATAGGACTCAACATTTCAAACTTCATCTGATGGGATGCCCTATCTGTCATTGGTAGGACATATAGCTCCCCTAAAATCCAAACCAGCTCCCTGGCCTCTGAGGGCCACCAGAGATTGCAGATCACAGTTACGGGCACCAAGCTCTTAAATCCCTAGTGAAAGGCCTATAGAAATGCAAATCTCCCAGCCACCCCTCAACTCGAGGGAACATAGAAAAAGCAAGTGGGGCCTAGGTAACCTCCAGGCATTATTTCCTGCTCCAGAGGGGGCTGGGGAAGAGGCCCAGCCGCCAGCTGCTGGCAGAAGGCATGCATTTCAGTACAAGCAAGGCACCTTGATCTTTGCGATGTACTTGCTGCAGAGAAGGCCTTCCAGTGCCAATTACTGTGAATCAAGCAGAGATGTGCCACTCCAAAGAGCCCCTCCCAGCCTTTAGTTCTCAGTCTGATTTGCAGTTTCAATGGGAGGTTAGTAGGACAAGTGGGGAAACAGGCAAGCAGCCCAAGAATGTCAAAGTGGTGCCTGTGACTAAGACAGATCAGATTAGTGTCTCTTGACCTTTTACTTTTCAAAAGAGAATAGCATAGTTTTTCTTATCATTACAAATAATATATTACTCACTGAACAAATTCAAACATTGAGAGAACTATTCACAATGAAAGCTGAACTCTTATCACCCTGAGATAACAGCTGTTACACTTTGGTGACCATTTTTCTGATAACTTTGTGTGTGTTTGTACACCTAGAAATAAATTTACTCAAGGGGTAATATGCTTGTCTTTATGTAACTGACTTTTTTAGTGATCAACAATAAATATAACTATTTATCAAGACTACTTGATAGCGTTGTCCCTTGATTCCAAGACACTCCTGCCCTCAAGGTACCAAAGTCCCCCAATGCTCAAGTTCCTTATATAGAACCTTGTAGATTTTGCATATAACTTAAGTGCATCTTCCCATATACTTTTAAGTATCTCTAGATTACTGATAATGGGCTTCCCAGGTGGCACAGTGGTAAAGAATCCGCTTGCCAGTGCAGGAGACACAGGACACGAGAGACGCAGGTCTGACCCCTGGGTTGGGCAGATCCCCTGGAGAAGTAAATGACAACCTGCTCCAGTGTTCTAGCCTGAGAAGTCCCAAGGACAGAGGAGGCTGGTGAGCTTCAGTCCATGGGGTCGCAAGGAGTTGGACACTACTCAGAACACACCACACACACACACACACACACACACACACGGATTACTTTTACTACCCAGTGCAATGTAAGTGCTATGTAAATAGTTCCTGGTTCACAGAAAATCCAAGTTCTGCTCTTTGGAACTTTTTGAAACTTTTCTTCCTGAGTATTTTTGATCCCAGATGATTGAATCCGTGGATGTGGAACCCATGGATGTGGAGGGCTGACTGTATTCCACTGTACACTGCATCACAATTTGTTGGCCAACAACAGTTTGATACACACTTAGGTTTATTCTAGTGCTTCACTATTATATGTTACACTGCCACAGACATCTTTTGGATATTTGGCTGATTATTTACTTAAAGGTGAATTTCTAGAAATTATTTTACTAGATCAAAGGAAAAGTTTATATCAAAGTTTGATACAGTATATTATTCTGCCCTGCAGTTTAGAATTTCATCAGAATACAATGGTGCCCATTTCCTCATACACTTACCAACAGCAGGTTCTGAGATACTTTTTGAGCCCATACATATGTATGCATATATATGAATATATAAAATAGCATTTCTTTGCTAACTTATGATACTGAATACATTTTTATGTGTTTACTGCCCACTTGCCTTTTTTTTAATGAAATAGCTCCCAATGTCCTTTTTAAAATGAAATAGCTCCCCATGTTCATTTTTCTAAAAGGTTGTTATTACTTTTTTTTTCAATTGTAAAAACTCTTTATGTCTTAGAAATTTGCTGTCATATATTTTTAGAATGTTTTAGAAAGACAAAGAATAATTTGTCTTCTGATTTTGATAGTTACAGAAGCTGTTTTTAACGAGGTAAAATTTACTAATATTTTGAAGAACTGATTTAAAATATTATAACCATGATTTGATTGTTATTATAGTATATGTATGCTATGCTATGCTATGCTAAGTCACTTCAGTCGTGTCCGACTCTGTGTGACCCCATAGACGGCAGCCCACCAGGCTCCCTGTCCCTGGGATTCTCCAGGCAAGAACACTGGAGTGGGTTGCCATTTCCTTCTCCAATGCATGAAAGTGAAAAGGGAAAGTGAAGTCGCTCAGTCATGTCTGACTCTTAGCGACCCCATGGACTGCAGCCCACCAGGCTCCTCCGTCCGTGGGATTTTCCAGGCAAGAGCACTGGAGTGGGGTGCTATTGGTTCCTAATAAAAACATAAATCTTTGTTCTACCAAAAATTCTTCTCTTATGTAATTTTGTTCTTTTACGTAAGGATCTAGCTCCTTGACACACAAATAAGTAGCCTGTTGCTTCCATATCATATACAAATGATTCATCTTTTCCCTTTTTGATTTGAAATGCCTTCTTTATTATATATTAAATTTTCATTTATTGCATGGGACTGTTTTTAGATTTTATCTTCTTCCATATATTTGATTATCTATTTATGTGTCAGTAACCACATTGTTTTAATAGTTGTATAATATATTTTGATATTAGGTAAGTACCCAGTCATTATCCATCTTTTTCCCCCCAAGTCTTTGACTATTCATAGGTCTTCTACTTGACTTTTTTTAAAGTAACTTTTGTTGTTGATTTGATCGAAGCATATAGAAAGGTACACAAGTCAAAGTATATAATTTGATTGATTCTCAAGAGTGAAACGGAGAAGGCAATGGCACCCTACTCCAGTGCTCTTGCCTGGTAAATCCCACGGACGGAGAAGCCTGGAAGGCTGCAGTCCATGGGGTCGCTAAGAGTCAGACACAACTGAGCGACTTCACTTTCACTTTTCACTTTCATGCATTGGAGAAGGAAATGGCAACCCACTCCAGTGTTCTTGCCTGGACAATCCCAGGGACGGGGGAGCCTGGTGGGCTGCCGTCTCTGGGGTCACACAGAGTCGTACATGACTGAAGCGACTTAGCAGCAGAAGCAGCAGCAAGAGTGAAAACATTCATGTTCTTACTGACTTCTAGTCACTAGCCGCTCACCAAAGGTAACCACTGTGTTGATCTCAATCACCACATTCATTTTACTTTTCTTTAAAAAAATTTTAAACTGTGGTAAAATACACATAGCATGTAATTTACCATTTTAGCCATTTTTAAGTATACAGTTCACTAATGTTAATGCTCAGAATCACATTATTGTGCAGTCAATCTCCAGAACTTTTTCATCTTTTAAAATTAAAACTCTATACCCATTAAACCATGCTGCTGCTGCTGCTGCTGCTAAGTCACTTCAGTCGTGTCCAACTCTGTGCGACCCCAGAGACAGCAGCCCACCAGGCTCCCCCCGTCCCAGGGATTCTCCAGGCAAGAACACTGGAGTGGGTTGTCATTTCCTTCTCCATTGTGTGAAAGTGAAAAGTGAAAGTGAAGTTGCTCAGTCGTGCCCGACTCTTCGGGACCCCATGGACTGCAGCCCACCAGGCTCCTCCGTCCATGGGATTTTCCAGGCAAGAGGACTCCCTTTTCTGTCCCCCGCCCATAGTCCCTGGCAACCACCTATTCTACTTCCTGTCTCTGTGAATTTGACTACCCTAGGTACCTCACATAAGTGGGATCATACATATTTGTATTATTTACTGGCTTATTTCACTTTGCATCATGTCTTCAAGACTTAGCCTTGTATCAGATTTAGCACATGTCAGAATTTCCTTCCTCTATACCGCTGAGTAATATTCCATTCTATGTATACACCACACTTTGTTTATTGTTCTTCTGTTGATGAACTCTTGGGTTTCCTCCACTTATTATTGCAAATAATGCTGCTATGAACATGGGTATACATATATTTTTTTGACACCTTGCTTTAAATTCTCCCAGAGGTGGGATTGCTACATCATATAACGATCAGTTCAATTCATTTCAGTCGCTCAGTCATGTCCGACTCTTTGTGACCCCATGGACTGCAGCACACCAGGCTTTCCTGTCCATCACCAACTCCTGGAGCTTGCTCAAACTCATATCCATTGAGTTGGTGATGCCATCCAACCATCCTATCCTCTATCGTCCCCTTCTCCTCCTGCCTTCTGTCTTTGCCAGCATCAGGGTCTTTTCTAGTGAGTCAGTTCTTTGCATCAGGTGGCCAAAATATTGGAGCTTCAGCTTCAGTGTCAGTCCTTCCAATGAATATTCAGGACTGATTTCCTTTAGGATTGACTGGTTTGACCTCCTTGCAGTCCAAGGGACTCTCAAGAGTCTGCTCCAACACCACAGTTCAAAAGCATCAATTCTTTAACACAGCTTTCTTTATGGTCCAACTCTCACATCCATACACGACTACTGGAAAAACCATAACTTTGACTAGATGGATCTTTGTTGGCAAAGTAACATCTCTGCTCTTTAATATCTGTGGAGGTTTGTCATAGCCTTTCCTCCAAGGAGCACATAGCAATACAATTTTCAATTTTTTGAAGAACCACCACCACCTTCCCCATAGTGACTGCATTATCCTTCCACCCACCAAGGGTGAATGAGAGGTCTACATTTCTTCACATCTTCTCCAACACCTGTATTTTTCTGCTTTTTAAAAAAATATAGCACTCATCTTAATGGCTGTGAAGTGGTTGCCTTTGTTTTGAACTTTATATAAATTGAATCATTAAATACATATCATTTTGTGTCTGACTTATTATTATATATTATACATGTAATATTATTTTTGTATCATCCATGTTATTGCATTGAACAATATTTAATTAATTTTCAAAGTTTTATGATATCCTATAGTTTATCCAGTCTAATGTTGAGGGACTTTGAATTGTTTTTATTTGCTTATTACTATGACTACTACTGCTGTGAAACTTTTTAATGTTTTTATGTGCACACATATATGTATGGCTGTTAAATATACACCTAGGAGTGGAATTTCTGGGTCATAGTGTACCCATGTATTCAGCTTTAGTAGATGCTGCCAGTTTTCTGAAGTTGTACTAATTTGCACACCTGCTAACAGTGGAAAAGACAATGGCACTCCACTCCAGTACTCTTGTCTGGAAAATCCCATGGACGGAGGAGCCTGGAAGGCTGCAGTCCGTGGGGTCGCTTAGAGTCAGACATGACTGAGCGGCTTCACTTTCACTTTTCACTTTCATGCATTGGAGAAGGAAATGGCAACCCACTCCAGTGTTCTTGCCTGGAGAATCCCAGGGATGGGGGAGCCTGGCGGGCTGCCGTCTATGGGGTCGCACAGAGTCGGACACGACTGAAGCAACTTAGCAGCAGCAGTGTATGAGATCTCTCTTGCTGCTCCATACCCTCACTGACATTTAGTTGTTTAACCTAACCATTCTGGTGAGTAAAATGGGGTATCTAATTATGGTTTAAATTTGCATTTCCCTGATTAATAATGAGGTTAACCAGCTTTTCAGATGTGTATTAGCCATTTGGATATTCTCTTGTGATATGCATGCTAAGTCCTTTGCCCATTTTTCTGTAGCATTTTCTTCATTTTTTTTTCCTCAGTAACTTAAAGGACATCTTTATTCATTCTGAATGAGCCCTTTGTTAAAAATATATATTGCATTTCTTTTTTCAGTCTGTGGCTTGCCTTTTCTCTCCTTCAAATGGTATCTTTTGATGAACAGAAGTTCTTTATTTTCATGTACTCTAATTTATCTATGGCTAGTGACTTTCATGTCCTATTTAAGAAATTTTAGCATATCTTAATAGCACAAAAATACTCTCTTGTGTTGTCTTCTAAAACTATAATTGTTTTAGTTTTCACATTTAGATCCACAATCCAGCTGGGCTCTTGTTCTGTGGGTTTTTTAATCATGTTAGATAGAGATTAAGAAGAGGTTTTCTCCATAAGGGTATCCGTTGACCCAGAATCACTTATTAAAAAGATGGTTTTCCCCACCACTGTACTACAGTATCATCTTTGTTATAAATCAAGTGTTGGTTTCTTTCTAGTTTCTCTATTCTGTCCATTGATCTGTGTTTTTTCCTCTGGTTTTTTTTTTTTTCTTTCTCATGCCAGTACCACACTGTCTTAATTACCTAGCATTATAATTTGTGTTATCAGGGTGAGTTTTTCAGCTTTGTTCTTCTTCAAAATTGTTCTGGCTATTCTTGGCCTTTGGCCCTTTGTATTTCCACATATAATTTAAATTCTTGTCAAATTCCATGTCTTAAAAAGAAAAACTTCCAGAATATTTTCGAGGTTTATATTGAATCTATGGATTTCAGGGAAATTGATATCTTTACAATATTATGTGCTCCAACCCACAAACATGAAATATTCCTTCATTTATTTAGATTTTCTTTGCTGTCTCTAAATAATGTTTATAGTTTCTATATAGACATCTTGCACACCTTTTGTTAGAATTATTTCCAATAATTTGATTTTTTTATTCTATTTAAATGAGAGGAAGTTTTTAATTTAATTTTCTAATTATTTATAGTGGATATTTAGAAATATAATTTATTTTGTGTATTAACTTTATTTCCAATAGATTGCTTAATTTATTTATTAATTTGAGAAGTTGATCTATAGATCTGGATAGATCACTAATCTGCAGTCTTCTTTACTCTTCAGATATTATCTTCTAAGCTACTCCTTTAAAAATGACGCATTTTTCCCTAAAAATGACTTTAAACTGCATTCCACATATTTTATTTTGTAATATTTTCATTATCATTGAGCTAAAATATTTTCCAATTCCATTGAGATTGCCTCTTGGAATATGGTCATATTGAGGAATTGTCTATTTTTTGTTACTGATCTCTTGCTCTATTCACTTTGTTTCTGAGCATTCCTGAAGAAAGTCACTAAATTATACTAACTGGGTCATCTGTAAGTCCTTTTAGCAAATTTTAGATCTTATTCTAGCTTGGATAACATTTTAGCCATTTCTTTTTAACTAGTTCATATTCTGCATTACTGCTATTTCCTATCTTTGCAAATGTTCAACCTTATTCCTGCCTCCCTCATTATAGCTGATGACCTAGATCTCTGAATGTATTAAGGTTTGAATTCATTGATGTCTCCACCTCAAGACTTGTCTGTCTTATTTATCTTTTCCTTTTCCTCCTTTACTCCTGACTCAGAAGAAGACACGTCTCTCGTCTTCAGTCAAAGAATCTCTGACAAAATCTTAACTGACTCCTCCTAAGCCTTGAAGTGAAGTTAGTTGCTCAGTTGTGTCCAACTCTTTGTGACCCCACGGACTGTAGCCTGCCAGGCTCCTCTATCCATAGGATTTTCCAGACAAGAATACTGGAGTGGGCTGCCATTCCCTTCTCCAAGGGATCTTCCCAACCCAGGGATAGAACCCGAGTTTCCACACTGCAGGCATATTCTTTACCACTGAGCCACCAGGGAACCCCTCTAAGCCTTGCCTACCAAAAATTACTCTTCTTTTCCTGAATCTTCATCTTCTCTGGTTTCTTATTTTTTGTCATTGAATTCACTCAAATCTCCCCATCCCAAAACAAACAATTCTTGCTTCAATCCTGTTGCCTTCGATGGCTCCTACTTCTAAGTGGCAGAAGGGCAAACTGTTCAAACAGCCTTGTCTCAGCTTCCTCAGCACTGATTCACTCCTTGCAATATAGTTTCTGTCGTCATCACTCTACAGAAACTCTTTTTAATAGCCTCCTTTGACCTAAATCCTAAGTCCAATGGCCTCACCCCAGTGTTCATCTTCTTTTACTTCTCTGTAACGTGATCGAGTGCTTCTTCATTCTTTTTGGCTTCTCTGACATTTTTTTCTTGTGTCTCCTATTTTTCTGACAGCTCCTTCCATATCCCTTGTGTTCTCCTTCCATCCCCTATAGACATTCACCATGTCTCTGTTCTAAGCTATCTCCTTCTTTCCTTCTCTCCCAACTCTTTCCCCCTTCCACTGTCCCATTCACATTCATGACTTTTTAGATTACCTTAAGATGACTTTCCCCCAATTTATTTCCATTTCCATTTTTACTCTTGACTTTTAATTCCTGCTACTTACTGAATGTTTGCCCCTGGATGTCCTACCAACCCCTCAAATTCAGCATGTCCAAAATAAGGTAGCTTCTCCTCAAATCTTTTTCTTGACTATCCTCTCTCTGTTAAAGGTACCAAGAAGCTCCTAGTAACTCAGAACTAAAATTCTATAGTCATCTTTGTCTCCTTCATCTTCTTGTTCCATTCTCCAACAAATCAGACACTATGTTCTGTTACTTTCCAAAACGCCTCTTCCTTCTGTCATCACCACTCTAAGTTATTACTTTTGCAATAACTTAATATACTTTAATTCCTGTTTCTACATCTTGTATAGCTGGCTTGCTGCCACTAGACTAATGTTGCTTAATACATGTTAAATGAATAACTGAAGCACAGATTTAATCATGCTTCCTGGTGGTTACCTCCCAATTGTTGACTAAATGAAATTCAGACACCTTAACCTGAGTTCCAGACTCTTTGAATCTGGTTCTAGAATATATCTCTATTTTTCCAGAGATAACTGAACTGAAACTCAGTTCAGTTCAGTTCAGTCGCTCAGTCACATCCAACTCTTTGCAACCCCATGGACTGTAGCATACCGGGCTTCCCTGTCCATCACCAACTTCCAAAGCTTGCTCAAACTCATGTCCATTGAGTCGGTGATGCCATCCAACCATCTCATCCTCCATTGTACCCTTCTCCTCCTGCCTTCAATCTTTCCCAGCATCAGCTCTAAATATTTTCTAGCTGTAAATCTTTCATATCCTGTATGTTTCAGTCAAATATGCTATCATTTTTCAAGCTGTGTCCTGCAGTACAATAGTACCCTTCAGGAGGTTAATACTTGTTTGTTGATTTTTTTTTTAAGTTCTTCAGTAATTAAATGTAACCAGTGGCAAAGAGCTTTCCTGCAGAATTCTCAAAGCTTTTACTACTCGAATATACACTGTGAATTTCCAATTGAGGGGGAAAGTGTGTGCTATTTCTCAATGCTGTTTGACCATGAACCCTATTTAAGAGACCATCACTTATCTCACTAGACACTAATGTTCCCAGGAACACATTTTGAAACAGGCTGATACAGATGCTCCTTTATTCCCCAAACATACTCCCTTCCTAACATCATTCTCTTAGATTAGAATAGTGATTCTCACCAAAGTCGACTTTGCCCTCTAGGAGAAATGCAGCAATGTCTAGAGACATTTTGGTTGTCACCATTGGAAGGGATATCCAGTGGATGCAAACCAGAGATGCTGTTAAATGTCCTACCATGGTAGGACAGCCCAACAGCAAAGAATTACCCAGACTCAAAATGTGAATAGTGCCGAGGCTGAGAAACCCCCATCTGGAATAACCTCACTTTCACTTCCCTAGACCAGGGAAAGCTGTATCCATTTCTTAAAGTCTAAGTTCAGTCGCTCAGTTGTGTCTGACTCTTTGCAACTCCATGGACTGCAGCATGCCAGGCTTCCCTGTCCATCACCAACTTTCTTAAAGTCTAGATCAAATATATTCTCTTCAATGAATACTTGATGTTACTGCCTAGGTTTTTCTCCCTTCTAACCAACCACAGTACTTTGTAACTTTTCCCCATATAGCATTTATCCAACTCTTCCCCATATTATACATATTTATGTACATTTAGAACATCTTATACTAGACCTTGGAGAAGGCAATGGCACCCCACCCCAGTACTCTTGCCTAGAAAATCCCATGGACGGAGGAGCCTGGTGGGCTGCAGTCCATGTGGTCGCTAGGAGTCGGACACGACTGAGCAACTTCACTTTCACTTTTCACTTTCATGCACTGGAGAAGGAAATGGCAACCCACTCCAGTGTTCTTGCCTGGAGAATCCCAGGGACGGGGGAGCCTGGTGGGCTGCCGTCTGTGGGGTCGCACAGAGTTGGATACGACTGAAGTGACTTAGCATAGCATACTAGACCTTAATGTTTTTCAGTAGAGAGACAATATTGTAATCATTTATCCCCTTTCTCCAAATAGCTGGCAGAGCCGTAAACGTCAGTTCTCACTTAAAAAACAAAACGGGCCTTCTCTGGAGGGCCAGTGGTTAAGACTCCATGTTTCCACTGCAGGAGTGCAGGTTCAATCCCTGGTCTGGAACCTAAAATCTCACATTAAAAAAAGAAATAAAAAATGAAAATTAATTTCACTTCCATTGCTCTCACCTCCTAAGCTTAATTGTTCACGCAGTCTTGTCAGCATTTCCTTCACATTTTCCCCACATCTTTCTTTTTCCTTCCGTGTGCATTGCTACTGCCTGTTCACACTTTAAGGCCCCTACCCTTATTTCAGTGACAGGGAAGGGAAAGGCTGTCAAGGAGAGAGCTCACTCTGAAGTCTGATACTCTTTGAGTTGACCCCAGGCTCCGCCCTTTTCTACCGGTATCTGTACCAGGCAGAGTAATCGCCTTTTCCCAGCAACTGTGGCTCTTCCTGCGAGTGTGATCCTATCCACCTTGCAGAGTTTCTGTAAGGCTCAAAGACAAGTTCAGAAAGGACGTGAAATACAGTGGGTGCTCAACAAGTGAACTCTCATAGTCAGTCACCTCTGAAGGGTGCTTCCTACCTCCAGGCCCTGCTCCAAGGCCTTTTCTTTGATTCTCCATCACCGCAAAGTCCAAGTTGCTGGGATTCAGAGCTCTGGAAATTGATTACCAATTTACTGAAAGAATTGTTAGTGTTAGTCACTCAGTCATGTCCAACTCTATGTGAACCCATGGAGAATCCCCTGTCCCTGGGATTCTCCAGGCAAGAACACTGGAGTGGGTTGCTGTTTCCTTCTCCAGTGCATGAAAGTGAAAAACGAAAATGAAGTCGTTCAGTCGTGTTCAACCCTCAGTGACCCCAGGGAATGCAGCCTACCAGGCTCCTCAAGGCTCGAAAAATATTCAGTCCAAAACAGTTGGTGTCCTCTTAACTCTGAGCAAAGAGTTGGACACAACTGAACAACTTTCACCTCACTAACTCTGAGGATGCCTTAAAATGTCTCTTCTCTTAAACCTCATGGCCTCCTTTAGAGGGTTCCTTTGGTACAGGTGTTGATTCCCTGGTGGCTCAGACGGAAAAGCGTCTACCCACAATGCAGGAGACCCTGGTTCGATCCCTGGGTCGGGAAGATCCCCTGGAAAAGGAAATGGCAACCCACTCCAGTATTCTTGCCTAGAAAATTCCATGGATGGAGGAGCCTGGTGGGCTACAGCCCATGGGGTCGCAAAAACTCGGACACGACTGAGCAACTTCACTTTGGTACAGGCAGAAATGGAGAGTGACACGGCTCCAACAGGGGAACCAGGAGAGGGAGGTCAATGCACCCAGGCTCTGAGAACATTCTTCTAAACAAGAATAAAGGCAATCAGACACTAACATCTTAATTAATAATTTTAATGGCTTATCCAAAATAATCCTCTTGATTTGGAAGGATTATGTTCCACTTGACAAAACTACCAACCCATGTGGAAAGATGTCTCATGTACTGCTCTAGTAGTTACAAAAGGGCCTGGTGGGACACAAGGGGTCATCCAGCAAAGTGATCCAGCCAAGGGTTCGGCTGGTGGGGGCCTCGTCCCCAAGCAAGCAAGACAGCCCTGCACCAGGTGCCAGCATCCTAAAACCAACAACAGTCTGGAAATAATCCCAAGCCTACAAAGAAGTTATCAAAATGGGCTCAGTGGTAAAGAACCTATGTGTCAATGCAGGAGACTTGAGTTTGATCCCTAGGTTGGGAAGATCCCCTGCAGAAGAAAATGGCAACCCACTCCACTATTCTTTCATGGATAGTGAAATCCCATGGATAGAGGAGGCTGGCAGGCTATAGTCCATGGGGTCACAGAAGAGTTGGATACAACCTAGCAACTAAGCAACAACAACAATTCTCCCAGATAGCATTTCATTCAGTTCAGTTGCTCAGTCATGTACAACTCTTTGCAACCCCATGGACTGCAGCATGCCAGGCTTCCCTGTCCATTACCAACTCCTGGAGTTTGCTCAAATTCACGTCCATTGAGTCAGTGATACCATCCAATCATCTCATCCTCTGTCATCCCCTTTTCCTCCTGCCTTCAATCTTTCCCAGCATCAGGGTCTTTTCCAAGGAATCAGTTCTTTGCATCAGGTGACTAAAGTACTGGAGTTTCAACTTCAGCATCAGTCCTTCCAGTGAATATTCAGGACTGATTTCCTTTTGGATGGACTGGTTGGATCTCCTTGCAGTCCAAGGGACTCTCAAGAGTCTTCTCCAACACCACAGTTCAAAAGCATCAATTCGTCAGCACTCAGCCTTCTTTATGGTCCAACCCTTACATCCATACATGACTACTGGAAAAAGCATAGCTTTGACTAGATGGGCCTTTGTCAGCAAAGTAATATCCTCTGCTTTTTAATATGCTGTCTAGGTTGATCATAGCTTTTCTTCCAAGGAGCAAGTGTCATTTAATTTCTTTTCATTTCATTAGATTTGCTTTTTTGCCCTTTCTATTAATCGTGGTCATTCTCTATTTTTTTTTCTGAGCTATTTGAAGAGAATACTTCAATATGTATTTCATAATAATAATGCTGCTTTTGTGCATAAAATTCAACAGCTGCATTATCAAATTCACTAAATTAAACATTGATATGATTCTGTCACCTAATCAACCATTTGTTCTCCAGTTTTGTGAATTGGCCCAGTCATGTTGTTTATACCATTTCCCCTCCATTATAAGATGCAATCTAGAATCAGGGATTGCTTTTAGTTCTTATGTTGATTTAGTCTCCTTTATTCTGAACTACATCCACAATTTTTCTTTATCTTTTATAATATCAATGTATTTAAGGAATACAGTTTCTATCTAAATAATAAAATGTTCATAGGTCGAAGACCCTAAATATTCCACAAAAAAACTTAGAATAATTTAATTCAGGAAAGTTGCAGGATACAAAGTCAACACACAAAAAATCAGTTGTTTAAATACACTAACAATGAATAATATGAAAAGGAAATTAAGAAAACAATCCCATTTACAATAGCATTCAAAAAGAATAAAATACTTAGAAGTAAACTTAACCAAGGAGGTTTTACCAAGGAGAAAAAAGACACTGAAAACAACAAAATATTGTTTAGAGAAATTAAAGACACAAATAAATGGCAAAACATTCAATACTCACGAATGGGAAGACTTATTGGTAAAATGTCTATACTAGTCAAAGCAACGGAGAAGGCAATGGCACCCCACTCCAGTATTCTTGCCTGGAAAATCCCATGGACCGAGGAGCCTGGTAGGCTGCAGTCCATGGGGTCGCTAAGAGTCAGACACGACTGAGCGACTTCACTTTCTCTTTTCACTTTCATGCATTGGAGAAGGCAATGGCAACCCACTCCAGTGTTCTCGCCTGGAGAATCCTAAGGACTGGGGAGCCTGGTGGGCTGCCATCTATGGGGTCACACAGAGCTGGACACGACTGAAGTGACTTAGCAGCAGCAGCAGAAGCAGTCAAAGCAATCCACAGAGTCAGTAAAATCCCTATCAGAATCTCAACAGTTTTTTGTTTTGTGCAGAAATAGAAAAAAAAAAAAAAAAAAAACTTGAAATTCATGTGGAATCTCAAAGGACCCCAAATAGCCAAGAGAATCTTGAGAAAGAAAAATAAGGCTAATTTCTAAAAGCATATTACAAAATACAGGAATCAAAACTATATAGGACTGGCATAAAGCCAGGCATATAGACCAATGAACCAGAATAGAAAGCCCAGAAATGACCTATATATGGTCAACTGGCCTTCCACAGTGTACTATGGCTACAGAGTGGAGACAGTATCTTCAACAAATGGTGTCAGGAAAGCTGGATATTCACATTCAAAAGAGTGAAGTTGGACCCTTACCTTACACCATATACAAAAATTAACTCAAAATGAATTGTAGACCATATATAAGACCTGAAGTCATGAAACTCTTAAAAGAAAACATGGAGGGAAAGCTTCATGACATTGGCTTTAGCATTGATTTCTTGGCTATGACACTGAAAGTAGAGGCAACAAAAATAGACAAATGGGACTACATCAAACTTTAAAACTTTGGCACTGCAAAGGAAACCAAACAGTCAAAGCCTGAAAGAGGCAAGCTATAGAAAAGGAGAAAATACTTATAAACCGTGTAACTGGTAAATGGCTAATATCCAGAATATATAAAGAATCATAAAATTCGACAATAAAAAAACAAAAATTCAATTAAAAAATGAACAAGACTTGAATAAACATTTCTACAAAGAAGATATACAAGTGGTCAATAAGCATATGAAAAGGTGCTCAACAATACTAAACATAAGGGAGATGCAAATCAAAATCACAATGAGATATCACCTCATACCACGAAGATGGTCACTATCAAAAACAAACAAACAAAAAAAACTGAAACCCCCATACAGCCAGAAAGCAACATATGTTGGAGAGGAGGTGAAGAAAAGGAAATTCTCATGCAGTGTTGGCGGGGATGTAAAATGATGCAGCCACTATGGAAAACAGATGGAGTTTCCTCAAAAAATTAAAAATAGAACTACCATATGATCCAACAATCCCTCTTCCGCAGATAGAATCAAAAAATTGAAAACAGGATCCTGAAAAAATAGTTGCACACCCATGACCATAGCAGCATTATTCACAATAGCCAAAATGTTGAAACAACGTAAATGTCCATCAACAGCCATGAATGGATAAAGAAAATGAAGTATATACATATATGTACAATGAAATAGTATTCAGCCTTTAAAAAGGAAAGAAATTCTGACACATGCTAGAGAATGGGCAAACTTTGAGGACGTTGTGCTAAATAACGCCAGTCATAAATAATAAAGTCGTAAATAAGCCAGTCATAAAAGGGCTGCTGTTGCTGCTGCTAAGTCGCTTCAGTCGTGTCCGACTCTGTGAGACCCCATAGACGGCAGCCCACCAGGCTCCCCCGTCCCTAGGATTCTCCAGGCAAGAACACTGGAGTGGGTTGCCATTTCCTTCTCCAATGCAGGAAAGTGAAAAGTGAAAGTGAAGTCACTCAGTCGTGTCTGACTATTAGCAACCCCATGGGCTGCAGCCCACCAGGATCCTCCGTCCATGGGATTTTCCAGGCAAGAAGACTGGCAAATACTGCATAATTCCATTCATATGAAGTATGCAAACAAGTCCAACTCAGCACCAGCCAGCAGAATGGTAGTTGCCAGAGGCTTGGAGGGAGGGGAGCAGGAGAGTCCCTCAGTGATGAACGGTGACGAGTTCTAGAGACCTGTTACACGATGTGCGAGTAGCTGATACTCCTGCGCTGGGCACTTTAAAATAGTTAAAAGGGCAAATCTTACGTTAGTGCTTTTTTACCACAACCAAATAGCTAAACAACCAGAACAGTCGCCCTTCGGGTTTTGTCAGATGATTCCTCACGATTAGAATTTGTTTATGCGGGGAAGTTGGGGGACTCCCAAAGTTGTGTTCTCAGGGCGTCCTGGAGGCATGCGGTATCCACGTGGCTCTCAACGCCGATGTTAGTTTTAATGAAGACGTGGTCTTATTTCTCCACTGGGTAGGTACTCCACCTTTCTTGGCAGCTGATAGGCAATCTGTGGGGAAATACTCTGAGACTATGAGAACATGCTGCTTCTCAGCAAAACGTCCCCTGAAGTTAGCATCCATATATCCATCCTTGACTACCTAAGTTCTTATTATGATGCTTCAAAAATGATGCTTTTTCAACATGAAAACTTTTCATACATTTTCACCCATGAATTCTTTCACATTTGTTGAGCAGTACTTGACTTTCTGGGCTTCCTCCATGACTCAGCAGTAAAGAATCCCCCTGCGATGCAGGAGCCACAGGAAAAGCAAGTTTGATCCCTGGGTAGGAAAGGTTCCCTGGAGGAGGGCATGGCAACCCACTCCAGTATTCTTGCCTGGAGAATCCCACAGACAGAGGAGCCTAGTGGGCTACTCTGCAAGACCATAGGGTTGAAAAGAGTCAGACTTGACTGAAGCAACTTAGCACGCATGCACTTGACTTCCTGCTGTGGTGAGAGCCCTTCCTTCTCATTCATTGACTCATTCATTCACTGATCTCCTTATTATTGGTGTGGATCCAGAACCCTATTTTCTAATGGTCTGTAATTCACTACTGTCCTCCACTATTTTGCTGCTCAAATTGTTCCAGAATTGGCCACTGAGAGCCTCTGCCAGTTGCTGCTCCATCTTTGTGCCCCATCATTTTTACAGCCCTTGTTTACTTTCTGGCAACACAAAGTGTTCAGCACCTTTTCAAATCCTGGGTAAAATTAAGAGAAAGGGGAGGGGAAAAGGAAAGAAGAAGAAGAAAGTAGAATATCGGGGGAAGAGAGAGATGAGCCGGAGCGTAGCGGCAGACTTGGATACACTGGCCCCTCTGAGAGAGGAGGTGCGCCCCGCCCCGCTTGTCCCAGAGAGCAGAGCTAGGCCCCCTGGAGACCAGGCAGACTCTGCTACACCTTTGGAGGCAACAAACTTTGCATTTTGCTCATGGTTCTGTCAGGTGCAGATGACGGAAACCAACTGAAGGAGAGAGAGAGAAAGATTGAGAATTTATTGACTTATAAGTCTGAAAATAACGGGGTTTCATCACAGCTCTGTTCAGTTGCCAACCACACTGGGTCTGCATGCTTGGGTGGATGCTGGAGACAGTTTCTCCCTGTCTGTCTTGTCTCCCTCCTTCTCTCTGTTCTGCCTGGCTTTAGCCCGTGTTGCTTTTATTCCTGGTCAGCCTCTCCTCCCAGGATGACAGAAGTGCCCCCAGCCATGCTTGATAAATCCGACTCACTTTGCAACTCTCCCGCCCAGGGTGACAGCAGTCCCGGGAGTGTCCCTGATGGCAGGCCCTGCGCTGGGCGGGGCACCGCTCTCACAGGCCAGTGCGGAGCTACCTGCTCCCCCTGGGGCCAGAAGGGTGGGCAGAGTCCCCCGAACACGTGGGCTGAGTAGGGAGGGGGAGGCGGCTCCCCAAAGACCTTGGTCAGACTTTCACCAACAGGGAGGAAAGAGGTGTTGGGAAGGGTGGCACAGAGAGTCACTGTGTGTGGAGCAGGTGGCACTTGGTGCCCCCCTGTGACAGATAAACTGCAGCCCTGCTTCCTTGCTGTGGCCACCATGATCCCTTGTTTGAACAAGGCCCCTGGCAAGAAAGACAACCTGGCACTCTCTCACCTCAAGACTGGGCCTTCCGTCCGCCCAGCTTGCCCCTGACACCCTGTGCCCACTATCAGGCCCAGTGCCGCCCGCAGGGCCTCAGTCCCCGGAGCCCAGAGGAAGGGGACAGGCCCCGGCACGCTGCGGGGTCCTCTCCCCACCCCGACAGGCCTGTCTCATCGTTTCTCCCTGGGCCCGGGCCCCATGGGGCAGTGTCAGTCACGGCGGTGTGTGCTATCACGTCAGATGACAACCGAGAGCGCCCCGCACAGAAGCTGACAGCAATCAGCTTATCTGGAAGCCACCCCAGCTGAGTAAAGGGTCATTATCAGAATTATTCACACAGACTTACAGCAGCAGGAAGTCGGCAGAGGAGGCCTTGCATCACCCTCACTTGAGTCACTCAGCACGGCACGGGTTGAAGCTCAGAGGAGCCTGCTGTCCCCTCCGCTCTCTTCCCTCCTTTTTCTGGTTCCTCAGCGTCCTCTCCCTCCCCACACCCACCAGCCGGGAGGGAGAGGTTACCTCAGGGCCCCCTCAGGCCTGGTCTTCCTTGCTGCCCTGAGTCTGTTTTCTGAGAAGAATTACACCCCAGGAGGCAAGGCCTCTGCAGGTGGGGAGGCGGGTGGGAGTGTTGGGATGCTGCCCAATTAAACCCAGGCTTAGAATGGTCCCACCACCAACTTTGGCATCAAAATGTCAAAACAAGCCATTCCATGGACCTGTTTCTTTGCAGGTCTGGTTCCCACAGCTGCGGCCTGCTTAATACACATCCTGTGAAGAGAAAAACAACAAAAGTATTCTGCGGGGGAGGCAGTTCCAAGAACTTGCAGACCCGCTGAACATTCCCCCGCCTGCTCCCACGTGCCAGCCTCAGTCCCCACCCTGCCACACCCACCCCTCCTGCCTCTCTTTGCCCAACAAGCCCGCACCTGCCACACACACTCAGAACCTGCCCCGCACACACACATCCCCCTGTGAGACCAGGCACCCCCCTGCAGGAGCTGTGGGAAAGAGGCAGGAACAGCCAGTGTGGTTAACGAGGTGGGTTCAAAGGCGGGGGCGCCCTCCTCACCACTCCCAATAATGACATCTAAGAATCACAGGCCTTGAACTTCAAGGCAGGCAAGGTGGGAGAAGATGAGGCTTGTGTGGAAGGGAGAGAGCTCTGTAGTCTGTGTACCAATTTACCCATAAAATGTACTTCAAGTCCCTAGACTGTGTAGATACTCTTCAAACATTGCTTTAGGCCCCACTCCGCCCCCAGCTCTGGACACCGCTGTTCCAGCAAATTGCGTCTTAGGAACGTGGCGATCCTGACCTGTTGCTCAAAAGCAGGGTCCTGGTCCAGTAGCTTTTTTAGGTTAGGGTATTTTTAGGTTGGGCTTCCCTGTTGGCTCAGATGGTAAAGAATCTGCCTGCAATGCAGGAGACCTGGGTTTGATCCTCAGTTCAGGAGGATCTCCTGGAGAAGGGAATGGCAACTCACTCCAGTATTCTTGACTGGAGAATCCCATGGACAGAAGAGACTGGTGGGCTATAGTCCATGGGGTTGCAGAGTCAGCCATGACTGAATGACTAAAAAAGAAAAAAAAGGGGGAGGGGAAGAAAAGATTTTTAGGTTAGATACTTTTAGTAACTGGTTCTTAGAGGCCCAGAGGCCAGAGTGTCAGAGTGATAGACCTGGGGCAGAGGAACCAGGGTGGGTGGGGGTAGGAGAAATCTGGACTGTGACCAGCCTCCTTCTAGTCACCCAGAGGAACGGAGGGGCCTCCCAAAGGACAGCGCCATGCAGAGAGCACCCGGGGATTGGCCCAGGGCTGCTGGGCCGAGGGATGCGGGCCAGGCTTTGTGTCTTCCCTAACCCCAGTGCTAAAGGCTGGAGTCTAAACTCCGGGTGTCAGCGAGGTCAGCTCCTCCTGAGGGGCCTGAGGGCGATTCTGCTCTGGCGTCTCTCCTTGGCTTGTAAATGGACGATTTCATCTCCGCAGCCCCACGTTCTCCCCGAATGGGCTGCGTCCAGATGTCCCCCTGGTACTAGGGTGTCAGTCATCACAGGCCTAGGGCCGTCTCACTGACCTCACTTTAATTTGACCCCCTCTAGAAACCTCTGTTTCCAAATAGGGTCACATTCGGAGACGCGTTGTGGTAGGAAGCCTGTGTCTGTTTGTGAGGGGAGCACGTTCAACCCCCAACACCCGGGCTCCCTGGACCCTGCTCTCAGGGGAGTGCATCGGCACTGACACCTCATAGCCTTTCTATCACAAACTTTTCACATACTTCTGACAAATTCTCCCATCCGTGGCTAACAGGGTGTTCTTAAACTCTGACAAGGCGTGAGATCAAGCGCCTGGGCTTTCCTTCTCTCAGGGTCTCAGGGCCATTGGCCCTCTAGGCGGGAAGGCGTCTCGCGTGGCCCCTGCATTGGAGACCCCAGGTTGTGGGCTCTTCCCTCCGGCATCCCCCCAGCTCTGTGCTGCTGGGGCTGGGGCCTCGGCGTCCAGGGGAGAGCCACAGACGAGAAGGTGGCCCCAGGTGTGTCTGTCAGGGTCCCGAGGATGCTCCAGTTAAGAGGCACAGAGTCATCATGCGGGGCCCTGTCTGCGCCCAGCAGCTCATCCCAGCCTCTGACCTTTGAAGACAGGGATGTGGTAGTGACCACCTCAGGCTTTGCTAGCATCCGACAAATGAGTGCTGGGAGAGGCACTTCATGTGTCCTCTTTCGAGTCCCAGACCGGGACAGGCCCCCCGCCCATGCTGAGAACACGCACAGCCTAGGGCAGGGCACCCCGTCCCACCCCCAGCCTTACTCCTGCTCCAGGAGGTGCCTGGCTCCTTCCCAGCTGGGCTTCTGTTTTGTCTTCTTCCTGTTAATTAATGTGGAGTTCCCACCTCTGAGCAGTGCCCACTGTTTCTCTCAGAATGGGCAAGTCTGAACATGGGCCTCCCAAGCACAGTGGGAGAGAAGGGGAGAAGGATCAGGGCACCCCTGTATGGGAGCCACAGCCCCTGGCCTCCGGCAGCGGGGAGCCGGGGGTTCATTCTTCGGACACAACTTTCAGGGTCTTAGACATCCTCTGCGGAGGCCCAGCAGGGGCTTGCCTGAGGTAGACGGCCCACTGCACACAGCCACGTTCGCCATGTTGGGAATGACTCAGGGCAAGGGGGGGACCAGAGAGCACGTTGGGGCAGCCCCCATGGCTTTTGGTTTCCCAGCACCGCCATAACACTCAGTTCAGTTCAGTTCAGTTCAGTCGCTCAGTCGTGTCCGACTCTTTGCAACCCCATGAATCGCAGCACACCAGGCCTCCCTGTCTACCACCAACTCCCAGAGTTCACTCAGATTCACGTCCATCGAGTCAGTGATGCCATCCAGCCATCTCATCCTCTGCCATCCCCTTCTCCTCCTGCCCCAATCCCTCCCAGCATCAGAGTCTTTTCCAATGAGTCAACTTTTTGCATGAGGTGGCCAAAGTACTGGAGTTTCAACTTTAGCATCATTCCTTCCAAAGAAATCCCAAGGCTGATCTCCTTTAGAATGGACTGGTTGGATCTCCTTGCAGTCCAAGGGACTCTCAAGAGTCTTCTCCAACACCACAATTCAAAAGCATCAATTCTTCAGCACTCAGCTTTCTTCACAGTCCAACTCTCACATCCATACGTGACCACTGAAAAAACCATAGCCTTGACTAGATGGACATTCGTTGGCAAAGTAATGTCTCTGCTTTTGAATATGCTATCTAGTTTGGTCATAACCTTCCTTCCAAGGAGTAAGTGTCTTTTAATTTCATGGCTACAGTCACCATCTGTAGTGATTTTGGAGCCCCAGAAAATAAAGTCTGACACTGTTTCCACTGTTTCCCCATCTATTTCCCATGAAGTGATGGGACCAGATGCCATGACCTTTGTTTTCTGAATGTTGAACTTTAAGCCAGCTTTTTCACTCTTCACTTTCATTTCATCAAGAGGCTTTTTAGTTCCTCTTCACTTTCTGCCATAAGGGTGGTGTCATCTGCATATCTGAGGTTATTGATATTTCTCCTGGCAATCTTGATTCCAGCTTGTGTAACACTAAGAAATGTAAAATTACGTTGTTAGAAAATTGTCCCTCAGCTCACGCAGGTTTTGTGAAACCTTTCTAAAATGAAAATATTTTCTGAGAGCCTTCCTTAGCAAGGAAGGCTTCAGGACTGTGACATAGGACTTCCTTGGTGATCCAATGGTTAAGACTCTGAGATTTCACTGCTGGGGACGCATGTTTGATCCTTGGTCAGGGAACTAGAATAATGCATACTATGCAACTAAATTAAAAAATTTAAAATAATAATTAATATTACTATGGGACTTCCCTGGTGGTTCCGTGGTTAAGATTCTGCCCTTCGAGCTTCCACTGCAGGGGATGTGGGTCTGGTCCCTGTTCAGGGAAGTCCCACATGCTCCATGGTACAGCCAAAAAGAAAAAAGACCTGGGACACAAAACTCCCGCTTTGGTCAGGATGGGCTGTGTGGGAGTTAGGGGGAGAGAATGAGCAGCCGCTCAGTGGGAGTAAGGCGTGCTGGAGAGGAATTCCGCTCAGGCGAGCCTTGCTCTGTGGTTACCTATCAATAAATGTCAAGTTCCAGGCACTTTCATCACCACCGTCTACAAAAGAGGACAGAAGCCAGCCAGTGGCCAGGGAGCCCAAGGAAGGAGGTGGACTTGGGGAAGGTTAAGTGTGCAATTCACTTGTCTTGAAAAAATCATTTTTAGTCAGTGAAGGACGTTTTCAATGAGGATCGGAACCTGATACTCTTTTTTTATTTTTCCTATTTTACTGCAGAACATTCATGAGAAAAAAATCAGCATTTCTCAGGCATTTTTTTCCTTTCAAGAACCCTCACAACTGACAGGGTAAAAGCATCACAACCCAAATGACACTTTCTTTTTTGCAAGGCATGAAAGACTCCCAAGGGGGCATTTCTGCTGTGGGGTCAACATGTTATAAACCTTAGGATCAAGTACTTTATTGATTGATTGATAGAAGCATAGTTAATTTACAATGATGTGTTAGTTTCAAGAATACAACAAAGTGATTCTGATATATATTAATATATACTCTTTTTCAGATTCTTTTCCATTATCAGTTATCACAAAACACTGAATACAGTTCTCTGTGCTATACAATTGAGAACTTAAAATTGGGAAAACAATTAAAAAGAGGCCCATCCTGCTGTGTTGGGTATTCCAGGTAATAGAGACTGCCTTCTGACAGCCTACAAATCAGAAGACTGAGCTCCTTTGTGCAAGCAGTTTGCATCAGACACAAAGATTTATAGTGAACGGCCACCAGATGGTGTCTTAGTTCCCCGCCCGCTCACACTCTGGCTTCCTTTGTTCTCTGATGAGAGCTGACATTTCATGGGAAGAGCAATCCACCCCAGGGAAGACGGTGGGCCCAAAGGAGCCACAAGGGCGATTTTATTGGTACAGCCTGAGGAGACTCCCCGCTCGTATATGCGGGAGCTGCAGTCAGTGACTGAGTGCGAAGCGGACCCTGTGCGTCTCCACACAGTGGGTGCAACGACTAAGGATTTATCCGCTCCCAGCATGCACTTGGACCTGACTCAGGGTTAATTGCTCCCGCCCAACGTGTTGGTGCTGGATTCATAGCTGATTTCTTGCTCTTAGGGTGTCTGGGTGACCCAGCTTCAGGAGGAGGGAAACTCTGTTTGTGTGGAACCATCTTTACATAACACATTGACTTTCTAACTAAATCAAATGCATTTAATTTTTTTAAAATTCTCTCTTTGGAGACTGAAATTTCTTTTCTACTAGAAAGAGAAAACGGGAATACACGTGGGTAAACTCAGTTCTAAATGAGCATAGTGACCTTTACCATTTTCTTCTCTTTAGAGGACATTTTTATGCTTTTCCCATAGACTTGACAGTTTGTCGGGATAACTGGTCAAACTTTTCTAAGTTACTAGATCTGCCACAGATGCTTCCAGAGTGTGGAGAGGACATGTGCTGTAATTATGACTTTGGGACTTGAGATCCTGTCCCCCATGAAATGACCCTGTCCACCCCCCTGAACTAAGTACCCTCTCCTTGAAAATGTTCGGTGTCTGACTGCCCCTGCCAGTTTTACTAGTACACGTGCACACCCATGGTGGGGTTCCCTCATAGCTTAGTCGGTAAAAAATCTGCCCGCAATGCAGAAGACCCAGGTTCAATGCCTGCATCGGGAAGATCCCCTGGAGAAGAAAATGGCAACACACTCCAGTATTCTTGCCTGGAGAATCCCATGGACAGAGGAGCCTGGCGGGTTACAGTCCACGGGGTCGCAAGAGTTGGACCCAACCGAGTGACTAAACCACCACACCCGTGGACCTCAGGCAGAGTGTTAATAAGGAAGAATCCCCAGACTTCCCTGTTAAGACTCCACACTCCCAATGCAGGGGCATGGGTTTGATCCTGGTCAGGGAAGATCCCGCATGCCTAATGGCATGGCCAAAAAATTAGGAAAAATCCTTCTCTCCACTTTCTCCCTTTCATTCCCTGAGTCCCTCGGTATCCATGCCCCATTCTCCAGGGTTTATCTCAGAGCACGGAGACCACGCAGGCCAAGGTTGGACAGGCCAGGGTGCCGTGTACCCCACCAGCCAGGGAGAGTTGACACATGGAGGACAATTCCTGTGACTTCTCAGTGCCTGAATTTGTCAGAGAGGAATGTGGTCAGACCATCCACACTTCTGTGATCAAAAGATGCCATCTGTGGGCTTGAAGTCTGTGTCCGTGGGCAGCAAGGTCCTGGCTGTGCTTCTGCCACAAACCATGTCTCCATCTTTGGCAACCATGTACAGTCTATTTCATACTCACTCATACACATGGGGGGCTGGACAGGGGCCTCATAGGGATCTCTGAGAATGGACTTGAGTGTGCTATTAGCTGGAAGATCTCTTCAAGAAAATGGGAGATACCAAGGGAACATTTTACAGAAAGATAGGCACAATAAAGGACAGAAATGGTATGGACCTAACAGAAGCAGAAGATATTAAGAAGAGGTGGTAAGAATACACAGAAGAACTGTACAAAAAAGATCCCCATGAGCCAGATAACCATGATTGTGTGACCACTCACCTAGAGCTAGACATCCTGGAATGCAAAGTCAAGTGGGCCTTAGGAAGCATCTCTACAAACAAAGCTAGTGGAGGTGATGGAATTCCAATTGAGCTATTTCAAATCCTCAAATATGATGATGTAAAAGTGTTGAACTCAATATGCCAGCAAATTTGGAAAACTCAGCAGTAGCCACAGGACTTAAAAAGGTCAGTTTTCATTCCAGTCCCAAAGAAAGGCAATGCCAAAGAATGTTCAAACTACTGCACAACTGCACTCATCTCACAGACTAGCAAAGTAATGCTCAGAATTCTCCAAGCCAGGCTTCAACAGTACATGAACCATGAACTTCCAGATGTTCAAGCTCGATTTAGAAAAAGCAGAGATCAAACCAAAGATCAAATTGCCAAGATCCGCTGGATCATAGAAAAAGCAAGAGAGTTCCAGAAAAACATCTACTTCTGCTTTATTGACTATGCCAAAGCTTTTGATTGTGTGATCACAACAAACTGTGGAAAATTCTTAAAGAGATTGGACCTGACCTGCCTCCTAAGAAATCTGTATGCAGGTCAAGAAGCAACAGTTAGAACTGGACATGGAACAACAGACTGGTTCCAAATAGAGAAAGGAGTACGTCAAGGCTGTATACTGTCACCCTGCTTATTTAACTTATATGCAGAGTACATCATGTGAAATGCCGGACTGGAAGAAGCACAAGCTGGAATCAAGATTGCCAGGAAAAATATCAATAACTTCAGATATGCAGATGACACCACCCTTATGGCAGAAAGCAAAGAAGAACTAAAGAGTCTCTTGATGAAAGTGAAAGAAGAGAGTGAAAAAGCTGGCTTAAAGCTCAACATTCAGAAAACTAAGATCATGGCATCTGGTCCCATCACTCCATGGCAAATAGATGGGGAAACAGTGGAAACAGTGTCAGACTTTATTTTTTTGGGCTCCAAAATCACTGCAGATGGTGAGTGCAGCCATGAAATTAAAAGACATTTGCTCCTTGGAAGAAATGCTATGACCAATCTAGACAGCATATTGAAAAGCATAACAAAAGTCTGTCTAGTCAAAGCTATGGTTTTTCCAGTAGTCAGGTATGGATGTGAGAGTTGGACTATAAAGAAAGCTGATCACCGAAGAATTGATGCTTTTGAACTGTGGTGTTGGGGAAGACTCTTGAGAGTCCCTTGGACTGCAAAGAGGTCAAACCAGTCAATCCTAAGGGAAATCAGTCCTGAGTATTCATTGGAAGGACTGATGCTGAAGCTGAAACTCCAATACTTTGGCCACCTGATACGAAGAACTGACTCATTAGAAGAGACCCTGAGGCTAGGAAAGATTGAAGGTGGGAGGACAAGGGGACGACAGAGGATGAGATGATTGGATGGCATCACTGACTAGGCAGACATGAATTTGAGCAAGCTCCAGGAGTTGTTGATGGACAGGGAAGCCTAGCATGCTGCAGTCTATGGGGTCGCAAAGAGTCGGACATGACTGAGGGACTGAACTTTTAAATCTCTTTTCTTTTTATTAGCAGCAAGCCTCTTTTATTGATTGAGAACATCCACTTCGGTATGGCATGCATCAACTTCTTAACATTTACTCATTTGGAAGGTTGATTCTAACATACCATCTGCACAAAACTTCAAACTGCTTCAAAAGAGCTAAGTGATCTTCCTTCTTGTTCAGTCACTAAGTTGTGTCCATTCTTTGTGACCCCATGGAATGAGGCACACCAGGCTTCCCTGTCCTTCACTATATCCTGGAGTTTGCTCAAGCTCACGTCCCTGGAGTCTCCCTTCTTGCCTGTCCCCTTAAGAGTAGAAGCAGCGCAACTGATGGAAATGTGCCCAGAGGAGTCAGACAAACTGGTTAAACTCTTAGCTCTGCCACGTGGATGTTGTGTGGATTTGCAGATTGCTTCTGGGAACAAGTTTCCACTCCATTCCCACGCCACAGTCAGAGATGGTTCAGGGGGCAAGTAGGTCTTGGCCCTGGAGTCCTGGCAGCCCGATCCTATTGTTGGCTTTGCGCCACCTGGTGGTTAATAGAAGCAAAGCAACCCCCTCCGGAGAAAATTTTGCAGCCGGACGCAGTTTTTTCAATGACTTAATCTTGTGTCTTTAATCTCAGTGGGGGAAACGCAGGCTTAGAGGGGATGCAGGGTTGTCAGAAGTACAGAAGTACAGTCGGGTGGTTAAGAACAAGCGTTCTGGCATCTCCGTGTCTGCATCTAGCTTTGGCAGACGGGAGCCAGTGTAACCTCGGGCAAGTTTTGTAACTTTCCAGTAATCAGGTTTCTTATCAGTGAAATGAGGGAAGCAATGCTCCCTACCTCACAGGTTTTAAGGTGACATTAGCCAGTGCATGTGGAACTGCTTAGCACTGCCCCGACCTCAGAGAGAGAGAGGTCTTCAGAGCATGCTCTCTTACAGCGATTTGTCCATGTTTATAATTTCCCCTATGATCAATAACACTTGACCTGAAAGAAGGAAGATGAAGAATCTCAAAGATCACTGAAGAAAGCAGCCACAGATACTTGACTTGCAGACAGGACGTTTGAGTTTGGTCACTGAGCCAAAGGAAAGAGGAGTGACCTTCAGCTGCTTCCGAGGCTCGAATTCATCACCAAGGGTTAAAGGTGGGTTAGGGAGTGAGGGAAAGGGGCCTGAGCACAGAGCTGGGGAAGCTTGGGAGCAGGGGCGCCTCTTGTCTCCGACAGTAGAGGTAGGAACACAGAGAAAGTTTCAGTTTGCTGTGTCTCCGGGGCCCAGAGCTGGGACCCCCACAGCCACCATTCCTCCGGCTCCTCATTCCTGTACTGGTGGTATTTACAAAGCTTGCTCACTTAAAGCTGCAGTACCACATTCTTGAAATAAGTATGACGCCTTCATCCTTTCCATGACGGGTCTGGCAGTTGTGTTGAAAACAGGGCAAGTGAGCCAGGTGGATGGAGGGGAGAGAGGAAACCCCCTCTCCTACTCCTTCTCTCTGATCTACTGACGGTGTCTCCTGCGGGTCTGATCCACGTCAGGGAGGCCTGGGGTGCAGCCTGGATACATCAGCCTCCCAAGGCAAGCAGCACAGAAAACGGGCCTGAGGAAGCAAAAACACACACAGTCAATGGCTTCTATATGCATAGGAAGTTTACTTTTTTCTGTTATTTATATATTCAGATGACACCACCCTAATGGCAGAAAGCGAAGAAGAACTGAAGAGCCTCTTGATGAAAGTGAAAGAGGACAGTGAAAAAGCTGGCTTAAAACTCAGCATTCAAAAAACAAAGATCATAGCATCCGGTCCCACCACTTCATGGCAAACCGATGAGGATAAAAAATGCAAACAGTGACAGATTTTATTTTCTACAATTACTGTGGACAGGGACTGTAGCCATGAAATTAAAAGACACTTGCTCCTTGGATGAAAAGCTCTGACAAACCTAGGCAGCATGTTAAAAAGCAGAAACATCACTTCGCAGACAGAGGTCGGTATAGTCAAAGCTGTGGTTTTTTCAGTAGTCACGTACAGGTGTGAGAGTTGAACCATAAAGAGGCTGAGCACCGAAGAATTGATGCTTTGAACTACGGTGCTCTTGCGAGTCCCATAGACTGGAAAGAAATCAAACAAGTTAATCCTAAAGGAAATCAACCCTGAAAATTCATTGGAAAGACTGATGCAGAAGCTGAAGCTCCAACACTTTGGCCCTGATGCTAATGAGTCAACTCATTAGAAAAGACCCTGATGCTGGGAAAGATTGAAGGCAGGAGGAGAAGCAGGCAACAGAGGATGAGATGGTTGGATGGCATCACAAACTCAATGAACATGAGTTTGAGCTAGCTCTGGGAGATAGTGATGGACAGGGAGGCCTGGTGTGCGGCAGTCCGTAGGGTAGCAATGAGTCAGACACGGCTGAGCAACTGAACAACAATATATTCAGCAGTGTGTGCGTACTAAGTCGCTTCAGTCGTATCCGACTCTTTGCAGCCCTATGGACTGTAGCCCACCAGGCTCTTCTGTCCATGGGATTCTCCAGGCAAGAATACTGCAGTGGGTTGCCATGCCCTCCTCCAGGAGATCTTCCTGACCCAGGGGTCAGGCATGTGTCTCTCATGTCTCCTGCGTTGGCAGGTGGGTTCTTTACCACGAGCACCACCCGGGAAGTCCATATTCAGCAGTACGTCTTTCAATTTGAAGAGGTTCTTTATAACCTCGTCTGGTGGAGACTGTATGTCCACTGTATGTACTACCCCCAAAACAGGTTTTTTTCCTCCCTCTTCTTTCCCAGTCTATTCCACTTTCTGCTCCAAATCTTGTTGTTGCTCACACTCATACTTGATGTGATCAGAGATAGAACTTAACAGGCAATGGATGGTGAAACAAACCAGTGCACCTTCCTAGAATGTTCCGCCCCTTTCCCTGCCTTCAATATGTTCTCAGGGGTCTGTTCACAATGCTGGTGCCTGTGGAGAGTCAGGGAGGGCAAGCTGGGAATGGAGGGTGAAATGGGAGACTCTCCGAGAAGGAAAAGCAGAAGGTATCAGAGTGTCTTGGTTTGTAGTAGACACCAGCTCTGGCTTGTTCGTTCATGGATCCACTCACTTAATCGATGATTATTTATCAGGTATACAGTGTGTGCCAGGCACTGCGCCAGATGCAATGAGTGATGCACAGTCCTGCCTACTGGGATCTCACAGTCTGTATCTGTAACGGGCACCTATGAGACAGAAGCCCCCATTAATCACACAGCAAGACAAACACCCTGAAAGAGACACACCCAGGGCACGGAGGGCACCGAGGGGAGGGTGCTTAGAAGTGAGGGAGGCGTCTCGTTGACTCCTCGAAACCAAGTGTGAGGCCAAGAGATTAGTAGATGTGAGAGCAGAGGGAGGGAGGCACAGCTGGCAGGAGGAGAGCTTGTTCAAAGGCATAACAAGCAGCAAGATTTGGGGTTAAGGGTAGATTCTGAGAGACTGAGGCCAAGAGCATGTAGGAAGCCCTAGAGGGGAGGCTCAGAGAAAAGGCAGGTCCCAGAGCAGAAGGGCTCTGAGGAGGAATGGGCAACGGGAAGGCATCAGAGTTCGGGTGAGACACTCACCCCATGAACACCATGCAAAAACAGCTGTGGTATGGAGGCTGAGGGGTGTTGAGAAACGCAAGCAGACATTCCCAAGGTCAACTCGTGTTGGAGGAGACTCTTGAGAGGCCCTTGGACTGCAAGGAGATCCAACCAGTCCATCCTAAAGGAGATCAGTCCTGGGTGTTCATTGGAAGGACTGATGTTGAAGCTGAAACTCCAATACTTTGGCCACCTGATGCAAAGAGATGACTCATTTGAAAAGACCGTGATGCTGGGAAAGATTGAGGGCAGGAGGAGAAGGGGACGACAGAGGATGAGGTGGTTGGATGGCATCACCGACTCAATGGACAAGGGTTTGGGTGGACTCCGGGAGTAGGTGATGGACAGGGAGGCCTGCTGTGGTTCATGGGGTCGCAAAGAGTCAGACACGACTGAGAGACTGAACTGAACTGAACTGAACGGACCGTCTCTGCACATTTACGTTCCTCTTACTTTGTTTCTCACTTTGCTTTCTTTCTCTTGGTTTACTCAAAGAAATTCCTAATGAACTTTAAAATTTCTCCTCTAAGCAATCTTCCATGACATTCTTCTCCATTTTGAGAACTAGATGCAAGTAAGTTTTGACTTGCAAATTCTAATTCAGCTGCTGGCTATTCCAGCGGAGGCTCCTATGTTTCTACATTTGCTTTTCTCTCTGAAGGCCCCTAAAGGAGAATAACTTCATTCTTTAAAAATGCAAAGTTTCTCATTTTGAATGCCCCTGTATTGCAGTCGCCTTTTATGATGATTATCTTACATAAAATGTGTTGGAATTGCATTAAAATAGCCGTCTACTGGCATAAACACACTTCAATAAATGCATACGGTATTTATATGCTAACTTACAGCTTTTCCTCAATGATTTTACATTTTTTATACATCCTGCTAAGAAATTTAGTATTGCATTAAGCTATTTCACTGTTAGGTTTTTGAAAGACATGTCTGGTCTGAATCCTCAGCTATATGCTTTAGTCTTACTATTTATAGCTGGAAAGAAAAGCAAAAGTGTTGGTCATTCAGTCATGTCTGAATCTTTGGACTGTAGCCAACCAAGCTCCTCTGTCCATGAAATTATCCAGGCAAGAATACTAGAGTGGGTTGCTATTTCCTTCCCCAGGGGATCTTCCCGACTCAGGGATCGAACCTGTGTCTCCCTACTGCGGCAGATTCTTTACTGTTTGAGCCACTAGGGAATCCTGTTTATAACTAGAACAGAAATGAAATCAGATCAGATCAGATTAGTGCTTCCTAAATAAACCTTCCAACTTCAGAGGTCAGCTTGTCTGAACTGTCTCACAACTTACAGTTGGGGGAAGGCCTCCAAATGGGGCCAGTCCACCTGAGATGTCTCAGGACACTTGGAGGAAGCTCCCGAGACAGTGTGAGCGTTAACACTCATTCCACAGCAGTTCTCCTCTACCAGCGGGGGCCACGTCCCCTCTCCACGCACAGGCGTGAACTTAGGAGGCTGACACAGAGCCAGTCACTGACAAACCTGATAAGCCTGCTGAGTCGGTTTGTGGAACATGTTTTCATTTTAGCTGTTCCACATCAGTCAACAGGAGAATTTTAAAGTCATCTGATGAAAACAGCCAGGATCCCCTTTGCCGACATCCTGCATTGGTGCCCTACTAAACAGCACCTGGGCAGAGGCATCCACAACATTTTAGAGCTGAGATCCAGGGACAGCTGGCCCCTACGGGCTGCTCCAGCAAGTTTTCCTGGGACTTGGTGTTGCCAAGAAGAAGGCTTCAGAGGCCTGTGTTATCCCTCTGACATCAAGTAGAAATTTGTGTACAAGGCAGACAGTAGAGATGCCATGTCTGCTGTAAGGATTCCAACACATGCAAAATATGCCTTAGATGAGGTCCCCTTCCAATTACCATGTAGCTGGGAATGTAGGACGCTGGGACACAAGATAAGCGGACACGTGATTACCAACCACTTCGGAACAGCCATTGTGTGTGCTCAGATTTCAGCCTTTCCCTCTTTGGAAAGCGAACAGCAGAACAAGGCGGTTCAAGTGAGCCACCCAGTGGGCAACAGAGAGACCACAGGCGTGGCTTCCAAGGTGTCTAAAAACAGCTTTTGTATAATACTTCAGTTCTGTTTTAATTTAAGGCAGCACCAGAGAATTCCCCCGACATACGTTGTCTTTGCTTTCTCCTAGTGGGAAAAGCAAAGTTCATTGACTTAGGTGCATTTGGAGGCAAAGAATGTCTTGTCGAGAAAAGACTGTGATGATTCAGATGCAAACTAAACTGATTACAATTGTGGAAAGAAGGGTCTATCAGTTTGGGCTAAAATCCTTAATAGCAGTTGTCTCAGGTAAGGAAGACTAAAGGTAGGCAGTCTATGCCTAGGAGAATGCTTCAGGGATGCAGACTTCCCTATTGCTCCTCCACCACCCTCGACAAGCTTCAGGATGGCTGCATGGGCTCCAGCCATTTTCCACAGCAAACTCCAGCACCCTCGTGCTTTGGTATCCACAGAGATCCATCTGTGGATACTGAGGGGCAACTGTATAATTGTCTACATTAATCAGGATGGGTTGAGTCATGCCTGCTTCTCGCTGTATCCTCACATGGTGGAAAGCAGAGAAGGAAGCCGTAACCCTATGGGAATCAGTACAGGTCTGTGGAGGCAACTCTGTACTTGGGAGGCTCTCCCTGACTCCCATAAGGGCACTGACCCCATTTATGAGGGCTCCGCCCTCCACCTCATCTAATCCTAATCTCCTCCCAAAGACTCCACCGCCTGGCACCATCACACGAGGGGTATCACTTCAACATGATTGTTAGGGGACCTGAACCTCCGTCCACCGCACACCAAGAACTTCAATGTGCTCCTTTTCTGTTCTAGAATGGCCTCGTGTGAAACAAGGTCTGGGCTGTAAGAGTTCACAACTGCTTTTTGTCCAAGTTTTGTGTCTGTTCACTAAGGAGAATAAATATCATTAGCCTTGCTTTGCCTTTAGTTTCTACGTTAACAACTTTTCTTCCATCGATATTCTGACTAATTTTTAAAAAAGAAAAAAAAGAGCACTTTTTCTCTTTAATGTCTTCCTGAAATAGCAGGCAGTGACCTGTGCTGTGGGCTTTACCCACACCAGGGCAAACAGCCCTGTGGAAGTTAAACAGCTCCCCTCAGCCTGCTGCTCCACACCCCACCACATCCCTCCACACCCCTCACACCCCTCCACACCCCTCCACACCCCTCCACACCCCTCCACACCCCCCCACACCCCTCACACCCCTCCACACCCCTCACACCCCTCCATGCCCCTCCACACCGCTCCACGCCCCTCCACGCCCATTAGTGGGCATGATTCTGTCCTGAGCAGAAATCTGATAACTGGGTTTGCAGCTCTTTCTTTGAAAGAAAGGTACAAAAAACCCTAAATCTGAAACTTGAAAGTAAGAAAGACTTGAGGATGTCTGCTACTTCAAGCTGCTCGCAAGTCATGTCCCAATCTCCTCCTCCTCCTCCAATTTACAGAGTCCCAGTTAAAACTGTTTTCACCTGAGCAGTGAGGGCTGGTAAGGTGACTCCCAGAGGCTGTGGAGAGAGCTCTGCTCTGCATCTAATTCGGGCCAAAGGAGAAAAGTGTTGATGACTCTGGCAGGGATGGCAGAGGGTGCTGCTGCCTTGATGCCCTACCACTCCAGACATGGTCTTAGAATAAATAACAGAGCAGCACGCAAGTGGGGTCTGCTTGATATTTTGCTTAAAGATTTCTGACTTTAGAATGGTAGATTTCACGATCTGAGATTCTGAAAAGTCAAGGGAAAAAGAGAGTGTCTCAGGAATAAACTCCCATGCAGAGAAGTGTGAAGGAACCTATTGTTGGAGAGAGAGCCGGTATCTCTAGCAGCCTCAGGGCCTGCTGTTTCTGCCCCAGGGTCCTTCTCTGGGACCAGGCCCACTTCCCCTGCTGTCAGGAGGCCTGGGATCTGGCGGGGTTCCTCTCCTTGTCAGCTGTCAGAGCTGCAGACTCCATCCCTCTGGTTCCCTCCTCCCCAAATCACTTGCTGAGTAGATAGCCTTAAAGCTAAACTTTTGTCCTGTAGCTCCCACAAATCTGTATTTATTCCCTTAAGCTTATGTCTTATTATTGGCAGATCACCAAACATAAAAAAAAAAAAAAAAAAGAAAGAAAAAAAAAATAGATGAGGGTCAGATATATGCCATTCTGGAGAAATTCCAGAAGCTGCGAATATCTCAGGGGCCTTCAGCCCTGCCACCCTTACAAGGGACACTGATGCCCTGCCCTTCTGCATCGCCCCCTCTGTCCCCCAGCGCCCACAGCCCACTCCCTCCTCCAGGCACCAGGGTGGCTGATCGAAGATTGATTAGTAGTGGCTACCCAGGTGCTGGACGCAGAAGTGAGGTACGAGTGAAGCGGGGGTGAAAGCTTCATAAGCTTCATAAGCTACATAAGCCCTATACTCAACACAGAGAATCCATGCTTCCAGGGAATGCTTTAATGTCAGTGAAATGTTTTCTCCATAAAGAAGTCACCTCTGAGTGCTTTCTAACAGGACCGCAAAGGGTAGATACACTTTCCTGAGGACTCAAATGTTAAAGACGAGCACAGGAACTCAGAAGAGAATGGTCCCATAAAGAGGGCTTGGGATTGCTTGCCTCAGGGGCGTGTGCCAACTCAATGGGCCAGAACAAGCCAGGGCACAAAGTGGGGAGTTCTGTCCTGCCCCTCCCTGAGCAGGGAGCTCTCAAGCCCCTGTGACATCTCTGCCATTTAGGAACAGGGGACCCATCTTCTGAAGAAGGCACCCCCCGCTTCAGGGCCGCAGCCTGCTGGGCAGAGCCAGGGTGCAGCTCAGGGCCCTCGTGCCCCCCTGCCCGGGGCACCCCTGTCCTCTGCAGGTGGCACCAGGGAAGCCAGTCAGAGGGCTGTGCAGCTCGCTGGGCTGGCCCTCTGCCCAGACCAGTAGTCGCCACGCTGGGATGTGAGAAAGCCCAGTGTGGCTAGATGGCCCCAGTTTTCAACAGAAGTTAGGGGTCCAGACTTTAATGGGAGTGCTCCTGTTTATAAGCATAGGCAAGTGTTTCAAATATTTCACACCACCGTGTCGACTGGACCCAACATAATAATTAATGGTCACTGAAGCAGAAGGTTGGGGAGGCAGACCCAGACGGTCCTCATGCTTGAGAAGATGGCTAAGGGGAAAGCAATGGGGTTTAGCGGGAAGGGCAGACCAAGAAAGTGAGAGGAGGAGGAACCGGCCTTCACCCGAGAGGGACTAAAGAAAGCAGTCAGAATGTGGGGACTCCCTCCTTATTTTATTATAGTGCCTTCCGTGAAGAGGGGGCTGGAAATGGTGGGCCAGCACAATGAGAGTTGAGGTTAGCGGCCCTCTGGCCTGGCTACGGCAGCAGAACTAGGGCATACAGCACAGACCATCGCCAGGCCCAGTTCTCAACCTTTTAGCTCAGCTGCTGCTGCTGCTGCTAAGTCGCTTCAGTCGTGTCCGACTCTGTGTGACCCCAGAGATGGCAGCCCACCGGGCTCTCCTGCCCCTGGGATTCTCCAGGCAAGAACACTGGAGTGGGTTGCCATTTCCTTCTCCAATGCATGAAAGTGAAAAGTGAAAGTGAAATTGCTCAGTCGTGTCCAACTCTTAGTGACCCCATGGACTGCAGCCTACCAGACTCCTCCATCCATGGGATTTTCCAGGCAGGAGTACTGGAGTGGGGTGCCATTGCCTTCTCCGATACAAAAATATAAATAACAATAATATCGGCCTGGTTCCAGAGTTCTCAGCACTGACTCCCGTCAGCAGGAGAAAAACATGCAGACAGGACTCTCAACTTTTGAGGTGACCTGTGAGAATCCTGGAGAAAGGGAGGGAGCCAGAAAACTGGAGACAGACATATGTGTCCTAACTTTTAGTACAAAGCTTTAAACAAATATTTTACTTATATAAAAGTATGCTGCTGCTGCTGCTAAGTCGCTTCAGTCGTGTCCGACTCTGTGCGACCCCAGAGATAGCAGCCCACCAGGCTCCCCCATCCCTGGGATTCTCCAGGCAAGAACATTGGAATGGGTTGCCATTTCCTTCTCTGATGCATGAAAGTGAAAAGTGAAAGTGAAGTCGCTCAGTCGTGTCCGACTTTGTGCGACCTCATGGACTGTAGCCCACCAGGCCCTTCCGTCCATGGGATTTTCCAGGCAAGAGTACTGGAGTGGGGTGCCATTGCCTTCTCCGATACAAAAATATAAATAACAATAATATAATCAATGTTATTAAATATAGGTAACAGTAATATCCCTGTGTGCCCATCACCGAGCCTAAGAAACAAATGTTTACAGATGCGTTGTTGCACATGTCCCTCTGAGCCTGTCCCCTGAGCCTCTGCACCCCGACATGTGTTTGTGTCTCTGTATGCTTTCACCAGCTCTGTGTGTATCCATAAACAACTTACCCCATTGGGCCGCAAGTTTTAGATCCTATGTCCTATATATAGCCTGCAGTGATATCTGTTTCTCTAGCACTGTTTTTCAGATCAGTCTACACAGATACCTGTCGTTCATGTTCATTCATATTTGGTACACTTTTTTTTTTTTTTAACAAATCTTAAAGGTACAGCTCAAGGTATTTTTTACAAAGTGATTGTACTGGGCTTCCATGGGGGTTCAGTGGTAAAGAATCTGCCTGCCAATAAACCCCTGGGTTTGGAAGATCCCCTGCAGAAGAAAATGGCAACGTACTCCAGTATCCTTGCCTGGGAAATCCCATGGACAGAGAAGCCTGGTGGGCACAGTCCATGGGGTCTCAAAAGATTCAGACACAACTTAGTGACTAAACAGCAACAACAGACAGCCATCACTTAGCTTGAAAAAGATATGTAGGACATTCCCAGGGCTTAGATGCCTTCCCTGGATGCCCTCACGTGTTCATTCATTTTCATTGCAGTGTAGAATTCCACTGTATCAGTATACCACGATTTTAAAGTCTAGTTTATTGATGGACATTTAAGTTGTTTGAACTTTTTGTCCTCGTAAACAATGCTGCTGTGAACATTTGAGTCCATGTCTCCTCGGGCGTGTGAGCAAGAACTGACCTGGGGTCTACACCGAGGCTCCGTCTTGCTGGGTGGAGGGGGAGGGGGAGGCGGGGAGCCTGCACCCCTCCAGCTTTCCCAGATGTGGCCAGCTGCTCTGCAGAGCCACTCAACCCCACCGCACTGCCGTGTGAGAAGTTCCCAGCCTCCGTGTCCTGACATAATGCGTGAGAAATGGTTTCTCATCATGATTTTAATTTGCATTTCCCTGCTTGCAAGTGAGGTGGAGCATCTTTGGTGTTTAGGTTTCCTCTCTTATCGACTGTTCCTCTGTGCCCTCGGCCAGTTTTTCTGTTGGGTTTTTATCTTCTACCTACTGATGCTTTGGAGTTCTGTACATTATCTGGAAAGCACTCCCATGGCAGCGACACATCAGGGTATGCAGGTTTCCTTCAACTTTCAAAAGTGGGAAGAGGATTCTTTTACGAGCTATGGATCATTGAGTATGATTTAAAACAGAAAGATTCCTAGCAACATCCTAGAACAGATTATTCAGTGGGTGCTTTGTGAGCATTTAGAAGTCGTGATTGTTGGGAGGGGCACAGACCACCAAAAACAAGTCACGCCAGCCTGTCAGCCTTGTCTTGGTAGGTTTCAGCTGTCAGTCACCACCATCGGGTGGTAACTTGTAAATCAGGAGCCACGGAGCGCTTTCACTGAAGCCTGAGACCAGAATTACCACCTCCTCACTCTATAGACTGGAAGGCTGAGGCTCCAGGTTCTTCAGCAGCGTAGAGACTAAGGAAGAACCATGGCCTGCAGACCAGGGACATGCTGAGGTTTTTCTGCAGGGATTTCAGCAAGGTTTTTAACCTTGACCTTGTCCACTTGTAGAAAAATGAGGCCTGAGTCACTGATACAATATGGGTTCATTACTGTGTTCTGTGGGAATTTTATGGAGTCCTGCACCTCTGTTCTGAGCTCATTCACCAAGCCCATCAATGTTATTTAAAAGGGCAGAGACAACATGCAGCTGTATTTGTAAAGGGCTTGAAACAGAATTAAATAAAAATTCTTAACAGATGGGCCAGTTTGAACCAAATGCAAATTAATGGCAACACAAAGAAAGAGGTCTGTCCAGACCTTCCTCCACTCCTTGATTTCAAAGACCCAACCAGGGAGAAGGCAAGAGGGATCCTCCCGAGGGGTCCAAGGGAGGTGGGAGCATCTTGCAGGGGTGGGTAAAGCAGAGTGAGTCAGAGGCTGAGCCCAAACCTAAGAAGAGTTAACACTGGCTGAGTCCCAAGGGCAGAAGCTGTGCCAGAAAGGGCCTCTGAGGCCCAGGGTCAGGACGGGGGAGCTGGTGGAGGGGAGCCCAGGATGGTCACTGCCCCAACTCGGAAGCAGCCAGGGCTACCATCAGGGGTATGAAGGGTGAGGGGCCTGCCTCCCTCAAAGCCACCAGCTGAGGGAGGGCAAGTCTTAGAGGAAAAAGCACTGACTGCACAGATGTGGGTGTTCCATCCAGATGGAAACAGGTCGTGTCCGAGAGGCCACTCACCTGGAGCGCCGCAGAAAGGGCCCACAGATCCAGAACACAGTGGCCAGCCCAACTCTAGGCCCGCTGATCCCGTGCTGGAGGGCTGGCTCAGGGTCAAGTTCAAGGAGCCCCTGATGCGGGTGGAAGGGAAGCAGGCTCGGTGGAAAGGGCCCAAGGTGGGAGTGGGTAGCTGCAACCAGAAGAAGTCTCACATTCACTGTGAGCCAAAGGAACCAGGAACACTTTTTTTTTTTTTTTTTTGGAAAAATTTCTAAAATACTCCTCTCAGAGAGAGAGCAAAAAAATTTTTTGAACATGCTATTAGGACAAATGTTCATTCTTTTCTCCCTCAGATCACAAAAGTGATAAACATTCATTGTCAGTTTTGGAAAACGAAGTAGGAAGAGAATCAAGACTCTCACACTCGTATCCATAGAAGACCCTTGTTACTGTTTCCGTGTAGAGCCTCCTTCCAGGTCTATGTACGCTTTGTTTGTTTGTCAAACTGGGGTCATATTGTTTGTTTTGTGACCCAACTTTAGCACTTAACTACTTACTGTCTTCTTCTATTTTCTTCATCTCCACTGTAATGGCCACAGAACTTTCCATATTCAACAGACCTCTCACTGTCAGATATACATCAATATAAATCTTGACATATAATCTGGACATTGATCTAGACAAACAAGCCTGAACACTTCAGCTTTGCCCTTAGGAAAGGACTGAGAAGCCACGGAGCCAGCTCCATGCTCAAGAGGGCCCAGAGGGAGGTACTCAGACGCACAAGCCCCCGGCCCCCAGCCACAGGTCCTGGGAGAGGTCCAGGCCTCTGGGCAGTGGGCCCCGACTTGTCCCCTGTCCTCTCTCTATGGCCCCCGCAATGGACCCACTGTGCCTCTCACCACATCCCAGCTTCGCTGTAACTGGTGGATTCCACACCTATAACACCCTCCTCTCCGTGTTCCTGCCATCTCTGTGTGGGGGACCAGGCTGTCCCCTAGGACACCACCTCCTGGGGAGCCCTTCCCCATTGTCATTTCCAAGCTATTTCTCTCTCCCTTTTTAAAAAAAAAAAAATTTATTTCAAGGTGTGTCATGCAGTTGCTTCCCTGATGGCCACACAGTAAAACATCCGCTGACCAATGCAGGAGACACGGGTTAGATCCATGAGTCAGGAAGATCCCCTGAAGAAGGGAATGGCTACCCACCCCAGTATTCTTCCCTGGAGGGTTTCATGGACAGAGGAGCCTGGCAGGCTACACACGACTGAGTGATTAACCAGCAACAACACGCTGGGGCATCACGGCCGCCTCTCCTCCTTTCTGTCTTTACTGGCCGCTGACATTCCCCCTCTTCATGAGTAATTCCAGCCCTGACTCAGTAACTGCCCCTCAGCTTTTACCCTGTCCTCATCCTCAGTGACTTTTACAACCACATTGAAGAGCCAATCAGCACCAAGGCGACCAAGTCCTCTGTTAGTTTCCTGGGGCTATTGTAACAAGTTAAACACAAACTGATTCTCTCACAGTTCCAGAAACCAGAGTCCCAAATCAAGGTACGGACAAGGCCACAGTCTCCCCAAGGGCTCTAGGGAGGACCTTCCTTCCCCTTCCAGGCTCTGGCGGCTCCTGTGTTCTGTGGCTGTAACTATGAGTCCGTCTCTTCACATGGCTCCACCTGTGCGTCCATCTCCTCTTTTTTTCTGGTATCAGCACACATCACGGGTTCAGGGCCAGCCCACTAGGACAATTCAGGATCCTTAACTAAGTTCCATCTGCAGAGACTCTTTCAAAATTAGGTCACAGTCACAGTTTCCAGGGCATGAACATATCTTCTGAGTGTTAGTTGCTCAGTCATGTCCAACTCTTTGTGACCTCATGGACTGAAGCCCGCCAAGCTCCTCTGTCCATGGGATTCTCCAGGCAAGAATACTGGAGTGGGTTGCCCTTCCCTTCTCCAGGGGATCTTCCCCACCCAGGGATCAAACCCGAATCTCTTAGGTCTCCTGCACTGGCAGGCGGGTTCTTTACCACTAGCACCATCGAGAAGTGTCTTCTGAGGGTTACCATTTAACCTCATCCTGTCCCCACTCAACCCCTCCAGTGTCACGGCCACACCAGAGACCTGTCACAAGGAGCATGCCACCACCTCTAAGACATCAGTCTCAAGCACCCTCCTCCCCAGGCCCCAACTCCCATCTGCCCAGCTCTCCTACCTGCCCGAGAACCCCACCCCAAGAGCTTGTCCTCACTGAGGACCCCACCTTCTCTCCCTTTGTCTTACCCTCTGCCTCCTTCATCAGTGTCCGCCTTACCTGCTCAGATGCCAGGCTCCATCAGTCCGGCCTCTTGCCAGGAGACCTCCTCCACTGCTGTGCTCTTCTCTTCTCTAAGCCGTTCTCTTGTGGCAAAAGCCCAACCCTGACTGATTTAAATGTTGACTTTCCACCTGCCTGCCTTTTCACTGGAAAAGACCCTGATGATGGGAGGAATTGGGGGCAGGAGGAGAAGGGGAAGACAGAGAATAAGACAGGTGGATGGCATCACCAACTCAATAGACATGAGTTTGAGCAAACTCCAGGAGATGGTGAAGGACAGGGAAGCCTGGTGTACTGCAGTCCATGGGGTCGCAGAGTCAGACTCGACTGAGCAACTGAACAACAGCCTGCTTGCTCTTGAGCAACTGACCCTGACAGGAAAAGCAATCACACAATCCACCACGGTGACTGTTTTCACTGTAAATTCATGACCCCACACCTTGCCTGGGCATGACTTGGCTGCCCCGTTGGTTTTTGTAGAGTCCACTTTCCCCAGGAGCACACTTCTCTCTCTCCCCGGCTCCCATATGACCTCCTGCCCCACCTGCAATATCAGCTCATGATCTGCTTCATCCTTAGCTATCAGATAGAGCCCAGTTCTCCTCCCATCCCCAGCTCTGCAAACGCACCCACAACTACACCTGTCTCCCACTTGTCAAAGGCCACCCCTTTGCCTGAACTCACCTCAGAATGGAAACTCAGAGTCCAGTGCTCTGTGGCCTGCGCCCAGAACAGCGCCCAGCACACAGCAGCACTCAATGCTTGCTGGATGAAGGGGATCGTCCTTCCTGCATTCCCTCTTTCTCTCTTGTCCCATCAATCTCTCCCCTACTAGCTCATTCTCACTGACGTGCAGATGTGGACTCTCCTTGACTCCACAAGCCCTCAGTTTTGCCCCCTTTCTCTGCTCCCCTTCATAGCAAACCTTCTCCACCAAGTTGTCTACAACATACTGTTGCCTCTGCTTCATCACCGACCATTGAGTAGGTAGGTCTTCAATCCTAATCCTCTTCAGTCTGGATTCTCGCTCCATCACTCCCTTGAAACGCCTCTCATTGAGGTCATCAGTGATTTCCATGTTGTCAAATACAACTTCATCTAATATAACCAATCCTCAGAGGTACAAACACAGCTGCTCGCTTCCTTTCCTTGAATCACTCTTGTCTCTTGTTGTGTGCTAAGTTGTTTCAGTCATGTCCAACTCTTTGCGACCCCATGGACACCAGGCTCCTCTGTCCGTGGGATTCTCCAGGCAAGAATACTGGAGTGGGTTGCCATCCCCTTCTCCAAGTGATCTTCCCCACCCAGGGATCAAACCCGCATCTCTTAGGTCTCCTGCATTGGCAGGCGGGTTCTGTACCACTCACGCCACCTGCGAAGCCCCATCTCTTGTTGGCCTGATCCAGTAGCCGTCAGTGCTTGTTCCTATCCCCCCGGACACCCCTTATCAGTCTCCTTTGCCTGGTCACTCTCTCCCTGACCTCTACATATACCTTCTCGTTCATGTCTGTTTCTTTTTCTAGATATTTTCATCCATAGCTTGAAACCCCATCCATTTACTGATAACATCCAAATTTATTCCCTTGTTTGAATACACCTAACGTCCAGACCCTTACACTCATCCAAATACCAGTTCAGTACCTCCTTCAGATACTTCAGGGGCATCTCAAACTTGACATTTCCTAAATGATATCCTCAATTCCCAGCCCTCTATCCAACCTATCTCCTCCATCAGGCTGCAGATAATGGTGCCACCATCATGCTAGTGCGGCTCAGGCCCAACAACTAGCATCATTCTCGTGGCAATGTTTCTGGAGATAAGATCCGAGAATAGGAAATGCTGAGTCCAAGTCTTTACAGCACTTCGTAAATGTGTAGAGATCTTTGGCATGTATTCATCACAAATAAAAAATGAGGCTTTGAAGCGCTTGACTTTATCATCTCTGGGGTGAGTTATGGTGATTGTTTTTTAAATAGGTAGTTTCCTTTACCTGGGTGCTTCCCTGGTGGCTCAGATGGTGAGGAATCTGCCTGCAATGCAGGGGACCTGAATTCCTTGGCTGGGTTACCCACTCCAGTATCCTTGCTTGGAGAATTCCGTGGACAGTGGAGCCTGGCGGACTACAATCCATGGGGTCGTAAAGAGTCAGACACGACTGACGACTAACACTTTCCCTTTTTCACTTTTTCTTTACCTGGAACTCTTCTTGTCTCTGAAGCATTGGTTGAATTCACTAGGGTTCTTAGATGTGAAAGATGGACACCAAATTGGCTGACTCAAGTAGGGGAAGAAAAAAAAAAAGAAAAGAACTGAAAGCACCCTGGGTGGCTCACGGAGAGCCACGGAGAGGAATGGAGACTGTGGGAACACACTGGCCCACAACAGAGCTCGGTCAGCATCAAGCCCTAGCACCTGGCTGGGACCATGCTGTCCGAGCACCCTCTGGACATGGCCACACCGCTGCTGCCATCACGGTCATTACCCGAAAAGCAGGCCACTCACCCCTGATGCTCTGCTTCACTAACTCAAGTGTCCAAGCCCGGGTAGATGGATCTGCCTGGCTCAGTATGGGTCGCTGCCTGTGCCCTGGCTTCCCAGTTGCTGGGTTTCCCATATGAGTCATTTCAGCAGCCTCCCCCAAAACCCAACAACCTCCAAGGTGCCTGATGCCACTGGCCACAGCGGCTGGTTATAGCCCATCTGAATCTTTGGAGAGAGAGCATGACTCGGAGGGTGGAGAATGTGTCACCTAAGGCTTAGTTTACGTCGTTTTGGGGTTCTGGCCACCCATCTGTCCTCTCTGTCTGTCCGTCCATCCTGCTGGCAAGTTCTGCCTTTGGGGTGTCAGTGGCTATCTTCACAGTCATGCTGAGCCTCTCCTACGATGTAATAATAACGAACACGCTGCCAGTATTCTGTCTCTTTTTTATCAGAGAAGCTGAGCGCATTTTGCAAACCCGGATAAGGGAAGAGAAGGCAGTACCCCGCTGTGAAGAAATCAGCAGGAGCTTTCTCAGCCAGGTTCTTCCTGCGTTCTCCCTCCTGACATCAAGAAGAGGGGGCGGGGACCAGACTCCTGTCTTTCAAGCGTTATCTTACCACATGACCGCCGCCACCCTGGCACTTACAGTGGAAACTTGCCGCTTCCATTTCTAACTAGGTATATAATCTACTTTCGTTTTGGCAACTATTCCGTATTTTTTTTTTCCCACGAGGCCGGATGATGAGCCTTGCCCTGGTTTCTAAGGTCTCATGTTCACCAGCAGTAAGCCAGGCCTCCTTTTAATACGTGTTTTTTTTTTTTTTTTTCAAAGAAGGGGAAAGCAGGCAGGCACTTAGCAGATGTGGCCAAAAGGCCGAAGCTGTTGTTCTGTAGGCCACGGCCCCAGCAACGTCGTGGCCGGTAGAAATAACCCATCCCCATGCCCACCCATCCCTCACCCACCCCACGAGGGTCTTTGGCAGCAGAGCCAAGGAAACTGCATTTTTAGTAAGTTCGCAGGTGACAGCTGTGTGCTCTCCTGTGAAAGCCACGCCCGGACTAGCAGTGGGACAGGACCGGAAGTCTCAGGCCTGGGCCCATACACTTCCGGGTTAACTGACGATAAAATGATGCACAGCAAAGGAGCCCTCGCTGAGGGCATTTCCCATTTATTTTACAAGTATCTGGTCCTCAGCTATAATGGGCAAAATCTGTGCCAGAACATAGTCAGATAATTCTTCATTTCAAAACTGCATTAGCCTCGCTGTTTTTTCTGTCTTCTAAAATAAGGGAGCCAGATAGATGGAGATGGAGGGTCCTCTATTCCGATTTCTTACAATTTATCAAGTGGATGGATTTAGCCATGCATGCTTCCTAGACACTGTTCAAAAAGTTTTCAGACACACACACACAAAAGTCACAGAAAATAATCTAACAGATACCCACGTGCCAAACATTGGTACTGCACACATTTTAACATTTTGCAATATTTCCTTCACACATTTTTGGAAGGAAAGAAATTTTGATAAACACAACTGGAGTCCTCACTGCCTCCCATTTATCTCCTTTCCTTCTTTCCTCCCCAGAAGTTACGACTCTGAAACTGGTATGTGTCCTTTCACCTACGGTTTTAATGATTTTGATATATATATTTTGTTGTTTAGTGTATTTATTTATATACCCCACTATTTGGTGTTTCTAGTCCTTTTTTCTTTCCAAGCTTTATTTAAATTATTTTGGCCACACCATGTGGCATGTGGAATTTTATTTCCCTGACCAAAGATTGAATCTGAGCCTCATGTAGTAGAAAGCTCGAAGTTTTAACCACTGGAATTCCGGGAAAGTCCCATCTGTTCCTTTTTAGGTACAAAAGCCTCTTGAACCTTTTTTTTGTTTCACATTAGTATTTCCAAATATATCTACATTAATACGTCTGTTTTGTTCATTGTATAGATAGCATTCCAGCGTATGCTCACTGCCACAATTTACCCAGCAACCCCCATGGATTGAGGTTTTTCATTTTCCGTTCCTGCTGTTTCAATGAGAACAAGCTGCTCACGCCTCAAGTGGTGTCTTTGACACTCTCACCAGTGCAGGCTGAGGTTTCTGACCTCCCCACACCCCTGCCAACGTTTGGTTTTAACATCTTTAGATCAGATCAGATCAGATCAGTCGCTCAGTTTTGTCCGACTCTTCGAGACCCCTTGAATCGCAGCATGCCAGGCCTCCCTGTCCATCACCAGCTCCCGTAGTTCACTCAAACTCACGTCCATTGAGTCAGTGATGCCATCCAGCCATCTCATCCTCTGTCGTCCCCTTCTCCTCCTGCCCTCAATCCCTCCCAGCATCAGAGTCTTCTCCAATGAGTCAACTCTTCACATGAGGTGGCCAAAATATTGGAGTTTCAGCTTTAGCATCATTCCTTCCAAAGAAATCCCAGGGCTGATCTCCTTCAGAATGGACTGGTTGGATCTCCTTGCAGTCCAAGGGACTCTCAAGAGTCTTCTCCAACACTACAGTTCAAAAGCATCAATTCTTCGGCACTCAGCCTTCTTCACAGTCCAGCTCTCACATCCATACATGACCACAGGAAAGACCATAGCCTTGACTAGGCGAACCTTTGTTGGCAAAGTAATGTCTCTGCTTTTGAATATGCTATCTAGGTGGGTCATAACTTTCCTTCCAAGGAGTAAGCGTCTTTTAATTTCATGGCTGCAGTCACCATCTGCAGTGATTTTGGAGCCCAGAAAAAGAAAGTCTGACACTGTTTCCCCATCTATTTCCCATGTAGTGATGGGACCAGATGCCATGATCTTCGTTTTCTGAATGTTGAGCTTTAAGCCAACCTTTTCACTCTCCACTTTCACTTTCATCAAGAGGCTTTTTAGCCCCTCTTCACTTTCTGCCATAAGAGTGGTGTCATCTGTATATCTGAGGTTATTGATATTTCTCTCAGCAATCTTGATTCCAACTTGTGTTTCTTCCATCTTTAACATGTTTGAAAATTCAATAAGATATGAAATGCTAGGGCCTTGTTATGTTAATTTATGATTTTTTTCATTACCAATGAGGTAGAGCTTCTCCCTCCATTTTTTAATGACCATAAATACTTCCTCTTCTGCATATTGTTCATTCTACACCCTTTGCTCATTTTTCCATTGAATTGCTTGTTTATTTCTTACTGAATTGTAGAATTCTTTGTTTTTCTGGATTCAAGCTTCATTGGTTACATCATTTTCCCAATCTGTGACTTAGAACTTGAAATCTGTTTGTCAGAGGAAAATGTGAGCCTCTGTCTGGGCCCTAGCATCCTGCTGGTCGAGGAATGATTTTTATAGTAATTTTTAACTTAAAATCCCCTCATCCTGCAGATAGTGTGAAACTGGGTTCACATCTACAGTGGACACAAGCTTGGGATTTTGATTTCTAGTAAGTGAAAGTGAAGTCGCTCAGTCATGTCTGACTCTTTGCAACCCCGTGGACTGTAGCCTACCTGGCTCCTCCATCCATGGGATTCTCCAGGCAAGAATACTGGAGTGGGCTGCCATTTCCTTCTCCAGGGGATCTTCCTGACCCAGGAATAGAACCAGGGCCTCTTGCATTGGAGGCAGATGCTTTAACCTCTGAGCCATCAGGGAAGCCTGATTTCTCATAAAAGACTGTTAAAATATCTCCCTTTATATCTGGAGAAAAACAATCCAAAAAGATGTAAGCATCCTTATGTTCACTGCAGCAGTACTTACAATAGTCAAGACACGGAAGCGGTGTTGATGTCCATCAACCAAGGAATGGGTAAAGACCACGGGCATGCATGTATACAATGGAATATTACTCAGCCATAAAAAGAATGAGATAATGCCATTTCTAGCAACATGGATGGACCCAGAGATTATCATACTAAACGAAGTTAGACAGGGAAAGACAAATATCATATATCACTCATATTGGAATCTAACCTTAAAAAAATGATACAAATGAACTTATTTACAAAATAGAAATATACTTACAGATATCAAAAACAAGCTTAAGGTTACCAAAGGGGAAATTTGGGATGAACATACACACACACACTACTAAATATAAGATAGACAACCAGTAAGGGTCGACTTACAGAACAGGGAACCCTCCTCAGTAGTCTGAGATAACTTATGTTGTTGTTCTTTAGTCATGTCTGACTCTTTTGTGACCCCAAGGACTGTAGTCGGCCAGGCTCCCCTGTCCATGGGATTTCACAGGCAAGAATACTGGAGTGGGTTGCCATTTCCTTCTCCAGAGGATCTTCCTGACCCAGGGATCAGACCCACGTCTACTGCGAGTCTCCTGCATTGCAGGAGGATTCTCTACCACTGAGCCACCTAGTAAGCCCTGTGGTAACCTGTATGAGAAAAGAACCTGAAAAATAATGAATAATGAAATAGTGTATGTATATAACTGAAACATTTTGCTGTACACCTGAAACTAACACAACATTGTAAACCAATATACTTCAATAAAACCGAAGTTAAAAAAATCTGCCCAGGCAGATATGGTTCCTTGCCATTACCAAGGCTGCTGGGTTGTTTTTCTAATCTCTATATATAGGCTGCCCTCCAGGGCCCCTGTTTAATGCTGAGTCTCAGTAATCTTGTGCATACCCACACGTGGCTCTTATCCCTGTTTGAGTATCAAGCCCTCCAACCCTGAGGGTTTGACATCCCCTGGCCCTTTGGCCCACTCTCCTATTTCTAGCTCACTCACCAATCCAGCTCCAGCTCCAAGTTCCCTTCTTATTTCTAGCACCTGTTATAGTTGATATGTTACAGTTTAGCTAGCATTTCCATGAGTTCTAGTTTTAGTGGGGGACAGAGGTGTACCGGTGTTGGCCTGTATCAGTTCATAAGAAACAACAACTAAATTTTTAGGAATTATATGAGCCAGTTGCTAAACACAGCCATTATTAAAAACTAAATTATAGAAACCCACAATTAAATACATTATAATAAAACACAGGCGATAAAAACTCAAAACTTGTCACTCGCAAATGACTGGACTACACTTTCACTGTTCTCTGTGCTCTTTCTGTCATTTTCATCTACTGCATCTGTGTCAGATTTCTGTGTGACGAACATCTTAGCAGTTCTTCCCAATTCTGCATTCAGTGACATCACAGCGGTGGCTTGAAACCAGCTGCGGTGGGAGTACCTATTACATCACACGAACCTGCTGATACCACAAATCAGGGCTTGATTTATCATTTGTTAAACATCTAGTTCAAAGGTTGACAGACTTGTTCCCTAAAGGGCCAGACAGTAAATATTTTCAACTTTGTGGTCCTCACAGTTTCTATTGTAACTATTCACCTCTACTCTTGCAGTGCAAAAGCAGCCACAGCTACCATGGAAACAAATGCGTGTGTCTGCTTTCCAATAAAACTTTATTTACAAAATAGGCTTCAAGCCGAATTTGGCCCACTGGCCACAGTCTGTCAATCCCTGGTCTAGAGCTAAGAGTGCTAGTTGCTGAGTTGTGTCCAACTCTTTGCGACCACATGATCTGTCCATGGAATTCTCCAGGCAAGAATACTAGAGCAGGTTGCCATTCCCTTCTCCAAGGGATCTTCCTGACTTGGGGATGGAAGCCGGGTCTCCTGCATTGCAGGCAGACTCTTTACTATCTGAGCTACCAGGGAAACCCTAGAACCAAGAAGGTGATGAGAAAATGTTAATAATGCAGATTAAACTTAAAAATATGTCAAATCTAGTGCTGAGCCTGAAAGAGGTTTCACTTTGATCAACATAATCTGCATAAGCAAGAGAAATAGTTCAACAGTGAGTCACGTACCAAATGTTATAACAATAAATCTATCAAGAAATGAGTTAGCAGATTAAAATGCAACTCCATTTGTCAAGTCATGGTTGGATGGCAGAGATTGGACTGCAAAACTCAACAAGCGAGTTCTGGGAAAGTCAGGAGGTGATATGAAACCTACCACAAAGAGTGTTATATACTTAACTGTTATTTGTAAATTATATGTTATATACATCCTCTAAAGGTTTTCCCTGGTGATGCTAATGGTAAAGAACCCACCTGCCAATGCAGGAGACATAAGAGACTCAGGTTCCTTCCCTGATTTGGGAAGACCCCCCCAGAGGAGGGCATGGCCACCCACTCCCGTATTCTCACCTGGAGAATCCCATGGACAGAGGAGCCTGGCAGGCTACAGCCCATAGGGTTGCAAAGAGTTGGACACTACTGAAAGGACTTAGCACCCAGGCATACATCCTTTAAATCAAGAAAATGTGTAATAAGCTTATATGCACACACAGCATTTTTGGAAGAGCTGGTTGTTCAACATTTTCCAGCACACTGGAAAGAGGCATCTCATCTCAGTCTGCCACGCTGTCAAAACTGCTCTCCAGATTCTGTTGACTTGAAATTCCATATCAATCTAATTCCTACAGCTAAAATGTAAGCCTTTAGACTTTAAATAGGTGGGTATTTTAAATATTGTACTTTATTTGGGAAATCTCTATCTCAAATCAAGTTTCTTTCCTTTGTGGCTCATACCGTATGGACTACATGAGCTTCATTCTCCTGAGCCAGATGTGGGAATGAAGATAGAATGGAGATGGAAACTTCTAGGAAATGTCCTCAGGCCACCATATGCAATGGCTAAATGCCAAGAAACACTCACCTCCCATGTTCCGTCAGCACACGGCCAGCAAAAGAAGGGGGCGTCTCGGAGGTGACGTTGTACAGATGGGCTCAGTAACACAAGGTTACTGGAGGGTATTTTGTACTTTGAGACATATTGGGTTTTATAAAGCATCACTCTGGACAAATATGCTTTTCTAGTTTGTAATCTAAAATTCCACAGTATGCTAATCTTGTGATAATTACAAAGGAAATTTTTCTCTATTTCTCCATGGTTTTCCAAGTTCAACTTGGAAACATGGGCAAGAGAAAGGAGAAGAGCAGGGACTTTTCTTCCCTGACTTGGTTTTTCCAAGTTAAAGTGGTTAAAGTGTCAGAATTTACAGCCTGATATGGATACAACTACATCTCGCAGTCTATGTGAGTGTGTGTGTATGCACGTTCGGTCGTCTCTGACTCTTTGTGACCCCATGGACACAGCGCACCAGGCTCCTCTGTCCATGGGACTTTTCAAGCAAGAATACTGGAGTGGGTTGCCAGTTGCTACTCCATGGGTTCTTCCTGAGCCAGGGATCAAACCTGTGTCTCTTGCGTCTCCTGCATTGCCAGGCAGATTCTTTACCACTGTGCCTCCTGGGATGCCCATCTCACATTCTAATAAAGAAGAAATAGCACAAATCTGAAGTGGCCCCTGCCTCACCAAGCTTGGACTTTGTGTCAAGTTTACAGATGAAGTCATTGAAAAAGCATGACATTTTGACCCAAGATTCACTGCATTTCCTTATGGCCAACTAGCAAGTGAATCTGACATTTCTTTATGAAGATGTAAGGGAAATCTCAAGCCCTAGGCCATACATTCCTTGAAGACTGGGATTATGCTCCTGGTGCAGTCAGCATCCTAGAAATGCTTTTAGGGTAAAGGAAAGAATGAACAACAGACAAGCCCAGAGAACTGGAACCTTCCACGTCAAGATACTTGGTTTGAACTCCCACTCCCAAGGAAGTGACTCATCGCTGCTATCTGATGGTGAATAAGGCAAGTGTGCGTTTCTGGTAGCACATTATATAGAAGAGTTGTTCTCATTGCCATGGCATGACGTGGGCTTGGGTAAACTCAATGTTTAACACAGATACACAGGCTCCGGCCGTCTTAGATGCTGGGCTCTCTGGGTGTCAAGGGTTTGTCAGGGAACCTGAATTCCTCTCTTCTTTGGTCTTAGAGGCTCTGGCAGAATTCAGAAGCAGAAACTTCCTCACTGAACAAACATTTGCTGGGCGCTTGCTGTGTGCAGTAGGTGCAGTGAAAGCTGAGCCCTAAGGATCCAAGGATGAAATATGGAGTCAGGAGAATAAACATGGTTACAACCCAGAACTGACTGGGTCACAGGGCGGGCGATGGACGCTGGTTCCCCAGGGAATGTGGACATGATTGTGGCATGAGACCTGGGAGCACCTTTGCAGAGGAGGAGAAGAGTTGCAAGAAAATGTTCAGATTTGTTAAGGTTTTAAACCAAAACCTCTCTTTTCCTGTGTTTTCATGTGGGTTTAGGGCATTTGGTGAGTGTTAGAGTCAGATGTGATGGTTCATTTTCCATCAACTTGGCTAGGCCATGGAACTAACGGTGCCCAGTTGCTTGGTCAAATACCAGTTTGGATGTTGCTGTGAAGGTATTTTTTAAGATGTGATTAACATTCAAATCAGTTGACTTGGTGAAAAGCAGATTATCTTCCACAACATGGGTGGGCCTCATATAATCAGTTGAAGGCCTTAAGGAAAAAGCAAAGCAGAAACTGAGGTCTCCTGAAGAGGACAGACTGCTGCCTCCAGGTGGCAGCAAAGAAATTCTGCCACCAACCAATAGTAAAGCAATTG